>JABFTP020000185.1:31512342-36312342 GCA_013387265.2 Cryptolaemus montrouzieri | reverse complement strand
CACTTTGCAAATTATAGGTTTTCAACCTCAAACACTTTCCGTTCTCTTAACCCCAGTAAATACATTTGTCTATTATATATGATAATACGCGCAGACATTGTCTATATATATATATATATATATATATATATATATATATATATATATATATATATATATATATATATATATATATATATATATATATATATATATATATATATATATATATATATATATATATATATATATATATATATATATATATATATATATATATATATATATATATATATATATATATATATATATATATATGTATATATATATATGATATACAGTGATTAAGTTGATTTTATTTACTAACCCTTTCTTCAAAAATAAACAAATTTTTACTGGGAAATCGGGGTTAAGAGAAAAATTAAAACAACAAAACTTTGTCTGGAATCCACATATTTTGTTTTCGAGTCTGAAATATTCACGCAAATTTTTGGAACACCGATGGGTTCACCCATATCTGCAGCAATTGCAAATTTAGTATTGGAAGACCTTGAATGTCAAATACTTTCAAAGATCACATTCAAAGTGCATATTTTCAAACGGTATGTAGATGACTGTATAACATATATACCTCGCGACAAAATAAACGAAATAACCAAAATCTTCAATTCATATCACTATAAAATTCAATTTACCAATGAAATCGAAAAAGATAGAACAATCAATTTCCTCGACATACAATTAACCCACGACGATACAGGAAAAATATGTACAAATTGGTATCAGAAACCGACATGGAGTGGTAGATACCTAAATTTTGAATCAGTTGTACCAAACCGATACAAAAAAAGCGTTATCAATAGCCTGGTTGATAGAGCCATCAAACTATCACACCCCAAATTTAGAACAAAAAATATGAAGAAATTGAAGAACATACTAAAAGGAAACGCGTACCACCTAGTTTTTTTGAACCACTCATGAAGAAAAGAATACATGAAATATACAATTCAGAACAGAGGAAAAAAGAAAAAATAGATTTCAAATACATCGGCCTCACTTATACACCCCGACTGTCACAACAAATTGATAAATGCCTAGAAAATTACAACATCAAGATTGGATGAGATAAAAAACACAAGGTTTAACTTTAATCTACACTTTATTTGAAAAAATTCGACGACGTTTCGCTGACACAGCAGCTTTATCAAGAATGAAAAACAGAATGAATGAGTATGCTATTATAAACGAATCGTAGAACAAGTTGGATGAATAACAGGAAAATCCACACCGAGCCATTGTACAGTTAGTATGAAAGGTAATAAAAACTAATTAAACAAGTTAAGTAGGGGTGAGTAATTCACATCTACCTGTTCATTCAAAAGCTTGTCCGAATGTTTGTATCTATTTATTTCTAATGCTTCTAGGAGATCTAATTTTGAACTTTTTGATTTTTTATGTAATATGTCAAAGTTTTTATTGAATGAATGGTTTTCTTTTATTAGGTGGTTTGAATAATTTGAATCAGATTTATTTTTATCGAAGCTACGTTTATGTTCAGATGTTCTTATGCCAAAACTCCTATAGGTCCTACCGATATAAATTTTATCACAAGAACCGCAATTGAGTTTATAGATTCCTGATTTACTTGATTTTTCAACACGAGATTTATTATTTTTAATATGTTTACCTAAGTTATTAGAAGTTTTGAAAGTTATATTAAGATTTTGTTTGACGAGAAAGGATTTAATATTTGTACTTGCAAAACCGCAGAATGTTAAACTGTTGAATATTTTATAGTCTTCATGAATAGGCTATACTTCATTTATTGCTTTCTGATACAGTGTTTTACGAATGATTAGATCTATCATATCCGGATTATATGAATTATTAATGGCTATCTGTTTGATAGATAGCCATTATATCATGGATCTACATCAAGTAACGGCCTCCACAATTCAAATGATCAAGATTGGACACAAGCCTAACAGCTACTGCAAAAAATTTTTCACCAATCTAAGGCCAAGGATGAAACAGGAGAACAAAACACACTGTATATACAAGGTTAATTTTCACGACTGTGGAGCGTGCAATATCGGTAATACTGAACAATACTTGCATAAAAGAATATACCAACACGACTACTCCGTTAGATCTAATAAAAAAAGTACCGCCCTAGCCAAACAAAGCATGGAACAACTATATAAATTAAATTTTGCTGATGTACGAGTTCTTGCATCCGAAGCAACAGAAACATTCTGGAAATGATCGAAATCCAAAAAGAACCCAAGACAGTGAATTCAAGAGCTGACGTTGACGGATTTATGAATGTGTACAATAATCTGATAATTTGAATACACCCTTCAATGGATTGCTGCAACCAGTTATATTCGAATAATAATGGTTATTGCCTGTTATTGTTTGTCTTGCTTTTTTGTAATTGTTTTACCATTGACGATAATGATGTAAAGAGAGAATGTGTAAGGTGAATAGCTTTTAACGTAAGAATTGTATTATGTGTATTAGATAATAATTGTGCAGAGATTAATGTTTTCTGTTGATGACCCTGTGCCAAAACGCGTAAAAACACTCAAATTATAAGTTTTAACCTCAAACACTTTCCGTTCTCTCAACCCCGATTTCCCCGTTTATATATATATATATATATATATATATATATATATATATATATATATATATATATATATATATATATATATATATATATATATATATATATATATATATATATATATCAAGCTAGACATTATACATCTTCTTTCTGACATGTTCCTCATATGTGACACTATCAGTTGATCCAGTAGCTCATTTGTCTACAAGTTCAAGTTCGGTCGTTTTTTCTGAGAAAGTTGTTTTCCAGAAATTGAAAGAATTGTATACTGCCTCTACTGTGGGTCCGGGTGCTCTCTCGCCATATATTCACAAGAATTGCGCCTCCTCTCTCTCCCTTCCCTTGTCTATAATTATACAAAAATCTTTCGACGAAGGAACATTGCAGGCTGCATGGAGAGTGGCTGATATCATTGCGGTGTATAGAAAATGCGGTAAAAGTCTCAAAGAAAATTATAGACAAATCAGTATAACTTGCTCCGAGGTGGAAATAATGAAAAGAATTATTTCTGATAACTTGATATCATATTTGATGCAGAACCACATAATTTCACCTCGGCAGCATGGTTTTCTCCCTGGTAGATCTGTTAACTCCAACTTGTTGCAGTGCCTGGATGAGTGGACCAAATCTATCGATCTTAGCTTTCCTATTGATGTCATCTATCTCAATTTCCAGAAGTCATTCCACAAAGTCCCACACAAGCGTCTACTTAAAAAGTTGAAACACATTGGGGTTAGGGAAGCTTTACTCAGATGGATTGGGCAGTTTCTGAGCAATAGAAGTTTTCTGGTTAAAGTAGGTGAGGCCTATTCAGATATGCATTCGGTGACAAGTGGGGTCCCCCAATGATCAGTCCTTGACCCTATACTCTTTCTTATATATACTTCTGACCTCCCAGGCTTGCTTTCTTCCACGTGTTCGATGTATGCAGACGGCTCCAAGTTAAACTCTAACCCCCATTGCTCAGGAGCTTCAGATGAACCTTTACAGAGTTATGGAGTGGAGCGAAAATGGCTTATTCCATCAAATGCATCAAAAGTGTGGTGATACATTTCGGTAAAAATAATCCCCAACACACATACTATATCAATGGAATGCCGCTCTCAAGTGTCGAAAAACACAATGATCTGGGAGTAATAGTGACTAAGGATCTGACATGGACAGCCCACATAGAAAACATCTGTAATAATACCAGAAAAATATTGTTTCTGTTCAAAAATGTATTTTCTAAACTTTCCCTAGATACAGCAGCGTGTTTGTATAAAACTTATATAAGACCACATATAGAGTTTAGCTTCTCAGTTTGGACACCTGTTCTTATTCGAGACATGAATCTTATTGAATCAGTTTAACGCGCAGCCACTCGTCTCCCATATGGAATTCATCAACCATCTTATGAAGATAGAATGCTGATGATAAAAATGATGTCCCAGATTGACCGACCAGAGAGTATGCCTGGTGAACATTTACCGAATTTTACATGCATTATTCTTTGTTGATATCGCAGATATTTTCCAACTGGCTCAGAATTCCAACCTGAGAGGTCACAGTTTGAAGCTGACACATGAGCAGTATCGCACCACCTGTAGAAGAGCATTCCTTCCAAATAGAGTTTTTAACACTTGGAACTCCCTTCCTGAGGATGTAGTGAATGCCTCTTCGATAAACTGCTTCAAGAATAGACTGGATAGATACTTGTTGAGTTAGTTGTATTATTCTAGGCTGGTTCATTTAGTTCAGCTTATCCTTATGAAATTTTGATTTTTGAGTTTGAATTACTTGATTTTTAGTTTTATAGGTCTTAAGACCTCTTATTGTATTCGTAATAATAATTTCGTAATTAGAGCTAGATCTAGATCTATTTGGATCTCCGTTGCCAACGGAGCTCTTATGCAATGGTATTACGATGTTTCTCATGTTAAGTTACACATCTATCGCCATCACATGATTCTGATTCATATAATAATTGCATCTGTTCTTTCTTTTCATTTCTCGATGATGAACCCATATTCATGTTTCCTTCTCTGACAGAACGATGAAGAGTAATTTTTCTACTGAAATCGTATTCAAGGGAAATTTCAAATTTCTAGAAAGTTGAACTATCATTCAAGAAGTCTACACTTTTCCCCATCCTATTTAAAAAGCGGACAAATTAATACTAAATTGAATATGATGAATGAAGATCCAATTTTCGAACATTTCCTGTACATCAATTTTCACCAAATAACGTCATCATCAATAAAATAGATTTCTTAGAATTGCTAGATCTTTGTGGGGGTAACAATTGTCAATTTCACAGAACTTGGTTCGAATGAACTGATTTCCGTGCAGCTTCTTGTACATTATCCACACCGAATCGTATCCGGCATCAGTTTCTTTGTCACGTAAAAATATCAGCAGCCATGAATCTTTCTTCTACGTTTCGCTGGAACTTTTGAAATCGTTAGGGCGCGCATATATATCACCCGTGTACTATAAAGATAATGAAAGACGAATCAAATTGTAGTTTATTGCGACGTAAAATCGGCAGTAAAATTTGACAAAGTGAGATGAAATTTACTCCGATGGATTTACGATATTCCTGAAATTTTATTCGAATGCCGATCGGGAAATATGTCCGACTTCGGGATAAGTTGAGCGGAGAGGATGCGAAATCGAATAGCTGTGACGGTGACCGGGATGTATGACGAGGGTAAACTGCTGGCAGATTCTAATGCAAATATTGGCGATTCGGATTATCGGGCCTATTATTCAACAATCTGAATATAAGCCAGGCAGGATGCTTGTTGGGAATAAATAGCTTTATGAAATCTGCTTTGCCGATCAACGTCAATGGATAAATAAATAGTAAATTTTGAAGTGCGTGTATTATAATACCTTTTGATGAAGCTTCGACCTAATAAACCTGGTAATTAACTCCCGGAATAACTATTAGAATAAGATTATTATCTATACTCTTCTACAATTGAAAGGGATCTTCGAATTTTTAACATTTTGAGTCAATTAATTGAAATACTGTAACGATAACAAGTTAAGATGCTTTTATTGCAAATTATCCTTCGGTTATCAACCGAAGATCAGGGTACAATAGATCTGCGTGAGAGGTGGTTGTAGTCGAATAATTGGTCAATTTGCGCAGTAAAAGAACTATTATTGGCACTCAAGAGCAGACAACAAGTTCACAAGAAAACACACACTAAAATTCAATAAATAAGGTATATTAAGTCAATTTCCTCCACACAAAACCTGAACAAAAATTAATTACAAAGTTTGAAGCAAAAACGGACGAGTCGACTCTCTTAAACTATTTTAAAATGATCAACTTGTAATGTTATATGTATATATGTACAAAATGATTTTTAAGATTACAAGGCCAAAAGTTATTTCACAGAAAAGTTTTGAAGTTGAAAATCAATAAACAAACATGTAAAATATAATTTGTCAAAGGTCGGCATTTCGACTCCGTTGAAGATATACAAGAAACTGTGACGAGGATACTCTGAAAGGTCCCATAAGAAGTATTCCAGAATTGTTACGAAAACTGGAAAACTGAGTGTTTAGGTGCGGGAGGGGACTACTTGGAAGAGGATTGCATCGAAATACCTTAATTTTGAGGTATACTCGATTTTTTAATTTTGTCGCATTACTTAATTGTCTGACCTCGTATTCTATTCCTTGCTCGATTACTTCAAGAGATTTATCATTATTACACAGTTTACATTTTACCATTGCTATCAAACATGTGAACACTAAAAAAACTCAATAGACTGTAACTATGAATCGGATCAAAATTCTTTTCAAATTGGTCTGCCCCTTGTAACTTTATCGATTGTTCTGTAAATAATGTCATAAACTTTAACTCCTACAATTGTTGATTGACTTTAATGAAATAAAACCTTGACCTTCACTGGGACTTCTTAAATGATAATCCCATGGTTTAATTTTTTTTATAACTTTCAGTTTTGAGTTCCTTCTGCCTAAATATAGAAATCAGCAATCTTCGTAGGATTTTAATGGGTATCATTAGCAATTATTAACGAGAAATTACGACAGATATGGTACATGCCAGCTAATTCTCGGTATTGATTCGTTTCGAGTTTTTTCCAGCAATAATTGATAAGTTTGGACGATAAAATTCAAAAGAATATAGATGTGATGCAAGAAATATATTTCAAATCTAACAGAAATAGTTCTCCAGTATTTCGACTCTATTGGGAACTATTTCCAGATCGTGTCGAAACAGAGTTCTGCAATTTTACCATACTCGAAAATGTTCTAAGAAAATGGAGATATTTGTTTCAATAAACCGAAAACATCGAAATAAAAGAAGGCACAGTATATCAGAATATTTTTTATAAAAATTGTTAAAATGATATTGAATGCACGATTGGTATCTGCTAATTACGGAACATGTTGTATCCAGACCGGCATCTGAGAGAATTTCTAGACGAGCGTGTTTCGTCTTTCTTTCAACACGTCCCAATTTTCTAGTGGAGTGCGGTAAACTCGATCCAGTAGATAACTCCAAAAATCAGAAGGGATCGAATCTGGGGAGGATTTCCTAACAGGACCATCAAGCCAGTTCTCATTCGAAGCTGCGTTGTGAAGAGCAGCACCACCTTATTGAAATTAGATTTTTCGTCCTTCTTCTGAAGGAAGATCATCGAACAACTTTTGTAATTTCTGAAGAAGAATTTTATTATAATTATTCTAATTCAAATTTCCCCCAATGAAAATTGATCCTATGAATGAGAATAAATGGCGCACCAGACGTCTCCAATGTCTCGAATTGTTTCTATTCAAATGACGATTCTTATGAAAAGTCAACTCATCAGACCAAATGATGGTTCTGAACAAAGAATGATCTGAATGCATCATATCAGTAAAAAAATTCGAAATCTCGAGACTTCTGACACTGTCATATTCGAAAATTCTGGTTTCTGCACAAATTAATCTTACTTTTGAGAGTTTTTGGTTTTTTGAATGAACCGTATTTGTGTGAGTTTATTTCGATTCCAGAAAACTTGAAGCGCTTTTGTTCATCAAGGTCTGGAAATCGTTCCAGATAGAGTCTAAATACTGTTACACTATTTCTGTTAGATTGTAAATAGGCTTGTATCATGTCTGTTTTCACTTAGTTCCATACTTCATTATCCAAAGAAAGACTAGAAACCAAAGAATTTCAAGAATGAGCGGTTAGATACCCCATCTGTCAAAATTTCTCGATAGTACTTGCGAAAGACATCCGTTTTAGTTTTATTAATATTTCTCATATAACCAGCATAAATAAATATAATAATAATAAATAAATGAACTTTATTTTTCCTTTTACATACATTTGCTAATGAAGTTAGATGGTACATTAACTTCCTCGTACTCTACAATGAAATTGAATAATAAGGCGAACCTTGTGCATGGTTTGAAGAAACAAACTCAATAAAGAATCATATTATACTGAGCCAAAAAATTGAATTGAAATGCTTGAATACAAAACATAAGAAATAGAAATATAGGGGTAAATGTTAAACAAATATGCTCGCAAATGTGCCACTAGTTACCAAACTTTTGAATTTTGATAACACAAGACACAATATGAAGGTCAATATCTTGACGTACCTTGTGCATGGTTCCATAAAAAATATTTCATTGAAAGTTCACAATAAAATGGACCAGAAAATCAAAGAAGTTCAATTGAATGCAAAATATATCAAAAACAAGAGAATATATATATATATATATATATATATATATATATTCTCCTACCCTTCTACGTCTATACAGAGTGCTTCAAAGAAAACTAAACAGAGACTATATCTACCAAGATATTCATTTCTGATCAAAACGCAAAAACAGATCGATTTTTGTTTCAAGGGGGATATATTTTGAGGTACAAAACTTGCCTGAAATATTAATCCCCTAAGCGGGGGTTGGAATCCTTGAACATTTTAAATACGGAAAATGGGTCGAGTGAAGACTCATAAGAAAGGTGGTATTTGTGTCTACATCGCCTTGAACGAATTTCCATTTTT
The DNA here is from genome assembly GCA_013387265.2 of Cryptolaemus montrouzieri. Lineage (NCBI taxonomy): Eukaryota > Metazoa > Arthropoda > Insecta > Coleoptera > Coccinellidae > Cryptolaemus > Cryptolaemus montrouzieri. The sequence goes on along the minus strand of JABFTP020000185.1, from coordinate 36,303,705 downwards.
AATTGAAAACTGTAAAAGATACAGGGTGAGTAACTGAAAGATAGGGAAGACTATCTCCCCCTGATACTATTGAAGTTTCAGTGAAGTAAAATGGAACAGATCCATTCTGATCAATGGCAGTCATCATCAAGTACTATCCTCATCTCGAATTCCAACCCCTAGAGCAGAGGTGACCACCCTTGAATGTTTGGAAGAGGGTAGATGGGTCGAGTGATACCTCGAACGAAAGGTATTATCTTTGTCTACATCCCTGTGAACGAATTTAATTTTCATTTTTGATTGAAAACTGTAGAAGATACAGAGTGAGCTACTCTAACTCCTATGGAAGTCAATGAGAATAGAATTATTGCGAGCAGTCATGAGGGCAATGGAAATACTTTACTTGAAAGGTATCACTGGATCGAAACATTACCCTTGCTCTAGGGGTTGAAATTCGAGATGGGGGTGATTTCAGAAGATGACAGCTTTTGATCTAAAATGAATCTATTCCAGTTTTTTTCACTAATACTCCAATAGTCTTTTGGCGATAGTCTTCTCTATTTTTCAGTGGCTCACTCTGTATCTTCTACAGTTTTCAATCAAAAACGAAAATTATTTCACGGGAATGCAGACAAAGATAATACCTTTCTTTCGAGGTATCACTCGACCTATCTACCCTCTTCCAAATTTTTAAGGGTGGTCACCTCTGCTCTAGGGGTTGAAATTCGAGATGAGGATGGTACTTGATGATGACTGCCATTGATCAAAATGGATCTCTTCCATTTTACTTCACTGAAACTTGAATAGTCTCAGGGAAATAGTCTTCCCTATCTTTCAGTTGCTCACGCTGTATCTTTCACAGTTTTCAATTAAAAATGGAAATTCGTTCAAGACGATGTAGACAAAGATACCACTTTTCTTTTGAGTCATCATTCGACCCATCTTCCCTATTCAAAATATTCAAGGATTGCAACCCCTGCCAAGGAAGTTGATATTTCAGGCAAGTTTTGTACCCTAAAAGATGTCCCTCTTGAAACAAAAATCGACCTGTTTTTGCGTTTTGATCAGAAATGAATATGTTGGTAGATTTAGCCTCTGTTTAGTTTTCGTTGAAGCAACCTGTATACCTGGTGTTAAGCATACCGAGTCGAATAAAAAGAGAAAAACGAAGTAGAAAAAGTATATAAGTGGAAAGAAAGAAAGAATCACGAAAAATTACAATGAAGAGTTGAAGACTAGAAGAATAAAAAAACTTACTAACAAAAAACAAGTGCGGACGATTCGGATCTTGCTAGACTCCTGCAGTATCCCAGTAATCATCCCCAAATCAATAAAAATTACAACAACGCAAATTTACCTCAACATGGAGACTGGACATGTAATCGGAAGATTTAGTCCATGCCTTTTCTGCCTCTGTGAGTAGACAGGAATGCAGTCAGGTAGAGAAAGAGAAAGAAGATTTCCCCGTGGTTTTCAATGAAATTCCACCACAAAGAACCGTCTCGGTGGCTGCATGGGTAGGACGCCAGCATTTTGGAACTGCTATACCGAGGTGCCTGTTTCGAATCCGGGAGCAAGTTCTGGATGTTGTCCTCCAAAAATTGGACAGAGGCTAAAACAATCGCAAGACAGAAGATTGAATGGAGAAATTTCATATATGAACTATATTGTTTATATATCGAATTTTCATGAAATGTTAATATATTCTAGACCCTACACCATTTCAAATGGTAAAAGGATTTTCAATAATCTTGTAAAAAGCCAAAATATGCAAGGTGGCTCGTTTGAGATTATTTTTTGCAAAAATATCTCATCAAAATAACTTTATTAATATACGTTTGTAAAAAGTCTTCGAAGAGCTTTCCAATGAGGTATTGATAGTCCCCTTTACCGCTTTCGAATTTTGAGGAGTTGAAGCGCCAACTCTCAGACAGTTGCACGTTGAAGCCTTAAATATTCGTCGAAGTATGTCCTTCAAATAAAATCATTTGACATATTTTGGCCAGTATTTGCAATCACTACGCGATAATAAATATAGAGTGTATATTAGTGAAGACTTAAATTTAGGTGCACTTTCATTAGGGCCCTTCTGCTTGTGAATATTGTTGAATCCTTTACTATCCAGAATATTACACACCGATTTTCCTCTCGAAATTGAATAAAATTTTAATTATAAACTGCAAAGACGTGCATATAAATCGAATTCTGATCGACCAAAAAAGGCGAATAGTAAATTTCTCTGAACGATTTAATTCACAATTCACGGTTGAAGAGTTTCATCCGACATCCAGTAATTTGAGGTGTTCGAATACACGAATTGAAACCATGTTCTCATTTCACGAATGCCATTCAATACGGCACATAGCAAGCTGGTGTCAAATGATTTTAATTTATGTCAACAATACGAACATGTCAACAAGGCAATTGTTGGTCGAAAAGTTAATTATTGTAATCGCTCTGTTTGCAAGAATGGAGCAAAATTTCCAATCAAAAGCATTCAGACCTTTTTGTTGTGTAAAAGAGCGGGGGAAGTGTAAATTGAGTTTATTGACAACATCTCATTATGATTCGGATTGATTTTAATTTGGTAACTTTTTGGGTATTTGAAAATTCAAAATTACATACATCAAGAGAATATCAGGGTCAAGCAGAAATATTCATTTATAATAGTCTATGTCGCAATGAAAATCAGTGTTTGTTTTCCTAGTAATACCCCTAACATGAAAAAAGGGATCGACAGGGTGTACTATTTTCGATATTTTAGTACAGCAGCTTTATGAAACACTGCAACTAGAGAAAAATGACCACCTCCATCTCCCCTCCTTTATTTTCGAGAAGCATTCTTTGGTGAATACAGATCGCAGCTATCTCTTTTTGCTTTAGAGTTATCCTGAATTTTTTCATTTTCCGGAATTTCGGGATATGCCAATATCTCGGTTGATATCAAAGATAAGTGAAAACTCTTTTCACATTCTAGACGACTTTTTCTATAGAATACAGAAATGTATTCAAAATTTTTTCTGTTAATTGAGTTTTGAATTATAATTCAAACTTGTTTTTAATGAATACTAGTGAGTACATCAAGATCGCCTGTTTATATCTAAACATCTAATATACTACACGCCTAATATACAAAAACGCTTAATCAGTTAAACGCCTAATATCCCTAACGCCGTATATACTAAACGCCTAGTATACTGATTGTCTTTTCATATCCAACTTTATCCCAATTCCAAGAGATACATTCAATTTGTAGATCTCAACTTCCTTCAATTGAGCTAGCGTAAGATAAAATTAAAATAATTCAAACATTGATTCAAAAAAACGCATTGATCAATCCCCCTTTGGCCATATGAACTCAATCATTGAGAACTCAAATCTAATACACGAAATCCTAAGTTTCTAGTACTAAGAATATATATACTTCAGAAAGATCGATATAGGCAGATCTATAGTTTCAATTTTTAATTTGCACTTAACTGTTCTGATTCAAATAAAATTGAATAAGATTAGTGAATTACAATAAACAACAAATTTGAGCTCAAAACAGCCAGATGGAAGAATTACTACTCAAGTATATTAATGAAATAGAAAAAGAAAGTTCTTCTCAAATTAATATTAGTCGAGAGTATCCAGAAGACAAAAGCGAAAGATTAGTAATAAAATAATGGAATAGTACTGAATAAAAATACATAGAAATTTCACCTTATGTGATTGCCCTATACATAATTTTCTCGTATATATTCTAATTGACCAAAATTCACACAATTTGCTTACCAGAAAGAACAAGCATCTCCTCTCTTGTGAAAAGCAGAAATGAGATTCAATTATCCACAAATTTGTAAAATACGTTAAGAACCTTCATAAACAACACAATAATGTACTGTTCCTTATAACTGTTAATTTCCTATTGTTAATAACTAATTTATTTTTAATTTCCTCATTTTAACGTCTTTTACTTCTTAGAACTATCTCTCACTAATGTTCCACACATCTCTGTCACTGTGCCAAGTATTTTTCTTTCGAATTTTAGTTATATCTATCCTACATCTTTGTGTTCAAATTCTTCGCCTATCCCTCCAATTTTCGTATTCTAAATCTGAGAAACATTGAAAATATCTAGACTGAGTATATAAAAATCTGTGTAAACATGCCCTCATATTTGAATGTTCTTCTTCAATTATAATTCTCTTCAATTCATGTTCTTGTGAGATTTTATAATATAATCGTGAATGAAAACGAAAGGAAGAAATTACATAAAAACAACTTCATATTCCCAAATTACGTGATGAAAATACAGATGTTACACAATTATGTAAAATACCTTTAGTACGACTTCATCAAGAAACTATAAATTACCTATAACAACAATTTCAAATATACACAGCATTCTTTAAGTAGTAATTAAATTTGCCCCAAAATATGATTCACATAAGTAGCAGCAATGTTTCTAGTGACTTTCATAACTCTTGGATTGAAAATAGTGGTTGTACAAAATGAAACTTCATATACAACTTATACAAATTTGAAGATCCTGTTTCCCTCAAACATCAGACACCTATAACAAAAAATCTTTAATTTCAAATCTGTGAGGAATAAATGATATTCATTCAACAGTTTCGATAAAATTTCCTGAGAAACAGTAACAACTTGTTATGAATAAAAGAAACTCACAATAAATACCTTTTGTGCTAATTGAGATGACACAAAGAAGAATATCTGAGTATTCAGAAGTGTCCCACATGATAGGTTAATATTATTTTTAATTTCATTTTCCATCCTTTTTACAGTGGATCCATTGTATATACTTGCTTTTCATAAGGTGGATTTTCACCTAAAAATAAGTATTTGAGAAAAATAACTACTACATACACATTAATAATGAAAACTCACCTTCAAACCTCTGGCAAAATGATCATTCAACTGACAGATAGATAATTCACATTTTTATATATTTCTTTCTTATTTTCCAAATATATCTGTAGGTCAATCAACAATCTTACCTAACTTCATAGAATCTCATTCACTTTCACATTTGGATAGTTGTACAATAAGAAACGTACTTCCTCTTGAATAAACTGAAATGAAAATTCAATCTAAAATGAACACAGTCTTACTGACATTCAATTTGGAATATCGTAATACAGATATAACCTTTAGTGAATAGCTTTCAATATTCATATCATACATGCTATAAATGACCTAACAAAAAAATCGAGCTCCTCTCAATACCTAATAGCAACTCGAAGTATGTTCCATCATTTGTAAGATAGTTTCAATTATCGTTAAAGAAACCTAATAATCCCAGAAACTCTATCAACGCATAGAGTTTAGAATAAGCATGAATAAAAATATGATACTTCTCGGCGACGCTTCTGCAAAAATTTTCGAAAATTCTCAGGGCTCTATTGTTCTAGCTAGAGGCTCCAAATTAGACACGGATCTTCCTCCGGCTGTTCACTATCGGAAAAAAATATTAGCGGGGGCTATTGGCCCCGCTTTTTTGCCGCATCCTTCTTCCCTGTCGGGTTCCTCGGGGATGAAAAAGGCCTTACGACTCTGATATTATATATATATATATATATATATATATATATATATATATATATATATATATATATATATATATATATATATATATATAGGAACTTGAGCATTAAGAATAATCATGGCAAGAAAGAGATTCCTGACTTTCTCAAGAACTGTTGTGAACTTAACTCCTACTTCTCATCTGCGTTTAGACAGACAAATGCTTGTGGGGCGGTATCACACATGAATACAATTTGAATTCGAAGTTCCGTTTTTGTTCGGCGACGGTTGATGAAGTTTCACAGTTGATCATGAAACTAAAGTCGAATACTATGGAATCGGATGGGATATCATCTGAAATGTTAATGTTTTGCTATCCTGTGATTGCTCCCAAATAATAAAATGTTGTTTGGATACTGGGATATTTCCTGAATGCTGGAAGTTGTCATTGGTGAAGCCTGCCCAAGGTGAAGGATCCCACAAACTATGATGATCTTCGTCGCATCAGCATTCTTCCCTCAATGTCTAAGGTTCTGGAGAAGTTCATTGTGGTCCAGAAAATGAAATTTTATCACCGATGCAGTTTGGATTCCGTAGGGGGCACAGCACGGCAACCTTGCTTCTGGATTTGGTTGGTGATATTGTTAGATCTATTGATTGTGGTATGATTGCAGCGCTTGTCCTTTTAAATTTTGCGAAAGCTTTCGACGGAAATGATCACCGATTACTATGTGCAAAACTGAAGTATTTTGGTTTCGACGTGACTGAGTTACAGTTTTTTGACTAATATTTAGACAAGCGTTCCCAGGTGGTAGTTATCGACAATGACCGTTCTGACGCCATTCCTGTGACAGCTGGAGTGCTGCAGATATCTGAGCTAGGGCCCGTACTTTTTCTTCTTTACACTGCAGATATTTTTCGAGAAATTGATTCGTGTAAGGCTCGTGCTTTTGCGGATGACACTCAGTTTTTTTACAGCTTTGACGCTCTGCGTGCTCTAGCTGCTGCGGAAATTATCAACGCCAATTTGTCTAGAATTTTCGACTACGCAGAGGCACATGGCCTTAAATTAAATACTAGTAAGTGTGATCTCATACTGTTTGGTACGGAATCTACTAGAAAGCTTATTGACTCAGACTTTGTTGTTGAGATCTCGGGGGAATCAATATCTGTGAAGAACCTCGGTGTTATTTTTTACTGTGGCCTTCGTTTTCAGGCTTATATTTCCCAGGTGATCAGAAAATGTTATGCAGTCTTAAAAGCATTATACATGAATGCTAGAGTTCTTAATTTCAAACTCAGAAAAAAACTAGTTGAGACATTAGTGCTACCTATTCAGAATTATGCTTTGGCTGTTGTATTTCGTTGCTTGGACAAGCAAACGCAAAATAGACTACAGCGTGTCAAGGATGCATGCTGCCGATTTGTCGTTTGCGGAAATATGATCATGTTTCTGCCGAAATTCAATAATTAAAATGGCTAAAGATTCATCACTTATTTCAATTTCACCATATTACATTAGTACAACGCATTTTACATTCGGGTGAACCTTCATATCTTCGTAAGAAATAAATATATAGAATCTAATCTGAGAAATTTCCTCTTTGTTTTCTTTTATCAAGGTTCAATAATTCATGTAAAGTTGGATGATTCAACTTCTGTGAAAGGGTTAAAAATTCTTATTGGATAATTTAATATTTTAGTTTTCTTAATTGAATCATTTCAGTTGCCACAGAAAAAAGCATTGTGCCAATTAAGACAGAATATTATCATCCCAAATCTTCCTCAGTATATTGAAATTGTCAAGTAACAGTAATGATTTTCAAACTGAAAATTTGTTCTAAGAATCGACAAATGTAATTCGAACCCATCAAAGAAACGTTCCCGTTCCGGCACAATGAGGAGAATACAAAAATCGTCAAAGAAAAACGAGAATAATAATAACGTTCCATCTGAGGCAAAATTAGAATTTGAATAACCATTGAAAATTGAGAACCAACAACTCAGAGCACTAGAAATAAACTCCAGTTTTCAATATGGCTGCTGAATTATTCATTGCAGGATATTATTTGAAGTGCCTCGCCATTCCGCATATAATTCTACACATTTCATGGTCCACATTGTGAACTACAGGGTCGGGCGGAGCTTCAACACGAGTGCCATTATCAAAGCATTGTGAATTCCTCCTTGTGAATACTTGAATCCATCTGAACGATTTATTTTTGACTTCCTGCACAGTCAGGGACGGCCTGGAACGAATGATTTATTGCACGTGCTTGTCTGAGTGAATAATAGTCAAATTGAAGGGATATTTCTGGTATGAGAGGTGAACACTGGTCGTGACACCCCTCAAATATAAGAATTCGACAGCACGTCTCCCAGAATTGAGATATAAGGAACTACAGATCGAATTAATGGGTTACTCACCACTAGAAAAACTTAATCTCAGCCAATTATACGAGGACTACACGGTATATTTTATGATACAAGACAAGCACGTGGCGTATGATGCAAATTGGATTATTTATCTTCAAAGTAATCTCTACCTATATCACTGTATTTTTGTGACCGAAGCTTCCACAACTGAAAGACTTGCACCGAATTATCTTTGGAAGTGCTGTCAAAAAGTGATTAATTCCTCATCGATCTCCATCTCCGTTGTGAAATTTCGACCATGTAAATGTTTTTTTAAGTTGAAGAAATCTAACCAGAAATCACACAAAGCCAAATCAGACTTGTATATATTGTAGATGAAATAACTTGTACCTTATGTTCACTAAACTTCTGCTTACCGTGCCATGTGTAGTGACACATTAACTCTTTACGCAATGGTTGGGGTTGGGTCATCTTCATAAATTCACACATAGCTTTCTTGGCAGGTAGGAACTTCGAAAATGGAATCTATGTGTCATCATCTGCTACAAATTTGGACAGAATATGACCACCAAGATTCAAGATTTCTAACGTTTCGCGCCTGATTCTTACTCGCTGTACTTCTTAGAATTCATTCAACGCATGGAGCACACAACGGCTCAAAAATTTTTTCATGTGAAGATGCTCATGTGAAATTGAATTGACTATTGATTGAATCTAGCATACGTCGCACTAGTTCAATGTCAGTTATAGTCACTGACGAGCAGGCCATATTAACACGTGGCCCATCATCAAGCGATATCCTACTTATTTTGAATTCACTCTACTGAACACAGTTTCTCATGATGGAATTTCATCACGAAATGCACGCTGTAACAGTTCAACACTTTGTTCATCCATTAAATCAGCTGTGTACTCGTAGTACATTATCGCGCATACATGTTCTCTGAACAACTCCATCTTTCGTTATAAATAGCGGTTAACACGTTCAGTCTATGGGAGCAGCGATTCAACTGAAATCAGACGTTCACTAATTAAGAATGAGGGTTTATAATAATACAACTTCTTCCCACTTCTCATGCTGCTTTCCAGATTTATTAGCAAAGAGGGCAACAATTATTACGCCCTCGCCATGGTCGTCGGATTTAGTATTCATTGGAGCAAATGAAGAATGTCCAAAAAATTGTATTGAAAATGATTTATAATAACAAAATTAATTAAAAATCAAGAATGAATGGTGAAACTGACAATTGTATGAAAGAAAAATTATCATGAAATATGTGATATTGTTACCCCTCCGTCTTGTAATAGCATTAACTTTTTTAAATTAATACTGCGAATGAGTACGTCTGTTTTCCATGAGAACTCATACCAATGAAAATAAAACTACCTTAGTCAACGTTTTCACAGTAAATCCCACTGTTTCTTATTGAAACAGGTATGATCTATATGATTTAGATCTAGAGAAAGTGGAGAAACGGATCATGATCATTCCATCTACTTTCTGCGAGCGATCGGGGCGAGCGTTATCGTCTATATAAATGAAGTTTTCACCAATAGCGGCTTAAAATTTCGCAAATACTGTGAGCAATGTCTTGAGTATGTATCTGCTCTGTCAATATTCCTATTATTATATTGCATATCCCACAAACGATTGTAGATATATTAAACGTTGATCGCTGGACCTTGGTTTGAAGGTAAGGCATCTAGGTCTTTTGGCTACCGTACTATCGTAGCCCACTTATTAAATTTTCACTTCTCATCCTAAAACATTAAATTTGTTCGATTTTCATTTGTTAACGGTAATACACGTTTTCCTTCGATTTTAATCAAATTGGTTGTATTGTTCAGGTAACATATGATGTACTGATCATTAAAAGTACTCGAATTAATATTGTTAGCCTATTGAAAATGGCAAAGTTGGTCCATGTGTATTTTTGGCATAACTGAAAATAACACTGTTCACAAACGATGTTCGTTTTTAGCGTGAAAGGCTTTGAATTATAGAAACCAATTTGGTCTTAAACCGACGTTTCGATTTCATTCAAAATCTTCTTAAGAGCAACGGTCTTTTTGCCCAGAAGAAGATTTGAAATAAAATCGAAACATCCCCATTGAATTGAATTGGTTTTTTGATTCAATAATAAAAACAAGTAATGTGTTTCAGGAATTTTACTTAATCATTGTGATTCGTAACGCTTTTCACTACACCGTAGCTTCTTCAGACTAATGAATGTACAAAAATTATGACAACTATATATAGATGAGAATTAAAATATAAATACAAATGTTCTTGAGTAATTAAAAGCTTATTGGGTTGCTCCTTCTCCAGTGGTTATTGATGACAGGTATATCCAATAAAATTAAGGAATAGATTGCTCCCTGAAGAGATTCAATAGAGGTGAAGGGCTGAAATCGACTTGTTCATTGATGAGTCTACCTGAGTGTTTGTGTTTGTTGATTTCTAAAGTTTCCTAATATTTATTATCTGTATACAAAATAAATATTAGAAGGTAGATCTTTGAGAAACTTTAGAAATCAACGAACACAAACACTCAGGTAGACTCATCAATGAACAAGTCGATTTAAGCCCTTCACCTGTATTGAATGTCTTCAGGGAGCAATCTATTCCTCAATTCGATTGGATATACCTGTCATCAATGACCATTTAAGAAGGAGCAACCCAATAAACTTTTAATTACTTAAGAACATTTGTATTTATATTCTCATTCTTATCTATATATAGTTGTCATAATTTCTGTACATTCATTCGTCAGAAGCAGCTACGGTGTAGTGAATTACAATTATCAAGTGAAATTCCTAAAAACACATTCCTTATTTTTATTATGGATAATGGAATTCTACCAAGTAAAAGCTTCCCAAATTCAAATGTTTTTCAATTCTCGGTTGCTGGTATACTGCTATTTAAAATATTTACTAGCCAAGCACAAGGCTCTGCCTTATATGGATTATATATAGTGTAGTAAGGAAAATGTTTGATGAACAAGGAATAATCACCGAACTTCATTTACTCATTTGATTTTTGCTGAAGGATGTAAATATTAATCCTAAGGCAACGAATTCTGTCCCTATATCTAACTTATACTTTGTGGAAATAAAGTTATCATTATTATTATTATCGTGGACTTATGCACTATCTCAGGTATAAGCTGGATATAATATACCTTTCCCAGATTCAAAAATCAAAAGGAATAGGCTCGATTACAATATACTTGACATAAATTTCCTAACTACCATACATGTATTAAGAATTACAGTTTTTTGCATTTCTATATATTCTTATGCAATTCTAATTTCTTAAGGCTATCATACAAACTCTTGGGTATTAACCCAGTCGAGAATACGATGACAGGAACAATATCTATTTTATCGAGGTGCCACATCTGCTTGATCTCAATAGCAAGGTCTGTGTATTTGTTTTTCTCCTGAAACTTGTTCAGCACGTTGATATTATTCGGTATGGCAACATCCACCATCATTGCTGTTCTGGCTCTCTTATCATACACCACTATGTCCGGCCTATTATTCGTCACCATTCTGTCAGTGATTACAGGCCTATTTCATAGAGTCATTTTCCGATACGGGCGCCGGTTGACACTTGTAATATGGCTGGGAGGCCTTCAGAAGTCCGTACTTGTGTGCATGTTTCTGATGGATAATGTTACATACTCGATTATACCTGTGAAGATAGTCCGTATTGGCCAGTTGTTCGCATCCGGACTTATTATTATTATCAATGAGGCCAAAGCAAGCTACTAATTTATGGTCGTCTAATCAATATCGATAGCACAGTACATAGATGTTGTTTTTACAATCCTCAACGGAAAGTTGGAAAATATATAAAAATATAGTTGTCATTTTCGCAATAATAGACTCCCAAACTTTCCGGCGGTATGACCGGAAATACCACAATGTGATGTCATTTTGGATATTTCTACAATGAAATACCCAACTTGATATAGAAATCGTCTAAAGTTAACAATATACTCAGCAGGTCTTATAATATTAAACAAAATTTTATTGTCTCAATTTAACTCTGGTAACTGACAAGAAATTCTGATCCCTGTGACTCAACTTTGTGAATTTCTATAACACTGAATAACCTAATTTCCCTCATCTGTGGAAAAACATTTTGCGAGATGAATAGATATTGCCACCCACTTTCACTTAAAACTGTAAAACCACTTGATTCATCTTGAAATCCTGGTATTTATCTTTAATACCGCCTCTCCGAGGAGAAAGTATAGCTATTATATTCTATCTGTTGAAATATGTGGAGAGCAATTCACAGACGCGAGATTTATTTAATAAAGTTTGAAATTGGGAGCATCCGTACTGGTTGGAAATCCAATTTAAATTTTGTCTGATATTGACAGCGTCTAATTTCAAATTAAATGCCGAAGTACTGATAATTAAACTCGAACACCTCTTCGCCGCTAACTCGAAGTTTTTAAATGCTCGTATTCTTCCATTTCGACGTACTTTGAAACAAAAAACTCTGATGAGTTGTAAATGGATAATTCAGTTCGAATTTTTAAATTTTCTTGAAATCATTGAATGAGAATTGATAAATTCATGCACACAGAGCAACTGAATAATTGATTATTTAATGCCGATCGTTAGCAATAATTTCGGACGTCGGAGACCATTTTCCAGTTTGGGAAAATTATGAACAATCGACTCCTGAAAAACACGTTGACACTACAGTTAACATTCAAAAGCTTATAAAATACTGAATTCAATTTTCACAAAATCCGATACCTATTACGTAAATATATAACTTTTTCTTATTACCCCATGATGTATAACCAGACTCCAATTCTGATTAAGTTCCGAAAAGATAACCGTGGGTTCAAGAATTAGCCAAAAACAACAAACAGAATGCATATAAGTAACCTACCCCAAATCATGAGATGAAAAACCCAAAGAAATTTTATCACAGTTGATATAAAATGAATGTATATACAGCGTGGACCACGTAGACCGGCCACTCGAAATATCTCGAGAACGAAAAAAGATACGACTCTGAATTTTGGGGAATGGTCATCGCAGACTGTATTCTTTCTATATGAAACATTTTTAGTATTCGTGACTTTCGGTCACACCGAGTCAATCATATTTCGCTATTTTGCATCGCTTACATGCTTTCTAATATTATACAGAGTTAGACAAAAGTACTGGAACGGTTAATTATCTCAATTATTTACCGAGCGATTTTCTTGAAAATTGGTATTCCTACATTGCCAAAAATAAAGCATTCTGTGTTGATAATTTGTGCTCGCTAGTGTTTCCGGTGTAGCTGGAAATGACCAAAAAATGTGAATTTCAAATGTAACATCCTAAATGATTATTTATCTTTATATTTAGAGGAAAGAACTTTTTCAGAAACAATCAACAAAAACATTTCCTTTCAATGTCGAGTTCATAAAAAATTAAAGTAATGAAAATTTTATCACCTAAATCAAATTACTTTTGCATTAATATTCAACGCGACAGGTTGACAAATAATGTCAAGTATTTGTTGAAGTTTAGATTTTGCACTTCAATTCCTAATAATGGTATTCAAGCTCAGTGAAGCTGAATGGATCGAGGTTTTGATGATGCGCGGATATGGTAACAGACAACGATCTTACCAAGAAGTTCACAGTCTGTTCAATACTGTTCACCCAGATCATCAAATTAGTAAATCAACAGCATGCAGAACTATTCAGCGATATGAAGCAAGTCGGCAAGTGAAAGATATTCCCAGAGCAGGACCCCCTAAGTCTGCCACTGACGAAGAAACAAAGTTGGACATTTGACTGGCAATTGAGGAATATCCTCAGGTTTCTACAAATAAACTAGCCTTGAATCATGATATTTCTCAGAGGTCGGATTGTAGGATACTGAAAACGGAAAGAATGAAACCATATAAAATCCATTTCGTCCATGAGCTTACTGAAGACGAACCTGATCGAAGAGTACAATTTTCAGAGAACATCATGGAAATGATTATGGCGAATCAAAATTTTTTTAATAGAATCGTGTCCTCGGATGAAGCTACGTTCTGCCTCAACGGTACAGTAAATAGGCATAATTGCCGTATTTGGTAGAGAGATTGACAGAATTGAATCTTTGGGCCGGTATTATTGGTGACCACATAATTGGTCCATTTTTTATAGAAGGGAATTTAAATGGGGAACAATCTTTGGAATTATTAAGAAATAAAATTGTGCCAGCCATAACAGCTTTATTTCCAAATTTAAATAAGCCGTTAACCCCAGCTGATATTGTATGGTTCCAACAAGATGGCGCTCCCCACGCTTTGCGGTAGGTCCTATCGAGTGGCCCGCACGGTCACCTGATCTATCGCATCTGGACTTTTTTACGGGGCCACTTGAAATTCCTTTTTTTTATAGAGAACGACCTGCCAATCTAGATGATTTAAGGCGTCGCATAACAGAAGAAATCAATTTGATACCCCCAATTTCTGCAAAATTCTCATAGAAATTTCAGTGATCGATGAGGTTATTATCAGGAGGGGAACGGAACACATTTTCAACGCTTGCTATAGTTTCTGCAGAAAATTTTCTCCCGTTCGTGCAAAAATCAAAACTTCAACAAATACTTGACAATAATTGTCAATCTGTCACGTTGATTATGAATTCGAGAGTAATTTGATTTAGGTGATATTAATTATTGTCATTTTGATTTTTTTATGAACACGGCATTGGAGGAAAGGCATTTTTCTTGATTGTTTCTTAGGATGTTTTTTCCTCTGACTCTGAATGAATAAAAATAAATAAACAAATAGGGTGTTATTTTTTAAATTCTCATGTTGGGGTCATTTCCGGCTCTCACGTTGGGCATTTTCTATTTAACATCTTTGTTAACGACGTTGGACGAATCTTGTCAACTGATTTCCTTCTCTTTGCCGATGATATGAAGATTCATTCGATTGTTAAAAGTGTTTCTGATGCTGAGTATCTGCAAAGTCAGTTAAACAGTCTTTATGAGTGGACGGAACAGAACCATCTCTATCTCAACCTTAGCAAGTGCTCTGTTATCACATATACACGATGCAAAGAGAAAATTGAATATCGGTATGATGTTGGAGGGCAGATTTTGGCCCGCGTCAGCTCTGTCAGAGATCTGGGGATCACACTCGATGAAGCTCTGAATTTTAACGAACACATATCAAATGTTACGAAGAAGGCATTTCAAATGCTCGGTTTTGTGCTGCGTAACTCTGACGATTTCTCTCCTGATGTTCTGAAGCTGTTATACTGTTCCTTAGTACGTTCGGTGGTGGAATATGGTTGCATGGTTTGGTCCCCACATACCTCAATTTCCATAGATTGCCTGGAAAGGGTGTAGCGAAGCTGTCTTCGATACTTGACGTTTCGATCTGGACTGACCATCTGCGAGCGCTCAATAATTGTGATGAGTGAAAGATATAACTTGAAATCACTCAAATGTAGAAGAAGCATTTCTGATGTGTGTCTCTTATATAAAAGTCTTAATGGTCTAATAGATTGTCCTGAACTATTAATATTATTCAACTTCAATGTTCCAATTAGAATAACTAGGTGTACACCATTCTTTAGAGAAAGAATTTGCCGAACGAATTACTCAAAAAACTTCCTCACAGATCGCTTGGTTGCTATTGCGAGCAAAATACACACTCAGGTTGATCTCGTTGCCCTTTCGCACTCCTTTTGTAGCAGTGGCATTCATGTTTTCGTTGTTGATTGCTTGCTTTCATTTCGCGTCTTATGGATTGTCATTGAAAATTTCTGATGCTTTTTTATGTAAAGTTATGTTTTGTTCAATAGCTGAAATTATTGTTATGTATTTTTTATTCGACATTAGGATGGATTGGGGTTTCCCGTTCAACTTTATACACATATAATGTCAATTATGATGTATTAAAGTACAATAAATAAATAAATAAATACTATTGAGCACAAAATATCAACACTGAATTCTTTATGTTTAGCATTGTAGGAATACCAATTTTCAAAAAAATCGCTGGGTGAATAACTGAGATGATTAGACGTTCCGGTACTTCTGCCTAACATTGTTAGGGTTAGGCAGAAGTTGTATATATTCAATACCAGATTTCGATAACTTTTCTTCATAAGAGTCCCCTCAGGATTTCACACCTTTAAAAAAAATCCCCAATTTTTCCATCCGAAACCTGCCTGAGAAATCTGTCCGCATTGAAGCTACAAATAATGCAAACTCCAAGAATTCTTTCTAATGGGCAAGAGAAAGCGTTACGAATGCCTTCCAAATACAAATATCTTCAGAAATATGCACAGGGTGATTTTCAAATATATCCAATTATGACCTGTTCATGAAAAAAATTGAATCTCCAAATTTTCAAATGAATTGTAACTTTTCTGCTATTCCATTCAATATTACACAGAACTTAATTCATTTTAAAATGTGCGTTACATAAGAGTAAATACAGAAATGTAAAATTGCAGTAAACAATGCATATCCATCATTCACATGTTCTTTTGGAAAGATCTACTTGTTGGGGCGGAGGTAAAAAAATTATAGCAATTGAGCAAGTAGATCTCTCAATAAATTAATTCATCAGGTAGAGGTATTGTTACATAAGAGGTGTGATCAAAATATACGGTGAATAATTCTTTATTGCAGAAAGTATTCACACAATATTTATTCCAACTAGAAAAACCACAGCCTCGTGTATTGGGCTGAACTAAGAAAAATTTGAACACGCTATAGCTTGTCATCCTGCCTTTAGAGCAGCTACAGCGAGGTAGGTTTCAACAGTAAGCGTTTGGTGGTTAGGTTAGGTTAGGTTAGATTTCCTCCTCGTCAGTTTGCTCCTCAACTTTGAGAGGTATTATGACAATATCTCTAATTTCAGCCACGCCTGCTGTGAAAGACTGGATAATTTCATTTCAATTATTTCATATATAACATTCATAAAGGATACTTACAAAATGGAATATATAATTTTCGGAAAAAAAACAAAAGCAATAGATTTTGAATTTCACAATACAAACGGTACTGATCACAAAGATCGTTTACTATATCATCCTTATTTCCCAAAAGTGACATCTTGAGCCGAATAAAGGAAATCTTAGTCCTTTTCATTGTACTTATGCACTAGAGAGCACCACTGCTCTCCTAGATGTCGCTTAAAACGTATTTGTCTGTCCTCATAGAGGGACGCTGATCGTTAATGAGTTAAAACAATAGCTCAGAATAACGGTTTTGATCGTGACCTAGTTGACAAATAGTGAAACGCAAACAATTACGTATAGCTATTTGCCAAATACATATTCAATTATAAGTACCAAATCCCAAAAATTCACCTCATATTTTGGAGAGATACTTAAGAATGTCTCATAACCTTTCCAAATTGAAATTTAAAATTGCATTCCGACCACAAAATCAATTGTCATGACTCTCATTGAATTTCAAAAAATCTAAAGATAATGTAAATAACTCAGGACTTCATGATTTATCTTGTCTAGAGTGCAATTATTTCTATATGGGTCAGACTAGTCATTCCTTCCCAATTAAATATAAAGAGCATCAAACTTCATTCGTTGAGAATGAACAAGATTCAACATTTGTTAACAACTTAATCGAAAATTGCCACTCATTTTCTAGTACTGATGAACTGTATGTTTTATACATAGAGAAGAGAACTCAACCACTTAGAATCAGGTAAACTTTTCAAATAATTTTTTGAAGACAACTTTCAGAGAATAATCTATTGAAATCCCAAATTTTCGGTGTACTCATATCATAACTCCCTTTCAATAGTTTGTGAACTGCATACCCAATATCTGGTTTTTTCAAATTCAACAATCTATTCATCTATATTTTGTCAATTTATGCTTGGTTTTCATACTGTCCGATGATGAATGACAGTACAAAATCGCGGTAACTGTGCCCTATTAATTAAACTTATTTGTAGAGAATGAAAACCTAGCAAAAAATTCCATTTGGGTTTCAATCATGTTTAACTGTCATATACTAAAGGCTAAATCCAAACAGTGACTATTATATCAAACCTGAAGTGTTACTGCATTATGAAGTTTTACATAGGGAAGAGATAAGGAAAATGTAAAAGTTTTAGAGATAACGACAACGGGATTTCATCGGGTATTAACTATTCTGGAATCAATTGATGAGATTGACAGACATGAGTTTTAGAAAATCTTTATAATAATATAATAGATTGTCATTATATTTTCCTATCAAAAACTGAGAACTTTGACAAAATTAAGAATTTAGGCATGTCCGAAAATGGAATAAGATAGGTAAAACAAAAGCTCGAAATCCATAAAATTCTATTATAAAAATAAGCGCCATCATATGAGCCAAATAGTTGAAAATTTCTTAAAATACTAACTCCCAGACCTGAGAACTATCGTTACTCAGAAAATGGAAATTGAGAATTGAACTAGAAAATCTGATATTATTCACATGATGATGATTATGTGTCGGCAGATTCGCTCGACCAACGTCGTAGCATAGAGATAAATTTGAAATTCTTCAAGCATAATGTCGCCAATCTCTGGTTTGAAATTGCAGGCTTAATGCGCTGAACATTTCAAAGTTTTTTTCAACATAGGTGTTCTATGTTCAAATAATTGCTATGGCTATAAAACTAATCGAGGTTGGTTCAGGGACCTTTCGCATAAAGAACCATATATCTCAAAGTCGGAAATGAAGTTTTTTCACTATCACTCTTTCTCACGGAATGTCCTTTGGCTCTGGCGCATTTATATCATGTCATGATATAACTTCTAAACATTTTGAAGCTCTTCAGCTATAGAATCTGTAACTAATTTCAAGAAAATATTTTCTAAGAAATATTTTGTCAGTGATAGTTTTTTTGAACGCAGTCAGAAATCTATTCGTTCATAAAACAGATATTCAATTTTGAGAGTTTTCAATGTCCTTTGAATGAATCAATCAATTTCAAGCTTCTGAATTTCAATTTTCTGAGCGGAAAGTTGAAATTCAACTTTCTTCCCCGGAGTCGATCTTTTGCAGCTAGATTTAATCAAAAACCAATTTTATTACCTTAAGTTGAAACAGACTTTTCATTTGATAGAAAGAAGTGAAATTAATTTCAATATACCCCAATTCTTTTATTCAAGCAAATGTTTCTTTCAAAATCCCTTTTGCTTTGGATGCTTCCATTCAATTTTTCTTAGCTTGGTTCCTTGCATACAGGATTAGATTGGTTACTCAAGTACAAGCCAGCGCTGTTGCGCCTCGAAGGCTCGTATTCCTCATGTGAATTTAGAAGTCGTCCAATATTCAAAGTTACTAACCCTTCTTGGCTATCGAACACAGACTCACCACCTTTCTATATGATGTCTAAATAATGTACTATACTAAATTGCAAGGAAACAAGCTACGCCTTAAGCAATCTAGCTAAAGCACAACCCCATAAAGAAGTTGATTTGACTAACATGAATGTAACTAACTTGTCTAGAAACAGTTTGGTTTAAGACTAATCCTTAACAGAAACAACAAAGGTTTTTAATAGCACTGAAGGCATTGTGGAGGCTGCAATGCCATTCAGAAGAAAAATTTACCTTTACTTTTTTGAAAATGAAAACTTTAGTGAAATGCTGCATAAGTTCTCGGTCTTACAGTTTCTTCACCGCCCTTCCTTGACATGCTTGACAATTTTTTTCATTTCACAACCAGATGAGACAAGCACAAATGTTAAGGTAAATCGTGCAGAACTGCATCATGGAGGAGAAAACATTGTAAGTAAAATTGCGGTTAGGTTTCATTCACTTCAAACACTTCACTAATCTTCGTATTCTAGAATGATTACATGTTTCCATAATATTTTGATATAACAGCTGGTTCAGAAGACATTTATTATCTCGATTCAAAGACAATTGAATCGTCTATGGGAGAAAGCTTATTGATTATTAAATTTAACAATTTAGGAGTTTATTTCTTTGAAATGATAATAACATCCAAATGAAATCCCTCGCGTTTGCGGCACCCATTAAACCGAACACTAAAATTATTTATGACGGCGCGGCAGAAGGACTCCATGATGACTGCCATTTTGCGACAAACATTTCATTTCAAATGCTCCAGAAAAGTCGGTTCATTGGCAGGAAATTCATATTCCAGAAAAACCAATTGGAAAAACTCCCTAAGGGCTAGATCGGGACTTCGTGTAGGACGGTTTATACCACCTTTTCTTCAGATGACTCTTGACAGATTCGTATTAGACGTATATGTTACGTTATTTCGTCAGTTGAAGGGCTATTTGCCTTAGATTCGGATATTTTTCTTCAGAAACAAACCACCAGAAATTTGTATCAGATGCTGTAGCTTCGATATGTATATCTGATATAATCTGCACCAACTCATTTTCAACAGAACATGAGTTCATATTGAACAGACCTTCTATTTCAGTAGCCAATTCCTCAATGATTTTATATGAAAAAGGATAACTCATAAATGATGCTATAGTTGCCTCATACGTATCATAATCCAACTGGGGAATCCTTGCTTTGAAAGACGGAAAACGTTTCAGATCCTTTCTTTTCACTTGATCTATCATAATGGGCAATTTACTTTTGAATGCGTTTACTGCGCTAATCATCTCAATAATACTTCTTCCTTTACCTTGAAGCTCCAAGTTAATGGTGTTTACGTGCATTGTGATATCAGTCAAAAATGCCAAATCAGTCAGCCATTTTTCGTTTTTCAACATCTGAGTGTCATCACCTCTTTCGTCTAGAAAATCTGTTGTTTCGGGCAATAATTCTTGAAAACTTTCTAGGAATTTTCAACGAAGTTCTCTAATAGCGGACATGATTTCTGTTTCATTTTTAAAATCTCCAAATAAAGCGTCGTCCGCTTTAATAAATGCTCCCTTCACAATCGATCCATGGTTTCTTGTGTTTCGCCAATATATGAGATATTTTGAATTACGCGATCGTAGCAGCTTCTGATTGTTCGGCTGGTCTTGTGAACATGGTTTGATTTTTTTTCAAACAAGGTAGCAAATCACCTACTCTTCGTTTTCGTAATTCACTCTGTGGCGGAAAATCCTTTTCATAGTTTTTATGAACCGTTTTATAATGCTCTCTAAAATACAACGCTTAGATATTGCAACTGACGCACGACAAATGAAACAAATGAACTTATCCATCACCATACAAAAGAAAAATTCTGCCTCCCAATCATTATTAAAATGATATGTTTTAGAATTCTTCGCTGCACTCATTTTGTTTACAATTTACAATTCAGAATTACTCCAATTAATGCAGGCGCAACATTTTTATAGGCGTAAACGAAAGTCTCGAATTTTTCCATCAAACGCGCCGTACAGAATTTCTAGGAACGCGGTAAGAATAAAACACGCGGCTTTTCTCTGAAAAGTACCGCGCGTTGTTTGATAAAGCCGCCTTTTGCCGCTAGCAGAGTGTTATTTTATTACGTAATAGATCTTCGTAGTTTAATTACCTACTCATTAATTTTTTTCTCTTCTCGATATCTACTCAAAAAGCAAAAGATCAAAAGATCAAAAGATCGACTGGTCAATCGCGATCGACCAATTGAGCACCCCTGCCTTAGCATGTTTGACAAAAATTTGAAATCATTGTATAATTCGAAATATTTCTTCTTTTCCGAAATATTCATAATAATGATGAACCTAGTTGATATTTTGCCTGTGATAATTGTTTGAATTAAAAGTTGGAGAATAGTACTGACCGTTCTCTTTTCTTGACATATGGATAAAAACATTCTGAAAATGACAGTATCTGCTTTGCAAATCCTCAATAAATTTCCTCGCTCGAATGGAAATTTATTCCATTATTGCCCCACAATGAAAAGTATATGTTCAATAAATGTTCGACTTGTGCTACCTAACCCTTATCTGTTTCCTCCAGACAACGGATTTTATATATTGGATAACAATGGATATATAGTTCCTGTGACATCCGCTTTCCATTTTTCCTTTCTCGATACTAGCAAGAAGATATACTGTTAGATCTTTAGCTGAAGTATAAGCCATGTAGTATTGAGAACATAATTTGAAAAGTTATTTGTCATTGTGGATTTGTTGGATTTTTGGTATGATTTTTTTATTATTATATATAAATGTTGCGCCTGCATTATTTGGAGTCATTCTGAATTGTACCTGGAAGGCAATACTACGTCGATACAAAGTTTATTATTAAATAGTACAAAATGAGTGCAGCGAAGAAATCTAAAACGTATCATTTTAATAACGATTGGGAGGAAGAATTTTTCTTATGTATGGTGAAGGATAAGTGCATTTGTCTTATTTGTCGTGCGTCAGTTGAAATATCTAAGCGTTGTATTTTAGAGAGCATCATAAAACGGTTCATAAAAACTATGAAAAGGATTTTCCGCCACAGAGTGAATTACGAAAAGTAGGTGATTTGCTACCTTGTTCGAAAAAAAAACAAACCATGTTCACAAGACCAGCCAAACAATCAGAAGCTGCTACGATCGCGTAATTTAAAATATCTTATATTGGCGAAACACTAGAAACCATTCGAAGATGTATCGGTTGTGAAGGAAGCATTTATTGAAGCGGTTGAGACTTTAATTTAAAAATTAAATTATGTCTGCTATTAGAAAACTTCAGTTATCTTGTCAACCTGTCACAAGGCGTATTGAAGTCATAAAGCAGGACATGGCAGATAAACTAAAACATGATATCATGAAATATACATACTTTTCTTTACAGTCTGACGAATCCACCGATATGACAAACACTGCCCAGCTGAGCATTTTTATTCGGATGGTATTCAATGACATGTTGGCTGAAAAAGAATTTTTGGCAATCACTTCTTTCAAGGGGAAGACCCGTGGCGAAGATATGTATGACGTTTTCTTCAATTGTGTAAAAAACTACAAGCTACCAATAAATAAATTAGTGTGCATTACAACCGATAGAACACCAGCAATGTGTTATTCCATTGCATTATACATCACCGAGTTTTGTGTACAAAAGTTTTAAACATGGAGGAAATTATGGTCATTACAACAAAAATTGTGAATTCCATCCATGCACGTAGCTTGCAACGGCAGCTCTTTAAGTTGCAGTTGGAAGAGAGGGAGTCAGCTGAACAGATGTTTAAAAACGAAAAATGGCTGACTGATTTGGCATTTTTGACTGGCATCACAATGCACTTAAACACCATTAACTCGGAGCTTCAAGGTAAAGGAAAAAGTATTATTGAGATGATCAGCGCAGTAAACGCATTCAAAAGTAAATTGCAACTTATGATGGATCAAGTGAAAAGAAAGGATCTGAAACATTTTCCGTCTTTGAAAGCAAGGATTCCCCAGTTGGATTATGATACGTATCAGGCTGAATTATCAAATATTTTGGTATATTTCGAGATGAGTTTTTATGATTGAAATAAATTGGCAAATTTAGCATCATTTATGAGTTATCCTTTTCCATGTGAAATCATTGAGGAATTAGCTACTGAAATGGCAAGTCAGTTTAATATGAACTCATGTTCTGTGGGAAATGAGTTGTTGCACATTATATCAGATATACCTCTCAAAGCTACAGCATCTGATTTAAATTTCTGGTGTTTTATATCTAAAGATAAATATCCGAATCTAAGGTAAATCGCCTTCAACTGACGGCAATTTTTGGGTCAACTCACTTGTGCGAGTCTGCATTTTCTGAAATGAAGGTAATTAAGTCAAAATACCGCAATCGGCTAACTGACGATTATATGTCATCATGCTTGCGATTAGTACTCAGTGGTTACTAACCATCCCATGAAAAGTATGTTGAGGACATGCAGTGCCACGCTTCAACATCCAAAGTAGCTCCTTAGTTAAGTTTAAAACTATATGTAACCGTTTTGTTTTGTAACAACAAATAAACTCGCAATTTTGAATAACTATGGGTTTTTCATTGATATTATAGAGAAGTACCTAACTAAACCGAACCCAAACCTTGACTGAAATAATGTATATTGTGTGGAAAGCTGATATCTATATATGCTACGGTACACCCTACCTAAGTAGGTAGGTAGGGTGTATCGTGTATGTACGACAACCCTGCATCACACATATTTGCAGCCTCTCAGAGTCGATCGTAAGTAGTCTAAAACTATTGAGTTAGATCGCCAGCAGTTGAATTTTGAGCACCCCTGGCCTGAAGACTACAAAAAAGTTTCTTCCACATGCACATCCGTCCGTATTCAGGAAAGTGCAAGTGTATTTCTTAAAATACAGACCCGAAATAAATAGGTCAGATGAAAAAATAGATGAAAGAAAGAGTCCAAAATGCAATTTTCGATCAATTAAACCTAGGTCCCAATCAGCCGCAGAGTTTATCGTATCCTCAGTAATTTGAAAAAAAAAATCTGAGGAAAGATGGCTGGCATGCTTCACATCAGTAACCTGCACAGGGTCTATACGAAAGATATGAATTGATAAGAATAGTATTTGCCGATATATTCTCCATTCTATAGGTAATCATAATTTCAGATTCTGAATGGTTTTAGCCGTTACTTATGATAGATCAACTGAAAAAAAGGATCTGAAACATTTTCCGTCTTTGAAAGCAAGGATTCCCCAGTTGAATTATAAGACGTATGAGGCTGAATTATCAAATATTTTGGGACAATTCGAAATGCGTTTTTGACATTCCTGTAAATTGGCGAATATAACATCATTCATAAGTTACCCTTTTTCATGTGAAAACATTGAGGAATTAGCTACTGAAATAGCAAGTCAGTTCAATATGAAGTCATGTTCTGTTGAAAATGAGTTGGTGCAGATTATATCAGATATGTATCTCAAAGCTACAGGATCTGATACAAATTTCTGGTGTTTTATATCTGAAGATAAATATCCGAATCTAAAGTTAATCGCCCTTCAACTGACGGCAATCTTTTGGACAACTTGCTTGTGCGAGTCTGCATTTTCTGAAAAGAAGATAATTAAGTCAAAATATCGCAATCGACTAACTGACGATCATATGTCATCATGCTTGCGATTAGCACTCAGTGGATACGTACCATCTTATGAAAAGTATGCTGAGGACATAGTAACTGTATTTGCCGATATAATCTCCTTTCTATAGGTAATCATAATTTCGGATATTAAATGGTTTCAGGCGTTACTACTTGGTAGTTAATCATGATTCAGAAAAACACGAGGTTAGGTTTACTATGCTGTACTACCAATAAATTGTAAAATATACACTGTTACTGCAGTTTCAAATGTTAAACATTCATCTTCAGACAGAATAAGAAAACTGAACTGAAGGGTAGATGGAGGATCCCAGCATGTAATAGGGGGTGGTACTATTCAAGAATATCATAGATTTGGGATTTACATAAATCAAGCTGGTCGTTAATTAATTGTGGGTTACTATTATGAAGTGATCTGAAGAATCCAACTGATTCCAGGAAGTTCAATTTCTTTTAGGAGCAACGTGTAAAATTTCTAAACTGTCTATACTAGGAAATGAGTGTCTATTTTGGATACAATGATTGGCGATAGTTGAATCTTGTTTACTCTTTGTGAAAGAAATTAGGGTTCTTTATATCTTATCTTAAAAGATCGACCAGTCTGACCTACGTAAAAATTATTACAATCTGGACTTATAAACTTCTGATTTGTCTAGGTTTTGGGTTGAATCTTTTACATTGAATAACAGAGAAGACAATTTATTTTGAGGCCGAAATGCAATTTTATATGTTGACTTTGAAAAAATGTTAGCAACATGTTCACTTACATGCCTGTAGTATGAAATTGGAATATATGTGTTAGGTTTATCTACTTTTACGATTGGATATATTTGACTGAAAGCAATATTTTATCTTTTTCGTCGCATTATCTTGTCTATGACTTCATGATTGAAACTGTTGTTACGTGCTATAGTTGTGATGGTTTCAATTTAAAAGTGTGAGTTTTCGGATGAAAGAGGCAAAGAGAAAGCTCGGTTTATCATTGAATTGTATGCGGACATTTTATGCGATTAAGGATGATTAGAGTGTATTAGTATACATATATCTGTGCAACTGAATTTCTTATGTAAATTGAAGCTGATTCTTTTGTTTGCATGAAAAAACGATAGATCCAAGAATAATATTTACTTCTTAGTTTCTTTTTCAACTTTAAATTTTATTTTGTGATGGATACTATTCATGAGGCTGAGAAATTTATCAAATTGTCTAGATGTGCCATTAACGCAGATAACTGTATCATCTCGTATCTGTACCAAAAATGTATTTTAATTGCTAAATTACAATTGAATATTTTATCTTCTATATCAGAAATGATCGGCAAGGAGATGGCTCAACGGTGATCCCATAGCAAGACCATCGGTTGTACATAAATCTTGTTGTTGAATTTGAAGTAATTTTGTTGTAGACATTGTTCTAAAAGGATTATAAATTCACAATGAATTTAGGGTTTACATGTGACTGTTCTAGAATATTTGAAGTTAAGTTGATACTTTCTACCCGAGAAATATTCTAGTCACATGTAAACCCCACAATTCATTGTGAATTTATAATCCTTTTACAACAATGTCTATAACAAAGGCACTTCAAATTCAACAACAAAATCTATCACCGTTGATTCGAAGTTCGATGGGAAGGAGAGGGTGAGCAGAGAAGATCCCGGAGAAACAACAATATTGAATACCGATTCTTGTAGGACTAGTAGATATTGGGGCCCAATATGTTGTTGGGAAGAATATGTTCTTGAAATAACGCGATCTATCAACTACTACAAAATAAGTAGACCACTATGTAGATTTCTTCCCTCTGATTCAATGTCATAGCAGTATGTGTTACTAAATAATGCTTCATGATGTTTATATTGGTTTCAAAAACAAGAAATTGATATCATAAAATGTGGTATGAAACAATGAACCAATTTATGAACCAATCAAATTTGAATTTTCATTTATCTGATTTCTCCATAAATATCAACCCTTGGATATATTGTGTGTATCGAGCCATACAATGAAATATATTTTATCTTTCAGATACCCAGTTACCATCGTTTCGATTTACTCCAATGATGAGTGTGCTGATAGGTGTTGTATCAGCTCTGCTGATAGTTGCTCTTGTGGTAATCCTAGTACTGCGTGTGCAATGTAACCATGACGACCGAAGAAAACGTCATAAAAACGCTGCCCCTGGAAGCGGCTCTCTCGAACACCGTGGGAGCATCAGCGGCCCCACCTTGAATGATAAAGGAGGTTAGTTGCATATTGCTATGTTTGTTAAAGATGAAGGACTTCTCTTTGTAATTCACTGATAAAAAATGGAGAGGAAAAACATTTCCTTCCATCATTTGTATTCATACTGTGACAGCTCTAATTGATTAAAATTTCAAGACGTCTTTCAGAATTCTACAGTTGATTAGGCAAGTCGGAATAACCGTTTATACTTTCCCCCAATGAATTTTCTCCAGCATTAACTTCATCGTTCAACAGAATTATTATTCGCTTATGAATATAAGGAATTGATAAAAATATTTAACCAAACCAAACTGTTCCAACGTTTGAAGCTTCACAATGGAGAGTTGAAACATACACTGCGCCAAGAAAATAGAGCACAGAATTAAAATTCGAATATATTCAGAAATTTTTCAGATGTATTGATGAATCATTTTTTCAGTAATTCACGAACACTAAAGAATTCTTAACAACAATCGAAATGAAATGGTACGTACAGAAATTGAAATAAAACTAATAATGAAAAATCTAAAACTTTTAGAGGAAATCAAGGTCCCCAAAAACCTGTTTATTTCGGATAGTTCCACCCCTGTCTTGAATTACTGCAGGACTTCCTTAATTCATACTCTGAATGAACGAACTTGATTTATATTCACAATCAATGACTTTTGATTTTGATCCAATTCCTTCCAAATTTCCGTCATTCCTCATTCACGGTTTTGCTGGCTTTTTAATATTCCATTGAGAATGTCCCAAATAATGAATGGGAATAATCGATGGGATTGAGGTCTATACTTCGTGCAGGCCACTCTATTGAAATGATTTCGTAATCTTGAATGTAGTTCCTTACGATATGAACTTGGAGAAGTCCGACGTTATCATACATAAACAAATTGTTTTTACACATGTTTGCCGCAAATTCTACAACATATATAGTCATTCTGGCTGTCGGAAACGATAGCGATGTTTCCGACAGACTTCAGAAGGCTATGTCTGCAATTCAGGGGTGGTGTGAAGGGAGAAACTTAGCATAAACGCCTACAGAACCCTTATGATACCATTTACCAGGAAGAGGAGGATATTTGTTTAAACCCTCCCCGACCCTAGGCACGGTCGGGGAGGCAATGAGGGGCACTTCAAACGAAATAATGTAAATAAACCAGGCTTTTCAGCATGTTACATTTATTGTGTGAATTCAAAATCGTTTGTAATAACGAAGCGACCATGTCGTACAAAAATTTTGATTTCATATCGGCTTTGACGTTGAATATTAACATGGCGATGTGGGTTTGTATCGGACCAATGTTCATTTTGACGCTGAAATATTCCATCATAACTAATGCGAACTTCATCAGTCTAACTTATTCCTCGTAGAAGTTTTGGATCTAATTCAGATTTTTGCAGAAATCAATTGCAACAATCGAGTCGACATTGGAAATCGTTTGACTAGAAAAACTAGAATATTCTCATTTTATAAAGTTTAAGTCTATTTTTCTTGAGTATTCGCTCGACGCTTAGAAACCCCTGTTTCCATTTCAATTTTCATAGTCGGTTTCGATGGATTAACATTTATACTACCTATTACATCAATTGTTGCATCTTCTGCATCAACTGCTTCATACTCTTTTTTCCTTAGGACGCTGAATTTACCATGGTACATGAGGTTATCTGTCAATTTATCGAATATACTTTTATGTGGTTATCGACTCTCAGGAGAACGATTCAGATAAGCAGCTTCTACAGCATCAGCATTATAATTATTTTGAACATCACATTCAATCAGATCAAACTTTTCAGAATTTTTATACGGCATGGTCACTTCGTTATTACAAATGATACTATATTCGTACAACAGTTGTAGGTTGATGAAGAAACATTTAATAATTTATTTGAATCATCATTGCTAGAATTAATTTTTGACCCATCATAATGAGTGCACAGAATTGGTATATTTTGTGAATGGACATAGAGTTACTAAATGAAATTTGTGAAAAGTAAAACAGGTTTTTAATGAGGAGATGAAAAACCTTATTCAACAAATGCAAAGTTGCCTATGGTTCACATTTGAATAAACGCAAGTTTACATTATGATGCTAAAACTTTAATAAAAAGAAAATTTCATCTCATAAGACGACTCTACGTAAAAGAGCCTGTAGAATGTCTGAACTATGTTCATATATATAACTTCAAAAACAACTGAGATATTGGCACTTTACTTAATCCGAAAATTTTCAAGTAACTCGAAAACGAAAAAACTAGCTCGAATCAGTTCGCAGCAATGAATTCCTGACGAAAAATATCACGAGAAAAGAAACCATGCGCAATTACATGAATTACACGGAATAATTGAAAAAGCTCAAATATATTTTGTGCTCTGTACTGTTAGAAAACTTATTATTTATTAATCAATTCATAAAACATGAACATGGTAACTTCGTTATTACAAATGATACTATATTCACACAATAGTTGTAAGTTGATGAAGAAAAATTTAAAATTTATCAAAATCGTCATTGCTAGAATTAATTTTCGAACTATCATAATGAGTGCACAGTATATGTTACTAAATGAAATTAGTAAAAAGTAAAACAAGTTTTTCATTCTGAGGAGATGAAACACTCTATTCAACAAAAGTAAAGTTGCCTATGGTTCACATTTGAATAAATGCAAGTTTATATTATAATTCAAGAACCTTAACAAAAAGAAAATTCTCTCTCATAGTACGATTCTACGTAAAAGAGCCTGTATAATGTCTAAACTATTTTCACATAACTTCGAAAACAACTGAGATATTGGCACTCCGAAAATTCTCTAAATTTTCAAATAACTCGAAAACGAACAGAACTAACTTGAATCTGTTTACAGTCATGAATTCCTCGCGCAAGAGATCACGAAAAAGGGAACCATAAATTTATCATCATTTAATAATTATACGGAATTATTGAAATATCTTAAGTATACGAAAACGAAGAAACTAGCTCGAATCAGTTCGCAGCAATGAATTCCTGAGGAAAAATATCACGAGAAAAGGAACCATGAGCAATCACATGAATTACACGGAATTATTGAAGAAGCTTCAATATATTTTGTACTCTATACTGTTAGAAAAATCATTATTTATCAATTAATTGATAAAACATGAACATTCAATGAATCTCCTTTCCTGGAAGTAGTGGTAATCGGTGTTTGTAATTGTTGCTTATTTATACATATCATTTTGTTTGTAAAAAGATTCATCTGAAAGGATCTAAAACAGAATGAGCAAATACGACTATGCTCGAATACTCTAAAGAATTTTTATTAAAACTCCTGGTTTTATCTGAATGCTTAGTTTTCTAACCCTTTCTTATGTTGGAACAACCTTTACCTGATATCCATGTCAAGTTTCATGACTGAACCAACTCAATCTACTATTTTCAACGAAAAACAATAGCGAAAACTGTAACATATCATGGGTTATGCTATATTGTCAAATTTTTATGTTAGTCCAGACACCATTGAAGTGAAGCTAGTACGTTGTTTGGAGAAATAATCAAAATACATCAAGCCTTCTACGATCGCCCTAGCTCACGAGAATGACAGGAAATAGATGAACCATACACAATCTTCTATAAGATTCAAGTGAACAAGAAGACAATCCTTTTCTCCCCCGTCTCTGATACAACAGTAATAAATAGCAAATAGGAAAATTGTGAAAAGAAACTGTAATCAGAATTATTATGTTTACAATTTGTTCTTCATTCTAACCAAATTTTTGATTGCTAGTGGGATGGCAGTAATCTGAAAAAGCAAAGGAATAAACAGCAGAAACACATGCTGTAAGTAATAAATATCCTTTAGTGCCAATCGAACATAATTAGAAGAAGAATACCCAACGTGAGAAGTAATATCATATGCAGGACTAAGAAGAAAGGTTTTCTGTCAATTTATCCAATACATTTTCATAATGTTATCGCCTCTCTTAGGAGAACGATTCAAATAAGCAGCTTTCACAGCATCAGAATTATATATATTTCGATCATCACATTCAACCAGATCAAATTTTCCAAAATTTTCGTTCGGCATGGTCACTTCGTTATTACAAATGATACTATATTGACACAATAGTTGTAGGTTGATGAAGAAACATTTAAAAATTTATCAGAATCGTCATTGCTAGAATTAATTTTCGAACTATCATAATGAGTGCACAGTATATGTAAATTTTGTGAATGGACATAGAGTTACTAAATGAAATTAGTAAAAAGTAAAACAAGCTTTTATTCTGAGGAGACGAAAACTCTATTCAACAAAATTGAAGTTGCCTATGGTTCACATTTGAATAAATGCCAGTTTATATTATAATTCAAAAACCTTAACACAAAGAAAATTTCCTCTCATAGTACGATTCTACGTAAAAGAGCCTTTAGAATGTCTAAACTATTTTCACATAACTTCGAAAACAACTGAGATATTGACACTTTTCTAAATTCTCGAATAACTCGAAATCGAACAAAACTAACTTGAATCTGTTTACAGTCATGAATTCCTCGCGAAAAGGATCACGAAAAGGAAACCATAAATTTATTATTTATTAATTATACGAAATTATTGAAATATCTTAAGTATATTTTGTGCTCTATACTGTTAGAAAATTATTATTTATCAATTAATTGATAAAACATGAACATTCAACGAATTTTCTTACCTGGAAGTAGTGGTAATCGGTTTTGTAATTGTTGCTTATTTATACATATTATTTTGTTTGGAAAAAGATTCATCTGAAGGATCTAAAACAGAATGAGCAAATACGACTATGATCGAATACTCTAAAGAATTTTTATTAAAACTCCTGGTTTTATCTGAATGCTTAGTTTTCTAACCCTTTCTTATGTTGGAACAACCTCAATCTGACATCCATGTCAATTTTCATGACTGAACCAACTCAATCTACTATTTTCAACGAAAAACAATAGCGAAAACTGTAAGATATCATGGGTTATGCTATATTGTCAAATTTTTATGTTAGTCCAGACACCATTGAAGTGAAGCTAGTACGTTCTTTGGAGAAATAATCAAAATACATCAAGCCTTCTACGATCGCCCTAGCTCACGAGAATGAGAGGAAATAGATGAACCATACACAATCTTCTATAAGATTCAAGTGAACAAGAAGACAATCCTTTTCTCCCCGTCGCTGATACAACAGTAATAAATAGCAAATGAGCAAATTGTGAACAGAAACTGTAATCAGAATTATTATGTTTACGATTCGTTCTTCATTCTAACCAAATTTTTGATTGCTAGTGGGATGGCAGTAATCTGAAAAAGCAAAGGAATAAACAGCAGAAACACATGCTGTAAGTAATAAATATCCTTTAGTGCCAATCGCACATAATTAGAAGAAGAATACCCAACGTAAGAAGTATAATCATATGCAGGACTAAGAAGATAGGTTTTCTGTCAATTTATCGAATATATTTTCATGATGTTACCGCCTCTCTTAGGAGAACGATTCTAATAAGCAGCTTTCACAGCATCAGAATTATATTTATTTTGATCATCACATTCAATCAGATCAAACTTTCCAAAATTTTCGTTCGGCATGGTCACTTCGTTATTACAAATGATACTATATTCACACAATAGTTGTAAGTTGATGAAGAAACATTTGAAGATTTATCAGAATCGTCATTGCTAGAATTAATTTTCGAACTATCATAATGAGTGCACAGTATATGTAAATTTTGTGAATGGACATAGAGTTACTAAATGAAATTAGTAAAGTAAAACAAGTTTTTCATTCTGAGGAGATGAAAACTCTATTCAACAAAAGTGAAGTTGCCTCTGGTTCACATTTGAATAAATGCAAGTTTATATTATAATTCAAAAACTTTGACAAAAAGAAAATTTCCTCGAAAACGATAAAAACTAGCTTGAATCTGTTTGCAGCAATGAGTTCCTCGCACAAAAAGATCACGAAAAAGGAGGACTTTCTTCTTTATGCACAATATTTTCCTAAGAAATAATACTAAAAGTCGAAATCTGTCCTTCCTGTACTCCCTAAGAAGTATGAAGCACAAATACACTGAACTTTATCCTTCTTCCGTTTCTGTTGAGGTATAATTTTTTTTTTCGGTCAACTAAAATTAGAATTTTTCCTGCTGTTTTTCTCTGATTACTTCTCTTGGCTATTTTCTGATAACAAATATTAAATCATCATAAAATTCCTACGAAACATAGCTAAATATAAACAAACACGCATAAAAAATGTAAGCGTCATCTATAACTACCCAATTTAATGTGTACTTCTAAACTATATCCACTACAACTTGGAAGTTAGTATACATTATATACACAAATGCTCATCTAAGAACAAAGGAATTTAGAAATTCTAAGATCTATATCTAGGTAGCGGTTAGATACACATCTATGATCCTGATAGGTGACAGATCCACTTCAGGGACGGGACCGTGTCCACGCGAGCCTTGGTTTATCTCCCAAAACTTTACGGGGGAAACTAGTGTCACACTCCCAACTCCTGAACTAAACCTATTATTTCCCTTTCCATTATCCTTGACCGTTGAAAAAGGGAAACCACCTCAATTAATTTTCCCTAGTACATTCATTCATGGCTGAAAACAATTGAAACACGGGCCTCAGTCCCCGGCAGACCTTAAATGGTCGAAGGCTGATAAGAATCATTCAGAAACATGTCACCAATTTCAC
Organism: Cryptolaemus montrouzieri; assembly: GCA_013387265.2. Taxonomy (NCBI): domain Eukaryota; kingdom Metazoa; phylum Arthropoda; class Insecta; order Coleoptera; family Coccinellidae; genus Cryptolaemus; species Cryptolaemus montrouzieri. The sequence goes on along the minus strand of JABFTP020000185.1, from coordinate 36,269,879 downwards.
ATCAATATCAGAAAGGGCCCTGCTTTTACAAATCAAGCAAGCCCAGTACCAATCAATATAATTCAGATATATGCTCCCACAGCAGATGAAAGCGAAGAGGAAATTGAAAAATTCTACAGCGAAATATCAAACATATACAATAGACTTCCCAAACACCATCTAAAAATAATAATAGGGGACTTAAACGCCAAGATAGGCAGCGAGAGAGAGGGAGATTCTGTCGGCCCTCGTGGATTAGGTGAAAGAAACGAACGGGAGGATAGATTAGTAATGTTTTCAGTAAAAAAGAAGTTGGCAGTGCTTAATACCTTCTTCAAAATACCACCAAGAAGGTTGTACACTTGGAAATCGCCACTCGACTCGAAAGAACATATAGTTAGAAACCAGATTGACTATATACTGGTTAACAAGTGATACCAGAACTCTTTTACATCGGTCAAAACCTATTATGGGGCAGACATAATATCAGACTATTCTCCTGTAGTTCGTACATTAAAACAAAAATTAAAAACTGTGAAGAAAAGACAAAGGAAAAACAGGTATGACATGCTGAAGCTAAAAAATCCGAGCACAAAAGCAGAAGTAAGAGAGTACTTAGCTGAACAAATGCAAAAAGAAAATAGCAGTCAAGAGGTGTGTTCCGAACTAGAAAGGCTAGAAAGCATAGTTAATAGTGCAAGTGACAAATATTCAAAACCAGATCAAAACATCAAAAGAAAAATGTCTATGACAGACGAAATCCTACGAATGATGGAACAAAGAAGAATCGCGAAAGTTACACCGCAATACTTCATAATTCATAGACAAATACAAAGGAAGATCAGGGAAGCCAAAGAAAGAAAACTCCAAGAAGATTGCCAAGAAAGAGAAGCTCTGCAGCTAAAATATGACAGTTTTAACATCCATAAAAATTTAAACAAACGGCTGGCATGTATAGGCCCAAAACAATATGTAATCTAATGGACGATCGAGGAAATATAGTCATAGATAAACAAGACAAAATAAAGACCACAGCAGCCACAGATATTAGATTGATCAAGGCCCTCCATCACCATCGAAGAAGCAACAGTAAGACAAATAAAAGAAAGGAAGGCTCCTGGGCCAGATAACATTAGATCTGAGTTTCTCAAACTTTTAGACGACTCTGCAATCGCAAAAATCACAAACCTGTTCAACCACGTTCACGAAACTGTAAAACACCTAAGGAATGGTTTTTATCAGAGTTCGTCATAAAACCTAAGAAACCTGGTGCAAAGAAATGTGAAGACTATCGAACTATTTCTCTTATGAGCCAGCTTTGTAAGCTTTTCCTTAAAATTATGCACAAAAGAATATACAGGATCTGTGTAGAATACATGTCGGAGACTCTGTTTGTATTTCGGGATGCAGTAGGCACCGGAGATTCAGGGGCTGTTCCAGAGGTGCAGAGATGTTAACTGCGATATATATGCTTGCTTTGTGGAATATAATAAGGCTTTCGATAGAGTACAACATCACAAATTAATCGAAATTTTGGGCAACATAGGTATCGATGGAAAAGATCTGGCCATAATATCATAATTATATTGGGGACAGTCAGCGTATATAACCATAGACGAAGAACAGTCAACGGCGATAAGTATTTCACCAGGCGTAAGACAAGGATACGTGCTTGACCCACTATTATTCAATGTGTACTCGGAACACATTTTCAGGAAATCTCTTGAGGACATCAACGCCAGATTAAACGTCAACTGTAAAGTACCGAACAACATCCGGTACGCTGGTGATACAATAATTATGGCAGATACTGTGAGTGGATTACAACAACTGATGACACGAGTGGTAGAAGTCAACATGGAGTACGGAGTAGATACTAATGTCAACAAGACAAAATACATGGTGATCAGCAAAAATCAAATCCCACACGAAGATCTAATACTCAACCAACAATAAATCGAGAGAGTGACAAAATACACATACTTGGACACTGTACTTAAAGACCAATGAAATCATTCGCAGAAGATCCATTGCAAGATAGAGAAGGCAAGAGCAGTGTTCTTTAAAATGGGCTCAGTGCTTAAGAGCCGATCTCTAACTTTGACCACAAAAACACGACTTCTCAGGTGCTACGTTTTCTCTGTCTTACTTTACGGCTTGAATCATGGACCCTAACAGAGGCAACTACCAAAAACTTTATCGTAGGATTCTAAGAATTCCGTGGATAGACCATGTCTCTAACTAAGAAGTCTGCCGAAGGATGGAGAAAGATCCTAAATTAATAACCACGATAAGGACGCGCAAACTTGAATATCTGGGTCATATAATGAGAAATAAAGGAAGATATGGGCTGCTGCAGAGGATACTACAAGGGAAGATCCCAGGTAAACGCGGACCTGGCAGACGAAGGATCTCCTGGCTCAAGAGCCTCAGGACATGGTTCTCAGTATCAACAACAGGACTTTTCCGTGCCTTAACAAATAAGATTATAATTGCCAGAATGATCGCCAACATCCGGATCGGATAGGCAACACGAGAAGAAGAAGAAGAATATCTATATCTCATTAAGTTTTGCCACCATTTGGTTCAAACCTTGACACAACAATCTCAAAATTATATGCCGTGGTATAAAACAATAACGACACATTTCGAATATGTTAATAAAACTCCTTCTCTTAATACTACTTTATCAAAAAACCAGATTTGAATTTGCAATGTCTCTTTAACAAGTCATTCTTACAAACCAACTCCATCCTATGGAGTTGGTACTATGTACTATGTAGTAAAAAAATTATAGACATAATGAAGAATTTTATTCAAGAATCAATATTCAACCTTGGGCAAATTTTTAACATTTGCTGATAACAACTTACTGTTTTCTACAAATGTTGCTTGAAAGCTTATTAAACGAGAAATTGAGTGAGGGACATGGCTTGAATGTATTCAATTTATTCATTGCATTGAATAAATACGGCATGAACTTAAATGAAACAAATTTTTCAAGTTTTAGTAATAACGGAGTGAAACGTACTCCACATTTTCTTGAGTTTCGCTAAATAAAATTACAAATTTATGAAAGTAAAACGAAGCGCGTCACGGTTCACTTATTCTAGTAAAATTCTTAATCCTTATTTACTTGTATTACTTACAAAGAAAAATTGAGAAATCCTTAATCTTTTGAATCTTTTTTTCGATAATAGCTCATAGATTTTAATCGAATTGTTAAATTGTTGAACATACTCATCCCAAAAATAAAATCCCATATTTTCTGCCAACCAATTAGAGAACACCTCTAACTATATGAAACTTTCCTTGGAAGTTTGAGGACCTTCAGGAATTATTCAGCAAGTCGCTCGCTCCTTCCCTAATTAAACGAGTTGAAAACACTTTTTCCTCAATAACCTGTAACTTTCTCTAGTATCATAAAAAGTTTGGAGGCTGAAATTTACTTTAGAATTACGGAGTTATGGTTCAAATGATCATTAAACTTTTTTGGTATAAAAATTAGGAATTTATTATACTTTACATAGATAATTAAAGCGTTTTTCCGAGTGTTGTATTTGAGTTGCTCATTTTTTTATGCTGCTTTCAGGAGTTTGAATTGAAAATGTTTAATACACGCGTGGCAGTTTTTTTATGAATTCACACATTGTTCAAGCTCATCTTGATTTATAAGTTTGAATTTTTTTACATACATGCCTTCCTTCGAAAGGTTATCTCAGAGACAATTGTTTGGTATCAGAAAGATATTCAGTTTCTTCGAATATTTCATACGACAAAATTCGTTCTTCCTCAAATTTTTTATGAAAAATCATCATTTTAGTGTCTACAAAACGAATAAAGCAGTTGAGATGCTTGAGGGAAGGGCATCATAGACAGAAAATGTACAAACCATGGAAATTAATCAGACCTTTGCAGTTTATAGTTACACAGGACCATTTCATCCAACGAACCACTCCCTGGAATCTCACTATAACTTGCAATGAATTACGGATCGGCTGCATTGACACGCAAAATCTGAATATTTCAAGAAGAAATATTGTCAATAGGTTGTATAAAGTCCATTTTCACTTCAGAAGACCTTGGAAGTATCAGCACATAATAAACGGAAATCGCGCAGCTCGATGAGGATTTGCTCAAAGTCATATGAAATGGAAACCCGAAGACTGCTCTTAGATGAATCTCGGTCTGAACAACACTCAGGTTCGATGCGAGTGTGACTGTGGAGTCAACAAGATCAAATTCAAAGGCTTAGAATAGTCCAGGAAGTACACATCTACAGGAGAGGTACTGTGATGGTTTGGAGTGGAATCTCTTTCAATCACAGAACCGATCTCGTTTTGAATTTGGGCTGTTTTTACTTGGTAGAATTCCATTTTCAATAATAAAAACAAGTAATGTGTTTTTAGGAATTCAACTGTATAATTATGATGAGTTTCACTACACCGTAGCTTCTTCAGACGAATGAATGTACAGAAAGTATGACAACTATATATAGATACAATTGAGAATATAAATACAAGTGTTCTTAAGTAATTAAAAACTTATTGGGTTGCTTTTTCTTAAGTGGTTATTATACTGTGAGATATCATGGGTTATGCTATAGAGTCAAATTTTGATGTTAGTCTAAACACCATTGGAGTGAAGCTAGTACGTTGATTGGGGAAATATTCAAAACCTTCTAAGCCTTCTACGATCGCCCTATCTCACGAAAATGAAAGGAGACAGGTGAACTATAAGTAATCTTCTGTAAAATTGAAGAGAACAAGGACATAGACCTTTTCTCCACCGTCGCTTATACAACAGTAACAAATAGCTTAAGAGAGAATTGTGAACAAAAACTGTAATCAGAATTATTTTGTTTACGCCTCGTCCTTCGTTCTAATCAAATCGTTGATTGCTAGTGGGATGGCAGTAATCTGAAAAAGAAAAGGAATAAACAGTAGAAAGACATGCTAATAGTAATAAATAATCCTTCAATTTAACCGAACATAATTAGAAGAAGAATACCCAACGTAAGAAGTAATATCATATGCAGGACTAAGAATATAGTAAAATAATACAAAACCTGCTACATTTTCCTCCTCTAAGTCTGAAAATGAATTCTTTATAAAGATTCCATATCTGTTGGAATATTCCATATCTCCGTTCTTATCCGATACGTCAGATCTACAATAGTCTTGGGTGCAATGAAAACATTTTTGGATTTCAAATGACGTGTCGAAAAGCTCAGAAGAGTCATATCTGGTGAACTGGCTGGCCATTAAACGGCTTCCCGTCTATCAATTGTTTTTTCTGCGAAAAGAGTAACATTTTTGTGTAGGGCAGTGGAGCTCCATCTTGTTGAAACCGAATTCGTGAAATTTTTATAACGACTTTTTCAAAATGTCCCTGCTGTTCGGTAAAGTCACAAGTACCCTGAAATATTGCGGAGCACTTATCTCATAAGCTTCAAACAATTTTAATTTTAACGGCCATTATATTAAAATAATTCATAAGTAGGTGCAAGGTGCTCTAAATTTACATAAACAAAATAACACACTAAAATACTCCAAGGGTAAAACAAATGCGACGTCTTTGTCTTCAGGAATCCTCCAGCAAAATATCGGTTATATATATATATATATATATATATATATATATATATATATATATATATATATATATATATATATATATATATAATACAATATTTTAATTGTAATTTTTGAGCAAAAAACTTATGGCTTGGATATTCATCTCAGGAAAAAGGAAAGAATATCTACTCAGGTCGAAAGCTACTTGAGGCAAAAGAATAAAATTGCGATATCATAATAGAGAACATGCAATCGAAGAGCGAGTACCATAAGACATTCAAAAAAGGCACCGATAATGAATTATTTTCTCAATGTTATCCATAGAAATTTCCGCTAGTGAACATATTTATTTCCCATTCTCCAAAACCTGCAGTAAATGAAGATAAAACCTAAATACATATAATTGGATCTCGTAAACCTATGGCACCGGTAAAATATCTTGACATGGATAGACTCCAAACTAAAGTGGTCCAAACATATAGATAAAACCTGTATAAAACTATGTAGTTAATCAAAGGTTAGTTCGATTGAATCTACTTTTCACACTTCCACGATATGATGTCCTATGGGCTGTTCACATGGAAATGGGTTCTCAGTGGAGCAGTGTCTAAAAGTTGGCAAAAAAAAGCCATGAGAATTATGTTTAAGATGGGTTCAAGCGACACATGCAAGTCAGTGCTTACAAGGGAAAGAATACTCACATTTGCCTGTGCATACATTTATCAATCTGTGAACTTTGCATATACGACTAGATTTAATCATACGTCAATGTATGACACAGCTTTGAATTTTCAGCGACAAATGAAAAAATGATGTTGAAGGAAGCTTACTATAGCATTGAAGACTTTGTAATGGCAAACTTGTTACCTTCATTAAGTTACACGACATAACACAAGATCAGGCAAAGCCGCTGTGCTGCCACGACGAGTAGTGCATAGCTTACCATGCTACCAAGCAGATTGACAGCGCAGACGAAACAGTATAAAGGGTGCCGCTTGAAACAAGCATAGGCATTCGAGGTCTAGAGATTTCGAACTAAGAGAACTTGGGTCTAACTCCTAGCTGTACCCACTGAGTTCAGCTATTCCTATCCTTGAGTGATTGTACGTAGTAAATTCAATCGCAGTCCTAGTCGGTGACCACGTAGTGAGTGGCCACAGACTTAGCTGTACGTATTGAGTTCAGCTGTTCCTATCCATGAGTGATTGTACGTAGTGAACAGTCCTAGTCGGTGACCACATAGTTAGTGACCACATACATAGCTGTACGTACTGAGTTCATCTATTCCTATCCTTGAGTGGTTGTACACTGCCCTATACGGCTTTACATATTGAGTACAATTGCTATCGCAGCTAGATTGGGAGGTGGTGTAGCATTCGATCCCCATAACGACATATTATTGTAAATAGTGTATATATGAATATTCAGAATTTATGGTTGATAGTGATAATAATTTAATGTTAATGAACTCTGTGTTTCCTCCGCTAAGCTACCTGAGCGTAAAACTCAGTACAACTTTGTCAGAAAATTTTTCTATGCATCTATTAATGTTTTGTTTTTAGTTTAATGATTTCTCTGCTACACATAACATTGATTTTTATTGTGGCTATGTTTCCTTAATCCCTTTAAATGTTACGTGTGTTTAGCTCTCAATGCCCAAGATTTAGACGTATTATGTATGCACTATTGATAATATCTATTAGAAATTAAACCGAACATGGTTCATCAGGTGCAAAGCAAAAAGAGACAAAAGAAAAACGGAAAATTAATAAATTAGGATGATGTTGGGACATTTAGGAGAAACCGGAAATGGAAAAAACAACGTGGAATTAATAGATAAAATTACTGACCATGAATTGTTAACAGGTAAACCAGCAATCCACTATCTAAACTTTAAACTTGAACAAATGGTCATTCCCTTTATTCACTGTAGATTCTTCGAAACCCTTCAAATATTCAACTTTCACAAAATTACTGAATCAAACTGAGGTTATATCGGAGTGAAATAAAACAATTTCATTGCCAGAATCACATTAAATTGGAAGGGATACAGGAACATGGAATATTAGAGAACAGCTAGAATTTCAAACCGTTGATAATTCAAATGGGTTGTTGTAATAAGAATTTGTTCTAATAAAAACACAAATGGATCATTCTGTCTTTCAAAATGTCGATTCATAAATTGGGTTTTTGGGATGATTTGAATCCAATGTGAATTTTATTTAGCAGTTTTATGTATCAAATTGCTTCAATCAAGGATAAAAACTTTGAAATGAATTTATTCAGTGAATCTCCGGTAGGAATCATTTCATTTTGTACTACCTCTCAACATATACAATTTGGATATTGTCATCCACCTTCGATCCGATCTTCCAATCCATATATATATATATATATATATATATATATATATATATATATATATATATATATATATATATATATATATATATATAGGAGGTTTATCCCCGACGAGTTGCCCGTATATCTGTTCATGCAATCAAACTGATTTCATGAAAAAATATAAATCCACCACCCGGTAATTAATACCATTGCCATGCATTGATTTCAATCAAAACATATCCTGGAATCATCATATATTAGGATAACGTTAAATGTTATGAGAATATATCAATTTACCAGAATATATACAAACTATAGCATCATCAGACAACGACATCCATGTACCAACGAGTAGTGTAAGACGCTTTCTTCCCGGAAAAATTCAGTGTACGGACCTTAGTCAAGTAACACCTAATGTTACTCATTCATAGTTTTCTTTGTGTGAAGTGATGTGAACGATCGAATTGAATACTGCTCTGAATATAAATATGATATATTTGTCAGCTAATTATATTACATTTATATATACAAATAAATAAAATATGAAATGAGATTCTTAGCGGTATAAACTGAAGATAAAACCTATAATTCTACCTCATTATTTTTTTCGGAAACAAACCTACGAAGAATATTACAAGATTTTATGATTGTTATCTTTTGTAATTGTTCGAACAAAAATGGTGACTGACAACGATCTTACCAAGAAGTTCGCAGTCTGTTCAATACTGTTCACCTAGATGATCAAATTAGTAAATCTACAGTATGCAGAACTATTCAGCGATATGAAGCAAGTCGGCAAGTGAAAGATATTCCCAGAGCAGGACGTCCTAAGTCTACCACTGACGAAGAAACAAATTTGGACATTTTACTGGCAATTGAGGAAAATCCTCAGGTTTCTACAAATAAACTAGCCTTGAATCAGAATATTTCTGAGGGGTCAATTTATAGGATACTGAAAACAGAAAAAATGAAACCATATAAAATCCATTTCGTCCATGAGCCTACTGAAAACGATTCTGGCCGTAGCGTAAATTTTCAGAGACCATCATGGAAATGATTATTGCCAATCGAAATTTTTTGAATAGAATCGTATTCTCGGATGAAGCTACGTTCTGCCTCAACGGTACAGTAAGTAGGCATAACTGCCGTATTTGGTTGAGAGACAACCCACATTGTATAGGAGAGGTTCATACACAACATCCACAAAAATTGAATGTTTGGGCCGATAATATCGGTGACCACATAATTGGTCCGTTAACCCCAGCTGATATTATATGGTTCCAACAAGATGGAGCTGTCCACACTTTGCGGTAGAAATTATCTGGATGAAGTTTCTTCAGAAAGATGGATCGATAGAAGTGGTTCTATCGAGTGGCCCCCGCGGTCACCCAATCTATCGCATCTGGACTTCTTTTTATGGGGCCACTTGAAATGCCGAGTTTATAGAGAACGACCTTCCAATCTAGATGAGTTAAGGCGTCGCATAACAAAAGAAATCATTTTAATACCCCCACAATTTCCGCTGAATTCCCTTAGAAACTACAGTGATCGATTAGGTTAGTTTCAGAAGGTGAATGGAACTCATTTTCAACACTTGATATAGTTTCAATAAAACAATTTCTCTCGTTCGTGCAAAAATTAAAACTTCAGCAAATACTTGACAATAATTGTCAACCTGTCACGTTGATTATGAATTCGAGAGTAATTTGATTTAGGTTATAATAATTATTGTCATTTTGATTTTTTTATGAACACGACATTGGAGGAAAAGCATTTTTCTTGATTGCTTCTAAGGAAGTTTTTTCCTCAGAATCTCAAAATAAATAAACATATAGGGTGTTATATTTGAAATCCTCAATGTTGTGGCCATTTCCAGCTACACCGGAAACACTATTGAGCACAAAATATTAACACTGAATTATTTAAGCTTCACAATGTAGGAATACCAATTTTCATAAAAACCGATTGGTAAATAACTGAGATAATTATTCATTCCGCTACGTTTGCCTAACCCTGTATATATTCAATTTTTCAAAATATTGCAAACAGTTAATGGCGATTAGTTGTTCAGTCTCGATGGCTCTGGATCTGATTGAAAAGTTCACGTAACTCGCAAGTAAAAAATATCGTCCTATTTTTCGGATTGAATTCAATCACTTTAAAATTCCAATACACTCAGATTCCTTAGATTGTAAACTTCGAATTCCAAATTTGGATTTAATCCTTCGAAACTATTCTTCTTACTCAGACATTCAAAAACCGATTTTCAATAATGTTTTTAAGACCCTAGTGAATAGACTTCCATATCCAGGAATATTAAATTTGTATGACTTTTTGAGTTTCAATGTTGTAGATAATATATTATCAGTTCACTATATTCTTTGTTTGCAAGGGCATAAAGTTCTACATTTTATTGGTCTATATGCTTGAATCTACGAATGGTAATGGATCCTAACAAAGCTAACATAGGAATACGAGGCAATAAAGCCAACATAACACAGTAACAGTCATCGTTGTCACGAAAGCGATAACTTCAAGGTGTTATTTATTGCTAGAAGAGATAACCACCACGAGAAACCTAACAATATGTGGAAATTATAAATAATATAATAACATATAAATTACAATGACCTTTTACAAAAATTCCAAGTTCACGATATTATACAGAGTGGACACATGGGAAAAATGTTTCTGAGAAATATATAAAAATATAATTTGAATCCAAAAAACAATACTGACTTCCACTCTTTCCAGTAGGTCTGTGTTTATATGTACGACCTCTTGAAGCATTGAAGTTTTCAACTAGTCTGAAGTACACCGTTTATCATTCATCATTTTTGAGATAAAGACTATAAAAATATATGAACAATATGACCCTATCAATTCTCTCATACCCATTAGAGAATCAATTAAGTGAAATCAATACAAAGATAAAGAAATATGTAGAGTTAAGAATAAACATTTTATTTGAACATGACAACTGATCATATTCAATCTAAACTATATTATCAAAATATTCACTTGAAAAGTAATGTGCATTCGATAAGAGCACTTGTTTCAACTTTCCTAAAGGGAATATCTCTTCATTATTTATTTTCCTTAAGAACCTTGTTGTAAATCTTCACTGGGAGTAATTTTAATATACTCCACAACTGTGAAGAATTTGTTACGTGAAGAGGTATAGTATACTTTTTTTTATTAAATAAAACCATGATGTTCAAATTATCACCATATTGCCAAACTTATGGCACGCTTCACCACACTGTGGTTTTTCAGTTAAATAGTACATATAAAGATGTGCTATTATACAAGAATATCCACCGGGACCGTCCGTTAAAAACTTTTTAAGTTCCAATTACAATATCAAGCTGAAATTTTATACGCGGCCATAACTAGCGATTTCCAATTGGAGTGAAATATTTTCGAAGTGATACCATTTCTGGTTATACCGGAAGTGGGTCATCACTTTGTTATCTCAAATGGCAATCTACCTTTTTATTATACATCTAGAACCGACATTTGAGCAAGGCATAAAATACCCAAGTTATTGGCACTTATCTGTCAAAACTTTAACTTTAACAGATTTAATTATTTTTGTTATAAACTCGATTTTTGAAGAACATTCAAAAAAATTATAGCTCGTAGATCTTTTGCACTGCAAACACAATTTTTGCTTGGGTGTATAGAAGAAGGATCAAGGAATTTTTTAAGCTATCTACTCATGTCAAATGTTTTTGTGTTGTTTAGTATGATTTTTTCAATTTGGCCTTTTTCGAACAGCAATAACTCATTTTTTTCAAATTGCTAATTTTTATATCGCCTCAGATGAAGCATCAAATTTCAGATGGAATTGTATAAGCATGTACTATACCCATCTCTTATAGTTCCGAAATAATTTGGGAATATATTGAATTTTGATGATTTTGCAAGAACTAACAGAGAATGCTTTGAAATATTTAAATCAAGTAGCTGAACTGGCTACACTCACCTGACATGTGCCTGAAATTAATGTACTTGTCACTTCGTTCATTCGAATTTGATATTTCAACCAGAATTGTCGTTATTTCAGATTGAAAAGATCCAAAAAATACAACACATTTGGAATAAAACTACTGGTTATTAAAACGAAAATATATTTAATCTTTTTTTAATTCATTTTAGAATGTCAAAAAGTAGTGGGTAGAACTTGCAGGCAATTCAATAACCAATTTCCAAATTTACCGTCCATGAGTAAAATAAAACTTCCAAGCATTAGAAGCAATTTTCTACAATTCGGATGAATAAAAATAGTAGGAACTAAGCGAAAACCAATCATCGAAGATAATTACATTAATACGAATACATGAAAGCAAACATCATAGGAGAAAACTAATTTACGATCTGAATAAGCGTTCAATATGAGCCCCATTTTTCTCGATACAATTGACAGCTCGTATACGAACATGATGAGTTGCCATCCTGGATTCCTCAGGATCAATATTACGAAAAGCATTATGAATGCGCTCTAGTAACTCTTCTTTACTTCTTACAGGAATAAGATACACTTCACTCTTGATTTTGCCCCATAAATAAAAATCAAGGGGCGTCAGGTACGGAGAACGCGGAGGCCATAAATTTGGTCCTTGATTACCCCACCATCTATCCTCGAACATTTCTGTTAGCTGCCGATCTACAGCTCGTGTTTTATGTGCTGGTGCACCATCCATTTGGTAATAGCAATCCCTCAGAATGTTAAGGGGTAATCCATCTAAAGAATTGGCTATGTTCCTCTCAAAATTTCCAGATATCTTTGTCCATAAAGATTTTCCTCATAAATGTGATAAGCCAACAAATCATTCATTAAAATTGCAAAAACGTTCACGCTGAATTTATTTTGGAAATCCGTAACCCCAATGAAACGTGGATTATCTGTGGCCTAAAATGTCGATTTCTTCTGTTGGTTATTCCACTTTCATTGAACTTGGCTTCATCAGACCATATGACTTTTTGCAGAATTGTCTCATCTTCTTGAAGCCGAATTAATAAATTTTCACAGAAATTCAACCGCTTGAGGAGGTCAGTTGGTTTCAATTTTTGTAGTCTGATAAAAGAATACGGGTTCATATTATGTTTCTTAAGGATCCTTTGAATGGAAGTATAACTCAATCCAATATTCATTGATGCTGACTTAATGGACGCATGTGGATTGGCACGAAAATACGCTAGCGTATTAATTTGAATGTCGTCGTTCTCGAGAATTGGTTTTCTCCTAGTTTCTATCTATTTTGTTCCTCCAAATTGCAGAAAATTGCTTCTAATCCTTCGAAATTTTGTTTCACTCATAGGCGCCTAATTTTTTAATTGGTTATTGAATTGCCTGCAAGTTCTATTCACCACTTCTTGACATTCGCCATGAATTGAAAAGTAATTAAACATATCCTCGTTTGAATAATCAGCCATTTAATTATCAATCTGGTGTTTTTCGACAAGTTTCACTTCAAATCACCAACAATTCTTGTTGAAATATCAAATTCGAATGAACGGAGTGACAAGTACATTAATTTTAAGCGCCTGTCAGGTGATGACCCGCTTATGGCATAACCGGAAATGGTATCACTTCGAAAATATTTCACTTCAATTGGAAATCGCTAGTGATGGCCGCGTATAAAATTCCAGCTTGATATTGTAATTGGAATTCAAAAAGTTTTTAACGGACGGTCCCGGTGGATATTCCTGTATATCACATGGTGGAAGCATGTACTCAGCTAAACCAGAGGAAAATACAAGCAGCGTTGCTTCTTTTGAAAAATGAAAAGATTAATTAATGGTGACATTGATTATAAAATAAATTTCCAGAATTTTTCTGTTTGATAACTTCCAATGCTCCCCATAGGTTCAGTTTCAATATATCATTCTCGTTATGTAAAATATCAAAATTATTATTACAGGTATGATTTTCTTTTAGTAGATGGCTAACAAAATAAGAATCTGATTTTTGTTTGTCAAAGCTGCTCAGATATTCTATGATCTCTACCGATATCAATTTCATCACAACTTCCACAAAAGAGTTTATAAACACCTGATTTGTCTCCATTATAATTTTAGGTTTACTGTTATTCATATACCGGCCTGTAAAACTATCCGTTCTGAAAGCTATATTCATATTATGAGATGAGGAGAATTCATACTGGGTTTACCAATATGAGTCAATATATTATATTTTTGTTGAGTCTCTTTAACAGTTTAACAGGAAAAATCTTTTGGATTGCATGTCGAATTCGTTCACAAGGAAGCCTACTGTCAATCCTACTAGAATTATAACAATTATTGACCGCAATTTGTTCAATAATGTTGAAGTCTGTCAAGCAATTATTTTCTGACATTGATATCGTGCAGAATTTATGTATCATACTGTTATAAGTAGCTGTTTTATATTGATGTGGATGTACGGAAGAATTGTTAATGATAATATCTATATGGGATGGTACGTGGAAAAATAGAAAAATCATGTCTTTGGTCAATTTTTAAAACAACATATTTTGTCATACACATGTCTTAACCAATATATGCTCTGAGCGAATGATAATGAATTATTTCCTCAATGTTATGCATGGAAATTTCTGCTAGTAAAGGACTGAGAGGATTATCCATCCTAAGTCGTTGTTGCTCATGTAAATTCATCATTGAAGCTGAAATACTCCAACTTCAGTAAAACAACATAATCTGTTATTTCTCAGGTACAAATAAACAATTAAATTTCTTCGGTTCCTTCATAAATCAAATCCACCCTTATACAAGTTGCACATGAAAACCTAGTATTTTATAAACTTTTTAGATTCAATTATAACCAAAATTGAACACAGACCTCTTTATTTGACATTTGTGATAAAATTTATAGCGGTAGAACTTTTAGAAATTTCAAATTAGAATATCTGAGTATAAACGCAGATTTGACAAACAAAAATCAGAAACTCACTATACAAATCATCTACTAGAATTCGCAGACTTTTAATAACCAACTTTAATTATGACGTTGAAAAATTTGAAACATACTGGATAAGATGTACTTCATTCGATGGAAATTCAATACATTTTTATTTTGAAAACCATATTAAACAAAAAATAACAAAGATATCGTTTTAAACATAGTGTTGCACAGAATACTCAATATAAAATGAATATGGCCTCTCAGAGAACATATTCAAAATTGAATTCATCTCCTAGAATTCAAAAGAGACATTCATTAGGTTGAAAAGCGGAATTCAAACGTCACTGTAGTGAAAAGAAGAAAATTAGGTTGGAAATTTCTTTCGTGTAGCAAAAATTCAAATTAATTATTCACGTTCTGGTTTATGGAATCAATGGAAACCAATTGGTTCATGAAATATAAGAATATTCAAGGGGAAAATTGACTGAATTTATTACTCATATTATCCCTCCGAAGGGCAACCCATCTAACGCCAGATTCAAAATGAAAGAGTCGGGAATCAAGGGCTTCGCAAAAGATTAACTGATGCGAACAACTTTTACTCCGGCTGCCGTACTCAATAACTGAAGAAGCGGCGTCAGAAACGGGAAAATTTAAGGCCTCCTTGTTTGGTAGTTATTAAAATTGAATTCAAAACTTGCAGGAACATACTCAAAAGAAAATTAAGTCCGTAAAAGGTTTTAACTTCTTTCTTGGCTACGAAGCCGGTTTATTATAATAAAATTCTAAATAATTTCCTGTCGACAGCGTCGTCCCGTGATTGAAGAACGTTCGGATGAAAAGAAGGAATAGAAAATAATCAAAAAAAATTGACTGTGGAGTAATATCAGCGAAGTAAAGTTTCAAGGCTTTAAACAGAAACGTTAGAAAACTAGCTTTTTTCTTCGCTGTGAAAGAAATCATTCCTCATCTTCTGCACGCCTTAACATAAAAATCTTAATTGGGAACAAATGTAGAGTGACATCTCATTCGAAAGATATTGTGAATCAAGTAAACGAAACATTTTTTCCTTCTATATTCAAAATGATAAGAATGAAGAGCAGTTTTATCTTGCATGTTATATTGTACACAATTCCGAGGTTTTAGTACTGCAGCCCTGTGAAATATCGTGAATAGAGGAAAATGATCCCCTTCCCGTGTTCGTTTTGCGTGAGGAATTCATTGCCGTAAGAAGATTCAAGCATCTATTTATAAGCTATTTGGAAATCTTGGAAATTTTCGAGATCAAAATACGGGTTGTTCTTGTTGATCATGATTTCTTCACAAAGAATCGAACTACGTACGGAAATTTTATCTTTTGCCAAGCGGTTTTTAGGTTTTAATGCAAACTTGGGTAACTTTGATTTCGTTGAATACAGTTTTTTTTCTATTCTAAAATATATCACATACGCACTTCAATCAGGAAGTGTTTTTATGAAAAACCGAGAATTTTATAACGATTCCTAGATTTTATTTAGTAACTCTATGTCCATTCACAGAATTTACACGGAATGATTGTTTTAAGTATGTTCTGTGCTCTCATTATACAGTTCAAAAATTATCATATAGTGTTTTTTCATCAAGTTGCAACTATTGTGTGAATATAGTATCGTTTGTAATAACGAAGCGACCATGCGGTATGAACATTTGAAAGGTTCAATACGATAGAATGTTATATTCAACACAATTATGATGCCGATGCTTCAGAAACTGTTTATTTGGTCGTTTTCTTGAAAAGAAACAATGACATATAAGTTGATTCGATAAATTTAGCGAAAACCGCATGAACTTTTGTACATTCAATATTCCAAGGCAAAATGAATATGAAGTATTTGATGGAGAAGATGCAATAATTGTTGCACTAGGTAGTGTAACTGCCAACCTATCGCAAATTGAAATAGAAACATGGGTATCTAAAAATCGAGCACCCAGTACTCTCGAGAAAAATTGACATAAAACTCATGAAATCAGTATATCCAAGTTTTTTCAATCAGGGATATCTAACGTTGACTAAATTTTTGCATCTAGTTTCTGCAGAAATCAAAACAAAATCCACTTTTCGATATAATTTGGGCTGATGTGCGGTGATGGAATCTTCAATCGTCAACAAAGAACTCAAAAGGTCGAATATGAACCCACATCGTCGTATTAAAATTCAACGTCAAGACGGATTAGGGTTCCATGTATAGTGTGCATTGAAAGATAATCGCGTAATAGCGTATAGGATTTTTGATTAAAATCTTTGTGGTGAAGTTTACCATGAAATTGTAAATAGCAGCATCATCCATGACTGCTGCGGAGAGCTTTTGCTGATTTTATTGACTCAAATTTTGGCAATAATTGGATTTCACCTAAGAGGCCAGTAAGATGGCCGGCGCGTTCGCTGGATTTAATGCTGCTGTCTTTTTCTTTTGAGGATATCTCAAGGATAAAATATTAAAGAGTTGAAACAAATTTCCAGATACTGTCTTGCTTCGGTTACCAAGGAAAAGGAATATGATGCAGTTGATGAAGAATATGCAACAATTGATGTAATATGAAGAGTGACTGCCAAGCCAGGGATGTCGCAAAGGCAAAGTACAGTGGATACAGGGGTTTTTGAGTGTCTAGCGCCGACTATTCTTTGGAGAAATAGATTTAAACCGTATAAAATGAGAATATCTTTGTTTATTGAGCCAATAGATTCCCAACGGTCATTCGATTTTTGCAACGGATTTCTGCAGAAATCTGAAGAAAATCAGCAGTTTCTCCGAAAAATAGTTCGATCTGATGAAATGTAGTGATGGAATATTCAATCGCCGAAGTGAACTCAGGAGGATGACAACCCACATCGTCATGCTAACATTCAACGTCAAGGCTGATATAGGTTCAATATATGGTGTGGACTGAAAGATAATCGCGTTTTAGGTTATATGATTTCTGATGAATATTTTTGTGGTCGATTATATCGTGAAATTATAAATACCAACATTATCGATGGATACTTTGATGAACTGCCTCTTGCTGGGATAAGAGATAGCAATTTTAATTATGAAAGCCATTGCTAATTTACTCGGCAAAAATTGGATTGGAACTAGAGGGCTAGTGAAATGAACGGCCCGCTGAACTTTTTCTCTTGGAATATATCAAGGATCTGTAATATAGAAGAGCAACTCCAAATATTCAAGAAATGGAGCAGACATTGCTTACTTCGGTTTCCAATATTCAAATTTTCAATGAATGTCAGAGAATGCTCAGGCGTTGCGAATCATGCATACAAAACGATGGCAATACAAAACGAAGGATGTTGCCCTACAGTTGCATTTTTTCAAGGAAAAATCTCCATGCACCAATTTTTGGTACTTTTTTCCGCGTTTACTGGTAAGCTGTTGGCTTACGAATCAACAGCATCAGCTCTTTCTGGCAATTTGACGAGTTCTTTACGGCTTAATATGCGATCATTGTGAGTAGTTACCCCCTCACCTTTAAAGTAATTATCTGAGTGTAGTGGTCCGATATCCTCGCGCCCCAACTTCGACACTGTAATGTGACTCAGGTACATCAGTAAAAATATTGTCAATGCAATTGTTGACTCATTAAGTCGCGTAAAACACTTAAATACAAGACGTAATCCTGATGATGTAAAGAAGGGCAACGATTCCCGAAACCTAGCAGATTCGTCCTCACTAAACTTCACATAGAAATGGCCTAGTGGAAATAACGTATCGTGTTGAATGAAAAATCCTTCAAAATGTAGCTCACTTTTACAAGATCGATACAAAGATATCAGAAGACAACTACAAGAAGACATTCATTTACATTCCGTACATACATTGCCACTTATCTATGCTGATTGAAAGTTGAGAAACTAATTCATAATTTTAAAAAAATAAAATGAAATTCTTGTCCATTCGGAGTGGGGGAGCATTACATATCCCTGAACACATAATAAGCAAGTTTGAGATGACTCATATGTATTAGTGCGGTAAATTATATAAATGTTTGCCGAATAGTATTCGATCTCTCGATTCTCATACATTGAAGAGAACTTTTGATGGCTTACTATTGAAGAGGTGTTATTACACAGTTAATTATTTCCTCGATGATGTATTTGAAAATAATTGATATTACGTAATGTTGGCCTGTCCTATACACTCGTTCTTCAAAAAGGATCGATAAATTGAAATCATTATTTAACATATCAATATTATTCATTATATTAAACAAAGAAATAAGTTAAGATAACGATGAGAACTTCGAAGAGAGAAGAGAAAAAAGGAGAAAATATTGGAAATGAAAGTTCAGAAGGAAGGTGGTGAAGAATTTTTTAAAGACTTGAAGAATTTAAGGATTTAAGGACACCAAAATAGTACTCTACACTACGTGTATTTAATAAAGACAAGGAAGGAAATTTAATTGGAGGTGAATAATTGTTAAATAATGTGTGAATGTCGTAAATGAAGGAAAAACGCAAACATCTTATGAAGAATTAATGAAGGAACCAAAAAGTAAGGAAATTGAGGAAAGCAGTCAAGAAAAATAATGAGAGGGGTGGTGAAAATGGAATAACAGCAGAGAATTTGATGTACGGAGGAAATACAATAATGAATGAAATACATAGCGTGGTAAAAAAGTTTAAGCCACAGCATGTTTGCCTCAGTATTGAAGTGAATCAGTCATTACGCAGATTTACAAGAAATGCAATGTAACGGTTTGTAAAAACTATAGAGGAATTGCTGTAGTAGATGTTACCCATACGGCTACGTTGAAAAAAAGAAGAAATTTATGAAGAAAATTTTTAAAAAGTACCAATGTGGATTTAGAAAAAATAGATGAACCACGGATAAGATATTTATGTTGAAGCAGATATGTATAGAATGCTTTGAGTATGGAGTGCCGGTGTTTATCGATTTTACTCAAGTCTATGATGAGGTTTCGAGAAATATAATTAAGGGTATGTTAAAAAATTATTAGTGCTTGATAGGTTAATACTACTAATAATGACGACGCTGAAAATACATATGCAGAATTAAAATAGGAGGAAAATTGGCAGATGAATTTGAAATAAAAGTGGGAATGGGGAAAGGAGATGGCCATGAAAGAAATAAAAAGTGATAGTGAAATTAGTAAAGAAAGTTCAATTTTTGATGGGCTGCACCGGTGCCTCGCTTTTTCTGATGACGTAATGCTGATGGCAAGAAATAAATTGGAACTAAAAACTATTACCGAAAGATTATTAACGAATGCTAAAATATTTGCGTCAATGATGAAAAAAAGAAACTTCCAGCTAGAATTTAAAAAGGCAGACCAGAGAAATTTGGATTACAAACTAGGAAAGAAAGAATAAAATTTGAATAAGTTGTAATTTTTCATATCTCGAGGTTTAAATAGATGCTATATGTGATAAATAAAGAAATAAACTGGAGAATAGCGAAAGGCGATATAAGTGCAGGTACTCTGAATAGTTTGATAAGTTGCAAGGACATATCACGGATCACGGTCAATGAAAATGAAAATTTGTAAGCGTATTTCAAGGCCAACAGTAATGAATAAGAAGAACCAGATAAAATTGGAAGTATGGAAGAAAAATATTCTGAGGAAGATTTTTGGATGATGTATGGAAATATAATATATGGTCACACTGGGAGAGAATGGGTTGGTGGGGGTCATTGTGCAGAAGACACCGGTAGGAAAAGGAATAAAGGTCGGCCAAGAGGGAAGTGAAGATCTGGAGGAAAATAGTGATTCCAACTCTTCTCGTTGGTAGTACAGAAAGACTATCAAGCATGGGGCCCAAACAACGTGTAAACAAATATTGAAATTACTCTCCTTTCCGGGACAAGTAACAAAGTTTCGTTCAAATTGAAAAATTTAAAGTTCCTTAGCAATGCTTTTTCGTACTTCAAATATGTTTCAATTCAAATAAGCGATCTCTAAAAGAATGTAAGCTTATTTTCTCATCTGCCATAAGGGTTATTTCGAAATTTCAGCAAATCTGTCGCGCTAAATTCGAAAGTTTCGTAAAACATTTCGATAAATTCAACACGATATTAACTTGTTTACTCGTCCATGATTAAAATTGTCAAAGACCGATTGCCAAATAAATAAAACATATGAAGTTTGACGTGTAAGCATTGTTTACGTTCAACATATATTTTGCTGCAATAGCCATAATTGAGGTTGTAATATATATGCGCTATATTACTCTGAACGACGTTTATGACCATTTTCCGTAATTAGCGCTATATTCCGGCTGGAAATTATTGTCTATTTTGTGTCTCATAATAATTATCGTACGGACTTGCACGGAAATTTAATCAAAATTCTTTGAAGAGTCTTGCTATAGGAAGAATATGAATCATGTTGTTAAGATACAATATTCATCTATTTTTGGCTGATTGTCGAGCCCTACCAAGCATAGATAAATCAGAATAATTCCAATGAGAATTTGTGTAAATTTGACTTATTTTCAATGTCCTAATTCCAAAGCAGGATTTCCTGAGCTTGAAATTTTATGAGAAAGGTTCGCGTTCATGAATACAAAGTAAGTTTACGAAAAATTCATGACTGAGATAGTTCTCCTCGATCTGTATAACTGAAGGTAAATGTCGCTGTGTTGAAGTTCTCTCTATCCGTCCGCTGATTAGGGAAAGGTTCCGTTTTTCGGTATTCGAAAGGAATACGATAAGAATCGAAAAATCTTGAATACCTTAACCCTTTGTGTTTTGGTGGTTTTCCTAAAATATCGTTTCTTTTCTGGGGGGTCGCGACCCTTTGGGAGTCTAATGGTCACTCTGTCTGTCGCAGTAAGTCTACAAAACATACAAACTGTACAAAGGATTCGTTTATCAAAGGAATAAATTTTTGTATTGAATTATGAAATCAAATATTACAATGTAATAACAATATGAGAATAACTTTTAGCTTACTTTATTCAGGTGATTATCGATGAACATCAATTCATTAATGAGATGTTTAGCGTTGTTTTCTTTCTTGAAAGTATTTAAAAATGTTAGTATAAGCACCATCCACCTGATCCCCTTGACCAAGAGCACTATAAATATCTTGAAAGTACGAAAACTAATTTGTGATGGTAGATTGTTTTCGCATAAAACCATGCTGCTTCTCGCTTATCAAAAGATTCATAAAGTGAGACAGGGTGTCCAATATAATACTTTCCAGAATTTTTGGCAGCGTTTTGAAAATACTAATTGGGCGATAGTTAATTACATTTGCTGCATCACCACTCTTATGGATAGGAGTTATTAAACAAGTTTTCCATCCTTCTGGCAACACACCCTAAAATATCGTTGACATCGTTGTTGTTGAGAGTTTTGTAGAACAAAACAAGTGATTGATATTTTTTCATTTTAAATAATCATTTTCTTGAGTTGATAGAGGTGTTCTTAGTTATATCTTATTGAACCAATATTGGTTCGCCATGGAAACGGGATTTACCTAAGGAAATAGTAGTAATTTGTCCAAAATTGACGCAGTTATACATAAGCTGAAAAGTAAGATTTCCGTTCTGTAAACAAAAATATATTGTTTTGTTAAATGGTACAAATTAATTAATTCTGGTTTTAGGATGGATTGACAAAGTTATCAAAAGTGTTATATACGCAATTAATTATAATTTTTCCACATTTTCTCGAGTCATTTGAACTTCTAGAAACAAATACAAGTGAGTGAATAGTAAAATATTGATAGGTATGTGATAGATGATAATATGTACTTTTATTTATAACTCAAAATCATTTACGTTGTTAATTAGGTATATACTTAGGTGGGTCGAAAATAACGAATATTTTTTTTCGCTTGGTACTTTGAAACATAGGTCCCTAGACACCTCTCCAAGTATGAGCTCTTAATTGTAACGGCAAGGTCCTCCGCCTTACAGCTTTCTATTAATATATCGTTTCATAAATTTCATAGAAAATTGAATATCCTACAAAAAAAGCCTTTTATGATTTTTTCGTAAACCTAACCGTTTAAAAGATATTAACGGTTGAAGTTAGATTATTTGAAGGTGAATTTTTCTTTTCTTATGAATTTGAGAACTCAATGAAGAAACATCATCATGAAACATGAAACTCACAGTTTTGTAGAAAAATTACAGTTCTACAAAATGGTTTCTCATAATTTGTCTATTAAGTTAGGCGTTTACGAGATATTCACCGTCAAACATCAATGCCTATCAATTTTTCCAGTTTTTGATCAATAATTCGAAAACTTTTAATTGAATTTATGAGTTTTGAAGAAATTCACACAAATTTTAGTTGTTAGGAACAGAAAAATGTTATGAACTATTTTTAGAATTTTTTTTTTGTCATGAGCACGTTGGGTTGCATTGAATCAAAAATTTTATGCATTTTATCCAACATATAGTCAATGATTAATTTCAATTAGAATAAATAACGCTCTATTTCACAGTTGGTCAACTGAAGTTTTTGCACTTTGTTGGATTGACTACTTCAAAACTTTAATTTGATAGAAAAACACACTCATAACCTCTTTCACTTTTGGTAATTTACGTTCCGAAATTTTTTGTTTAGATATACCGATAAAACGGATTTCTTTATTCATTGGTGGAGGTTGCTTAATGATGAATAAATTTTTGTGATGAATATAAGTTTTATTTAAAATGAATTATTTTACTACGTATGCAGGATAATCAGTTTCAGGATCACTGAAATTACTTTATTAAACGGCTAGATACTGAAGATAGTTGAAAGTAAAAAACATAGTTACTGTTAGCTTCAGAAGACAAACAGAAGAAGTAATGGACTTCAAAATAAAAATCCCTCGAAAGAAATTATATGTATATTTTGTGGAAAGAAATATTGAAATACGCACTGAACAAAAATCATAATAATAAATAACAACACGCCTAAGATTCTGAATTATTAAAGATAAAATTGAAAAAGGATATAATTAGAATAAAAACATTCAAATAAATTTTTAAACATAAAACTTCTATAGGAGTTACTTTTATAATAAAACTCAAATTGGTGTAAATTTCTCCAAAAATCATAAATTTAATTAAAATTTTTCGAATTATTTATCAAAAATTGGAATAATTGATAGGCATTGATGTTGGACGATGAATATCTGGTAAACGCTTAACTTAATCGAGAATTATAAGTTACCATTTTTGTAGAATTGTAAATTTCCTACAAAACTATGCGTTTCGTGATTCATAATGATTTTTTTTCATTGAGTTATAAAATTGATAAGAAAATAAAAATTTTCCTTCAAATAATCAAACTTCAACCGTTAATATCTTTTAAACGGTTAGGTTAACGAAAATCATAAAAACTTTTTATAGAACATTCAATTTACTACGGAATCTATAAAACAATATATTTTTTCAAGTAGTTGGAAGCGAGATATCAATTTTTTTATGTGGTAATAAGAAAAAAATAGAAAACTGTATGGCGGAGCACTTTCTCGTTACAATTAAAAGCTCATTCTTGGAGAGACTTCCTTAGAGTTGTCTACGAATCTATTTTTCAAAGTACCAAACAAAAAAAATATTCGTTTTTTTGACCTACCCTAGTACATGCCATACCTGAACTTCTATTCATAGTATCTTTGAGAGTTGAACTAGGTACACAACTATGTTATGATTTAGTCAGATATTCTGCAATTGTCATCCTTTATTTTTTAGAGATGTAGAGTATCTTCTTGGCCCTCAAATTTACTTGAATACATCCCGATTTCATGCGCACTTGTTGTTCTGTTCCATAATATGATACTGCGTATAATTAACCATATCATGTGGCAACTAGAAAAGACAGTATAAATACTATAATTAATGAAACACTAAAGTAATATCACAAATCCAAAACAATCTTATCACGACTCAGTAAATAATATTTTTCGAATAAAGTAGTTTAAAATAGTTATTCTACAAAGTCATCAGTTTTGCTTAAGTTTAAGTACCTGATTGATTGTGTTGTGTGAAATACTTATATCAAAATGATCTCCACAAAAATACATTCTTGAATCTTTTGACAAACTGTGGACGCTTGGAGTTTTTATATGTGCTTTTACACCGGGGCACTACACAGTACTATGAAGGATTTATGTAATTCAAAGAATGTAACAAAGATCATACACAGACACGATTACTTTGTGTTGTTTTGCACGGCGTGACGTCATTCGAGGCGCCATGGAAGCGTGCAGTGTTTTCCAACCAAATATAAAATCATTTTAAACACATTATTTAGAGCATATATGTTCTTTTTTTAACGAAATGTATGTACATTTGATCAAAATAGATATTTAGGTAACGTATCATGCAAGTTAAAATTCAGTCCCTTAGCCTAGTATTTGTTTTGCGGCCGGGCATCAACTAGTATGATATTTAATTCTGCGTTTTCAAAATAGTGCAACCAAGTTATTCACAACTCAGATGGAGGTCATACGACATGTTCAATAGCAGAACACATTTTTCGTACATAACTCACTCATAGACTAGCTGTTATTGATGTATCAGCAATAGGGTTTTTTCCGCAGATTCCTTCTCAAAATTCTTTTGAACCATGTATAAAATTACGTATGATTCACCCGTTTTATCTCATTTTCCTGAACTTATAACTCAGGAGATGATCGTTGGGGGCTTGATTTGTTATGAATGTTTGTCAATTCAACATACTGTGCTTTTCTCTGATCGTCTTCTGACTCACATCATAATAAAGCATTAGTTTTCATTCGAAGAAATGAATAAATAAATCAGCAAACTAGACCAATAAGTTAATTCAAAATTGACCTATATATTCGTATCAATTCAGTGTCGAACTTTTCTTCAAAACTTTCATTCTATACGCTATTCAAAGAATAAGACGATGAAATTGAAATTAAGGTGAGGAGTTGTTTCGAGACTTAATAACTCGGAGTAGAAGTTTCTCAAAGATTACAGGCGAAAGAAGCGGGACTCTGCTCTTTCCCCGTTTCCAACCTTTCGGCCGGATGACTTCGGAATTCTTTCATACAGATTAAAGAAAATTAAGGTTGCTTCATAATTTCAGAATTCGCTTTGAAAACGTTTGGGGTAACGATTAGCAAAATAATATGATTCTGAAAAAAATTATATACACTTCGCCAAGAAATTGAAGTACAAAATCGAAAATTCAAATATATTCGAAAGAAATTTAGATATGTTGAGAAATTATTCCTCCAGTTATCCACCAGCCCTAAGAAATGCTTGAGAACAATCGATTTGAAAGTGGTACCAATAAAAATTGAAATAGAACTGGTAATAAAAATTGTAAAACTCGTGGGAAATATCAAAGTCCTCGAAAACTTATTGATACCTGATACTTCCACCCAAGAACAAGAAATACTGCATGACATCTACGAATCAATGGCATTATAATTTCGATCTATTACGTTACAAATTTAAATCATACATTCACAGTAGCTGGCTGGTTCTGTTTCCTTCTTTATGTTCTATTGAGAATATTCCTAACGTGTTCGATGGAATTGAGGTCTGGACTTCATGCAGGCTCTCAACGAGTAAATTCTTATATAACGGTCATGGATCACTATTGTTGATCTAGGTCCTCCTTGCCCAGGTCTTCTTTCATGACTACTAGTTTCCCAGTAACTGCGAATCATTCTGGAAACGGTTTAATGGGACCCCCCAAGTATTTGGCCTATTCTTATGTTAGTACAACCATTGTCATCTAACACATCTGCTTTAGCCCACTCTGCCGGTGTCAAATTTCGTAATTTGCGTTGCATTATTACCGAAAATTAAAATTTTCAAGGTGGTTTCTTGCAAAATGTCTATTTATTTCATTCATTTTATTTCAGACAGGACCATTTGCGCCAAGAAAAAACATCGAATATTATTGGCATGTCTGGACATATGTGCATGTGTGAACGATTTGTTACCTCTCAAAAATGAAATTAAAGATATTAAAATTGTGAATTAATTTCTTTGGCGCAGTTTAGTCTTTCATACAAGTCTGGTTAATCCATCAGATAATAAATAGCACCACCTACTTTCATTTCTTCCGGAGCGGAGTTTCTGACAATTTTGATTCCAGATGCTTGTATAAAGATAAACATAAGAAAATTCGTTATTCTGAGGATTTTGTGAATTTTGTTAATTGCTTTTATCGTTTGCGAAAAATTAAAACCATATTAAATGTCTGCTCTGAGCAGCCATATCTAGAGAAGGACAGGCCCACAAAAAATGTTCTTGGCATATCGTTGTTATTTTAATTAGGTAATCACCACCTGAAGTAGGTCAGCATACTTAAGCAACACAAGCAACACCCTGTATAATTTATTCATCTTGTTGTTCTCATCAAAGTATCATCTTCTATTTTAGACAAAATCAACCAGTACATAAAACTAATTAATCAAGCAAATTGTTGCTTGAAGAATCGAATTTATCGCTTGAAATTTTCGTGTTCTAGAAAGAATTACAATTGAGATTTTATTACATCTTTTCCTGTCCATATCGACGTGTAATGATGAAAACTTCATTTCTTCGAATTTTTCGAGAATAAAGGAATTGAATACAATAGAGTCTAAAATTCTCCGTTAGGTTGAAGTTAGTGAACTACGAAGAACTGTTTTTTATTAAAAGACGATCGTTCCTTAGAGTCAAACTTCCAGATTCGAAATCGATTTCGTTTCTTCGGAAGGAAACAATTTTTCCCTGCTCTTAAAGGCATCTGTTGCAGCGTATTATCTTCACAAAAAGGCTTCTAACATTATTCGACAAGGAAATTTTATCACCTGATGCTTTTCCAATCAATCCTCATCCATTGAGACGCCGAGAACGTCGCACAATGAAATTCTCAAATTAGAGAAGGCAAAATTTCCTGATTGCGAGATAATAAAACCTGACTCTTCCAACTTTATGGGCGTATATATCCACGGGGGAAATTCGGACGAGCTGAAGAAAAACTGAAGGTGCATACCTAATTAGCTAATAAATCTATCGCTATTGAATTCACGACAGGCTACAATTTAGCAGAGCGACTAAATTAATGTTGAAAACACTTCTATGTGGAGTCGTAAAAATCTTTATTACTGCAACAATGATATATGGGGCTGCTCTGCATAAATGTCGTTTTCAATAATAAAGCTAGAAACGAGCTCGTCGTCCCTTTAATATTCCGCATTCCTACCTGACTGGAAGATCTATACGCCGTCTTCCTCTGCGACCGGAAACTTCCGGCATGTTCGTTCTTCATCTAAACGGACGATAAAATATCTTTTGTGCTGAATTAGTGAGATATTTGTCGCCCATAAAACAAAGATTTTATGGGTACAAATTGCTAGTTACCGAGTTATCAAGTTATAATGAGCACACTATGTAGTTGAATACAGAATATCCGGAAACTTAGGAAGGTATTATCGTACACATAACTTCAAACCTGTTATAAAAAAATCTGGAATGAACTATAAATTAGATCTATTTCCCATAACCTTAATGCCATTAAGTGAAAACCACATTCGAAGGTGATATAAGGTTTCAAATGAAAAATGTGGTTGTTCGGTATTAACCCAGCTTTGATATTCTTTAGGAGGATTTTATTATTTTATTATTATTATTATTATCAAGTTTCATAAAGAGTTGAGATTTTGGAATCTATAAACTCAAATAGTACACTAAATATTCAGTGACAAAAATAAAATGAACAAAATGAGAATCGATACTTAAAGATGATTCAAAACTGAAAGCTAAAGAAAATGATCCTATATAATTATTGGCCGATTTGAAATAAACTAAGCAACTCTATTATTAGTGAACCAATTGTCCAAAGAATTCTTAAAGGCATTCACTGGTGCAGAACTAACTACACTATCCGTTAGACGGTTCCAAACACTGAAGGTTCTATTCGAAATGAAGTGCTCGCGAGATACTGTACGAAACCATTCACGTACTAACTTAAACTGATGTTCACGTAAGTTATTCATATTTAGTTCGAAAAGGTCACTTAAGTCACTGTTGAATGGGCCATGCATAATTTTGTAGACGACTATCAGATCTCCTCTTAGTCGCCTATGAACGAAAGTGGGAATCTTCATAATCGACAGGCGCTCCTCATAGCTTGGGCGTACGACACCATACGACATCCTAGTAGCCCTTCTCTGAATGGATTCTAAAAGCTTCACACCTTTAGTTAGCCAAGGAAGCCATACTGAACTAGAGAATTCCAAAATTGGGCGGACGTAGGTCTTGTATAGTTCTGGAGCAATAAACTGATCACATCCATGAAAAGATCTTTGAAGTAAGTAAAGTGTACTTTTGGCCTTATCGGAACAGTGCATAACATGATGGCTCCAGGATAAATCTGCCGATACAATTACTCCAAGATCGTTGTGCATTTCTACACTTTCTATTTGGTGACCATTAACGAAATATACCAAATGAGGATTTTTTCCCCAAGTGGAGAACCTTTCACTTCTCGGTATTTAGTGGCAGGAGCCAGTCTTCGCATCAACGAGTATTAATGTCCAAGTCATTCTGTAGGATGATGTGATGCAAGATGGGACAATTGAAAAGTTTTGTATCATCGGAATATGAGAAGCAGGCAGATTTCAAAGAAGAAGGCAAATTAGAAATGTAGACCAGAAACACTAGGGGGCCCACCACTGACCCTTGGGGGACCCCACTTTCTACAGAAGCGAATACAGATCTTTCACCACCAACCTTAACTGAAAACTTTCTTCCTGAAAGAAATCCTTTTATTCACAGTAGCAAATCTCCTCGAATACCAACATGCTGAAGTTTGTGGAGAAGTTTTCATAGAGGAACACGATCAAAGGCTCTAGAGAAGTCCAAGTAGACTATGTTCACTGAATCACCTCTATCCAGAGACCTCGTCCACTGGTCAATAAATTGAAGTAGACACGTTATGACGGACCTTCCTGGAATGAAGCCATGATGCTCCTTGGGGATGATATTATTACTCATGAGAAACGGCAGCAGAGTGTTGACAACTATCTTTTCCATAATTTTGAGAGCAACCGAAGTTATTGAAATTGGTCTATAATTGTCTGAGGAGCATTTGTCGCCTTTTTTAAACAGAGGAGTTACAGATGCCTTCGGCCAACAACTTAGAAGTGAATGCGTTTTAAGCGATGTTGACATTATTTGGGACAGTGGACCTATCAGCGAACTGCTACAAGATTTATATAATTTGACGGATATTCCATCTGGTCCAGGGGACGCATTTGATTTCAGTCCCTTGATGGCCGTGGAAGGTTGGTTTCTTGTGGTGGAGATCTTTGGCAGTGGGCCTGCAGGTTCTCTAGAGAAAGCCTTGGAGAAAGTATCAACGAAAATACTGGCAGATGTCTTATTATCAGTGGATAAATTCCCAAAGTTGTCTCAAACTGAAGGAATAGATACTTTGGTGTTGAGAGTGCCACGAATGTACTTGAAAAATTTCTTTTTATTCCTACTGAAATAGATCTTTTTCTCAAAATTCTTCTTAGCAAGGGATATACATAGTGACAGACGGTCGGAAAATTGTCGATGATCTTGGAAATCAGTATCGCGTCTATTTCTGATATATCTTTGGCACAGAGACTTTTTATAGCAAATCAAATTTTCAAAGAAATGCAAGAAGCATTTTTTCCTTGCCCAGCTGACGAGAATGGCATTTTCAATACAATAATGCAGTTAAAAATCAAGGCTTCAACTATCTTTGATAACTACGATGGTCCTCAAAACCACGACTTTGAAACTAACGAGTCGTCTTAACCGGTGTGTTTCCATCTCATCTGAAGTGTGCTCAAATAAGGGCCATATATAAGGAAGGTCCAAAGGATGATGTAGGCTATTATCGGCCAATGGCACTCCTCTTGAACCTCTGAAATTATTGAGAAGCTTCTAGCACGAGATCCAAACCTAAATCAATCAAGCTGATATCCTGTGATTGCACATGAGATTTTATTTTGAGGTATATTCACCTCGGATCTCTCGAATTTTCAAAGACAAATCTATATCTAAGCTGACAATCCAGTTGTTCGTCCTAACGGCTGCACATTCTGTAAGTTTTATACTGTGAGTCAGGATTAAATTTTTTTGTTATCTTGATGTTGCAACATTTAATTAAAAATCATTTTTTTTTAATTAATTGAAAATAGTTTGTCCAGAATTTTTTTAGCCAACCCATTTTGAATATATTTTTTCATGTACTGAATTTATTATAAAATATGTTTCATTTTATTATGAGCTCCATGAAGGTCGATTTAGGTTCCGATCTTAGATTATTATGTGCTACCGCTTGTTGGCTTTCAGGTAAGATTCACTGCTTCTAGCTGATAACCATATGGATTCTAGGATGGTAGATCAACCACCCTCTGATTTACCAAATACTTGTCATATTATAGATGCCTTAAATAATGTAAAACATACCTTACTCATGTGCTTAGACATATCAGAAGCTTTTGATAGTATCAAACAATATTCTTTCAAAAAAATTGGAAAGTTATGGCGTCCAAGTAGTAGCACTCACAGTAAATCGAAGTCAATATGTACTAGCGTATGACCAACACAAAAATGCATTAACATCAAACCGAGAGGGAATACTAAGAAGAGTACCACAGGGTTTTATTATGTTCTTAGTTTTCATTAACAATTCGATGCAACGAAAACTAGTACAGTTTGCTGATTATGTATCAATAATAAAAACAAGTACTGTGTTTTAAGAATTTTACTTAATAATATTCCTTAAAACACAGTACTGTTTTATTATTGATAATGAATTTACCAAGTAAAGCCTCCCAAATTCAAATGATTATGTATCTCTTATTTTCAGCGATTCATCAATTGAAAACCATGATTCTAGTCTTCTCGAAGCGTTGTGGTGCGGAATGGTTTGTCGAAAATAACCTGTTACTCAATGTTGATGAATTGAGAATACCTGCATTTGATTATAGGATAGAGGGGCTAAATAGAGTAATCATAAATGAAACATTTGAGTTGTCTGGAGAGAACTCGGTATGCTTGGCCTTGCATATAGATCCCAGACTGAACTGGTATATACTTATGCTCTAGTTGGCTGTTAAGAGTAGTAAATTGTGGGTTTTTACAAAGTTTGTTGATCTCCAAACTTTCCAACAAATTCATCTCTCTCCCTTTGTTATATTTATGAAGGATTTTAAGATTGTTCAATGATATCGACTGGTTAGTGGATTGTTTGTGTTCAAATATTGGTAGATTTTTATCTGAGGAAATATGTTCCTTGAATCTAGCTTCAAAACTTCTCCCTGTTTGTCCGACATAGGCTACCTGACATTCCTTGCATTTGATTTGATAAATTCCTGATTGCTTGAGTTTATCGTTCTATGATGCTTTATAGTAATTGGGAGGTAATACGTTGTTATTTGCGTTTAATAATTGTATTTAGAAAATGTTGTGGTATGTTGTTATTCGAGGCAATTTTTCTGATGATATTGAGTTCAGTTTGAAAATTCTCTTTCGAAAGGGCAACAGAGTAAGCTCTATGAATCATGGAGTTATATGCAGCTAGTTTGTGACTTAAATAACTGAACGAGTCCATTGGAATCGATGCATCTGTGAATGTTTCCTTTCTGTAAATTTTATAAGTGAGTTGGTTATTTGAATTTGTAATGGTTAAGTCGAGGAAATTTATTGAGTTATTATTTTCTAATTCAGAAGTAAAGCTGATGCGGCAATGTATTTTATTCAGGAAATTTAAAAATTGCTGAATTTGTCTGTTTGAACCACGAAAACCAACTAAAATGTCATCTACATATCTGTACCAGAAAGTAATGTGTTTTTTAGCGAAATCTGTGTTTAATATTGAGTTTTTCTCCAAATTATTCATGAAAATGTCAGCTAGCAGAGGGCTAAGAGGTGCACCCATTGGAAGACCTGAATTTTGTTTGAAGAATTTAGATTGAAATTGAAAGTAACTTTGAGATAGGCATATTGGAAGAAGATTGCTAAATTCATTAGTGATATATGGCGGTGTGTTAGACTCGGATAAGATATCTGTAACAAGGGAAGACACTCATTCGTTGTAATGTTCGGGTACATATTTTTGATATCGAAAGAGACTAACTTAATATCTTGGGAGATTGTGAGATTTGAAAGTTTATGTATGAGATCTACAGAATTAGAGATAGTCTATTGTGCTTAAAAATTCGAGAGGTCTAGAAATTTTTGATTCAAGAATTTTGCTAGTTTACCTGATGATGTGTTTATATATGATTCTACAGGTTTTGCAGATTTTTCTTCCTTATGTAGTTTAATCAATCCGTACATTTTTGGAGCTTGAATATTCATTGGAATCAGTTTCCTCTTCTCCCATTCTATGTGTGCTGTTTTCTGACAAACTTAGCTCTTCTTTGATTTCTTTTGTGAAAAGTTTGGTTTGATCTTTTGGTATTTCGGTGATATCCATTGTTTTCAGTACATCCTGCATCTTTTCTTCGTATAGGTCTTTATTGAGGCATACTATATTATTGCCTTTGTCAGCTTCAGTCATTATGAGATCTTCGGCTTAGATTTTGCTTGATATGGGTTTTATTATTTTCAACTGATTCTGATTGTTAGTTTTTATATCAGATTTCCTGATAATATCTGTGAGTTTGTGTTTATGGAGGCTTGGGTTGGTGATGATATTTTTATGTTTTTGGATGGCCAGCTCTGCGTGTACTCCGGTTATTTCATTGTCTGTTTTGAATTTGCCGTTTTCCGGTGTGAATTATGGTCCTTTGTTCAGCAGATCCGTTTGAACTTCATCAAAGAAATTGTTCGATAGATTTATGAAACTTGGATAAAAAGTGATATCTGATCGTTCGATAACATCTGTTTGGATCTAGAGCATAATAGACCCCCACTACTCAATATTTAGGATAAATTTCCTTCTGTACTTGTACTTGCCTACTCATGTATTCTATTGTTATTCGCTTGAAAATGACCGTAGGGTCGAAACCGGTCGTGATTATTGAATAAATTGTGGAAAAGTGACAAAAGTGTTTCATTTCGTTTTACTTTAAAAATGAATTTCCATAAAATAAATAATGCTCTTACAGTTTAAACGAGTTTTTGTTTGAAACAAATCTTAGTCTGATTTTATGATTTTCTTCTCCATTTTTTTGTATTTTAATTTCTATTCTTTATTTTATTTTTGTGTATTTTGTATATATTATTCATTATATACTATGTAAGTATTGTATTGTGAAGTAAATAATTATTTTTGGTGTGTTTTACGCCCTAGCTGGGTATACTTATGTTGTGAATTGAACAAATAAAGAATATCGCTGTAAGTAATTCCATTATAGTTTTCGGGTTTCG
Organism: Cryptolaemus montrouzieri; assembly: GCA_013387265.2. Classification (NCBI taxonomy): domain Eukaryota; kingdom Metazoa; phylum Arthropoda; class Insecta; order Coleoptera; family Coccinellidae; genus Cryptolaemus; species Cryptolaemus montrouzieri. Next base: position 36,235,753 of record JABFTP020000185.1, on the reverse strand, counting down.
TACATACGTATTTGCCTTTTTTTACTGTATCAGTATGAAAAATCAAAATCATCATATTCTATTCAAGGAATACAAAATCCACAGCAATGAATATCAGCTGAGTTCTCTCGTAAGTATCGGATAACAGTGCAGCAGTTCTGATTGGAACAGATTGATAGATGTATAATGAGAATGATTTTGCTCTAGGAAAATTGGAGAAATTTTTTTTCTCATTGAATTTTTCGACTAGTCTTTATATACCATAAGTTGGCAATTTCTGGATCCAGTAACAAAGCAAACTAAAGAATGACGTCAGAAGAATCTGAACCGACTTGACGTAGCCAGCTACCTAATGAAATAAATACCTCTATTGGAACACCCTGCATATACTCTTAACACGAATTGTTGACCAAATTCGTTCAGAACATCAAGGGACCTTTCCAATGAAGTGTTATATGATACTCTTTGTACTTGAAATTCTCAATTTTGGAGATGGTGAGAGTAGGAGGTTGACCTACACTTTCAAATCAACATGGTATAACACCTTGATAACAATCTCTACTACCATTTATTGAGAATTCATCGAGTTCAAAGGGATATTCAAATATTACATACAAATATCTTGATGAATTGATTGAATTGATACATATAAATAATCGAAATACTTTTCTAACGATGTGCCTCTCGACCCATATTGCCTTCGATAATTTTGTAGGTAGGAAATGATGAGTATAATAGGTTGATCTAACATGCTCAAAGTTGGCATAAACAATGGTCCCCTCGAAGCAAAATTTGATATTTTTCAGCGTCTTTCGCTGACACTACCTTCTTCTGCGTTAGAAGGACGATTAGAAGCTCCTGTATAACGTTTATAGAAATGAATCACTTACAGAAGCATATAACTCGTTATATTACTCATGAATTAGTTTAGAACTCAATAACTCATAGACTATTCTGCATTCTTCTCTGCATAAGAGATTTCAAAACCTAAATTAATACATCAGAAAGAAATTTTTTAAACAATAACATTTCGCTTCTTCTAATAAATCAACTCATTCCACTTGAAGAAAAACATCTGTTCGAAATTATAAATGATATTGCATAAGTAACTTCTCATGTGAAGTTTCGCAAAGACCGCTATTTGCTACATTCTTCATCACAGAATCTTCTCGTAGTACAAACTTCTGCATTAGCTAACACAGCATCTATGATCCTTTATTTTGTTCCAGGGTTTCGTTTTGGAACATAATTACTTTTTATTCAATAAACATGCTTTTTCCTTTCGAAGAAATCTGAAAACTTAATGCAAAAGTTTTAGATTAACTCAATTCCTTTGAAATGATCAACATTTCACCAAATTATACTGATCTCTTTCAACTATCGATAATAAATGTTGTTAGCAAGAACATAATATTCAATAAAATATTCACACACTACATTTTCATCATTTATTATTCAATCGATTTATTTTTGAAGGTGGAAGTCCCATTTCCAAGCACGAGTCCAGTGGTGGTGAATGCGATAGTGACGAGAAAAACCCAGACATTATCCCTCAACCAATAGACGGGGATGATACGGGCAGTGATTACCTAAGAAAAAGGCAACATATTTCCACAATTGAAACGTCACCGAGTAGAAGTTTATTGCATCAGGCTGGCAACTCGACTACTCCGAGTGGTGGAGGTTATATGGGTTATTGTACCTTGAGAAACGGAATGCCATTGCATGAATTATCAGCGCAGTCAAAAATGGTAAGTATAAGCATTTTATTGTATTAGAACCCTTATACATGTTAAATTTTGAAAATTCCAATGAAACAGCATTAAATTCAAATTTTACTTAACTTTAAACACACATACACCTTTGGGCAGAGGTGCTCAAACAGTCGATCGCGAGTGCTTTTTGAGTAGATCTCGAAAAAAAATTCTGTAAGTAGGTAACTAAACTACGAAAATTTATTACGTAAAAAAATAACACTCTGCTAGCGGCAAAAGGCGGCTTTATCAAAGGAACGCGCGGTACTTGTCAAAGAAAATCCGCGTTTTTTATTCTTCCACTTATCTAGAAATTTAGGAGGCGCGTTTGAAGGGAACATTCGAGACTTTCGTTCATGCCGATATAAATGTTAAGCCTGCAGGAATTGGTTTTTTGCCACAGCATCAATTAAGAAAACGAAAAGTACGTGTTTAAAAAACGAACAAACCATGTTCACAAAACCAGCCAAACAATCAAAAGCTGCTACGATCGCGTCATTTGAAATATTCATATATTGGCGAAACACAAGAAACCATTCGAAGATGGATCGGTAGCGAAGGCAGCATTTATTGAAGCGGGTGACACTTTATTTGGAGATTTTAAAAATGAAACAGAAATCATGTCCGCTATTAGAGAACTTCAGTTACCTCGTTCGACTGTCACAAGGCGTATTCAAGTCATGAGTCAGGACATGGAAGATAAACTAAAATATGATATCATGGAATGTACATACTTTTCTTTACAGTTCGACGAATCCACCGATATGACAGACACTGCCCAGCTGTGTATTTTCATTCGGGGGGTATTCAATGGCATGTTGGCTAAGAAGAATTTTTGACAATCATTCCTCTGAAGTGTAAGATCGGTGGCAAAGATATATATGACGTTTTCTTCAAATTTCAAAAAAACTACAAGCTACCAATATATAAATGAGTGTGCATTATAACCCATGGAGCACCAGCAATGACTGGAAACAAAAACGGTTTTGTGGCATTGTGTCGAGCTAATGAAGATTTCCCTTCATTTTTTTCATTCCATCGTATTATACATCAACAAGTATTGTGTTCAAAACTTTTGAGCACGAAGGAAATTATGGGCATTGCAATAAAAATTGTGAATTCAATCTGTGCACGTAGCTTGCAACGGCGGCTCTTTAAGTTTCAGTTAGAAGATAGGAAGTCAGCTGAACACACTGATTTAGTTCTTCACACGGACGTCAGGTAATTGAGTAGTCGAAATTCCTAGAAATGCTTCAAGAATTATTGCCCGAAATAACAGCTTTTCTAGATGTAAGAGGTGATGACACTCAGATGTTGAAAAACGCCAAATGGCTGACTGATTTGGCATTTTTGACTGACATCACAATGCACTTAAACACCATTAACTTGGAGCTTCAATATGAAGGAAATCTATTATTGAGATGATTAGCGCAGAAAACGCATTCAAAGGTAAATTGCAACTTATGATAAATCAACTGACAAGAAAGGACCTGAAACATTCTCCATCTTTGAAAGAAAGGATTCCTCAGTTAAATTATGATACGCATGAGGCTGAATTATCGGATATATTGGGTTAGGTTAGGTTAGATTTCGAAATGCGTTTTTATGATTGCAGTAAATTGGCAAATATAGCACCATTTATGAGTTATTCTTTTTCATGTAAAGACATTGAGGAGTTAGCTACTGAAATAACAAGTCAGTTTAATATGAACTCATGTTCATGTTCAAGTCTGTGCAGATTATATCAGATAAACATCTCAAAGCTACAACTTCTGATACAAATTTCTAGTGTTTTATATATGAAGATAAATATCCGAATCTAATGCAAATAGCTCTTCAATTGACGGAAATGTTTGGGTCAACTTACTTGTGCGAGTCTGCATTTTCTGAAATGAAGATAATTAAATCGAAATATCGCAATCGACTAACTGACGATCATGCTTGCGATTAGCACTCAGTGGTTACGTACCATCTTATGAAAGGTATGCCGAGGACATGCAGTGCCACGCTCCAACATCCAAAGTCACTCCTCAGTTAAGTTTAACACCATATGAAACTCTCTTGTTTTGTAACAACCAAATAACTCGCAATTTTGAATAACTATGAGTTTTTTCATTGATATTATAGAGAAGAACCTAACTAAACCTAACTTAAACCTTGACTAAAATAATATTTATTGTGCGGAAAGCTAATATCTAAATATGCTACGGTACACCCTACCTAGGTAGGTAGGTAGGTAAGGTGTATCGTGTATGTACGACAACCCAGCATCATACATACTTGTAGCCTCTCAGAGTTGATCGTAAGTAGTTCAAAAATATTGGAGTAGATCACCAGCAGTCCAAGTTTGAGCACCCCTGACTTAGAGGTTCAATTTTTCATCTCTTTTCTTATAATCCAAAAATATATTCTTCCATAAATATCTTTAAAGTATTCAAATAAGCTTTCTTGAGAATACCTTGATAATAAGATTGCCACCTTCACTCTTGTGAAGGTGCGTAGACTGCACTCTTCACTGGCTGTTCTTCATGCTAGTTTTCCATATAACATTTTATGAACACTTGTCATTGTGATACCTAGACCCTCCACTCGTTTTGGTTTGCTTTCATGAGGTGACTATTACTGGGCATCTAGAGCAGACTTCATCTCTATCACTGATTTGATCAGATTCACTTTCATTCATCAAGAAATAGATACAACAGCAGTCCCGTTATGAACTTTCTCTAAATTGATTTTGATTTACGTTACTGTCCACTTTTTCAAATAGTATATCAATACTACAAATAATTCGTAATTGCCATATTTCTTGTAATACTTTCAACTAATAGGAGAAAATTTTGAAAGTAAAAAATCAAATCATGCAGGCGTCACGTGACTACATCAATTGTAAGCCAACGATAACATATAAATTCTCTAAGCTTATGAAATATCCCTTGTACATTATATTTATCTAGAAAATGTCATAAACCTGGTACATTTATTGAAAGACTGAATATAATGGTGTCACGATAATATTCAACAGCAGAATATACTGAACCTAATTTTCTGACTGAAAAAGTTGATAATCATGATTAATCCACCATAAAAAAAAGTCGCTCAAATCGAATTCTGAAACGTTTCTGTAAGCCGACGAAATAACGAAAGTATTAAAAATAATGAAAATACTAACTGAGTTTAGCCATTACGGAAAAGTTATATTGTTCGGGCGATACTTTCTCGACAAGATAAATAACAACATGAGTAAACGAGGATCAAATGAAATTGCGAAACTTTTTTCAATCCCGGAAAATGGTTAGAAAATTGAAAAACGCTTCCAAATCGGGGGAGCTCTCGCCTGGAATATTCCAACACTTCGACAAGAATTTTCCCGAATATCAAAGAAGGTATTCGAAGAAAGACTACGTCGACTTGTGAATCTTTCAAGGAAAATAAATGGGATTTTCGCTTCGATTCGGCCTATGATAGGGTTCAGGCGATGATAGAAGGAGAATACGGCGAATTCCCGATTACCTTGAAATAAGCCTACATAGTTCAATTGGTTAAATAATGACAGTTCGGAAAATGGCAGTAGTGGGGGAGACATAAAAAAGTAAACCGCCATTATCTATGTTCGGGAATCCCCCTTTTCTCTTACCGAATTGTTCCTCGTCATTTGAAATTCAAAACGTGGCAAATTTCCCAATTTAAACTAGTGGAAGACTAATTAGTGAATCGATTGTATTCTGCTCGAAAGTTTTGAGGAGAATAATTTGTGGATTAGAACGATATCTCTTTAGAAATTTAGACACTGTCATTTTTCTTATACACTGGGAAACAACTGAGAGATATTAGTATTTATGACCTTGGTGTCGCAATCGTGCGACAAGATTATAATACTAATTTTAGGGTTCCGTATTCTAAAAGAGAAACTGAACCCTTCAAAGCGAACTTTGCTGACCGTTTGTCAATCTGTCGAAGTTCTTTTCTCTGATTACCCCTATAATTGAAGCCGAATATTCAAGACAGTACGAAAGTACGAAAAAATCAAACTTCTAAGTCTACGCAATTGGAAGATACTGACGTGTTTATTGCATGTTTGGAGGAAATCAAAACGTATATCGTAATTTTCGTTAACGTAAAACATACAATTGACACTGGGAAATGAATCAAACCTAAATATAACCTTATATAATTATTCATTACATGTATAGATGAATAAAATGAAAAACACGAAAGCTGTTTATTTGAAATCATATATATAACTATAATATTTATTATATATATTATATAATATAATATATTATTATATTATATAATATAATTATATTATATTATATGTATTTAAATATTGGAAACATGATCTTATTCGCATTTTCCCAAGTTCCCGTACGGTTCGACAAGAATATCTGTGCGGGCGAAATAGCCCTTCCCCTTGTTGCGCGTTAACTTATCGCCAAGCATGGCAATGATGATATTTTCTGGATGACCGAAGTATCCATTTCGTTGGATTACTTTGTCAATGATAGCCTTCATATCGGAAATCAAATAGCGACTAAGATTAATAGTTTGCCAAAGGTGCATAGCCCCGTCGATGCACGAGGAATTACATTTTATCGGTCCATAAACTTTCATTACGTACGTGGCTAATACCACAAATTTTTTTTCTTCAGGGTCAGATTTTGTGGCATACAATCTCAGAATTCGATTAGCTGTTGTTAGCCATCTAGTCTAGTCCAGGTTCTATATTAGCTAAATCAGAAGTAAATATACCAGTACTGAAAGCGGTCATAATATCGTATAGATACTTTTGGTTGGTACTCAGCTCTGTCCTAGTAATTTCAGGTAATATTGTGGGTATAACGGAGAATGCGACTATCGGCATTGTTTGACAATTTTGTAATTGAGATCCAATGGTACCTGAAAAGTATTTCGGCCCTCTAGTTTTTCCATCTAACTGTAATAACAAATGTCGCAGTGGTAATTCATTAGAATGCAACTGGCAGATAAACCACTGCAATGGTCTGTTTAGCTCTTCTTCCATCAGACGAATAACGTCACCTTCAAAACCTGTATTGACTACCATTCCATCGCAGCCAACAACAGCTATTTCACCCAGCTTTACTGATTTAGATTTTAAGTGAGATATAAATGTGTTTTAATACCTTTAGCAGTCCCCGACTCATCAGGACACGCCCGAAATAGTTTCCTGGTTCTTATAAAATTACATAATGATCTTCTATCTGTCGTTTTCTGCAAAATTTCCCTTCTTTCTCAATACGAACCAAAGTCTTATCCTTCCTGCCATCAAAATATAAACCGAGAAGCATTTTATTGCAGTCCGTTTCTTGTAAAGTTAATCTAACCTTAGTTCTTCCACGGCGCAACTTTGAACGATCAATGACACGACTTGGATCGTTTGGGGAAATAATACCAACATCTTATAAGACAGAAGAAGCTATAATAGCAGCGGCTCTATCGGATATTCCAGTACGATCACAGGCAAGGGCTAATGATGGTAAGTTTAACCTCTTTTTTTTCTGAGGTGATGAATCTTTCAGTTTGCCTGTTCTGAGTTTTCCTGGTAAGGACTAGAAGATAATACGGGTGAGCTAGCGCATGAACTGCTGCTTTCGATTGAAGAATCATCGGTCAAAGAACGAGAACAACAAGGTTTGTCAAAATAGTTTACTTCTCTGTTCCGCGATAAACTTCTTTCTTTTCTTTCTTGTTTTGCACAGTTGTAATCACACCGATACCGCCTATCATCATTTTTCTGTCTGTTCTTTGGTCAATTAGGAAACTTGCTTCCTCCTTGGGAACACGACTACCTTTTACACAGTTACAATCACATATAACTTTGCATTTGCAACTGCTAATATCAAACAGTCTATGGGACTCTGATATAAATGTATTAATCTTTTCTTGGTATATAACATTAGTTTGATGGCCAAGACATGGTTTCATTAAGCTTCTATATTTGTCGTGGTACGAATCAGTTGTGAAACTCTTTTTACACTCACAGTAGGCAGCGACGATTTTTGCCATATTTTTATAAATTCGTGAGCAAATCTTTCATAAACTGTTGGCTCTTTTGTTGTTTTATCAGGCTTCAACTCATGTTTTATGAACAGATAATTCTTCATAACATCGTTATAAGTTGGTAATTGCGATGCTGGTAACTTTTGCGGCAAACCAAAGACAGGACAACTCGTTGTTTTTCGTGTTATAAATTGAGACATATTTCTGCAAACAATACAAATAATAAATACTCTAATATTACAGTCAGGAATTGAACTACAAGCATAAAATATGAAAATCACTACTTACAATATACTTCACAATCCCAGTTAAAGATAAACTAATACAATTTGATGCCTCAAATATATGAGCGGCAAACAGATGAACTGCTGTAAGCGCGCGAAATTACTAAATGTCACTCCATCGTTTGGGTATAAAGGCGCGGGGAAAGAATATTTCGCCGAAATACCCTTCCCCCGCGTCCCGCTACCTTAGAGTCTCAACACGCATGTTTCTACCGGTAATAACTGTCGCTCAGGAGTTTTATAAAATGTTTGCGATGTTTTGAAAAACTTTGGCGAAACTCAATTTGCCTAAATTTTGCAGAACTTTATGACGATGGGGACACCTTGAAACATAGCATAAGCCAACTGTGCTTAATGTTGACCTAAAGTAGCAACTTTTACAGGTATACCGAAGCGATAAGACATAAAAATGAAATCGCTCCACCTAATATATATATATATATATATATATATATATATATATATATATATATATATATATATATATATATATATATATATATATATATATATATATATATATATATATATATATATATATATATATATATATATATATATATATATATATATATATATATATATATATATATATATATATGAATGAAATAAGTTATCAGGTGTTTCGGTCAGTGACTTTGAAAAACGAAATCCTTTTCTAAATTTCTCAATATTTCGTCATTTATTTTTGACTTCATCAGGAGAAACTACAAAAGAGTACACTGTTTCAGCAATGTATTAGATAAGACATTGAATTTAAAACTTACAAGAACTGGATTCAGTCTGGGAACTACTAGAAACAACTAGGAAACAAAACATCAGATTTTTATCGATGCAGGATATACACATGTCTCACGTTTGATAATTAAAATGCTACTGCAGGAGTTGTCCTTCACCAAATTATGAACATACAAACATTAATAAATAAGTAAAACTATGCGTGGAACACGAAAACATATACATTATTTGAATACGAATAGAATTAATGACAGTTTATCAAGGATATTTCAGTATATGTTACTTAATTTTTCTGTATCGGTCTAATAATTTACTTCAGTTGAGTTCCTTTCTATATTTAACATTTCCAAGAATAATCTACTTTTTGTGTGATTTTCTTGTTCTAAAACTTTCAAATTTTTGAAATCAAATAAGTGACCAAATTTCTGGTGATGATCAACTAAAGCACGATAGCGTTTTTTAATACGAAAATCACTTTTATGATTCGCTGTTTTACCCACTATTGAGTTTGACCGATGTAACATCCATTACAACCTAGACATGGTATCTTAAACACTACATTATACTTAAATTCTACTGGTGTTTTGTCTTCATTTGGAGGATATAAACTAGAACATTTCTTTGGGTTGTATCTTGTTACTTTTATTTCCGAGTATCCTCTCAGTAATTTCAAAATCATATCAGTAATATTACCTACCATTGGTATTTTCTTGTGCTTAACATCTATCAATGGTAAATCATCAGTAGGTCTGTCAAAGAAAGGTGTGCCATTGTTCAAAAAATAAATTAAATAGTTTTTTTTTAACTTCCCTTCAAAAACCGATCACTGCAAAGTCATTCTATTTTTCATTGCGAGAACAGTATTTACTTTCTGATTTTTTGGATGGTACGACTGATAGTTCATAAATCTTCCAGATGTTGTTGGTTTTGATACCAGTCAAGTAAAATTAAATTATCTTCAGTTCTTACTAATTTTGTGTCTAAGAAGGGTAAAGTGCAGTCAGTTTCAGTTTCCACAGAACTAAAAATACCTAGCGTCTTCTCAATACAATCCTTGGGTACTGCACAGATGTAATCGTCCACAAATTTATAAATGAAGGGCAATTGAAATGAAACGATTATCTCTAGAATAGAGCTAATTGGAGAACCCATAGGGGTTCCAAAAATTTGTTTATAAAAATTATCATTGAAAGTAAAATATGTGTTATTGAAAATGAACTTGATAAAAGTTAAGAAACTTTTGATAAGTTGGTATATAGATGTTGAATACAAGAAAATATCAATGGTAGGTAATATTACTGATATGATTTTAAAATTACTGAGGGATATTCGGAAATAAAAGTAACGAGATACAACCCAAAGAAATGTTCTAGTTTATATCCTCCAATTAAAGACAAAATACCTGTAGAATTTAAGTATAATGTAGTCTAGAAGATACCATGTCCAGATTGTAATGGATGTTACATCGGTCAAACACAACAGTGGGTAAAACAGCGAATAACTCAACATCAAAGTGATTGTCGTATTAGCAAACGTTTTTGTGCTTTGGTTGATCATCACCAAAAATTTGGTCACTTATTTGAGTTCAAAATTTGAAAGTTTTAGGACAAGAAAATCACACAAAAAGTAGATTATTCTTGGAAATGTTAAATATAGAAAGGAACTCAACTGCAGTAAATTATAAGACCGATACAGAAAAATTAAGTAACATACTGCAATATCCTTGATAAACTGTCATTAATTCTATTCGTACTCATATACTGTATTTGTTTTCGTGTTCCACGCATAGTTTTATTATTTATTTATGTTTGTTTGTTCATAATTTGGTGGAGGCATTTCCTGCAGTAGCATTTTAATTATCAAACGTGAGACATGTGTATATCCTTCTGCATCGATAAAAATCTAATGTAATGTAATATATATATATATATATATATATATATATATATATATATATATATATATATATATATATATATATATATATTAGACTCTTGTGGACTCAAATAAAGTGAAACTGAATACTGAATAGCTGAATTTGGTTCTGTTGAAATTATAGTTCAGTTAATGCCGAAAACTATGCGGTCAATCATTCTATTCTGAACAATTCCAGCATAAACAATAAATTCTTATCACTGAATATATACTTCCTACATCCTATAAGAAAACGTGTCTGATCAATGATGGCTATCTTGTCGATTTACATTGCTATGTGACGTAAATAGAGCATTACCAGCAAAAATTACGACATTTCTGTTAATTATTCCTTCAACTTCTCATACAACTGCAGTGCCAGATCTGGACCAGCTTCTGCCAACTTCTATACAAACCGTATTTTATGAAGGGGGGTATTTTTTTAGGTTCATTATTTCAAACGTCTCATTTCATTCTACTATCTGCCTGGCAAGAATTGGATTATTTTCAATTGTTAACAATACATTGAATTCCGTGTTATTGTCTAGTGCAGTTTATTTTTTCAATAGATCTTCATTTTCTCGAAACATATTCAAATTATACGTACAATATTTCCACATATTTGGGTAAGATCTAGATATTTTCTGTTTCCATGTTTGGCCATTATTAAAACTTGAATAAGATGAATTTCTACTAAATAACAGTTTGAAACTTTTTGTACACAATGCATACACAACTTGTAGATTAAAACCAAGATGACTAACGGGTTAGTTAGTGCTTAGGGACGATTAGATAGATTTCAAACCTGAGACGTACAGGAAGAGTTTAAATTCAAAAACCGTTTTGCTAAGGTATGAAAACTTCTTATAAGACTTACATTATTTCAGTTTGAGAAAATGAGGCGAAAAAAAAGCCTTCTATTTGAAAACACATTAAAAAACAAACAACAACTTTGATTTAAATCTCTGGAACGGAACACCCTGTTTATTCGAAAATAATTTTGAAATATGCAACAGTTTGAGATCTATCATTTTTCCCTTCACCCCTTTTCGTATTTTTTCAGAGCTATCGACCAAACACACACCGAATGGACACACGGTATATTCATATATTCACCTAATTTATTTGTCCAAAGTCATCACAGAGCCACGCCCAACATTCTTACCTGTTACTTCTTGAACCTTTTCGCACAGTGATAACGATGCGACCTAAAAAAAGGACCGAGAATGAGGTCATTGCCATTCCTTCCCTTTTCTCATCTACTTACACCCGACAGTATCAACACAGAAACCCTTTTACATGGAGAGTAAGATTTAATGCTATATTGACGTTTCGGATTATCTTGTAACGTATGGACCTTCCATAGGAAATCGAGAGCTATCCGACTAGAAAGCGGACCCGCGATTCTGGATGTGACTCGTCGGATTTCGAAACTGTAATCCTCTTGTAACATTCGTATCAGGGCTCATATTTTTTGCTCCAAGCGGCGGGATCCGACCCAGCCAATATCAACCGTAATATATGGTCGGCAGGCAAGATTTGATTGTAGGTGTGTAGGTATTCGGAACGATTCCGTAACGTTAAATAATGTATTCTAGGATATTCATCCCTTTTCTGGAACTGATCTGCTCATTAATTCGATTATATATTACGAACTGTAAGTAACGAGAAAAAATAGATGGAAGCTACAATGCAATGATAATTCTTGAGTACTGTAAATCTGACTTCAGGTAGCTTCAATCAGTTATGAAATTATTGCCAGAATATGTTATTGGTGTTTAACATGCTTTAATTAGCTTTACTTCTATAGATAATCAACTTTGTATGTAAACGAAGCAAGAAACTCGAGTTTCTCCAACTTCTAACAATTTCAAACTGTAATAGTGACTTTGCAAATGTATGTAAAGTGAATGACAATACAATTATTAGGTTCCTTCGAGCTGCTGTTTTGATGAAGACGTAGAATAGATAGATTTCAGTGTCTACTCATCATCGTTGCAAAATGGCGAATGCGCCAGTCTGAGTGAATTGATCACAACGCGAAATAGTTGAATAATCGTAATGTTTCAGTTCATATAACAGGCCGTGCTATATTTAAATTAAATATTAAATATTTTCATTTTCTTCAATATATCATTCGTCATTCAAAATGCTGTATAAACGTTTATTTCAAAGTTGAAGTTATAGTGCATGATATAAAAGTTGATGTCACATTAAGTTAGCATCAAGTACCTACAAAAACGAAAAAGAAGCTAAAAAGTTGGTATATAAAAGGAAAAAACAGTACTGAAACTAGAAAAAATTAAAATAGAAAAAAGTACAGAAAACTACAAGAAAAAGGAGGAAGAGTGAAAATGTAACCAGTATAAGAAAAAATTAAGATAAATGAAGAATGAAACAGGTATAACAAACAAAAGAAAAGAATCGTGGTTATACCTACTATACCAGGAAAATCTTCAAGAAAATTTTGTTCAGTGAGAAAAATGTAAACTTCGGCTACACGACCTACGTGCTGAAGGGAATAAAATAGTAAGGAAATACGGCTGTGATATTTGAGCTCAAACAAACTGTTAAGACTGCAATTAAACTTCAAATAGAAATGGAATGTTACTACATATTCTGAGAAAGTACCCGTGTGTAATTTTTCATTTTTCTTTATGACGTTTTGTTATATTTTTATTAAGTTTTGAGGTCTCATTGTTGAATTATCGATCTAAGTACGATTTAGCAAATAGGTGGTAAGAGTTAGGGAACCAAGTGTCTTAGTCGTACTTTTATGAAAAACGTTCAAATACTTCATATAATACAAGATTTTCATACTTGTTTGAAAGCGAATAAATAGTTTAACAAATAATAAAAATAATTTGACACCCAATGTTGTGTTTAATTCAAATTATTCAAAAAATATCACGGTACGACTTGCGCAAACTCATCCTATATCTTCCATCAAAATTCACAACATTGTACTTTGAACAATACTAATGTTTTTTATTCCACTTGTAGGATGGATAGCATAAATATTCACTTATGGACGATGTGCAAGTGCTGACTGTTTAATGACCACAGTAAACTAAAATTTGGTGATAGTTTTTCGCATTTCAGCTTCACTAGAAATTTAATAAATTGTACTGCTCTTCGATAGTATACTTAGACAATTTCATAAATAGTTAACCATTTTCTTTATATATTTCAACATTAAAAAGAATACAACTCAGGGATTACAAAGGTGCCAAAATATATCACTGGTCTCTATTTTCTATGCTGTACAAAACGAAGAGGGAATGCATTGTGTCAACTTATCTAACAAATAAAACATTGGCTGTATCGACTATGATGAATTAAATTATCACAAAACAAGATGGACGCTTCAAGCGTAAGTTATGCTGCAAAAATGTTTTGTTTAATGCATAACAGCAAGCAGAACTATCACGAAAAATATATTAGAGAATAGAAAAAGAATATCCGAAATTTATTTGCGACCCTACTCAAATAATTGCAAGTAATGTTAATTTTATTGGTAAAGTCATTGTTGTAGCAATACATATTTTATCTCGTCCAATTTATGAATGAAGGAATTTACTCGAACGAGATATGAAAATGTCAAGACGAAGTTAGATCGAAAAGAAAAGTCAAGCTTACTGAAAAAATTTTGATATTTTGCTCTATTTCTGAGGTTGTTCTTTCACAGGCGTACATCAGGCAAACTCTTCAATTAAACACTTCAATAAAGTCTAGGGAACACTTCTGAATATCGATGCATCGTATCCAGAACGATCAATATGAATGTTTTTTTAAAAAATGAACACCTGCATCAATTTCTCACCAAATTATGTAGAGTGCCGCAATAGATTTCAGTTTTTTTATAAAAAACTAAAAATGCAGCAGATGCGACGCTGCTTTATAATCATTTCATGTATTCAGTGTTTGAAATCAGTTAGTTGGCACTTCGTTTCTGTTGTAAGCACAAATAAAAGATTCAAGTTTTGTGATTCGACCATCGAAAGACGACATTTGACTTGAGAAGAGATGATACGAGCCGTTGGAATGCTCCAAGCTGGGAAGTAGCCCAAGTGTCCTAAACCGTTTATGGTCACGTTTCAATGAAACAGGTAGCGTAGACCGATTTTTGGTTTTACAAGCCAGAAGAGATCGTACTACCACAGCATCTCAATTAGCTCAAGAGCTATCACGAGTTCATAATGTACAAATTTCCGACCAAACTGTGAGAAATCAACTGCACGAAGGTCAACTCCAGTCCAGACGTCCTTTAAGAGTTCCACAACTGACCCATGGAAATCGCGCTGCTCGTTTAGCTTGGTGCCAAGAACACGTAAACTGGGATGAAGAGAGGTGGGTCACAGGTCTCTTCAGTGATGAATCTAGATTTAGTTACTATCCCGATTCGGGAAGAATTCGAGTATGGAGGGAACCTGGAAAGCAAAACCGTCTCCAGCATGCTCGAGAAGTTGTTAGACGGAGAGGCGGATCAGTGATGTTTAGGGGAGGTATACGACTTGGTGGAAGAACTGTCCTCGTTTCTATACAGAACAACCTCACGGGAAATTCTTACGCAAATGAGATAGTTTTACCTGTAGTTCTACCGTATCTCCAAACAATGGGTCATAATCCACTCTTCCAACAAGATAATGCCCGTCCTCATTGTGCAAGAGTTGTCTTGAACGTTCTTGAAGAGAATGATATCGATCTTCTACCGTGGCCATCCTGCTCCCCAGATCTGAATCCCAACGAGCATGTGTAGGACACCCTAAAAAGTAATCTCCTGCGTCAAAACGTCTTCCATCATGAACAGGAGCTTCGATTAGCAGTTCAGGGGGCTTGGAATGACTTAGGCCAAAATGTAATAGACAATTTAATATTGAGCATGCCGCGACGATGCCAAAGTGTCATTAATAACATAGGTGGACCTTCTGGGTACTGGAAAATATAAGTGCTTCCATATCGTTTCGAAAATATTAGTACAGGATTGTTTTTTGTGTTTTACCAAATTTGGTCATTTTCAAATTTCAATTTTTTTTTTATAATAGAGAATGGAGAAGTCAAATATTATTTTGTTTTCTTGAGAATACATTATATACAATACATCCTAACAAAAACTGAAAGATTTCTATAAATTCAAATCATCAAATTCATATTTTAAAGATATTGGTAAGTGTTCCTAGACTCTTTCGAGGTGTTTATTTCTCATTTTACCATTAATTTATGAGACATAAATTAAGATTTTTCCGGTTACAAAATATTGAGATTATTCGACTTAACTCTAAGGACTATTCTATAAATTCTTTGAGGATACTAAAACTTCTGAAATATTTCAAATGTAGACTATTGAGTAACACTGTCCCCGCCACTGAACTTGAGACGACACCCTTAAATTAAATGTTCGCACGTATTCAGCTGGACAATCTCATTTTCGAATTCGATTCAATTGCTCTCTTCAATAAAATACTCATTCTAAGGCTTTTCAGTGAAGACCTGGTAAGTTATGCTTTCCTCCAGAAAACTTTTCAGAATAAGAGCACATTACTTCCGTTTCAGGTCGTTTTTCTCAACCATAATTTAGGTGCACGAAGTGGAAAACATCTAACACAATATTGCGTTTCCAATAATGAATTTTTTCAAGATTTTCAAATTTAAGAAGAATAATTTCACAGTTTTATTATTGATATAATGTGAAACTACAATTTTTTGATCGATCCGACTCAAAATCAAACAACGTAGTTGCACAGTGAAAGTTTCAAATGAAAAAGTGGATTTCTGAAACTCAATATTTGCGCAGTACCCTGAAATGTCATGTAAGAAAATACGTGAGAATTGAAGGAAAAATCTTAGCAAAATAACTAATTTTGGTTTCAATTATGGCTTAGGTTTCTGAAATGTAAAATAGAACGAGCAAATGATAGTGTGCTAAGGCCTTGAGGCCATGAAAATCTATTTTTCCGAAAAAAAACATTCAAGTTTATCAAATAATTGTAAACTACATAAAATATTTACCCTATGTAATCAAGGAAATACAAAGGTTCATTTTCATAAATTATAAATTTTTTTCTGCCTACTGTAAAACCTGTCAATTGCGGCCACTAAAAACTTGAACAATATTAGCCGCTGTATAAAGGTATCTGTAATTATCCTGATTTGCATTTTACAAATAATGAAAGTTAGCAAGTCATTTTGAGATTCCTTTCGCTAATATAAAAATAAAACTATTTATCGAATACAATTCGATTCGTGGATTAACATACTTAGAATTATCATCAAGAGCCATTTAACTAGTAAAAACCTTTTCAGAGCTATCAACTCCTATGCAGTTCCTATTCTTACATCGTCTTTTGGAACTATTAAATTGTCTAAAACTGATCGAAATGAATTACAATGTAAACCAAGGAAAATGCTTTGTAAATATCATAAGCGCCATTCAAAGTCAGCAATTCCAAGAGGTAAACTACCTAGACATCTTGGACTCGTAGACTGATTAAAACAATCTTCATAGTGAACAGATTTTCCTTCTACGTTGCCATTTTCATGATAAACAGAAAACGTCTAAATTACATGATATTGTTGTTGCTTCAGATTATAATCTTATACATCTGAACTTGACAATGTAAAAGGTAGATTTTGATATGTTGGATAATAAATCTGAAAAAGAAAGTTGGATACAGAAGGAATTACACGGAAAGCACCCTAAAGAATTAAAAAATGATTATATTAATGAGATTGCGTCAACTAGATAATTAGTATCTGGGGAATTGTTCGCTGAAACAGAAAGCTTAGCAATACAAGATACAAGATCAAGTTGTTTTCACATGAAATTATAGAAAACACATCATCAAGCAAAATATAGACGATTTTTGCCGTAGATGTTTAAATTCTTCAGAAACAGTTTTTCATATATTATCATCTTGATCAATACTTCTCAACAGATTTTTTAGAAAGAGATAATGCCGTCGCTAATATTATTCATCCTAATTTAAGAATAAAACATGACCTGTATCCCAATGGAAAAAATGTTACAAATGTGAACCTGAGATTATTTGTGAAAATGACAAATATAAACTCTATTTTGATAAAAGAGTTCTTTGCAACAGGTCTGTAAATCACAATAAGCTAGATATCATTCTTAGGGATAAAGTATATCTAATAACAAATATAATTGATATTGCTATACCCGACACACATAGCACAAAATAAATTCAATGAAAAAATTTCTAAATATATATTGCTTGCCGACGAGATAAAAAAATTAAAAAATATTTATTCTACCGATTATTATTTCCACAATAACCCTAGGAATCTTCACAAAAATATTGACATTTTAGGTATGAAGAGAAATTTATTTGAACAGTTACAGAAGGTAACAGTCATCAAATCTTGTAATATTCTTCGTATGTTTCTTTCCGAAAGAAATAATGAGGAATTGCTCAGAATCTTATTTCATTTTATTTCGAAGAAAATTATTATTCAAGGAACAATATTCAACATTCCACAGAATGTTAAATATCCTCCCTTGAAGGAGCTAGTCTTCTAATCTACCTCTCATAATCACCACCAACCGGGACCACAGAGCAGTGGTACAGCACGGTTAGATGATTATTTGAGGCTCTCCTATTCACTATCCCGCGAGTAACGTTCGATTTGTCAATTTTAGCCCACCTAAGAGGTGTGGCTGTATCCAATTAACGAATGGGTCATATTTTTTACCAATGTCACTTCAAAATTAATTTAACGGAATTCTTCTGTTTCAATATTATTTATAGAAAATTGGAATTTGGATTTTCAATTTTTTTTTCTGCTAGAAAGGGCACCCGGTTTTTGTTATTTTTGTGACTCATGCATATACTTTGACTTATCATTTGCGATTTTTTATTACTGAATGTCATTAATTGAAAAGCAAATCAAGAAATACAATATATTCTTATATTTTTGTCTATATACTGTTAAAGAATCAACAATTGGAGATCAATTCTGAAATGTTCAGTAAAGTTTATTTTCAAGTGGCAACCCTATTTCTAAGCCCAGCTAATGCAAAATTTTACTATTCTCGACTCGTTATTCTCCTTTCCTTTATAATGCTTCTCGCATCTCTCCCCAATTGTACTTTTTGCCATTTCATCCAAGACATTTCCAACAAAACTTTAATGAAACTTTCTTCTGCCCCTTGATTTCAATATTTTTACTTTTTTACTGAGTAGCATCTGCTTCCTCTCTTCACCTTGTCTTTCGAACTTGCGCTCGCCATAATAAGAGAAGGGGGATTTCTCTAATTTGTGACCCCATTTCGGTCGACGATTCGCAACAAAACGGCACTACATTATAATTTCGATAATAACAGATTCGAAGGCATGAGATCTCTTGGCCGCCTTATCGAAATCTTCTAAAGGATTTCTGTCAAAACGTAAATTATTGTTTCGCAAACTTTAGTCTCAACTCCGGAATTGATATTTTCTCGGCGGCTAGATACTTTCACGAACAATAACTGGCCTGGAAACGTAGATAGTTTGGAACTTCGTATTTTCACGAAATAAACAAGGTTTTCCACTTTTTAGTTTCTCTCTATAACTCCAATGTATGTGCATTACACGAGTACAAAAATTCTGGGTGGAAAATATTTTTCGTATCGATAAAAATGAGTTTATACGAAAAGTTGCAACAATAAAGAAT
The DNA here is from genome assembly GCA_013387265.2 of Cryptolaemus montrouzieri. NCBI lineage: Eukaryota > Metazoa > Arthropoda > Insecta > Coleoptera > Coccinellidae > Cryptolaemus > Cryptolaemus montrouzieri. The sequence continues at coordinate 36,216,393 of JABFTP020000185.1, read as the reverse complement.
AAAAAGGTTTCTTTTTCTTTGTTCTTGATAGATACAATACATGGAAGTAAATATTAGATTGAATGCAGTACTTGGAAAAAGTGCATTGAAGACAAAACAGGAAGTATGAGTTGCTTTGAAGTTTAACATTTTTCATTCTACCAAAAAATAATTCAGTTTTGCCCTTTTGTTCCTCAAAACTCAAAACTGAATAAGAACTTGCCACAAGAACAAAGTTTCTTACGATACTCTCCTTCAAAGTTCAACACTACTACAGTTTATTCATTAAACATCATCAACCATTGTATAGGATTAACAGATTTTAGTACTGCAGCTATGTAAAATATTGTGAATAGAGGAAAATGATCCCCCCCTCTCCCCCGTACCTTATTTGCTAGAGGAATTAATTTCCGCAAACAGATTCAAGCTAGCTTTTCTCGTTCTCGAGTTATTTGGAAATCTAGAAACTATTCGTAAACAGTCAAGTGCCAATATTTCGGTTATCTTCGGAGTTAAGCAAAATGGTTTTGAGATTCTTCGGGAACTACGAGAAATGCGCGTTATAGTTGATACGCCCATAATTTCACCAAACTCTTGCCTCATCATCATTCAATTGATGAATTAATTTTATTTTGTACAAGTGAAACTGGTACTCAAATAAAATTCTAAAAACGTTAGATTGGCTGACACCGGAAGCTGCAGAAATTACTTGTAATAAGTATAGTAGTCGAAATTCTTGAGATAAATAACACGTTTGAAACGATCGAACAAACACGATGTTTGCAACGCCAATGTCAGCACATATAGAAGATTTAGACAGATGTGCAACTCGGCGGTGTTGGCATTATCGAATTTTATCGAGAATTGCGTAGGTGATAGCAATAATTTTCACTAATTTTTTCGGTATGTGTTTTGACACTTGCTTGAGTGTTTCTATATATAATAAGTGAATACGCTGAATACACATAAAATAAAATATTCTTAATTTCCAATACTGATTCTGCTACTAAATGCACAAATAATGGAAATATACGTTTCAAGGACTGATATTTTCAGGAAAAAATTAAAATATACTCGAAAAACGAACGAAAAACGAAATATATATATATATATATATATATATATATATATATATATATATATATATATATATATATATATATATATATATATATATATATACAGATATCTTCGGCGACAAACTTCGCGAGAAGTCTACATATGTAAAACTTGAGACAAAAAGAAGTATTCGAAAATCCGTAGATCAATGAATAATCCTTCCTGTTACTAATGCTTGTGACCTTATTGGTATAACATTTTCGTCTATATCAACTTGTTAGATGTGATTCACGGACCGGCGAAAGATGTTTCCAATTGTTGGAATTTCTAACGTCCTCACATCTATTTGTTATTGTTCGTATCTTTCTCGAATCCCGGTAGCGGGCTCACCGTCTCGGTCCATAGAGGGCGACTCTCGTACGTATGTACGAGGTGCGTCCATTCTGGAATCGATAGGGTACCCCGATGTAGCTTGTTACGAAGCTGAGAAGCGATATGCGACACTGATGAGCTCCTAATAAGGACGAAACTACAGTCTGCCGCTTCGTTTTCCGGCATCCTGCTTAGTTGCACTATTGTGGCTCTTGGGGCTGCGTGCATGGCGGGCAGATTTATAAGCTTATGAAAATAATTATGTCCAAATATTCAGTATTAGAAGTTTTTATAAAATACTAATTATAAAATAAAAATTGTATCCATAATATTTCAAATCCTTACAAAATGATTATTTTAATCAACTTAATTAATTAAAAAATATTAATTACTACGTTACAGATAAATTATTCACATTAGATTGAAAACTACAACATATAAGTCATAATTGAATTTAGGTAATGGTAATTTCCAAAAGATTAACTCGGTGTTTTGTATACAAATGTCTGCTACGATGAGGATCGTAAATAATTCCTTCTCACTTTGATCGCTTGTTGCAGATGATGATAAATATGTGCGAGCAATGTGACTGAGACCTCCAACTTGTTACTGTTGATCTGTCAATAGTTGAGCGGGTCTTGATCTCTAGGTACATATTCTTTTTTCTGACATATATTCTATATTCTATGAACAAATTAGCTTTCGTATCTGTTACTTGATTTTCAAATTACTCTTTGTCATCATCGCTATCTGATATATTAGCAATAGATCTTATAGACTCTGTCCATGTTATTTTCTAACCGTAATTGCTTTGTCTTCAGTACTTATTGCAGTTTCTGTGAGATTAACAGTTGCAAATATGCAATTTGCGTTTTATATCGTTTATGAGAATATCACTGAAAATTTACCTGTGTTATAGGGTCTAAAGTGTAGATACTTAAAATGAAAAAAAAATAGTTTCTGAAAAACGATGATATAATTCATTCTTCAAAGCAGACGCAAAATATAGCCGATACACTGATAATAAAAATTTCCTGGACCTCGTCATAGATTTTATTGAATGCTTGTACTAGAGAAATAACGTCAGATATACATGTTTTGTGAACTCAATTTTTTTTGTGTCTTCATTTCTTTCACTCATTCTTGAATTGAAATCCAGTCATCGGCATGAAATTGTTATATTTTATTATTCGAAGGATAATGCAATAACAAATCCTTGATGGAATCAAGTCTTTCCAACAACGGTTTGTGCGAAAGTCCTTAATATAATTAATAATTAATTGATTGTTGAATTTTAGCAAAAACTTTCACACAGATTTTTGATTTGTAATACCTAACTTTTTATGATACATTAGGAAGTTTACCCTCACTTTTTATTTTCAAATGGCAACCACAGCTTGTGATTGCTCCTCTTAAAGCTCTATAAAGCTTCTAGATAACTGTGCAGAAAATTTCAGAAAAAAACGATTGTCCTCTTAAATACAGGATGTTAAAATATCAATGCATAATATTGATGAGTAGGTTATTGCGAAAAAGTTCTTGAACACATGTTTAACCATTCGCAATATTTCAAATTAATCACGAGCTGTGTTTCCAACCCCAAACCCGAAACCAATTTTTTATGGAAATGATGGAGCGTTGTGACAAGAAAAATTGATATTTTAAATCCCTGTTTAAGGAGAGCAATCGTTCTTTTAGGAATCTTTTGCACAGTTATCTAGAAGCTTCATACGGCAATTACAAGATGGAGGTAATCATTTAAAAATAAAAAAAGGAAGGCTGGGAGTTAGGGGGTGTATTTTTTGGAAAATTTTGTTTGAATTCTCTTTTTACTATTTGTGAAGATGTTCCCGGCTGTGATCTTTTTCAGTACTCTTCTTAGTGGAGTCTTATTCAAGGAATACATCATATTCTTGGGGACTTTTTCTCTGTACAGAATTTTCGGAGTAAGTTTTGCTTTTACCCTTACGGAATACATTCCGCCACAAATTGCACACTTCGCACGTTCATCATTTATTTTTTAAACTTCATCATTGATATTTTTTGAATTCTTCTTATTCTTTTAAATAGACCTATTGGTCTGTTGCTTGCCGAAGCCGTCTCTGGATGGTTTCTTGCGAGGTTGACTGCCAGCTTTCCTGCCACCTTTTTGGGGGTCTTCCTGGTGGGCGCTTTCCATGTGGCTTGCTCTCCATCATTATGCGCGGTAATCTTTTTTTTGGTGCATTCTTCGCACGTGCGCATACCATTCTCTTCATCTTTGTCTGACCCATCTGACTATGTCTACTATGCCGCATTGAGCTCGTATGTCAGTGTTTCTTATCCTGTCCAGTCTGGTCTTTCCGAGGATAGTTCTTAGGGTTTTCATTTCGGCCGCGCGTAGCATACTTTTAGTTTTGTTTGTGTCTTCGCGTGCTTCTATGCCGTAAGTCATGATAGGTCTGATGCAAGTCTTATAGATCTTCACCTTGCTATCTGTTTCCATGTGCTGGTTTGACCATATCACATCTCTAAGACATCCTAACAGCGCTGCTGCTTTAGTTATGAGACTTCTTACTTCCTTCGCCGGATCGTGGTAGCTGCAGATGTCCATGCCTAGATATTTAAAGACATTGACTTGCTCGATTGACTTGTCTTCCACAACCACTTTACACCTGGCAGGTTCTCTGGAGAATGTCATGGCTTTGGTTTTTGATATTGAAATTACCATGTTGAGTAGTTGGCTGACTTGATAGAATTTAAAAAACTGTCTCTTAAGATCGTTCTCGGTTTCTGCTATAATAGCTGCGTCGTCAGCATAGCAGACCACAGATATTTTAGAGTGGCCCATTCTGTATCCCAAATCTAAGAATGTGACTTGTTGTATTATTTCATCCATCAAGAGGTTGAAAAGGAAAGGGCTCAGGCTGTCCCCCTGTCTAATTCCGCCTGGTGTTTTTATGTTAGGTGTAGTATGTTCGCCTGACTTGATCTTTGTCACATTTCCGGTGTTGAAGTTTTTAATTAGTTTGGTGATTTGGGACGGGGACTGTCTTTTTATTAGAATTGGTAGGATGTCTGTCAAGCGCACTTTGTCGAATGCCTTTGTTAAGTCTATAAAGCAGATGTAAGCAGGCTTGTTGAACTCTATTGATTTCTCCTTTAGTTGTTTCATTATGAAGAGAGCGTCCGTTGTTGATCTATTTGTTCGAAATCCAAACTTTTCCTCTCTATTCTCGATACGTGATTCCAATTTTTCTTTTAGGATGCCAGTGAGCAGTTTCATGGACGTACTTAGCAGGGTTTTTTGAATTCATATACCTAAACCAATCACAAACGTTATCTATGCTGCCCAATGTCGCCTAAACTTTAAACAAAACAAAAGAAAACCCGCTCAATGCAAGTCGGAACAAGTCAAGGTGCATTTCTGTATCCGTATCTGCGGATATTGACTCTCAATATCCATATTCGGATCCGTATCCGCCAATATACATTTTTAACAATACAGCACATTACTAGAAACAGTAACATTTCGAAATATTCTGCATTTTCCAAATCAGATATTTTACTATCCGAACCAGAACAGTCAACTTCGCTTACAAAATCTTCTCGTTGCAAAGCTACTTTATACAGCATGAGTTCTTATTCAATAATATTTTTGCGTATGGTCGCATAACACTTGTCAACAAAATTTAAACTTTTTTCTCTCACACACCATCTTTTAAATGTACTTTGGCCACCAAACAATAATATATCAACTGAAAAATATGGACACAGCAGCTTTCTTTGTGACATTAAGACACGTATTGCTATGAAAAGTACAAAAATCACCAACATTAGAAAAAATATTCCATCGTTACAAATCTCCATGTTCTATTTCGATGCGTATAAAACATTCTAATATGACATCACCTATTTGAGTAACACTTTCAAGTGCATAAAAGGTGACAACCTTGTTTGATGTGATTTGTAGTGTTGATGTACAATAAAAAGCTACAATTTTCGTGAATCGTTTGGCTTTTGGTAGGTCCCTTTTAAGCCTCCAACAGTAGCTTGATACCTTTCCCGGATTCCATTTCCTTCCCAAGCGCTTTTCTATTAAAGAAATATATAATTTCAAGATATATTAGGGGAGAGTCGGGTAACCCCGACCAGCAGGAACCCCCAAAGCTAGTTCCAGAACATCCCGCAGACATACATTAACAGGCGCCACGTCAAAATAACAGCAGCAACATATAGCCATACCTGCAAGTCTATAAACCGTGTCAGTTCAGTGAACAACGCGTGACAGTCGATCATATACTAGTGTCGGTTCTTTTGTCTGTGCCGCACACTTCTCAAACTCAGTTTCTTCTGTACAATGTAGGTATCTTACCATGGCATTTTACTGATTCAGAAGGTTTCTCATTATAGTTCAAAAATACGTTAAATACCTGAAGCTGTTCCTATTGATATGGCCGATAGACATGATATCATAGGATCGAATAGGTCGGGTAGAATCAGACACTTGTTGATGGGGTAGCCCCGGCCATTTCATAAATGGTGAATTTTTGAATTTAATGAATGAAATAGTGAAATTATGAATCTCTGTCATGTCAAGCCGTCTGCTTATCTTTATGTTAAAGTCGCTTTTGTACTGCAATAGGGAAGAAATAAGTGAAAATCTGATGTTTTCTTCTCAGAAAATGCCAAAATTCAAAGAGATAAAAACAACTAGAGGAAGTTGGGATGAAAATACTATGAAAAGAGCGCTCCGGAGTGTGCAGGAGCTGCTGAACGGTATGGTGTTTCAAGAAGTACGCTCCAAGATAAAATAAAAGCTATAGGTAATAGAGAAGAAACAGAGTTCAAGCCGAAATTGGGGAGGTTGGAGCTCACATTTTCAAACGATGAAGTTCTGCAACTTCATGAACATGTTATCGATCTAGATAATCGGCTGATGCCACTTACGAAGACGGAATTTTTGAAACTGGCTTTCCAATTCGCAGAACAACTGAAAATTCCTCATAGATTCAACAAGGGAAATAAATGGCCTGTAAAGATTTTTGCTACAGCTTTTCGAAAATATTCCCAGATATTGCTGTCAAAACTCCAGAGTCAACCAGTATCCGAGAGCCGTTGGGTTCAACAAACCTCAAGTAGATCTTTTTTATGATCAGCTGTTCCAGCTTCAGGAAAAATATAGTTTTCCAGCTTCGAAAATTTACAATGCTGATGAAACGAGTCTCGACGGTGCACAAAAATGAGAAAGTTATTTCTACTAAGGGAAAAAAGCAAGTAGGCAAGTTGACATCTGGTGAGAGGGGACGAAACATCACCTTGGTGTTTGCTATGAGTGTGACTGGTCACTTTGTACATCCTCTTTTCATCTTACCGAGAAAACGGATGGATAAAGATAACCAAGTGATGATTGAAGCTCCACCGGAAAGCATATCTATTTCACATGAAAGTGGATGGATGAATGGTGGGAAATTCCTGAAGTGGCTACAGCACTTCAAACAGCATGCACAGCCTTCGAGGAAACACCCTGTTCTTCTAATTCTCGATCGACATGGGAACCATAAAGAATTGGCAGTGATAGAATTTGCTCGTGCTAATCACATCCATATGCTCATATTCAAGAATAGAACAATGTTGAAAAAGATCGCTGTCACTTAATTTGAATATGTCGCTAAAAAATCCAAAAATATTATCATACTCATTTAATAAGTCAAATCGGTTTTTTATAGTTTAATCTATAATTTTCAAGAAAAAACTAAGTTTAAAGGTGGTTTTTGGATCATGAGGGGTCTCATCTCGGTGTTCATAGTCAAACAGTTTGGGTTTGAATTTCCTCCTAACCGTTGGTAATGATGGAAAGTCTTCTTCAATTTCGAGAGAGAATGCTACTTCTTTCGCTTGCACAAGAATTTCTTGAAATGATTGGTCAGATCTACATTGCTGGAAGTGATCAACTAAATTTTTTAGGTAGGTTTGGCATACTTTAATATTGATTATAGCCCTTTGCATTTGTTTTCTGACAATATTTATATGAAACAAAACGTCATGCCAAATAATAATTCCACAAATAAATTGCAAATTTTGTACAGACGTTAAGAGAGAACTCGCTTTATGTGAAAGGAATTATCTTCAGCCACTTCTAGAAGACTGTCGCAAACCTTAATTAAATAAACTTTAAGGGGCTTTATTGCGTCAATTCTGCTGGACCATCTTGTCTCACTTAGAGGCTTTAAACTTAACCCGGGGACATTTTTTCTCAAAACATACCACCTTTTTTTAGATGACGAAAAAATATTATATAACTCTTGCACAAGATTAAAAAAGTTTATTGTAGCACCTGACACCTTAAAAGCGTCATTTACTGTTAAGTTCAAAGTATGAGCCGCACAATGTACAAAAAAGGCTTTCGGATACGCATCAAGAATGCGTTTTGAAGCCCAACATGTTTTCCCTTCATATTTGTCCCATTATCATAACCTTGTCCCCTAATGTGTTTTAATTCTAAATTTAATTTTTTCAAATTTTCTATCACAAATGTATATATCCCTTCTCCTGTAGAGTCCAGTATTGGATTAAACGCAATAAAACTTTCCTTAACTTCAACCTTTTTTGTTAAGAAGTGGTGTTAAGGACAACATACCTCAGAACAAGACTAATTTGAACTGCGAACCATTTCTAAAATATTATTTCTTATTTTGGACGATAATAAATTCAATTATTTCATTCTGTATTTGCTCGGCTAAATAATGAGTCATTTTAACAGTTTTTTTTGGGAGTTATACACTCGGCTAACGTGCTGTCTTATCACTGAATCAAAAGAGGCAATCATCTCAACAGCTTTTAGAAATTTTCCATTATCATGTTCGAAAAACAATTGAGAAGAACCTTGAAATGGCAAGCATTGTGTAGATAAATACTTAACAATCGCAATAATTTTTCTCCAACACGTCTCGCCAATATCTTTTTCCATTTCTAAAATCCACAGATGATGAGCATGAATATTCATAGATGTTTCCAACATTTTTTTTAAATTTACCCAAGTGTTTATTTAACTGTTGTGTAAAATTGACGTTTCGTGTCTCTTGATTAGCAAAGACGAGTGTTGCCAACCAGATACTCCATTTGTATCACAAAAAGCGTTAGGAGTTTTACATTTACAAAACAACTTACATCAAAAACAAAATACAGAATCTTTAGAAATAAAGTAAATAAGTCAAGCCCTTTCCACTTTTTCTCCATTTGCTAGATTTCCTTCAAAGTATTTGCAGGATAACTTTCTCTCATCTTCATTACTAGGAAAGCTAAAACTGATGTGTATCAAGAGCGGACCACGTTTAACGAAAATTCTAGCCATCTCATTGGTGATTCTTTCGGGTCACAAACCGGGGTCGGACCGAATTATCGATACTAGCCTCCTTAGAGCCTTCATCGAAAGTGTCACTTGCAGCAGGTATTTCGGTAGCTGACATTACCGAACTTTTTACACAAGCTGAATTACCTGAAGTGGATTGTTCAAGTGCTGTAGACGAGGGTGGTGTCATCGCTTTATCGAGCTCTGCATCAGTAGAAGCTGTTTTGCTGCTATAACCGCTGCCACTTGTTGCAGGACCTGATGTTAATGTTGAAATTTCAGATGGTCCACTCACGGTTATTGATATTACGGATTTAGAATCTTGAGATTCGGACGATTCGGTCGCACGAACATCGATAGTCTCCGTGGAATCTCGATTGTTTTGCAAGAAATGCTTTAAAGATCCAACCATTTTTCCCCTTTCTTGTAGTCTCAGTTTCTTTTGCTCGCGAAACTTCGCACCTGAAGGTCTCTTTCTTTTATCCTGAAAAAACAAATAAATAATTAGTACTCATGGGAATTAGGAATTAACTTCTAAAGTAACCATAATAATAAGCACCATGTGGGTAGGGTAGGAAATATTCTTAAAAAGTTAACTAAGTAGCCAATAGTTTTTAACACTTTATAGGGCAGATTATTATTAAATAAGATATGGTCGATTAAAGTTTGCATATTTGAGTAGAAAGCAATTTGTTCGAGCCCTTTCAGCTTAAATCCTTTCAAAAATAAAGGCAAAAAAATATATTAAACTAATTTGATCTTATAGCCCTTTAAAAACATACATAACGGTTTTTTAAAAGATCAATAGCATAAAAACTAAGCGAGTGGATGAAACCAGTTACTTTTTCAAACTCGTAAATGACATTTCAATTAATAAAAAGATATTTGGTTGAAAAAAATTAATTATAACTCCTATAAAGGGTTAATGTTGATAGTATAAAGTAGGGAACACTTACCATTTTATAAAAAATCAAGCCGTTGAAGTTGCAGTCAGCAGGTATTCGGCACTTAATTTAAAAAAAAAAGTAGTAAACAAAATATTGCACAACACAACACCACACTTGACAAAATAAAAGTAACTTTATATGTAAAAATTAATAGGATTACTTGTTTTTATTCACTTGTTGCACGGTCCAGTGAACTAACTGATTTAAAACCGCCTGTGGCGATGCATCGCTTTTATAGCGCTCCAGGCGTTATTCATGTCTGAACAGGAAAAATCAAGAAACTGCCGCCTGACATGTTCTCGCAACATAGGAATCGGCAGTAATTGGATGATATACTAACAAAATTTTGTGTGTATTTATACATAATCCTATTTAATTTCTCAACTTTTATTTTAATATTTCTTTTGAACCCTGGGTTTTGGCGCCCCTAAAGGATGGCGCCCGTGTGCATTGCACACTTTGCACATATGGTTGCGGGGGCCCTGCCACCATTATAAACAATGTCATAACCTTGTAAATCGAGCACACTGAAATCGGAAATCTGCAACGTTTCTGTCAAAATAATGCAGTCATAATCTTGGCTCATTTCGTGTAGTAATCTTGAGATGGTCAAGATTTTTCTTTATACTCCTTATATTGTTATGAAAAAGTTTAAAGTTAGTACTTGAATCCGATATACAAGAGTTATACGAATCAATATCATCACATACACGAGTATCAACAATTGAATAATTATAGTATCTAACAAACTGATCCATACAATGGTTTACAAGCAAGAGATTACTCACGAGCTGTAGTCTGTTCTTTCTCTAATTTTTTAAATTGACTCAGGTATGAAGGCACCGACGAATAGTATAACTGTTTTCTGGCTGATTACTATTGTCGTATAAATTATTAATGGTAATGTTTGTTGGGACTAACAAGATAATCACTAAATCTGGTACTATATGGTGGTGCGTTTTTGGAACGGGTAGTACACGTACGGGTGAGTGAGTAGAGGAGAGCAGTTGAGGTCATTCGACTCAGGAGGAGTTACCATTTAGTTCACAATAGTTATCTGGACAAAAGAGCACCATTGGTCATAACGCTTCAGTTTCGAAAAGTTATACAATCATCCGATGGGTACAGAATTTCCGAACGACTTCATCAGCAATGAATCCGAAACCTCAAGGTCGTCCCTGAAGTGTTAGGACACCAACTTTCGTGGAAAGAGTGAGACAAGCTGTAATTTCAAGCCCAGGGCGCTCCGTCCGAAAACGAGATGCATCACTCCAAATGAGTAGTCGAACTGTTCGCAGAATATCACATCGATACCTTCGCTTTCACCCCTATAAGCTTATGGTTGTCCAGCTGTTAACTGAGATAATGCAAATAATTATCGATGATGAAAATGAACCAGTGGTAATAATGAATGATGAGGCTCATTTTGATTTGAGCAGTTCAGTTAATAAACAGAACTGCCGATATTGCGCATCAGAAAACCCCCGCGAACTACATCAATCCTCACTTTACAGTGAGAAAGTCACCATTTGGTGCTCCATGAGCCGTCTTGGAGTGATTGGACCGTATTTTTTCGGGGATGAAAGAAGGGCAACCGTAACTGTAAACTCTAAGCGATATGATTTCATGCTGGAAAACTTTTTTATCCCAGAATCGCGACGACGAAGAATGAACAGAAGAAATGTTTGGTTCCAACAGGATGGTGCCACGGCACATACAACCAGAGCCTCAATAGAAGTTGTGCGTCGCTTTTTGCCTGGGTGAGACTTTAATTGGAGACTTTAAAAATAAAACAGAAATCATGTCTGCTATTAGAGAACTTCAGTTATCTCGTCCGACTGTCACAAGGCGTATTCAAGTCATGAGTCAGGACATGGCAGATAAACTGAAACAGGATATCATGAAATATACATACGTTTCTTTACAGTTCGACGAATCCACCGATATGACAGACACTGCCCAGCTGTTTATTTTTATTCGGATGGTATTCAATGACATGTTGGCTAAGGAAGAATTTTTGGCAATCATTCCTCTGAAGGGGAAGACCCGTGGCGAACATATATATGACGTTTCCTTCAATTTTGTAAAAAACTACCAAATAAATTAGTGTGCATTACAACCGATGGAGCACCAGCAATGACTGGAAACAAAAACGGTTTTGTGGCATTGTGTCGAGCTAATGAAGATTTCCCTTTATTTTTTTTTCATTCCATCGCATTATACATCAACAAGTATTGTGTTCAAAACTTTTGAGCACGAATGAAATTATGGGCATTGCAACAAAAATTGTGAATTCCATCCTTGCACGTAGCTTGCAACAGCGGCTCTTTAAATTGCAGTTGGAAGATAGGGAGTCAGCTGAACACACTGATTTAGTTCTTCACACGAACGTCAGGTGGTTGAGTCGCGGAAAATTCCTAGAAAGGTTTCAAGAATTATTGCCCGAAATAATAGCTTTCCTAGACGAAATAGGGATGACACTCAGATGTTGAAAAACGAAACATGGCTGACTGATTTGGCATTTTTGACTGACATCACAATCAACTTAAACACCATTAACTTGGAGCTTCAAGGTAAAGGAAAAACTATTATTGAGATGATTAGCGCAGTAAACGCATTCAAAAGTAAATTGCAAGTTATGATAGATCAACTGAACTTTGAAAACAAGGATTCCTCAGTTGAATTATGATACGTATAATGCTGAAATATGAAATATTTTTGGACAATTCGGAATGCGTTTTTATGATTGCAGTATATTGGCAAATAAAGCATCATTCATGAGTTATCCTTGTTCATGTAAAAGCATAGAGGAATTAGCTACTGAAATAGCAAGTCAGTTCAATACGAACTCATATTCTGTTGAAAATGAGTTGGTGCAGATTATATCAGATATACATCTCATAGCTACAGCATCTGATACAAATTTCTGATGTTTTATATCTGAAGATAAATATCCGAATCTAAGACAAATCGCCGTTCAACTGACGGCAATGTTTGGGTCAACTTAATTGTGCGAGTCTGCATTTTCTGAAATGAAGATAATTAAGTCAAAATATCGCAATCGACTAACTGGCGATCATATGTCATCATGCTTGCGATTAGCACTCAGTGGTTACGTACCATCTTATGAAAAGTATGCAGAGGACATGCAGTGCCACGCTTCATCCAAAGTCACTCCTTAGTTGAGTTTAACACCATATGTAACTCTTTTGTTTCGTAACAACCAATAAACTCGCAATTTTGAATAACCATGAGTTTTTTCATTGAAATTATAGAGAACCTAACTAAACCTAACCCAAACCTTGACTAAAATAATGTAGATTGTGCGGAAAGCTAATATCTATATATGCTACGGACACCCTACCTAGGCAGGTAGGTAGGTAGGTAGGGTGTATCGTGTATTTACGACAACCCTGCATCACACATATTTGCAGCCTCTTAGAGTCGATCGTTAGGTTAGGTTAGGTTAGTAGTCTAAAAATATTTAGGTAGATCGCCAGCAGTTGAAGTTTGAGCACCCCTGTGCTAAACCATATTGGTAAAAAATATTGAATATAGAGCTCAATAATTTGGGTTTTCACAATACGGGGATGTTATATTTTCATTCCTCTCCTTGGCTGAGAGAACAGGAGAATTCATTATTGTAAGAAAGAATAGCAAATTCGAGATGAACTCGGGAAATTATGTAGGAACGCATAAATGAAAAATGGATCTTCCATTACGCTTAAAAGAAAATGCGTAAGAATATTTACATAAAGAAATGGGGAACGGCGTTATCATTTTCATTTTAAACATGGGTGTATACGAATTCGTTCATTCCTTATTTATACAAGAAACCCACAGAGATGATTTATATAGCTCCTAAAAAACAATTGTAATATGCTACTTCTTGTTTGAATATACGTCGTATAACTCACAACAAATTAATTCAAAGTTCATGGAAGGTTATTTGATATTTTAAGGATTGTATAATTGTTGATTCAAGTTGCATGCATCCATGTGGAACAATGTTTATAAATAAATATAATTGAGGAAAAAGAGTTAGACCTGCTTTTTACCAGGCAAATTTTGCATGTTCTTGAATCTCAATAGCCAATTCTTACGCTTTTGCGATTCCTTCGCAATATGACAATGTGATGGAATAATGAATGAGTTGTTTTCATTATTAAATTTTTTGTAGCATCCTGGCTCACTTATGGGGCCGTATCCGCAATGCACCCTGCCAAGACAATCGCAACAGCCACAATGGCAATACGGACCCGTTGGACATCTACCACCAGGCATTTACCCCATGCCATATCGAGCTGCTCATCCACCTCAGCAGAGACAGAGACCGACTCCGAGGGAACCACCTATACCATTGCAGCCTCTAGTGCAATCTACAGAAGAGGAGCCGTCCGTTGAGACGCCGCTGATGGTCAATAAACGCGAAAGTACTGTGTGACATGCGACCTTTCTGTAAACGCTGCTCAAATGATGTTTCATTTCTTCTGACAAGTATTTCAAGATCTTTATCTAACAACCTTCTGAAGAACTCGCCTTAGCAGATCATTTACATCACTTTAATATTTCATGAACTTAAAGCATTATATTTTCATTAGAAAGTCAAGATATAGTCACTGCCTATGTCGTCGCTTAAAACGACGTGGTTAAGATCAGAACATAACATATTGAAAGGCAAACCCAAATTCAAAAATATGAAATGATCGCATCACAATAGAGGGTTAAAACTGAACAACATTTTTTTAATTTTTGAATAATTAAATTTAGAACGCAAAAGATTAGAATTAGCTCAGTACAGAATTCATGGCTTTAAATGAATGAATTTATTTTAAATAACATAGCTAATATAAGTGAAGCTTATTTCATATCAAATAAAATTAATTCCTGCGTCTGATGGTTTCATCCAATACAAACTAACAGATTATAGACCAAACTACTTCATCAATTTTTTATCCCTTAGTAAACTGAAACAAAACTTGAGAATAGAAATATTTTTGAATCACTGTTTTTATAACATTACTTTATTGATTAATTTTTCGGCGAGCGTTGAACAAAGTTGTAATATCCCAGTAATTCAACCTTAAGTATTTCAATAAAACTTTTTATGATCAAGATCTAAAAAATTCTTTGGTGGATTTATTTATATTTTATATCAGTCAAATATAAAATTATTCAACGCATATTCAAAACTAAAGACTAAAAGTGAGAGTTAAGAAAACTTTTCTGTAAGAGATTTTCCTTGAAACATGTGTGAACGAATGGCGTTCCTACTAGAATATAAACAAAGTTTACTTGAGAAATTTTTCATTCTTGCATAACAAGAAAATTTTTGAGAAAAAATTATCAGAATTTATCATTGATTCGATTTTTATCAGATGCTATTAATCAAACTGACAAAATTTACGTCTAAATATTTAATTCAATAGGCATGAAGAATCGTGAACAGGATTGATTCAAATTAATTTGAATTATTAGTTAAATATTCAATAATTGAGAGAATGATTTATAAAAGAAATAAGTTTATCAAACTACATTAAGACTTTAAATACTACTCTCAAATTAATGTTTCAACACGTCATGGAAATTGTTGTTGCTAATTTTGCTTTGCATCAAAAGATTATTATGTTCATTATTGATGTTTCAAAATAGTAAATTATAAAAACGATAATCATTTCCGCTTCAGGATATGGAGCTATTTGTCTACTGAAGGCATCATTTTTATAGTAATAGAAAAAGGCATATTTTTTAAATAGCCTATATCAAAACGTGGGCCTTCAAAAACTTTCGGAGAAATGAAACATGAAAACATAAAGCGAGGTTGAAAACACACTATTCATCGTTGACACAATTTTCACAGTACGTGGCAGCGTTTGCAGAAAATTTGATCAGTTTGTTCATAGTTGAAATTGATTATTATTATCCCTGATTCGTTTTCTATACTCTATATTTTATTTGTTGTTTGTTCCTGCTGAAAATTTATATAACGTATAGGTGAAAAATTTTGTAAAAAAATGTAAATAAGAACGTTCAAATAAGTGAAACCTAAATGTGATAATTATCATTAAGTAATACAATTTTGTATTTCACTGTCATTCGAGAGATTCGGTGTCAATATTGAAGCATTTCATTTATAATGTATCATCAATTATTATTAGTTAAATTTTCACAAATGATCATCTTTAAATCGAGATTTTTTAATGAATATACAACAAATTTTCAAATATCTTAAAATTAAAATGTATATAGACAACCTATAGAATAGCATTTAAACAAAATAATGTAATGAAAGTATTCATAGGAACATTTTTTATCATATCTGAAAATTCAGCCTATTCAAGGTTTAATCTGTAGAAATTTTGGATGGAATGCTTTAATAAATGATAACTGTTTTTAAAATTGCTGATCCGTGATCCTTTATGAATTTAAAAATATCGTATCGTGAATATCAAACTAATATAATTTGTAAAATTTGTATATATGTAAAGAACTGTTTTCAAAGTGTAAAATCATTTCACCTTCAAATATTACTAAGATGGAGTGTACACATTTTTATAATTCGTTCGACAGTATCTATGGATTCTATTCATTCAATCGAAATCGTCTGTGAATATTCAAATATAAATGTAACTAACTTGAGGATAATTTTTTCCTACTGCCAATATCCTTCATCACTAAAATGGTCTACAAAGGTATTCAATATGAAACGAAAATAGTCAACATAAATATTTTTATTTCAGTAGATATATTAAACTCTTACAAAATGCAACAGCAAAATCAACAGTGATGCTAAATTTAAACAATGGAATAAAATTGCTCTTGAATCGTTTCTAAAAAGCACAAGCTTAAGAACCTGAAAATCACAGTTAGTTAATATGAACGGTATTCTTATGATCAATTGAATAAGAATTCAATCAGATTAATGATAGCAATAATATCGAGAGGACTAGATGATGCTTGGTCAGTTTTTCAAATATACAAAAGAGTTTCGAAAGTTAGAGTAAACTGACGTGAAATTATCAAATGTAATACAATTCAGTAATGTACCAGATTGATTATCTGCAACGAAAAATGTCTTCAGGCGGATATTCCAATTTCAAACTATTTTCTAAACATAAATTGTGGAATGTGTCATTTTTCCAAATGAATATATGGTAAATGAATATATGGTATATGGTAATAAATCAAATGGTAGTAGTTTTCATAGACTGTCTGACTTATTGTTAGAAAATGCATTAAGTAGAAAAATAATAACCTTTTCATTACTACGCACGTATAAATAAGTGTACTATGTCCGGGCTGGGGGTGCTACGCCCGTAATATTATTCAAATAATGTAATGACGATTTCCTGGCGATGGGCCTGGCAAGCTACGCACGTACGTTGTTCGCAGTTCTACCTTCCGGTCGCTTCGAAATTTAGTTTACTTATAACTCACTAGGTAGCGTATTTGTGGAAGTATAGAATTCGAATATTTACCGGTAGAATGCGCCCATTGTGAGTGCTTGTTTCCACCTGTTATTTGTTACCGTGCACAGTTTTTTCGGGATATCGCATCGTGCTTATACCGATAAAGAACTTCTTCGCATACTCGAAAATAGTGAAGACGAGAAGGATATTTACAGTGATATGTTTGGCGAGGGGTATCACGACGAAATGAACGGGTCAACAAGGCCGGGTTGGGCGATCCTTCAACTTCGTCGACCCTCGCTCCTATTATGCCTGTCTGTCGGCGGTCTTTGGATGATGTCTCCAGAAGTGAAGGAGTCTGATGACGAGGGAAGAGATCCATTGAGTCATGATGGTCGGATATCTACAGAACCCACTACAGTTTTTCATGACTTTACTGTAGTAGGCAATGGAATTTTGGCAGAGGGTGTTTGTGAGCATCCCCTCCAAACGCAGTAGGTTAGGAAGTGGCATTTTCTTCATGTCAATAATTTTTATACAAGACCTACATTGTTTCAATGGTTGCATGAACGTGAAACAAATGCATGTGGAACAGCAAATAAAAACAGAAAGAACATAGCTAAATTCACAAAAAAATTGAAAAGAGGGGATACGGATTTTCAATCTAAAGGAACTATGCTAGCTATAAAATGGATGGACATGAAAAAGGTGTATATATTGACAACTTTCCACGAAAGCGCAATGGTGACAACAGAGAAGAGGGTTAATTCCACAGATTCTTATAAAGTGAAGCCTCAATGCGTTGTTAATTATAGTGCCAACATGGGAGCGGTTGACAAAACAGATATATTGCTGAGTTCAATTGAGTGCATCAGGAAAAGAGTGAAATGGTATAAGGTTTTCTTCTATTTTCTAGACATGTCCGTTTTGAATGCTCATACTCTATGCAATGTACAAACTGGACCGAATGAGTATTTAGCTCAATTTCACCTGGAATTGATTCGTGAAATCTTAGCAAAATATTTTAGAGAAAGACCTAAGAGTGGGGGAGGTAAAAGGTCGGCTGAGGACACTCCTCTGCGGCAGCAGGAGAGGCATTTCCCTTCATTGCTTCCAGAAACATCTAAAAAGAATCACCCAGCAAGTGTATTGTCTGCTCTAAACACAAAAAAAGAAAAGAGAGCCGGTATAGGTGCCAGATTTGTAACGTTTCATTGTGTGTGGTTCCATGGTTTGAACAGTTATTGAAAGATGACAGAATAATACTAATACTCAAAAAAATGTAATAGTCAAAAAATGAACTCATTAAAATATAATAATTCTTTTAAATTGTGACAAAATTCCATTTTTTTAACTTTTTTTGTTAATGACCCATTATAGATATAATATCAATTGAAATCATGTATAACCCAGGTGAAAAAGTATTTAGAACGGCAGAGCATGTGGGTGTTCGGCAACACAATGGCCTGGCGGGATGTAGTAATGAAAAGGTTAAGACAACACAATTTTTTTATAATTATAAAATTAAAAAATAAACTAAGAAGGTCGAAGACACTATATCTAGTGATGATGCTAACTTAGCGAAACGCGCGTCGAGAGTTAGGGTTAAAGTTTTGGTGTAGTGGTGATATAATGTCTTCATTGTTCATACGCCAAAGGTTCCAAAATCACAACATAGTAAACTAAGAAGGTAATAACAATTGAAAGGAAGTACTTTCTGTAGAATTGTGCATTCAAAAACAAAATAGTGAAACTTAAAGTTACTAGTAAGACCGCGACTGCCTAGTAGATTTATCAAAAAGTGAGCCGAAAGCTGATCAATACTGAAGTATCTTAAAGATTATTACGATTGAAATCTATCAAATATAAAAAAACTCAAGACAAGACACATTAGACGCCATACAACCTTCTTAAAACTTGTTTAGTCTTTTCAATATTGGTGGCAGAGTGGATAAAAAAGGTTACAGGCTACATATAATATGGAATTAGGCCAGAAACCATCTTAACGGTTCCTTTTCATTAGAGCGTTTTAACACAGATTCGGGTCACGTGATCTACAGCGTTGACGCTATAAAGATTGGAATTTCGGTACTTTATAGCGGCAGACGCTAGAAGAGACAATTAACAAGTTTATATTTTCCGTGTTTCAAGGGTTGTCAATGAAAAACAATGGAGGCAACCTGATTTCTTCGATAACAAGTGACTAAGTCTCTTTTTATAGTCGTTCAGTTATTGCGCAATATTAGCTTTCGAGAATCGAACAATATATAGAAAAAAATTTCAGAATATACAACACTAAAGATTCCAGAAATGATATCAATTATGTGTTTCAACCTAAAATGAGTGTCAAATGACATATATTGACGCTGAACCCCCTTTTCATGGAAGCGTCAAGATAGGTCACATGACCATTTTGACGCTCAAAACGAGCGTCAAAATGCTCCAATGAAAAGGCACCTTTATACTTTTGTGGATGGAATATAAGAATCGTTAAATAAAATAACAGCTCAAAATAAAGATGGTAAGATTGGTAAACAAACATTTTTCTCATTTCCAATCTCTAGTTTGGAAAAATTGATGGCAGGCATTTTTTATATGGACCACATATCTACGGCTTCATAGATAATGATTTCTCAAATTACGTGACTTGACAAGTTTGAATCGAGAACATTGACAAGATTCGTATAATCAAAATCTAAAACAATACAACCAAATCAAACAAAATTATTTATGAGGAATCACGATGTTGCAGAATATTCCAACATATGTATTCAAAACTTCCAACTAATATAAATGAATTGAGCATGTCTAACCTATTATTTTTGTATTTAGTTGACCAGGTTTGACCTAGGTCAACCATGATTCAGAAATCATCTTGTGCCTGTGTAAAAAAGATAATCCACAATCCAGAAAATGTTAACATAATTATTAGTTCCACCATTCATACCATCTTACTTTTTACAAAATTATTAATTTTCAATAAACATGCATGAGATTTACAATTTCGGATGACAATCGTAAATATCGTTTAGAAAAAAATTGGAATATTTTAATACAAAAAGCTCTTTTGCAATCTATGTTAGAGTTTCCAAACACTTATTCCTTACTCAGGTCAACTGAATAAGCCTCATGAAGCAGTTGTCATGCATTAAGCACTGATCTAATGTTCATTAACGCTCATCTTGAATTTGATGCAAATGAACATTGTGAACATTTAGAGATTCTTGGGATGGAGACTCTTTAAACATATTCGAAGAAAGATCCATTGCAACGTAAAGTCCGCACAGTAGAATTGGACCAATAATTGCCCCTTCTACACCCAAGCAAAATACTCCACCAGCGATGGCCAAGCCAGTTAAATATGGATGACCACTGAAAAAAGTATTCAATGTTCCATTTAATCTTAAATACCATTTTACAAAATCATTTACCCTTTAATTTCTTTATAAATCGTTGTATCAACTATTGAGGTAGGTAGAAATTGAAATACTGCGAACAACATTGCAGCCACTCCTCTATCTTGTGCCAACCACAAGTCAAGTACTGCTGGAACACCAGCCCAATAAGTACCCAAAAATGGCACAGCTCCCAAAATCGTTGCCACTGCTGGAGTAGAAAATTGAAATTAAAACAAATTTTTCAATGTAGAAATCATTACTCACCCGAAGGGAGATAAACGATACGGACTCCAAATAGATTATGGATGAACCAAGTCCAAAGGCCATAAAACGCTGCCATTTTGAAGGAAGCTGCAAAAACTCCATTTATTGCAATCTCTAGGGCATGCCCGAACCGACTACCACTAGGAGAAAAATTGGTCATAATTTCTACAGGTTTATAGAGGTCTCCACTAGAGTTCAATAGATAGAAGAGTGTTGTCAGGAAGACCACCTAAAAGAATATTTTATATATGTTATTTACTATCTAACCCGGCGAACTTCGTACCACCTAACAGTCGATTTATTAATTTTTTAGTTTTTTAAACAAATATTCCGCTATTCGGGAAGTCGGGTAAGGTAGTATAAAAAAAATAAAGAAAGTTGATAAGTCTACAATTACATTATGTTAAAAAATAAAAATTATAAAATATCTAAAGTTCTCTTAATCGCAATGAACGTGAAAGAGCACGTTGTGTGACAGAACCGTGAAGAGCGACTTTCGACTAATAACGGTGCAAGTTTGAATCGGGCTGCTTTCTGTTACGATATGTCAATTGATTACATTGCCTACAACTGTGTCGGTAGTGAACCTATGAACTCAGTTTGTCAATATTGTAAGGCATTGAAATACAAAAATGAAGCCAATGGAGTGTGTTGCGCAAATGGAAATGTGGAATTGATACTATTGCTTCCACCTCCAGAGCCCTTGTCCTCATTGATTTCAGAAATAGGATCAGATTCTATACACTTTCTACACAATAGTCAACAATACAAGAACTGCTTTCAAGTAACTTCATATGGAGCGACAAAAGTAGTTCTTGCACCATTATTAGTCGAATGTCGCACTTCACGGGTCTGTCTTACCCAAATTCTTTCACGTTCATTACGATCTTCACGTTCCTATTAGACTGATAATTATTTTGATTCGTTGAATTTCGGGTTCTTCTTCCTAAATTTGTCCGCCGCCATATAGGAGGCATGTCGAGTATAAATGTTCACAAACACAAAATATACTTTTTATTTTTATAGAAATTTGTGGCTTTCAGATTAAGTTTTACTATAGAAGTCCTTCGAAGGGACGTTTACATTCCAAATGCCATTTTATCACAGACAAATTGTGGTTGAGTAATGTTAAATTAAGTTAGATATGAAAAATGTTGTCTTAAGACGGGCATTTTCTTAGAATTTTCTCTGCATAAGAACCATCCCTGTACTTCAAGGCATATTTAAAAAAAACGATTAGCGAAATCGGTTCAGCTGTTTTCGAGATTTGCACTTAACAACACATTCAGCGATTCATTTTTATATTACAGATGAGCATTACCTCCATCTCTTTATGATCAAACATAAAACACGAAAATGGTATGAAATATCAAAGGAAATTATCTAACAATTCCTGAATCATTAAATAATTGATGATAAGATTTAATTGTATATAAAAGCATGGAACAACAGACAGCAGTTTTGTTCTTAATATGGATTGATGTTATATACCATCTAACGATCTACCTCAACAACACATTGAATCTCACAAAATTCTATCCAGAGATAAGCTAACTATAATAACAATACTAGAAGACGATGATATGCTAGCGAGGAATTTACACCGCTCAAATGATTATTCTTTTCGAGGAAATCGTTCAAGCAATTTCTGTTTTTTGGATTAGTCAGATACTTTTAAGGTGTTAGCTGAGCCCAGACTATGAGAATTTTCAATTGGAAAACCAGAACGAAACTACAAACTGCAGCTGAAAAATTAAAACTCTATCGAAACTGATTCTTTCTGGGATACCCAATTAAATAACTGAATTAAAACACTGCTGTAAGCCGCCCTTGCCAAAGACGATCCCAATGAACAATAACAGGCTCTTCATTATTTAATAATTATAAAAATATCTAAACGACATTGTTTAAAATCACTTTTATGACTAAGTACAAAAATATTTTGTTAATCATAACTGATATAATTCCAATATGCATTAGTTCACTGTTTCGATATTCAAACATCTATTTGAGACAAATAATTGATATACGAGACATCTCAATACGTTCTAAAAAGAAAGGGAAACGTAACGCAATAATCAGAAAGATGTATAGTAGGGTGGGTAAAAAAACGAATATTTATTTTTAGACACCTCTAAGGAAGTCTCTCCAAGTATGAGCTAAACAGTTCTGATATAAATGATATATATATATAAGGTTGGAAAAGGCAAAAAACCTGTTATAGTAGAATTAATATCTTTACAGAAAGAAATTAATAGTGACGGGAAGGTCCTCCGCCTTACAGTTTTCTATTTTTTCTTATTATCGTTTGGTACTCTGAAAGAAATCATTAGGAATAAATAGGTTCCTAGACACCTCTAAGGAAGTCTCTCCAAGTATGAGCTCTTAATAGTGACGGGAAGGTCCTCCGCCTTACAGTTTTCTATTTTTTCTTATTATCACATAGAAAAATTGATATATCGCTTTCAACTACTTGAAAAAATATATCGTTTCATAGATTTCGTAGAAAATTGAATGTTCTACAAAAACCTTTTACGATTTGTTCGTAAAACTAACAGTTTGAATGATATTAACGGGTAATAAGGTAAATTTTTTCATTTTTTATGAATTTTATAAATCAATGGAAAGAAATCATTAGGAATCATGAAACTTATAGTTTTGTAGGAAATTTACTGCTCTACAAAATGATCTCATAATTTTTCGAGTTAAGCGTTTACGAGATATTTATCGTGAAACATCAATGCGTATCAGTTTTTGATCAATAATTCGAAAAATTTTAATTGAATTTATGAATTTTGGGGAAATTTATACAAATTCGAGTTTTTGGGAACAGAAAACTGTTATGAACTATTTTATAAATTTTTTCTGTCAATCATTAGCATGTTGGGTTGCATTGAAACAAAAGATGTATGCAGTTTTTCAACATATAGTCAATGATTAATTTCAATTAGAATAAATAACGTTTTTATTTCCAATTTAATACGAAAAACATTGATTTGGTAGAAAAACAATTGATTCACTTTTTATCGAAATCTTTTTCATTTACTTATCAACTGCGATATATTATATTTTGGGAGCTCAACTAGTTGGAATCTGATTTTTTCTCCACAGTTCAATAACTTGGTCAACTGAGTTTTTCGCACTTTGATTTAATATTTTAAATCTTTAAGATGATCGAAAAACACATCATAACCTCTTTCACTCTTGGTAATTTACGTTCCGAAATTTTTTATAAGTATATGGATAAAACCGATTTCTTTATCTATTGTAGGTCAATTAATGATAAATAAATTTATGTGATGATTATAAGACTTATTTGGAATGAATTATTTTATTACGTATGCAAGATGATCACTGAAAATACGGTATTAAACGGGTAGATAGTGAAAATAGATGAAAGTAAAAAACATAGTGTTAGCTTCAGAAGACAAACAGAAGAAGTAATAGACCCTCGAAAAAAATTTTATGTATATTTTGTGGAAAAAAAATTTAAAATACGCACTGAACAAACGTCATAATAATGAATAACAACACGACTAAGATTTTAAATTATTAAAGATAAAATTGAAAAAAGTATTATTAGAATAAAAACATTCAAATAAATTTCTAAACATAAAACTTCTATAAGAGTTTATAATAGAAACTAAAAGTTGTGTAAATTTCTCCAAAACTCATAAATTAAATTAAAATTTTTGGATTATTTATCAAAACTGAAAAAATTGATACGCATTGATGTTTGACGATGAATATCTCGTAAACTTAATCGAAAAATTATAAGAGACCATTTTGTAGAGAAGTAAATTTCCTACTAAACTATGAGTTTCATGATTCATAATGATTTTTTCATTGAGTTATGAAATTCATAAGAAAAGAAAAATTTACCTTCAAATAGCCAAACTTCAACCGTTAATATATTTCAAACCGTTAGGTTTACGAAAGAGACTTTTGTAAAACATTCAATTTCCTACGAAATCTATAAACAATATATTTTTTTAATTAGTTGGAAGCGAGATACCAATTTTTCTATGTGATAATAGAAAATATAGAAAACTGAAAGGTGGAGGACCTTCCCTTTACAATTAAGAGCTCATACTTGGAGAGACTTCCGTAGAAGTGTCTAGGAACCTATTTATCAGAGTACCAAACGAAAAAAAATATTCGTTTTTTTTACCCACCCTAATGTATATTAGGTAATTACATAGAAATTTCATCCATATTATTTGGAAATTTATTGATTTCACTGGTAGCATTAATATTTCAGATGTTACCCCACCACATCATCCTCAATCGCTCATTACTTACCACGTTCAAAATGAAGTTCATAACAGCAGTTCCACCACCTAATATCACAGACACAAAAGCTCCAACAGACCCCAGAACCAAACTGACGTTTCCCGTAATGATAGACCAAACAGATTCCAAAAGTGACATCAATGTGCCGATATTCTGCTTTCCAAATTCCATCAAACCTTTTATATTGAACATTTCTGCAAAATTTAGAGTAAATTGTAGAATAAAAACAAAATACGCATTCACCTGGAGATTTCTTGACATCAGAAACGAAAGCTTCCCAAGAAGACAATACTGCTTCTTGTGTAACAGTGGGCCCATTTGCTGAGTTGGATGTCATCCAAGACTGATACATTCTATCCCAAAGTTCTAGAATTTGTTTCTCAATTTTCTCCGATTTGGCACTATCTACATCAGTCATAACCCCTTTCACCTAAGCAAAATCAATCAAATCACAAAAAGCAAAATATGCCATATTAAAAATACATAAAATACAATTTACTCAGTTTCAAATGAACGAGAATTTCAATCCTTTTTTTAATACCTGGGTCCTAGAACAAGACAATCTCCTGGAATCTGATAAAACTCGTCAAAATAAGATCACAACTTCATATAAAATTTTTCTGTAACCCACCCCTATTTAGATATTCCATCCACAAAGTTAAAGAGAAAAAATAATTTTCTAACGATATCGTTCAACGGAATTTGATGAAATTTCAATGAAAAATAAATTTGACAGATGAACTACTCCTAACACTTATTACCCTCTAATTCTGAACGCGGTAACATTTTTGCAGATCCGATTAAACTTTCAAACGTCTTGAACTTATTAAAAAAGGAATTTGTGTTAAAAGCCGAAAAAAAAATCAGTAACAATTAAAATGGACTAAAAGAACGTAAGAACAGACAAATAGTCAACCTAGATAAAAACAAAATCTTTGGGCTCTTGTTTTGGATAAATTTTTGACAATGCATAGATTTTGTATTTTTATCCAACTCTATTTATGTTATTCTCAACTCTTGGGAAGAGGAGATGCATTCTCGTTTGGACTAGATAATGCTTTTTGTGCTAGAAGACTTTATTCCGACTTCCAAACAAAACCTACTTTTGTGCATGTAGATAACTGATTAAAAGAAACTGGTAAATACTCTTTTTACACGATACCGACAACACATTTTGTTGTTTAACCTCTTAGGTTAAGAAACATTCAAGTAATTCAGGTAGTTCTATAACCGCGCGTACTGTAGTTCTAGAAGTAAAAGTTTTAGAAGGTATTATTAATTCGATTACATCCATGTGAAAGTATGGTACACGGAATTATAGAGGAACAGTTACTTCACCTATACCAAATGTAAAAAACTCAAGTCCTTCCTCTCTTAGGAGTGCATTTTTTGAACTGCAAACAAAATTTAGACAATATGACGTTACAAAATCATATAATCTAGTCGTTTAGGCTAATCAACACCCGCATGACATCATTAAACTCGACAGCAACAGTTCCAAGCCAATGTCTGATAGGAAATGTTGGTTAATTTTGAATTGAGACATTTGTGTTGCCAAAACGAAAGTTTCTTGGAATTTCTCCAAGAAAAGTTGCAACATTTTTTGGAGAAGATTCCACTACCCTACCCTAATTAATGTCGAGGTCCTCTTGACTTTAATTGCTGGTGCAAACTTTAAAAGCTTAGTATATACTGTCCCCATCACAAATAAAGAGAAGACGCTAGAAAGATTAGTGAAGTACTCCAATTAAAGTAAGAACCATCAAACTCATTATAGACTACAAAAATCTCTTGTTGCAAGAGCTCAAAAATGGATTAGAGTCGGAGGTTCTCGCTTGGAATACTTAACAAAAATAAACTTTTCTTTTTCCGCAACAACTGTCAACAGAAATTACAATAAAAACATCGCTCTTATTAAGATAGTTGCACTTCCTGGATGATTGCATGGTGTTCGATCATCCACAAGATGCCTTATAGTCTCTGAGTCCATTTTACTTGTTCGTGGCTCATTTTCTCGACGTCCAACAATAATACCTTTTTGATTTATGGATATGGAAAGAATATGTGAATTCAATCAAATTTGGAAACTTTTCATGCTCTTCAAAATTAAAGGTTAATAAATGTTAAACGTATCCTTAACTGAAAAACGAAAAATGCCAACTTGTAGAATTTTATTTTTCATCCAAATTTCCAAAATGTCATCAATATTCGTTGAAGAAAACAGATTTTATCATTGAAATATATGTTTTCTTCAACTTTGGGGTGAATATCTCAGAGGGGTGGTCATAGAAAAGAATGTTACATGAAGTTATGGCATTATTTTAACGGGTTCTACCTCATCCCAGGAGACTGGTATCTTACTCTGGGACACATATATGGCCTCGACATCCAGAACAGATATTCAATAATTTATTTTTTTTCATCAGAGGCAGATCGAATAAAGTATCACAAATATTTAGTTCCTTACCGCTTTAGATATTCCTTCCCTTCCATATAGATAAGCATTATCCAAAATCGAGTCTAAGGTGTCGTCAAAAGTTGGTGGAAGAAGT
Source organism: Cryptolaemus montrouzieri (assembly GCA_013387265.2). Taxonomy (NCBI): domain Eukaryota; kingdom Metazoa; phylum Arthropoda; class Insecta; order Coleoptera; family Coccinellidae; genus Cryptolaemus; species Cryptolaemus montrouzieri. The sequence goes on along the minus strand of JABFTP020000185.1, from coordinate 36,188,790 downwards.
TGTCTCAATTCTGGATTATGTACAACAGTCTGATTTATTACATTACTCGTTATCTGAACAAGCATTATGGCTTCAGCATAGATCTAAATAATGAAAGTGAAAAAAAGGTTTGAACCAAACCAAAATTCAAATATTGCCGTAGTGAACGCCAGAGAAAATTCTAACACCTAACCTAACCACTGAAATGTTAGAACCCAAAGAACAAGTACAGCATATCAAACCAAAAGAATAATCTTCGCGACATATAGACCGTATATGTAAACTTACATTCAGATTGGAGAATTACGCACCAAAAAATAAGTGCTGCGTTGTTAGATCTAATTAATAACAAAAATTTGAAACTCGGAATAACGTTAGTCCTTTGCCAACACCAAGATATTGTGCATGTTGAATGATAATATCATGTGTTGATGACTAATCACTGAAGAGAAGAACGGAGTGAAACAATGAAAATGTCATGATACAACGCTAATCTGTTAAATTCTGTTACAACTTTAAAGGGTCTTTCAAATGGAATAGTTGTTAGGAATTATTCCTCTAGCGCTACTACACTAATTTAAATATTCTCACCTGAATAACAATGAAAACTGAGGCACAGAATAAGAATACAATTAGGCCTAAAATTACAACACAACTGGAAACTGTATCGATGCTATCTTTTATTATAGTCTTGATGGAAGTATTCACTTTATGAATAACATGGTACAACCCTCTGATAGGTATCGGTACAAGAGCATCATGTCTTTCATCAAACCACTCCTGAGACATAGTCAAGATCGAACAAAACTGTGCATATATACACTGCCAAATTCCTAAGTACAATCCGATATGCTTGAAAGTGTAGAATAAAATTGGCAATGGTAATAAAGGAAGCAACATAACATTTTTCCAGAATAGCATTGCCCCACAAGCCCACATAACAGTATATAAATAAAATGTACTTCCATGTTTCTCTTCTTCAAACTTCTCAGTTAAATTATTCTTGTATAAATTATATCCAAATCGTAAAAAACCTGATTGTTTTCTATTACTTGAGTAAAAATGTGGTTGTGATAAGGACCTCCGCAATTTCTTGTACTTATTTGAATTTTGTGATTTATACAGTTGGGATAACGGGGGTTTTGGCTGGATAACATGAATCCCTTGGTTTGTTATAATATAGCTTGTATTACTAAGATCTGAATTTGTTCTACTTATGGTCTCGTGTTGTGTAGGAGTTTCTTCGAATAATTCCAACGCCAGAGGGTCTCTATCTTTCACAGGTTCACTGAGATTCGCATGGACAACATCATTTTCCGCTGGTTCTGACTCGTCGGCGAACTTGACAATACTTTTTCGTTTTTCCTTGAGGAAAAGAAAGAATTATTCGTAAAGTTATATAAAAAAAGTAAAAAAAAACTTTAAATTTTACAAATATTTATTTGATTCATACCTATATAGCACCTTGAAACTTTTATTTGAACTGAATAACTTCAAAACTAGTTAAATGTGATAGACAATTATTCTATATTTATTCCTTACAATTTCCGCAACGCTGATCCAATTTATATGAAGAATAAAATTATAAATACGTTGATTGAAAAAAAACGAGCGCTGTGTATAGAATAAAAAGCTTGAAATGGAACAGACTAGGTCATCTCGCGACAATGTACTCTAGTAGGTTTCGTAAAATAGCGACCCAAACACCCTCGAATAAATACCGAGGAAGACGAAACAACGATTTGAATGGGTATCGAACAACTAGATCATAAATGCGCAAGATCGAGATAGATCGAATAGTGTAAGGAAAAGGAAAGGTTTACGGATGGGAGTAACGGTTCCTTGTGAATAGCGTTCCAGTCGCGACAAGAAAATAACACGACAATATCGTGATTAGGTCGTCTCCGTGGCGCAGTAGTGAGAAGTCCCTTCTGTGACACGGCAGGTCCCGGTTCTAACCTAACCTAACCTAAATTATATTCTTTCTACTAAGGGATAAAAAACTGTAATTCTCCACATGGACCACACTTTTGCGATAATACGCTCATAATTAATAATATTTTGAAATTTTTGTACATAGCATAGTTCAAGTGTTAATAGAAAAAGGATAGCCATAGCTTAGATGATCTGAAGCTATCAGAAGGATTTTATTCGTTTTCTGTGGAAAGGTCTGGTGAGCAATTTTTCTTGGAAATGCACTTAATGTATCTTCATTATGCTTAGCTGGATGCTATCTTTCTTCATGGCTAGTGGTCGCTCGGTCCCATGACGCTTCTAGTCTAATCCACAGGCGTTACAAACTGATTCGCCAAGATCATTTCTTCTCCACAAAGAAGTTGTGCTTGCCCTACAGTTGGTGCAGGTTAATCTAACCCTTCTTGAAGCCGACTATAGTGAAGATAGTTAATTAGTTTAGTTGAAATGGTTGAAATGAAAATAATACCAAACACTATCTTTTTAATGGTTTATGAATATAAAAATTCACTAACTTTAGAGAATCAGCAAAATCTTCACAAACAAAAAATCTATGTGAAGAGCGTTCCAGTCGAAAAGAAATATAACGACAATATCGCGATTACGTCGTCTCCGTGGCGCAGTAGTGAGAAGTCCCTGCTGTGACACGGCCGGCCCCGGTTCGATTCCGGCAAAGACCTGGGTGTTGTGATTGTCCCTTATCTGATTTTCACATACGATTAATTGATGGAACAATGTCGTAAAGACAAGTACAAGAACTTAAAGGTCAAGGAAGGACGGATTTGGGCCAATTTGCCCGCGTCCTCCTTCCTTTTAAAAAAAATATATCGCGATTACGGACGGGTCTGCGATTGCGCTATACACTAAATGCGCCGGCTCGGCGCCCAAGAGACAAATTGATTGTCGCTGTTTCTGCGGAGCGGTGCCTTTTGATTAACTGTATTTGGATGAGAGTTGAGATTATAATCGTGTGAAAATAGTGTACGAGAATAAGTATTTTCATAATATTTCTTATGCATGATTGAATGTTGTTACCCCTACCTTTTTTGAGAAAATGTCTTGGTTCTATTTTTAATGGTCACTTTTGTTCTCAGATATACGTATCAAATAAAAAAAATCATAGTTATGCCACGGAGAGAATCTTCCCATCCTTGGATTTTTTTTGAAGGAAATGGAAATAAAGAAAAAATCGCTCCCTGAAAGATTTACAAAACTGAGTTAAGTTTCAAATCAACAACTAACTTAAAGAAGCATCTGAACAGGAAACATCCTTTAGTTAATTATAACGCTGACCGGAGAAAGGAAACAAATAACTCTGCTATAGTTATTGACCAAAATGATAACACCATAACAAAAACTGTGCAGATTGTTCCCGAAGAGACAACGCAGGTATGAGCAAGTCCGGTTTACGAACAGCATCAATCAATCAAACAATCATTTATTTATTCATCAGAGATGACAAGTCAAGAAATAGTAAATATAATATCTTAATTCCTAATTAATAATTCGACAAAACCAATGAAGTGGACATAAACAAAGGATAAAATCACAACAAGCAAGAGGAGACAAGACATTTAAAACAAAATGGAACATAAGATGAAGCACTCATGTAATCCCATATCAATAAATTCATCCATACTGTAACATATATTCTTTAAAAGTAAAGAGTTAATTTTCTTCTTGAAAACATTTTATAGTTTCAGTCCCAAATAAATGAAATATTTTTGTGAACGCGATAGACGTTGTTGTGGTAATATAAGGTTTTCCTTATTTCTGGTGTTGTAATTATGAACTTTGCTGTGAGTGGCAAACTGATCACGAAAACGGTGAATATAGCTGAGACATTCGAGGATGTAAATTGAAGGGACAGGGAGAATATTTATACTCCTGCAACTTTGTTCTTGCGTTACTCCAACTATTGCTCTAACAGTCCTTTTTGCAATAAGAAAATTCGTTGAGCTTCCAAAGATGCCCCCCAGAGGTGTATTCCATAAGACGCGACACAATGAAACTGCGCAAAGTACGTTAAGAGAGAGGCCCTTTCGTTGGCGATGTAGCGCATTCGGTGGATAGAATAAATTGCTGAGTATAATCTTTTACTCATTTCAGCGATGTATGTTTCCCACGTAAGAGTAGTCTCCATTGAAAAGCTCAACAGTTTGTTAGTCGAGTCATCATTGTCCTCGTGATTACGCTTTGCCACGAAGGTTAATTTTTGATTTTTCTCCATGTTAAGATGTAAAATGTTCGCGCTGAACCATTTATGTGCCTTTTGCATACCAGACCCAGAACGCCTGTTCAACTCTTTTATAGAATCAGACTTGACAAGAAATGTTGTGTCGTCCGCGAACAAACATGTTTCATCTGATATTGGATGGGACCATTCATATACAGAATGAAAAGCACCGGACCCAATATTTATCCCTGCGGAACTCCAAGGTTTATTTTAACTAGCGCAGACAGCTCGTTCTTTCAACATACTGATTGGTACATATCTTCTAAGTAATATCTGAGAATATTCAAAATCCTTCCTCCCATTCCGCAATATTCCAATTTGAGAAGAAGCACAGGTCTTAACATTAGGTAAGAACCCTCACTCAAATTAGAACAATTTATTTCTTCATCTTCCTGATCATCCTTGGCTCTCATCAGATACTCGACTAGCTCAGCCATGGCGGTGACTGTTGACCTACCTTCTCTAAATCCATGTTGGCATGGTGTCAATATTGATTTGGACTCAAGGTAAGCCACTATTCTATTTTTGAGCATAATATTGGAATATTGGCACCACCCTAGCATACTTCAACATCAGCCACCATCATTCCGAAACAAAGGGGAGAAAGCCTAAATTAAAATAGATCAAACCCTTCTCTTGCTTTGCACAAACGATTTTCAGCCACTATCCATTATGAAAGACCATGCGTACGATTGTTCTCAAAATTTGGTATTATTGTCTGATAGAAGAAACAGATTGAGCATCTCGAAGGTCAAACAATAACTCTTCCTAAATTATAACGACTATGAAGTGTGATTTTTCTTTCAAAGTTCTCTATTGTTCAAATTATTTATAAGCATACTAGCAGGGCCCCCGTGAGTGCTCCTGGGCTTGTGTGCAAAAAAGAATTTTGGCGCCCCTTAAGGCATTTTGGATCATGTTTTTTATTTTTTTTAAGGTAGGAGGTAGGTAGGTAGGTGCTTGAAGTAAAGCAAAAAACTGAACTTTAGAAGTAATATTATTTGTAGACTAAAATATCAAAATGAAACAAACAGAACAAAATCATAACAAAATAAATTCTTGTTCACACCCATTTTAAAACATTTACTTAAGTAATGGGATACAGACACGTTGACTCGTTGTTTATAAATACTAATAAATAACCTAAAACTAATAATCACATTTTTTAGGAACAAATAACAGAAATATTGCCTCCTAATGCCTATATATATAATATATATATATATATATATATATATATATATATATATATATATATATATATATATATATATATATATGTCGGTTCTAGATGTATAATAAAAAGGTAGATTGCCATTTGAAATAACAAAGTGATGACCCACTTCCGGTATAACCGGAAATGGTATCGCTTCGAAAATATTTCACTCAATTGGAAATCGCTAGTTATGACCGCGTATAAAATTTCAGCTTGATAATGTAATTGGAACTCAAAAGTTTTTAATATATATATATATATATATATATATATATATATATATATATATATATATATATATATATATACAGGATATCCACCGACCGTCCGTTAAAAACTTTTTGAGTTCCAATTACATTATCAAGCTGAAATTTTATACGCGGTCATAACTAGCGATTTCCAATTGAGTGAAATATTTTCGAAGGATACCATTTCCGGTTATACCGAAGTGGGTCATCACTTTGTTATTTCAAATGGCAATCTACCTTTTTATTATACATCTAGAACCGACATTTGAGCAAGGCATAAAATACCCAAGTTGTTGGCACTTATCTGTCAAAACTATTGACATTTAATTATTTTTGTTATAAACTCGATTTTTGAGGAACATTTAAAAAAATTGTAGCTCGTAGATATTTTGCACTACAGACACAATTTTTGCTTGGGTGGATAGAGGAAGGATCAAGGAATTTTTTAAGCAGTCTACACATGTCAAATGTTTATTGCGTTGTTTTGTATGATTTTTTCAATTTGGCCTTTTTCAAATAGCAATAACTTAATTTTTTCAAATGGCACGTGCCAATTTTTATATCGCCATCAGATGAAGCGTCAAATTTCAGATGGAATTGTATCAGCATGTACTATACCCATCTCTTTTAGTTACGAAATTATTTGGGAATATATTGCATTTTGATGATTTTGCAAGAACTAACAGAGAATGCTTCGAAATATTTGAATCAAGTAGCTGGACTGGCTACGCTCACCTGACAGGTGCCTAAAATTGATGTACTTGTCACTTCGTTCATTCGAATTTGATATTTCAACAAGAATTGTTGGTAATTTGAAGTGAAAATTTTTGAAAAACACCAGATTGATGATAAATTGGCTGATTATTCAAACGAGGATATGTTCAATCTCTCTTTAATTCATGGCAAATGTCAAAAAGTGGTGGATAGAACTTGCAGGAAATTCAATAACCAATTCCCAAATTTGGCGTCTATGAGTAAAACAAAGTTTCGAAGGATTAGAAGAAATTTTCTACAATTTGAAGGAACAAAATACATAGAAACTAGAAGAAAACCAATTCTCGAGGACGACAACAATCAAATTAATACGCTAGCGTATTTTCGTACCAATCCACATGCGTCCATTGAGTCAGCATCAATGGATATTGGATTGACTTATACTTATACATAACATGCACCCGTATTCTTTTATCAGACTACAAAAATTTAAACCAACTGACCTTCCCAACCGGCTAAATTTCTGTGAAAATTTATTAATTCGGCTTCAAGAAGATGAGACAATTCTGCAAAAAATAATATGGTCTGATGAAGCCAAGTTCAATGAAAGTGGAATAACCAACAGGAGAAATCGACATTTTTGGGCCACAGTAAATCCACATTTCATTGAGTTTAATGATTTCCAAAATAAATTCAGCGTGAACGTTTTTGCAATTTTAATGAATGATTTGTTGGCTTATCACATTTATGAGGAAAATCTTAATGGACAAATATACCTGGAAATTTTGATAGGAACATTAGCAAATTTTTTAGATGGATTACCCCTTAACATTCTGAGGGATTGCTATTACCAAATGGATGGTGCACCAGCACATAAAACACGAGCTGTAGATCGGCAGCTAACAGAAATGTTCGAGGATAGATTGTGGGGTAATCAAGGACCAAATTTATGGCCTCCGCGTTCTCCGGACCTGACGCCCCTTAATTTTTATTTATGGGGAAAAATCAAGAGTGAAGTGTATCTTATTCCTGTAAGAAGTAGAGAAGAGTTACTAGAACGCATTCATAATGCTTTTCGTAATATTGATCCTGAGGAAACTAGAAGGGCAACTCATCATGTTTCGTATACGAGCTGTCAAGTATATCGAGCAAATTGGGGCCCACATTGAACATTTATTCAAATCGTAAATTAGTTTTCTCCTATGATGTTTGCTATCATTTATTCGTATTAATGTAATTATCTTCGATGATTGGTTTTTGCTTAGTTCCTACAATTTTATTGATCCGAATTGTAGAAAATTGCTTCTAATGCTTCGAAATTTTATTTTACCCATAGACAGTAAATTTGGAAATTGGTTATTGAATTGCCGGCAATTTCTACCCACTACTTTTTGACATTCTAAAATGAATTAAAAGAAGATTAAATATATTTTCGTTTGAATAACCAGTGGTTTTCTTCCAAATGTGTTGTATTTTTTGGATATTTTCAATCTGAAATAACGACAATTCTTATTGAAATATCAAATTTGAATGAACGAAGTGACAAATAAATTAATTTTAGGCACCAGTCAGGTGAGCGTAGCCAGTTCAGCTACTCGATTCAAATATTTCAAAGCATTTTCTGTTAGTTCTTGCAAAATCATCAAAATTCAATATATTCCCAAATCATTTCGGAACTATAAGAGATGGGTATAGTACATGCTTATACAATTTCATTTGAAATTTGACGCTTCATCTGATGGCGATATAAAAATTGGCACGTGCCATTTGAAAAAAAAGAGTTTTGCTGTTTGAAAAAGGCCAAATTGAAAAAATCATACAAAACAACGCAATAAACATTTGACATGTGTAGATTGCTTAGAGAATTCCTTGATCCTTCTTCTATCCACCCAAGCAAAAATTGTGTCTGTAGTGCAAAATATCTACGAGCTACAATTTTTTTAAATGTTCCTCAAAAATCGAGTTTATAACAAATATAATTAAATGTCAATAGTTTTGACAGATAAGTGCCAACTACTTGGGTATTTTATGCCTTCCTCAAATGTCGGTTCTAAATGTATAACAAAAAAGGTAGATTGCCTTTTGAAATAACAAAGTGATGACCCACTTCCGGTATAACCGGAAATGGTATCGCTTCGAAAATATTTCACTCTAATTGGAAATCGCTAGTTATAGCCGCGCATAAAATTTCAGCTTGATATCGTAATTGGAACTTGAAAAGTTTTTAACGGACCGTCCCGGTGGATATCCCTGTATATACTAAAAAAAAATATATATATATATATATATATATATATATATATATATATATATATAGATATATTGATTTCTTGAATCATTGTCGATCTTAAATAATTTTTAATGATTTTTAACTTTGAAAAAGATCGCTCGCCAAAAGCTGCAGATACAGGCAATGTCAAAAGAATTCTTAGTGAAACGCTTACGTTTGGAAAGGTGGAGATTAAATTGTTTCCAAATATATATTGTAAAATACTTAAGGGTCAGTATCATCAGGTAATGAAAGTCTATATCCTTATTATCCTGATCTGTCAGTCGCTCTTCAAGAATAAAACAATGGTTTAAAAGATCGCTGTCACTTAATTTGAATATGTCGCTAAAAATCCGAAAATATTATCCTACTCATTTAATAAGTCAAATCTTTAGATTTTTTAGAGAGTTTATAGTTTGATCTATAATTTTCAAGAAAAAACTAATTTTAAAGGCGGTTTTTGGATCATGAGCGGTCTCATCTCGGTGTTCATAGTCAAACAGTTTTGGTTTAAATTTCCTCCTAACCGTTGGTAATTGAGGAAAGTCTTCTTCAATTTCGAGAGAGGATGCTACTTCTTTGGCTAGCACAAGAATTTCTTGAAATGATTGGTCAGATCTATATTGCTGGAAGTGATCAACTAAATTTTTTAGGTAGGTTTGGCATACTTCAATATTAATTGTAGCACTTTGCATTTGTTTGCTGACAATATTTATATGAAATAAAACGTCATGCCAAATAATAATTCCACAAATAAATTGCAAATTTTGTACAGACGTTAAGAGGGAACTCGCTTTATGTGAAAGGAATTATCTTCAGCCACTTCTAGAAGACTTTCGCAAAACATTAATTAAATACACTCTAAGGGGCTTTATTGAGTCAATTCTGCTGGACCATCTTGTCTCACTTAGAGGCTTTAATCTTAACCCGGGGACATTTTTTCTCAAAGCATACCCCCTTTTTGTGGATGACGAAAAAAAATTATATAACTCTTGCACAAGATTAAGAAAGTTTATTGTAGCACCTGACACCTTAGAAGCGTCATTTACTGTTAAGTTCAAAGTATGAGCTGCACAAGGTACAAAAAGAGCTTGCGGATTCGCATCAAGAATGCGTTTTTGAAGCCCAACATGTTTTCCCTTCATATTTGTCCCATTATCATAACCTTGTCCCCTAATGTGTTTTAATTCTAAATTTACTTTTTTCAAATTTTCTATCACAAATGTATATATCCCTTCTCCTGTAGAGTCCAGTATTGGATTAAACGCAATAAAACTTTCCTTAACTTCAACCTTTTTTGAAGTTGTGTTAAAGACAACATACCTCAGAACAAGACTAATTTGCTTAGTATGACTAGTGTCTCGAGTACAATCTAATATTATCGAAAAATATTTTGAACTGCGAACCATTTCTAAAATATTATTTCTTACTTTGGACGACAATAATTTAATTATTTCATTCTGTATTTGTACGCCTAAATAATGAGTCATTTTAACAGATTTTTTTGGAAGTTATACACTCAGCTTTTAGAAAATTTCCATTATCATGATCGAAAAGCAATTGAGAAGAACCTTGAAATGCCAAACATTGTGTAGATAAATACTTTACAATCGCAATAACTCTTTCCAACACGTCTCGCCAATATTTTTTCCGTTTCTAAAATCCGCAGATTTTAAGCATTAACAGTCATAGATGATTCCAACATTTTTTTTTAATTTACCCAAGTGTTTATATAACTGTTGTGTGAAATTGATGTTTCGTATCTCTTAATTAGCACGACGAGTGTTGCCAATCAGATACTCCATTTGTATCACAAAAAGCGTTAGGAGTTTTACATTTACAAAACAACTTACAACAAAAACAAAATAGAGAATCTTTAGAAATAGAGTAAATAAGCCAAGCCCTTTCGACTTTTTCTCCATTTGCTAGATTTCTTTCAGCCTTTATCGAAAGTGTCACTTGCAGCAGGTATTTCGGTAGCTGACATTACCGAACTTTTTACACAAGCTGAATTACCTGAAGTGGATTGATCAAGTGCTGTAGACGAGGATGGTGTCATCCCTTAATCGGGCTCTGCATTAGTAGAAGCTGTTTTGCTGCTATAACCGCTGCCACTTGTTGCAGGACCTGATGTTACTGTTGAAATTTCAGATGGTCCACTCATGGTTATTGATATTACGGATTTTGAATCTTGAGATTCGGACGATTCGGTCGCACCAACATCGATAGTCTCCATGGAATCTCGATTGTTTTGCAAGAAATGCTTTAAAGATACAACCATTTTCCCTTTCTTGCAGTCTCAGTTTCTTTTGCTCGCGAAACTTCGCACCTGAAGGTCTCTTTCTTTTATCCTGAAAAAACAAATAAATAATTAGTACTCATGGGAATTAGGAATTAACTTCTAAAGTAACCACAATAATAAGCACCATGTGGGTAGGGTAGGAAATATTCTTAAAAAGTTAACTAAGTAGCCAATAGTTTTTAACCCTTTATAGGGCAGATTATTATTTAGTAAGATATGGCCAATTAAGTTTGCATATTTGAGAGAAAAGCAATTTGTTCGAGCCCTTTCAACTTAAATCCATTCAAACATAAGGGCAGAAAAGATATTAAACTAATTTGATCCTATAGCCCTTAAAAAACCATACATAATGGTTTTTAAAAGATCAATAGCATAAAAACTAAGCGAGTTATGGATAAAACCATTACTTTTTTAAAATCGTACAAGACATTTCAATTAATAAAAAGATATTTGCCTAAAAAATTAATTATAACCAGTATCTTATAAAGGGTTAATGATAGTATAAAGTAGAGAACACTTACCATTTCATAAAAACCAAGCCGTTGAAATTGCAGTCAGCAGGTATTCGGCACTTAATTTAAAAAAAAGTAGTAAACAAAATATTACACAACACAACACCACACTTGACAAAATAAAAATAACTTTATATGTGAAAATTAATAGGATTACTTGTTTTTATTCACTTGTTGCACGGTCCAGTGAACTAACTGATTTAAAAACGCCTGTGGTGATGCATCGCTTTTATAGCGCTCCAGGCGTTATTCATGTCTGAACAGGAAAAATCAAGAAACTGCCGCCTGACATGTTCTCGCAACATAGGAATCGGCAGTAACTGGATGATATACTAATAAAATTTCTTGTGTATTTATACCTAATCCTTTTATTTTAATATTTTTTTTGGATCCTGGGTTTTGGCGCCAGTGTGCATTGCACACTTTGCACATATGGTTGCGGGGGCCCTGAATACTAGGTATATATATTATATACTTTAAGTAGGTACTTTTTTCGGAATTTATTGTTTATTTAGTGGCATTTGTTTCTTCATTCATTTTCTACATTCTTGAAACCTGAAAACTGCGTTCATTTATTATCATTAAGTACTTAAACCCAGAAATCATTTTAAGCTTGTATTATTTTCACGTTGCATTGTTTATTCTTTGATATTATTTTTGTTCACAAAAATAAAGGTTTATTCTTTTATCTTTCAATTCTGAGAACGGCTAGGTACTTAAGTTAAACTGATTTTTTCTTGACAATATGCATTCATCACTGAATTGTCCGTTATCGATTTCCATAACACACCTCTCCGAAAATTCAATCTTCGAATTGACATGAATATGTCAGTATTGATATTCCATCCCTACATCCTACCTACGTTACATAGAGAGAAAATACATATACCAAATACCGACTTGCAACCAACCATACTACCTGTTTGCAACCGTTCTAACTTGAATGGAACATGGAACGAGCCGCTAGTGACGATAGACGGCGCGATTCCTTTCGTACGATTCTTGTTTTGATGCGACTAAAACGTTGCATCATCACATCATGGACAATCAACGCAAGGAACTACGGAACACGGCATAGGGTGGAAGACGTTACTCGCGACGAGACGTTCCATTCAAATATCGCTTCAAAATCACCGTTACAGAAATACCGACCCATCCCTAAAAAGGCAAAGCTTAGTTACACGGCAGTACAAAATGATGATGATATATTTACGCTGAATGTGGATTTGTCTAGTTTAAAAATTAGGCAGAAAATTGTCTTATACGTTAATTTTTTGAGATTTCTATGATTTCGATATGCTCGTCGTCCTTCGGTCTGCATCGTATGATCAAGCTCCAATGGGGAAGATTACATAGGTTTCTGAAGCAATCATGTATCCGATTATTATTGCCTTCTTATACGTATATAGGTATGTTAATCAAAATCTATTGATAAGTAGTAAGTTGATGAAATTGTTGGTAAGTTATAGTCGATTTGGTAAAGCCGTAGAGTAATAAATCTTTAGGTGACAAGAAAGTCATAAGCGTGCCACTTGGATAAGGGTTAAAGGTTATTATTAATATCCGAATTTAATCCCAAGAAAGGTAATTATTACATAGATATATATTGAGGACAGTTCTTGTAGTAGTTTTATCATTTGTATACATTGATGAAAGTGTTTTGCTCATTTCACAAATGATGGAAAAGTTTTCTGATTTTACTCCTGTTAAACGTGCTAAAAATATACCACTTTCCCAAAGTGAAAAATTAATTATATTGAATGTATACGATGGCATCGCGGCTATTTACCTTCAATCGATGGAAATGTTAAAATGTGTTCTGAGATTACAGGAATTGGACAGTCCACAATATACAAGCTTCTCAAGTAAAGGAAATCTGAAAAACGATTTATAGTTAAACCTCCAAAAACTTCTCCAAGAAGGCCCCGAATGGTTATTGATGAAGACTTTAGGAATACTATTCGAAAAACTGTGCATTCTTTTTATTTTTATTATTTTCGAAAAGAAAAAAAACACGCTGTGCTCGTAGGAGATCAGCACTTGCCTTTAATATCCAAAAACAAATTGTGGCAAGCTTTGGATGAATTGAATTTCTCATGGGAAAAGCACAACAGGAAGTCAGTTCTCATAGATAAAGAAGAAATCGTTTGCCAGAGAAGAGATTATTCAAGAGCAATTAAAAATATCGTGCTCAAAGTAAGAAAATTTTTTATCTGGATGAAACTTGGTTTAATCAAGGGTACACAGTTGAACGATAAAAACATAAACAACAAGAATGGTCTACATGTATTCAGGTTCCGTCAGGACAAGGACGACGTATAATAATAACGTATATAGGTAGTGTTAGCGGTTTTGAGGATGGGGGATATTATCATTTCGAAGTAAAAGTACTGGATACTTGAGGATATGAATGCGGATGTTTTCGAAGAATATTTTGAACAGTTGTTGGATTTGATTCCACTAGGATCTGTTATAGTAATGAATAACTCAAGCTACCATTCGCAACAGATTGAATGAACGCCAATATCTCCATGGCGTAAAGCAGACATCATCAGATGGCTAACGGATAAAAATATTTCTTTTGAAGAAAATCTGGTATTACCAATTGTAAATTTGCATAAAAAATCATAAAAAAAGATTGACGAAATGGCAAAAAACCGGGAAGGTATAAACTCCGTCTTCCATTTTACCACTAAGAATTGAATCTGATTGAACTAATATGGGCACAGGTTAAGGGTGAAGTGGCTAGAAAGAACACAACTTTAAAAATAAAAGACGTCGAACTTCATTTTAACACTACAATAAAAAGTGGAAAAATTTTATAGACCATGTCATTAAAGAACAAAATAAAATTTGGTAACTGGATAATATTATGGCAGCCACAATAGATCCTGTTATAGTGAATTTAGGTAATGAAGATACATCATCAGAAGATGAACTGTAGCAAGTATTTTATGAAAATATTGCAGCTTAAAATATATATGAGCATTTTGACAAGCATTATTTTGATTTTTAAATTTTAAAGGGTAGAAGGAAATTGAATTCATAACTAGAAGTTTTATAAGTCATGAAATTATTTATAAACATTGTTTAATATTCTATTAGGTAATGTCAAAACTCATGTGAAAAATTTAGCTTAAGTCTACTATAATATAAAATAAATGTTCATTTCCATAATTCACTTAAATTATTGAGTTATCTGAAATATCATAAACATTATTTAATTATTATATATTTAAACGTATAGAATTAAGCGTAACTTGAGTATGCATGAAATTCATGAAATAATTATTTTTGGTAAACGTAACTATCCAGATATTCACATTAAATTATTTCAAATACATCATTGCTCAATTGATTCAATTTTATTTTCGAAGAGAACCCTAAAACACATATTCGTCTACGTTACTGACTACAAATTTTAGACGTATTAAACATTTTATTTAAAACGAGGACAGCAATATTCGCAAGCAACAAAAAAGACAGAGAAGATCGTACTCGGGTAGTTGAATTCTTCGTGGACAATTTGTACCAGGGTTTCTACCAAAAATCCGGCAATAAATTGGTGCCTCTTCCAAGACAAAATCAAAGAAACTACATTTATTTTTTAATTTTCCCACGTACCACATTTCTAAGGGATTTGCATACTTAATGAGCTTTTATTACTCTACGTCTTTACAAAATAGACTATAGGTTAACAATTCGTCACGATAGTGTACAAAATGTTAGGTTTCCAGAGATTAAATTTCAGAAATCTCTGTTACCTGTTTCGGGTAATAGGCACAAACATTACCTAAATCACGTATTCGGCGAATGAATCACCGAATTCACGTATTAAAGAAGTTTTGCCTAATTCCTGAAATTGGCAATTTCACATATTTCACATAACATATATATAATTCTTCAGTATGTGTAAGAACTCTTAAACAGCTGGGCCAAATATATTGACATGTGGATGTGGATGATTTATCTTCACAATTGAACCCAATAGATAACTCCTTTAATCGGAATCAAAGAAAAATATTTTTTTTTAATTTTTCAACAATTTCTTTCCAAAAATTTCACATTCTGGAGAATTGGACGCTACCAGATAACAAGAAATAGCTTTCATTATTTTATTTTACCTTGGCAGTAGCACATCATTATGGAAAGTCGAAAGCAATGTCAAATAGTTCAACTAAAAATTAGAAAATCGAAAGAACATTTGCAGAACTTGTTAATACCAAATAAACCATCATCTACTGAGTACCTAATGAAATTGTAAAAATTTTGAACTTTTCTATGTCCGACTTATATGTTTAAATGAAAATAAAAGTTGTTTCAATACCTTGGTTCTTGGAGTTATTTCTTCGATTTTTCCTCTTTACTTTCTTTACTGTTATTACTTGTATCACATTCTGATTCACTGTATTCCTCATCTAGACATCTTTCTCCTTGGAAGGCTAACAGAAGAAGATTAAAGAAGCTTATGGTAATACCTGGAATAAGAAAGAACTCTTTATCATTTTAAATAAAATTTAAGGAGCTATCCTTCATCTCAACAGTGGCTTATGAAACCGTCTCATTTCACATTATTCAAGATTAATATTACGCTATTTCTTTCTCTTTGTAGTTGGAATTTGCATTTATCCTTACACAATTGATGCCTTGCTCAATCAAAGACATATCACCATCAAAATATTCTTGTCAGAGACTATCACATGGAATCATTAAACATGCGTACGAGCAAGGTAGATCATTCGACTCAGCACTACACTCTGTAGTAGGGTATATCGAGAAAGGACTGGAAAAAGGCGAAGTCACTCTAGAAATATTCCAAAATATAGAAGAAGCTTTCGACAACACACTTATAAATCGATAGATGAAGCTGTCGTAAATAGAAAAGTAGACAAAACCATAGCAAGGTGGGTGGAACGTCATTCACCTCACGGTCGACTGCACGGGGGACCGCCAGCAGGGGATATCCTCAGGGGGAACTACTATCTCCTCTCCTCTGGAACATCGTGCTAGATGGGCTCCTGGCGGCCCTTGCCGATGCTGGGCACTTTGCGATGGGTTATGCCGACGATCTCGTCCTCCTTGTTTGTGGAAAAAACCTCAGTACCATATGTGAAGTTGCGCAAAACGCTCTGCAGATGACTGGACATTGGTGCAGAGAGAACGACCTGTCTGTTAATCCAAACAAAACAGACATGTTTCTATTCACTCGAAAAAGGAAACTACCGTCTTTCAAGGCACTCATTCTTCTTAACGAGGAACTAACACTAGTAAAACAAGTGAAATATCTAGGTGTGATGCTTGACGCCAAACTTAATTGGGGCAATTACAACGAAAGACAAGCGCAAAGAGCGCAAAACACAGTCTGAGCCTGCCGGAGATTATTCAGTCCCAGATGGGGACTCAAACCAAACATAATATATTGGTTATACACGACAGTGATGAAACCGCTCCGCGGCCATTGTATGGTAACCTGTACTGGAGAAAGGGATAAAACGGAACAAAATAAACAAGATCTAAAGGCAAGTATGTCTTGCAATCACGGGAGCCTTGAGATCCACACCCACGGCCTCTATGTAGTGTCTTCTGGGTGTCCCTCCACTACACATAGTGGTGGAAGAGGCGACCATGAGGGCCCCTTTGAGACCGTGGGAAGGAGATATGTGGAAGGACAGAAATCCAACTTCTGGACACTCCACATCCCTCCACACTTTGACAACTCAGTGCTACAAACAGAGTTACTCTCCTTTAGTGCCTGGCCCATCAGGGCATCGAAGGAAACGAGATAGCAGACAGCCTTGCCAAAAAGGCAACAGTTGTTAAGCCGATGGGACCAGAACCAATTCTGACCATCCTAGAAAATTACGAAACAATGGAACACATACTCTTCGAATGTCCCGACCAGACTGAACACCTTGGACGCAGAAACACCCAGCGCCTGGATGATCCAGGAGGCCCCCTACAACAGTCTTGCAAGCTTCCTCAAAAAGTTTTTGCAATACACATAACAAAACAACACAACATGGCAAGCACAATGGGTCAAGCGGCCTGAGTACTGCCTATAAAGGGTCATGCAAGAAGATCACATGGAATGTAAAGGAAGTTCCCTTCTGAGAGGTGGAACTACAACCTACCTATCTATCACTTCTGAAAATTGAATTTTATCTGTATATTTCCAAATTTTCAACTTAACATAAATAATTTTCAGTGAAGTTGTAATTTGAATTAGGGATGGAACCGGACCGGACCGAATCTATCGAGTCCGGCGATCAGGCCAATTTGGCAGGACTTCTGGTCCGGCCGGATTTCAAACGTCGGTCCGGCCGATCCGGCCCTTTCAATGAAATTGAGTCTTTGTGAGAAAACCAATTTATTTCAACAGTTAATAATGAAAAATTTAACAAAAATCAACATAAAACTCATGAAAAATTAAAAAAATCTAAAATATAATATAATAAAAAATAAAAATATAACAGTCAATATCTCTTAAATAAACTAAAAATAATTTCCCGAACTTACTGATAATATTCAATATCTTGAATTACATCAGTACTTGAAATTGAGTTTTCTCAAGTTATGGTGAAAAATTACAATTTTTTCGCCGTTCTGCGGCAAAAGTCTTGATCGATTAGGATCGTATATGAACTCTAAAAAGATCCTCTCTCAAATAAACACTTGATTGAGGGCAGCTTAAGTATTTTTTCCAGCTCGTGAAAGGGTAGGAAAAACAACTTTGTGATTACTCCACCATGTAAGAGAGTTTTCCTTCTCGTCTAGTAGGGCAATTTTGACATAGGCTTCAATTTCTTGCGATACACTTGTTAAAAGCGCGGAATCTTCATACCTGTGATATCAGACCCAGACGCAGATTTAATAACGATTAATTTATTTTTTGGGATATATTCTTCGCACTATGGTTTTCTGGAAAATTCGTGCAGTTCAGAAGATAATTATGCTTTTCCCATTTTTCAGTTATATAACGTCCGATTACGCTAATGAATGATTCATTATTATTGGTAGATGTCCATACATCTGAAGTTAAAGAAATATCTGAAGTTTCCTTCAATGAATCGGCTATTTTTGAGGAAACTTTTTCATATATATCGGGAATAATATTATCTCGAAAGAAATTTCTTGAAGGTAATTTTTAATTTGGAGCAAGATTCTCTCTTAATCTCTGAAAACGGATATTCTCAACAATCGATAAGGGTTGGTTGTGTAGACAAATCATTTCCCCAATCAAACCATGAATATTTTGAGCCTTGCTATCGGAAATGTTCCACTTACTTGAACGCTCTTGTAAATCCAACAGGGTCGGCTGATGGCTCACATTCTTTTTCTCTTCAACAAGATGAACTGCATATTGTTCTTAGTGGTGGCGCCTCAAATGATTCAACAAAGGAGTGGTTGAAGCACTTTTGCCGGTCCCCCTCTTGACACTGAGGTCTTGCAGATATTGCAAATTGCGTTTTTGTTGAACTTGTCCACTGTATAAAATTCCCACACTTTACTTCTTTGTGAACGTTGCGTCGACATCTTGATAAGTTATAAAATGACTACAAGTGGTGCAATACTTCAACACGCATCATAAACAAGAATATGCAGGCAGGATTAAAAGACGAATCTAGGTACTAGGCGCCGTCGAGTCGCGTGATCGTCTACCGAACACGTGCGTATTTAGAGGGTGGGAGAAGCGATCCGGCTGATTCGGTCCGACCAGTGGCCGGATCGCTCGTGATTTGGTCCGACTGGAAAAAGGAGATCTGTTTCATCCCTAATTTGAATTATTCTATATATTGATATTTTTGTGTGAAAATAAAATATATTCCTCAGATCTTTTTTGCAATATCATTGAAATATTCATTTTGTGTAAAGCAGCCATGAAAAATAAGTATAATATTGATAATAGTAATGATGATTAAGGAGTAAAAAAGGTATATTAAGTAATATTGGAATTTAAGAATTTGAGAATTTCTGATCTGTATCAATAATATTGACAATACTTGTCTATATTATTGATCATGCTACTTAAAATGAACAAACCTTCTTCCTTTTTCCTCTCATAGATACTATATACTTCAGAAAAAATCCTCCAATGATTATAAATTGTAATACTACAAATACTGGAAGTCCAAAAGAACCAAACTGATTAGCAAAAGTAAGGCATATCATCAACCATACTCCAACTGAAGAATAATGAAATGCATGGTTATTTTCAGGAGTCCATAAAAGATATACTAAGCTTATATAGAAGACTAGACCAATACACATCTAAAACAAAGAAATAAACTTGATTAGTTACTCACTAAATTGAATACAATTCAATAGCTACTAAAATGTCTCCACTAAAAAGATTTCTACTATTTAGTAAAAATCAAACCAGATATGATTCATACAAGTTATCCATTTATAACAGCAAAACAATCTATTTTGCTATTTTAAATGATCTTGCAAATACAAGAGAACAAATGAGTACCTAGTTTAAGATCTATTTAACTCTAATAAATTAAGTTCTAAGCATTTCAAGATCATGCATCTCTGAATGATTCAAATGATCTAAGGCCTATATTAATATCAATTTCAAATTGTAATTTACTTACATATGAAAATGAGGTAATGCTGAGTATTTGATTGAATACATATTTTGACAAGCATAACACTTTCCAAATTATTGTTATAAGAAAACTTGGTGTATAAAAGTATAAAATGGGTATTACTGGTATCATAATGGATATACCCAAAATAATTTTAATATGCCTTAGTAATATATCTCCAATAAATTCTGACATATTATTGATTATGTTAACCGGTAAAAGGAACAGTCCAAGAACCACAGGTGTATGTGCCTCTTCCAAGGTTTCAAACCAATCTTGAAAGATATCTCGTAGAGATCTCTTTAAAGGATGAAGTACCGATCCAACAAGCAAGGCCCACATGAGAGGCTTCATAAAAGGTTCTAGAATAACAAAGAGAGCCCATCCTGCTGCACAACATAAAAGTAATAGCAGTAATGCTACGGCATTATATAAGGCATGTTTTACTGGTTTGTCGTGCCCTTGTGGTAGACCCCCACCAATTATATTGAAAATGCCTTCTAAAGGAGATCTTGAATCCATATCTAAAGAGTAGTTGATGATGCTATTACGAACATTTCCAATATTCACATAATATTATTACAATGTTCAGTCAGTAAACACTGATTAAGGTTATGAATTTCAATGACAGGATAAACAGATTGCTCTATTTTCTAAATGTTAATCATAGAAATGAGACATTATTATTACTTATCTAATCAAATGGCATAGTTCATACATGGAAGTATTTTTCCACCACTATCACATCCATAGTTTTTGGAAGATAATATATATATATATATATATATATATATATATATATATATATATATATATATATATATATATATATATATATATATATATATATATATATATATATATATATATATATATATATATATATATATATATATATATATATATATATATATATATATATATATATATATATATATATATATATATATATATATATATATATATATATATATATATATATATATATATATATATATATATATATATATATAAGATTACTTTTGATTCACTGACGCTTCAAACAATGATATTGTCTTATTGGCGACTAATACTGATTAACAACCATGAATGAAAGTTTTAATAACTACACTCATTACATATTTGATTGGCTTCGAATTTGAAAATCAGAACCTAATTTAACTTAAATGCCTCAAGTTCAGCGCTAAAGACTCCATGTTAATTCCCATATTGTAACATCAGGTATATCTAACTATTTTCAAAATTCAATTCAATCTATATCTTCGAGGAAAATGTTCAATCAACACATTTACGACCATTCCAGAAATTCAAATTTTGTGGAATGCTGAAAATGATTGAGATAGCTATACCTATAACTGAATTCCAACCACGTCCGCTATTTCGTGTTTGGAGCGTTCGTCTTTAAACCCGCCAGTAGTAGCACATGTGTCGAAAGGATCCAGAAGGTACGATACTCGATCCGTAGTTTTTTGTTTTATCAGTTTCTGATTACCGTATCCTAGCACGGAAATCCGAACTTCAAAGAACCTATATCTTGAAGTTATTTCCTAGTGCACTGCGTACTTCCCATTTAGACAATTTCGTTTGCGGTGAATGAATACATGTCGTATCAGCATTTTTCTGTGTTGAGTTTAGAACTTTGGAAGAACATTATATAAAATTGTTATTTTTCAAGTACTTCAATAATATTTCTATGAAAGAATGGTGATTAGTTTTTATTGATAAAATTAAATGTTTGATGTTATATATTAAACATACTTTTCTAAGTTTACTTTGTTTTTTAGTTTTTCTCTAATGTCTTGGAAAATGTTCTCAGTAAAACAAATTAACGTGTTTGATTTTATTGCCTGTTTTATGGTTAAATTAACAATAAATGTGCCTTCACTTCTGAAAATGTCCATATGATTATAATGTCCAGTTTGTCCAGGTTCTTTCGACCCGCGACTGTTAGTGTCAAAAATAAGCGCGAGTAGGTACTGACGGGTTAATAGTATAAAAATGAAAGTTATTACCACTACAACAAAATATTTTTAATTCTCCTCATGATGATAATTAAAAACTGAAATTTTGATTTAGCCGAATTTGGGCCAAATTAAAAAAATCGATAAATGGTGTTGCATATTTCGTATCACATTTTATTTCCGTATTTATTTCATATTTGACCATTTCATTTGAAACATTTGCGATATTTGAATAATACTGTTTATTTGCTGTTGTTCTAAATTTGAAATATTTGATTGATGTAGTACTAGGCAGAGGAAACTGTCATAATTCAATGGGTATGCAGATTTTCTATTTAGGCTTATGTCCACATTTCACATCCTCAAATGAAAATACACTTCTGGGTACAAAGGTAATTAATATTATTTTATTACATGTACATGTCCAATAATTTTCAGAAATAAGGTAATGTAGCTTTTTCTAAGTTTCACTGATATTGATTGTAGACTAGGCCATTAATGTAACCTCATTGAATGAAACAAAATTTTAGTTGCTTTAGTTTTACTAAAGTATCTATTTACGTGTGAGGGTCAACTATCTATTTGATCTTGGATAAATGTATCAAACTTTGAAACTACACAATAAAACATTGAATACAGAAAAGAGCGAATTTAAAATACTTATAAAGTATTTACTAACTCTGTACCCATTGAATTTTCATTTTGTTAGAAATTTCAGATATCCTTCTTATCAATATTTCATTTTCTGTTTTGAAATATGGATTATATTTTTAACAAATATGTAAAAGATTGGCTTGTGATGAAACTGTTAATAAAAGGAAGCAGCAACTGATTAATAGAGTGCATAAACTCAATAGAAAATGTGACAGAATAAATTCATACATATAATGTATAAGTATCAACAATTCATGTTTATTTCAAACTGTAGTTCATCTTAAAGATCTAATATGTTTCTTTATGTACATTCAATTAAAAATATATATCTTAATTTTAATTTTTACAAGTTCAAAAACTAACATCACACATATGGATTCCAATTACTTCCATCTTCTGGCGTTAAATTGTTTGTAACTAGTAATATGATATCCACAATCCACCATATACCAACACCTCCCAATGTGAGTAATTTTCCCACTGCTGTGCCGGTTTGTCCTAAACAAAATCTATCCATACCTAAAAACCCAAGAAGAATACTATAGAGCAACGTACTGGTGAAGTACTGATCAGAATATTTTACACAAGGGACACCGTCTCTTAAAAAGGTTCGCTTGCCATAGCATTCAATTCGTTCCAGTACGGTACAAGTCACATTAGTTTTTTCAACATCTTTATATTTCATGCCACCCATTTTAAGACATCCATGGCCTAATTCTTTTTGAGCTGTTGCGTTGCCTTTGTGATCGACTGGTTCCTGACACTCTATAAATTCATCTGGTAGAAAACTGCATTTGACTAGTGGCCCAAGTGGATTGAATTCTGTATCGTTGGGATCACCTTTTAGACATGGAAAATTTACTAATAGACATGAAGTTGAAATGAAAATAAGGAATTTTGCTCGCATTCTAAACAATCTAAGAAACTCTAGGTAAACCTCATTATTTTTATTTATTATTTATAGAAAATCACCTCAGATTCATCTCCCATAATAATAATCATAGAACAGTCTTAAGGAATAAGGTTATGTTATGTACCCTCTGCGCATAGAATTACCACACTCGTTGCATTACTAATGCGGATTGAGGAATTGTTAAATGAAAATTTGTACTCCTTATCTTATGGATAAAAACTTATTTGTCATGTGGTAGCAAAGTTAGATTGTATAGGTAGTAAATATGGTTGAATTAAACAATGAGTAATAATTTATCTTTATGTAGCTCCGAATAGTTTAATATTTTTGATACTTCACATGGCAACTTTCTTTCATAAAACAATTCTATTTCAATAGTGATAATAGAATGATTATGTACATTTGATCTCATTGTATGTTATTTGTAATTATTGTAAGTCCGTAGATTGAAAAGA
Source organism: Cryptolaemus montrouzieri (assembly GCA_013387265.2). Lineage (NCBI taxonomy): Eukaryota > Metazoa > Arthropoda > Insecta > Coleoptera > Coccinellidae > Cryptolaemus > Cryptolaemus montrouzieri. Next base: position 36,164,766 of record JABFTP020000185.1, on the reverse strand, counting down.
CGAGTGATAACAAACCACTTTACATTGGAATCGAGATAATGTGTTCTTATTTTTTCGGAAGGAATTTACCTAATTTCATCAATGACGAACAATAGAGAATTTTTGCAACTTAGACGATTTCGTTAATTCTACCGTTAACTTTAATTATATTTACGATAATAACGCTCACTTAATATACAGTTTTTGCAACCTTAAAAAATTGTTTGTCTGTTTGTTTTCTATGGACCTACAGTTTATAGTGGACTCCGAACCACTCACCTAGACCGTGCAATGATAACTGCCACCTCTGAGGATTACAAGTTATCTGACCAACAACTATGGATATATGTGTCCATCTCTATGTATGTCTTTGTCAAATTCACTTTTTTGTTCAAGGACAACATCCATAGCTTGAACCCGGATTCGAACTAGGCACCTCGGCTCAGCATATTCCTACATACTTGTTCACTAACCGTTCAGCTCTTATTCTGCCGTATTAACGGCATTTCTTTATCTTTATTAGAGTTTTCGGGTACTATTTTTGAATACTGTATGCGCAGAAAATAACGAAGTCTCCAAATAAGAGGTGCAAAAACTCTCTAATATATAAGTCCTATCATTCAGTAACTACTTAAATTATGGTTATAAACAATGCAGAGGGAAAAAAGTTGCAGAAATTGCGGGTCCTATCATGAAGAGATAGATTTTGCAGTAAAAGAGCGGATATACTCTGCGCAGAAACACTCAGCGGTAGATAGAATTTGCCACGAATATGGAAGACAAAAAAAAAGATTAAAGAAACTATGGCCGTACACAAATCAAAATTCATTCAGAAAAGGAAAGTATGAATGGGTTAGACAATAAATCATACGCTGTAGAACAATATAATAGTGGTGAAGAGAATAGCTCAACTTCAACTGATTAGGATGAATGCTTTAACATGAATCTAGAGACTGATTATCGAAAGATAAAAATTCATCAAAACGACAGATTAATACAAACATCGGCAATCGGACATAATGATTCGATAGATGAGGAAAAGACATTTAAATGAGTTTAGGTTCAGAAGATGAAATTTGTTAAAACTGATAACCATTTATTATTAATATTGTTTTTCAAAGTTCCATATCAAATTATAAAATTCTTAATAATAATAATATCACATACAATATATAGATATAATATATTAATTCAATAAACTGCACTGTTTTACTTCAAGAAAATAGCTCTTAATTAAGGACATGATTATAAATAATTATTCATTTTTCTAGTAATTCTAATTATTTTCTTATTTATTAAACATAAAACAAATATATATATATATATATATATATATATATATATATATATATATATATATATATATATATATATATATATATATATATATATATAAATTTATTTTCATTTATTTTCATTTATTTTCATGGTAATAAAACTCAAAATCTTACAATGGAATATTAGATCCATAAAATCGAACTTTATAGACATGTCCACATTAATTGAGGAATTGGACCCTGATATAGTAATGTTATCGGAAAACTTTCTAAAAACACAGGAGAAGTTTAACTTAAGAAAATATAAAGTAATAAGACGAGATAGGGAAGATGGTAGGGTGGAGTAGCAGCCCTTATAAAAGATTCAATCGAATTCCAACAAGTTGATATAGACGAAAATGTTATACCAACAAGGTCACAAGCATTAGTAATAGGAACGATGAGAAACTGTACTTTAATAAGTTACAATCCTTCATAGAACATCTACAGGACTCATTTATACTACTGGGTGATCTCAATTGTCAAAATCCGATGTGGGGTTCAGGTACAATCAATTATAATGGTGAAATAATTAAACATTTAATTACAAATGACGACCTTATTTTATTGAATAACGTATCTCATACCAGATATACTAAACCAGGAAATAATAAAAGTTCACCTGATATTATATGTTCACAGGATTTAGCCAATAGTGTTCTTGGAGAGTCATTTATCACCCAGGAAATAGTGATCATTTTCCAATCGAAATAAGCATTGAAATTAATTCACAAATTATCCATTAATATTTCATACCAGGAGAATTTAATACCAGCAAACCGAACTGGTAAGAATATAACAATAAAATTGTTTCATACTTGGATAATTGTTTGGTAGAGTCTATAGAGGAGTTTGAAAATATGTTGGAAAATGCTCAAAAGAAACCATTCCATTAACAAAACAAACTAATAACAACAATAGGCAATATGGTGGGATGAGGAATTAAGTAAACTTGTTACAAGAAGAAGATAATATACTGAAACTACTTAAGAGAAAATACTGTAGAAAATTATTTATTAGCAAATAAAATCAGAGCCGAAACTAGACTTATTAAGAAAAGGAAAAAACTCTGATCATTCAAGAAATTTTGTGAAAATCTATCATTAAAAAATGGCAGAAAGACATGGAAAATGATTGATAAATTCAACGGGAACAGAATAAATACAACCGAGAATAAACAACCAGCTCATGATACCCTGTTACAACTTATGACAATCAGGACAATGACACAATACCAGAAGTAAGAAACGAAATACACTGTTCAGTGTACAAGAACTTAACATGGCCCTAAATTTTAAGAAAGGTACAGCCCCCGGCATGAATGCACTGACTTACCCCTTATACAAAAATCTACCGAATCAGGCTAAACACAAATTTGTAGACATCTTAAACAAATTATTAGACCACTCAAATGAAATAGAAAAAATTATGAAAATTTTGGTAGTATGTTTTTTTAAGCCAGGTGGCAAAGCGAACGATATATCATCAATCAGATCTATTGGTTTAGCTACATGTAATGTTAAAGTTATCGAAACCTTAATCAAGTATCGTATTGAGAGAAAACTTGAAATACTTATGGAACCAATCAAATTAATGCATGATTTTCGTAGGGGTATATGGATCTACGATAGTCTTATTATATGGTAACACGTATTTAAAATTCCTTCACTCGACGACAGTTCATAATAGTCATATTTCTTGAAATCTACATGTTAGTTGAAGATATGCACACTGCAGATTTACCGTCCAAATTGGTAAAAATGATTGAAGCCTTTTCACGAAATAGATAGCTGTTTGTAAGAGAATATAAAGAAGGAAAAATCTCGGAACTTTGGCTAACAAATAGGGGACTAACTCAGAGATCAAAAATCAGCGCACCATTGTTTAATTTCTATGTAAACGACATGCCAAAGTGTACAGAGGATGAGGTAGTTTAGGGACAGTATGTACGTGACACCTATTTGATGATTACCGGAACAGATTTGGGTTTAATATATGAAAAGTTACAGCGGACTCTTCACAGGGTTGACTCCTGGCTTAAGGATCGTATCATCTCACTTTATCGATTCAGGAAAACTCCTCAAGAAACATTGAAATGGTGTGCTCGAAATCATTAAGGGGAGTTAATATGTTGGGACGTTTGTGTAGAACATGCTGCGGGGCCCTCCTTCGAATATTACTAAATCTGTATATTTGACCCCATATCGAATTCGGAGAAATACTTTATGATCTAGTAAAACAATACTATATAATTAGACTAATTAGAAATAGACTGGGTACAAAGCAAGAGTTGAGCCTATAACCTCCTATTGTGGTCTGGAAAAAACAAAAAAAGAAAAAACAATTAACCTCAATGTTTTCATCAAGATCCAACTAACCTGGAATTCAATTGAATTTACATATAACTGCAAAACAAAAATGAGAGTAGTAGTTAATAAAATTTTACATTACTCTTTACGAAAATTCTCCACAAATAAAATGATCAAAGATGTCGACATACAAAAAATAAGAAACATAGGAATATTGGCTCACATTGATGCTGGTTAGAGTAGTTTCATTGAAAATTATATATTTTATCTATTAATGTAGATGAACTTTTCCTAGTTGAAATACTCATCAATCTGTGAATTAACAATTATTTCTTCTAGAGAAGGTGATTTTCAAGATTCATATCTAAGATCACCAATAAATAATGTAACATTCAATTTATTTCAGAATTTACAGTATATTGAAGAAAATTTGAATAACAATCTTATTCATATTATAAAGTAGAGTCTATGAATTTCAGGCAAGACTACGACAACAGAAAGGATGCTCTACTATAGTGGACTCATAAGTCAAATGGGAGAAGTTCACCATGGAAATACTGTTACTGATTATATGGCTCAAGAAAGGGAAAGAGGTATAACTATAACTTCTGCAGCTGTAACATTTTATTGGAGGAACCATCAGTTCAATTTGATAGATACTCCTGGGCATATAGATTTTACAATGGAGGTTGAACAGTCTTTGAATGTGTTGGATGGTGCTGTTTTCATTCTTGATTCTTCAGCAGGTATAACTCAACTTAAGGCTTGAGATCAATCAATAATTGAAGTTTACAAGCCATGTTGAGATTGTTCCCATTTTTATAGGAGTTGAAGCACAAACTCTTACAGTATGGAGTCAATCTGATAGATACAAACTTCCGAGGATCATTTTTTTGAATAAGATGGATAGAGTTGATGCAAATGTAAATATGTGTTTAGAGTCTATCAAACAGAAATTAGCTATTATTCCATTATGTCTGCAGAAACCTGTGAAGGAAGCTGGAAAATTACAAGGTTTATATTAAACTAAATTGAGGCTACATTACGGAAACTGTTTCTCTCCTTTTTACAGGACTTATCGATGTATTGACAATGGAAAAACTCTCATTTACTAATTCAAAACTTGAAAAAATTCCATTAACTGAAACTGAACATCCAAAACTATGGAATGAGTCAATGAAACTAAGATCTGATATAGTTGACAGACTTTCAGAATATAATGAAATTTTAGCAGAAAAAATAATTGCTGAAGATTCTATTGACAACATTAAAACAACTGACATAGTGAATGCTTTAAAACAAGAAACCCAAAAACAGGTATGTGCAATATATTTTTAAAAATCAGAATATTAATTGATAAAAGAATCATTCAAATTAGGCAATCGTATAAAATTATTCAAACTTAAATACAGGCTATTTCTCAAGTATTCTGAAATATTGTGGGTAATTTGTGATTCAATTTTGAGGCTATAGGCATGTGTGATAAGTTTTGTTGGAGGGTGATGACTTTTTTATACTAAATATCCACTGAATGAAGTGAAATTTATTTTGATCTCTCAGTGCTATATTGGTTTCCAAAACTTATAAAAAGGGTATTTTTGTATGTATGTATGGAATTGAGAGTGCACCAGGACTGCTGAGCCTTGGTCTGATTAAATCTTTTGTGCATTCTCTTTTTATTCCTGCAGTCTACCACTCCTTCAACTATCTCGACTGTGTACTCTAGTATTTTGGACAGTCATATGATGCAGTCTGCTTTCAAGCAGAATGTGTTTAATCGATTCATACTCATGTTCACATTGAACAACCCCCTTACGAGGGTGTGAACAGGAGCATCCTATAAACATGCTGTTGGGACTAGAGTCAGATCCGTGTCTTCAAGGGTTGCAAATAAAGACCTAAGGCAACCAGTTTTCTTCAATATGAAATGGCTAAGTCTCTTATTAGAGTCGACTGGTAATTGCACAATATTAGCTTTTGATACTGGAACAGTTATAGGTTTTGAAAAAAAATTTCTCAATATATAACACTTAAGATTCCAGAAATGATACCGAATCAATAACAAGTAGATTTCATATTCATCACGTAAATGTTTTAACCTAAAATAAGTGAGAAATTACATATTTTGACGTTAAAAAATGAAGGGATTTGTGAAAAATACGCTTTTCATGGACGTGTCAAGATTTCATAAAAAAGTAAGCTAGGCCACATGACCAATTTGATGCTCAAAACGAGCGTCAAAAGGCTCCAATGAAAAGGCACCTTTAAATAGCTTTAATGTCATTACTAAATTACAACAAAAAATTTCTACAACATGTACTGTGTGATTATCAGATAATTACTACAACCGTTTTATCCTCAAATTTGACTCCTTGTTTAATGCCAAGAGAGAATTAGTGGACTCTGTACTAATTATAAATCATAATCATTTAAAATCCTTTCATATAGTCATAATTTTTTTTAGACAGTGGTACCAATAGTAATGGGAAGTGCTTACAAGAATATTGGGGTTCAGTCCCTCATGGACTCAATTGTTTTATACTTACCTTCGCCTGATATTCGTAAGGAACTTTATAAATATTTCGAAGATAATCTTTGTGCAAAGGCATTCAAAATAATACACAGTAAACAGAGAGGGACTCTAGTTTTTGTTAGATTATACAATGGGACTTTAAATAAGGGTCAGAAGGTAAATAGCATTACTCAAAATAAGAATGAACAAGTGGGTCGACTTTATACTGCTTTTGCTGATGATTTGCATGAGGTTGATAGCATCAAAAATGGAAATATTGGAGTTGTTACAGGTCTTAAGGTGAGATTTATTCAAAAAAGTAGGTATGTATCCTGTTTTAGTTCACAGCTTCTGAGAATCAACAAATAATTTTTATCAATCAGTATATTGCTCAATTTTTATGTAATTTAACAAGCTCATGAAAACTGCAAAATTTTGTATTTCCTTCAAATTGTATATTTTGAGCATTTTATCATTTTGCTAGTTCAGTTACCAATATTTATTGTTGCAAGAACAGATTAAAACCATATAGCAATGTTTAACATCAGCTTACCATGAGTATTTTGAATTTTTTAGCAAAAGATCTAACCCAAACAAGAAACTTTTTGAACATGTGAAAACTAAAAAGGAAATATCATTTATAGTGACAAAACCTAAAAAAATAAAAATGTTATACTTTAAATAGTGTAATAAACAGTATTCACATTATAACTCAAAAATCGTTCAAATCAAAAAAATTTCTGTGTCATTCTACTGAAACAATTTCCTGAAGAATATGAAAAAAATTGTTGGTAACTTCTGTAACGACCGATATATCAAGCGTAGAAGAATTTTCGAGAATAATTGAAGAAATAAGGGGAACTAGCAATCTGTTCTTCTAGAAAAAAAACATTCATAAGATCACTTCTCACTACTACCATATCATTAGTAGGACTGCCATACCGAAGCATCGAAACTTGATTATCCTGTACATTAGCTATTTACGATAAAAATACTGACATCCAAATTGAAAGGGTTATTTTCAAATGGAAACTTACCATGTACAGGGTATTCCAGAATAACAGAATATCCTTCAATCTGATAGAATTTATGAAAATAAGACCACAACTTCATATAACATTCTTTCTTATACACCTGAAATATTCACCCCCAAAGTTGAAAAAAATCAAACAATAAAGCATGTTTATTCCACCTGATTTTGATGAAAGTTTGGAAATTTGAATAGAAAATTCATTTCTGCAAGACAGCGTTTTTCAGTTGTTTCTGTAGTATATGTACCAGCAGTAAACCAATCCTAACACTTATTGTTATCACATTTTGGAAAGAGTGAAATTTTGGTACATATGACTAAATTTCAAATTTCTTTAGTTGTTTCATACAAAAAGACATTCTTTTTACATTTCAAAGACATGGACCAGTATGGACCCAATCTGAAACAAAAATTCAACAAGCCAATTGCCAACGAAAATGGTGAACTTCTTATAGACTTCTGTGACAGGAACGAGCTGAGAATTAATAACACATACTTCCAACACAAAGAACAGCACAAATATACTTTTTCCAACACAAGAGGACAACGCTCCATGATAGACTTTGTCATAACCAACAGAGCAATCACACCCTCGCAAATATTAGACGTAAGGGCTCTAACATCAGCCAATCTGGGAACAGTTCACAAGCTTGTATTATGCAAAATGTTAATGGAACAACCTCGTAAAGTTATAAAGAAGCCTATCTACATAAGAAAATTCAATATAGAATCTTTGTTTACTGAAAGCACAAGACAGCTTTACGAACTCAGATTATCATGCAAACTGAATAACATTTGCATATCAGATGAAGTTGAAGAAGGCTGGCAACAAATAAAAACCTGCACAACAGAAGCTGCAGCAGAGTCGGTGGGAGAACGCACAATCAACATAAACGCCAACAAAAATATCAAGTCATGGTACTGTAAGGAAGTAAAGGAACTGGCAGATATGAAACGTAAAAGCTATCTATTGTATTTAAGTTCACCAACAGAAACCATATCGAACGAGATACGTTGAAAATAAAAACAAAGCTAATGCAGCCATCAGAGCCATCAAAAGGGAACACTGGAGACAGTTTACCAGTGAAATGGAACACGACCTTTATGGAGCCTAAAGAAAGGTATAGAAGATGATGAAAAACAGGAAAAAGCCAGTAAATGAATACGTTCAAACTAAAATCATATCACATGACATCTGGGAAAAATATTTTACAGAGCTGTACCAAGATGAAGAAACAACTGATACATGGGTGAACGAAGACGAAACACCAGATGATGTTTTGATAACAGAGGAAGAGCTGAGAAAAAGAATACGAAAGCTAAAAAACAGGAAAGCCGCGGAACAGACATCCCGAACGAATTGCTAAAATATGAGGGAAAGAAACTCACCGAGAAGCTGCTAACTCTTTTCAATAAAATTTTAAACACATCACAGATTCTTGAAGAATGGCGCAGCAGCATCTTCAAAAAGGTGCAAAAGACATCACCTGAAAACTACAGGGGTATAACCCTGCTAAGTACGTCCATGAAACTGCTCACTGGCATCCTAAAAGACAAATTGGAATCACGTATCGAGAATAGAGAGGAACAGTTTGGATTTCGAACAAATAGATCAACAACGGACGCTCTCTTCATAATGAAACAACTAAAGGAGAAATCAATAGAGTTCAACAAGCCTGCTTACATCTGCTTTATAGACTTAACAAAGGCATTCGACAAAGTGCGCTTGACAGACATCCTACAAATTCTAATAAAAAGACAGTCCCCGTCCCAAATCACCAAACTAATTAAAAACTTTAACACCGGAAATGTGACAAAGATCAAGTCAGGCGAACATACTACACCTAACCTAAAAACACCAGGCGGAATTAGACAGGGTCACATCCTGAGCCCTTTCCTTTTCAACCTCGATGGATGAAATAATACAAGTCACATCCTTAGATTTGGGATACAGAATGGGCCACTCTAAAATATCTGTGATCTGCTATGCTGACGACGCAGCTATTATAGCAGAAACGGAGAGTGAGAACGATCTTGAGAGACAGCTTTTTAAATTCTATCAAGTCAGCCAACAACCCAACATGGTAATTTCAATATCAAAAACCAAAGCCATGACATTCTCCAGAGAACCTGTCAGGTGTAAAGTGGTTGTGGAAGACAAGTCAATCGAGCAAGTCAATGTCTTTAAATATCTAGGCATGGACATCTGCAGCTACCACGATCCGGCGAAGGAAGTAAGAAGTCTCATAACTAAAGCAGCAGCTCTGTCAGGGTGTCTTAGAGATGTGATATGGTCAAACCAGCACCTGGGAACAGATAGCAAGGTAAAGATCTATAAGACTTGCATCAGACCTATCATGACTTACGGCATAGAAGCACGCGAAGACACAAACAAAACTAAAAGTATGCTAGGCGCGGCCGAAATGAAAACCCTAAGAACTATCCTCGGAAAGACCAGACTGGACAGGATAAGAAACACTGATATACGAGCTCAATGCGGCATAGTAGACATAGTCAGATGGGGCAGATAAAGATGAAGAGAATGGTATGCGCACGTGCGAAGAATGCACCAAAAAAAAGATTACCGCGCATAATGATGGAGAGCAAGCCACATGGAAAGCGCCCACCAGGAAGACCCCCAAAAAGGTGGTAGGAAAGCTGGCAGTCAACCTCGCAAGAAACCATCCAGAGACGGCTTCGGCAAGCAACAGACCAATAAGTCTATTTAAAAGAATAAGAAGAAGAAGAAGGACCAGTAAAAAGTAAAATGGATTCAAAGAGTATAATTCTCCCTAATTAACCCTCTTAAAAGATCAATATTTCTATTGAAAAAATTATTGTATTTCTTTCAAAAGTTGTTGAACCTCCAACTCTGATGCATTTTTGTGCTCTTGCAAGAAGACATCTTTGTATTCTGAAATGAGTCTGGAGGACGTTCTGCATTTCATTGCTGTAATAAATTACTCTTTCAGAAACATCAGTCTATATGTGATGTGAACAGGATAAACTAGGCTCATTAAATTGCCTCTGAAATGAAAATCAAGAGATTTAGATGGCCATGCGATTGTTCCTCCACGACGTATCCATCGATTAGGGTACATCATTTCATGATGTTCTCTAACATCCAAGCTAAAATGCGGTGGAACTCCATCGTGCATTAACCAAATGTTTCTGCCGAGTTGCCAGTGGTACTTCCTACACAAGTTCTTGCAAGTTATTTCGAAGAAATTCCAGATAGCTTTCGCCAATCTGACGAATAGCAATACAAATGACCCAACGAAAAATTGACTAACATATTTGGCCTAGATATTGACTTGGAACTATTCCTCGTGTAGATTTCGAATGATAAGGGTTTTCATTGGCCCAGAAGTGCAAATTATTTTAATTTGTAACATCCAACGTAGAGACTTGACCCAATAAAGGCAGCATTTTGTTCATTTTAGTATAAGAAGTAGTTTGAAAAATGCACTCTTAAGGAGTAGTCTGCTGGAGGAGAAAACGCAAGAACTTTTTGCATGTGATGAGGGTGAAACAATTGGTCCCATATAATTGCGTGGACTTTAGTTTTACATAAATTGTGTTAAGTTGATAACCTTCAAGTGCTGGTAAATAGCTCTTCAGTAACTGCTTCTAAAACTTTTTTCTATAAGTATGCGAGGTCTTGTACGACCTGAATGCATTTTTCTTGAATGTACCTGAAATATGAAAAAAGAAATGTATTGACCGAATCTTGTACAATCTTTTACAAACCGAACCGAATCTAACCTGACCGACCAATTTTTGATTTGCTAAATTTTTTTACGTGTTCTATACGTGTGATAAAAAAAGATATGCCTATTCGAAGATTTTTTTCATGTTTTTGGAGAATAGAAAGGATTGAAAATTTAAGAATTTGGTGATTTTAGACTTGTAGTATATTTAAAAAATTCATAACCTTATTTGAGCTACAGATTTATTTTTTCTTAAATTTTAAATTTTAAAGTGAAAGAACAAGCTGAAATGAAAAAGTACTTGAAAATAAATTATTTACAAATTGAAATTGTAATAAACAATTAAAACGTTTATTTTAGCAATTGATCCTCCTCCTTATCAAGTTTTTAATATCTATCGTGTTCTGTGTCAAATTTCCTTTCGAAAACACTCTTTTTTATCGATGGGGAAATAATTATTACTATATGAAAAAATTAATTAATCTAGCGCGGTTCGTCACATCGCCGCGCGGGTCACAGCGCATGCCCTATTTACTCAAGTCTCAAGTCTTTCTCTTAAATATTAATAATTATTCAATTCTTCAATTAGATAATTTTATTTGTTAGCCAGAAAGACCTTATAACAATTTGAGGAAATAAATAAAAAACATTATTCTAGCGATCTCCAATGTTTGAAGTACGCTGAGAAAAGATTCGAGCGGTAGTTGTTTATTAGGATTATGTAAAAATGTCCTGGTATAACAAACATTATTGATCAATTTGAACAAAATTTCGGAGAAGAATTAATTGAAAACTTCAGGTACAAATAATGGATTAAAAGTGATGAGAAAAGGACTACATTACGAACTATAATATCCACTGTCGAGAATTTTTACAATCCTTAGGCATTAATCTGATCAAATTATTACTGCATTCATTTTAAGTTAATGAAGAAAGAGAATTTTAAATGAATTACTGAGAAAAGAATGCATTGTCATCAGCGAATTCTTTCAGAATTCCGTTCAAGATATTCACTGGAATAACGATCAAGTGACAATACATCCTTTCAATATATTATAGAGACGATAAAAATGAATTTAAAATAAAAAATTTGTATCCACGTCTGAATATTTATGCCACGATACTGTGGCACTTCATCTCTTCGAAAGACAATTAATAGAGTTTATAAAATCAGAGTTACAGAGGATTGAAAAAATATATATATATATATATATATATATATATATATATATATATATATATATATATATATATATATAGCGTGTTGAAAATCGATTTGAACATTTTAATTGTTTATAACAATTCCAATTCGTAAATTTTTTTCAAGTACTTTTCCATTAGAGCTTATTCTTTTTGTTCACTTTAAATTGAAAAAAACTAAATATACTACAAGCCAAAAATCACCATATTCTCAATTTTTCAATCCTTTCTATTTTCCAAAAAAATTAAAAGTAAAAAAAAATCCTCGATCGAAGCATATCTTTTTGGTCGTATAGAACACGTAAAAAAGTTTGAGCTGAATCAGAAATGTGTCGGTCAATTTTCGGCCAAATCTGTACGGTTTGTAAAAAAATGTCCCATACAGATTACTCACTAATTTTTCTTAAACGGTGATCTACATACATGAATTTGGTGTTTGGAAATCGCTCAAATAACTGAAATGCTATTCTGCATATTCTCCGAAACTGTATACAAATTTTAATTATATTTCAAATGCAATTAAAGAGATCAATAGAAGTACAAAATTACGCTAAAATATTAGAGAATTTTTTTGGGTTAAACAAACCGTTTAAACTTTTAAGAATATTTTTAGCGTTGAAACATTTTAAGACTCAAATTATTACCAGACTTATAGCAATTAGAAGTCAGCGCACTAAGGAGTATATCTGAAACTTAGATAGCGTTTGGACGTTTTGTACGGATCTATTCTTAACAATTGTATGAAAATGAAACCAGCAGTAGAGAGATAAATTCATTGTTATCAATTCCGACAGGCCAATATACAGGGTGTGACATAATAGTATGTCTCAACTTGAGGAGGTAAATCTACGTGCAATTTTAAGAAGAAAGTTCATATAAACATAGGTCCGCAAAAGCTTAGTTACGGAGCTACAGGGTATTGAAATTTCCGGAAAAAATTGGTTTTTTCTTCAAAACTCCTGCAGTTTTTGAGATATTTAGCCCAAATTTGGAATGCAAGCTATTTTTTACAGCCTCCATCATTAATCCTAGATTTCAACTGAAATTCACAAGGTGTTTTTTTTTCCGAGGCCATGTCTTCTTTTGCCCTTTCAAACTTTTTTTGCAGTGCGCCACTGATCAGCGTACAATCAATTTTCGTCATCTCGTCAATTTAGAAACTTTTTTGACACTTTTATCTCCAACCGTTTTCGAGTGAAAAATCATTGAATTAGAATTATTTGAATTGTATGTTATTGCCCTCGATAGGTATGCCCGAAATTTGCTTTTATTTTGATAGCTCGTCTTCTGAGACACAACTTATACATATTCAATATCAAACTAAAAAAGAACAATTAAAAAGTAAATAAATTGCTGGAAGTGTCCTCCACCTGCAAGAATACTGGCCTCTTTCCTTCGCATATTATCTCGCACTCTTTGAAATATTCCTGGGGTATTTTTTATTGTGTCACAAGAGGTAATTATCGATTTCTCAATTCTTCTACAGTGTTCACTCGAGTGGTATAAACTGAACTTTTGATATATCCCCATAAGAAAACGTCTAAACTATTTAAGTCTGGGGACCTAGGAGGTCATAAGTCTGGTTCACCCCGTCCTATCCATCGGTTGTTGAATGTATTATTCAAGAATTCCCTAGCTTCTCCATTGAAATGTCAAATCGAACCTAACCTCCTCAAGAAATTGCCGATAAGCGGGATCATTTAGTTTATTAGGCAAAAAAATGGCCCAATCAAATAGTTTTCAATTATTCCGACCCAGACATTTAGTGAGAATTGTTCTCGATTATGAGATTCTTGAATCAAATGGGGGTTTTCCTCAGCCCAATAATGATGATTGTGAACATTTTTTATAGCAGTTCTCGAAAAGTGAGCTTCGTCTGTGAACATTATTTCACTATCAAAATGAGCATTTCCTCTAATTTTATCTAAGAACCATCGTCAGAAATTCAGTCCCGAAGGAAAATCTCGAGGAAGTAGAGTTTGGACGCGTTGAATATGAAACGGGTACAATGAAAAGTCGTGGAGAGTCCTCTAAACTAGAACATGTGAAATATTCAACTGATTTCCAATTTTATTTGTACTCACAAGAGGATTCAAATCAATACTATTCAAAACTGCTTCCTCAATATCTGGAGTTCTCATAGTTTGAGTTGCACCTTTTGAATGATTATTTGATTTGCAGTAAAAGTACCAGTTTCTCTCAACCTTCTGTGGATATTTGAAAATTTTCGCCTGTCTGGTGTTACTCGATTTGCAAAGCGCACCTGATATAATCGCCTAGCTTCTGTTGTGTTTTCGTCAGCCAGACCGTACATGTAATGGATATCAGCCGATTCGGCGTTAGTAAAATTAGCCATTTTTTTCTATAGCAATAACTTCAAAAGTCTTAAAACAAATCGTTAATTTAATAAACAATTCGAGCATACACTGGTTCAACTTTGGCAACTGTCAAAATAAATGAATAAATGAAAAAAAATCAAAGCCTACTTGTAATTTTTTAATTAGAACTGCTTTCAATTCAGCGAATACATACAATCGTTTAATAATTTTTTGCTCAGTGTCAAAAAAGTTTCTAAATTGAACGAAGATAACGAAAATTGATTGTATGCCGATCAGTGGCGTACTGCAACAAAGTTTGAGAGGGCAAAAGAAGGCATGGCTCCGGAAAAGAAAACACCTTGTAGATTCTGGTTAAAATTTAGGACGTGTTATGATGGAGGCTATAAAAAATAGCTTGCATTTCAAATTTGGGCTGAATATCTCAAAAACTGCAGGAGTTTTGAAGGAAAAACGAATTTTTTCCGGAAATTTCAATACCCTGTAGCTCCGTAAAGAAGCTTTTGCGGACCTATGTTTATATGAACTTTTTTTTCTTAAAATTGCACGTAGATTTACCCCCTCAAGTTGTGACATACTATTATGTAACATCCTGTATATTCTATTTTTATATAATGACTATAGAGTATACAAGGTTGGAACTGATTCATAATCTCTCTCCTTTTTTTTCGACTTCAAACTGGCATACTCAATATTTCGAAATCTACTGAACCGATTTTGCTGAAATTTACACGACTTATTTTTTATAATACTAGAGCTTTACTTAATTTTTGAATCTAAATTTTTTTGAAAATTTGAGATTTTTCTCCAGATGTTTTTTCTCCAATAATAATTTTTTCCTACGTTACATCGTAGCAATTACTTTTTGAATGAGCAGTATGTTTCTCTTATTTTGCAAACAATGGTAGGAGAAATCATGTACACTGTCAGCCAGGATTTTGAGAAAGGGCCCTATGGAACGAGCTATATTTCCGGCATTTTTATTGTAATTTTCTTTTCAATATTGGAGATTGTTTATAAATTTATTACAGGTAGAGGTAGAACACGTTATATTTTTTATGGCAGAGTCAAAAAAAGTTTTTTATACCTATTTTTTTCGAGCATTAGAGTGGTGTAACCTTTTAGAAAAAGCAGATATTTTATGTGTGTGTTTGGGCAGACTGTTTATGGTGCCTTACACTATTTGAGTTTGTTTATCTTATTGTTGATTCATTTTTGCGATACTTGATAGAAATACCTTGTTTGGTTGAATTTTTTGGCTGCAAAATTTCATTGAAATCTGTTGAACCACATAGATTCGATCGTTTGAAAATAAATTTTTTTCTTCAACTTCGTGGGTGAATAATTTAGCTGTGTAGATTTATAGGATAGAAATGCTATCTGTTGTGACATTCTTTGAGATTCTGACAGATTGATATTTTCTTCTGGGATATCTTGTATGTGTGGTGTTTTTCGTAGACATTTTGCCACATAGAAGTATTCTTTTTGAATTATCATGTTTTCATCAAAATATACTCATTTCAATTTTTATAGTATACCAAGCTGGGTGACCTTCTTTCAAATTCAGCATCAGCTGCACAAAAGGCAAGAGAGAGGCTGCTTAAGGCTAAGCACTTGAAACCTGAAGATCCAGAAGAAGATTTATTCGGAATTCAAGTAAAAATTCCCGAACCAGTATTTTTCTGTTCTATTGAACCCCAAAGTAGTGCATATCAGACACCCCTGGACAATGCTCTAATGGAGTTAGAAAGAGAAGATCCTAGTCTGTCTGTAACTCACAATCATGAAACAGGTCAAACTGTCCTAGGAGGTGAATACTGAAACTGAGGGTAAAATACGAAGTCATTTTACTTTCTAATTTGAATGTTACAAGCATATCAAGATATTTAATTTCATCCCTAAGTACTTAACAGCTTTTCCTCATATTCCAGTTGATATGCAAGCATAATGAAGTGCTGTATCCGAAATAATCACAAATATGGTTGTGGGCGATTCGTCATTCAATTTTAAGGCAAAAATTTATATAAACATAGAACCAGAAATTCTTCTTTCTCATGTTATAAAATTATAAAAAAAAAATCGGTTTATCATAAATTTTCAATCAGTCTATTTTGTTCAAATGAGAGAGTGTTGGTACTGAAGGTGGTAAGCAGCTAATTTAGTCCCAATTAGTTTAAACTTAGGAGGTTATACCTTTTTGAGATTGAAAAAAAATCATTTTTTTCTTATTTGCTTAATAAACGGTTGAGAGTAATTAAAGCTTTAACACATTCTAAAATTCAAATCATTACTGAAGTTGTTGCAATTAGAAGTGAGGGCGTTAAGGCGCCTACACGAAACTCGCATGAATTATCAGCGTCGATCAAAATTAATCAGTTCCAAACTTTTTTTAATCTATAAACTTTTTCCAGGAATGGGGGAACTTCACTTAGAAATTATTAAAGACAGAATTCTCAGAGATTATAAGGTAGAGGCTGATTTAGGAGAATTACAAATCAACTACCGTGAGGCTTTGATAGCAAAAGCTACTGACACCTTAGAATTCTCCTCCAAAATTGGCAGCGCTGATCAAAAATTTACAATAACTTTATCTGTGATACCGACAATTGAAGAAGTTAAAGAAACCTTGATATTTGAGAAAACAACAGAAGCTGCTAAAAATATTGCAGCTATTTATTACAAACACATGTTGGCTATTAAAAATGGAATTCAAGTTGCTTTAGAGCATGGCCCTAGATTGAGTAGTAAGGTGAGTTAAAATGAACAGTTTGTACACTTTATATCAAAATTACCGCCTTACTAATTTTTACCATAATTTCAAATTTAATTTTTTGCCTGTACAATAATTTTTAAGCAAGGCATATACAGGATGCAGAAACATGCATATACGGCTGCATGGGATGTCTGCTGGGCCTCCCCCCTGTACACATAATGGTGGAGAAGACCTCATTAAGTGGAGGGACAGAAATCTGATTTCTGGACACTACATCCCCCAATGAAATTTAAGAACTCCGATCTGATCTTCTCATAAGGGAAAATGGAATAAGAGTCACTTATCATTTTGACCAAAGGAAATTTGGTCTACGTCCCATGCTTTACTCACCCCACAGGGCCCTTACAAGTTTACAAACAGGTCCAAAACCGGGATGGATACTGGCATCGGCATACCCGGCCCCAGGCAAACATTAAGATTGCTCTAGAAGATCATGTCACGGTAACACATGCAGAAGTATAAGCTATTCTGAGATATGTGCAGGAACACTTACACAGGAACTACAGAGACGCTTACATCCACATATACTCTGATAGCCAAAACGCCCTGGAATATCTGAAAGATCCAAGGATTAAATCCAAATTAGTTAACGAATGCAAAGGAGCACTACGACAACCTAGTACCACACACAGAGTTACTCTGCTCTGGTGCTCAGCCCATCAGGGTATCGAAGGGAATGAGAAAGCAGACAGCCTTGCCAAAAAGGCAACAACTGTTGGGCCTGTGGGATCTATTCTGATATTCCCACAAGCTATCCTTCCAAAATTGGAAGGGACCAATCAAGGAAGGGGGTACTTGAACTATTGTCCCTTGGCAAAAGATCTATTGGGATGGTAGTTGGCCTACTAACGGGACATTATTTCAATAAACATCTATACGTCATGAGATTGTCGGAAACCACACAGTGCCGTGGTTGCTTAGAAAGTGATGAAGCAACGAAACATATACTCTGAATGTCCCGTTCTAAGGCGAACAGGTTGAAGACATTAGGCACTGAAACACCTAGTGCCTGAATAATCCAGGAGGCCCGCTACAACAGTCACGCAAACTTCACCAAAAAGTTTCTGCAAGACTGATAACAAGAAGGACAATGGGCCAAAGGGCCTGAGTGCTGCCAATAAGCACTCCGTGCATGAATAGAAGAAGGCATATACGGGATGTTTGAAAAAATACTAATTCACTTACTAATTTTTGTCTCACTGTGTGGGATTTCTGAAGTGTACCAGTAGGTATCTATATGATTCAAAAATAAACCCCATATTTTCAGAGCATTTTAGTTTTTCATTCTTACGGTTCTATCGTAATTATCAAATGAAATTCAGAATTTAATATCAAATGAATTGAACTCTACTCCTGATAAGTACATTGCATCGACGATCCATAGAACTTATTACCACTTGATTGATATTTTCCCATATTTCACTAACTATATTTTCTTTATCATCCAAAGAAGCAGGTAGGAATAGGTGATAACTAAGAATGTCTGCTCATTCAAATAAGTTTGCATTATTAAATGCGTGTGTTATTATCAATCAAATATGTAAATTCTGTTACAGACAAATGATTGATGAATACTATTATTATTGGTTGAACATATTAGCCTTTTCTCTATTTACAATTTTTATTATAGGTGTCTAATGTTCAAGTCATGCTTCACTTTTTCTGGGTTGGTAAAGGAACATCTCAGACCATTATAACTGCAGGTACTACCCAACTAATTCAGAAGGTAAACGTTGACTCCGCATATATTAATAATTGCTTATTATTTTTTTCCACTTATGTTTTTCTAATTGACTTGTTTTTCTAATTAAATTGAAGAATTTATTGAAGGAGCAAAATTCAACCTTACTTAGATTGTTAATATCCCACTCTGAAAGAACTAGTTCTCCGTCGTACTTATTACGATAATCGTCAAGCAGGGCCTTAATAGCAGTGGTACAATTCAGTTGGATGTCATGAATAGGAGCAACAGATAGCAGTTCTATTCTCGTTTGATCTCGTTAGTGTTGCACACCTATTCACAATGTCCTACTGAATTGCAACAACTATATATCGATTCGCTTCGTTGGGCCCCGCCAACGATCCGACACAGAAGAATTATTAAAGGAAGCGATTTAAACAACTAGTTGATAAAAATCGTAGAGAAGAGGGAAGAACAGTCTAGTTTAATCATTTGTCACAGCTCAACACGCGTTTCAGCCGTGTATCGCTCTCTGAAAAACGCGGCTCACCTTAAAGTGGGGATATTTCGAGATACCTAGATAACATGTTTACAAATACAGCTGCACACGACTACTATAAATTCAAGAGCCCTGAAGGAAAAAAAAAATATTTTGACAGATAAATAGTGAAAATATAAATTTGTTCATACAATGCCTTAGGGAAGCGTCGTGGGAACTTATTCTACACCCTTAATCAGAATTCTAGTGAATACGACGTAAATATTTTTGTCGAAACATGGTTAAGTGCGGATTTCGCCGAGCCTGAGGTTGGGTTTGCTGGGTTCAATGTATTTAAAATGGATCGGAACATTAATACTAGTACCAGAAAAAGGGGTGGGGGTGTGCTTATGGCTGTGAAACAAACCTTGATAGCGAGGGTGCTACCTGTTGAGAGCATCGACGTCGAGCACCTGTTTGTTAAAATCGATTTAGGCCCTAGAAAGATCATAATTGGCTCTACATATATTCCTCCAGGTTCGAGTGACATAATTTATAACAGTCATTGGTTGGCTGTTGAACAGATGGCAGAGAGTAATCCTGATCACTTGTTGTACCTGTTTGGTGACTATAATCTACCCCAGGCTCATTGGATGTTGGTGAACGAGGAGGGGTTATTGAATCATGCACCAGCTGGATCCGCACTAATACTGGGTGAATGTTTTTCTTTTTTGGGACTGAAACAGGTGAACTGAATTCCCAATTCACATAATGTTTTTCTTGATTTAATTTTCTCTAATAGTATATTTTTTATTGATGTTCATGATCCTTCTGACCCACTGTAGGATAATCATTTTCATCATAAGGCTGTAGAATGTAACTTGTTATAGAGGCTTTTCAGGCCCTTCCCTTCGAAGAGACTTTTTTTGATTTCAAAAATGCTGATTATGGATCTTTCAAATAATTATTTTTCTCCTATAAATTGGGAGTTAATTTTAGGTAATACAAATATTGATTCGATGGGTGAAAACTTTTATCAGATAATGCGAAATGCATGTTTTGACTTTGTACATTTGAAGAAGTCTATGAGTTTCCCTAGGTGGTATTCTTTTGACCTCAGGTGATTGATCATTGCAAAGAAGGAAGCTCACGCTAAGTTCAAAGTTTCTGGTGCTGTTTTGGACCAATTAGCCTTTTCGCAGTCAAGATCTCAGTGCAAAATTTTATCTAAGCAGTGCTATGACGGATATTTGGTGAGGATAGAGAATTTTATTTCGGAAAATCCTAAGGAATTTTGGAACTATGTTAACTCCTCACGAAGGGATCATGGTATTCCGGGTGGTGTTTTCCAGAATGGGCAGTGTTCTGACTCAGGTGAAGATGTGGTAAATCTCTTCAACAGAAAACTTTTCTGCCGTTTATACTAACAACGCTGTGAACATCGGTGATTGCTGTTTTAAAACAATTTTCAGTATTCCTTTTCTCGTTATCAGTCTTGAGGCATTGTTCAGAGAGAACTCATTGCTGAAGGATGACGTGATCTGTGGTCCAGATGGAATTCCCCCATACTTTTTGAAAAGATGTATATATTCGCTTATTATCGATCATTGGCCAGCGGTATTTTTCCAGATCTGTGGAAGAGCAGTTATGTGACACCTATCCATAAGAGTGGCGATAAAGCTAATGTTAGGAACTACCGTCCTATTAGTAAATTGTCGACCATCCCTAAGTTGCTTGAACTCTTTGTGACACGACATCTCTCATGGTATTGTTGGAATATAATTGTAAATCAGCAACATGGTTTCACCTTACGCAGATTTCAGTAAAGCCTTTGACAGAACGAATCACAAATTGCTCGTAGAAAAACTGAGAAGAATGGAATTTTTTTTTGACTCTAAATTACTGTCAGGCAATATTTGTTGGCCAGAATTGCTTGAGCTTGTGAACGTGAGAGTATCAGTTAGAACGACTCGTGGCTCTGATTTGTGTCTTGTGCCCAACTAATTACGGCTATTCCAGCACTCTCACACGTTGTATGAGGGTGGTTAATGAGTATTGTGCTCTGGGTGTTGAATTCATGGGTATAAACTCAGAGTAAATTTCAGTTGTCACTCAAAAAACTCTTCTGACAAAGCATGCATTCTTATATATTTTTAGACTTCAAATTCAGGTTAGTCTTTTGGATTTTTTTTTCTTTTGTACCGTCATTTATACATTGTGTTATATCATTTACGTTATTTCTTTCATGTGTGTTTGAATAACTATACATATACAAATGTTCTTAAAACTGCTTAAAGGGGTATCCCATTTACGAATAATAAATGAATAAATAAATTGAAGATGCAACAATCTCCTACCAAAAATTTCATCTTACACTCATGAAGTGCCATACCTGCATCCTATTAAAAAGAAACAAATTAAAAACGGTAGAACAAAATGGACAAAAAGATACATCAAGGTTGTTCATCTCAAAAATGAAGTAGAAGCAGACCATACAATTTTCACAGTGAGAAAAGATGAAATATCAAAACAAATATATCTAATGCTGAAAATAAAACAAGAGCAATATGGAAAATTATCAATGAGGAGTTAGATAAAACGAGAATTAATGCAGACTGCAACTCCAAACTAACAGCGGAACAACTAAATGATTTCTTCTCTGGCATTGGAGAATGTGTGTCCCAACAATACTCATCTTCGGTTGATGAAGCAATGAAAAAGATTAGAAGTAATAATAATGTTTCACTAAAATCCCCACTTTTCAACTACCCATCGACCGAGGGGGATCGATATTGTCAAAAAAATTAAGCACAAGACAACTGCTGATATTTAAGGTCTGAACACAACTCTTCTGAAAAGAATATTTCCCATAATTTGTACATCTATTTGCTTTATCATAAATCAATGTCTTGAAGAAAAAATATTCCCAAATAGCCTGAAGATTGCCAAAGTTATTCCAATATAGAAAAAAGGTGACAAATGATTCAAACAGTTACAGACCTATATCAATTCTACGAACAATATCTAAGATCTTTGGGGAAATACTGAAACGCTGACTTGTAGGATTCCTGGAAAAAACGAATATTGGGTGATAATCAACACCGATTTAGAGCAGGCAGGTCTACAGTTACAGCATTGGTTAAACTGATGGAGGCGGTCACAGTGTCAGAGGGTCGAATTCTAGCCTGTGACCTAACAAAAGCATTTGATTGTGCTATAATTGCAGAAGCTGCAATATTATGGGGTCCGTGGTAGGGTGCTAGACATGTATGAATCCTATCTGGGCGAGAGAAAGCAGACTATCTCATGGGTGGGGCACGTGCCACAAGTAAAAGTTATACGAATGGGTGTTCCCCAAGGATCGATCTTGGGTCCGGTATTATATATAAATGATTTACCATCCAATATACCCAGCCGAATGACTTATCTGTATGCTGATGATACAAGTATTCTTTTTGCTGTGGACCCCACTGTTGACGGCGTTCTGTAGAAATTTGGCCATTCAGTTGAGAGTGCTGAGAAATGGTTCTCATCAAATGGGCTGAAATTCGTGATAAATCACAAAAAACTAAATTTGGAACAGATACTGGTAATGATGAACCAATAAACCTATTTGAAGTCCTAATTGCCGGGATCTCATTTGGCACGACCATCTAACAGCTCTCACAAGAAAACTGTCAACTGCTACTTTTACAATCAGAAGAATGGAGATAATTGCATCATCAAAGATTGCTAAAATCACTAATTTCGTTAATTTACATTCTGTTATAAAATACTTGTGTGGAGACAGAATACAGACCTAAATAGGATTCTCTTGAAACAAAAGGAAGCAGTTAGGAGCATATGTGGTTGTGCAAATATGACGAGCTGTAGGGAGCTGTTTGTAACCCTGAAAATACTCACCATTACCTTAGTAAATATACTTAACTGCTTCAAACATGTACACAATAACAAAAACAGATTCTCCATCAATGCGGATTTCAATGGATATGATACCAGGCAGAGAAACGTGTTTACTATAAATCTTCATCTCTTGAAAACTCAAGTTTGTACCAATTATTGGTGTATTAAATTCTATAACTCCATACCAGACAAACTAAAGAGGCTGCCAAGTACCACTTTTGAAAGATGTGTGAAGATACTCCTACTGGGCAGGACAGTCTATACATTTGTGGAATTTTTCGAACGTGTACTCAAGTGGAATTGAATAACATTTCGTTTTAATATTTTGATGTTGGTTAGTGTTTGACGTTTTGAACATTTTTGTATTTGTATTTTCAATCGCGCCCTGAATTCGTAACTATGTTGACAAGTCATGTAATCCTTTGATGACAAAAATAAATGATCAATTATCAATTATCAAGACCCCATTGGACTATCTCAGGAGTACAGAGTATATTCGGAAAGACATGCTGTTGGGGACTACATGGCTTTGTATGACTTTATCGCTGAAGAAGTTAAATCTGTAGTAAGCAAATTCAAAAACAAAACATCAATGAATATATACGTTCTGAATTAAGTTATATTAAAAAAAATACATATCATTGCTGAGCCTTCTGCACTGTCATGAGTATTTTGAGTAAGGTGTGTTCCTAGCTGAACTTAAACAAACTAGATCAGCGCCAGTACATAAAAAGGGAAACTATCGGAACTGCACAACTAAAGACCCCTCTTTGTCTTGCCTGTTATGTCTAGGGTGTTCGAATAACTACTGAAAAATAGATCACTGGCATATCTCGATTCTAATACAATTGTAAGGGAATGCCAGCACGGTTTCATAAGGTGTAAATCGACAGTCACAGTGATGATAGAATATCTAATGGATGTAGTGGATAACAAGGAGATTGAAGTTAACTGCTGTGATTTAAGCAGGGTTTTCGATCTCATGCAAAGGAATATTTCAAGCATGAGCTTGAGATAGGGCTCTTAGTATTGTGCATTGAAATATTATTGGCTTTCAATAATCGTAGAGATCTGAAATTTTAGCAACAGTCTTCATTTGAGCAATTAAATATTCCACTGATAGTCCGGACCTGTATTGTGAGTTTAAGACCATACGTAGATAAAACAGGTCTCAAATGATGCTACATTGAAAAAAAACCAAAATGGACTCATAAACAGATTTCAAACACGTTTATTTCTCGTAGAAAGCGATAACTATTTTTTCAGGTGAATTTTTCGTCATTCATCAAAATCAAAAATTTATTTCAAGGCCATTTCAATGGTGCCAAAAGATTTTATTACATGGCTTGTACACACTGTTTGTGCGGTTCGAGCACCCGTGAACAAATCATTGAAAAAACATTATACAGGGTGTTGTATCGCTCGAAACACAATTTTGTACATTTATTCAGCCTGGTCCTGAAATTTTTGAAATTCATATTCCGCATTGGATAGATCCTGCAAAGGTGATCATGTGTGCCGAATTTCTTGGTATTCGGTGTAACAGTTGCAGAGTTGTGAAATTTTTGAATATTAAGCGAAATTCAGAAAGCAGCCTGTATATCTGAAACGAAGCTCCTCAGGGGGTTAATAGGGGGGTGTTTCGAAATCACCTCAGTCACGTCTATCGTCGATTTCTGATTCGAGGGGGAAAAACTTTTCCGATTTTGTTTATCCCCGTAACTTCAATCTCCCTAACGGGAGTGAGCACAACCCCTGATTTTGAATAGGGATGAGGGGTGTTGCGATACCTCATTTTGAAGATCTTATCGAGTACTATCTATCCCTAAATTTTTCCTTCAAAATTTCCATCGTCAACGAAGGGCAGCTAAAAAAGTGGAAGACTACTTACTTTTGTGATTAGTTTATTAAGTGCTGGTAATGGGCACCATCCACTTCCATGTAGTAAAATAAGTCTTGCTCAAATCGTTCATGTACATTACTCAACATTTCTGGTTCAATTTGACGGCATTCATTAATGATCCGAATTCACATATCATAAAGTGACTCAGGTCGGGTAGCGTAAATCTTAGATTTCAGGTGATAACTAGCGTTCTGTAGTAGTTCTAAATCAATTTGGCTAGTGATAACACCGGGTATAAAAAAAGGCCGATGATGTGATTTCCATAAATACTCGCCCAAACATGTAACTTTTGGGGATGCTGAGTATGCTCTTCTCGAAATAATCTTTGATTTTCATATGACCAGAACCGACAGTTATGCCTGTTTACAGTGCCGTTAAGGTAAAATGAACACTCATCCGAAAAACCGATAGTGAACATATAGTTTAGATTATTGTTAATAATTTCACTGACCACTTCACAGAACATAAGTCGGCGATCAAAATCATCCTCATTCAGTTCCTGAATCAATCGTATCTTAAAAGGATGAAACTTATGTTGTCTTAAAATTCTCATGATTGTTGTGCGTGAAACACCAGACACATTGGACAATTTCTCTCTCTTCGTCTCCTTTATACACCCTCTTTTTGTTGCCGACTGAACCAATAGCGTCAAATTTAGCAATCAATTGCACAACGTAAGCAGCGGATACATATTTTTCCGGATGTCGTTCGTTAAATAAAGCCGCTGTTAATCGCGCAGTCATTATTTCTGAAGAATAATTTTATCATTTCCACCCTTTCTTCTACGGAATACATCATTTTAATCCTACTACAAATTTATAATCGTTTTGGCATAGTTTCAACGTTCCTGAAAATTCACGATAAACTAAGGTAAATCAAACACATGGTCTATCAACTTTTTCGAACAAAAAATTAACGAATAAATAAAAACATTGCATACCTCGAGGTAAATTCATCATAAGCTAGCCATACACCAGCGTTCTTTACTACATGGAAGTGAATGGTGCCCATTTTGAGCACTTAATAACTTAATAAACTAATCACAAAAGTAAGTAGTCTTCCACTTTTTTAGCTGCCACTTCGTTAACGATGAAAATTTGGAAGCGAAAATTAAGGGTCAGATAGTACTCGATACGATCTTCAAAATGGGGTATCTCAACACCCCTCATCTAAATTACTTTCTGTTCTAATTGATCAAAATCATTTTAGATGATTAGAGAGGTGGGAACAGACATTTTGGAACCTGTTATGAGTTTGGAAGTTGTTACACCAGATGAATATTTGTCTGCAATTTTAGCTGATCTATCAAGAAGAAGAGCGATTATTGAAGATATATCCATCAGAGCAAATACCAAAGTAATTATTTTATATTGAATTTTATGTTGTGCAGCTGAATAATTAGAATTAAATTTAATTATTATTAAATTATATCTATAATTCAGAAACTGATTCAATGTTTTTAACTATTGATATGATAATGAGAGATTATGTCCTATTGATATTGAATTCTTTCAGGTGGTTTGCTCCCAAACACCATTATCCGAATTGCTTGGATATTCCACTATATTGAGGACAATTTCATCAGGTACTGCAACTTTCTCAATGGAATTATTGAAATACAAAGGAATGCCTCCACTGGAAGAAGAGAAAGCCATAAAAAATGTTCGAGGATTTTAAATTATATATTAGGAATTTATTGAATTGTTTAAATAAAACATTACAAGTAAAAAGCTTAATATTACTGTTACAATTATTTAGAGTTTTTTAATCTTCAGGTTTATCTGGAGGTGGACCACATGGTTGAAGCATCTTTTCCATAAGATTGAATCTTACTCGTGCTTTCGCTTCATTTTCACACACGGCGAAATAGTTTAATAGATCTGGATGACCCAAGTAACTAGAATAACTGTCTCGGTGTTGGTTAACTAACCATTCATACTTTGTGGTATCTGCGTGTCCTGTGCCGATGTATTTAGATTGCAAATGTTCCAATTGACTGTGAATGTTATATCGATCGCCCATGTTTCTTTACCACTACGTTAATGGATGAACGGAATTTTCTGATTAATCAGTACCGATAATAACGCAAGTTACTGAAATTTATATACAAACTTCAATAATAACCTCAAATCAATTGACCATAAAATAAAATCTAATTTCTTATGAATGGTCTTTCGAATTATACATTTTTTCCAGTACGAAGCAATCAGTGTAAAGTTGGGGAAGTTTGTATTAAGGAAAAACAACAGTTAGTGTAGAAAACAGCCAAGTATTATTTTGCATAAAAACCCTATCCTGTCGCTATAAGAAACTGGAAGAACAATTGGCTGGGGTTATGTTAGATTATGGCTATGCCTTAGCACACGTTTTGACGCTATAAGAAGGAAGAAAAGAGTTCGTTCAGCTGATATGCAGTGATTTAATTTTGACCACTGCATGTGACTTGGTGGGAATATCACAATTCACACGCTTTTCACTTTTTTTTCCGGCGAAGGTGTTGTATATGTCTATGAATTCGAAAGAGTCTCCTTCAAATTGAAGGGCATTAAATTCCGAAGGCCAGATAACTTGTAATAATCTCTGTGGTGGCAGTTATCATTGCACGGCATAGGAGAGTGGTTCGGAATCCACTATAAACTGTAGGTCTAACTGTATAAATGGACATAGTATCCGAGCACAAGGTTAAAAGAATAAAGAAGAAGAAAGAAAACCGCTAAATTTTTAAATTTTCATCCAAGAGTTGGGTTATGTTGAAATTTCATTTTTATCCTCTCAGGTTTTTTCATTTCTGAAAATGGAGCACGAAGGACAGATTGAAGTTGTTATTTCTGATTATATACTGACGCCTCTTTCGTGTTCCTCTTTAATAAGTGAGATCGTGAAATGTTTAATTTACCAAAAATGCCAAATACCCTATTCTTATAATTGGCTCAAGAGTGCGATCAATAGGAGAAGAAGGCAAGAAAAGGAAGCTGAAAATGAAGATAATTTGAGTAAAAGGAATATAAATTTTACGGTAGAAAATCACTTTCGAACTGCATCAAAATTGTATGATGATGTGGAAGAAGCTATGAAAGAATTAGGTGGTGAGTTAACTCGAAGTATTGTGAGTGAAGTTGTTATATTATTTGGTCCAACCCCGATATGTCCAAAGGAAGTCTGCACAATAAGGTTACCTAAATTGGCATATGGCCATTTTGAAGAATCACATGTTAAGGATGCTCTGAAACATCAGCACAAGGCTTTAAGGTATATCTTTCAGCTTATGTTTCACTCTGACTTCAGAGAATTGCTATATGTAACTATGTCACTTATTCTTTACGCTCTGATACCAGTTCTCTTTTCATTTTCAGACAAGTGTTTCTTTCCAATATTTGGATGGATACAGTGGACTCAGCCATACCTTGTACAAATACTTATATTTTCATTAAAAAAGATGATGCATCACACACAAAACATTTCAAACCGTGTGATCCACTAAGATTCCAGATGAGTGTAAAACAGTATTCAATCAACCTAACTTGGGAATGTTCCAAGGAGTCCTTGTGTTGCAAGAATTTAACAGTGTTCTGTGAAAAATCCCAATCACATATTAGACAAAATGAAGTAGAACTTTCAGTGCTGCCAACAGATAAACAGATGTGGTATCAATTTGAATATTCAATAAAAGGATTCAAAAATGTTTATGTTAACAAATCTGCTGCGTGTGATTTATGGTGAGATTGATTTTAATTCATTTATAAAAACTTGCTCAATTTTTAGGAAACTAAGTAAGATGAATTAAATATATTGCAATTAGATTAATTTTACCTAAATTTAATTTTATATATAATACTATTGATTTATTGAATTTGAAGCATTTGGAATTTTTAATTAGAATATTTATTTAACTCATTATGTTCATAATGATACTTAGAAGGAAAAGTTTTGAACTTCATGTGGTGACGAAATATTTGTAATATAACCCATAATCAGTAATCTCGTCATAATTCAATAACCAATAACTACAAAAATTTTCACTGTCAGACAACCTATTTTCATTTGGGTAATCATCGCCTTTCATTCAATCTTCATTTAGTCATGCTAAACTACTTATATTATAAGTTGGGTGTGAAGGTATTCAGTAAGGTAAAAGCACTAATGCTAGACAGTTTAAGAACCATGCATCACTTATTCTTCCAAATAAAATTCATTAACTACAAATTTACAATTCTGACTTTTTTCCTTGATAGAACAACATTCGAACATTATATTTTTCAAACAAAAAACTCATTGCAGAAAATATTTTTGAATCAAATAAATTTTTTTTTCAAGTTCGTCAAGTGAACTAGTAGATGATAGCACTTGAAAACGAAACCACTAGTAGTAGACATCTGCAAGCGCTAATGGTTGACATAACTTGTCTTATTTAATATCAAGAAATTAGACAGAAAAAGTTACTTTTCTTTGACAAATTTTCGACATGAAGGAAAAAACAAACTTGAGGATTGGAAATATTCGACTTATACTTAAGGTGAACAGATTATCTAGCCATCAACTGGTAATGAGATATCAAATTTGTTTTTGATTCTATCACCTGTTACTATCATTTTAGGGACGTCAGTGATTTTGATTATTTGAGATATACTTATTTCACTTATGTCTTTCATTTTCTCTGAACACAGTTTTATATTCGTCGCAGCTCACCATTGCCAGAACTTCAACGACTCTTCTGGAAACTTTTTGAATTATGCAAACAAATTTGTGGAATTTATTCTTTCTGGGAAAGTTGAAAAATAGCAGAATCACCCTGCTTCAGTTTACTTTTATCAATTTCATGCTCATCAGACAATATCATCAGATATATCGTCTAAGCTGTCGCCAGATTCCTGCCATTCTTCCTCCTCTGTACTTGTATCATGGTCATGATCAGTCCTTTTTGCCTTTTTTCTGTCAGTTTTAGGTTTTTTATCAGTTAATTTTTGAGCAGTCTTCAGTTTTTGTGCCTCTTGAATTTGTTGCTTTTTCTTCCTTTCTTCTAACCTTCTCCATTTCTCTTTCTCTAATTTATTTTTCTTCTTCTCCTTGTTCTCATGATATTGTTGCTATTGCAATGAAGATACAACAGAGGGTACTTTTTTCTTCTTCCTTTCTGAGCAATTTTGAGCAATTTTCTTTGGGTATTAGCCAGAACAAAGCTCTTTTGAATGCAATTGGTATTATCGCATCTTTATTGCTTGATTTCTTTTCTGTTGGTACTGATGTAGATTGCATCATCAAGTTATTTTTACTCACGGTCGCTTCATCTGGAGTCTTTAATAGGTGTTCTCAGGACTTTCTCAAAATCATCCATCTCAAAATTCAAATATTCCTTGATTAGTTTATCGAAGTTGTTGTTCCAGTTGTGCTGTCGTTCTTGTTCTCTGATGGTTCAGTTCGTGTTTCATCATTTTCATTCACAGCTGCATCAGTATTGCTGTCATCCAAGAGTTGAAAGTGTTATTTCAAGGACATTATTGTTTAACTATACTAAAACCGTAAGGAATAGGCGTAGACAAATGAGAGAATTCGGCGGGGGAAAGCAGGGGATACTGGGTGGAGATTTTTTGGGCGGAGAAATTTTTTTCGAATAATGGACAATTTACTCTAATAGATCAGGGTTTTTTCCGTCCGACGACTCCCCGTTGGAGTCCGAGCGACGTCCGGGGGCGTCGCTAAGGCCCCTCGAAAAAAACAGGAAAAAGCGCGCCGGGGCCGCAACGAGTAAAATCCTGGGAAAATTTCGGCGAAAAACGAAAATTCCATCCTTCCGAACGAGGAATACGCTTTTTACCCGGTCGAAAAATTCGAAAAAAACCCGTCTCCGAGAGGATTTAGAAAATCACTCCGAATTGGAAGGGGGGGGATGTTAGCCTAAACGGCCGAATATCCAGCCGCGGTTTCTGAAGAAGAAACGCTCTCCAAGAATTCTTCTGTTCCCATAGCATAGTCTCATTCCGATATTCCGAACCGCTCCGCAGCAATCCGCCTCCATAGTTGTTCCTTTTCGAGCGACCGCCGAAAACGACGAAAAGGACGACTTTTCCCAGGCCATATAGAGTGCCTTGACAGTATCTACCTTCAACCTGCAAAATAGGCGTTTTGGAGCCGTTCAAAAACGTGTTTCTAGATCGGATTTCTCGCGAAATCCTCCGTCGATATATATTTCGATATTTTCCCTATTAGAAAATGTCTTTTATAAAATTTGAATAATTCCACGTCTTCTTTGGCTCTAAGCCATACATCACAACTTCTGAACTGTGCAATTTTTTGGTCATCAATGTATTTTTCTGAAAATTTTTTTCCTATTTCCAATTCCTTAATGATCAACATTTTCTGTAGGTATGTTAAATCGGTGGATTCTTGGTTTGGTTTTTCCAAAATAGAGCACACCTCATCAGGATTCCAGGGTATTATTCCACACTTACGAAAACCATTTTGGAATATTTCAGGCGCCAATGTATTTTTCAATACTTTATCTTATAATGGACAAAAATTTGTCTTGCGTAAAACAGGCGAATCAATATTTTCTATTTTCCAAGAATGCACTGATTCTCTCCATGCTCCAGAAAACTGCAACTTCCATTGACTGAAGTAAATGTGTCGCATTAGGAAAGAATGTTAAGAGGTAATCCATCTAAAAAATTTGCTGATGTTCCTCTCAAAATTTCCAGGTATCTTTGTCCATTAAGATTTTCCTCATAAATGTGATAAGCCAACAAATCATTCATTAAAATTGCAAAAACGTTCACGCTGAATTTATTTTGGAAACCAATAACCTCAATGAAATGTGGATTTTCTGTGGCCCAAAAATGTCGATTTCTCCTGTTGGTTATTCTACTTTCATTGAACTTGGCATATTATTTTCAGAATTGTCTCATCTTCTTGAAGCCGAATTAATAAATTTTCACAGAAATTTAGCCGCTTGGGTTGGTTTAAATTTTTGTAGTCTGATAAAAGAATACGGGTGCATGTTATGTTGCTTAATGATCCTTTGAATGGAAGTACAACTCAATCCAATATCCATTGATGCTGACTTAAAGGACGCATGTGGATTGGCACGAAAATACGCTAGCGTATTAATTTGATTGTCGTCGTCCTCGAGAATTGGTTTTCTTCTAGTTTCTATGTATTTTGTTCCTCCAAATTGCAGAAAATTGCTTCTAATCCTTCGAAATTTTGTTTTACTCATAGGCGCCAAATTTGGAAATTGGTTATTGAATTGCCTGCAAGTTCTATCCACCACTTTTTGACATTCGCCATGAATTTAAAAATAGGGGCCATCCATAAATTACGTCACATGAATTTTAGGACTTTTAACCCTCCCCGTCCTTGTCAATAGGTTGTCACATTTTATAACCCCTCCCCTGATGTGACATCACATATTTGTCAAATTTATGCATGTATTCAAAAATAATCAAAGAAAAATAGTTATTTTTATTTTTTCTTATTTTATTAAATAATCTTTCATAAAATCAACATAAAGTGAAATATTTCAGATAACTGGAAACAAACGACTAGTTAGTAAACAATAAACGACTAATTCATTAAAAACGAATAATTATGTTAATAAAAGATACATTGTGTCCATGGACCTTGGACCCATTCTTTTATATTAGCTATTACTGGTAAATCAGGCACTTCATTTTGATTCTGAATTTGAACATCAAGAACATCCTTAGTGTCAACATCGTTTTCCTCATCCATAAAGCATCGTCATCATTCATTAAACAAAGAATTTCTCTGGCACGTCTAGCCGCAATTCTTTGAGGACGAATTTTGCGATAGGTAACATCTCTTGTTTTTATGTGATTGTTTGTGTTGATTAGAGGCTTTATATGAGGAAAATATAGACTACATAAGCTACACGATCTTTTAAATATGTATGACTCGACACTGGGACAATAACTATCGTATGGAACTTGTTTCAAATGGGATGATGCTCGGAGATTTAATGATAACTGTAGTAGTAATGGAGCAAACTTAGCCTCGTTGTCATCAGTTCCTGCTGCTACATAACCTTTAGATGTCTGTTTAATCAACACAGGCGGTGGTAAAAATCCTTCTTTTAATAATTGCCAAAGATTAGAACGTCGTGCTTGGCAACATGTGATAGTCTCGCATTTCACTATTTGTAAGAAATACTGTGACTCACGTACGTGATTAGCATACCAAGTAGCATTATTTTTAACATCATAGCTTGTTCAGCATCTAATTTAGTATCAGTTGGTACAACATATTCAGCAACTACAGGAAATTCATCAATGACTAATTTGCTCCAAATATCAGCCAACACATTTCCCGCACTTTCAAAGTTTCGTTTTCTAGCTCCAAGTCGGTAGTTCGATTGCTTGAATCAAGATGTGACCCAAAATCATCATGATTTAACACTACACCAGTAAGTTCGCGACTAAGAGGTGCCATGCGTCGTTCAACTCTGTTAAATGCACTCCTTCCTGGGGCATTTGTGGCTATAAAATTGCATCTAAATCAAAATCTTTAAAATGTTTCAAAGCTGAAACTATAACCCGCTCGTACCGTGGATTTTCATCGGGACCACCATCGCACGTGAAAATAAAAACAGGTTTTACAAAACCTTCTCTGGTTCTCAATAAGTTCTCAAAAGTTGGTAATTCAGATAGCTTATGAATGTCGATAGCATGAGTCTCTGCATTGGAAGATGAATGTTTCCCACTACGAATTGCTACATATGTAGGCCCAGAGTACGTCACAGCTTCAGGTGATCCTTCACCATCTTTTTAATTACAATGCCCGCATAGACAGATGGAATAAGTTTATGTTTCTCAGCGACTACAAAATCATGATCTGGCAACTGTACATGGTATTTAAGGTGCATTAATATTGGTGCTTGAGCGTTAGCTGCTGTAATGCCTAAAGGTACACGTGCTTTATCATCCATTGATAAGAAGAAAACTTGATCAGGACCCAAAACTGAAGCTACAGATTCAAGATTTCGTATAGTAGCCGTACAAAATTTGCCATTTTTATGCTTTGAGTGTAAAGTAGAGTCTGGTTTACAAAGCTTCACCGGAACGGTTACCACGTGTTTTTTACCTTCCACCGTATTAACTCGCTTAGGGAGAAGTCTCAAATACAATCCCGACCGACTGATAGTATAGCCTTGCTTAAATAGTTCAGCTTGCAAGTCGTCTAATGTTTTACAACACCTTATGACTTCAGTACGACGCCGATCATCAGCTGCACCACCAAAAAGTGCAATTGATTTTATTACTTCGAGTAAACCAGATTGATTTTCTTCGACTCTAGGTCGACCAACAGTGTTTCGAAGTTTTAGAGCAGTTGCTACATCAGGATTATTTTCACACAGTTCTAAAATTTTTTGTTTTTTAGTATCACGGCTTTTTTTTTGGCGTTCCGCTGCATCAATTTTTCTTTTCAATGAGGTCTTTTCTGCTTGAATATCTTTTCTTAATGTTATTATTTTTTTGGTAGCATCATCTGTCGCTATACCAGCATCGCGTGCTAGTACTAAGCTATTGAGTTCAGACTCGAGTACAATAATTTTCTTCTTGGAAGCATGTTGACTAGGAGTTGGTTTAGATACTATTTGATGTGACTGACATCCACTCGATTCTACTATAACATCTCTAATTTCTTCTGAAATACTTTGTTTAGTGTCCTCCTATAATTAAAAGTAAACATGTAACATATTAAATATGGGTACTATTCACCAAATGTTTCTAAAACCACCAACTACAGTACAATAAAAAACTGCATATAAGAAATGATATAAAACAACCCTGATTAAATAGACACAAAAGATGTTACCGACAATATTATAATAGTCTAGATTAAAGATATCCGACTGATTCAGTTTAATTATTTACATTATAAATGTTAAACTTACTTTACTGTCCTGTGGCTTGACTAGTGCTAATGCTTTTGAGGAAGAAGGATTTTCGAAAAAAACTCAAAAGTGTCCTTTTTTCGTCAATTTTACTTGTAACTCTTTAATTTTTGATTCCGTCTCATCTTCAATGTTATCATTACCTTTTAACCTTTTCCATAAAGTGTTAACTTCCTCTTGTATAGTTTGTTTTTTTTGTCAGCATAAGCTGCACTATAGGCATCAAATAATTTGCGGTATAGATTACGTAAATCAATATTTTGTTCATTTTAAAATTGTTTACTAAATTAAAAATATCAAAATAGCCAAACTGAGAAAAACAATGACTGTCACTCAGCAAGAGTCGATTGTCAAGTAAACAATAGGAATGTATTAAAGTCACTGCGCCGGCGCGTGTGGTGGCGCTTGTCGAAGATCTCGCAAACAACCGACGCGCGGAACGATAAAAAAGCAAGCAAGCATTCGCTGACGATTTAAACCTATTTAAACCCTTACCATTATAATTTTTTGTTTTTGTAATTTAAATTTTAACATGTGACATCACACAGCTTTTGATCCCCCCTGCCCCTTGTCACACTATGTCACATTACGGTGATACCCTCCCTCCCCCTTAACGTGTGACGTAATTTATGGATGACCCCATATCCTCGTTTGAATAA
Source organism: Cryptolaemus montrouzieri (assembly GCA_013387265.2). Lineage (NCBI taxonomy): Eukaryota > Metazoa > Arthropoda > Insecta > Coleoptera > Coccinellidae > Cryptolaemus > Cryptolaemus montrouzieri. The sequence continues at coordinate 36,129,070 of JABFTP020000185.1, read as the reverse complement.
TCAGCCATTTTATTATCAATCTGGTGTTTTTCAAATATTTTCACTTTAAATTACCAACAATTCTTGTTGAGATATCAAATTCGAATGAACGAAGTGACAAGTACATTAATTTTAGGCACCTGTCAGGTGAGCGTAGCCAGTTCAGCTACTTGATTCAAATATTTCAAAGCATTCTCTGTTGGTTCTTGCAAAATCATCAAAATTCAATATATTCCCAAATTATTTCGGAAGTATAAGAGATGGCTATAGTACATGCTGATACAATTCCATCTGAAATTTGACGCTTCATCTGATGGCGATATAAAAATTGGCGCGTGCCATTTGAAAAAATTGAGTTATTGCTGTTTGAAAAAGGCCAAATTAAAAAAATCATACAAAACAACGCAATAAACATTTGACATGTGTAGACTGCTTAAAAAATTCCTTGATCATTCTTCTATCCACCCAAGCAAAAATTGTGTCTGTAGTGCAAAAGATCTACGAGCTACAATTTCTTTAAATGTTCCTCAAAAATCGAGTTGATAACAAAAATAATTAAATCTGTCAAAAGTTTTGACAGATAAGTGCCAACAACTTGGGTATTTTTTGCCTTGGTCAAATGTCGGTTCTAGATGTATAATAAAAAAGGTAGATTGCCATTTGAAATAACAAAGTGATGACCCACTTCCGGTATAACCGGAAATTGTATCACTTCGAAAATATTTCACTTCAATTGGAAATCGCTAGTTATGGCTGCGTATAAAATTTCAGCTTTATATTGTAATTGGAACTCAAAAAAAATTTTAACGGACGGTCAACGGTCAACTCAACTGATTGCTTATCGAAAATGCCAAGGATCTGGGAATTCCTTAAAATTATTGCAAGATGTAATAACTCGCTGGAAGTTCTCATTTTACATGTTGGAACGTTTTTTATCATTGGAGGATGCTATAAAAGCAATATGGCTATGGTTAACTTGGATACAACATAGACATTCAATGAATGGATTTTAATACGCCAAGTTACTCAAGTGTTCAAGCCCTTGGAGGCTATTATAAAAATGATTTCTGGCGAGAACTATTGAACAGCATCACTTATGATTCCTGTGGCAAATGGAATGATTTATGTGTTCAAAAATTTTGAAGTGAATTCGTTTTTGCCACCAGTGCAGAAAATGTTGGGAAGAATTCAAAATTCACTGCAAGAGAGATTTGGCAATATCGAACATAGCAGCACTCTTTTCATTTGCACATTCCTGGATCCTATGTTTAAACACATTGCTTTCCGTGAGACAAGCACGGCCGATAGCTTAAGAAAGAATATAACTTCTTTAGTTGCTGAAAAATTTGCCGTGAAATCTGCGAATTTTTCTCAAATTGCTAAATCATCGCAAGGACAAGATCCGGATAAAAGGTCAGAGGATGCTGCCTTAGCTTCAGTATGGATCGAATTTGATAAAATAGCTGCTATCTATCAACCTGGAGGAACACATGGCAGTAGAGCCATAATCGAAGTGCAAAGATATGTGGAATATGAAGTATTGCCACGACAGGAGAATCCTCTAAAATGGTAGCAAGACCATAAACATATTTTTCCACATCTTGCACAGGTTGCTCAAGAACAGCCACCTCTGTACAGTGCGAGAGGTTATTATCGAAGGCAGGATTGATGGTTTAAGAAAGGAGGAGTCGTCTCAAAAGTGACAAAGTGAAAATGTTGCTTTTCTTAAATGCCAATTGCAAATTATTAGATTAGAGTATTGAATTTAACGTTCATCATCATCATCATCAAGCAGCCCTTCTGTCCACTGCTGGACATAAGCCTCCCGTAAACTATGCCACATCCTTCTGTTCTGTGCCGTCTGTATCCAATTCGTCTGGATGCGTTTTATATCGTCAGACCACCTTGTTGGGGGACGTCCTATACTTCTTTTTGCTTCGTGCCTTGGTCGCCTTTCTAGAATTTTCTTGGTCCATCTTCCGTCGGTGGTTCTTGCCAGATGTCCGGCCCATTTCCACTTAAGTGTGGCGATCCTACTAATAGCATCCTCAACCCCACTTCTTTGCCTGATTATGTCATTTGATATTCGGTCTCTAAGGTATAATCCGAGCATGCATCTCTTCATTGCACGCTGGGCCACTCGAACTTTATTGGCCGATTTCTTGGTCAGAGTTAAAGTTTCCGCGCCGTAAGTCATGACAGGCAACACACACTGGTTGTAAACTTTTCGTTTCAAACAAATTGGGATATCTGATTTTAAGATATTGCTCAGTTTACCAAACGCTGCCCAAGTAAGGCCAATTCTTCTAAAGATTTCACAGGTTTGGTTGTCTCGACTTATTTTGATTTCATGTCCAAGATATTTGTAGGCTTGGACTTGTTCAATTTCAGCATCACCTATCTGAATATTTCCACTTGTAACGAGATTGGTCATATATTGTGTTTTAGACGCGTTCAGCTTTAGTCCAACCCTTTCAGAAGCTTGTTTGAGCCTTTCAAGCATTTCTTTTGCATCTCCTATGTTGTCGGATATGAGGACGATGTCGTCGGCAAACCTAAGGTGGTTCAAGTATTCCTCATTAATATTTATACCCATATTTTCCCAGTCTATACTTTTGCACATATACTCGAGTAGGGTTATAAAGAGTTTTGGCGAAATCGGATCTCCCTGTCGCACGCCCCTCTGTATTTCGAATGTTTCTGTTTTTGCGTGAAGTTTCACACAAGCTGTGGCATGCTCATATATGTACTTTATCTGTGCCATGTATCGATGGTCTATGCGACACTCAGCTAGAGCCTCTAACATTTTACGTTGGTTTATGGTATCGAATGCCTTTTCATAATCTACAAAGATGAGAACCAGGGGTTTATTGTATTCGAGGCATTTTTCTATTAAGGTTTTAATAGTTTAATGATCATTCGTACCAAATCCGCTCCGGAAACCAGCCTGCTCGTAGGGCTGGTAGAAGTCAAGCTTGAATGTCAACCTTTTTGTAATAATTTTCATATAGAGTTTGTATATGTGCGATAAAAGGCTGATGGGTCTATAGTTGTTAAGGTCAGTGATGTTTCCCTTTTTGTGCATTATCACCACCACGGAATTGGCGAGATGGTCTATGCCAACCCAAATGTCAACCTCACCTGCACGAGAGATGACAAAAAATTGTCATCCGGTACACCCTGCTGTACAACTGACGAGGCTCTGGCGACCGAGTCACGGCGGTATAACCGTTGTATCGAGAGTTAAGGAAATGTATCTCTCTAAATTGACCCCCTACCAAGACGCACTGGCCAGCGTGGTGGAGGTAAGGCTAAAAATACCCGTTTACTACTATGAAAGACAAAAATTTTATATACTTGGAATAAGACTACTTGGTAATCCTGTCTTTAACGGTGACCACTTCTGCGCACCCGTAACGAGTCAGTCAGCTGTTTGCCGAATGCATTTGAATTTTATACAGTGTTGTCAGATTCGTTGCATATTCTTATTCGATTATTCTCATCTTGCTATTAGAATCATCAGCGTCAATTCGTTATCTATATTTCTAACAAATTAGCATTGAGGAATAGAGCATGATAATCTATTTTAGTAGGTATACGACAACAATTTTATAGAATAAGAAATGTCACTTACAATTCATAATAGTTGTCCATACTTCCCCAAAAATGTTCTAGATTCAATATCTGATCAATTAACGTTTTCACCATTACTTACTTAAAAATAGAAAACACCGACGCTGGTGTTACCATATAAAGTAATAATTTGGCAGTGTAACGGAATTCAAATCAGACCTACGTGACGTACTCGCCATCTCCCGTCATAACAGAGAGGGATATTCAAATGGAAATCTCTTCAAACCAAACAAAACTAACCTAACCGAACCTCAAACCTAATTTAAATTTATAATTTTGAATTGAATAGGTTAGTAGGTTAGGTTTACGGTAAAATTAGGTTAGTTAGGTTAGGTTTATAAATATTCCCATTTGAATTTCGGTCTGTTATGAACGAGTGAGATAGTGAGTATTTCTGTCTCTTTCATGGAATGTTTCGAGCCGTACGTCGTATAACTTATCTGTTTATTTTTCTTAAACCATAGCCTTCTGGGGCAAAACGATTTCAGGTTTGGATTCTGGGCATCAAAATTAGTAAGTAAAAATTTTTTCAGTGAATTATGACTATCGACACTATACCGTATAATTACCATTTTGAGGAGAAAAAACTCCATTCCCCACATTAACAAATTGAAAGAGCTGATATAGATTGATAAACTATTAGTGGGATCTACTGAAATACTTTGGATTTGTCTCTTTTCTCTATATATATTTAAAAATTTATCCCGTAAACTTTGTTTTTTATGGTATTAACAATATGACATAAGAGAAGTAGTTTCTGATTTATTGACTAGAAACTAGAAAAGGAAAACGGTCTACTAGAGTTCGATTATTGCGTTTGCATACTGACGAACCAGTGTAGGGTAGAACCTGCGTAAAGGTACCTTAGGTGAAGTGTTTCGTGTAATGTCTAACAATTCGGTTTTCGATAGAGGAAAGTCTGTTTAATTTATACAAATATGTTTTGTTGCTTCACTTTTCTTAAAAAAGAAAATTTTATTTTCTGATAGTAAAATTCATTTTAGAGTCCTGAAGAAGGCAAAATGTTGTGCCGAAACGTCGACTGAATGTATTAATAAAGATCTTTGGAAAAAACTGGCTGAATTCCACCAATGCGAAATAAGAAATAAATTTTCTTCAGAATCAGCAGCAGCCAATATGTCATCAACATAGCATTGGTTAAGGGGAGGTTTACTTTTCTCAAGGCCTAAATTTATTTTTCATAGAACGACTTGAATAAACAATTCAAAATTTTTGCTACGTGCTCATTACATTAAAAGGTATACAAAAATATTTTTTTTATCAGAAAATAATGTGACTGGTAATTATGGCACGCTCCGTAATGCGACCGTCTCAAAAAAAGGTGGTCCGCTGTTGGCCACTCTAGCACCTGCAAAAATTATCGAAAATGTTAAAGTAAAAAAGAATCTTGAAATATATGAGTGTAGTTGGAGTCTGGACTACAACCATCATAAAAAGTAAAAAAAAATGGCGGACATTGAACTTTTTCTTTCGTTTTTTCGCTTTTTTTCGCTCTTTAAGTGCTGTAGAAAAAATAATTATGTTTATATCATCTTGATTGTAGTTCAGACTCCAATAAATTAGATATACTTTAAAACAAAAAAAAAGGCGATCCGTTATGTAGTTTTTGAGTAATCGTGGCCAACAGTTCGAAAAACATGGTTTCGAGAAAAACGCGTTTGAAAGTTTGATTAACGATTACTCTGTGTTAAAGAGTCATAATGATATACCTTATAGCTAATCGGCGATTCCAGGGCCATACTTGAGTCCATCCTCGAGTTCGTAAAGCATCTCTTGGCTTGCTTTGTCGGATTTTTCCGATAGTTCAGCTGCTCTCGCGCCTTCCGACATTTGCTCTTAGCCACCGTTACGCGTTTCGCGTCAGCTTGTCGGCAAAAATTGTTGACTTCAAGCCCAATTCTGATCCCCAAAACGTCCATAATTTTCAACAATCCTATATAGCCTTCATTAAATAAACTGATGGCTGTATAAGTTGCAATTTCAACAGTTTTGGCACCGCAGTGAAGGTGTTTCGGAGCCAACTTCCAGACGCATGCGTTAACGGATTCGTTGGAATTTTGTGTGTTGCCGCCCGTGTAACGTTCCATCAAATCATCTGACGACAAAGTCTCAAATATTGGTTTAATTGCTTTTTGCACATTATCTGCAAGAGGCGGCTTGTGCTTGAACGCCTTGAGAGTACCGTAGGTTTCAGAAACGCGCCACTTACACCAACTCTCCTTTCCAGCCGGACAATGGTCATGCTAAGATTTTTCATCTGTTGATATGTTGTGATAAAAAACAGCCCATTCGGCGTTCTTCATGTTTTCTGCAGAATCTGGATGTCTGCAGATGGCCAAGCCGTAATAAATTGTCAAATCAGAAATTACTTTGTTGGTGAGTTTGCCGGAACCTTTGCCTCCAAGGCATTTTTTTGCTTTGTAATAGCCCTAAGACGTGAGGCCATTCTTTTTCTGGACATGTCCAACGTACTCCTTTTTTTTCACTATAAGATCGTCGTAGGGATGCAAGTCTAGAATGGCCTTAAACGTTTTTGTATCACCATCATCGATGTATGATTCATACTTTATTCCAAGTAATTCTATAGAACGTGAGAACATTTTATTCACTGCATCAACTTCCATTTTCCCGGAACTACCATGATGGTTGATGGAGCATACCTCGTCGTGGCTGCTTTTCCATAACTCATACTCAATTGTATTTATTTTATCTTTCCAATTGGCACAAGATTGGCAAAAAGAGGATTTCACACAAACGTCAAGGACCTTATTTGTATTTTTGCCAATAAGCGTAGCAAAACCAAATAAGACGAAAACCCCCTCTTTTTCCATGACCCGTCACCTGGACACAGTCACGAGACAGGGATCTTTACCGACGTCGGCATTTTTCTCCATTTCTTCTTTTACTGCTTTGGTTTGAAAATGTTGGAAAACAGCATGAGACGCAGTGTGCAGATTATCTAAGAACGAGTGATATATCGTATGAACGATGCTGTCATATCCAACAACGCACAAAAGAGTCGGAGATTTTGTATCCCACCGCCTAGCATTCGAATAGCCAACATTAATCTGCGATTCACTTCAAAACATTTACCTTTTCTGGGGCTAGACTCGCAAATCTTGACCATTTTTCTTCAAAAACTTTAATTCACCATCACAAGACTGACACTTGACGAAGGTACTAAGCATTGAAGAAACGTGTAAAAATGCAAGAGCACGTAATTTGAAGAAGCATCGATAGGCACAGAACCATAGTCACTGTCTTTCAATTTTTTTGCAGAAGTGCTCACTTGCTCTGTGTCGCACTCTGCAGTAAATCTATTTCCGCTGAATTGTCTCTTCTTTTTTCGAGAAGGATGCCCCCCGGCGTAATTACTCCTTTTTCTCGATAGATTCGGCATCTTCTTAGCTACTACACACAATATATATATGCTAATACTCAACTGATTCCATTCGCAACACGTGGTATACTAACTGCCGACGCTAAAACCGTTAGATTTAGTAATACTATATATAGGGCGTCACTTTCCAATTTTTCGGAGTTATGGGCCATGTGTCGACATCTAGTTGACCATATGGTACCTCTGCTTACCATAGTATGGTTATATGGGCGCCTAATTCAAAAATATTTGTATAAAACATGGTTTACGCGAATCACCACTTGACTTAAATTTTCGAGACAAAAAATACTTTTCGTTTTTGTCCGATAATTAAAAAAAAAATAGATACGGACAAACGGTTTTGGGAATACATTCTACCTATATTTTACTATAAAAAATGTAATAAAAAAAAATCGATTTTTTGGGCGAGAGAAAAGTAAACCTCCCCTCAAGCAGCATATCTGAAGCAAGAGGATATCGATGTTTTTCGTCTGAAGCTAACTTATTTAAGCATCTCGTCGCTAAATACGGATCAGACTTGAGTCCGAATATGGGTGAATATGCGGTATTTGATTTTTTTGTGTCCCTGAAAAAAAAGTAATCTGTTCCATTCAATGTTGATAATTTATCATTTGACAATATTTTTAAAATTTGTAATGATGCGGGCCAGAAGATTTTTCCATTTTTTTTAATTTTATAAGCGCCAGAGGAAAATGTGTTACCAGGGGAGTGACACTATTGGCAGAGTAGTGACAAATCAAAGCAGATAAGTGACAGGTCATTGATTTTTAGCTAAGAAAGGGGACTAATTTAAATAAAACATAAATAAAATTATAGTAGGTATGTATTTGGATAGTTTTCAATACAAAAGATACATTCAGTCTTCAGAGTTTCTAAATTGAACCTCATTTTTAATAACTATAATGGTGTGTTAAGTCTTAAGTTTCAATTACCCGTAATTAATAAATTCTGCTTATCATGTTATAAAAATTTAAAAGCTACGTTTATGGCACTTTAATCTAAAACTAAATGAAAAAAATATAAACTTTGTTCACAAAACAAAACAACAACAGTACCTACTATCTAATGATACACCTATCAGTCTCGAGGCTATTTTTAAACAAATAAACTTAAAAATATTATTTTTGGCAAAGAACAGAATCAATATTCCACGAAACTACCTACCTAATAGAAATAATTACTTACTAAACCAAATGCAACAATTTTTAATAAAACATAAACTTCGTTCACAAAATAAAACAATAGTACTATCTAATGATACACCTATCAGTCTCGAGGCTATTTAAACAAATACTTGAAAAATTATCAATGCACAACAGTAATGAAAACTTTTTACATTATGGTTTAGGTTTTCTGACATTGTGGCAAAACATTTTGCAAAGAACAGAATCATTAATTTCAAGAAACTAAATATTTAGGTACTTAAATACTACACAATGAATAATTCACTTTTCAAATACATCAACTGACTTTGGAAACTTGTAGAATACTCTGTGTTTTTATTTTAGCTTTTGTAATATTGTCTTTTTACCTGGGCATAATCTACTATTGCAATCTTCTTCAAAAAACTCTGCAACTATTTTCTCTAACTTCGAACCTGTTTTATCGCTTCTTGTCTTCCGTGTCATATCTAACAAACTTTTATTTGTATTAGATGACTGTCTTATAGGTTTCATGTTAATTTGATTCAACACTTTATATTTTTTACTATTTTGCCGCTTAATACTTTTTAAATATCTTCTTTTCATTATCATTCGTTGTCAAATTTATATTTTCTTTGAGTTGATGTTGGACCACCTCACTAAATAATAATTTTTCTTCACCTCTTCTACATTTTCTTTAGTAGTATTCTGTAAAAGATCAGCCACTTTTGAGTTTGGAGTCAATTTCTGTTTTCCCATGCGCCATATTTTCTTTTGACAGTCACGTACCTTTTGACGTAACTGTTTAATTTCACATTGTTGTTTTTTTATACGTTTATTTCTTAGTTTCCGCTGAATTTCTGATCGCCTTTTAGCAGCAAGAGCGATATTGTTTTCTGGAAGTGGAGGTTGGACTTCATTATCAGAAGCAGGGGGTGTTATTGGATTGTTTCTGGTAATTTGTAGCTTTACGCGATCTCTGTGCTTTTAGTCTTTTCTCTCCATATTTTTCTAATGGCTCTTTGTTCCTTTCAGACATATCTTTTATGCTCTTAATTTGTCCTTTTCTTTTTCTTTTTATATTGCTGCTTTTCTTTTCTTTCAATTGAGCATTTTTAACCGGATCGTTTTTAATTCTTTGGTAGCGTAATTTTTCAGCTTGACGCTTTTTTCTAATCTCTCTTCTCTTGTTTGCTTCTTTTTAACCTTCATTATGATGTCTGATTATGCTCGAGTATCCAAAACATATGAAAAGAAGCCTTAAAATCCTACTAATATTATAAACGCGAAAGTTTGTGAGTACGTATTTATGTTACGTCTAAACGGCTGAAGCGATTTTAATAAGCGGGCAGAAGCTAGTATCAAATATTAACGAAACAAAGTTTCGTCACTTTCCTGGCGATTATGTATTTCAGAAGTGACGCCAGAGAAGTAACAAAATCGCACAAAACCTACAAAAAAAGATCACTCGGTTTTCTAACCACAGTTTAACGTAATACATAATACCAACACATAATAATTATTACATTGTGCAAATAAACAATATCGTAACGATAAAATACAAAAATATTTGCTTACCAAAGGAAATACTCCAACGACTGGCACAAACACACTCTCCTACAGTGAACCGTAAACTGACGCAATATTATTCCAATTTTGCTCAACGTCTTTAGCTTGCTACTAACTTCACACTGTTGCACACGCGTAGTTCAAGGTCAAAACGTACCTTGGCGGTTTTAATTCAAATTTTACGTCTTTGAGTTTCGCCAGATGAAGTGACATTATTATAACGTGACATGATTGCAAGTTATTTTTTAATTAAAAAAATATTTTTATAGTGTATTTTGATTAAATATGTTTTGATTTTTATAAAAGCATATGATCATATTAAAACAAACAAAAATGGCATTCCAAAGTATTTGGCCATAAAACTATTATGATCTATTAATGGGGAGGCCAGAGGAGTATACATTTATAACTATTTTGAACTATTAATACCTTAAATTAAACAATTGCTGTGAATAGACTATGTGGGCCAAATAAAAGGCCATATTCTTTATTGTTTAAGCATACAGAAACAATAATGAAATAAGTTTAACATATTTTTTTCTATGGACCGTTAGAATTCAAATACCGTATATTCACCCATATAACTGTTTGAAGCTCAATACACTTGATTGGTTCATCTGGACAATCACGCCATAGGATGTTTTGTAGATACCTATGTTCTGGATTTACTTGAATTTGCCTATACATCTTTTCAATATCGCGTGTGAGGACGAATTAAAATAAACGAAATTACATATAATATCGATTAATTCAGGTTGCACAGAAAACCCCTTGAACAAAATATCGTTTAGGGAAGTTTTGTTTGTCGTTCTCATGGAACAGTCGAAAGCAACTCGCAAACTCGTGGATATCTTATCTTTGCGAATCACACAATGATGAGGGATGAAATATCTGGTTTGGATTGAATTTTGGTTCACAGTTATATATTTGCCATGATCTAAAGCAACGTATTCATCCATGAATGACTTGTATTCTTCAAATTGAGTTTCATTTTTTAGAAATCGTTGTTCTAGAGATTGAAACCGCTTAAAATTCAATTGATAGGAAGTACCTAACCTCCATTGATTGTTGTAATCAAGTTTGTTGGATAAAATGTAAATGAGGATAATATTCCAATGTTCCACAGGGACCTTTAAAAACTTCAATGCGTTATAATGTTTTTTTAATTCGGCTGAGAAATATCTTAAATGTGAGGCATTACATTTTGTGAGCCTGGGTAATTCTAGCAGAGTTTTGATATGGCAATTAATGATTGATACTTTGTCATATCTTGTTTTTAAAATATCAAGTGCGATTATATAATTCTCATTTGTTATTTGTCTATTATCTATTAAAGTTGGAGCTTCTCTGTTTAGTGCTGTTTTCAAATAGAAAAATTTTTGAACATTCGATAATGTTGAATTTGAATCAATTGAAGCAGTAAAAAGATTTATGAATGGAGTCCAATTTTCGTAATTTCCTGTGAACTTTGGAATATCAAGCCTTGGCAATTTTTCAAAGTTATTCGAACTAAATGGTGTATTAACCATTTGTAGAGGACTGACAGATGTCGAAACAATTTGGGGAGGATGTTGAGAAATATTTAAAGTAGAGTTAGTTCTATCTGAAATACAATCTCTTAACTTACTAAGTAAATTGAAATAAGTGTTCTCTATCTCTTCACCATCCTCGTCGTCCCGGTTATCAGTGAACATTTCGCTCATTGCAATCTTGGTTTGTTCAGTTTGGTAATCTTCGTAGCACTTCACTAACTTTTCTTCTCTTGCACGAAGTTCACTGACTAAACTTAGAGGGTTCCTTCAAATACTTCCGGAAGAAACTCTAACCTGGTGATTTTTTATTTTGCGAGACCTCTCTTCTTTTTGAGAACCTCAATTTACTCTGCTTCGCACTTTTTGTCTCCGGTTAAGGACTTTTCTGATGGTGTGGCACTATTTTTCCTGTCATTGTAGAAACCGAACGTTACATTATTGAATTCTTGATTATATCGCTGTAACTTACTTCACTGATGTGAAAATCCGTAGCACTTCTTCGTATATCCGGCTCGAAGGACCAATATGTGAATCTCAACACAAAAGTAAGTTTTGTGAAATCGAAGGACCAGTATAGTTTTTTAATTGTTTATTAACAGTACTATACAACTCTAGTTACTCCAAGAGTATTTGTGCCCATTGCTTGGTATGACACAATACTTAGGTTAAACTTATTGATCTGTATGATCAATATTGAAAGATAGCTCTTGATGGTTCAAGAGACAAAATGTTACTTGTTGAAAATGGTATACAGCTGGTCAGTTGATGTTAATTTTATGCCTTGGGTTGACCTCGTAAAGACAACTACCCAAACTGGTCATGGCGCAGATGTAAAAACCCTTAATTTAATATCTCTTAAGAAGGGTCAGAACATTGTACAAAAAGGTGACAAATACATCAATAAAGAGAAAAATTGAATTTGTAAGAAGGTTATACCCCGCTGATTTAATGGTTATAGTTATAACCTGAAGAACACATTTATTGCTTTACGCAGGCTAGTACCTTTCTAGTAACATACTATATCTCTATAATAACAATTTACAACAGAATATGACCTGATTGAAAGCAATAGAAAATCCTATGATTTACAAGCTGCGTAGCGTTGCTATTTTGTAGATAAATAACTCGCGGAGGAAGTGCCGTAAGTTACAGTGTTGAGTTCGTACGTTTTCAATTTTGACTTAGGGTTAATTCTCCATAAAATCGATTGAAGTTTTCTTTAACTTTTATTTATATTTATCATGCGGTACATCTCCGATCAAGGCAACTCAAACATCGTTTGTTCGCTTGTTCTTTCGATTCACCGAGCAAGCTCAATTTATTGTTACACGGTATAGAAACAACTAACCTACCGTCGGTTTCGTTGAACAGTTTTTTGATAATAATTTTCGCAGAATTTTTCACTGCTGGATAGTAAGGACATTTTTTAAGAAGGTTGAACGTTATCTTACTTCCAAAAAGCGCTTAAAGAGTTGTGTAATTCATCGAATTCATTATTGGGAGTTGTTGGACTTTCACCAGGCGATTCATTCGAAGAAGTAATATTGAAGGTTAACTTATTTTCATTATTTACAAAAGGAATGGATCCAAAAACTATCCAGCCAAGTGCTGAATTATGTAAAATAAGTTTTTTTTTACCTATTCTACAGGACGCAAAATTTTTGAAAATGTTGCCGCTCCGACTAAGATGTCGATTTTTGATGATTGATTGTAATTAATATCAGCCATCAACAAGTTAGTTGGCAACTGATTTATATTTTTATCAAAACTAACTTGGAGCTACCTTTCAGTTATCTTGGGTACCACAAAACATTTTATTACTGTCTCAAACTCACCATGAATAGATTTGAATTTTAATGTAACATATTTATTCACAATGCAAGTATTTTCATTTACACCTTTTATTTCAGTAATTGCTGAAAATGTCTCCAAATTTAGTTTATCACATAAATCGGAAGTTATAAAATTTGATTGTTACCAGCGGCGTCCACTTTAACTTGGGCGGTAGATAATAAGACGTCGTTAGAAAGTGTACAATGACTAAGACTTGTTGGGGATGAATAATTTGAACCTTGTGTTGTTTCACTAATCGGTTCTTGAGATTTTTTAACTGCTCCAGTATTTTTGTTATCGACAATATTCGTATTGGTAACGTTTTGTTTTTGAAACGAAGCAAAGAATTTTTTAAATAAACGAATTTTTCTATCGATCCCAAGGCTTCATTATCATTCACCAAAGCGGTGAACGTTCCTTGAAACTACGGTACTCGTTGAATTAGCCATCGAATGTGGGTATTTGAATTGATCGTAATTTCTGATTCGGTCCACCCCCACTCGTATTGGTGACGGGAGTGGACGATACTGAAATATTGTCACTTTTCTGCGTATCGTTTTCTATTTTAAGTTCTGCCCTGGAAGTTATTCGCTATTGTATTAAAATGATGTTTGGCATAAGTTGGATAGTCTTGATTCTCTGGATCTAAGGCATTCAATTCCAAAATCAATTTTTTATAGCTTTCAAGATTCTCTTTAGCTTATTGCAAAGTTTTGTTAACTCTTTCAGGCACAGATATTTATAAACAGGCGTATATCGTAAATTTTTGTATCTAATTATTGTTTTAGGGAACAAAAATCGAAATATGGTGTTTTTTGAAAAAAATATATATATGGGGGTGGGCTAGAGGGTGGTTACCTGGAGTGATCACTGTAAAATAAGTAATTTCATTATTAGCATCATAATTAGGAAATTAAATTATGGTAATTGAAGATTTATTTTAAAAGAGCATTATCAAAGTATTTCAACTATGATGATCGTCAAAACATGTTTTTCCTTCACGGTAACATAGAGGAACTTAACATATTTTGCAACTCCACACTGTACGAACTGGATTTTCTTTAGTACTGCAAATGCTGCAACGTCTTTTAGTGCCTCTGTAGGTTGGTGGTTCGCCAAGGCATGTTTTATTGCTGATAGCACTTCTGGTTTGTGATTTTTTTATAAATGAGCAAGTTGGTGAACTAGGTTTGCTTGAAGTGCGAGCGAGCCCTCTTTTCATGGAGACAAAAGCTGGTGCCAACATGTCCTTGTATACATGACGTCTAAAATCTTTATTATTATAACACAGCTTTTCCAAACAAGAATTTGGGTCCTGTTGAAGCTCTTTATGTATAATAAATGCATTTACTGCAGTACAGTGCAAAAAGTGAAAAAATTCTATGCCACCATTTTTTTGACTTGCGATCAATCGCGTAACTGCCTTTGAGCTGGTCAAATTTGTCGACAAAGTTCATATTTTCATTATAGTCTTTTAGAGCGAGAGGGCATGGAACTTCAGTCTTTTCTCCAGTTTTCTCTGTTCTCATCACATGTACGGTATTTTCAGGATCGTGAAAATTTGTTAGCAAAAATACTGACCGTTGGTCTTTCCATTTCATGAACGAACCATTTGATTGTCGCTCACACGATAGTCAAACTCATCCCGTTTTAGTTGGGCGTCTGACTTCAAATCTGGGAGATATTTCCGATTGGAATTGACTGTACCACAAGCATAAATCTTTTCCTGTCGTAATTGAACCTGCAATTCATAACTGTTGAAATATAAGGGTAAAGGGGTGACCTCCCCACCAAGTTTTACATAATGCTCTCATAATATTGATACCTGATTGTGCTTTAACACACATATTGTTGATATGTTGAGACCAATTTAATTTGTTGTGGATTATCACACCTAGGTACTTTACTTGATCCACCCAGGGAATAACTGTATTGAAAATTCTGAGATTAGGAGGATCATTTATTTTCCTGGATTTTCGGCAATAAAGAGCCTTAGATTTAGAAAGTGATATTTGAAAGCCTTTGTCCCGTGCCCAAACCTCCAATCTGTTTAATGTTTTTGTCATCTTATCATAAGCAAGTTGAAAAGTAGAAGCAGTGACCACCAGGGTAGTGTCATCATCGTATTTCAGTATTTGTACACCCCTTTGCTTTATATGATCATTCAAATCCATTACAAATAAATTAAACAATACAGGGCTAATTGGTGAACCCTGAGCCAAACCTCGATTGGCTTGTTGAGGGCCTATTAATTGTTTATTAAAGGGATCCACAACAAATAAATTTCTTCGAAGCATGATGTTTTTAATGGTACTAGCTAATTTTCTAGGGATTTCTAACTTAATAAGAATATTTTCCAAAAGATGAATATTGACATCGTCATAAGCCGAATGAATATCTAGGAACACTAGGAGAATTACTTCATTTCTGGCAAAAGCAATATATATAGAAGAGACCAAAAATGAGAGAGCATCATAAACTGACTTCCCTTTACGGAATCCAAATTGAAGATCTTTATTAGAACATTTTTTTTCATGGAAGTTCTCCACTCTAGTAGCCAGTACCGCTTCTAGTATTTTAATTAAACAAGATGAAAGGGCGATGGGCCTGTAACTGAGAGGATCATTAGGGGGTTTTTCAGGTTTAAGTATTGGGATGATAGTATCTTTTAATTTATCAGGAATGGAGCCAGATGCAATGCATTGATTATAAAATTCTAAAAGCTTGAATTTAGCAGCGAATGGAAGGTTCTTAATCATGGAATAGGTAATACCGTCTTTACCTGGAGCAGAGTCTTTTGTTTTTTTATTTATAGATTGTGAAAGTTCATAAAAAGAAATGGGAATGAAATTGTTATCGTTGAGGATATATTTGAATTGTGGAGGCCGTTACTTGATGTAGATCCATGATATAGATGAGATAAAAACACAAGGTTTAACTTTAATCTACACTTTATTTGAAAAAATTTGACGAAGTTTCGCTGACACAGCAGCTTTATCAAGAATGAAAAATAGTATGAAGAGTATGGTATTATAAACAAATCGTAGAACAAGTTGGATGAATAACAGGAAAATCCACACCGAGCCATTGTACAGTTAGTATGAAAGGTAATAAAACTAATTAAACAAGTTAAGTAGGGGTGAGTAATTCAAATCTACCTGTTCATTCAAAAGCTT
This sequence comes from Cryptolaemus montrouzieri, assembly GCA_013387265.2. Lineage (NCBI taxonomy): Eukaryota > Metazoa > Arthropoda > Insecta > Coleoptera > Coccinellidae > Cryptolaemus > Cryptolaemus montrouzieri. Next base: position 36,112,785 of record JABFTP020000185.1, on the reverse strand, counting down.
GTCCGAATGTTTGTATCTATTTATTTCTAATGCTTCTAGGAGATCTAATTTTGAACTTTTGATTTTATATGTAATATGTCAAAGTTTTTATTGAATGAATGGTTTTCTTTTATTAGGTGGTTTGAATAATTTGAATCAGATTTATTTTTATCGAAGCTACGTTTATGTTCAGATGTTCTTATGCCAAAACTCCTATAGGTCCTACCGATATAAATTTTATCACAAGAACCGCAATTGAGTTTATAGATTCCTGATTTACTTGATTTTTCAACACGAGATTTATTATTTTTAATATGTTTACCTAAGTTATTAGAACTTTTGAAAGCTATATTAAGATTTTGTTTGACGAGAAAGGATTTAATATTTGTACTTGCAGAACCGCAGAATGTTAAACTGTTGAATATTTTATAGTCTTTATGAATAGGATATACTTCATTTATTGCTTTCAGAAAGTCGGTTCCACCATTTCCGATAGTTGTTTACGGTAACGTCTCCACCATTTCCGATAGTTGTTTCCAGTAACGGTTCCACCATTTCCGATAGTTGTTTCCGGTAACGGTTCCAATCATTTTTTTCGGTATTCCTGTAAGACACTGGTTGTTGTTTCGGTACTTTTGTGATGTCGAAACAGATATGTCGAATGAGAGGGATACTACTTCTGTTTTGAATTTTGGTGGTGAATTGTTCTCTGATGTTGTTGCCTCAGCTTCCCCATATAATATGGCGAGCGTTGGCATCACACCCCAACGACGAGTGGCCAGTTTTGTGTTTTACAGTAGTTCACCAGTTCCTGTAGTTCTTCTGTTGGAGGAGGTGTTTGTGAGTCGTAGGGGAAGTGTGCTGGGCATACCACAGTGTTGCTATTTGAGTAGCCTTTTCTATCTATTCTGACTGTTACCAGATCTTTGAAACAGAAATTAGGTAATATGTGTTTTCTAATAGTTTTAGAGACAAGAACGCATGCCCTAGGGGTCAGATCGTGCCTACAGTAGAAAATATTTCCATCACAGGCCATCAGGCCCCCAACCACGCCGTTCCTTATCCAAGGTTCTTGTATTAGTGAAATGTATGCACTTTTGCAAGCAGCGAACTTGATATATCGGTTGCGGATATGCAGTGGTGCAAGTTTATCCGCGTACACCTTATTGTTTCCCTTGTTATTTTCAGAATGGCAAGGACCCTTTTCCGTCGGTGTACTTGGACGCCCTGGACTCGCACGCGGTTCCGGTTTGAAGCCGCGTGTGTTTCCTTAGGGCTTTCCGTGGGAAGTAGGCCCGAGCGCAGCATCAGGCACCGATCCCCAATCCCGCCAGATTTTGTTCTGCCGGGAAGGCAAGGGCCAGGGCCGGAGAGGCTCTTCCTCCCACGTCCATAGGTTCCGGGTCTATGATTTTTTCCGGTGGCTCATTGTCTGCACCAATATCTGATGCAGAGCTCCCTCCCCTTTTTGGCCAACGTTTTTGTACTGGTCTTAGGATTTTTTAGCACCTTGAAAGATGCCGTGCTAAGGTCAGCATAATACGATTTCGTCCCGACTTTATTATGTCCAGAGAGGCCTCGTTTATGCCCAATAATAATTGGGTGGAGGACGGATTCTCACTTCTCTCGTAGACGTGCTAGATTTTGTTTTTACCGGTGGGGTAGCTCTTTGGATCCTGGTTAGGATTACCCCCGTCGGCTCTGATGATCCCCCCACAAGCATGCTCACTTTCAGGAGCTTGACGAGAGAGTTCCCTTCCTCAGTTTCCTTGAGTCGGAGCTCTCTCGTCAGCTTCAGGGTTTTGACCCGGGCTCTCAGCCACTCCCTGCTGCATGTCTTCGCAGGGCATCTGGTGCCACATATGTTATGTTTTTGAATAATGAGAGGTTTGAAAGGGGCCCGGTTTCCCTAGCTCTTTTTCTTTTCATATTTTCTGCGTCAGACTTGTTTTTTGGTCTGTCACCAGTACTTTCGGGCCTACCAGTAGGAGTTCTACGCGGTCCTCAGCAACGACAGTCCTGGTTTGACCTGATTTCTCAGGCTTTACTGGTTAAGGCGCCAGGGTTTCCCACAACGTTATTTCTCTTTCGTTTCTTCTCATATTGTTCTCACGAGTAGTGAGGAAAAACGATGACTCAATGAGGATCTCGTTACTCTTTGTGTTGAGAGGATTTACTATCAATGCTACAGTGGTTTTATTGGTTGTGAATTGTTGAATTGGTCAGCAAATTCATCTTTAATTTTTTTGCTACTGTGCAGAAGTAATTCATGTCACAATCTCAAAAATTACAACTTGCGAAATTATCGCTATATGTATATGACACATTGAAGAAATTTTAATCAAGGAACAATATACAACCTTCTGTAGAATGTTAAATATCATTTCCTGAAGGAGCTCGTTTTTCATATATATATATATATATATATATATATATATATATATATATATATATATCCTGAAAAATATGATTAAATTAAAAAGGATACTGTTCCGTTACATAAATTGAAAATTCTGCGATAATATTGCAGTTTCTGAACTTATTTTTCCAGATGGATTCTTGTATATATGAAGGAAAGAGTTCCTCTGAGGTGCCAAATTGTCGTCGAATTTTCCTCTCAGCGCGCATCAACATATTCTCAAAGTTCTGGGTGTGTATTTACCTGTCATCGGGATCGACAAAATTCCGCTCATGGAAAATGACCTGATGTTCATACACTTCTCTTGTGATGTGCCTTAGATCGTGGTAAGCTTCCCTATCATCAGATATGATAATAGATCCAGGAAGAATCATTCTAAAGAATCATATTCATCTCGAAAATGATAAAGCAAAATTGAAGGTCGGGTAAGGTATGCGTTAAAAATACTTAAGGTAAATCCACCAATGCCTGACACATTAAGAGATTTGAAACTGACAATAGGGTATCCATGTTCTCAGATTTCACCTTCTGTATAGAATCCCTGTTCCTTCAAAAATTCAAATTATAATTTATTTAAATTGATAGTATCAGTTATATTTTCTTCGAAAATTCAAGGATATTTATTAATATTTAGATCGGTGTCGTGGCTCCAATACATGACATCTGAAATCCTAGATGGACCTAAACATGACATTTCTGCTCCTGAAGCTGTCTTCAAGGTTCATGATTAACCATATGTTTTAAATCATTTCTGTTCAGAATAATTTATTTACATGAAACAACAATAATAAATTATTGAAAATTTAAGAACAGCCAATTATAACCTATTGGTATTCTCTCATTTCTTCAACAGCACCCCTTGCGTTAACAGCTTTTGGGGTGTTGATAATTTTCACATCAACTTTGTCGTACCAAATTTCGTCTTTGCAATCAATCTACCGCCATCCCGTTTTGCCACTCGGTGTCATGGCATTTACTAAGTAATCCCCACCTACAATTGAGGCAACCTGACCAGGAAAATAGCTTTCATCATAGCAAACGATCACATAGTCTCCGATTTTGGGTTTACAGGGACGTACTAGTGACGGCATTACATTTTACTTACATTCATCCTCTTTCTCATCGATAGATGACAACGTCTCTTCTGTTGGAGAAAGTTGTTTGATTGGTTTTCTTTTTTTGCAATTTTTGCTTTCTACTTTCTCATCTTCTTTCTTCCGTTTCTTTTCTAGCTTTTCTTCTTCCATCTGCGCTTTTTTCTGCTTTTGTCCTATGATGCTCTTGCCACAACTCACTGGTAATGACACTAGGAATTTTTTCTTCTTTCCGTTTGCTAGCAGACTCTGGCCTTTCTTCTGGCCAGAAAAGTACTGTTTCGAATGAACTTGGAACATTTACCGTTTGCACATCTTCGTTATTAGTCTCTCCTATAACATTGGATTGATTCGGGATATTTGTCTCAGTATAATTTATTTTCATCTCGTCTTCAGTATGTTCTGACACAGTTGTTTCATTTTGCGGATGAGGTGGCATAATGAAGTGCATATCCAGAATTCGTGTATTGGGCTACGCAGTATATAGGTCAGTGCATTGTTCTGTTGAGACTTTGTCAAAATCTTCATATTCTTCAGGTGAATGAAATCGGTCCTTCATTCGCGTTATTCGTAGTGGATTCCAACGTTTCGTCTAGAGAATGTATCTCATTTTCGTCTAATAAATCTGTGAAATCCAAATTAGATTCATTGAAAACTATTTCAGCGTCATTTATAATTTTCTCCATATCATCCATAGAAAATATCTGTTGTGACAGTTGTGAGTTTTGCCTCATTTTTTTTCCATAAACCGAATAAGATTTATCGCATGAGGGACCATTCCATTGGTCTTCATTCAACTGTTTCTGGAATTACTTTAAGGTATCGTTATCCACAAAGGATTCAAAAAAGGATCAATTTTTATTTGCCCGCTACTTATCGTCTGAGATATCACGTTCCTTTGATTTCCCTCTTCCGATCTTGACAGAGTCTTTAACAAAACATTCAACTTCTCCACATATTCACCTGCTCTTTCCACCCAGATTTGAGGGTGCGAAAAACGGTTACATCCATGGGTTGTATTAGGTGAGTTGCGTTTGTGTATAACGCAATTAAAATAATATCCTTTTCCCTGCAAAACTTGCTTAAATGGCAGGATAAATGTGAGACATGGCCATCAACAAAAAAACTTATGAGAAATATTACGTTTTCTTGAGCCCATGGGTAAAATAAATTCCCCATGTAGCTATAAAAAGTTTCACAGGTCATCCAACCGTTTTCCGAAACACCAATATCCCAATGCTTAAAAACACTAGCAGAAAGATCTGATGGTATCCTTTTATATTTGAAAATTATCATAGGGGGTGCAAGACTGCCCGCAGCATTACAATTGATATTCTTTTTCGTTGGTATTCACAGTTGCATATACTGTTTTTTTTTTGATATGGGAAACACAGATTTAGCCATCTGCAGGAGCCATTGCACAAGAAGATTTTCTTCTTCTCTAGAAAATATAGTTGCAGGCCCCATTTTTCGTGATTCGTGATTAATTCCCTTAAATTTATAGAGTAGTGTCGTTCTTGGCACATTAAAAGTTTTTGAGGCTGTTTTAACTGGCATACCATTTCTTACAGCTTGAAGAGCATCTCTCATCGCTTCCTCCGGATATAGCGAAATTTGTTTTGAATCCATTTCTGCAATAAAAATTACCGTTCACTTTTTTATTGATAAATATGTGAATCAGAACAGTTCACTTTTCAACTACACTCGGAGGCAAAATTAGCGGAACACTCGAAAATTTAACCAAATTCGAAGTCCGATATTTTTCCTAATTCTCAACGGATTTAGATGATTTTTTCGGCAAGTTATAGATCAACTCTTCTGCTTTGTAGAAATTATAAGAGAAAACAAAAAAATTTGAAAAAAATTTTATACGAGGGCAAAACTAAAAGTGTTTTTTTTGTCAAAAATTCGTAACACCCTGTGGAATTTCGTGGTCCGAGTTGAAACGTACAATATCATGTTCTGTCAAGACACATCTTCCTACAGTAACGCCCTTCTTGTTTTATGCATTTATCTCTATTTTTACAAGAGATATCCAATTTGAAGCGAAAAGTCACAAATTTCAAGAATTTATTTTTAATCTTGCGTAGGTGCATAACATCGGAGGTAAGCCAAAAAATAAAATCAAAATCAGAGAAGCGGAAATCTAACGAAATGAAAATTTTTGAAATTCACTGGCCAATTTCACGCTCCGGGAGAACTCGAAGTACACTGTAAAAATCGATGATTTGGCACATTTATTTTAGAATTTTTTTGTGTGACACTCTATAATAATTATCATTCCTGTCCAAAATTGAGAGCAGGTGTGTATCCTGGCGATACACTCGTGAAATGAAATGAACATGTTGAGAAAAATGTTCATGATGACCCACAAAAAAAACATTTGATTCTAGTAGCGAGTATGACCCCCCCGAGCTCTTATTACAGCGCGCATACGATTTCGCATACTCCCAATGATGTTGTCTATCATCTGTTGAGGTATGTTGTCCCACTCTTCCACCAAAGCCAATGTCAGCTCTTCAACGTTGCCTGGATTCTGTTGTCGAACCCTTCTTCCAAGAATGTCCCAAACGTGTTTAAATCCGGTGACCGCGACGGCCAGTCCATTCGTGTGATCCCAGCTTCATTGAGATATTCTATCACTATGCGCGCAGTATGAGGGCGCGCGTTATCGTGCATAAAAAGGAAATTTTCCCCTATGTAAGGAGCAAAAGGCACAACATGGGGCTCCAAGATTTCTGTTATATACCGATGGGCATTAAGTGATCCATTGCCAATAATCTCCAGTTCTGTTCGTACTCCCAAGCATATGCCACCCCATATCATGACTGACTCTCCACCGTATTGCTCAGTTCCTGCGAAGTTCGCTTGATTGTACCGTTCCCCTCGATGCCTCCATATTCTATCTCTACACACAATATCAGCTCTCATCACTAAATAAAAATTGTCTCCTCTGATTGATTGTCCATGCTACATGCTCCCTAGCAAACGCCAATCTTGCTACCCGATGGGCTCTATCGAGTCTTGGTGCTCTTGCTTGCGCGTATGATCTCAGACCAACTTCATTTAATCGTCTTCTGACTGTCCTCACACTGACGTTAATGTTATCCACTGCTTGTAAAGGGTTACGTGCCTGAACAGCAGTAAGACGAGGATTTCTTATGGTTTGATTGACGATGAAACGGTCATGTATAGCGCGGGTTGCTCGATTTCTTCCTTGTCCTCGCCTCCTCACGTACAATCAAGTTTCCCTGTAACGTCGGTTGATTCGATGGATAACAGTAAAAGAAACAAAACACCGCAACCGATCGAATTTGTATCAAATCAAAGAATGGAAAACTCTCATTCTTTAAACAAGTGCAAATGTGGTCATATATAGAAAAAAACGTGTGTTGTGTTTCATATTTGATAAAAAAAGGTGTGCACATGTGTAAATGAAAAGTGTTATCAATGGTCCCAGAATTCGGTTGTGTATTTTAATACCTACCGACTGTTATCTCCTATGAATTCCTAATTTTCACCAAATTAACCAAATTGTCATCAATAACTAATGCAAGTCGAACATAAAAATCGCAAACGACAATTTCGACACGCCTGAGTGATAATAAGAAAATTCCAAATTGATAGACGAATTTTAATGACAATTTCTTGATTCAATGGAATTTCTCCAAAATGTTGATTTTCCACTTGAAATTAAATCTATTTTGCAAAAATAGAGATAAACGCATGAAACAAGAAGGGCGTTACTGTAGGAAGATGTGTCTTGACAGACCATGATATTGTACGTTTCAACTCGGACCACGAAATTCCACAGGGTGTTACGAATTTTTGACAAAAAAAACACTTTTAGTTTTGCCCCCTTATAAATTTTTTTCAAATTTTTTTTGTTTTCTCTTATAATTTCTACAAAGCAGAAGAGTTGATCTATAACTTGCCGAACAAATCATCTAAATCGGTTGAGAATTAGGAAAAATATCGAACTTCGAATTTGGTTAAATTTTCGAGTGTTCCGCTAATTTTGCCTCCGAGTGTAGTTTAAAATATAAGTGCTAAAATCATGAACAGATACATCATGTTCCTATAGATGACACCAGGTGTCACCTTCAGGGTTATATCACGTACCTATAGACACCGGGTGTCAGCTTTAGGATATGGAGCACTAGGGCCGAATTTAATCATAAGGATGAAATGTGGTTGAATGCATTCAGAAAACGATTAGCCTCAAATATTGGCATTGTACCAATACATGACACCTGTGTCATCCTTTGGACCACTCGAAGAAATTAAGTTCCCATAGATGACATCCAATGAATTTCGTTGAATATAGGTTATATCTTAAATTCTCGTTGGAAATTTGAATTCTCCACTACCAAGTTGATCAAAAAAATATTTCAAAACATCAGTTAGAAAGAATGGATACGAAAAAATACTATTTGGTGGACTTACCTCCTTAATTAAACTGCTTAATTTGATATCAAAACTGGATTCGAACGCAAGCGTGTTTGTGAATTGACGCACAACAGAATGACAGCGGCGCGCAACCGTACGAAGTGCATAAAAATATGAAGATCACTTTATTTACAGAGTTCTATGCACTAAGAAGCATCCGAGTCTTAATAATGCGTAATAAAAGCATAGGTGTCACTTACTGGTACAGGGTCAGCTAATGGTGCGTTTACCTTATATTCAAAATTTCAAGTAAATCGGTTGAAAATTGAGTTATGTTTCCGGCCAACTTAAAAAATACAGATTTGAGATAAAAGCGTTTGAAATTTTGAGTAGTAGAAAACATGAATAATTTTTCAATACCTTTAATCTGCGATGCCTGCACCATACAATTGGCCTTTCAGGTTATCATCCTACTATTGTTTTGCTTTTCTGCTGGATCTTGAAACGATCCTTGCCTCTTCTACTCGTTCACACAGTGATCTCGCTGCATGCTTTATACGCTCTTTGTCGAATTTCTGGCACATTTCGTAGCTGCTCGGTCCGATTTCCAAGCCCATTGCCTTCATTAGTGTAAAATTGAAGAAAACCCGTTATTGTACACATAAAATGAAATATCTGTAGCAACATCTGTTTTACTGCTCGCAGTGGATTTCGGGGCCAATGCAAACATAGTTGAGTTGAAGCTTTCGTTACTGTTTTGTGTGTTACCGCCGACGCATCGAGTTGTAAGATTTTCACTGGTCTACTCATCCAAACTATTTGTGGCATTAGCCCTTTGCCATGTACACCATGAATTCTCTCCATGATGTGGATTGTCATCAGTATTATCAGTATTTATGATTTTCTGCCCACTCAGCATATTCATCTGTATCTTCTTTCTGAGCCCTATATTCGCACGACTTACAAGTATTTTAGATTTCACTACACAATCAACGACTTTTTTACTGATGCGGCCAATAAGAGTCCCTCACCCATATAATAACGTAAATCCACGTTTTCTTCACGAAACATCGCCAGATATTATGATTCCATTTTCAAAAGAAATGGTTTTCTCTTCTTTCGCAGCTCTCATCATACTGGCAATTACATTGGTTGCAGTAGACATTCTTTGGACAATTTTTTCAAAGAATGAGTGAAAAGTACACAGGAAATTCCACAAATGCACAGAATTTTCTTGTACCGTGCCAACTAACTCCAAACAATCGCATGGCAAGTGCAATTCTACGGTTAATTTTCACAATTCTCACAGGTTACTACTAATTTGAATCCCAAACCGCACTTGCCAGTTTCATAGAATTTCACTTCCGAATGGCATATCTTACAAACGACAATGTTCGAAATAGCTGAAAATACGTTAATAAAGTTCATTATGCGATAACCAAACGCTTGATTCACTTCTATATCATATAGATCTTCCGATTGCTTCAGTTTTCTGCTGATGTACTGGCAGTAAAGTTATCTGCTGCTCCTAACTCATGGCGATCCATGGTCTTCTTTGAGACGCTTTTGGTCTCTTGCTGTTGCCAGATGTCGATTTTCCTCCTTCCTTCCCACTATATATCGTTTTCTCACTCATTTTAAAAATAAAGTAATAATTATACAAGTGAAGAAAAATTAAATTTCTCAAAAGTATCGATAAAAATAAGCGTGTGTCGACTAACGTCCTTCTCAAATGCTTGGCTTGGTCTAACTAAATGAAAAAGATCGAAAGATCGGTCGACAAGTCAAAACTTGTCTACAACACTTGAGAAACAAATGATTTCCATAAATTCTGCCGTATACCTGCTCTAAACCCCTAACGTCCCTTTTTGCGAGCGGTCGCAGAGGTCGACTAGGGTGCTTCGTACTATAATTCGAAAATGGTGTACTTAGAAATTTTTCACGACTCTTAGGAATAGATTTTTCGAAAATTCTAGAGTGGCCTAACGCCTTAATAGAAAAAAAGGTTAGTAGTCAATGTGATTCTCTAGCAGCTGAACAGGGTAATCTTGTGAAACAGATCTTCAATAAAAAGAAAACTCTAGTCACTGTGATTGACAAAGAATTCACCCTCAAAAGGGTGAATTCGAAACACACGTCTTTCAAAAAAACACTTAGTTAATGTGATTATCAAGCAATTCAAATAGGTGAATTCGTGAAATATATCTTGCAACAATGAAAAATGTTTAGTTAATGTGATTATCGAGCAACTAGAAAGGGCAAATTTCAGAAATTCACCTTGCGACAAAGAAAAAAAACAATGTGGTTATCAAGCAACTCGAAAGGGTAAATTCGTGAACTATATCTTGCAACACAGAAAAACGTGTAGTCAATAAGGCAACTTAGAAGGGTAATCTTGTGAAACAGATCTTGTAGTAGAGAAAAACATATAGTCAATGTGATTATCAAGCAACTCGAAAGCGTAAATTTGTGAAATATATCTTGCAACAAAAAAAGTGTAGTCAATGTGATTATCAAGAAACTCGAAAAGGTAAATTCGTGAAATATATTTTGCAATAAAGATAACTTGTAATCGATGTGACTATCTTCAATTCATGACGGTAATTCTCTCAAGTAGATCTTGTAGTAGATAAAAACGTGTAGTCGATGTGATTATCAAACAACTGAAAAGGGTGAATTTGTGAAACGCATCTCGCAATAAAAGAACGCGTAGTCAATGTGATTATCAAGCAACACGAAAGGGTAAATTTGTGAAACTTATCTTGCAACAAAGAAAAAGTAGTGAAACACCCCCAACCCCGTGAAAGTCGATGCAAAATGCATCGCCTTTACGTAAATTGCAATACCTGAATTATCTTATTTTCATCCCCATATTAATTACACCTGAGACCGACTGAAATCGGTCAAATGAAAAGCCATGTGATCGTCTAGTACCTGAATTTGCCTTGAAGTTCTTTTTATAAAATAGGACCCTGTTCTTTGTTGTGTTGTGTATTTGTAGTAACCTAATCAAGTTCTTTTATGTGAGGTTTGATGTGGTACGACCAATTCTTCGTCGCTCAAACCATAGGTAAGGAAATTAGAAAATCAAAACAGATTCGGTAACAATATTTGATCTTTGTATCATTTATATTAAATTCTTATCCTTGCATTCTTTGGCGTCTTTTAATGAATTTAATGAAATATCAGATCATTTAGATAGAGGCCCAATTTGCCCTCACCCATATTTTGAGTGGAAGTTGATACATTAGATTATTATATACAGACCTAATTGGTCCTCACCCATATTACGAGTGGAAGTTGGAATATTTAATTATTATAAACTGACCTAATTGGTCCTCACCCATATTACGAGTGGAAGTTGAAATATTTAATTATTATAAGGCTGATTCTTAAAAAAGTCGAATTGAGCATTATCTAGTTAATAATTTTTTTTAACTCATTATCGAATTTATTTTTGCTTAATTCTTAGTTTATGTCTTATTTGATAAAAATATTATAGTGGTCCCCAACTTTTTGATTTTGAATTAAATATAGAGATAAAAAAATTTTCGAAAATGAGGGAATGACAGACTCGTGAGGGAATGATTTTAAATATGATTTTACAATGAATAAAAATTCGATAACGCACCAATTATTTTTTTATTATAAAACTATAATAATTGAACAATTTTATAGCAAAACTATAATAATTAAATCCATAAAGTAAAATATAATAGAGTAATGATCAGAAAAGTGCATAAATTGCAATTTTTTAATCTAATATTATTTATTAGTCTCTATGCAATTTAATTGCAGTTGACTTTAGTTATTTTACCTTCTTAAAGTCTTATTGTTTCTCATCGATTTCTTTAACAAAATAACTACCTGTACTGAGTAACTTAGGCGGTTGAATTGCTCGAAGAACGTCAGACCAAGCATACAGTTCTTCATCTTTAACTGTCGGCCATTTCCAGCATTTTGATCCTTTCTTCATACACCGTACTAAAGCCCCATCATCAGATAATGAAAGAATTTTACCAGGATAGATCTCGTTGTTCCATATTATAAGAACGTGATCACCAACTTTATATTTAGGTACCTTTTTCAGGAGAAATCATTTTCGGAATATTCACATCGTTTTCTAATTTAACATCTTTTCTTCTACGTCGCGTTGATACTACAGGTGTGTTCTTACCCTTATCCTTATCCGATGTATGAGAAGTCTTGTAGTAACCAAGGTGAAAATGTTCGCATTTTCCAACGCAGTCAAAACAAGATAGAGTTCTAAATTCAAGCTCATCATTCGAGAATACTAATTGTCTTATTTTTTGAGTGCCAGGAAAAGTTGAAATAGAGCTAGATTTGTTTATTAACTTATCTGTATTATTAATTTCCGCTGTTCTTACTTCAATAAGCATTATTGAGGGACATTTTAAACTCAGAACATCTTTCAACACATTTAAATCTGTCACATCTTTACCTTCAGCCACGGCTTGGTCAGCAGACCTCTTTAAGGTGCCACCAACACCATCTGGTGCTCCTTTGCCATGGCCAGGTTCAGAATAGTTCCAAGTAAAATTATTTATACCTGGTAAAAAATATTTCAAATGATGAGAAACAATGTGGAAAATGAATTTGTTTTTATACTGGTTAACTGGGCTGTCACTCAGAACGTGTACAGTCTGCATGTTCGGTCTTTGATTTTTAAGCCAATCGAATATAGGCTTGAGATGAGCCCATACTGCAACTGAGTCATGTCGACTATTATCAGAGAGAGTACAGAAAGATTGCGCTTTAACAGTATTATCAGGGTTTTTCAAATATAGCACGCCAATGTGGATAAGCACTTCATTTGTTGACAAATCCTTTTTTAATTGTGTCATCACTTGATACTGGTGTGCAATGTTTCCTGCGTGTAGCAAAAATGATTTTAATGTCTCTTCTAATACTAAAACTAGTTCTTTCACAGTAACAGTTATTTCTTTCTTCAAAGGTTTGCGTACTGTCTTGGTCTCACCATTTTTTTCATATGTTGTATTTTCGTACATCCATTGTCGGTAAGTAATAATTTTAGTAGCTTCGGGAAGGTTGTATTCTAAAGCCTTGTCTTTACAATTTATACACTCTCTAAATAAACATTTAGTACAGTAAATATCACATGTTATATCTGATAACAAACTTGGAATATTATTATGTATGAAGACCTTATTTTCATGTAATTTTGAAATAATTAATTCAATGTTTGCGTGAACGACGCATTTACACGTGTCTCGTTCTTTAAGGTTTGCCCAAGTTACCCAAAAGGCCTGTACTTGCAAAATGTTGATAAACTTATCTTATAGGTAATAGAATTTAAAAATTTTTATGTAGATTACGCATATTATCAGTTAACAGACGCTTTTGCTTAACTAATTTTCCTGATCTAACGAAATCTCTCTTTCCTGGACACATTCGAGAGTTTTCATCTTTCTCCAAAAAATCAATAATGTCTTGTTTCACTTTTAAAATTTTTGATTTGAGTTTTCTGTTTTTACTTGTTTTATAATCTTGATTCTTGAAAAAGTTTTAGAATAATGCATTAGTTTGTGTTTTTTAATGGATCTAAATTGAAATTTTATAATGCATTAGTTTGTGTTTTTTAATGGATCTAAATTGAAATTTTTATAGTATGCTTGTTTATCTTTCTGAGTCTTTAGCTTAGCATAAGATTGTGCTAATTGTTTAGTGATAATTTCCGAAAATATCAGTTTCTTTTTGATTGGATCGGGTAACTTCGTATTCTTTATCAGTGTTTTGACCTTTTTCTCAGGTGAAGGAAATTTTATTTTATCATTTAACCGCGTGTACTTCTTTCGATATTTTTCACTCTTCTTAGACTCTTCTTTTAATTTTTGTTCTAGCTTTGCTATTCTTCTATACAATATTGCTCGTCGATTTCTTAGCTGTTGTCTTCGTCGTAAAGCCGCAGTATCGTTTTTACAGCATTTACTCGCGAACCAGATTCTACCAATGAAACTGGGCTGGCAGGTGGTGTCTCATTCATTAGTCTTGCTAGATTTTTACGCACATTAGGATTCCTCTCCCGGTATTTTGAACTGTTTAACCGCCATTGTTTCCGCTTTTGCTTCTTTTCTCGTGAATTCATAGCACTGACAGACTTGACTTGACCTTTTTCTTTCTTCTTTAAATACTTGAGTCTTTCTTTTTCTCTGAGTTTTTCCAAACTTTTAGGACTGTTTTTTAATTTTTCTCGCCGCTTCCTATCATAATCCTTTTTCTTCAGTTTTGCTTCTGCAGCGGTTAATTTTCCACTTCTCGACATGATAGACTTTCAGCGTACTAAAACCAATCAAACAAACAAATATCTTATACTTATTAGAAAATACATCATTCCCTCACAGGAATCATTCCCTCATCAACAAATTTTATGAGGGAATGATGATGAGGAATGACGAAATCTAACAAAATTGCCACAGGCTTATGAACATAACCTTACTTTCTTATGAACTGTCAATTGTACTTTATTACTACCGGAAATATATACAAATATGCTATGATTATTAAATAAAAGTGCTTACCTTTTGATTACATTACATGAGGAATGACATTAAAAAATTAACATTTAAAAACTTGTTGTAAAAGTCGTTTTAACAAAAATCTTTTCTTCGACCATCCGCTATAGTGAATGTTGTTAAGGCTAATGTTGCCAACTACAAAAAAATTGCAGTGGAGCTTGATAGGCCTTAAAATTTTACTCTAATCACACTGTTTCAAAACGGTGAGGGAATGATCGATTTTCACGGACAAACTTTGAATTATATTTCCAAATATTTCCAATCACATTTTTAAACCATAAACTCATATAGGTACAGTTCATACTATCCTATATGAGTAAAAATAAGATAACAAATAATAAGTAAGAAATTTTACGATTTAAGTTAATGATTCTCTTCAAATTTAGCAGCTGGGACATAGTGAGGAATGATTTTCAGGGTACTTTCTTGAATATATCTTTTTCGGTTATCATATGAAAAATAAATTTGTTTCATAAATTTGTCAATCTAGTACGGTAGTTTTATTTAAAATAAAAACTTTTTGTAATTGACGATCCTGGTTTGTAAAAATCATTAAGGACATCAATTTCGATTATTTTTGAAAACCAGCCATAAACAGGCTTGATCAGCCCTCATCCATATTCTGGATGGAATTCGGATATGAGATTATTAGAGACAGGCCTAACCGGCCCTCACCCATCTTATGAGTAGTAACTGACCCGATCTAAGGGTTTTGGTAATATGATATCATGTTTTCTGAAGAGGTCGTTGCCCTAATACTCCAAACTCTGGAAGATTTGCGTTTAAAATTCTAAGGAACACGTCCACAGTTGACAACTTACAAGGGTTAATTCGCTCGCATATTTTTTTAATCGAATTCAGTAATTCGTATAGTATTAAAACGTTATATATATGGAACTAGAAGTAAGCCCGTAAGGCCATACGTGATTCTTTTTGCTCAACTGAGCGCCAACGGGCAGTTTTATTATTATTTTATTGTGTCACTGACTGCGGATCATATTCTATTCCCATATCGCCAACCAGGGAATCATGCCCTCTGATCATACACCTGTATGTACCACAAACGTACATTCCACCAACTCAGACATTCTTCAAAACTTTCATACCGACAACATACAAGCCTCAATGTCTGTGGGTGCATACATGCGTATCGTCCCTAAAGCCATTTATTTATACTAATGAGAAATGATATTATTCGTAGGTGATCATTACACCTGAAGGCAGGGAAAGTTCCCTTATTGAGCTTAAGAGTATCGGACATCAAATCAATAATTTGAAAGTAAGATCTTCCCCTTAGTTGGATACAATGAAATATAAACATCTTCGTTACAGTTTAAGTATGTTCTGCTAAGTTATAAAATGAGATATATAGAAATACTGAATAAAAGGATTATGATAATTCAAATCGATAATTGGCCCATTATAGAAGCAAAGATAAGAATCAATATTAAATGTTCTCACATTCGAACGTATCGTTCATCAGATTATAACAAAAGATTTCTATTGGCAAAATGGTTAAGTAACATTTCACTGAGATCAATTTTCTGAGTTTCAAAAGTAAAGTTTCACATCAATATTAAACTTCATAACATTTCAAATTCAAATCAGTACACAATAACTTAATTACGTTTCAATAATGTTGCCAGTTTGATAAACAAATGTTGAAATCAATACTAAAGAATTTTAGTATACCTCAAAATGATGTGTTAAGTTAATACAACTGTGAAAATCAATATAAAATAAATTCTGTACATTTCAAATTTTTCCAAGTTACGAAAGCAAAGGTCTTAAATAAGTCTATGAAATAACTCTTCAAAATAAATATTAGAAAATGTCAGTGCAGTTCAAATAGATCATTTGCCAAGAAAAAAATATGTGAATATGATTTGGAAATTGAGAAATGATTATTTAAACCCGTCCTCAGTGCGTTTAGAAATTACGTAGCATATACTTCAAGAAATTCATAAAGATTAAATAGTGAACAGAAATATTGAAGGAAATTCAGAAAGTAATCACCTGTGGGACGCAGCGGGAACGGTGCTTCTTCCCCTGTCCGGCTTCCCGGAGAGGAACAATCTCTGTCTTCCATTCTTCTGGACTCATGTTATGCACGATTAATTAACTTAAATTTAATTCCGATTCACACGAATGAGTAAATTCACTGAGCTTCGAAAACTGAATGACTGAATTATAAGAGTAACTGCACATCTGACGAAAAATAACTCACTAATAATCATAACCATAATAATGAATCCCTTAACGCCAAATCAAATCAAATCAAATCAAATCGAATCAAAAACGTTTATTTTTTCATTTTTTTGAGGGGGGGGGATACAATTTTGGTTTCTAAATATTTAAATTTAAATGAGGGACAGCTATAAGGTCATGAGACCTTCTTCAGCCCTGGACTTATATATTATATTTCCTAATTTTACAATTCTAGCTATAATTGAAATTCCTAAAGGGGGGGGAGGTGCGACTGTGGATCGACTTTTATGATTACGATCCATTTCGACAAGGAACAAGGGAAACCACAGTAAAACCTTGCTCTCGTAATGTTACATTGAATCTTATGTAATTTAATATTGTCTGTTGAGTTTATTTCACTACGCGAACTTCACTGATCTCTGCTTTTCACTAACACTTATCGTAAGGCCAGCGGAATGTCTTCTAGGTAGTCGAGGACTTCATTTGGAATCTCCTCAAGGCTTTGGAGTATACGAGCTGGAGGGAAAGGATGTTTTTCTTTTGGTTTCTTGCAGAGTGCTCTTCGACGCAGGAACCACGGAGATATGAGCGTTGCTCGGGCTACCCGGTTGGGGCCGTTCAATGTGCGTTGGGCGTATCTGGCTTGGAGTTTTTGGAAGTGGTCACGTATCGGGGGGATATCAGCTTGTTCGTGGACAAGTATTGAAGGGTAACGCCTGTGTAGGCGAAGGGTGCTGCGGAGGATTGCTCTTTCGCAGCTTTCGATACTTTTGAGAAGGTGGTTAGACATAGTTGAATAGAGCATTGATCTATAATCGATAACGGGGCGAATAAAGGATTTATAGGAGTGTACGAGGGTTTGAGGATTACATCCGCGGATTTTTCCTCTTGAAGCATATAATAGGTTTGCTCTATTTCGGACTTTATTTAGGGTTTTCTGGACATCAGGTTTCCAGTTAAGATATTGGTTGAAAGTTACTCCCAGGTAGATGATGTTTTCTCTTAGTTCGAGGTTCTCACCCCAAATATTCAGACGGACATCATCTCGGGAGAATTTGGGTGTTTTGGAGTGCCTGTGGCGGATGAAGAGGATAGTCTGAGTTTTGGTTGGGTTAGGGGTGACCCTCCATTTCCTGGCCCATGTACTGAATCCATCAAGGTGTCGTTGCAGAATTCTCCCACATGTAGCCGATGATCTGCAAGTGGCCCACAGCGCCGTATCATCTGCAAAAAGAGAGGATTGTGTATGTATATGGTTTGGTTGTGGTAAATCATGGACATAGATGAGATACAATAGTGGAGCAAGGATGGAGCCTTGCGGGAGGCCTGCAGGAGGTGAGAATGAGGTCGAGGATTTATTTTGCACTGATACAGAGATACTTCTTTCTGAAAGGTAGGAGGTTAGGAGTTTGACGGTGTAAGGGGGGAGGCCGATGGTCTCCAGTTTGTGCGTGAGTCCCGCATGCCAGACGCGATCAAATGCTCTGAGTATGTCTAGGAATACTGCGAGTGTGTATTGGCCAAGATTGATGGCCCTGGACGCTGCAGTATGCAACTGAATAAGTGGATCTGGAGTAGAATGAAAGAGGCGAAAGCCATATTGGTTTTGGGGGATGAGGAGGTTTTGTTCCAGATAGGTGGTGAGACGGTCTTGGAGTATTCTTTCGAACACCTTGCCGATAACATTCAAGAGAAATATGGGCCTGAAGCTATCAGGGGACGTAGGATCTTTACTTGGTTTAAGGGTAATTACAGTTTTGGCTCGTTTCCAGTTTGAAGTAAAGTGACATAACTCTAGGCATCGATTGAAGATTGCTGCAAGATGTTCGATGGCGGGATCCGGAATCTGTCGCAGGATAGCACGAGATATGCCATCCTCGACAGGGGCCGTGTTCTTCCCTGTTCGCAAGATCTGGAACGTTTGCGCGGCCGTTATAGGAGTGTTCCATGGGTCATCCCCATTCAACTCGGTTGTGATTTGGGTGTTTTTGTTACGTTGGAGGTTATCTTCTAGGGTCAGGAAGTGGTGATTATCAAAGAGGGGATTTTTTGGAATTTGAAAAACCTGACTCAAGTGATTCATGAAGAGATCAGCCTTCTCTTGTGGATCGTTGATAATCCGGCCGTCTGCAGAAAGCAAGTGGGATAGATTTGGTTTCTTTTGGCCGGTCAAAATTTTGAATTTTTCCAGAAGGCTTTGCCGTTTCTGTAGTCGAGGGATGACGTTGATTCGATCCATTTCTCTTCAAAGAACTTGTTTGACTCACGTCTTATGTGGGCCGATAGACGGTTATATTCCGTTTTGGTTGCAGCGTCTCTGCTACGCAAGAATTGCCTGTAAATGCGGCGTTTTTGCTTTATCAGAGATACTATATATGGAGGCAGAGGAGGGCGATTTATATTTATAGTCTTTTCAGGGACCGAAGTGTCAAGAGCGGAGTTAATTGTTTGGGAAAACCTCTGAATATTTTCTTCTAGTAGTTCTGGTGTATCTAGATTTAGTTCGCCGAGGTTATCGCAGATATAAGTCTGGAAGACGTTCCAGTCTGCGTTCTTAAAATCTCTGTAAGTGACAAAGTTAGGTCTTGTTGGGGGCGGTGATGCCAGGGAGGAGTTGATCAGGAGTGAAAGGTGATCTGAGGTGATAGTTTGGCCTAAGAAGCATGAGTCTTCAAAATGTTGAATGAGGTCAGGCGTTATAATTATGTGGTCCGGTATGGACATTCCATTATGGGCAAGGAATGTAGGATTGGTATTATGGCATCTGAATAGTTGGTGAACAATTAGAAGTTGAGATAGGATGCGACCATTTCTGTTGGTGCTAGAGTCCCCAAATTGTGTGTGTCTGGCGTTGAGGTCGCCAAGAATTATGGAATTGGGGGTGTCGGCCACGTATTCAAGGAAGTCGATTGGGAGTGTTTCTGGAGGGGGTTGATAGAGGCAGAATAGGGAGACCCTCAGGTTATTTAGGTGAAGTCTGGCAGCAATGCATTCAAGTTGGCTAAATGTGTTGGGAAGAGGGAGAGGAGTAGCTGGGAATTTATTATGTATTAGGAGAGCTGTTCCGCGTATAGCGCCTTGAGGGTTATTGCGTTGGAAGACTTTATAGTTGGAGATTGAAAGTGGATGACGAAGCTTTGTTTCTGTTAATGCGAGGACTGCCAGGTTATGGGAGGTGAGGAGAGCTTTAAGGAGATGGCGCTTACGGCGAAGGCCGCAAGTGTTTACAGTGCCTAGTGTGAAATTCATGATAGCAGAGGTACAATGGTGATATGTACTCTGTTACCCGCGTAGTTGATGATGGAAGTGCGATTTAGAAATGAGGCACAAGCTATTGGAATGGCTTGAGCTCTCTGTTATCGTTTATCTGGGAAGATGTTAGAGAGAACCTGGGTTGTGAATTTGATTAGAGCATCAATTCGGGTGAAATGTTCCACTGATGGGTCATCTGACTCGTCAGAAGCAGAGCTTTCATTTAGGATCTGGATGGGAGCTGCTTGGGATGGGGATGCTGGAGGTTCTTTGCGTTTCGGGCAGGTGATGCTCCAGGCAGGGTGGTTGCCCTTACAGTTTGGGCATTTAGGATTTTTTAGGTTAGGACAGCTTGCACTTCTGTGGTTGTCACCGCAAGACGCACAAACTGGTTTTTCTTGGCACTCTTGTGCCATGTGGCCGGTCTTCTGGCAGGTGGAGCAATATTTGGCGATAGGAGAGGGGATTTTGGAAGGTTCAACTTCATGGAGTCGATCGTAAAGTATGAGTCCGTTGATAAGGAGGTTATCGATGGATTTCTTGCAGAATGGTATTATTCTGATAAGGGAAGTAGCCTTGTTTGTAGATTTGGAGATTATTCTCCAGCATTTGTGGAAGGAAATTTGGGTGGATTTTAGGTGGTTTTCAATTTCCTCCATAGAGTAATCTAGTGGGATGAATTTGGCGACACAGGAGTATGATGTCTTTCTGGAGGAGTTTTGGTTCGGGGGATAGCTGGAATTGCCTTTCCTGAGAGGTTCGAAGGAAATTGAAGGTGTCCCTACAAGGTCTTGTAGGGTTTTTTGGAAGTTAGGTGGTGCAGGGGTACTGCATTCTACCAGAGCAGTCTTATTGAAATTGGCTTTCAATTGAGAGATATTGAGAGCTGTAGGTCTTAGGAGACGGTAGAGATCTCTTTGAGAGGAGAATTGATTAGGAATGTTACGTATAACAGATTTGAGTGTTGGTTGTTTAATTTGGGGGTGGGTGCTACCGTTTGGGGATGATGATCTAGAGGAGGATTGGGAAGCTGAGGGAGTGGAGGAAGATAGTGCAGGCATTGGAGATATAGTGCCCGTGGTGGAAGCTTTAGAAGAGGTCGAGGGTCTTCTTGAGCGAGTGACTATTTTGAAATTTTCCTCGATGGAGGTAGGTAGGTTAATTTTTGGCGAAGTTGGTTTGATAGATGGTAAAGTTTTAGAATTTGCAGAAGGTATTGTGATTTTGGGAACCTTGGAGGAGGGTGCGGCTGGCGGATTTGATCCGCCAGCCTTATTTTTGGGTTTTGTCATTCAGAAGTAAGTAAGCGATTGTGTTCTGTAATCGACTCACCGAGTTTAGCGTTCCGTCAACTGGAAGAACTGTGATCATTTGATTTTGATGAGGTCCGGAAAAATCTTTCCTTTCGCCTCTTCGTCTCGTTTTGCCTTTGTATTACTTCTGTTTACGATTGTCTCAATTAAAAAGAGTTTTACTCTAGCCTACTTCTGGCGGGTGCCAGTCTCTCCTTGAGGGTTCAGCTCGGGATCACCTCTTCTTCTTTTATGATCTTCGTTGGCGATTTGTAGGCTGAGTAGATGATCAGTTCTCCTCTCTTGGTCTTGAGTTTAATGCCGGTTTCTTCTATGTTTCTTCCTGCAATCTCTGGTAGTTCGCTGTGGTTCAGTCCATTTTTCACTAGGATGGCTGTGCCGCCTCCTCTTCCTTCTCCTCTGTCTCTTCTGTATACTGAGTAGTTTCTTATCTTGAACCCTCTGGATGATTTAAGGTGAGGAGCATAACATCTATCTTGTATTTTTCCAAAAATAGTGTTAACTCCTGTCTTCTGTTGATTACTGAATTTGCGTTCCAGAATGCTATCTTGAGGTTGTTTCGGATGTTGTCGTTTTTGTCCATAGATTAGTTCCTTTTGAAGAGTTGAATTATCATGTTTTGTTCCTCTAGGAAGGCTAGTTTCTGTTCCATGGTTGCGTTGGTTGAGTTGAACGCGATGGTCATGCGTCCTGGGCACATTGCTAGTTCATTTTCTCGCCCAGGTTGTTGTTGTTTACCTTCTGTCTTCTTTGTACTTTTTGTTTCTTCTGCCTTTTCCTACTTCGCCTCTTCCTTCTTTCTCTCTTCTGCCCTTTTCTGCCAGAAGTTGGTTGGTGGGGGTGGGGCTGGTCTCAGCTTCTCCTCTGCTACTGGTTTGACTGCAGGATTGTTGGGATTCTTAGGGCACCTAATTGAGTTTGATAGGTGCTCGCCTCCGCAGTTAGCGCATTTTGGTGCCAGAGTCTTTGGTTTCTTGCACTCTCTCGTCTCGTGTACATCTCCGCATTTCAGGCATCTGTATTCGGCGTGGCAGTTCCTTTGTCCATGTCCAAAAAGCTGGCATTGGTGGCATTGGATGATTTCGCTCTTGGTGCGCAGGCTCTCGACTTGGACCGCCAGCCCACAGACTTGTTTCAGTTTGGAGTAGATGCTCTTGAACTCCTTGCCGATTTCTACTAGTACCAGAGGCGCTGGGTAGCCCCTCTTCCCCTTCATCCTGGTCACCCTTGTGGTTGGATATCCTTGGTTCTCCAGGTCTTCTCTCACCTCTTCTTCAGTGTTTTCCTGCATTACACCTTCAGCTTCTTTTCGCTCTTCAACTCGTACGTGTAGAAGGCGACTTTCTTCTCCTTCAGGAGCTTGAACAGCTTCCTGTAGTCTTCCTCCTTCGTTGGTTCGACCTGGACTCCTTGCTGGATCAGCTTGGCCTTCAGGTAGTTGATCTTCTTCGCCTTCATCTTGGTGTTGACGTTCTTCCACTTTTCTTTTTCCCTGATGATGAGTGGTGCTATTTTTCCTTGTTTTTTCCTTTCTTCAGGTACCATTCGCCTTGGTTCGTCTTCTTCTTCCTCATCGTATTCCATATCTTCTTCATCTTCTGAGCTGCTCAGCGCCTCGTACGGGTTCCTGCTCGCGACTTCTTTTTCATCTTCTGTGGGTCTCGTCTTCCTGGCAACCTTCCTCGGCCTGGTGAATTCTTCTTCCCCGGTTTCGTTTCCTTCAGTACCGTTGTCTTCTTTCCGTTCCTTGGTCCCTGGATCGGCCGCTTTCCTCGTCTTCGCTAGTTTTCCGCTGGTTGGCTCCTCCCCCCGCGGTTTCTCGTCGCCTCGTTCCGTCGTGGCTTGTCCGAGACCGTCTCTGCTAGGCTTCGCCCTCCGCGATGATGGTCTGATGGATTCGCCGCTCGACTCCGCTCCTCGGATTTTTTCCATTCCGACTGCCTCGCTGTACTTTCGCATCGTGTGCTGGGGTTCCGTCCCTCGCGAAGTCGATCCGCTGGATTCGCCTGTCGGCTCCTCCCATCGGTTTCGCATCGCTTCGGGATCCCTGCTTGTCCTCCGTCTCGCGTCCGTGGTTGGCTCCGCCCCTCCAGTCTTCTTCCTGAAATCAGAACAATGCGTTAACATTAAGCCGTTTAAACGGCTGGTAACTTGGCCCCCTGAGATTAGACCACTTAGTGTACGAAACACAACGTCCTCCAACTCCCTGGGGTTAGCTCGTTGAAACAGAGATGAGTCCATGTCTTCTCGGTTCGAAAGTTAGAGTGTGACTACACACACACACAACTGGAAGAATATGACCCCACCGGGTTGGTGCTACGAGCGGGCCTGTTTAGTGTTCCGTCAACTGGATTTTCGAAATAGTCTAATGGTGAGGCGTACACTATGCTTATTTAGTGTTCCGTCAACTAGATTTTCAGGAGCTTGATGGGGAGATGTTTGCTCAGAATCTTGAGTACAGATTGCCGCTGCGGGACCAGAAATGGTCCTGTTGAATAGAGAATAGTATGTGAACAGTGACTATTCCCTCACTTCACTTCACAGGCGATGTGCACTTAACACTGGCTGACACTGGACGTCGCGATCGTGATCCTTATATATGCGTGACCCAGCAGCCCTTACACCCTCACTTCCCTTTACCCTTGGTACTCAAGTACCTGTTACACAGTCTTTGGCAGACGCGTTCCTTCGTCGCGACCTGGGAATTGCTGTTTTAGAAAATACCAGATGTGTGGATCGTGGATATACGAAAGGGTGTTAAGAGCTTAGTTATTAAAGGCGAATATTGTTTTCGCTGGATTTCTTATCTGAGTTTAGATAAATTCCTTCGCCTCGATATTTACGGTTTTTTATGACTTTCAGCTGCTTTGAAGATACGTAATATTCTACCATATTGAGAATTTAAAATAAAATTATTGAATTATTCTGGCAAATGACCGTCTTTTCACTGTAATTGTGAATTCAGATAAACAATATGAAATGTTATGCAGGTAGATCTACAAAATAGAGTTATCACAATTGATAATAAAATTCAATTAGTTAAAACCCAAGAAATATATGGATAGTTTTAGCAAAAAATAGACCCCGGTTCTGGGTCGTCTCAATAAATTCGAAAAATATATCTTGCAATAATGAGAAACGTGTAGTCAATGTGATTATCAAGCAACTATTAAGGGTAAATTCGGGCGATATAAATATTTCTTGTAATCTTGCGAAGTATATCCTGCAGCAAATAAAAACGTGTAGTCAATGTGAATATCAAGCAACTCGAAAAATTGAATTTGTGAAATATATCCTGCAGCAAAGAAAAACGTGTAGTCAATGTGATTATCAAGCAACTCGAAAGGGGGAATTAGTGAGATATATCTTGCAACAATAAGAAACATTTAGTCAATGTGATTATCAAGCAACACGAAAGGGTAAATTTGTGAAACTTGTCTTGCAACAAAGAAAAAGTGTGGTCAATGTGATCATCGATCAACTCGAAAAGATAAATTCGAAGAATATATATAATGAGAAACGTGTAGTCAATGTGATTATCAAGCAACTCTAAAGGGTAAATTCGTGAGATATAAATATTTCTTGTAATCTTGTGAAGTATATCCTGCTGCAAATAGAAACGTGTAGTCAATGTGATTATCAAGCAACTCTAAAAATTGAATCTGTGAAATATATCCAGCAGCGAAGAAAAACATGTAGTCAATGTGATCATCGATCAACTCGAAAAGATGAATTCGAAAAATATATCTTGCTATAATGAGAAATGTGTAGTCAATGTGATTATCAAGCAACACGATAGAATAAATTTGTAAAAAGTATCTTGCAAAAAAATTGTAGTTAATATGATTATCAAGCATTACGAAAGGGTGAATACGTGAATATATCTTGCAACAAAGGAAAACTTGTAGTCAATGTGATTATCAAGCAACTCGAAAGGGTAAATTTGTGAAATATATCCTGCAACAAAAAAGAGTGTGGTCAATGTGATTATCAAGAAACTCGAAAAGGTAAATTCGTGGAATATATTTTGCAATAGAGAAAACGTGTAATCGATGTGATTGTCTACAATTCATGAATGTAATTCTTTGAAGTAGATCTTGTAGTAGATAAAAACGTGTAGTCGATGTGATTATCAAACAACTGGAACGGGTGAATTTGTGAAACGCATCTCGCAATAAAAGAACGCGTAGTCGATGTGATCATCAAACAACAACTAAAGGGTAAATTCGTGAAATATATTTTGCAACAAAGAAAAATGTGATTATTTACAATTCATGACAGTAATTATGTGAAATAGATCTTGTAGACAAAAACGTGTAGTCAATGTGATTATCAAACAACTCTAAAGGGTAAATTCGTGAAATATATTTTGCAACAAAGAAAAATGTGATTATCTCCAATTCATGATAGTAATTATGTGAAATAGATCTTGTAGACAAAAACGTGTAGTCAATGTGATTATCAAACAACTGGAACGGGTGAATTTGTGAAACGCATCTCGCAATAAAAGAACGCGTAGTCGATGTGATTATCAAGCAACTCTAAAGGGTAAATTCGTGAAATATATTTTGCAACAAAGAAAAATGTGATTATCTACAATTCATGACAGTAATTATGTGAAATAGATCTTGTAGACAAAAACGTGTAGTCAATGTGATTATCAAACAACTCTAAAGGGTAAATTCGTGAAATATATTTTGCAACAAAGAAAAATGTGATTATCTACAATTCATGACAGTAATTATGTGAAATAGATCTTGTAGACAAAAACGTGTAGTCAATGTGATTGCCAAACAACTGGAAATTGTGAATTTTGATATTCCAATAAAAGAACGCGTAGTCAATGTGATTAGCAAGCAGCTCGGAAGGGGGAGCTCGTGAAATATATCTTGCAACAAAGAGAAACATGTAATTACAAAGAGAATTTTGTAGTCAATGTTATTAAGATCATGAAACTTTATAAAATGTCCCGCCTGCTCGATAGAGTCACGAGTACTCTGAAATACTGTGGAGCACCTATCCCAGAAACCCTGGTTGAAATTCATACAATTGTAATTCGAATGGCCATTATATATTTGATGAATTCACAATTACAGGGTGCTGTTTGATTCATGCGCACAAAAAGAAAACTTATCAAAGGGGCCTCAAGGGGTTAAAACAAAGTCCCCTTTGTTTCAACCCCTGGAGTCCCCTGGAACACATCAACTTAATTGCGGTTGTCCTTTTTTGATTGCTCTTGCGCAAACTGGATTGTTGGGATCGTCGTCAATTCCAGAGGTTGTGGGTGAGCTTAGCCTTGTAGGTGTTTAATCTAGAACTACCTATTTGATAAGTGTATAGTATCCTCACTACCTCAATGCACACGTTCTGTCTAATTTCAAACATGGACGGGTGAATTCGATAATTACATTTCGTAACAAAGATCAACTATCAAGCAACTTAAAAGGGTAATATTATGAAACATATCCTATAATAGAGGAAAAGGTGTAGATTATCAAACACGAAAGTGTCAATTTGTAAATACCTTGCAATCTAAATCTCTTTTCACGTAGATGTATTCCACTGACTACAGCAATTTTGTGATTCAATAACCTATATTGAGTTCATTGAACAAGTTCAAAACTTTCATAACATCTTTCCTTCATAATTCATTCAGAGACATGATAATTCACAAAACAGTAATTAATTATATAGAGCAATCTTGATAACAACAATAGATGATTTCGTAACAGAAATGCATTGAAAATTATAATATATATTGATAAAAGTATCAAATAACCTATTTGACAATAATTGATATTTGATATTTTTGTGTTGTTTCTCGATTCATAGAAGCCTCACTCAAATAGTACAATATATTGCTAGTTTAAAGGATATAACTTGGTATTTATGTTGGGAATATTTTGGGATTTTTATTTTCAAATATGGATTTTTCTTTCATATATTAATTTTGCCATTTCAGAGCGGTCTTCTTAACCCATCGATAGTCGTGCCCTTGTCGATGACACCGTTAGGCTCGTTGGCTACAGGTGTAGCCATTACTTAAACCTGAATTACATAACAAGAAAGCAATATTAATCACTTTCAATTATTAACAATTTAATGTATACTATTTTCATGCAATTATTACAATGAATGAATCAAATGCCATTTTTCAAATAAAAACACATTATGCATTCTATAACAAAAACGTGATGCAAGTTCATTTAATTAAAATTATTAATGTAGAATAAAATATTATGTACAAAATATAATAAATACATATACAGCCATTCTTATAAACAGTTAGGACAAATTTGCCGCATGTGATCTTTACATATAAATCTTTTACATTTTGCACACATGTTTCTGAATGTTTTCTTTTTTTGCCGGTTCTTCATAGAAACACAGAAAAAAAATTACATTCACTGAAATATATTTATAATTAGGTCTTATATGGTAGAAACTTATATTGGGAATGAAATACTGAACATGATCCATAAATTAAATTCATAAAGAATTTACAAAGAACTTACATTTTCTGTCAGTTGAAGGTTAAACAAGAGATCATCTTACAGGTGGGAGAGGGTGTTCTCGTTAATTTCAAAGCTGCCACTACTCAGTGGCGCAGAAGCTATATGGCGGTAAATTTAAATTTCATGTACACATTCAAAAACTGGGACATTGCACTTACTTTTCAAACATTATTGTAAAGTCTCGTTCATTTTTTTATTATAACATTTGAATCAAATTATTAAGGTTAGAATATCCACAGAATGTTGAATTTATGAATTTTGAAAGTTTATCATTTCTTTCCTTGAACAAAATATACATAAAATAAACATCAAACTACGTTCACTTACCTCTAAATGTTTATTTCGAGTTTCGTCAAACTTTTCGTTCAAATTGAATTCGGAATTACTTATTTTGACAGATCAAATATGAGACTAGTTGAAGTAAGGTTAGATTCGATTAGATGTATTGGATGTTTCATTTCGTCTCATATTGTCATTCAGAAGAGAGAGAGCTCTCTATTCTAGATGTTGGTAGTACCGAAATTATGTTGGTGAAAGTGAAAGTTACTATTTCCATCTCACTATTTTCATTTAGAAGAGAGAGAGAGCATTAAATTTCACACGTTGGTAAAGCTCACTTCCGACATAGAATAGCGATCGTAGGGGCGCAAGGAGAGGTGACTGACTCCGCCCCCGTATTTCCGGTCTTTTTCTCGAAAATATATGTCTCAAGATTCGTCCCAAATCGACCCGAATCCATTCTCCTGGTAACCCCGTTAGCATAGTCATATTAGGGGTTTCACCTCGGAATGACAGATAATAAGCTGAAAATTTGTATGAACCTTTATTTTGTCGTTCTGAATGTTGTCTCAAAAGTCACAAGTCCTATCGTGTCCGCGTCTCAAGATTTTAAAGGTCAAAGGTCATAAGATCGGTTTTCCGTGAAGATCTCGCTTTTTATTGCTCAAATGAGATTTGCACCTATTATAAAAGTTGTAGAGTATACAATCCTCTGCAACTTTTGATTGCACTTTTTTTCATATGATCAACCGTTTTTGCTGTAGACGTCTAAAAAATTATAAATATTAAACAATGCCCATTATTCATGTACTAATTATTGATTATCTGTAAAATAATTTTCATAGAAGTCGCAGTTTATATGGTAGAAGGTTGACCTGCTAAAGGATATGTATGCCCTAAAATATATCATCAGACTGGCCATCATCAAAATTCTGGACATTTGGGTCATGGTTAATCATTTTAAGGCTGGAGGTCATTCCTGAAGAATAAGCCAGTGGCGATATATGCTGTTTATCGACTCCTTTTTTCGGTTGAACCTGTACGCCTCTGCTTTTTTCACAATTTTGATCACATTTTCGGACAATTCGTTTGCGTTATACAAAAAGTATGCTTGTGTTTTTATTCGTACGATGCATAGTTTAGGAGATATTTGAGATCAAAGAAGAGGAGAATCGCTTCTTTTGAGAGAATCATTATGTTCTGAACGGGGTCAATACATTTGGGTTGCGAATAGTTTCTTTGCTTTTATTATTGTGAAAATGAAATGGTCTTCAGAAAACGTTATTCCATGAGGATCTTTATCATAATTAATTAATCGAATTTCTCTACATTTTGTGTTAATAACTTCTGCAATTTTTTGGATATCGACTCCAGATTCGAAATAGAGATGACTCCAGTTAAATACTCTTATTTTTTTATGGAAAATTATTGTGAATATTTTCGGACGGTTATACACCTCGAATTGTCAATACGATCTTTTTACGTAGTAGTATCTACTTCATTAATGCCCGCTTCAACCGTTGTGAAAGCAGATCTTCGACTTAAGATGCTGTTTCGGAACGAAACCGCGACTTGAGTCCGGTAAGCGGGCATAACCGTTACCACCGTAATAATAAGGCCTGAGCGCTCGGACCGCACCGTCTCGCTAGTAGTCATAACGCGCTAGCTCGATAGCCTACCCAGCCGGGCGTTCATAGGCGCTTCAACTATTATAAACATTGAAAACATTAAATTTATTTTGGGTTTTTGGATTTTTAAATTTTTTTGTTATTTTTTAGTTTTTAGTTATTCTTATTTTGAAAAAGCATTAGCACAAAAGACCTAGATTGCCTGGGAAAATATAGAAAAGGACATATTCAGGAGACTCAGATACTCATTTATTGGATACTGTATCCAATTTCCTTTTTTTGTTATTTCCTTATCTATCATTTGTTTTCCCGCAATAATTCTTCAAAAGAGTATTTGTTGTACCTATTAAAATTAGTTTCAAAATATATTCCGGGCTGTGGATTTCACAAGCAGGTAACCTATAGTTTTCAATTTCATTTGTCATTCAATAATTGAAAACAAAACTCACAACAAAATCCTTCTTGAAATTGAGTTTCAAGAATTCAACCTCGACATTTTCAATTAATTTCTTCAATAAAACGTAGTTAACTAAAACCAAACGGACTACAATATCGTGTGGAAAAGATAGACCTCCGCGGCTCAAATAAATTTTTATCAAATTATAACTTCGATAACCATTTCCTCGTCGAACACTAATTTTGATTTACAAAAGTCGCATTAAATTTTTCGTTTTACATTATAGCTGCAATATCCTGCCAAATAAGTAACAACTGGCATCTCAAATTGAACTTTTTCGAAATTGTTTTCGTCAAGATGAATATCTGGCTGAAAGGAATTATCACAAAATTTCTGTTCTTCATGACAATCGTCAAAATTTTCCGAAAAGCTAGTTAAAGAAATATTGCCAAAATTTTGAGACGTTAATGATAAAAGCGATTGAATTCTGTTTTTTTTAAGATTCGTATAACTGCCTTATCGAAATATGATAATACCTGATAATTGTCTATATTTTCCGAACCTATGTTCCAAAGAGTCTGTCTGAAATTTCCCCAACAAAACATACTTCATGTTGAGTTCTTCAAAACAATACTGAATAACTTCTATCATGCCATGTAGAGTATGTGATAATGCTGTATGAGTTTGAGGAGTAAGTTTATGGGGAAAATCAGAAGATTTCCAACAATCCAGCCAATTGATCATATCGCTCAAAAATTTCAATTTGATATCATTTGGATTTTTGGAAGTTATTGGCATTTGTAGTTCATCTCCGAGCCTCTGATTTTTCAGAGGAGTTTTCACGTTTACGATTTGCCTCATTTCCTCATTTTCATGTAACTATAATATTTAAAAAATCCGCTGTTTCTTATGAGTGTTCTAAATCACTTCCAAATTTCAATAGAGCTTCTATAACAAATGGACTGAAAATTTTTAAAGCTAACGTTACATTTTGGCGTTCGAAACTACTAGGAAATAATGCCGTGAGTGATAAAGAATATCCAAATTTCAAAAGTTTGTCGTGTTCTAATTTATTCAATTGTATGAATTGAAGTTGGCTATTTTCTTTTCACCAGTCTTAAAATCTGGAAACGTTAAAGTCTTATTACTTCTAGGATTTAGCCAATTTTTTCTAATACATTCAAGAATGTGAACTGAGTGGAATAAAAAAAAGAGTGGTCGTTTATTATCCGATGGATGAGGATAAACTATGCTCAGTTTTTTTTCGGGGAAAAGTTATTCATGGTTTTACTGTTAATAGCATTATTGTCACTAATAACACAAAATACTCTGTATTTTGTGTTATCTATATCTTCAAGTTTCGAAACGATTATTTTTATGTAGTCAAAAAGTGTATCACTTTTAATTGTCGATGTGGGGAATATATGAATAACTTCTTTGATTTTTGATGTCACACTAGTTATCATGAAATTATAGGCTGATGTACATGCAGACGAATCAGTATATGAAGTCCCCACAATTTTCCACATTTGAAATATAAGTAGGGTTGAATGTGAATTTCGTCCATAAGCAGCATGAAGTTTTTTCCGTGTTCTTCTAAAAGTTTGAAAATATTACATGCGTAGGAAAGGAAACATGTCTATCTCCGTTAGTTGGATCTATTAAAAATTTCTTACAAATGTTATTTAAAGTGGATGGATGTGGCAGAATCAAACAATCTGAGTGTCGTAAAAATTTATAAGCATGCGAACTTATAGTAAGCATAATAGAAGACAAAATTAGAGTGCTAGTTGAGTAGCGATATCTTTCTTTTGGTGTGTTATTATTAGTTCCAGTTGTTCGGAGAGGAATTTGAAACAATTATTTTTCCCTAAGTTTTCGCCATCCATACAGTCCTAAATAGTTGTGGAATGATTAACTATACGTTTCAAATTTTCATCGTTATCATTGAGCTTTGGGGAACTCTTCAACGATTCTGTTTCAGAATCTAGTACCTTCAAGCAATTTTTTAATATTTTTGAGTTGTTAATGTCGCATGGTGTACTCACTCCTTTAATATTCACAATAATTTCCTGACCTTGAAAATATGTTTCCATTTTTGAATTAGAATTGATAACAATACCATAGGTTGTTGTGGGGCCTGTAGTATAATTTAATCGAAAAAAAGTAACTTTCTCTTTTTCAATAACTTTAAGCCACTTAGGATTGTGCGGCATTTGATCTAGAACTACTAAAAGTTTATCGAAAGTATCAAAAGAAATGAGATCTTTGCTGAGTGCATATTCAGCTCTACTTTCATTAATAGCTTTGAGCAGGTGCTGATTTTCTATTTCAATAAGTTTTTCTTCCCTCCCTGTACGATTTTCATGCGGTTTTGATGAATATGTGGGACAATTCGGAAAAAGCTGGTACTGCCCCTTCTTTCAAGTGAAGACGTTTTACTGGTACAATAGAGTACTTACCAGTTTCTTTATCAAATTTTGTAGTATCCCTGATTGAGTCATCTGTTTGAATATGTGATTCACATACCTTACTATACTTCGACGGTTCAAAATGAGCTCCGGGAATAGATTTCAACCATTTACCTTTCAAACTGAGATACCTTCTGGAAAGGAAAATACCGGCACTTTCGGTGCATCTGCATAACCGTAGTTTCTTGAATAACCAGGAACACAACACCTGAGTGGCATAATATCTCAAAGACACTAACACTCTCACATTAAAATATCAAAAAAATTTAGGTTTATAAACGAAAAGTTTAACTATACACTAATAGGCCTTTTCTAACCTCACTCACAATTCACCTCAATGAAATTCGTTCAAATCTATAATTGACTCGAATTATTCGGTAAACACTATACTGTATCCCAATGTCTAATAAATGCATTCCTACATAAATTAAGCACTAGAAACACTTATTTTCGGATGAAATACAGAAAACAAAAGGACAAGCACCGGCTTTTCGATTACACTGTGCCTCCTGTTGTGCTTTCGTTTCGCATGCTTGTTATGACTACTAGAGATGTGTGACGTCATGATACGTCACAGCGCTCAGGCCTTATTATTACGGTGGCAACGGCATAACTGCCTCAAAAAGCACCATTCGATTTTTGACTCTATTCAAATAGGTACTTTTCACGCTTCTTGCAGAGCTGAAATCAGTTTTAATATAGTAAGAAAAATTATAGGAAAATATCTCCACTAACTTCACCATTTTTTCATCTAGACATTTATCAATAAACACAAACATAAACAATTTAAACGAATATTCTCAAACCAAATGTTCGAAATCCGATCCATTTTGTTCGATACGTAATTCGAATCGGCAACTATCAAAGTTTCATTTTGAATCTTGTCTATCAATTATTCTCTTGTTTTCACAGTAACTCTATAAACATTTTCTTTTATGTATCCCTATACAAAAAATCAAGTATAGTTATATCTGGTGATCTGGCTATGAAACCGCTTTACCACGTCCTATCCATCTCTCAGGGAAATTTTTATTCAGCCAATTTCTAGCGTTTCGATGGTGATGAGCAAGGCATCGTCCGAGTTCGAACCAAACGATTCTTCTTATTTTGAGTGGTATGTCTTCCCACATGTTGGCATGTTCTTGTTCTAAAATTTCACCAAGCAGCTCACCATTTATTCTATGAGGTAAAGAAAATGCCCGAAAAGGTAATCATCGAAAACTCTCTGCCATACATTAACACCGAATTCATTCTGAAAATTTCTTGGTCGAATAGCATGTGGGTTTCCGTGGGCCCAAACATGTTGATTATGAAAATTCGTGACTCCACTGCGAGTAAAGCAAGACTCGTCAGTCCATAATATTCGATTTAAAAAAATGTTCATTTTCTACCATGGACTGGATAATCTATCTGCAAAATTGTAATCTCGCCAATTCATTACCTTCATGAAGATTCTGCACTGGTTGTAGGTGGAAAG
Source organism: Cryptolaemus montrouzieri (assembly GCA_013387265.2). Taxonomy (NCBI): domain Eukaryota; kingdom Metazoa; phylum Arthropoda; class Insecta; order Coleoptera; family Coccinellidae; genus Cryptolaemus; species Cryptolaemus montrouzieri. Next base: position 36,078,807 of record JABFTP020000185.1, on the reverse strand, counting down.
CAAGTCTGCGGTCCTTTCTCAATACTCGGAGAATTCTTGATTAAGGAGTATTCAGTATTCGAGAAACTCTTCGACTACTTGTTGTGGGATTTTGATAGATAAGATGACTGCAGACAGTCATATGACTTTGCAGTTTTATGTTTATTTTCTGAGTTTATTGGCAACAACCTGGTTTTTACAACTCATGTACACACAAAATTGTATAGGAAAATAAACAATATTATTATTTATAATCTTGAACTTATGCACTATCTCAGCTGTTAGCTGGATATAATTTACCTTTCCCAGATTCAGCAATCAAAGGGAATAGGCTCGATTACAATATACTTGACATACATTTCCTAACTATCCTACATGTTTTAAGAATTACAGCTTTTTGCATTTCTATATAGGTATTCTTATGCAATTCTAATTTCTTAAGGCTATCATGCAAAGTTTTGGGTATTAACCCAGTCGAGGATACGATAACAGGAACAATATCTATTTTCTCGAGGTGCCACATCTGCTTGATCTCAATAGCAAGGTCTGTGTATTTGTACTTTTTCTCCTGGAACTTATTCAGCACGTTGTTATTATTCGGTATGGCGACATCCACCAGCATTGCTGTTCCGGCTCTCTTATCATACACAACTATGTCCGGCCTATTATTCGTCACTATTCTGTCAGTGATAACAGGCCTATCGTAGTATAATCTGTGTTAAAAATACTGTGTAAATACATGTTCAATGTGACGCCACTGACCACCCCCTACCTTTGCGCTTCTGTAAATACGTCCCAATAGCCTCTAACAACTACCTGACTACTCATTGGCATAAGAAGACCAGTCGCTAAAATTTCTTGTAATTCTTTCCTTAATAAAATATAAAATATCACAAGAAAATGTTCCTTTTCTTGAATTGAACAACCTAAAAATAATCAATAATTTGATAGAGTAATTTTCCAATATGGGCACCGGTTGATACTTGTAATATGCCTGGAAGGTATTCAGAAGTCCGTACTTGTATGCAAGTTTCTGATGGATAATGTTGCACACTTGATTATGCTTGTGAAGATAGTTCTTATTGGCCAGTTGTTTCCCTCTTTGAATGTTCAGGGTCTCACAGTTTTCAGCAAAACATCCAATTGCTTGTTCGAAGCATATAATTTGATGTCATACATATACAGCAGGTGGGAGATTGTATGATAATTCCTATCTGTTTTTATCCTTAATCCGTATCCTGTTCTATTGAGCATTGAGGACAAAGGGTTCATAGCTGAACAGAACCATAGTGGACTCAAAGAGTCTGCTTGAAAAATTCCACGACGTATGGGTATCTCGTCGGTTTTAATTGATTTATTGCTCATGTTGACCTGCAGAGACGTGCGTCAGTGTGTCATTGCTGTCTTCAAGAATTCTACCAAGGCTAGGTGAATTTTGTATATCTGCAATACTTCAACAAGCCAAAAATGGGCGTACTATCGAATGCCTTCAGATAATCGAGAAAAGCTGAATGAACATTCCGATGCCCTACGTGTGCCTGTTTCATTAATACAGAATCGATGATGAGTTGTTCCTTGCACCCGTGGTGTTTCTTTCTGCATCCTTTCTGCTCTTCTGCTAATATATTGTAGTCGTCAAGGTGTTGCTATATTCGTTTGGATATGCATGAGGTGAGTATTTTGTAGAGTGTTGGTAGGTAAGTGATTGGCCTATATTGAGACGGGTCCTGTGTTCTATCTCTCTAAGGTAGCATATGTGTTGAGCCTTGTGTTAGGAAAATGGGTGTTTTCTTGGGATGTTGAAGAACATACCTGAGCTGTTTCGCTAGGGCTCCATGGAGCTTATCAAACTTCTTGTACCAGAAGTTGTGGATATTATCTATACCTGTGGCCGCTTTAACTATTGTTGTGATTTTTTCCTTCGTTATTCCTTCGAAATCCATATGTTTGATATCAAGGCGTTGTTGTCATGCTGTCATTTCCGATTGCAAGTTTGTAATCTTGTAATAGGAACGCAAAATGAAGGCATGCATTTCTGAGGTCCACTTCATGCGTTTCCTAGGGAGTCAGGCTCTCGTGGTCGTAGGCATAATGGCTTGCGCCACCGTTGAAACATCAAGAGTCGGTTGGGAGGTATTGATGTTGTTTTCCACTTAGTTTTGTGTAACAGTATCCCTACTCGATATCACGCTGCTTCCATCGCTAACCGAGGGAGACTGTGACTCACCTTCCGAACAAGACCCTCTTCCTAAATCTTGAACGCGACAAGAGATTATGGTGGTACAACGTCGAATCACCTGTTTGTTCCCTTAGATTGTACATCATTGGATAAGTTGCATTTTATACCTACTGCCAGGTTCAGCTTGGGTACCCCGGGTTCGCTAAGCGCGTGTTCCGAAACAATGTTCCTGAGCCCCTGAGGCTTATTATTATTATTATTATAGATAGATAGATAAATTATAAATGCAGTACTACAGAATCGAATCACAAGTAGTTTGCCAATCGTCAATTGAAAACTGTAAAAACAACAAATTCTGTAAATACCTACAAAGAATACCTACAGTAATACAATAGTACATTACACAGGGGATATAGAAAATTAAAAAAATTCAAAAATGTACCCATCCTAGCGACTAGGAAAGAAAACTTATGTTATTGAATTCTTCAAAAGAATATAAAACATAACTTATCAATATGTTCTTGATTGGAGTTACAAATTCCTTTAGAGGCAGATTTTTTATTTGAATGGGTAATAAATTGAAAAAATTTACAGTCATGAAGGATGAGTTCCTCTGCGACCTACTGAGCCTAAGGAAATCGTTTCTAATATCAAAAGCATGCCTGGTGTTATGAGTGTGAGTGTGAGCATAGAAATTGAATAGGTGGAAGTTCTTCTTCACATGGACAAGGCAATCAAAAATGTATAGAGACGGCAATGTTAGTATATTAAGTTTTTTAAAAATATGCTTGCAGGCTCTATAGCCAAGGCCCCCCAGTACTCTGATGGCACGGCGCTGCAATCTGAACAAGGAATGAAGTTCCGCACAATTGCCCCACACAAATATACAGTGTCTTAGATTAGACTCAACCAGTGGGAAGTAAGATATTCCGTGAAGCCGAACAGGAAAGATTCCTCAGAACAAATATATTACTGCTAACCATCGAAGACAAATGACTAGAATGTGTATCCCATCTAAGACCGGAATCTGTGTGGACACCCAGAAAACATACACCACTTCTCCCATCATGATCCATACCACCTCTATGTCTCAGACTGATCAACAAGCTCTGCGTCTTATTTACATTCATACTGAGTTCATTACCATTGAACCATTTCAAGGCACTCGACTGCGCTTCCCCCGACAGCTCCCGTAGTTCACCAAGATCTGTACTGCTCACTGAGACCGCTGTATCATCCGCTTTATCATCAAAGGGTAATTGAAGCAGCTGAGATGAAATCAGGGAAGACGTTTATGAAAATTAGAAACAGTATGAGTCCCATTATAGAACCTTGTAAAACACCTATCATAATTGCTTTATCCCCAGAGAAAACACCACTGTACCAGACAAAATGAGCAGATGAAACCAACGCTTGTATCCTTGAAACCATAGGCTCTAAGTTTCCACAGGAGCTTGTCATGAGAGACGCAGTCGAACGCCTTGGACAGGTCAAGGAAAAGTGTCAATGAGTGCAAACCAAGTGGTGTGTTTTATGAATGATTAATGAATTTGAGATGAATGATTGAAGGACCAAGAAATTATCAGAAAATTGATGTTTTAAAACTGTTCATTCCAATAATCTCTAAAACTTGTTTATGTTTGAATGATCATGTATAAAAATGTGTTGGACCTTTAAGTGGTCTATACCATTGGTTGGTAGAAGAATGAATACAACTCGCAACTAAATTAGGTTGAAAAGGGAACGAAACAAGCGTCACTGGCAATAAATCAAGTTCCAGAATGGGCGGATATGACCAGTTTCGAAGAACACTTGCATCCCTACAATATTCTAAGAATTCACCACCAAGTTCAAGACACTCAACAGCAGCACTGACAAAACCCATAACAGCATCGCAGGTGCTCTTGCCTCTTCTAAAACCAAATTAGTTACTTGTAAAAAGATTCATTGACTCAAAATAGCTAACAATTTGGTTACACATCAGTTTTTCTATTACCTTTGAAAAAAGTGGTACTAAAGAAATAGGCCGATAATTAGCAACATCCTCTCGCTCCCCCTTTCTGAAAATTGGAATGACCTTTGAGACCTTGAGACATCCAGGAAAGACCCTCGCCCGAAGACATCGATTCACAAGTGAAGTGAGAGGAGAAATGATGGAGTTGATGTTCTTCTTCAAAACAATAGTGGACAGTCCATAGTAATCCGTGGATTTACTATTCTTCAGATTGTGGACAACATCCCTCACTTTATTATAAGTGACTTCAGAAAAATCAAAGTTGGCGTCAGGCGGTATGTCCCTCCTGAACGTAGCAGGAGGGTCTCCGGTACAATTACCGAGACTTTTTGAAATCTGCAATGGAATCGAGACAAAATAGTCATTGCATTTATGAGGACTCAAACTGTTATGAAAACTATTGCTATTTTTGTTTCTTCTTTTATTGAGAATATTCCAAAGTGTTTTACTTCTATTCGACGATTCAATTGATTTGTCATTGTATGCAACTTTTGCTCTCTTCGGCTCCACTCTATATAAAACGCGAAACCGTCTTCTTAAATTTTTGATATGCTCAGTTTTATATTTATCGTAAAGACCACTCACAAGTCCCAAATTATCTCGTAGATCCTTCAAGTTATTGTTAAACCAGCCATTGTCATGTGTTCTCCCCTCACAGGCAGTTTTTTCAGGAAAAGATATAAGAAAAGCTCGAAGAAATTTTGGTGAAAAATTCTAGAAGCTTCAGATGGATTCAAACTTTCATCTGTAGCAAAAACCCAGTTTAAACTGCTGAAGAATATCATGCATGGTGTTCAGACCCCTTTGTGTTATTGGACGGAATTTGAAATTTGGTAGTTTGACGTTCTCACCAGGTTAACCCAAACAGTTTTTTTGTTTGAATTGTTCCAGAATCAAATTGTTGTTTCTCTCTTGTCATCTATTTATTCTGTTCTGCCTTTCATTTGGCTTAATTGTTCCTAGTCCGTGTGCAATAAAATTTAAATGCATTGTAATAGTTTTGTTTCTAATTTTATCTAAAATTGGAGAAATATTTCAATTCTACTGGAACTAAGAAACTTAACTAATGACGTGTAATGAGATTAAATTATAGAAAGGCTAGTTGAAGAAAATTACAATTGACACTACCTATTAATACCTATGCCTAACTAGATCAGAGTCCCTTAATCTCAGTGTGTGATACCTTCGTCTAGAACCTAGGTCCTAGATATAGCCTTAGGAATAATACTCATCCACTTCAATAAACTAGCTTTATTACAAGATAAATATCAAAATCACAGTATCTGATTAATAATTTACTAACTCTAATCAAGGTAAATAATACAAAAAGAAAAAATAACTTAACTAAAAAAGATTAACCACTAACAATAAAAGGAGTCTCAGACGAGATGAATTCAAATTACATAGTACAAATTCTCAATTTAAAATAATCTGAGCTTTTCAACAAAGCGAAACTCAATGATAGAGCTCTGTCAACAATTAAAAAAAAATAGAAAAAAAAAATTTTATGATCAAGAGAAACACTTAGCTATTGGGAATGAGATTAATTCCGACGATGATTCGATTTGGTGTTTTACATCAGTTTTCTGGTATTCCTGTATCGTACAGATTACAGGTTACTTGTTTGGCTGAATATCGTTCACAACGTGACTGCCCTAGGTGGCAAGACTATTTCCCTAAAGACGTGGTTACCCCAGACGTGAGATAACAAGGTTTGACATAAAGATGAAAACTCAAATATCTTGACGGTGAACAAAAAAAAATCTATAACAATACCATATCTCTCGAATATATATTTTTAAAATGAACAGAATGAATTTGACTTACCCTTGGAATAGCAGATATCGATCTAGGTTAATTTACAAAAGAAAATTCGAAATCTCTCCACTCGCTAATTGAATTGGTTGTCGAGGAAATCTGGCAAAATTAACGCCTACTTATAACGCCTCAGACGATTGGAATTTATCCAGATAATCAATAAGGTACCGGTGGCAATTAAGGCCCACCTAACAAAAATTTGCTTTAAATCTGAGTATAATGCGTATAGGACGTCAAAAACATGTTGTCTACATAGCTTGTACATGTTGCTGTAATAAATTGTGAGAAACAATTCAGAAAAGCATATTTTTAAATACGAAAATACACTTTTTTTAAACTTCTCTCATGGGCCTTATTATACTACGGTAGTATATTAAAGCCCATATAAAAAAATGCTTTATTTTTAAAGTAAATCGCCCTAAATTAACCTAGAAATAAGTTAAAATAAAAGTAAATTGTTGTTTTTACTTATTTAATCATTTTCCTTCATTTATTAAACGTGGGCCTTATTACCCTCTCAATAGTAATCGAAGACAATTCAGTTTCCAGGAACTAGTGGCCTTAACTAAAGTATTTGGTACAATCACAACATGTTCTCTAACTTAGAAAATTAAAATAATCAGTTCTTTTCTTATTAAACAAAACTATGTAATTAATCTTATATTAATTTTTAAGACTTAAAATCAGACTTTAATTAAAAATACCTAACTTAGTTCTTTAGTATCACAAGCATATTCCTAGACTCAGAAAATAGACTCAAAACAAAACAAAATATCTTCTGCAAACAAAATAAAAATAAAACGATTAACAAACATATTATTCATACTGACACGGTAAAATATAGTTAAGTATTTTGTTTAAACACAGCAATAAAAATATCTTTATCTTCGGTTGAAAATCCGACACATTCTTCGTGGTACCATTTTAAACATTGGGCACATTGTCGCATGTCCGAAACACGACCTTCTTTGCAAGCATGACAGAACCATTCAGATTCAATTATTTTGACTTCTTAACCTTACTGCTATCTTTTCCAGACTTATTCTTACGATCTTTAGTTTTCCGATTGGCTTTTTTCACCTTTATTACCTCATTTTCTTTTAGCTCCTCCGTTTCTTAAAAGGTCCTAGTAATCCGTTGACCTCTATAATTGATGGCCTTTCTTCTTGGTTTGTTTTGATAACAGCATAGTTTGGAGTTGGCATAGGTTCTTGAAACGGGGATTTAGTTTCCTTTGTTTTAAGACTGGCTAGCGGAGTATCATTGTCTGAGTCTTCTTCGGAGGTATATACATTGATTCTAGTGGGATTATTTATATTCAACATCTTCTGTATAGCATCAGGCTCAATATCCGTTTCTGAGTCTGAACTTAGAATAAGAGGACGTTTTGTCACAATACCAGATGTTGATGGTTTAGGCGATGGTGTTAAAGTTTGTGGTACTTTCACAGGAAGAGTTGATGTATCAATATCAGTTAAAGCCCTTACACCAATTTGCTTTTCTGGGGTAACAATGCCAGCAATAGTACATTCTTCGTTGTTTAGTATTGACGGTGAAACAGTGTCAGAACGTGACGTTACTTCAGGGTAGTCTATGTTTGCCTCAATAATAGTTGAAGTTTGTGGAGGAGGATGTTCGGTCAAGATCGCTGGTGCAAATGCTTCATCTGGTAATACATCAGGGTTGAATGGTAACAATCCAGTAGCCCTGAATCCATTTATTATATTTTCATGAGTCAGTGCCCTCGACCAAGCTTTTGAGAATATTTTGTTGGAGTTCGATTTTGTCAAGCGTCTGTCAGGATTTTGATACATATATGTCATAGCTTTTTGATCCCAGTGATGCTCAAAAGACTTATTGACAGATTTATCGAGGGGTTGAAGTTCATGGGTTGTGTTACTAGGCAAACAATAAAGCACAATATCATGCTTGTCTGCTTCTTCAACAATTGTTTAATCCAGGTGCGAGGATGCTCCATCAAAGATTAACAAGACTTTTCCTGCGTTTTATTCTTTCCCAGATGCTTGATGAATTCAATAAATAGCTCCGTGGTCATACTTCCTTTTGGAGCCATCTTTATGAGAGATCCAGCTGGTAAGTTATCACTATATTCTGGTTTTTGCCTTTGGCCTTTGAAGATGATCATTGGTGGGATAGCAGTACCAACAGCATTAACACACATTGCTATCGTAACATTTTCCGCGTGCTCAGGTGCAATCAAATGGACTCGACGAGCTCCTTTTTGCGCCAAAACAGTTTGTTGATGATGAATAGTGAGTCTACACCCCTTTTCATCCATATTATAGAGTCGTTGAGGGTTCTGTAGAATATCTAATTCTTCATATAGGTCTTTCACTTCTTGGAAATGCTGAGCGACAATAGGACGGTTTAATTTCTGTGCTCTGCCTGGATTCATAAACTGGGCTTTTCTTTTGGAAATTTCTGGGTTCCTTTTCAAAAACGTTTTAAGCCAGTCTTTGCCCGCAATTCCAGAGTCTTTGTTGAAATCATGCTTAATATCATAACTCTCGCAAAATAAAAATGCTTGTCTCCGTATGACTTTCGGAGTAACAGGTACACCAATGTTAGAAAATCGTATAATGCGTTGTACAAGATCTTTTTCTTGGTCAATTGTCAAAACGGAACGACGACCTAAGCGCTTAATAGTACTTTCGGACTTTATATGATTTCGGAGAGTTCGTCTTGGAATATTGTATCGTTCAGCTGCAGCTCGTTGCGTCAGATGCCCTCGTTTTATAGCTGCCATAGCAGCCCGTAAATTGTTTTCTGTCCACTGAGCTCTCTTTGGAGGCATTTTAATCAAAATCTGTAACAATATTACACATATATTGTCAAAATTCACATAGTACATTGACCTAGAAAATAACGAACAATACAATCTGATACTTTAATATTAAGAGGCTAATAAGGCCCAAGTATCGTTACAATGGGCCTTATTAACCGCATGCCACGTTTTACAAAATAATCCAAATAACCTACAAAATCATTCTCTGGTTAGGAAAAGCCATATCCTTTGTATTGCGCGAGACATACTTAAGGTAATAAATACAGCGTTATTAGTCCATTATTAAATAAAACGTTAAATACTTACAGTTTCTTGGTATGAAAATTATAAAATTGCACAATAGCCAGTCACTTCATCAAAGCATCGCACTTGACTGACAAGATAGCGGCGCTAGCGTCTGCTGACCAATACGGAATCATTCACACCGACATTGTGCACGTGTGCGTAAACAGTGAAGTGTCATAGGTATATTTTCCCGCGAAATTTGAAATTTGGGCCTTATTACCCCTTGGGCCTTATTTACCTCAGGTACCTTACTTAATTTCAATTTCTGCAAATTTTTCACTCCAATCGCTACAACACAGCTCCAATAAAATAACAAATGATTCCGAAGATTTCTAAATGGAAAAGAGAAAGAATCTAATGAATTCCGAACTAAGAATATAGACTCGGTTCTATCAAAAAACTATTGATATTCAAAAAAATTAATAAAAAAGCGACATTATTTTCTTCACAACAATAAAGTGGAAACGAAACATAGAATGAGTTACTGTTTTCCGTTCTCCCACAGAAACGAGAAAACGATCTTCTTTCAAGTACTGAATTCACAATTAACCGGCGAACAACCTAGATCAATAGCAGCGACATCGCACGGATATAACTATAATTTTTATTGGGTATCATTACCTGTAGATTCCTGATTCGAATTTCAAACTGTTTGAATATTTAACTTGATGAAATGAGATTTAATTATGAAAACTGAGTTTAAAAGATATAAATGATTAATTCGAGAAATCGGACTGTTACAGCATCTTCCTGAAAACAGGATGATGTAGATGGCGCCTGAGAGGGTATTTTTGTCTGTACCCTCTAGCCGCTTCTGCAGAATTTCCACTGTATAATCCGTAACAAAAATACCATCAGCTTGTTCTTGATCTGTAAATTGGAATGTCATTTTATTGAACCAAAAAAGAAAATTATATCAAAAACACTATGAAACAATAACAGAAAAAATATTCGTACCTATCGAATCGCAGATACCAAATAATATTTGTACTGTTGAAACGAGGTCTGTCAAGCGATTGTCTTCTTTTTTGATCTCAAATATCTCCTAAACTATGCGTCGTACGAACACAAAAGTTCTTTTTTTTTCATAAATGAACGAGATATCCGAAAATGTGATCAAATTTGTGAAAAAAGCAGAGGCGAAAAAACCGAAAAGGGGGTCGATAAACAGGATGTGCCAAATTTCGTCTTTCTACTACCTAGGGTTCCGTAGCTATAATCATTTTTTATTTTCAAAATACGAACATTGGTACCTGTATATCGAAAACGATTGGTTCAGGACGTATGTTTGTTCTGAAACTGATAATCATTCTCGATTCTCTATCGAACTTCGAAGTTCTAACACAAAAAAGTGACCCACCCGGTATATCAATTTTCTTCGTTTAACTAACCTAGCAAAAATAAATATGGGTCGCATGAAGTTTCCGACTGTTCTCATGGCACACATAATTGTTATGTTGCTTCCTTGTTCGCCACTCTTCCGGCTCTTCTTTGCCCTTTTTTGGCGAGCACTTTTTCTGAGTCTGTCACCCTGGTGACCAGTATTTATATTCGATATAAAATATTTTTTTACTATCGAATACTTTCGACAAAACTTTACTATTACCTTTTTCCAGTGAAATGTGCAAAATTTTTATTGTCTTTGATTTTGCAGGTGTGAATGTAGAATCAGAAACCAGAGTAACATAGCTAAACTAGCAATGTAATGATAGTGATTTTCTATGAGAATCACTATAAATACATAGTTACTTAAAGAGGGTTGTAATACTAAGATAATGATGAAATGAGTTATACCTATATTTGCAAGTGAAATGAAAACGAAAAATTAATAAAAATATTTATTATATACCACATAATTTCAAAACAGTAAAAGAAAACAAAAACATATTTAGTACTACTAAATCCTTACTGCCTTAATCTAGGCATATAAACCTGCTAAAACTCACTTTCACTTTTGCTACCGGGATGGGGTCACACACACGATGGAAACACTGATGGTTAACACAAACACTCTTTGTAAACGTAGAATTAAAATGAAATAAAAAAAACACGTGGTTCGTTGGTAAACAACGGCCGTTTGGCAATATGGCGTGGGTACGGAAAGCCGGCTCGTGGCAACGCGTGCTGCAGCCGGTTTTCTGAGACAGTGTGTATTCGAAGAGGTCATTGAAGAGAAAGTGCCGGGAGTCTCCGAAATGCACGGATATTTAAACCCTCTGTCCAGGTAGGCCCAGAGTACGTTGTGTGCCTAGCCCTGTTGAAGGGCCTACTAGGCGATCTGTGATAAGGAAGCGTGGTTAACACGGTTATTCGGAGGGGCATAGAGTGATCTATGGTTAGATACCGTAGTGGATACGGTAACACGGCCTCCCTCTGAAGATCGTGGTTAGGCGCCTCCATAATGCCATACCGGGTAATAAAACCATGTTGTATCTTTATTAAAGACATGTGCATACGTGTACTTCATACCCTTGAAAATTAAAAAAAAAAAGTTTTATCAGGTTATCCTATTTAAATCTAATACGACCCTGTGTGCAGTACGTCTGTGGCCGTCTTACTATCTTACGCACCATTTGGCAGCAACGCGATGATGACAAGGGAAACCACAGAAAACCTTGTCTCACGTAAGCGAGTCGTATGGTCTAGCTACTTACATTATGAGAGCGTTGTGCAAAGCTCTATTTGAAATATTTAAATCTAAGATATGTACAATAACAAATCTGAGGGGGGGCGTTGAAACGCATCTACTTCGTATCTTCATTTGTCAATCACACATAAAACTCAGATGTTAAAAGTACCTGAAAAAGAGGAAAATAGTACTGAAAAAAACCAATTTACTAACCTAAGACACATAGGACACATGATAAGTTTATCATACGTTGAACAACTGCGACTGTGAGTAGGTTCTAGATTCACTAGCGCACTGGTCGTTTAACCACACTACACTCACACACTCGTCTTTGATCGCCACTTGGTGTTGTCTTCGGTCCAAGAACCGGATGCTTCGTTCACAGCTGCTGCGGTGGTGGATTAATTCTGCGGTAGAAGAATTAGACGAATACTATCCACGTGCGTCGTTGCTATTGTCTATTGTTCGCGTTGGTCCTACCACGTGCGTCGGATTCACCTAGTGCGGAAGTAGCGGAATTCTTTACTTGGATTCTCGTATTAATATTTATCGGCTAACTCAGTCGGAATGGGTTCTTTTTCTCAATGGAGAAAACAATGCCCTAATGCACACGTTGGGCTCCACTTGCTACCGGGATGCGGTCACACACACGATGAAAACACTGATGGTTAACACAAACACTCTTTGTAAACGTAGAATTAAAATTAAATAAAAAAAACACGTTGTTCGTTGGTAAACAACGGCGGTTAAGCAATATGGCGTGGGTACGGAAAGCCGGCTTGTGGCAACGCGTGCTGCAGCCGGTTTTCTGAGACAGTGTGTATTCGAAGAGGTCGTTGAAGAGAAACTTCCGGGAGTCTCGTAGATCCTTGAATTTTGGTGAGGGTCGAATTTCTATCCTTTTTCCTCTTCATCTCGCTTGTTTTACATCTCGTTGGTTTGTCTTGGGGTTCTACTGGTTAACCGGGAGTCTCCGAAATGCACGGATATTTGAACCCTCGGTCCAGGTAGGCCCAGAGTACGTTGTGTGCCTAGCCCTGTTGAAGGGCCTATTAGGCGTCATGTAATTAAGGAAGCGAGGCTAACACGGTAACACGCTTATTCGGAGGGGCCTAGAGTGATCTATCGTTAGATACCGTAGTGTATACGGTAACACTTTACCCATTTCATTAAGACCAATGCTCTTTAGGCAAACAAATATAGAAGTTTACTTAATCTTTTACCTTTCATTCTATGTCTTTGTTGATTAACTATTTGAGAAGCCTTAGAAAATAAACGTTCGGATGGAACAGAAGTCCCGACCATAATTAAATATTTGAAGGCAATCTAATAAAGCTTTGGAAATGAAATTTTCAAATCTTGCCAACTCTCTAAAGGATTCTCATTGAGCCTTCCTACTACTGAACTACGCAAGTACATTGATAATTCATCAGAAATTGCATCATCTTATGTGATGTTTTCCAACTCTTGCTTACTAATTTGTGATGATTATCCCATAAAGAAAAGCTTTCTTCTAGTTTTTCAGATTGATCAGAATCTGATTCAGACGTTTCAATATTTTGTGTAGTATTTTTCATGAAGTCTTTAATTTTTGTGACTGCTGTAGAGCAAATAAGTGCGTCTCGGAAGTGAATTTTTTTTATACCTAGGATCCAATATGGTTGCTTTGGCGAAAGAAGTTACCCTCTCGATAGCGCCCATCCCTTTTTTCTATTTCATTAAGCACAAATGATTTCAATTCATTGGCAAGCAAGTCTTCAAATTGGAGAGGTTGGATTTTCAAAACTAAGCAATGAAATAACGGAATCACCCTGCTTGTGCAGTATCTATCCCCAGAAACTTCTTTAGTAGCAGCTTCCAGTGGCCTCAAAACTAATAAAACAGAAGAAAGAACTGACAGTTCTGATGCATTGATCATAGGTGGCGCTGTCTTATGGGAAATATTATTTCATTGATTACAATACGTAATTCTAAAAATCTTACAATCATATAGTAGGTACTGTTCCATCTTGTTTAAACTTCTTGAATCAACTTTGTTTCTTTTTCTGTGACTTTTCTTAATTCATTGCTTGCTGTATCACTTTGCTTGAACCATGTTACAATATTCTTGACCCTAGTTATTAGATTTTGTAATTCTGGACAGTGTTGAATCGCATTTAGCGCAACTAAATTTATAGTGTGCGCAAAACACGGTATGTGCTTTTTACCAGAAGCAAGGTCGACCGCCTTATCATAGATGTTGCGTTATCAGTTACTACAGCCGAAATTTTATTAACGTCAATGTCCCATTCAGAACAAGAATTCAGAAGCATCTCAGCAATATGATCCGAAGTGTTACGTTCAAATGACTGATTTACTCCAAGAGTAATAGAAAAAATTTCAGTAAATATAGCAAAGTGACCGGTAATTCCAAGAAAGCTTCTCATATTCATTGGTTCTGTCCACATATCGGTTGTAAGTGTTATATTTTCTACACTTTTTAGTTTATTTTTAAACACAGCTGATAATGCATCATATTTGTCATCAACCCAGCGAGTCAATGTTGTCTTACTTGGAATCTTATAATGTGGTGCAGTTACTTTCATAAGATTACGAAAACCCTCATTTTTTACAATCGTGAAAGGTTGATTATCTTTGCAAATCATGTAGATGAGAGCATTGTTGACTTTCAAAGTTTTATTGCCACTTTCCGAATAAGCCGATATATTTTCGAAGCTTTCATGTATCGACTTTTGCCGTTTTAATGGCGGAGGTACAGTATTATCGACATGGATTTCTTTTGATGCAGCTGTACTTGTTGATGGCAGTGGTTCAGGGCTGGGAAAAACAGGTTCAGAGTCTGCTTCATTGGTTTCTGTAATTCTTTCACTGTGGATATATGTGGCTAAACAGGTTAGAAGTAAGGTACTGGAGGTAAATATGGGCCTCCTTATTTTACACTCATTTTACATAAATATTTTTGCGTTGAATATAATATTTTAATACGGTAGTGAAAACTCATATAATACATTATGTTATTCCTTTATTAATTATTTCGTAAGGGTAACTTAACTTAGAAAAAATTATTACATTAGTAAAGTCTTCTTTCGGCCCATATTATCCTCACAGTGTTTTTTATGGGCCACCTAAAAACATTACCCAGAATTGATAAAGAACTTTATTAAACACAACATATTAATACAAAACTAAAAAAATTATATTTAAATAAAATCTATTAGTAAAATAATTAATTTTATAACATTCAACGAAAAAAATCCTAAATATTGCGCATAAAAAAGTTCAACAACACTCAAAATTTTCTGTATCATCCTCTTCTAAACCAACACACTCCTCATGGTACCAAGTATTGCAGTTAACACACATCCTCATATCTTTTGGTCATCAGATTGACAAGGAACACAAAACCAAGATTCAGTAGCCGCCTGTTTTTGGCACTTTGTTTAGAAGTTGAGGGTATGGAGACCTCGGAGACGAGTGACTTTTACAGAGTTAAATAGGTCCTTTGTCACCTGCTGAGCTTTGTAATTTAATGCTTTTTGCGAATTGCAACTGTTTTAGTTGGGTTAAGAGGAGTCGGCAACATTTCTTTAAATGACGTATTTAATACATTTTTGTCTATGTCAGGAGACAGATGATTAGAATTTTTTTTTGTCCTGTGTGCTATAAAAGCCAATGTCATATCATCTTCATCCGACGATAAATGAGTATCATAATCTGGTAACACCTGATCCTGAGTATTAGGTGTAGGACTGTTGTTTAATATGCTTCTTTTCATATCCCTTTGCGATGGCAATGAATGCGCAAAGGCTGACTCATGAATTGCTTCTGAATTTAAAGGAAATAATCCTGTCGCTTTAAATCCATTTATAATATTATCTGGAGTCATACATTTAGGCCAAACTCGGGACAAAATAATATTAAATCTAGCCTTATTTAGTGATCTTTGTGGATTAGCGTCCCAGTAACGCAAAAGTTCATTGTCCCAAAGAGCTTCAAACGACCGAAAAACAGCTTTGTCCAGTGGTTGAAGCTCATCGGTTGTATTTGATGGTAGGCAAAATAGAGTAATGCCAAGATTATCCGCCTTTTCCGCAATGGTAAAATCCAAGTGGCTTGAGGCCCCATCAAATACAAGCAGCGTTGGACCATTGTTACATTTATATTTAGAAAAATGCTCTAAGAAGGCAATAAAGAGCTCTGTGGTCATACTTCCTTTGGGAGCCATTTTTACCAATGCTCCATGTGGTAGATTGTCAAGAAACTCACTTTTAAGTCGCTTACCTTTGAATAGAACCATCGGTGGGATTGAGTTACCAATTGCATTACAGCAAGCCACTACTGTAACATTCTCTGCATGCTCTGGCGCTACCAAATGAACTCTTTTCTCTCATTTTGCAGCGAGAACACGTTGTTAGTGGTGAATAGTAAGTCGGCATCCCTTCCCATTCATATTGTATATGTTTTGAGGTTTGTTTGTAAGATGCAAAGTCCTCATAAGCTCTGAGATCTTCATAAAATAATCCGATACAATTGTCTTGTTAAGTTTTTGCGCACGAGCAGGGTTCATAGCCTGCGCTCTTCTTGTTGACAAGTCTGGATTTCGTTTAATAAATAGCTTTAACCAGTCTTTACCCGCAATCTCTTTTCTGCATTAAATTGGTTGGGAATGTTGTTGACTTTACAATATTTGAACATTTGACGACGGACTAACTTTGGTGTAAGAGGTAAACCAACTTCGCAATACCGTTTTATTCGCTGAACAAAATCCCTTTCTTGCTGTACACTGAGAATGCTTGGGCGACCAAGTCGTTTTTCTGACAAACCATTGTCCAAATATCTTTTTAGAGTTCGTCTAGGCACTTTAAATTCTTTACTAGCAGCTCTTTGGCTTTGCCCCTCATTTATTGCCTTAAGGGCATTTTCGAGTTGAATTTGACTCCATTGCTTTCGCGGCCCCATCTGTAATAACAATTAAAAAAATAATTTTGATTTTATCGAATAATCTCCAAAGAAACTGAAGTCGGGCTATATGCGCCGCGGTGCATATAACCCGCCATAAACATGGCCCATATTGCCCGAATTGACTATGTACCGAATTTATATAAGAAAAAAAAATAACTTTTTACAAAAAACGTTATAAAGTTCATCAAAAAATGGTCTATACTACACAACTTACCTTTGCGTTATTAAAAATCAAAACCTTTTATTTTCAACACTGAATTTATTTCGTAAACAAAGAAGAAAACTTATAAATATGTCTAGCCTCACGGTCGGTTGAACATAACCTAATTTACTATAAACATATTTTAGTTAGAGGGCGCGATTCAACCAAATCTTAACTCACCGACTTGAAAGCAATTGTACACCGTTGCCATGTGTAAGAAAAAGTGTCATTTTAGTATTGTGAGCATTGGTCCATATTACCCTCCGGCCCATATTTACCTCCAGTACCTTATTGCCACAGAATTTAATTTGTTTTTGACAAATTTTGCACTTTACAAGATTCGTATTTCTCTCAATTTTCGCAAAAAAATTCCATACAAGACTTTTCTTTGGAGGCGCCATCTTGTTATTAACTAAAATAAAAGAACAAATCAATTAATGTTTATTTTTTCTACAATATTATTGTGTCTTAGGTAACGTCATTAGTATTTGAGTTAATTTGTTTATAGGTTCAAAAATTTGAATGAAAAATACACTTCACAAATAATTCGATGCGACATTTATTGTTATAATGAAATCTATTATAATATAAAATATGCTATATTTTAAATATAAAACACTGTCACAAACGGGTATATAGGTTAGGTAAGCTTAGATTTATAAACATAATGGGAATATAACATCACATACCTTTTTAACTTCGAACTATCAATCGGATGATGCATCAACTCAGTTATTTCAGAAAATTTATTATAGTAGCAATTAAAAGTCTTATATAAACTTGTCTCAGATATAAAACAAAACAACGATTTAATTATTATTATTGTTTCTTTATGGACTCTGTGACGTCGTAAAAACAATGAGAGAATGAGAGGAAAAGTACATAGAATGAACGTATAGAATCCACAGATTATATAAATAATTGTGAGTGAATAGTGAATCGATATGTCAGATGGATTAGGTAATTAAGCTGGTCACTCACAGATGTCACTACCTTATTAAACCATATCAAGCATCGTTAAAATTATTTAGATAGATACTAGATTATACAAAAGGAAAATTAGTAAAACAAATATTCGATATTTCTATAAATATATTGAATACAATAAATATTTGTATTGTATTTGTATATCTTAAAGAAAACATCGAATGAATTCGATATATCGATGTAAAGTGAATATCCCTATTCCAATGGACAGTACGTTATTACAATATTGGTTAGATGAGATGTTACTGTGGTGGGTATTGATGAGATAATGCTAGTTTTCTCGGTCATTCTGTCCGTATAAGCCGTTCACATCTGGTCAAGGTGTATTAACCCAGCTCCGATATGAACCGGGGTGAAAATCCAAGTTTTGTGGTAACAAAAAGAGAAATTCCATTTCCATCCTTCTTTTTAGGATTTTGTATGCTCTTTAGGCCCATTCGCATAGCTGCGTATTATAGACCTCCACCACATGATGGTTCGTTCCATTTTGACACAGCTTTAGAGATGGGCGTCATAACGTGGTGCCACATATGTGGTGTTTTTAAATAACGGATATCTCTCCTTTCTAGAAGTGACATCCATCATTTTTAACCCTCCACTGTAAGAGTCTCTCAGTTGAGGGGTGTGTTGAGAGGTTGGAAAGGGTCCCAGTTTCCCAAGCCCTCTTTGTCTTCCTCTTTGCGCCAGACTCGATTTTGGGTCTGTGGCCGTTTTGTCGGGCCCATCGTGCCCAGAGCCCGGAAGAACCCCCTTAGTAAGAGGCTCCTTCCGGTCCTCGGTCACGATAGTCCCGGATGTACCTGATTTCTCGGGTTTTGCTGGTAAACTCGGAAGCGTCTCTCCCAGCGTTATGTCCTTTCGGGTTTGTGTTCATTTTTCTTCATCGTGCTGTTCCTACGAGTATTGAGGAAAGAACGGTCGCACAAAAAATTATTTGTGCTTCTAATGTTTAGAGCTCTCTCTGTAGATGTGAAATATATGTTGAACGTAATTTATGACAAGGTTACTTGATCATAGGCTGAAGTGAAGAGAATCTAGGCTCCCTTTTGAAGAAATTTTTATCTTTATTTCAAATAACCATAAAGGAGTTTTCAGAGTTTCCACTTTTCCGTATATTCTAAATGTCGACACAACTGATTCCTAGAAGTTATGAGTCCGAACGATTCTTCCAACCACCCGTTAATCAAAACTAGTCAATGATTATACATGATGTTGAGTTTTTCAGTGAAGTGTACTGAAAATGTATGTCAATAATCGAAAGAAATAAAACCAAACAACTGAATAATTTTTATAACCTGTGAGGTCAAAATTTTTTTTTTAATATTTATTTCCATGTACTGATGTAATTCAATTTTTAGTGAGGAATGTAAATTTTAATGTTATGAATGAATGAATTAATTAATTTTGTTATTTATAATAAGTAGTGTAAGAAATTATGCGAATGAGAGTATAGACAAGTAAATATAGAAATGCAAACTTTGGTTAATTTGATTTTACCTCTTAGCTCTATTTCAATCTTTCAATGTAAGTCCATTGTCAACCGATTGTTTCAATTGAAGGGTACAGGTGGAAAACCAGGCTACACAAATCTTCAATGTTTCACAGAATAACTAGTCAATGATTATACATGATGTTGAGTTTTTCATAGAAGTGTACTGAAAATGTATGTCAATAATCGAAAGAAATAAAACCAAACAACTGAATAATTTTTATAACCTGTGAGGTCAAAACTTTTTTTTAATATTTAGTTCCATGTAAGATGTAATTCAATTTTAGTGAGGAATGTAAATTTTAATGTTATGAATGAATGAATGAATTTTTTGTTATTTATAATAAGTAGTGTAAGAAATTATGCGAATGAGAGTATAGACAAGTAAATATAGAAATGCAAACTTTGGTTAATTTGATTTTACCTCTTAGCTCTATTTCAATCTTTCAATGTAAGTCCATTGTCAACTAATTGTTTCAATTGAAGGGTACAGGTGGAAAACCGGGCTACACAAATCTTCAATGTTTCACAGAATAACTAGTCAATGATTATACATGATGATGAGTTTTTCAGAGAAGTGTACTGAAAATGTATGTCAATAATCGAAAGAAATAAAACCAAACCACAACAGAATAATTTTTATAACCTGAGGTCAAAACTTTTTTTATATTTATTTCCATGTACTGATGTAATTCAATTTTTCGTGAGGAATGTAAATTTTAATGTTATGAATGAATGAATGAATTTCTGTTATTTATAATAAGTAGTGTAAGAAATTATGCGAATGAGAGTATAGACAAGTAAATATAGAAATGCAAACTTTGGTTACTTTGATTTTACCTCTTAGCTCTATTTCAATCTTTCAATGTAAGTCCATTGTCAACTAATTGTTTCAATTGAAGGGTACAGGTGGAAAACCAGGTTACACAAATCTTCAATGTTTCACATAATAAGGTTATTCTAAATGTTGTCTTAAATTAAGAATAAAATACACTTCTTGTTGGACATTCAATATCACAGATGTAAAATTCAGGTTTACAGAGGTTGGTACAGTAGGTTAACTTTATGACGTGTTTTACGTAGCAGGCCGCGGTATAGATTGAGGTACTCCTTTGTAGGAGTTTAAGCGCTTGAGCTGCGCACTAAAATAATACCTTCCCCCTTATATTTTTAGGGGTTTCATTGTGAACATTACACTTTTAATTTCACTTTGCTAATTCACTTCCTTTGCTACATACAATTGCAAGTTCTGAATAGTACAATTGACAATATTCCTTTACATTTAGCATTCTCAACTACTTTTCTAGGTGAGTATACAATGTTACATCACAATTTCTTATGTATTAAACTATGAATAAACTTTGAAATATTTATGTTATTTTCCTTAAGCCAAGTTTTGATTAATCAGTCATGATTATGTTGGAATTCAAAATGAGTATCGGGTTTGTGATTTTGAAATGTAAACATTGCGTCTTAGAAACATTCAATTTCAAGTTATTTGAAGTAAACGAATTTTCTAGTATTCCCATACATTCCTGGGTTTTCAGTGTGAGGTCTTCGCTATCATCTGCAGATACAACAGCTGCAGCATCAACTTGCGACAGGCTCCACGTAATCCACACCTTTCAATTTTTTTATTAATAAAGCGTGATCGACACTGTAAAAAAGCTTTTGCCAGATCTACAAACAACGCCATAGTTTCTTTTCCACTATTCAAAGACTCAATTATTATATCACGTACAGAATAAGTAGCTCCTACAGTAGATCTGCGCTTTCTGAAACCGTATTGAGAGTTTAACAAGATCGAAAACCTTTCTAAAACTGATGTTATTCTGTTGGCAATGATATGTTTGAATATTTTACTTGAGTTTCTTCAAATATCCTTATTGACAGTCTGTAGTCTTGCAGATATGATTTCCACCTTCAATAAGGTGAAGCAATGTGTAAGCCTTGATTGATTGAAATCTAGGATCGAATACAAATCATAGTTTCTCAGACGAAGAATTTCGTGCTTAATCAGATTTAGAACTCGTATTTCAGCCTATAAAACTGGCACTGGAAGTACTATGTCGTCGAAATTCAGATTTGTTAACTGCCGAAACTACTCTGCCCGGATTAATGAACGCCGAACATTTATGACTGCAGCATTGTATTATTTGACAGACCCTGTCCAATACGACGTATATTTCAATCAATCTGCTAGTGATCAAACTTTCAAACTGCCGCCAAAATCTTTAATAAAAAAAGAAATAATAAAGTTAATCGGAAGATTAAATATCATAAATCAATTTTTGCTAACGATATCTTTTACTGATGGTATTTGTTAATTCGGAAATTAGATTAATTTATTACACTATATAATCGCGTAATTTTGCATGTGGTTTTCTAATTCTAATGGGTTTGTTAACTGTACCCGTTTCGTTTTCAGAAACCTCAATAATTTCTCTATTATTTGAGATATCGTTTTCTTGCGCCTTTGATTTTACAACTAATTCATTCGGCTCAGAAACCTTCAGTTCTGCGTCTAAATTTTGAGATAATACTATACTATCCCCATCATGACTATTTATTTGTGAATTATTCAACGTAACTGAAATGTCATGAGATGGCTGATCTAAAGGAGGTGAATTATCAAAAGTTATTGGTTCTGGCTGTGTTATAACGGAATGGTACATACCTCACTCGTTTAGTTTCTTTTTGTTGAATGTTATTTTTCACCATACTCATTTCTCTTTCATCCGAACCATCTCCCTCCTTTCTCCTTTGAATCTGGTTTGCATGCCTCTTCCATGTTCGTCCATCATCCAACTTGCATATATAGACTGCCCTTCCTATCTTCTTAATGATTTTGGCTTTCGTTCATTTCCCTTTATTAGGTGTACTGTAGTCTCTCACCATTATGGTTTCTCCATTTTCTAGTTGTCGCTTTACCCCTCCGTATTGCCGTTTCTGCTTCATCGTTCCTTTCTCTAAGAAAGATTATTCTTGTTCGCATTTCTTTTCCAAACATAAGAGCTCCTGGAGTTTGCCCTATAGTTTCGTGAGGAGTTGTTCTATAAGCAAACGAATCTATTAACTAATGTTTCCATGGATTCTGACTTGTTGCTTTCGTCTGATAGGTAGGTTGCCATCTCTTTTTGAAAATTTTCACTGAATTTTCTGTTTGTCCATTGCTTTGTTGGTGACCTGGGGGAGAAGTAAGGTGTCTCATTCCATTTTTTCTTAAAAAATTTTCGAATTTTTCTGATTTTAGCTGTGTGCCATTGTTTGTAACAATTGTTTCGCATATACCAAAACGAGCCAATGTTTCTCTGACTCTTTCTATAGTTTCTTCAAATGTTAAGCTTTTCATCTGAAAAGCTTCTACCCATTTTGTGCAAGAATCAGTATTAATTGAGTAAGTTTTACCTCTTATGGGACATACGAAATCCAAATATACTCTTTTCCATGGTATAACCTCAATTGGCCATGGTGTCAGTTCTGTTTTTGGGGGGTTTGGTTTATTCATTATACATGGATCACACGATTGTCGATTCCAGGCTAATACATGTAAGATCGAGCTAGCTCTTTCATTTTAACTATTCCAAAATGTCCAAGGTGTAATTCCTCTAACATTCTGTTCCTTAGTTTTTTGGGTATAACTATCCTTAGCCTTAGATATCGTTTTCTATGAAAAGTTCTTCCCTTTTTTGAAAATAGGGTTTCATATTTTCACTTATATTATTGGGCCATCCTTTTTGAAGATAGTTTATTAATTCCTTAAGTTCACCACTATTACATTGATAGGTACACTTAACACTTTATGACCCATCAAGAGCATGAACTCATCGCAAACGGTCTTTGATAAGTAATTGGTACTGCCTGATCCTTGATTCCCAAATCGTTCAATATGACTGGGTGAAAAAGGATCGAATTCCGCTAACAGTTTCAAAATCATACAATAATTCCTGTTATGTGGTACTCCGAACTTTTCATTTTTCCCGTCTGAAAGCAAGGCCTCTAAGAAAAGCTATCAGTACAGAAGAAAGATTAACTGTTTGTGTGAGGTAAGTTTGAAATTTATTATTTATCATCCACCTTTTTTTTTGATAAATTTTTTATTGTCATGTTTAACTATGAGGTAACTTTAAGTTGTGCTGAAAAATATTTGTTATTAATACTCATTGTATTGCGAAGAAGAAAGAGATGTCAGTTGAAGTAAAGTTGCTCTGCAATTTTCCATAGCTGTATAATCACCGCCGTGGCTGGACTCATCTGAGGGTGACACCATCTGGTAACTTGTACTTAGTGCTGGGGATGGAGTACTGTTTTCATAAGACTTATTGTGTGAATAGGGAGTGGAAACAGGTGAAGGTTGTTGTTGTTGTTGTTGATTATATCTGACTTCAGCGGATAGCACAGAATTGCTCAACTCAAGTTTAATCTTGGCCTGTTCAATTTTCGGTAACTGTTTAGTCATTCTAGACATGAAAACATGTCTGTATCATCCACTGTCTTTAAGAAATTCATTTCCTTGGATACAGTATTCCGGCGCAGATTTCTTTCCTCCTATCGACGTTTTCTAAATGCCGAATTTTCTTCTAGAATTTCAACCATTTTTTGCGCCGGTGTGTCGCTTTGCTGGACCGACGCAAACTGTTCTCGTTCTGTGGGACCTGCTTCTCCTTATATCTCTTCTGTTATGTCTTCGCCTTCAGATAACAAATTGAGAGAAGTCTCCATTTTACTTTTTCAAGTGTAACATCTGGTATATTTTCTATTATAGACATAACTGTTTCATATGACTTACGTAAACTCAGTAGAATATTACTAATCAGGTCTTTTTTATTTATTTCGGTTCTAGAAGCTTTTAATTGTCTACCTATTTTCTCAAATTCCCGAATGAACTTTTCCAATGATTCATTTTCTTATAGTTTCAGAGAGGAGTTTTCTTTTATCTTTTACTTGTCATAAAGTTGTCTTTTTATCTCTTAAACATTCTAGTTGATCGTCATTCACACATTGGACGATCAGAGATTTGGCTTTGCTATCTCAGATTATGTAAATTTTTATCGTTCTCATTAATGTTAGTCAAATCTTTTTCTTCAACGCAATACAAAACCCCATTCTCCCAATATCATTTCCATTCTAAATTTCCAGTTGTGATAGTTGAGTCCTGTGAGAGCATCTATTACATAATTATTCCTACTTGCTTGAGCCATGCCGCCGATTGCCGCCTCCTAGTCCTAACCTCAAATCCTTGTTTCAAGTTTCAAGAAAAACTTTTACTTTTTACCGGTTTCACTTCAGTTTCCTGGATGCCTGGGCTCATAACCTGTTATTTTTATTGAAACAAGAGGTTTTCATTTAATTATTTAATTAACATCACTTAAACTTAGTTACAAAAAGACGCGCGAACATGGCTTGATAATTGAGCGGCCATATTACTACTTCTTAATATAGATCTTCATACTTCTATTTAACTAGCGTAACACAGAATCTAAATTCACAGATACAAATTTTCTTTTTTTCCTTTTCATAATTGTGTGTGTAAATGAATGTGGAATCTGTCGTCCTGATCGATCGTTCTTGGTGCGCTCCGTACAAAGTGGAGTTTTGAACCAGATTTATTTGTGCGAAAATTTTCGAATTTATACCTTTGGACTGCTGAATCTCTGCTGATCTCAAGAGTGGAATTCATTTTTGCCTATTCCGTTTTGTGTAAAAGTTATTAGTGAATATCTAATCGTACCGAATTTTCGTATTGATCTTTAAATTATTCACAAAAAATGCCGTCCAGTGGTGTGGTGTGCGATAATGCCATGAGCAGACACAAGCCAATTGTTCATCGAGTTCCACCCAAGCCCACTACAGCTGTGTCGGTATTATTTATTCCGAGGTAACGAAGAGTTCGGCGTCGGGGGGCGTAAAATGGCAATGTGCTGACTGCGATGGACAACCATCGGGGCCTAGGAATGTAGCTACCTCATTGCTTGGCAATGGCATCGAAGGTAAGCTCGATAAAATATTTTCGGAGTTGTCTGCAATTAAAAAACAGCAATCCGAATTCATTACTTCTCTGAATTACTGTGGTGAGAAGATCGACGATTTCGAGAAAAAGCTGAAAGTTGTTGAATCATTGGATCATAAGATGAACCTTCTCAATACCGAAATGGATTCATTGAAAAGGGATAATTTTGAGCTGAAAAATGAACTGATGGATTTACATCGAAAGTTGAAATTGAACGATTTGGAAATGGTTGGAATTCCCGAATCAAGAAATGAAAATATAATTGATATTGTTAAGAAAGTAGCTTCCAAACTCAATTTTGCCTCTGTTGAGAGCTGTTTGAATAATTGTTATGGTGTTCATTCTGTTTCCAAAGATTCTAATAGATCACGCCCTATCGTTGCAAGTTTCAAAACTACATTACATAAATCAGACTTTATGAAGGCCTACAAACGTATTAAGGATTTAAGGACAACCGCGTTGGGATTTACAGGTCCGGATTCGAGAGTTTATATCAATGACAGTCTGATCGCTCATAACAAAAAACTCTTTTATGAAACAAGGCAATTTTGTAGGGATAATGGCTTCACATTTTGTTGGATACAGGATAGCAAAGTACTGGTGCGAAAGGATGAGCAGTAGATTCGAAAATTCGTCATGAAACATCAGCAGCTGATCTGCCAAAACTATTGAAATGACTATTTTGTTTTCATATTAAAGATCCTAGAATTATCCGTTTGTGTTGTGCCTACTAATGGAGCTCTCATTTAGCTTGTATTATCAAAATTGACGTGGTTTGAGAACCAAAACCAAAGACTTTAATATTTCCTCTTTGAACAGTACGTTTGTGAATTTATTTGCGATAATTATAACATCTTTCGTCGCGATGGGAGCGATTCCCATAGTGTTAAGGGTGAGGGTGGTGGTGTATTCGTAGGCGTCAACAGAAAAATTAAGGCTGATGGTGTATCACTAAAAAGTATGTCATTAGTGAAGGATGCATGGGTGAAGGTGTCAATTAAAGGAAATAGGAAACTATTCTTGGGTGTTTGTTACTTTCCGCCAGATATAAAAAATGAAGAGTTTATCGTCTTTTTTGACAGTGTGACATCTCTAATGGAGTCGCACCCCAATGATATCTTCATGATAGTTGGGGATTTCAATCTCGGATCATTTTCATGGTCTTCAGATGGCAGTGAGTGCGGCTTCATCAGTAATGTTGTTCGCGGTGATGCGTATTCCTCGTTCAGGGATTTTTCTTCTTATAATTCCCTTAATAAGTTCAATGGTATCACCAATCATTATAATAAAATCTTGGATTTGATTTTGTCGAATTCTACTGATGTCTTCTGTTCAATGTTTTACGCCTTTCGTTCCAGGGGACCGGCATCATCCCGCCTCTGAAGTGTATGCAAAATTTTCTTTGGAGAAAACTCCTAGCAAGTCTAGATCGATGTACAAATTTTTCAACGCGGACTATATAGCGATAAATTCGGCACTGTCAAGTTTGAATGGGAGAACTTTGTTATGTTCTACCGATGTGAATGAATGTGTTGATTCATTTAATTCTGCTTTGAATATAGTTATTGATGAGTGTGTACCTCGTAGATCTGTTAAGTGTGATAAATTCCCTTCGTGGTTTGGTAAAGACACTATTAAATGCATTAAGGATAAAACTAACTTACATCAAAGATTTGAAAAATTCAAAGACCGTTTTCTGTATGAAAATTTTTGTATTTTATGTAAACAATGTAAAATCATAAGTAGTAGTTTCGATGATGGTATTCAAGTTGATGCCGTCTACACAGACATGGCTAAGGCCTTTGATAAGGTACATCATGCAACTTTGTTGTGGGTTCTACAGGACTTTGGTGTGGTGGGGTTCTCACTGAAATGGATAGAATCGTATCTGTCGGATAGACTGCAGTATATTGCACTCAATTGCACTGATTCCGGTTTCGTTCGTGTCACTTCTGGTGTTCCTCAAGGGTCACATCTGGGTCCCCTTTTATTTTCAATTTCCATTAATGATATGTCGGAATGTTTTCTTTATACAAAACATGATTTATATGCCGACGATCTTAGAGTGTACAGTGCTATTCGGTCCTTTGATGATATTTTGCGGTTTCAGAGTGATCTTTTTGTCAAAGTAGGTATTTTCAATTAAATATTGATAAGTGTAAGCATATAAGGTTTACAAAGAATGTCAATGTCTTCGATGCTATTTTTTCTGTTGATGGGCTTGTAATTGGGAGGGTAAACCAAATTGAGGATCTTTGTATATATCTTGATTCTAAGTTGTCCTTTCAGTATCATATTGATCATAAAGTTTCTAAGGCTTTCAAAATGTTGAGTTCCGTTCTAAGAATTACTAAAAGTTTCAGTGATCCAAGGTCTCTAAAATTGCTATATTTCTCATTGGTGAGGAGTAATTTGGAATATGCTGTACATGTTTGGTCCCCTTACTATTACAAGTATATTGACAGAATTGAACGAGTCCAGAGAAAGTTTGTCAAAAGTTTCAACTTTAGATTTTTCAGTCCTAAACATGATTATCAATTAAGTTTGTGTCATCACAAAATTTTTGACCTGGAGCAGAGGAGAGTCCTTTTCGACGCTGTATTTTTTTATTGAATTTTAAATCATTCTTTTAGTTTTCCACTTGTTAATTATCTCACTTTCAATGTTCCCTTGTATCCTTGTCGTCGAAATGTACTCTTCTATGTCCCGAAGGCCCGTACTAGTTCATTCTGTTTTCTTGCGAATTAGGCGTCTGTACAATTGGTATGTTGCCAGTATAGATATTTTTCATGTACCTCTTTCTTCTTTCAAAAAAAATGTTATTGCATATCTCATCAGATCTGAGTCATGTTTATTCTAGTAGTTTTAGTTTTCATGATATTTTACTTGATTCTGTAGTCTTTAGTGAGTCTTTTTTTCTCTCCTGAATTTTTATGAAAGTTATAATTTAAATTTCGTATGACAGTTTCACTTCTGTTTATTTTTCTGTTATAATTTTTGTGAACCCCGGTAATTGGGTCTATTCTAGGGGTTCCTATGTTTTGTAACAGTAAATAAATAAATAAATAAATTATTAAGAAAAAGGTACGTTCTTTTATTCAATGATAAATTAATACTGAACTAAATTATTATGATATCAACAACTTTGTCTTCGTTTTTCACCTTATGGTCGTTAGTGTTAATATTTTTCTCACTTTCAGATGATTCATAATTTTTCATATTCCATATGCTGAGTCTATTTCCGTTACTACTAATTTCTAACCTAACGAACTTCTTCTGATCTATTATTCAACTTGTCACCTTTGTTAGGAATTTTGAGTGCTCATACCCTGCTCCCAAAAAGCCTAATTTTTACATACTTGACTGTTAATTCCTGCAATGTTCAAAAGTTGAAAGAAAATAGCCAGAGGCCATTTTCGCGTTCGCCTGAAGACTGAATAGATTCCACACAATTTATCGACTGTATTAACACCACCCTTGTGGCGATTATAGTCTACAATACTATCCGTTCTGCTTGTTTCCGCATGTGCTGAAGCAAGATCATGCATAGTCGAAAACAAAACGACGGCTTTACATGTTTTTTTGAAACGTAGGACGATTGTGATGTCTTTCTGAAAGCCGAAAACACAAGAATCTTTTTTTCTTTTTTTATCTGGCAGAAATTCGGACGGCAGCTCTCTCTTGTTTTTTTTAAGAGTTCCAACCATTGTTATTTTGTCTTTCAAAAGATCGCCGGCTAGAGGATATCTGGTGTACCCGTCATAAGTCAAGTTTCTATTCTTGCGCTTCCATAGGTCAGTTAGTCGTTTCTTTATATCTCAAGGTACGTTTGATCGTTAATATGGACAATTTTCGAATTTGGAAGATGTTTTGGCATCAACCAATACGAACACTTTCAATCCGTATTTTGCCAGTTTACTCGGAATAAATTGAACATTGTCCTCTAGATGGAATGAACATTCCGTCTATTGTCATGTCTGTTCTTAATGTATAGTTGTTTTGACATGAAACCATCTAAGGTTGATTGGCGAGCCGCCAATTAACTTTTTCTTTGTGATTCGAGTGAGCTTATCATCAATTCTTACCGCTGCTAACAAGAACGAAACTATTGGAACCCATACAACCTCTGAATATTTCTTGTAAACAATGTCTATCGTATAAAGCAGACCAATGAAAGTCATAAACTTGTTCTTTGTAACATTTTCCGCGTCGTTTTCCTTGTCGTATTTTTGACGCATTTCAGCTATTTCTTTGCTTCTGCAATCAATGATATTGTCGATAATGTCATAAGTGAAAATTTTCTCAAATGCACTTTTTTCACCCGTGATATTCCTAATAGAATCTTTTGGACAATGGAATATTCTAACGATATTCTTTCCTTGGTTTTGCAATTGTAAGAACTGGTCCTTTTTGCCACACTGTTTTTTTGCCTTTTCCTTAAGAACACTCGTCGTTTTCATCTTCACTTTCCCTTTCGTGCGCTGATTGTTTTTCAGCTGCCTTGTATGTTTCCACATAATTTGCATTAACAGCCAGATCGGATTACTGAAATTCCTCCCACAGTATTATGAATATTTTCATTTATCTCATCTTCTGAGGTGTTTGCTTCGCCCCCCCTAACCTCTTTCACTGATTCTGAATCCCAAAGGCGTTGCGCCAAGACATTGGAATTTTGACTTGAGAATGACTCCTGTAAAAAATCACAACACAAAAAAAGAATTTAGCTTTTTGAAATAATATGTTGTATAATTTTATATCAAAATAAAAGGAAAACACGAAATAAATTTACATAACCTCATGCGTGGTGTATTCCGTTTACTGCCACTCGACTCAATTAAGAAACGAGTTACGACGCGATCTTTGTCACTGCATCAATATTACTGACTGTTGTAGTGGGAAGTTTGATTGGGGAATAGATAGCGCCACTGACCTGTAGGGTGCGTCCGACCAAAATTGGTTTACTACTGGTTTGAACAATATTGCTGTACTTTTTACACCAACGCATGTAATTGAAGGTTAACATATTGAATTTCTTATATACTCAATGAGCTTGAAATGACTTTACTATCATCTCTCCCCACGCTCTGGTCCGAATTATAACTTTCGTCACTGAAAATGTTTAACTGTAGTCCCTATTCTCAATTTTGGCGGTATGTTTGTCAATGATGCTCAATAATGACATTTAGGAGCTTTACTGTCCCTATCATAATTCAAAGCATGATTTTGAATCGGACTTGTGCCAATTTAACTTCTTTAATGTTTGAAGACATTTCATATCCTGACAACTGCACGATAAAGTTGCCGTATGTACTACAGTTGTCGGAGAACGCATATCCAAACCAATGTTGAAGCGTGTGTTGGAGCCGATTTGAGTATCAGTCAATACTTGCCGTTCATATTATACATTTTCTTTATATTCAGCTCCTCTGGAAGCAATATTGGGAGAATAATGTATAATTAATCCGTGATGAACTGTCCAATAGTCCATTTATTGGACAGTTCATGATTTCATCAGAAATTTGCTGAATCTTATTTCGGTTCCACCATCATTGGTCCTTTAGGCCAACGTCCATTTCATTTTAGCTGTTTTGGGTGGTTTCGAGTCGGGGTTCCATTTCGGTTTTTTGACTAACTACCAACAATAACCGTGTCATCGTATCAGAGCAATCTTGCTTCATGGTTGAAATTAGCTGTTCTGAAAGTAGCATTCATTTGGGCTTTGGGTTTCACGTGGAGCGATTCGATAAAGGAGTGATGCTGATCAGCCAAATGAGTTGAACGCTCTGTATAGATTAATCCTTCGATAGGGTGAAATGTAGTTTAATAACTATTTTATCGGTTTTCTCCACCATTTCAAAGCATTGCTAACATTTTGAGCTTCTTATTTTTATCGTTTACTCTAGTGGTAATTTACTCATTTCAATAGAAGCTACACGTTCCTCTTTCATCTGAAGAAATACACTCTAATACGCTTGATCACTTAGAGAATGAAAAGAATGGGCACTTCTTTAAACACTTAAGAAACAGATGCTAATTAGAGTGTAAATAAATTGGCTCTTAAAACAGAGTTCATACAAATTTTAATACCGGGAAAATGTATACGACACGGATCAAATATTGAACTCGATGTAGCATGAATCTGGTCTGATTTAATTCTGTTTTGACTTGATCATTGAAATCTTTCAAAATGGATATTACATTTGCCATCTCATTTTCGGCCAAAGTCGACTTGTTTTTTTTTCTGTATCCTTCAGTTGTAATAATGAATTGTTAAATATTTCTAGAATTCTTTGGTTTTTTTATTTTAGTTATATTTAATTCTGTAAGAGTTTTGTGTAGAGAAATAATTTATCTCTGGTTTCTTATATTTGACATAAAATTTCGTTCCAAAATGCGATAGTAACACAACTGATATATCTATTTTTCATTTAAAACTATTGTTATGAATATCTTTATCCAACTAAAAAGTTTCAATCCATAGTAAAAAACGCTTTAGAGTATGCCGAGTCTATAATACCTACCAACCAAAAATATAAACTTTTCATTGACAACCCGCAATCACCAAAACTTTACTCCCTCGTCAAACTCCATAAAACAGGGTTACCCATTAGACCAGTAGTTTCATATTTTCAAGCTCCAGCTGCAAAACTTTCACGCTTTCTCATAGACATCATTCGACAGTACGCTAATTTTGAACCTAAATTCTCAATAAAAAACTCTTCAGTCCTAATAAATGAAATTCAGCACACGATACTACCACCGAACGCTAAACTTATGTCATGGGATGTATTAAATCTCTTCCCTAGTGTTCCACCTAGTGATACAGTGAAACTCATCAAGAACGCCCTTCAAATTAATAGAGTCAATCCGATAATTCAATCAGAAATCTTACACCTTTTAGAAATTTGTTCAGAACAAAATTATTTTAACTTCAATGGAGTATTATATAATAGTGAAAAAGGTTTAATCATAGGTAATCCTCTGAGCCCTCTGCTCGCTGAAATTTTCATGGACAATATTGAAAAAACTATCCAAGAACATCCGTTATTCAAACACTTTATTTATTGGTTTAGATATGTCGACGATATCATTTGTTGTTTCACTGGCACAAACTGTCAATTAGAGTCATTCAAAATATTCATTAACAAAATTCACGATAATATTAAATTCACGTTAGAGATAGAAACAGAAATTTCCATTAACTTTCTGGATTTAACTATTACTAAAATTAACGGCAAACATGATTTTTCTATTTTTCATAAGCCATCGCATACAGATATTATTCACAGCTCATCTACATATCCTTATCCACAATTAGCAGCTTACAATAGTATAGTACATAGACTCATTAATATCCCAATGTCACAAAATAATTTCAAAGAGCTAAATATAATTAAACAAATAGCACTCAATAACGGTTACAGTCCAACTATGATTGAGAACATGATTTCACTCAAAAAATTTCAAAAAGCAATCCAGGAAGTATTTCCAAGTATAAAAGTTCTAACACAAAATACAACAGCTTAACTTATATTGGTAATCCTAGTCTAAAATTAAAATCATTCCTCTCGCATTATAATTTCCATATAGCATTCCGAACTGATAATTCTTTAGAAATCTAAAATTGATAAAAGTAATAAATCCGGTGTTTATAAACTGTCTTGCGGGGATTGTAATAAAATTTATATTGGTAGAACTTTCAGAAATTTCAAAGTTAGATTATCCGAGCACAAACGTAGTTTTAATTATCATAAATCAGATTCCCATTATTCTTATCAGTTACTCGAAGAAAACCATCATTTTTATGATAATTTCAAAATTTTACACAATGAAAATAACAGACAAAAACTCAATCTATTGGAAATTTTAGAGATCAACAAAGAGAAGAATTCAGGTAAGTTACTTAATAGTCAATTAGATCTAAATCCTTGTCTTTTACTCAATCTTTTCAATTCATAAAGTAAGCAACTCCGATGGGTTTTCCAACATACCTCTTGTACCAATTGTAATATTAAGTAGGAAATAAGACTAATATATAAGGAATTACTCTGTTTATTAGTTTGTATCTATCTGATGAAGCCACAGTGTGGTGAAACCGGTCATGGTTTTGTTAATATAGTGAAAATCTATATACTTTAGTTTTATTTCATTGAAAATATGCATATCGATTTTCATCAAGTAACGACCTCCTCAATCAATCAAATTAACCTCGGATGTTTTTGAAGTTATGTATAAGAGTGGATTAGACATTCTACAGGTACTTTTCTACGTAGAATCGAAATTCTTTGTTGTCGAACGAATTTTGAGTTATAATGCAAACTTGCGTTTTTTTTTTGAAATGGTAAGTTTGATTTCGTCGATAAGAGTTTTCTTCCTTCTCGAAAATATATCACATGAGCGATCAATTTTTTCATCCAGGACTTGTTTTCATGTAAAACCAAAAATTGTATAATTCTATCTATTCTATCTAGTACTTCTTTGTCCATTCATAGAATTTTCACCGAATGATTGAAATAGCTAAAGTCTGTTCTGTGCTCTTATTAGGACAGTTCGAAAATTATTTCTTGTAATGATAATTCAAATGAATTACTTAATGTTTTTTCATCAACTTACAACTGGTCGGCCATCCTACAGGCCTCTCAGTTCCAATTCAATTATCGCCAAAATTCAATCAAGTAAATCAGCAACTACCATTGTATGATACATCAAGTTGAAAATGAATACTTCTTATTTCAGTAATAGACAGTTAATTAAAATATATTCCGTAAATGTTATCATGGTGATTCACCACGGAGGTTTTAATCAAAAATCACATACGCTAATAAGCGATTATCTTTCAATACACACTATACATTGAACCCATATCGGTCTTGAGGTTGATTATCAATATGGCAATGTTTGTTTTACTTGACACTTCAAAAGTTCATTTTGACGATTGAATATTCCTTCGCTGATGCGATGCGAACTTTATCTATCCCGTTTATTTCTGGGAAAAACTGCGGATTTTCTTCAGATTTCTGCTGGAACCAATTGCCAAAACCGAGTCGACGCTGGAAATCTTTTGGCTGCAAAACTGGGATATTCACATTTTAAAAGGTTTATGTTAATTTTTCTTGGGATTGAGGGCGATACCCCCATTTCCATTTCAATTTTCCTGATCGAAATCAATAGGTAAGCAGTTTGCACGTTACTTTTCAAAATTTTCATACAGCATGGTCGCTTCGTTAATTTAAACGATACTATATTCACACGAAAGTTGTATTTTAATGAAAGAACATTAAATGATTTATATGAATTTTCATTGCAAGAAATAATTTTATTCAAGCTGTTTCAATATTTCCGTGAAAATTCTGTGAATGGACATAGAGTTAATAGATAAAATTAGGAAAAAGGTATACAATTTTCGGTTTTTCATGACAACATGTCTTGGATGAGAAATTTGAGTGCTCACGTCATATTTTGGAGAGAGGGAAGTTACTTATGGCTTATAGTTCATATTTGAAAACACGCAAGTTTGCGTTAGAAACCATTGGACAAAAAACTTTCCACAAGCAGTTCGATTGATCTAAGAATTATTCAAAATTTCCAAATAACTCGGAAAAGAAAAGCCAGCTTGAATCTGTTTGAGGCAATGAATTTCCCAAGATAAAAGAACAAGTGGAAGAGGGTTATTTTCCCCTATTCTCAATATTTCACATAGTTCCAATACTGAAACGCCGAAATCTGTCCACCCTATATAGGTTTATGA
The DNA here is from genome assembly GCA_013387265.2 of Cryptolaemus montrouzieri. Taxonomy (NCBI): domain Eukaryota; kingdom Metazoa; phylum Arthropoda; class Insecta; order Coleoptera; family Coccinellidae; genus Cryptolaemus; species Cryptolaemus montrouzieri. The sequence continues at coordinate 36,043,699 of JABFTP020000185.1, read as the reverse complement.
TGTCTCTCATCATTTCTTTTTGTAGCACCAGAAACAGAAGTATTGCTTAACATTCATTTTTCCTTCAACTTCTGTATAGAGTTACTGTTCTTACTATTCTGAATGAAAATTGAAAGTTTTCATTTTCTGACTACTAGTTGCCATATTTTTGATTGCTTTTTGCGTTCTCTAACCTAACGACTGTCGCGATACCTTTCAAAGCAGTTCCGTATAAAGATTTGCTAAATATTTTTTGCATACCGAATTTCAGATGGAATGATCATCTTATTTGAGAGAACGTATGACGAGAATGGTTAACGTCCTTGTAATAATTAACTCACCAAAAATACCATAAAAACAATATGAACCAGTTACTGTAAAATGAAACCTACAAAGATGAAATAATATACATATAAGAACGTAAAATGTAAAAATTACAAATCTGGCAACTGCAAAAGTTATAAGATGTTATATGTAACTAAGTCTGTTATTTAAATTGGTATTTATGGAAGCAAAAATTCAACAAATTTATCATAAAATATTATCTGGTAAATTATCTACTACCATTTATAGTATCTGCATCAGAATTGAACAAGTATATTTCTGTAATAAATAAAATGACTTGCCCATTGCACTGAATAATCATTATAATTGAATATAGAGTTTTGATAGTCATCATAAATGCTGGTAGGTAACTTATTGGATAATAATTTATGATGAGTTGTTGCCTCCATTGATACCAACTTGAATAACCGATTAGTTTTGTAAGACATCTCCCCAGATTTGCGGTGTAAGAATTCCGTTGTTTTTGAATTTTATGTTTTAATGGGTTAATACTTGTTTGGAATAACTGTTCATATGCAAAAATTGTTACACGAATCAAGATATTAAACATTTTAATTACTTATGGTTAATATTTTTACTTTCGTAGGATGATTCTCGGATGGAATTTGTTCTTCCCGAAGCCTTTTCCGGAGATCTTTAAGAATTGTTAAACTTTCGGATCATTTCCCTAGAATTCAAAAGTTTAAACCAGTGTTAGATGACGAGAGCCACCCAATTTCATTTCTAGTACTTCTGGCAGCGTTTTCAAATACCCAGCAGAGGAGAGAATCAGGCTTGTGGAACTTGGATTTAAGAAACTGGAACGGACTGAGATTAGTAAGCTCTCGTCTACAAAGCTTTACAAGAATGATGGAGCTTCTAGGTGAAATTTAAGACAGAGTGCGCTTCAATAGACCACTGGGTCGTAGGGGTAGGGCTGTCAGTCAACCTACATTCAATTTTCAATATATATCTACCTTTCTAACCTATGATTAAATTTTGACAAAAACCAATAAAAAAACTTTGGTTTTGGAAGCAAATTTTTATCTACCTACCTGCGAATTCCACAATATAACTCTAAGATAAGATTTTCTCCAAAAATATTACAAACATTCATTACGTTTTCATTCGTGTACCCAATTGTATCCATTTAAATAACTGTTTAAGGTTTCAAAAATTAATATCAATAAATTAAGATAATTTGAAATAAATTTACAATTTTTACATTTGCTAATCTAAAATGTAAGATCAAGCTTTTGGTTAACCATTTCTAATAGTATATCTATTTTTCCTATTTACTTGTGAAATTCCCACTTCTATTAATTTCTCGAATATAATGAAATTTGGACTACTGGTATGTTACATGAAGATAATTTAAATTTGAGTTGAGAATCATAATTTGTGATACAAGATGAGGATTCACCACTGAAATAAGAGAATGGGTGACTATTTTTTCCGGTAGTGGTAGAATGTTGATAATACTCTAGCTGAGCATTCACGAGAACACCCGCAGATAAATTTTCATGAAGATCATTCGATCCATTCCTGATATATTCCCACTTAAAAGGAGAGATCCTGTAGAATTAATTAACCTTATAAGAAATGTGTTACATGAAATGATTATTACCTACTGATACCATTGAAGTATTGGCATAACAGTAAAATTTTCAAGAAAAATAAAATGTAAAGTCCTTATGAATTACTTAAAAGAGTTTATCCTATAAACTTGAAAACATAACAGAATATATGTAACTTTCTCAGTTCGATATCAAATACTATACTTTTTTCTTAGGATTTTGATTTTTGAATAAGAAAGAATTTTCCGGTTGCTGTAGTTGATAATATCCGTTATTCTGAGGGATATCTCGAATTGCTTCATTCGGAGACGTCATAACATATTGAAATCCATTTCCATAACCCTGTGTTTGCCAAGGATAATAACTTGATTGTTGAATTTGGGATGCACAAGGCTGGTTAAAGCATGAAGAACAGGATTGAGAGGTACAAGGTCCAGGTAACACCTGCTGCATTGAGTTTCGTTGCATATATTGTTGTACGTTCCAGCTATAGTCAGGTATAGGAATAAGATTTTGTTGAGGTTGAACATAAAATGGAATTTGAGGTAGGGATTGAGATGTTGGAACAATAATTTGTTGTCTTTGTTGAGTTGGAAGTGGTTGAGGAACGAAGGTTTGCATTGGAGGATTAGGCATTATGACTTGTCTTACTGGCGGTGCAGTGTATTGTGCTATCGGCATAATGACCGGAGGTTGTGGTATGGGTTGATATATTACTTTCGGAGGCTGTGGAACTGGTTGCACTATCACTTTTGGGGGTGGCGGAGGAGCAATATTGATCTGAGGTAGCTGCCGTTGTGGATACGATAATGGTATCACAATTATTTTTCGATCTTCCCTACAACTTGAGCTTTTATTAGATCCAGAGCAGCCCCCTGTGGATGTTATGTTCGTTTCTGTTCGCCTAGAATCTTCACTAGTTACACGTATAGTGTTTATATTAGTAGATGTGATATTTATAGGATTGCTGATGTTGTTAACATTCGTTATAGTATTAGTCATTGTTATATTGGGATTGATATCTACGTTATAATCATTCTTGACCTCATTGTGATTTTTGGTTGCTGTCGCACCTGTATTGTTCGGCGGAATTATGATTGTTTCTTTTGTTTTTTCTGTTGGTATAGTTTCTTCATCTTTTTCGCATTTGTTACAGTCTTCTCTATTTCTACATCTCCTATTACATGGCTTCGAGCAGCTCGAACTGCATTCACTGGAACAGTTGGATCCATCGCAATTTTTGTCGCAGCTGGCGCCACACACCGAACGCTTTTGAATAACTGAATCATCAGATGTGACAACTGCTACCAGAAGTAAGAATGAACTCAAAAATATAATTTTATTCATCTGAAAAGAAATAGAACTTGAAATATATTTCATTACATATCGAAAAAAGGAAATAATTGAATGATCATGAGTAACTCTTACAACACTAAAGAAAATTATTGGCGGATTTTTTTTCATGTCAATTTGAATTGTTGAATTGTAAAAAATTGATTGTGTACGTTAAAATAAAAAGAATTAATAGATAGTTTTGCGAGTGCAAATTGTGAAATTAAAGCCATTTATGGAAGTCATAATTTCCAATCCAAGCTACTTCATTGTACTTGTCAATGTGAATTATTTCTGCTTTTTCCGCTGAGGGCAATCTTTCCACATTGAACATCAATTTTTGTTCTGTAGGGTTCAAGAATATCGGAACCTATGTGTAAGTATACAAAGTAAACTTGTTATTACCTAGTCAACCTGTTTATATGAAAACAATTGCTTAAATATCCCGTATACTCATTTTTGAGATTAAAATTGCTTGATTATTATAGACTGATTAATTTGATATCTTTTGTAGAACATCCCGTTCATCCTAGGCAGATGATGCATGAGTTATGCAGGTGAAGCGAGATGGAAAACTGGACTGAGAGGTTGATTTGTTTGTTTGTTTTTCCTTTAACGTGCCCTATTTCTGCCTTTCGGCTAATGACACGCCGGGGAATTCTGTCACCTCACTAACCCGGGAATTTTGCCGAACCCCTCTCGTGTCGAGGGAAGGGATCTTTAATGTCCAATACATCTCTGTTAGACAGGACCAACATCTTTACATCTCCTCCGAAAGATGGACACTCAAGCGATTCCCAGAATCCGAAAAATCGCACCGACTTTGTGGGGATTGAACCCAGGTAACTCTGCGTAGGAGACGAGCATCATATCCCATACGCCACCGAGCCGGCGAGAGGTTGATTTGATTTGATAGATAGATAAGTGCCCAGCCACAGTGTCCTTGTAGATTATTGTGAATCATCGTGATACCTGGATCATAGTTACTCGAAGAAGCCTAACATTTGAAAAAAGTTGATTATCTTGTTCAAGGAAAGGTTCCTCAGTTCGTTGTGTCCTAGAGTAATCTTTCCGAAAACTTCGTAGCTAGCTCTAAATACTACTTGACATTTCGACATGATTTGTATTACCATGTCACTTGTTTCCCTAGTTCTAGTATTAGGATGGTATTATATATGACCTTCAATGAACGTTTTCGAAAGCATTAAGTCTGGACGGTTCATCCGATTGAGTTAAATTTTAACTTCATACTTATTGCCTACTTAGAACTTTGAAGTGGGTTACCCAAACATGGTTCTAGTCACTTAAGAGGGCCAGTTTCATCGATTTGTACCAATGGATCTGCCTCTTATTTACCTCTAAAGCCCACATGATTCGGTATTCAGCTGTGGATCAATCTCTGTTCACTCTAAGGCTTCTCTGAGTGATTTGGTTGATTCCCTACCATTTTGGCGAATGGCCGATTTATACGCAAGTCCGCCGTGGTTTCAATGGCATTGAGCTTTCTCTGAAAGGGCCCAGTGATCGACTAATCCTAGGCTACCAATTACTATGGATTCTTGTTCTCGTACTAGTATTGAAACTATTTGTAAATAGTCTAGATCAACCACTAAGAGGACACCAGATTGCTGGGCCCAATCTCCTTTTTTGGGGATTAGTTTTCGGAAAATGCGATCTCACATCTCAGACATGATGAATGTATTGATATATATTTGTGTAGTAAAATTCACCTGTTTCTCCTGAAATGAATGAGGACGAAAATAGAACGCGCTCGCAGCAAAACTAGCTTGTCCCTATTGAGTATCTGTTATCAATTCCATCTTGGTTTTTCCTCCATAGAGAATAGTGATATTCGTGATTTGTGCTATGATAGTTAAGGTTTACAGCTAATGCATCGGCTTTAGGTTGACGTCCCAAGTTTCCCTTGTATAGGTCTACAGGTTCAGACAATCTTATTCTAAGTGATCATTCTAGTAAAGCCTTTTATCCAATGTTTCCTATAGAGAATAAAAAACAAGTATTGTATTTTAAGGAATTTTACTTAATAATTGCGATTCGTAACGCGTTTCACTACACCGTAGCTTCTTCAGACGAATGAATGTACAGAAAATATAAATATAAATGTTCTTGACTAATTAAAAGCTTATTGGGTTGCTTCTTCTTGAGTGGTTATCTATGACAGGTATATCCAAGAAAATTAAGGAATAGATTGCTCCCCGAAGAGATTCAATAGAGGTGAAGGGCTTAAATCGACTTGTTCATTGATGAGTCTACCTGAGTGTTTGTATTTATTGATTTCTAAAGTTTCCCAAAGATCTACCTTCCAATATTTATTATCTGTATGCAAAATTTCAAACTGTGAGTCGAAAGAGTGATTATTTTCTAAGAGATGATTCGCGTAATTTGAATCTGATTTTTTTTGAAAAATTGCGTTTATATTCCGATATTCTAGTATTAAAATTTCTATGTGTTCTACTAATGTAGAAATTATCACAGTCATTGCAATTCAATTTATAAACAACTGATTTATTGTTTTTACCTGGTTTGGTTTTATTATTTTTGTATATGTGCCTTAATTATTATTAGTTTGGAAAGCTATGTTGAAATTATTGATACTCAAGAATGATTTCAGTTTCTCACTTGTAAAGCCAACGTAGGTTAAGGTGTTGAATTTTTGTTTCAATTTATCGACAGGGTAAACTTCATTCAATGCGATTCTACTTTGTTTTATATTTAAAATATTATTTATTAGTTTGGGATAGTAAGGATTATTTTAGGCTATTTGTTTAATCAAATTTAATTCTTTGTTGAAATTTTCTGGTGATAACGGGATGTTAATCAATCTATGAATAAAACTATTGAATGCTGACATTTCATGTTGATATGGATGACACGACGAGTTATGTATTATAATATCTGTATGTGACGGCTTATGGTAAATTGCGAAAACATGTTTTACATTTTCATTCGAAATTGTTACGTCTAAGAAATTTATCGAATTATTGCTTTCTATTTCGGTTGTTAATCCAATTTTTGGATGTAATGAATTTATATGATTTTCGAAAATTTTTAACTGTCTCTCTGTTCCTGTGAAGCAAATAATGATATCGTCTACATAGCGATACCAATATAAACAATATTTACTGAGTGGATGATTATGAATTGATTTCTCTAAGTTATTCATGAATATTTCTGCTAACAAAGGACTTAACGGATCGCCCATAATCAAGCCGTCTTCAATAGTATGATATTTGTTGTTGAAATGGAAATAATTTTGATCTAAACAAATTTGTAATAATGAAAGAATATCTGATTTAATGATAGTATTTACATGATTCTTTTCTAATAATTCTTCAACTAAGTAATACGTATCTTTCGGAGGAATGTTGGGAAATAGATTCTTAACATCGAAAGAAATGAGTTTGGAATTAGGTGGTATAATGGTATCTTTGATATTGGCAATTAGTTCGTATGAATTTTTGACCGAAAATTTAGATTTAAAATTGCAATGTTTTATTAGCAAGTCGTTGAGGAATTTTGAAAGTTTGAAAGAAGGTGCCGTTACATAAGAAACAACAGGTCTAACAGGGTAATTAGGTTTATGAAGTCTTATCAACGAATATAATTCGGGGGATTGTAGATTGGAGTTAATGAATTTATATTTTTCGTGGTCTGTAATTAATGATTTTGCTGTCGAAATTATGTTTTTAACGACTTTCTGAAATTTTGCGGTAGGATCTTTAGTTGATGTTATATAGTTTCCGGCTGTTAAGAATTCTTCAGTTTTAGAAATATAATCCGTTTTACTAATCGCGATGACGGTGTTACCTTTATCTGCTTTAGTGAATACTGAATCGCTCTTGGTACTATTTTCACGAATTGATTTTTATTATCTTATAATCGGAATTGCAATGAGGTGATAATTTCGAAAAGTCTTCTTTGATGATTTTTGCTGTTTGATGTTTGACTAAAATATTATCTTTGGAGTTTTTGAGAATGATTTCGGAGTCTATGCCTAACTGTTCAAAATTAGTTCTATTATGTTTTGGATGTAAATTATGTTTGAATCCTTTTTCTAATAGATGTTTTTGTGGTTGTGTAAAATCGGTATCAGTTAAATCAGTGAATCTGTCAAAAAACTTATGGTCTGAAAATTTATCAGTTGAAGGTTTGGGTGGAGAAGTTTTGAATTTAAGTGAATTCAAATTTTCTGTTGTTGCTGAAACTTTTTATGAATTAAAATTTTGACATCGTATCTGGATTCAGAGTCTGAAATATCAAACTCAACAGGCTACAATCTAAACAATAATTCCGCATGGATTATCTTCAAATATATGTTGGCAACGTCCCTCCTGTTGTACTGGATTTTCATATCCTCTTTGAGCCATATGCGTTGGCCTTTCTCGATTGCTCTTCTTGCTGGTCCACTGTTGTTATGTGTCTTCAACCATATGTAATTGGGAGTCAATCTGTTTTTCAAGCACATTGAGTAAAACCATATATTTTGAGTATGTACTGCACATCTTAGTAGTATTTTGAAATACCACAAAGCCAAAAAATCGGCTTTTTGAATAAGGATTCAAACATAATTTACATCAAAAACATAATAGAACTAATTTTGAACAGTTAAGCATAGACTCCGAAATCATTCTCAAGAACTCCAAAGATAATATTTTAGCCAAACATCAAACAACAAAAATCATCAAAGAAGACTTTTCGAAATTATCACCTCATTGCAATTCCGATTATAAGATAATAAAAACAATTCGTGAAAATAGTACCAAAAACGATTTAGTATTCACTAAAGCAGATAAAGGTAACACCGTCATCGCGATTAGTAAAACCGATTATATTTCTAAATTGAAGAATTCTTAACAGCCGGAAACTATATAACATCAACTAAGGATCCTACCGCAAAATTTCAGAAAGTGGTTAAAAACATAATTTCGACAGCAAAATCATTAATTACAGACCACGAAAAATATAAATTCATTAACTCCAATCCACAATCCCCCGAATTATATTCGTTGATAAAACTTCATAAACCTAATTACCCTATTAGACCTGTTGTTTCTTATGTAACGGCACCTTCTTTCAAACTTTCAAAATTCCTCAACGACTTGCTAATAGAACATTGCAATTTTAAATCTAAATTTTCGGTCAAAAATTCATACGAACTAATTGCCAATATCAAAGATACCATTATACCACCTAATTCCAAACTCATTTCTTTCGATGTTAAGAATCTATTTCCCAACATTCCTCCGAAAGATACGTATTACTTAGTTGAAGAATTATTAGACAAGAATCATGTAAATACTATCATTAAATCAGATAATCTTTCATTATTACAAATTTGTTTAGATCAAAATTATTTCCATTTCAATAACAAATATTATACTATTGAAGAAAGCTTGATTATGGGCAATCCGTTAAGTCCTTTGTTAGCAGAAATATTCATGAATAACAATTCATAATCATCCACTCAGTAAATATTGTTTATACTGGTATCGCTATGTAGACGATATCATTATTTGCTTCACAGGAACAGATAGACAATTTTCGAAAATCATATAAATTCATTACATCCAAAAATTGGATTAACAACCTAAATAGAAAGCAATAATTCGATAAATTTCTTAGACGTAACACTTTCCAATGAAAATGGAAAACATGTTTTCGCAATTTACCATAAGCCGTCACATACAGATATTATAATACATACTGTCGTGTCATCCATATCAACATGAAATGTCAGCATTCAATAGTTTTATTCATAGATTGATTAACATCCCGTTATCACCAGAAAATTTCAACAAAGAATTAAATTTGATTAAACAAATAGCCAAAAATAATCCTTACTATCCCAAACTAATAAATAATATTTTAAATATAAAACAAAGTAGAATCGCATTGAATGAAGTTTACCCTGTCGATAAATTGAAACAAAAATTCAACACCTTAACCTACGTTGGCTTTACAAGTGAGAAACTGAAATCATTCTTGAGTATCAATAATTTCAACATAGCTTTCCAAACTAATAATAATTAAGGCACATATACAAAAAATAATAAAACCAAACCAGGTAAAAACAATAAATCAGTTGTTTATAGATCGAATTGCAATGACTGTGATAATTTCTACATTAGTAGAACACATAGAAATTTTAATACTAGAATATCGGAACATAAACGCAATTTTTCAAATAAAAAATCAGATTCAAATTACGCGAATCATCTCTTAGAAAATAATCACTCTTTCGACCCACAGTTTGAAATTTTACATACAGATAATAAATATTGGAAGGTAGATCTTTGGGAAACTTTAGAAATCAATAAATACAAACACTCAGGCAGACTCATCAATGAACAAGTCGATTTAAGCCTTTCACCTCTATTGAATCTATTCGGGGAGCAATCTATTGCTTAATTCTATTGGATATACCTGTCATAAGAAGAAGCAACCCAATTAGCTTTTAATTAGTCAAGAACATCTATATTTATATTTTCTGTACATTCATTCGTCTGAAGAAGCTACGGTGTAGTGAAACGCGTTACGAATCGAAGTTATCAAGTAAAATTCTTTAAAACACAGTACTTGTTTTTTATTATTGATAATGGAATTTTACCAAGTAAAAGCCTCCCAAATTCAAATTTCCTATAGATGTTTAGATTCCCTTGAGAATTCAATTATTTCACCTCAGTTAGTTGGTGTTTTCAATCCGTTTAATATTTTATTTTTGACGAAAACTCTAGGAAGGAGAATGATACATTCATATATAAAGGTCGACATCTCTTGGAAGACGTTTGAGATCTTTGCTTCCGATTTATCTTCAATAATTAAACTTGATCATCTGGTATAATTTTAGTATTTTGCTGTGAGATGATCATCGACGAGTGTGCAAGTATTCCTTCGCCGCAACAAATCAAGACAACTTTCTTCGATACAAAGTCGTTATAGTTCGGTTATTGAGTTTTGTTTCAAGCTAGTTGAAAACCATTGGTTCGATTCCCTGGCAGTGTAGTATTGAAGGCTCCTTCACTATCAAGGAAGCTGTTAGCGATATTTCTTGATTATCAAGAGTTCGATTCATGTGTCTAATTATATTGTGTAAGGCAAGATGTTCTCATTTGCCAGCTTGGTAGGCATGTCGGAGACGACTGATAATGTTATTACTGGCAATCACCTTTTTAGGTGATTGCACCATCAAAGGAATTGTGATGGTGCAGTTCATTCTGGTACTGAGAATTTCCAAATACACCCCCCACAAAAATTGTCGCATCACCCTACTTTTACGACAATACTATATGAAATTTTAGGTTGGTCATTCAAGAGTCGCTTGATAACTTTCAGAAGCGTAAAATAAGAAGATATCATTCAAAAGAGATGAGTTCATGATGGAAAATATCAACAATTTTCGAATAAATGAAAAATTAAAAAATTCTACCATCTTCAAACATTCGCGAAGAGACCGATCAACTAGCATCGAATGGGTTCTAATCATTTTCAAAATCGGGTGTTTCCTCCCCGCGCCCTAATTACTGCCAGTATACGTCTCGGAAACCCTTCAATCAAATTTTGGATGTACTCTTGAGTCACTGAGTTCCAAATTTCAGGAAGCAGATTTTCTAGTTGTTGGTGTGTTCTACAAGGCATCCTACGTTTGCTGAATTTGCCACCCTATGTTGTCCCAAATCTGTTCTATGGGATTCAAGTCGGGACTTCTGGCTGGCCATCTTGAAATATCAACTTCGGCATTTTGCAGAAATTCTGTAACTACTCTAGCTGCATGAGGCCGAGCATTATCATGCATATAAATGAAGTTTTCGCCAATCAATGGGCCAAAGGGTACAACATGGGGTTCAAGGATATCTGCAATGTATCTGGCCGATGTCATTCTTCCATTATTCACTAGGACTAACTAAGTTCGACCATGGAAAGAAATACCTCCTCACACCATTACTGAGCCCCCTCCGAAGTTTTCGGTTTGCCGGATATTGCATTGCTGATACCGTTCCCCAGGTCGTCTGTATACAGGCTTGCGCCTATCATTTGACACTAGACAGAACCTGGACTCGTCGGAAAAGAGAACTTTCGACCATTCTGGAATACCCCAATTTGCATGTTCCCTCGCAAACTGAAGTCTTGCAACTCGATGCTCTCTGGTGAGACGCGGGCCAGTAGAAGCCACCCTTGGTCTGATATCGTTTTTTCTGAGCCTGTTCCTAACAGTTTGCAATGAAATATGAACATTTCTGGAAAGTGCAAGTTCATTTTGTAGCATTCTAGCCGTACAGTGCCGAACTCTTAGTGCAGTTAAACGAAGCCAGCGATCATCAACTGGTGTTGTTATCCGATTTCTTCCCTTTCCGGCCCTGTTTCGTGGTACCGATTAATTGCTCTTGAAAGAGTGCTTGCGCTAACATTCAACAAGTTAGCCACGTAACGTTGGCTTCACCTCTCCTCTAGCGTTTTAATTCTTACCACTTCATGATCACTCAAGTAGTGCCCAGGACGTTCAGCAGCCATTACAATAAACTCAAAGATTCGAAAATCAACAAGAAACATAGAAAACTTGCATTAATTTAGCGTGAATACTGAAGAGAAATTGAATGAATACTGATAGTCAAAGAAACTCATTTGTTTCAGACTTGTTCGAGATCAAATGGAAAGAAATGTTACTACATAGATAAGATTTTTTCCCCTCATATGTCCAAAAACATATGTTGACAAAGAAATTGAGAAAACAAGCCCGAATTATCTCAGAGTTAAACCATGTCACCAAAACTAAGTGTTGTCATAAAGTTCTTTGTAGAAAATGAGGAAATAATCGTAGAAAACGTGTTATTAAAATATCAACCTTATTCTTCTGTCGGGGACATAGTCAATGCTTCAATACATCCTGAATCGACTCAATCTGTGTTCATTCCAAAGTTGCGCAGAGTGATTTGACAGTTTCATACCATTTTTGTTCAGCAATTGGAATTGAAGAATCTTATTGTTGCTTTACTGCTGCTACATATTTCAATGCTACCGTGGCGAAGATCAAACTTATGAGTAAATGCTGCGGTTTCAATGACATGAATCTTTGCTTGAAGTAATATTGCATATATGGTAGGCTTATGCCCAAGGATTTGCTTTACCTTGACTTGACCATAAATTCCTGTTCGTGTACCTTCAAGAGTGTTCGAAACATTTGTAAATAGGCTTAGGTTCGCCTCCAAGAGGGCCCCAGCTTAATGGGCCTAATGCTACTTCTTGGGGATTATTTTTCGAAAATACCGATGTCACCCCACTGACATGATGTATATTAATATATATATATATATATATATATATATATATATATATATATATATATATATATATATATAGTCGTAAATTTTGCCTATTTGCCGAATTCAATGGGGAGGACGAAGATCCAACGCGCTCATGATGGCAAAGCAACCTTGTATCTGTATGTGTGTGAGTTTCTGTTAGCCATGTATGGCATGTAAAAGTGAGCTGAGGATGATATTACTGTCAATAATATTTCCAGTCTCTAACAGAAATGGGGATAGATGGAATCGTGCAGTACGTTCTATAACTGAGAATCGTGAAACATGTTCATCAAAAACAGGCAGGTTTGAGTTAAATGCAATATTATTGATAAGTGAGTTGAAAGATATTGTAATTCGTTCTGTTTTTGTTCCTAAAGTTGATAGGTTTCCTCAGGTGGTTTCATCAGGGGTGGTCATTGGAGGCTTGGCATTAATCCATTCTACATACGGTGCTTTTCACCAATCATGTTTTGACTAACATAAAAATTTGACAACATGACATAATCTATGTTGTCCTCCATTGTTTCATTCTCTTTTTCATACGAATAAATGAATGAAACATAGAGATGAAGAACCATCCTGCATTATTACAGAAAGTAGTAGGTAGTTAAAAAATAAAGCAGTCACAGGTGAGAACAAGTCTGAAATATGTAACAGTCAAACCATTTCTATAATTACATAAGTCCGCCTAGCTTGTTGTGAATTTCAAATGTTCTTGAAAGATGGAAAGAGAAATATAAATTATATGTGAATGTGGTATTAAAATATTAACCTAATGCTTCTCTCCGTGACGCAATCAGCGTTTCAATGCATACATTTGGTTTCAAATTTCTATTTCTTGTTGGAGATCCTTTACACCTATTGATTGGACCAGCAGTTCTGAGGTCGATATGTTGCATCAAAAATACGCCGTTCAGCATACATTTAGACTCGGAGAAGCTACGACGTTGTTTTATTTTAAATTGTCAAGGTTTATAGAAGAATTGTGTGGAATACTTGTATTGGAAATTATGGTATTAAAGCAGAATATCGAATAACATAATCCAATATTTACTCATATTGGTAAAAAAATTGAATCAAAATTGTATATGGCTGAAAACGATTTTCCACCACATGGCCAAGAAATTTGAAATATATTGGCATTCCAGGGATTATGACGGCCATATTATACGTAAAAAGTATTATGTTACGTATTCCTATTTATGTTGCACAACAGGCTGTGCTCACATAGCCATACACTCGATATTCTTTATAATAATATGATGATGAAGAATGTGATAAAGTGTTTTGGTCATTATTTCAGTTCGCATAACTCACATTATTTCGTATTTTGGGTTAAAAAGGACCAGTGGAACTCGATAGTTCTGGTCTTTGGCGCAGGCAATACTTGCAATAACTTTCGCAAGTCATCCTTCCCACCTCTGATTAGAGTGACGGTTCTATCGCATCATAATCTAAAGCTAAGGCGAATCTCGTTGCAAAAACGATTTAGTCTGGTTTAGATTCATCAAATGCAGTGGCACCTAGCATTCTACATGTTCAATCGAATATGTCTGAAGTGAAGTTCAGATTGTCTACGGTAAGGCGTATCCTTCAACAGCTGAACTGTAAGAAAGCGGTGGGTCTTGATGAAATACCACCAACTCTTTTGAAGAATTGTGCTCCAGTGTTAGCACCTGTTTTGCAGCTTTGATGAATAAACTAATCGCATATGATCTTCTCGAAAAATTGCGTGGTTGGTTTAGTAGCTTTTCCTTCAGTAGATCGATTCAGGTGGTAGTTGATGGTGTAACGAGTGAATCTTCTCACATTGATGCAGGAGTACTCCAGGGCACCATATTCTCGCCAACTCTTTTTATGTTGCAGATTAATGATCTGCTCAACTTCAATAAGAACAAAATGTTAGGGTTTGTCGACGACTGCACCCTGGTGTCCTGATTTTCTAGTCAGCGTCCTATAACCGCTGAGGAGTCACATCGACTAAGACACCAACAGAGCATGTCACTGAATTCAGACTTGGATAAGACATCAGAATGGGGTCGGTTGAATCTATTCAATTTTAACGCGAACAAGACGCAATCAACAACTTCCTCCAGAAAAGTCATTGCTGGAGAATCTCTTTGAATCACGCAAGGACATGGACTACCCTATATATATATATATATATATATATATATATATATATATATATATATATATATATATATATATATATATAGGGTAATCCAACGAAAACTCAACACCTCGATTTTCCGGTTTTAAAATGAAAATATGGAGAATCGCTCGGACCGGTCGATTCCTGATTGGAGGGAGAACAAGTTTTCCGATTTTTACATCCCCGTAACTGCAATCCTCACAACTCCCTGATTTTCAATAGGGATGAGGGGTGTTGCGATACCTCATTTTGAAGAACATCGAGTACTATCTTATCCTGAATTTTCGCTTCGAAATTTTCATCGTTAACGAAATGGTAGTTAAAAAAGTGCAAGACTACTTACTTCTGTGATTAGTTTATTCGGTGCTGAAAATGGGCACCATTCACTTCCATGCAGTAAAATAAGTTTTACTCAAATAGTTCACGTACACTACTCAACATTTCTGGTTCAATTTGACGCCATACATTAATGATCCGAATCCGCAAATCATCCAGTGGCTCAGGTTGGGTAGCGTAAATCTTAGATTTCAGGTGACCCCATAGAAAGAAGTCCAGTGGCGCCAGATCAGATGATCTGGGTGGCCATCCAATATGTCCCCTTCTTCCAATCCAGGCCTGAGGAAAATTTTCATCTAACGACTGACGCAGAAGTTGAACGAAATGAGGTGGTGTGCCATCTTGTTGAAAAATGATCGTTTCATAGTCTTCTTCATTCTTCAATACTTACACGAGGGCTTAATAAAGAGCGTTCTGTAATATTTCTAAATAAATTTGGCCATTGATATTAACGGGTATAAAAGAAGGGCCGATGATGTGATTTCCATAAATACCCGCCCAAACATTCAACTCTTGGGGATGCTGAGTATGCTCTTCTCGAAATAATCTTGGATTTTCATCTGACTAGTACCGATAGTTATGCCTATTCACAGTGCCGTTAAGTAAAATGAACACTCATCCGAGAAACAGATATTGAACATGTAGTTTGGATTATTGTTAATAATCTCATTGTCTACTTCACCGAACATGAGTCGGCGATCAAAATCGTCCTCGTTCAGTTCCTGAAACAATCGTATCCTAAAGGGATGAAACTTATGTTTTCTTAAAATTTTCATGATTGTTGTGCGTGAAAAACCAGACACATTGTACAATTCCTAGTACTAAGGGTCGGATCCATCGCTACGTGGCCAGAGTAAGTCACTTTCCTAGCTTCGTCTCCTTCATACACCCTCTTTGTGTGGCCGAATGAACCAGTAGCGTCAAATTTAGCAACTATTTGCACAACGTAAGCAGCGGATACTTGTTTTTCAGGATGTTAAATGAAGCCGCTGTTAATCGCTGTTAATTTCTACCCTTTCTTCTACGGAATACACCATTTTAATCCTACCTCAAATTTACCATCGCTCTGTCACAGTTTCAACGTTTCTGAAAATTCACGATAGACTAACAGGAGACTAAGGTAAATCCAACACATGGTCTGTCTACTTTTTCGAACAGAAAATTAACAAGTAAATAGAAACATTGCATACCTCGAGGTATCATCATCAGCTGAGGATTAAAGCTACGGGGATGAAAAAATCGGAAAGTTGTTCCCCTCGAATCAGAAATCAACGGATATATATATATATATATATATATATATATATATATATATATATATATATATATATATATATATATATATATAGGGTGCTTCAACGAAAACTAAACAGAAGCTATATCTACCAAGATATTAATTTATGATCAAAACGCAAAAACCGGTCAATTTTTGTTTCAAGGGGGACATCTTTTGGGGTACAAAACTTGCTTGAAATTGCGGGGGTTGCAATCCTTGATCATTTTGAATAAGGAAGATGGGTCGAGTGATGACTCAAAAGAAAGGTGGTATCTTTGTCTACATTGCCTTGAACGAATTTCTATTTTTAATTGAAAACTGTAAAAGATACAGGGTGAGCAACTGAAAGAGTGAGAAGACTATTTCCCTGAGACTATTCAAGTTTCAGTGAAGTAAAATGGAACAGATCCATGCTGATCAATGGCAGTCATCATCAAGTACCATCCTCATCTCGAATTTCAACCCCTAGCGCAGGGGTGACCACTCTTGAAAATTTGGAAGAGGTTAGATGGGTTAGATTGGTTAGATTCGAGTGATACCTCGAAAGAAAGGTATTATCTTTGTCTGCATCCCCGTGAACGAATTTGCATTTTTTATTGAAAACTGTAGAAGATACAGAGAGAGCTACTGAAAAATAGAGGAGACTATCTATTGCCCTGAGCTATTCAGGTATTAGTGCAAAAAAATGGAACAGTTGAAATTTGAGATGTGAATGGTGTTTCGGAAGAAGAGAGCCTTTGATCTGGAATGAATCTCTTCCATTTTTTTGCACTGATACTTGTATAGCTGAGGGCGATTGATAGTCTCCTCTATTTTCCAGTAGCTCACTCTGTATCTTCTACAGTTTTCAATCAAAAATGAATTGTGTGCTTTTCTGACACACACCAAATTGATAGATATAATCATTTATTGTGAATACAATTATTCAAATTTTTGTAATTCTTCGTTTCAAAAGAATATATATATATATATATATATATATATATATATATATATATATATATATATATATATATATATATATATATATATATATATATATATATATATATATATATATATATATATATATATATATATATATATATATATATATATATATATATATATATAGTGTGTTCCAACGAAAATTTGACCCCCTATAACTCCGAAATGAGTAACATTAGCGGAAAACACCAAGACACGTCGATTTTCGTTTCGAGGGGAGCATTTTTCGAAATGATTCGAAACTTCTCAGATCAACCCCTACCCCAGCAACCCTAACTTTGAAATTCATCATAGGAATAAGGGTCGAGTGGCACCTTACTGAAAAGGTCTGTCAATTCTCCACCTTGATTTGTCATTTTAGAATTTTAAATTAACATACAGGGTGTCCCAACCAAGGGTGAAGTTGAATTCCTGGAAATCCCAAATACTAAATGAAATAGATTTATTTTGGCATAATGCAAGCGCAGGTTTATGCTCGGTCTAGAAAACGACCTACACTTGTGAATTTGGAGTTGGTGCAATCAACCCCTATTTCCAGCATCCCCAACTCAAAAATCATTCGATCGATAATGGGTCAAGTGGCACCTCGTTGGAAAGGTACTGCAATTTTCTCTTCGAATTTGGTATTTTCGAAATTCAGAATCATCATACAGGGTGTCCCGAAGCAGGAACATTGAAAATCCAAATAACTTTTGAAACTGGTTCATTTCGGTATACGAGAACATGTTTGATCCGAGAATATGACTTTCTTGTGTGGTTATAGAATTTTTGCAATCAACCCCTTCCATTCAGCATCCCCAACTTGAAAATCATACAAATAATTCAAGTGGCATATCTTCAGAAAGGTTTTTGAATTCCAGAATGATTAAAGCATTTCATTCAGTTCGGCTCTCCATACAGGATGTCGCTTTCGAAAAATTCAATATCGTCATTTGAAATTATCAACTAAAATTAATTCGAAACTGCTAAAAGTATTGGGGTACGATGGGTTGAGCATCAATTACGAAGAAATAAAGCTGATTTCTGCATTGAAAATGTTCACATTTTTTCATTTCCATCTGGCGTGCAGTCATCTGTTATTTCTCATTTTGCAATGAAATATTATTATTATTCAGATCAGTTCCTCATTATTGTTGTTGTTCGTCAGTTGAAATTAATCTGAAAATGGTTTATTCCACTGAGGAAAGGGTCGAAATTGTATCGACGTATTTTCGAAATAACAGTTGTGCCAAAGAAACGGCAAGGATATTCGATAGGAACCATCCTGAAAGAGAAAGGAGTCAGTCACCAGTAGGTTAAATATTTGGTTGACAAATTCCTAGCTACGGGTTCGGTGGCAAACAAAAACATAAAGTGGCATGTCCTGTCAGAAATGAGGCAACGGAAGTGGCAGTAGTGGGTCATCTACAAATGGAGAATACTACTTCGATCAGAAAACTATCTCGTCTGACTGGTGTATCAGCTACAACTGTCCATAGAATCGTGAAACATCACAAATTTCACCCCTACAAGGTAAAATTAGTGCATGAAATAAACGAAGATGATCCAGATCGTCGTTTACAGTTTTGTGAAAATCTAAGTGAAAACCTAAACGCTAATCCAAATTTTCTGAATAACATCTGTTTTTCTGATGAAAGCACCTTTATGCTCAGTGGTGAAGTGAATAGACATAATTGTCGATATTGGGACACACAGAATCCTCATTGGTTTAGAGAGGCCCACACGCAAAGGCCTCAGAAGTTGAACGTTTGGGCAGGAATTTTGGCAATCATCTAGTTGGGCCTTTCTTTATTGAGGGTAATCTGAATGGAAATGGCTACCTACAGTTGTTAGAGGAACACATACATCCTAGATTGACAGAAATTTTACAGAACGATCCAACTCTTTCTGAGGACGAAATGCGTTTTCAACAAGACGGTGCTCCTCCGCATTATGATGCTCGGGTGCGCCAATATTTAGACGAAAATTTCCCAGGAAGGTGGATTGGTAGAAGAGGACCTGTTGAGTGGCCAGCCAGGTCACCAGATTTAAATCCCTAGATTTTTTTTTTGTGGGGCCATCTAAAATCTAAAGTTTATGCCACAAGACCAGAAAACCTGGAGGAGCTGCGGATGAGGATTATCACAGAATGCCGACTTTTGACTCCTGAAGTTTTCGCTAATGTGAGAGAGAGTTCGAAAATCGTCTGTATAACTGTATGGAGGTGGGCGGAGGTCATTTTGAACAATTGTTGTAATAATCAAGTTAGTTTTTGTTTTCAATTGAATACAAGTTCAATCAATCTCGTTTTCCTGTTTAGATGAGCATCCAATCAGTTTCTCCATCATCCCTCATCCTGATCCTCACGCCAGAAAACCTCGATTGCCAAACTGAAACCAATGCCTCAGTGATTCAGAAAATAGAAAAATCTTTCTGGAACTTTGCCACTCAACCTGTAATCACTTGTATGATTTTTTGAGTTGGGGATGCTGAATGGAAGAGATTGATTGCAAAAATTCCATATTCACGCAAGAGAGTCTTATTCTCGAATCAAACATAAACATGTTCTCGTATTATACCGAAAAGAACCAGTTTCAAAAAGTTATTTGGGTTTTCAGTGTTCCTGCTCCGGGACACCCTGTATGCTGATTCTGAATTTCGAAAATACCAAATTCGAAGAGAAAATTGAAATACCTTTCCAACGAGGTGCCACTTGACCTATTTTCGATCGAATGATTTTTGAGTTGGGGATGCTGGAAATAGGGGGTTGATTGCACCAACTCCAAATTCACAAGTGTAGGTCGTTTTTCTAGACCGAGCATAAACCTGCGCTTGCATTATGCCAAAATAAATCGATTTCATTTAGTATTTGGGATTTGCAGGAATTCAACTTTACCCTCGGTTGGGACACCCTGTATGTTAATTTAAAATTCTAAAAATGACAAATCAGAATGGAGAATTGACAGACCTTTACAGTAAGGTGCCACTCGACCCTTATTCCCTATGATGAATTTCGAAATTAGGGTTGCTGGGGGTAGGGGGTTGATCTGACAAGTTTCGAATTATTTCGAAAAATGCTCCCCCTCGAAACAAAAATCGACGTGTCTTGGTGTTTTTCGCTAATGTTACTCATTTCGGAGTTATAGGGGGGGTCAAATTTTCGTTGGAACACACTGTATATATATATATATATATATATATATATATATATATATATATATATATATCTCTGTCTCTACCTATTGAGCGAACTGCAACCCAGGGTTCTTCGATCGTGACCTCTGAAATGGCGCCTGCGCCCGTTAGGAACATAACCAATCTTCCGAAGACGTCAAATCGTTTGACTGAGGTTAGGTCAACAAAACAAAATAAATTGTCGGTGAATATTCAAACATCGAGTACTGAATGCTCGAGAGAAAATGAACGAAATAGGAATTTGGAATCCCAGGATGATTGAAACTGGTCAGTCAACATAAACGTCCTAGGAAAAGTCGAACTTTAGTTGTTGGAAATTTCTCAGGTCCTTCGAAGGTTGAGGGTGTACAAAATTTAAGGCCCTGCATGTGACAAATTTGAAGCCTGGGACCACAGAAGATGATCTGCTTACATTTCTCAAGGATAAATTCTCGCACGTAAAGTGCGAACTATTAGTTTCTAAATATCCAGAAAGCTACGCATCTTTCAAAGTAATGGTTTCAGATAATGAATATGACAAAGCTCTTGTTGCCACAAACTGGCCCAACAGGGCTAATGTATACCATTTTTTTCAGCGCAAAAAGCCGAACAAAGATCAGTAACAATTTCGCACGAAATTAAATGTTATTTCAATCTTAAGTTGCTTCAATTGAACGTTCAGTGTATAACTAATAAGTTGAACACTCTAGAAGTGTTATTATCTACCATGAATCCTGACATAGTTAGTGTGGCGGAGCACTGGTGTGACGATCAAAGTATTGCAGCCATATCTTTGATCAATTATACCCAGGCTGTGTATTATTGTAGGCCCACTAGAGGGCACGGTGGAACTATGATTTATGTCAAGAAATGAATCAAGTTTGAAAAAATTGACTGGTCCAAATATTGTGAAGAAATGCACTGTGAGTTTTGTGTCATAAAGCTATATACGTATAAGTCATCAGTATACATCATTAGTGTCTATCGACCTCCTTCAGGTAGTTTAGAGATATTTTTTGATAGATTATCGCACATTTTACAACGCTGTTGCGGTAAAAGCAAATATATATTTTATGTGGAGATTTAAACATTAATTATCTGGATGACAGGTGCTTGACTCGGAAATTGCTTGATGATCTCTTAAGAAGTTTATATCTCAAAGTCTCATCTTTGGAACCTACTAGAGAATTTATGTCCTCGTCAGGTCTGATTTCACGTTCTAAGTTAGACTACGTCATCACTAATTTTAATGTAACCATCTCTGAATTTCGAGTTTTCGAACCACATATTAGTGATCATAAGGCCATTTATGTAGAATGTAACGTCAGTGATCAAAAGTTGGTTGATAATAAACCGCAACAAAAAATTGTTCGTAATATTC
This sequence comes from Cryptolaemus montrouzieri, assembly GCA_013387265.2. Lineage (NCBI taxonomy): Eukaryota > Metazoa > Arthropoda > Insecta > Coleoptera > Coccinellidae > Cryptolaemus > Cryptolaemus montrouzieri. Next base: position 36,021,879 of record JABFTP020000185.1, on the reverse strand, counting down.
ATGAACGAAATCTTGCAGATTTCACGACTCTGATTTCCAACTTGAGTTTCAGTGAAATTTATTGTTTTTCTGACGTGGATGCGTGCTTCAGGGAATTTTTGCTCATTATACAGGATTCACTGGATCAATGTTGCCCCTTAAAACGTCTCACGATTGGTAACTGTAAAAAAACTTGGGTATCTGATGTAGTTAAGCGAGCAAGTATGGACTTGAAAAATTTATACTGGTTAAAGGTGAACTTAAATTCCACGAGCTTAGATCTAGAGTACAGGCAGGCAAAGAAAAATTATAGATGTTTATGAAGGAAACCAAATATGAGTACATGGAAAACCGTTTGAATACAGCTCACAACAAGAATAAAACTGTATGGAGCATTGTTAATGAAGAATTAGGTAAACCGTCGTCATATAAAAACCAATTTTCATTATGTATTGATGGTGTAATCTGTTCAGAACCTAAAATGATTGTATCAGCGTTTGGAGAATACTTCTCATCAGTAAATAACAAATGTCTTCATCAGCATTTCGGGAATAACATTTCACAATGCTGCACATCGTCAATAATGAAAAGTTGCAATTTCTTTTTTTTCCGGTTACGGAAGGTGAGATTATATCAACCATTAGACTACTTAAATCAAAAAAGTACTGGTATTGATTGTATTTCTTCAAAAATTTTGAAGTGTATAGCTGAGCAGATTGCTCCCCATTTGTCTTTCATTCTAAATCTCTCTATCTCTACAAGTAAGTTTCCAACTGCACTTAAGGTATCAACTGTTATTCCAGTATTCAAAAGGAACGACACCAGTAATATTGCCAATTATAGACCTATATCTATTTTGAGTGTGTTTTCTAAAGTGTTTGAGAGGATTGTTCTTGATCGGATGATGGACTTCATAAATAAGTTCAAGCTTGTGACAGACTGTCAACATGGTTACAGGCAAGGCAGATCTACGCAGTCAGCTGCGATTTCTTTCGTAGATCATGTTTATAAAAGCCTGGATGAGGGGCTATATGTAGCAGGCCTGTTTTTTGATCTTTCCAGAGCGTTTGATACCCTCAACTTAAATTTTATTCTGAATAAACTGTACAACTTAGGATTTAGAGATGTTTTTCTGGATTGGATAAAAAGTTACCTGTCAGACAGAGTTTTTCGGGTTAAGGTACACTGGACAGTTGGTCCAGTGATTACAATGTAAACTGGGGGGTTCCTCAGGGTCCGTGCTGGGACCTTTGTTGTTTCTTCTTTTCATTAATGATCTACCAGATCATATTATAGTAGAGATATTAATGCTAATCATTATTTTTGTTGATGACACTTCATTTGGTGTCACAGCGCGGAGTCCTGAGGATCTGGCAAGTGCTTGTAAAAAAATTGTTAACTCTTTCAACTGTTGGTGTCATGATAATGCTCTAATTTTAAATGTTGGTAAAACTGAATGTTTGTTCTTTGGTTTGAGAAATGCTGGTGAGAGACATCTGATTGTGGACAGTGCTTTAACATCTAAATCACGCACAAAATTTCTTGGTATTCATGTCGACAGTGGACTGACATGGTCAGAACAGGTTGAGCATGTGTGTAGGAAATTGAATAAAGCTTATTTTGCTTTATGTAAAATAATAAAGCTGATTTTGCTTTATGTAAAATAAAAGATTCGCTGCCAGTTACGTCCCTGATGACAGTGTATTACAGTCTTGTTCATAGTCATTTGTCTTATAATGTTGTATTATGGGGGAATTCAGTGGATGTAAATAGGGTTCTCATTCTTCAGAAACGAATTCTGAGAATGATGTTCAATATAAACCCCAGAATGTCATGTAAACCTGTTTTCATTGAGAATGCCATTTTGACATTTCCATGTGTGTATATTTATAGATGTTTAGTGTATTTAAAGGATAATGAGGCTAACTTTTCGAAACTCTCTATGTATCACGATTATGCAACTAGAAGTCAGTCATCTCTTCTCTTGCCGAAACATCGTACTTCAAAATTTGAGAACTCTCCAACATACCAGAGTATCAAATTTTTCAATACTTTACCTCACCATCTGAGAGTTAAGCCTACAAAAGTGTTCAAATTTGTTCTTAAGTCTTTTCTTCTGAGAAAGGCATATTATTCTATTAAAGAATTTATGGCGGATGTTACTCTCTCATGACATGTCCTATATACCGATGTATCTTGTAATATTTTTTTTTTTTTTTTTTCATCACAGGTGTTCCTGGTTTGTCAGCGCAGTTCGGCTTATTGCAGGAACTGCTCTGGGCTTACGATGCTAGAAAGGACCTAACTATATGAGTTGCATCGAGGATTACAGATTTCTGCATGAGACGGTAAGTGTTCTTATCAATGCCTAATTCGTTCAATGCTGAGAATAATTTTTCGTTATAATGCCTGTCGATGAAATCACAACCGGTACAACTTTTACAGTTTTCAAACCCCACATCTGCATGATTTCATTTTGAGGTTCTTATATTTTTCCACCTTCTCTGTGTATTTATCTTCCAGATTATTATTGTTTGGGATAGATATATCAATAATGTGAGCTTTCTGTTCTTTCTTATACAACACAATAATATCTGGTCTATTATGTACTATTTGGATGTCTGTAACAATTCCTTTGTCCCAGTAGATCTTCACATTTTCATTCTCAATTACAGGTGGTGGTGTAATTTTATAGTAAGGCGTGGGTTCATCCAAGTGTATACTGAGCTTCTTCAGAATCTCCAGGTAAGCAATTGCTGCGACCTTGTTATGTCGGTCTACATATTTAGTTCCAGCAAGCGAAGAGCATGCAGATAGTACGTGTTCAATAGTTTCTGGTTTATCATTACATTTGCGACATTTGTCTGATATTTCTTCTTTCAGAATGTACTTTCTATGATTTCTTGTACTTATAACATGATCTTGAATGGCTATCATAAATCCTTCTGTTTCGGGATACAGGATGCCCGATCTGAGCCATTCATTCGATGCTACGCTGTCAACGCTCTCCTCCGCAGCTCGTTACAAAACCGGCCATGCAACTCTTTGGATGACCATGAGGTGAGTTGTTCTTCCACGTTTCTAGGAGTTAATGGTTCGTACTCTCTATTGCTTAAATTTAATGGTGTGTAACCCATGTCTGCATCACAGAGAGTCTTATATAAATTATTCTGTTTGGATTTTAAATATTCCCTCAGATTGATGATCTGCTGATAACAAGCCATTTTCACATCTATTATTCCTCTGCCTCCATGTTCTCTCGGTATATTTATTCTTTCTACCGAAGCCTTTGGGTGGTGCATGCGATTTTCAGTCAGGCAGGTTCTGATTTTTCGGTTGAAGGAGTCCAGCTCAGTTTCAGTCCATTTAATGACTCCAAAAGAAAAGTTCAAGCTGGGAATGGCATAAGAGTTGATGGCCTTCACAAGGTTCCCCTGAATTGAGTTTAGATTTCAACAGAGCCCGAAGTCTTTCAGTGAACTGATTAGTGAGAATCTTTTGACTTTCTTATCTTCTGTTTTGTTGGTTTGAAGAATGCCTAGGTACTTATAGGGCTCGTCTCTCATACTACTCACACAGGTGTGCTCATCCAATTGAATACCATCACTCTCCTTCAGGCAACCTCTTTGTATGGTGACAGTTTGACACTTTGCAATTCCAAATGTCATACCAATATCAGTACTTGCCCTATGAACAAATCTCAGAAGTGAGTCTAAATGATTTTTGTACTGGCATAAATCTTGAGATCATCCATATAAAATAGGTGACTGATTGTTTCGTTGCGAGTTGTTGTTTTAACTGTGAAACCATATTTCGTGTTTTTCAGGGCATTCGAGATCGGGTTGAGAGCGAGGCAGAACCATAGTGCACTTAGTGAATCCCCCTGAAAGATTCCCTTTTTGATTTGTATCACCCTCGATTCAGTGTTACCATGGATCGTTAGAATGGACAATTTGGTAGACCATTGGCCCATGCAGTGCTGAAGGAAACGTGCAATTCCTGGGTTGATATTGTACATCTGGAGCACTCGTAACAACCAGGAGTGAGGGACAGAGTCAAACGCCTTTTGATAATCTATGTATGCCAAGAAAAGATTCCTCTTCTTTCGCCTCGCTTGCTCCAAAAGAATCATATCAATGATAAGTTGTTCTTTACAACCCATAGCCTTTCTTCTACATCCTTTTGCTCCTCAGTGAGTATGTTATTTCGAGCAATGTAATTATATATCTTGTTGCAGATTGCCGCTGATAATATTTTATAAAGTGTTGGGAGACAAGTAATTGGTCGATACTGCGATGGGTCCTCTGATGCCACACCTTTTGGAATAAGATAGGTAATTCCAGTTGTGAGAAAATTCGGCAATAATGCAGGATTTTAATTAGTTCGTTAAACTGAGTAGCCAAATATTTGTGAGAGGATGTTAGTTTTTTATACCAATAATTGTGTATTCCATCTCCTCCCGGTGACTTTCAATTCGCCATTCTGCGAGTAATCCGTCTGACGTCTTCCTCTGTGAAATTGACATCTGGCATACGCATCTGCCTAAAGCTCTGTTCTTCTGTATGTATCCAAGATGTGTCATTGTTATGATGTGTTTCGTTCTCCCATAAATCAGACCAAAACTGTACAATCTGTTGTTCGGTGGGATATTTACCGCAACCTGCTGAGCTTGATCTCTCACTGATGTTTCGGAAGAACTTTTCTGGTTTTTATTGAAATCGCGGTTCTGTTTCTTCCGTTGGTAGCTCTCCTGATATCTTTTCAGGCGTTTCGAGAACGCAGCAAGTTTTTGTTTCAAAGTATCGAGGTGGTCAGTTATTAAATTAGTATGATCTTTACTCCTGGAGTTCCTTATTTTATTTTGAAGTTCGATCGATAACCTGCGCAACAATCTGACATTGGTGTTTTTCTTCGCGAGCTGTTGTGCTCTCCGATTTCTTTTCTAAGCTTATCTATTTTTGTTTGCAATCGTTGTTGCCATGCTGGAACTTCAGTTTTGATGAGTAGAACTTTGCTTCAGTGTTTATCTTCAGGCCACTCTGTTCTATAGTCGTTAGAGCAGCACAGTACATACGCAGATGTATCTCTTCAAGGTCCGTCTCTTCAGTCAAGTCATCGCAGATCGCTTCATTGGCTTCCTTTAGGAATAAATTGAGTCCTGGTTTATAAGCAATTTTAGGCAATCTGGGCCGCCTGTTAGGATCCATACCCCGATATTCGATCAAATGCCTCTTGTAGTTGGAAACCCATACACTCTCACAATCTGGTGTTGGCGATTCGTTTTTTGTTTTGTTATTACTATCCTCACTTGCTGTTGATGATTCTTCATCAGGTTGTGGAGATCCTTGCGTATGATGTAGAATATTCAGTTCGGCTTTCACTTCATCTTTTATTTGTTTGACTATGACATTCGGCAATAAGTTGTTCAAAATAATTACTCGTCTTTGGTCTGCAATACGTTGTTCTGTGAACTCTCTCAGATGAGGAATGTGATCTATTACATCTTGGAAGAGTTTTGTTCGATACATAGTCTTGTCCGTTTCTAGGTTTGTAACTCTAAAGTACGATCGCAAAATTTGTTTGTTTTCATCCATAGTCCATCTTTTCCTTCGTACTTTTTCATTATGTGAGGTGGTGGGCTGCGACATTGTCGGAGCAACACTAGCCTCATCATTGATCCTTTGAAGTTGTTGGCTTTGATCATTGGGTTGTGTTAGAGCTCGCCTTAGTGACCGAGTCGAAGTTTTGCTCCCCCCAGAATCCTCGGAGCGGCCTGCTACAGCAGGGAGGGATTCTGAGCTGATTGCTCTACCCTCCTGGGGTATTCTTCTTTTGAACATCGACCTGGTTTCCATTTTATTTATATTTCAGTTTAATTTTCATTCCTTAGAAATAATAATAATAAATGTTTTATTTGCAGGGTACCCAAGGAAGCACAGCACCCGTGTTCGAAATTTAGTTGTTAACGGATGTTATCATCCTTCATTCGTGACCCGGCGTCCTTCGGGGTGATGGCTACAGACAGTACGACTTCGCCCTGGGTGTCGTAGCAGAATTCAGTATCTGGCCTGACTATTATTATTATTATTATCGTGGACTTATGCACTATCTCAGCTAGTAGCTGGATATAATTTACCTCTCCCAGATTTAGCAATCAAAGGGAATAGGCTCGATTACAATATACTTGACATAAATTTCCTAACTATCCTACATGTATTAAGAATTACAGCTTTTTGCATTTCTATATAGGTATTCTTATGCAATTCTAATTTCTTAAGGCTATCATGCAAAGTTTTGGGTATTAAACCAGTCGAGGATACGATGACAGGAACAATATCTATTTTCTCGAGGTGCCACATCTGCTTGATCTCAATAGCAAGGTCTGTGTATTTGGACTTTTTCTCCTGGAACTTATTCAGCACGTTGTTATTATTTGGTATGGCGACATCCACCAGCATTGCTGTTTTGGCTCTCTTATCATACACCACTATGTCCGGCCTATTATTCGTCACCATTCTGTCAGTGATAATAGGCCTATCGTAGTATAATCTGATAGAGTCATTTTCCAATACGGGCGCCGGTTGATACTTGTAATATGGCTGGAATGTATTCAGAAGTCCGTGCTTGTGTGCAAGTTTCTGATGGATAATGTTGCACACTTGATTATGCCTGTGAAGATAGTCTGTATTGGCCAGTTGTTCGCATCCGGACGTAATATGCTGTATCGTCTCCGATCTTATATGGCATTTTCTGCACCTATCTGTTTGTAATGTTCCGTCCTTCATAATAAATTTTTTGTAGTTGTTTGTAGCGATCACTTGGTCTTGGATGGCCATAAGGAATCCCTCTGTTTCCGCGAATAATTCTCCTTTCATCAACCATTTGTTGGAGGCTTCTTTGTCGATGTGTGGTTGATTAATCTCATGGTGATGTCGTCCATGCAATTCCTTTCTTGACCATTGCTCTTGTTTTTCAGTATCTGATAGGAATGGTAGATTCAGCAGATCATCTCTGGTAGCAAGATTTAGAGGTGTATATCCCTTATCAGCCAACGATACCACTCTATGTAGGTCAGAAGTGAGAGCTTTTGCTGAGAAGAATTCTCTGAGATTTCTTATCTGTTCGGTGTGTAAATTGACAACATCTATTAATCCGCGTCCTCCTTCTTTCCGCTTTAAAGTTGTTCGTATCACAGACGATTTTGGATGATGATTGTTGTACTTTGTCAGCATCGTTCGGGTCTGCCTTTGAATATCATCTAGCTCCGTCTTAGTCCATCTGATTATTCCAAATGAGTAAAGCAACACTGGAATGGCGTAGGTGTTAATTGCCTTGACTAGATTCCCCGAGTTCAACATCGATTTCAGCACAGACTTCAGACGCTGACTGTATTCTGAACGAATCTTCTCCTTTGATTGTTTTTGGTCTAACAATCTGGCTTGTTGGTATCCCAGATATTTGTATGTTTCGCCATCTCTCATGCACTGTATAATGTCACCGTTTGGAAGTTGTGTTTCACCATCTATGACTTTCCTCTTTGAATGTTCAGGGTCTTACATTTTCAATCCCGAATTTCATATGAACATCTGCCGAGAACTCACTGACAGTTTTCAGCAATCATCCAATTGCTTCTTGTTCGAAGCATATAATTTGATGTCATCCATATACAGCAGGTGGGAGATTGTATGATAATTCCTTTCTGCTTTTATCCTAAATCCGTATCCAGTTCTATTGAGCATTGAGGACAATGGGTTCATTGCCAAACAGAACCATAGTGGACTCAAAGAGTCTCCTTGAAAAATTCCACGACGTATGGGTATCTCGTCGGTTTTAATTGATTTATTGTTCATGTTGACCTGCAGAGACGTGCGCCAGTGTGTCATTGTTGTCTTCAAGAACTCTACCAGGGCTGGGTGAATTTTGTATATCTGCAATACTTCAACAAGCCAAGAATGGGCGGTACTATCGAATGCTTTCAGATAATCGAGAAAAGCTGAATGAACATTGCGATGCCCTACGTGTGCCTGTTTCATTATCACAGAATCGATGATGAGTTGTTCCTTGCACCCGTGGTGTTTCTTTCTGCATCCTTTCTGCTCCTCTGCTAATATATTGTTGTCGTCAAGGTGTTGGTATATTCGATTGGATATGCATGAGGTGAGTATTTTGTAGTGTTGGCAGGCAAGTGATTGGCCTATATTGAGACGGATCCTGTGTTCTATCGCTCTTAGGTAGCATATATGTTAAGCCTTGCGTTATGAAAGTGGGTGTTTTCTTGGGATGTTGAAGAACATACGTGAGCTGTTTCGCTAGGGCTCCATGGAGCTTATCAAACTTCTTGTACCAGTAGTTGTGGATATTATCTATACCTGTGGCCTTCCAATTGTTGGTCGCTCCAATTACTGTTGTAATTTCTTCCTTCGTTATTCCATCGAAGTCCATATGTCTGATATCGAGGCGTTCTTTTTCATTCGTGATCCATTCCGCATCTCTATTGTGTTCTTTGGGGTTCGACCATAGTGATGACCAATAGTCGGTCAAGCACTGTGCGTCAGGTACTTCTCTGTTATTGTTGGTCGCAGTTTTGTTATTTCCCTTATGAAAATTGGCAGCGTTTTGGAGGAACCTTTGGTTTTGGTGTTTCCTTTCAGTACACTTGACGTATCTTGAAAGCCTCTTTGCTTTTGCTTGGAGTTTCTGTTTGAAAGTGTCCATATACACGTCGATGTGTTGTTTGTGATCAGGGTGTTTTGTGTTCGTACCAATTTTCCTATAAATTTTGCGTATATGTGATTTCAAGCGCCTTGAGGGTTTTCTGTTTCTCAGGAATTCTGTGAGGCGACCGATTTCTGCTCTAATATTATCAATATCCTTCTCCAGTCGTTTTTGCCATGGTGGTTCTCTGACGCTTTTTGGCTCAGCTTGAATCAGAGTTGTGGAGATTTGTTGTTTGTGAAGTCGAAGAACCGCTACTGCTCCACAGTAAATCAAAGTGTGAATCTTCTCCAAGGTGTTCTGGTCGATATATTCTTCAAACATTGAGTTTACACTTGCTAGGATGATATTGGTGTTCTTGTTCGTCTTGAGTTTGGGCAGTTTAGGTCTTTTAGTTGGGTTACTACCACTGAATTCAGTTATTGCTCTGTTGAGTTCTGATCTTGCTAAATACGTATATTCGTTCTGCTGATTCGGCTCAAGAGGGCGTTCCATGTTAATATTCGTTTCCGTGGCTTCGATGTTATCTGTAACACTTTCATTGACTCCAGCAGGTATACCGTTATGAGTATCATTTTCGCTTCTGAGTTCCATTATGACCTCTTCTCGTAAGCTTTGCAGCGTTTCTGAAGAAAGTAGCCTGTTTTTAACGATTGTTCTTCGTTGATCCGAAATTCTCTGCTCGGATATGTGCTGTAATTCAGGATATTTTTCTATGAACGCAAGATGTAACGCGTATCTGTATGCTGTCATTTCCGATTCCAAGTTTGTAATCTTGTAATAGGAACGCATAATGAAGGTATTCATTTCTGGAGTCCACTTCATGCGTTTCCTAGGGAGTCCGGCTCTCGTGGTCGTATTATTATTATTATTATATTATTATTATTATTATTATATTAGATATATTCTCGTAGCTTTCGTGGTTTAGCAGTTGAAGCCTCTTAAAACATAAAATTAACGATGAAATATATTATTGATGTCAGTAACAACTAATTTCTATATATATCTATATATATCTATATATATATATATTATATATATATATATATATATATATATATATATATATATATATATATATATATATATATATATATATATATATATATATATATATATATATATATATATATATATATATATATATATATATATATATATATATATATATATATATATATATATATATATATATATATATATATATATATATATATATATATATATATATATATATATATATATATATATATATATATATATATATATATATATATATATATATATATATATATATATATATATATATATATATATATATATATATATATATATATATATATATATATATATATATATATATATATATATATATCAAAACTATATATTCATAATATTTTCTATCCTCGATAGTTGAGTGGATAAATACGAGTTACTGCTATTTTTACGAGAATCCAGCTCAAAAGACACTTTTCGCCGAACCTGTTACAAACTCGACACAATGGGCTTTTTTGTAGCAAACTCTTACAAGAATCCATCCTTCAAAATTCCGAATATATTCTTTTTCTGGGTGAGCGGAACGAAAAACATATAAAAAGCATTTATTAATGTTATTTAAATGGATAAAATTCAAAAACGATTAGCAGTGGGTTAACATTATAATTAAGGGCTCGCATTATGTTCAAAAGTTGGCTTTCTCTATAAGTTTCAAGATTTTCAGGTGGAAAATTTTTTTCCCAATTATGAAGCACCTAATCTATATATATATATATATATATATATATATATATATATATATATATATATATATATAATAATAATAATAATATTATTATTAATTTTTCCCAGGAAAATATATATATTAGGTTAGATTAATTATTAATTTGATTTTTTCTATATATATATATATATATATATATATATATATATATATATATATATATATATATATATATATATATATATATATATATATATATATATATATATATATATATATATATATATATATAGAACAGAAAAAATCAAATTAATAATTAATCTAACCTGAAAATTCAAATGAAGTGTGCTTGCATAATGCTGGCTCAATATATCCTTGTGTCTGGCAAATCTGATGATAATCATTGAACAATAATTCTAGTCAAATAAATGGGATACACTTTTTACTCACCCTAAAAAACTTGGAAAGGAACACGTTCCTTTCTTGAAAATTAGAAAAAACCTTCTACAGCTTTTGAAACGTAGAAATAATGTAAGTTATAAATAGGACACGTTATAATAATAAAATTTCGGCAGTGATAACGTCAATCGTGTTTATTGGAAGTCAAGGAATGTTTTATTTCAGCTAATGAATTCTTTAGATAATAAGATTGTTCGAAATTATCGTTTATTGAATAACAGTTCACATGTCCTATTAACTCGCCGAAGATAAAATAAAATTAATCAACCAATTCCTGAATGAGATACGCTCATTTTAATTCGATTTGTTCAATGAATAGAGGTATAGGTGAATATAAAGTTGAGTCTGGGCTGCCATTGCGACCCAGTGGTCCAAGGGTGCACAAAGTTGAACTGCTGGCGGTCTACCTCAATATTTTTAGACTACTTACGATCGACTCTAAGAGGTTGCAAGTATGTGTGATGCAGGGTTGTCGTATATACACTTTACACCATACCTACCTACCTAGGTAGGATGTACCGTAAAATATATAGATATTAGCTTTCCGCACAATATACATTATTTTAGTGAGGGTTTGGGTTAGGTTTAGCTAGGTTTTTCTCTATAATATCGATGAAAAACTCATAGTTATTCATAATTGCCAGTTTATTGGTTGTTACAAAACAAAAGAGTTACATATGGTGTTAAACTTAACTAAGGAGTGGCTTTGGATGTTGAAGCGTGGCACTGCATACTTTTCATGAGATGATACTTAACCACTGAGTGCTAGTCGCAAGCATGATGACATATGATCGTCAGTTAGTCGATTGCGATATTCTGACTTGATTATCTTCATTTCAGAAAATGCACACTTGCACAAGCAAGTTGACCCAAACATTGCCGTCTGTTGAAGGGCGATTTGTCTTAGATTCGGATATTTATCTTCAGATATAAAACACCAGATATTTGTATCAGATTCTGTAGCTTTGAGATGTATATCTGATATAATCTGCACAACTTATTTTTACAAACTTGAGTTCATATTAAACTGACTTACTATTTCAGTAGCTAATTCCTCAATGTTTTTACATGAAAAAGGATAACTCGTAAATGATGCTATATTTGCCAATTTATTGCAATCATAAAAACGCATTTCGAATTGTTCCAAAATATTTGATAATTCAGCCTGATACGTATCATAATTCAACTGAGGAATACTTGCTTTTAAAGACAGAAAATGTTTCAGATCCTTCCTTTTCAGTTGATCTATCATAAGTTGCATTTACTTTTGAATGCGTTTACTGCGCTAATCATCTCAATAATAGTTTTTCCTTTACCTTGAAGCTCCAAGTTAATCGTGTTAAGTTCATTGTGATGTCAGTCAAAAATGCCAAATCAGTTAGTCATTTATCATTTTTCAACATCTGAGTGTCATCACCTCTTTCGTCTAGAAAATCTGTTATTTCGGGCAATAATTCTGGAAACCTTTCGTGCAATGCCCATAATTTCCTCCTTGTTCAAAATTTTCAATCAAAAAACTTGTTTATGTATAATGCAATGGATCAGTTGTAATGCACACTAATTTATATATTGGTTGCTTGTACTTTTTTACAAAATTGAAGAAAACGTTATATACATCTTCGCCACGGCTCTTCCCTTTCAGAGGAATGATTGTCAAAAATTCTTCCTTAGCCAACATGTCATTGAATACCATCCGAATAAAAATTCACAGCTGGGCAGCGTCTGTGATATCGGTGGTTTCGTGGAATTGTAAAGAAAAGTATGTACATTTCATGATATCATGTTTTAGTTTATCTGCCATGTCCTGACTCATGACTTCAATACGCCCTGTGACAGTCGGACGAGATAACTGAAGTTCTCTAATAGCAGACATGATTTCTGTTTTATTTTTAAAATTTCTGAATAAAGTCTCACCCGCTTCAATAAATGCTTCCTTCACAATCGATCCATCTTCGAATGGTTTCTTGAGTTTCGTCAATATATGAGATATTTTAAATGACTCGATCGTAGCAGCTTTTGTTTGTTTGGCTGGTCTTGTGAACATGGTTTGTTCTTTTTTCAAACAAGGTATCAAATCACGTACTTTTCGTTTTCTTAATACACTATGTGGCGGAGAATCCTTTTCATAGTTTTTATGAACCGTTTTATGATGCCTCTTTAAGTTACCACGCTTAGGTATTGCAACTGACGCACAAGAAATAAGACAAACGCACTTATCCTTCGCCATACAAAAGAAAATTCTTCCTCACAATTGTTAATGAAATTATACGTTTTAGATTTCTTCGCTTCACTCATTTTGTACTATTTAATAATAAACTTTGTATCGACGTAGTATTGCCTTCAAGTTACAATTCAGAATGACTCCAATTCCTGCAGACGCAACATTTATATCGACGTGAACGAAAGTACCGCGCGTTCCTTTGATGAAGCCGCCTTTTGCCGCTAGCAGAATGTTATTTTATTACGTTATAATTTTTTGTAGTTAAGTTACCTACTCATTAAAATTTTTCTTCTTCTCCAGATCTACTCAAAAAGCACTCGCGGTCGACCGTTTGAGCACCCCTGCAGTGGTCTATTGCGGCAAACTCTGTCTTGAATTTCACCTACAAGCTCAATTCCTCTTGTGAAGGATGAATGCTTCTTGGGGTGAGAGCTTAATAAGCTCAGTCAGCTTCAGTTTGTAGGATCCAAGTTCCTCAAGCCTGATTCTGTCTCCAGCTAGACATTCGCACATGACGTGCTCTATCTATCTCCTCCTCACACAGTCTACATGAAGGATCCTCAATCAATGCCAACATATTTAAGTAATTTCTGAGGTGATAGTGCCCCGTTACTATAGCAGTTAGAATTCTCAGGTCTATCCTGGAGACTTCAAGCCAAGCCTTGGCTCCCGCAGTGAAAGGTGATGGCAAGTCGAGAGTAAATGAGAACTGTGAGGCACAGATAGTGCTCCTGTACCTTCTTAATTAAAATTCTTTTCAAATATACAAGGCGTTTCATAACTGAAATTCATATCAAAGTTAATTTTTTTAAATGGGATAACCCATGTTCATATCATTTTTTAACCAGAAATAAGGTGAGCACTATATGGCTCAACGGAACCGTTTTCGTATTAATGGATATTTAGTGGAAATATGTCTCGTTTTTCATCTCCAGTATCTTCTGTGTTACCGTTTCCACTACGGTATCTCATCATAGATCGCTCTAGACCCTCCGAATGAGCGTGGTACCGTGTTAACCATGCTTCCTTAGTCACAGATCGCCTAGTAAGCCCTTCGACCAGGCTCGGCACAGAGCGTACTCTGGGCCCACCTGGACCGAGGGTTTAAATATCCGTGAGCATTTTGGAGACTCCCGGCACTTTCTCTTCCAATTCACACTGTCTTAGAAAACCGGCTGCAGCACGCGTTGCCACGAGCCGGTTTTCGTACCCACGCCACCGACCACCGGCCAAACCGCCGTTGTTTACCAACGAACCACGTGTTTTTATTTCATTTCAAATTTACGTTTACAAAGAGTGTTTGTGTTAACCATCAGTGTTTCTATCGTGTGTGTGACCCCATCCCGGTAGCAAGTGGAGCCCAACGTGTGCATTAGGGCATTGTTTTCTCCGTTGAGAAAAAGAACCCATCTCGACTAAAATAGCCGATAAATATTAATACGAGAATCCAAGTGAAGAATTCCGCTACTTCCGCACACGAGGTGAATCCGACGCACTTGGTAGGACCAACGCGAACAATAGCAACGACGCACGTGGATAGTATTCGTCTAATTCATCTACCGCAGAATTAATTCACCACCGCAGCAGCCGTGAATGAAGCATCCGGTTCATGGACCGAAGACAACACCAAGTGGCGCCCAAATACAAGTGTGTGAGTGTAGTGTTGTAAAACGACCAGTGCGGTAGTGAATCTAGAACCTACTCACAGTTGCAGTTGTTCAACGTATGATAAACTAATCATGTGTCCTATGTGTCTTAGGTTAGTAAATTGTTTTTTTTTCAGTACTATTTTTCTCTTTTTCAGGTACTTTCAATATCTAAGTTTTATGTATGACTGACAAATAAAGATACGAAGTAGATGCGCCTCAACCCCCCCTCACATTCGCTATTGTACATATCTTAGATTCAAATAAATATAGCCTTGCACCACGCTCTCATACTATAAGTAGCTAGACCATACGACTCGCTTACGTGAGACAAAGTTTTCTGTGGTTTCCCTTGTCATCATCGCGTTGATGCCAAATGGCGCGTAAGATAGTAAGACGGCCACAGACGCACTGCACACAGGGTCGTATTAGATTTAAGTAGGATAACTTGATAAAACTTTTTTTTTTTTTTGCTTTTCAATCATATGATGTACACGTATGCACATGTCTTCAATAAAGACACAACATGGTTTGATTACCCGGTATGGCAATATGGAGGCGCCTAACCGCGATCTTCAGAGGGGGGCCGTGTTACCGTTTCCACTACGGTATCTCACCATAGATCGCTCTAGGCCCCTCCGAATGAGCGTGGTACCGTGTTAACCACGCTTCCTTACTCACAGATCGCCTAGTAGGCCCTTCGACCAGGCTCGGCACAGAGCGTACTCTGGGCCTACCTGGACCGAGGGTTTAAATATCCGTGCATTTCGGAGACTCCCGGCACTTTCTCTTCCAATTCACACTGTCTGAGAAAACCGGCTGCAGCACGCGTTGCCACGAGCCGGTTTTCGTACCCACGCCATATTGCTAAACCGCCGTTGTTTATCAACGAACCACGTGTTTTTATTTCATTTCAAATTTACGTTTACAAAGAGTATTTGTGTTAACCATCAGTGTTTCCATCGTGTGTGTGACCCCATCCCGGTAGCATCTGGAATCGTTTTAGTATTTCAGTTTCAGTGCTAACTGAGAAAGGTATAGAAAAAAATCGAAAAATTGCAGAATAGAGCTAACAGAAATGCTCTTCGCTATAGAAATTCAACCCCTACAAATATAATACTTACTGAAAAAAAGCCCACAATTCTCAAATAACGAGTTAAACTTCTGTGTAACCCTCTTCTAGAAAAAATCCTCCCAATACTGGCTCTCTAATCTGTTAATTTGCTCATAGCCGAAGCATACTAAGACACTGCATTCACCATTCGATACTTGCAATTCACATTTTTGACCGAACTGACAATCATCTTCCTTTCACCATGGATTACAATGTCTTGTTCCAAGCACTTTCAATTAACTTGGACATAGGTAGAAAAATTACCAGTTAGGAATTACCTCTTTCTCTTATTGGCGAAATTCCTTCTGATTTTGAAGCTATTGCTTTTTTCTCTGATGGAAGAAACGTCTCGAATAACAGCGCTGTGGGCTTTGCTTGCATCGGTCCTGAGCTCAAAATTGAGATCTCCAAAAGCCTCCCGAAAATGCACAGCATTTACTCTATAGGATATGCTGCAAAGCCTCAAAGGTAATCATGACAAATAGCATTAATAAATTCATTATTTATTCGACTCACAAAGTACGTTATTCAGTTTGAGTCACCAAACTTTTGATATCAAATGTAGCCGTAATAATATTATCATATTAAATATTTTTGAAAATGAAGAAGAATACTCTACTCAAAGCGATCAATTTTGCGTTTGGTTTGTATTGAAACAAAATATAAGTTCACCTTATATATCGAAGATCGTTTGGTGGAAACATTTTCCAAATGCATGCCTGGATTTCATTGAGAAAAGTGCCTCAAGAATGTGAAAATGTATTAATTAATATATATTAATATTAAGCCTCATGAGTGGGGCTCTAAGATTTAAGTCCTTAGTGGGGTTTATGGATTGGCGTACAAAATCGAACCTGAAACTAGTTCAGAAAATGTGTTACTGCCGGAGGAACCTGATTTAGGCGCATCCTAAAATGATGTCATGTGTCTATCACGAGAAATAACCTGGAACCAAAATTACAGATTATATTTTGACAATTACTTTACGTCTTTGCCACTGCTAGAGGCCTGTCAAAAAATGGTATACTAAGTCTAGGTACTGTACGTCGAAACAGGATTCCAGATTGCAAACTACCCACGCTTTACCCGTGCCCAGGATTACACCACAACGGTAGTGATGGCGGAGAAGACACATTTCAGAACATTTTGGGAACATTTTGTATATTTTGCTTTTCAAGAAACTGAATATTCCTAACTGCTTGGCAGAAATTTAATGTTTATGTATAGTCTTGTTAATTTTCTCTAATTACATATACTTTGCTGAGATTTCTGCCACCAAGAGGTCGAACCTATGTTTAAAGAGAGTGATTACATCCATATGGTAGCAGCTTGTGCTGCATTAGGTACAGGAGTCCGTGTGGTGTACATGGACAGAGGTACAGGTAAAGCTGTGGCTGAACATGATCTCCCAGAGGGATGTGTCCCATCTGTTCATCTTTTATACCGTCCAGGTCATGATGATATTTTGTTCCCAATTCAAACTTTCATTTGTTTCAAATAATTTTTCAATAAAACTTTCTTGAAAACCAGATCTTTTTATCAACCAAGTTAGCATTGATAACATGAGATCTCATGATATTTATTAGAATTGGCATTCATTTTTTGATGAGGATTAACCATTGAGACATCGAATTGTGAAAATTCTGGGTGCTGCCTGAACTCCTAAAAATATTTCTGATTATTTGAAAATTGATGATTTAAAGACTGAAAAAAGTGGTGCTTTGAGTGTGTTGTTGCATCTACCATAATGATCCCATCAAAACAAATAAGGAACTACTTAATAGAAAATTAAAGATTTATTCATGAAATATAAAATAAAAAATATTCAGTTACACCATGGAAAATCATCATTTTTATATGGTGTTAGTGGTAAGTCATACATAAATGGAAACACATTCTCATTTTTATTACTCAAAGTTTGAGTTATTTCAAAATACTCCTCATCAAATAATTCGGGTAAAAACAACACTCCAACCTTGTAAGATCTTATGTAAACTCCTTGGTCTTTTTGAATATTACCACCCCATGCAGACTTCGAAAGATTGGCACTTGTTAGTAGATAATATGCAAGTTTTGTAAGTCATGGTGATACCCTAGTGTAAGATTTGATATGAGGCATGCCCCTGCTTCGACTTAGAAGATCGGCCTTCCACTGACTGAAAGAAAAATAGAGTTCAATCAAAATAATATACAAGGTATTTATAGAGCAATTTGTAATATACAGGGTGTCAGATTAAAATAAACTAGTTTGTTGAAAATATCTCAATCTTCTGTGTGAAATGGTGAAGAGCTAATTTAGTGCTAAAAAGTTTCGAACTTATTGAGTTCTGTAGCGTTCCGGAAGAAATCACAACCGATATTTCTGTTAAAAAAATCACGCTCCTCTGATTTTTCAGATTTTTACCAAACTAAGCGATTACATGTGCAAGTTTTATTTTTAATATTTTTTATATATTTGATATAAAAAATAGCGATTAGAACTACTGATGCATTGTGTTAACATTCCATTCAGGATTTTCGTGTTCTTTCCTGTTTGCCTATTTACGATGATATATTGGCAGTACTTCACCTACTATAGAAAATAACAAAAACTTTTAAGTCAGCTATTTAAATATTTTTCTCTCAACTGGACACATTTTCTACAATGAATCTGCCGTAAATGTAGACTTTTTGAATAGAATGTTTAATGTTGCTCTACAAACTTGACCTCCAGTTTCTTTCACCCCTATTTTGAAAAAATTTACGTTTTCGAAAATAGGGATAAATAAAATAGTCGTACGAAACCAGCTATGGCGAATAAAGGGGGTGTTCAAGTAATTCAAACCCCAAGTCATAATTTTTTTGCATGAAAACATGCAATTTGTGTTCAAGGCCAATGTCGTGCAAAATCAAAAGATGTAGCCAATTTTCCGCATCTTCTTTCCTAGAGTATACAATAATGTCAAATAGTGATTCCAATTGTTTTACCTTCTTCTGAAAAATCAAAGGGATTGATTCAGAAACCAGCCTTTTCAATCCACGTTCATCTTCAATGGAAAATTTACCTCTTGATGTTTGCAATCCAATTATTAACGGTAACATACGAAAGACATTGAATGCCAAGTGTATTAAGAATATCTATGTAAATATATTTACCTCTTAGTCTCTTTTAATAGAGGTAGTTAGTTGATGATACCTAACACAATTTCAGTCGACATCCTTTTTTCCCAATTTTATTGACTGATTTGACTTTTCGACGTGAGCTTGAAATTGAATGACGGAACGCCCACAACAATATTCTAGATTATTTTCGAAATAATTACTATAAATAATTTGATTGAGGAGGTCGTTACTTGATGAAAATCGATATACATACTTTCAATGAAATAAAACTAAAGTATCTAGATTTTCACTATATTAACAAAACTATGACAGGTTTCACCACACTGTGGCTTCATCAGATAGATACAAACTAATGAACAGAGTTATTTCTTATATATTAGTCTTATTTCCTACTTAATATTACAATAGGTACAAGAGGTATGTTGGAAAACCCATCGGAGTTGCTTACTTTATGTTCAATTCATAAAGTAAGCAACTCCGATGGGTGGTGTGGTGAAACCGGTCATAGTTTTGTTAATATAGTGAAAATCTAAATACTTTAGTTTCATTTCATTGAAAATATACTATGAATAAATAATTAATGATTTTAGTTTCCCATCTAAATATGCACAGCATGGAGTGGGCAAGGAAAAAAATTCATTAGCTTCATATGCAGCAAAAACAAAAAAACTCTGGTGGATTTTCCTCATCTACAAGTAACAGTAAGAATAAGATGGAAAATAATCTTTCCAAAACCCATAGAGTAAACAAAACACTTAGTACTCCGAAGCAAATTAATCAGACATATTAAGGAAGCAATGAGAAAGTGAACAGGGACCTAAACAGGCAACATTGATCAATGAGAACTCTGATGATCATACAGGGTGGAAACGGGTTGAGAGAAGAAAACAAAAAGTTCGAAACAAGCCGCCTATAGTTACGGAAACAGCTTCGGTTGGCCTAGCAGAGGGTTTTATGGGTAGAAGCGCATGGCTTGGTTTTTGATAACGTGAGTAGAAAACCTGAAACAATATTACCCCAGGTGAGTAGAGCCTTAAGCTCACAATCTCACACTGACAAATCAGTCAGCCCCATTGATTTTAGGGGGGGGGGCAAAGTCTTTACTAGAAAAAATGAGAATATGAAACACCGCATATTTGTTGCCACATATAACATACGCACTATGAGAACGGAAGAACAATCTTGTTGAATTGGAACGTGAATTGGAACAAATAAAATGGAATGTCATTGGAGTGTCGGAAACACGCCTACCAGGAGAAAAAACTACAACGCTTAAGTCAGGTCATATAATTTATCAGAAAAACTCCGATATCAATAATCATACTGGAGGAGTAGGTTTCCTTGTGAAGAAGAACACAAAAAACAAAGTATTCAAACTCAGCGCTGTTTCTGATCGAGTCATATATCTTACATTGTCGTTAAACAAGCGTTATACAGTACAAATAATTAACATATATGCACCAACAAGTACATCGAAAGATGAAGAGGTAGAACAGCTATATGAAGAAATATCGATTGCAACACGAGCAGAAAACGCGTACTTCACGATCATAATTAGGTATTCCAACGCCAAAATCGGCAAGAAGACGCAAAATGATACAGAAAGCATCGATGAACACGGCCTAGGAATAAGGAACGATAGAGGGGAAATGTTCATGAACTTTCTCTTGAAAGAGAACATTTACTGTCTAAGTACATTTTTTTAAAAAACCTCCTCAACGTAAATGGACCTGGAGAAGCCCGGATAATTCCACAAAAAATGAGATCGATTACATACTTTCAGGCAACCGAAACAACTGTAGTGATGTGTCCGTTCTTAATAAAGTAGACACAGGATTTGACCACAGAGTAGTCCGAGCTTGCTTCCGGTTTGATATTAAACAAGAGAGAAAAAAGCTCATTAAAAAACCTAGATTTCCGACAATCGACACCTCGGACCAAGGAATGCCGAATACCAAGCAGAAATAGCAAATGGTTACGACCAGAAGAAACACTCATAAGAATGGATATTGAACAACCAACAAATAGAATCAAGTGTCGCCGCAGGACATTGAATAAAAAAGTTAAAAAAGCCATACGCAGAGACCTGAGAGCACACAAAACTAGAAAGAGGACCTGCCGGATATATGCCTCTGTGAAATTAGAAGTGCACTTAAAAGTATGAAAAATGGAAAGTGTCCAGGAGAGGACCATGTCACTGCTGAAATGCTGAAACTTGGCGGAAGAAGCATGGAAAAACTCATTCAATTTCTATTGAACAAACGTCTGCAAGAATGTAAGCTTCCAGAAGAATGGTACAATGCAGAATTCGTGCTGCTATTCAAGAAAGGAGAAATCAGTAACATCGAGAACTATCGCCCTATTAGTCTGTTATCACACCTCTATAAACTTTTCATGAAAATCCTAACACAACGCCCCACGAAGAAACTAGATTTCTACCAGCCACCAGAGCAAGCTGGCTTTAGGAGTGGTTATAGCACCATAGACTATCTGCAGACTGTGCGTACACTATTGGAAGAAACAACTGAGTACAATATACCTATATAGTTGGCATTCGTAGACTTTCATAAAGCGTTCGACTCGATGGAGACATGGTCCTTTCTAAATGCTAGAGTTGAATCTAGGTACAGTGCAGTTATAAGGAATATATACCAGAGAGCAACTATATATGTCAAAATTGATGATTATACAAGAACTGCAAGAATTGATCTCAAACGTGGGGTACGCTAAGGTGATACGATATCACCGAAACTTTTCACCCTGGTTCTAGAAGACGTATTCAAGAAATTGGAATGGCTCGTACACTAATCATGTGCGCTTTGCGGATGACATCGTCCTTATCGCTGGAAACACAGATGAGTTAGAAGAGATGTTAGTGCAGCTGAATGAAGCGTCGAATAGTATAGGATTGAAAATGAACATAGGCAAAACCTGGGTCATGTGCCCCAACAATGTTCCGATCCATTTAGGGAATCAATTCATCGAAAATATAAACGGGAATGTTTATCTGGGTCACGCCATCTAACTAGGAAAAGAAAACCAGAAAGCCGAAATAAACAAAAGAATTGGGTTAACCTGGGCCGCCTTCGGGAAACTTCAACATATCCTGAAAAATACCGATATCCCAATTAACTTACGGAGAAGAGTTTACGACTCCTGTATCTTACCTGTGGCTACATACGGACTCGAAACGATGACAATAACGAACTAACCTAAGGACTACTCAAAGAGCCATGGAGCGTGCAATGCTGGGAATATCCTTAAAAGACCGAGTAAGAAACGTCAAAATCAGGCGAAGAACGCGAGCCTCAGACATTATAAAAAGAATAGCCGAGTGGAAATGGAGATGGGTAGGTCACGTTGCAAGGCAGGACCCTGAAGGTTATTCAATTGAGGCCTAGAGAGACCAAGCGAAGTAGAGGCAGGCCGCAAAGACGTTGGATCGACGATATAAAATACCAAGTCGGAGGACAGTGGTTTGGAATAGCACAAGACAGACATGAATGGAAGCGACACGCAGAGGCCTATGTTCAGAAGTGGACGGAAGAAGACTGACAAAGAAGAAACCGACCGTAGCCTGGAAAGATAATAAGGTGGTTCATTTGGCATCAAGTTTTGTAGGAGAAATGCCAAAAGCCCAGATAAGTAGGTATGAAAAGAAGACCAAGCGGTATATAACAATTGATCGTCCGAATATTGTTGGGGAATACAATCGCCACATGAGGGCGTGGGACTACTATTTGGGATACAAAATCCAGATTGGCAGTGAAAGGTGGCACTTTCGAATGTTTTACAATTCATTGGATTCGAGCATGGCAAACGCACAGCTTCTAAGAATTCATAAGGTAAAGGATTTGCAAGATAAACATTTGCACTCGGTTGATTTTCGGCTTGAAATTGCAACAACTTTATGTAAGCTTGGTGTACCATCGAATATGAATAACCGCCAATCTATCGAGAAAGAAATTCAAGCAAAAACGAGACAAAGGTCCAGCACAACATGTTCGTTCCCCCAGTGGCAATCAGGCAAGATCAGACAGGGCAGAAAAACGAATACGCTGTAAATTTACGAAATGCTCTGGACAATATGCAATAAATGTGGCGTTGTTCTATGCTACAACCAAAACAACAATTGTTTTAGACTGTTTCACCTAAGTTAAGTTACCCTTTCGATGCAGTGTGACATGTATGCTACACTCCCTTTGACTTCATTTTTATCAGTTTAATGAAAAAATATAGATTTTTCCAGAAACACGTGTGTTTTTATTTCTTTCGATTAACATTTTTCACTACTTATTTCAATTTTTTCTTCTTGCTTAATCGAAAAATTATAAGAGGCCATTTTGTGGAGCACTAAATTTTCTTCGAAACTATGATTTATAATGATATTTTTTCATTGAGTTATAAAAATCATAAAAAACAAAAACTTATCTTCGAATGATCACACTTCAACCATTAATATCTTTTGAACGGTTAGGCTTCTGAAAAAATCGTCTGAGGCTTCTTTTGTAGAACATTCAATTTCCTACGAAATCTATGTAACGATATATTTTAAAGTAGTTGGTAGCGAGATAGAAACTTTTCTATATGATAATAAGAAAAAAAAATTGAAAACTGTAACGCGGAGGAACTTACCGTTACAATCGAGAACGCATACTTGGAGCAACTTCCTTAGAGGTGTCTTGGAACCTATTTTTCGAAAAAAATATATATACATTTTTTTTGACCCACCCGTATGGTAATGTCAACCAAGTACAAGCTTACGAAGATGAATTGAGAGGCTTGAATTTATTGTTTAATGGAGAAAGAATTGTGTTTGTTCAGGAATTGAAATACATTGAGCCAAGAAATTAACGCACGAGATCGAAAACTCTAATTTATTTAGAAGAAGTTGAGATATGTTAGAGAATCATTTTTCCAATAATCCACTAGCACTGAGGAATGCTTGAGAGCAATAGAAATGAAATAGTACTCTTAGAAATTGAAATAAAACATAATGAAAAATGTAAAACATTTGTAAAAAATCAAAGCCTCCAAAAACCTGTTATACCGAATATTTAAACCTCTGGCGGAAATTACTGCATGTCACTTACGATTGTGACCTACCCAATTACTAATAGGGTGTAAACTAATAATCATGACTTTAATTAGAAAAGGTTCACATTTTGTGGTTCACCCTGCTCAGCCGTTTTGGATGTGTCGTGGATTTTAGTTCCCTTCAAGTATCCAAAGTTGACAGTTCATCCCCAATAAAATGAACACAATTTATCTATTTAATAAATATCTAGGCTTCACAAAATTTAAGAAATGGACTTATCTTTATAGTGATGTGCTAGTATATAAAGTGGAGAGTATTTCAGCAGGTTGGTGAGTATCCAAGGAAAAGATTGATCACTTCTAAAAATAAAGAATGTTGGTGGCTATCCAAGAAAAAGATTGAACTCCTATGTCCTGCCCAAAATAGAGGTGCCCAAAAATAATATGGCTGGTGTTTTGTCCTCTTCAAAAAAATATAGCTGGTATTTTTTCCTCTCTAAAAATAGATGGATCTTGTTTTGACCTCCCTGAAAAAATTGGAATGTTTTGTCCTCTCCGGAAAACTGTAGAAGTTTTCATATATCACCATGTGCTCGTGATAAGTATAAGTGACCTCTCCTCTGCATTTATTTGAATTTTGAATGATTTTAACAAATTAAAAATGAAAACCTAGATAGCCTAGATGAATATATAGATATACATATAATAAGAAAATAAAATGGTGATTGAACACACCATACTTGCAAATCAATTATGAAAAGAAAATCTAGATATCATAATAAAAAATATCACTTATTTTCTATGCCATTCAAATAAAGCCGGAGAGAGGTCAGCAAGTAATGAATGAAGTTAATAAGCAAAAGAAATATAAGATGAATATAAAAGGAATGAAAAATATTAAAAGATCGATGTTGGGTAATGCTGAAAGGAAATGAACAAAGCAGTAAAATATTCCTTTATGAAAATTAAGAATTAAGAATGTCGAAACCATAGATCCATGCTGTAAGTAAATGTGACCTAAAGGGAATATAAAATTTTCGAGGATGGATATTCAGAAATCCATGCACATGTTGGGAATATTAATTCAAAGATGAAAATTGAAAATAATAACTTAGTAATTATGTACTAACTAATAAGGATCTAGGTATTAATTCAATGTTAGCTCAATATTAGAAGAAAATTGTGAAATAAAGCGGATGACGATGGATTATTATTTACCCCTTTTGTTTTAAAGGGTTATTAAACAATTCACAAATTATTATGATTAATTAATTTCGAGTGGTTTTGATGAAGTCTTCAAAGGAAATGAATGAACTCCGGTGTTCTCTCAGTTCTCATTCTCCGATAGTCGCCGATGATAGAGGGGATTATTCACAGAATGACTAGTCATAGAATCAAAGTGACTTGCACTGTTTTAACCTTGCACCGCGTTAATCCGAAGGTTAAAGTAGTAGCGGCCACTAAGCACGCTACACGATTTATACTCAATCTGAATGACCTTGCATTCTGATATGTTTGGTTCCAAATGTCGATCAGTCTGTTGCGAAACTCATTCGCGGTAACTTACTATTTCTGCTAGATTCTTGATCCTCTTTTGGGAATGTCTCAGAAATGGTCGATGGAATTGAGGTCTAGGGTTAGTGCAGGCCACTTTATTGAAGTGATTTCGTGTTCCTGAAGGTAGTTCCTTACTATATGAACCTAATAAGATCTCGCGTTGTAATGCGTGAACAAAAAGTTTTCATCTATGCTTGCTGCAAATGGTAATACATGGAGATCGTTAATAATGGAACACTGAATGCTCAGAAGTACGTCACAGACATTTCAGCACACTAAAATGTCTGTGACGTACCTCTGAGCATTCGGGGTTCCATAACTTACGATGTCCAGATCAGTGCAGGCGTAAAAAGAGGTTATCCCCACACCAATATTGAACCTCCACCAAAACATTAGGTTTCTAAGAAGCTGCATTGGGATATCTCTCATTCCAACGTCTGTGCACTAGAGAACGTCGATCAATATTGAAAAGACAAAATCTCGACTTATCTGTGATTAAAAAAAAACAGCTATGATCTAACCTATTGACATGTTCCCTTTAATTATAAAGGCTTCGATGTGCTGCGGTTAGAACTGAGCAGCCAAGTGTGGCAGGAAACCTCAAATCAAATTCTCTAACACTAAAATCACGTCAGAACAATTTGAGTTGAAATACCTGATTCCAGTCAACCCTCTATATGTGTCACGCCACTGGTTAACGATCTGATGCGCGTAATACGCATATAAGTACATATGCAACGAGCTTTCTTCAGTCAAGGCGTTCCTTTTCTTTGCAGACCTTCAAGCGAATGAATTGAACTTGAAAATCCTCCTAATTTGCAGTTAATTAAATTATATTAAAATTCATATCTTGTATCTCCTAAACTGTGTAGTGACCTATATCACAATATAGGGAAAGTTGAAAGTTCATTCAGCAAAATGCCGCACTTAACCTTGAAAATCTAATTTATAATTTTTCCTTACAGCATTTTTTTTATTAACTGCTTGAATGCTTTATAGCAGCTATTAAAAATTCAAATTCTTTTTATACAGAATTTGCCTTTTTCTCATGATGGATTTCATAATCGTATTTATTTAATTTATACGATTTTTTTATAATGACCTTGATAGATTCCTCATTAATAAACTCGATTTTAATAATTAGTAGAAAACGACAAAAGTAACTCAAATTCATATATTCAATCATTATTTCCTTCATTTTTAAGTAATTTTCGTGAAATTATCATGTAAATCATTAAATATAAATATAAATAGTTTTTATAGATGCATCCTTGCTTTTTATGTAGCTTCTCTTTATTGTAAATAGTTTTTTATGCTTCATCGCTTTTTATAGAACTTATCTTTCAATTCTATAAACTACCTGAACAGCTAGCACGAGTTAACTTCTTCAGAATCTCTGTAACTTTCATATTAATTTTGTCCTTAAATAATATTAGATCCATGTTATTTTGTTACTTCAAATTCCCTGGTGTAGCTGGCTTCAGAATCTTTCATCTTAATTTTTGTCTAGACAAATTCCTAGGTGGAGACCTGTACCTAGACCGACATTCTTAGGTGGAGACCCATGAATAGAGATTCCTAAGTAGAGACTTGTACGTGGAGTTCAACATCTGAAATAGAGGTTTTCCCCAAAGGCAGCAGTAAGACCAAGAACCACCAAGATAAGTCTTATTGCCTGTATTAACATATAAAGAAGTATTTGTGACACTAATGTATCATTATCATAATTTATATAATTGATTAAACATCTAAGTAAAACTTTCTTGAATTTTCCTCCAAGATTTCTGTGACAAATACTGAATTAGAGTCTCATTGCTCATTTTTCTATGGGCTTAACCAGAGTAATTAAAGGTGGTTTGGTTACAGTCTTAGTGCTAATTTGGACTCTACTGTACTGTCGAAGCTGCATTCGAGGGTACATAGCAGTAGCGAGCCGTTGTATCAACGAGAAAATTGTTAAATAATCGTCATGGATCGCCGTTGTTGCTGGAGGTCGTCCTTGCCCACAGCTTCTTCAATGACTACCAGTCTCCCTGTACCTGCGGATCATTCTGGAAATAGTTGAATGGGACACCCTAAGCCTTCGGCCTATTCTTGTGTAAGTTTAGCCTAGGTCATCTAACACTTCTGCTTCAGTACATTCAGTCGGGTTCAAATTCCATGTATGTTGCATTATTACCGATAATGAAAATTCTTAAGAAGAATAAACGTTACCCGCAAAAGTTGATGAACAACCGCTGATATCAATTGTGTGGTAGTTTCTTGTAAAATCTCAATTTATTTTTTTCATTTTATTCATCATGAGAGTAACATGTGCGTTAAAAAAAAACAAAAAAAGATACATGTGTTAATAATTAGTTGCCTACCAAAAAAATTTTGGAATATTGAAATTGTTCGTTACTTTTTTAGCGTAGAGTATTTGGGTATTCTATAGAGTGAAGGCTTGTGGCAGGATACTTTCTGCATTTATACTAAGAAAGATTGGAATGGTCTTTAGCGCGTTGGTCACCGCACTTCAAATGGCCTCAATCAAATCGTGGCACATTTTTTTCATTCTCAAATGCAGCTTAGGGAACAGACAGTAGTCGCACCGACCCAGATCCGGTCAATAGGGTGAATATTGCAAGGTAATAATGTTATTTCTGATCAAAATTCAGGTACAACTCTTGAACAATGTGAAGGGGCATTATCGCGCAAAAGCGTCCAACTGCCGTTTTCTCGATATTCTGGCCGAATACGATGAATTTTTGCCAGCAATCGGTTCTTGTCACATGGCAGTGCCCCTGACAAGTCGAGCAAAAAGCAGAATTACATAGACACCGTGAAAAGTAAACGAACAAAACACAAATGCACATCCGTACCATCCTTTTCAGGAACCATTTCAGAGCATTTTCGACCTTCTATAACTTTGTTGGGGATAAAGCAGATTAGCTGTGCCTTCATTATTCAAGGGATACTACTAAAATTCCCCGCTTTATAAATTTCTTGCTCATATCACCTATATTATAGAAACTACAGACTGTCGAACTTCTCCATTTTTACCTCTTTCTGTGATAACTGACTCACTGATCATCACTTTTTTTATAGAACTTCTAGCATACACACATACTTCAAATTTTGGATTTAGTCATTATTTATCCCACAGAGTAAGAAAAAATTCAAAAATTCTAGAATCCAGGCTCTGTTTTCTGAATTCGAGCTTCGCACATACCTAGTGCTTCTTCACCTTGGAAAACTACTTCGAGAAAGGTTCGTAAATATCCTTCTTGTCATGAAACGAAAGATACGACATCATTGGTATGGCTCTGGGAAGAACTTGCAGAAGTTTCGAACACTAATATTCACATGAAGAGTCATAACTTCCACATAAATAATATGAAACGTAGCATTTTTCATTCCAATCAATTCTGGTTTAACCTAATAACCTCACTAAAAGCCACTCTGATCATAAACAGAAGACCGCTCATTCCTACGCCATAAAAAGAACTCTAAAAGGGCGCCTCACACGGTCACATATTGTCAATATTTATGTCAAAAATATTGACATCAATCGATCAATATTGAAGTAAAACATCAATATTTCATCATAATCAATAATATTTTCAATATCGCAAAATATTGACAATATTATTGAACGTCTGAGGCGGCCTCTGTGGAAGAAAGAGTTTAACCTCCGCGCCCCTTAAGAAATGATTTTTTAGGCAACCAACAATACGCAACAATACACCATTGCCTATGCAGCTTACTTTGGCCTCCTAATTTCTGGGAAATATCTATATTGTAGATAATGTATCCACGACATAGGCTTTCTTTAACTCAAAATAGCAATTGAAAATTAATATGTTGAAATAGAAATTAAATATATTACACCGAATAGTGGTAGCGGCACGGTATGTGGCGCATAGATTAAATCGTACAATTCTATGATTGAAAAAATCACAGATCAAATGGTGTCAAAAATTTTTCAACCAGTTGTTTTGAAATAAAAAAATAATTTGCCTAATCTCTGTTCTGTTGATTTTCTTGTTTAACAAATTATTTATTTAATATTGAAATAGTGAGTACCTGTTGAAGAAAAAACTCTAGAAATGATTGAAATATTGTATGTAAATGTCATTCCCACCCTCCATCGAATTATTCCTATCCCTGGGGATGAATGTGTTTGTTCCACTCCCTATCATTCTCCATGTATGGAAATATTGAGTCATCTTATGAGATTCGGCGAGCAATAGTTCAATATGTAGTTCTACTTTGGGGAGATATGGAGCTTTTCACTTGTGACGACAATGGACAAACAAATTGTTTGGTTCGCTCTGCATGCCAATTCTTTGGGCTGAACTTTTCATCTATGATGAACTCATCATGAACATGAGACAACGCAATGATTCTGATTTTGTAGAAATGCTGGGGGGAATAAGATTAGGTGTGATCACCGAAAATAATCGCAGTTAACTCTTCAAAGTCTCAATTCGAATTCTAATGAAGGAAAATTACTTGAAATTATCGAATATTTTTCGAATCTCCCTGATGACACAGTTTGTATCCTTCCTACCAAAAAACATGTGCCAGAAGCTGAACAATGCAATGCAGAAATCTCTTCCCTATCCAGAAATTAAACTCACAGCCATATATACCATAGACTGCCCCAAATACCTTAAAAAAGAGATCGTGAATGCATAAAGAAATACGACGATAATACTTCTTTCATGATTGCTGGGTTGGATAGAATATAGTCATTAAAATAGGGGCAAAAGTCATGTTGAGACGAAATATTGACGTGAGTCAATGGCTCGATAGGTATTATACAGGGAGTAAAAGCTGATCCTGAAAACAATGAAATTATCAAAAAGATAGATATAATTTTAAACTAAAATCAGCTTTACGAACTCGGCCCCGTAAAAACTAAATTTTAAATTATAAGCAGGGCTTATATTCATGGTGAACAATTTCCTCTTACGGTCGCATATGCAATAACTATACATAAAAGCCAGGGACTGAGTTTGACTAATGCATTGATGGACCTCGGGTCATCAGTGTTCACATGTGGCCAAGCATACGTTGCTCATTCTAGAACGACGAGTCTGGATGCATTACACCTGATGAATATAAACTTCTCTTCTATAAGAGCTAGAGTGTCTGCGATAGTCGAGTATAATCGACTACGAGAAATTTACCGTCCAAACTTATTGGGGATTCTTCCATCAAAAACTATTTAAACTACCAATAAAGACAGGGAATGGGCTCTGAGGAAATCTGCAGCTGACGCGCAGAAAAATTATTTCCTACATAGAAGGAAAAAAAGGAAGAATATCCATTCTAGGAAGAAAAGCTTTTAAATTATCACCACTGTTGACTGTATATACTCCTCCTTTGACTTAGATATAATGTTGCTAAGTTTGTTTATGTTATTTATTTCTATAAATTTTTTCTCGTTAGATTGGTACCTTGTATCAATTTTGAAAACCATATCAAAAGTTATTGATCATATTCATCCTTCGTGAAGGTAGCCAATGATTATTTACAAAAAGAGATGAGATCCCACCAAAAACATAAAATGTACAAATATGCAAGTCCCGCAATGAAAACACTTTGCCGTAAAAAGGTGTGAGATATCATGTGAAACCAAGTCGATCATTTCAGTTAATATCCACATTTGTATTTATATAGAAAAAAACAAAATGGCTTGGCAATTGCTCTACAATAAAAACATAGGATTTACAATATTCAAAGAATAATATTCCGATTGGATGGAGCAATAGTAATACCAAATACTGAAAATGAGGTTGCTGCTCAATTTTATCATATCGTGCCATGCGATTGCCAAGTCTTTATGTTTTTTCTATACAAATACAAATGTATGGATATTAACTGAAATGATCGATTTGGTTTCACATGATATCTCACGACTTTTTACGGCAGAGTGTTTTCATTGCGAGACTTGCATTTTTGTACATTTTATGTTTTTAGTGGGATATAAGTTTCCTGTGACTGTCTGGCCACGTAGAATGAGTTTTCTGTGGATAATTCCTTCACAATCGTAAGAACAAATCAGCATAAACTTCACCTTTCACTCTCTAAGCGCCTTCTTCTGGGTTTTCCTTCATCCTACGCTCTTCATTCAGCACTTTGCCGCTTTGTTTCGGGATCATACTGAAAACACCACGTTTCGTCACCAGACAAAATCGTTTTCAAGAAGTTTGAGTCCTTCCGAGCACCTTCAGTGATGTCTTTTTTTGCTATGCTCAATTGAGTTTTAATTATTTTTGATTAATTCACGCAATTTTTTGATGTTTTCCTTCGATAGTTAAGTTTTGGGACAGCCTGATCTTTCGTCTTCTTTCAGGGTCTTTCTACCCGCTTGAATCACCCGTACACTTGTTTAAGGGATAGACATTCATTACCGTATACAGTTTGTACCATTTGGTGCGTTACGGTAAAAGATTTACTAAATTCAACACAAAACTCAGTTGCAACTCTTTGTGTAAAGCTCATTTTCCGACCGATGTACTAAACGCACTAAGAAACATGACGCAATAACTCGAGTTGTTTACATAAAAATGTCATTTAATTTTTAACAGTTGTCAATGAAGTACCAATGGTACAATATCACAACAGATGGCACTAGTAGTACTGTTTTTTTGAAACAGTTCGGTTACTATTACTATAGAGGGTGTATTTTCAACTACATTTTGATTACTCTTCTAGCTAAATGTTTTCTCTCGATATGACGAAAGTAATGCGGACTATAGATAGATGTGGTATGTACACAAGAAACATTTTCATGCTTGATTGTCGTCAGTGATATCGTGTTGCTTCAAGGATTTCTTAAATGGCTATTTATATTCAAGACTCTCTTGTTGGAAAGATACCTAAGTACATGACAATGGCAAGGAGCATTCAGAACAGTTTTCATAGAGGGAGGTGCAATCTCACAATGATATGTAATTGTTTGATTAATTTTTATTTGCTGTAACTTATACATACACACACTACCAAATGTACTATGATCAATCAATTCGTACCATTTCAAATGATTGTTAGGGCACGAAATGCGTTGGCACTCGACTAGTTCAAAGAGACCTGAATTTTTCCATAAAATTGGATCGCTCAAAGGTCTCTGAAGACATGCTATTCTTCTTCTTGTGGTGCCTATCCGGTCCGGATGTTGGTGATCATTCTAGCGGTCATAATCTTGTTTGTTACTGCACGGAAAAGTCCTGTTGCTGATAATGCGAACCATGTCCTGAGGTTCTTGAGCCAGGGGATCCTTCGTTTGCCAGGCCCGCTTTTACCTGGGATCTTTCCTTGTAGTATCCTTTGCAGCAGCCCATATGTTCCTTCATTTCTCATTATATGACCCAGATATTCAAGTTTGCACGTCCTTATCGTGGTTATTAATTCAGAATCTTTCTCCATTCTTCGGCAGACTTCTTCGTTAAAGACATGGTCTATCTACGGAATTCTTAGAATCCTACGATAAAGTCACATTTCAAAGGCTGCAAGTTTTTTGGTAGTTGCCTCTGTTAGGGTCCATGATTCCACGCAGTAAAGTAAGACAGAGAAAAGTAGCACCTGAGAAGTCAAATAATCAAGTACAGTGATTTTTGCTGATCACCATGTATTTTGTCTTGTTGACATTAATATCTACTCCGTACTCCATGCTGACTTCTACCACTCGTGTTATCAGTTGTTGTAATATACTACCACTATCTTCCATAATTACTGTCTCGTGAGCGTACCGGATGTTGTTCAGTATTTTACCGTTAACGTTTAATCCGGCGTTCACGTCCTCAAGAACTTTCCTAAAAATGTGTTCCGAGTACAGATTGAATAATAGTGGGGAAAGCACGCATCCTGGTCTTACGCCTCGGGAAATACTTATCGCCGTTGACTGTTCCTCGTCTATAGTTATATACGCTGACTGTCCCCAATATAGTTGTGATATTATGGCTAGATCTTTTCCGTCGATGCCTATATTGCAAAAAATTTCGATTAATTTGTGATGTTGTACTCGGTCGAAAGCCTTACTATAGTCCAAAAGCAAGCATATACATCGCAGTTAACAATTCTGCACCTCTGGAACAGCACCTGAATACTAAATAGGGCTTCTTCTGTGCCTACTGCATCTCGAAATCCAAACTGAGTCTCCGACATGTATTCTTCATAGATCCTGTATATTATTTTGTGTATAATTTTTAGGAAAAGCTCTGACAGATGGCTCATAAGAGAAATAGTTCGATAGTCTTCACATTTCTTTACACCAGGTTTCTTAGGTATTATGACGAACTCTGATAAAAACCATTCCTTAGGTATTTCTCCAGTTTCGTGGATGTTGTTGAACAAGTTTATGATTTTTGCAATTGCAGAGTCGACCTAAAGTTTGAAGAACTTAGATATAATGTTATCTGGCCCAGGAGCCTTCCCTTCATTCATTTGTCTCACTGCTGCTCTTATTTCTTCGTTGGTGATGGAGGGCCCTGATCTATCCAATATCTGTGGCTGCTGTGGTCTTAAGTCGTAGAGTAGTTCTGTGATATATGTCTCATAGACCTTTATTCTGTCTTGTTTATCTATGACTATATTCCCTCGATTGTCCATCAGTTTACATATTGTTTTGGGCCTATACATGCCAGCCATTTGTTTAAATTTTTTATGGATGTTAAAACTGTCATATTTCAGCTGCAGAGCTTCTATTTCTTGGCAATTTTCTTGATGTTTTCTTTCTTTGGCTTCTCTGATCTTCCTTTGTATTTGTCTTTAATGACACGCTATAACGAGTCAATTCCCACCCCATATTTATAAAACGCATTGTAACTGGTGATGAGACATGGGATTATGAGTTCGTCATGCAAACCAGTCAACAAGC
Source organism: Cryptolaemus montrouzieri (assembly GCA_013387265.2). Classification (NCBI taxonomy): domain Eukaryota; kingdom Metazoa; phylum Arthropoda; class Insecta; order Coleoptera; family Coccinellidae; genus Cryptolaemus; species Cryptolaemus montrouzieri. Next base: position 35,987,463 of record JABFTP020000185.1, on the reverse strand, counting down.
TTCGGAATGGCGCCTTTCAACTGAACTGAAACCATAATGCCACGTCAAAGCCGATCAAAAGTCAAGGTAATGACTATTTTGTTTGATTATCGCGTTGTATATTCGGAATTCGTGCCAGAAGGTCAGACGATAAATAAAGAATATTACCTGAGCGTTATGCGGTGTTTGAGATTCGTCAGGTCAGATTCGTGGGAAGACAATTCATGGATCTCACAAGGCTATCATTGTGAATGTATTTTTAACCAAAAACTCAACAAAAACCATCGAACGACCACCGTATTTACCTGATATGGCTCCGGTCAATTTTTTTCTAAAACTCATATTACTACATCGAGGTACCCGTTTTGAATAGATAGAAAGCATAAAAGAAAATTCGCAGTGAAAACTGAACTGGATTTAGGAAAAAACGTTTAAAAAATATTTTGATGATTGGATTATTCGTTAGCGTTAATGTTTTATTTCGGAAGGAGCCTACTTCGAAGGCGATATAATGAATTTGGTTGAAAAATAAATATTTTGTGTTTTATTCCAGGTATTTTTTCGACAAAATGAATTTCTTTTGTTGCATTTGCTTTGTAACCACTGTGTATAAAGCATTCTGTCATATCATACCTCTACCATATTCGCAGGAAATTAGCTCTTGAAGCATCATGGGATAAGTAACACCCATTTCCAGAAGTTTTTCCTATAATACACGAACTTCAAAATCCACCTAACCTGAGATTGAAATCTAGGAAACCTATTTGGTCGATTGACTTTTTGCGTACATGGGTGAAGGCTGTTGATCTTTGGAAAACTGAATGGCAGGAAGTTGATGTTTTCAATAAAGGTCTCATAGAGGATCCTTCCAAAAGGGTTGCAGGTTTCGATATAAGTAGGAAACTTTGGTGTACATTAAATCGTCTCAGGACAGGACATGGTCGTAGTAATATTATGTTGTTCAAATGGAATACTGTAGAAAGTCCGACATGTGAATGTGGCACAGCTGAAGAAACAATAAGACATTTAATCCTCTATTGTCCTATTTAGCATTTTACGAGTGGATTTCAAGAAATTCATTCCGTTTCAGATAATTTCATTAAATGGGTAGAGAACTTCAAGTCTATTTAGGAGATTAGTTTTTGAATCTTGACGTTATTATGGGCTACACCGCCGAATGGTGTATGAGATGTTCACTGTTGAAACACAGCGGAGCATTAGTTAAGTTCTTAGACTGCTCCCCTTAGGGCTTCATTCCCATGGTGTTTGTTGAAAAGGCAAGGGCTATACCCCCGTGGGGCTTCATTCACAAAAGGTTTATGAGATGTTCCCTGTTGAAAAACAGAGGAGCATAAGTTAAGTTCTTAGATTCAAGTGAGTTTAGACATATAAGAGTCCCAATCCCCCTTCCTTTTCACCCTTGTCTTCGTGAAGAAGTCCTGGAAATTATGGAGTGCAAGATGAGAATGAGATAATGAAGCTGCTAAGCAGAAAAAAATTCGGTACTCTTTTTGTGCACATGACACTAACACAACATGAACAGACAAGTTATTGCTATTGCAATAGCGATAGGGAAACTAGTTTTTTTCCACAGGTTTTTTCACTCCTTAATTGAATCAAACGTAAGATAATATGGTTTCTCTGTTACAATTCCTGTGCTCACACTTTAGGGGCGATCGTAGGAGGAATGATGCGAGTTTAGATGCCTGATTAAGGAACGGGCATGGTCTGTCTTTTCCGCTGGTATTCTATTTATGCGCTTGTTTTTTAAGATTGTGTTTTTCTCACACACACCAAAATTATAGATATAAGCATATATTGTGAATACAATTATTCGAATTTTTGTATTTTTGATTAACTGTCTGAAAGGCGTCGACTATTCTCTGTCTCATATCCAATTGTGTTGTAGAAGGAATCTGGTAAACGATATGATAATATAACCCCACAAGAAAAAATCTAGACTTGTAAGGTCTGGAGACCTAGCTGGCAATCTAACAGGACCACCACGTCCTATCCATTTGTTTGGAAATACATGATTCTATAGCTTCCTAACCTGATGTGATTAATGTGCCGGTGCTCCATCCTGTTGAAACCACAAAATCTTGTCTTATATGCTCTGGTACATCGGCAAGTAACATTGGTAGATAATTTTGCAGACAATCTAAATACATTTCACTATTGAGGTACCCGTCGAAAAAGTGCGGCCCAATTAGATATCCATCTGCTATAGCGGACTATGGTCCGCTATAGGACTATGGTTGAATGTATGCATTCAACGACCAACGATGCTGGTGATCTATTTGTATCATGAGTTGTAGATTTTTCGTGGTGTAATAATGAAAGTTGTGCCTGTTAACAAGCCCATTCTTGTAGAAAGTTGTCTCGTCCGAGAAAAGAACGCTGCTAAAAATATTTGAATTTTCCGCTACTTTGTCACTTGCCCAATTGCAAAAATTGATTCGATTTTCATAGTCTTGATTGTTCAGTTCCTGGTGCAGCTGTACATGATATGCATTAAATTTATTCACTTTGAAGATTCTCTGGACGGAAGTTTGACTTATATCTGTTAACTGAGAAATCTCTCTTTAGCTTTTATATGGGTCCTCTGTCACTGTCAACAAAACTGATAACTGGTTTTATTCAGCTGTAGCAGTTTATGTGAGCGATATTAGCCGTTTCGATAAATCTAATTAGAAGTTTCACAAAGTATCTTGCATCAGCATGCCTCTTATCAGGAAACCTTTGTGCATAAACTCTTCGTGACAACAAAGAATTTCTATCACACTCACCCAGAATGAAAATCATATCAACTATTTCTTCTTTGGAGAACTTCATGCCGGTCAATTGAGAAAATTTGGTTCAAACCTCGCTTTAACAATGTTTAATAACGAAACACTGATAAGTTCACCATGTAAAATGCAGAATATGATATGTTCGGATACCTGACAGAAGGCACAAATAAAAAAACTGTCAACACATACCTTGATTTACGTTTTAATCATCTTGATTTTATCATTCGTTGAAAGAATTATCTTGTTTAGGTTTCATTTTTTACTACTTGAATCATTACAAAAAAACAACTTCTGTGCGAATAATGATGCATGTTGATGAGTTTGATACGGTTTGTAGAATTTTCATCGAAAACACACAAATAATCGAATATTTTGATAATGATCGAAGATAAAGATAAAGTTACTTCTGCAAAAATATAGCACAGTATTTCATGCGTTGACATGAATATGTTCCATTAGAAAAATCAAGATATGATATTTTTAAAATTACAATATGCAATAATTTTTTGAGTCACTCCTGTATAAAATGATGATAATCTATTTCAATCCATCAATAAAGCTATCCTTGGCCAAAAAGAAAACGAAAGAAAAAACGTATTCATCTGCTCTGGCCGAAGGAGCTTGCGATGATGTGAGAGCCTATTTTCATAAATTTTTACGAAAAAAAATTTTGTGACGAAACTACTCATCAAAAACTTATTACTTAAAGACATTGTAGCAGAGTTTAGGCAAGATTTTTCACCCAAGATTTTTTATAGAAAATTGGGACACCCTGTTTACTGCACAATAAATTGCTGAAGTAGATTCGAAGATTCGATGTACAGTGTGTTCCAACGAAAATTTTACCCCCCCTATAACTCCGAAATGAGTAACATTAGCGAAAAACACCAACACACGTCGATTTTTGTTTCGAGGGGGAGCATTTTTCGAAATAATTCGAAACTTGTCAGATCAACCCCTACCCCAGCAACCCTAATTTCGAAATTCATCATAGGGAATAAGGGTCGAGTGGCACTTTACTGTAAAGGTCTGTCAATTCTCCATTCTGATTTGTCATTTTAGAATTTTAAATTAACATACAGGGTGTCCCAACCGAGGGTAAGTTGAATTCCTGCAAATCCCAAATACTAAATGAAATCGATTTATTTTGGCATAATGCAAGCGCAGGTTTATGCTCGGTCTAGAAAAACGACCTACACTTGTGAATTTGGAGTTGGTGCAATCAACCCCCTATTTCCAGCATCCCCAACTCAAAAATCATTCGATCGAAAATAGGTCAAGTGGCACCTCGTTGGAAAGGTATTTCAATTTTCTCTTCGAATTTGGTATTTTCGAAATTCAGAATCAGCATACAGGGTGTCCCGGAGCAGGAACACTGAAAACCCAAATAACTTTTTGAAAATGGAATTTTTGCAATCAATCTCTTCCATTCAGCATCCCCAACTCAAAAAATCATACAAGTGATTACAGGTTGAGTGGCAAAGTTCCAGAAAGATTTTTCTATTTTCTGAATCTGAGGCATTGGTTTCAGTTTGGAAATCGAGGTTTTCTGGCGTGAGGATCAGGATGAGGGGATGATGGAGAAACTGATTGGATGCTCATCTAAACAGGAAAACGAGATTTATTGAACTTGTATTCAATTGAAAACAAAAAACTAACTTGATTATCACAACAATTGTTCAAAATGACCTCCGCCCACCTCCATACAGTTATACAGACGATTTTCGAACTCTCTTCTCACATTAGCGAAAACTTCAGGAGTCAAAAGTCGGCATTCTGTGATAATCCTCATCCGCAGCTCCTCCAGGTTTTCTGGTCTTGTGGCATAAACTTTAGATTTTAGATGGCCCCACAAAAAAAATCTAGGGATTTAAATCTGGTGACCTGGCTGGCCACTCAACAGGTCCTCTTCTACCAATCCACCTTCCTGGGAAATTTTCGTCTAAATATTGGCGCACCCGAGCATCATAATGCGGAGGAGCACCGTCTTGTTGAAAACGCATTTCGTCCTCAGGAAAAGTTGGATCGTTCTGTAAAATTTCTGTCAATCTAGGATGTATGTGTTCCTCTAACAACTGTAGGTAGCCATTTCCATTCAGATTACCCTCAATAAAGAAAGGCCCAACTAGATGATTGCCAAAATTCCTGCCCAAACGTTCAACTTCTGAGGCCTTTGCGTGTGGGCCTCTCTAAACCAATGAGGATTCTGTGTCCCAATATCGACAATTATGTCTATTCACTTCACCACTGAGCATAAAGGTGCTTTCATCAGAAAAACAGATGTTATTCAGAAAATTTGGATTAGCGTTTAGGTTTTCACTTAGATTTTCACAAAACTGTAAACGACGATCTGGATCATCTTCGTTTATTTCATGCACTAATTTTACCTTGTAGGGTGAAATTTGTGATGTTTACGATTCTATGGACAGTTGTAGCTGATACACCAGTCAGACGAGATAGTTTTCTGATCGAAGTAGTATTCTCCATTTGTAGATGACCCACTACTGCCACTTCCGTTGCCTCATTTCTGACAGGACATGCCACTTCATGTTTTTGTTTGCCACCGAACCCGTAGCTAGGAATTTGTCAACCAAATATTTAACGTACTGGTGACTGACTCCTTTCTCTTTCAGGATGGTTCCTATCGAATATCCTTGCCGTTTCTTTGGCACAACTGTTATTTCGAAAATACGTCGATACAATTTCGACCCTTTCCTCAGTGGAATAAACCATTTTCAGATTAATTTCAACTGACGAACAACAACAATAATGAGGAACTGATCTGAATAATAATAATATTTCATTGCAAAATGAGAAATAACAGATGACTGCACGCCAGATGGAAATGAAAAAATGTGAACATTTTAATGCAGAAATCAGCTTTATTTCTTCGTAATTGATGCTCAACACATCGTACCCCAATACTTTTAACAGTTTCGAATTAATTTTAGTTGATAATTTCAAATGACGATGTTGAATTTTTCGAAAGCGACATCCTGTATGGAGAGCCGAACTGAATGAAATGCTTTAATCATTCTGGAAATCAAAAACCTTTCTGAAGATATGCCACTTGAATTATTTGTATGATTTTCAAGTTGGGGATGCTGAATGGTAGGGTTGATTGCAAAATTCTATAACCACACAAGAAAGTCCTATTCTCGGATCAAACATGTTCTCGTATACCGAAATGAACCAGTTTCAAAAGTTATTTGGATTTACAATGTTCCTGCTTCAGGACACCCTGTATGATGATTCTGAATTTCTAAAATACCAAATTCGAAGAGAAAATTGCAGTACCTTTCCAACGAGGTGCCACTTGACCTATTATCGATCGAATGATTTTTGAGTTGGGGATGCTGGAAATAGGGGTTGATTGCACCAACTCCAAATTCACAAGTGTAGGTCGTTTTTCTAGACCGAGCATAAACCTGCGCTTGCATTATGCCAAAATAAATCTATTTCATTTAGTATTTGGGATTTCAGAATTCAACTTCACCCTTGGTTGGGACACCCTGTATGTTAATTTAAAATTCTAAAATGACAAATCAAGGTGGAGAATTGACAGACCTTTTCAGTAAGGTGCCACTCGACCCTTATTCCCTATGATGAATTTCAAAGTTAGGGTTGCTGGGGTAGGGGGTTGATCTGAGAAGTTTCGAATTACTTCGAAAATGCTCCCCTCGAAACAAAAAATCGACGTGTCTTGGTGTTTTCGCTAATGTTACTCATTTCGGAGTTATAGGGGGTCAAATTTTCGTTGAACACATATATATATATATATATATATATATATATATATATATATATATATATATATATATATATATATATATATATATATATATATATATATATATATATATATATATATATATATATATATATATATATATACCTCTCATAGTTTAGCTATACCATTCTGATAAATAACTGAGATTCGGAAAGAACTGAAGCATGTATTTCACTTTAAAATTGGAACTGAAATGTCATCCATTTTTGAGCATAGAGTTAAAACTATAAATGACATCAGCCTACTAGAAAATATTTCGAAAGTTTTCAATATTTTTGAAATTAAGGTATTCAATCGAAAAATAAAGAGAGCTACATATTTTTAAATGGCAAAACAAATCTTTGCTTATAAGATAAAATTAGATATAACTCGAAAACTTAAAAGCCTAAATCTCTTTTCGTCATTGTGTTTGTCAGAAAATGGACATCGAGATGAGGGGGGTTCATTTTTTCCTACTTCAATAATTAAATCTAGCTGTCGAACAAAAACATCGAATTTCTCCCACCCTGTACAATTCAAGGAAACCCACAAATTAAACAATATTTCTAGAGATATATTTCAAATAATAATAATAATCAGATAAATATTACATAATATTTCTACGATTCCTTTCGTTCGTTTTCTTTTTCAATAAGAACTTGAGCGTCACTTTTTGGTCTTGTTGATTCCATTCTGAATAGAATATTTGGACTTGGAGCAATCTCCTGAAAACTTTGTTTCGGTATAAATGAAGTATAAATTGATGGAAATACCATCTGTGAAGATTGGTAATTGCTAGTTGGCATAGCATTTTTCAGTTGGTAATTGTAGGATTGCACACTTGGGAAAAGATAATTTGGATTTTGATATCTCACATAGTTCGAATAATATGGAATTTGTGGAGCAGAATTATAATAATATGGAACATTGTTATATAATGAGGAATAAATTGTAGGCGGTTGATAATAAGAGTTCCAGGAATATGAAGGGTTGGATACATATTGTGGTACAATATTTGGTACACTTATAAATGGATTAACTGGACCATAATAATTTCTTGGAGGATAAATTGGGGGATACTCAACAATTTGAATTGAACTAGGATCGAAATATTGTTGTGGAGATGAGTAGTAATTCAGTGGATTGGACGATATAATCGAGGTTGTGTTTGTTTTATTCGAGTTATTATATTCTGAGCTCAAATTTGAATTTGTTTCGTTAGAGTTAATTAAATACATTGGCAAGTATGAATCTACACCACATCTGCTTTTGATGGAGTTGCAGGGAGGTCTAAGTATCTTTTGCAGATCTTTCCTCAAGCATACATCGCCACATTGAGATGTTTTATTGAAGTCGCATTCAACAAAAGGAAATTTTGTAGCAGCAGAGCATTTAGTGGGTGTAACGAAGTTACAACAAGGAGAATTTGCTATGGTATTGATACTTTCAGACTTTTGTCTAGACTCAACTGCTATATCATTCTGATTTGTAGAATTAATCCTGATTGGTAAACTTATGTTGTTCATATTAGTGATGGTATTCGTCAGATTTATCTTGGTAGTGATATTCAAATTATCATCGTTGTATATCTGAGATACACTCAGTTGTTTCAATGTCACATTTTTCTTCTCGATATATTTGAAACACGACTGTCTGCACGAAAATCTGCATTCAAGAGTTTGGCAACCCGAATGACAAGTCTTGAAACAACAATGTTTGGTTTTGCAAGGTACGAATGGGCAACATTCCTTGCAGCAGTTATTTTCTGCTGCGTCTGCAAAGTCGTCTGAACTGCATATTTCACATGTGCATTTGTTGCAATCGAATTCTTTTTTGCGAATAAGCGTTTTGGTCTCATTCCTTTCTTCAACCTCCTTTTTGTATGGAATATTTTTCAAGCATTTCACGTATTTGCTATACTCCGTAAGAGGACATTTTTGAATCAATTCTTGATCGACGATTTCAGCTTTTATTAGAAACGATGTTAACAGAACAGTTATGAATGTCTTGTAGATGATCTGAAACAAAATAATTTTCTGATAAACGTACGGAAACAATTTTTTTGAATTGTGGAGGCCGTTACTTGATGTAGATCCATGATATAAATGAGATAAAAAACACAAGGTTTAACTTTAATCTACACTTTATTTGAAAAAATTCGACGACGTTTCGCTGACACAGCAGCTTTATCAAGAATAAAAAATAGAATGAAGAGTATGGTATTATAAACAAATCGTAGAACAAGTTGGATGAATAACAGGAAAATCCACACCGAGCCATTGTACAGTTAGTATGAAAGGTAATAAAAACTAATTAAACAAGTTAAGTAGGGGTGAGTAATTCACATCTACCTGCTTATTCAAAAGCTTGCCGGAATGTTTGTATTTATTTATTTCTAATGCTTCTAGGAGATCTGATTTTGAACTTTTGATTATATATGTAATATGTCAAAGTTTTATTGAATGAATGGTTTTCTTTTATTAGGTGGTTTGAATAATTTGAATCAGATTTATTTTATCGAAGCTGCGTTTATGTTCAGATGTTCTTATTCCAAAACTCCTATAGGTCCTACCGATATAAATTTTATCACAAGAACCGCAATTGAGTTTATAGATTCCTGATTTACTTGATTTTTCAACACGAGATTTATTATTTTAATATGTTTACCTAAGTTATTAGAAATTTTGAAAGTTATATTAAGATTTTGTTTGACGAGAAAGGATTTAATATTTGTATGAATTATTAATAATTAATAATTCATATAATCCGGATATGATAGATCTAATCATTCGTAAAAAACACTATCAGAAAGCAATAAATGAAGTATATCCTATTCATACAGACTATAAAATATTCAACAGTTTAACATTCTGCGGTTCTGCAAGTACAAATATTAAATCCTTTCTCGTCAAACAGAATCTTAATATAACTTTCAAAACTTCTAATAACTCAGGTAAATATATTGAAAATAATAAATCTCGTGTTGAAAAATCAAGTAAATCAGGAATCTATAAACTCAATTGCGGTTCTTGTGATAAAATTTATATCGGTAGGACCTATAGGAGTTTTGGCATAAGAACATGTGAACATAAACGTAGCTTCGATAAAAATAAATCTGATTCAAATTATTCGAACCACCTAATAAAAGAAAACTATTCATTCAATAAAAACTTTGACATATTACATATAAAATCAAAAAGCTCAAAATCAGATCTCCTAGAAGCATTAGAAATAAATAGATACAAACATTCGGACAAGCTTTTGAATGAACAGGTAGATGTGAATTACTCACCCCTACTTAACTTGTTCAATTAGTTTTTATTACCTTTCATACTAACTGTACAATGGCTCGGTGAGGATTTTCCTGTTATTCATCCAACTTGTTCGACGACTTGTTTATAATACCATACTCTTCATTCTATTTTTCATTCTTGATAAAGCTGCTGTGTCAGCGAAGCGTCGTCGAATTTTTTCAAATAAAGTGTAGATTAAAGTTAAACCTTGTGTTTTTTATCTCATTTGTACGGAAACAAAAAATTTAATTTAATTTGAATAAAAATCAGAAGATGAAAAGTAAGAGAGTGTATATTGAATTGAATAAATGATAGTATTTAATAGATGATCATAATGAGTAGATATTCAAATTATAACTCAATTTCACTATCAACAAAATATTCCGGGTGACCAAGCAAACAGGTAACAGACCGTAACTTTGTTGTTTGAAGAGCGAATTGAACAAAATTTTGCAGAGTTATTGGAATTACGATTTCCCATATGTAAACGTGAAATCATATCAACTTCCGGTTTCACCGGAAGTGACATAAAGTTTTCTTTTAATGACATCCTGTATATATTTTCATGCCATAGCAACCGCATCAGGATTACTTCTTCAACGGAGTATCACTTTAATGCATTCGTTTAATTAATTAAACACAGAAACCGATAAATCGATTTTTACTAATATGGCCACGATATGAATTCTGGTAGCGATGGCTGCACAATGTGCTCTTAGATAGTAAGGGCTCAGTTATTTCGACCATATTCTTATGCGTTTTTCCATTTTATCCGATCATTTCACATAATATCAGGTTTTTCACGGAATTCGAATTTCGCTGATTTAAATTTGGGATTTCTCTGTTTTTGGTATTAAACACTACATTTTTATTTCATGAGCGGATGTAGCAATCCTCTTCTTATTCATTTCGGTGGAAATCTTCATTCCTGGACTGGATTTTCATCCAAAATAATCATCTAAACTGATCCACCTAGTCAAATTCGCATCATCCCAGTGATCACAGAAACATTCCCCAGAAAATATTCTGTGTTCACTATGAAAATCTGTGCGCCACCATTATCTGACAATTCTACGATTTAATTATTTTGTCGCAGTTGTGAATACTGGTTGTCTCTCAGTCAATAAAGTTTTGTAGTTTCCATTTCACATTAGAATGTATACTATTGACGAAAAGGTAGATATGCTCCTAATATATGGGGAATGTCGTGAAAATTCCAGAAGAGCGGCAGAGCTTTATGAGGAATGTTTTCCCAATCGTGATGAGGTTCCGAACAATTACTTTTTTCTACTTGAAAGACAGTTTAGGAGACTCCCAGTTCAACCTGATGAGAAATTTATGATTGATTGAGCTATAGAAACCAACGTGTTAGCAATGGTTGAGATAGATTCTACTATTTCGCTGAGACAGATTGAGAATAAGACTTGAATACTAAGGGAAACAGCCCGACCTATTTTGAAAAAATATAAATTCAAATCCTCCAAGTAACAGACACATCAACATTTATACCCTGATAACTCAGAGAGGTGCTTGAATTTTTGTAATTCGAAAGATTCAATATGGACAATAATTTTCATACTCAAATATTATTCACGGACGAATCTGGATTCACAAACTTGGGTTTGTTTGGTGTGCTCATCAAGAGCGATTTGGATTTAATTTCTTTTTGGGGGTATACGGAAGGAAAATAATTGGTATTTTTGAAAGACCTCTAAATGGAGAGCGATACCTTCCCTTCCTAAGGCAAAGAATCGAAGAATTTCTAGGAGATATTCCATTGATCGAGGAGAGAAATATAATCTTTCAACAAGATGATGCGACTGCACACAATAGTAGAGCTGTTGTAGAGCATTTAATTCAAAGATTCGGTCAGAATTGGATAGGGACAAATGGGCCAATTTTATGGCCGGCGAGGTCACCTGATCCGACACCCCCCGATTCTTTCATATGGCATATCTGAAGGAGAAAGTTTATAGAACTCCTTCACGAAATAGGGAGGATCTCGAAATGAAAGTTCGGATAGCTATGAATGAAACAACCGTAGAACAACTCAACAAAGTCTCGAGAGGTTCGGTCCGCAGAACGAAGATGTGTCAAGAAAATAATGGTGGACATTTTGAACAATTATTATAGTGTTTCCTATTATCCGTTGAAGATAAATTTATTTTTTTTATTTGAAAAACTTATCATGTATCATCATTATCGTTTTATTAAATTTTACCACTTTGAAAAGGTGTGTTTACAGTTTATTATTGTTGAAGTATCAGTACTTGAAGGATTTGAATTTATATTTTTCAAAATACGTCGTGTTGTTTCCCTTGGTATTCCAGTCTCATTCTCAATCTGTCTCAGCGAAATAGTAGAATCTATCTCAACCATTGCTAACACGTAGGTTTCTGTAGCTTCATCAATAATAAATTGCTCATCAGCTTGAACTGGGAGTCTCGTGAACTGCCTTTCAAGTAGAAAAAAGTAATTGTTCGGAACCTCATCAGGGTTGAGAAAACATTCCGCATAAAGGTCTTCCGCTCTTCTGGAATTTTCACGACATTCCCCATATATTAGGAGCATATCTACCCTTTCAATCAATGGTATACATTCTAATGTGAAGTGGATACTACAAAACTTTATTGACTGAGAGACAACCAGTATTTAAAACTGCGACAAAATAATTAAATCTTAGAATTGTCAAATAATGGTGGCGCACAGAATTTCATAGTGAACACAGAATATTTTCTGGGGAATGTTTCTGTGATCACTGGGATGATGCGATTTTGACTAGGTGGATCAGTTTAGATGATTATTTTGGATGAAAATCCGGTCCAGGAATGAAGATTTCTACTGAAACGAATAAGTAAAGGATTGCTACATGCGCTCATGAAATAAAAATGTAGTGTTCAAAACTAAAAACCGAGAAATCGCAAATTTAAATCAGCGAAATTCGAATTCCGTGAAAAACCTGATATTATGTGAAATGATCGGAAAAAATGGAAAAACGCATACGAATATGGTAGAAATAACTGAGCCCTTATTATTCCAATGACTCTGCAAAGCTTTGTTCGATCTGCTCTTCAAACGAAAAAATTACGGTCTGTTACCTGTCCGCTGGGTCACCCGGTATATTTAATAATAATTTCACGATGGCAATATCGATCTCACGGCCATCTTTAAGTAACACTTAGTTAAAAATTAACGAGCACAAACTGAAATTTTACCAGGTACCAAGTACAAAACGACATATAATATATATGAATTGGTCGTTATTTGGATTCGGAAATACTTGATATTAGGTATGCAGTTAACAACTATTGATAGGGAGGCATTATTTAAATACATACAAAATTTACATAGATCCTTCTGGTCGAGCGTTATCTGAATGTTGTCATTTGAAAATGAGGTCAGTTTATAATTCTGTTGAAGCTTAAGTATCTTGAATGAACAGATATACCGGCTGGGGCAACTTAAACGAAAAAGACTCAATAACTGCTAATCTATTCGTTTCTGGACAAAATAAAAGAAACAGGTCAATTTTTGTCTGAAGGGAGACAAAACTCAATTTTTTGAATAGGGAAGAGAGGTCTAGTAATATCTCATTGAATGCTGTTTGAATTTAATAGACTTCAATTCCGATCCGTCTTGCATTTGCCATGACCATCAACAAATCACAAAGGCAATCCTTAAAAGTTTGTGGTTTGAATCTAGAACATCCATGTTTTTCCATGGTCAATTATATGTTGTTCACGGATCGGAAGACCATCTGCGTTGTTTGTTTTGGTGCCTGATAATAAAACAAAAAAATATGGTGTATCACAAGGTACTTACGTAAAGAGCAACCTATGTACTAAAATACAGAAATAATAATGAATGATTAATGTAGGAACTTAATTTTTTTTGTATTTTTTCTAATAAAAAAATTAATGAATTCCAAAATCTGTTTATGTATTGCCTTTAAGGCGGAACAGAATTCGCCGGGTCAGCTAGTTTTATTATATATTATTATTTATTCCCTACCTTCTCGAAAAATGGGTAAAAAACGAGACTCCCTTTTCAATATTTAAGAATAGAAATGTTGTGCTCACCTTGTCATTCGCTTGTAATGTGGGGGTCCCGTCAAGTGATGGGTTCAGAAAATCGATTTTTTCACATTTTTCGAAAGAATCACATTTCAAAAATATGCTTTTAAATTTTCAGACCGAAATTTAAAATATTTTCAAAGTTATAGGCAAAACAAGAGAGCGTGCAGTAGTGAGTATAAAAGTGCGTTGACACGTCAGCGGCAGCTGCTCTGAACGTTCCCACTTTTATGGCCCTTCCAACCATTAATATTCAAAGATACTTAGGTATACATATTTATCGAAGCAAACCTTTTCAATTGACTAAGAAGAAATATAAGAATTTCGTACAGTATAGAAGAAATATTTTCGAGTAGTTCATTAGTAAGTATTTTTTGCTCGACGAGTGCACACTGCTCTAAAATGGGAAACAAGCGTTTTAGAGAAGTTAGACACGAGAATGAAGGTGTATCAAAGATCATTTCAAGTGAATGGGGTTCACGGTAGAAAGTGATATTAATTTTGTGAGTACAAGTGCAGAAAAACTGAAAAATAACAGCGAATTTGAAGTAAATTATGAGACATGGGCGTCACAGACAGCCAGAGATTACGCAGACAATTTTGACAATACACTGATTTTAAGGGCGGAAAAAACTGCAGCCAACTACAAAGAGGCCAGAACCTTACGCAGGGCTCTTAAAGCAGCTGAAAATGACAACTTTGAGGAAACGGTAGTATTGATCTATGCACCGGGCATCGCTGATTAATGGATGTAAGTATTATTTGTTCTCAAAACTTTAAACGCGTTTTTCTCGAAACCATGTTTTCGAAATTTCGGTGAAGCACCGACTCAAAACGATCCAACTGATTTTGTTGAAAACTTGTTATTCTACATACACATATCTGAATACCTAAACATTTGATTTTTTAATAAACAATTGATTTGTTTAAACATTTTACCTTTTTTTCACAAGTCCAGCATTTTTTTAATATGTATATTATTGATTAGTTCATTATAATAAGGTCTACATAATAATAATATCTTTGATTTTTTTATTTCAGATGACTACGGAAGACTGTGTGCTTCCCCGAAACAGCTCACCATTCTTTCGAGGAATGTACTTTCACATCAAATATTGTCAATAAATTAAAGTAAAATTAAGTGAAATAAGTTTATTTGTTCCTTTCAAAGTATTAAAGTAAACATGTAAAAGGTACAAAACGATTGTATATTAAATTCTTGTTAAAAAAAGAATGGAATGAAAGAAAAAGTTTCGTGAATTGGGAATTTTCAATTGAAAAATTTGTCCTCGTTTTCATTCAATATTTTATGTGCTGTAGACAAATATGAATACGTTTTTCTAGCCGTTATTCCTCAGATAATCAGTGTTCACCCATAGTTTCGGGAGCTTTATTGAGGGTAAATCCGATTTGATCCTATAAACTAGACTATAATAATTTTCATTATAAAATTTACCCCATTATATCCGATTATTTCAATGTATTGATTAAACGTTTTGCGTTATTTAATACTTATGAATATTTTAAAAGCATATTTAGTAAAGAAAAAGTACTCACCTTCATATTCATTCACACAATTTTTATCTGTAATCGATCACACCTATAAGAAAGAATACGAATAGTTGAGAAATATGACTCAAATTTTCGTATACTTCATTGTGGCAATAAATGAATCCATTTGGGGAACCGCTAGATAAAAATTGATAAAATTTCTCGTGAGTATTAAAATTCTTCTCGAACATAGATCCATTGTAAACGGAAAGCATTGAAATGGAATAAACTATCCTATCAATTTAAATAAATATTGGAGTGAATCTATAGGGCTTCATAAAAAGATTACAATAATCTGCTCTCACTAATAAAATTTCGGATATGTTATTTAAATTAATAAATAAGTTGTTCAAAAGAAAGTTTGTATCTGGTGTTTCGCGAAAGGAAGCCATCTACCAAAAAATTGATCATTAATCGCACTGATAAACAGTGCTTTCGTTATATTTCAATAACTCTCTAGAATAATATAAATTAAAATGAAACACTTTTGTCTGATTTCCACAATGTTTATATCTTAAATACACACGTCTGGTTTCGACAGTTCGGTCATTTTAAGAGTTTGGTTATCAGTTAAGAGAAATTATGTGCTAACGATAGCTATTTTAAATGTTGCGTAGTGGGCTGTGATTTGATTCTAGTGTATTAATTTTTACACTATACAATCAGATTCATTGATTCATCTTTAATGGTTTCATAAAGTCGAAAGTGTCTGGTACATGAAAGGCTCTCGTACCTTTAGGTCCAACCACGGGTTGTTTTCCATCCTTGCAGTCTCCAAGCCTGTTCCTCGAGTGGCCAATGAGTCCGCCTTCTCATAGCCCTCAATGCCCAAGTGTTCGGGTACCCACAGCAGATAGCGCCTGTTCTTTTCTTCCAGTTCGGCGTGGGTGAAGCGACATTACTGCATCATAAGTGACGTGTAGGCGTCGGATGCCTTCAGACTTCTGTGCAGTTTGGCTATCTGTGATGATTTTTATATATGATGACGAAATCTATAGGTAGCCGTTCTAGTTGCTCCTCTAATCACCAGGAGAAGAGGGGCAGTGATCAGTATCAGTTCCGTGGCCGCAGTAGATGTAAAACGAAACGTTTTAGTAATCAGCGTGAAGTCCGTTCTCTGCAATTTAGAGAGCTTGAGTTGGGATTGCTTTTTGAGGCTGCACTCCCACCAAGCAAGTTGCTTTGAAGAAAGACCCCATTTCTTTCCACAGGTCATTCGAAATGCCAATAAGGAATGTCTAGCCTTGTATTTTTCAGGTGCGAATTCCACGTGAGCTTTCTATTCAAGGTAACCCCCAGAGATTTTGCTTCCTCCTTGTATTTAGTTGACCAATTTCCGGTACTGTTTCGAAAGAATGTAAATACCATAACATTCTTGGGAATGTTTCATCTCGAATTCAAACTGACGTTAGTCACTTATCAGAATTGAATGAAGGAAATCTATTAATGCATCGCATAAAAACTTATGGAGGTGATTTCGTTTCAAAAGATCATTTGGAATCAACCACTACTTGCGCTAAATACTTTGTAGCAGTGTTTCAGTTCAAAATGGGCCTATCGATTGTAGATAGAAATATTACACGTTATCATAGAAAAAGTGAAAATATCTGAATATTACAGCATACTGTTCAGTGAAACGACAGATCTAAGCAATATATAACAAATGTCAATTCCTGTAGATATTTGAAAAAAAAATCAAATAACCGCGAAGATTTGTTTTGGATTTTTTCGCTGCCGTTAAGAAAATTACAATAATTTCATTTCAGAAACAATCCTGAAAGGAAAATTGCTTATGTATAGGCCCTGACAAATGTAGTGTGATGATTTCAGAGTAAAAGGGGCTATTTCAAATCCTTTATGATTGGTGTAAGCGTCCTTGTTACAACCATACTATAAATTTGTAGTATCTGAATGAAGCAATGTGCAAGATAAAAGAAAGGATAGAAATAAGTTTTTTTATCATCTCTTAAAGGAAATAATGTTTTTTGATCTAATAATAAAAAAGAATTGATGAGTCTATGTGGGACCCGCTGAATGGAGCGAGACATCAGCCGATATTGGGATTCAAGCATTATTTAAAGAGCATATTTGAAGGCTTGAAGAATATCACAGATTGGAGAAATGAAAATAGCGCTTTAAGTTCAAACGAACGAATTTAATTGAATGTCATTTCAACAACCAAATTCAAAGTTTAACATATTTTCTAATCTCAACTATAAATTGGATTGAAATTTTTCAGAGAAAGTTCATCGACGAAGTGAAAGTCAAAGCTAAATTAGAGACATAATTTCTTTCTAAATTGAAAAAAAGGGTAAATTCAGAGACCTTGCTTTACTGACATAATTTAAAGAAGTAGAGGAGCTCCCAGAAAAATGTGATGTTTCAATTTCAATCTCTTGTATAGCTAAAAAGCAAAACATTCGGCAAAATTTTGAAACTCAATCTTGCCAAGATATTCATTATAACTACCCATTCATTCTTCTTTCAGATAACACATTATCGTATATAAATTTTAATTTCATTGAGAGGTAATAAAATAATCAGCTATTTGTTTTCAGCAAACCTTTTTAAACCAACTTAAAAGTGTTCTTGATAATAGTTCTGTTGAAGAAAATTTGGCAAAATATTTATACAAATTTGATGATAGAAATAAAGATTGAATTTCATTATTATCTAAGTAGAACTAGAGTCTTCAGTTCAGAAATATTATTTTTGTTTGTTAAGCCGATGAGAAGATATATATATATATATATATATATATATATATATATATATATATATATATATATATATATATATATATATATATATATATATATATATATATATATATATATATATATATATAGTATTGTATTTAGAAAGTAAAAAAAACAGGGTGTTCCTATTTCCTATAAAAAATCTTGGATGGTTTTTTCAGATTGGAATACCACTTTTTGTCAAGATTCAGGAGCGGCCTAAACTCTGCTATAAAGTCTTCAAGTAATTAGGTTCTGTGGTGATTAGTTTCGTCACAATATTTTTTTCCGTAAAAATTCATGAAAATAGGCCCTCACATCATCGCATGCTCCTTCGGCCAGAGAGGATGAATACTTTTCTCCTTTTGTTTTCTTATTGCCCAAGTATAGCTTTATTGATGAATTGAAAGAGATTATCCTCATTTTATACAGGATTGACTCAAAAAATTATTGAATATTGTAATTTTAAAAATATCATATCTTGATTTTTTCAAATGGAACACCCTGTATTTTATTATTCATGTCAACGCATAAAATATTGTGCTATATTTTTGCAGAGGTAACCTTATCTTTATTTTCGAAATATTGTATTATTTGTAAAATTTTTGATGGAAATTCTACAAACCTTATCAAACTCGTCAACATGCATTATTATTCGCAACGAAGTTTTTTTTGTCTGTAATGATTCAAGCAGTAAAGAATGAAACCTGAACAAGATAATTCCTTTAACTAATGATAAAATCAAGATGATTAAAACGTAAATCGAGGCATGTGTTGACAATTCTTTTATTTGTGCCTTCTGTCAGGTGTCCGGACATATCAAATTCTGAATTTTACATGGTGAACTTATCAGTGGTTCCTTATCAAACATTGTTAAAGTGAGGTTTGAACCCAATTTTCTCAATTGTCGCCATGAAGTTCTTCAAAGAAGAAATGGTTGATATGATTTTTATCCTGGGTGAGTGTGACAGAAATTCTTTGTTCCCAAGTAGAGTTTATGGACAAAGGTTTCCTGATAAGAGGCATCCTGATGCAAGATGCTTTGAAAAACCTCTAATTTGATTTATCGAAACGGGTTATATCGCTTACAAAAAACATGAAGAACCAAAAACTGCTGCAGCTGAAAACAACCAGTTATCAGTTTTGTTGAAAGTGACAGAGGACCCATATAAAAGCCAAACTGAGATTTCTCAGTTAACAGATATAAGTCGAACTTCCGTCTAGAGAATCTTGAAAGTGAATAAATTTCATGCATATCACGTGCAGCTGCACCAGGAACTGTACAATCAAGTCTATGAAAATCGAATCCATTTTTGTTATTAGGCAAGTGACAAAGTAGCGGAAAATCAAAATATATTCAGCAGAGTTCTTTCCTCGGACGAGGCAACTTTTCACTAGAATGGGCTTGTTAACAGGCACAACTTTCAGTGTTATGCCACGGCAAATCCACACCTCATGAGAAAAATAGATCACCAACATCGGTGGTCCTTGAATGTATGGGCCGCTATAGTAGATGGATATCTAATTGGGCCACACTTTTTCGTCGGGCACCTCAATAGTGAAATGTATTTAGATTTCTGCACAATCATCTAGGTCTCTGGACCTTACAAGTCTAGATTTTTTCTTGTGGGTTTATATTAAGGGCATCGTTTACCAGATTCCTTCTACAACACAGTTGGATATGAGACAGAGAATAGTCAACGCCTTTCAGTCAATTAATCCGCAAATGTTGTCGAGAGTTCAACGGTCTTTCCTCAGAAGGATTGAGTTGTGTCTACAAAGAAACTGTCAACATTTCGAACACTTATTGAAATAGTTCAACACCTTGTAGATCATCTCACCAAAAAATCAATTACGTATTTCATACACGATTACCTTAAAATATCTCCATTTCTCTGATCAAGTATGATGATATGTACTAATAAACTCTTCTTTCGCAACCTCTGATTTTATTATTTTAGTTTATTTTTTTTCATTTCAAAAATGGTCGAAGATGAAGATAAGGTCACTTCTGCAAAAATATAGCACAATATTTCATGCGTTGTTATGAATAATAAAATATAGGATGTTCCATTTGAAAAAATCAAGATATGATATTTTTTAAATTACAATATTCAATAATTTTTTTGAGTCACTCCTATATGAAATGAGGATAATCTATTTAAATTCATCAATAAAGCTGTCCTTGGGCAATGAGAAAACGAAAGGAAAAAAGTATTAATCCTCTCTGGCCGAAGGAGCATGTGATGATGTGAGAGCCTATTTTCATGAATTTTTACGAAAAAAAATATTGTGACGAAACTACTCACCAAGAAAACATATTACTTAAAGACATTATAGCAGAGTTTAGGAGTCTTGAATCTTCAACAAAAAAGTGGTCTTCCAATCTGAAAAAACCTCCCAAGATTTTTATTTTTTTATAGAAAATTGGGACACCCTTCAAAATAAATTGCTGAAGTAGAAAGTAGATTTTTACTATCTAAATACAATACCGTTCGAACAAAAATGAAATCTTCAAGAGTGTACGAGCTACAGCGCCACTGGTGAATTACCATATATATATATATATATATATATATATATATATATATATATATATATATATATATATATATATATATATATATACCAAATTCATATTGAATCACTTGGTATTTCACATGTTTTAACCATCTTTCTTTGATTACTTGTGAAGAATGAATTTTTTTGTAAAAACTGGATAGTATGATAAGAAATTTTGAATTATCACCACATGTTCGGGATATTTTACTCAGTCGTCACTGAGATTTGAAACTGAATTTCAAAATTTGAAAAAGCCTATAAGTGCAGAGGGGTCGAATTTGCGCTCGTTGAAGAATGGGTGACCCAGAGGGACATAGCGGCCACAATGGTGGTATCACAGGGAGTGATTTCAAAAACCTACGCCCGATACGTGGAGCGATAATCTCTGCAAAATAGGCCTAGAAGAAGTGCGTCGCACCACCACCAAAGGCAATTTCTGGAAGCAAAAGACAGAAGAAGAAACGATTCGTCAAAGACTTCGTCTAAGGGGTTTATACAGCAGAAGGATCGTAAGAGTTCCATAGCTAACCAGAAAACAAAAAATTAGCAGACTTCATTGGCGTATCGAGCACCAAAATAGGGATATTGAGAATTGGTGAAATGTTCTACTTTCGGATGAGACCAGGATTGGTATTCGATCAGATGACTGCCGGATTCGGGTTTCAAGGGGTCGTGGAAGACAAGCTAGACTCCGAGGTTTGATTTCGTTTTCTGCGAGTGTAGCGGCTATAAATTACGTGGACCTAGTGCTGGAGTCCATAGTGAGACTATGGCGAGGTGCCCACGGTGAGCATTTTCTTTTATGCAAGATAATGCTCCTCCGCTTACATCGCGCGATATTATCTTGAAACATAGGGAAACGATATTATGGACTGGCCAGCTTGTTCTATAGACTTATCCTGTTGAATTTATATTCATTTATATTATAAGATAATCTCGAAAGGAAAATTAGATCGCGGCAAGATAATCCAAGAACCCCACAACAGCTCATTCAAGCCGCCACAGAAGAGGGGCAGAAAATCACCCCAGAGGAGGTCGAAAACCTAATACAAAGCATGCCTAGACGGATTCAGGTTTGTATCAGAGCAATAGGAGGTAATACAGCTACAGAGGTCAAGAAAAAAAACACTCACTCTATGAGAAAACAATTTTTAATTTTTTTACTACATTCGGAAAGAGTCTCTCATTTTCTTTTATTTGTTTCTTTCTTGAAATAAACCTTAATTTATTTCTTTTTTCAATTGAAATATCTCAAAAAGGGTCAGTTCTAACAATCCTTCGAAGTTTCCAAAATCGCTAAGGTAATATTCAAAATATCGGTTGTGTGTATTGCGGAAGATATTTGTTTCATCAATATACAGGGATATTCACCGGGACCGTCCGTTAAAAACTTTTTAAGTTCCAATAACAATATCAAGCTGAAATCTTATACGCGGCCATAACTAGCGATTTCCAATTGGAGTGAAATATTTTCGAAGTGATACCATTTCCGGTTATATCGGAAGAGGGTCATCACTTTGTTATTTCAAACGGCAATCTACCTATTTTATTATACATCTAGAACCGACATTTGAGCAAGGCATAAAATACCCAAGTATATATACTTATCTGTCAAAACTTTTGACAGATTTAATTATTTTTGTTATAAACTCGATTTTCGAGGAACTTTTAAAAAAAGTGTAGCTCGTAGGTCTTTTGCACTACAGACACAATTTTTGCTTGGGTGGATAGCACCCAAGTTCCGAAATAATTTGGGAATATATTTAATTTTGATGATTTTGCAAGAACTAACAGAGAATGCTTTGAAATATTTGAATCAGTTAGCTGAACTGTCTACGCTCACCTGACAGGTGCCTAAATTAATGTACTTGTCACTTCGTTCATTCGAATTTGATATTTCAACAAGAATTGTCGTTATTTCAGATTGAAAATATCCAAAAAAAACAACACATTTGGAATAAAACCACTGGTTATTCAAACGAAAATATATTTAATCTTTTTTAATTCTTTTTAGAATGTCAAGAAGTAGTGGGTAGAAATTGCAGGCAGTTCAATAACCAATTTCCAAATTTACTGTCCATGAGTTACATAAAGTTTCGAAGCATTAGAAACAATTTTCTACGATTCGGATGAATAAAAATTAAAAGAACTAAGCGAAAACCAATCATCGAAGATAATTACATTAATACGAATAAATGATAGCAAACATCATAGGAGAAAACTAATTTACGATCTTAATAAATGTTCAATATGGGCCACATTTGTCTCGATACACTTGACAGCTCGTATACAAACATGATGAGTTGCCCTTCTAGTTTCCTCAGGATCAATATTACAAAAATCATTATGAATGCGATCTAGTAATTCTTCTTTACTTCTTACAGGAATAATATACACTTCACTCTTGATTTTTCCCCATGAATATAAATCAAGGGGCGTCAGGTTCGGAGAACGCGGAGGCCATAAATTTGGTCCTTGATTACCCCACCATCTATCCTGGAAGATTTCTGTTAGCTGCCAATCTACAGCTCGTGTTTTATGTGCTGGTGCACTATCTATTCGGTAATAGCAATCCATCAGAATGTTAAGGGGTAATCCATCTAAAAAATTTGCTAATGTTCCTCTCAAAATTTCCAGGTATCTTTGTCCATCAAGATTTTCCTCATAAATGTGATAAGCCAACAAATCATTCATTAAAATTGCAAAAACGTTTACGGTGAATTTATTTTGGAAATCAATAACCTAAAAGAAATGTGGATTTTCTGTTGCCGAAAAATGTCGATTTCTCCGGTTGGTTATTCCACTTTCATTGAACTTGGCTTCATCAGACCATATAATTTTTTGCAGAATTGTCTCATCTTCTTGAAGCCGAATTAATAAATTTTCACAGAAATTCAGCCGCTTGGGAAGGTCAGTTGGTTTTAATTTTTGTAGTCTGATAAAAGAATACGGGTGCATGTTATGTTTCATAAGGATCCTTTGAATGGAAGTATAACTCAATCCAATATCCATTGATGCTGACTTAATGGACGCATGTGGATTGGCACGAAAATACGCTAGCGTATTAATTTGATTGTCGTCGTCCTCGAGACTTGGTTTTCTTCTAGTTTCTATGTATGTTGTTCCTCCAACTTGCAGAAAATTGCTTCTAATCCTTCGAAATTTCGTTTTACTCATAGGCGCCAAATTTGGAAATTGGTTATTGAATTGCCTACAAGTTCTATTCACCACTTTTTGACATTCGCCATGAATTAAAAAGAGATCAAACATATCCTCGTTTGAATAATCAGCCATTTTATTATCAATCAGGTGTTTTTAAGAAATGTTCACTTCAAATTACCAACAATTCTTGTTGAAATATCAAATTCGAATGGGCAAAGTGAAGTACATTAATTATAATTTTATTTATAATTGATTTTAGGCACCTGTCTGGTGAGCTTAGCCAGTTCAGCTACTTGAATCAAATATTTCAGAGCATTTTCTGTTAGTTCTTGCAAAATCATCAAAATTCAATGTATTCCCAAATTATTTCGGAACTATAAGAGATGGGTAAAGTACATGCTGATGCAATTCCATCTGAAATTTGACGCTTCATCTGATGGCGATATAAAAATTGGTACGTGCCATTCGAAAAAATTGAGTTATTGCTGTTTGAAAAAGGCCAAATTGAAGAAATCATACAAAACAGCGCAATAAACATTTGACATGTGTAGACTGCTTAAGAATTTCCTTGATCCTTCTTCTATCCAGCCAAGCAGAAATTGTGGTGTAGTGCAAAAGATCTACGAGCTACAATTTTTTTAAATGTTCCTCAAAAATCGAGTTTATAACAAAAATAATTAAATCTTTCAAAAGTTTTGACAGATAACTGTCATCAAGTTGGGTATTTTTGCCTTGCTCAACTGTCGGTTCTAGATGTATAATAAAAAAGGTAGATTTCCATTTGAAATAACAAAGTGATGACCCACTTTCGGTATAACCGGAAATGGTATCACTTCGAAAATATTTCACTTCAATTGGAAATCGCCAGTTATGGCCTCGTATAAGATTTCAGCTTGATATTGTAATTGGAACTCAAAAATTTTTTAACGGACGGTCCTGGTGGATATCCCTATATAATAAGGTTGATAATTATTATAGATAAATATATGTACAAAGTAACTTTTACTGGGCCATTTTTGTTCGAATTTGTTAGTGTTGTGGTTTGTCAATTGTATTAGTACTCAAGTATGTTTTTACATCTTGAGGGAGCTACCCATATATTAATGTACAGTGCAATATGTGTTATCTTTGATCTATTAGTTCATATCATATATTCTTTCATAAAAATCAAAGGAAAAGATTCACACTTTAACTCGATATTTAATATCCGGTTCATCTCTAAATGAGTTTCAAACTAATTGAACATCTTTCCGTGATGGGACTTTAGTACCAAACCTCCCGCTCCAGAAGAAATAAACCTATTGACGGCCTTGCTGCTAAGGTACAACCTTATGTTTCAGCATCAAGTGGATAAGAGAATTGAATTTGCATTCGTTGTAGAATAACCCGATTTTTGAGGAAAAAAAGGAAAACTCAATGAACCATAAATCTATGTTTTTGTATTGAAAGTAATGTCAATATATTAAAACTAGTATTAATTGAATACTTTCATTTTCTCTATCAACTGACATATTAATTTCTGTAAGAATTTTTTTCATCTTCTTTTCATTTTGAACTCCAGAACCATAAAAACAAAAGTTAATTAAGAAAAGTTAGTTCCTTTGTTAGCTCAAATCACTTTCGCAACCACCCTTGCACTTACTACCTAATAAGTTGATGCGCCGAGTTCAGTATTCCTTTGAAGGTATATAATCGAGAACTAATGTGCTGCTGTGCAGCATAATTGAAGAAAACAAATGTTAAAATCGTTAATTTGTACTTATATCTTTTATCTTCTTCGTCATTTTTCAGAACAATAATCCTAATAAGTAAAAGCAGTACCTTTAATTCAATTGAATTTCATACCCAAATTTTAATTTCAGATTTGAAAAGAATGCATATTTAAATTTTCATGGACAATAATATTCAAATGATGTAAATGAATATATGAATAGAACAATTTGTTTTATTTTTTATTTTATTAAATAAAATAAATAATAAGAAAAACAGATTTAATTTTCAATTAGTACAAAAATCAGTGCCTGAAAAAATTGGGGTACTGCACAAAGCAATTTGTTAAGCAATATGTTACACTCTATAACTACATACACTTCGTTAACCAAACAATGAAAACGGTTTCGTTGTTGTGACTACAGTATCTACTGCCTCTTCAACTTTCGCTCCATCAACGCTTGCCTCATCAGTCCTCGTTGCATCGACATTAGCAGAATTGCTAACTATGCTTGGAATACTACTGGCATTGATATCTGCATTACCCAATAACTTTTTGAACATTTCTTCATCAATGGTAATCGGTTGCCCATATATTCCCTCTGGATAACCTTGTGCGGCAATCAAGGGTGAAGTAGAATTAGTTAGAACTCCATACAGAACATTTGAGGAATTAGTTGCAGTGAAATTCATTGGAATGAATTGTTCCACAGGTGAGTTTCCTAGACCTGGCAGTCCCAAGGATGAAACAAAATTATTTCCAAAACTTCTCGCTTGTATACCCAATTCCGGAGTATAAGCAACATTACTGTATGGGCTGTAGCTTCCATACATTCCGTAATTATTGTAGGCGTTCATACCGTAATACATTCCTGGATTAACGAAGGTTTCCATGTTAGATAAACCACATCCACCATATCCAGCACATCCTGAAGGAATTACTGGATTAATGGGAAGTGGCAGTGAGTATCCTGGATTCAACACTGGTCCCTGCCTGTACAAAGCTCCTTGATTCATACCATAATTATAGCAAGAATTTCCACAGGTCCTTTGAACTCTGTAAGGATTCAGCAAATAATCATAACAACCATTGCAGTTGCTTCCTTGGTTTGTACAGCTGATATATGGCCATTGTGGTTGATAAGTGCACGATGTTCGAGGTTGAGGAACATAGATTATTTGTTGACCGCATGTTGGATTTTGGGTCTGAGTATTATAACAAACATTTTGAGCAACTTTATGTACTACAGGAGCGGTACAAAACTGACCACACTGTTGTCTTCGATAATGAAAACAGTCGATGTAAGGATAAACTGACGAAGATACACACTGTCGCGGTTCTATAACACTACAGCATTGGTTGCTACTTGAGCCAATAGTTGATGAACCATTCTGAGCATTTTCAACAGTGATGTTGTTTACGTTCGAATTATTCAGATTTATTGGAATGTCTATGAGATTTGTGTTATTGATCAAATTGTTCAGATGAATAACTGTGGTTATATTATGAGCTCCACGATTGCTTATAAGATTAGAAGCATTAGAAACACTCCCGCCTTCTCCTCTTTCTCTGATAATCACGTCTCTTTCTTTAGAATCTTTTCGGACGGACTTGTAGCAAGATCTTCTGCAAGAACTTCTACAGGAAGATGTTCTACAAGAATTGTGGCAAACTTTGTGGCAACAGTGATTAGTAGAACATTCGTTGAATTTGCAACAGGAACTGCAGCATCTCTTGTTACAAGAACTTCCACAATCACTGGCAGTGCATTCGTTACAGTCACAGTTATCACAAGATCTACCACATTGATTTGATGAACAATCTTCTTCTTCATCCTCATCGTAGCAATCTGCACTTCTTTTCATACGGTTTCGTATACAAGCAACGTAACTTTTGTATTCTGTTGCTGAACATTCCGACTTGATTTCTCTGTTACATTTCTCAGAACCGGCGATTTGGATATAAGAAATGGTGAAGCAGATCGCTAGCAGGTAATACTGAAACAAAAGATATTTTAATTAGTATAAGAAAAAAATTTAGAAAACTAGAGAATCTTATTTTATAATAATTTCACAAGATCGGAAATGACTCGGTTTGCTATCAATTACGGTTTTACTAGTTTCAGACTTCAAAACAATAGTCGTCGTCATTAGATATTCTGCATAATATGTATTTCTGATGGATATTGAAAACTTATTACATATTTTTCTGAAAATTATCCTAAATAGTACCGAGGTACAGTTCAAAGATATTTCTAATTTCTCTACCTGGGTTCATTTAATTCCGCAGGCCATTTAATTATGATAAAATAGAATGGTTAAATTTTTCGGAAATTTTCGTCTAGGAATCTCATTGTGAATTTGATGATATTGTTGATAGGTTTATATTATGGGAATTCATTATATATGAAATGAAACACCTTTGTTCAATTTCCACAATGTTTATTTTTGATACACACGACCGGTTTTGACAGTTACGTCATTCTCAAGAGTCTAGAACTAACAGTTATGAGAAAGATCCCATTCAGGAAGGGGCATATTCTGCTGGAGACCAACCACCCTAAATGAAATTAGAGAAATTATCAGAGCTATGAAACCAAGTAAAAGTCCAGGAATAGATAGGATTGATGGAAACATCTTAAAAGAATTCGTGGTTGAGTTCTCTCCTTTGCTCAGTACAGTGGTAAACCTGTCTATGCAGTCAAACTCTGTGCTGAGTGCACTCAAAATCGCTAAGGTGGTCCCTATTTTCAAAGGCGGAAATCCAACAATACCTAACAACTATAGGCCAGCTTCTATTTTGTCTGTGATCTCGAAGGTACTCGAAACATATATCAATGAGAGACTCTGTGGCTTCTTGAACGGGGCCAATTTCTGGTTTGCTCGACAGTATGGGTTTAGGCGGGGGAGCGGCACTTCGGTCGCGGCGTCGGATTTGACTTGTAGTATACAGGACCGCGTGGATTAGGGTCTTTCCTCTGTGTTTGTTTCCTTGGACTTGAGAAAAGCATTTGACACAGTGTTCATGCAGTGCTGTTAAAGTACGCTAGAGGAGTGCTAGTAGCTTCAGTGACGTCACATGTGGTGTACTGCAGGAGTCCGTCCTTGGGCCAACTTTGTTTTCGATTTATATAAACTCTATTTCAAATTTGAGGCTTCCTGGAAGCATTCAACTGTATGTTGATGATACTTGCTTGCTGTATTTTGGTAAAGATGGAACATTATCCAACAGTTAATTGCAAAAGACCCTACTGACATCCGGAACTGAATGTCGTATCACAGACATTCATTGAACATGAAAAAATCAGGTTATATGATCATATCGACCAATACTGAAATGAATCAATTTACTGTGTCGCTTTACTCGATGTCTTTGTCTAAAGTTGACTTTAATACTGGGGTCTGTTTATTGATAATAAGCTGCATCATATTACACACATATATATATATATATATATATATATATATATATATATATATATATATATATATATATATATATATATATATATATATATATGAGGCATTGATACAACCTCTCCTGACCCTTCAAAACAAAGTCATCAATAGAATATACGGTTTACCGCGGCTCCATCCGACTAGAAGTCTTTATCTGACAAACAAGATCATGGACATATACTCTATCTATATTTTCCAAGTCTGCTTACACATACATAAAAGCCTACGTAATGCAATAATATCGAATATAACATTGATTACAAACGACGAAGTACATGATCATAACTTGAGGAGTAACATCAATGTAAAGCCAACTTATGAGAGCTTACTACGTAGGCTGTTCGGTGTTTGTTCGGCATAGAATAGTAATTTTGTTTGTTATTCCTTCAACGTTCTCTATTTCTGCCTTTCGAAAAATGATACGCCAGGGAATTCTGTCACCTCACTAACCCGGGAATTTTGCCGAATTCCTCTCGTGTCGAGGGAAGGGATCTTTAAAGTCCAAGACGTGTCTGTTAGACAGGACCGACGGCTTTGCATATCCTCCAAAAGATGGATACTCAAGCGATTCCCTGAATCCGAAAAATCGCACCGACTTTGTGGGGATTCAACCCAGGTCACTCTGCGCAGGAGACGAGCATCATATACTCTACGCCACCGAGCCGGCTAGAATAGTAATTTGCGTATATTGGGACCACTGAAGAGGGTGGTTGTTAAATTAGATTTGGAAAGATACTTCCTCATGTTATTAGAGAAGCGACAAATGTGAGTTTGACATGCGTATTCAATTTCTTGTTCTTCTATAATAGTATACAGGGATATCCACCAGGACCGTCCGGTAAAAACCTCTTGAGTTCCAATTACCAAGCTGAAATTTTATACGCGGCCATAACTAGCGATTTCCAATTAAAGTGAAATATTTTCGAAGTGATACCATTTCCGGTTATACCGGAAGTGGGTCATCACTTTGTTATTTCAAATGGCAATCTACCTTTTTTATTATACATCCAGAACCGACATTTGAGCAATGCATAAAATACCCAAGATGTTGGCACTTATCTGTCAAAACTTATGACAAATTTAATTATTTTTGTTATAAACTCGATTTTCGAGGAACATTTAAAAAAATTGTATTTCGTAGATCTTTTGCACTACAGACACAATTTCAGCTCGGGTGGATAGAAGAAGGATCAAGGAATTTTTTGAGCAA
Source organism: Cryptolaemus montrouzieri (assembly GCA_013387265.2). Lineage (NCBI taxonomy): Eukaryota > Metazoa > Arthropoda > Insecta > Coleoptera > Coccinellidae > Cryptolaemus > Cryptolaemus montrouzieri. Next base: position 35,957,165 of record JABFTP020000185.1, on the reverse strand, counting down.
TCTACACATCTCTTATGTTTATTGCGTTGTTTTGTATGATTCTTTCAATTTTTTTTCTCAAACAGCAATAACTCAGTTTTTTCAAATGGCACGTACTAATTTTTGTATCGCCATCAGATGAAGCGTCAATTTTCAGATGGAATTGTATCAGCATGTACTATACCCATCTCTTATAGTTCCGAAATAATTTGGGAATATATTGAATTTTGATGATTTTGCAAGAACTAACAGAGGATGCTTTGAAATATTCGAATCAAGTAGCTGAACTAGCTACGCTCACCTGACAGGTGCCTAAAATTAATGTACTGGTCATTTCGGTCATTGGAATTTGATATTTCAACAAGAATTGTCCATATTTCAGATTGAAAATTTCCAAAAAATACAACACATTTGGAATAAAACCACTGGTCATTCAAATGAAAATATATTTAATCTTTTCTTAATTCATTTTAGAATGTCAAAAAGTAGTGGGTAGAAATTGGAGGCAATTCAATAACAAATTTCCAAATTTACCGTTTATGAGTAAAACAAAATTTCGAAGCACAAGAAGCAATTTTCTACAATTCGGATGAATAAAATTGTATGAACTAAGCGAAAACCTATCATCGAATATAATTACATTAAAACGAATAAATAATAGTAAACATCATAGAAGAAAATTAATTTACGATCTGAATAAATGTTCAATATGGGCCCCATTTTGCTCGGTACACTTGACAGCTCGTATACGAACATGATCAGTTGCCCTCCTAGTTTCCTCAGGATCAATATTACGAAAAGCATTATGAATGCGCTCTAGTAACTCTTCTTTACTTCTTACAGGGATAAGATACACTTCACTCTTGATTTTGCCTCATAAATAAAATTCAAGGGGCGTCAGGTCCGGAGAACGCGGAGGCCATAAATTTGGTCCTTGATTACCCCACCATCTATCCTCGAACATTTCTGTTAGCTGCCGATCTACAGCTTGTGCTTTATGTGCTGGTGCACCCTTCATTTGGTAATAGCAATACCTCAGAATGTTAAGTGGTAAACCATCAAAAAAATTTGCTAATGTTCCTCTCAACATTTCCAGGTATCTTTGTCCATTAAGATTTTCCTCATAAATGTGATAAGTCAACAAACCATTCATTAAAATTGCGAAAAAGTTCACGCTGAATTTATTCTCGAAATCAATAACCTCAATGAAATGTGGATTTTCTGTGGCCCAAAAATGTCGATTTCTCCGGTAGGTTATTCCACTTTCATTGAACTTGGCTTCATCAGATCATATAATTTTTTGCAGAATTGTCCCATCTTCTTGAAGCCGAATTAATAAATTTTCACAGAAATTTAGCCGCTTGGGAAGGTCAGTTATGTTTCTTAAGGATCCTTCGAATGGAAGAATAACTCAATCTAATATCCATTGATGCTGACTTAATGAACGAATGTGGATTGGCACGAAAATACGCTAGCGTATTGATTTGATTGTCGTCGTCCTGGAGAATTGGTTTTCTTCTAGTTTCTATGTATTTTGTTCCTCCAAATTGCAGAAAATTGCTTTTAATCCTTCGAAATTTCGTTTTACTCATAGGCGCCAAATTTGGAAATTGGTTATTGAATTGCCTACAAGTTCTATCCACCACTTTTTGACATTCGCCATGAATTAAAAAGAGATTAAACATATCCCCGTTTGAATGATTAACCATTTTATTATCAATCTGGTGTTTTTCCAAAAAATTTTCACTTCAAATTACCAACAATTCTTGTTGAAATATCAAATTTGAATGAACGAAGTGACAAGTCGGTTCTAGGTGTATAATAAAAAAAGGTAGATTGCCATTTGAAATGACAAAGTGATGACCCACTGCTGGTATAATCGGAAATAGTATAACTTCGAAAATATTTCACTCCAATTGGAAATCGCTAGTTATGGCCGCGTATAAAATTTCAGCTTGAAATTGTAATTGGAACTCAAAAAGTTTCTTCACAAAACACAAAATTATTGAAACCGATGAACTATCCGCTGAACAAAAATGATAGTAGAAGATAAAAATCTACTACAACCAAATTGAAAAATGAAGATCGTATTCATACGGATGCTGATGAAGAAAATAGAATAAAACAATAATGAAATGATGAAAGAACACTTCAACCGAAATAACATTTCACCAGACACTTAAGATGAATTTTCTGATCTCTTAGAGACTTTCTGTCGTAAAATTATTTCCAATTTTAATCAAAATTTTCCAAACCTTAACTCAGGACTCATAATCTAGATAAATGCATAATAAAATAACCGTTACTGCTGAAATTGAATAAATTTCCTCGACTTAACCTTCACTAAACTCCATAAAATTAACACCTACAACAAATATAAAAAAGAAAAATTTACAGACTCAACAATCCCAATGGATTCTTTCAACCATATTTTACGTAAATTAGCTGCTTAATGGTTTATAGAGCATTTTTCATTCTCCTATTTATAACTGAGTTGAATACGGTAATCAATATCATTAAGAAAATTGCATCAAATAATGATTTTCCAGTTCCCCACATCTACACTATGATTAAACGCAAAGAACAAATACTAATTTCTATATTATATTATAGAAAAACAAGAAAATGAAAACGCATGTCTATATATATTTGCCTCCTCTCTAATAACATCAGCAAGTATATTTCCAAATTTAATTCAACAACCACCTTCTTCAGTGGCCCCAATAAACAAATTATTTTTCAGCTGGCTGGGTGGCGTAGAGGATATGATGCTCGTCTCCTGCGCAGAGTGACCTGGGTTCAATCCCCTTAGAGTCGATGCGATTATTCGGATTCAAGGAATCGCTTGAGTATCCATCTTTCGGAGGAGATGTAAAACCGTCGGTCCTATCTAACAGAGATGTGTTGGACATAAAAGATCCCTTCCCACGACACGACAGGGGTTCGGCAAAATTCCGGGGTTAGTGAGGTGACAGAATTCCCCGGCGTGTCATTGGCCGAAAAGCGGAAATAGAGCTCGTTAAAGGAATAACAAATAAACAAAATACTTTTCAATGCTAAACAAAAAATACTAATAAATTGAAACAGTCTGGAACAAACAGAATTGCATGCAATAAATGCCCAACAGCTTTTGTAGGATAAACTTGTCGAAATTTTGAATCAATTCAAAGAGCTTCTCTCCTCAGATAGCAAATCCGCAGTTCTTGAACATATTGACTCTACGAATCACATAATTATATTAGATAATTTGAAAATTTTCCTCAAATGCAATAAAAAAATGGCAATGATTCTGTTGGAACGTTGGAAATTAATATAGTTTTAAAAACCCTAAATTCATTACTCTCAATAGCCAACTAGAATTAAATCACTTCGCTCTACTCAACATTTGAAATAGGTAAAGTTAGCACATTCTTTCTCACAACTGTTAGTTCTAGACACTTGAAAACGACGTAACTATCGGAATAGGATAGTCTTCGATCTTATATGGCATTTTCTGCACTTATCTGTTTGTAATGTTCTGTCCTTGATTATAATTTTTTGTGAAAGTTGTGGCGATGACTTGGTCTTGAATGGCCATAAGGAATCCTTATGTTTCAGCGAATAGTTCTCCTTTCATCAACCATTTGTTGGAAGCTTCTTTTTCGATGTGTGGTTGATTAATCTCATGGTGATGTCGTCCATGCAATTCCTTTCTTGACCATTGCTCTTGTTTTACAGTATCTGATGGGAACGGTAGATTCTCCAGGTCATCACTGGTAGCAAGATTCGCCAACGATATAACTCTGTGGAGGTCAGAAGTGCTAGTTTTGCAGAGAAGAATTCCCTGAGATTTTTAATCTGTTCGGTACGTAAGTTGACAATATCTATCAATCCGCGTCCTCCTTCTTTCCGCTTCAAAGTTGTTCTTATCACAGACGATTTTGGATGGTAATTGTTGTACTTTGTCAGCATCGTTCGGGTCTGCCCTTGACTATCATCCAGTTATGTCTAAGTGCATCAGATTATTCTATATGAGTAAATCAACACTGGAATGGCGTAGGTGTTAATTGCTTCGACTAGATTCCCCGACTTTAGTAGTCTTCAGACGCTAACTGTACGTTGAACGAATCTTCTCCTTTGATTGTTTTTGTTCTAGCAATCTGGCTTGTTGGTATCTTCGATATTTGTACGTTTCGTCATCCCTCATACACTGTATAATATCACCGTTTGGAAGTTGTGTTTCACCATCTATGACTTTCCCCCTTTGAATGTTGAGGGTCTTACATTTCCTAATCTCAAATTTCATTTGAACATCTGCCGAGAACTTACCGACAGTTTTCAGCAGATTATCCAATTGCATCTTGTTCGAAGCATATAATTTGATGTTATTCATATATAGCAGGTGGGAGATTGTATGATAGTTTCTATCTGTTTTTATACTGAATCCGTATCCTGTTCTATTGAACATCGAAGACAATGGGTTTATATCTAATCAGAACCATAGTGGACTCAAAGAGTCTCCCTGAAAAATTCCACGACGAATGGGTATCTCGTCGGTTTTAATTCACTTATTGTTCATTATGACCAGTAGAGATGTGCGCCAGTGTGTCATTGTTGTCTTCAAGAATTGTACGAGGACTGGATGTATTTCGTAAATCTGTAATACTTCGACAAGACAAGAATGGGTGGTACTATCTTGCCTTCAGATAATCGAGAAAAGCTGAATGAACATTCCGATGCCCTCCGTGTGCCTGTTTTATTAACACAGAATCGATGATGAGTTGTTCCTTGTACCCGTGGTGTTTCCTTCTGCGTCCCTTCTGCTCCTCTGTTAATATTTTGTTGTCATCAAGGTATTGATATATTCGATTGGATATGCATGAGGTGAGTATTTTGTAAAGCATTGGCAGATAAATGATTGGCCTATACTGAGACGGATCTTGTGTTTTATCGCTATTTGGTAGCATATATGTTAAGCCTTGTGTTAGAAAAGTGGGCGTTTTTCTGGGATGTTGAAGAACATACGTGAACTGTTTCGCTAGGGCTCCATGGAGCTTATTGAACATCTTGTATCAGAAGTTGTGAATATTATCCATACCTGTGGCATTCCACTTGTTGGTCGGTCTAACTACTGTTGCGATTTCTTCCTCCGTTATTCTTTCGAAGTCTATATGTTTGATATCAAGGCGATGTTTTTCATTCGTGATCCATTCAGCATCTTTATTATGTTCTTTGGGGTTCGACCATAACGATGACCAATAATTAATCAAGGATACTTCTCTGTTATTGTTGTTCGCAGTTTTGTTATTTCCCTTATGAAAATTGGCCGCGCTTCGGAGGAACCTTTGGTTTTGGTTAGATTTCCTTCAGTACACTTGATGTATCTTGAGAGCCTTTTTGCTTCTGCTTGGAGTTTCGGCTTCAAAGTGTCCATATAAACGTCGATGTGTTGTTTGTGATCAGATTGTTTTGTGTTCGTACCAATTTTCCCATAAATTTTGCATATATGTGATTTCAAGGGACTTAAGGGGTTTTTTGTTCCTCGGCAATTCTGTGACGCGACCGATTTCAGCTCTAATATTATCAATATGCTTCTCAGCTCGAATCACAGTTGTGGATACTTTTTTTGTGTAGTCGAAGAACCGCTACCACTCCATAGTAAATCAAAGTATGAATCTTCTCCAAGATGTTCTGGTCAGTGTATTGTTCGAACACTGAGTGTACGCTTGCTAGGATGATATTGTTGTTGTTGTTCGTCTTGAGTTTGGGCAGTTTAGGTCGTTTAGCACTGGCACTGCATTGAGTTATTGGTCTGTTGAGCTCTGATCTTGCTCGATACGTAAATTCGTTCTGCTGATTCGGCTCAGGAGGACGTTCCATGTTAATAGTCGTTTCCATGGCTTCGATGTTATCTGTAACACTTTTATTGACTCCAGCAGGTATACAGTTATGAGTATCATCTTCGCTTCTGAGTTCCATTATGAACTCTTCTCGTATGCTTTGCAGCGTTTCTGAAGAAAGTAGCCTGTGTTTAATTCTCTGCTCGAATATGTGCTCTAATTCCGGATATTTTTCTTCGAACGCGAGCTGTAAATCGTATCTGTATGCTGTCATTTCCGATTCCAAGTTTGTAATCTTGTAATAGGAACGCATAATGAAGGTATTCATTTCTGGAGTCTACTTCATGCGTTTCCTTGGGAGTCCGGCTCTCGTGGGCGTAGGCAAATTGGCTTGCGCCACCTTTGAAACATCAAGAGTCGGTTGGGAGGTATTGATGTTGTTTCCCACTTGGTTTTGTGTTGCTGTATCCCTACTAGATATCACGGTGCTTCCGTCGCTAACAGAGGGAGACTGTGACTCACTTTCCGATCAAGACCCTCTTCCTAAATCTTGAACGCGACAAGAGGTTATTGTGGTACAATGTCGATTCACCCGTTTATGTCTTAGATTGTACATCATTGGATAAGTTGCATTTCATACCTACTGCCGGGTTCAGCTTGTGTACCTCGGGTTCGCTAAGACCGTACTCAGAAACAATGTTTGTGAGCCCCTGAGGGGCTCTTTATTAATGTTATAATTATATTTATTAATATTTCGAAGAGATATTTCAGTAAGATTAATTTAGTAGGATTTTACAAGCATAAACTGGAAACAAGATTCGGCAGTGTCAATCGTACTTTGATCTTTCTTGTTTATATTACTTTTCGTAAGTCATTATTTGTTTTTTAATATATCTATGAATCAATGCTTGGCGAGAATTTGATTCTTAAGTTTAATAGATTAAAATTGTCCCTAGTTTCCTGCCTTTATTTACTTCTGTAAGGACGAACCTCAATTGATCTGTCTGAAGAAAAATGCAAATAATACTTGTACTTATTGATAAAGGTGTCGGATTTATCCAAACATTACCAAAATTCGTTATCTTAAACAAATTATCAATGAAACATACAATTTTGGCGTTAATCTGAAGGTCAGTGTACATTTCCATTAGTCAATGCTAGATTCATATCAAATGAGATGAGAAAGTCGAAGGTTAAAAAATCGTTTTCGGCAACAAAAATCGAAAAATACTCAAATTGTCTTGGAAAACTGTTACATTTGAATTTGGGAGGCTTTTACTTGGTAAAATTCCATTATCAATAATAAAAAACAAGTACTGTGTTTTAAGGAATTTTACTTAATAATTGCGATTCGAAACGTGTTTCACTACACCGTAGCTTCTTCAGACGAATAAATGTACAGAAAATATAAATGAGAATATAAATATAAATGTTCTTGAGTAATTAAAAGCTTATTGGGTTGCTTCTTCTTAAGTGGTTATTTATGACAGGTATATCCAATAAAATTAAGAAATAGATTGTTCCCCGAAGAGATTCAATAGAGGTGAAGGGCTTAAATCGACTTGTTCATTGATGAGTCTACCTGATTGTTTGTATTTATTGATTTCTAAAGTTTCCCAAAGATCTACCTTCCAATATTTATTATCTGTATGCAAAAATTTCAAACTGTGGGTCGAAAGAGTGATTATTTTCTAAGAGATGATTCGCGTAATTTGAATCTGATTTTTTATTTGAAAAACTGCGTTTAACTTCCGATACTCTAATATTAAAATTTCTATGTGTTCTACCAATGTAGAAATTATCACAGTCATTGCAATTCAATCTATAAACACCTGATTTATTGTTTTTACCTGGTTTGGTTTCATTATTTTTTTATATATTTGCCTAAATTATTATTAGTTTGGAAAGCTATGTTGAAATTATTGCTACTCAAGAATGATTTCAGTTTCTCACTTGAAATGCCAACGCAGGTTAAGGTGTTGAAATTTTGTTTCAATTTATCGACAGGGTAAACTTCATTCAATGCGATTCTACTTTGTTTCTTATTCAAAATATTATTTATTAGTTTGGGATTGTAACCATTATTTTTGGCTATTTGTTTAATCAAATTTAATTCTTTGTTGAAATTTTCTGGTGATAACGGGATGTTAATCAATTTATGAATAAAATTATTGAATGCTGACATTTTATGTTGATATGGATGACACGACGAGTTATGTATTATAATATCTGTATGTCACGGCTTATGGTAAATTGCGAAAACATGTTTTCCATTTTCATTCGAAATTGTTACGTCTAAGTAATTTATCGAATTATTGCTTTCTATTTCGGTTGTGAATCCAATTTTTGGATGTAATGAATTTATATGATTTTAAAATATTTTTAACTGTCTATCTGTTCCTGTGAAGCAAATAATTATATCGTTTACATATCGATACCTCTACAAACAATATTTACTGAGTGGATGATTATGAATTAATTTCTCTAAGTTATTCATGACTATTTCTGCTAACAAAGGACTTAACGGATTGCCCATAATCAAGCCGTCTTCAATAGTATAATATTTGTTATTGAAATGGAAATAATGTTGATCTAAACGAATTTGTAATAATGAAAGATTATCTGATTTAATGATAGTATTTACATGATTCTTTTCTAATAATTCTTCAACTAAGTAACACGTATCTTCCGGAGGAATGTTGGGGAATAGATTCTTAACATCGAAAGAAATGAGTTTGGAATTAGGTGGTATAATGGTATCTTTGATATTGGCAATTAGTTCGTACGAATTTTTGACCGAAAATTTAGATTTAGAATTCCAATGTTTTATTAGCAAGTCGTTGAGGAATTTTGAAAGTTTGAAAGAAGGTGTCGTTACATAAGAAACAACATGTTTCTGTACATTCTTTCGTCTGAAGAAGCTACGGTGTAGTGAAACGCGTTGCGAATCGCAATTATTAAGTAAAATTCCTTAAAACACAGTACTTGTTTTTTATTATTGATAATGGAATTTTACCAAGTAAAAGCCTCCCAAATTCAAATGTTAAAGAAAGCTGACACCGGCTTTTTGGCTTTGTGGTATTTCAAAATACTACTTAGATGTGCATTTCATACTCAGAATATATGGTTCTGCTCAATGTGCTTGAAAAACAGATTGACTCCCAATTATATACGGTTGAAGACACATAACAACAGTGGACCAGCAAGAAGAGCAATCGAGAAAGGCCAACGCATATGGCTCAAAGAGGATATGAAGATCCAGTACTACAGGAGGGACGTTGCCAACATATATTTGAAGGTAATCCATACGGAATTATTGTTTAGATTGCACCCTGTTGAGTTTGATATTTTAGAGTCTGAATCCAGATAAGATGTCAAAATTTTAATAAATAAAAAGTTTCAGCAACAACGGAAAAAGTTGAATTCACTTAAATTCAAAACTTCTCCACCCAAACCTACAACTGATAAATTTTCAGACCATAAATTTTTCGACAGATTCACTAATTTAACTGATACCGATTTTACACAACCACAGAATGATCTATTAGAAAAAGGATTCAAACATAATTTACATCCAAAACATAATAGAACTAATTTTGAACAGTTAGGCATATACTCCGAAATCATCCTCAAAAACTCCAAAGATAATAATTTAGCCAAACATCTAAAAGCAAAAATCATCAAAGAAGACTTTTCGAAATTATCACCTCATTGCAATTCCGATTATAAGACAATAAAAACAATTCGTGAAAATAGTACCAAAAACGATTTAGTATTCACTAAAGCAGATAAAGGTAACACCGTCATCGCGATTAGTAAAACCGATTATATTTCTAAAACTGAAGAATTCTTAACAGCCGGAAACTATATAACATCAAGGATCCTACCGCAAAATTTGAGAAAGTGGTTAAAAACATAATTTCGACAGCAAAATCATTAATTATAGACCACGAAAAATATAAATTCATTAACTCCAATCCACAATCCCCCGAATTATATTCGTTGATAAAACTTCATAAACCTAATTACCCTATTAAACCTGTTGTTTCTTACGTAACGGCACCTTCTTTCAACCTTTCAAAATTCCTCAACGACTTGCTAATAAAACATTGCAATTTTAAATCTAAATTTTCGGTCAAAAATTCATACGAACTAATTGCCAATATCAAAGATACCATTATACCACCTAATTCCAAACTCATTTCTTTCGATGTTGAGAATCTATTTCCAAACATTCCTCCGAAAGATACGTATTACTTAGTTGAAGAATTATTGGAAAACAATCATGTAAATACTATCATTAAACAGATATCCTTTCATTATTACAAATTTGTTTAGATCAAAATTATTACCATCTCAATAACAAATATTATACTATTGAAGATGGCTTCATTATGGGCAATCCGATAAGTCCTTTGTTAGCAGAAATAGTCATGAATAACTTAGAGAAATTAATTCATAATCATCCACTCAGTAAATATTGTTTATACTGGTATCGATATGTAGACGATACCATTATTTGCTTCACAGGAACAGATAGACAGTAGAAAAATTTTCGAAAATCATATAAATTCATTACATCCAAAAATTGGATTCACAACCGAAATAGAAAGCAACAATTCGATAAATTTCTTAGACGTAACAATTTCGAATGAAAATGGAAAACATGTATGCGCAATTTACCATAAGCCGTACATACAGATATTATAATACATAACTCGTCGGGTCATCCATATCAACATAAAATGTCAGCATTCAATAGTTTTATTCATAGATTGATTAACATCCCGTTATCACCAGAAAATTTCAACAAAGAATTAAATTTGATTAAACAAATTGCCAAAAATAATGGTTACAATCCCAAACTAATAAATAATATTTTAAATAAGAAACAAAGTAGAATCGCATTGAATGAAGTTTACCCTGTCGATAAATTGAAACAAAAATTGAACACCTTAACCTACGTTGGCATTACAAGTGAGAAACTGAAATCATTCTTGAGTAGCAATAATTTCAACATAGCTTTCCAAAATAATAATAATTTAGGCAAATATATAAAAAAATAATGATACCAAACCAGGTAAAAACAATGAATCAGGTGTTTATAGATTGAATTGCAATGACTGTGATAATTTCTACATTGGTAGAACACATAGAAATTTTAATATTAGAATATCGGAACTTAAACGCAGTTTTTCAAATAAAAAATCAGATTCAAATTACGCGAATCATCTCTTAGAAAATAATCACTCTTTCGACCCACAGTTTGAAATTTTGCATACAGATAATAAATATTGGAAGGTAGATCTTTGGGAAACTTTAGAAATCAATAAATACAAACAATCAGGTAGACTCATCAATGAACAAGTCGATTTAAGCCCTTCACCTCTATTGAATCTCTTCGGGGAACAATCTATTCCTTAATCTTATTGGATATACCTGTCATAAATAACCACTTAAGAAGAAGCAACCCAATAAGCTTTCAATTAGTCAAGAACATTTATATTTATATTTTCTGTACATTCATTCGTCTAAAGAAGCTACGGTGTAGTGAAACACGTTACGAATCGCAATTATTAAGTAAAATTCCTTAAAACGGTACTTGTTTTTTATTATTGAAAACTGTTACGTTATGGGTAATCATTTCTGTGAAGGACATATCGATTTAATTTGGTAAAACTTCCTACATGGTATTCGAAAATGAGTATATAGAAGTGACGATTTTCTTACAGCTTCAAACAATATCGAAAATTCATTGGAGAGTTGCTCACTGAACAGAAGATTGCAGACTTCTCTGAAAAAAATATTATTATTTGGCTTTACATTTTATTCTGGAATAGTAGCCGCAAAATGCTCAAATAACTCATACGGGCGAGTCAGTCCATCTGTGTCCTTCTCCTTACTTTACAACCTACTATTGTTTTTTGCCTCCTCTACTATTCTTCTCCAGTCGTTTCTGTTTTGTGTTCAGGAAATCCAACCCTTCACACCCGTTCTGATCAAGTCTGTCACAACTTCATCTTCATGTATTCTTCTAGCTTTGATTGTCTTTACTATGTTCTCCTCTCTCAGTATATTCTTTCAATATCTTTGTTCATTAGTCGTCTATATTCTCCGTTTTTAGTTCTTTGGAGTCCATATATCCTTATCATTTTCCGTTCGAATATTTTCAGGTTCTCTTCGTCTTGCTTTGTTATGCTAATCGTTTCAGCAGCGTATGTAACGACAGATTTAGTGCTGTTTTATAAATTTTCATTTTGGTATTCCTCTTCATTCTCTTGTTTTGTATAAGTCTTTTGTATTTCCAATATGCTCTATATCATTCTTGTATTCTGTGTGCTATTTCTTTTTTGGTCTCTGAATAAAGTATTCGTGATTAATCAGACAGGGTGGACAGATTTCGATGTTTTAGTATTGCAGCCATGTGAAGTATTGTGAATAGAGATTGTTCTTCTTGGGTGGCAAACAGATTCCCGGTTTCTTCTTTCATTTTCGATTTATTTGGAAATTTTTAACAATGTTTAAATCAGTCGAGTGCGAATATCTCGATTTTTTTGAAGTTATGTAAAAATGGTTTCGACCAATTTATTTTTTAGAACGACTGTCAAAATTTTTCTCGCAAATTTTTGTTAAATTGAACAAGATCCACGGAGAAATAGTATATGGGCGATGTCAACCCAAATTATTGGGTCCATAATGATTCTAGAACATCTATAGATCATAATCGGCATCACTTAGAAGACTGTACCTGGTCATCGGGGCTCTCTTAGTCAAACAGAGAAGGAATTATTTTCTTGAGTTTGAATATGGAAGGGTTTTTTGCGATTATACTTCAAAATTAGCAAGCAAGAACAAGGAAGTGATTATGTTTCAGGAGACTCACACTGCGACGGAAGAACATCTCCGCGAAAGAGGAAATATCGTAGGTTATGTACTTTTTGATTATCTACTTAGTCCTTTTTATGGCCTCGCTTGCTATGTAAAATCTTTTCTTAGATTTGTTTAGACATATAAGTGGTATGATTGTTGAAATATTTTTCTGCTGGTTTTCTTTTTCCATTGTTACAGATTCCTGTCTGAAACCCCTTCCTTTCACCTTTGTCTTCGTCAGGAAATCATGGAGTGCAAGAGAGAATGAAGCGGCTAAGCAGAAGAATCTTTGGTACTCTTTATGTACACACGACACTTACACAACATAAACAGACAAGCTATTGCTAGTGCAATAGCGACAGGGAAAAGAGTTTTCTCACTCGTCATATGCAAGTATGGTTCCCCTGTTACATTTCCTGAGCTCACACTTGTGTTTTTTCTGGCATACACCAAAATTATAGATATAAGCATTTATTGTAAATACAATCATTCGAATTTTTGTAAATACTCGCTTTTCAAAAGAATATATATATATATATATATATATATATATATATATATATATATATATATATATATATATATATATATATATATATATATATATATATATATCGAATAGAACTACGTGCGGACATTTTTCCGTCATCCGGTTTTTGGGTTATATTGCAAACTTGCGTTCTTTTAAACGTGAACCGCAGGTAACTTCCATTTCGTTGAATACAGTTCTTTTTCCTCTTCAAAAATATATCAAATAAGTACTAAATTTTATCATTCAGGAATTGTTTTAATGAAAATTGAAATTACATAAGTTTTCCAAATATTATCTAGTAACTTCGTCATAGAAGTCACACAGAATGATTAAGAATGTTCTGTGCACTCGTCATGATAGTTGATTGTAAGAACTTATTCTTACAATGACAATATTATTTGATGATATTATTTGATGTTTTAAGATGAAGTTATAACTATTTTGTGAATATAGCATCGTTTGTTATTATATAACGAAGAGACCATGCCGCACGAAAAATTTGAAAAGTTTCAAAATTGAATGTTGAATTCAAAATAAGTATTATGTTGATGCTGTAGAAGCTGCTTATTGGGATCGTTTTATTGAGACGCGACAACCCCATTAAAATATTTACGATACAATTAATGTTCCAACGAAATATTAGGTGCGCAACTAAGTTCTCGCTGTTTGTCAATAGATGGCTCCAGCAGTGAGTCATGGTCGATTTTTGCATATCAAGAACGTCTTGAAGAAAGCTTAGACATATTGTAAACAAACCACTGTGACACGTTGGTTATATTGTTTTTGCGTCATATACTTTTAGTTGCGAGAAAATGCCTGATTTTTTGCCAAATAATCGTCATTTGCGGGAAGTTTTGATTTTCTTCTTTCATTCGAAGAAAACGGCGCCCATAGAGAGCTCCAAAAAGTTTACGAAGATGCTGTTCTAAGTGAAACAATGTGCCGGGATTGGTTCCGTTGCCTCAAAAACGGTGGAGGACTGTCCCCGTGTCAAAAATCTTCGAAGACGCTGAATTGGAGGCATTGCTCGATGAGGATCCGTGCCAAACGCTAGAAGAGTTTGCTTCAGCCTTAGGAGTTGCTCGCCAGGCCATTTGCTAGCGATTGCATGCGTTGGGAATGATTCAAAAGTAAGGAACTTGGTTCCTTATGATTTGTGGACGTTGAGCGTCGTTTTTTCGCCTGTGAACAACTGTTCCAGTGGCAAAAACGAAAGGGTTTTCTACATCACATCCTAATGGGTGATGAAAAATGGATTAATTACAGCAATCCAAAGAAAAAATCCTGGGGACTGCCCGGCCGAATATTCACGCTGCGAAAGTTATGCTGTGTATTTGGTGGGACCAAATCGGTGTAATTTATTATGAGCTGTTGAAACCGAACGAAACCATCACTGGGGAACGGTATCGAACTCAATTGATGCGATTGAGTAAAGCACTGCGCGAAGAACGGCCACAATTCGAGCAGAGACACGAAAAGTAATTCTACAACATGACAACGCTCGGCCTCACGTTGCCAAACCTGTTGAAACCTACTTGGAAACGCTCAAATAGTAACTTCTTCCCCTCCCGCCATTTTCCTCAGATATTGTACCATTCGATTATCACTTGTTTCGTTCGATTGCACATGGTCTGGATGATCAGCAGTTCCGCTCATATGAAGAGCTCGAAAAATGGCTTGATTCGTGAATAGCCTCAAAAGACGAACACTTTTACCGTCATGGTATTCGAGCCCTGCCAGAAAGATGGGAAAAAGTTGTAGTTAGCGATGGGCAATATTTTGAATGATTCATTTGTAATCGTTTTTCCCAATAAAGTTGTTGTATTTTCATAAAAAAACAGCGAGATCTTTGTTGCGGACCTAATACGAATATGAATTAGTTGATGAAAAAATGCAACGATTGATGTAATACGTACTGTAACTTCCAACCCAACGATTTCAAGCAGGCAAATTGGACTGGAAATATTTAAAAGTCGAATGATCAATATTCTCAAGAAGAATAGATATAAACCTTATAAAATAAGATTATCTTAGTTTGGCAATCTGAAGATAGTCTACCTCGACATGATTTTTGCATTTGGTCTCTGCAAAAATATGAAGAAAATTAGCAGTTTTTCCGAGAAATAATTTAGACTGATAAAATTCAATAGTGAATGAGTATTGAATCTTTAGAGTGAGCATTGGTAGTTAGATTGTAAACGCACATCGCGATATTTATATTCAACGTTTGAATTGTGCCAATTGTCGTCAATAATGTTTCTCGTTTCCACCATAATATGCACCCCCGTTGTGAAACCTCTGAACATAGATTGGATGCATTAACCCTATGATAAACAACAAATAATGAAATGTCATCGAGTTTTAGACGACATCTGGTTCGAACTCGAATTTTATCTTGGTGTTGCTTGTTTTTGGCGTTTGAAATTGTTAACACTGGTTTTAACAGTGAGGATAAACATTTGATTGAATGTTTATTTGTGCGTGGATATACTGCTAGGCAAATATTACGCCAACTTATAGCCTCTAATAACAAAAGGAGTACAATCTATGATCTTGATGAAAAAAAATGCAACGATTGATGTAATACGTACTGTAACTTCCAACCCAACGATTTCAAGCAGGCAAATTGGACTGGAAATATTTAAAAGTCGAATGATCAATATTCTCAAGAAGAATAGATATAAACCTTATAAAATAAGATTATCCTAGTTTGGCAATCTGAAGATAGTCAATCTCGACATGATTTTTGCATTTGGTTTCTGCAAAAATATGAACAAAATCAGCAGTTTTTCCGAGAAATAATTTAGACTGATAAAATTAAGTAGTGTATGAGTATTGAATCTTCAGAGTGAGCATTGGTAGTTAGATTGTAAGCACACATCGCCATATTAATACTCAACGTCAGAATTGCGCCAATTGTCGTCAATAATGTTTCTCTTTTCCACCATAATATGCACCCCCGTTGTGAAACCTCTGAACATAGATTGGATGCATTAACCCTATGATAAACAACAAATAATGAAATGTCATCGAGTTTTAGACGACATCTGGTTCGAACTCGAATTTTATCTTGGTGTTGCTTGTTTTTGGCGTTTGAAATTGTTAACACTGGTTTTAACAGTGAGGATAAACATTTGATTGAATGTTTATTCGTGCGTGGATATACTGCTAGGCAAATATTACGCCAACTTACAGCCTCTAATTACAAAAGGAGTACAATCTATGATCTTGATGAAAAAATGCAACGATTGATGTAATACGTACTGTAACTTCCAACCCAACGATTTCAAGCAGGCAAATTGGACTGGAAATATTTAAAAGTCGAATGATCAATATTCTCAAGAAGAATAGATATAAACCTTATAAAATAAGATTATCCTAGTTTGGCAATCTGAAGATAGTCAATCTCGACATGATTTTTGCATTTGTTTTCTGCAAAAATATGAACAAAATCAGCAGTTTTTCCGAGAAATAATTCAGACTGATAAAATTCAGTAGTGATTGAGTATTGAATCTTCAGAGTGAGTATTGGTAGTTAGATTGTAAACACACATCGCCATATTAATATTCAACGTCAGAATTGTGCCAATTGTCGTCAATAATGTTTCTCTTTTCCACCATAATATGCACCCCCGTTGTGAAACCCCTACTTAATTAATGTTACATCTAGACCATATGTTATTTTCCTTTCAGATGTTTTTGGATGTTCATCAATTGTATACAGGACTCGTTTTTCAAAGTTGAAGATTCCCAGTTTTTTGGCATTGACCTTGAAACTTACAAATTCTCATAATCTTGCATGGACAGTAGCAAAAGTAAATTTCTTTGAAGAAATCTGTATACAAGCGTCTAGTTAATGCATTGTTTCCATCTAATTATCCATACACATAAGGCAAGTCAGATAGTTCATGAATAGAATATTGATGTATTTCAAAAGATGAGAAAATTGATACTTATTAAATTGGAAGAAAAAGTCACCAGATACAAAATGAAAATTCCCGCCAATACTAATGAATGACATCAGCATACAAGAAATTTTACTTTTCTGAGTTTTTGAAGGTTTAATTAATACAAAATGAAAATTCCCGCCAATACTAATGAATGACATCAGCATACAAGAAATTTTACTTTTCTGAGTTTTTGAAGGTTTAATTAAAGTTGTTTACATTTTTTCCTTAGATAATATGAATTTTCGAGAAAAACTCGAGAAACAAAAAGTTCTGATTGATAAGCGAGAAGGGATTGAAGATTTCATCCATTCATGAAAAAGGTGGTTGAATGAAAAAATTCAGATTTGAAAGCCGTTGTTTAATTAAGAATTTCTTTGAAAGTCAAGGTATTTGGCTTTTTCATTAGCGAAGAAAAAAATAAAAGGATAAAACATTTTTTCGACAAACCTCCTGATTTCAGCTGAGGAATCAGCTAAGCTGAATTAAGTTCACTTACTTAGGAAACGCCCAGTACATCAACAGAATTGTTCTTGTGAGAGCTTTTAGAGAACTCGTTGACAGAACGTGCTAATATTTAAATCGGATTGTCAGGATATGAAGATAGTTTGGAGAAACAAGAAACATTCCCATTATGCCTTACTATTTGTTAGAATCAGAAGATGTATTCACTTAAAATGTTCATATATTTATCTCCTTTTCAATTTGTATGCGAATCACTTTTGAATTATTTATGTTGTATACTTAGATGTCGAATCTTTTAATTCTCGAATCAAAGCAAAATTTTTGAACGCACAGATGAATTTATGAACGATTAACTAAGTAACTCTAACCTAACCTAATTATTCGAGCTTTCAAAGCCGGAATGTTTCACTAACTTTGAACTTTTCTTTTTTTTTGCGTCCTAACCTAACCATTTTTATTTACAAACTTACATTTATCAGTTTCATTGACGAAAGTGAATAAAATTGACATTTTGATTACTAAAAGTCTTTAATGGTTGTATTATCTGAAAAGATTGGCGGCAAAGATCAATCAAAAAAACATTTCAGGAATCCTAAATTTGTAAAGTACTTGTACCATTTATCTAGGTGAGTTTCACAATAAAATATTTTATTCGATAGATAATTTATCAAAAACGAGATCTATTAAACAGACTTACCGTTCTCATGATGCCGACGAATTTCAAAGATGACTATTCTTTCTATGGCGAAGGAGCGTAAATGATACAGCGGCTTAAATTTATTGGATACGCGAATATCTCCCTTCCTTCTATGGTGTCTGATAAGCTTTGGCATACTTTGTACACCTCAAAAAAAAATTCAATGAATCGTTAAGAGGATACGATGTGAATATTTACGGACGTAATGTTTACTGAGATATATTTGTCCTCTGAAATGTCAAATCCCCAAGATCTAGTTTTTTATCTAGATAGGACAGAGAAAAGCATTCACTGAATTTTTTGACCCATATTTAAATCGTTCATTCGATGCTGAGTTGCGAATATTTTCTTCGGTATTTGCTCCTTAGTCTTTATGAGATATTATCTGATCAATTTATTCCATGAATGACTGCAAGTTCTTTTATTGAAAATTGAAAGATACAATTTTTTTTATACAAAAGTTCATTTTCATAACTTTGTATCTGAGAAACACGTGAAATTCAACGATATAGGTGTAAACACATACAAGACATCAATATTCAACCCTACCGTAAAATGTTAAATATCCATCTCTGAAGAAGCTGGTTTTCCGATCCACTCTTCATAATCATAGTGAACCAAGGCAACATAGTAATGGTACAATTTAATCGGATGTCATGAATAGGAGCAATACACTGCAGTTTCGGTATAATTTGACCTCATCAGTATTATATACTTCCTCAGTACATGTATAAGTATACGAATTGGTGTCTTCTAACGATAGCGATTCGATACAGAAGGCTGCCATGTCACTGGTAAACAAACTTTGAAAAGCCAGCATAGCTTAACATTCATCGTGATACTGCGCACTGCGCTGAGTCGTCGATGAAGTGGTCAGAACCAGCTAACGCTCCAGAACTTGATTGGCTGTTGAGCCAGATGTACTTCATAACTCAATATCTTATAAAGACGCGAAAGTTTCCGCTATATCTGTAAACACATTGATGGCAGATTAAGGAAGCAATATCAAACTTTCCATAGAACGTCAAATGTCCTTGTCTTAAGGAGCAGGTTTTTTTCATGAAATGACCTCATCAATCACAAGCTTAAATATTGTCTTCTTTAATTACCCTGTATATATGTACGAGGTCTGGCTATTCAATAAAGAGACTGTGCACCTACAGAGCGCCCTAAAGTAGTGGGGAAAAAACGAGTAGTGCGTTGGGTATCTAGATATCTTGTCTATACACGTATCAATACACATTTTCGTTACTATTATAGTATTTGTACAGTAGCGGTTTGAAACGAACTTGTTTTTTTCTCGTGTCGAAAACCATGTGTGACAAAAACCAGAAGCAACGTATCAATCTCAAATTTCTCGTTAAATTAAATAAAACCACGACTGAGGCCTACAAGGATAAATTTTTATCTCGTGCGCGTGTTTTTGAGTTATGTGAGCGCTTCCGTGAGAGCTGAGAGAGTACTGAAGATGACCAGCGCCCAGGTTACCCTGTCACTGTTTCAACTCCGGAAACAGTGACCAAAGTCAATCAAATCGTACCTGCAGATCGTCGAATGAGTATCCGGATGATAGCCGAGGCTGTAAAAATTTCACGAGGAATTACACATGACCAAAGTCAGTGCGAAGTTGGTGCCTGCCCACAACGCGCTATCTGTAAAGCACTATTCGCCCAGTAAGTGCACTCCAGTGCTCGAACACGCGCCTTACTCGCCAGATTTGGCACCGTGCGACTTTTTTGTTTCCGAAGATAAAATCTGCCTTGAATAGGACCCGATTCGAGTCGATGGAAGCGGTTAAGCAAAAAACGGCAGAGCTCCTAAAGGCCCTCACCAAAGAAGACTTCCAGCACTGCTTCGAGCTATGGAAAAAATGTATGGAAAGGAGTGTGCCGAAGGAAGGAGTGTATATTGTAGGGGAGCATTCGAATGTAGAATAATTTTTATATGAAAACCCTTTTGCGTAACCCGTCACGTTATTTAATAGCCAAATCTCATACAGGATGCTTCAACGAAAATTAAACAGATGCTATATCTACCAAGCTATTAATTTCTGATCAAAACGCAAAGACAAGTCAATTTTTGTTTCAAGGGGGACATCTTTTGGGGTACAATACTTGCCTGAAATATCAACCCTTTAAGCGGGGGTTGCAATCCTCGAACATTTTGAATAGGGAAAATGGGTCGAGTGATATCTCAAAAGAAGGTGGTATCTTTGTCTACATCAACTTGAACGAATTTCCATTTTTAATTGAAAACTGTAAGAGATACAGGGTGAGCAACTGAAAGATAGTAAAGGCTATTTCCCTGAGACATTTCAAGTTTCAGTGAAGTAAAATGGAACAGATCCATGCTGATCAATGGCAGTCATCATCGAGTACCATCCTCATCTCGAATTTCAACCCCTAGAACAGGGGTAACCACCCTTGAAAATTTGGAAGAGGGTAGATGGGTCGAGTGATACCTCGAAAGAAAGCTATGATCTTTGTCTGCATCCCCGTGAAAGAATTTTCATTCTAACCTAGCCCATCTACCCTCTTCAAAATTTTCAATGGTGGTCACCCTTGCTTTAGGGTCTAAATTTGGGATGTGAATGATGTTTCAGAAGATGGCTGCCTTTGATCTGGAATGAATCTGTTCCATTTTTTTGCACTAATAATTGAAAAGCTCACAGCGATAGATAGTCTCCTCTCTATTTTTCAGTGGCTCACTCTGTATCTTCTACAGTTTTCAATCAAAAATGAAAATTCGTTCACGGGGATGCAGACAAAGATAATACCTTTCTTCCGAGGTATCACTCGACCCAACTACCCTCTTCCAAATTTTCAAGTGTGATCACCCCTGCTCTAGGGGTTGAAATTTGAGATAAGGACGGTACTTGATGATGACTCCCATTGATCAGCATGGATCTGTTTCATTTTACTTCACTGTTACTTGAATAGTCTCAGGGAAATAGTCTTCCCATCTTTCAGTTACGCACCCTGTATCTTTTACAGTTTTCAATTAAAAATGTAGATAAAGATACCACCTTTCTTTTTAGTCATCACTCGACCCATCTTCCCTATTCAAAATGTTCAAGGATTTCCCCCGCTCAGGGGGTTGATATTTCAGGCAAGTTTTGTACCCCAAAAAATATCGTCCTTGAAACAAAAATCGGCCTATTTCTGCGTTTTGATCAGAAATGAATATATATATATATATATATACAGGGTAATTGAAAAAGACAATATTCAAGGAGGTGAACATAGGTCCGCTAATACTTCATTACCGATGTACAGGGTGTTGAAGTTCAATCGAAAGATGCAAATATTTTGGATATTTCGCAAACGGCTCGAGATATTGAGGTTAAATTTTGGGGGATAGAATACTTTCAAAGACGCCCAATTTTTAATACGAACAATTTTTTGCATTCACCAGTGGCACGCGTATAGGCACAACGCGGGTTATTCTCACAGAAAAAACTAAAACGCTACTGATTTCTTCAAAATTAAATAATATTTTTCAGTTTTTCAATCATCTTCCAAGAAAAAAGCTCCCTTGACATTATTTCATACGACGCAAAAATTTTGAGTTAAGAAAATTAGAAAAGAAAGTCCATACTTTCATTGTACGAGACGTATTCTTCGATTGAAAGAACCATCGTAGTATACTTCTTTTTATCATTTATCATAAATAGCTTATGTTTGATAATCAAAAGTTTAATTCAAGAGCAAAATAAAGATTTTTGTGTATCACCTATAACTCTTGAGAAATTACAAAAGCTGTTCAAAGTGACCTATTCCAGCTTGAATGCAAGATTTCAGTGTTCTCTTCATTGATTGGCGAACTTTTTCAAAAACACCAGAATCTGTTCTTATCGAGTTGCACCCAGCAATAATTCTATTGTCCTCAACATCCTCAACATTTGCCACGAGGAAACTGTTAACCAAAGTCTTCAAATGACCCCACAGGAAGAGATCGAAGGAGTTTATGTCTGGGCATCGTGCAGGCCAATCCAGTGATTCCATACTCTTGAGTTGAGAAGTCACGAGCGAGCTGACTGAAATGATGTGCGCCATCGTGCATAAACCACATCGTTTCTCCTATTGCCAAGGGTACATCCTCCAAAAATAGTACACATCCCCCGTAAGTGTCCCCTGGTAGAAATGCTGGTCCAATTAGGCAGTTACCCACAATGCCAATCCAAAGTTCAACGTTCAACTGATGAAATCAATTTTCATATGTTTGATGTGGATTTTCTTCACACTATATATGATTATTTTAGGAATTTCTTATGTAATTTCTTGAAAAACTTTCTTCATCAGTGAACAGGATCAGCATAAGAAATTGGGGAATGTGAATCAACTTACGCAAAAGCTATTGACAATTCGCAATACGGGCAGGAAAATCGGTAAGAAGAAGTGCTTGTTCGTGATGTAGTTGGAATAGATAAAACAAATTTTCAAATTTGCCAAACAGTTCCACTGCTGACACCTAAGGCGTCATCCATTTTTCGAGTGGAGGTACCAGGATCGTTTTGAATCATTGCGAGAACCTCATTTTCTAGCTATACCGTTCCTACTTCCCTTGGCCTTCTTGCTCCTTCATATCGTCTTCATGTGCATTCGTATAACGATCCATGATAACAGATTTGAAATTCAAATTCAATAGATCCATATTATCGGAAAACAAAAACACTCAAATGACACTGACGTCAATCACTTTTGAGTACATCTATGAGCATAGAACAGGTATTAATGGAATCGCAAGGATTACTACAAGACATTTAAACAATTTTTCACTCAAAAACTGAGCGTCGTACAAAAAAATGTCAACAGAGCGTTTTCCTTGGAAAATAATTGAATAATTCAATTCTTAGTTTTTTCTTTGAAAAAACCTTCGTTGTAACCATACGCCCATATGCGCGCCACTGGGGTATCCAAAATATTGTTCGGTATTGAAAATTATGCGTCTTTGAAAGTTTCCGATATACTCAAAAATTTCACCTCAATATCTCAAGCTGTTTATGAAAATTTCTCAAATTTAACTGCTCCATTTAATTTAACTTTAAAACCCTGATGATGTGCTTCTATGGTCAAGGAAATGTTTGAAACTCGGCGGAGGCCATTTCAAAAATATACAATAATATATTTTGATGGTTCATTAATTGGGTTCCCATATTTTTGTTTCTTATATTCGTTTATGTTGAAAAAGATATTTAGTGGTTTTTCGTTTTATGTATGTTTTTTCAAGTAATTATTTGATTACCGATACATGTTACTCTTAAGTTTTTGATAGAAAAAACAGCTGAACCGTATTGAAGAAAAATCAAATAATGCATTTCACATTAGATATTCAGTATGATCTGAAAAATTGTCGACCTGCATATTTTTATTATTGATTTCATTGATAGTTTACCATGACATTAGTCCCATGATTTTTTGACGTGTTAGATCTGTATGAATTGTAGATCCAGATTCAAACACAAATCAGATTATCCATCTACAGGCAGTTTTCATTATCCCTTTTCTAAAAATATGAAATTTGGGCTGAGTACCGCCTTTCAATTTTTTTTCTTCGTGAGTCGATTAAGTAAGATGAGCCTGAAAATATGAAGAATTTTGGTGAACAGAGTCTAGTGTTATGATTAATGAAGCATTTGACTAAAACCAAATAATCACACTGCATCTCGGAAGTTTTGATGAGTTGGAGTTATTCCCATTACAGTATGACCTTTTTGTCTGGAAACACTGCATAACTGCTTAATTTTCACTCCTAAAAACTCTTATTCTGTGCATCATACAAAAAATACAGAAATAATTGAATCAGAAAAATTGATGGGCTTTTCGAAAACACACTAACTTTGAGAAAATAATCAGTGGCGTAGAAGCGTGGCTCGAAGAAAGTGTTATAGAATACCATGATATATCACTAGACAAACTAGATTCCGAGAATTGCTCTAGAACATAAAGCAATTTTCAGACACTGTCTTACTGTCTAGAAATGAGCCGAATTTTTTCGATCGAGGAAGCCTGTAGTTTCGAGTTTTACTTAAGGAACGCCTGTATAAAATAACTGTCCTTTTGTCATTGGATAATTGATAAAATTTAGGGAAAAAATTCAAAGCAGTAGTTATCGAATTTTCGAAGTCAAATTAAAAAATATCAATATGAATTAAACTCTGTTTTCCTAAATTTCATAAAAATTGTTCAAAGTGATGACCATTCACTTCTAGATATAGTTCTACTCGGCGCATAACACCCTGTGATGTGGCTCGCCTCAGTTCTTCAACATCCAACTGCATGAAAGCATTTTGCAATCTATTATTCAAATCATATCTTGAAGGTACAGGTTAAGAATAAATTTTATTTTTCAACGTTCCCCAAAGATAAAAATCCATAGACGTTAGGTCAGGTGACCTTAGAGGCCACAAAGTTCGTTCCAATTCATAAATCTTCAAACATATCAGTTAAAACTCTATAATTTTCATTGGTGCGATGAGCTGGTGCTCCATCGAGTTGGAACCAACAACGCCTTGATTCAGCTACTGATAAAATGTCAACGAAGTCACTTACTACCATCCTCAAAATCTCCATATAAACTTCACTATTTGATTTTTCATCATACATAAAATACTGAAGTCCGTTGTCCTTCAAAAGTGCAAACTCTTGTTTGATTCCAGGTAATTTGAGGATTTTGGTAGGCCAAAAAGTGTGAGTTATTCCGGTTGAAAACTCCCTCATTAGAAAATTTGGTCTCACCCGTCCAGATAATCCTTTTGAGAAAATCGGGATCCTCTGGTGTTCTGAGAAGAAGCATCTAACACAGTTCTATTCGAAGCTGTGGATAGCCAGCTTGTAGAGTTTGGACCAATGAAAATTCATAGGGGTGCAGTTTATGTGTTTTTAGAATTCTGCGAATAATACTATTAGGTAAATTCAGATCTGCTCCGCAGTTATTTTATGTGGGCTACCTTCGATTATAACGTTCATTTTATTATACCCTTCGATCGAAACTGCAACATCGCTTAGGTATAATAATAGTATATAGAGAAGGGAATGACCGATTGGAGAAATTTTCATTTTTCGTCTTGAATGGTATGCGAACTAAGTGCCGACAATATTTTCAATGCTGTGGCACTGCCGGTTATACCGGAAGTTGACACCATTTTCGTTATTTCAAATGGCATAATGTATGTTTCTTTTTTTTTATTGTAAAAAATTGAATTCTGAACAATTTTTTTCCGAATATCATTGCCATCTGAAATCAACCGAAAGAGAGGTAAGAAGGCATCATACAAATACGAAAGATCGTTCAACATCGATTATTTCTAGCTCGTTGTAAGTAAAGAGGCTCATTCAGTAGAATTCGTTCCTTTGAAGGCTTCACGGTATATAGGGTGTTTCCAAAACATATGGCAAATCGTAGTACATTCAAAGGTATAAAAGTCCGTTTTTTCAAATTAGACCACCTATCTTTGCACACACCATTTAACCCTTTCCGTCTACCTAACCTAAATGCATCGTTTCCGAGTTATTCGCGATTTTATCCCAAAAATTATGATTTTTCGCGGCAGGACCCAGAAATTCGTAGATTATACGACCGGAAATCTCTCAACTAATGAATTTCGATCTTTCAATGCGAGATCCATCTCAAAATCTTCATCAAAGTAGTTCTGTTCAGAACTCCGATGAAAAAAGTGCGAAATCAATTACTATTGAAGTGGATTGAATCTGAGTTCTACTTCTTTTTTTTTTCTAGTAGGTATTCTCGATTACACCCACGCTATACTGGGTCTGTCCAGACCACAAAAAAAATTTCTCCAATCGGTCTTTCCTTTCTCCATATACTATTGATATCCCATTTCGCGTGGACACCCAGTATAGAATTACACTTAGCCGATGTTGCAGTTTTGATCGAAGGGTATAATAAAATGAACTTTATCATCGAAGGTAACCTACATACAATAACTAGATTTTTTGTCTATCGTATCTCCATTCATCAAACTAGTCTGGTTCATCGAACCTATATCTATTGAAGAGTAAACATATTTTATTTGAGCCAAGGTATATTAGATTATGCATCGTAGAAACAGTGTAAATACTATATTACTGCAATTGGATATATGACGCATAGTACAGCGAATTAAAATCTTGAAATAATATTTGAGGTTCAAGTTTGAAGAACGGAATGGCTTTGAATACTCCCAATATTCTGTATTGTCGAAGCTCTTAGAAAGGATGTTGAAACAATGGATTACAATATCAACAAAACTAAACTATTTTACGATAATTTTGTTATAGAAAACAGTTTCATAACATACCACGCAGTAGAGGTGAATAGGTAGAACAGGTGGAATCTCCATATACCAAAACAAACTATGAAAATGATTATGCTATAGTTAATTAAATATTACAATGAAGAGGATATGCGTCAAGAAAGGCATCGAGAATATCTCGACTAATTTATAAATACATGTCCAAGTACTACATATTTTGGCGGTTTAATTTTTCGAACAGCGATAGCATTCGCTGAAATTATATTATAGAAAGGCGTTCATGGGACATTAAAGCTGATTATAGCTTATTTCTACTCTTTATTTTATTTTGGTACTGAAAAAATCTTTTGTGAGTATATGATGAATGAAATCAGGAGTGATCTCGCAAGCAAATTCTGTTAGTTTTTATTCGAATATAGTTTAGTAATAGATTTGTAAATATTTTATGGAAATTTCTTGTCCTGTCTTCGACATAGTACTCCAGGCTTTTCCATTTTAGATATTTCAGAGTGGCCGCTATGTAGAATATTGCAAGTATAGAAAAATGACCAGCCTATCTCCCTTTCCGAATTCCGAGGATAATTCGTTGGTGAAAACTGATCGCAGTTATCTTCTTATCTTTTCGAGTTATTCTGGATTCCTCAATCTTCCGGGATATTGGCGTATGCCAATATGTCACCTTCAAAAATATGTGAAAATCATCACGGATCGACAAGAACATCTGTGCTGGTGAACTAGCCCCTCCTCTTGTTGCGCGTTATCTTTACCTATCCAGGGAAATAATTGTGAATGTCATTCATTTCATGCAATTGAGAAGGAAAGTGAAATGATTCTGTAATTTCTTCGTAAAAGGTTCTAGAACTTGTAGCTGTCGCAAAAGAGTTAGGTTTGCGAAATGTGCAAAAAATTTCGAGCGAAATAAAAAAGATTTGAGATGGCGAAAATAACAATTTTTCAACTGCCCATAAAATGAGGAGAAAATCAGCGAAGAAGTCAGAGCTCGATGACTTCGATAGAGCTCTGCTCAGTAGGTTCGTCGTCAATTCTTACGTTGCCGATAAAATCATAACCACATTAAAGCGAATCCATCAAAAGTTCGTCGAGTTATCGACGAACTTTTGATGGATTCGCTTTAATGTGGTTATGATTTTATCCTACATATTCATTCTTAAATGAATATGTAGGATCACGAAAGAGCATTCGAATTCTGAGAGGAATGAAGTTCCGTTGGATTAAGACGAAAAGGAATAGAAGGCTTCTTATGGAAAAACCTGAAATACAGCAACTACGTTTGAGTTATTCAAAAAGCATCAAAACCCTCAAGAAAAGAGGCCAATAATTCACACGGAGGAAACATATATTCATTCCTTCAATACAAAACAAGAAGGCTTGGAGTGACGAGACAAACGACGGCTTACGTCAGCCTGTTTCAAAAAGACCACCAGTAATGAATGTGGTTTCGTACGAAATGCATATCTGGCCTTTAAGTCCAATTGTAAAACCGGTGATTAGCACGATGATATGAATTTCGCAAAGTACGAAAAATGGTTGAGGAAAAAACTTATTCCAAATTTACCACCAAAAACTGTGTTAGTGATCGCTAAAGCTCCATATCATAATGTACAAACAGAAAATCATCCAAACATGGCTTCCCGAAAAGAAGAAATGAACGCAATGTCGAAATATTGCCTTCGCAGATGGGATGCTCAAAGTAGAACTTTATAATCTGATTTAATTGCACAAACCCAGATATAAGACGTATGTTATTGACAAACTCTTGAATGATCAGGGACACGGTGTACTTAGACTTCCCCCATATCATACTGACTTAAACCCGATTGACAAAGTTTGGGCAGCCATGAAAGTTTATGTAGCTGACAGAAATGTTGATTTCTCAATGAAAAATGTGGAAATTTTTTTTTTGCAAGCAGACAATAGTGACAGCAACAGCGAGTCTTCTAGTTTTGATGAAGAGCTATCTGACATAGCAAATTTTCAATTTTTCAATATACTTATTTTGCGTTTCATATTTGAATTGTTTGCAAAAATTATCTAGATGAATAAGGTTTTTACCATTTTTAATGAATTTGTATTATTAAACTGACAACCAGGTAAATCCGAATCATTCGTGCTAACGATAGAGCAATACGATTGTACCTCTCAAAATTTCCCTTTTCTTTGTTATCTCGTTAATTATACAGGGATATCCACCGGGACCGTCCGTTAAAAACTTTTTGAGTTCCAATTACAATATCAAGCTGAAATTTTATACGCGGCCATAACTAGCGATTTCCAATTGAAGTGAAATATTTTCGAAGTGATACCATTTCCGGTTATACCGGAAGTGGGTAATCACTTTGTTATTTCAAATGGCCATCTACCATTTTTATTAAACATCTAGAACCGACATTTGAGCAATGCATAAAATACCCAAGTTGTTGGCACTTATCTGTCGAAACTTTTGACAAATTTAATTATTTTTGTTATAAACTCGATTTTTGAGGAACATTTAAAAAAATTGTAGCTCGTAGATCTTTAGCACTACAGACACAATTTTTGCTTGGGTCGATAGAAAAAGGATCAATGAATTCTTTAAGCAGTCTACACATGTCTAATGTTTATTGCTTTGTTTTGTATGATTTTTTTCAATTTGGCTTTTTTCAAACAGCAATAACTCAATTTTTTAAATGGCACGTGCCAATTTTCATATCGCCATCAGATGAAGCGTCAAATTTCAGATGGAATTGTACCAGCATGTGCTATACCCATCTCTTATAATTCCGAAATAATTTGGGAATATATTGAATTTCGATGATTTTGCCAGAACTAACAGAGAATGCTTTGAAATATTTGAATCAAGTAGCTGAACTGGCTACGCTCACCTGACAGGTGCCTAAAATTAATGTACTTGTCACTTCGTTCATTCAAATTTAATATTTCAACAAGATTTTTGGTCATTTGAAGTGAAAATTTTTGAAAAACACCAGATTGATAATCAAATGGCTGATTATTCGAACGAGGATATGTTTAATCTATTTTGTCAAAAGTAGTGGATAGAACTTGCAGGCAATTCAATAAACAATTTCCAAATTTGGCGCCTATGAATAATACAAAATTTCGAAGGATTAGAAGCAATTTTCTGCAATTTGGAGGAACAAAATACATAGAAACTAGAAGAAAACCAATTCTCGAGGACGACGACAATCACATTAATACGCTAGCGTATTTTTGTGCCAATCCACATGCGTCCATGTAGTCAGCATCAATGGATATTGGATTGAGTTATACTTCCATTCAAAGAATCCTTAAGAAACATAACATGCACCCGTATTCTTTTATCATCTTTTATCTACAAAATTGAAACCAACTGACCTTCCCAAGCGGCTAAATTTCTGTGAAAATTTATTAATTCGGCTTCAAGAAGATGAGTCAATTCTGCAAAAAATTATATGGTCTGATGAAGCCAGGTTCAATGAAAGTGGAATAACCAACAGGAGAAATCGACATTTTTGGGCCACAGAAAATCCGAATTTCATTGAGGTTATTGATTTCCAAAATAAACTCAGCGTGAACGTTTTTGTAATTTTAATGAATGATTTGTTGGCTTATCACATTTATGAGGAAAATCTTAATGGACAAAGATACCTGGAAATTTTGAGAGGAACATTAGCAAATTTTTTAGATGGATTACCCCTTAACATTCTGAGGGATTGCTATTACCAAATGGATGGTGCACCAGCACATAAAACACGAGCTGTAGATCGGCAGCTAACAGAAATGTTCGAGGATAGATGATGGGGTAATCAAGGACCAAATTTATGGCCTCCGCGTTCTCCGAACCTGACGCCCCTTGATATTTATTCATGGGGCAAAATCAAGAGTGAAGTGTATCTTATTCCTGTAAAAAGTAAAGAAGAGTTACTAGAGCGCATTCATAATGCTTTTCGTAATATTGATCCTGAGGAAACTAGGAGTCAACTCATGTTCGAATACGAGCTGTCAAGTGTATCGAGCAAAATGGGGCCCATATTGAACATTTATTCAGATCGTAAATTAGTATTATCGTATGACGTTTGCTTTCATTTATTCGTATTAATGTAATTATATTCGATGATTGGTTTTCGCTCAGTTCCTACAATTTTCATTCATCCGAATTGTAATAAATTGCTTTTAATGCTTCGAAACTTTATTTAACTCTTAGTCGGTAAATTTGGAAATTGGTTATTGAATTGCCTGCAATTTCTACACACTACTCTTTGACATTCGCCATGAATTAAAAAGAGATTAAACATATCCTCGTTTGAATAATCAGCCATTTTATTATCAATCTGGTGTTTTTCAAAAATTTTCACTTCAAATTACTAAAATTCTTGTTGAAATATCGAATTCGAATGAACGAAGTGACAAGTACATTAATTTTAGGTACCTGTCAGGTGAGCGTAGCCAGTTCAGCTACTTGATTCAAATATTTCAAAGCATTTTCTGTTAGTTCTTGCAAAATCATCAAGATCAAGATCATCAAGATTCATATATTCCCAAATTATTTCGGAACTATAAGAGAAGGGTATAGTACATGCTTATATAATTCCATCTGAAATTTGACGCTTCATCTGATGGCGATATAAAAATTGGTGCAATTTGAAAACATTGAGTTATTGCTGTTTGAAAAAGGCCAAATTGAAAAAATCATACAAAACAACGCAATAAACATTCTTCTTCTATCTACCCAAGCAAAAATTGTGGTATCACTTCGAAAATATTTCACTCCAATTGGAAATCGCTGGTTATGGCCGCGTATAAAATTTCAGCTCGATATTGTAATTTGAACTTAAAAAGTTTTTAACGGACGGTCCCGGTGGATATCCCTGTATATAAACCCATCGAGGTATCACAAAATTACTAGGTACTTAGAACAACATAGTTTTTAAACCTTTGCCTCA
The DNA here is from genome assembly GCA_013387265.2 of Cryptolaemus montrouzieri. Classification (NCBI taxonomy): domain Eukaryota; kingdom Metazoa; phylum Arthropoda; class Insecta; order Coleoptera; family Coccinellidae; genus Cryptolaemus; species Cryptolaemus montrouzieri. The sequence continues at coordinate 35,925,662 of JABFTP020000185.1, read as the reverse complement.
AATACCTATTGAAGATCAACCTTCAATTACTATATTTCATTCTATTATACATATTCCAGGTGTTCTTGAAAATTTGAATTAAAAGGTGAAAAAAAAAAGTACTTATTATGAAGGTTCAGTTAGAAAAACCCCGAAAATTTCCCGTAGTCTCACTGGTGATGAGTCTGTGACTCACTTCTTCGTAACAGAAATTGAAATGATCGAGTTCTTCGAAATGCCATATGCCTAAGAGGGATAATTTTCTCAAAAAGCCCTTACGCCAACCCTGGTAGCTATTTGACATTACATTGCTGAACGTATTATTTATATTACTTCCTCCGCTTGCTATCTCTTCTGTTCTTTGTGCTTCTTATAAGAATCTCAACAGCACAGATATTCATGTCGACTTGTAGAATGTAGGGACGTATTTAAATCTAACCAAACCGAAAGTGCGTACACCTGCCTTGGACAAATACGACATATAGAGAGTTCCAGCAGTTAAGAGGAATAAGAAATCAAAAGATTTACATAGTAGGTACCACAGGGTATTGGCACGCCCGCAGCCACCAAAAATGAGCTCAGATCATGTTAGATCAGAAGTTCCAGTCACGCCGAGGTCGAAGTTCAATGCAACAGCACTAAGGAGATGACCGTCGAAATATTGAGAAGATGGATTATTGGATCCTATATGCAGCATTACGCACTTGTTCACCTTCAAAGGTAGTAGCCATCTTAAACAAATTAAAAACTACGGCGAAGAGAATAGAAAAATCTATTACCTGGATGAAACGTGGGTGAATGCTGGGCACACTAAATCAAGTGTTTGGGTAGATGCATCGGTCAAAACAGCCTGACAGGCTTTCCAAGAAGGTTTATCGACTGAATTGAAGAATCCCACAGGTGAGTGGTAGATAGATTATGCATGAATAATTCATGTATAATATAATATAATATTCATGATTTTCAAACGACACACAAGTTCTGTTGGTTCGTTTTTGATTGAAATCGCTAATTTCTTGATAAACTTATTTGATTTTTATTCTAATTCCAATCTTGATTTGAATCATGCTTACTCTGTATCAACAATAGACGCGTCATCAGGTATTTCATCATATTTTTTGAAACCATAATTTTATCTAAAACTAACTGCAGAATGAAGGTTTTCGAATACCCTTTATGAAAATATTCCTGTTATTCCTTGCTATAGGGTAAAACCCATACATACTGTTCATTATCTAGTACCTGATACCATAACAATTCTGTTTCGAATTGTTAGCATGCCGCTTTCTTTCAAGGACGTTCTATATCATGTTTTCAATCTATATTTACAACAGCAATAGGATAATTCAATTTGGACGAATAGATGGGATCTTATTAAGGGTCTGTTGCTACTTCTGGGTTTTTCTTTATCTCTATTGCTACTGTAAATTAACTTAAGTAGGTTGTGTACCACCTACCTGTCGTCGAAAGCTTTATCGGTGATTTAACTCAATTCTTTAATTATCAAAATTAAGTATTTTCATGAATTATGAGATTCCACATGATTGAGTTAGATGAAAATTGCCACATGTAATCATTAATAGAAATCATTTTTATGTCTTTGCAGGTAAAGGCAAGAGACTCATCGTTTGCAATATTGGAAGTGATACTGGATTCGTTCCCGACGCACTGTGGTCATTCGAATCGAAGAAATCTGGTGACTACCACGAAGAAATGGATGGACCCAACTTCGAAGAATGGTTTGAAAATATTTTACCGAAATTGGAAGACGGATGTGTCATCGTTTTGGACAATGCGTCTTATCATTCTAGACTCACAGAAAAACTCACGACATCTGCCAGTAGAAAAGCAACTATTCAAGAATGGCTACGTTAAAAAAATATTGCTTTCGGGGATGATTTTATTAAAGCAGAGCTTCTTTGAATAGTCAAAACCCACAAACCAGCGTATAATAAATATGTAGTAGATGAAATGGCTCGAAACCAAAATAAAATCGTGTAGCGACTCCCGGCCTATCATTCCGAGCTCAATCCCATCGAACTGGTTTGGGCTGAGATGAAGAATTATGTGGCATCTAAGAACACATCATTCAAATTCCAAGACACGAAGAAGCTTTTCGCCGAATCCATTGGAAGGATTGATGCTGTCAAGTGGCAAAACTGCATTAAGCATGTCGTAGAGAAGGTCGAACCGAGAATGTGGCAATTAGATCACATAATAAACGAACAACTGGATCCTATTATTGTCATTCTCGAGAATGATTCAAGTTCATCGTCTGAATCTGATAATGACAATGATAATCCTTGATGTCCTTTTTTATGTAACTCTTGTAATATATATGTTTCAATAATGTTCTACTACCAGAAAATAAACCTACAACATCATTTGCGTATTACATTGCCTGTTTTTTATGATAATTCAATCAGTCATATCCGAAACTATTGCGTGAATACTTCATTTTAGAATGAAATTCTACATCATTGATGTCCATTACTTAATTCAGAGTTCAATTTCGTGATCAAATGGAACCCAATCCCTGGATTCAACCCTGTGTGATACACGTTCAGGCCTCGAGGGTTTGTTTTGTTTACACTCTCTCTTTTCGTTGTATCAAGTATAGGCTTTGTCATAGTCTCTATGTTAAAGTTGAATTTTAGCGTTAATCACCATACCAGAAATAGCAATAGTCGAGTAATAATTTGGTATTAATAATAAAAATTGATCATCATTGGAAAAAATCAAGTCTACGATTCTATCTTGTTGTTTATACGAAATCTTTTCAAGGTTTGAGTATGCTATAAATCGTTTGAAGTCGCCTGAATCAGAAAGTGTTGACGACCACCAAAATCCATTGGTGAACACCCTAGGAGACTACGAGGAAGACGAATAGAGAAAATACAAGAGGCCCTGGATGGTGCTTCGAGAGGACCCGGATTAGCGATAAGAATCTTGTAAAATAAATATGTTAAGACCGTCGTCACTAGGACGACAGAATGAATTATACTCAATTTAAATATTTTAGGTTACATTCAGATCTCTCCGATTATGGCTGAGAAGCCAAAAATTGTTATATTTTTCCTATCAATCAATAAGAGATGTAAAGTTAAAAGTTGTAAAACTAGTACTTGAATAAAGATTAGGTTAAAGTGAAAGAAGCAGAAAGTGAATCTGGATTCCTAGTAAGTGGCCAGGTAACATAACCATAGTCGAAATCGCCTGCGACAATGAGGTTAGTATTCAGTGAACGACGGCCCAAGCATGTTATTGGATGCACGGGGATGGGACGGTAAATACATACCGAGTTGATGTCTATATTGTTTTTGCATACTCTCTTATGTAATGCTACTAAACCAGGTATATGGAACCTTACTGGGTGTATTGCAACATTTTCTACGATTTCAACACACAAGTAGATAAAATATAGATATTAATTTAATGTGTGATGTCTTCATTATTCGATTTTCTGAACATCCTGTAAACAGGTAATTACAGAGACTACTAACGAATAATGTGATATATACATTACTATTTTCACCTGTAAAATATCTTCAGTATGTCTTTCTTCAAAAAATTTCATTCCGAAGGTCTTCACTTGAGGCTCACTTGAAAAATTATTTTTATTTTGAAACCGCTGCAAAGTGTCAAGACAAGGGAGCATACCAGCTACGGTACTTCAAGAGAGCAATACTGCCTGTAGCCAGAGCCCGTAAGAAATGGACAGTTTGGAAGGGAAGCCACCAAACTTCGCTTTTCCCTGGTGAATCCATTATAAAAACAAAACCTAAGGATATATTTGTGCCATGCGATGCGGTCAGCGACCAGCGCTATCTGGGGTCCGGGCCTAGGGGTGTGAAATAAGCTACCGGCCACGGTCAGGTGGGTACCAGGCCTAACGTAGAAAATGAGAGACTGGACTGGATAACAAGGAAAATAAACAGCCACTGAAAATAGCGACATGGAATGTGCATACTCTTCTTTCAGGCAGCAAAGTTGAGAAATTCTGCTCTGGAGCTGAACAGATTGGGAATCGATATCACGGGAATGAGCGAAATAATATGACCAGGAAATGGGCAGTGCAGAACGGAAGGCGCGACGCTTTAATACTCAGGATCTCCTGCTGAAGATAGACACCATAGACACGGAGTAGCCATACTAATAAGAGTTACTCAGTTACTCAGAATAAATCTCGCCCAGGTCTACGCACCTACTTCAGATAGTTACGAAGAGGAAATTGAGAAATTTAACGAGGAATTCGAGGAAAATCTATCAATTACCAAGAATCGGGACATAGCTATCATTTTAGGAGATCAATGCAAAGATTGGAAAAGGAAGATTACGAAATGTTGAAGGATACTGTGGATTAGGTAGGAGGAATGCTAGAGGCGACTGACTTGTACAGTTCTGTCAAGAATGGAACTTAATATTGACGAACACATGGTTTCAGCTGCCTCCAAGAAGGCTTTACACTTGGAGGTCGCCACAAAAGGCTCCAGACAATATAGTGCGAAATCAAATCGACTTCTTAGCCATCAATAGTCGCTATCGTAATGCGGTAAAAAGCGATAAAACATACCCAGGAGCTGATATACAATCAGACTACAATGTTTCAGTTGAAAAATTTCACGTGAAACTTAAAAAAACCTCACTCCCTGAATATCTAAGAAGCTTGAATTGAACTTAGATTGAAAGAACCAGGGAGAAATGTGCGAAAATGCTTGACCAACGGTTGATAGCTATGGAGCCGTTAGATAAAGTGGAGGATATTTGGACCAGCTTTAGAAACATCGTGGAGAATATACAATACAGCAATACAGCAGATAGGACATAATGAGAAGAATCATGAGCGGATAACAAATGAAATTCTTTAACTGATGGAAAGGAGACGAGAAAGTAAAGGGAAGTCGGACTATAAAAACATATAGCTAACCATCAAACGAGAAATAATCGAGGCGGAAGAACTATGGCTAAACAACAAATGTTGAGAAATTGAGGAGTTTGAGGAGAAACACGAAAACTTTAACCTGCATAAAAAGATCAGAGAAATGATAGGACCAAAATAATCTCATAGTGTCCCTAGACTATTGCATGAAAATAAAAGGCTAGTCGTTGAAGAAGAACAATCAGCAGATATTTGGAAATCCTATATAAGTGAGGTGTTCAGTGACCAGCGTTCGATAATATCTGAGGAAAACGTGATGTTGGAGGGACCAGAGATACTCAAAGAAGAACTGAGGAAAGCCATCAATCGGATAAAAAATAGCAAAGCTGTAGGTCCTGATGAGATCGGAAATCGTGTAGTTGATAGATATAGACGAACTAAGACTGTCTTAAATCCATTTTCATAACGATATCTAAGAGAATGAAAAGCCAAGACCTGAAATGATTCCCGGCTGATTAGTTTATTGAGATATTTCTTCGGATAAAACACTCTTGATTATGGTGAAAAATATATGAGGGGATTACTGTGACTCAGTTCAGATTTCGAAGTGAACTTGGAAGAAGAGAGCGTTGTTTTCGGTGCACGTGCTCGTTCAAAAATGTCTAGACCAGTAAAAATTGGTATACATCTGCTTTATAGATTTCGAGAAAGCATTTGATAACGTCAAGCATAATATTCTTATGGAGCTACTGAAAGGTATAAGTCTCGATAGAGAAGACACAAATATCATTGTAAGCCTAAACTGGAACCAAAGTGTACATTCAACCTTTATTCCGAAAATATCTTAGGGAGAGCTCTAGATGGTAAAGAAAAAGGCATAAAGGTGAATGTCCATTGGATAAATAATATCAGGTGATACGATTCTCTTAGCAGATAGTCCAAATGATCAATAGTTCCATCTAGATAGAGAATACAATGCATGTAGAGAAGTAGGACTCAATACGAATACATCCAAAACAAGAGTCATGACAGTAAAAAAGACTAACCATCTCATATACATCAAACGAAAACTAGTTGAACAAGGAAGCCGTTACAAATACCTTGGTTGCGTATTCACAGAGGACTGGAAAGCCAGATGCCGAAACCAAACAAAGAATAGACATAAGATGTCGAGTCACACAATATTACGTGATTCTGCGTTGCTTTTCTATGGTTGGGAAGTATGGACTCTGAAAATGGCAAACATGAACCGAATTGAGGCCTTTGAAATGTGACTTTACCAGCGAATGCTCAAAATTCCTCGGGTGGTCAGAGTTACTAATGATGTGGTCTTCAAAATAACGAACAGATTCCGTACGCTCCTACAAACAGTAAAAGAATGCAAGGTAGCCTACTTCGATCATATATTCAGAAATGGTAAATACGATCTACTGCAACTAATCATGGAAGGAAAGATCGAAGACAAATGAGGACTGGGTCGAAGAAGATTTTCATGGCTCAAAAACTTGAGGGAGTGGTTTAATGCCAGAAGTGCAGATAATCTGATTAGACTGGCACAGAACAGTGAAGAATACAGCCTGATGGTCGCCAACCTCCATTAAGGAGAGGGCCCTTAAAGAAGAAGAAACCGCTGCAGATAGTTATACAACTTCCGAATGAAGGTTCGGTTCCATTTTGTTCCATTCAGAATAAAAAAGTGAGTTCTTCTTCTGGTAATAAGAATATTTTAAAACTATATTTTATTGGACCGGTATATTACAGTGATCATATGTCTTTGACTTTTACTTAAAGAAAATCACAAATTTCAGTTCCGGATCGACACTCTGGACAATTCATTCTTGCTCATTCCCAAGAGACATTTATTAAAAATCACGGTGGAGTTTTTGAAAGTTTGTGAGATTTATTTGGATTTTCCATGTTTCGCACATGAACAAGTGTATGTCGCATTGTCGCGCATAGGAAAAATGATATATCTTCGGATTTTTGTATTCAGCATTCAACACCAAACTTCAACATATTTTGAGTTTTATAAGTATTCAATAGTTATTTTGCATTATTTACTTATTATTTGTTATTAACACCTTAATATGGGACAATATTGAGGTGAAAATTTGTTGGTTTCGTGCATAATTGCAACTTTGCGACGCTGCGAAATTGTTCCAAGGCAGGACAACTTGTGCTGCTTGTGTTTGTTACTTGTGCTAGTTAGCTTATCTACATTTTACTTTGTGCAGAATAATCGCCTAATATATAAATATATTATCCACTTATTCGCGCTCTGTGTTCAAACTTAAACTTCTGCACTTCGCGCTCTCTTCTTATATACAAATACGAATTGTTGTAGAACCTTTGCGTAACTTCGGCTCTGTTCCAGATCTTCGTTCGAGAACCTTCCGGAAACGGCAACACTGATTTCTTCGTAATACGGTGCACTGAAACCTTTGAATCTTTCTCGAAGTCTCCCGAAACTGCCCCGTACTCGTTAGTCCGCTGGATAGTTACAGGATAGGCTTCAGGGACGATTGGATATCGTTAAACTGCCCCCCTCTAACCACTGTTCTGTCCCAGAACTGAGTATTTGGCCAATATGACGATATCGGCATTTATCTCCTTTGTTGATGGAAATAACATTCAACTGTCTTCTCTTCTTGTCTCTAAGGCATATGATGGAAACAGCACACGAGAACTTCCATTGTGATTTCTTGGAAGATAACTTCTATCATGCTCCGTACTGTTCTTCAATCTAACTAGTCCAACCCACAACCAAGTTTCGGTATGGAAAGTTTCTTCACACCCTGCTTGACCAAGTGTTCTTTTGAGTAAGGCTAACCATAAATCTTCATATCAGGGTTTCTAGTGTGAATAATCTTTAGTCTTCAGGTAGTAGACCGCTCTTCCTTCAACATCTAGTTTCAAGGTTTTGCCTACTGTAGACAGTTGCTGTCTTAGTTCAAAAGGTCTTCCATATTTAGCCTTGAAAATTCCCGCGATGCCCTTATCCATTCGGAGATCAATGTGCAGTGGCGTATTCTTTGACTACTTGGAAAAGATCTTGTTGTATTTCTCTGGTAACTCCAAATCTAGCTTTTCCAGTGCTGCTATAGTTAGCCATAAAACGATCGTAGTTCCTAGCTTCATTCACTTGAAGATTTTTCGACTTGTCTGTGATAATACGTGCCTCCTCAACTTCCTGATGTTGACACGATGTCGTTGATCCTTTTCATGACTTTGTAAGGACCTTCCCAATGTCGCTGTAGTTTTGGAGACAAGCCACGTTTTCTCTGTGGGTATTAAAGCCATACGAGATCTCCTACAAAAAATCCACGTTCAGGAGCTTTGAGGTCATAGCGGTTTTTCATTCTATCACTGGCAATCTGCATGTGCTGTATGACCTTCTTATGAATATAATCCATTTTTCGCTCCAGATTAGTGACAATCTTCTGCAGCAAAATCTTCTGCAGCAAAATCTTCTCCAGGCTTACACCCGAATTCCAGATCACATGGCAACCTCATCTCACGACCTAACATAACTTGAGCTGGCGTTTTTCCTGTTGGCTCTTGCACTGAAGATCTGTAGGCCATTACAAAAAGGTGCAGGTCTTGGTCCCAATGTCGCTGATGATCCGATACCACTTTAGCCAGGTATCTTCCCATCGTTCTATTCATTCTTTCAACCATGCCGTCTGATTGAGGATGAAGCGCTGTTGTTCTGGTCTTTCTGATGTCTAGTGTTTCGCACGTTTCTTGAAATAGCTTCGATTCAAAATTTCTCACTTGATCGCAATGCGGCTTCCTGATTTGGTACAGCATAAGCCTTAACCCACTTGGTAAAATAGTCCATGGTAACTAGTATGTATTTGATGCCGCCATCGGACTTCCAACATTGTACTGTTTCATTGGAGCCTTGCCTTTTCCATAAGGTCCTTTTACCGAAGCGCAAGTCGTACACTTTCTACAATACTCTCGGGCATCTGCTTTCGAATTGACCCAATAAAATCTAGCTCGGACCTTCTCGAGAGTCTTCTTATGCCGAAATGTCCTCTTGAAGATTCATTATGTAATTTCTCCAAAACTGCCTTCATTCTGCTCCTTGGAACAACTAACTGAAGCCGCTCATCATATCCAGATTCGTTTTCCAATCGTCGCTGCAGCAGACCATCTTCCACTAACAGTGTTTCTGATTGCGCCCAATGAGCCTCGATATTTCTAATCATCTTGGAGACAGTTTTCCATTTCGGTCGTTCATTATCTCTTTTCCATTGCAGAACTACACTCAATTCAGGGTCTGTTTCTTGTTCCTGCCTTAGTTCTGCTGGCAACCAATTCTCATCAACAACAGTTGTCTTCATTGCAATTATCTTTTCGTCCAACCGAGAGCAGTGACTGCAGTTTACTGGACAGAGCCTTCGAGATAGGACATCTGCATTCTTGTGGCTAGTTCCTGCTTGATGCTCCTCACGGAGCTTTCTGCATTGCCTCCTTATAAGCCCAGTCTCATCACAGTTCCAGCATCTGGTTTCTTCCTTTTTCCTCTGATCCAAGAGCCGAAGAATCACCTGTTCTATAGTTTGTTCCTCCTCAGTGATGGTTCTTATAGCACGGCTACTTCCTTTTTTCGATGCCTGATTTGCAGCTTCAAACTCAAGTGCCTGGCCAGAGCATCATCAATTGTTTTTGGCCTAGCCAATCTCAAGGCCTGCTGAGTTTCACCATTTCTGATGCCATCTACGAAGTCTGAACAGCTAATCGCTCCAAGAAGGCATCAGGAGCAGTAGGGTAGGCTAATCCAACTAATATCGCTATATCAGCCTCGAATTCTTGCAGCTCTCTGTAGATTTCTAGCTACGATGCTTGATTTGAGCATGATATACTTATTGTAAATGAGTATCCCCATACCTCATTCGTAACTTGGATGTTAACGTGTCGTAGCATACCTGCTGGCTTGCTGGTATTGTCTGCAAAATGTTTAGTGCTTCTCCATGTATAGCTACAATCAAAGACGTTGCTTTTTCCTGCCCATTCCATCTATTGGCTGTGGCTGCCGCCTCAAATTGATTCTCGTACGTCGACCAAGGAATTTTTCCGTCGAAAGTAGGATGTTTTATTTTGAGTTTTGGAGCTTCGACACCATGTTACACTTTCGACAAAACTGTCTTTTCATTCATTTTTACTCTAAATGATTGCTCCAACCTGTTTAGTTTTGCTTCGTTTTCATCTAGATGTTCGAATAAGCCACTCAATTTTCCGTTGATCTTTTCCTCTATTTCTTCCTCCATTCTTTCTCTCATTTCCTTCAGATTTTTCCTAACCAAATTCGAATTTCCTTCCATTTCGTCCCTAACCTTGTACACATTTTCCTCCATCTTTTCTTTAACCTTGTTCAGATATTCATCCATTTTTCGTTTCACCTCATTCAAATCTTCTTCCAGGTTGTTCAAATCTTCCAACGTTTTTTTTTCTAGTTTAGTTGAATTTTCAGCTAATTTTTTCTCTAGTTTCTTCGAGTTTTCCTCAAATTTACGCGAATTATCCTGAATCTTTTCCGTCAATTCTTTCGGATTTTCCAACATCGTTTCCGTCAATTTACTTGAATTTTCGTCCATTTTCTTATTGAGGTCCATCAGGGCTTGCTGAAGGAATTTCAACGCTTCCGTCTCCATAGTTCTATGTTGCGAACGGGTAACAGGCATAAACTTACTAGAGTTTTCTTCTATTCACTTACCTGACACCAATTGTAACGTTTCTTAATTCTTGAAATTAATTGTGGGTTAAAATCAAATACTTCAACGTTACAAGAACACTAACTACTTTATTTACACGTAACTGAACAATTATAACACTAACTAAAAGACTCATTTATATAACACAATCGATACTGCTTAATTTATCTTTAAAGCACTCTGTATTCAAACTTACACTTCTGCGCTTCGCGCTCTTTTCTTGTATTTAAGTACGAATTGTTCTAGTACATTTGCGTAACTTCGGCTGTGTTCGAGATCTCCGTTCGATAACCTTCCGGAATCGGCAACACTGATTTCTTCGTAATACGGCGCGCTGAAACCTTTGAATCTTTCTCGAAGTCTCCCGAAAGTGCCCCGTGCACGTTAGTCCGCTGAGCGGTGACAGGGTCGGCTTCATGGACGATTGGATATCGTTAAAATATATTCTCTTTGATGGCAAACCATTATGCTTTCAAGGATTGCTTCACTCTCGGAAACAAATACAGAGAAAGCGAGAAAAGTTACCTAAGGTCTTATCGATGATGATAGGTGTAACAAATTTTTTTCAGCCACTTTTTTTAATGCAGTTTAGTTTTTTGATATTATTAGTTATTGATGTGTTAGGAAGTTGAAGGAGGACGTAGTCATCAAGATCCTTGTGACCATCTACACCAATCACAAAGAATAACTGTTTTTTTGACTGTCGAAAATAAACTAAACATTCAAATTAGTAATAACTTGGATTAGAGCAATATCGGATGCCAATATAACAGAAAATTATTGATAATGGGAAGTATACACTGCTCGGCGAATTTGAAAATTGTAGTTGCAGTATACCTGGTATAAAATAAGACGAAGACTTGTCACTAATTATCCCCATTTCTTTTAAAAATACGATTATTTCTTTCTCTAATGTATTAAAAAAAAACGAGATATTTTTGTTGATATCCAACTTATTAATATGCCCATTCACTGAAAATGTTCAACAAAAAAGTTGCAAATGGCAATGAATTTCTTTTATGTATGGGTTGATCAAAACGCTTTTCATAATAAAATTTTATCATTAATTAAAACAGTGTTTAAGGAAATTAAAATTCTTAAAAAATCGAAAAGGAAGGTAACGAAAGTGAACAAGTTGTGGATATTTTTTGGATTTTTGCAATATTTTAATGAACACATAATTACCAAAAAAATTTACACCTCATCATTATATAGTCTGTCTATTTTCATAATTTATGATCAATATTTCTGGATTCAAAAATCTCCGCCCAAAATTGCATCCGATCATGAGCTGGTTTGGCTTTAGACTGTATATCTTTGCCGATTTCTATGTAAGATTCTTCTTCTAAAGTGAACGGTTTCCATAATACTGGGAGTAGTGGGTCCTGTTTCGGGGAGTTAGGGTTTCCATATTTAGCAAAATTGGCCCATAGTTTACAGAACCTCCTTATTCCAATATCTTCGGGGCTGTTTGGTGTAACGTTTTCATGTAATGGTGTTTTGAATAGATAACCGAGATCATCTGCATGACAAACACCTGTAAAAAATTACTATGGTTATAAGGACTATGAATTTAAGAAAAAAATTGATAACATGTTCATTTAGCGACTTGGGTTTCGCGTGATACATTATTAGAATTACGTAGAATGTTTCAAGAAATTAACGCGAACTTAACTTATGAAGTCCATAGGCGACGAAACATTGCGCAATGTTGGTCAATAATGTCGTACAATATTTAGATTTTAATATTGGGGACGATATTGATGGTAATGTAATATGTTGCACGATAGCAGGCAAAGGCATGCAATCATAATTGCAATATAATTGGCAATCTATGGCAGGAATTAGTCCCTGTTGAAATGTTGCCAAGTTGAATGATAGTGAACTTTTCTTGAGTGTTAGAAGTTATAATCCGTTCCATTTACATCTCACAGAATCTGAAAACTATACGATAAAATCTAAAATAAAGTGTGTATCCACTTCCTTAACGCACATCTGTTGATGCCAGTTGATGGTATGTTGAATAGATAAAAACTTATTTTTCTGTTGGTGTAATGTATTTTCGAAAGTTTGATTAAATTATACGACATTTCGAAATCTCCAACATTATTAGCTTTGGACTGTTTGATTCAATGGATTGAATGTCAATGGAATATCCGTGAACTGTTAAACAAAATATAGTTCTTTGACATCATTAGGTAGACGTCTAGAAAGAACAAATACGATGTAATTTCGAGTTCATAATTTTCAGGTTTTTTACCTCAAAAAATTAACTCTTATATATATATCATAGACCTTATGTTTTAGAAAAGGACCATACCAGATTTGAAAACATCCTTCAGCTCTCCAAATGCTTTTGACGTCAGTCTTATCCGTCTGTCTATTTCGGTCGTTTGATTGTCTCTACTGATAGATATTTATATTATGGAATCTGCTCCACATGTACACTATCGATGAATCTAGGCTGGCTCACAACCAGGTTCGTCATCATTTTTGTTTTCGACATATTTATCTCCAAGAGTACCATATAGGATTCTGTGGCTAACTGTAGGAACATCTCTTCAGCACCGTCAACCGAATTTGACATAACGTGTCGTCTGCAGAACGAAGATGCTTATGATGTTCTCCATCCTCGTTAATTCATCTTTCGTCCCAATTTACTCTTTTAAACATGTATTTCAATAAGTTGTGTCGCTTTGCCTCATATCATGCTCAATCTTGAACTCATTAGTGAGCTTATGAAGAGAGACTTGTGAGGTAGCTTGCCCGTGAACATGATATTTATGTATTTAGTATTGATTCTATAGTCGGCCAAGGCTTTGATCATTTCTACTAGTTTCACTAATTCGAAATCTTTTTAATAATCAACAAAAATTAGTATTGATGACAGATTCTATCTAATGCTTTTTTCTATTGAGATCTTTATCGCTTGAAAGTGGTCATTTGTGCCAAATGTAGCCAGCTTGTTCTTCTGATAGTACAGGCTGTGTTGGCGTTTTGTTAATACTTTAGTGAATAGCTTATATGGAATGAATGATGGTCTGTTATTAGATTGATCTGTAGCATTTCCTGACTAGTATAATGATAGGCATCTATTGAAAAGCTTTGTTATCTCCTATATAATCGTATATTCTCTCATTTTAATAGATTCGATAAAAATTTGATCATCTGCGATGACAACAACATTTGTCTTCATTTCATGTTGTCTTCTCATTTTTGTTTCTAAATATGAGGTATCTGGGTAGAAAATTCTTCTCTAATATTCTCCGATACACTGTTGAGTAAAAAGTCATCAAGATACTCATAATTTCTGACCTGTCGGAGGTTATTTCATTATCTCTGGGTGAGCTACTTTATGAATAAATCTCTGACCTATCGCAACTTTACTTTCATGTTCTTATTGTCCTCTATGACTTGTGGGCCCAGTTCGTGTAGAATTCTTTTATATATTTTCTGAGATTATTCCTTTTATTAGTTTATTCTTTCATTTAATATTCGTAGCTCAGCTTCATTCACTAGTACTAACTCATAGGGCTAAGCTTGTTCTTCTGATTGATACAGTTCTAGCTTTGTTTGGTGTTAATATTTTTATGAATAGTTATGTGTATGTGGAAGCAAACTTAATGGTCTGTTATTGAATAGATCTGTAGCTTTTTCTCATTTGAGTAGTATAATGAGGCATCTATTGAGCTTTGTTTTACCCTTCATGATCTTGTGTCCTCACATTTTGATAGAATCGATAACAATCCTATCTTCGCCATGAGATTTATTATTTTTCATCACCGATAGAGCACCATGCAATTCATCTTTTGTTATTTTCGGCATTTTTTCTAAGCTTAGGTTCTGAACATGATATATCTGGGTAGAAGTTTCTTCTCCAAATTCTCGCCGATATACTGCCCAGTTCGTGTAGAACTCTCTAATATCTTTCCTCAGATCATTTGTTTCATTAGTTTGTTATTCTATTTAATTTTTGTAGCTCAGCTTCATTCACGGTATTCTCATACGTGATACCAGTACTAACTTTGGTGGTTGAAACCCTCTCACTAAAAAGAAATCAGCAAATAGGATATCTTTTGTTATTTCTGAGACATGAGATATCAGGGTAGAAGTTATTCCTCCAGTTTCTCTCCGATATGTTGAGTACAAATCATCCAAGATATCCATAGTTTCTGATTTATCAATAGTTATTCTACCATCTCTGTGTGAGGTAGTTTATGGATGAATTCTTGACCCACACATTTTTAATTTCATGCTCTTATTATTCTCTATCACTTGTGCTACCCAGTAGCACAGTAGCAGAACTCTAATATATTCTCTTAGATTATTCGTTTCATTAGTTTGTTTTTTTATTTAATTTTTGTAGCTTAGCTTCATTCACCGTATTCTCATGATTGCCATCAGAAATGGGTAGAGCATCGGGCTAGATTTAAAGACGGAAGATATACAAAACGTTCTCCTGGAATGATGCTCAAGTCAGAAACCGTAAAGAAGTAGAGGATGTCAAACAACACGCTGGAAGAAGCTAATCAAAATGGATAAGCAAAGCCCAAAATCGAGAGACGCGGAAAATTTTTGGGAAGACCTATATAAGCTGTGGACCAATGTATCTGACGGATGATGATATAATATAACATAATTATAGAAAAACATCCGAAAACAGTCAATTCAGCATTCTATAGATCCCATAGACATAGAGAGGATATTGAGTTTCATTTTGAAGAATCCCTAGAAGAAGTCTCGAAACTATTATTTGGAATCAAATCCAACGCAGTTGGTGGAGATGGATCTCTGCTAAAATGTTGTAGATATTCTGCCCTGTGATCTTGCCTTTCTTAACGTACATAATATATATATATATATATATATATATATATATATATATATATATATATATATATATATATATATATATATATATATATATATATATATATAACGGGTTAGTAGTCTTGGAACAAAGGAATACTATTTTCATGGCAAGCTTTCGGAAATATATATTGTTTCCATCTTCAGGCCTCTACAAAGAACAAACATCAATGAAACTAAATCATATAAACAAAAATAATCACTTGGAAACCATAAGAATGGCAACTTACAGACAGTTGAGGTTTATTATCCAAAAGTTAGTATGTGATGAAAAACCGAAGTCATGAACTGAAAGAACACAAGACACATCGACAAAGTGCAAATAAAACTCATATAAAACATCATCAGGTACAAAATTGAGAAAATTGCCAAGTAAAATTCATTTCATTCTAAGTGAGCTCAAAATGGAAAATGTAAACAGTACTTTCAAGAATCAAAAAGTATGCAAATTATGAAACCATTCTATCATTGTATATGATTCAATGATGCGAATTGAGAAGTGAAAAAAACTGAAAGACTGAGAAATGAAAAACTCTAATAAATGAATATTCTTAAATTATTCAAATCTGTTACGAGACTGTTTTTATTGCACAGAAGGAACCTTTGACAATAGCAATAGCTTGTCTGTTTATGTTGTATTCCTTTGTTCCAAGACTACTAACCCGTTATCAATAAATTGAAATTTTATATATTTCCAGTATATATATATATATATATATATATATATATATATATATATATATATATATATATATATATATATATATATATATATATATATATATATATATATATATATATATATATATATATATATATATATATATATATATATATATGTATATGTGTGTAGAAAAAGCACAAGTGTGAGCTCAGGAAAATGTAACAGAGGAACCATTCTATCTTGTATATGATTCAATGAAGGAGTGAAAAAACCTGAGGAAAAAACTCGTTTCCCTGTCGCTATTGCACTAGCAATAGCTTGTTTGTTTATGTTGTGTTAGTGTCCTGTGTACAAAAAGAGTACCAAAGATTTTTCTGCTCAGCCGCTTCATTCTCTATTGCATTCCATGATTTCTAAACGAAGACAAGGGTGGAAGAAAGAGGGTTTGGGACAGGAATCTGTAACAATGGAAAAAGAAAACCAGCAGAAGAATATTTCAACAATCATACTTCTTATATGTCTAAACAAATCTGAGAAAAGATTTTACATAGCAATCAAGGTCATGAAAAGGACTAAGGAGATAATGGAAAAAATACATAACCTGCGATATTTCCTCAAATTCCATCTCTGTTTGACCGAGAGGGCCCCGATGGCCAGGTTCAGTCTTCCAAGTGATGCCGATTATGATCTATAGATGTTTTTGAATCATTATGGACCCAATAATCTGGGTTGACATCGCCCATATATTATTTCTTCGTGGAACTTGCTTAATTTCAAGAAAAATTTGCTAAAAAATTTCGACAGTCGTTCGAAAAATATGACATTTGTCATAAAAAATAATAAATTGTTGTCTTGAAGGCGGCTAATTTCCAGAGAAATGAAAGCTCTCTCTGGTTCATCCACTAGCAAAAATAATAGATACGAAGTCGTATAGTGATTCACGCTCTGTAAGTATTTTGCCGGCCATGTCTAAATTACTCGAGGAGGTCATTGTAGCTCAGTTATACGACTCTATATCAACAAACAAAATAATTTCGAACATATAATCAGGATTCAGGAAAGGCCAAAGCACAACAACAACATTGCTTAACGTTGTGTATCACATAGTTCGATCCCTGGATGCCGGACTCTCGACAGCCTTAGTGTTGGTGGATTATTCGAAGGCATTCGATACAATCGATCATAGTTTGTTATGTACGAAGCTAAATTATTATGTTTTTCACCTAGCGGTTGGATTGTTTCAATCCTACTTAAGCCAGTGTCACAGTTATCTGCTACCAGTGTTGTGACCTTTGGGATTCCTCAGGGGTCCATACTGGGGCCGAGGTTATTTCTGATATACACTGCAGATATATATGATCAATTGCAGCACTGCAGGGTTGAATCTTTCGCATATGATATCTAGTTGTATTTTTCTTTTGAGCCGGCTCAGCCTGCCGAGGCTGGAGTGTTTGTATGTCGGGATCTGGATGGTATCGTGCACTTTTCTTCCAATCACAACTTGAAGCGGAATCCCAATAAATGTAACTTGATAATTTTCAGTTCGAAGTCGGAGTGTTACTAATGAAAATCTCAAAATAACAGTGTGCGGCATTGAGCTAGAAGTCAAGGAGCCTTGGTATAGTTTTAAAAAATGATCTTCGCTTTAGGGCTTATGTTTCTCAGTTGGCACAAAGAAGTTATATGGCTTTAAAAATACGGTCTTCCATTGATTTTTCCATGTTTGGATCAGATATCTCGAAATCGACTTCAGCGTGTTCAGAGTTCATGCTGCCGTTCCATTTACCGCATAAGGAAGTTTGATAGAGTTTCCAGAAAAATTTAGGAACTGGGCTGGTTAAAAGCGAAGAATATTTTTAATCTTCTGTTTTGTGTTTTGTTCACCGCGTCGTTTTGTTGTCACCAACTCCTTTGCAGGAGACATTAATTTTGAGAAAAACGGTTCATAATGTAAACACAAGGCAGATTTATCAGTTTTGTCTACCTAGGTTTCGTTCAGCCATGTTCCCTTCACATATAATGCAGTTACATTTTATAATTCCCTACACAATAGTTTATAGGGACTCTCGTTGAATTCTTTCCGTGTTCGGTACAAGCTGTCATCACTTGAATTACAGCGAGGTAAGATGGGGTGAAGACATCCTATATGGGTTTCTTGTGTTTTTTTTATTTTTTTCATCATTTCAGTTAATTCACTTTTGTTTGTTCTTTGATTGTACGGTTCACCATTGATGCTTGATATCATAGATTTGATTTCTTGCAGTTAAGTAATATTCTTTCTGGCAATTCAGCTTTCGGTTGTGTATGTTCAATTATTTTTAATTTTCTTCAGCATTTTATTTCTATTTTCACAGTAGAAGCATAGTAATATATCGATATTTCGTTCAATTTCGTTCTTGTCTATGTTTATGTATCAGATTTATATATATATATATATATATATATATATATATATATATATATATATATATATATATATATATATATATATTTGTAAGCATTTTATTGCTTCAATGAAAGGTTATCATTATTATTATTATTATATATTTATATTTATAATTATATAACGAACATTTTATTTCGTGATAATGGACTCATTTGCGTTTTCTCAGGAAGGCGTTGAGCTTTGGTATTGAGATTAATACCAAGGGCTACAATTCTATGGAGCTATTAAAAATTCAAACTTCTGTCTTTGTAACTGGAAAATACTGTTATTTATATCGCAGTCTAATGCATGTTTTGATACTCACATGGGATTCAAAACCCATAAGGTTGACATGAAATTTAGAGAGAGGTAATTTATTTTGACACGGATACCAATAATGAAAAAATTGTAATAATGAACTTGTATGAATATATTGATGCTCGATTGCTACTCGTACTTGGCGATGTTTCCAAGGTCATCTTGATAACATTGTATACTCATAAAATCATCATCATTTGCACATAACTTGAGCATTCTGAATGAAATCAAAGAGATTTTGACACACAACTACCACTCAGCTTGAATGTTGTTGAGGAATATGGCGCAACTGAAGATTTTCCTAAAATTCTATGAGATTTGCCCTAAATACTGATCATGAAAAAATCCGGAAATGATTAAACTCTCTAAGAGTCATGAAAAATTAGCCTATAAAATTCATCATCAGAGATTTTTAAACATTGAAACATTTAAAAAATAGTATGAAGTTTATATTGGGAACAAGATAAATTCACTAGCCCTGCAAATGGAAAAATAATTACTTTCAAATTTTGTTGCACCATTTAAAATGCGAATTTCCTGTCGTTATCCAAATTGAATACCTTTCTCTCAAAATACATAATTTTCCATATGGATACTATATAAGTATTTTCATCATGTTTTTATGAAATTGTGGTTGCTATTTCATTTGTACAATGATAAATAAGATCTTGGTGAAACTTTGAATTACTATTTCCTGAAATAATTCTCTCAAGAACTCATTTTCTTAAAAAATTTCACAAAGTTTCATTATTTACAGCTTTTTCACAGAAAAATATAGTCCAGCAAGCTGAAACCTCCGAACTACTCGCTCGGAACGATGACAGGCTGGCGCACGACATTGTAGCTAGAAATATTTGACATTCTTCCGTTTTTAAATTATTAATTTGCTTGCATCACATTCAATAGAATACGTTATGTAATCAGTTTTTCAATAATTCCAGAGGATACTGATATTCGTACGGTCTGTGTTAATCGAAATAATTAACTACCTGCGTGTCAAATTACATTCAAATTTCTTCAGACATGTTTATGTGAATGTGTGGCAAACATCTAAATATCCAACTGTACAAACATTGACGTTTATTATTATTGGTAGGATAACCCACTTGGATTTCATCACACAAAAGCTCATTCGATGACTCATTCAGGATAAATTTCCTATGCCTTGAATACTAGAATTTTGTTTTTAAGAAAACTCCGAGAATATGCTTCATCTTTAGATTTCAGAATAATTCCTTCTAAAGTATTCATAAGAAAAGCCATCTTGTTGATTCACTCAGTCTAACTTATCTTGAATGACCAGTTGCTTCAGCAAAACCGAATTCATGTGGCTTTGTGATCGACGACTACAGTTGTTCTCAGAGTTTTTCTTATCTTTCACTGGACCCATCTCTTGAAATTTTTGAATAATTCGACCAAGACTTCTCTCAGATGTAAATCATATAATCCGCTCAATTTTCTAAATATATTTTTCACTGATGGTGATTATCATAGAATTCAACAATTTGAATTTATGTTGTTCTATCACGTACGAATCTATTTTTTAAATGTCAACATATGTAGTTGAACTTTGAGCGCCATCTTCATTTTATTCATTTTTGAAATAGGTGTTCAATTGAAATGTTTGTTTTAGTTGATAGGAATCACTCACCTGGAGATTTTATATTAGCAACAACCTTAAAGATATTTATGGAAGTTTCTATGGTCATTTCGTACATGTATAAAGGCTGAGTGGAAGTTTTTGCTTGTTCTATAGCTGCTTTATAGACATCTCTTATGAAGAAATTATCCGATAAGAACTGAAAGTAGAAACATTCATTATATTTGTTATGTTCATTTTTTTAACTGTCAATTTAGAAATTTTGGACAAGAAAAATCGATTATATGGCGTTCTGCGAACTTCTTTAAAATGGAATAAAGTCATCGTTTTAAATTTGTCATTCAAAATATCCCTAATTCCTCATCCAATGTCCTACTCAAAAGGATCTTGATTAAGGTGATAGTGGAAAGGTCATGGGTGTTCAATCAAATGGAGTTTTGTTGAAATCGAATTGCGGATGTGGAGGCTTTGGGAAAATTGAAAGTCATTTAATCTTGGAGTGTCCTACATTAGGATACATATGGAATTCAGCATCAAGGTATTGCATTTCTTCCTTGTTTGAGTCAAAATTTTGAAACTTATGAAGTATTTCTTACAGTTTCTCTGCTGTTTTTTCTCAGTTTTTTGGGTCACAGCCATCACTAGCATATGCCAATTTGGTTAGTCTCGAATACTGCTCCTATGTGTGAAGCTCCACACCCAAACATTCATTACATCTATTGGATAGTTTCCAGAAGAGAGCGGTATGAGCACCCAGAGATCATGCATGACTCCAACGTGTCGCTCAAGGCGCCAGGTTGTTGATCTTGCTCTTTTTTGAGATACTTCCATGGTAAATGTTCTGAAGAACTGAAAGGCTCTCCCTTCAAGAAACGAGTGTAAACACAGATCTAATCATCTTGGGTGGTCCAAGAGTTGAGTTTATAAAAGGAAATAAACGTAAAACAATTATCCTGAACCACTTTCTGTTCACAACATAGTCACAGACTTGCTATTAATGAGTATGTGTAAAGGCGAGACATGGTTTTTCTTTGGGATCTCAAGCTCGCAATCGAGGGATATATTTTGAATGATAATCAATTCCACTAGCCTTCTTCCGATCGTGATTTAACACAAAACAATTTGGCCTATAACATAATCAATGGGTATGTAGTACTCTATATTTACTTTCTGTATGAACGTCTGAAGAAAACTATTAAGTTCAAAAATAAAATGAATGAAGTATTATCTATTTGTCTGTATTTTATGTTCAAAGAAACTAATCAGTCTAGATTATACTACGAATTTCAATAATTTTCACCTAAAACATTAAATACATTACCAAGTATTGTTGATCAATATCCGAATCCTTTAGATCCCTATCTCCGAAATAAAATTTCATAATCCTTTGCCCAACTTGTTTGAATAACGGCGAGCCTTCTTTCAAATTCAACATGAAAGGAACAATCATCTCAATATCAGGAATTAATACGTGAATTGGATTTTTACTAAAAACATGAACAAGCATTCCTTCTCTCGAAGTAAAGCCAATTAAAAATGGTATGTGAGTATATTCTCCTCTTCTTAATAGTTCAAGAGGATCTTCAGTGAGAAAAGGCTCTCCATCTTGTTTGGGGTCTTCTAAGACGAAACCAAAGGAACGTTTCACATCAATACGCCAAAGCTGAAAAAATAAACTCGTTTAAACATAAACAATTTTCGAAATCTGTCTCAAAAAAAAGTTGTTATGAAGTATTTTTGTCAAAGTTTCGTATAAAATTAAATTCTTTAGTTCGGGACCGGATATTCTCGACTCCAAAAGACAGAGATGAGAATTTAAAACGAACTCTTTTCTTTTCAATATATCAGATTAAGACAGCCTCCATTCTTATTTTTTTCATTTTTAAATTGAGCTTCAATTGAATAGTCGAAATATACTGGGTGATTCACCAGTGGCGTGGTGCTCTGTAGCTCGTACACTCTTGAAGATTTTATTTTGTTCGAACGGTATTGTATTTAGAAAGTAAAAATCTACTACAGCTATTTATTTTGCAGTTAACAGGGTGTTCCTATCTTCTATAAAAAAATCTTGGATGGTTTTTTCAGATTGGAAGACCACTTTTTTCTTCAAGATTCAGGAGCGGCCTAAACTCTGCTATAATGTCTTTAAGTAATAAGTTTTTTGAGAGAGTAGTTTCGTTACAAATATTTCTTCCATAAAAATTCATGAAAATAGGCTCTCCCATCATCGCATGCTCCTTCGGCCAGAGGGGATGAATACTATTTTCCTTTCGTTTTCTTATTGCCAAAGGATAGCTCCTTAGATGAATTGATATAGATTATCTTCATTTAATACAGGAGTGACTCAAAAAATTATTGAATATTGTAATTTCCAGAATATCATATCTTAATTTTTTCAAATGGAACACCCTGTATTTTATCATTCATGTCAAGGTTGCAGAAGCAGCCTTAACTTTTTCTTCGATCATTTTCGAAATATTCGATTATTTGTAAAAATTCTTGATGAAAATTCTACAAACCGTATCGAACTCATCAACATGCGTCATTTTTCGAACAAAAGTTTTTTCTGTAATGATTCAAGTAGTGAAAAGTGAAACCTAAACAAGATTATTCTTTCAACGAATGATAAAATAAGGATGATTAAAACGTAAATCGAGGTTTGTTTTTTATTTGTGCCTTCTGTCAGGTCCGGACATATATTCTGCATTTTACATGGTGAAGTTTTCAGTGTTTCATTATTAAACATTGTTAAAGCGAGGTTTGAACCCAATTTTCTCAATTGACTGCCATGAAGAGTCAAAGAAGAAATGGTTGATATGATTTTTATTATTGGTGAGTATGATAGACATTTTTTGTTGGCAAGTAGAGTTTATGCACAAAGGTTTCCTGATAAGAGGCATCCTGATGCAAGATGCTTTGAAAAACTTCGAATTAGATTTATCGAAACGGGTAATATCGCTTACAAAAAACATGAAAAACTAAAAACTGCTACAGCTGAAGACAACCAGTTATCAGTTTTGTTGACAGTAACAGAGGACCCATATAAAAGCCAAAGAGAGATTTTTCAGTTAACAAACTTCCGTCCAGAGAATCTCGAAAGTGAATAAATTTCATGCGTATCATGTACCAGGAACTGAACAATCAAGACTATGAAAATCAAATCAGTTTTTGCAATTGGGCAAGTGACAAACTAGCGGAAAATCCAAATATGTTGAGCAGAGTTCTTTTCTCGGACGAGGCAAGTTTCCACAGAATGGGCTTGTTTACAGGTACAACTTTTATTATTACGCCACGGAAAATCCATCCTCATGAGACAAATAGATCACCACCATCGTTGGTCCTTGAATGTATGGGCCGCTATAGTAGATGGATATCTAATTGGAACGCACTTTTTCGACGGGCACCTCAATAGTGAAATGTATTCAGATTTTCTGCAAAATCATCTACTAATGTTATTTGCCGCATATAAGACAAGATTTGTAGTTTCAACAGGATGGAGCACCTGCACATTACTCACATCAGGTTAGGGAGCATTTTAATCATGTATTTCCAAACAAATGGATAGGACGTGGTGGTCCCATTAGATGGTCAGCTAGGTCTCCGGACCTTACAAGTCTAGATTTTTTTCATGTGGGGTTATATTAGGGGCATCGTTCATCAGATACCTTCTACAACACAGTTGGATATGAGACAGAGAATAGTCGCCTTTGAGTCAGTTAATCCGCAAATGTTGTCGGGAGTTCAACGGTCTTTAATAATAATAATTAATAATTTTTATTCACTCAATCATAATCACAATGTGAAAACCCCCCTCCCATTACAAACTATAAAAAAAACACAAATTATGACCATGACGAATGAACAAAACACATCAAGGATTACCCACTAAGGCTAAGCCAGTGCGTGGGTACGCAACTACAAACAGAGAAACACAAAAGGTATGCTATGATCAACGAAATACAAATCAATAAAAAAAAATTTATATGGATCAAAACAAACAATGGATGTCATTTCTATCTTTCATTCTGAGAAAACAATTGACCTTCCTTTTGAAACTATTTATATTGGGTACAATTCTTATGTTTAGTGGAAGGAAATTATACATTCTATAGGCATTAAAATCGAAAGAACGTTGAGATATAGTTCTCGAAAAGAAAAGGGTTTTGAGCTTTGCCTGTGAACAAGATCGGGTCCCATATCCATGATCAACATATTGAAGTTTGTTTTTACTTTTGTGAATTTGTGTTACACAATCAAGGAAATACAGCTGCCTGACATCCAATACACCAGTTTGTTTATATAAGTCATCTGAGGGTAGGTATTTGGTTTTTTTGAAATTATTTTTAGAATTTTTTTCTGTAAGATTTCCACTTTATTCAGATAACAGCTTGCTGCAGCACCATATATCGTGATGCCGTATCTAATTCTGCATTCTACAAGGCCGTGATAAATCATCTTCAATCTACGAAAATCGACAAACTTAGGAATCTAAACAAGTAGAGCAAACTCCTCAGAGACTTAACCAATAATTCAATATGATAGTCCCATCTTAAATTTTGATCAATTAGTACTCCAAGATACTTCACAGTTTCTTTTGTAGCAATTTTGACAGTTTTTTCATTTTTTTCAATTTCGAGTTCTTTGAAAAGGGGTAAACCACTGAATGATTGAGTTGTGTCTACAAAGAAATGGGCATCATTTCGAATAGGGAAGGGCGGGTAAATGAAGTCAGCGGGTAATCGAAATCACACGCATATCTACAAAACTACGCACCCGAAACCTCGGAACATAGGGCGGGTGAACAAGGGGTGTCCCTTGTTCACCCGCCGGCCCTGTCGCTAACGCCTCGCGCCAGTTACCGCTGCACGTCGCTGAGTGATACTAGTGTTTTGTTTTCGCGCGTTGTCATTGTAAATTGACGCAAAAATATCATTAGAGGTGAGTGTCGTTTTTTTAAGTGTACCATATTTTGTTTATTGTAGAAAGGTAGTCTGTATGTTTAAAATTGTGATTAGCGTCTTATATTACAGTTCAAACTTAGATTTTTTTGTTTTATTATTATTTCTTTGGCAGCATAGTAGCGGCTAATGAGAGTCAAGTAACCCCCATTGTCCGCAGGTGATTACCATTACCCGCAAAAGACTAATATTAATATTTTTGCTTCTAGATGCCAAAAGTACGAATAAGGACAACCGAAAAAGCCAATTGGTCATCCGAGTCGCTCCGAAAAGCCATACTTCTGATGGTTATTCTATAAGAAAAGCTAGTAAATCTACTGGTATCCCATTTTCGAGCTTACAAAAAGATTTAAAAAGAAGACTATCCAAGAACCACGTCTTGGAAGATGTACAGTATTTACGCCTGAAGTAGAAGAAAAATTAGCTGATGTGATAAAAAGATGGCTAATATATTTTATGGTTGTACCGCAACTCAAATGAGGAAAGTGGCATTTGATTATGCGGAAAGTATGAATTTAAATCATAACTTTAATAAAGTTACAAAAATGGCTGGTCGAGATTGGTTGAAAGCTTTTATGGCTAGAAATAATATATCTGTGAGGAAACCAGAGGCAACCAGCGTAAATCGAATCACTGCGTTCAATAAAGAGGAGGTGCAGTTATTTTAAGCTGTTGGAGGAAATTATGGAGAAACAAGAATTTCTTCCCGAAAAAATAAATACAATTGCGACGAAACCGGAGTGACAACTGTACAGAATCCAGGGAAAATACTTGCAACAAAAGGACAGAAGAGAGTGGGATCTATCACCAGTTGGAAGAGAGGCAAAATATAACTTTGATGTTGGCGATGAGCGCTGCAGGTGGCTTCATCCCACCTATGTTTATTTATCCCCGCAAGAGAATGACTCCTCTACTCGAGAAGGATGGTCCATCAGGAGCACTTTATAAATGCTCCGACAATGGTTGGATAAATGAAAGTCTCTTTCTTGAGTGGCTCGCACATTTTAAAAAACATGCTAAACCTTCTATGGACGAACCTGTTCTCTTGATTCTTATGCTAGTCATTCTTCCCTATCTATCTACGAATTTTGCAAAAGCAACTACATTCATATGTTATCCTTGCCACCACACACATCCCACAGAATGCAGCCTTTCGACGTGTCCTTCTTTGGACCTCTTAAAACCGCATACAAAAAGGAATGTGATTTATATATGAAAAGTAATCGCCTGGAACACATAACTTCTTATGATGTAGCATCATTGGTGAGGAAAGCATATATTACCGTTGCGTCTATTAACAAAGCGGAATCAGGATTTAGGGCAACAGTAAATAAATCCCCAAGTATTTTCTGAAGAAGATTTTATGGCTGTCGTTTGCAATGAATCTTTTACCATTTCTACTTGTGACATAGAACAAGATTCAAATGTCATTCCCAGCACATCAAAACAATTAGATTTATCAGTTGTAAGTGAATCAGAGCAAATAGTTATCTCATCCCCGACATCAAAGGCCAAAGAGTCGTCTGATCCTCCGTCAAATGTTCAACTATCCGATTTTATAAAATTACCAAAGAAAACACCTGTGGCTAAATAGAAACAGCGCCGAAAGAAGCAGCATGCTACTGTATTAACCTCAACTCCACTGAAGAAAGATTTGATAGAAAAGGAAAATAAAAAGATGAAAAAAGTACATAAAGAGCAAGAGAAAGAAATAAGAAATGGAAAGGTTAGGTCAGGGGAAGAAGACTAAGGTGCAGAACGGTGATGGTCCCAAAAGGGCAAAGAGACAGGTTCTTCAGGATTCAAACGATACATCAGTGTCAAGCACTAACACTAACGACTTATGCCAGGATGATGAGAATGATGATGCAGAAGACGTAGAAAATAGATGTTTAATATGCAGTGAATTTGGACGCAACAACGAGATGTGGTACCGCTGTACCACATGTGTGCACACGCAGAATGTACTGGATGGGATTCTTCCGAAGGGCACGTCTGCGATATGTGATAGTTTTGCTTGATCCTCATTTCCCACAGTCTGAAAACCATTGCCCCGAAGTAAGTGCAATGGGAGTCAAACCTACTTTTTTTTAAACTTAATTTTTTCCCAAAGTTGATGTACAAGATGATTAAAACTGATCTCAATTATTAGACAAATAAGTGTTTTTTGTTACAAAATATTAGCAATAAATATTTAATTTTGAAAAAAGCTTTTATTTGAAAACTTGCTTAAGTGACTCCTATTACCCTTTTCTACCCTACTCATTGAAATAGTTCAACACTTTGTAGATCATCTGACCAAAAACTAATCTGTTACGTATTTCATACACGACTACCTTAAAATATCTCCATTGCTCTGATAACGAATAATGATATGTACTAATAAACTCTTCTTTCGCAACCTTTGATTTTATTATGTTAGTTTATTTTTTTATTTCGAAAATGGTCGAACATAAAGATAAGGTTACTCCTGCCAAAATATGGCACAATATTTTATGCGTTGACATGAATAATAAAATACAGGATGTTCCATTTGAAAAAATCAAGATATGATATTCTCAAAATTACAATATTCAATAATTTTTGTGATTTACTCCTGTATAAAATGAGGATAATCTATTTCAATTCATCAATAAAGCTATCCTTGGGCAATAGGAAAACGAAAGGAAAAAGTATTCATCCTCTCTGGCCGAAGGAGCATGCGATAATGTGAGAGCCTATTTTCATGAATTTCTACGGAAAAAAAATATTGTGACGAAACTACTCACCAAAAAAAACGATCACTTAGGGACATTATAGCAGAGTTTAGGACGCTCTTGAATCTTTAACAAAAAAGTGGTCTTCCAACCTGAAAAAACCTCTAAAAATTTTTTTAAACAAAATTGAGACACCCCCAAAATAAATTGCTGAAGTAGATTCTTACTTTCTTAATACAATACCGTTCGAACAAGAATGAAATCTTCGAGAGTGTACGAGCTATAGAGCACCGCTCCACTGGTGAATCACCCAGTATAATAATATACGACGTTCTCTCGCTAAATGACACTAGCTAGAGTTAATGTCGATTTTATTGTCAGCGTGTCGTTTGAATCAAATTGAATATTCTTGATCACTTACATCTGGTGTTTTATCCTGGAGCATATGTAGTTCTTCCACCGGCATATTCTGAAGTACCTGCAGCAATTTCTTCTCATCATTTCTATCTATTTCTAATAGATTTGCTAGATGCGACGCTACATTTCCGCAGTGGGCCCAAGAGCTCAACGCGCTTCCGCTCTGAGCTATTGCTTTATGAAAGAGACCTAGAAATTAGGATGAAAATACTAATATTTTCTCTTGTTTGGAGTCGATAACCGTTTGGCCGTTAGAGGTCTCCAAATCCAAAGATTTTTCTTCTTATTTTTCAAATCATTCGAGAACGACTCCATCGACAGAAACCATATGTAGTACGCGTAATCGAGTGCGTTATTCACGTTTTTAGTGATCCACTCAATGACCTTGACGTTTCACAAGTTTCCCTAAAAACTCGAAC
Source organism: Cryptolaemus montrouzieri (assembly GCA_013387265.2). Classification (NCBI taxonomy): domain Eukaryota; kingdom Metazoa; phylum Arthropoda; class Insecta; order Coleoptera; family Coccinellidae; genus Cryptolaemus; species Cryptolaemus montrouzieri. Next base: position 35,896,718 of record JABFTP020000185.1, on the reverse strand, counting down.
GTGTTTTTAATCAACCATAATTTTTCAACTGTCTGCGTTTGAGCAAAACTGTTTCAGACATTGAGTAGTTAGGCTAATCGTCGAACTTTTTGTCTCTTGAGAAATTTTGATATGATGGGCGGTTCAATCGCAAAAAACAGTTTTATAATTTGATGATTTCATTTCTTGAACCTCCTAGCAAGTCAAAAATATCACATTTGACCATGTAGGCTTTGGATTTATTTCTGTGGTCTGGCAGATTGTCATTTTATTAGGCTTGACAACCAGTTGTTGACACAACAGTGTTTCTTAAGTTCTCAACTTAAGGTATCTTGGTGATTATTTTATCACTATTAGGCACGGAGATGTACAGGTACTCTGAAATGGTTGATATGGTTATGGTGTACGGATTTTGTTGAGGCAATGAACGTGAAAACGCGAGAGTATATGCTGAAAGAATTCCAGATCGCATAGTGCCGAACCACCAAACGTTTGGAAATCTGGAGAAGCGCTTCTGCGAGAATGGTTGCTTCAAGCCCAGGAATTTGGGTCGAGGATGAAAACGAACAGTTAGGACGGTAGAACGCGAAGAACAAATTTTGGACATATGCACCCCTAGCCTTGCAGATTCTCTCGATTGGAAAACCGCAGAAGGTACCTACGGTAGTGATCATTCTCCAATACTAATATCCGCAATAAATCTTGGCCCTCAAGAAATTTATATACCTCGTTGAAAATTCTGAAAAGCAAATTGGTTAGACTTTGAGAATTTCATCTCAAATAGAATCGTACCCTTCAACGAAGCAAAATGCAATTCGAATGAAGAAATAAATGTTATTCTAGAATACTTCTCGAAGCTTATACTTATATATACTTATATCTACCATGGTGAAATGAAGAATGCGAAAATGCCATTAAAGAACCAAACGCGTATTCAACAAGCTGAAGCGAAATGACACATATGAAAATCAACTAGATTTCAGAATCAAGAGAGCAATTTCCAGGCGCATAATTAAAAACAGCAAAAGATCCAGTTGGGTCGAGTACATATCTGACCTAAAAAGTAGCACTCCTGTCGAATAAATGTGGGACAAAATTAGTCCTCTAAACACCTCAAAAAAGCTGTCACAATTGCATCTTTGGACAAGCCAAATAACACATATACATCGAATCCAGTTGAAATGGCAAACATATCAGCAGACCATTTTGGTAAAAATTCGAGTGACGAAAATTTCGACTAAGAATTTGTTACATACAAAAAAACTCTGGTATGCCTTCAATACATGACGAAGAACAAACTTCACCCTATGTGACCTCAAGAAAGAATTCACTTTATCTGTGCTCCATGAAACAGTTGATTCTATCAAAACCAAAAATGCTGGGCCGGACAACATTTCCAACATATTCATCAGATAATTACCTGCCACTGGTCTTCAGTATCTCCTTGATATTTATAAATGTGTAAATTTAATTCTTAGAGAGTATTAATTCCTGTAATCAGCAAAATGGTGGAATTTTTGAATATTCACTATAGTTAAATGAATTTTTTGGTGTAAACTAATTAATCGTTATTCTGAAGTGATATGTTTTATCTTATATAGTTTCCAACTGGCCAACCTGTTTTCATATTTTTAAATATTCATTGTAAAAAACTTATTATATTTTTCTTCGAATTTTTCAATTTTTTAGTAACCTAGAAAACATCATTTTGTCAGCTACAGGTTGTCAAGTATAATAAAATGATAATCTGCCAGACTATAGAAACAAATCCAAAGCCAACATGGTCAATATGTGATATTTTTGACTTGCTAGGTGATTGAAGAAATGAAATCATGATATTGAAAAACTCTTTTTATTTTTATATCAAAATTTCTCAGGAAATAAAAAAGTTTGATAATTAGCCTAGCTTATTCAATGTCAGAAACAATTTTGCTCAAACGCAGACAGTTGAAAAATTATGGTTGATTAAAAACACGTTCGAGTTGTTAGGGACACTTGTAAAACGTTAAGGTTATTGAGTGGATCACTAAAAAACTTGAATAACTCACCCGATTACGTAAACCATATATGGTTTCTATCGATGGAGTCGTCCTCGAATTATTAGAAAAAAGGAAAGAAATTTTTGCATTTGGTGACCTCTAGCGGCCAAACGAAGAAACTTTTCATAGGTAAACAGGCCTAAATCGACTCATTTCGAGCTGAAAAATCTGTGATATAACATTGTACACGCAATTCACGGACACCTATATATATATATATATATATATATATATATATATATATATATATATATATATATATATATATATATATATATATATATATATATATATATATATATATATATATATATATATATATATATATATATATATATATATATATATATATATATATATATATATTTTACCCCGACGAGTTGCCCATATATCTGTTCATGCAATCAAACTGATTTCATGAAAAATATAAATCCACCACCCAGTAATTAATACCATTGCCAGGCAATGATTATAATTAAAACATATCCTGGAGTAATTATATATTAGGATAACGTTAAATGTTATGAGAATATATCAATCTACCAGAATATATACATACTATAGCATCATCAGACAATGATATCAATTTACCAACGAGTAGTGTCAGAGTCTTTCTCCCCGGAAAAATCCAGTGTACGGACCTTAGTCAAGTAACACTGAATGTTACTCATTAATAGTTTCCTTTGTGTGAAGTGGTGAACGATCGAATAGAATACTGCTCTGAATATAAATATGACAAAATTGTCAGTTAATTATATTACATTTATATAAACAAATAAATAAAATATGAAATGAGATTCTGAGCAGTATAAACTAAAGAGAAAACCTATGACTCTACCTCATTATTATTTTCGGAAAGAAACCTACGAAGAATATTACAAGATTTGATGACTGTTATCTTTGTAACTGTTCAAACAAATTTTCTTCAGACCTAAAATCTCAATACTTTTGTGAAGATTTCTAGGAATAACGCCTGTTGTAGAAATAATAATCGGTAGAATAAATATTTTCTTCATTTTCCACATTTTTAATCTCGTCGCCAAGCATCATATATTTAGAAATTTTTCATTGTATTTATTTTGTATATTATGTGTGTCAGGTATAGCAATATCAATTATATATGTTATTTGATTCTGTTTATCATTAAGAACGATATCTGGTCTATTGTGTTTTACAGCTCTGTTGCACAGAATTGTTTTATCAAAATAAAGTTTATATTTGTCATTTTCACAAATAATCTCAGGTTCATATTTTTGAAATTTTTTCTTTTGGGAATTAGGTCATGTTTAATTCCTAGATTGAAGTGAATAATATTAGCGACGGCATTATGTCTTTCTAAATAATCTGTTGAAGCAAGGACTGAGCAAGATGATAATATATGAAAAACTGTTTCTGAAGAACAGAAACATCTACGGCAAGAATCATCTATATTTTGTTTGATGATATGTTTTCTATAATTCCTTGTAAAACAACCTGGTCCTGGATCGCAATTGCCAAGCCTTCTGTTTCAGCAAACAATTCTCCAGATACTAACCATTTATTCGATGCAATTTCATCAATATAATCATTTTTCAATTCTTTAGGGTGCTTTCCGTGTAATTAATATATATATATATATATATATATATATATATATATATATATATATATATATATATATATATATATATATATATATATATACTACAAAATTTCAGCATCTTTTTCCGGAAACTTACTTAAAAGTCAATTACACCTAAAATTAATTGTCACGAATACTGAATCATTTCAGTTCCTAAAGCAACCTCTTTCAAATTTTTCCCCTACTTAGCGCAGTACCTGCTTTTACTTATATAATATACAGAGTGTTTCGTGATAGAATGCCGTGAATTGCGAAGGTGATTGCTTAAATAATATCAAGAAAATAAGTTCATATAAATAAGGGTCGAAAAAGGCTTTACTCCAAAGATACCGGATCAGCTTCTGAAAATTTTCAGCATATTCTCCATAAAAACTACAATTTTCGGAACCAGCCAAACGTTTGTAATAGTATAGGAGGTGATAGTTTTTCACGGGTCAGGTTGCCTTTTTTCTCCCCCATTTTTTTATGGCGCACCGCTAATGTTTTGGAAAAAATAAATCGAAAAGATCAATTATATTGCAAACTTTCTTAATTCGTTAATTTTTTTGTTATTTTTTTTTTGAGATATCAATTATTGAAAATAATTCCATGGTTTTACTCATATCGAAAGAATTCAGAAATTTCGTCGATAATTCTTACGATTTTTGGGATCTCGAGCTCAAATTCGATACACGCTGTTACTTCGATTTGAAGGTGCCAAGGAGAAATTCTCACAAGTTGTAATTTATTTTTATTCAATATCAGGGCTTGGTATCAAAATAAAACGAGTTCCTTAGTTAGATCCCAAACTTTAAAATACAATTGATAGTGTTCACAATACCATATAAACGGAGGGATTATTAATATTTCAGTTTCCCTTAACCAGGGCGGTATATAATAATCATGAGATGATACGTAAGGAAATAAACGTTTATCTCCCCTCACAGGGGTTCTTCACATTAGTATATCAAAGAAGAGAATAAAAAATGCACCATACACGCAAGTGGTGCAAAACATGTAGATATACTGTTATTGAAATGAACAATACACACGAACCTGATGTGAATAATGAAGGAATGAAGTTAAATGTATATAATAATCCTAAATGGAAGTGGTGATAATTTGATATAGGCTACAAATAATCTGAGGTGGCTAAATTGTAGAATAAACTGGAATTGGGAACGTAGTGTGAATGAAGCAGGTAAGATATGTATGTCGTATATGTTCCTTATAAGCCTAAACTTATATGCAGGTTATTAATGAATTCTCCTTTCCCTATAGTTGTGGGAACCCATCAATAGATCTTGGCGATTATGGTATAAAGTGGCGACCAATGAACAACCACAGCGGTGGCAGTAGAGAACTGGATTTCCTCGATCAGGACTTTTCCAACACAAAATAAGGGTGATTTCAAATAAACTGAATGAGAACTATACTCAAGTATAAGAGGCTTGCATTAGGTAACCAGTTGGATGTTTGCCATAAGTTCTGACAGTTGAATCACCTTAGATGTTGTGCGGCCTAAAGTGTAAAGTGAGGTTTCTGAGTTGTTTGATTGAAATCTTCTAAATATCAAAATATATCCACAAAATTTGTGAAGCCTAGCTAAAAGCTATAACTCAGGCTTTGATTTCTGAAACGATTTTCAAGATGTTTTTAGAGAAATAAATCCGCCAAAGTGCGTTTGGTTAACAACCAACTTTTCCTTTCTCATTCATTAAAACTCTGACAATTGACTAGGAAACCTATCCTCTGTTTCAGAATGAGAAAATAGAATAGAAAATAGAATAGAAATAGGAAGAAAGACAATAGGTTGTAGTTCAATCTTAAAAGAGAAGATTGGCCCGAATCTACCATGGAAAATACTCAAGGGTGACGTAATGTCCCTTAACAGGGCTCTGCGTATAATCATGCGTAGAGTTTATTAGATTTGTGAAAGTAAATAAAACTTAGATGACAGAAGGTTATTGTTCACAAGTTAGCATGACATTTGCTACTGATTTAGTCCTGTTAATACTGTTTGTTTACAAACAGAGAGAGATCTCAAGAGAAGTAATTTGATTTTATGTTTCGATTTATATTCTTGATTTTAACCATCAGATTTAGTGTAATACTTCAAAATTAGAGATTTTACGAAGGAAACCCTATATTTCTTGTTATTTCTAAGAACAGCAACAAGAACAAGGTAAGCTAGTTGATATTACAGGTAACAACGCGTCATTTACGGAGCAATTTTGAAACTTTTTTGTCGTATCTCTAATCGCTTTTGAGATAAAAAACGTCGAAATATCTCCCCAATTTCAAAATGCGTCAGTGATTTTCAAAAGTATTACCTAATGGAAATATGCAACTGTTTTTGAAACTCTTTTCTTGTTCTTGTTTTCTCGCATCAGATTTACAAAAACTGATACAACATTAACTGATTACAATTAACCAATCGGTTTTTCAACAGATATTTCGAAAAAGTTTTTAATTGAAACTAGCTAAAAATATTCCACAAAAACGATAAACAAAGAAAAACAGATGTTACCTGCTAACTTATGCTCTTCTCTGTATATTAGATTGCACCCTCTGAAATATCTGTGAAGTATTCCTGATAATATTACATGAACCTATTATTTTACACCTATTCCTCAATTTTTAGAAAGAAATTACAGGAGAACTGAACACCAAATCATAAAGACGTTCCCATACAAAAAAAAAACAGTTTAAATCAAGAGACCTAGGAGGCCAAGATCCTGTTCCAACGCAAGCTATCTATCGGTTAGTGAATGCGAGACTTAAGTATCCTGGATTTCTTACTGAAATGGCCTACTAGCCTACTAAGTACTCGAGCCTCAGAAACTATTTGGGATACAAAAAAGCAGGAGACAAAAATGTTTCAATTCAAACAAATAATCAGATTTAGATTACAGAATACGCCATCAGTGTATCAAGAAAAATTGAAAGGAGAAAAAGAGGTATGACCCTATTTATTCTCACATAATTTCATCTTACTAAGAGTGTATATCTCCATAAGTGACCAGTGTCGGAGATGAGCTCGAAATCGTTTGTTTGTTTGTTATTCCTATAACGTGCTCTATTTCCGCATTTCGGCCAATGACAATAATATTCAATATTTTAAAAACAGTTACAGATACGAAAAATTCGTACGAATGGAGAAAGTATGTTGAATAATTGATCTATACGATTTTATCTTTCGAACAAGTCAGTGTACCACGAAAAAGTTGGGGGAGAAAAAAGGCAGCCGGATCCGTGAAAAACTATCACCTTGTATACTGTTATAAATGTTTGGCTTGCTCGAAGATGTTCATTTTATGAAATAACTATTGTGTCAATTCAAGGATGGAAATTCCGAAAACTCTAATTTTTATGTAGAAAATGCTGAAAAGTTTTTGAAAATTTATCAACCTGTATCTTGAAAACGAAGCATTTTTCGACCCCATGAACTTTTTTCCTCGAATTCATCAAAGAAAACATCTTAACCATTTACGGTATATTATTAAGAAACACTCTGTATAAGGTACATCTTTCTTTCGAATATCCTACTTATTTGATGAAGACACAGGGTGATGAAACGCGTCATAAGTTTGTGAACATAGCGGAAATTTGAACAACATTCTTTCATTCAATTGAAAAAGATATCGGCTTGTTTGCCCTTCCCGAAATGGTAAATTTTTCAGAGAATTACTGACTCTTCTCTTAAAGAAATTGAGGTTATTTTCTCCTTCAAAGTGCTCAAAGTACATGAATAGTATAAGCAAAAAGATCTTTTCTATCAACGCAACAACGTTTTTGTCAACACGGAAATAGTTATTTCGTAAGCTGGTGGTGAATCCATTTCGAAAAAATTGCGTTTCGTTGTTCTAAATGACTTCCTTCAAAAACGTGGACCTTTTTGTTGTTTCATCAGCACAGTTAGATAGAATACTCGACTATTTTGAAGCTTGCTTCTTTTGATATTTGAAATCATTCATCCCAGATTAAAAACGCTGGATTGAGAAATAAGAATACTCAAAATCATGAACTATAATTGTTATTGAAGAGCGTTTTGAATCTAAACGATACGCAAATTAGCTCCGAATCTTCTGCAACTTGCGAACAGGTGTTTTATAACTTATATTTAGATAGACGGGAGTATCGTGGCAGAAGAAATTGCATGGGATTTCTAAGCTCAATTTATCACGTGTGCTTATTACAGCAAATTCCTTCCATATATCAATCAGATTGAAGTAAGTTCTTCACCTTTTGCCGATGGAGATAACATAAGGAGATGCACAGATGATGCCCCTGCACTCTCACCGAATATTGTAACATTGTTTGGGTCACCATTGAAGTTTTTTATATTTTTCTGGATCCATTTCAATGCCATCACCTGATCCTTGAAACCTGCGTTGCCTGGCACACCAAGGCTGGTATCTTTCAAGCTAAAGAATCCTGCAAATGATAATCCAACTATTAAATTTACAGTATATAGAAATATACTACAACTGCACCAATTATTTTCATCAGTAGATTAAACCCTCAAATAACTGATAACTATAAATCATAATATGTAAAATGCAAATTCCCTTTATGTTTCAGTTATCAATTGATAACAAATAGACCATGCAGTAAAGGACTTGACCTATACTTTCAGAGTATAATATTCAAACAACAACAGGAAGAAATTTATTTGAAAACATCATATACAACTAATCGGTTGAACTATTTTTATCTCATCACCGCGTGCGATATCCTTCAAAAACCGGTTCCCTTTATTTGTATAAGCAGAATGTGGAAGCTAAAATAAGAATTATCCAAATTTTGAAGAATTTATAAAATAAATATTTGGAAAGCTTTAGTTAACAAATAAATTTACGTGTAATGTATTAAACCCGCAATTTTTAGCATTGGACGATAGTGAATATGATTCTTATACCCGAAGAATTTTACAGAAATATAAAGAGTTCTGAACATGAAAATTTAACATAAAACCTATCTAGAAAATTATTTTTTTATGATGGAAACATTAATTTTCATAGGTTTTGCGGAGGCTTCAGTTATGAATAGATATCGAATGATACTACAAAACAATAATATATTATACATTGAAATTATCGCACTATCGTCTAAATCAGGGGTCCCCAAACTACGGCCCTAGGGCCAAATTCGGCCCACCAGTGCCATCAATTCGCGATAGCTTAAGACTCGGCTTTATTTACTTGCAAGGTAAAACTTTACGACAGAAATTATTACGCAGAAACCTAAGCTTAAATATCTCAGCTTTAGCATATTCTAACAAATAATTAATATGAAATCAATCACACTAATAAAAAAAAACAAATGAGATTTATGTAATTGTGATTTTCCAGCGACAATTGTTTGTAGTTGTGGATTAATTTTACTTGTACCAATTATCAGAAGAGATTTAAGATGCTCATCGGTTAATTTAGATCTGTAAACGTTCTTTGTGTGGAAAACGTTTTCTCACACAAGTCTGTAGTACCAAATACAGATACAATGTGAGACGAATGATTTTGAACCACCATCATTTTCTACAGCCTTTGACACAAGCGACAAGACAACTTTTTCCTCCATCGGTGGTGATACAATTTAAGTTTTTCCATCGAAGGACCTTTTCATCAATGGCATTTTCAACTCCCTTAAAAATATCTGCCCAAGCTGTCGTGCCTTGAAGACTATCAATATCAAGCAGTTCTTCATACACGTCATAGCTTTTATCTACTCCACGAATAAAAATCAACACCTAGTAGTATCTGACATATCCGTTGTTTCATCTACGGCTAGAGAAAATCACTCAAGATGTCCATTCTTGTCAGAGAGTTAAGATGATATATTTTCTACGATGTCTTGCACCCTCCGAGTTTGCTGTTAAACTGACACCTTTCAAAAAATTTACCTTTTCGGGGCATATTTCTTCCGCTACTGCAATCAAGCAGTCTTTTATCATTTCTCCATCGGTGAATGGTTTTCCAGGTTTTGCAATTGCAAGAGCCACACGAAAGCAGGCGCGAGTTGCAGACTCTTGCTCAGCATTTGCTTTGGTAAGAAAAGATTGCTGCGATTTCAGTCCACGCTTCAAAGTTTCAAATTTTTTCCGTCCGCAAACTTCTTGTATATTTTGAGTAATTTTGAAGATGTTTCGATTCATAGTGACGTTTAATGTTATATTCTGTGAGAACAGCTATGGTTCCATTTCAAATTAGACATAGCTCCTTATTATTGCACTCAATCATAAAATACTGAAAGTTCTATTTATCTTTGAACGTTCTGCATTCACTGTCTATTTTTCGCTTCTTTTCCATACTGATAAATCAAACATAAAACAAGTCTAATCAAAATATTCTTACTAATGCACGGGTGTTACTTTATTTCACAATAGGCAATTTCGCTTCCTTCGCCTTTTCCAAGTTAACTGACTCACAATGGCGCCGCTAGCCTTTTTTTATCTGTGCAATTACTACCATCTAGAAGGAATCGAAAAAGCAAGTCAGAACCATAACTTTCTCGAACCAATGCGGAAATTCTCAAACATTCCACCAGTTAGTAGTTAGTGGGAAGCCGAAATAGGTAGTACCGGCATCACAGACCTCGTCACTAGATGATTGAAATGCAAAACGCCTATGCTTAGGTGGGCAGAAAAATTAAAATTGTTTTGGCCCTTGAAACGTACCGAAAAAAATATTATGGTCCTAAGGCTTCAAAGTTCGGAGACCCTGTTCTAAATGATTAATTTCAGTTCCTTCATCAAGGCCGCATATGTTCTTATGATTTTTTGTGGCCTCAGGTATGATATGCTTTTACAATAAAGTGCAATCTAATGAAAACGAATCAATAACTTGGCTGGTTTGATTTTTCTGTAAATTTTCTGAAACAAGCCGATTTTTGATTGGAGAACAACATTTCTTGTTACATGTTTCGTTCTTTCTCTATCAACCAACTAGCCCTGGCAGGTTACAACCTGAAATTTTGATTGGAGAAAAGGGATCCTGTAATACCTTCTTGAAAAGGACATTCCATTCTCTTCACGACCATTTCAGTATTTTCTCTTGAGGAAAACACTTGAGCTAAATCGATTGTGTTGATTCAGAAAAATTCGTTTTGTTTGTGCATCATCCCATACCCCCCTGTCAACTCCATATGAGAAAGTGGTTGTGGTGATATTTCTTCAAAAGGTTGTTCAATTTACTGCATTTTGTTTAATTTTTCGATCGAGTAACCTTTTACATTTTGTGATAAGATCTATCAAATTTTGTTTTTGATTTTGTTTCGAAGATTTTATAATTCTGCTGATGGAAAACTGCGATAGAAAGCTAGATTTATTTCTTTTGAATCAATAAATGAAAACTATGTTTCATTTTTATGGTATGTGTCGGTTTTAATCAATCTCGTTTGAAAATATTTCCAATGTTTCGATGATTCAATAAATGAAAACGATATTTCATTTCGAAAGCATATGTTGGTTTGTTATCAATCTCCTCATGAAATAACAGTGATTTAGTTGAGGATGGTATGCACACTGTAGGAACGCATCGAACTTGTGAGTTTATTTTTCAAAAATAATAACTGTGTTAGGGAAACTGCGCGCATTTTCAACAAAAATAACCCAGCATGAAATTTCATGTACAAATGAATGCGTTCTCGAAATAACGAGCAAATTCATGAAAACTGGATGCGTTATTGATCGTTTTGGATGATGTTGCGATGATGGAGATCTGGCGTATGCCGGACAAATATTTTCAGGATTCTTAAAATTTCATCCCTGTAAAATTAAGCTCGTACACTGAATGGAGATGATTTCAATCGCCGCTCAGAGTTCTGCGAACATTTCAGCGATATGATCAATAACGATGCGAATTTGCTTCAAAATGTTTGTTTTAACCAACAGATTTTTTTTAATGGAGAATTGCATCTCCATAATTGTATAGTCAGTAGAGACACTTTTCCCCATTCAATAGGGTAGACTCTCCTCAAGAACTTAACGTTTTGGGCCGGAACTTTTTGATACCTTGTTGTAGGAGTCTTATTTATTCAAGAAATCTTGGACGCTAAACCTTTTGAATATGCAGAGAATTTGATTGATCCTTTCATAATAGTTATTATCGAAGGAGTTCCAAATTCATCAGAATTACGTGCAGATTTACTTTTCAATTAATGGCACTTCAAATAGAAAACTAATATTGAGGATCAAATAACCTTTCCAATGAAGTATCACGCAATCCCTACTTCATTATTAAAATTCATGATGGTAGTTGATAGGATTAGAGGTTGTTTTCAATTAAAATTTTTCAATTCAATGAAATCGAATTTGATCGAATGTTTTCCTAAATGGAAATCGAACGGATTCATGAAAACCTGAAATTTTTTAAACAATTCTCAGTTTTCAGTTCGTCATATGTTATTTCGAAAAGTGACTAATAACCTGGTCGTAAAGAGAATGGAATCACCCTTTGAACGTGATTCCAGAGCGTGTCTCATTTTCAGGTTTTGCGGAGGCTTTCAGTTATAAACAGATCCCGAATGATATCGCAAAATAATGTTATATTATCGCTTGAAATTGTCACACTATCTCCTAAATGATGAATTTTAGTACCTCCATCAAGGCTGCATATGTTTTCATGAATTTTGTGACCTCAGGTATGATATGCTTTTACAATACAGTGCAATCCAATGAAAACGAACCAACCTAAGTAATGTGGCTGGTTTGATTTTACTGTGAAGTGGATTTCTGAACGGAGGACGACATTTCGTGAAACATGTTTCGTTATTTACATATCAACCACCTACACCTGGCAGTTTATACCCTGAAATTTCGAATAGGAAAAGGGTCCTGCATCAATTTTCTTTTCTGAAATAACACCTCGAATTGAATTTTAGAATTATTTGGAAAAATTCCAAGTTTTCATGAATCGATTCGATCTTCGTTTGAGGAAAACACTTGTTCTTAATCGATTCTGTTGGATCAGAAAAATCTTTTCCCTAATTTGTGTATCTTCCCTATCCCTGTCAACTCCATATGAGAAACGGATTGTGTCATACCTCTTTGAAAGGTTATTCAAGTTACTGCATTATATTTGTTAAGTTTGATCTAGCATCCTGTTAAATTTTATGTTAATATCGATTTTGTTTCGAAAATAATATAATTCTGCTAATCTTGAAAGGAAACAGTGTACGATATCATTTTCTTAAGAAAAGCTAGAATTTTTGAATCACTAAATGAAATTATGGTATGTGTTGGTTTGTCATCACTCTTCTCTAGTTTGAAAATTTTTTCCAGATAAGTTAGATTCAGCTCCCATACTTTTGGTTATTCGTTAACAGGTTATTTCATTGATAGTACTTCATAATTTTGATACCTTGAAATAACGGTCATTTAGTTGAGGATGGTATGCACACTGTAGGAGTGCATTGAAATTGTGAGTTTATTTTTCTAAAATAATAACTGTGCTAAAGTAACTGTGCGCGTTCTCATCAAAAGTAACCCTGCAAGAAATTTGGAGTACAAATACGTTCTAGAATTAACGAGTAAATTCATGAAAACTATATGCGTTATTGTTCGTTTTGGATGATGTTGCCCTGATGGAGATCTGGTGTAAGTCGGACAAGTATTTTTAGGATTCTTCATTCGTAAAATTCCATCCAAATAGAATTTAACTCGTACACGAGCTGAATGGAGATGATTTCAATCGTCGTTGAGAGTCCTGCGAACATTTCCGCGAGACGATCAATAACGATTCGACTTAGCTTCAAAATGTTTGTTATTACGAATAGAGTCTTTCTTGATTGAAGAAGTGCATTCCCATTATTGTATAGACAGAAATAACACTTTTTCCCATCTAATAAGGGAGAATCATACATAAAGCCCTCAAAAACTTAACGTTTTGGGTCGGATTTTTTGGGGACCAGACTGTAGAGCTTTTATTTATATAGGAAAACTTGGACGCTAACCTTTTTCGAATATGGGTAGAATTTGATTGATCATTTCATAACAGTTATCATCGAAGGAGATCCAAAGCCTTCAGTACATAACGTTATGTATCAACATATACAACATCGTTCCATTATATGACCACTGTACGAGACTATTAGGACAATAGATTTCTGGGTCAGTGGATAAGTAGGACAGGCGCTATAGAATGACCAGCTAGATTACTCGATCCAACGCCTCTCGATTTCTTCCTGTAGGGCTATCTCAAGTCTGAAGTCTATTTTACGCCACCTGAATCGTTGGAAGAACAAAAAAGGATTGTTGAAGCATGTCAAATGCTGCACAATATTAGGAAATCATTCGAATCTCAATTGTTTAAATGCTTAAAGGTGAATGGGGGCCAATCCGAACATTCGAGATAAATATATATCACGATTAAAACACTTAGAACACCTCTCGATTTCATCTTGTGGGACTAACTCAAGTCTGAAGCTATTTCACGCTACCCGAAATGATCGAAGAACTACCAAAAATGATTTTAGAAGCATGTCAATTGATAACATATTAAATGCTGCAAAATATTAGCCGAACATTCGAATCTCGATTGTACAAATGCATGAAAGTGAATGGGGGCCACTCCGACTATTCGCGATAGAAATATACCACGATTGAAAAACTGAAATCATAATGACATAATTACATTTTCGTGGTAAACACAGTTTTAGTTTTTAATTAATAGTACTTCAAAAGCATACTAATATTGAGGAACAAATAACCTTTCTGATGAAGTATCACACAATCCCTATCTCATTATAGAAAATTTCGAAGGGTATTTGATTGGGGTGAAAGGTGGATTTCAACAAAATCGATTTTGATCCAATGTTTTCCTCAAATAAAACCGAACAGATTCATGAAAACCTGAAAAATTTCCAACCAACTGTCCATTTCAGTTCTTCATATGTTATTTCAAAAATTAAATAATCACATGGTCGTCATGAGAATGGAGTTACGTTTCGAAAATGTATCACACGATTCCTACTAAAGGTGTCCTCCAATCAAAATCGATCTGTTTCGGAAATTCACAGAAAAATCAAACCAGCCAAGTTATTCAGGAGGTTTGTTTTCATTGGAACGCACCGTATAATTTGAGTTAATAATATAATAATAATTTAATGCTTATTGAGATCTGGCAATAGGTACATAATTTCAAAATATTTTCGTATAATCTAATTAACATAATGAACATTCATACTCACGAAGTGTGAACACTTGTTCGTGAGATGTTTTCACATTGATATTCATATAGTTCCAGTTTCAAAATAATAAAATATAACACAGTATATTACATCACATATTCAGTCAGTCTTATCACCTATATTAACTAATAAGTTCAATATGATCTAATGAAACTGTTTTGGCTTATAAAACTTTCTGCTGATTCTCTGGGCCAATTTTTTATCCAGTGTTTGATTCGATTTCTATATGAATTAAAATATTTGATGTTTTCAATCATAGGTAGTAGGCAGTTGTAAAGAAGGTGTCCAAGATAAATAAACGATCCTATAGATTTATTTACTAATGGCAAGTCTAAGTTTCCTTCTGTTCTTAAAGTATAGTTGTGTCTTTCTACAGGTACTACTTGATGTGGTTTGGGATATATAAGAAGTGAGTTTGCATACAGCTCTCTGACTGTAATGTCTTGTTTTTATTGTATATTATTTTCAATATCCATTTTTGGGTGACTTCTACCAGCTTATATGTTTTCCCAAGCTACCCGAAGTCATTACCCTGTAAGAGATGTGTGACTGGACAAGCCCATAGTATACTTTTTTCATCCCAACTTCATTTCATGCTTCGAGTAGAAACTTAAATTTGGACAAAGATGCTTTCATCTTCCTGATCACGTCTTCAGAGTGAATTCAAATGACTGTCAATGTATATACCCAGATACTTGACACATTTTGCTCTTGATATTATAAAAGGGTTACTTTTGTGGTGAATCAATATGTTGTGATACAATAGTAAGCTATTTTCTAGACTGCCAAATGGTATGGAAACTAGCTTTTCACGTCATAGTTCCATATTTATGGTCACGTCATAGTTCATGACACAAATCGTTCTTATATCATCTCAGTTTCGATTTTTACTGTCGAACGTCTATCTGTTAAATAGCTTTTCATTAGGTCGTAAGCAACCCCTCTCCATCCTAATCGTTCCAATGTGTCAAGCAATTCCAAGTGGTCTACTGTATCAAATGCTTTTGCAAGGTCAACACAGATGCGAAGGGCTGGTATATCTTTGTCAATTGCGTCAGTTATTAATGAAACAAGTTCAGCAATTGCATCCAGCGTTGACCTTCCTTTCTGAAACCCAAATTGCTTCTTAGAGAGCAGTTCACATTTTTGTAAAAATTTCTGCCTGTATCTCATCCATACTAGCCCTATTGTTTTTCAGTTCTTTAATTTTTTCCATAACTTCAGTCTTGTCACTAAGGAAAAATGCTATTGTATTAGGGTTTCTGAGTGGTTTGTAAGGCATATATTTCACACCACATTTTTCAGCCATTTTTCTACCAGTTGTAGCAAAATATTTGTTGAATTCATTGGCCGTGTGCTGCCTATCTTCGATCATCCTTTTGTCTGAGTCTCTTATGCAATCAATACCTTCGCGCTTTCTCACTTTATCACTTACAATACTCCAGAGTCCCTTTGAATCATTATCATGTTTTTCTATTTGTTTTCTGTAGTAGTTCCTTTTTGCTAGTTTGATTAGATTTTGCAGCTTATTCTTATAAGATTTGAGTTTATTTAGTGCTTCTTCATTTATATAGATAATTCTGTACATACGTTTTTTCTCGTTTATAGATTTCAAAAAGCCATCACTTGTCCAGAGTGCAATTTTTCTATGTTTGTGTTTCAAGGTGATTGTTTTTGTCGAATTCAGAACATGGTTTTTTAATTTCTTGATGAAAGCTTCTCATTTCACATTCAAATCTACATTTTCATAAATTTCTTCCCATGTTTCGGTAAGCAGGTTTTGAGACATTTCATTGTAATCAATGTATTGTTTAGTTGTATTTGTACGTTTTTTATCGATAGAGTTTTTCCTATTTTCAATTCTTCAAAAGTTGAATCATAGTCAGTTATACTTGAATGTATAATGAAGGGATTGAACATTTCTTCTGGTATTTTGCTTTTTGTGAATATATCTATCTAAGAATCTAAGAATGATTTTGTCTGTATCATGACCCTAGTGTAACCATTCATTATAGATGAAAATCCATTTTCATATAGTATATTTAGATATTTCGCCGAATCTTCAGTCTCCTTGGTTATCGATATTAATATCTCCCATAAAAAGTGAGCGTCTATTTCTTTTTGTATATTTTGTGTTTCGAAAATTTGAGTGAGGTCTGTACATCAACAATTATTGTTTTTCCTGCAGTGAGAGTGTTGACCCTTAGCATCTTGACAATTCCTATATTCATAATTTCTGATGTAAACCTGAGACCCTCTATGATGTAAATGCACACAGGTTCTGGTTTGATCTCTTTTCATGTTCTGAATGTAATAATAATTTGCCACCCACAAGTAAAAAGGCTCTATTATTTTTTACTGCGTTTTCACGATACTAACATTACTTCTTAACTTATAGCGATTGGACAATTGATGTGCAATCCTATTATTAGAGAATTAATTCATCATTAGATATTATATACATTCAAAAAACATTATCGAATCTCTGATGAATTATAGCCTTTTGAATAATGCAGATACAGTGCTTGACATTTAAGATAATTTAATACTCATAGAATTCCGTTCCATAAAACCACCAATCGTAATAACTCCTATTTTTCATCCTCTTGGAAATATTTGAAATACCTAATTGAGTGATTATTAAATGTATTTTTCATGGAGTAAGGGAAAAGCTCGTGAAAAATTATTTCATTTTTATGTGTAGAGAATATTTTCTCAAAAACAACAATGTATAAATTGTTACTGTTTTCCTTATTTTAATACACCGAAATTTTGATACGTGTTATCAATTTCGAGTTATTTTCTTTCTTCACTAAATTGCAATGAAATAAATGAGAAAACAAACTGAAAAATCTATTACTATATAAATTTTCGTCTTGCATGTTTTGAAAATCTAATCATGCCGCACGGCTTTGTATTAGGCGTTTTGCCGATAAAATATTGCAACAACTCTGAAAGTCTAAGAGACTGCAGAAGAATTTAAAGAGGCATGGAGCGTTTAACAACCCAAAGTTATCTAATGTATATTTGTTGGAAATGAAGAACTGAATGTGCTTTCATATTCACCGAAAATCGTAAGACATCAGTTTATGAAACAGCACTAAAATGGGTATTATCTAAACACAGTGTGCATAAAATAAAAAATATAACGTAACATTAAAGCATATAACATACTGCAATTGAGTGTAACATGAAGAACTTGCATTTTCGCAGCAAAAATTTAAACATAGCGAACATAACGATTAATAACTATTTTAATAATCGCTTATAAACAATGTTCATATTGGTCGCTGTTTTGTTGAATACAGCGCTGACACCTGTTTTCTACTTCAAATATTGCATTAAAATGAAAATTTCTCAAGTACTTCGAGACAAGTATGGACAATTCTTTGCCACCAATCTTGTTCTTCAATTGGTGCTGCAAAGCAAACTCCATTCCGTAGATATCCTCAAAACCAGAATTCAAGAGACGTCAGATTTGGCGAGCGAGCATGCCACATCTCGTGTTCGTATGTTTCCAATCATTGTCCAAATGTAGCATTAAGCCTATGTGTATTCAAATTCGTATTATTCGGGACCATCTTATTGGCATTATAGTCTCATCAATTCCACCAGCGGTATATTGTCGAGTATATCGATATCGAGTTAATATTAATAAATTAACTGTAATTCATTTCATCTAAAACTTCATCCACTAAATATTGGCTTGAAATTTCATTATTGTTAATAGCATACTAAACATTTATTTTTTATTGTTTTCCAAAATATATTCCGGCTTTTCTCGGCTCCTGCATAGTTGGTTTTAGCGGTTGAAACCGCGAATATTGATAAATGAAAATTCTTTGATTCTTATTCTATCGAAAGAGTGATTTCATTATAGTTCATTGAAATAAAACTTACAAAACTGATGTCTGCTATTAGGATCAATTTTTTCTAAGCTCGAACATACTGTGCCATGAGAGGTTTTAACTTATTTTTGCTCAAAACTCCGTGAACGGTCACTATTGATAATGCAGTATTCACTGCTATCTCTCTAACTAACGCTTTTATCTTGTACAAGTAAAAGCATAACTCACTTTTTATCTTTATTGAATTTACCTCCCTTAACTTTTTTTATGTTGTTTCTAATGGCTCCAAATCTTTTCAACAACAATAACATTGTCTCATGTCTTTCTTTTCGTTATTATCAATTTTCTTCATTTTAATACTTCAAATAGTTCTAAAAGTATATGACTTAATAAGTTTCAGTATCATGTTCGAAATGAAAATGATATTTATAATACTTATCGTTACTCTGATTAAAATATTTGTTATCCACAGTACTCGCCATCCAGAATCAAATTTTATGAAAATTATTTTGGTGTGTAAAAAAATAGGACAACAGTAGCTTTTTATACTTCGCTATACGCGAAAATGTAACTTTCAAATAAATTTTCACTTTGAATTGAAAAGGCATTTGATAGCCCTTTGCGAACCAGTTAACTATAATTTAATTATTTTCAATCAGATGAAAAAAATAGTTATTACAATCGTCATTTCATAGGAATATAAACACCTCAAAAATCCTGGGAACACTTACCAATATCAATATGTATTTGATGATTCGAATTTATAGGAATCTTTCAATTTATGTTAGGATGTATTGTATATAATGTATTCTCAAGAAGACAAAATAATATTTGATTTCTCCAAAGCACCTATTATAAAAAAATTTGAAATTTGAAAATGACGAAATTTGGTAAAACACAAAAAAATCTTGAACTAATATTTTCGAAACGATATGGAAGCACTTATATTTTTCAGAAGGACGACCTCTGTTATTAAGGACACTTTGGCATCGTCGCGGCATGCTCAATATCGAATTGTCTGTTACATTTTGGCCTAAGTCATTCCAAGCCCCTGAACTCTTAATCGAAGCTCCTGTTCATGATGGAAGACGTTTTGGCGCAGGAGATTTCTTTTAGGGTGTCCCACACATGCTCGGTGGGATTCAGATCTGGGGTGCAGGATGGCCACGGTAGTAGATCGATATCATTCTCTTCCAGAACGGAAGTGGATTTTGACCCATTGTTTGGAGATACGGTACCACTACAGGTGAAACTATCTCATTTGCGTAAAAATTCTCGTAAGGTTGTTCTGTATGAAAACGAGGTCAGTTCTTCCACCAAGGCGTATACCACCCCAAAACATCACTGATCCGCCTCCCTGTCTAACAACTTCTCGAGCATGCTGGCGACGGTTTTGCTTTCCAGGTTCCCTTCATATTCGAATTCTTCCCGAATCGGGATAATAACTAAATCTAGATTCATCACTGAAGAGAACTGTGGCCCACCTCTCTTGATCCCAGTTTACGTGTTCTTGGCACCAAGCTAAACGAGCAGCGCGATTTCCATGGGTCAGTTGTGGAACTCTTAAAGGACGTCTGGAGTGGAGTTGACCTTCGTGCAGTCGATTTCTCACAGTTTGGTCGAAAATTTGTACATTATGAACTCGTGATAGCTCTTGAGCTAATTGAGATGCTGTGGAAGTACGATCTTCTCTACCAAAAATCGGTCTTGGGCGACTGTAGTAGTCCTGAAACGACCTGTATTGCGTTCTTCTACGCTACCTGTTTCATTGAAACGCGACCAAAAACGGTTTATGACACTTGGGCTACTTCCCAGAACCCTAATTATATAATATTATAATAATTCCGTTGTGAGCTCCCAGCTTGGAGCACGCCAACGACTCGTAACATCTCTTCTCTAGTCAAATGTCGTCTTTCCATGGTCGAATCACTTGAATCTTATATTTCTGCTCACAACAGAAACAAAGTGCCAACTAACTGATTTCAAACACTGAATACATGAAATGATTATAAAGCAGCGTCGCATCTGCTGCATTTTTAGTTTTCTATAAAAAAACTGAAATCTGTTGCGGCTCTCAACATAATTTGGTGAGAAATTGATGCCGGTGTTCATTTTTGAAAAACTCATCCATATTGATCGTTCTGGATACGATATATCGATACTCAGAAGTGTTTACTAGACTTTTTGAGGTGTTTAGGTAAAGATATATTATGGAACTTGTTCGCAAATGATACGCTTGTATCCTGATTCGTCTGTTGAGGGGCTATTGAAAAAATGCAGGAGACATAAGTAAGTAGGTTCACTCAAACTACCGTTCTGTTTATGTAAACAAAACAAAAATATATATATATATATATATATATATATATATATATATATATATATATATATATATATATATATATATATATATATATATATATATATAATAGGAGGTTTTACCCCGACGAGTTGTCCATATATCTGTTCATGCAATCAAACTGATTTCATGAAAAAATATAAATCAACCACCCGGTAATTAATAGCATTGCCAGGCAATGATTATAATCAAAACATATCCCAGAATATATACATACTATAGCATCATCAGACAATGATATCAATGTACCAACGAGTAGTGTCAGAGGCTTTCTCCCGGAAAAATCCAGTGTACGGACCTTAGTCAAGTAACACTGAATGTTACTCATTAATAGTTTCCTTTGTGTGAAGTGGTGAACGATCGAATAGAATACTGCTCTGAATATAAATATGACAAAATTGTCAGTTAATTATATTACATTTATATAAACAAATAAATAAAATATGAAATGAGATTCTGAGCAGTATAAACTAAAGAGAAAACCTATGACTCTACCTCATTATTATTTTCGGAAAGAAACCTACGAAGAATATTACAAGATTTGATGACTGTTATCTTTTGTAACTGTTCAAACAAATTTTTCTTCAGACCCAAAATCTCAATACTTTTGTGAAGATTTCTAGGAATAACGCCTGTTGTAGAAATAATAATCGGTAGAATAAATATTTTCTTCATTTTCCACATTTTTTAATCTCGTCGCCAAGCATTATATATTTAGAAATTTTTTCATTGTATTTATTTTGTATATTATGTGTGTCGGGTATAGCAATATCAATTACATATGTTATTTGATTCTGTTTATCATTAAGAACGATATCTGGTCTATGGTGTTTTACAGCTCTGTTGCACAGAATTGTTTTATCAAAATAAAGTTTATATTTGTCATTTTCACAAATAATCTCAGGTTCATATTTTTGAAATTTTTTTCTTTTGGGAATTAGGTCATGTTTAATTCCTAGATTGAAGTGAATAATATTAGCGACGGCATTATGTCTTTCTAAATAATCTGTTGAAGCAAGGACTGAGCAAGATGATAATATATGAAAAACTGTTTCTGAAGAACAGAAACATCTACGGCAGGAATCATCTATATTTTGTTTGATGATATGTTTTCTATAATTCCTTGTGAAAACAACCTGGTCCTGGATCGCAATTGCCAAGCCTTCTGTTTCAGCAAACAATTCTCCAGATACTAACCATTTATTCGATGCAATTTCATCAATATAATCATTTTTCAATTCTTTAGGGTGCTTTCCGTGTAATTCCTTCTGCATCCAACTTTCTCTTTTAGAATTATCATCAAATATATCAAAATCTACCTTTTACATTGTCAAGTTCAGAGGTGTAAGATTATAATCTGAAGCAACAACAATATCATGTAATTTAGACGTTCTCTGTTTATCATGAAAATGGGAACGTAGATGAAAAATCTGTTTACTATGAAGATTATTCAAATATATATATATATATATATATTTATTGGTTTCGAATTGAGGGTTTGGCAAATTATCGCGTGATTACACGTGGTCAAGACGTTCATCGCAATAACATATTCACCAATATTGTGCATGAATTTTGATATTTTGTCACCCTGTATTTACTTTTCTTCTTTTCTTGAATTTTTTGCACAGTTATGTTATTAAGAAGCTGCATAGAGCTTCAAAAAGAGCAATCACAAGTTGGGGATTGTCATTCAAAATAAAAAGTGAGGGTGAGCGTGTTTCTTGTATTTAGAGAGAGAAAAAAATACTCTTCCTATTTCATTCCCTATAGTTCACATTTAAAAAATACAAGTTCTCATTATAATTTTAAATCCATTCATCAAAAATAAGGTTTTGAATACGTCGTTGTTTTTTGATAAAATAGGGCCCCTAGAATGTCTAAATGGTTTTTCCTAACTTTAAAAGCAATCTAGATATTGGTATAAACCGAAATATCTGAAAACAAAAATTAAAAACAGACGAAGATAGCAACGATCTATTTTTACCAATGAATTTCCCTCGAAAATCGAGAACTCCTGTACTGCCTTATCAAAACATCGAAAATTGGATACCCCATATACATTGAAATTCAAACTTTCTTGAAATTTTTTTTTTGACATAACAGGTCCTTTTAGTAGAATGTTCGCCTGTTCCGAAATTCTTGATATTACCCATATTTATCAGAGTATTCGGCAATAGTTTTCGTTTATGTCGATAACGAGCTGCGATGTATTACAAATTCTCAATAATAGTTTATTATATTCTCCATAAATATTGAGTCAATTGAGGTAACCTTCACTGGTATAATTTAAACGGGCCAGCACGGAACTACGGAAAATATTCTATGGGACAGTGTGAAAATCACATTGTTCAATGGAAAATAAAGCTAATTGAATACTGAATGGAGTTGATCGCTACGAAGAATGGATAATGAGGTGTTTCTTTGAATGTACGTCGTCCCCACTTATCATCCTGTGTACAGAATTATTACCAATGAACACCGTCTTATATCAATTACTATGTTCGGCTGACAAAATTCCTTCTTCCTTTTATGAACTTTAATCAAGGTACAACAGGGCCGGCGCTGATTTATTTCGAATATAATATGACTATACTCAAAATACTCATGTTAAATGAATTATCTTCTCATTAACAATAAAGTTTATTGATATGGACAAAGCGAGGGTCGCTTAAAAGACAAAACATGGCGAAAAAGACAACCACTGTCATACCATAACTGGAAAAAACCTTTCTTAGCAAGTTTTTCAGCTGTCTAAATTGTGTAACCCAGTGAAATCATGAATATAATTCTCACCTAAGAATCCCAACCTGTAATTTATCACAACTAATACCACATCTTCGCGTAGCAAAAATTCAGGGCCATAGACTAGCTTTGAATTAGAACCTGTCGTAAATGCACCTCCATGAATGAAAACCATCACAGGCTTCAGGTCATATGAGACTAAATTTTCCTTCTTTTCTGGGAGCTGAAAATAGAAAAATAATCATATTTTGTGTGATAAATTTTGTCAGATAGAATCTTTCGATTATATTCTGGTTAGTTCATACATCGTCAATTTGGTCGTTTGCTTTAGGAAGCTCTTAACAGTCTACTCAAGGAGACACCTGCATCCAACCTTCCATTAGAACGAATATATCAGCAAATATGGTGGTCTTAAAACTTTCAAAAGGCTCAAAACTAATTCAGCCGTAAGGAGTAATGGATTAAGCAACAATTTTTGATGATAGTCAACGATTAAATAGTAGGTTTCTGAATTCGAGAAATTTGACACGAGCACTGATCATGAATAGTCGAAATAATTAAGAAAATAAATAAATTATTATGGGATAAGTCAGATAAGTCATATTGAGTATTAGCTCTTACGCAAAGCGTTTTGGTTAAATTAGCAGAGACCAAAATGAGAATTTTTCCGCAGTCTTAATTGGTACGTTTCGGTGTTTCAAGCTTGCTCTCCCAAGGTGTATTATTTGATTCTACTTTTTTCTAATATGACGACTACGCTGTGTATTTTGAGATACAAGAAAGACACGATAATGACACGTATGATGCAAATTGGCTTATCTATGTTGAAAGTAATCTCCACCTACATTAATACACTTTTGTAACCGAAGCTTCCACAATTGAAAGAGTTGAAACGTTAACTACATAAATGTTTTTGCAGATCAGAGAACAGCCAGAAATCACACATGGCCGAACCAGGCGAGAAAGTTGGATGAGGAAGTGATTTTCATGGTATATTTTCGTGAAAGATCAACTGTTTGCTATGGCGATGCATGGTCGTGATGCAACATTATCCTGCGAATCCAAAAAGTTATTCAGATATCTTGGGTGAACACTTCAGAAAATCACTTTGTATTAGATATTTACAATACTTCAAACTAAAATGACTGAAATATAAACATGAAAACATGTTCAGTTTCATATTGAGGTCGTTGCAATAGTGTTTCATCGTAGGACAATGTCTGCCGGCCCACTAGTACTATATACATTTCTTGGAGAAACCCAGATTTTGGAAGATAGTTATCAATTCTAGAAAAAATTCAATTTTGAATTATATTTAAATACTTGGAACTTTTTTGTTTAAACTTCGACAATTTGCAGTTGATTCATTCTATCATCATATTTCAGATTAAGTTCACAGTGACTACTTTGAATCGATAAGAAAGGATAATCAGACATAGGATGAGTGATGAGCTAGAAATTCGACAATGGTAGGTGTTTTCAAGAGATGATAAATAGCGCGATGTATTGAAGAAATTGAAACAAAAAGTAAACAAATGTTTTTGCATCAAACCTTAACCTTGTTCGTTCGTTCTATAGACCTACAGTTCATAGTGCACTCACCAAGACCGTGCAATGAGAACTGCCATTTCATCGGATTACAAATTATCTGGTCTTCAGTGATTATGGACTTTGTATCTAGCTTAATGTAGCACTTTTTTGTTCAAGAACAACATATATGACTCGAATTCGGATTCGAACCGAGCACCTTGGCTTAACATATTCCTACATGCTTGCGAACTAACCGTGCAATATTAAATTTTTTCTAAAATGTTCGATATCCCCCTCTGAAAGAGCTGGTTCTCCGATTCGAATGTTCTGAATAAGAACAGCAAAGTGCAGTTCCGTGATCGTTTGAAGCCTTCAGTATTTCATACCTAATCATAATGGTTAGACTGAAACCCACTCGAACAAATCACACGATAAATTCAATCGAATTGAAGTTGAAGTTCACCCTCGAACTGAACTCCAGCGGCCAAAGACCATTCCTAGACGTTCTAGTACAAAAAACAGACAGACAACTGCAATGTGAACTTTCAAGTATACAGAAAACAAAACAACATACACCAACCGATACCTGAGTGGAAACTCAAATCACCATCCAACTCAACTTAATAAGTTATATAGTGACAATTGTTCACTGATCAAAAAATTGTTGCTTACGTAACAACATCATCAAAGAACTGACAAAGGTCAAGGGTATCCTTCAACAAAATGGACACAAGAAAGAGCAATCCACAAAGTTGTCCAGTCCAAGAAACCTCTCGACAAAGAAACAGAAGAGCATACAAAACCGAGAGGCTCAGCCTTCTTGCCATTCATAAGAGGTGAAACTGACAAGATTGGCAGGATCCTGCAGAAACATAGGATAAAAGCGATTTACAAACCTCACAACAGGGAACGCAAAAATATGAGAACACCAAAGGATCGGATACCACTTGAAAACCAAGGAGTCTACGAAATTCCATGTACAAACTGTGGGCTCGTCTACTTTGGGGAAATAAACAGAAGAATGGAGGTTTGGATTCAAGAACACAGAAACACTGAAAAACAACAAGCCACAACATTTGCTATCTTCCAACACCCACACAAAACAGGCCGCAAACTCGACTTCGACAACACGACACAACTAGCCAACATAGAACAACTCCAGAAAAGAAAAATCAGAGCTATCGAAATAAAGAAAAACACGACAATGAACAAAAGAGATGAGGCGCTAAACGTACCTACAATCTGGAAAACTATGTTGAATTCTATAACAGCATATACAAGACAACTAAGCACCAACAGAGAAACACCTAGGACAGATTCAAATACGCAACGCCGACGGTCAGGCTACCGACCAATAGTAACGCGGCGCCGCCACTACGCTACGGCCTGATATCGCGTAAGAATATAAATTCAGCAAGCTGCAATAAATAGAGCAGTAGAACTATACTTCGACTTTACAATCTCTGGTGCGATCCAGCCGAAACGTAGTCAGGAACAATAAACGAATGAAGAAAGAAGAAACCACATTAAAATATGTCAGCGAAAATCTACGAATACACATACATACATGAATAAATAATAAACATAAAACCGCATGCTCGATTAGAATATGAATATTATCTCGCAGCAAATCTGCGCTGTTCTGCAGCATATTTGCTTTATAGATGTTCGATTGGGTTAAGATCTAAAGATCTTGACATGCGTAGTAAATGGATCATCTCCTGATTGTTTTCAGTTTTTGGATGGATTGTAACACGCGATCCTTGTTGACGCTGATTATGATTACCATATATATATATATATATATATATATATATATATATATATATATATATATATATATATATATATATATATATATATATATATATATATATATATATATATTATTGAGATATCAAATATATCGTCCCAGATTGCTTAGGAGTTTATGGTTCAGAGTTTGGTATTTAAATATGAGAGATGGTAACCCTTCTTTTGGGGCCGATAATGTTCTTGCTTCTGCAATGAAACATATCTACTAACCATTACCAGGAAGATCACACCAAGTAATTAGGACTCT
Source organism: Cryptolaemus montrouzieri (assembly GCA_013387265.2). NCBI lineage: Eukaryota > Metazoa > Arthropoda > Insecta > Coleoptera > Coccinellidae > Cryptolaemus > Cryptolaemus montrouzieri. Next base: position 35,869,369 of record JABFTP020000185.1, on the reverse strand, counting down.
TCCAGTCGAAGAGAGATAATGTGTTATTGAGTTTGTTTATTGAAGGCAAGAACCCATGGGGCGAAAGTGTTCATTACACAAATAACACAGACTGCGAACGAACATCAAAGAGGGAATATCGCAGTGGGTCAGAAAACCAGCTACTTCAGTGAAGTTATTCAACATCCCACGGTAGGTTGACTATTACTGCCTTAATAAATGTCTTTAAATTGTTGACACATATAGAGATGAGTTGCACACTGAGTTATATTAAGCTGGTTCTACAGTCGTATCAAGTACTGGAACGTCAGCTGATTTCGTTTACTGCATCGAGCAGATAATAATAATACTTTAATAAATCAAAACCATACAGGTGTAGATTCAGTCAAAAATACAAACAAACATGTAGAAAACACACAAAATTCAGATCACAATAATTTCTTGAAATCATTTTCTTGTAGGAACTCTCCTATATTATAGTAACTTTTATCAATAAGAAAATATTTGAGTTTTTGTTTTTGCACTTTAATTGATAATGACTTAAATTTTTCTGGAAACTTATTCCACACTGACAGTAAACAATAAGTTACATTTTTTGTAAAATGAATAGTTGGGCTTATCCTCTTGAAGAATATTTTTCCTCTTGTATTATAGGAATGTTGGAGTTGAAGATCTTTGAAATCATTATAGTTATTTAAAATGAACATCACTGATTCATAGATATATAGACCATACAGTGTTAAGATGTTGAAATTCTTGAATATGTTCCTGCACGTTTCATATTGATTCATACCAAAGATGATTCTTAGGCATCTTTTTGTGAAAGAAAAATTCGCTCCGCTTCTGTAGATCTTCCCAGAAGATGATTCCATATCTTATCCTAGAATGAACGTAGGCGTGATAGGCAGTCAGAGCAGCATCCAGCCCTATCATCCGTATAGTCCGCAATGCATAGCCATAGCGTGCTATCATCGGTGAAATCTTCTGAACGTGACTACACCAGTTGAGATTACGATCAATATTCACTCCTAGAAAAGACAGGTCTTCAACTGACTCAACTTCACAGTCTTGGAATCTTAAATTAAGTTGTTCTTTCTTTTCCTGAATAACAAAAGTTTTGTATTTTCCAGATTTAGCATCAAGTTGTTATTGAGGAACCATTCATTCATATTTTTCATGTCAGTCTCAAGACTTTTCATACATTCATTTTGATGTTCAGCTTTACATATTACTGATGCATCATCTGCAAACATTATGACATCGTTGTTGGTAGTCTGAACTAGATCATTTGTATATATTATGTAGAGCAAAGGTCCCAATATAGAACCCTGCGGTACACCGTTTAATACTTGTTTGGAATCAGATCGTATTATATTTCCGTTTTTCCTCTACTTATTGTCTTTTGGGTTCTTTTGGATAGAGATGATCCAATGAGCTGTAATGCTACCCTCTTATACCATATTTCTCCAGCTTATTCAGTAACTTCTCATGGTTGACTCTGTCAAAAGCTTTTGACAGGTCCAGACAGAGGGCCGCTGTAGTATTATTTTGATTTAGTGACCGGATGATACATTGTGTAGGGTGCGGTGAATTGTTAAACTGGTCTGGTTGTAATGATTCTCTTCGGTCATATCTGTTTTTGTCCTCATAGTTTCCTTGGACTTGGTAGGCCCCTGTTTGGTTGAAGGGCGCCGCGTCTAGATCTATATACCTTCCAACGAATTGATACGAATGCAATATTGACGATTTACAATGGGAAAGACACTGCAGTACATAGGCGAATCTGCTATGTTTTTGAGAGATTTCGAATATTTACGGAAGCTTGAATATTGCTCTTCGAACATATACCGATAAATTTTGCATTTTATCTGATATTGAAATATTAAAAGAGAGTTGTACGTTTTTTATGACCTTGATCAGTAGTGTTTTGCATCCGGTTCAATACTACGGCTGCTTCATTATCTACACTCAACTTCGATTTATCGTCTATAGTTAATTTCTCAGCACTCAATACCAGTAATCAAATAACGAACGAAAAAATACCAAATGTCACTATATTTTTGGCATGTATGAATGTATTTTTCTAACTTCCAAGAAGCAGTTTACTTAGTTACTCTTGTTTTTTAACGTTTTTCGAAATTTCACATGAATAGTATAAGAATAAATTGTCAGGTACAAACCCATCATCTCAGCAGCAACCGAAATAAAACAGGGAAAAATTTGCAGTATGTTAAACTCACCTTTGGTGTATACACATTCAAATGAAGACAATCCTCCGAGCCAAGTTTCATACTTCTATGTAAAATGTGTCTCGAGAAACATTGTTCTCCGTCTTTCGTTGCATTTTTTACTCCATTCCAAGGTTCAACTGGCTGAGGTGCCTAGAAAAAAATAAATATTACTTTTAAATTATTCGTTTTCTAAAATTACGGCATTGAACTAGACATTCTATTCTGGCAGGAACATTTCATGATTCGCACTTTATTGTATGAGTTTAGATCGAAAAGTGATGATCATTTTTCCAGAAAATTCTTAGTATCAATTTTTTCTCCGTCTGAGTGATCGTAGCAGTTTCAGTTCACTTGTGTTTGCACTTTTTCGATTTTTTGGAATCCCCTTTCCGTTTGGAATAATCAATTCTTCCATTGATTAAGGTTTCATTTATTCATGAGAGCAAAGCATACATTCAAGATTGTGTTCAGCCTTGCGAAAGGAAAAAAGAAGAGATACGTCAAATCCGGCACTATTTTTCAAAAATTCGTTGAGAAAGTATTTATCAAATTCAATTCAGCTGTGCAAACAGTATACTTTTATTGCGAAATACTAAATTGAGAAGGTAGACAAGCGGGGGGTAATGGAAGTTAGAGGGTAATGGAGCGGTGCGACTAGACACAAAACTATAGCTCGTATTCATTCGGTTGCCAGTCGGGCGCCTTGGTCGCACACATGTTCCCTGCAGCGCTAGATTCGCCGGTGCCACGCATTATGTTGTAGCATGTAAAATGCTATTTTCGATTTTACACGCTGCGCTTTCATCATTTTGTATTTGATCAATGTCATTCGGACCGTGTAAAACTAGCATTACTACACCATGTACTATACGGTAGTTCGTTTTTTCTGTGCTACGCGCCTCTCCTGCGATAGCGACTCGACAGCGATTTTCTGGTTCCGGTCTTGCAACAGCAACCATCTTTTCTGCGAAGATTTTGAGTTTAATACCTTTGGAATTTTTTGTACTTTTGTGAAACTAAGGCTCGTATTCGCTCAATGTATACGAGGTAAGTGTAATTATCATCTGATTCAGTTTCGATGACTTTCCGTTACGACAATCTTTGCAGATATTTGTACCCAGCATTTCATACCACAAGAATCATCTAGTCCGTATTTTTTGTACTTAACTAATCTGTTTCAGGCTCAGAAACCAGGCCTAGATTTATTAAGTCATAATTTCGTATCTTTCATTTGCTTACTATTTCTGAATTTCATTTTTTCTTCATTGAATTAATTTATTCCTTTCCAAATGCGTAGTAAATCCCATAAAGTTTTTCTATGACCGTTAACAATGACAGATGTCGGAAAATTTCGTTGACAGAAAACCATCTCTTTCACTTGATATAACTGTACGAGTTTGTTTCATACGTTCTCGAAACAATTAATTCTGTTTCCCATATATAATAATGTAATTTAAATTATTTGAAATGAATCACAGTGATCAAAGATATTTTATGTATCATTCTTTTATCAGGTTATAATTTCTGTGTACTTTTTAGCTTTTTGGGAGCTGTATTCAACGACAATATTCTTTTTGGGAGGAGCTGTACTTTGAGAACCCAAATACTTTTTTTAGGAGGAGCTTATTCCATATGCATTTTGATATATATATATATAAAAATTTTCAGATACAAAATGCCAAGAAAAAGAACGCACCACTACGAAAGCGTGTTGGAAAATGCTGTTCAAAAACTTCGACGTGGCGGTAAATCTACGTACAAGGTAACAAAGGAGGTTGGAATACCCTACAGTACTTTGAAAAAAATCTTTAGATTAGCTAAATCCAACAAAGTTAGCTACAAATCTCCTTCAAAGCTAGGAAGGTTTCCTGTGTTCACTGAGGAACAAGAAGCCATTATGGCTGATCATCTTTCAAACATGTCAAATGAATTTTACGGACTGACAAGGGCTCAGTTTTGTGAGATACGCCATGGGTGAAGAATTAGGTGTAGCGAATCGATTTAACGTAGCCAAGAAGTCTGCGGGCAGAGATTTTCTAACTGGATTTAACCAAAGACATCCTGATCTAAGTATTAGAAAACCAGAAGCGACAAGCATTAATAGAATACTTGGATTCAATAGAGTTGGAGCGGGTCGATTATTCAAAAATATGAAAAATCTAATGGCCAAACACCACTTCCGCCTTCTCATATTTATAATATGGATGAGACTGGTTTAACGACGGCCTAGGAAACAGAAAAAATAAGAGCACCTGAGGAACAAAAACGAGTTGGAGCAGTCACATCATGGGAAAGAGGTTGAAACATCACGGCTATCTGTGCTATTAGTGCTTCAGGATCTTTTGTCTCCTAACCAAGCTTAGACAAAGGGATATCTGGCTCCGAAGCCACGGAAATTTTTCCCATGAACCTTGCTGTATTTTCAGAAGACAATTTGGTTGCTGTGGATGAAGATCAGAACCAAGTTAATGAGTAAGCAAGCTCGGCTGCTGTTGCTCAGTCTCAGAGATCCGTTGCTCAACAGCTATCTACTGGTAACTCTGACCTACTTCTGTCTACATCTAATGGTATTCAACAGGTGCTAGAAACATGCCGGGAGCCAGCATTTACCATCCCTGCTACGACCTCATCTACAACAAACGACGTTCAAGAAGAGTCACTCTATCCAAACCCTACCATATCAAACGATACACAACAACAGTACAACATTCTGTTGGCAGTAAGTACTTAACTGTGATGTCAAAATATCTGCTTGTCCAATAAGTGCAGAAAAATTCAATTTTCCAAAGATTCTGTCGGTTGGGAATCCACTACCTACGATATCTAACAAAGGTAAGACAGCACGACAAAAACCGCATTGAGAAATCTTATCTAGCACGCCAATGAAAATATTTTTGGGGAGAAAGAGAGGAAAAGGAGAAATTTTGAAGAGAAAATATAAAACTAAAATCAATCCAAAGAACGACAGAAAAACTAGCAACAAAGCAAGAAAATGTTTCGCAGAAGAAAGGGAAAACGAAAAAGACAATGAAAAAAAGTGAAGAGAGGAAAACAGATACTTTTTGAGGATGAAACTGGCACGTCTGAAGGTGAACACATTGAGAATCTTTGTGGCGATGAGTCAGAATATTTAGAAGAAGAGACTTTGTGTGCTATTTGCTGTGAGATGGGAAAAATAGAAACGAAATGTGGTACCGTTGCAGAAGTTGCGGTAAATGGGCTCATAAAGAATGTTCTTGTTCTGACAGGCCGGTTGATTATATTTGCGTTTTTTGTTTGGTTTGGAAGTTAACTATTATACGGTTACGTTTTTATTAATATTTATATGAATGAGTGAGATTTCAGACGACTTATCTAAATCGATGAGACTGACTTGATAATTGATTAGATCTCATTACACATATGGGAATTTACAGGCTCTCATTTCCCGCAAGATCGGGTAATGGGAGCGATGATGTTTTTTCGAAAAAGGTTTATCTGTGGCCAAATGCCTAGTAATGTAACGTTGACGCTATCATTAAATGATAATCAAATAAGGAAGGATTTCGTTTTTAATGAAAAGTTCGTTAAGTATCCATAAATTTGACTTTTATTCAACTTTTTGTTTAGCAGGCTCCAATTCCCCCAACTCTCCTTAGCACTCGTGTTGAATGTAAACGACCCTTAGACATCAAGTGTAATGTTATCTTTATTGCTATTTGGTAGACAAGTTTATTCATAGTGAATTATGCATTTCATGCTGGTTCGATCATCGTAACCTTTTTGTATGGAACCAATTCGGCAAACTCTGTTATAGTTTGCAAAGAAAAGTTTGTGAAGTCAAAAATAGAAGCACCCGACAGAAAGAGGAGTTTCTGCTAAAATCAGAACCGAAACGAAATTTTCGGTCTCGATCAGACATTTCAAATGTCTTTTTCTCACGCTAGTACTAGCAATTCGTCACTGTCCGTTTAATGGCTTTAATCTTTTATATAATACATTCTTACGCCCGAAAAATATTGAAATTATGTCAACTTCAAAGATAAAATTTCCATGAGCAATAATACTCCTAGCCTTCTAGCCTAAATTTTCATGGATAAAAGTGATATAATCTGTTCGTTTTATAGGTACAAACAGATAATGGGATTCCTTCATTACCTACAGATATTCATTTCACTCTAATTAGAAGGTCACTTTGGAAATGAGATTTGATTTGTAAATTTAACTATAACCTAAATTGACCCTAGAGATTAGTTTTTCATTTTCCGTGAACCATCTTTTATAACTATTGATAATATCGCATTATTCTTCCGCACACGCACATATTCAAAAGAAAGATGCTCATATCAGTAATAATTTCTTGAAAGAGCTGAATATAATAAAGCAATTGATGATTAATCCTGTAGTATAATTGACAGCATAATTTCTCGTAAACAATTTCAATATGCAACTCATATATTTTCCTAGTATCATAAAAATACTATATATTAATTTATATTGATAAAGCCAGTCAGAATTTAAAGCCTTTCTTCTCATCAATCTTCATATAGATTTCAGAATGGATAATTCTCTAGACAGATTGATCAACAACTCTACATCCAAAATTAATAGTCGAAGAAATGAGGTGTGTGGGAGTTGTAAGAAAAGTTACATCGGAAGAACTTTTAGGAATTTTAATATCAGGTTATCAGAGCTCAAACTCAGTCTACACCAAGAAAAATCAGATTCTCACTACGCAGATCATTTGTGACGAAAATTCAGTAATAATTTTCATCAATGATATTATTCAAGGGTTTATTTTATGGAAATTCATTTCAATATTAATAAAATGGAAAACTTCTGTTTGATTCCCACTATGTTTTCTTTTGATACATATGAACGTTTTCGTTAGTGACATTTTCAAGTGTGTAGAACTCAAACAACGTAGGAAAATCAATGAACAGAAAAATTTTCTGAACTTAATAAATCTCAATTAGTCCTCAATTCGTCACCATTACTCAATCTTACTAGTTCTTGAAATGAGCAACCCTCTTTGGATTCTCTTCCTATTAACCTTGGTACCTGCTTTTACCAATGAATAAGTAATGTCTTTAAGGTATAAGGCGTATGGAGCCAAAATGTCGTAAACGAATCATAAGTAGTGAAATGAAAATTAATTTATCTAGAAATAAAAAACTTATTCTGAAGCTCATAGTATTATTTTTTAATTGAGGAGGTCGTTACTTACGTTACATTTTTTAATCGAATAAAATAACGGTATTCAAATTTTCCTATATAGATGATGCGCTTCACCACTTTGTGCCTTCATCAGATAAAAGTACATTCAAAAGAATGTAACTTACATATTACCAGGTAATCAACAGGAGGAAAATCGAAACAGGTTTGCTTTAGGAACTGAAAAATCAAATAATGTTGACGAATTTAGGGCTAATTGATTATTAAGTAATTTACCGGAAATTTTCTGTTTACTGATATCCAATGTTTCTCATAGATTCACGTTTAGTCATTAAGTTTTCATTAAGTGAATTATCAAAATTATTATCAACAAATTACACTTTGTTTGAACTGTTAGGTTAGAAATCCAATTGAAATAAGTAACAAAATTGTTCAAATATTGAATAGTTTCAGCCATTACTACTTGGTAGTTAATCATGATTCAGAAAAAACACGAGGTCAGTTTTACTATGTTTTACTATTGCAACGATATCCAATCGCCCCTTGTCGCCTGTCACGTCCCGGCAGTATTCATAGTTGCGGGGCACTTTCGGGAGAATTCGAGAAAGATTTAAAGGTTTCAGCGCGCCGTACTATGAAAAAATCAATGTTGCCATTTCCGGAAGGTTCTCGAACGAAGATCTGGAACAGAGCCGAAGTTACGCAAATATACTAGAACAATTCGTACGTATATATAAGAAGGGAGCGCGAAGCGCAGAGTTTGAATTAATGGACAATATGTTAGAGATAAATTAAGCAGTATCGATAGTGTTATATAAATTAGTCATTTAGTTGAGTGTTATAATTGTTCTGTCTACCTGCAAATAAACTAGTTAGCGTTTTGTAACGTTGAAGTGTTTGATTTAAACCTACAAATAATATAATAGATAATAAAATATACACTATTACTGCAGTTTCAAATGTTTAACATTCATCTTCAGACAGAATAAGAAAACTGAACAACAAAATTGTTCTTCATTTATGATAAATTAAAATTTCAAAATGAACAAAAATAATTACCAACATAGTACATCTTGATTGAATGTTTCAATGTATGTTTAGTATTGGTTTTACGAAGTTAAAACGTTTTTCTTGAATTTGCAAGAAAACGAGGACCACAGACTGAGTGTGAAGATTAGAAAATTATCAAATATTGCCTGATCGGGTGCATTAAAAAGAACTATTGGTTCTTCAAATTGTAATATCCATATTCGATGTCCAAAAGAATTCATCTATATTCATCGGTGACTTTTCGACATAACCGCCTCGGTAGCTGCACGGCTGGCTAGTGAGCAAGTATGTAGGATAATATATACTTAGCCGAGGTGCTTGGTTCGAATTCGGGTTCAAGTTATGGAAGTTGTCCTTGAACAAAAATTGTGACACTTGCAAGAGTTACCTTGAGAGGGCATAAACTTCCGAAACCTGATAACTAGGAGAGTGGTTCGAATCCACTATAAGCTGTAGGCCCACCTGTGTGAATGGACTAAGTTCCAGAGCATATTGTTAGAAGATGAACAACAACAACAACTTTTAGTAATACATATTGAGAGCAAAAGCCAAACAGTTTCATGAACAAATCACAGGAAAAAGAGGTTTTCTGGCAAGTTCGGCATGGTTAGATAAATTCAAGCTTAAATATGGAATTCGTTTCGTGAAGGTTTGTGGTGAAAAACTTTCCATGATGTTTCCGCTGTGATACTATTTAAGCAAAAATTTTTATCGGTTGTTGAACATATGGAATTAAGGTGTATAATGCTGATGTATCGGCCATTTCTTGGAGGTGTTTACCAGACACAACTTTATCAAGAGGAAAAATCAGCACCAGGTCGAAAAGTGTCAAAAGACCGCTTAACATTCATGCTATGCTGCAACGCGGCTGGAACTCACCAATTACCTTTACTAGTCTTGGGAAAACTGGCAAATCCACAAGCATTCAAAAACTAAAGTTTACTACCAGTTGTCTACAAAGCATCTACTAAAGGGTAGATGACCAGACCATTATTTAATGAATGGTTTAAAACATCTTTTATCCCCGAGGTGAAGAATTTTTCAACTGAGATTAACAAGTCCTCTAAAGTTCTGTTGTTGGTAGACAATGCACCATCGCACCCACCTGAGGAAGAGGTTGATACTGATACAACTTCAGACTTATGTTTTTGCCAAAGTGTCGTATAGAAAATGCTTTCTTAATCAAATCATTTCGCATGAAGGTTCAGAGATATCTTCCAATTTGAAGCAGCATAATTTGAAAGATGCCGTGAACAATCTTGCCCAATCTTGGAAAGCCATTACTTCAAAAAAATTTTTTTTTAAATTGGACAGCATTGTGGCATGACACTACAGAAGTAGAAGAATCAGATGATGAAAATATTCCACACTCAGAGCTCCAGAAGAAGAAATGAATTGAAAAATATTGCCGAATCATTAAGGGTCATCGATCCAGAAAATGACTTCACCGTTGAGAACATTACGAACTGGGCTGTGGGAGACAAAGAGTTTGTTATTGATTTGACTGAAGAAGAGCTGGATGCTTTAGGAAGGAATATTGAAATCGTAGAGGAATCTTCTGACTCAGAGGATGGTTTAAATATAGTATAGTATAGTATAGATACAGTCAATGCGTTCTCCCTGATTATCAGTTGGGCCGAACGGAATAATCGTCCCATAGAAGACGTATTGCTCCTGAAAAGGCTCAAGGAAAAATCAGTTCAGATGGCAGCATCGGGAAAGGTTCAGAGTAAAATATATTTTAAACGCCATAAGGAATAGCATGTTGTTTATGTACACTAGCATATATTTATATTCTATATTCTCTATGAGGAAAGATTATAATGAATGGAAATTCTATAGTTTGATTCTGTTTTATAATAGAAACTATGTTTTGTTCAACTTTTCGATATTTTCATAATAAACGCGGCTTTAACAGATTTTGGGTTTTTTCTATTTTGAAAATGAAACAAATTCAGTCACTACAGAAATTCGGGCTTTTCTATAGTCCGGGCATGCGCCGGAACGATATCTGCCCGGACTAGTGAAGATGTACTGCATATCTAAGGTTACAAGGCCATCAAGATCTTCTGATTTCCGATTCAATACCTTAATACATAAAATAACCAAATAGCAAATTTATTGAAAAAATCAGAATGTCTCTTAATGCAATAATGTTTTATTTGTAACCTTTGCCCGCTTCAATAGAATGGTGTATATTTAACACAGATTAGTAACGCAGCCTTGAACTAGAGAATAATATCGTGACCGTATTCTTACCTTAAATCGAAGTTCTCCGATAGGTGGCTTAGCGTACGGTATTCCTTGAAAACTGTAATACTTCTTTGCTGAATGAATATCATTTTCACAAACGGTTCCTTCTAGGATACCGCTTTCCACATTCACTCGAACACTGGAACTCATAACAATATTGAAGAGTCACACTGAACAATTAAGATTTTTCACTAACCCACTTTCACTTTAGTTCTACGAAGTGTTTATGTAAGTAATAAGTATTATCTTCGTATACCTATATCGATATCTGTTTTATCATTCACATAATAAATTTCATTTAATAGAATATATGTTTGCGTGGCTGTATTCATAATATGATTATCATTGTTATTATAGATTACAGAGAGATATGAGTTGATATGAGAAATAGTAAAGTATTTACCGTTTCTAAAATATAACTTTTATGTTGATGACATTGAAGCCACTGAAACTTCGGCTATCGTCCGAGCATATATAAACAGGTCAACAAAAACTATAAACACGCAATAGAAATGAATATGCTTCATGGAATTTGAATAGAATATGATAATAGCCTGCTCGATTTATCCGCAAAAATAGTGGTACCGTTGCATGGGTTCCGACCAAGATGGAAATTTTATGAATGTTAGGGACATTGATGTAATAAAATTGTGAAAAGTCCCATGGGTGCAAATAAACTTTATTACACGTTAAAGTTCGCGAAAATGGGTTTTTTGATTTTTCCCGGAAATGGTTAGTTCGATAAAAAATATCATCATGCAAAAGTTTTGTGTCAAATCACAACGATTTGAATGAGAAAAAGGGATTCTGAAATTCATTTTTGTTGCATTCTCCGTAATAAGAATGACTACGATAGCGATGTACATCATCATTTATAATATATGTAAAACCATTAGACTGCGTGACTACGACATTAATATTATAAAAATCAGGCACTTATGATTTTCAAAAAGTGGATATTGATAGTGACAACTTAACTGTTATATATCTATACTATCGATGGATATTTATTACAGTGTCCAGTGACGGTTTTAGCACTACCAGCGCCCTGAACAAGATTTTTCAGCGCCCAAAAACAGCAATTCAAATACGTATACACACAACCAAATATATATGGAATCACTCGGTGTTTCACATCATTGATTGTTTTTAACCATGGATCTTTGACTACTTGAGAAGAATGAAGTTTTTTGTTGTAAAAAACTGGATAGTATGATAAGTAATGTTGAATTATCACCACATGTTCGGGATATTGTACTCAGTCGTCACTGATTTGAAACTGTGAATTTCACAATTTGATGAAGCCTATACATTGGATTGTCCGATGTGCAGAGGGGCCGAATAATTGCTCTCGTTGCAGAAGGAGTGACACAGAGGGATATAGCGGCCACAATGGGGGTATCACAAGGGATGATTTCAAAAATCTACGCCTGATACCTTAAACTACAATCTATGCAAAATAGGCATAGAAGAAGTCGTAGGAAGATCACTCCTAAACAACAAGACCGCTTTTGCGCCAAATTGCAAGAAGAGACCCTAGTGCGTCGCACCCCATATTCAAAAGGCAAGTTTTGGAAGCAACAGGGATCAGTGTATCAGTCGAAAAGATACGTCTGCTCCTCCGCATACCAGCAATCTCGCGCTACATTATTTTGAAACAGAGAGAATCGCTATTTTGGACTGGTCAGCTTGCTCTCCAGACCTATATCCTATTGAACATTTTTGGGATAATCTCGAAAGGAAAATTAAATCGCTCCAGGATAATCCAAGAACCCCACAACAGCACATCCAAGCCACCACAGAAGAGTGGGAGAATATCACCCCAGAGAGAAATTACCTAACCTACCCTAACGCCGCCATTCACAGTGTCGTTTGGGATAGAAGAGGCATTCAACATCATAACAGATAAATATGTTTTGTAAAAACGCACACGTTTTGTATAAAAAGAAACGGTGGTATTTCACAGCCATACAGATTCTTCAAAAAAAAATATTGAAGCCGCAGAACAACGTCGTCGAATGGTAACAGCATCGTTATGTTCTGATATTTTCTTTGACCAATTTATGTCAGGTCTAACTAGCCAACAACAACATTAATAATAAGTCTTCCTCGAACAAATACTAAGAGAATAATTTACCACAGAACATATTTCAGTGAAGCAAGTTGACAATGACGCTGTTGTACTCATTAAACTTCCATGAATTAATTCAATCTAGGTGATATAAATGTTGTTGTTGGAGAAGATGTTGATCTATTTGTATTATTTACCGCTCGAATACCAATTAAAATATTATTAATTTTTTGAAACCGGGCAAGGTTTATTCTTAATGTAGAAATCATAAATTAATTTTACTTGCTATGATACAACAAAAGGAATATTCCGAACGGGTAAAACAATATTCTCCGAATTTTTGGAAAAACAAAATTTTATTACCTGCAAAAGCTTTCGTATATGGAGCTCCAAAAAATTACTTGCATAGACAAGTCACTTATCTTTTGCAAAACATACAAGTAATAAAAACCTCTGAAATTAACTTTTGTTTCTTTAACGGCGGCTTCTGCTCACCAACATTTTTATTGTGTACCTACATTCTTTCAAAAATAAACCGGAAAGTTGGTACAGCTGTTTTCTACACTGACGCTGAGTATGATCGCGATCTGCATTTAGTTTGTTTACAGTGCTCGATTTTGTCAGTTCTCACAAGTGTGTTTTGCGATTTTTACATGGATAAAAATATCGAACACAGAATTTGCCTCAAATTTTGTATTGCAAATGGAATTTTTTCTTATTCTTTGATTCCTTGGGAGACGCATGACTTCATAGAATTTGCACTACAACAATTTGAACGTGGTGATGTAATGTAATGTAACTGATGATGAGACATGGGTTGATGAGTTTGATCCGCGAACCAGTCAACAAGCATCCAACTGAATCAAAACCGAGAAAACCACGTCGATCAAAAGTCAAGTTAATGTTGACTGTGTTCTGTGAAGGTTAGAAGATAGATAGAGAATATTATCTGAGTATTATGCGGCATTTGAGAGAGCAAATTCATCGAAGAAGGTCAGATGTGTGGGAAGAAAATTCATGGATTTTGAACCAGGATAATGCACCATTTCATAAGGCTATCATTTTGAATGAATTTAGATGGTAATCAACTGGACCTAGAGGAATAGGGTTTCACGCTTATTTTCAATGTATTCGGACCAATCCATATTCTACTTCCACTTCTTAATAACAATTTTTTCAATTGCAAAACGGGGTGTAATTTGAAATGTGGCTGCTTGAAAGTAGGCTCATCTTGTTCACCATCATCATCCACTTATCTGGGCTAGGCGTGTTCAAATGTCGAATCTCCAAAATGAGGAGATCCTAACATCGAAGTCGAGACAAGTGATGTATCGCTGTTAGAACAATTTATATCCACACAAGAGAATGAGAAAGAAAAAGAAACAATAGAAGAACAAGGAGAATAAGACGTAAGTAAAGAAGAAAAAGATGACGCTTATATCATATAAGTTGACATGACATTCAATTAAAATTTACTGGTATAATCCATGGAGTATGCCTACCGAGGAAACCACGTAAAAAAATGCGCTAGTAGCAGTACAGTACCTCGTAAGTAGCTTGGAATTATGTGCATATCATGAGCTAAACAATTAAAGTAAATATGAAGTTGTTATGAGAAGAAGTATAGGATAATTTAACTCCGCCTGCATGGCTGTCCCATAACAAGATGATCATGCTTCCGGTCCCAAACCCGGAAAAGGAGGAAGGTTCTTAGGTTAGGTTAGCTCCCTGCCTAAAGTAAAAAGCTGAAGCGGTTCACAGAACCAAAGGCTTGCCTCGGAACAGGACTGACTCACAAAAGACGACCCATGCGAGAAAACGGATAAGATTGGAAAATGAAAGACCTTCTACGACTTGCTACATGGAATATAAGATCCTTCAATAATAAAAACCAAGAAGTTATGCAAGAACTGAACGAACACAAAATAGACATCTGCGCCATTCAGGAATCGAGAATTAAAGGCAAGGGACAGAAACAGTACAGCCATTATGTACTCATATATAGTGGGGTGGAAAGGCAGACGAGAGCGAAAGAAGGAGTGACCCTGACAGCTAATAATACATATGAAACAAACATACTCGAATGCTCATACATATCGTCGAGCAACCTAGCAGTCAGAATTAGAATGGGATCTGAAAAAGGCTCCAAAATAATTACTTTGCTATCAATATATGCACCTGAAGACAATAAGACAAGAGAAGAAAGGAAACAATATTACAACAGACTCTCGAAGCACTTCTTAGAGATTTCAATGCTAGAGTTGGCGAAATATTCCTGGTATCAAACAAAGATTTAAAGAAAACACTCTGAACAGTAATGGCGAATGTATGATTTATCTATGCACACTCAATGAATTGAGAATAAATAACACGTTCTTCGATCACAAATATCAACACAAATTCACTTTTCAGAACACAAGGGGGAATAGATCAACGATCGGCTATATAGTCACCAGTAGACATATAAGACCAGAACAAATTATAGAAGTAAGAACATTGAATTCCGCAAATGTAGGAAGTGACCACAGTCTACTTCTTGGGAAAATCAGGATGAATATAAAGCCGGTGAAAAATCATACTAAAACCAAATAGGTTGAAAAGATCAATATCGAGTCATTGTGGGACCGTTCAATCAGAATGCTGAATCAGAATATAATCCAGATCAAAATCCGAAACAATCCAATATGAGAAGAAGATGACGTGAACAGAAGCTGGGAGAAGCTGAAAATAAATATTAAGGAGGCAACACTTGAGAGTCTTGATATGAGAAACATCAACTGAAATAATAACACTTACAGTAAGACGCTATGGTTTTGCTTCGAAGTGAAAAAAAGTCAAGAGAAAAAAACAGCCTACTTACAGTATAGAATATTTCAGACTCCAGAAACTTACGATCAATACCGAAGAGTGAGAAACGAAACAGCCACCCTGGTAAGACAAATAGAAAACAATTATTGGGGTTTTTTTCAAACAGACTAGAAAGTGACTTTTACGGAAGACAAAACCAAATATGGAGGTTCATACAGAAGTTAACGAACTTATAGAGACTAACCAAATACCAAAGAATGAATGGGTTGAATATCTAACCAGACTATACGGAAAGACGGAAAACGAAATAGTTCACGAAACCAACACCCCGGAAATAAATGAAGACGCGTATATAGACGAAGAAACATTAGAGTTAGCACTCAAAAAACTGAAGAATAGAAAAAGTGCTGGATCTGATGGAAAAACAAACGAACTACTCAAATATGGCGGCCAAACATTACAACGAGAATTACTGAAACTCGTTCAGAAAACTGTTTTTCCACAAAATACCAGACGATTGGCGCACTAGTATCACTGTATTGCTCGTCAAAAAAGGCGAAAAGAAAATACCAGCAAATTATCGAGGAACTAATCTTCTAAATACTGCGCACAATTTAACAACTAGAATAATTACAATGAAAATGAACAGCATCATCTCACTATCTGATGAACAGCAAGGATTCGATCTAGAAGGTCATGTACAGACGCAGTTTTTGTGTTAAGGCAAATAACAGAGAAGTCCATTGAGTATAATAAACCTTTTTTTTGCTTTATTGATTTATTGAAAGCATTTGACCGCATTCTGCTAAGAGAAATCATTACATTACTTCACAACTTAGGAATACCACATAATTTAAAAAAAGACTATCGAAGACATATATAAGAATAACAAAACGATCCCAAAAATAAATGGAGAACTAGTAGGTTTGATCCCAGTAGAAAGTGGTATTCGACAAGGAGATTCATTGAGCCCTTTTATCTTCAATATTGTCATGAATACGACAAAGAAGAAGATAAGACCACTTAGAGGCTATAAAATGGGAGAGGAAGAGATCAATATTGTATCCTATGCCGACGATGAAGCTCTGATAGCGGAATCGGAAGACGACTACAACGACTACTACATGCATTTAATCAAACTGCAAAAACTTTTAATATGATAATTTCCGCAACCAAAACCAAATGTATGACAAAATCGAAAACACCTTTAAGATGCAAGCTGGAGCTGGATGGTAACGTGATTGAGCAGGTCATGAAATTTCAATATTTGGGAATCGAATTGTCAGGTTTTGGAAACGTGGAACAGGAAGTAAGGAATCAAACTTTAAAAGCGTCAAGAGAGGCGGGATGCCTTAACACCACAATATGGTACAATAAATATGTAAACATCGAAACTAAATCGAGAATTTATAAAACTGCTATTACACCGATGTCATATACTGCTGAAACCAGACCTGATACAAACTACCAAGCGAATTATGGATACAGCAGAAATGAGTGTTCTTAGGAAGGTTTTAGGAAAAACTTTATGGAACAGAGAAAGGAGCAGGAAATGTGGAACACCAGATATAAATAATTGTATACTTGAGAGGAAACGAGATTGGGATGCCCATATAACCCGAATCGACAACTCTCGAATTGTAAAAATAGCAAGGGATAAATCTTCGTGAGGTCACCGAAGTCCGGAAGACCTCGTAAAGATGGAGTGATAACTTAAGAATGCCGAGGGAAGGTTTTGAAGATGAACAGGCAGCAACTGCCTATTAAGAAGGAAGAAGAAGGATAATTTATGAAGATTGTTGTATGATCTATATTTTGTCTGAGAGGTGTTTATCATACAACTAACTGTTTCGCTGAAAAATCCATAAAAACCCATTTTTTGAACTTTGTCCCCGAATAAAATTTTGTGCATTCATGGAATCGATGGGTACTTTTCATAATTAATGTATAATCATGTCCTTAACGACCATGCAAGTTGTTGAGAATTTATGCAAGGGTGAAAGTCTAAGTTGACCGAAAATCATTACAAATTGAGCTAACTTCACCGATGGCAAAATTTTGAAGAATTTCTAGACTTTTCGATAAAGAGATTAGAACTCAACAACTGAATAAGGATCGAACTCCAACTGTCTAATGTACATCCAAACAATTGGATGCTTTCATCATGTGGGCACATGTTGTCACAGCATACACGTTCTTGACTTTTGAAACCAATATTGTTGAAATGTTTCAAAACGTTTAATCGTTTAGCGATCATATCGAAGTAATAGAAGGCTAATTCTGATTCTTATAAGGTTTCAGTTATTTTGTTCCTAAATTCGGAAAGGAATTTTCTCACATGCCCCCAAAATGTTTAGAACCTAACAAGCGAATCCAAATTGTTTGTTGGATCACCAAAGGGTTGAAACAATGCTAAATTTCATTTTATTTATCCCCTGAGTGTGGTAAGTATGTCTCGAATCGTTATTTAACAAATATAGCATCAGAACTATTTCTGACGACTGGTACTTACAGATAATAATAATCTTTATTAATTCAAATATTATTCTGATATATGAGGTGTCTGACAAATCAGTAAAGTACAGATATCGATCAGACACTCATCCAGACTGTAATAACATTTTTCAATGAGGATCGACTTAATTGTTCTCCCAAACACGAAACAATCATGATGTTCAGTCTTATTAGGTAATTTTTCTGTAGGTTTTGGGAGATTTCTAACTTTGGAAAAAATGTTATCATTGAAGGAACCAAAAATGCTCCTCTAAACAGGGAGTCTGGATACGGCATTGATTCTCTTGTGTTCATTCCACACTTTTCTGGTACCAAATGAACGGATTAGAATAAAATTATAACCGAAAGTGCATACAAAAATTATAATTTTCAAGCTTTTCTGAAATCCGAATTATTGAGCACATCTCTCTAAGTGCACTGAATTTTTATTTCTTGAATCGTTATCCGAGATTCTAACGAACAAAAAAAATCTAACACCGAGAGTGCATACAGACAGTATGATTTTTGCAGCTTTTCCAAATACTCTTTCAAATTATCCCGATTTTGTCTAATAGGTTCTAATGGATATATATATATATATATATATATATATATATATATATATATATATATATATATATATATATATATATATTTTTTATATAAAAAGAAAGGATTTACAAAATTCTAGTAATTGTATTTACAATTAATGCTTATATCTACAATTTTGGTGTCTGTCAGAAAAACACAAGTGTGAGCTCAGGAAAATGTTACAGGGGAACCATACTATCATGCTTATGATTCAATAAACGAGTGAAAAAAAACCTGAGGAAAAAACTCGTTTCCCTGTCGCTATTGCACTAGCAATAGCTTGTCTGTTTATGTTAAGTTAAGTGTCGTGTGTACATAATACCAAAGATTTTTCTGTTTAGCAGTTTCAATTTTAATCTTGCAATCTATGATTTCTAGACGAAGACAAGGGTGAAAGGAACGTGGTTTGGGACAGGAATCTGTAATAATGGAAATAGAAAACCAGCAGAAAAATATTTCAACAATCATACCTGACTCTTATATGTCTGAACGCACTTGAATTTGAGAAAAGATTTTACAAAGCAAGCAAGGCCATAAAAAGAACTAAGGAGATAATCAAAAAGTACATAACCTACGATATTTCCTCTTTCGCGGAGACGTTCTTCCGTCGCAGTGTGAATCTCCTGAAACATAATCACTTCCTTGTTCTTGCTTGCCAATTTTGAAGTATAATCTCGCAAAATCCCTTCAATATTCAAACTCGACAAAACTCTCTGTTTGACCGAAAGAGCCCCGATGGCTAGGTTCGGTCTTCTAAGTGATGCCGATTATGATCTATATATGTTCTAGAATCATTATGAACCCAATAATTTGAGTAGACATCTCCCATATATTATTTCTTCGTGGTTCTTGTTTAATTTAAAAAAAATTTGTAAAAAATTTTCGACATTCCTTTTAAAAATATGACAAATGTCGTATATAATATAATAACGAATTACATAATGAGATAATTAACTCCATATGTCATTCCTGTTGTCTGTTGTGATCGAAAGCATAAAGGAAAATTATGATATTGTCGACTTTTATTAAATTTAGCTCCTTTTAATTTCCCCAAAACACATTCTCACAGCCATATAGTATAAAATAAAGATAGTGTTGAGCATTTTCCTATTCTGAACCATATGTTATGACCTTAATCTCTTATAGTTCTTTCGATATTTTACATTTTTCCAGTTAGCCTTTGTTATACCTCGTTTCATGAAGACAGTTCAGTTCAATTTTGAACTGAATAATTCCATTGAAAATCGTATGATGGAGAAAGTGTGGATTCAAATGAAAAAATATTATGTGTACCATACAGTTTTTATTATAGGAACATTGTGAAAATATCAACACACTTCTAAATTATTTTTATTTCACATTCAATTTATTCTAAGAGCTAATAGGTGTTTCTTATAAATATGTAGAAATTCATAAAAAATATATTGAAAAACGCCGAAAGGCACATATTAAAGTTTATATAAAAATTTATTTAGCAATATTATAATTATGGTGTCAAGCATTACTTTATGATCAAGAGGGTTGATTATAATTCCAGATATATGAATAATATAAAGCGTGGAACATCATGGTAGAATGCATTGAATAACTCGTTGAATTATTCACAAAGAGAAGGTCACCTAGGTCAATATATTTTACTCATTGTTTTTTCCTGTTATCTTCCAGATTTTTCGGTAAGTGGACGAAGCGAATACTTCTTTAAATATGTAGATGTATTAGTGGCCCCTTGTTTTTCAAGTATTTTAATTCTTACCTTCCAAACAAGCTATATTCTTTTCACATAATGAATATTTTAACGAATTTGAGTAACGAATAGAAATCGAAATTTTGAGAAATTTCAATTAGGTAAATTAAGCTTAACGTCTTTTTGCTGGGAAATTTGAATCTTCAACGATAATAATAATGAAAATATAGGTTGGATATCCAATTTCGAAATACGTTAACTATTCAAGCATCATCTGGAGAAGATGATGCTTTGATTAAGAGAATAAACTATTTCGATATCTATATTTTGTAGGTGGTGTTCGAGAGCGGCATTCTTGGACACGATTCATGACTAGTAAAATGTAGATAGTGGGTTAAAAGGAATGGTCTCAATGTATGTGATAATGATGCATTCAAATTCTATTAATTCGATTCTTCCAAAAGTGTTCAGTGTGATAAATATTTGTTCTAAAATCGTGTTGGGAACATGTTTGGGAACACTAAAGTAATTAATTTTTTCATGCTTGAAATGTGCCAAAGGGTCCTTCACGTTATTAATTACAGATCTTTTTGAATGCCTCACATAATTTGTGATACAATCCTGACGAATAAATTGATAAATACCACTTAACCTTTCTGTATCAGCTGTCAGATTCATCAGTATATATTCATAAAATAGATCTAGGGTATCAATTGGGACGAGCATGAGAGACCGTTGAAAGAATTAGAAGTACCTAGAATCTAAATGAAGAAGATACCCCGATAAATGTTCTCCAGAATTATAGTCAACCGCTTGAACTCAAAACTGGATTTCTACCAAACCAAAGAACAAGCTGGTTTCAGGAGAGGATTAAGCACTAACGAGCAACTACAAACTGTTCGAAAAGTCATTGGCTACTAAACAGGTCATGAAAGTTCTGAAATTGGTGCAAATTTCAAAGATCAAACTTCAAGATACAGCTGTTTCAAGAAGAAACAGAGTAAACATTGAAAGAGTGCTATAACTTGTTTCTCACTGTCTTGAAAGGGGTTATGAAAGAGTCGAGTACAAGAATAGAGGTGAAAATAGATGGGGAACGATGATATAAGCTGATAGTCTTTTTAGGATTAGTCAAATTGCATTGCTTAGTTCTTGAAGAGCATTTAATACGCAGTAAAGCACAGTGTTGATTCAACGCCTGAAGAACTAGACCCCAACATGAATGAACCGAGAACTAAATTCACAGATACCTGGAATAAATAGACCAATAGAAAGGGTTGGGACGGAAATCATTTATGAAAATCTAAATACTTGACTAACCAAGAGGAACAGCATTAATATATTATAACATTGATGAGCAACAACATACATTTTACATTTTAATAGGCTAGCCAAACCAAGAGCAAGAGATTGACCAAATAATTAAATTGATCCACAATAAAATGTCTGTGCGTACTATATCAGGAACATATCGCTCTAGTCCAATCCAGAGCCTCAAAGTTATCCTAATTAACCACCGCTAGAACTCCGTCGAGAATATTTATCATTCTGTTATGCATCTGGAATCACAGAAAATGAATCTAACATCAACCACTGCATCATCTTTTCTTCTTGTTCAATTTCCAGGAACTCCAAACCCTGTAAACATAATTCAACAGAAAGACTTTCCAGAACCAATTTTGGTGTTAAACAATTCAAACTCTCACTGCTATATCAGCTAGCATTCCCTCCACAGATAGTTGAGATTCCTACCATCAACCAAACATTCATTAATACACAAAATTTTCCTGAAATCTTTATCCAATTACCAAAATGACGTTCAGATATACACCGATGCTACTAAAAAGCAAAACGGAGCTGCTGGGGCTCTTAAAGCCGAAGAAACAAGAAATGCCATCCGCCTTCCGAACAACTGCAGTGGTCACATAATAGGCAATGAGGAGACCGACCGGTTAGCAGTGATCTCAGCGTTGAATCCGGATTTAAACACTAATAACGATAAATTACCTCAAACAGACCACAGACGGCTAATCATTAAGCATATACAGGTAAAGTGGCAATTGTAGTCTGTAATACCTACTGCGTCAACAAAACCTCAAGAATCGTTCAGCAGTAGATAAAGAGAGGAAGATATCAAGTAAAAGTGAATCGTCTTAGAATTGGCTACATAGCATAGGCACATAGCCAACTTATGAAGCCGTATCTTAGATGGGAATTACTAACCCCGATACTTCGTTATCAATTAACATGAACCAAACACTAAATTGCATTAATAAAATAAACCTGTAGCAAAACTGGTCAATGCGGCTAATTTAAAATAAAGAAAGAAGATGTCCTGAGTATGACCAATAACAATCGATGAAATCATACTCGGTATTTTCTTACAATTAGATTATATAATGAAAAAACATGGCTACTCAAAAAGACGATATTTGACAGTAAATTAACGCGCAACAAAAATGGGAACTGCTCGGAATAACGCTGTTTAATCGCAGATCCAACGACTTCATAAAAGTGAAGATAGGAGTCTAAGATGTCGTAAGAAGAGCGGCAACTTTGAAATGGTGGTTGGTTGTTGGGACATTTTATGAGAAGATCTTTGGACCAGAGGGACGAAAAGGAGATGCAGTGAGTGTTTCAAGATAACAGCAAAGTTTTAACTGGTACCGGATAAGTCGAAACGAGGAAATTTGGGGAAAACTGCAGGCTTATACCCAGTGTTGTTATTACAAATCGTATCACCTTTTATAATCGCCTTGATTTCAGGAATAACCATCGATTATGTTGCTTTCAATTAACCAGTATATTATCTTCGAACTTTATTATTTTGTTGAACCATAGGAGAAAAGAAATCAATGATCATCAATCTTGTTCTCGTTAAAATAATTTGCAAAGACTATAGGCCCCAGAGTACCGTAGTAACATATTCATCTGGTGATTACTATTATATTATGTAGGATTTAAAAATGTTTTATTTAATTAAAGAAATAAAATTGATGCTGAAAATAAGTATATAACTTCGAACCTTAATATCTCATTTTGTATGATATGAATTCCATCAATATAGTTCAATGAAAAGTATTATTGAATGGGCAAATTCCAATTTGTTCCACGCAATCTATTCGATATTTCCTGGAATTCTCGTACACAATATGTTTTGAGAGGAATTGTTTTTCCACAATAAAAACTTCAATACAAGTGAAGAGAGTTATCAATAATGCATAATATTTTGAAATGGTTCAGCTTTCTTTTATATTTATCAATTCACACAGTGATTAACCCTACATTACGCATTGTATCGTATCTGCTATATCAAATGTAATATTGCATTCCTTCGCGTAAGACTACACATTTTAGGACGCAATCATTGTTTGTTTGTTTGTTTTCCTTTAACGTGCTCTATTTTGCCTTTCGGCTAATGACACGCCGGGGAATTCTGTCACCTCACTAACTCAGGAATTTTGCCCAACCCTCTCGTGTCGAGGAAGGATCTTTGATGTCAAACACATCTCTGTTAGACAGGACCGACAGCTTTTCATCTCCTCCGAAAGATAGACACTCAAGCGATTCCCAGAATCCGAAAAATCGCACCGACTTTGTGGGGATTGAACCCAGATAACTGTGCGTAGGAGACGAGCATCATATCCCATACGCCACCGAGCCGGCAAACGCAATCATTCTGTAGCAATTCTGATACGTCTATTTTACTGTGGACATGACGGATCAGGTTATAAACGCCAGATAGTTGGTTATTCCGCGTCGGTGTACTTCCTAGTAATCGTTGAGTGATAACTTCCACTAGTATTCTGTGCGTTTTTAGAGAAATTATCTCGGATATCTCTGGATGAATGTGTACAAAATATCCCAAGACATTTAGTTTTATTCAATTTATGTGAATTTTCGAAACTTTTGGCTCTTTGTTCGGGTGTATCAGATTTGATACATAGTGGCAATCGGTTTCAAAATAATTCGCTATTTGACTTCGAAGAAGTGGAGCGAAGACCACTCACTGAAACTGAATTAGAATGGTAGGCTCAGCATATTTGGAATAATGATCAGGATTGTAATGATGGTTTGGATGGCGACAAATCAGATTTAGACGATGAAGAAGAATTGGGTCCAAACAATCAAGATATTCAAATGCTGTTATCGAATTTGAGAATGGAGTTTTGGTTAGCACTGAGTAGGAACAAAATGATGGTCAAGATCACTTCTGTGAAGATGAAGCTGATATTCAGGATCCAGGTGAAAAAATAATAGTAATCATACTACATGAAAAAAGAATGAAAGAATAGGTCCTTTGGAAAGAAAAAGAATTTGAAAATAAATGAAGAAGTGAAATCTTTCAAGGAAATGAAGAACTATCCCCTGTAATTGTGAACCTTGAAACTCCATATTCGTTTTTTAAATCTTTTTTCTGATGATCTTGTGTAGAAAATAGTAGATGAATCGAACTTATAATCTCTACAGATAAATCCGAATAAACCTGCCAATATAATTCAGCAAGATATCCATAAATATTTGGGCATATGTATTTACATGAATATTGTGCATTTGCCAAAAATTCGACCTTACTGGAACCCCAAATTGGGGTTCGCACATGTGAGAGAATCAATGTCCGAGAAAAAGTGCGAAAAGTCCGCCAATTTTTACATTTCAATGACAGCACCAAAATACTGCCGAATAATCATGCCGATCATGATAAGCTATTCAAAATAAGACCAGTCTCTGAGAGTCTCTTATCAAAATATCAATCTATATCACTTCAGAAACAATTGTTGATAGACGAGCAAATGTTTGCTAGCGAGGGAACAAGGGTAGAATTGTGCCGCAAAATCAAAATTTCATGATTTATTTCGATAATTTTCACACGAGCCTTCCCTTAGTGGCATTGATGGCAAACAATGGCATATTTTCTTTGGGTACGGTACGGAGACGAATTCCAAATTGTCAACTCCCTAGTGAAGAAGAATTTCACCAAATGCCAAGACGTACCTTTTGTGAATATGTATACAATTATCGTGGTGTAGATGTTTCGTATGTTTGCTGGAAAGACAATAAAGTTGTTTGTCATTTACCTTCATACACAGGCGAACTGCCCAAAAAAACAATCGAAAGATTATATAAGAAGAAAAGAGAACGGGTTCAAACATATGGGAAGTATAGATTTAATGGATAGTCTCTTCGGAAGATACAATATCAAAAGTACAAGAAGAGGTACATAAGATTATTTTACCTTTATTGGACGAAATGCTGGTCAACAGCTCGCTACTTTATAAACGAGTAGCCGAACAGAGAGGAGAAACTAACTGCCTGAAGCTCGCTGACTTTAGAGCAGAAATAGGTTGCTGTCTATGCAAAATAGGGATAGAAAATCATCCTAAAAGAGGTAGACCTTCAGACGTTGAAAAGGAAATCCAAGCAAAGAAACAACGACCGGCTGCAACTGCCTATGTTCCTCCAAAGGATGTGAGGCTTGATGGAGCCAGTTATTGGCCAGTACATGAAACAACACGGTAAAGGTGCAAGCTTCCGCTATGCAAATCATTTTCATTCATAAAATGCCAAAAATGTGGTCTAAATTTTTATTTAAACAAAAACAGTAACTGTTTCCTGAAATTCCACACCTCTTGAATTTTTACGCCTTGTACAATTTGTATCAGATCTGCAACATGCTCAAAATCTCAAATATATATATGAAATTTTAAAGAGAATACTTTTAAATTTTTTTTTCGTTAAAAAGGAAAAATTGCGTAATGTAGGGTTGAAAATTAGATGTATATTTTTCGATGTATGTGTAAAATCGATGGTATTTCTCTGAAGTAATTAAAGTGCACTTTTTTCATTGTCGTAGCGTTCAATAGATCGCTGAAGCGGAAAATTTGATTTCCAATAGTTCTGAATCTGATATTTCATATTATTGCATCATTATCGAATGTAACGAGATATAAGTCGTACTTTGGAACGGAGTTTCAAAAAACTTCTCCTGATCGATCTAGTGAGCACTAATTGTAAGAGGCAACATGGGTAATTTATACAAATTAAATGTTTTATAAATATAGACATTTCAGTGTTTATGCAAAGCTTTTGTAGGTTCTGCATGCAAAGGTGTGTTGTGAGAGAAATTTTCAATCACCATCTTCTTGGCATGAATGCAGCATCATAGCAAACAACAAACATTGATTGTTAGTATCGCAAAACTATAATTTCAGATTTATATAATTGAAATTTAATTTAAAGCTAGTATGGGTGGCTTTACATTAGATATATTCTTCGCATAACTTATCAGGAACTTATAAAATGCAAGTACAAATTTTAATATTGAGTAGACTTGAAAGTGAAATGTATAACATAAAGACTTTGACATTACCTTTAAGTATTCGAATAAATAATAGAAGAAAATTATTATCAAATAATGAATGCGTGAATTAATATATGCCTCATCTCAAATCGAGATATAATTCAAAATAACACAATAACATCAGAATCAAAATCAAAAAGTACAACATTTTATTCTTGTTATTAAGAGAGAGAATCAGCTTCTTGGACATTTATCCAAACTTTTATTACAATGCCAAGGTACATTCAGCCAAATAATTTTATTACCAAGGAAAATATATTATTTATTTACTAAGAGTCTACTTACGTTAACAGTAGAAGACAATAAACAGTTTGAGAAACATATTGATTGAAACAATTTGAGTAGTATTTAAAATCGAAATGCACAAGTAAAACCGACACGAGTATTTTCGGAATTTTTCTCAGGTAGTAAAATACCCGTGTCTATTTCAAGTGTGAATTTTAATTTTAAATACTACCCCAATTGTTTTAGTTAATCCGTTATTCCGGCTGTTATTGTCTTTTGTTATTGATGTTAGTAGACTCTTAGTGACTTAGTTATATATTTTCTTCGGCAAAACATAGTTTTTAATAAAATTTACTCAAAAATTCTGTAGTAGATTTCTTTTGTGTTTCAGCCCTGACTTATAACATATAATTGTGCCGAAACATAGACAATGTAAATAAAATGTCGATTGATATCCAAAAGCTGATTGCTCCTCCTGATAAATGAGTGATCGAAAAATTCGTTTTCATTTTTTTTTTGGTTTGGTTAAATGAATATTTCAAAGTATTTAATTCTTTTCGAATTAACAATTTATTAATGAATTAAAAGCAAAACATATAAATCATAATTTAGATGTTCAAGGATATCATTACCCAAAATAATTTTTCATATAAAATATTTAAAACATAACAAAATTTTCAAAAATAAATTCATTTTGAATTGTGAATATACAACATTGTTACAGATACAATACAAGTAAAAAGAATTTTGATTTACATAATTTCACTGGAAAAATTTCTTTAAATAACTTTGTGTTTTAATTTCACAATTATATGTATCATTGATCCATAGATTGTTGAAGAATTTTCCACAATATAAAATTAAATTCGGAAAAAATTATTCGATTCATGTAGTTCGTTTCTTCATTACCATATTATCAAATATAAAACTGAACTAAAATCTGAGTAAAACTCCATATAATGAACACATATCAGATTCAAAGGCAAAATGCTCATTTTTACTATTAAAATTATAAGATAAGACTGACACATTATGCTGTTCTATTTGAAAATATTCATTAATAAAATCTCTATTAAGTGTTTTCATCGAGTTTATAATATATTTTGAATAAAAATTCCGAGGACAAATTCTTTTTGATATTGAATGCTGAATGTAGATATGACATTTCTATCTAAGAGATAGATAGAGTTTTGCAATTTAGAATTCGAGCAATTATTTGGATAATTCAATGAATAACACTGTAACTTAGGCAATAGCATGAAGTTCTCATATTATATACCTAACTTATATTATACTAGTCACTGATTTTTCCTTCGAAAGTTTACATTCAGAATCCAAGCGAAAAATCTTATAAAACAAAGAATATCGCCCAATGTACTTGTGATTGGTTACATCTACACGAAAACGTTTATAATTCTAGTTCATGGTGATTGATAAAATGATCAAAATAAGGAATTCAACACAAATATCTGATGACTATTCCTAAGAGGGAAAAACAAGTTACGTATACAACAACCAAGTTTGAATTGTATTCAACTTGTTATATAACTGGTGAGATATGTGATGTTTCATATAAAATTTTTGATAGTTGTACAAATTCGAGAAATGTTAGCGAAATAAATACAATATAATTTCTAGCAACGATCACCAATCCATTGTTTCTTTATGTTAGTATACATTTATTAAAATACAGAGTGTATGTTTTGTGAAATCCTCATAGAAATTTCAATAATTTGATCAGCTATTTAATTGGTTTTCTTCTTACAATGCAATATTTTTAATGTAAAAAATACAAAACCACAGCTACAAACAAGCTCCCCATACCATCATATCATATTTACAACTCATGATGAATCCATCAAAACAATCTCTATAAGAGAATATCTTGTTGAATATTTTTATATCCAGTTATCTGAATAATGGGAATGGCCCAATTTTTTCCAGAAATAATCATGAAAAAAATCATTCATCCGTAAAGCATCAATTTTTCAAATATTCTTTATAAATTTCATCCCAGAACTTATTGTTTTCCTCGAAAGGATTCGATTCCATCTTCAACTCATCTCCAATGTTCAGGCAATGATGTTTTTGCTTTTCCAATGGTTGCCACCTAACTCCCAACTCATTCTCCTTGTTTTCTGGAGTAGGATTGCCATATTTAGCAAAATTAGTCCAGAGTGTAACGAATTGCTTCACCATTTTTGCTTCGCGGCTTTCAGGATCCACTTTTTTCGAGAAAAAAGATCTGAACAAATACCCTATATCATCAGCATGACAAACGCCATCCAACTTTCGGAAACCAATACTATTTGCTACTCTGATAAACATATTTCTAATACTTTCTTTATCGAAACTGCTCATGAAATAGTGGCATATGAAATAAATCACCAGAGCTTTCGAAGTAGCGAATTTCTTGAAATAATTAAAGTCTCCATCAAAAGAAAATAAATAATAATACATAGGGTTGGTATTGCTTTCCAAGTGGTAGATGATACAGCGATGAACTCCATGGTTAAAATGGTGATCCGATTTCAGCTGGAAAAATCAGTAAATTAGAAATTTTGAAGACGAAATGTTCTGAAAAACATATTGTTAGTTACCTTTCTTTCATATTTTATTATGTTATTGAAGCCATGAAAGAGTTGGAGTATACATATCGAAAAATTCAGTGCAGCAAAGCACAGGTAATTGGAACGCGATTTTTTGACCAGAAAAATTTTTTGTGAAACGTAGAATTTTCAGAAAGATCGACGATTTTTCTACTGACGGAACCAATTTCGCTATCGAATGATTTTCAAGTCGATACGTTGCAGTATCTGTTAAAATATAATTGACGAAGTTATTCTAAGAAGAGAAAAGGAGAAGTGAGAAGGATCTAAGAAATTTGATGAATAACTCAATAAAGCATGCAGTGGAACCAAGGAGGATCTATGATACCTGTGCTCCTATGGTACAGAACTCCAATGAATATGAAGAATATAGGCCAGTAAATATAATGCCACTGACGGCAAAAACAATGAAAACATTCGTAGAGAAATAACTGCGTATTAAAGAATTTGCATAGGATTAATGTATTCAGGTTAGATTTCATTAGCATTACAGCTAGAAGTTCCCAAATGGAGAAAACTATTGGATGAGAATAACGTTGTGATTTTAGTCTTTAACGATATCGGACCTAATTGTGCGTAAGCTCGATATTGATAACTGGAAGAAAGCAGATAGCTAAAGTGGTAGAGGTTATTTCAAGTAAAGTAGAGATGCAGTATGGTATACCTCAAGATTCAGTGTTGGAGAATATTTTTTTTGTATGTGAAGAATAATATTTCATAAATAAACACCTCAAGAAAGTCTAGGGAAAACTTACCAATATCTTTAAAATATGAATTTGATGATTCAAATTTATAGAAATCTTTCGGTTTTGTTAAGATGTATTGTATATAATGTATTCCCAAGAAAACAAAATAATATTTGACCTCTCCAAAGCACCTATTATAAAAAAATTTGAAATTTGAAAATGACGAAATTTGGTAGAACTCAAAAAATCCTGAACTAATATTTTCGAAACGATATGGAAGCACTTATATTTTTTAGTACCCAGAAGGTCCACCTCTGTAATTAATGGCACTTTGGCATCGTCGCGGCATGCTCAATATTATATTGTCTATTACATTTTGGCCTAAGTCATTCCAAGCCCCTTGAACTGCTAATCGAAGCTCCTGTTCATGATGGCAGACGTTTTGACGCAGGAGATTTCATTTTAGGGTGTCCCACACATGCTCGATGGGATTCAGATCTGGGGAGCAGGATGGCTACGGTAGAAGATCGATGTCTCTTCAAGAACGTTCAAGACAACTCTTGCACGATGAGGAGGGGCATTATCTTGTTGGAAGAGAAGATTTTGACCCATTGTTTGGAGATACGGTACCACTAAGGTAAAACTATCTCATTTGCATAAGAATTTCCCGTGAGGTTGTTCTGTATGAAAACGAGGTCAGTTCTTCCACCAAGGCGTATACCTCCCCAAAACATCACTGATCCGCCTCCCTGTCTAACAACTTCTCGAGCATGCTGGAGACGGTTTTGCTTTCCAGGTTCCCTCCATATTCGAATTCTTCCCGAATCGGGATAATAACTAAATCTAGATTCATCACTGAAGAGAACTGTGGCCCAACTCTCTTGATCCCAGTTTACGTGTTCTAGGCACCAAGCTAAACGAGCAGCGCGATTTCTATGGGTCAGTTGTGGAACTCTTAAAGGACGTCTGGAGTAGAGTTGACCTTCGTGCAGTCGATTTCTCACAGTTTGGTCGGAAATTTGTACATTATGAACTCGTGATAGCTCTTGAGCTAATTGAGATGCTGTGGTAGTACGATCTCTTCTGGCTTGTAAAACAGAAAATCGGTCTTGGGCGACTGTAGTAATCCTGAAACGACCTGTATGGCGTTCTTCTACGCTACCTGTTTCATTGAAACGCGACCATAAACGGTTTATGACACTTGGGCTACTTCCCAGAACCCTGGATACTTCCCGTTGTGAGCTCCAAGCTTGGAGCATGCCAACGGCTCGTAACATCTCTTCTCTAGTCAAATGTCGTCTTTCCATGGTCGAATCACAAAACTTGAATCTTTTATTTGTGCTTACAACAGAAACAAAGTGCCAACTAACTGATTTCAAACACTGAATACATGAAATGATTATAAGGCAGCGTCGCATCTGCTGCATTTTTAGATTTTTATAAAAAAACTGAAATCTGTTGCGGCACTCTACATAATTTGGTGAGAAATTGATGCAGGTGTTCACTTCTTAAAAAAAATTATCCATATTGATCGTTCTGGATACGATATATCGATATTCAGAAGTGTTCCCTAGACTTTTTTGAGGTGTTTAGGTAAAGATATATTATGGAACTTGTTCGCAAATGATACGCTTGTATCCGTAACTGATTCGTCTGTTGGGGGGCTATTGAAAACATGCAGGAAGACATAAGTAAGTTGGTTCACTAAAACTACCGTTCTGTTTATGTAAACAAAACCACAAGTGTGAAGATAATGGGGAGAGGCTGGGGATGTCAGCAAATTAAAATCTGCATTAAAGAAATGTATTACGTTGATAGTTTTAAATATTTGGGGGTAGTTATTGCTAACAATTTGAAGTTAGGCGAACATGGAATTTATGTGACTGATATAATTAATAAAAAAATGAATTGTTTTCAAAGTTTTAGTGGGCATCTTTCGCTCTGGAATAGACTGGTGGTTTATAAGCGTATATTGGCACCTCATTTCAAATATTGCCCTTTTTTATCTAAATGAGGCGGTGAAATATGACCATCAAATATTGTAGAATGAAGCAATGAAATATAATTGATATGATAAAGTTAAACTACGCAATTGGATTGTTAATACGAGGATAGATTGATAACTTCTCGGCCTGACCAAAAAAAACAATGTTTTCAAGAATTTTTTTTATTCCACTACATAATCTCCTTTAAGGCTGATACATTTCTCATAGCGGTGTTCTAGTTTAATAATGCCATCTCTATAGGCTGATTCATCAAGACCCTCAAAATACCCCTTTACAGCTTCGATTACTTCATCATTGCCCGCAAATCTCTTACCGCCAAGCCATGTTTTGAGGTTAGAAAACTGATAATAGTCACTCTGGACTAGGTCTGGAGGGTAGGGAGGTTTCGGCATCAATTCGAATTTCAGATCATAGATTTTAGCCATGTAAACGTGCGAAGAATGCGCTGGTGCGTTTTCGTGATGAAACAAAATTTTTTTCTTCGCCAAATTAGGTCGTTTAATTTGCACCTCGTGGCTTAAACGTTGAGGTAAGTCTACGTAGTATTGACCAGTGATAGTTTCACCCTTTTCAAGGTAATCTATGTATATAACACCTCTTACATCGCAAAAAACCGTAGCCATAACCTTGTTTGCCGATAAAATTGTTTTTGCCTTCTTTGGAGTTGGTTCCCCTGCTTCAATTCACTGTTTAGACTGTTGTTTGGTTTCAGGAATGTAGTGGTGGACTCAAGTTTTGTCAACAGTAACGAATCGACGCAAAAATTCGCTTGGATTATGCTTATACAGCACCAAATTAGCGTAGAAATGGTTTTTCGAATCAATTTTCAGTAAACGCGGCACCCATCTTGCGCAGAGCTTTTCCATATGCAAATGTTGGTGCAAAATATTTTGCACACGTTTATATGACATATTATTCCAGCATTATTTTATGAGTTTTTCCGATCATATCTGGAGTTGTGATTTCAACAGGGCGTCCTGAGCGTGTATCATCAGAGGTGCTCACACTACCCATTTTAAACTCAGAAACCCACTGCTTAACAGTTGAATATGATAGGGAGGATGTCCCCAGTGCTGAATCAATCTCTTCTTCAATTTCTTTCGGCGTAAACTCCTTCAAATAAAAGTATTTGTTGACAGCACGCTTTTCCAATTTCTTCATTTTCTTAAACAACACAATGCGTCTTGTTCAGCGTGCTCTCAAAGATAAACTCACATGGCGATCGGGCGGAAACTATACCTTCAAGCTCGCAAACAACCCAGAGGTTTCTTGTTCAGCGTGCTCTCAAACGTAAACTAACATGGCGATCGGCTGAAACTATACATTCAAGCTATCTAAGGATGGTACTGTAGAAAGCCACCTCCGAAGTAGGCCTAGTGGCGCCATCTCTTGGTCAGACGGAGACTCATTAATCCAGCCTCGTACATATCAAAAAGACATGTTATATTACTTCTAATATATTTTCAAACAATGGCAGTATGATAAAATCGATATACACTCTTTTAGATATAAAGCAGAGAATAATTAATTCTTATCAAATTTGATCAAATGTTCAATAAGGACAGTGCGTTATTGGCTGGCCCTCCACAAGTGCTAACACTGGTAACGCATCTTTACCTCAGTGGTGATGTGGAACACTGCCGATTCTGTTAGTAATATGACGCCACGTAGATTGAGATAATTCTGCGGAATCAAGAGTGTCGTGGACGGTTTGATGCAATTAATTTGCAATCTCAAGTTTTTCTACCCATTTTCTATCCGAAAGTAGAAATACGTAAAGGTATTTTACATCTAATCTGCAGGCGTTAAAGCGAATTATATTACAGTGCAGCGATATTTGGATATCGGTTGAATATAATATTCTCAAAATACGCATAAAATATTTATTACTTACTATATAAGTTGCTTTAGTTTTATCATCATTTGAGCCTTCTTGGAGCTTATAGAATTTTTTGATTTTGTCGGCAATTGCTGCAGCAGCTTCTGTTTTCGGTGAAATACCTAGCTCATGTGGTATTTCTAACTCAAGATCCAATGGGCCTTTTATATTCCTGGTCTTTTTGGCGATTTCGTATAGGAGTCCTTCGTTTGTATTCAGACCGATGATCATAGGCACTTTATTATAATTCCCGGATTTCAAAATTGTGATTGGGTCTTCTGTCAGAAAGGCTTCTTCTGAGGGTTTTTCAACCACTGGGCCATATATTCTTTTGTGAGCAGCTACCATGAGCTGCAAAATGAGTTTTGTTACATCAATTCTAGAATAGTAATGATGATTTATTTGAAATGAAGAAATTATGGACTATGAAAGATATTTTTGAATTTTTAACTTCTTTACATAAATTAGCAAATTTTGATATATAAGTGTTATGCATATAAGGGACCGTCCATTAATCACGTGAGGCTGGAAAGGGGTAGGGGTTGAGAAAAATCGCGAAATATCACATGGGAGAGGAGAGGGTCTAGTAAGATTTTTTTGTCAAACACATTGTAATTTTATATGGGTAACTATATTCATTAATTAAACTTCGCGATTTTAATACGCGCGACATCTAAACCGAAAGCGGCGTGTAGTGTGTCCTTCACTTGCCGTTTCCAGGCAATGAAGTACATATATTTAAAGAAAATATTCGGATTAATGGACGGCCCTAACCCCGTTTCCTGATGATTCCAGAATTAGAAATATTGTTTTGTGTTACGAACAGAGGTTTTCAAAAATATATTCGAGTTTATAAGTAAATGTAACCCTGAGAATTCATATCAGTTGTTACGTGAGAAAATGGAAGTAGTCTCAACTTTGTCAAATTCCAATTTTGAAATTCGCACAATGTTTGAATCAATATCAATGAATTAGAATTTGCATTCCATCAAATGTTTGAAAAATTATTTAAAATTGGTGACAGTGATTCTCAAAAGCTAACAGTGGGCCGCGATAACTAAAAAGGAGCTTTAGCTGGCTCCAAATCCGCCAGTGGTGGATGACAGTTTCTCATTATGCCCTTGTAGCATTCAGGAGAATGACGACTTAGTCATTGGAGGAAGATGGACGATGTAAATATCTGGTATCCATTACATATAAAGCCATTTTACTGAATGAATATTATATGAGAGTCGACTTTTTCCTAACCCATTTTGGACTTGACATAATAGTCACAAGATGGTTAGATGGTTCATGGCTTTCTATGAATAATAAACTAGTTCTCAACTGGTAACGACATGTGTAGCATATCATTATATAACATAGGAGGTGACATTTCCAGTTACATCATATGTAGACTTTGACTGATCAGTATAATTGCTATAAACATATGATTGAAGAAACATCGCGATACCCTTCGCGTGAGGGCAATATATGTAAACTGAATGCAAGAAAAATTGCCCTAGAATGCGTTGATCAATGAATAATGCTTCTTGATAAGAGCTAGCTCTCAAATCTATCTGCCATGCACGCATCCATCAAGAGCCACAATAATGCAATTGAGCAGGATACCGAAAAACGAAGAGGCACACTGCAGTTTCGTCGTTAGAAACTCGTCAGTGTCGCATGTCGCTTTCCAGCATCCTAACTAACCAAATCAGAACACCCTAACGATTCCAGAAATGACGGTGAACAACGAACAATAACAAACAAATGTGAGAACGTAAAAATTCTAATATCCAATAGTAATTGCATCACCGTTTGAATAAGCGAAATAGTTCCTAATAAGGACGAAACCACACACTACCACTTCGATTTTAGGCATCCTGCTAAATTGCACTATTGTGGATACTGATGGCTGCGTGCTTGGCGGGTAGATTTGACAACTAACTCTTGTCAGGAAGGACTATTCATTGATCAGATTTTTGAACGATTCTTCTTGTCTCAAGTTTACATGTTATAAACATACACTCGGAGGCAAAATTAGCGAAACACTCGAAAATTTAACCAAATTCGAAGTTCGATATTTTTCCTATTTCTCAACCGATTTAGATGATTTGTTCGGCAAGTTATAGATCAACTCTTCTGCTTTGTAGAAATAATAAGAGAAAACAAAAAATTTGAAAAAAAAAATTGTAAGGGCAAAACTAAAAGTGTTTTTTATGTCAAAATTCGTAACACCCTGTGGAATTTCGTGGTCCGAGTTGAAACGTACAATATCATGGTCTGTCAAGACACATCTTCCTACAGTAACCCCTACTTGTTTCATGCGTTTATCTCTATTATTGCAAAATATATTTAATTTCAAGTGGAAAATCACCATTTTGGAGAATTTACATTGATTCAAGAAACTGTCATTAAAATTCGTCTATCAATTTGGAATTTTCTTATTATCACTCAGGCGTGTCAAAATTGTCGTTTGCGATTTTTATGTTCGAATTGTATTAGTTATTGATGACAATTTGGTTAATTTGGTGAAAATTGGGAATTCATAGATGATAACAGTCGGTAGGTATTAAAATACACAACCGAATTCTGGGACCATTGATAAAACTTTTCATTTACACATGTGCACACCTTTTTTATCAAATATGAAATACAACATAACGTTTTTTTGTATATGACCACATTTGCAGTTGTTTAAAGAATTAGAGTTTTCCATACTTTGATTTGATACAAATTCGATCGGTTTCGGTGTTTTGTGATTCTTTTACTGTTTACGATTCGAAACGGTATTTTTCATTCAGAATGAGAGATTTACCACCAACCTCAGTAGCAAGGGCAGTTACATTGATCGAGGAAGGGTGCATCTACCGCTCAGTCGGTACCATGTTGGGTATCTCGACGTCGGTTATCCATCGAATCTATCGACGTTACAGGAAACTGGATTGTACGTGAGGAGGCGAAGACAAGGAAGAAATCGGGCAACCTGCGCTATATATGACCGTTTCATCGTCAATCAAACCATAAGAAATCTTCGTCTTACTGCTGTTAAGGCACGTAACCTTTACAAGCAGTGGGTAACATTAAAGTCAGTGTGAGGACAGTCAGAAGACGATTGAATGAAGTTGATCTGAGATCATACGCGCAAGCAAGAGTACCAACACTCGATAGAGCCCATCGGGTAGCAAGATTGGCGTTTGCTAGGAGCATGTAGCATGGACAATCAATAAGTGGAGACGAGTTTTATTTAGTGATGAGAGCAGATATTGTGTGAATTTCGTGGATGATAGAGATAGAGATAGAATATGGAGGCATCGAGGGGAACGGTACAATCAAGCGAACTTCGCAGGAACTGAGCAATACGGTGGAGGGTCAGTTATGATATGGGGTGGCATATGCTTGGGAGTACGAACAGAACTGGAGATTATTGGCAATGGATCACATAATGCCCATCGGTATATAACAGAAATCTTGGAGCCCCATGTTGTGCCTTTTGCTCCTTACATAGGGGAAAATTTCCTTTTATGCACGATAACGCGCGCCCTCATACTGCGCGCATAGTGATAGAATATCTCAATGAAGTTGGGATCACACGAATGGACTGGCCGTCGCGGTCACCGGATTTAAACACGTTTGGGACATTCTTGGAAGAAGGGTTCGACAACGGAATCCAGGCAACGTTGAAGAGCTGACATTGGCTTTGGTGGAAGAGTGGGACAAAATACCTCAACAGATGATAGACAACATCATTGGGAGTATGCGAAATCGTATGCGCGCTGTAATAAGAGCTCGGGGGGTCATACTCGCTACTAAAATCAAATGTTTTTTTTTGTGGGTCATCATGAACATTTTTCTCAACATGTTCATTTCATTTCACGAGTGTATCGCCAGGATGCACACCTGCTATCAATTTTGGACAGGAATGATAATTATTATAGAGTGTCACACTAAAAAATTCAAAAATAAATGTGCATAATCAACGATTTTTACAGTGTACTTCGAGTTCTCCCGGAGAGTGAAATTGGCCAGTAAATTTCAAAAATTTTCATTTCGTTAGATTTCCGCTGCTCTAATTTTGATTTTATTTTTTGGCTAACCTCCGATGTTATGCACCTACGCAAGATTAAAAATAAATTCTTGAAATTTGTGACTTTTCGCTTCAAATTGGATATCTCTTGTAAAAATAGAGATAAATGCATAAAACAAGAAGGACGTTACTGTAGGAAGATGTGTCTTGACAGACCATGATATTAAACGTTTCAACTCGGACCACGAAATTCCACAGGGTGTTACGAATTTTTGACAAAAAAAACACTTATAGTTTTGCCCCCGTATAAAATTTTGTTGAAATTTTTTTTGTTTTCTCTTATAATTTCTACGAAGCAGAAGAGTTGGTCTATAGCTTGCCGAAAAAATCATCTAAATCGGTTGAGAATTAGGAAAAATATCGGACTTCGAATTTGGTTAAATTTTCGAGTGTTCCGCTAATTTTGCCTCCGAGTGTAGTTAATTATTTTCAAGTACCTGTGAATGTTCAGCGAAGGACCATTGACAATAAAATATTATTTCTAACTCACTTCAGGTGCCTTCATCTGGGCAGAAACTAACTTCTTAGGGCATGTTTTCTGCAACTGTTCCAGAATCATCTTTTCCTCAGTTTCCTTGATTCCCAAGCGTTTTGTTATATCTGCAGTCCCACGTTGTCCACAAGCCCATACATTCAAGGTGCAACCACTTTGGAGTATTGCTTTATGGAAAAGGCCTGCAAAAATTGTTATTCGAAAAAAG
This sequence comes from Cryptolaemus montrouzieri, assembly GCA_013387265.2. Taxonomy (NCBI): domain Eukaryota; kingdom Metazoa; phylum Arthropoda; class Insecta; order Coleoptera; family Coccinellidae; genus Cryptolaemus; species Cryptolaemus montrouzieri. Next base: position 35,830,519 of record JABFTP020000185.1, on the reverse strand, counting down.
TTTCAACGTTATACTTATAAGTGGAAAATCATTAAGAGTTATATATGGAGGTACGCCACTAATACATCATTAATTTAAAGCAAAAATCTGAACGAGATTAACTAACGACCATATTAGTTCGGTATTGCATGGACTAGCTTCAAAAAAATGATAATACGCCTAAACCATGAGAATCAATACAGATTCACTCTATCGATCCAAAATTACTTACTAGTCAGGATAGTACATTATACTAATGACAGCTCAATGAAAGAATTTATTTTAAAAGGGATACTCAAAACATTTGAATTTGGGAGGCTTTTACTTGGTAAAATTCCATTATCAATAATAAAAACAAGTACTGTGTTTTAAGCAATTTTACTTAATAATTGCGATTCGTAACACGTTTCAAAAACACCGTAGCTTCTTCAGACGAATGAATGTTAGAGGTGAAGGGCTTAAATCGACTTGTTTATTGATGAGTCTACCTGAGTGTTTGTATTTATTGATTTCTAAAGTTTCCCAAAGATCTACCTCCCAATATTTATTATCTGTATGCAAAACTTCAAACTATGTGTCAAAAGCAATAACTCGATAAATTTCTTAGACGATTATGGGCAATCCGTTAAGTCCTTTGTTAGCAGAAATATTCATGAATAACTTAGAGAAATCAATTCATAATCATCCACTCAGTAAATATTGTTTATACTGGTATCGCTATGTAGACGATATCATTATTTGCTTCACAGGAACAGATAGACAGTTAAAAATTTTCGAAAATCATATAAATTCATTACATCCAAAAATTGGATTAACAACCGAAATAGAAAGCAATAATTCGATAAATTTCTTAGACGTAACAATTTCGAATGAAAATGGAAAATATCTTTTCGCAATTTACCATAAGCCGTCACATACACATATTATAATACATAACTTGTCGTGTCATCCATATCAATATAAAATGTCAGCATTCAATAGTTTTATTCATAGATTGATTAACATCCCGTTATCACCAAAATATTTCAACAAAGAACTAAATTTGATTAAACAAATAGACAAAAATAATGGTTACAATCCCAAACTAATAAATAATATTTTAAATAAAAAACAAAGTAGAATCGCATTGAATGAAGTTTACCCTGTCGATAAATTGAAACAAAAATTCAACACCTTAACCTACGTTGGCATTACAAGTGAGAAACTGAAATCATTCTTAAGTAGCAATAATTCCAACATAGCTTTCCAAACTAATAATAATTTAGGCAAATATATAAAAAATAATAAAACCAAACCTGGTAAAAACAATGAATTAGGTGTTTATAGATTGTATCGCAATAACTGTGATAATTTCTACATTGGTAGAACACATAGGAATTTTAATATTAGAATATCGGAACATTTTCAAATAAAAATCAGATTCAAATTACGCGAATCATCTCTTAGAAAATAATCATTTTCGACCCACAGTTTGAAATTTTGCATACAGATAATAAATATTGGAAGGTAGATCTTTGGGAAACTTTAGAAATCAATAAATACAAACACTCAGGTAGACTCATAAATGAACAAGTCAATTTAAGCCCTTCACCTTATTGAATCTCTTCGGGGAGCAATCTATTTCTTAATTTTATTGGATATACCTGTCATAAATAACCACTTAAGAAGAAGCAACCCAATAAGCTTTTAATTACTCAAGAACATTTATAGTTATATTCTCATTTATATTTTCTGTACATTCATTCGTCTGAAGAAGCTACAGTGTTTGTGAAACGCGTTATGAATCGCAATAACTAACCACTTCAGAAGAAGCAACCCAATAAGCTTTCAATTACTCAAGAACATTTATAGTTATATTCCCATTTATATTTTTCTGTATATTCATTCGTCTGAAAAAGCTACGGTGTAGTGAAACGCGTTACGAATCGCAATCATTAAGTAAAATTCCTTAAAACACAGTACTTGTTTTTATTATGGATATTCAAAAGTTTATATCATATAACGTGTTCCTAAATATCATGTACTAATGGAATAGGGCGGTTTTTCGGTTAACCCATTCTCAGCCTTGAACCTGATGGGGTACAGATAAAATTGTTGGAAGTGAAAAGATATATTCGTACGTCATAGTAATAACTATTTTAGTCAGTGAGAAAGCTTCAACGTTACGATTTGACTGAGTATTTAGGATTCATTGTGCACTTTCATATATACCAAAGGACGTAAAGGTAGTGTTGTGTGTATTGTATTTACGAATATATTGTGCTTTCAATATTGATGCACTAAGTTGGAAACAGCAGCCGAATTCATATCACAAATTGTTCCTAGGTTTGGTTAAAATCAGTTTTAAACGTCTTAACATTTCCAATCACTACAATCGCTTAGAAGAGGCAGTTAATTGAATTTGGAAGATAGAGTGATAATGATGCCGAATACGATTTTGCTATCGTACCGCCTGAACAGATGAAAAAAAAAGTGTGGACAAAGACATGGTTATTCATTCCAAGTATTGAGTACGACAGCACAGATGATGAATGTTTGCCATAAAAGGCGAAGTGTTCACCAATATATATCCCTTCCCTTCTAGAACCAACTAATTTGCCAGATATGAAATAAATGGTAAGAACTCAACTTGGGAAACTCAATCCACTACAAATATTCGAAAGAATATTTGATGAAGAAATAATAACCTTGATGATTAGGAACTCAATTTCATATTCTAGTCAAGTAACAGACACACAATAATAAAAAACAAGTACTGTGTTTTAAGGAATTTTACTTAATAATTTTCGATTCGTAACGCGTACTACACCGGCAGCATCTTCAGACGAATGATTATGCAGAAACATGTAAATGAGAATATAACTATAAATGTTCTTGAGTAATTAAAAGCTTATTGGTCGCCTCCTCCTAAGTGGTTATTTATGACAGGTATATCATAATAAAATTAAATAATAGAATGCCGCCATAAAGATTCAATTTTTCAAAGGGCTTAAATCACTTTTCATTGATGAGTCTACCTGAGTGTTTGTATTTATTTATTTCTAAAGTTTCCACAGATCTACCTTTCAATATTTATTATCTGTAAGGTAAATTTCAAACTGTGGGAAATAAATAATGATTATTTTCTAGAGATGATTCGTCATTTGAATCTGATTTTTATTTGAAAAACTGCGTTTATGTTCGATATTCTAATATTAAAATTTCTATGTGTTCTAATTTTATTGGATATCACTGTCATAAATAACAATCTTAGGAGGATTTATTATTTTTACCTGGTTTGGTTTATTATTTTTAATATACTAAATTATTATTAGTATGTTGATTTATAGTTATATTCTCATTTACATGTTTCTGCATAATCATTCGTCTGAAGAAGCTACGGTGTAGTGAAACGCGTTACGAATCGCAATTATTAAGTAAAATTCCTTAAAACACAGTACTTGTTTTTTATTATTGATAATGGAATTTTACCAAGTAAAAGCCTCCCAAATTCAAACAGACACACATTTCAACAAGACTTTGCTGACTTGGAAAAATTTATAGCTATATTGATCTCATTTGGATACCATAAACTACCTAGAGAAGATTTATGCTGGTCTTCTGATGAAGATATACCGAGTGACTCACTACATTCGCGATGGAAGGTTAGGCATATTTTTCGGCCGATTTTGAATTTTTTGCGCATTAATATGTAGTGCTGTAGTGACTACAAATTATATTATGTTTGATTTTTGATTCTATGAGGGGTTAATGAAGGACAGTTTGTTCGAAATTCTTCATACCTATATTCAATAGTATCCGAAATATTTGACATTTTCTGAAATTTCTGGACTTCAAAATAAAGAAAATTGTGCCCTCAATATTGATTTCAAAGCTTGAGATATGCAACTATTGTGATGGCTATTGTTTTGTTCGAACATACGGCATATTCTGTTGATATATGTTACACAGGGTGTTCGAAAACGATTTTCGAAGTCGGGGCTTATTCAAATCTCATTTCATTGTTTTGCTCAAATGGCAAACCCTATATCTAAAGGCTCGCATAAGTGGTACATTTTGATATCTTTCGAATCTTTACCTAATTTCGAAGATATTTGAAAGTTTAGCCAATTTTATCGAATTTTGAGAAATATTTCAATTTTCTACTTCATTTCATATTATAGATTTACACATACAATGGTTTGTTCCCAAAAGAAAGTATTCAGTTGGTACCTTTCTAATCCTAATCATTCTAATGATGCTGTTTAATATTAGGGCTATACTTGGTATCTACAAATTCCTGGAACAGGTCGTTGTTGACACCTATCAATACTATAAGGAAAAATATTATGACAGACAGAAAGAGTTTCGAGAACGTATTGTTTCACTATCGGTTGGAAAATTCCAATTTTAAGCAATTTTGCTTATTATAATGTATATCAACTACATTTCAAAATGAGGACTTATCCAATACAAGAACGAATTGATATAAATTTTGTCATCGGCGAGTGCCAATAGAACTGTTTCTTAGAGTTTACTCCGAAAGATACCCGAATCGAAGATATCTAGACAGAAATTCCTACAAAAACTACTACAAACATTTCGGCGAACCGGCAACGTACAGTCGGTTAAGTAAAAGCATTGTCAATATTGTGAGAAATTGAAAATACGAAATAGAACAATTTCTTTGATATATTGTTTTATTTGTTCGTGCAACAACATTAATAGCAGGTCCAATCGCCTTCAGCGTCAATAATAACCTGGCATCTTCTAGGCATGCTTTACTCGAGATTCTTCGCGTATTCTTGTGGAAACGACCTTCAAATCTTTTCAACACGCCGAACAAGCTGCTTCAAATTGCTTAGTCGCTTCTTTCCAAGCTTCATCTTCATTGTAGCCCAAACGTTTTGAATTGGATTGGCATCGGGCGACTGAGACGGCCAATCCAAAGTCAGGATACCAATTTCATTCTTCTACGAGCGACAATCCTTGCTCCGGTGTTTTGGGTCGTTGCCCTCCTGGAGAATCCAAAGCTCACTTTTCTCCTCGTACCACTTTTTAGTTTCTCATAAAATTGGTTGATTTTCTGGGCGTTTAAGTTGTCCGTGAACACGTACAACGATCCGAACTCCTTTTCTGAGATGCATCCCCAAACATGAATTTTCACAGGGTGTTTAACGGTTCTTTGGAGCATTCTGTTGGTTAGTTCAGGCATGCTTCATGATAACAAATGCCCGAAAAGATGATTTATCAGTGAAAATAACATTGCCTTAATCACGATCCAAATGTTCCCTTGCCCATTCGAGACGTTTTCCAACGTGTTTTCCACTCAGCATTTGCATAGTACTTCGAAATACACAGCTACTTGCAAGCAAATGCTTACGAATAGTTTCATGCGATATTATCAAACCTTTTTTCGACAATTTCACAGCACCCTCACGTAGAGGCAGTGTTGGATTCTTCAAAAACAGGGCACAAATCATTTTTTCGTCTTCTTCTGACACTACGCCAACCGAACCGCGATTTGGGAAATCGTCCACATTTTTCTCGGATTTGTAGCAGTTAACCCACTTGCTGACGAACTGTTTCAACTTTTGCATGTACTTTGCAGCAGCCGTTTTTGTCATTTGTGATCCTTTGGGGGACAAGCACAAAAAACTGCGTCGAAGTGCCATGCATTAGCGGTACTCATTTTGGGAAAATGCTAGGTTAGAATTAAAAGAACAATTAACTAATTCTCCTTTATAAAGCATGAAGAAAGATTCTGCCCTCTGTGAGAGAAAAAAATTACAGTTTTCATTGACTGATCACTATTAAGCGTGACTTTTACTAGACCGATTGTAGCTTACCATAAATGAAGAGACGAAAGCGAGTGACAGAAGATGAAGAAAACGAAATGACAATTGTAGCGACCGTCCTTGAAATCCAGCTAGTAGTCGGCGGAAAATTGTCTATCATACGGGAATTAGTAGAGAAAGTTTATTCAGAATCTTGAAAAAACAGGAATACCATCCGTATCATGTTCGGGTCACTGGAGCTAGCGGAAGGGGATTTTGAACGTCGGGTTGACTTCTGTTTATGGATGTCGGAAATGATCGGAAAAAATTTTGCAGAAGATATTATGTTCTCGAATGAATGCTCCTTCCACAATAACTCCCTAGTGAACAGGCACATTTTTCATTAATACGATGATCAGAATCCACATAGTTTTGGATTGGACGGTTAATAATTGGGGTGCAATCATAGGCCGCATGTCATCGGACTATTTTTTTTCCATGAGCACGTAAATGAATATATATTTTTGAAGTTTCTTCGTGATCATCTACAAGAGTTGTTAAAAGATGTGACGATCGACCTAAGGCAACGAATGTGGTTCCAATTCAACCACATTTCACTGCCAACGTGCGGAATTTCATAGAAACACATTTTCCTAATAAATGAATCGGTAGAGGTGAATTTCGAAATTCGCCTGCAAAATCACCTGATGTAACTCAGCTCGACTTTTTTCCTATGGGGATATGTGAAGGAAATTGTATTTCGAACTCCATCAACGATATGCAAGAGATGATGAGAGAAGCATTTGGTCCGGTAACACCAGACATACTAAGTAACATTAGTAGATCATTTGAATTTGCGTATCGTTCAAAATGGAGACCATTTCGAACATGTCATGCAAAAAATGATATGGAAAGTCTTTCTGTCTTTTGCGAATGTTTCGTTTTCAATAATAGCTTTCAAGTATGAATTATGATATAGGAATTTTTGTCAATTTTTTACTCAATTGTTGGATAGTTACGATTCATGACAATTTAATACATGATGATTTCATCTAATTCGGTTCTGTGTTCTGAGGCCACAATCGGATCGAATAGAAATTCGAGTGAAAAATTGGAATATTTTTGAATTTCGATAAAAATTGCCTAAACTTTGGAATATCTTCGAAACTGTTGAAAAAAGTATAGGGAACCTAGGTACTATTCGACAGGTATTAAAATATACCACCTAATCAACCCTTTAAATATAGGGTATGCCATTTGGAGAAACCAGTGAAATGAGATTTGGATGAGTCTCTACTTCGAAAATCGTTTTACACTGTGTGTAACAAAGATCAACAAAATGTGTCATATGTTCTAGCGACAACAATTACTGTCACAATAGTTGTACATCTAAAGCTATAAAATTAATGTTGAGAACACAATTTTTTCTTTAAAAGACCTAAAATTTCAGAACATGTCAAATAGAGAATTTCAAACAGACTCACCTTCAATTTTCCTCATAAAGTAAAAAACGAAACAAGATATAGGGTGCCCTATTTAAAAATTCATAACTTTGGTATGTAACTTTATGATGGAACAGCCTGTATCGTCTAAATACAATTCATCAGAGGATAACTAGTGCGATTTGGTTACAAAAACTGGTAGCAGGAACTACAGAGAAGCATACATCTACATAAGCTCTGACAGCCAGAACGCCCTTGGTTACATCCAAACTAGTTGACGAATGCAGAGCAGCACTTCGACACTCAGTGTCCAAGTTACTCTGATTTTTTGCCCGGCCTCTCATGACATCGAAGGAAAAGAGATGGCAGACAGCCATGCCAAAACGGCAACAGCTACTAGGCCGATGGGACCAGAACCAATTCTGATCAAACCATGGCCCAAGTGCTCTCTTTCATACAAAACTGGAACACCACCGAGGCCCTGAACTATTGGGCAGGCATCTCGGGACTGAAGCAGTCAAAAAGGCTTATAAAGGGGCCGCAATCAAAGAAGGGGGTATCTAAATTATTGTTTCTCGATAAAAAGTCTGTTGGGATGGCCTATTGACGGGACACCAACTCAACAAACACCTACACGTCATGAGACTATCGGAAACCACACAGTGCCGTGGTTGCTGAAAATGATGAAAGAACGGAACACATACTCTTCGAATTTCCCACTCATAAGGTGACCAGACTGAACACCTTCAGTGCTAAAACATCCAGCGCCCGGATGATTCAGGAGGCCAGCTACAACAGTCTTGCAAGCTTCACCTAAAAGTTTTTGCCAAGATACATAACAAAATAATACAACACGGCAAGCACAACGGACCAAACGTCCTGAGTGCTGCCCATAAAGGCGCCGTGCAAGAAGAAGAAGAAGAAACTACATTTCGTTAACAATAGAGCTGGTACCACCAGTCACAAATTAGTCAATTTTTGGCTATTAGCTAAGATTCTAATAAAGAGTTTTGTTACAGTTGGGTTTAATGCACGAAAACTTTCAATTGATGATTTGATAGTGCAAAATTCTGTTCAATTCATCAGCGGAAAACTAGTACGATTTGGTTACAAAAACTGGTAGCAGTAAGTTCTACAAGATACTGCTACACTTTAGATTTATATTGTGGAAAAGTCATAGAAGTTTCAACTGATTCCTTAGGGTCAATAGTTATGTAAACGTTATATCGAAAATAGAGGACTGATTCAAGAAACTACCAAGTAAACTATTATGGAAAACAGAAAAAAGAAACGTCTTCTCAGAAGTACTAAAGAGATGATGAAAGAAGATCATGCTTAGTATAATTATAGCTTTCATGAGATAATAGTATATGCAAAATGGCGATTCATTATGATACAATTGGGCCGTTGGGTGTTGTTAAAAGATAGTATTCATTGAAGATTACACTCAATATTCCAAAACTATTTCACACTTATGATTCGAATATGGGCGGAGTAGATGAGTTGGATCAATCTATTCCACTTCAGAAGATTGAAATACACGAAAAAAAGTGGTGGTGCTTTTCATTCTCCTACATGGTAGATATGTCAATCAGCAAATGCGCATGTATTGAGCCAGACTGATAGATTTGATTGGTTATGACGAACTATTGAGAGGTTATAAATACCTCAGAAAACACGTGTTTGCCTCAAGACGGTTCCTCAAAAATCAGACAAACCATTGAGATGCGTTGAATGTCATGCTAGAGCTGGCAATGCAAAATGTGTCTTAAAACCTAATATGTCAAAAAAACTTGCCTCAAAGATTGTCACCTGTAATAAGCCGCTGTACTCAATCGAGTGCAGCTTTCCGTAAGAGAAGGTAATAATTTTTTATGATTTTTCATATTTTTTGTTAGGAAAAAGAGAAGCATATTTGAGATACAGAAGAATGAAGACTCAGGCAGAACACAGAAAATACGTGGATGCACGGAATAGAGTGAACAGACAAATAAGGAGATACAGAGAGAACATTGGAGGAAATTTAGCAAGGATATGAAGAACCATATGTACGGAACTCAGAGGAGAACAAGGCATATGCTTCGAGCATGGAAAAAACCAGAAAATAAATATGTCCAACTGAATCAAGTAAGCGCGAAACAATGGATACAATACCTCACAGAACTCTTTAATACCAAAGAGAGCGAAAACGATAGTGAGAGACAAGCAGATCAGCTTGAGGAGGAAGAAATTGTCGTTGTTGTGATTCCCAACGAGTCGATAACTAAGGCCATTTAAAAACTCAAAAATCGAAAAGCACCAGGAATAGACAACATCACTAACAAAATGAATAAATAAGGAAAAAAACACTCTAATAACGAAATCAAGGCTTTAATTGGAAAATCGTACACAATACCAGTGTGCCTACAGAGTGTAAAAAGAGCTTTTCTGTACTTATATACAAGAAGGGCGACAAAAAGACCCTCTCAAATTACAGAACAATAGCTCTGCTAGGGGCACTAACCAAGCTACTGTCTGGAATTCTACGAGACAAAAAACAGAAGTGATAGACATCAACGAAGAACAACAAGGATTTAGGAGGAACATAACAACAACGGATGCAATCTTCATAGTACGACAAGTAGTAGAAAAGTTCCTTCCAGAGACCATATTCCGTCCATCTGTGCTTTTTACAGATCTAATGGGCAGTACAAGTCATCTGGCGAGAACCCTGTGTTGCTTTGCATTAATGGGGACTTACCATCTCACCTCAGGACTCCTTTATACCCTCCTAATTTCTTTATTACTCGACGTTAGAGAAGAGTTATAGTGGTTTAATTTTTCGGTGTTTTAAGCTCGGTTGAGAAGGCTTCGAACTTCTTTTCTACTCGGTTCGAAGGCAGGATTCCACCATGAAGTTGTGTCGTTCTCAAACTTCTCACTTAGTGGTCAGTTTTGTGATAGATCGACGCAATCGAACGAGAAAACTCCTCTGCCATACATTCGACGTCTCCACATCTGTAAGTGGCTGTGGGAATAACTTTTAAATGAGCACTCAGGGAGGTTCTATTACCATCCGGGTCTGTATGCTCTTACTCAACTTCATGGTTTCAAAAGAAATCAACCCCCTCAAATAATTCGGCTAAATGTGAATAAGCGACAATTTCTTGGGGTAGTGTATTTCTGAAACATGTCACCAAAACAACAAATGACATATGCTAGATGGGTCAAGCAAACTAAATATCAGCAAAACTTTGATACTATCTAACTACAGTGGTCGACAAGATTTTCGTAATACAAAGCAGATCTTTATTTTCTGAATTGAAATACCCTTCTAATAATAGGAAAGATATTGTTTCAGCTACTGTTCAATAGGTCAATAAGATCCTTTTACATTTTCAGGTGGTGAATGTAATCAGGCGACGGTTATCTGGAATGAATGTTATATCTGAACCATCTTATTGACAATAGTACGATATACATAAAACTAAGATTATAAATCAGTCTGTTGAGTTTCGAATTGGGAAGTTCTTGGTGTGTAGAGAAGAAAGCGTTTCAACTACAGAAATGTTGGGGCAAACCCGCCGCAGTTCTAGAATCCTCCTTAAAAATTTGTTATATTCTGACAAAGCACAAGATGTACAATCCGTTTGCGGTCTGCCATGTGACCTGTTCCTCATAATACAGATTCACCAGAGCTGATCGTACCTTTAAATCCGCAAAATGTTGTTTTGGAAGATATTGGAGACAATGCATCATCAGCAATCTCCGAAGAACAGTGCATCAATAATACTTTTACTCCAGGTTCAGATAGGCGTGCTACATCTAATTATTCGAAGCGAGTTAAATGATACAGTAAGAACTTCTTGGTTTCCATCTTAAGGAATGGAACTCATCACCCAATGAAACGAAATTTACGAATTCCAAAAAACTTGCTCCGTTTTCTGCATTCTACAGTATGGAAAATTCGTTGTGTTGGTGTTTTATTGATGGTTTAATGCGGCGACTTGATGTTGAGCTTTCCCCTCTGAGTGGCGTTTATTTATAGATTTGTCTAAACACAGTTTAAAAGCTGTGTTATTGCATAATGAAAATCTCTGAAATACAAAAAACCCTTATACATCTGCATCATTGACTTCACAAAAGCCTTCGATCGTGTAAGAGTGTGCTGCAGATACTGAGAGAGGAACAGTTCCCGGAATCAATCATTAAAATTATCGAAGACCTGAACACCAACAACACCACGAAAATAAAATCTCAAGGTAGCTTAACATAAGAAATACCTGTCGCTGCGGGCATAAGACAAGGAGATAGTCTCAACCCTCTTCTGTTCAATTTAATAATGGACAGAATCATCAACAAAGTTGAATCAGTAGGAAACGGATACAGGACGAGTACGGGAGAAATAAAAATAATATGCTATGCGGAAAATGAAGATGATTTCAAAGACTTCTGATTGCTTTCACATCCGAAGCTGAAAATTACAACATGAAGATAGCTACCGAAAAAACAAAGAGCATGGTGATATCGAAGAAGCCAAGAAAATGTAAGCTTGCAATTGATGATAAAACTGTAGAGCAGGCACCTTGGGGTGCAAATAACTAGTAACGGGGATTTAGCGTGAGAGGACCGAGAGCAGGTTAATAAAGCATCAGCGATTTCCGGATGCCTGAGGTATTTCGTATGGAAGAACGAGTATATGAGCATTGAGTGTGAAACGAGGATTCACAAAGCGTGTGTAAGACCTATCGCCACCTATGCTAGGACCGATACATTAAAAACCAAAAAAAAATTCCAAGAACGTCAAAAATGAAGACGGTACGGCAAATATCGGGAAAATCGATCAGAGATATCATTAGGACCAAGGTTATACGAGAAACATGAAGCACTGAAGATATTGTACGATGTGCAAGAAAACGCAGACGAGGATGGAATGAACATGTAGATAGGATGGAAGAACACAGACTAGCACGTATTGTACGAGACGGAAAACTAATAGCAGCACGTCGGTCACTGGGAAGGGCCCCCAAACGCTGGAAAGATAGCTGGCAGTCCATCTCACAAGAACAATAGTACAGGGATCTCCTGGAAAAAACAGATCTCAAGGTCTAAATTAAGAAGAAGAGGAAGATATTTCTTGTTATAATTAGTTTGTAAACAATAGTAACATGAAAAATATCACTGCTGCTTTTATTTTGGCGGTTAATGGGCTTACTTTATGACCAAAGTTTTTTATGAGCTTCAGTCCGCAAATGCTTCGTTACGGATAACATAGTGTGGAAATTTTGACATTTCTTTAGTTTTTCTTCTAAGATTAAACCAATTGTTGAGATATTTACCTCAATATTTTGAATAACATTAAACATTATGAGTAACATATATGCAAATGTTACTGTTAGTACATTTTCTGAATTAATGGGAGCGAGCAAACATCCTCGGTTGCGTAGTATTCAACAATCTAAAACAAAAGTAACTCCCTTGGCGTCATCTGGCGAACGTTCGTTGGTAACGTTATGTATGGTCGGGGACTAATGATTTAGCATTTAATGTTGTCTATATCTTGTAAAGATAAAATATCTCACCTTTTGCGGAAGGAGATAAGATGAGGTAATGAACAGAAGCAGATCCAGCACTTTCTCCATAAATAGTGACGTTGTTTGGGTCTCCACCGAAACTAGCAATGTTATCTCTGACCCATTTCAGAGCATGGACTTGATCTTTCAATCCAGCATTTCCCGGAACTTCCAGATTCTCATCTTCCAGACATAGAAATCCTATGGAAACAGTAAAAACATTGAAAATTTGCATAATAATATAATTTGTCATTAAATATATCAATCTCAATATACCAAATATCAATATACCAACGAGTGTGACAGGTGTTCTCTTTGGTGAAATTCAGTAAACGGACAGTGATTTTGGATGTATTCTTTGCAATGATTTATCATGAATGAGAATAACACATTGAATTAAGTTGATCACATTCAATAATAAGGAAATGAGCTTCTCAGCAGAAAATCTGCGCCTTTTTTCGGAACAACTTACATGATTCGATATGGAAAAGATCATACAACTTCTTATAGGATCAAAAATAACATTTTAACAATGTTTGAGGATAACATGTAGATATATTATATAACATGAATTTGTTTTTCATTTTTCACATTTTTCGATCTCATTGGCTAGTTTGATATCATGTTGAATATTTTATCCTAAATTTCAAACTAGAGATGTTAACCGTAATTTTGGAACCAATAATGTTTCTATTTCTGCAGTGGAACTAAGTATTACCAGGAAGACCCGACCTCGTCATCAACAGTCTTCCGGTCGAAGAGATATAATGTGTTATTGAGTTTTATCATTGAAGGTAAGAAGGAAAGACAAACATGATTATGTTTTCAAATCAGCAAGAACCGATGGGGCGAAAGTATTCATCGTACAATAATCATAGACTGTGACCGAAGATCAAAGGGGAATATCGCAGATTAATTATTTGAATATCATTACAGTCTTGTATATGGTCTTGCTCGTTACACTAAACAACCTTTTTTTAATTTTGTTCTTTTGGTATTAACTAACACCATATTTATCTTCTGTTTTTTCTTTTTATTTCTCATATTACTGCCACTCTACTACCGATCGAAGATCTAGTTAGAATGGAGAATGAAAGATAAACACTGTATTTTTGATTTGACTTTTTTTCAGAACACTCTCACAAACTTGTTGATGTTCTCTTGAATCATACAAGAGATTACTTATCGCTCATTCGTTTCTTCGCATTTTGATGAGCCAACGTAGGGGCCCATTATACATATACATATATATATGTCTTCCTCCTACTGTGTTGTGGTTCACAACAAAATATCACTGAATTTATATAAATGTAGTCTTAAGGTTTGAGGTTTGAAACCCTCTTTATTTAAATCAATAAATAGATGAATATATATTTATATATATACTAATTTTCATATATATATTGTTCGAATAATGAAATGTCAATAGATGTATGGTTAACCTATACAGCATAAATATATATATATATTCGAATAATGAAATGTCAATAATGTATGGTTAACTAATCATATATATATATATATATATATATATATATATATATATATATATATATATATATATATATATATATATATATATATATATATATATATATATATATAGTATATATATAGCATGTATATATATATATATATATATATATATATATATATAGATCAGAGGCTATATCTACTTCAACGTAAACTAAACAGAGGCTATCTTTACTAGATATACTCTACATCTAAGATATTCATTTCTGATTAAAACGCAAAAACCGATCAATTTTTGTTTCAAGGGGGACATCTTTTGAGGTACAATACTTACCTGAAATATCAACCCCCTAAGCGAAAACATTGGATCTCTGACTATATATTGAAACTGGTCGAAGAAAGAAGAAAAATTTCAAATAAAGGAAAGGTTGATACTAACAACAAGAAAGCCTTCAAAGAGATAAGCGATGAAATTAAGAGGTCATGTAAAAGAGATAAAACGAGTATTTTTCCAACATATGCAAAGAAATAGAAGTTCATAGCCATTATAACCAACCACGAGATTTTTTCGAAAAATTAAATACTTGACCCGAGAATTCAAACCAAAAACATGGCCTATAGAAGATGAAAATGGTAAACTTGTTACAGACAGAGAAGAAATAGCAGAGACTTGGAGGATCTATTGCGAGAAACTCTACGCCGAAAACGAGGAAATTAATGAACACGAAATAAAAGAATACGAAGAAGAACCTTTCATACTGCAGAGCGAAATTACGTCAGCTATCCATAAACTTAAAAATAACAAATCTCCAGGCAACGATAAAATAACATCCGAAATACTAAAAGGAATAGGAGAAGAGGGCACCTGAAGCCTACACCACTTGTGTAATAAAATATGGAAAACAGCACAATGGCCAAGAGATTGGACACAAGGCACAATTATCACAATTCACAAAAAAGGGAGTAACAGAAAATGCGAAAACTACAGAACGATAACACTTATTTCACATACGAGCAAAATAATGCTGACAATAATCAACGAAAGACTGAAGAACTTTTTACAACACCAAATCCCGGAAGAGCAAGCAGGATTTGTTAAAGGAAGAGGGACTAGAGAGCATTTGATAAATTTAAGGCAAATAATAGAAAAAGCCAGAGAGTTCAATATACCCCTATACATATGTTTCATTGATTATAAAAAAGCTTTCGATAGAGTGAAATGGAATAAGTTGTGGATCGTTCTAGGGAATATGGCTGTACCGGATCACTTGTGTGCCTTAATCATCAACCTATATAATGAAACCAGGGATACTGTGAAAATCAATGAAATACTGTCATCAGAATTCAAACCAAAGAGGGGAGTGAGGCAAGGGTGTATTCTTTCTCCTCAGTTATTCAACATATACACTGAATACATAATGAGAAAGGCATTAGACGGATGGAAGGGCGGCATACCAATTAACGGAAGATGTGTAAATAATCTGAGATTCGCGGATGATACGGTCCTCCTGGCAACAAGTGAGGAAGAACTGACTGAGCTTGTTAGCAGAGTGGAGAGAGAGAGTACGGAACTTGGCTTGGAACTGAATGTTTCTAAAACAAAAATCATGATCGTGGACAGGATGAACAACAATCAACCAGAAAAAAAGCAAATTGATAGGTTTGATGTAGTGCAAGAATATCTTTATCTGGGATCCTTGATAACAAACGTAGGAAACGTAGAACGAGAGGTTAAACGTAGATGCGAACTAACCAAGGTAGCTACGAAAAAAATGAATAAAATTTGGGCCGATCGAAATATCGCTATTTCCACTAAAACCAGGCTTATGAAGTGCCTCATCTTTCCAATTCTCACATACGGCTGCGAATCTTGGTCCCTTCGAATGAGCGAAAGAAGAAAAATCGACGCGACAGCATCTCGAATTTCAACCCCTGGGGCAGGGGTGAAAACCCTTGAAAATTTGGAAGAGGGTAGATGGGTGGAGTGATAATTCGAAAGAAAAGTATTATCTTTGTCTACATCCCCGTGAGCGAATTTTCATTTTTGATTGAAAACTGTAGAAGATATAGAGTGAGCCACTGAAAAATAGAAGACAATCACCTCAAGACTATTGAAGTATTAGTGCGAAAAACTGGAATAGATGGTGTTTCGGAAGATGACAGCCTCTGATCTGGAATGAATCTGTTCCATTTTTCGCACTAATACTTGAATAACTCAGGGCGATAGATAGTCTCCTCTATTTCTCAGTAGCTCACTCTGCATCTTCTACAGTGTTCAATCAAAATGAAAATTCGTTCACGGGATGCAGACAAAGATAATACCTTTCTTTCGAGCTATCACTGACTCATCTATCTCTTCCAAACTTTCAAGGGTGGTCATCCTGCTCTAGGGGTTGAAATTCGAGATGAGATGGTACTTGATGATGACTACCATTAATCAGCATGGATCTGTTTCATTTTACCTCACTGAAACTTGAATAGTCTCAGGAAATAGTCTTCCCTATCTTTCAGTTGCTCACCCTGATTCTTCTACAGTTTTCAATTAAAAATGAAAATTCATTCTAAGCGAGGTAGACAAAGATACCAGCTTTCTTTTGAGTAATCACTCGACCCATCTTCCCTATTCAAAATGTTCGAGGATGTTCAGGCAAGTTTTGTACCCCAAAAGACATCCCCTTGAAACAAAAATTGACCTGTTTTGCATTTTGATCAGAAATGAATATCTTGGTAGATATCTGTTTAGTTTTCGTTGAAGCACCCTGTTTATATATATATATATATATATATATATATATATATATATATATATATATATATATATATATATATATATATATATGTGTGTGTGTGTAAACTTGAAACAAGAAGAATTATTCAAAATCCGTATTTATATATATATATATATATATATATATATATATATATATATATATATATATATATATATATATATATATATATATATATATATATATATATATATATATATATATATATGTGAACTTGAGACGAGAAGAATTATTCAAAATCCGTAGATCAATGATTAATCCTCCAGACAACAGCTAGTTTCCAAATCCGCCTGCCATGCACATAGCCCTCAAGAGCCATAATAGTGCAATTAAGCAGGATGCCGAGAAACGAAGCGGCAGACTTCAGTTTCGCTCTTATCAGGAGCTCATCAGTGTCGCATATCGCTTCTCAGAACCCCATCAAGCTACATCGGGGTACACCATCGATTCCAGAAAGGACGCTCCTCTTACATACGTATGAGAGTCGCCCTCTATGGACCGACACGGCGAACCCGCTACCGGACTTCAAGAAAGATACGAACAATAACAAACAGATGTGGAAGCGTTAAAATTTCAAACATTTGGGAGACCTCTTTCGCCGTTCCGTGAATCATATCAACAGTAAACTTCGTGAGGAGTCTACATCTGTAAACTTGAGACAAGAAGAATAATTCAAAACCCCGTAGATCAATGAATAATGCCTCCTGAAAAGAGCTAGTTCCTAAATCTGCCTGCCATGCACGCAGCCCCCAAGAGCCACAATAGTGCAACTAAGCAGGATGCCGAGAAACGAAGCGGCAGAATGCAGTTATTAGGAGGTCATTAGTGTGGCATATCGCTTCTCAGCATCCTATCAAACTACATCGGGGTACACCATCGATTCTAGAAAGGACGCACCTCGTACATACGTATGAGAGTCGCCCTCTATGGACCGACACGGCGAACCCGCTACCGGACTTCGAGAAAGATACGAACAATAACAAACAGATGTGGAAACGTTAAAAATTCCAAACATTTGGGAGACATCTTTCGCCGTTCCGTGAATCACATCAACGGTAGAAAACGAACGAAATAATCCCGCTGGAATAGTGCTCTTAGCCTCTGTTTCCGAGATAAAACCTCCCGTCGGTAAATATTTGATGGGACAAATATCTTCCGCGATAAACTTCGCGAGGAGTCTACATATGTAAACTTGAGATGAGAATAATTATTCAAAAATTTGTAGATCAATGAATGATCCCTCCTGACAACAGCTAGTTCCCAAATCTGCCTGCCATGCACGCAGCCCCAAGAACCACAATAGTGCAACTAAGCAGGATACCGAGAAATGAAGCGACAGAATGCAGTTATTAGGAGCTCATTAGTGTGGCATATCGCTTCTGAGCATCCTATCATGCTACATCAGGGTACCCCATCGATTCCAGAAAGGACGCACCTCGTACATACCTATGAGAGTCGCACTCTATGGACATATATATATATATATATATATATATATATATATATATATATATATATATATATATATATATATATATTTATATATTTGACTATGCAAAAGGTAGATTTTGATATATTTGATGATAATTCTTAAAGAGAAAGTTGAGAAAGTTGGATGCAGAAGGAATTACACGGAAAGCATCCTAAAGAATTGAAAAATGATTAGGTTGATGAAATCGCATCGAATAAATGGTTAGTATCTGGAGAACTGTTTGCTGAAACAGAAGGCTTGGCAATTGCGATCCAGGATCAGGTTGTTTCCACGAGGAATTATAGAAAACACATCATCAAACAAAATATAGATGATTCTTGTCGTAGATGTTTCTGTTCTTCAGAAACAGTTTTCATATATCATCATCTTGCTCAGTCCTTGCTTCAACAGATTATTTAGAAAGACATAATGCCGTCGCTAATATTATTCATTTTAATCTAGGAATTAAACAGGACCTAACTCCCAAAAGAAAAAATTTTACAAATATGAACTTGAAATTATTTGTGAAAATGACAAATATAAACTTTATTTTGATAAAACAATTCTTTGCAACAGAGCTGTAAAACACAATAGACCAGATATCGTTCTTAATGATAAACAGAATCAAATAACATATATAATTGATATTGCTATACCCGACACACATAATATACAAAATAAATACAATGAAAAAATTTCTAAATATATGATGCTTGGCGACGAGATTAAAAAATGTGGAAAATGAAAAAATATTTATTCTACCGATTAGTATTTCCACAACAGGTGTTATTCCACGAAATCTTCACAAAAGTATTGAGATTTTGGGTTTGAAGAAAAATTTGTTCGAACAGTTACAAAAGATAACAGTCATCAAATCTTATAATATTCTTCGTAGGTTTCTTTCCGAAAAAAATAATGAGGTAGAGTCATAGGTTTTCTCTCTAGTTTATACTGCTCAGAATCTCATTTCATATTTTATTTATTTGTTTATATAAATGTAATATAATTAACTGACAATTTTGTCATATTTATATTCAGAGCAGTATTCTATTCGATCGTTCACCACTTCACACAAAGGAAACTATTAAGGAGTAACATTCAATGTTTCTTGACTAAGGTCCGTACACTGGATTTTTCCGGGAGGAAGCCTCTGACACTACTCGTTGGTACATTGATATCATTGTCTGATAATGTTATAGTATGTATATATTCTGTTAGATTGATATTCAGGATATGTTTTGATTATAATCATTGCCTGGCAATCAGTTTGATTGCATGAACAGATATATGGGCAACTCGTCAGGGTGAAACCCCTATGTATATATATATATATATATATATATATATATATATATATATATATATATATATATATATATATAAAATTTTCGCGCAAGGACCTGAAATTCGCAGATTTTATGACTGGAAATCTCTCAAATAATGCATTTCATACTCTCAAAATCTTCATTAAAGTATTTCTGGTCAGAATTCCGAGAGAAAAGTGCGAAATCAATTACCATTCAAGTGGATTGAATCTAACTTCTCGTTTTTTCTTGTCTAATAGGTAATCTCGACTACATCAGTTATTTGTCAGGAAAGTCACCTTCGAACTAACAGAAATACCTGGCTGCTTTCGAATTAACAGAAATACCTGGCTGAACGAAGCATGTCAATTTCTTCATGGTTTGCTGTAGGTACTTTTCTAAATCTAACCGAAAGAACCATGCACGAATTCTTTCAATAATGCTGAAAAATATCAGAGTTTTAACTTGTGAAATAATATTTGAAATATTCAGTTTCAGGACAATTTGTGGATTTCAAAACGTTCAGATCTAAAATCAATAACAATTCGAAGATGACTCTTTGACAAGTAACTGATTTAATCGAGTATACCTACTAGAGAAGTAGAAAAACGAGAAGTCAGATTCAGTACACTTCAATAGTAATTGATTTCGCACTTTTCTCTCGGAATTTTGACCAGAATTACTTTGATGAAGATTTTGAGACGGGTCTCATATTGAGAGATCGAAATGCATTATTTGAAAGATTTCGGTCTTATAATCTGCGAATTTCAGTGTCTTCGCGCGAAAATCGTAATTTTTGGGATGAAATCACGAGTAACTCGGAAACGATGCATTTTAGTCATAGGAAAACTACAACAGATCGATGACTATTAATATTAAGAGTTAAATGGTGTGTGCAAAAAAGGAGTCTAATTTGAAAAAATTGACTTTTGTATCTTTGAATGTACTAGGATTTGGAAACACCCTGCATATCGTGAAACCTCTAAATGCATTGAATTCTGCTGAATGAGCCTCTTTACGTGCAATGATCTATAAATAAGCAATATTGAATGATCTTTAGTATTTTCATGATGCCTTTTGGGAAACAACCAAAAATCGCGAAATTCCGATTGACAAATTCATAACTTCCTTTCAGTTGACATCAGGTGGCAGTGATTTCAGACAAAATTGACCAGAATTTAATTTTCCACGATAAAAACATTGAACCATATATTATGCTATTTGGAACCGGAAGTGCCACATCAATGAACATATTTTCGGAACTTAGTTGCAGAATACTTTATATTCTTTGCTTCTTCAGGGCTTATGATTATTAGCAAGTTGTTGAAGAATTTTGAGAATTTGAAAGAAAAAGAGAGTAATAATTCGATAAATTTCTTAGACGTAACAATTTCGAATGAAAATGGAAAACATGTTTTCGCAATTTACCATAAGCCGTCACATACAGATATTATAATACATAACTCGTTGTGTCATCCGTATCAACATAAAATGTCAACATTCAATAGTTTTATTCATAGATTGATTAACATCCCGTTATCACCAGAAAATTTCAACAAAAAATTAAATTTGATTGAACAAATAGCCAAAAATAATGGTTACAATCCCAAACTAATAACTAATATATTAAATAAAAACAAAGTAGAATCGCATTGAGTGAAGTATTTCCTGTCGATAAATTGAAACAAAAATTCAACACCTTAGCCTACGTTGGCATTACAAGTGAGAAACTGATATCATTCTTGAGTAGCAATAATTTCAACATAGCTTTACAAACTAATAATAATTTAGGCAAATATATAGAAATAATAAAACCAAACCAGGTAAAAACAATAAATCAGGTGTTTTAGATTGAATTGCAATGACTGTGATAATTTCTACATTGGTAGAACACACAGAAACTTTAATATTAGAATATCGGAACATAAACGCAGTTTTCAAATAAAAATCAGATTCAAATTACGCGAATCATCTCTTAGAAAATAATTACTCTTTCGACCCACAGTTTGAAATTTTGCATACAGATAATAACATATTGGAAGGTAGATCTTTGGGAAACCTTAGAAATCAATAAATACAAACACTCAGGTAGACTCATCAATGAACAAGTCGATTTAAGCCCTTCATTTTATTGAATCTCTTCAGGGAGCAATCTATTCCTTAATTTTATTGGATATACCTGTCATAAATAACCACTTAAGAAGAAGCAACCCAATAAGCTTTTAATTACTCAAGAACATTTATATTTATATTCTCATTCTTATTTTCTGTACATTCATTCGTCTGAAGAAGCTATGGTGTAGTGAAACGCGTTACGAATCGCAATTATTAAGTAAAATTCCTCAAAACACAGTACTGGCTTTTATTATTGCTTATATGTGAAACTTCCATTACAATACCAGGATATCTTAAAAGATCCATTGATATGATGTTACGAATATGATTGACAGAAACATTTTTGTAAATTAAGATGATTATGATTTATCATAAAAGTTCTTGTACTTCGATTTTTCCAATAAATAACTTTAGCTACAACTTAGTTTGCTCGAAATACTGCCGAAGTAATACAATTAACACTCGACCTGATAAAACAGAGTAGATATCGATCGAACGAAATGTATGACGCCGTAGATGAGAGAAGTGACAACATTAGTGTTGACTTTATTAATTGCTGCTAATTCGCTTGAAAAAGATAAAACGAATCGCCGGAGAAGTTTGATCTGCATTATGAATGATTTATAAGGCATAACAGACGAGAATGAAGTAACAATTTCCGTATCCAACAATTTTCCAAGTCTTTCTTGTCATCGATGTATTTCTGGTGTAATCGGAGACATTGGCATCTACTTAATATCCTATGAAGAACCTTTATTTAATATACAACTTAATGAGAATGAACTGATAATGATTGTTCAGAAATTGTTGATGGTTCCAACTGTCTACAGAGATAAAGTCAGTGAAACACTGCTTATACAAATTTATGAAAACATCGAATGAAATTCTCTTCGATATTGCATTTTATCCAATTCAAACAACCTTGTGGGACTAACAGAATATTTTGAGGTAACTAAGGAATAAGGAAATCTTCTTGTTTTATCTTTCAAAATATTCTGAAAGCGAAAATCAGAGTTTGTTACTTCACCAGCGATATTAATAGATTAGTGTATAGAACAGTTGCAGGCCATCGAAAACTTCCTTCATCAAATTAATATTATAAGATGAAGATTTTCAAATCGTCGTAATATTACTTTCATGAGGCAACTCTACACCATTGCTTCCAATGATGAAGTTCTTTGAATTTAGCCATTTTGATTGGTAGCTTCCTTCTTTTTGAACGGATTCTGGTGTAGAGTGGTTGGAGTAATTTTTCTCCTTTATTTCAGTGACATGTCATTGTAATTGATTTGAATATCAAAAAACTGTATTGAATTCTTCATGAATTTCTATTTAATAATTGTTTATTACATATGGGAGAAGGTAACCCTTCTTTAGGGCCTATAATGTTGTTGTATTTGCAGATTAACATACCATCTGTTGGAAAACAGATAGGAGAGGATATTGTATGTATTGTTTTCGAACATTGGAAAAGATTTTCTCCTGAAATTATCAAGAACCCATAAGGTCGAAGCAATCATCAAAAAACAGAAACACACATTCGACCGAAGATCAGCTCCTAGAAAAAAGAATAACGCAAGTTGTGTGATGGGTCTGCTAAATACGTTTAGATTTCGTTTGCTAACTTTATTGGGTTGATATGAAATCATATTCTGAGAGGTGTATCATTTTCCATAGCTTTTCAAATGTTTGATGTTTTTGTTTTCATTGAGTTCATCATACTAGATCCTACTCAGAAGATTCCAGGTATTGATCTCAGTAAAAAAGGTTTGAAGTACCTTGAATCGTTTAGGAACAGGTTATGGGCGTTGTAACAACAAGCATTTCCAGTAGAGTTCTATATTCCTATAACTTTATATTCAGATGGCTTCCAATCTGCACGTATGGTAGCAGATTACTTTCATTTGAGATGAAAATTGAAAAGTCATCAACGATAAAGTATACAGCAATTAGTCCTGCCACAAGGTCTTTCCGGCAGGAGAATTGTAGAAAGCTCTTTCCAGTTTTACGTTCTGCTGGAGGGATTCAGACTTACTACCTGGTTTTTCTGCAGAGAAGACGAGAGTCCTTTCCACTGTACTCCATTGAGTATATTATTGATTCACTAATTCATTCAGGCTTTTATCATTCCCATTCATTAATTTATTAATTAGTTTTTAAATTTGGTTCATAATTCACACGAACGAAATTGGTATATTTCATATATGGTATCATATTTCTTTTCAACAAACTATAGAATACAAAATACAGTAGAACAAACAAGTTGAAAAATAGCGATAAAATATTTCACTGATTAAAGCTCATACAAATTAAATGGAAAATTTTCAAGGAAAAAGGTTTTGAAAAGAGGAAAAGTTAAAATGTTTTTGAAAATATTTAGCAGAGAATTCATTGATAATTTTAGGAATAACAATTTCACAGTTTGCAGGCTAAACACAGTTTTGTTCACAGTATCGACAAAAGAATGTTAAATGAATGAATGTAAAAGGTACAAACGTTTTCAAAAGGAAACGATAAAATGTTTTTGAAAATATTTAGAAGAGAATTCCATTGATAATTTTTATGCAATAACAATTTCACAGTTTGCAGGCTGCACAACACAGTTCGTGGTTCACAATATCGGCAAAAAAACTGACCTTTACTTGTTTGTTATTCACCCGTGAGCACATAATATATTTTCCTCGAACCCATCTCCTATCGTCCTCCTTAGATAGTGGTACCAATGTGTGAGGAACATTCTTTACATCGTTTGAGTAACACTGAAAGGGTTGTTGGACGTACCGACTGTTTGCTGCCTAATTAATTGTAGAGCCATACTGAAATCTGTGTATTCCATCGAATATTTGCTACCCCCTACATCTCGAGATGGACTGATTTCGGCGGAAAAATTTGGTTCACATTAATTTTTAGATGAAGAGGGACTGATTTCTGAGTTAGTTCGGAGCATGTAAAATCAACCCCTACCCTCAGCAGCACCTAAGTCGAAATTTATTATAGGTGAAATGAGTCGAGTGACATATCTTTGAAAAGGTCTATTGATCACCTTCTCAAAATAGAATCTTCATGAACATTTAATATCACACAGAAAGTCCAAACACAACGAAAGTTTATATTCCAACGAGAATTTGCCACACATGACATAGAGTCATGAAAGACTGATTGTAGCGGAAAAATGGGGACCTGTCAAATTTTGATTTGGTTCAGAGCATGTACAATCAACCCACTCCCCACAGCATTACCTTAGTCGAAATTGATTATAGGTACAGTAGTTCGAGTGGCATATATTTGGAAGGGTATTTTCAGTCTCTCTTTATGAAGATGTAATATCATACAGACAGTTCAAACACAACGAAAGTTTCCATGATTCAAATTGAATGCTCAAAATTACCTCATCTCACCTCCATACAATGATACAAACGATTCTTGTATTCTCTTCTAACATTTTGATGAACTTCTGGAGTCAAAAGTCTGCATTCGGTTACGATTCTACTCCGCCGCTCTTTCAAGTTCTCAGGTTATGTAGTATAAACGTATAAAGATGACCCCTTAAGAAGAAATCTGAAGGACTAAAACTTGGTGATCTGGTTGGCCACTCAATTCCAACTGTTCCACTTCTGCTAATCCATCCCAGGAAATTTGCATCCAAATATTGTCACACACGAACATCGAAATGTGCAGGAACACATCTTACTCGAAACGTATCTCTGAAAGAGTGTCATTTCCGTGAGCCTGGTATTTATCAATTCTTTCAACAACTGCTATTAAGTGTCTCTATTGAGATTACCTTAGATGAAGCAAGGTTCTACAATATAGTTTCCATAAATTCCAGCCCAAGCATTCAGGTTCTGAGTAGTTTGTATGTAGGACTGTGTGAACCAATGAGGATTCTGGGTATCCCAATTTTGACAATCATGCCTATTCGCTTTACCGTTGAGAGTTAAGGTACTCTCGTCTGAAAAACAAGTATTATGTGGGTTATTTTTCATATTTTCATCAAAAATTTCACTTTCGCTTTCGTTTATTTGATGAACTAGTTTCACTTTATAAAAGTGAAATTATAGACTGTTAAAGCTGGTACACCAGACACACGTAATTATTTTCTGGTTGAAGTAGTATTTTCCATTTGTAAGTGACCGAAAACTGCCCCTTCAGTTGCTTCGTTCCGTATAGCTCGGTGTTGAACCTCATGTTTTTTGTTACTCACCGAACCCGTCGTTAAAAATATCTTCATCAATTATAAAACATACTGGTGTCCTATCTGGTTTTTTGGATAGTTGACATTGAAAACCCTTGCCATTTTTCATTCACAATTATTATTTCGATAATAAATTGAAACAATTTCGACCCATTAATCAGTTGAGTAAACCTTTTCCAACGTTTGAGAAACAGATTTATCATTACCAGATGGTTGTGATAAAAACAATTGTTCGTTCCAAACAAAATATTCATGTTTATCAATATCATAACGTTTCCTTGTAGCCGGCTCGGTGGCGTATGGGATACGATGCTCGTCTTCTGCGCAGAGTTACCTGGGTTCAATCCCCACAAAGTCGGTGCGATTCTTCGGATTCTGGGAATCGCTTAAATGTCCATATTTCGGAGGAGATGTAAAGCTGTCGGTCCTGTTTAACAGAGATGTGTTGGACATTAAAGATCCCTTCTCTCGACACGAGAGGGGTTCGGCAAAATTCCCGGGTTAGTGAGGTGACAGAATTCCCCGGCGTGTCATTAGCCGAAAGGCAGAAATAGAGCACGTTAAAGGAAAAACAAACAACAAACGTTTACTTGTGATTTGAAAACTTGGAAGTGACTAAAGTAAAAGAATCGTCACTTGAGACTGATATCAGAGAATTTGGTATCTTTGAATAGATGTCGGTAGAGGCATTTTGAGAACTTAATTCGATTTTAAGAATTGTCAAATTTTCGTTGAAAAACAAACTTTTGTTGTGTTTCGACTATTTATATGATATCAATCGTTCATACAAAAAAATTGAAAATCAAAATTAAAAGACTTTTCCAAAGATATGTAATTCGATCCACTTTCCCAATAATGAATTTCAACTTAGGAGCTGTTGAGCGTAGGGAGTTGATTTCATACGTTCCGAACTGACCAGTAAACTGGTCGCCCTCTGATCAGAAACTGACGTGTCTCAGCTCTTTCCGGTACAATCAGTCTTTCTAGACATAGAGGATGTGGAAAATTTTCGTTGTTATACAAACTTTCGTTGTGTTCAGACTTTCTGTGTGATATTGAATGTTCATAAAGATAATATTTTTGAATAGAGAATCGAAAGACCTTTCCAAAGATATGTCACTCGTACCATATTCCCTAAAATGAATTTTGGCTTAAGTGCTGCTGAGAGTAGGGGGTTGTCTCAGCTTTTTCCTCAACTGATTAGTGGGTAGAAATTGTTTCCATTTATTATCGAAATAATAATTTTGAATGGAAAACGGCAAGGATTTTCAATGAGAATTATCCAGAAAAACAGATAGGACACCAGTATGTTTTAAACTTGATGAAGATATCTTCAACTACGGCTTCGGTGGCTAACAAGAAACATGAAGTTCAACATCGACCTATACGGAACGAAGCAACTGAACGGGCAGTTTTCGACCACTCACAAATGGAAAATAGTACTTCCATCAGAAAATAATTACGTTTGTCTGGTGTATCAGCTTCAACAGTCTATAATTTCACCCTTATAAAGTGAAACTAGTTCATCAAATAAACGAAAGCGAACATGATCGCCGCTTGCAATTTCGTGAAATTTAAGTGAAAATACACACACCTCAAAAATTGTCACATCACCTGGTATTCTGAATTCCACAATCGATTGAGCATCTCGATCGCAGTTTGTTTGTCAACATATGTTTTTCGACATTTGAGGAAAAAAATCTCATCTATGTAGTAACATTTGTTTCCATATGATCTCAAACACGTCTGAAACAAGAATGAGTTTATTTGACTATCAGTATTCATTCAATTTCTCTTCAGTATTCACGCTAAATTAATGCAAGTTTTCTGTGTTTCTTGTTGATTTTCGAATTTATTGTAATGGCTGCTGAACGTCCTGGACGCTATTTGAGTGATCATGAAGTGGTAAAAATTGTAACAGTTCTAGAGGAGGGGCGAAGCCAACGTAACGTGGCTGTTTTGTTGAATGTTAACAAAGCACTATTTCGGTACCACGAAACAGCGAAATATGGAAGAAGGGCCGGACAAGGAAGAAATCGGATAACAACACCAGTTGATGATTATCTTTAACTGCACTAAGAGTTCGGCACTGTACAGCTCGAATGCTACAAATGAACTTGCACCTTCCAGAAATGTGCATATTTCATTGCAAACTGTTAGGAACAGGCTCAGAGATGACGATATCAGACCAAGGGTGGCTTCTATCGGCCCGCGTCTTACCAGAGAGCATTGAGTTGCAAGACTTCAGTTTGCGAAGGAACATGCAAAATGGGGTATTCCAGAATGGTCGAATGTTCTCTTTTCCGACGAGTCCAAGTTCTGTCTAGTATCAAATGACAGATGCATGCCTGTATACAGACGACCTGGGGGACGGTATCAGCAATGCAATATTCGGCAAACCAAAAACTAGTTAGTTAGTCCTAGTGATGACAGCGGCCAGATTCATCGCAGATATCCTTGAACCCCATGTTGTGCCTTTTGGCCCATTGATTGGCGAAAACTTCATTTATATGCATGATAATGCTCGGCCTCATGCAGCTAGAGTAGTAACAGAATTTCCGCAAAATGCCGAAATTGATATTTCAAGATGGCCAAACAGAAGTCCCGACTTGAATCCCAATGAACATGTTTGGGGTGGCAAATTCAGCAACGTAGGATGTCTTGTAGAACACTCCAACAACTAGAATATCTGCTTCCTGAAATTTGGAACTCAGTGATTCAAGAATACATCCAAAATTTGTTTGAGGGGCTTCCGAGACGTATACTGGCAGTAATTAGGGCTCGGGGAGGAAACACTCGATTTTGAAAATGATTAGTAACCATTCGATGCTAGTTGATTGGTCTCTTCGCGAATGTTTGAAGATGGTTGTGTTTTTTAATTTTTCATTAACTCGAAAATTGTTGATATTTTCCATCATAAACTCATCTCTTTTGAATGATATCTTCTTATTTTACACTTCTGAAAGTTATCAAGCAACTCTTGAATGACCAACCTAAAAGTTTATATAGTATTGTCGTAAAAGTAGGGTGATTCGACAATTTTGTGGGGAGTATATAAACAATAATCCACATGTTCTGTATAATACCTATTTTTCAGACGAGAGTAGCTTCATTCTCAATGGTGATGTGAATAGACATAATTGTCGAACTTGGGATACCCAGAATCCTCATTGGTTCACACAGTCATACATACAAACTACTCAGAACCTGAATGCTTGGGCTGGAATTAATGGAAACTATATTGTAGGACCTTGTTTCATGGAAGGAAGTCTCAATGGAGATACTTATTTGCAGTTGTCGAAAGAATTGATAGATACCTGGCTCATGGAAATGATGACACTCTTTCAAGGAATGGGATACGTCTCGAGCAAGATGTGTTCCTGCCCATTTCGATAATATTTGGATGCAAATTTAATTGATCGATGGATTAGCAGAACTGGAACAGTTTGAGTTGAGTGGCCAACCAGATCACCAAATTTGTGTCCTTCAGATTTCTTCTTAAGGGGTTATCTTAAATCGAGAGTTTATACTACATAACCTGAAAACTTAAAACAGCTGCGGAGAAGAATCGTAACCGAATGCAGACTTTTGACTCCAGAAGTTCATCAAAATGTTAGAAGAGAATACAAGAATCGTTTGTATCATTGTAAGACGAAGTCATTTTCAACATTCAATTGGAATCATGGAATTATCAAATTTTCTTTGAAATACAAACTTTCGTTGTGTTTGAACTGTGTGTATGATATTGAATGTTCATAAAGATACTATTTTCGAAGAGAGACTAAAAATACCCTTTCAAATATATGCCACTCGAACTTATGTACCTATAATCAATTTCGACTAAGTTAATGCTGAGAATAGGGGGTTGATTTTACATGCTCCACCAAATCAAAATTTGACAGGTCCCCACTTTTTCTGCTACAACCAATCTTTCATGACATAGAGGGTGTGGCCAATTTTCTTCGGAATACAAACTTTCGTTGTGTTTGGACTTTCTGTGTGATATTAAATGTTCATAAAGGTTCTATTTTTGAGAAGATGATCGAAAGACCCTTTCAAAGATATGTCACTCGTTTCATTTCATCCATAATAAATTTGGAATGAGGTGCTGCTGAGGGTAGGGGTTGATTTTCCATGCTCAGAACTATCTCAGATATCAGTACCTCTCCAATTAAAAATTAATGTGTACCAGATTTTTCCGCCGAAATCAGTCGATCTTGAGATGAGGGGTGGCAAATATTCGAAGGACCACACAGATTTCGGTATGGCTCAACAATTAATTAGACATAAAACATTCGGTATGTCCAACAACGCTTTTAGTAACAGTCTTTGTTACCCAAACGATGTAAAGAATGTACCGCACACATTGGTACCACTATCTAAGGACGACGATAGGAGGTGGGTTCGAAGAAAATATAATGTGTGCTCACGGGTGAATAACAAACAAGTAAAGGTAACATTCTTTTGTCGATACTGTGAACCACGAACTGTGTTGTGCAGCCTGCAAACTGTGAAATTGTTATTCCTAAGAATAATCAATGGAATTCTCTTCTAAATATTTTCAAAAACATTTTATCTTTTCCTTTTTGAAAACGTTTGTACCTTTTACACCTAAAAATTACATATTCAATTTATATAAGCTTTAATCAGTGAAGTATTTTATTGTTGGCTATTTTTCAACTTGTTCGTTCTAATGTATTTTGGATTTTATCGTTCGTTGAAAATAAATTTGATACCATATATCAAATATGCCAATTTTGTTCGTGTGAATTATGAATCCAATTCAAAAATGTTTATTAAATTGAAATGATAAAAGCCTGACTAAATTAGTGGAATCAATGATATACTCAATGGAGTACTGTGGGAAGGACTCTCGTCCTCTCTGCAGAAAAATCAAATTGTAAGTAGTCTGAATCTCTACAGCAGGACGTAAAACTGGAAAGAGCTACAATTGTCTTTGTGGCAGGACTAATTGCTGTATACTCTATCGTTGACTACTTTTCAATTTTCAACCCAAAAAAAAGACATCTGATACCATACGTAGAGAATGGAAACCATCTGAATATAAAGTTATAGGAATATAGAATTCTACCGGAAAAGCTTGTTGTATCTACGCCCATAACCTGTTCCTAAACGATTAAAGGTATATTGAGACGACCCAGAACCGGGGTCAATTTGTTTTTGTTAGTTTGCTAAAACTATCCATATATTTTTGGTTTTGATCTAATTGAATTTCATTATCAATTGTGATAACTCTATTTTGTAGATCTACCTGCATAACATTTCATATTGTTTATCTGAATTCAAAATTACAGTGAAAATGTGGTCATTTGCCAGAATGATTCAATAATTATATTTAAATTCTCAATATAGTAAAATATTACGTACCTTTAAAGCAGCTTAAAATCACCCAAAAGGGTAAATATCGAGGCGAAGGAATTTATCTAAACTCAGATAAGGAATCCAGCGAAAACAATATTCGCCTTTAATAATTAAGCTCTTAAGCACCCTTTCGTATATCCATGATCCACACATCTGGTATTTTCTAAAACAGCAATTCCCACTTCGCGACGAAAGAATGCGTCTGTGAAAGACTGTGTAACAGGTACTTGAGTACCAAGGGCTGAGGAAAGTGAGGGGTAAGGGCTGCTGGGTTACGCATATATGACGTTTTACGATCGCGACGTTAAGGAAGATCATTCTTTCATTATTATGATTATGATTATTAAGTTATATTTCGTCAGATGTGCAGTTACACCTATAATTCAGTTATTTAGTTTTCGAAGCTCAGTGAATTTACTCATTCGTGTGAATTGGAATTAAATTCAGGTTTATTAATCGTGCATAACATGAGTCCAGAAGAATGGAAGACGCAGATTGTTCCCTCCGAGAAGCCGGACAGGGAAGAAGAAGCACCGTTTCCGCTGTGTCTCACAGGTGATTACTTTCTGAATTTCTTTCAATATGTTCACTATTTAATCTTCACGAATTTCGTGAAGTATATACTACTCATTTCTAAACGCACTGAGGACGGGTTTAAATAATCATTTCTCAATTTCCAAACCATTTTCACATATTTTTTCTAGGCAAATGATCTATTTGAACTGCATTTACATTTTCTAATATTTATTTTGAAGAGTTATTTCTATAGACTTCTTTAAAACGTTTGCTTTCGTAACTTGGTACAATTTGAAATGTACTGAATTTATTTTATATTGATTATATTGTTTTAACTTTACACATTATTTGAAGTATACTCAGATTCTTTAGTATAGACTGCAACATTTATTTATCAAACTGGCAACATTATTGAAACGTAATTAAGCTATTGAGTACTGATTCCAATAACTTTGAGAACTATTTCAATTTGAATTGTTATGAAGTTTAATATTCATGTGAAACTTTACCTATTGATCTCAGTGAAATGTTACTTAACCATTTTGCCAATAGAAATCTTTTGTTACAATCTGATGAACGATACGTTCGAATGTGAGAACATTTAATATTGATTCTTATCTTTGCTTCTATAATGGGCCAATTATCTATTAGAAATACCATAATCCTTTTATTCGGTATTTCTATTTATCTCAGTTTATAACTTAGCAGAACATATTTAAACTGTAACGAATATGTTTTTATTTCATTGTATCCAACTATGGGGAAGATCTTACTTTCAAATTATTGATTTGATGTCCGATACTCTTAAGCTCAATAAGGGAACTTTCCTGCCTTCAGGTGTAATGATAACCTACGAGTAATATCATTTCTCATTAGTATAAATAAATGGCTTTAGGGACGATACGCATGTATGGACCCACAGACATTGAGGCTTGTATGTTGTCGGTATGAAAGTTTTGAAGAATGTCTGAGTTGGGAAATGTATGTGACGTTTGTGGTACATACAGGTGTATGATCAGAGGGCATGATTCCCTGTTTGGCAAATCCGCGATATGGGAATAGAATATGATCCGCAGTCAGTGACACAATAAAATAATAATAAAACTGCCCGTTGGCGCTCAGTTGAGCAAAAAGAATCACGTATGGCTTTACGGGCTTACCTCTAGTTCCATATAACGTTTTAATACTATACGAATTACTGAATTCGATTAAAAATACGCGAGCGAATTAACGCTTGCAAGTTGTCAGCTGTGGACGTGTTCCTTAGAATTTTAAAAGCAAATCTTTCAGAGTTTGGAGTATCAGGGCAACGACCTCTTCAGAAAACATGATATCATATTACCAAAACCCTTAGATCGGGTCAGTTACCACTCATAAGATGGGTGAGGGCCGGTTGGGTCTGTCTATAATAATCTCATATCCGAATTCCATCCAGAATATGGATGAGGGCCGATTAAGCCTGGTTATAATAATTAAATATTAAAACTTCCACTCGAAATATGGGTGAGGAACAATAAGGTCTTTTCATAATAATTAAATATTCCAACTTCCACTCGTAATATGGGTGAGGACCAATTAGGTCTGTATATAATAATCTAATGTATCAACTTCCACTCAAAATATGGGTGAGGGCAAAATTGAGCCTCTATCTAAATGATCTGATATTTCATTAAATTCATTAAAAGACGCCAAAGAATGCAAGGATAAGAATTTAATATGCTGCAAAGATCAAATAGACATTGTTACGGAATCTGTTTTGATTTTCTAATTTCCTTACCTTTTGTTTTGGTTTGAGCGACGAAGAATTGGTCGTATCACATCAAACCTTACATAAAGAACTTGAGTAGGTTACTACGAATACACAACACAACAAAGAAAAGGGTCCTATTTTATAAAAAGAACTTCAAGGCAAGTTCAGGTACTAAACGATCACATGGCTTTTCATTTGGCCGATTTCAGTCGGTCACAGGTGTAATTAATATGGGGAAGAAAATAAGATAATTCAGGTATCGCAATTTACAGAAAAGCGATGCATTCTGCCCGGTCTTTCATAGACCGGGGTTGAAGTGTTTCAATATCAAACCTTTTACTAAGATCACTACCTAGAAACTTCTGAGTAGGATCAAGTATGAGGCACTTAATGAAAACAAAAACATCAAACATTTGAAAAGCTATGGAAAATGATACACTTCTCAGAATATGATTTCATATCAACCGAATAAAGTTAGAGAACGAAATCTGAACGTATTAAGCAGAACAATCACACAACTTGCGTTATTCCTTTTTTCTAGGAGCTGATCTTTGGTCGAATGTGTGTTTTTTGTGTTTTGATGATTGCTTTGACGCCATGGGTTCTTGATAGTTTCAAGAAAGGATCTTCTTCAATGTTCAAAATCAATACATACAATATCCTCTCCTATCGAATGGGAAATGTCCGGTTTTCCAAGAGATAGTATGTTAATCTGCAAATACAATAACATTATGGGCCCAAAAGAAGGGTCAACTTTTATCATATGTAATTAACAAGTTTTCAATAGAAATTCATTAAGAATTCAATACAATTTTTGATATTCAAATCAATTGCAATGACATGTCACTGAAATAAAGGAAAGAAAGTACTCCAACCACTGTACACCATAATCCGTTTAAAAATAAGGGAGTAACCAATCAAAATGACTTAATTCGAAGATCTTCATCATTGGAAGCAATGGTGAAGAGTTTCCTAATGGAAGGTAATATTACGACGATTTGAATATCTTCATCTTATAATATTAATTGGATGACGGAAGTTTTCAATGGCCTGCAACTGTTCTATACACTTTGCGATAAATATCTCTGGTGAGATAGCAAACTTTGATTTTTTCTTTCAGGATATTTTGAAAGGTAGAACAGAAGATATGCTTTTTCCACAGTAACCTCAAAATATTCTGTAGGTCTCACAAGGTTTGAATTGGATAAAATGCAATATCGAAGAGAATTTCATTCGATTTTTCATGAATTTGAATAAGTAGTGTTTCACTGACTAGATCTTTGTAACAGTTTAAACCATTAACGATTCCTGATCAATCATTATCTGTTCATTTTCATGGTCTCACTTCTTCTGAGCGTGCCTATCCGGTGTTGAATTTGTACTTTGTTGATAAACAGCCCTGTAGACAAGAAACCAAGTTCTGAGGTTTTTCATCCAGGAGATTCTGCGCCTTCCAGGCCCTCTCTTGCCTAAAACCTTTCCCTGCAGTATTAACTGGAGCAGACCATATCTTTTTTGATTCCTCATTATGTGTCCGAAATATTCTAATTTGCGTTGTTTAACGATGTTCATTATTTCGGTCTCTTTTTGTAGTGTTTCTAAGACTCTTTTGTTGGAAACACGATCCACCCAGGAAATTCTAAGAATTCGTCTGTATAGCCACATCTCAAAGGCTTCAAGTTTTTTGTAGATGCTTCCGTCAGGGTCCAGGACTCGGCACCGTATAGAAGCACAGACCAGACATAACATTTGAGTAGTCTTAGTTTGGTATGTATATTAAGATCTCTACTCTTAAATAGGTTTCCAATTTTAACGAAAGTGGCTCTTGCTTTTTCTATGCGGCATTTTATTTCCACAGAGTGATCCCATTGCTCATTAATCGTAGTGCCCAAATATGTGTAATTAATTACTCTTTCAATTTGTTGATTATTAATTACTAGTTGGTCAGGAGGTGTATTTTGCTGACTAGATCTTTGTCTTTCTCGTCGATGACAGTTGGACCATAAACCATAAGAACGATTCCTGATCAATCATTATCAGTTCCTAGTTCATTTTCATTAAATTATAGATTGAATAAAGGTTATTCATAGGATATTAAGTAGATGCCAATATCTCCGATTACACCTGGTCCTGGAGAATTACATCGATGATGGGTGGAAGAAAGAATTGGAAAATTGTTGGATACGGAACCATTTTTTGTACTTCATTCTCGTTGAAACTGTTTTTTCCAGATCTTCTATTTCTAAACATTTTCTCGAGCCCATGTTTCCTTAGCTATAAATCTTAGGATTCATAATGCAGGTCAAACTTCCTGGCCGGTCTATCCGCATTCGTTCACCATCTTTTCCAAGCGAATTAGCAGAAATTAATAAAGTCAACACTAATGTTGTCACTTCTCTCATCAACGGCGTCATAAATTTCGTTCGATCGATATCTACTGTTTTATCAGGTCGAGTGTTAATTGTATCACTTCGGAATTATTTTGCGTTCCTGTCAACATCTCTGTTCCAAGGATTCCAAGATATTCTAGCGTATAAAAGGTTTCATAATGACGTGTATTGAATATTTCAGTAAGAAAAAGTGATTATGCAGAAAGTTACAGAGTTCCAAATTGAGAAATTTAACTCAGCTTATTGTTATAAAAAAAAGATACTGCTCGGCAAATGTATATTGCGAATCTGCCGGCATTACTAGTTTTATGGTCAACAATAGTGATGACATCTCGGCGTAATTGCTCTTCTCTATTCCGTCGATACATCTATTGATCTATACCTGAACTGTTGCTTGTTATATGGAGATAATTCCACAGCAAGAAGTTGAATTGAATTAAATCTCATGAACTTGCTGGCAAATTCACTTCGCTGTCTCAAAAGTTACTGGACCTTGTTATTTTCGTGTTGTTCCATATCTGAGCTCGATCACCGTTCACCGTAAATTATTGTTTTCGCGAGACTTATCGCAATGGTTCCCTCGCTCATCGACCATCGATGGGTGTTCATAGGGCTTCAGTTCACCATTGATTTTCTCGAACTCCTTTTCATGGTTTTGCCGTACTGTTCTATATTGATACTATTCTGGCAGAATGATTTTCAGTGACCGAGTCTGTTTGCTGGCATCAGAAGTGTTGTAGTGAAATCTAGCCGAAAGATTTAGATAGCCCACCTAGTAGAGCATGTGAGAGAAAACTAGAGAGAATAAAGCCATTTCTCCCTCAATTTAAAGAAGATTGTGTACCTCAAATACATTCAAATGCATACTCGATAAAATTGAGTTCATTCTTGCGTTGCTCGCT
This sequence comes from Cryptolaemus montrouzieri, assembly GCA_013387265.2. NCBI lineage: Eukaryota > Metazoa > Arthropoda > Insecta > Coleoptera > Coccinellidae > Cryptolaemus > Cryptolaemus montrouzieri. The sequence goes on along the minus strand of JABFTP020000185.1, from coordinate 35,793,503 downwards.
TCTTCATTACAACTATGGATTTTCAGGTTAAATTATAAGACATTATACAGGGTATTCGCGAATTGCGTGTACAATGTTATACCACAGATTCTTCAGCTCATAATAAGTCGATTTAGGTCACTTAACCTATACGAAAAGTTTCTTCGTTTGGCCGCTAAAGGTCGCCAAATACAAAGATTTTTTTTATTTGTCAAATAATTCAAGAACGACTCAATCGATAGAAACCATATTTGGTATGCGTAATCGGGTGCGTTATTCACGTTTTTTAGTGATCCACTCAATGACCTTGACGTTTCATACGTGTCCCTAAAAACTCGAACGTGTTTTTAATCAACCATAATTTTTCAACTGTCTGCGTTTGAACTAAACTGTTTTAGATATTGAGTTAATTTTCGACTTTTTTGTCACTTGAGAAATTTTGATATGATGAGCGCTTCAATCACAGAAAACAGTATTTTAATTTCATGGTTTCATTTCTTCAACCACCTAGCAAGTCAAAAATATCACATTTGACCATGTTGGCTTTGAATTTATTTCTGTGGTCTGGCAGATTGTCATTTTATTGGCTTGACAACCAATTGTTGGCACTATAGTGTCTTGAATAGGTATTTTGGTGATTTTGATATCACTATTAGGCACGGAGATGTACAGTAACTCTGAAATGGTTGATATGATTATGGTGTATGGATTTTGTGAAGGCAATGGACGTGAAAGTACGAGAGTATATGCTGAAATATTTCCAGATCGCATAGTACCGAATCACCAAACGTTTGGAAATCTGGAGAGGTGCCTCCGCGAGATTAGTTGCTTCAAGCCCAGAAATTTGGATCGAGGACGACAACGAACCGTAAGGACGGTAGAACGCGAGGAACAAATTTTGGACATAGTTGAGGAAAACCAACAATTAAGCACGCGGTGGTTAGGTTTGCAGTTGGCCATTCTTAAAACAATGATTCATGATGTTCTGAAGGAATAATTATTCATCCTTATCACATTCAGAAAGTTCAGGAATTACTTTCCAACGATCATGAGAATCCAGTAAATTGCCGATTTATCCAAGAGAAGGGAACTCAGGATCTCCACTTCAGTAGGAAAATTCTATTTACTGATGAATGCACTTTTACTAGGTCTGGCATCACTAACCTTCACAATGTACACTTGTACAGTGTCGAAAATCCAAATGCTTTTACAAGTACACATCATCAGAATCAACTTAAAATTAACGTATGGATTTCAGTAATTGGCAATTTCATTATTGGTCCGGTAGTAATTCAGATCGATTAAATCGATAGGCATATTTGAATTTTCTGCAAGAAAATTTGCAAATTTGTTGGACGATATTCCAGTATTAATGCGTGCAGAAATGTGGTTTGTGCACGACGGTGCACCTCCTCACTTCACTTTAGCGGTTCGCGAGTTCTTACATGTACAGTATGCCAATCGTTGGATCGGAAGGAAGGAAGAGCTGATGCTCCTGCAAGTTGGCCAGCATGATCTCCTGACTTGACACCGTGTGACTTCTTTCTTTGGGATGCTTTAAGATCTAGAGTTTATTCTCCTCCAATTGACACCCGAGAAGAGTTACATATGAAAACTTTAAATGCATCCAACTCCTTCAAAAATGACCCTGAAGTAATGCCGAGGGTTCAATTCAATTCGTTGAAGAGAATTAACTCCTGTATTCAGCAAAATGGGGGAATTTCAAACCATTTACTATAGTTGAACGGAATTTTGGGTATGAACTAATTAATCGTTATTCTGAAGTGATCTGTTTTTTCTTATTCAGTTTCCAACTGGCCAACCTATTTTCATATTTTTGAAGTCATTGTGAAAAACTTATAATATTTTTTCTTCCAATTTTTCAATTTTTGAATATTGAATTGCCTATTTGCTTGATCCGATTTAGCAACCTAGAAAACATCATTTTGTCAGCAAGAGGTTGTCAAGCATAATAAAATGACAATCTGCCAGACTACAGAAACAAATCCAAAGCCAACATGGTCAATATGTGATATTTTTGACTTGCTAGGTGATTGAACTGCTCATCATATCAAAACTTCTCAGAAGACAAAAAAGATTGATAATAAGTCTAGCTACTCATTGTCTGAAACAGTTTTGCTGAAATGCAGACAGTTGAAATATTATGGTTGATTAAAAACACGTTCGTGTTTTTAGGGACACTTGTAAAACGTCAAGGTCATTGAGTGGATCACTAAAAAACGTACATTACGGACCCAATTACGCATACCATATATGGTTTCTATCGATCGAGTAGTTCTCGAATTATTTGAAAAATAGGAAAAAAAGTCTTTGGATTTGGCGACCTCTAGCGGCCAAAAGAAAAAAATTTTGTATGGGTAAGTTGGCCTAAATCGACTTATTTCGATCTGAAGAATCTGTGGTATAACGTTGTACACAACAACAAATATTTGACATTATTTGATTTAGGTGATATAATTTTTATTATAATTTAATTTTTTATGAACTCGACATTGAAAGGAAATGTTTTTTGTTGATTGTTTCTAACCAAGTTTTTTCTCTGAATCTAAAAATAAATAAACATATAGGGTGTTAGATTTGAAATTCACATTTTTTAGTCATTTCCGGCTACGCCAGAAACACTAGCAAGCACAAAATATCAACACTGAATTCTTTATGTTTAGCAATGTAGGAATACCAATTTTCAAAAGAATCGCTCGGTTAATAACTGAGATAATTAACAGTTCCAGTATTTTTGCCTAACCCTGTATAATGTTGAATGTTTATCATCCCTATAATATAACACTAAGGTGAAATCAAATTTACTGTTTATGGTATGGAGACATTATCCTTCAATTATATAGGTATACGTAAACAACGATGCGGAGCAGCACGTGCTCTTTAGTACCTCATACTTTTCAGCTCTTTCGGAATACGCCGAAAAATGGAGGAAAAATTTATTTTCGGTTTGTCTCAGAATATAATATCCGTAACTCAAGAATTTAGAGACAGATCATCTGTTCGCACTTTGTGTTGTTCCGAAAGTCATTTACGAGGGCTCGAATGTATTTCAACTTCTGCTAAGGATTTAGCTATGTTTTCAATATGTTTATAAGAGCTCTCTTGTTGAAACGACTTAGCATCTTCAAGAGTTATAATTCTGGATTGATTACACCTTACAGATGTCAACTTCAGCAGAACAAAATATTAAAATTTCACAATAATTGAATATATTTGACTTATCGGTATTTACCGTCGGAAATTGATGCAATAAAGTCCAAAGAATATTACAATCCAGGGTGTTACATAATAGTATGTCACAACTTGAGGGGGTAAATCTACGTGCAATTTTAAGAAAAAATGTTCGTATAAACATAGGTCCGCAAAAACTTCGTTGCGGAGCTGCAGGGTGTTGAAATTTTCGGAAAAAATTGGTTGTTTTTTCAAAACTCCTGCAGTTTTTGAGATATTCAGCCCAAATTTGGAATTTTTTTTTACAGCCCCCATCATTACACGTCCTAAATCTCTACTAGTATCTACAAGGTGTTTTCTTTTACGAAGCCATGCCCTCTTTTGCCCTTTCAAAACTTTTTTGCAGCATCTTCGTTCAACTTATAAACTTTTTTGACACTTGTTATTTTTTTTTTGTATGTCCAACCGTTCTCGAGCAAAAAATTATTAAACGAGTGTATGCATTCGCTGAATTGAAAGCACTTCTAATTAAAAAGATGACTAGTAGGCTTTGATTTTTTTTCATTCGTTTATTTATTTTGCTGAAATTGAACCAGAGTCTGCTCGAATTGTTTATTAAATTAAAAATTAGTCTTAGGTATTTTGAAGTTACTGCTGTAAGAAAAAATGGCTAATATTAGTAACGCCAAATTGGCTGATATCCATTACATGTCTGACTGACGGAAACACAACAGAAGCTAGGCGATTATATCAGGTGCCCATTCCAAATCGAGTAACACCAGACAGGCGAACATTTTCAAATATCATCAGAAGGTTGAGGGAAACTGGTACTTTTACTGCAAATAATCATTTGAAAGATGCAACTCAAACTATGAGAACTCCAGATATTGAGGAAGCAGTTTTGAATTGTATTGATTTGAATACTCGTGTGAGTACAAGAAAAATTGGAAATTAGTTGAATATTTCACATGTTCTAGTTTGGAGGATTCTCTATGACTTTTTATTGCACCTGTTTCATATTCAACGCGTCCAAACTCTACTTCCTGGAGATTTTCCTTCAAGACTGAATTTCTGCCGATGGTTCTTAGATAAAATTAGAGAAAATGCTCATTTTGATAGTGAAATAATGTTCACAGACGAAGCTAACTTTTCGAGAACTGCTATCACATATTTTCACAATAATCATTATAGGGCTCAGGAAAACCCCCATTTGATTGAAGAATCTCATCATCGAGAACAATTCTCACTTAATGTCAGGGTCGGAATAATTGGAAATTATTTGATTGGGCCATTATTCCTTGCTTAACAGACTAAACGTTCCCGCTTATCAGCAATTTCTTGAGGAGGAGTTACCTTTATTGCTCGAGGATGTGCCACTCCTGGTGAGAAACATAATGTGGATCATGCATGACGGAGCACCAGCACATTTTAGTGGAGAACCTAGGAAATTCTTGAATAATACATTCAACATTCGATGAATAGGTCGGGGTGGGCCAGAACCATGGCCTTCTTGGTCCCCAGACTTAAATAGTTTAGACTTTTTCTTATGGGGATATCTAAAAAATTTAGTTTATACCACTCCAGTGAACACTGTGGAAGAATTGAGAAATCGAATAATAACCTCTTGTGACACGATGAGAAATACTCTAGGAGCTATCAAAATAAAAGTAAATTTTGGGCATACCTATCGAGTATTTCTATTATTTATTTTATTTAGCGAATACAATTCGAATAATTCAAATTCAATAATATTTTACTAGAAAACGGTTGGAGATACGAAGAAATTATAGGTGTCGAAAAAGTTTCTCAATTGAACGAAGATGACTAAAATTGATTGTACGCTGATCAGTGCCGTACTGCCAAAAAGTTTGAAAGGGCAAAAGGAGGCATGGCTTCGGCAAAGGAAACACCTTGTGAATTTCAGTTGAAATCTAGGACGTTTAATGATGGAGGCTGTAAAAAATAACTTGCATTCCAAATTTGGGCTGAATATCTCAAAAACTGCAGGAGTTTTGAAGAAAAAACCAATTTTTTCCGTAAATTTCAACACCCTGAAGCTCCGTAACGAAGTTTTTGCGGACCTATGTTTATATAAACTTTTTTTCTTAAAATTGCACGTAGATTTGCCCCTCAAGTTGTGACATACTGTTATGTAGCATCCTGTATACACAAGATATAGGTTTGAATGAAATCCGTAGCGTACGTATATTTTCGAGAAGAAAAAATAAACCTTATTTTTTAGAGTTCAAGTCAAGTCAAGCTTTTTTCATAAGAATTTGAAAATTCAAGCTTCTTGAATTGCATAACTTGAAAGATCGAATGAGAACACAATCGCAATAAAACATTGAAGTTCTTCTTACATTCAATAAGAGCGAGAATAAAGGTTTAAATAATACTGAATATTTGATCGGGCAACATTTAAATGAAGTTCAGAGTAAGAATCCGGAAAGAATTCATAAAGTTGTTGAAGGAAACTCAAATACAGAACAAGATTGAAAGTGAAATGTAGTGAAACTCAATCAATAGATTATTATACTTACACTTCTGCCCGCAAGGTGTCAACACTACATAAATTTCTTTCAGTTTTCTATATATTTTACAAGGAATATTGAATTTATTTCCAATGATACGAAAAACCTCTGAAAGAATCATTTCATTTGAATCTTTTCTATATTATATAGACATTTATTGTAGGTTGTGGGCGACATCAATATTTTGTTGAGTATTGTTCTTGAATATAGAAATTCCTTACATTCCTGAAATGACTGCTGGTCGATTTCTCCCCTTTTTTCTTTAAATCAACCTAATTCCCTCGCGGAGTTATTTGTATCTGCTTGTTGCGCCGCGAAACGAAGTAACCATATCGAACGTACTAAGTTTTGAAATCCCAATGTGTCCCAGCCAATTAATAAATTCTGTATGACTACTTAATATAGCAGCTATACGGGTACGGTTAAAGTTATTAGAAAGTGAACTTAACTTTATGATCTTTTAAGTATCAAGCTTTTAAGCAGCTTGAAAATGCTGTTTTTCAAGTCAAGCTTTTAGGTTTCAAAGTTAAGTCAAGTAAAACATTTGATTCGTCAGAAGCTCGAATTTCAAGTCAAATCAATCATTTTGAAAAATTTTCAAGCCGCTTAACTTGATGAGACCCTATTTATTACGCAAAAACAAATCTTATTTTGATAGTGTCACTATGTGGGTTGGTGTGTTTGACATAAATCTATACTAAAGTTGTCAAGTAGGTGCATCCACAGATATTAACAGAAATAACTGACTTGATTCTACATGGTGTAATTTGGCATTGTTTCTAATTTTATTTTGTTGAAACTTGGCGTTGTTTCTTCCAAATCTTCCTAACTGAGCACACAGAGAATTCGTTTTGGTTAAAAATGATTCGTGGAAGAGTATGATTTTTCCTCTAAATTTTTGATGAGAAAATATAAACGATTGTTTTATTCCATCGCTTCGTGAATTATTATCATTAGAAATAAAAAATTGCGTTAAGTCAATGTTGAACTTACCGAAAATCCCCAACCTGTAGTTTATAATTACTTGAATGACATCTTCAGTCATTAAATAATCAGGGCTGTAAAATTCGGTTTTATTGGAACCTTGTATGAAACCACCACCATGAATCCATACCATTACAGGCTTAGGTGGAGCATCAGGTTCTGGCAACTGCAAATAGAAAAATACATTCGTTACTGTTTTGCAGGAAGTTTTATGTACTGAAAATGACATTTTTATGTTCAACAGATTGTAATCAATAAGAGATATAATTCTACACAACTCAAATTAGACACACGATAAAACATTTCTTATATCCGGGATTCCCAACAAAATGTTTCAAGAACCCCTCGTCCTGGTTTTGCCCATTTCGAGACAGGTATAAGGATTTGGAAAGAGCCTATCTCAGCCCTACGTAAATTTTAGGTGTATAATATGTACGTCCATCTCGGCCCATATCCTTAATATATTCATAGTTATAAAATTATTACAATTGTGGGTTCAGAAAAGAAAGTAGTAGTAATATTTATTGAACATTATAATCTTTTTAAAAATTTTTGATGAGGTTACAATACAAAGTTATAACATAGCACTGAATTGATTCGAAACAATATTAATGTAATCCCCAGGATGGATTACATTAAAGATACCATTATTTTCATAAACATCTATTTTTTTTGGGAAGCATGTATTTTCTAACTTCGATATTTCAGATTTATAAGGAAGGTGAATACTACTACATATCACTTAAACCTTAGATTGAACGCTGAGAATAACATTGACAAATGTGACAAGCGAGGGTTGTGTACAATACATAGAATTATTGAAATGAGAAAAGGTTAGAACAGGGGTGCTCAAACTTGAACTGCTGGCGATCTACCCCAATATTTTTAGACTACTTACGATCGACTCTGCGAGGCTGCAAGTATTTGTGATGTAGAGTTGTCGTACATACACGATACACCGTACCTACCTACCTACCTAGGTATGGTGTACCGTAACGTATATAGATATCAGCTTTCCGCACAATATACATTATTTTAGTCAAGTTAAGGGTAAGGTTTAGTTAGGTTCTTCTCTATAATATCATTGAAAAAACTCATAGTTATTCAAAATTGCGAGTTTTTTGGCTGTTACGCAACAAAGAGTTACATATGGTGTAAAACATAACTAAGGAGTAACTTTGGATGTTGAAGCGTGGCACTGCATGTTCTCAGCATAATTTTCATGAGATAGTACGTAACCACTGAGTGCTAATCACAAGCATAATGACATTTGATCGTCAGTTAGTCGATTGCGATATTTTGACTTCATTTCAGAAAATGCAGACTCGCACAAGTAAGTTGACCCAAACATTGCCGGCAGTTGAAGGGCGATTATCCTTAGATTTGGATATTTATCTTTAGATATAAAACACCAAAAATTTCTATCAGATGCTGCAGCTTTGAGATGTATATCTGATAAGATCTGCACCAAGCCATTTTCAACAGAACATGAGTTCATATCAAACTGACTTGCTATTTCAGTAGCTAGTTCCTCAATGTTTTTACATGAAAAAGGATAACTCATGAATGATGCTATGGTTGCCAATTTACTGCAATCATAAAAACGCATTTCGAATTGTCCCAAAATATTCGATAATTCAGCCTCATATGTGTCATAATTCAACTGAGGAATCCTTGTTTTCGAAGACGGAAAATGTTTCAGATCCTTTCTTCTCAGTTGATCTATCATAAGTTGCAATTTACTTTTGGATGGGTTTACTGCGCTAACCATTTCAATAATAGTTTTTCCTTCACTTCGAAGCTTCAACTTAATGGTGTTTAAGTCATTGTGATGTCAGTCGAAAATGCCAAATCGCTCAGCCATTTTTCGTTTTTCAACATCTTAGTGTCATCACCTCTTTCGTATAGAAAAGCTGTAATTTCGGGCAATAATTTTTGAAACCTTTCTAGGAATTTTCCGCGATTCAACCACCTGACGTCCGTGTGGAGAACTAAATCAGTGTGTTCAGCTGACTCCCTCCTGACTTAGAGAGCTCCTGTTCCGAGCTACATGCACGGATGGAAATCACAATTTTTTTTGCAATGCTCATAATTTCCTTTGTGTTTACAACTTTTGAACACAAAACTTGTTGATATATAATGTAATGGAATGAAAAAAATGAAGAGAAATCTTCATTAGCTCGACACAATGCCACAAAACCGTTTTTGTTTCCAGTCATTGCTGGTGCTCCATCGGTTGTAATGCACACTAATTTATATATTGGTAGCTTGTAACTCTTTACAAAATTGAAGGAAACGTCATATATATCTTCGCCATGGGTCTTCCCCTTCAGAGGAATGATTGTCAATTCTTCCCTAACCAACATGTCATTGAATAACATCCGAATAAAAATACACAAGTATGTACATTTCATGATATCATGTTTTAGTTTATCTGTCATGTCCTGACTCATGACTTCAATACGCCTTGTGGCACTCGGACGAGTTCTCTAATAGCAGACATGATTTCTGTTTCAGTTTCAAAATCTCCAAATGAAGTCTCACCCGCTTCAATAAATGCTTTCTTCACAACCGATCCATCTTCGAATGGTTTCTTGTGTTTCGCCAATATATGAGATATTCTAAATGACGCGATTGTAGCAGCTTTTGATTGGTTGGCTGGTCATGTGAACATGGTTTGTTCTTTTTTCAAAGAAGATATCAAATCATGTACTTTTCGTTCTCTTAATTCACTCTGTGGCGGAAAATCCTTTTCATAGTTTTTATGATGCCTCTCTAAGTTACCACGCTTGGGTATTGCAACTGACTCACGACAAATAAGACAAATACATTTATTCTTCACCATACAAAAGAAAAATTCTTCCTCCTAATCGTTATTAAAATGATACGTTTCAGATTTCTTCGCTGCACTCATTTTGTACTATTTAATAATAAACTTTGTATAGACGTAGTATTGCCTTCAAGTTACAATTCAGAATAACTCCAATTCCTGCAGGCGCAGGACTCACACTTATATCGGTGTGAACGAAAATCTCAAATGTTCCTGTCAAACGGCCTCCCGAAATTTCTAGAAAGCGGCAAGAATAAAAACGCGGCTTTTCTTTGACAAGTACTTGCGTTCCCTTGATAAAGCTGATTTTTGCCGCTAGCAGAGTGTTTTTTCATTACGTGATAAATTTTTTAGTTTGTTTGCCTACTTCTTGAAAATTCTACTCAAAAATCACTCGCGATCGACCGTTTGAGCACCCCTGGGTTAGAATGATTTCCATGTATTTGTCGTTTTATTCGAGCAGCATGCATTTGCCCAGCTTCATGGTGGAAATCTAGAAAAATTCGTTAAATAATTTTGAAACGAGTAATCCTCACATCTTGGTGATCTCGCAAATTTCGAAGAAATAAAAATCTTCCACCTCTTCAAAATGAATATCGAATACATTTGCCTTCTTCTTAGCATTTCTCCCTATATTCGAAAGTCAAACCTATTGCAAACCATTGTTGGCAATACCAAGCTTGTATGAGGTGAAACCTACATTCTGTAATTTTTGTATTTGGCCAAACATTAAGCGAGGCATGGTGAATAGCAATTTCAAAATCAATCACTACTTCTGCTTGAGATGATACAATATTTTTTATTAAACAGTAGTTATAGGTTTTTGATAAGCACAATTCATATGTTAGTTGATTTGTCTTTCAACAGACAAAAAACCAAAGGAATGTAAAGACCACTGTAGAATCCATGGATGGTGAAAAATTATGGAATCGCATAAAAATTCTAACTACATAAGAAATTACCAGATTCTCTGAAATATCATTTATCGTTTCTGTTAGTTTTCAGGTTAGAGTTCGTCCAATGCTTCAAAAGCTTCTTAGACACATTTTGATAAAGCTGGTAACCGTTTACGGTATGCATAATAAATATTTTTACGTAAAAAAAATCATTCGTCGTTGAACATGTAATGTCAGCTTCAGTTTGGTACATTTTCTGTCTGATGATTTCAACGGGTTTTCACATACGTATCTTGCTCTGCCATCAGTTCAACAGAGGAGCTCATATTTTGTCGGTGCTCTTCTGGTTGATGGCTATGATTTCCAGATTCAGCAATTGTTCGAAGAAAACTGATTTAGGATGATGTCCTTTATATTTGAAACACTTATGAACTACGAGAATTTTTTCTCTTTATGAGCGTTCCACTCCAACATGGATCACTATTAGTCCCAAACAATGTCTTTCTCCATGTGGCATGCAATAACTTTCGAAATCTGAGTGACTGTGGTCCTTTAATTTTGACGAGGTCCGGAAAAATCTTTCCTTTCGCCTCTTCGTCTTTATTTTGCCTTTTTCTACTGTTTTCTTTCTATTGTTTCATTTTCAGAAGTTTTACTCTCACCTACTTATGGTCTTGGGTCACCAGCCTCTCTTTGAGGTTTCGGATCGAGTGAAGATAACTCTGTTATCCTCCTTCTTTATTTTGTTTTTCTTCGTCCTCCTGTCCTCTCTTCCACTGTAGCAGTGACATGTGCTTGTCAGTTTTTCTTATCTTTGTTTGAACAATTTTTCTTATTTTTTCGTTTTCGTGATTTTCTATATTTTCTAAGAAGTTTTCTGTTCTCTTGATTATCATTTCTTCTATCGTCTGAATATTGACTTCTCGTCTTATTTGTTCGTTTGATATGTACCAGGGGCTCCCAATTGCTGTCCTGACTATCTTATTTATTGTCTCTTGTAATTTTCTTTTCCTGTAGGATTTTGTTGTCGTGTACCATATTTTTCCAGCGTATGTTATACTTGGTATTATTATTGTTTTTATTATTTTCAATTTGTTCTCTAGTGACAGTTTGCTACTCCTGTTTAGGAGGGATATAAATATCCTTGCAGCTGCCTAGCTTTCTTTGCGTTTTCTTCCATTTGGCTGTGGAATTTCAAGTTTTGTCTATTAATACTCCTAAGTATTTTGCTTCGTTTTTCCATTCCACTTTCTGGTTGGCTATCTTTATTTCTTCAGGTTTTTCTGTGTCTTTTCTCCTGTTTTTATGATCAAAGTAAACTGCAACTGACTTGTTGGCGTTGATTTTGATAAATTCAAAATCTGAGTGATTCCGCGTTCATTTTATGTTATATTTATAAAGTACCAAGGAAGAGTAAAATAATGATTAGGGTTGGAGGAAACCATCTATTACCTGTGGAACTCGCAGCCGAGATTGGTATTTTCCAAAAGTCATTAAAAAGGGATAGGGGCTGAGATGGGTACCACCCCCTAGTCCAATTGCTATAATGACAAGAACCCCCACGAATTTCAGAAATTAAAGTTGAAATTTGGAGAAAAGATATGGAACATAAAATATGTTAATAAATTTCAACGTTATTGGTTTTGTTTGAAATATGTGGAAAAATAAGTATGAACAAAAGACATACAAGTCATGATCTTGAGACCATTATTTCTGAAATGTTCGGTACCAGATATTTACAGTTTGAAATCCAATCGAACCTCTAGCCGACCCCGATTTGTTTTTTATGAAGCAAAGGAAGTTGCAAACGGAAGGATCTGTTTGATTTTCTTATACCATAGTTCTCTATAGTCCAGAAGTCTGCAATTTTTCTACCATTAAAAATGTTTTTTATTGTACAACAGTTAGGTCCATAATTCGACCACGATCTTCTTCTGGGAGGCATTGAATTTCAATGTTTCCTGGCAAATGAAAGGTATCAGAATCCAACTATCGTTCGGCTCAGGGTCAGAGAAATATTCTCCAAAAGCGATGGCTAGGGCTGCTAGATTCTCGGCTACGTTGATCCTTACCGGGTCAGGCAAATTCGTCTCTGAAGAGTACAAGAATTGTTTGGAAGTAGAAAAGTTAGTAAATGACGAGATTTTCAATACGTGCTACCCAGATTTGATACTTGACTAATTTTACCTTCAACTTTGCATTAAAACATTTAAGTGTTCAACAGATCAGCTAAGTAGGCAGTTGAGCAAGTCGAGAAAGGTCAATGAGAAAGTCTGCATACTTGGTGTCGAGAAGAAATATACGAATCTCACCTCTACGTTCGAAGAGTCTTGTCAAGATCCTACTTTGAGAGAGCAATTTCAAATCTGTGTTCATAAGAAGCTGTTTATGCTTACTGACAATCTCTTCACACAAGAATGAAAATAATCTGAATTGCAGAGGTCGAGCTCTGATGTAGTTAATGATCTTAACTATTTCATAAAGTATCTTTTGCAAAAATTCAAGCAATATTTTGGTAACTAAGGCTTTACAATGAACGCAACAGCGTGTCCAGTTGCCTACATGAGCCACTGCTTTGATACGAGTTTGAAGTCGTGCTTTGTTGTTGCAATAGCTTGCTTTTACCCCATCTGTAAACAAGCCCACAACACATTTTAGTCCAGGCGATATATAGTTCACAAAAAAAATTTGATGCAGTAGAAATATCTACTGATGTTGTGTAGTTCGCACAAGATAAACAAATATCTGATCCTTTCACAAAAATCGTATAAAAATCAATAATATTGCTGTTTTGATATGTTCGTGATTTCATCCAATTGTAGTGAACACGTCACTCATGCAAAGTATAACCAGCAGTGTCTCCTCAATGTTATTGGCCATATCAATAATTCGTCTTAGGACAGTATTTTATTCATTTTGACGTAACGATGTTATATAATTCGATAGAGCCGGCTGCACTCACGAAAAAACATGACTCACGCGGCGTAACCTCGCTCTGAGGTGTTCCATTCAAGGGTTGAAGTGCAAGAGAGAGCGCGGAACGAGCAACAAAGAGGCACAATCAGCCTCCGCGTTAGGCAGCGTTCGACATCTGTCTCTCTCCTACTTGAGTGAGCGATGCGTCCGCGTGGACAGCTGCTATATATATAATACATTTACATGTTTTCGTCAAGTATAAAGTGCAGTGAAAAGTGAATGTAGTGTCAATTGTTTATCGCGACGATAATTGCGGCGATGAAGCTAATGATTCTTTCGATATAGAATATATATTCACACGAATACTCGTGCTTTCATCATCAAAATAAATAGCAGCGATTGTAAAAAATAAATGAAAATTGACATAATTGTATTTATGCCTCCTTCTCTATATCCATACAAAATATCTATCAAACAAATAAAATAAAAATTTTCTTCCAAAAATTCAACCATTCCATCAGCCTTTTTTTTATGACAATGTCACGTTCAACTATCGTCAATACACCGACTTTACAGACAACCGATTTCCTTTTCAATAAGGAGGGTCAGTTTCGACAGAAACGCAAGAAAAATAATAAGTTTCCAAGCAAATTTGAAAACCAAATAATGACATTGAAGCTATTCATTGGCTTATTCCAAAAAAATTCCAGGGGATACAAAGGAAGATCCCTTAAAAACACCATCGTGTCAATTTACTCAACAATATTGAACAGCGAATCGTGCAGAAATAAACAAAAATCGAAATTTTTTTTGAAACTTGAATACAGGTTGGGTACTAAAACGAAGTGTTTGTGGAACTTCGTTCATAAAAAGAAATGAAGATGAGTTTTAAGAATAACGTGTTTTATCGACTGTTAGAAAGTGAAGTGAAATAAAGATTTGGTAAAGAACTAGTTCAATTTAAAACATTCGATTATCTTCAAATTATTATTTAATGAGTCCCCTTGCCAAAATTTGCATTCGTTAATTCGTTTGAATGCATATAGGCGGCAAGAATGTTCACGCTTTATGTTTGATATCATAATCACTTGAAATTTATCTGAAAACCAACACATTCAAGATAAGACTCCTTTCAAATTATTTGCATAGGTTTCAAGTTTTATTCGTAAATTCTCTATTGAAAATGAAACAACAGAATATTTCACTATTGAGAAAAGGATTTAATTTCATCCTGTTGAACAGGAAAGCCATCTGTATTATAATTCTGTCTCATATCGAATTCGACATGAACTATTTAGCTTTATGTACCATAATTTTTGTGAAAAATATTTTATTTTGTTTTAATTCCATATAACACTGCATGGCTTCAGCCGTTAATATTTGGTAGTTAAGAATGATTAAAATACAAACTATACTATACTATCTTTTGACTGTAAACAAATAAATTAAATTAATAGATTACCGCAGTTCAGAACTCACGTTCATCATCGGACAGTAGAAAACCAAGTACAAAGTGACGTGAAATATATATGAAAAGGTTGTTCTGCGGATTCAAAAAAACCAGATATAAGGTTGCAGTTCACGAATCATTGAAACGGAGTTATTATTTCAATATATCGAAAATTTGATATTTACATAGATAAGTCTGGCCCTTCAATATCTGAAAGTTGTCATTAAAAAGAGATTTGATAATTAAGCTAACTTACCCTTTGGAGCAATGTAAAGAACTTTCATTTATTAATACTATTAAAAGAGTGGCCATTTTGGATGCAGTGTTTAGGTAATGTTGAATCTTGTTTATTTGTAATGAATTAAGTTTGATGCTCTTTATATCTAACTTCGAAACAGCGTCTAGTCCGACTTGAAAATATTATAGTAGTCTGGACAAGACAACTTATAAACTTTTGATTTATTAAAATTTTCAGCATTAAATAAGAGTGATGGCAATTTATTTTAATTTATTTATCTGCGACATTTCTACTTATCTCTCCAAAATATGTTGCAGGGTCACGATCGAAAGCGTTGTTGTGAGCTATAGTCTTATGGTTTCAACTTATTTCTCAAGATTTAATATTGATAAAGCTAACGAAAATGCTCTGACTTTGAACTGTGTGCCGAAATTTTATGTAAATTTGTGTGTTGGAATTATTGGAATTTTCAACAATTCCAACAACCCCCACAATTACTTCAGCAATTTAATATATATTGAGTTGTTGAAGTTAATTTTGCTATCTGAGTGGAAAATGGAAAGATCCAAACTATGATATTTGATGGTTTCATTTTTTTTTCAAATTTAAATTTTATTGCGTATGAATACGGTTTATGAATTTGAGAAAATGATCAAATTGTCTAGGTATACCGTTCAGACAAATGAGTATGTAATCAACGCATGTATACCAAAAATAAATTTCAATTGATAAGTTAGAAAATAGTCCTTCGAATTTGAATATATTCGCTAGAAGGGGCTTAGCGCTGGTCCCATCGCAAGATCGCTAGGTTGTTCATATATCTTTTCAGTAATACAGGGTGTTACATAATAGTATTTCACAACTTGAGGGGATAAATTTACGTGCAATTTTAAGAAAAAAAGTTCATATGAACATTGGTCCACAAAAGCTTCGTTATGGAGCTACAGGGTGTTGAAATTTCCGGAAAAATTGTTAATTGTTTTTTTCTTCAAAACTCCTGCAGTTTTTGAGATATTCAGCACAAATTTGGAATGCAAGCTATTCTTTACAGCCTCCATCATTACACGTCCTAAATTTCAACTAAAATCTACAAGGTGTTTTTCTTTCCGGAGCCATGTCGAATTTTGTCCTTTCAAACTATTTTGCAGTACGTCACTGATCAGCGTACAATCAATTTTCGTCATCTTCGTTCAACTTAGAAACTTTTTTGACGCTTGTTATTTTTTTGTATCTCCAACCGTTCTCGAGCAAAAAATTATTAAACGACTGTATGCATTCGCTGAATTGTAAGCACTTGTAATTAAAAAAATGACTAGTAGGCTTTGATTTTTTTTCATTCATTTATTTATTTTAACATTTGCTATAGTTGAACCAGAGTCTGCTCGAATTGTTCATTAAATTAACGATTAGTTTAAAGACTTTTGAAGTTACTGCTGTAAGAAAAAATGGCTAATTTTACTAAAGCCGAATTGGCTGATTCCATGACATGTACGTTCTGGCTGACGGAAACACAACAGAAGCTAGGCGATTAAGTGCGCTTTCCAAATCGAGTAACACCAGACAGGCGAACATTCACAAGTATCCACAGAACGTTGAGGGAAACTGGTACTTTTACTGCAAATAATCATTTAAAAGGTGCAACTTAAACTATAAGAACTCCATATAGTGAGGAAGCAGTTTTGAATTGTATTGATTTGAATCCTCATGTGAGTACAAAAAGAATTGGAGATCAGTTGAATATTTCACACGTTCTAATTTGGAGGATTCTCCAGTACTTTTTATTGTACCCGTTTCAAATTCAAAGCATCCAAACTCTACTTCCTCGAGATTTTCCTTCAAGAATGAATTTCTGCCGATGGTTCTTAAATAAAATTAGAGAAAATGCTCATTTTGATAGTGAAATAATGTTCACAGACGAAGCTTACTTTTCGAGAACTGCTATCACAAACTTTCGCAAAAATCATTATTGGGCTGAGGTAAACCCCCATTTGAATGAAGAATCTCATCATCAAGAACGATTTTCACTAAATGTCTGGGTCGGAATAATTGGAAATTATTTGTTTGGGCCATTTTTTTTGCCTAACAGACTAAACGGTCCCGCTTATCGGCAATTTCTTGAGGAGGAGTTTCCTTTATTGCTCGAGGATGTGCCACTTCTGGTGAGAAACATAATGTTGTTCATGCATGACGGGGCACCAGCACATTTCAGTGGAGAAGCTAGGTAATTCTTGAATAATACATTCAACAACCGATGGATAGGTCGAGGTGGGCCAGAATCATGGACTCCTAGGTCCCCAGACTTAAAAAGTTTAGACTTTTTCTCATAAGGATAAGTTCAGTTTATACCACTCCAGTGAACCCTGCAGAACAATTGAGAAATCGAATAATAATCTCTTGCTACACGATAAGAAATACCACAGGAATAATTCAAAGAGTGCGTGATAATAAATAATAATTTTTAACCCGAAAGCGGTTGGAGATTCAAAAATATTACAAGTGTCGAAAAAGTTTTTGAATTGAACGAAGATGACGAAAATTGATTGTAAGCTGATCAGTGGCGTATTGAAAAAAAGATTGAAAGAGCAAAAAGAGACATGACCTCGGAAAACAAAAAAACCTTGTAAATTTCAGTTAAAATCTAGGATGTGTAATGATGGTGGCTGTAAAAAATAGCTTGCATTCCAAATTTGGGCTGAATATCTCAAGAACTGCAGCAGTTTTGAAGGAAAAACTCATTTTTGCCAGGAATTTCAACACCCTGTAGCTCCGTAACGAAGCTTCTGTGGACCTATGTTTATATAAACTTTTTCTTAAAATTGCACGTAGATTTATCCCCTCAAGTTGTGACATACTATCATGTCACACCCTGTTTTGATGATTTATTCATTTCATAGAAATTTGCTTCCAACGAAAATGAAAAATATATGTTATGATTTCCAAAATTCAATTTTTACACGACCGGTTTCGACCGTCAGGTCTTTTTCAAGTGGTCAGCCACAGGAAATGAAGTTGCTTATATAGATACTAGCCTAATTTGATATTTAATAGTGAAGGGGTATTATTGTCTAGCTGGCTATTGAGGATGATTTAAATTGGGTCCTCAAAAAGTTTATTGCTTTCCAAACATTCCAACAGATTAATTTTCTTTCCTTTGTCGCATTTATAAAGAATTTTGATATTATCTAATATTAATATTCTGTGGATTTTATATGTTCACATATTGGAGAACTATTGTTAGAGAATAAATGTTATATTAAATTGAGCAAAATAGTTGCTCAACTTATTAGATAGAGGACCAGGGAAGTTGAAACTAGCGTATGTTTATCAAGAAAGTATATTTTATGGAATATTATAATTTTGTTATGTGACAAGTTTCTTTGCGTTAAGCAATTTTGTCTGTAAAATCGGTGGAATATTATTATTTAAGGCAATTTTTTGATTGTATTCATTTCACTTATGAAGTGACTCATTAAATTGAAGATAATTGAGCTGTATGCATAACTTCAAAAGAATTTCAAATTCGTAGTATATGAAAGGATTAACAAGTGATTATTTTAAAATATTAGACGTTAAGTTGATACCTTGATGCCTTGGAATATTTGAAATTATATTATCTGCAAACATTTTGAGAAATAGAAGTATTAACTAAACGTCTGGAATTTCAGAACAATCAGATGGTACCATTTTGAAGCATTGCGAATATATAATTCCTTTGGTGTTATGAATATAGCTTAATTATCTTCAATTGAATGAAAAGATATATAAACAAACATATTAATGTCGAGTACAGAAAAAGGCAGTACTAAATTCTAGTTTTTCTGTTAAAATTAATTTTTGTATAGATACGTCGATGACTGAACTATTCGTCTAAACTATACACCTAGACAATTCGATCATTTTCTCAAACTCATGAATAGTATCCATCCGAAAATAAAATTCGAATGAATTCTAAAAAGAGGAAAACCGTGAAATATCAAATTTAGATTTATGAAATTTCACTCAAACAGCAAAATCAACGTCAACTTCAACACCTTTAGCACACCTTCTAGGATAGATATATGTTTTTCCAAGAATTCTAATTAACATGAAATTTCGGAATACATTTCAATAATCCACAACGAAGTGTTGTAACTAATGGAAAATGGAATATTATTTTACGTGTTAGCAAATCATTCATATCAGATGAATATGAGTTTGCTAATAAAAGTGAGAATATGGTAACTCACAAATAACTCCAGGGCTGAAAAGTAGAAACGTAAAGAGACTCTACTCAAGTGTTCCATCTCACGATCCATTGAAAGTGATTAACTCAGCTCTGCATAATAATATTATGACTTCCGTTACACAATCAGAACTTTGCGTCTTCAAGTTATATGTTTAGAACAGAATTATTTCAACTTCAATGATGACATTTAAATGAGCAACAATGGTTCAATAATGGGTAATGCTCTCAATCGTTTACTAGCCAAAATTTTCATGAATAACATCGAGAAAATAGTTCATTTTCACCCGATATCGAAAAATGGTATTCATAGACACTTAGATGAACATCCTCATGAATTCAATTCACTCTAATATAAAATTAACTTTGGAAATAGCAACTCAGAATTCCATTAACTATTTAGAACTAACTATTTATAAATTGACGACAGACAAGCGTTTTCCATTTTCCATAAACCTTCCCACACAGCTATTACCTTTTCTTTCATCGCAGAATTTGAATAAAGCTTTTAGAACGGATAACTGAAAGCTATATTCCAAAATTCATAACTGAAACGATTCAGGTTTCTATTAGCTCTCTTGTGAAAGTTATAAAATAATTCATATCAGTAGAACTTGAAATTTCAATTATATGTTATCAGAGCACAAAAGCAGTTTTGGAAAAAAAACAGATTCTCACTATGTAAATTTTTTACAGGATGAAAACCATACTTTCGAAAATATATTTACTTAATGAAAATAATTAAATTAAAACTGAATCTTTTGAAATTAATGAACAAAAGAATTCCGACAATTTTTTTAATAATAATAGTCTATTAGACCTAAAATCGTCACTATTACTAAATCTTTTCAATTCTTGAAGCAAAACTGCTAGGACCATTTCCCTGACGTCCTCATAGGCTAAAGTATTTGAAAAAATTATAAAAAAACGCATTTCCAACTTTATACATAAATTCAAACTGTTGTCTGATATGGAATACGGTTTTCAGCCGAACAGATCTACGAATGATGCAATAGCCAAACTAGTTTCTCCAATAACAAATGATATGGATAAACACATACTGGCATTGTACAATTTTGTGGATCTGGCGGAAGCCTTTGATACAGTAGATCATGTGGAGCTGATGGGGATGTTGGAACGTGTGGGTTTAAGGGGAGTTCTATATAAGCTGATGAAGGGTTATTCGCCAGAGCACACCCAGAGTGTTATAATTGGAAATGTCATTAGTAGTGAAAATCGAATAACTTGCAGAGTACCCCAGGGCACGGTGCTGGGACCTATACTCTTTTTAATCTATCTTGATCATCTATTCTCAATCGGTGTTAAGGGGGAAATAGTCAGTTCCGCGGATGATACTGCGATTTTCTTTGAGGCTCCTACGTGGCTGGAGCCAGACTGAGTTCGGAAGAATCATGCAGTATTTTGCCTACAAGAAACTTACAGTAACTGTAAAAGAGACATGTTTTTTGCCTTTTACTAGCCTTGAAAAAACCAACTCTTCTTGAGAAGTATAGAAATTGAGTCTGAGGGCACAACCATTTCAATGAGTGCTGCTAAAAATATCAAATATCTGGATATCATTATCGACAGCCATCTAAGGTGGTCAGAACATGCTGAATCAATAGAGAAGAAAATTAGAGCTTTGTTACCTAAAATTGAATTTCTGCAAGAGGTGTGTGAAGAAAAAGATCTTAAGAAAATTTATTAGGCATTAATTGAACCACACATTTCATATGGTATTCTTTCTTGAGGCGGGGTAGCGGATTGCTACAGTAGGTGGATTGATATTATGCAAAAAAGAATTTTGAAATTGATGTATAGGAGAAACCAAACTTACACTTCTGAAGATTTAATGGATGAGGCAAACGTTTTCACGGTCATCAACTATTTGAACTTGATCTTCTTCGGTATCAGTTCAGCCAGAACAACCCCATAAATAATTATGCCAATGAATAACTCTTCAGACGAACAAAAAATGAAACAGCCAAGGGCATGGCTAAGCCATGCATGGACGAGAATAAGAATAACTACTTTCCTTAAAATAGGAAATTTCCATTAGATTTCTGAATAATTTCGAGTTATTTGTCACTCTTTCTTTTTTCCTGGTTTTCCGTTACTCATTCTGTTTTATTTTTCATTTATTTATTTGTCCATTTAATAAGCACACCTTTACGTTTATATGTTGAAACTATTTGTTCATCTGTTCTTTTATAATAATTAGTTCGTAACATAATCATTAGAGTTATACTTGCTGTGTTAGGTTAGGTTGAAATTCTGTCCCACAGACAAGTGATGTCAACTTTTTTTGGGGTAAGCAATGTTTGTTAAAAAAATTGCTGTTAGCTGGATATAATTTACCTTTACCAGATTCAGCTATCAAAGGGAATAGGCTCCATTACAATATACTTGACATACATTTTCTTACTATCCTACATGTAATTCTAAATTAGTTTTCTTGTGCAATTCTAATTTCTTAAGGCTGTTATGCAAACTCTTGGGTATTAACTCAGTCGAAGAAATGATGACAGGAACAATATCTATTTTATCGAGGTGCCACATCTGGTCGATCTCAATATTAAGGTCTGTGTATTTGGACTTTTTCTCCTGGAACTTGTTCAGCACGTTGCTGTTATTCGGTATGTCGACATCGTTGCTGTTCCGGACCATTCTGTCAGGGATAACAGGCCTATCGTAGTATAGTTTGATAGGCTGAAAGGCATTCAAAAGTCCGTACTTGTGTGCAAGTTTCTGATGGATAATGTTGCATATTTGGTTATGCCTGCGAAGATAGTCTATATTGGCCAGTTGTTCGCAGCAGGACGTAATATGCTTCATAGTCATTTTTTGCACTTATCTGTTTCCGGAATTTCATATCAACATCTGCCGAGATCTTACTGACAGTTTTCAGCAGATCATCCAATTGCTTCTTGTTCGAAGCATATAATTTGATTTCATCCATATACAGCAAGTGGGAGATTGTATGATAGTTCCTATCTGTTTTCATCTTGAATCCGTATCCTGTTCTATTAAACCAGTCGAGGATACGATGACAGGAACAATATCTATTTTATCGAGGTGCCACATCTGCTTGACCTCAATAGCAAGGTCTGTGTATTTGGACTTTTTCTCCTGGAACTTGTTCAGCACGTTGTTATTATTCGGTATGGCGACATCCACCAGCATTGCTGTTCTGGCTCTCTTATCATACACCACTATGTCCGGCCTATTATTCGTCACCATTCTGTCAGTGATAACAGGCCTATCGTAGTATAATCTGATAGAGTTATTTTCCAATACAGGCGCTGGCTGATACTTGTAATATGGCTGGAAGGTGTTCAGAAGTCCGTACTTGTGTGCAAGTTTCTGGTGGATAATGTTGCACACTTGATTATGCCTGTGAAGATACTCCGTGTTGGCCAGTTGTTCGCATCCGGACGTAATATGCTGTATAGTCTCCGATCTTATATGGCATTTTCTGCATTTATCTGTTTGTAATGTTCCGTCCTTCATTATAAATTTTTTGTAATTGTTTGTAGCGATCACTTGGTCTTGGATGACCATAAGGAATCCCTCTGTTTCTGCGAATAATTCTTCTTTCATCAACCATTTGTTGGAGGCTTCTTTGTCGATGTGTGGTTGATTAATCTCATGGTGATGTCGTCCATGCAATTCCTTTCTTGACCATTGCTCTTGTTTTTTAGTATCTGATAGGAACGGTAGATTCAGCAGGTCATCTCTGGTAGCAAGATTCAGAGGTGTATACCCTTATCAGCCAACGATACTACTCTATGGAGGTCAGAAGTGAGAGCTTTTGCTGAGAAGAATTCTCTGAGATTTCTTATCTGTTCGGTGTGTAAATTGACAACATCTATTAATCCGCGTCCTCCTTCTTTCCGCTTCAAAGTTGTTCGTATCACAGACGATTTTGGATGATGATTGTTGTACTTTGTCAGCATCGTTCGGGTCTGCCTTTGAATACCATCCAGATTTCAGCATAGACTTCAGACGCTGACTGTATTCTGAACGAATCTTCTCCTTTAATTGTTGTTGGTCTAACAATCTGGCTTGTTGGTATCCCAGATATTTGTATGTTTCGCCATCTCTCATGCACTGTATAATGTCACCGTTTGGAAGTTGTGTTTCACCATCTATGACTTTCCCTCTTTGAATGTTCAGGGTCTTACATTTTCAATCCCGAATTTCATATGAACATCTGCCGAGAACTCACTGACAGTTTTCAGCAAATCATCCAATTGCTTCTTGTTCGAAGCATATAATTTGATGTCATCCATATACAGCAGGTGGGAGATTGTATGATAATTCCTTTCTGCTTTTATCCTAAATCCGTATCCAGTTCTATTGAGCATTGAGGACAATGGGTTCATTGCCAAACAGAACCATAGTGGACTCAAAGAGTCTCCTTGAAAAATTCCACGACGTATGGGTATCTCGTTGGTTTTAATTGATTTATTGTTCATAATGACCTGCAGAGACGTGCGCCAGTGTGTCATTGTTGTTTCAAAGAATTCTACCAGGGCTGGGTGAATTTTGTATATATGCAACACTTCAACAAGCCAAGAATGGGCGGTACTATCGAATGCCTTCAGATAATCGAGAAAAGCTGAATGAACATTGCGATGCCCTACGTGTGCCTGTTTCATTATCACAGAATCGATGATGAGTTGTTCCTTGCACCCGTGGTGTTTCTTTCTGTATCCTTTCTGCTCCTCTGCTAATATATTGTTGTCGTCAAGGTGTTGGTATATTCGATTGGATATGCATGAGGTGAGTATTTTGTAGAGTGTTGGCAGGCAAGTGATTGGCCTATATTGAGACGGATCCTGTGTTCTATCGCTCTTAGGTAGCATATATGTTAAGCCTTGCGTTAGGAAAGTGGGTGTTTTCTTGGGATGTTGAAGAACATACGTGAGCTGTTTCGCTAGGGCTCCATGGAGCTTATCAAACTTCTTGTACCAGTAGTTGTGGATATTATCTATACCTGTGGCCTTCAATTGTTGGTCGCTCCAATTACTGTTGTAATTTCTTCCTCCGTTATTCCATCGAAGTCCATATGTCTGATATCGAGGCGTTCTTTTCATTCGTGATCCATTCCGCATCTCTATTGTGTTCTTTGGGGTTCGACCATAGTGATGACCAATAGTCGGTCAAGCACTGTGCGTCAGGTACTTCTCTGTTATTGTTGGTCGCAGTTTTGTTATTTCTCTTATGAAAATTGGCAGCGTTTTGGAGGAACCTTTGGTTTTGGTGTTTCCTTTCAGTACACTTGACGTATCTTGAAAGCCTCTTTGCTTTTGCTTGGAGTTTCTGTTTCAAAGTGTCCATATACAAGTCGATGTGTTGTTTGTGATTATTATTATTTATTATCGTGGACTTATGCACTATCTCAGCTGTTAGCTGGATATAATTTACCTTTCCCAGACTAAGCAATCAAAGGGAATAGGCTCGATTACAATATACTTGACATAAATTTCCTAACTATTCTATATGTATTAAGAATAACAGCTTTTGCATTTCTACATAGGTATTCTTATGCAATTCTAATTTCTTAAGGCTATCATGCAAAGTTTTGGGTATTAACCCAGTAGAGGATACGATGACCTGAACAATATCTATTTTCTCGAGGTGCCACATCTGCTTGATCTCAATAGCAAGGTCTGTGTATTTGGACTTTTCTCCTGGAACTTATTCAGCACGTTGTTATTATTCGGTATGGCGACATCCACCAGCATTGCTGTTTTGGCTCTCTTATCATACACCACTATGTCCGGCCTATTATTCGTCACCATTCTGTCAGTGATAATAGGCCTATCATAGTATAATCTGATAGAGTCATTTTCCAATACGGGCGCCGGTTGATACTTGTAATATGGCTGGAAAGTATTCAAAAGTTCGTACTTGTGTGCAAGTTTCTGATGGATAATGTTGCACACTTGATTATGCCTGTGAAGATAGTCTGTATTGGCCAGTTGTTCACATCCGGACGTAATATGCTGTATAGTCTCCGATCTTATATGGCATCTGTTTGTAATGTTCCGTCCTTCATAATAAATTTTTGTAGTTGTTTGTAGCGATCACTTGGTCTTGGATGGCCATAAGGAATCCCTCTGTTTCCGCGAATAATTCTCCTTTCATCAACCATTTGTTGGAGGCTTCTTTGTCGATGTGTGGTTGATTAATCTCATGGTGATGTCGTCCATGCAATTCGTTTCTTGACCATTGCTCTTGTTTTTCAGTATCTGATAGGAACGGTAGATTCAGCAGGTCATCTCTGGTAGCAAGATTTAGAGTGTATATCCTTATCAGCCAACGATACCGCTCTATGTAGGTCAGAAGTGAGAGCTTTTCTGAGAAGAATTCTCTGAGATTTTTTATCTGTTCGGTGTGTAAATTGACTACATCTATCAATCCGCGTCCTCCTTCTTTCCGCTTCAAAGTTGTTCGTATCACAGACGATTTTGGATGATGGTTGTTGTACTTTGTTAGCATCGTTCGGGTCTGCCTTTGAATATCATCCAGTTCTGTCTTAGTCCATCTGATTATTCCAAATGAGTAAAGTAACACTGGAATGGCGTAGGTGTTAATTGCCTTGACTAAATTCCCCGAGTTCAACATCGATTTCAGCACAGACTTCAGACGCTGACTGTATTCTGAACGAATCTTCTCCTTTGATTGTTTTGGTCTAGCAATCTGGCTTGTTGGTATCCCAGATATTTGTATGTTTCGCCATCTCTCATGCACTGTATAATATCACCGTTTGGAAGTTGTGTTTCACCATCTATGACTTTCCCTCTTTGAATGTTCAGGGTCTTACATTTTTCAATCCCGAATTTCATATGAACATCTGCCGAGAACTCACTGACAGTTTTCAGCAAATCATCCAATTGCTTCTTGTTCGAAGCATATAATTTGATGTCATCCATATACAGCAGGTGGGAGATTGTATGATAATTCCTTCTGCTTTTATCCTAAATCCGTATCCTGTTCTATTGAGCATTGATGACAATGGGTTCATTGCCAAACAGAACCATAGTGGACTCAAAGAGTCTCCTTGAAAAATTCCACGACGTATGGGTATCTCGTCGGTTTTAATTGATTTATTGTACATGTTGACCTGCAGAGACGTGCGCCAGTGTGTCATTGTTTTATTATTATTTATTATCGTGGACTTATGCACTATCTCAGCTAGTAGCTGGATATAATTTACCTTTCCCAGATTTAGCAATCAAAGGGAATAGGCTCGATTACAATATACTTGACATAAATTTCCTAACTATCCTACATGTATTAAAATTACAGCTTTTGCATTTCTATATAGGTATTCTTATGCAATTCTAATTTCTTAAGGCTATCATGCAAAGTTTTGGGTATTAAACCAGTCGAAGATACGATGACAGGAACGATATCTATTTTGTCGAGGTGCCACATCTGCTTGATCTCAATAGCAAGGTCTGTGTATTTGGACTTTTTCTCCTGGAACTTATTCAGCACGTTGTTATTATTTGGTATGGCGACATCCACCAGCATTGCTGTCTTGGCTCTCTTATCATACACCACTATGTCCGGCCTATTATTCGTCACCATTCTGTCAGTGATAATAGGCCTATCGTAATATAATCTGATAGAGTCATTTTCCAATACGGGCGCCGGTTGATACTTGTAATATGGCTGGAATGTATTCAGAAGTCCGTACTTGTGTGCAAGTTTCTGATGGATAATGTTGCACACTTGATTATGCCTGTGAAGATAGTCTGTATTGGCCAGTTGTTCGCATCCGGACGTAATATGCTGTATCGTCTCCGATCTTATATGGCATTTCCTGCACCTATCTGTTTGTAATGTTCCGTCCTTCATAATAAATTTTTTGTAGTTGTTTGTAGCGATCACTTGGTCTTGGATGGCCATAAGGAATCCCTCTGTTTCCGTGAATAATTCTCCTTTCATCAACTATTTGTTGGAGGCTTCTTTGTCGATGTGCGGTTGATTAATCTCATGGTGATGTCGTCCATGCAATTCCTTTCTTGACCATTGCTCTTGTTTTCAGTATCTGATAGGGATGGTAGATTCAGCAGGTCATCTCTGGTAGCAAGATTTAGAGGTGTATATCCTTATCAGCCAACGATACCACTCTATGTAGGTCAGAAGTGAGAGCTTTTGCTGAGAAGAATTTTCTGAGATTTCTTATCTGTTCGGTGTGTAAATTGACAACATCTATTAATCCGCGTCCTCCTTCTTTCCGCTTCAAAGTTGTTCGTATCACAGACGATTTTGGATGATGATTGTTGTACTTTGTCAGCATCGTTCGGGTCTGCCTTTGAATATCATCTAGCTCCGTCTTAGTCCATCTGATTATTCCAAATGAGTAAAGCAACACTGGAATGGCGTAGGTGTTAATTGCCTTGACTAGATTCCCCGAGTTCAACATCGATTTCAGCACAGACTTCAGACGCTGACTGTACTCTGAACGAATCTTCTCCTTTGATTGTTTTGGTCTAACAATCTGGCTTGTTGGTATCCCAGATATTTGTATGTTTCGCCATCTCTCATGCACTGTATAATGTCACCGTTTGGAAGTTGTGTTTCACCATCTATGACTTTCCCTCTTTGAATGTTCAGGGTCTTACATTTTCAATTCCGAATTTCATATGAACATCTGCCGAGAACTCACTGACAGTTTTCAGCAAATCATCCAATTGCTTCTTGTTCGAAGTCGGTCAAGCACTGTGCGTCAGGTACTTCTCTGTTATTGTTGGTCGCAGTTTTGTTATTTCCCTTATGAAAATTGGCAGCGTTTTGGAGGAACCTTTGGTTTTGGTGTTTCCTTTCAGTACACTTGACGTATCTTGAAAGCCTCTTTGCTTTTGCTTGGAGTTTCTGTTTCAAAGTGTCCATATACACGTCGATGTGTTGTTTGTGATCAGGGTGTTTTGTGTTCGTACCAATTTTCCTATAAATTTTGCGTATATGTGATTTAGAGCGCCTTGAGGGTTTCTGTTTCTCAGGAATTCTGTGAGGCGACCGATTTCTGCTCTAATAATATCAATATCCTTCTCCAGTCGTTTTTGCCATGGTGGTTTTCTGACGCTTTTGGCTCAGCTTGAATCAGAGTTGTGGAGATTTGTTGTTTGTGAAGTCGAAGAACCGCTACTGCTCCACAGTAAATCAAAGTGTGAATCTTTTCCAAGGTGTTCTGGTCGGTATATTCTTCAAACATTGAGTTTACACTTGCTAGGATAATATTGGTGTTCTTGTTCGTCTTGAGTTTGGGCAGTTTAGGTCTTTTAGTTGGGTTACTACCACTGAATTCAGTTATTGCTCTGTTGAGTTCTGATCTTGCTAAATACGTATATTCGTTATTATTATTATTATTATTATTATTATTAATATTATTTTCGTTTTATTGAGCCAAGTACCTGCTTTTACCATTGTAATATATAAGGCATATCTTCTTTTAAATGTACTACTTATCTGATGAAACCACAGTGTGGTGAATCGCGTCGAAAGTTTGGAAATATAGTGAAAATATGAACATTGTTGTATTCAATTGAAAGAAAAGACCTGAACCATACTCCGCTCGACCTATAATGTTTTCGTCAGTCTTCTCGACGCCCCTGGTGTATTTTCCCGACATCGTATTTGTGTGAAGGCATTTCTCTAAAAACATCTGACGCCAGTCTATCACGTAATAGCGTCTTTCGGAGAAAGATATTTCATTCGGAGATTCGATAGGAAATCTCCTGATAAATACTCTATCACTTTTACTCCTGTTTTATGAACCAACATTGAAATTCATGATGGTTCATAAAAAAAACTAACATTGTAATTCATGATACAAAATACGAACAATCATCTGCATATATATTTGATGTTGGATTGATTCACAATTCACTGACCTTGCATTCGTTTTATGTTATACATTCGGCATTGTTACTGTATTATTATTGAAAGAGAATCGATAGACTTATCGCTGTATGGATTTATGTGTCCGTTAATATTGAACGTAGCAAATTAACCAATTATTAATGAAATTTGATTCGGATCGTACCGTTTCAGCACCGTAATGATTTCATCCCTTCAAAATGGATTAGGGAAATCACAAAAATTCCCAGACAATAAATTCGTGATATTCGAAATGAATTTCCAAAACATTACCATTTAGGGTGTCATTGTGAGCGATGCCAACTGTTACAGTTGCTTGTTAGTCATCTTTCTAAAAAGAATTCTACTGATTCATTTCTGAGCGAAACTCACTGCCAGACAGGAAAAATTTGTAACAAGAAAACTTGAATTTGGAGAAAATAGGTGGAGATGCATAACGCATTACTACAAAGCATTTTCACGAACTGTAGGTGAATCTGGAAATCAAGTTATTATGGGTTTTGATGAAAACCACTGTCATGAGCCAGTCGAATCACTGTTGCAACGACGGGCTTTAACTAACTCGGTTAAGAGAAACGCAGATCAGGATATGAGCTGTTTAACAAGTGATTCAAACTGCGTTAAGTCTACACGGCCTAAACTGTTCCACCTTTGCCTAAGTTTATGGTTGATGTTCACGAATCAGTGCGAATGCAACCATAAATGAAAACTTTGTGATAGTCAGTAATACTTCAGAAAATCTCCCTACTCTTCACGTGTAATCATAATTCAAATGATGAAGACAGATGCCGTACAGCAAGGCTAAAGAAAACTAATGGTTGAAGCCGAGTAGTAGTATCAGCTAGGCGGGAGCCATGAGTTTGGCCAATTTTTAAATGGCACAGGAGTTTCTTCAATCTCAAATCAAATAATTCGAAAAAAACGTATATTGTGTCTGGACGTGTTATGCGTTATGTTCATCTTAATCAAGAACACGAACGTGCAAAATTCGAAATGCATGTTTGGAATATGCTACAGAGAAGCCAGAATGAACATTTATCCAATGTTATAGGCTAATTTCCAGCAAGATCAAATTAATCATTTAATCGAAAACATGCAAAGGCGTTGTAAAGCAGTAATAGAAGTCATACAAATTATTCAAAATGAGAAAACGAAAGATTGGTAAATTCGTCCTTCCTGAAGATATTGCTCTCTCTATTCTTAGTTTAATATTCCATAGAAATAAATGAATGTCTATATGAATTTTTGCTCGTAATTTATAAGGTTTCAGGAAAACACTCTTCAACACTATAATCTTACTCTTTCATTAAAATTTGGTAATATCCCTAACTTCCATGAACGGTGTATTTTATCCTCTCCAGATCAATTTTATAGGGTATAAATTCGATTACATTGAAATTGATGAAAACTGTTTAACAATACGCCGAATTTTTAGAAAGAAGAGTTTATGTATTTTCTCAAATTATTATGTAGTATTTAGAAGTTTTATAGATTTGTGGCTATATTTGTTGAACTTTGCTGGGAATTCACAATATTTGCTTCTTTCCGCTTGAAATTTTTTTTCATATTGTTATTACTTGGAACATTGAGAAACGTAGCAGGTTCACTATTTTATTGTATATTGCTAGGTAAAGCCTATTCGTCACTGTTCTCTCAGAGATAATAACTAACGACCTAACTGACTGTGAGTAAGCGTTGTTCCTTCGGCGGTGGTTGACATGAGGATAGTTCGACTAAAACTCACTTCACTCCTTTCTTAGGCTCAAAAACGTCATAACCTCCCATGTATTCCTCGTTTGTTGTGAATTTTCGTTAGAAGAGAAATCTATATAGCGATTGATACTGTGATCAACGATTGCATAAATTTCACGACTTGAGACGTGCGTATTCATATAAGTTTCGACATTTTTATTATTTGTGATTATAAATGCTGGATTCATTCAATATTAATTTGTTTCGCCAGTATTCATTTATTTTCAGAGGCTTTCAGAATATTGAAAATACCTAGTACTAAGAAAGAGCTGCAAGAAATAGTGAAACATTTATTTGAGGCACCTGAGGAAGCTCTTGAATTTTAGTGATAATGAGTTATCTGATCAGAAAACTGAAATACAAGAAAACATTTACGAAAGTGACTGATCAATCGGTATCATCTTATGAATCAAAGGTAGAAGAATTGACTCCAGAAGAGTTTTACATCAGAAGAAATAAAGCAACAGAATGAAGTAAAAAGAAATTTTCGATATCTTCGAGAACAAAAAACATAAATTTAGTGAAAAATGCATCTGGATTACCCAATATTTCAGAAAATAGAGAATGAACAAGAGGCTCTCTCTAAATGGTGTGCTTAGCTACACAAACATACATTGATTAGCTAAAAACCCATCATGAATAACCAAAGAAAGAGACTGTTAGAATATTGAGAGGACAGAACTTTTAGCATATTTAGGATTACTCAATGTTTTTAGTGAAAACATCTTATCATACGAATGTGAGGGAAGTTTTGACCAATGACGAAACTGGTTTTAAGTTGCTATATCTGTAATGAGGTACCAAAAGTTCTTTTTCATTACTACTTGTTTGAGGTTTGACGATAAACTTACCAGAGCTGAAAGACTAAAAACGGACAAACTTGCAGTTATTCGAGATTTTGATGATGTTTTTGTGGAAAACTGTTAATCTTCTTTCAAAATAAGTTAAAAAATATACTACATTTGATGAAATGTTGCATCCATTTCGGGGTCGGTGTAGCAGTATACGAGGATGGTTTGAAAAAGTTTCCGACGTAAAGATGGCAGCAACCGTAAATAAAAGCTAATGAATTTTCATTGTTCATCTGTTGATAGTTTCTCACCGAAGTGTTGGCAATTTTGGATGGGAAGTTGTTAAGGAACAGTTGTTTGAGCGAGATGATGTGAGCGTTTTTGTGAAAATGGATAAAATTGAGTATCAAGTTATCATGAAATATTTGCTTTTGAGAGGCATTACGCATTTGCAAATTAAAAGTGGGTAAGATTCCGTGCATGGGTACTCTGTACCATCATTTACAGTAGTGACATTTCTTCCTGCTAAATTTAAACGTGGTCGTCAGCGCTTGGTAGCGACGAACTTTCGGGACGTCCAAAAACAGCTACTACCGGCGTTAGCACCGCCAAATGGTGCTACTTCACCGTCAAATTGATGTGAGAAAACAGCAGAGGTTATGAACAGGTCAAAAAAACGTATTTGTAACATATTGAATCAACATTTACACATGAGAAAGCTGTCCGCGCGTTGGGTGCCGCCTTTGCTCACGTTAGACCAAAAACGTGTTCGAATGAACATTTCCAACTCAGTTTATACACAACAAATTCTAGTTTTGGCGCCGATTAATTACTGTTAATGAAACTTGGATACACTATTATATGCCAGAAACAAAAATACTATCCAAACTGTGGGTGCTACGATGGAACTGGTTCCAAAAAATGCAAAAACTGTTTGTGTGATGGCGACTGTTTTTGGGAATAGTTATGTAAATATTATAATCGATACAAAAATAAAAAAACCCTCACGGGATCGTACTACATATCATTACTTCACAAGTTAAAAACAGAACTTGCAGAAGAACGGTCACATTTACAGAAAAAGAAAATCCTGTTTCACTAAGACAATGCACTGTCTCATACATCAGCGGTTACCATGGCGAAAATCCACGAATTACAGTTTGAACTGCTTGACCATCCACTTTACTCATCAGATCAAGCGTCTTCTTTTCCGTTTACTCATCTAAATATTGTGCTCGGAGGAGTACTATATTTGTACGCGTTACAGAGATTGGAATACCGTTGGAAAAAGTGAGTAGAGTTGCAAGACTTTGTGGGAAAGTAGGAGAAAATATTCAGAAAAAATATCTTGGATCTTTGTTAGGTCGGAAACTTTTCAGACCACCCTCGTATACCTAGAAATACCTGCAAAGTCTGGCATTAAAACGTATGCTCTTTGTGAAGAAAATTAATTTACACCTCACAATCTTGAAATTTATCATGGAAAACAACCAGAAGTTGCTTTAAAACCGAAAAAAAAAATTTCAGTCTTCACCTATTCACCTGATCTGGCTCCGTGCGACCTAAGCTGCATTTGACGAGTAAAGGAAAGCGGCGTTACCTGAAAGCATTGCTACCATATGAGATATACTTGTTGCTTTTAGTAGTTACTTTCCAAATATCCTTGATGTCAGCTTTTATTGCAGTTGCAATTGCAGATACTTCTTTTATACTTATTTCTTAAGATAATAGTGCTCATTTCTCTAATTACAGCTTTTTTTCGAAAGGTTACGCAACCTTTTCACAGTATTATGTAGACCTTTGTGTGGAATGCGTAACTCCTCAGATTAGCTCAACTATTTTTTTGACATCTCTATTCTGAAAATCTTTTTATACAAGAGGGAATTTGGTCTCTTTTTGTAACTTTTTGTTTATAAAAAAAGCTGAATTTCTCTACTGTTGTGAAGACGCGTTTCATCCACGGTTCTCATCCACGGTTTTAATTTGGCAACATCGCACTGTTTCAGCGTAGGTCTCGATTCCAGTCGCGGTTTCCTGCTCCCACTGATTTTCAGTTCGAATACGGTGTTTTTTTATGAAAATTGACAAATTTTTGGTATCGTAATCTAAACATTGATTTTGCTTTTCATCTGCTTATGCAATCAGCTGAGTATTTCTTTAATTTATATCGGTTATCGCAAGAAATATAAAGTTTCCCGTGTTTTTTCTAGATGTTTTCCATTTCAACTAATGTGCATGATTTTTACTATCGGAATATTTTCTTCTGTATTAAATTGCTCGTAATAGTGAACAAATTTTCAATGTCACCGATTTGTGTAATGAACTATCAATATTCATAGTGAGTGGAATATATGGATTTGAGAGCTTTTCCGCGATAGTTTCCAATCCAAGCATTATGATTGATTTTCGATATCGAACTATATTCAATGTTATTCTACTTACAAAAATGAAGATAATTTCAATGTCACCTATTCGAGAAATGATCTACGATTCTTTTGAGTTTATAATACCGCTTAGTATGAACATATGGAAATCATAGTTTTTCCGCCATAATTTCCATTCAAAGTGATGTGCGTGATTTTCGCTACCAACATATTATTGTCCAAGCCATTCTGCAAGTACGGAAAAGAAATTTTTAATATCACCCATTTGGAAAATGCACCAAGAATTTTCTAGATTTATTAATCTACGTACGAGGAACATATGAAGTTCATAGTTTTTCCGCTATAACATCCATTCAAAGTGATGTGCATGATTTTTACTGTCAACATAATATTCTCTAAGCTATTTTGCATACCACTGAGGAAAAATTTTTATTGTCACCCATTTTGAAAATGCACCACGAATTTTCTAGATTTATTACTCTACGTACGAGGAACTCATGAAGTTCATAGTTTTTCTTCTATAATTTCCATTCAAAGTGATGTGCGGGATTTTCGCTACCAACATATTATTCTGCAATCAATTCTGCATACTATGGAAAAGGAATCTTCAATGTCGCCCATTTGGGAAATGCACCACGAATTTTCTAGGTTTATTCCTACTCTGAAGTTTCATATTCTAAGTACCCCGCATTTTGATATTGCTTTAATTGATATTTTTACTCTCTTCTGAGATATAATTTTCTTCAGGTTTGTTACCATATCTCCGTTTCCGCTGTTTCGAAATATTATGTTAGTATTCATAGGGTTTCAATAACAACAATATGTTGATTACGAAAATCATGCTCATCACATGGATTGGAAAAAACTAAGAACACAATTCGTCCCTCGTACGTGGAGTAATAAACGTATAAATTTAGTCGTTCATTTCCCAAATGAGTGACATTGAAAATTCCTTCTGTGTAGAATGACGAATGGCTTAGAAAATATCATTTTAGTAATGAAAATCACGCCCATCACTTTGAATGAAAATTATGGCGGAAAAACTATGAACTTCATATGTTCCTCGTACGTAGATTAATAAATCTAGAAAATTCTTTGTGCATTTCCCAAATGGGTGACATTGAAAATTTCTCTTCAGTGATATGCAAAATAGCCTAGAAAATATTATATTGACAATGAAAATCATATACATCACTTTGAATGGAAATTATAGAAGAAAAACTATGAACTTCATATGTTCCCCGTACGTGGAGTAATAAATCTAGAAAATTCGTGGTGCATTTCCGAAATGGCTGACATTGAAAATTTCTCCCCAGTGGTATGCAATATAGCTTAGAAAACATCATTTTGACAGTGAAAATCATGCACAAAACTTTGAATGGAAATTATATCGGAAAAACTATGAACTTCATATGTTCCCCGTACGTGGAGTAATAAATCTGAAATATTCGTGGTGCATTTCCTAAATGGGTGTCATTGAAAATGCCTTTTGCGTAGTATGTAAAATAGTTTGGGGAATAATATGTCACTTTGAATGGAAATTATGGCGGAAAAACTATGATTTCAATTTGTTCATACTAAGCGGTATAACAAACTCAAAAGAATCGTAGATCATTTCTCGAAT
This sequence comes from Cryptolaemus montrouzieri, assembly GCA_013387265.2. Lineage (NCBI taxonomy): Eukaryota > Metazoa > Arthropoda > Insecta > Coleoptera > Coccinellidae > Cryptolaemus > Cryptolaemus montrouzieri. The sequence goes on along the minus strand of JABFTP020000185.1, from coordinate 35,757,817 downwards.
GGGTGACATTGAAATTATCTTCATTTTTGAAAGTATAATAACATTGAAAATATAGTTCGATATCGAAAATCAAGCACAATGCTTGAATTGGAAACTATCGCGGAAAAGGTCTCAAATCCACATATTTCTCTCAGGCGGAGTAATAAACTATGAATATTGATAGTTCATTACACAAATCGGTAACATTGAAAATTCGTTCACTATTACGAGCACTTTAACATAGAAGAAAATATTCCGACAATAAAAATCATGCACCTTATTCCAAATGGAAAACATCGAGAAAAAACACGGGAAACTTTATATTTCTTGCTATAGGCGATATAAATCGAGGGAATACTGAGCTTATTTCATAAGCAGATGAAATGCAAAATCAATGTATAGATTACGATACAAAAATTTAGTCAATTTTCATAGAGAAACACCGTATTCGAACTGAAAATTAGTGAGGGCTGAAAACGGTGGCTGGAATCGAGAACTACGCTGAAACAATGCGGTGTTGCCAAATTGAAACCGTGGATGAGAACCGTGGATGAAAAGCGTGGATATCTTCACATCAGTAAATTCTCTAGGATATGGTAGATGGTACAGTACATTGAGGTGAAAAATTTTATATGAGTTGGACTTCTTGGGTCCTCCTCCAATGCCTTTGAGGTGGAAAATGTGAAAAATGAATAACAATAATGCCCTAGCTGAGCTTCTGCTTGCAGAGGTTAAATGCTACACTTTGTGTAATTCAGAATGTATTTTTATGTTAAGAAACGATTATATTCAGAAACTAATGAACATGCTATTGCTCAAGAGGAACATTATGTGAGCTTATATTTTCCATATTTGTTTGCTTACCTCTTTGGTGTATACACTCAAATTGAGGCAGTTGTCTTCTTTCCCTATATATGTTAAAAACAGCAGATGTGCAGAGGGACATTCCGGCCCTTCTTTAGTTGCATCAAATTCTCCAGACCAAGGTTCCGCAACTTTTGGCGCCTGAAAGGAAACGAAAAACCCAATTGAATAAATACAACAATTTATTTTCATTTATAACCTATAAAGGTAGACATATTGAATGATCATCTCTTGACGATGATAATGAAAGGTGGATCGGAAAACCAGCTTTTTTGGGAAAAATATTTAACATTCTATGGAAGGTTGGATATTGTTCCACGAATAAAAATACATTACGTTTGAAAATATTTAGTTCTGAATATGTACGGTTTTATTTTCATTCAATATTCTGACAGTGGAAGAAATTAAGACCCAAACAGTAACTTTCCAGAAACAGCAGCAACGTATATTTTCAAGATTGAAATTGGTGGATCTTGAAATGTTTGGGTCATACAACTCTTAGGAATTACTTATACAGGTCATGAATTCTATGAAGTCGTAAAAAAGGCATAAAAATAATTTCATATGTCACTCAAGTAATCACTTTCGTTGAAGAAATATAAATCTTGCAGATCCAGAAAGCAAAAGCCATCATATGTCGACATGGCTTCCAGCGGTAAAGTCGATACTAATGATGCTCTGTTTATAGAACCGAAAAAATGTGATTTTTGTGGAAATTCTGCAGTAAAAAGTGGCGTTAAATGTAACGTATGCCCTAAAGTTTTCCATTGAAGTTGTAGTGGAAAAATTAAAAAGTGCTGTGATGAGGAAATCAAGCTTTCAAGTGAAACAACATCTGTTCGAACACCTGAAGTAGAAGATTCCGGCGTCAAATTAAGAGAAATTAATAAAGAATCTACGTACGTAGATCTCCTGTTGAAGATAATTTTCGAGCTTGAATCGAAAAATGCAATTTTGGAAAAAAATAACAATTTGTTGGAATTTAAAATTGCAACGTTAGAAAGTTCCATGCAGAAAAACTTATCGGCCGCAAAAGGTAAACAAGAGAAAACGGGTAGGAAAACTGTAACGAATGATCCAGCCATCGATGCAAATCTAACTACTGCAAATTCTAACTACTCTCTGTCTCTACCTATTGAGCGAACTGCAACCCAGGGTTCTTCGATCGTGACCTCTGAAATGGCGCCTGCGCCCGTTAGGAACATAACCAATCTTCCGAAGACGTCAAATCGTTTGACTGAGGTTAGGTCAACAAAACAAAATAAATTGTCGGTGAATATTCAAACATCGAGTACTGAATGCTCGAGAGAAAATGAACGAAATAGGAATTTGGAATCCCAGGATGATTGGAAACTGGTCAGTCAACATAAACGTCCTAGGAAAAGTCGAACTTTAGTTGTTGGAAATTTCTCAGGTCCTTCGAAGGTTGAGGGTGTACAAAATTTAAGGCCCTGCATGTGACAAATTTGAAGCCTGGGACCACAGAAGATGATCTGCTTACATTTCTCAAGGATAAATTCTCGCACGTAAAGTGCGAACTATTAGTTTCTAAATATCCAGAAAGCTACGCATCTTTCAAAGTAACGGTTTCAGATAATGAATATGACAAAGCTCTTGTTGCCACAAACTGGCCCAAAAGGGCTAATGTATACCATTTTTTCAGCGCAAAAGCCGAACAAAGATCAGTAACAATTTCGCAGGAAATTAAATGTTATTTCAATCTTAAGTTGTTTCAATTGAACGTTCAGTGTATAACTAATAAGTTGAACACTCTAGAAGTGTTATTATCTACCATGAATCCTGACATAGTTAGTGTAGCGGAGCACTGGTGTGACGATCAAAGTATTGCAGCCACATCTTTGATCAATTATACCCAGGCTGTGTATTATTGTAGGCCCACTAGAGAAATGTATCAAGTTTGAAAAAATTGACTGGTCCAAATATTGTGAAGAAATGCACTGTGAGTTTTGTGTCATAAAGCTATATACGTATAAGTCATCAGTATAAATCATTAGTGTCTATCGACCTCCTTCAGGTAGTTTAGAGATATTTTTTGCGGTAGAAGCAAATATATATTTTTATGTGGAGATTTAAACATTAATTATCTGGATGACAGGTGCTTGATGATCTCTTAAGAAGTTTATATCTCAAAGTCTCATCTTTGGAACCTACTAGAGAATTTATGTCCTCGTCAGGTCTGATTTCACGTTCTAAGTTAGACTACGTCATCACTAATTCTAATGTAACCATCTCTGAATTTCGAGTTTTCGAACCACATATTAGTGATCATAAGGCCATTTATGTAGAATGTAACGTCAGTGATCAAAAGTTGGTTGATAATAAACCGCAACAAAAAATTGTTCGTAATATTCATGAACGAAATCTTGCAGATTTCACGACTCTGATTTCCAACTTGAGTTTCAGTGAAATTTATTGTTTTTCTGACGTGGATGCGTGCTTCAGGGAATTTTTGCTCATTATACAGGATTCACTGGATCAATGTTGCCCCTTAAAACGTCTCACGATTGGTAACTGTAAAAAAACTTGGGTATCTGATGTAGTTAAGCGAGCAAGTATGGACTTGAAAAATTTATACTGGTTAAAGGTGAACTTAAATTCCACGAGCTTAGATCTAGAGTACAGGCAGGCAAAGAAAATTATAGATGTTTATTAAGGAAACCAAATATGAGTACATGGAAAACCGTTTGAATACAGCTCACAACCAGAATAAAACTGTATGGAGCATTGTTAATGAAGAATTAGGTAAATCGTCGTCATATAAAACCAATTTTCATTATGTATTGATGGTGTAATCTGTTCAGAACCTAAAATGATTGTATCAGCGTTTGGAGAATACTTCTCATCAGTAAATAACAAATGTCTTCATCAGCATTTCGGGAATAACATTTCACAATGCTGCACATCGTCAATAATGAAAAGTTGCAATTTCTTTTTTTCGGTTACGGAAGGTGAGATTATATCAACCATTAGACTACTTAAATCAAAAAAAGTACTGGTATTGATTGTATTTCTTCAAAAATTTTGAAGTGTATAGCTGAGCAGATTGCTCCCCATTTGTCTTTCATTCTAAATCTCTATCTCTACAAGTAAGTTTCCAACTGCACTTAAGGTATCAACTGTTATTCCAGTATTCAAAAGGAACGACACCAGTAATATTGCCAATTATAGACCTATATCTATTTTGAGTGTGTTTTCTAAAGTGTTTGAGAGGATTGTTCTTGATCGGATGATGGACTTCATAAATAAGTTCAAGCTTGTGACAGACTGTCAACATGGTTACAGGCAAGGCAGATCTACGCAGTCAGCTGCGATTTCTTTCGTGGATCATATTTATAAAAGCCTGGATGAGGGGCTATATGTAGCAGGCCTGTTTTTGATCTTTCCAGAGCGTTTGATACCCTCAACTCAAATTTCATTCTGAATGAACTGTACAACTTAGGATTTAGAGGTGTTTTTCTGAATTGGATAAAAGTTACCTGTCAGACAGAGTTTTTCGGGTTAAGGTACAGGACAGTTGGTCCAGTGATTACAATGTAAACTTGGGGTTCCTCAGGGGTCCGTGCTGGGACCTTTGTTGTTTCTTCTTTTCATTAATGATCTACCAGATCATATTATAGTAGAGATATTAATGCTAATCATTATTTTTGTTGATGACACTTCATTTGGTGTCACAGCGCGGAGTCCTGAGGAGCTGGTAAGTGCTTGTAAAAAATTGTTAACTCTTTCAACTGTTGGTGTCATGATAATGCTCTAATTTTAAATGTTGGTAAAACTGAATGTTTGTTCTTTGGTTCGAGAAATGCTGGTGAGAGACATCTGATTGTGGACAGTGCTTTAACATCTAAATCATGCACAAAATTTCTTGGAACTCATGTCGACAGTGGACTGACATGGTCAGAACAGGTTGAGCATGTGTATAGGAAATTGAATAAAGCTTATTTTGCTTTATGTAAAATAAAAGATTCGCTGCCAGTTACGTCCCTGATGACAGTGTATTACAGTCTTGTTCATAGTCATTCGTCTTATAATGTTGTATTATGGGGAATTCAGTGGATGTAATAGGGTTCTCATTCTTCAGAAACGAATTCTGAGAATGATGTTCAATATAAACCCCAGAATGTCATGTAAACCTGTTTTCATTGAGAATGCCATTTTGAAATTTCCATGTGTGTATATTTATAGATGTTTAGTGTATTTAAAGGATAATGAGGCTAACTTTTCGAAACTCTCTATGTATCACGATTATGCAACTAGAAGTCAGTCAACTCTTCTTCTTGCCGAAACATCGTACTTCAAAATTTGAGAACTCTCCAACATATCAGAGTATCAAATTTTTCAATACTTTACCTCACCATCTGAGAGTTAAGCCTACAAAAGTGTTCAAATCTGTTCTTAAGTCTTTTCTTCTGAGAAAGGCATATTATTCTATTAAAGAATTTATGGAGGATGATACTCTCTCATGACATGTCCTATATACTGATGTATCTTGTTGGATAAATAAATATTATTATTATTATTATTATTATTAAAAAAAGTAAGTTATTTCTACAACGATGAACTATAATTCGGTGAAAGATGTGGAGGTAAAACACTTTCAAACACTGTCAAAGAACAAAATTCAGTCGGAAAAAATTTAGTTTATTTACCTCAGTAGCTTGAACTCTTATACATTTCGTTAAAAAAACCGAAGTTTTTATTTTTCAAGAACCCGTTTTGAATCTATAGGAGACATAAAAGAGAATTTGCGGCGAGAAATGTAGAAATGTTCTGATGATTGGATTATTCGTTATACTTTGAGGGTGATACAATCAATTTGGATGAAAAATAAATATTTTGTTTCATTTCAGTCCAATTTCAGGTACTTTTGACAGAATAAAAACTACCTTTTATTACTCTAAAATTGATAATGTTGATTTCGTTGATGTGAGAGAATTATTAAAAATAAAGAAGAGAAAACCATGAAGAAATTCACAGCTTTAGGATCACGAATTTAGTATATTTTGAACTGACCGATCTTAATATTTCTTTCATATAATTTATAATTAATTCTCTACTTCATTTCAAATTTTCCTTTAAGCAGTAATCTGGATCTCGTTTGCACTTGTATTTCAAGGTAATTTACAGGTAAGAAGGCTGCTCTATTGCCTTGATGCTTCATTGAGCATATCCTTACTCAAAAAAATATTGAATGTTATTGATATTCAACAATAGTTCTATTCTCTTAGTAAAGGGACTTTATTCTCACGATATAAGTATTTTAATTGAAATTGAACTTTTCTACAATAGAGCAATTGGTTCATTGTTGTACAATTGTAACCAATTGAAATATATTAAATATTGATGTATGAATAGACTGAAGTGAAAACGATTATGAATATAAAGCAGTATATCGTGCGAACATACAGCGGGAAATGTACCTGTCATCGTCAAAATGAGAAGAATGAATTTCTGCCTGACGTTAATTCTACTTCAACTGTCAATTGTCGATGTAGTAAGTGGTCAATGTGGATCATACGTTAACTCGATTAAAAGTCTTCAAGTATTTAACCCGAAAATTGATGACAAGTATTATGATGCTTTTAATCGATCTTATTGTACAGGATGAACACATTAGGTTGTGATGACATCTGAAAAAACACTATTGCTATTGAGTGCAATGATAGTAACTTTTTATAAAAACTGGTATTCGAATCGAAAATTATTTCGTATATTACGCCGTTTCATTGAAGGAGTTATAAAAACAACGCCTCACCTGACCAATCCGTAAGTCCTAGTGCAAACTACCAATCAATGAATTTAAAATAATACAAATAAATCCATTTGTTAATGAGGCTAATTTCTAATTTCAGTGAACAGTTTTTATATTCTCTCGCCAGAGAAAATCTTGTTCAGTGTTACCTCATGTGCATTGCCTGCAAATAACACCACAAACGATAGGCCCGGTTCCTAGAGCGAAGGCTTTCCGGGCGGGTGAATTGCGAAGAGCATAAGGTTGTATAGGACCGACTTTCGGATCAGTCAGCTAAAGCACCGAGTCATTTCGTTTATTTTTTCACGGAATATATGTTAATGAAATCATTATAAAACAGTGATGCAAGCTTCATATTCACTGACGAATCGTAACAGCCATTAATAGACAAGAATCGCGAACGGTCTTTTTCCGAAATATATGCCCCTTTACACTCGCAATATTCATGGTTTCATTCTCGGTTACTTTTGTTCGTTTGACATGGATGAACGGCAAAGTTACGATCACTGTTGGTCTGGTATTGTGCGAAAGCAAAGACGCGAAACTATCTACACCTTTTCGAACTTTCAGGTAGCGAATGTGGAGCCAGTATTGAGTTGAATTCTCAGTGGTTCGTGGAATAAAACAGAAGTTTTTGATAGACCAATACTGTTTCCACATGATTAAGTGTTAAAAGAACGATAAAATGTCAATTTGGATCCTTCCATGCTGCTTTCCAGGCTGTTTTTGGTGCTACATTCTCTAGGATCGATGTCAAACAAACGACTTGGAAAAGGACGATCTCTGAATCCACTTAGGTCCTGAAAAGGCAGTAGATTCTGCACAAACTATACATTAGGTAAGGAGAGATGAACACTATAGGCAATTGCTAAGTATCCTGAAAACACATCTAGGGAGAAGTTACTTGATAAATACAAATGAAGATAATCAAGAATACATTGTCGATGTTAGGGACAAAACCAAGGCTATTTGGGACGTTATTAACAGGAGACTGGAAAGATGAGCCATGACAAGGCAAATGGTAGCACCTTGACAACTGATGATCTGAACTGCTACTTTGCTAACATTGGACCTGACATTCTGAAAAGCAGTCAACCCACAGTCCAGAACTCAATGAATATGTTGAATTTTAGAAGACGAATGCGTCAGTCAGAGATGTCTTTGTCTATTCGTCCAGTCACGTTTCTCGAGCTGCAGAGCACAATAAATAATATGAAAAATAGTAGGACGGCAGATATCTTCGGTTTATCGACATCTCTCCTGAAAGAAATTTTCCCTATATCATGAGATTTTATCAGCAGACTCATCTACCAATACCTGGAAGACGGTATCTTTCCTGAAAAGCTCAAATATGTTAAGGTTATTCCTGTTTACAAAAACCTAAATAATAGTAACAATTATCGTCCGATTTCCATTCTGCCAACTATGTCGATGTTCTTGAAAGAAGTGCTCAGAAGTCAACTGATACAATTTTCGAAAGGGTGCGACGCTTTCAGCGGATTCCAGCATGGTTTTAGATCGGGTAGGTCCACTACTTCAGCCTTGGTGGATTTAATTGATGGAGTTGCTGAGACCTTGGATGGATATAAATACGCGGAAGTTCTGGCATGCGATTTTTCCAAGGCATTTGACAGTGTGATCAGAGACCTTTTATTGAGGAAAATGAAGCTCTATGGTGTGCTAGGTGCTGCTTTGGAGATTTTCGGGTCGTACTTGACGACTTGAAAGCAAAGGGTGTTTTGGAAGAGTGGTTATTCAGAAGAGATAGAGATATGTTAGGGGGTACCTCAGGGCTCCATACTTCGCCCTTTGTTATTTATCATCTTCCGCGAACATTATGGCTAAAAAAACTTGTTTATACGCCGACGATATAACATTCCTCAATGTGGCATCTTCTGATAAGGAACTTCAGAGTTGGTCCATTGAATCCCTGAATCAGGCGAAAAAATGGTTTAGTGTAAATGGACTCAGATGATCTCTTTTGGAATGTGAGGTTAGGACACGCTGACAATGCTTGGAGTGACATAGGATAGTGGTCTTACATGGAGCGACTACGAGGATGATTTACTGAGCAGGCTTGGTACATCGCTATATACCATGAGAAGAATGAAAGAAGTTTCAACACCAGCTATTTATCGCAATACTTATTTCGCCAACTTTAATTCTATCGCAATTTATGCCATTTTGCTCTGGGGGCATTGTGGGAGTGTCCAGAAAGTTGTTCTCATGAAGCAAAAAGAGCCATAGGGAATACTCTGTGGGGTTCCTCGTCGAACTGGTTGTCGTACACTCTTCAACCAGCAGGGAATACTCACTGTTACATCTGCCTTTATACTGGCCTGTTTAAAACATGTCCACACGTATGAGGCTGAATACCTGACAAACTCTGATTTTCATTCCCACAATACAAGAGGGCAACATGACCTAGTAATCGGTTTTCACAGAGTACGAAAAATGTCAGCTGGATTTCAATCATTTAGGTGTTTAATTTTACAATGAACTGCCACGCAGCCTAAAAGCACTCTCTCTATAGAATTTATCTCAGAGACGAAAAAGATACTCCTCACAGAGATTCTATATTCCTTTGAGAAGTTTTTGAACAGTGATATTAATTTTGTGAGATCAGACTCAGTACCTCCTGAAGTGTTTTAGAATTGTTTCCTCAACTGTTATTTGAAAGTTCCTTCCATTGTTCTTATGTATTTTTATTATTGATTGTCATATTGAGTTTTGACAGACTATGTTATATATTTGATGATCAAATAAACATATCACATCATATCAATTCAAGAAACTGCTGTTAAAAACTTAGATTGCAAGAAAGGACAATTTTTGTTGACACCCTCTTCCATTCAGAAATTTGTGTAAACAATGGGGATCAACATTATTTCGCGATCGATGCCCCAATTTGAAATAACAAGGAGTGCAAGGAAACGACATGGAGGTAGAAGTCGTGTTACAACACGACCGTTTTCTTCAATAAGCCGCCCACCGGAATCTCTCAATTACTCCAGAAGAGGATGAGTCAGCTCCTCAAAAGAGGAAATACTACAGTTTGCTCAAGAATACGTCGAATGGGGGACCTGAAGACCTGAACCTTGTTTTGTATTGCTCTCAGGTTCTAGGTACTGGCAATTAGGGACAACTGGTAATGTTCAAAGGCTTTAGAAGTTCAGAAAATACACAATTATAGAGGAGGCACTGTGATAGTTTCAGATAAAATCGCCTTCAACCGCGGAACTCGACTCGTTTTGGTTAAAAACAGAGTTGGGAAAACTTTTCAATTACCCCTCATTACTTTGCTGCTGGTACGATGGAGTTACTAACTCTGCAAGAAATCAATGTTTCCGATTCGTCTGTTTCATCCCCATTCTTGAATTCTTGGACCCTCATCATGATGGTGCCTTCTATGTAGCTATGAACATATTGGGTATGTAGCCACGAAACCGGGATTCAGCAGTAAGTAAAAAATTTGTTAATTAATTTTGGTTGCAGAGGATATGTTCTTCAGCACACGCTAATCGAGATTGATTCTTGAGATGGAGATATGGGCACCTTCAAGGCTTCTTTACATCAATTTACTTTCTTTCAACTTTATGTGAGTAAGTATTTATTCATTATCATACAATGAAACATATTATAATAATGAAAAATTTAACGGGATCATCCCCATTCACGTAATTATAACGAATTAAATAGTTATTGTGACATGAAACCATATTCAAATAATATACAGGGTGCTTCAACGAAAACTAAACAGAGACTATATCTACCAAGATATTCATTTCTGATCAAAACGCAAAACCAGGTCAATTTTTGTTTCAAGGGGTACATCTTTTGGGGTACAATACTTGCCTGAAATATCAACCCCCTAAGCGGGGGTTGCAATCCTTGAACATTTTGAATAGGGAAGATGGGTCGAGTGATGACTCAAAATAAAGGTGGTATCTTTGTCTACATTGCCTTGAACGAATTTTCATTTTTAATTGAAAACTGTAAAAGATACAGGGTGAGCAACTGAAAGATAGGGAAGACTATTTCCCTGAGACTATTCAAGTTTCAGTGAAGTAGAATGGAACAGATCCATGCTGATCAATGGCAGTCTCGAAAAATCCCACTTTTGTGACTTATGACACCGACTAAATTTTTCTCCAAGTATAGTAGAGGAGAACTTCTCAGATTTCAGTCATGAGCAATTCTCCTACTTTGAACTGGGTGCGAATTACGTGTCTTTGAATGTCTAAATTGACCGAATTATGACCTAATTATGTATCACGTGCACTTTCAGCTAAACTGAAGGTATGATATAATTTTAAAATGGTTCCTATTGTATTGGCAAATGATTTCTAGGAATCTTTAGATTATCATTCTCGGAATATATGTTTATTAAGACTTGTCATTACCTTGGAATAATCCTTCATTTCTGTGAGACTACTAGATAGATTGTTTTAGCGTTTTTTTATGATAAATATAATGATATATACAAAGAAAGGAATATTCAATATTCTTTGATTTTGAGCATGTGTTTAGTCTACTCTTATCTTACTATATATCTCTGTTGGAATTTATTATTCATTCATTTATTATAATAGAAAAATATCAACCTAATATCTAAATAATGATGCGATATGATTCTTTCGATAGAAATTTCTTTTCGATAAGACATGAAACGATTTCGATGGGAAAATTCAAATAATCCGTTTGTTCTTCACTTCAGTAGTGATATGAAAATCCCATTTTCAGATAAGTGTCGAAGGAAATTGTATTTTCAACCACTTTACGTAATTGATAAACTACTTCTGAAAGCATTACATTATTGTGTTCCTGTAGACTGTCAAGGACAAAGTTCAGATGGTCATATGTGATATATTGTCATCGAATAATGTTTTATAGATTTTGTTTTACCATCGAAGATAATATGAATGTGAACTGAGGGAAAAATGAAATTCATGACATATGAAAGAAATCTTCCTGGTTATCTAGTTTCAGTGTACTCATCAGAATCATCGTCGATGAGAACCAGAATAGAGTTGATATGATTTAGTTAGACATTCAAGGATGAAACGACTTTTCACTGTTTCGTTCTTATTCTTACCAGCCAGTACCATATACTATTTAAAGACAACCGAATGATATCTTATCTAAACTATCTTGAGAGATATAGAACCTGACAAAAGGCAGTGCCATAGAGACCAGTCTTGGAACAAAGTTAATCTGATTAACGATTCGAAATTAATCCTTAAAAATCATAATCAAAACATTTGATTAATTAATCCTAATCATTAATCATGAATTTGATTGTTTCGTTAACTATGAATTACTTATTTAATTGTTTAATCTATTGAAACAGCAATACCAACAGCTTATACCAAACCATATTTGGTATGCGTAATCGGGTGCGTTATTCACGTTTTTAGTGATCCACTCAATGACCTTGACGTTTCACAAGTGTCCCTAAAAACTCGAACGTGTTTTTAATCAACCATAATTTTTCAACTGTCTGCGTTTGAACCTGTTTTAGACATTGAGTAGCTAAACTAATAATCAAACTTTTTTGTCTCCTGAGAAATTTTGATATGATGAGCGGTTCAATCATAAAAAACAGTTTTTCAATTTCATGATTTCATTTCTTTAACCACCTAGCAAGTCAAAAATATCACATATTGACCATGTTGTCTCTGGCAGATTGTCATTTTATGCTTGACAACCTCTTGTTGACGAAATTATGTTTTCTTGGTTGCTAAATCGGATCAAGCAAATAGGAAATTCAATGTTCAGCAGTACAACAATCGAAAAATTCGAAGAAAAAATATAATAAGTTCTTCACAATGACTATTTAAGAATATGAAAACAGATTGGCGAGTTGGAAACTGAATAAGAGAAAGCAAATCACTTCAGAATAACGATTAATTAGTTTACACCCAAAATTCAACTATAGTAAATGTTCAGAAATTCCACCATTTTGCCGAAGAAAGGAGTTAATCTTCTCAAGGAATTGGATTGGACCCATGGCATTATTTCAGGGTAATTTTTGAAGGAGTTGGGCGCATTTAAAATTCGTAACTCTTCTCCGGTGTCAATTGGAGAAGAGTAAACTCTAGGTTTTAAAGCACCCCAAAGAAAAAAGTCGCACGGTGCCAAGTCGGGAGATCGTCCTGGCCAACTTGCAGGAGCATCAGCTCCCCTTCCGATCCAACGAGTCGCCTACTGTGCATATAAGAACTCGCGAACCGCTAAAGTGAAGTGAGGAGGTGCACTGTCGTGCGTAGACCACATTTCTTCACGTAGTAATACTGGAATATCGTCCAACAAATCCAGAAAAATTTATTGCAAAAAATTCCAATTTTCCTCTCCGTTTAATCGAACTGGAATCACTACCGGACCAATACTGAAATTGTGAATTAACCATACGTTAATTTTGAATTGATTCTGATGATGTGTACTTGTAAAAGCATTTGGATTTTCGAAACTGTACACGTGTACATTGTGAAGGTTAGTGATGCCAGACCTAGTAAAAGTGCATTCGTCAGTGAATAGAATTTTCCTACTGAAGTGGAGATCCTGAGTTCTCTTCTCTTGGATAAATCGGCAGAAAGTCAGGCGATTCTCAGGATCGTTGGGAAGTAATTCCTGAAGTTTCTAAATGTGGTAAGGATGAAATAATTGTTCCTTCAAGACACCATGAATCATTGTTATAGGAACGCTCAACTGCAAACCTAAACGCTGCGTGCTTAATTGTGAGTTATCCTCAACCATTTCCAAAATTTGTTCTTCGCGTTCTACCGTCCTTACTGTTCGTTGTCGTCTTCGACCCAAATTCCTGGGCTTGAAGCAACCATTCTCGCAGAGGCGCCTATCCAGATTTCCAAACGTTTGGTGGTTTGGAACTGTGCGATCTGGAAATCTTTCAGCATATACTCTCGCGCTTTTACGTCCATTTCCTTGATAAAATCCGTACACCATAACCATATCAACCATGTCAGAGTTACTGTACATCTCCGTGCCTAATAGTGATGAAAAATCACCAAAATACCTAGTTAAGAACTTACGGAACACTGTTGTGTCAACAATAGGTTGTCAAGCCTAATAAAATGACAATCTGCCAGTCCACAGAAATAAATCCAAAGCCAACATGGTCAAATGTGATATTTTTGACTTGCTAGGTGGTTGAAGAAACGAAATCATGAAATTAAAATACGGTTTTTTGTGATTGAAGCACTCATCATATCAAAATTTCTCAAGAGACAAAAAATTTGGCAATTAGTCTAGCTACTCAATGCCTCAAACAGTTTTGCTCAGACACAGACAGTTGAAAAATTATGGTTGATTAAAAACATGTTCGAGTTTTCAGGATACTTGTAAAACGTCAATGTCATTGAGTGGATCACTAAAAACTTGAATAACGCACCCGATTACGCATACCAAATATGGTTTCTTTCGATCGAGTCGTTCTCGAATCATTTGAAAAATTTGAAGAAAATTCTTTGGATTTGGTGACCTCTAGCAGCCAAACAAAGAAACTTTTCATGTAGGTAAGTTGGCCTAAATAGATTCATTTCGAGCTGAAGAATCTGTATTATAACGGTAAACATGCAATTCACGGACGCCATGTATAAATGCATTCAAGAAGATGTACGAGGTCTATTTGCTAAGAATAGAAAAGTTAGACCGATATTTAGGGCAGTGATGTCGCAAAAACATTTTTTAACTAAAGTGGCTGCTCTATTATTTGATAGTGCTTCAGTCAGGAAGCTAAGATTAAAGGAAAATCCCTCTGCTGCAATAAAAGAACTATTCGATTTATTCATCCGTTATTCAAAAGATTGTCTTCAAAGTTGGTGCCAACGTATGTGTAGATAGATGCTCGTAGGATTTAGAGGAATATGCTGCTTTAAAATGTATATATCTAGTAAACAATGCAAATATGGAATAGGAAATAAAAATTTCATACATGACAGATGCTCGAACTTGATATTTACACCTGAAGACAAAAAACTAAGAAAGCCATCCCAAGCAGTGATAAGATTAGTCAAACATTTATATAACAGCAATAGAAACGTTACGGGAGACAATTGGTTCAATTCGATGGAATAGGTTAGTCACCTAAGAAAAAAAAAATCTCACGTACGTCAGTGCTTTGGGGAAAAATAAAAAGAAAAAGAACTTTCTTCCTGAGAAGAATCGTGGTCTAGGTAATACTGTGTATGGATTCATAGAAGACATTACCTCTCTTTCGAAAGAACAAAGAAAAATTAAGCTGTTATATTTATTTCGTCACTGCATCATAGTGTTAAACATGACGACAAAACCGGATTACCGGCAGTAAATTCTTTTTATAACCCGACCAAAGGAGGAGGTCGATACCTTGAATGAAAAGTGTGCAAAGTATTCCTGCAGTCGCAGAACACGAAGATGGCTTATTACAATTTTTTATTAAATGGTAGACATATGTAGCACAAATGCCTATATTTAATTCAGTTCCCAGCCGGCAATAATCTAACTAGATTCAACTTCATAGAGTATTTGACAGATGAGCTAGTTTCATCACATCTGCATGGATGATATAAAATGTCATCCTTGAAAAGGCATTTGAAAGAGCTTATACGAAATATTCTGAACTTACCAGACAGCGACCAGAAGAATGAACCAGAAAAGGTAAAGAAAAGAAAATCTTGTTACATTTACCCATCGAAAATGAAAATAAAAACTGCCTCTCTATGTACAAAATGCCATAAGCCAATATGCTTGCAGTGTGCAAGGTAAATTTAGAGAAATTGTAATATTGGCGAAAAAGACTGAATATTCTTGGTATTTATGTTATGTTGATTCTATGCCTTGCACGTTTTTTGTATATGATATATTTTCCTATTTTAATTCCTTTAAATTGTTGATCATATGTTGTAGTTTTATTAAGTCAAGTAAAAAATTCATTTTATCGATCATAAAAAATGTATTTGCCCATCCATGTTCAGAAAACATACTCCACATATCTGCCCTACAGAGAGATTACACTTACTCAAAAAGTGTTCTAACCAGAAGCTTCGAACTTGAACATTTACTACTTATCAATTCTAGAAATTCACTGAGTGTTTTTACAAAACATAAAACAAGTAAGTCGAAAATTCAAGATAAAAATAAGTCAATTCAAATTTGAATATTTTATTGCAGAAACACCTAACAAAGAATTAATTTTTCAGTAATCAAACAGAACACAAATGTAACAAATATTGAACATCAATGAACTTTCAAATAAATACAGAAATAGGTGAAAATATTATAAAAACTTTGTAACTATAGATTGCCCTCTTCAATTTGAGGTTCTTCCCCACAGTGGGCCAAGATATTGGGAGGAGAGATTTCCAGAACAACTGTTTCTTAATGGGCAGTTAGTTCATTCAAAATCTTTTCTTTTTTTTTTTTGTTCAGATCTCGGCATGATCATTTGTTAACTGGCAACTGAAGTTTAAATTTTGGTATTAATTGAATTGGTTCTGAATTGACACACCTTCAGGTCACGGAGAAAAGGTACAGCAATGTTATTATTGCTTACTGCTCCTTGTTCACTGGTTTGGCAAACGTTTTCGAAACAAAGAAAGTCTTCCAAATGGAGAATGAGTGGTTTATTGTACTTACTGCTTCTACTGATTAAATTGACTAAATCATAGAAATCTAATATCTCCTTCGACTTATTTAAGTTTTTTTCGATCAGCCCATGTACCGAGTCAGCCTTCATAAATGAATGGCCAGCTTCAAAAAACTTGAAAGTAATAGTCTCTAGTCCCCATTCCTCATTACCTAGAATACAACCTGCGGTAAAGAGTGTCCAGTTTTTTTTGTGCGGTACAATTGTCTGCCCAAAATACAATATTTTTTATATTTTCTCCAAGAGACTTCATGAAATTATAATATGCGCATACAACATCGGTGAAATTTCTGCCCATAATAGCCTCATGCCATAGTACACACATTCTGTTCATGATTCCTCAAGCTAGCAAATATTTTATTGAAACATATTGGACGACTTATAAAAAAGGAATTCTTTGTCACCATTTTTGGAATTATTTATATCTTCTGCATATCAACTGCGAAAATTTCTTTATCTTTGGCCATTTTTTAGAACAATCTGCTTCATATGCTTTTCTTGTTTCAGTATACCTTCTCTTGTGTATTTCATAGTTTCGACAAATTTCACAGTTCGTATCATCTTCTTCATTTACGTTTTCATGGTGGACATGATTCTTGTGCAATAAACATGATGGACATTTATATTGTGATGGTTTAGTGAAGCCAATATTCTCCTGATGATAAACCTTTCTCTAGGTTTCATATGAAATTTTCTTTTCAGGAGTTTTTCATTCAAATCTTCCTACATCTTATACACCGAGATGTCGCTTGTAAGATACCGTCTGTTAAGACCATGTTTCATGTTATAATGTGAAACTACTGAATGATATCTCGCAATACGAGCTTTGATGTTTTTATAATTTCGTTCTGAAATTTCTTTTCATCTTTTCACCACGTTTAAGTCCTTTTTTATCTGTAACACACTGAAACTCCAGTTTTTTCAGAAACTCTGTTACCATAGCATCAGATGAATGTCCAATTATGTGCAAAAACATTGTTTTGCATACGGTTTGTGTTTTATTTGTTTTTAAGTATTTCCCTTCTACATTCATTGTTTCATTGAAATCGGTAGATTTTTCTGCGATTTCTCCATTTGAATTTGTGATTTCTTCAGTATTCTCTCTATTTATATCTATTACCACTTGATCTATAACTTCATTATGCTTTGTGTCTTCCTGCTCCTCGGTATCTTTCAGCACAATACCATTCTGTTCTGCTGTGATTGGTGTTAAAGGTAAAGCATAAACTACAGAGCACTCCCTATGGCCGACGGCGTCTCTTTTACAGAACTTGACAGGCATTTTCTTGAGGTATTTTGCAATGAAGAGTCTTTTCTCTGCAAAGTTAAGTGATTTGAAGTAACTTAAAATAATTCTCCTTTGTTCTCCTGAGATATTTCGGGAGCAGTTTTTCCACAACTGTCTGGACATGGTGGACGTTAAATCTTTGTTTTAGTTCGATTTTACGTTTGTTTAGTCCGAGGTAACTATATCTCTGGTACGGTGCTAGGTTGTACATTTTCTGTCTCTACTTGATCCTCTCCACCTCTGATTTCTATTTCTGGTACGCAGATTCAGGTGCATAATCTGCTGGTAACTGGTCTTCTTCAACTTCGATTTTCATTATCTTCTCTGAAATATTAGGTTCAGTTTGGTCAGTACTGATAATTCTTATTAAATTAATCATGTCGCCATCAGTATTTTCTAGTGAATCACAGCATTCCAAACTTTCTTTCAGCTGATGTAGTGTTTCATTTTTTATTCTTTTTAGAAATGAGCTGTGTTCAAATTCTGTTGGTTTTCACCAGATATCACCATCATTTCAATACAAACGGCTTTTTTTGCGGCTTTCGGTATTTGTTTCTGGAGGAACTGCTAATAAATCAACAAGTTTTCGCTTCCGTTTGATGGACTATAATTTGGGTCCGCATCCGAATCATCCATTGGCGAAACAGGTGACAAACTAGATGAAGTTCGACCTGTCGCCGTTTCAAGTGCCATATTGAGAAGACGCTCGCTCCGCTAAATCATTATTGCAGCACTGAAAAAGAGCTTGATTACATCTACTCCGTATCGTAGTCAAACGACAAACTGCAGAACCACCACACTAATATGATTTAAGTACGCAAAATAAGAAATCATGTGATCTTACTCTGCATTCTGATTGGTGTTGGTTACTCAATTCAGAGGGTAAGAAGTTATACTTTCTTGGAGGATTTGTCTATTCATTGCTAGTAAGTTGACTTACTAAGTTTTTGTTTTGTAGTTATTGAATATCTCACTCGCGGGTATCTACTTACACCAGAGTCATCCTGCTCAAGTAGAGTAAGTAGACATACTATATTTCGAAGTATCAAGATCTTCTGAGAAGCATTTAATATTGATATATTTTAACTATGAAATGAAAAGTTACTTGGTTTTTCGATTGATATTTTATAATTTATAATCAAAAAGCCTTGCCTCCTAAAAAGTAACTATTCATAAATTCTAAACGGATAGATATATTTCAAATCTGAAAGAAGCATCTTGCAGACTTTTTTACGAGGAATCCAGTGGTGTGAAAATTTCGAAAACGAAGTATGTTGACTTACTTGGTATTTGTTTTGCAAGGCAGATATGTACGTACAATATTCGTTTTTTCTTATAATTTGTAAGCATTGGAAATTCATTCTGAATAAAAATATAAGAAAACATTAAACCCGTGTTTAACGGGGGGAAAAACCAATAATTATCGTGCCGATTGATTCAATAAAAATTCTTTTCAAGCAGGAGTCATTTTGACGAATGGTCACCGTTTACGTATATCAAATGAGCAACACCAGTTAAGGGTTAAATCCTTAAATCAGGATGATTACGAATATTACTTAATCATGATAAATAAAATCTGATAAAAATAAATCAAATTGATGTATTCGTTAAAAAATGAATTGATTAACGCCAGCACTGTTGGAAACCATCTCTATCAGAGTTTGCCATGACATAGATAGACTAAACAAAGCTAATTGAGTGAAATATTTGGCCTTGGCTATCTGGTTCTTCTAATACCTATATTCGCTTCTTTAGGCGGAAGTCGAAAAATTTTAATCTTCGGTTGAGTTGTTATAAATGAAAATTCGAGAACGAGTTCCGAATGTTATGCAATAATTCAGTAAAGTGAACATTCTTGTTCTTGAAAACGCAATTCCAACTTACGTCGGCTTGTATTTGTTACAAACGTATACTATAATGATTTGGATGATCTAAAATGAAAAATACTCAATACTGAAGGAACTAACAAGAAGGAAAACAATAATTCAATTGTAATAAAATGGAAATCGAGATTGTGTCCTTGACATGAATCTTAAAATAGTTCTCATAAAAATATGAAGAATAGGAAGAAATATCAGGAAATGCTGCGTTTTTGAAATACAGGGTGTTGAGGTTTCGGAAAGAATATTTTTCCTTGTTAATTTCTCCAATTGTCGAGATATCCGAAACTTTGATTACTTTTTATGTAGTGGTGTGACTAAAAAATTTGATCAGAATTAATTTATTCACTCAGAAACGATTAAAGGTTTGTATAAAATACAAGGAACGAAATTGTTTGAACGAAAAATTAGAAATTTATAACGAGTAAGGTCAGATGAGGTCTGAAAACAGTTCTGGATAGAGAGAAGCATGAAATCGAAAAAATATCTCCCTTTACGGACAAAGTTCTTAATCGTATAAACCATGGATATCCAATATTTCTAATTTGAACGCAATACCTAGAAAATTGAAGAAGTTATTTACAAAGGAAAATATTTTTCCCGAAATTTTAACACCCTTTGTCAAGAAAACGAAGTATTTCGGGATAAGGAAATATTTTCCAATTCAATGATGTTTTTGGGAAGACTATTCCGAGTTTCAAGGATTGCCTTGTCGCTTAATCTAGATTACCTCTATAAATGCCCATTTAGTTTATATCTGTTAATATTATCAAAGCGATTTATTGAAAAATATAAATTCATCACCCGGTAATTAACTAATGGCAAGCAATGAATTACAGTCGCATAATATCCTCGAATGATTTATTACGATAGCATAATTTGTTATGAAAATATATAATTATAATATAATTTATAAGTATATACACAAGCATAAAATACGAAAAAAAAGTGTTATACAGGTTGTCCGCGCTAAAGAAGTATCTGGGGAACGGCTTCATCAATCAATTTCAAATTTTTGCATCAGAGTAAATATACTGATCTTCCGAGTTGTACTTGACATCAACTACAACTATTTCAAAATCATTGTGTAACTTTTTCATTTTTTTGTTAAAGGGCATCCTCTTTCAAGCATCTTTCATTAAGATTTGTCCTATCTAAAATTAACTGCTATTATATGATATTTTTTTATCGCAATTTTTGGAAATGTAGTGACATCTTCTTTGCACAAATTCGACTCAGATTTGAGAAAGATTAGGTTAGATTTTTTTTCTAGTGTAACGAGAAAAGAATCATTTCTGAGGGTAACGTACTTTTCGATGCTATTTTATACAAAGGATGATCAAAAATATTCTGTCTGCTCAATAAAACTGAATTGTCAAAGAAACGTTCTTGTCAAATACGAGAACCTATTTTGCCCACTTTGTTAGAACCATATTTTGAATTCGTATTAGGTTTTCCTATGCCAAAAATTTCTCCTTCCCATTTTTTTCGCGGTTTTATCAGAAATCTGCAGTTGAAAAATTAAATCATTTAGGTCGTGAAACAAAGTTGCTTTAATTTCTATGCTAGTTACCATGTTCCAAAACGCTTTATGTGAGGTTCGAAGAACTTCGGCCTCTGTTTGACGTTTGGAAATCATGTAAAATAGTAATAACACTAATTTTATTTGTGTATAGGTTTTTTTAATGAAATGGTAGCTAAATACTCAAACGAGGATATAATGAACTAGTTCATGGTCAATGTCAACAAGTAATAAGTCGAAGTTGTGGAACATTTAACGAATTTACAACCAATTTGCTGGAAACCATTCAGAAAATTACAAATTTTATCGCATATGGAAAACAGGCAGCGGAAAGGGCAACAATGACGACCTTGCAGTAACGGGTTTGAATTCTTTCTATGCGAATTCGTATGGTTCAGTACGTGCTGACGAACATCAATTAATAAAATTTTTGACAAAAATAATTTCTACCCATACGAATTCTCATTAATATCATTGACGAATCCAGTAGACGAGGTAGCGAAATGTTGATCTTTAACATTCAAGAACGCCCAGACTTCCTTAAAAACATTATGTGGACTGATGACTCCAAATTATCCAGAGACGGTATTTTTAATCGGCATAATTCCCGTATCTGGGCCGTTGAAAATCCACATCAAACATGGGAGCGAAATTTCCAGCATCGATTTAGCTTTAATGTATTCAATAAATGTTACAAAACTAGAAAACCGAGAAGGTTTGAAATCCCGGGGGAAATTTTTTTAATATTGTGAAGAAATATTGTGCTCTGAGACCTTGTGATACTGTACTTAACTTGATAATTTGCCCAAACAAATTGAAATGCTATAAATATTTATATTAATATGATGTGAATACAGATGTTTCAATAAATAACTTGTTTATTGTTTTTCAGATTCAATTTATTCGATTTTGATTTACACTTTGCGGTCGTGGAGAAAATACAGTCAATAACTCGTTGAGACCGAAAAACTCTTTACTTGGGATGTCCACTCGTATCGAATTTTGTCATTCTAATCAAGTTATAGAATATACAGGATGCGGCAGCATAACTTCCTTCTCTAAACTGCGCGCCATTCAGTCAGTTGATGTCGTAGTAAAGTGCTAGTGGTAGTTCAGAATCGCTTTAATTCAACCCCTTTGGCTCCTTCCCCGAACCGGAAATCAATTGTTACGTGGGTCACTACGTTCAGACAAACTGCAAGTGCGACGAGACGAAAAACTGGAGTCCTTCGGCCCATTAGATTACCTGAGAACATTGAGGTAGTGAGAGTTTTAATGTTGCGATCACCACGGCGTTCTGCGTCTGCCCTTGGACTTTCCGATCGTTCTGTGAGACGAATTCTTCATGATGATCTTCATTTCCATCCATACAAGATGTCGATTGTGCAGGAACTTTCTGAACGTGACTTGAATTCTCGGAGGAATGCATGTGAGGTTCTTATGGAAGTCGTTCTTCAGGAAGCTATTGTTTTCTGAGTGATGAAGCCCATTCTTATTTGTGTGGATCCGTCAATGAACGGAACATGCACTACTGGGCTGACACAAATCTTCGACAATTGCATCAAAAGCCTTTACATTCACCTAAAGTCACAGTGTGGTGTGCAATTTACTCAGGTGGAATTATTGGTACCTGGTTTTTTGAGGAAAATGAAGTCACAGCGGCAGTGAATTTGGACCAGTATGTAAATATATTACACGAATTTTGTTTTCCCACGCCTAGATGATTTGGACTTAGGGGACACTTGGTTCCAAGAAGACGGTGCTACGACACACACTTCCTGAGCCTCGATGGTTCTTTTGAGAAACACTTCCCAAGACGCCTCATCTCAATTAGGGGCGATTTGGAGTGGCCGGTCCGGTCTCCCGATTTGATACCTTGTGATTTTTTATAGGGTGTTTTGAAATATATTATTTATGAGAACCGTACAAGGATCCTACAAGATTTGAAGACCAAAATCGAGGAATAAATTGCCAACATAACGCCTGCAATGCTGGTAGAAATGGGTTTTACTCAGTGTATGGAGAATAGGGACCGTATTCTACGTGCTTTGATCTTCAAAACTAAGTAAAATAATACTTTATGTATGTGTCTACATTACAACAAAATAAATACAAAGGGAATAAGAGCTAACCCTATTTATTCAGTTTTCTGAATTTCATAAATGAAAAAAATGATTGTAATTTTCTAGATTATGTTCTCCAAATTAGTCGTAAATTCGGGTACTTTCCGTTAGATGTTCTGTAAGTTCGACTTATTATTTGTTGACGTCGATCATGAATGATAAATAAATAAATGAAAGGAGGGTTCCAGTATCTATTTGCTCGTTTATTATACATAGAACATTGTGGATCATAGAAACTGGCTTCGAAATTCAATTCACTCTGTCTGTTCCTATGTTCCACGGCCTAATAATTCAATTTTTCGAAGGAACTGCAGGTTTTTAATGAAATCAAGAATAAAATAAAGACGCGCTTTTTAGGTATGGGGAAACCTAATTCCAGGTTTTGTTTGAAATTCGGTTTTGATTAAGTGAAAAATAATAAGTACTTGTATTAGAAAAACCGTTCTTTTACAATTTAGTTTCATTGAGTTGACGAATTTTAAAACCCTGTATATTAAATAGTATGGGAAAGTACGTTGCTCTCAAAAATGACACTATTCTTGTGATATAAAAAAAGCTATGATCTCCCTCAAATCTGAGTCAATATTTTTGGCAAAGAAGATGACACAAATTCCAAAAATCTCAATTCGAAATAGTAAAAATCTTAACATAAGATGCTTGAAAAAGGATACCCTTCAATACTTTAGGGAGGACACCCTGTAGTCTGGTTCAAATTGGTGTTCATTCTTGTTATGATGTCGAGTATAGGAAATAGTATTCAGTTTTTCCGCAAATAATTGAGATATTGTCAAAGATTTTGAAATTATCTAAGAGCTTCTCAAAGAGGACGGATTAAAATGTCCTAAATCACGAAATTCCAATTCTCTCTCTCTTATTTGAAATGTTAATTTAAGTGAGCACAAAATATGATGTTTCAGTGAATCGGTAGTTTTCAATATTCATACTTAATAATATAAACAATGTTTGAATAACTTTAAGACTCAATTTTGTTCAGTTAATGTGTGAGAATAGCTCCAGAAAGAGAAAATGTTTAGAATTGTCATTCAAACATTTTTGTAGTCTTGATTGAAGATGGAATTTCGGAATTTCCATCTAACTTTTGGAGAAATTAATTAACGTAATATGACCTAGCAGACTTTTTTATGTTTAATGCTGTGTACTATAAAGATAATGTCAACTAATTTTATGTATCGCAGAGCAATTTTTGGAATTAATATAATTTCGATAGTTCGGGTTACATTGTAATTTTTGAAGTGAATTTTCTTATATTTAAATATAGCTCAAGTCACAAATATATAATGAACTTTCCATTAGAAAGAATTTTCAAAATCAGTTGATTGTTTAAAAAGTTTCATGAAGAATAAAGAATTCTCTTTTGATTCCCTCGTCGGACCAGCATGAAGTAAAGTGTGCATTATTAGGCTGTGAATTATTTTCCGCGTAAATATCTTCTAGATTGAGCATACGTGCCTGTCGCGCCGGTCGTCTTTCGTGGTTGCAATCAAGAAGAGCCCTGTGGTCCAACTAGTTTTCAAAATTCAAATTAATAGATTGTTTCCCACGTCCGTCCTTTCTTGACCTTTAAGGTCTGGACTTGTCAATTTGGACATTTATCCTACAACTAGTTACAGTAGCCTCTAAACATATGGACATTCGAAACACCCATACCTTCGCCGGACTCGAACTGGCAGCAGCATGTGTACAGAGTGGAAAACATGTGTTCTTTCTACTAGACCACATGCGGAGACATGATGAGAAGTAATCTGTAGGATATTTTTGTATTGAATAGTGAGTGCAAAACACCATTATATTCTTCACTTTTAATAGTTTCATATCATTATTTTGAATTTTATCGACACGAAAGATGACAACCACTGTTTCATGTTTTTTATGCGAGTTTCCCAGGAATAGGCGAACATGTCACACTACATGAGTGGTGTGGAAAGAATTGAGGTGTCTGTTTACTCTCTTCTTGAAGAGGGCAAAATTGTAGGATGTTGGGAAGATGTTGGACAGAAGCGAGTTATACAGCTTAACGGCCCTGTAAATGAAGGAATTTTCATAGAGAGAGGTTCGAGGGTCGTTGAATGTACCGCTATATGATGAGAACTCCTTGCTAGCCTAGTGTTGCGGCAAAACATGAGCTTTTCCGGAACAAGGTCTTTCAGCTCGTTGGAGCATCTTCCGTGGAAGTACCTTTAAAACAGAGAAAGGTCAGCAACTTGTCTTCTGACAGCCAGCGGTTGGAGATCGCGGGTGATCAATGAGGCGGACAGCCCGTTTTGCAACATCCATCCAACATCCGCAACGAATGTTTGGGCGCAGATTTCCATGGGAGCAATATTCCAAAGCAGGTCGAATCTGCGCCTTATATAGAAGCAACAGCTGAGATGACGTGAAGTATCGCTTGGCTCTGAAAAGAAATCTAAGTTTAGCTGATATTCCTGTCAGCAAAACCCATAGTTAACCGTTATTCCGAGAAGGTGCATCGAATCTTTAGATGCAATTTGTAGGTCTTGCATCATAAGAGGAGGTTTTCCAGCGGGGACTTTTCTAGACAAAGTAGTTCTTCTGTAAGTCAGAGTCTAAGTTATTAATTCGTTGACATCTCTGAAGCTGAGATTCCGTAGCTGCAATCGGCCGCAGATTACTGAAAGAGGAAACCAGGGTACAATCATCGGCAAACCCCATCTCTGTAGATGACAGAAGATCGTTTATCTGCAACAGAAATAAGATTGGCGAAATAATGGATCCCTGAGGTACTCTTGCTTGCAACCAGAAACATTCAGATGTTATACCGTCGACCATAACTTCTATTGATCTATTTGAAAGAAAGCTACTTATCGAACCCCGCAATTTTTCAGGAAGCCCATATGCAGCAAGTTTGTTCAACAAGGCTGCATGCCAAACCCTATCGAAGGCTTTAGAGATGTCGAGGGCTATTGCTCTATATTTCCCATGCTTTTCCATTATTGATGTAAAACATGAGTGACGAAGGCGAGCAGATCTCCTGTCGATCTTTGCCTGCGAAAACCATACTGACGGTCGTTAATAATTCCCTGCAACTCAAGATATTTGATGAGTTCATTATTCATGACTCTCTATATCACTTTGGACATAATGGGAAGAAGTGCAACAGTGTGGTAGTTTTGGGGTAAGGACTTCTTTCCTTTCTTTGAGATCGGTTGAATTCTCGCTATATTCCAGCTGCTCGGGAAAGTCTGGTTTTCATAAGAAATCTGAAACAGGTGGTTAAGAATGGATGCCAGTTCGGGAGCACACTTTCTCAGGACAATTGGCGGTATTTCGTCTAGACCAACAGCCTTCTTGCAGTTCAGCTGCTCTAGAGATGTTCTCACAGTGCGGACTCTGAACTTGATTTTTGCCATCGAAAAATATTCCTTATGATTACTCCTCTATGGCTTGGAAAAGCCAGGACAATAACAGAAGAATACTGTTTAACATTAGTGGATCGTTTGAAAAAGAGTTGAAACATAGACGCTTAGAATATTAAATTGCATCTCCGCACAATTTGTTGTGGCAAAATAACACAAACTGGGCTTCGAGTGGATTCCTCATCCGATCTCTATTCCCACCATGCCATTCTTTGAAAACCTTTTGAATATCTTTGTTTAGGCCGCTTCCTTCTGAAGAATATTTCCACGCCAATCGTTCCATTTTTCTTCTCATCACTTGAATGATCTCATATAATCCCAGAATCGTCTCCGATTTCAATTGTTTATTTCCGCTTGGTTTCTGATCGGGTCAATCTTGATGAATTTTGGTTTTCAGTATATTTGGGTACAAAGCTTTTAGTAAAGTAATGTGTGTTTGTACTTTGCGATAAGCCTGAGTTATTTAGGAGATATTTTGTGTAATTTCCAGCGGTTTGATTCGCTTAGTGATTTTTTTTCGAGATTATAGACTTTTACGGCTTTGGAACTTCTGCTTTTGCTTCTCCTATTGGACATTCTAGACACCTTAGCAATTATTGAAGCGGGGTTCGCTGCCTTAGCTGTTAATATTGTTATGATTTCGAGTTTTCTCATTGTGCAGTTGCATAGCATTTTGTTTTATTCATAGTTTCTTTTCTTTCATCTCTTTACCTCTCATAGAACCGAAACAATTCATTTTGACAGAAAACTGTCGGGAGGAACCCGAAATTTTTTGAAGTAACCTTCTGAAGAAACCCGGCCAGGGGTATCTTTTGTATAGGTTCGGTAGTGCCATACTTTTAGGGAAGATCAAGTTTTGAAACCTACATGGAGGTCTATATTTAAAGCACATTTAATTTTCTGCTAACCAGTATTGAGGCAGAATTGATTCAATTCTTAGAGACACACAACTTTTGGAGGAGCATCTATCCATGTCAGGATTTCAACATAGGCAGAACATTCTGCAAATGAATTTTCAGCAGCTCTCGAACTTTTTTTCATTTAATCAAGTGTATTATGTAATTCTGTGTCTTATTTTGGACTAGAAATTTTCAGGATAATTTTTTCAAATATTTGATGTCTATTTTGCAATGAAATTGAACAATAATCAACCTAAGTAGTTCTTTGCATTCTGATGTGTATGAACATTTTAGATTTAATTCTATATTTTTCTGTGAAAAGTTAACAATTCATTATGCTTTTTTTAAAAATATGTACAAGTTTCTTCGAGTTTTCATCTTATAGCTTGAGATTGTTTACAAAAGGTGAATAGTATTTATTTTTCTAGCAAGTGGTTGTTGATTACATGACCTTATTTTCCGACCAGAGCGTATTGAAAATTGATGTCTAGTAAGTCATTAGAGGATAACAATAAGAAATGGCATAGTTAGATGACAATACAACCTCTTCTTCATTTCGGTTACTATGGTGGACCAAGAATACAGTCAGAAATAAATTTTGAGGATGATCTGTATATAGACATATTTAGGTTAATCGAGTATACTGTTTCCTGGCATTCTCCATTATTTTCCGCTTCGTTAGTGTGTCATGTTTGGCGCCGTTATTATTTTAACGAGATGTATTTCGTTCTGCACCTAAACAATGAAATAATCCTATACAAAGAAAAAAATTTTAACATTAAAATTCAGAAGGAATTTGGCAATTGAAGAGATAGCATTTCACGCCAAACTTTTGTCACTAGAAAAAGACATTGTTAATTCATCACAGGACAAAACAGAAACAGACGAGCCCTGGTATTATTCACTTTATACTTAGATTGATGAAAAGCTTATTGGTGAGTATTTCTAGATGATAATTATTCAGTTCATTTAATTCTCGTCTTCATTGAAGTTAAAATGAATTATTGGTAAAGAATAATAGTAGGAAGTGAAATAACCTTGATCCTATACTTATTATACCACTATATGCAAATGAAATGTCGAATTTATTCAAAGAAGGAAGATAGAAATATTTACCTGCGGTAAACTATATCTTGTATCATGATTTTTATTGATATCTTAGTCATTCCTTTTTAATGAATTTGTTGCCAGTTTTCGGGAAATTCATTCAAGAACCATATTTCAGCTTTCAGCAGTAATGTGGAAACAGTGCGAGGTAATGAAAAACTAAATTGCTATGATCGTGAAAGATTTCTTTTTTTCCAAGTAGCAAACAATGTTGCCAACTAATTTTTGAATTTCCGCAGTGCAGCCTCACTCGATATCTCGGTTGAAACATTCTTTCAGTCTACAATTTATTTGATAAGCTATAAGACGTTGTGACTTGTCAACTATTGATAATCGAGGTCCGACGAATATGCTGGCGCGTTATGATGAAGCAGCCAATCACCACTTTCCCAAAGCCGTGGCGTGTTTGTTCTATTGCGTGATTCAATCTTAGCTTTGACTTAAATTTGTTTGGTCTTTGAAAGACTTTTTATAGTAGAGATTAATGTTTGGTGATGATAACCATAAACCCACAATTTATCACCAATGATCTTGATATGATGTTCATCATTGACCATTTCCAATTGTTCTGAGTGATTTCAATATGACACTCATCCTTCAGCAATTTTGGAATTATCCGGCACACTCAAATTCACTTGATATTATTACTCGAAATAAAAATAAGATTATATAAATGTACATTGAAGTAATGTTATCGTCACTTTTCGCCGTGGAAGGCTTCCAGGACGTAGGCCACTATCAACAGATGAGCGACCATCTTGGAACAGCTTTTTATTTGAGTTTTGGTCATACATTCGTCCCTTCTATCCGAAAATGACAGAAAATGAAATTTCAACGGATTATGAACAATCACACATCTATAATAAACCAAGGTCTTTTGCCGGTAACAAGCGCTTCTTGGGAGTGTGTGAAGATTCTCTGGTTTAGTGCACGCTTCAAAGAGTTCGCTCGAATGCTCTGGAACGAAATACAATATAAAAACTACGGTACTATTAATAAAATTATTTTTTTTCTTCACTGAGCATAAAGGACTCACTCGTTCATTCCCTTGGTTGATGAATCCCATCGCCACGGCATGCCTAGTATACACGATGGCAACCGAATATGGAACAAAATGTCGAACGAGTAAAGAGCAGAAGAGGAAAGAAGCTGAACAGAAAGTCATTATGAGAAATGTGATTAACCTTGCCTCTGACGAAGTTGGGTCGGATTCAAATTCAACCCCAAATTTGACAGAAAAATCTGAAGTTGGAGACAAACAACAACCAATTGTAGACAAGAAATGTGATGACATGGGAGAAAATTGGGAATTAGGACTAACGAAAGGACTGCTCTAGACCTGTAGGTGAGAGTGTTATCTCTAGAAGGTTGAAGAGTAAACTCTCAGCTGGTCCCGACCAGTTTCCATCGAGATAAGTCAAGTCTATTTTGCATTGCGTCTGCGCTCCGATTGTTCACATTATGAATTTGTCTTTCGTGAACGGAAAGTTCCCTGCTAAACTTAAATTGACAAGAGTCGTTCCCATTTATAAAAAGAAGGATCAGACATCTGTTGAAAATTATAGGCCAGTTGCGCGCTGGCAAATCGACTGCTTCGGCAACTGGATCCTTTCATGACAAAATCCTTCGCTTTATGGAGGCAGTGGAGTGTCCTGTTGGGATCTTTTGTGATCTCAGCAGAGCATTCAACTATGTTGTTCATAAAGTATTACTTTCTAAGTAATACGACTTCGGGATTAGAGGCGTGGCGCTTCAATGGATCAGATCTTTCCTAGATGGAAGGAGCCTGTACGTGTCGCTCAGACATAAAGAGGTGGGGAATGTCAGGGAGGTTGTTTCACGGAGTGTTGGTGTAGATGTGGGAGTGCCGCAGGGAGCGGTCCTTGGGCCAGTCCTGTTCTTGCTGTATATCGATGATGTGACGTCTGTGTCGAAAGGGGAAGATTTCACGATGTACGCGGATGATATCAACATTGTTCTTTCGGATTAATCTTATAAGAATTGAAATATCTTCACACTTCAATTTTGAAAATTCTTATTTGTAACATTATATATTTCTTATTATCGATTTCAGGGATAGCAAATAAGGAAAATCAATCTTCAAAAAATACAAAATACAAAATAGAAAACATTGACAATGTTTCAGTAGGTTTCTCGAAGTCGTATAGCACAAATTTTGTAATTATCGATTTATCCAGTTTTAGTATACTTCTTATGACACATACTCGATGGTCACCCTATATACTAGTACTCTCATACATCGCATTCCGATTCATTCATAAACGTATAAAACAGAAATACAAGAAATTCTTGGTACAACCTATTACTAAAATTTTCAACATGGCACTGTTAAGTAAGAGGTTTCCAACCAGATTCAAGACTGCCGTTGTAACTCAAGTATATAAAAAGGAAAAGAAAAATCGAATTTCGAATTATAGACCGATAAGTCTGATAAATATTATGGCAAATTTTTGAGATCGTTTTGCATGAGAGTATATACAGCGCATTTGTATTTAGAATATCTGCTTTTCAATATGGGTTTGTCAGTGAAGTCAACCACTACAAACTCATGCATTTTTTTCTGAAAATGTGGCTAGGGCATTTGAAACAAAAAATCAGCTAGATGCCCTCTATACTGATGGTGAGAAAGCTTTTGATAAGTTGGGTCACAATAAACAACTAAGTAAGCTCAGTGAAGCTGGTTTTTCAAAGGGGCTTTCGAATTTATTAGATCCTACCTAACAAATAGGAAACAGGTAGTTAAGGTGGGTGAATGTCTCTATGAGGAAATAACTATAACATCTGGCGTTCCACAAGGTAGCATCTTGAGCCCGCTTCCTTTTACTATATTCATAAATTCACTACCTGACTGCATAAACATCTCAGCCTGTCTTTTATTTGCCGATGACTTCAAGCTGTTTAGCTTTATATCGAGTCTAGAAGATACTTTCGAGCTAGGAGCTGATTTGGATAGAGTCGTGAACGGGTTTCGGGAGAATAAAATATTCCTCAATATTCCTAAATGCTCAGATATGACGTACACTCGCAATAAAAACACTATCGAAAATGATTATTATATAGAACTGAATATACTCGAGCTTAAGACTGAAACTCGAGACCTCGGTGTCTGCTTTCAGGCAAATTTCAAGTTCAATAATCACAACACCTATATTATTAACAATCACAAGGTTTTGTCATTCGAAATTCGAAGAACTTCGGAATTTCTACTGTTGTTAGACCGTAAAAATCTTTGGTTAGACCTCATTTAGAATATGCGACCCAAATATGGATGCCTTCTACCCAGTTCTTAGGTATTTATATATAAGAAGGAATGGACTTTACCCCTTTAGGATTTCAAATATGTCCATGTTGGTCACTTATAATTCTGAAGCACTAATAGATAGACCCAATAGATAGGCTGTGATATTTTTATATAACATAATAAACAATCTCAAGTACAAAAAATGTAATTTTATAAGTATTTTACATTTCAAAGTTCCCCAAATCAATTTAAGGATACTGAATAAGAATGATGTATTTGATGTAAAACCAAGCAGTGTTTCTCCAATTAACTGCATGATGAGGCTGTGCAATGAAATCAGCGAAACATTCAACTTTGAGCTCTTTCGTATTGGCTTAGGGAGCTGAGGGCGCTGATGGGTGCCCCCTAAGGCACTACAAGTGCCTCGAGGGAGCTCTATAGTATCTTTGGTTCCTCAGCCATTTTATTTTAATATAATTTTTTTTCAATTGTTTCAATATGGTTGTTGGTAGTTTAGGTTAGTATTAGTATTGTGTAGTTTTTAAACTTTTTCCTTTCCTCCTTGCATGTAATAACCAATCTATTGGTGTTTGTAAAGAGGTTTAATGAATAAATAAAAAGTTAATAGTCAGTTTGATAGAGCTGAACCATCAGCTTTTCAAGCCATGAATGGAGCAAAGACTGCAAAACAAAACTTGCGTCGATATGTACGCCTGACAATCAAAAAAATCCTTAAAATTGATGGCCCAGCTTATGATAATTGAGGTTCATGACGACTATATGCTGCCCCAATGCACACACCCTGGCTGTGACGAGCACCGTGAAAAATGGTGCATCCAGTGCCTCCAAAATAACTAGTTTTTCTGATTTATAATATTAAAAGTAATAAAATTTAGGGAACATTAGATTTGACGTATGAAAACATCATAATAGTATTCTAGGGTTAAATTTATATCAAAGTACTTTTACTGATTCTTCGACGTATGTTTTCGAACATACGTTGTTTCGACGAATTTAATTGAAGAAACTATTTTTGATTCTTAAAAAGGAGTAAAATTTATGAAAAGGCATGAAAAGTTTCTTATGACTCAAAAAATCTTTCCCTGCTGTTTCATTCTACTGTACTCAATACTCAATAATGAGCCTGTGTATTATGAAAAAATATTTTGTTAGGTGATTTTTATGAGAAATCGAATTAATGATCCGAAATCCTAAATAACTCGAAAACTGCAGTGGCTAGCTTAACTCTGTTAAGTGTGTTTTTTATAACTATCATTTTTAATAGGGTTACAGAGATCGAAATCTGTCTACTCTGTACATTTTATCTTACAATGAAAGTTTCTTGAATTTATCCTGCTGAACAATTCAGCCTTCCCTGAATTAGGAACTTCTTCCCTGATTTCCACAAAATTCTGTGTTCCTAGTATGATTCAGTTTTCTTATCACGTGAAATTCAACCTTGGTATATGGCACGAAATAATAAAAGCTCCACATAAAATGCGACATTCTTAATTTTCTGCATGGTAAATTACGAAAATTATGTAAAATTATTTTGATAACCTTCAAATAATTAATGGACTGCAGTATTTAATAACATAAGAGCAACGATATCTGTGTGATCGAAAAGTCGTTAGAATTTTAAATAACGATATAAAATTCTTCAAATTTATTTAATTTACTTCGAATTACTTCCTGGTGCATATAAATACACTCATACTAATGCTTTTTCCAATTTTCGAAATATTTATTATATTCGCCAAAAGTCAAACGACGCCAAATCAGGTTAATAGATCATATTTGGATCGATTAAAATGGAATTTTTCATGAAAAAGTCTTGTACAACCAGATCCGTTTGGGATTTCACAGTAACGTGATGAGAAAGCCAATAAATTTCAAGAGGCCATCTAACTTGGCTTCTTGAAGCTTAATAATTTACTCAAATAACGAGTGACTTCCAAATAATATTTTCTACAACTGTTTGATCTGGTAGTCGGAATTTATAGTGGACAACACCGCGATTTTCGAAGAAAAATATCAACATAACCTTATTTTCAAATTTTGATTTGGCACACTTCCAGGTGGCTTGCTATTGTTACCAAGTACCTTTCCGAACATATTCAACGTTTAAGAATACCTCAAAAATGAATTAACATTTGGTGTCAAGTGTGAACAAGCTTAACTGAATAACTACTGCTCATTCATGAAATTAGACACAGATGTCAGTGTTTAAAATTATTTTTGCTTTAACGTCATAGATCATATCTTCAAATCACTATTATTGATTGGAATAACTACGAAAGCATTAACTAAACCGTTGAAGAAAGTCTACAGTATTGATTGTAGAGCCTAACTCGCCTTTGAATTACGGAAATTGCAGACTGAATATCCAAACATAAACATAAATTTGTATGCTTATGTCGTTTGCCTATATGGATTAGAATTTAACCTCAAGCGTCTCTTCAAGGGATGAACTAAGCAGGTTCGATTAAATTGACCTGTTATTTCGAGAAACTCCTAAACATCCTACGTTCATAAATCAAGTAGGCAATGTAAAACGTCATTTATTAGGCTGAGGTGCGTGCCATAGGTTTACACTCTCAGGAAGTATAAATTTAGAATGCCATAGCGTTCTTATATTCATTGATAGTTACGCTGCAATCTAAGTACTAAAATCAAACCGGATAATATTCTAATTAGTACATGATTCAAAAAATATCCTGAAGAGGTTGACTTAGGACAAAAGTGGAATTATTGCTCGAGACCTTGATTACTAGAATTACGGGATTAAATGGTTGACAAAAATAAACATCCAGCTTGGTATTCAATGCAAGTAATCAAAAGCTTAGAACAAACTGAAAGTAAAATTTTCCAAAAAGCTCATATTGAGTAGAAAAAAATGAGAAATCATAATTTCACAGGACTTTGTGAAATTTATTTTAATATTTTTTCAAATATTCGAAATACTTTATATTCGATTTTTGATGTGGCTTTGAGTTCCTATATTGATGTCGCTTCAACTCCTCAATCGACCAAAAACCAATTAAGACGAAGCCAACTCAGGAGTTGGAAAATATAGGTGGAATTTTTTATGAAAAAAATTTGAACAACCAAAAGTGTCTCGAACGTCAATGTAACGTGATGAGAAAACCACGAGTCGGTCTCTTGATGCTTATTGCTTCTCTCGAACAAGAATAACTTCCAAATGATATTGCCTACTGGTAGTCTGATCCCGCGGTAAGAATTCATAGTAGAAAACTCAGCAATGGTCGAAGATATCGGTCCACGTAACAACGATTTTCAATTTATTTTGAGTATCTACTCATACAAGGCGCACTTGCGCGTAACTTGATATTGTGACCAAATGCGTCCGCATAGATTTCCAATGTTAAGGAAGCTGAGAGACCTTTCTTTATAGAAATTTTAATGCGAGATATCTCATGTGAACAAGATATGGTCACAGATGGCTCCAAAAAAACAGGAAGAAGCAGGCATTTCGAGCAACTTCAGAAGATTCCATAAGAACAAAATTGGGTAAACACTATTTCAAGTTTGACTACCAGGTATGTGCCATTGGATCACATGCAAAAAGAAAAAATATAAAATACTACAGCATTCTTATATCCACTGATAGTCAGCATAGTATCAGTAACTCAAAACAACAGTGTTACTATTGCGTAGGCCCTGAATCACTAAAACCACGCGACCCTAAACACTCGACTAAAAATAAACCTCAAACTTGGTGATCAATGAAAGAGATCAAAAGCTCGAACTAACAGTGAATAAGGTTCACTTAGAACCTCTGATCTGCTGAGTAGGAAAGAAAAATGAGGAGAATTGTTCGTCTTCCCATATGGCAGTGCCACCTACTTCCACCTATATAGAATCGGATTTCATAAAACTAGATGAGACATGATATTTGAAACCGTGAAACATTCCTTATTTGATTTTCAAACTTGTAATTTAAAAGATTCCAGGCTTCAAGTCCGCCAGGTGCAGAGCTGGATAAATCAAAGAAGATTCCATAAATAACATCAAAAATTTTATCTGAGTGGTGGCATTAACCAGAACATCTAAACTCACACACGTTAAGAAAGAAGTCGCTCATAGTCAACTCCATTTAGTTCTAAGGGTCTTCCGCCTAAATAAAACTCACGAATAACAATAATTCAATCAACCAAAATATGGGACTACAATTTTCGAAGCCATATTTTATATTTATCAGAGGTTTGAATTTGGGAGGCTTTTAATTGGTAAAATTCCATTATCAATAATAAAAACAAGTACTGTGTTTTAAGGAGTTTTACTTAATAATTGCGATTCGTAACGCGTTTCACTACACCGTAGCTTCTTCAGACGAATGAATGTACAGAAAATAAG
Organism: Cryptolaemus montrouzieri; assembly: GCA_013387265.2. Taxonomy (NCBI): domain Eukaryota; kingdom Metazoa; phylum Arthropoda; class Insecta; order Coleoptera; family Coccinellidae; genus Cryptolaemus; species Cryptolaemus montrouzieri. The sequence continues at coordinate 35,721,708 of JABFTP020000185.1, read as the reverse complement.
AATGAGAATATAAATATAAATGTTCTTGAGTATTTAAAAGCTTATTGGGTTGCTTCTTCTTAAGTGGTTATTTATGACAGGTATATCCAATAAAACTAGGGAATAGATTGCTCCCCGAAGAGATTCAATAGAGGTGAAGGGCTTAAATCGACTTGTTCATTGATGAGTCTACCTGAGTGTTTGTATTTATTGATTTCTAAAGTTTCCCAAAGATCTACCTTCCCATATTTATTATCTGTATGCAAAGTTTCAAACTGTGGGTCGAAAGAGTGATTATTTTCTAAGAGATGATTCGCGTAATTTGAATCTGATTTATCATTTGAAAAACTGCGTTTATGTTCTGATATTCTAATATTAAAATATCTATATGTTCTACCAATGTAGAAATTATCACAGCCATTGCAATTCAATCTATCAACCCCTGATCTATTGTTTTTACCTGGTTTGGTTTTATTATTTTTATCTATTTGCCTAAATTATTATTAGTTTGGAAAGCTATGTTGTAATTATTGCTACTCAAGAATGATTTCAATTTCTCACTTGTAATGTCAACGTAGGTTGAGGTGTTGAATTTTTTTCAATTTATCAATAGGGTAAACTTCATTCAATGCGATTCTACTTTGTTTTTATTTAAAATATTTTTATTAGTTTTGGTATTGTAACCATTATTTTTGGCTATTTGTTTAATCAAATTTAATTCTTTGTTGAACAAATAGCCAAAAATTACAATCTAAACTAATAAATATTATTTAAATAAAAAACAAGTAAATCGATAAATTGAAACAAAATTCAACACCTTAACCTACGTTGGCATAAATTGAAAACAAAATCAACACTTATAATAAACATAAACGACAAGGTAAACTTTATAATAAATAAAATCATATATCGAAAATAATAAACAATCATCTCATTTTCAGGCATATAGATAATAAATATTGAATATCTTTGGGAAACTAAAATCAAAATAAAACACTAATAGACTTAAATAAACAATTCAGTTTTGCCTCTATTATTTATCAGAGGTTGTTGTAGTATATTCGATTTGTTTAGGTACAGGTCATCATCCCAACATATCGATGATGAACCTTTAGCCCGAATATGCACTATTCCAACCTATAGATTCCGGGTAAAACTTGGGGTAGTGGCAGTTCTAGTGCTAACATAAGAAAATGAATTATGTACTTGAATGGGCCGACAGGATTTAATTGAAAAAAATTAATAATTTAGGTGTTTTTATTGTAATAGTATATGTATAATTTAATGAAAAACTAAAAGCTACAAGGTGTGCTTCAATTATCACATCGTTTTAAATGTGTTATTTTTCTTTTTGATAAAAAATACAAAGGAATACTTCAAAAGACGATTATGAGGAGACGACATTTGAACAGAGAAATGATATTAAGAACCTTTGGTATGCTCCAAGCTGGAAGCTCAAAACGGAAGGTATTCAGGGTTGAAAGAAGGACCGAAGTTTTGATGAATCGCGATTCAGTTTTCATTCAATTTCGAAATGGGAACTTGGTGCTGCAATTCGTCTGCAATATGCTAGCGAATTGGTAAGACAAGGAAAACGGTTCGGTGATGTTTTGGGGAATAATTTTGATAGCACATTTAGAACACAACAACTTGATGGGAAATTCTTGCAGGAATAACATTATTCTACCGAAAGTGTTTTTTCTGGAATGAGTGAATCATTTCTGTTCAATCTTATATGAATTCATAGTAATCTGTCAACTAAAACACAGCCGCAGAAGTGAATTGAAAAATAATTGATCAGGATTGCCCTTTCGAAATCATCATCATTCACGTTTCATAAGATAAGAATGTTAAATACTCCTGAGAAATAAATATTAATCATTAATAACGCCGTTCGGCTTGTATGTTTAAAGTATCGTTAGTAAATCGAATAGTACCTATTTTGATATTCTGATGACATCATTCAGCAATTGTTCGAACTTAATTGACGATATTCAAATTCTCGTTAACGTCAAAACTGCATTGATTGCATTCATTTAGAATACTTATTGGATTGTTGCCTTACAGAATGAAAATTTTCATCACATAAAAACTATTTAATGGATTCATCCGACTGAATAAAATGTTGATGTATTTTATGCATATGTTTGATATTGTCCTGCATATAAATGAAAAGGATAAGCGGGAAAAACGAAACGATGTGTAAGTATAATTTTTCAACTAATTAATTAATCTGGAAAACTTAAAAAAATCAACTTCTTAACTATTTAAATAAGACAGGTGATTGAAAGAAAATAAAAGATTATGTACTAATGGATACCCATTTGTCATCAGGTAAATTTTCAATAAATTATTTCTTAAATTCTTGGTTTTAAGATCATGCAATAGATTCTTTTCATTATAAGCTCAGTCAAATTAGACTTTTGAGAGTAGCCTCAAATAGTTTATTTGCATTATGTCAAAAAAAGGTAGGGGGGGAGCTTGAGGAAGGATAGTGAAATATCTTTTATTCACATGAAAAACAACAAAAATTGGATGAAATATCCTCACATAAATTTCAGCTAGAACTAATTTTCTAGCTGTGTAAATATCAAAATTTCAAATATTGATTTCAAAATTTCCTAAACCTAACCCCTTTCAATAAACGATATGAACCAACCCACTTAAATTCTGGATTTTCGGGAGGTTAAATTACAAATGGATGAATTAATAATAGAAAAATAAAGGCTACTAAATACAGAAAATGTATTTCCCAAATAAGTCTTGAGAGACACAGAAGAAAAAAACAAAATTTTCAAAGGAAGCAATGCATTATTACCCGAAAGAATACGAAAACGTGACCTCATCTCAATATCCGTCGAACAAACGAAGTATATTTCGTTCAACAGCTAATCAAGTACTGGAGTGTTAGCTGATTTTCAGAATTGCAAGTAATAGGCCCAGCGTGCAATGCTGTGGTGAATGATCAAAGTAGCCCTGGCTTTTTGACGAGTAGGTTGTTGTTTGACTTGATGTTGTGAATGGGTATCCAACACCGAAGAGCATAAACGAGACCGAAACTGCAGTCTGTTGCTTTTATTTATGACAACTAGATGTAGCCACTATGTAGCCTTCGTTGACAATGAATATGAAGAGTGAATCGGAAGAATAGCTACTTCAGGGGTTCTATAAAAAAATTCAAAGGAAGGTTGAATATTGTCCACTGGATCTTCAAGCCGGTACCTTAACAAGCTCAAACTAGTAAAAACGAATAATCAACAAAACTCAGGATGTTACATAATAGTATGTCACAATTTGAGGGGGTAAATCAACGTGCAATTTTAAGAAATAAAGTTCATATGAACATAGGTCCGCAAAAGCTTCATTACGGAGCCACAGGGTGTTGAAATTTCCGGAAAAATTGTATTTTTCCTCAAAACTCCTGCAGTTTTTGAGATATTCAGCCCAAGTTTGGAAGGCAAGCTATTTTTTACAGCATCCATCATTACACGTCCTAAATTTTAACTGAAATTCACAAAGTGTTTTCTTTTCCGAGGCCATGTCTCCTTTTGCCCTTTCAAACTTTTTTGCAGTACGCCACTGATCAGCGTACAATCAATTTTCGTCATATTCGTTTAATTTAGAAACTTTTTTGACATTTGTAATTTTTTTGTGTCTCCAACCGTTCTCGAGCAAAATATTATTAAATGATTGTATGCATTCGCTGAATTGAAAGCACTTCTAACTGAAAAAATTACTAGTAGGCTTTGATTTTTTTCATTTATTTATTTATTTTGACTATTGCTAAAGTTGAACCAGTGTCTGTTCGAACTGTTTACTAAATTAACGATTAATTTTAAGACTTTTGAAATTATTGCTGTAAGAAAAAATGGCTAATTTTACTAACGCCGAATTGGCTGATATCCATTACATGTACGGTCTGGCTGACAGAAACACAACAAAAGCTAGGCGATTATATCAGGTGCGCTTCTCAAATCGAGTAACACCAGACAGGCGAACATTTTCAAATATCCACAGAAGTTTGAGAGAAACTGGTACTTTTACTGCAAATAATTATTTAAAAGTCGCAACTCAACTATGAGAACTCCAGATATTGAGGAAGCAGTTTTGAATTGTATTGATTTGAATCCTCCTGTGAGTACAAAAAATATTGGAAATCAGTTATTTCACATGTTCTAGTTTGGAGAATTCTCCACGACTTCTTATCGCATCCGTTTCATATTCAACGCGTCCAAACTCTACTTTCTCGAGATTTTCCTTCAAGACTGAATTTCTGACGATGGTTTTTAGATAAAATTAGAAAAAATTCTCATTTTGATAGTGAAATAATGTTCCAGTAATTTATTTAGTTTTTACTTGTTCTTTTTTTAGTTTAATATTGAATAAGTATAAGTTGAGTCTCGGAAGACAAGCTGTCAAAATAAAAGCAAATTTTGGGCGTACCTATAGAGTATTCCTATTACTCATTTTTATTTAGCGAGTAACATACAATTCAAATAATTCAAATTCAATAAATTTTCACTCGAAAACGGTTGGAGATAACAAAAAATTACAGCTATCAATAAAGTTTTTAAATTGAACGAAGACGACGGAAATTGATTGTATGTTGATCAGTGGCGTACTGCAAAAACGTTTGGAAGGGTAAAAGGAGACATGGCCTCGGAAAAGAAAACACCTTGTGAATTTCAGTTAAAATCTAGGACGTGTAATGATGGAAGCTGTAAAAAATAGCTTGCATTCCAAATTTGGGCTGAATATCACAAAAACTGCAGTTTTGAAGACAAAACCAATTATTATATTACACGGAAATCATTTGATCTACAGAACACGAATAGTGATGTTAAAGTTCGCAGAAAATCAAATGTCATTCAAAATAGTGACATTTCAGATGAAAAATGAAAAGTTGTATAATTGATCAAATTCAGATAATACACATATCCAAATGAAATGGTGCGAAGATGTAAAGAGAGGAGTGTCCATCAGAAATGAACTGAAGATAAATAGACCAACTCTATTGAGAGGGTGAAAAAAGAGTGTCTAAACATAGCAGTAAGGCGGCTTCTATCACTTTTTATATGTCCTTCGACCTGAGATGAATGAAGAACACATCATGAGTTTTTGAAAAAACATGAATCTTCTAGGGGGTTATTAACCCAAGATCACTAACCTTCGTTGAAACGACGACTCGGTCCCAAAAAAAGTAGTATAAATTTTGAGTGCGTCGTCCCACGCATTTCAGATTTCGGCTAATCTCAGTCGACCTGCAGCTCGCGCGGCGCACGTGTGTTTTTTGTGTAGGGGCCCTGTGTGCGCCGTTCCAGTTACCATGAGTCATCGAAAACAAACTTGGCATTTGTCACAAATGTATTAATTAAAAGTTTTTCTTCTTTTGTTGACTTCATTACTCAATTTCAATATTTTAATATATTTTCATGTCTTTGGTTTTTCTAGTTCATAAGATTTAGGCATGTAAAAAAACAAAAATGTTCAAATGACCAAATGACTGGAATAAATATAGACAGGTGAGAAATGAAGTTACTATGCAAGTTGAGACTGCTAAAAATAACTATTACTTTTCTGTGATTGATGAAAATAGAGGTGATTCTAGAGAGTTTTGGAAAAATCCCAAGAGATTGTTACCTAGATAAATCAACAATAGCAATGGGGGTTATCCAATTTGAAAATGTACATGAATGAATTTAATTCATATTTTATTGATAGCGTAGATAGAATAGTCAAAAGATTCCTAAGATCAATAAAATGATTCTATTTTACAGAATGTGTGTTATTATGGCAAGATCTGTGAATTTGAACCTGTTAGTATGTGTAAACTCGAAAGAATAGTCAAATCAATGAGATATAAAAATGGAACAAGTGAAGGCCTAAGTACAAGTATTTTGAATTATATATTTGATGTGGCAGGCAACAGATTGTTAGATCTTGTCAATTGTTCGTTGACCACTGGTGTTTCTCCGAAAAACTGGAAAAAAAAGTATTGAACACATGTAAATAAGAAGAATTTAGACCGATAAATGTTAGTCCACAATATGAAACGTTGAGAATGGTGGTCAAGGAATAATTGATAAATTATTGTAGATCGAAAAAGTAATTTGTAGAAATCATTCAAGTTTCAGAGAAGATCACTCATGTGAGGCAGTCATACAAAAGTATCAAATTTATGGATAAAAATAGATAAGGAAAAGAAAGTTCTTGTTGTGTTCTTAAATTTTCGTCGTGCATTTGATACAATATGTAGAGATATACTTATAAAGGAATTGAAAAAAATGGGATTTGGTAATAAAGTATTGAAATGGTTTGAATCGTATTTAAGAGATAGATGCAGAGAGTTAAATATAGCAATAATTTGTCTTCAGAATTTCAGAAACCTATTAAGCATGGGTTCCTCAAGGAACGGTCCTAGGACCTATACTATTCTTATTGTATGTGAATGATATGATAAAGTGAATAACGCATTGTGAAATTACTATGTTTGCTGACGATAGTATGTTGTTCATTTGCGGAGATGATATCGAAGAGATGACTCATGAAATAAATGAGGATCTGAGTTTACTGTATGCTTGGTTGTGTGATAATTGATTGAGTGTGAATATTGATAAATGTCAATATATGATTGTAGGAACTAGGTACAAATTGAATCAATTGAACTGTGATAATGTATCTGTGAATATAGATAATTGAAAATTGGATAGAATCACAGAATTTAAGTATCTTGGTGTAATATTAGATGAATGTCTCACATTTAGATCCCATGCTGACTGTATCAGAAATAAAATATCTAAAAAGTTACACCTCCTAGGTAGAATTGGAAAGTCTCTCACTGTGTTTGCGAGGAAGTCTCTGTATAATGCAATTGTTCAACCCCATTTGGAGTATTGTGCCTCTATTTATTAGTTTGCCAAATGTTGAAATTAGCAAAATTCAGATTTTACAGAACAATAGATACACTCCTATAAATGTGATGTTGAATGTTCTGAATATACTAAGTGTCAGGCAGAGATTGTATTTACGAACGATGGAGTTCATACATAAAATGAAAATTAACAAATTACCATCTTATTTGTGTCAGGATTTGACGTATGTGAATGAAGTTCATTCATACGCCACAAGGTCTAGAAATGATTTTCATATTGATACTTGCAATACTGCAAAAGAAGGTAACTGTCTCTTTCACAAGGGATTGATTCAGTATAATAGTTTACCTGCCGAAATTAAAAGTTCTGAAAATTTTACCGAGCTTAGGAGGTTATTGTTGACATATATCAAGAGTCAATTGTAGATTATTGTTAGGTATATTTTATGTAGTAAGAGACCAGGAAATTTTCACAAGGATGAGAAGATTTTGTGCATTTACATTCATTGTACGTTATTAGAATTGCTAAATAAACGATATAATATTATTATATTATTATTATTATTAAATGAGTAAAAATTCTGACCTTAATTTAAAGATGTTGAAGTGATTAAAATGTGATTTTAGTGAATAAAAACTTATAAACATGTTAAAAATAATTATTGTAATTAATAAGTAGAAAACATATAAATATCTTATTTCATAAACCTTTAGAAGCACCCCTTTTATACGGTGTAGTCAAAACGACACAGGTTAGTAATACGTGTTGTAAAATAAGGTTAGTGATCTAGGGTTAATGTGTAAAAATGAATGTGAGAAAGGTGAAATTAAGCAGCTCTGTTCAACTAATTTTTCCTTATAGAAAACGTGAAAAATATGTTTCTGCAAGAGTTTATCCAAAAGGGCTAGTGTATTTTCTGAATTTCCAGAGCCGACAAGTCGAACTGCAGAAAGTAAATTAAATGAACAACAATGCTTTAGTAATAGAAACAAGAAGAACGAGGTCCTGAACAAGATTTTGCCTGATAATCAAAAGGAACAATTAAGGAAGAAAGTAAATGAGATAAAAAACACAAGGTTTAACTTTAATCTACACTTTATTTGAAAAAATTCGACGACGTTTCGCTGACACAGCAGCTTTATCAAGAATGAAAAACAGAATGAAGAGTATGGTATTATAAACAAATCGTAGAACAAGTTGGATGAATAACAGGAAAATCCACACCGAGCCATTGTACAGTTAGTATGAAAGGTAATAAAACTAATTAAACAAGTTAAGTAGGGTGAGTAATTCACATCTACCTGTTCATTCAAAAGCTTGTCCGAATGTTTGTATCTATTTATTTCTAATGCTTCTAGGAGATCTAATTTTGAACTTTTGATTTTATATGTAATATGTCAAAGTTTTTATTGAATGAATGGTTTTCTTTTATTAGGTGGTTTGAATAATTTGAATCAGATTTATTCTTATCGAAGCTACGTTTATGTTCAGATGTTCTTATGCCAAAACTCCTATAGGTCCTACCGATATAAATTTTATCACAAGAACCGCAATTGAGTTTATAGATTCCTGATTTACTTGATTTTTCAACACGAGATTTATTATTTTTAATAAGTTTACCTAAGTTATTAGAACTTTTGAAAGGTATATTAAGATTTTGTTTGACGAGAAAGGAGTTAATATTTGTACTTGCAGAACCGCAGAATGTTAAACTGTTGAATATTTTATAGTCTTTATGAATAGGATATACTTCATTTATTGCTTTCTGATACAGTTTTTCACGAATGATTAGATCTATCATATCCGGATTATATGAATTATTAATGGCTATCTGTTTGATGATGTTTAACTCTTTATTATAATCTTCTACTGATAAAGGTAAATTGAGTAGACTATGTACCATGCTGTTTAAAGCTGCAACTTTGTGTTGAATTGAATGTAATGAGTAGTTATGTATAATTGTATCAGTATGTGTTGGTTTACGAAAGACCGAAAAAACATGATTATTATTTTGTTTAGTGATTTTTAAGTCCAAAAATTAATGGAATCGTTCGGTTCAATTTCTATCTTGAATTTAATGTTCAAATGGATGGAATTAATGAAATTAAGAAATAAGTCTAATTGACGAGTAGTTCCAATGAAACATACTAAGATGTCGTCAACATATCTATACCAATAAAGAAATTTGGAAATGAGTGGATGTGTATGAATTTTCTGTTCAATATTATTCATAAAAATCTCTGCTAACAGTGGACTCAAAGGATTTCCCATGATCAAACCATTTTCACTACTGTAATAGATGTTGTTGAAAGAAAAATAATTTTGTTCAATGCAAACGTCCAACAGATTCAATATTTCTGATTTAATTATGTCATAATTGTTTTTGTTTATAATACCATACTCTTCATTCTGTTTTTCATTCTTGATAAAGCTGCTGTGTCAGCGAAACGTCGTCGAATTTTTCAAATAAAGTGTAGATTAAAGTTAAACCTTGTGTTTTTTATCTCATTTATATTTATATCATGGATCTACATCAAGTAACGGCCTCCACAATTCAAAAGGAAGAAAGTTTACACAGAAAACGAAAACTGAAAGTTAAGGGTCACATACTTGAAGGTTCTGCCAATTTCTATTCCATATAGTAGCTGGAATGATTTGATCACAAAGCCGATTGAATTTTCTCGCTTTGTCTGAAAACTGGCAATATGATTTTGAACAATATAGGAGTTTGTTTTAGATCAGAAAGGCACTGCTAATGAGAATATAAATTTGGTTGTTGTGTGCTTATATAGAGTTCCCAATGACGAAGTGGATCTTAATTTTGTAGAACTCTGGAATGTTCTAGACTTCTTAAATAAGGAAAGAAGATTTAATTCATTCTAGCAGGTGATTTCAGCATCGATCTGATGTTTCGGCGGTTTCAGGTCACATTCAAAGTCACTACCACTACTGTCAGTATTGTGTCTCTCAATCTCAATCAACTTGTTTTGTTCTAGGGTTCAGACTTCGTCTACGTGCCGATTGTATAGAATGATGTTTCCATTTGTCTCGATATTTTCTGTTAATACCAGTAAATATGACCAAAAAAAAAATAGTATTCGTCATGGTGGTTAACGGATTCTTTTGAGACTATGGAGTCGTACCACAAAAATTTGTAATTTTTCAATTGTCCATAAACGTAGAATGTCAAGGCAAGTTTTATGAACCTTTTGGGGAACCCGAGTCCTATCACGCATTTCTAGCGGATTCCCAAATTAATTTTGGTAAGCTTCACGTACGAATTCTGTTACATTTGAATGGTATTCTTTGAATATATACTCTCAACAAATTAAACATGAATGATGTCAACCATTCACACAAACTCTTGTTGACGATGCCACATCAAGATATAGCAAGTTGCGTCGATGTTTTCTCAATTAACAGCGAATTATTCCGGTAATTAATTGTTTTTTATTAAAAACTATAACCTGTAAACACGAGCTGTTAGAAAACAAATGAGGGTATATTTAGAATCAGCTACGTCAAATTAGTAAACATTTTCACATTCCCTAGTTTATACTTCGTTAATTGCATTTTAAATTGTAGATTTCACAGTGAGAACAGAATAGGACGACAATGTCAACTCTTACGAAACTTACCACTCAATTAGAGTGTCTGTTGTTCGAAGGTCGCGGTCATATCTATTTAACCAGTCAGGGTGACTCCCTCTTTTTCCCGAAATAGAATCATAATTGAAATGCTAGAATACATTTTTTACATTATTTGTCTCAACTTAGCGAGATCAAATATGATTTAGCAATCAATTGAAAATTGATTCGTTAACAAGGAACGAATTTTTTATGCATGTCGAAGGTCTTCCGAAAAACTATTTTTTGATATGAGTTCAGCGGTTAATAAAATTGAAGATATTGTGTATTGAAAACGTGATAGGCAGTCTAGCTAGCAATAAATCATGCAGAAAGATTGTAAATAATAATCTAAAAATAGTTAATTTTCGTATGAATTATTGATCGTCTAACGAAATTCGGTTGGCTTCAGTTTCTCCGAACGTTGTTTTATTTTGCTATAAATCTCATCTTATACCTTCAAACGATCGATTGTTGTTTATTTATAAACTGCGTGGAAAGAAAGGATGAACTACATCTAATGATTGGGTAGCCACTATATTCAAAATACAGGTGTTGGTGTAGTTGATATTAAAATGAACGGTACTTATGTTTTTCCAAAATTCTACATGCGATTAGGTGACTAATTTCAAGCTCCTTGGTAATTTCCCTTGTTGATGTGGTTGGATTAATATCAACAAATGTCAAAATTTCTATTTTGGTATCTTCGTCGATAATCATCCTCTTTAGCAGGTTGTATCTCACGAAATTTTTGTTCAACTTTAGAGAAATAGGTTCTATTCGGATGAAGTCTTTCCGGATAGCGCTCTCTGTATAATTGTTCAGCTTGAACGCTATTCTGCCTGCACTCTACATAAATAAGAAGCATATCGACTTTTTCACTTTGGGTATATTGATTCAAACTCAACCCTGAATTCACTATTTCGCAATGTCGATAATTAACAATGGAATTTTGACATGTATATTTTTATGATCACAACAGAACAAAAATTTTGCTTCGCCAACGTAGTTATTGTTATTACCGAATGGGGAAACTGCAAAAATTGCTTAGGTATTTTCCACTAGAACTCCGGAACCGTTAAGAATAGAGTGTCGGTGAGTGGTATAAAAAAAGATGAAAAAAATAATACTGCTTCTGTAATAAATATGGTTGTCCCAGAAGAAAACCTACTTTTAGAGGAAAAATTGAAATTTAAAACTTTGACAGCCCGTAAAAAATTAGCAATTAAATTTTTAGATACAACGGTGTACTTTCGTGATAGGAGATGTTGAGCTAAGCCAATTGTCTTTGTTAGTGGCCTTCTAGAACGAAAATGAAAACTGCAAAAAAAGTTGCTGTTTGTTTCTTTCAAAAATATGTCAAAAGGTCGATGAGATGAACAATTGAAATAACTAAAGTACAAGGTGTCCCATTTGAAAATCGTAAGTTGGTATCGTTTCAATGTTGTCTTCTATCCGATTCCCAAATTTCATTGAAATATTCCATACAGAAAAAAGTTACAGGGGTGGCACTAGTTTGAGGTACACACGGTATATTATTGATTCTATTGATAATCTAATCTTAGAGCTGAACAAAAATAACTGAATTCTAAAAGATATCTAAAAGATATAATTAAAATGTGTTAGATATCTTTTCGAATTCAGTTATATAATATAATTAAAATGTGTTGTGATAGAAGTATTGTATTCTTTCGCAAGTAACCTCCAAATCCAAATTATTCTCCGAGTATTTCTAGTCTTATGAAATTATACAATTTCAAAACTTTTTAATAAGGCATAAACAGATTGGTTAGATACGAGGGTGAGGGGGTAAATTCTTTGTTCTTTACTAAATTTACTCAATGAGAACAATTTATTCCAGGAAAAATATGTAACGGATTAGAATTAGTAATCACTAAAATATTCAGTGCATGAGACAGCCTTCTTTCACCTCCGTTTCAACTTTAGTTAACTGTTATTTTGGTTAGGTCGAAGTTGTAATAATTCCAAGAAATGTCTTCGATTGGGTCAATGTTCCACTATTCAGACTGCACTCTATCGTTTCTTATGAACAAAGCTCACTTATAATAGAATTGTACCAAAATAGCACCAACGTGTGAGTCATTGTTTTATATTGAATCCATTTCAATTCATATATTGAGTCACTTGCATTGCGGTTTCCGTAATGAATGAAAACAAAATTCTTTTGTAATTTTAGAGAAATGTTTGCGGAAACCAAAATAAGTTATATTTTCAGAAAATGGTGGGTATTTCCTTGAGGCTATAAACCATCATGAAGGAAATTTCATTAGGAACAAAGAACAACTCAAGGAGGTTTTCTAAGAGCTATGGTTAACCGTAGTGCAGCAACATCCGGAAAGAACAAATTAACATAAAATCAAGCAGCATAATATTTTCGAATTTAAATTACTGTATACACAATGTATTTAAAGCTTCCATCATTTGAATAAATAGTTTCAGTTCAACTATAATTCAAAGAAAAAGCAAAACGAGGAGAAAACTAGTAAGGGTCGTTACAGCCCTAAGTAACCCTAAAGTGAAATGTTGGCTATTTCAGAATATCAGATTATTCCGTTGCCAAATAAATTTGACGACGTAGCTGACTTTATTAAAAATTATATTGATTTGAAATAATGTTAGTTTTTTAAAATTTTCCGTTTATTTTCATACCGCCTGCTGAAGGAGGTGACTTTTCATGCTGCTCTAAAGGAATTTGTAATTCGAAACCATTCTTTGAGGACTCATCCTAAAATCATTTTGTTTGTGAGTACATCTCCAATGCCATGACCAAAATTACTTATCTCAAACCCAGGCACTATAAGCCTACCCAGACCTAGAGATAGAAAAAAGAAATTTACAAAAAGTAAAACGAAATATACTTTTCCACAATTTATTTAATAATCACGAACGGTTTCGACCTTACGGCCATTTTCAAGTGAATTACAATATGAAAGATGAGTAGGTAAGTTCAAGTACAGAGTGAAAGTTATCCTAGATATTGAGTAGTGAGAATGCATTAAGCTCTAGTTGGCTGTTGAGGGTAGTAAATTGTGGGTTTTTACATGGTTTGTTGATCACCAAACTTTCCAATAAATTCATCTCTCTGGCCTTGTTACATTTATGAAGGATTTTAAGGTTGTTTAATGATATCAAGTGGTTGGTTGATTTCATGTGTTCAAATATTCGCGACTTTTCATCTGAGGAAATATGTTCCTTCAAAACTTCTCCCTGTTTGTGACATAGGCTACCTGACATTCATTGCTTTTGATTTGATAAATTCCTGATAGCTTGAATTTAACATTCTTTTGTTTGGCATTGAATAATAATCTGCTTAAGTTGGGGCCGCTTGAGAATGAAGTGGTTATGTTGAATTTGGAAAAGTAATTACAGATTTTGTTAGAGAGTTCGCCGGTGTATCTGACACTAGTGTATCTTTTTTCTCGAGTTTCTACGATTCTATATAGTAATTGATAGGTAATACGTTGTTTTTTGCGTTCAATAATTGAATTTAGAAAATGTTGTGGTATATTGTTATTTGAGGCAATTTTTTTAATGATGCTAAGTTCAGTTTGGAAATTTTCTGTCAAAAGGGGAACAGAGTAAGTTCTATGAATATTGGAGTTATATGTAGCTAGTTTGTGGTTCAAATAACCGAACGAGTCCATTTGGATCGATGCGTCTGTGAATATTTCCATTCTGTAAATTTAATAATTGAGATGGTTATTTGAATTTATGATGATTAAGTCTAGGAAAATATTGTTTTCTATTTTAGCAGTTGCTGATGCGACAATGTATTTTATTTGTATGTTTGCACCACGAAAATCAACTAAAATGTCATCTACATATCTGTACCAGAAAATAATGTGTTTTTTAGCGAAATCTGTGTTTAATATTGAGTTTTTTTCTAAATTATTTTACCATAAAAATGTCAGCTCGAGGTGATCCCATTGGAAGACCGTTTTTGAGGTTATTTTGAAGCATGTGAAATCAACACTCAATTCTCAGCCTCTATCAGTAATCATTAAAGAGAAGAAGAGTCGTCTGACACATCGTTGAAAAGGTGTAATCGTCTGGCGCTTCGTTGAAAAAGGTGCATCAATTCGCAACTCGAAAATTCTAATTTTAAAAAGTTAATTGAATTTATAGGGTGGTAAGGTAGCATTGCAACTCAACAAGTCCAAGTTCTTATCTCTCACAATGATGAAATGGAATATATATATATATATATATATATATATATATATATATATATATATATATATATATATATATATATATATATATATATATATATATATATATATATATATATATATATATATATATATATATATATATATATATATATATATATATATATATATATATATATATATATATTGACTCAAATGACCGAACGAGTCCATTCGGATCGATGCGCCTGTGAACGTTTCCTTTCTGTAAATTTTATAAATGAGATAGTTATTTGAATTTGAATTTGGTTAAGTCTAGGAAATTAATTGAGTTATAATTTTTTATTTCGGCATTGAAGCTGATGCGGTAATGTATTTTATTTGTCGGTTCGAACCACGAAAAGCAACTAAAATGTCATCTACATATCTGTGCCAGAAAATAATGTGTTTTTTAGCAGAACCTGTGTTTAATATTGAGTTTTTCTCTAAATTATCCATAAAAATGTCAGTTAGAGGTGATCCCATTGGAAGACCTGAGTGGTATCACTTCCTGATATGCCGGACATCGAGTACATCTATCCTATTTCAAATAGCGTGGTAAAGATTTTAATTTTTTTTATTGAAGGGCATCTTTTTTCAAGCATCTTTTGCTTAGATTTGTCCTATCTAAAATTAGCCGCCATTGATATGATTGTGTATATCAAAATTGTTGGAATTATGTTGTCATCTTCTTTACCCAAAAAAAATTCACTCAGATTTGAGTAAGGTTATAACTTTTGTTTTTGTTTAACGAGAAGAGTGTTATATTAAAGGAGAACGTACTTTTTGATGCTGTCATTTGTAGGGTGCTCTAAATTTACCTGTCAAATCGATAAAAGTAAATTGTCAAAAAACTATAATGTTATTTTATCAGAACCGTATTCTAAATTAGTACTGATTGGTATTAGGTTTCCGCATACCTAAAATGGCTCTTATTCATTTTATCAAAACCTACAGTTCGTTCGGGAAATTAAATCATTAGGCCGTGGACTATAGAAACAGACAGAGTGGACTTATTTCCGATGACAGTTTCGATGTTCCACAATATTCTATGTAAGGTTCCATGAATTTCGGCTCCGTTTAAAGTTCGGAATTCATTCGAAAATAACAATAACACCAGTTTTCTTCGGGTTTATTTTTTGTTTACTAAAATGGCAAATTAATATTCAAACGAAGATATTATGAATTTATTAATCATTCATGGTCAATGCCAACAAGTAACAAGTCGAACTTGCAGAATATTTAACGAAAAGTAACTGAATTTACTAACAATTTGCAGAAAACAATTTATAAAATTACAGTTAAATTTTGTCGCTTCTATAAAACAAACAGTTGAAAGGGGTAGAGTTAGTCTTATAACAACAATGAAGGTATTGCAGTTACGGTCTTGGGTAACTTCATGCCAAGTCGAATGCATTTGTACGTGCTGATGTACAGATACATCAATTAATAAAATTTTGCACGAAAATAATTTTCACTTTTACAAATTATCATTAATTAATTATCTGACACACACCAAAACTATATAGATAAAAGCATTTATTGTAAATACATTTATTCAAATTTTTATAAATCCTCTCTTTTCAAAAGATATATATATATATATATATATATATATATATATATATATATATATATATATATATATATATATATATATATATATATATATATATATATATATATATATATATATATATATATATATATATATATATATATATATATATATATATATAGGGTGCTTCAACGAAAACTAAACAGAGGCTATATCTACCAAGATATTCATTTATGATCAAAACGCAAAAACAGGTCAATTTTCATTGTTTCAAGGGGACATCTGTTGGGATACAAAACTTGCCTGAAATATCAACCCCTAAGCGGGGTTGCAATCCTGAACATTTTGAATAGGAAGATGGGTCTGATGACTCAAAAGAAAGGTGGTATCTTTGTGTACATTGCCTTGAACAAATTTCCGTTTTCAATTGAAAACAGTAAAAGATACAGGGTGAGCAACTGAAAGATAGGAAGACTATTTCCTGAAACTATTCAAGTTTCAGTGAAGTAAAATGGAACAGATCCATGCTGATCAATGTATATATATATATATATATATATATATATATATATATATATATATATATATATATATATATATATATATATATATATATATATATATATATATATATATATATATATATATATATATATATATATATATATATATATATATATATATATATATATATATATATATATATATATATATATATATATATATATATATATATATATATATATATATATATATATATATATATAATGGTAACATTTGTTCGAGTTTGATGTATAGATACTAAATCATTGCAATCCTTTCAATCTGTTGAATATAGGGTATTACTGTATGTAGAGTTGATATGCTATATTTGTCACCTCCTTCCCTCCATTAACTCTATAACAATGTACAGCATTAAAATTATGCACATTGAAAAGACTGGTTTCGTTTTCAAATAGCCATATTTCCGTTGAAATAATCACATTGATATTCATTCTGATTAATTATGTCATTGAAATCATTAAGAAAATTTTCTCAGGCTTCTTATATTCAAATAATGGATGTTTTCATTTTTTCTGTTCCATTAAAACACATTAGAATCTGTAAATGCATTATCATTGATGGCTCTCCATCCGTAGTTCTACCTCACTAAAAATACTCATTGGAACAATATTTCCATCCTTCATCAGATAAATCTTCCCATCTTTTTGTACTCTAGAGCTTTTATGAGGACACTTTGGTTGGAGAGAGTGAGGCTTCCATTGAAAAAAATATTCCTGTTTTCTACATCAACTGCACGGATGCCATTCATTTCATTAGAGAATTTTAGTCTTCAGAGTCTGTGTGTTCGACTTGGTTATAATAGGAGATACATCATTAATCCCTGCTGATAGATGTTGTTTATGTCTTCACCCAGGAATGGCAAACGTGAAGTCTCCGATATTTTGGTTTAATGAACATCGAGTTTCTTTTTCGTTTCGGGACACCCATTTTCACGGAAGGAAGAACGTTCTGTCCGTTTGAGCAGACAAAAAGTTTTACAAAATTATCTTCATTGTTTTCGTAGAAAAAAAGAAAGCTCCCTAAATTTATGAAGGTACCTCACAAGAAGTTAATACAATGTTATTGATCTATTAGCTGTCACATAGATGGGTTCGACAAGTTTTATGCAATCCACATAAGAAATTAAAATAGAGTTTTATTTAAAAATTCGTCTAGTTCTTTAATACAACTTGGCCAAAGTTCTTCTTTTCTTAGAGAAACATAAATATGGCTTTAGTTTCAAGAACACATAAAACGTAAGAGAAAGAAAAATTGAAAACACTTAGAACATCAACAATAGAATGAGAATAATGCGTTTGCAATATATCAAATTAATGAGAATTCTGATGTTAGTAAAAGCCCAGTGACGACAGTTGTAAATTTGATAGTGGTTAGGTCTTGAAACAAAATGTGAAAAATTCAATTTTCTTATCTTATATCTCATACAATATTATGCGGTCAATTAGAACTTTGAATTCCAAATTACCTCACAAAAGTCTGTAAAAGTCATAGAAAAAATAGTGTTTATTTTCCAGTAGAATTTCAATGTCCCTTACAAAGTAAAAATATCGTAAAATTGAGAAAAAAACATGAACCATGTCTCGCAAATAAAAGAAAAATAGAAGTTGAATTATAAGGTTATAGCATATGAGTATAAATAACTTTCCGGTAAGTTCGACAAAGAACAGCTGGATAATATTTCTCCTCTGATAAATTAGCGCAGATGAAGATATTGCATAACCTAGTAATGACTCACAATGGGTTTTCCGATTTCAGCGTATGTTTATCAACCCAACTAGGATTGTTGGATATTTATATACTATGCGAATTATTTTTATACATGTACTAAATGTATTTACAGAAGCTATTTCATGATGAAGCAGCATTAACTTTGAGAATTCTTTTAACAAGGTTTTTACATTAAAATTACCCATATAATTTCTAACGTTGTTTTCGTCAGACTTGAATCTTCTACTACCTCGCAAATATAAGTCTTAATATTTCAGGAATATACACGGTATTTATATAATTGACTCTTAAGATTTTAAGGGATGAAAGAAATAGACAGAGACTTTGATTCTCTGTTTTATTTGGGAAGTTTTTGTCTCTTGCAATTATTTTGTATTGGCATTTCGTTCCAGAAAATATTGTTTACTTGATGACGAGCAAGAGAGTAATAATTTTAATAATCTAGAAGGCAGCAAAAACATGAGCACATTTTTGACAGTTAGACATGAATATTTAATTTTCTTCAAACGTGCTAAAATTCATGAATTCTGAGCTAGCCGACATCCTGCGTCTAAAAATTATTTCTATTTTTGCAGGACGGCAATATTAACCCGGCGTTGGTGTGGTGAATTTATGTTACATGTTTGGTGTTGTGGGGTGAAATTCACCCCATTTGGTTTTTCGTGTGAAAAAATTATTTTCACAATTTGTTTCGGGAATTTTATAATTGACTGCGTTAACAGACACCATATTCCTTCAGAAAAAAAGTGCATTTGATTCACTCACCTAGAGTATAATAAAAAAAATTTCACTTTTCAATTTTCATTTTTCAATGGGAAAAAACATACATTTCTTCGGTTCAGAAAATAAAATAAACGTATTCATTCAGTAGAATCTGAATATCAAATAAAAGAACAAAAATATATGATTAAATCAAAGAGAGAAACGCGAACTAGAAATATTGAAAGATAAAAATTCAACAGTGTGCTCTATTGATAGCAATTTTGACATAGAATAAGAATATGCTCCAGACACAAAAACACTTCACATTTGGCACTTCCTATCTTGCCCCTGGGGCTCATTCCACATTTTCCAATAGCTTCTGCCGTTTTGGCTCTCTTTCATTCGGTTCTAATTCGTTACCATTCAATGAAGATTTGATTGAATTTTTCAATTGCTTAGGCAACCTCTAATTATCTTTACGAGACAGAAAATGTTCTTGCACAAGCTGCAAGACCCAATCTAGAAGGAATTCTCGTTTGTATATTCTCAGTATTGCTTTGATATTTTATTCTAGCATTGATAGTCCTGACGTTCATCTTTGAAAAAAAAACGGTTAGTGGCCATCTGGTATTGTTACGTGATACGTCATAATTTACGCATAGTTCGTCGACCACATCTACTCCGCATATGATGAAATTATAAAAATCTATTATCTCAGGTTTTTTCGCTTCTCCAGTTCTTTCTGCTATTTTATCGTCTTGGTGAAGTGTGGAGGCAACCAGTACTACTTTTTTCTTCTTCGGTATATATGATAATATGGTAGTGTCCTTTTGAAAACCAAATTTGGTGGAAAAGACTTCTAAAAAAAAAGATTTCTAGTATCTACAAACGCAGGTGGAAGCTCAGCTTTATTCTTTTTTATGGTGCCAACGGAAGTAAGTTTGTGATTTTTCAACAGATGGGTCATCAGCGGAAAACTGGTAAACCAGTTGTCGAAAGTCACATTTCGGTTATTTTGACTGATGGGTGCCACTAATCTGTCAACAACATCGAAGAGTGAATAAGATACTTTGAATGGACCATCTTGTTGTTGATCCGCATATTGTTCCATATTCACCACGTAATATGATTTTGCATCAACTAAAGCGAATATTTTCAATCCCTAGTTTGAAGGTTTATTTGGCATATATACTCGAAAAGGACATCGACCACGAAATGCAGGCAGCTGTTTATCTATGGTGACGTACTCGCTAGGAAAATAGCGTCTTGACAGTTTTCAACAGACTTAGTGAACAATGCTCTAATGTGGGTAAATTTATCAATTTGTAGCCTAATTTGTCTGTTTTCAGAGTTATCAAAACGCAAGCATCTGAGTAGTAGTTGAACTATTTGCAGAGACATAACTCTTCTGAATATATCAATACCCAAACCATTAGTTTTCCATAGGTTCTCTAGATTCGAATGATTCGTTTTGTACACCCCAGATAAGAAAGGAGACCCAAAAAAGCATGAAGTTCGGCAGCATCCACTTCTTTGACCATTCTTTGATCATCATAAAGATCCCGAATAGTAGCCAGACGCTGATTGGTATATCTTATAAAACTAGTAATAATTACCTCATCAAAAAAATATCGAAGCATTCCTCAGCTGTTTTACGGTTCCTTGCAGTAGGCCGTTCTACTAAGAACTCATCCCTAATTATGTTTTCCGATCTGGTTCGTTGGGATAAATTTTTGACCACATGGTTTTCTTATCTCTTCCGATGAAACAATTTTCTGATGACGTATCAGATGATTATCATCTTCTTCGTCTACATCATCGTCAACTTGTTCTGAATCATCTTTCTGTTTCTGATATAGTATCATGTGCA
Organism: Cryptolaemus montrouzieri; assembly: GCA_013387265.2. Classification (NCBI taxonomy): domain Eukaryota; kingdom Metazoa; phylum Arthropoda; class Insecta; order Coleoptera; family Coccinellidae; genus Cryptolaemus; species Cryptolaemus montrouzieri. Next base: position 35,700,598 of record JABFTP020000185.1, on the reverse strand, counting down.
CTTTCTTGAACTATATCTTCATTTTCAGAATCGCTCGAATCGACAAATCATTTTCCAGATCATGCCATAAGACTTCCTTGCTTGTTCTTCGTAACTCATTTCTCGAAATAAACAACATAAAAATTAATACTACCAGAAAACTAACCCAATACCACAAAATATATCTGTACGATTTGAAGAAAAAAAATAGTATGGTGGGGTGATTATCACCAAAATTATCTATGATCGATAACGTCAGTGGTGTTGTGGGGTGAAAATCACCAAGTCGAACTTCGAACTCAAATAACAAATATGTTAACTCACTTAGAGCTAAGAGGCAAATGAGACAGCAATATTCAGTTGAACATTTGAGGGTACTGAAGAGGTGGGGGCGCTGACAGTCTCCGTGATTTTGTGATGCGCAATTGAATAACACTCTGGGTGATTTTAATCCCACCACACCAATGCCGGGTTGAGACCACTTTTCAAATAAAATTCTGACAAGTACACCAAGATTTTTACCGATTCTTAGAAAATTGCGAGGATTAAGAAGTTTTCTGTCATTTAATAAAGAACGCCAAATATCTAAAGAGCTATTGTGGATTAAATGGCGGACAGTTACGAAACAAGAAGGAGAAAATTCGGAAGATATCGAGTGATTTTAGTTGGGGAGGATCCTTCATGACTATTTGCTATATACTTATCATATTCACATAGTAGTTACTCACCAAAGAACATTTTACTTTAACATGAGACTTCATGGAGGCATTAGCGATTATTTGATTTTGTGAAAAAATTTACCTATAGACTCTTTACCAAGACATAGTTTGTGGCTCATGTACAAGGGTGTTCCAGCTTAGCATGAGAATAAAAACGATTTACGAATATTTCAATGCAGCAACTATGATATGACCTCTCAGGTCCGCAGATCACAACAGCCAGATATTTCTCTATAAGACCTTCTTCCTACAATAGACAATATACATGAACCATTCAAAGAAATTATTTTGATGTAATTCGGCTCATACAATTAATCTTTCTTGTTATGAGTGATAATATCAGATACTAAGCAAGATATTAACGAATGTTTGCAGAAGAATTGAACCCTGGATTTAGTTCTTAAGTCAAATTCCTGGCTGGAGCGATTTCAAACATGAGTGAAGGATCGAAGTACTGTGGAAAAATCAGAACCGGCATGTGGAATGTAAAACCATCGATTAAGCAGGCAACATACAGAAAAGTATCCAAAAATTCTCATTTAAATTTCCCGCGTTGAATATTTTTAAGTATTTTAAGTTTCTGTATGTTGGTGAGACTGTCCTCAATTACTATCCAAATATCAACGCGATCTGTCAAGTAGTTTGTTTACGACAGCTGTTGAAACCAGTCGACCTCAGTGGTACTCTGCAAACTTTGCAACGGAAAAAATATTTAACAATGAGTTCGTCTCAAATTTCTTGTTTTGAACAAAATTCCGCCTGCTGAATCGTTGTGAATGCTAGAAAATGATTAAGAAGACTCTGTTTTATCGAAAACCCAAATGTACGAGTGGTACAAAGCCTTTGAAGACTGTCGGGAGATCGTCGAAGATTTACCTCGTTTCGGAATACCTTCGACCTCTCCAACTGACGATAACGTCCAAAAATCAAGAAATTGTTCTCGAAAATCGTCATCTCAATGTTAGAGAGATAGCTCGTGATCTCAACATCTCTCGTTAAACCGCTCGTTTGATTTTGGTGAACCAATTGGGCATGCAGCGCGACGCCGCTCGGCTCGTTCCGATCGAGCTGAATTTTCTGCAAAAACAGTACCGGATGCAGGTAGCTGCAGATATGCTGTATCTTGCGAATTCTAATCCCGCGTTCATGGGACGGATCATAGCTGGTGACGAGACATGGATCAATGAATACGACCGAATCGAAATGGGTGGGGAAAAAATGAGCCAAAACCGAAAAAATCTCGCCAAAGTTGTCCGAAAATCAAGACGATATTGATTGTTTTTTCGATATTCGTAGTGTGGTTCATCATGAATTCGTTCCGCAAGGTCAAACGGATAACAAGGACTTCCATTTAAACGTGTTGAGACGTTTGCGTGAAAATATTCGCCTTAAACGGCCGGATTGCTGGCGAAACAATTAATGGATTTTGCATGACGATAACGCATCATTTCATCGAGCCTTATTTGCCTGATCTAGCTTTGTGTGACTAATTATTTTCTCAAGACTGAAATTGCCGCTCCAGGGAACCAGATTTGATTCCATAGACGTCATAAAAGAAAATTCGCAGAACTGGCTGAAGGCCATCCTTGAAAGCGCCTATAAAATACATGATATACAATGAGATCAAAATTTTTATACTATACGGTAACAGTGATCCATTATTTCAATTCATTTGTTCGTAGTTGAAACAAAAAAAACTCCATTTGTGTTTTAATGCTCAACTACTAAATAGTAACGTCTAAATCTATACATTGTCATCGTAAAGTTGAAGAATCAGTCGTAAGGAACTCCAAACAATAGATCACGGAGGAAACTTGGTTATCAACAAAGCGGTGAAGAATAGGAACAGTATTTAAAGATATCATTGAAGATGTCACACGAACAGAAATTCTCCTAGACGAAGCAACAGCAGCCATCAAACAAATGGGAAATCATCGGGACTTGACGAAGTACCAACAGAATAACTGAAATTATTCCAACTCGTCGGGGTGAAACCAACTATATATATATATATATATATATATATATATATATATATATATATATATATATATATATATATATATATATATATATATATATATATATATATTATTATTTATCGTGGTGAAGCGTGGAGGCAACCCGTACTACTTATTTCTTCTTCGGTATATATGATAATATGGTAGTGTCCTTTTGAAACCGAATTTGGTAGAAAAGACTTCTCGATGTCTAGTATCTACAAATCAGATGGCAGCTCAGCTTTATTTTCTTATGGTGCCAACGGAAGCAAGTTGTGATTGAAATCAAATCAATTGGATGTGTTGAATACCTGATTCGAATTACAACCTCGTAAACTGTACACCTGCAGGTGGTTTTACAATATCAGATCAATTACATACGTGTAAACGAGAGATACAGAAACAGATATACAAATCTTTATACTATACGGTAACAGTGATCCATTATTTCAATCCATTTGTTGGTAGTAGAAACAACAAGGAGTTTTAATGCTTAACTACTAAATAGTTACGTCTAAATCTATACATTGTCATCGTAAAGTTGAAGAGGCAGTCGTAAGGAACTCCAAAAAATAGATCACGGAGGAAACTTGGTTATCAACAAAGCGGTGAAGAATAGGATATGGGAACAGTATTTAAAGATATCATTGAAGATGTCACAGGAACAGAAATTCTCCTAGACGAAGCATTAGCAGCCATCAAACAAATGGGAAATCATCAGGACTTGACGAAGTACCAACAGAATAACTGAAATTATTGGATGAAAAACAAATAAAAACAATACTACTAATTTTCAATGCTATCCATAATTCGATTCGAAGAATATATATATATATATATATATATATATATATATATATATATATATATATATATATATATATATATATATATATATATATATATATATATATATATATATATATATATATATATATATATATATATATATATATATATATATATATATATATATATATATATATATATATATATATATATATATATATATATATATATATATATATATATATATATATATATATATATATATTTATCGTGGTGAAGCGTGGAGGCAACCCGTACTACTTATTTCTTCTTCGGTATATATGATAATGTGGTAGTGTCCTTTTGAAAACCAAATTTGGTAGAAAAGACTTCTCGATTTCTAGTATCTACAAATGCAGGTGGCAGCTCAGCTTAATTTTCTTATGGTGCCAACGGAAGCAAGTTGTGTTTCAAATCAAATCAATTGGTTGTGTTGAATACCTGATTCGAATTACAACCTCGTAAACTGTACACCTGCAGGTGGTTTTACAATATCAGATCAATTACATACGTGTAAACGAGAGATACAGAAACAGATATACATTGAGATCAAAATCTTTATACTATACGGTAACAGTGATCCATTATTTCAATCCATTTGTTGGTAGTAGAGTTTTAATGCTTAACTACTAAATAGTTACGTCTTAATCTATACATTGTCATCGTAAAGTTGAAGAAGCAGTCGTAAGGAACTCCAAAAAATAGATCACGGAGGAAACTTGGTTATCAAAAAAGCGGTGAAGAATAGGATATGGGAACAGTATCTAAAGATATCATTGAAGATGTCACACGAACAGAAATTCTCCTAGACGAAGTAACAGCAGCCATCAAACAAAAGGGAAATCATCGGGACTTGACGACGTACCAACAGAATAACTGAAATTATTGGATGAAGAACAAATAAAAACAATAATACTAATCTTCAATTGTATTCATATTATAGATATAAGCATTTATTGTAAATACAATTATTCGAATTTTTGTAAATCCTCTCTATATATATATATATATATATATATATATATATATATATATATATATATATATATATATATATATATATATATATATATATATATAAATATTTATGATTATAAACAAACATTTGACCGAGTAAAGAATGGGCAAATAGTGCAAAAAATCGAGACTGGAAGGAAATTATCTTAAAATAATTGCCAAATTGTATTGGAATCAGCCGTGTTCAGATGGAGAGAATACAAATCAGATCTTATCAATTTGGCTTCTGAGCATATATTTAAGGAAGTATTAACGGATTCAAGCATACCAACCTGCGCTACGCAGACACCATCATAGTATTTTCTTAGACAGTTGAAGGTTTACAAAACGTAATGGAAGGAGTTGAAAAAACAAGAAGAAACTATGGACTTGAAATACACAGGCAAAACAAAATTTATGACCATCAGCAGAAAAAAAGCACTGTAGCAAATCTGTATAAAACGAGTACGGCAATATTTACTTCGGAACTATGATCAATGAAGATTGGAACAATTCATAAGTGATCGGGTGTTGGAGGAAAAAGACAAAAAGTCTATTCCCGATAAAGGGCTCTGGTTTAAAACCATAACAGTAACAAAAAAAGACACACAAATCCTATGCGTAGTCTGTGTTTTCGTAAAGTATAGGAATATGGTCACTGGAAGGATAAACATCATTAAAACTCCAAGGTTTTGAAGTATGAACATTGGACAGACAAGTTCACCAATAAAGAAGGCTCAGGTAAATAAAGACAACAAAATAACATGTCGCCATCGTTAATGCCGAAAACTTCAATACTTCGGACATAAAATTAGAAATCAAAGTAGGTACATGTTACTCCAAAAGATTCTACTTGGGCGAATTCAAGGAAAATATAACTGTTCCGAATTGCAGCCATCAAGGGCTGAATGATCGCCAACGTTCGGATTGGACAAAAGAAGAATAACGAAAACTTAACATTTCAACTGCTTACACATCAGAAATGATGGCTCGGCAGATCCATAAATCTTTGAAAACAACTATTGAACAGTCTGTATATATCTCAAAGTATAATATGCATTTTCTGTTTTACTCGCCACGTAAGGTATGTGCCTCTATTAATATAGTATATCTTCATCTTTTTGAAGAAAAATTGAGATGGGACTATATCAATGTGCTGGAAGTTCACGTGTCAGGTAACCATGTTAATTTTGCTAAATGCAATAAAGAAGTATGATCCAGCAGAAATTTTTCTATAGCATATTACTTCCTCTTGCCCTGATACAAGCCTGAATTCTTGTAGCCATGAGTTGGAGTAGGTTTTCGACCTCCTCTGGGGTGATATTCTGCCACTCTTCTGTGGCAGCTTGGATGAGCTGTTGTGGGGTTCTTGGATTATCCCGGCGAGATTTGAGTTTCCTTTAGAGATTATCCCATAAATGTTCAATAGGATTGAGGTCTTGAGAGCATGGTGGCCAGCGATTCCCCCTGTTTTGAGATAATGTCGCGCGAGATTGCCTGTATCTGAAGGACCATTATCTCGCATAAAAGTGAAATTCTCACCGTGGGCACCTCGCCGGAGTCGCACTGTGGGCTCCAGCACTAGGTCCTCGTAATTTCTAGCCATTACACTCGCAGGAAACGAAATCGAATCTGTTTTGCCTCCCAGCATAAAGCCACCCCAAAACATCACATTGCCTCCTAGTATTTCGGAATTTGTCATACTGCTCGGAGTCTAGCTTGTCTTCCACGACCTTTTAAAACCCGAATCCAGTGGTCATCTGATCGAACACCAATTCTGGTCTCATCCGAAAAAAGAACTTTTCGCCAATTCTCAATATTCCAATTTTGCTGCTCGAAACACCAATTAAGTCTGTTAATTTTTTGTTGTCTGGTTAGCTCTGATCTCTTTTGCTTCCAGAAATTGCCTTTGGCGTATGGGGTACGACGCACTTTTTCTAGGCCTATTTTGCACAGATTATAGCTCCACGTATCGGGCGTAGGTTTTCGAAATTACCCCCTGTGATACCCCCATTGTGGCCGCTATATTCTTCTGTGTCACCCATTTTTCAACGAGAGCAATTATTTATTTATTATTCGAACGAAGTCTTTGACGTATCGTTTCGACTGATACACTTATGCCAGTTGCTTCCTGCAATTGCCTTTGGAGTATGGGGTGCGACGCACTAGGGTATCTTCTTGCAATTTGGTATAAAAATCAAAAGTGATCTTCCTACGACTTCTTCTAAGCCTATTTTGCAGAGATTGTATATGTATCGGGCGTAGGTTTTTAAAATCACCCCCTGTGATACCCCCATTGTGGCCGATATATCCGTCTGTGTCAGCCTTTCTTCAACGAGGGCAATTATCCGACCCCTCTGCTCAGCGGACAATGAGAAGTAAGACAATTTCAATTATGACTATAGGCTTTTTTAAATTTTGAAATTCACAGTTTCAAATCTCAGTGACAACTGAGTACAATATCCCGAACCTGTGGTGAAAATTCAACATTTCTTATTTTACTATACAGTTTTTTTACAACAAAAACTTCATTCTTCACAAGTAGTCCATAATCCATAGTTAAAACAATCAATAATGTCAAATACCGAGTTCTTCCATATAAATTTGGTTGTGTATATTCCATCTCTTCATCTTATTTGTTTTGGGAACAAGAACAACGAGTCTGGGATGAAGAAAGACGGTCAAGGGCAATCGTACTTGTGAAAATCGCACAATTGCGATGTGTTATTTATTTTATAATTCTAGATAGTCATGCCGAAACCTACAATTCGTGTCCTCAAGGTGTATTTACCGCTCAGTCCGTAGGCACTAATAACCGTCGAAAGGATTCCCTTCAACACAAAAATTGATTTGTTTTTCCTTTTTTTAAAAAATCTCGAAAACACCAAAAATTTTCAAGGCGGCTGGTTTAGTATGAAAAATAATTTTTCACGAAAAACATTCATCGAAATTAATTTTCTCATTCACCGTTATGAAACGAGGTATCTCTCGATTCCTTTGTCTAATTAAATTTTAATGGGTTAAAGGCTCCCCCTCATGGGGTTGCTCGTTTTAGCCTCAAATATATATCAAAATATGTCGAAAAATATTTCCAATAACTACTGAATAAGGGTGACCCTGTATACAAACTATACTTTGATGAAATAATTCTTCGCTATATACAGTAGACCATGATGAATTGAAACGATAACCTACATACATTATTATAATTGCAAATATACAATATACAAAGTAATTATAAAAATTTTGCCAGACACATATTAATTATAAATAGTTAACAATCTTCGAACTTTGCAGTCTTTATTGATTTTGTTGTTTCATAAACGCTCATATAACAGATGGTGATAATGAATTATTTCGAAGAGCTTTCAAACAAGGTATCTCTCAATCCTTTTGTCGAATTGCCTAATCTTAAGGGTTTGCTTAGGTAGCCCATGTTTGTTACAGATTTTGATGTTTTTTAAAGGGTAATTTCTAATATTTATTGATTACCAAATATCTTTGTTAGTAGTAGTTTAGGAAACAAGAAAAACTAACAAATGCTTCGTCTGCAAACTGCAAAGATCGTTAACTAGAATTCGTTAATGTAGTTTCATATTCTTCGTAATAACTGTGAACTGTCTGGCAATATTTTATCATGGGGAAAATACTTGTTGCATGGGACAAATTTTTTCCTTGAACTCAAAAACGCAAATAGTTTTATTCATATTACTTTGTGTATTGTAGTTATTGAAATATTTTTCCAAACAGGTTGAATATCTTTGTTTTATCAAGTATGTATTCAGTTTTGTTACTAGTGACCAATAAAGAATATACCTACTTGATAAAAACAAAGATATTCAACCTGTTTGGAAAAATATTTCAATAACTACAATACACAAAATAATATGAATAAAAATATTTGCGAATATATTCTTTATTGGTCACTAGTAACAAAACTGAATACCTACTTGATAAAAACAAAGATATTCAACCTGTTTGGAAAAATATTTCCAATAACTACAATACACAAAGTAATATGAATAAAACTATTTGCGTTTTTGAGTTCAAGGAAAAAATTTGTCCCATGCAACAAGTATTTTTCCCATGATAAAATATTGCCAGACAGTTTACAGTTATTACGAAGAATATGAAACTACATTAACGAATTCTAGTTGACGATCTTTGCAGTTTGCAGACGAAGCCTTTGTTAGTTTTTCTTGTTTCCTAAACGCCCACATAACAGTGATAATGATGAATAAAAGTTCGATAACTCTAAAGACATGTTATGTCTTTATCAGACCAGAAACTTTTCTACTTACTCTCGTACATAGAGCCCTGAAACGATCTAAGTGTATTCTAAAATATCAACTCCTCCATTGTAACTTATACAATTTCAACGGAAGGGGCAGAACAGATCGATTCCTGAATCCTGTACAATCCGGTTCTGATAACTAGGTCATTGAGCAGAATGATCCTATACGTCCTCCCGGCATCACAGTCAAGTCTTGCATGACTTGACGCGATTTATGCTCGCTTGCACAGTCAATATTCAAAAGTTGCCTTTTTAGGGTAGGGTCTGCAATGACGAGGAAATTTTGATAAGTTAATGCAAAATTGTGTCAGATATTTTCTGAGAAGAAAACAGGAAACATCTCACACAAAACAACAGTGTGGAATCGCAGAAAACAATCAATCACACTTACACGAGGAAAAGGTTCTGATTTCACGATTATATTATCACAATAATGCATGAAAGAAGCTTGTATTGATAAAATCGATAACGAAATGTTTATGAAATTCTTTTGAGTAGGTGTGTTTTAAAAGGACATATAATATCTGATTAACCCGGAATGTAAACCCTCAGCTACAAATATCATCAGTTTGTCCAGCAGACGATTATCGTTAATATTGACATAGGAGGGGATTGAAATGTGGGGAATACATATTCTTTTATAGACTTCACTCTATTGCAGAAGTTAGTTAATGGAACTCATTCGAATTTGACTCTACTCATTAGTAGTTGAAATTCCGTTCTTTTATAATCTGTTTAATGGTTTTATTGTTCTCAACATTGCCACTGGCGATCAGTTAGTTCAGTTAATAGACTGTGCCAATCTCATCCAAATACGACTTGATCTTCCATTGAATTGATATAAAATTTAGTTGTGATTTCTCTGGGTTTGTGGGTGTTGACGACTTCTGATCAGAACGAAACTGCTGTTTACTTTGACTTGATTGTACTATTGCTATTGTAGCCCTTGTTCACAATGATCACGATGGGCAGATTGAAGAACTAGCTCCCCGAACAGGGACATTTGTCAATCTACGGATTGTTTGATATTGCATTATGATTAGAATTCTAAGCGTGGCAGAATAATTTATCATTATGACATGATTTATCACTCTTTATTCACTTTGGGTGCAATGATAAAAGTGAATTTACTTATGCGAAAGATATTCCTCAAGAAAATTTCGAAACCATTGAATATGTTGTGACTGCCGATCGGATATGTTGAGTGTGCTTTAATGCTTTGGCTACTAAGCTATCATGTTTTCATCTTGATATCATCAAAGAAAAGACAATATGTAGTATTCTTTAATTAATCTTTAATGAACCATGTATTCATCTCAAATATATTGATATCACACTGGACACTTCATCGACTCTCAAATCATCAATGAACTGAGTCAAACTATAAAAACACGGAACAATATTTTACAAAATAAACTGGTTCTACTTGAACCGCCAAGTTCATTTCATACTACTCTTTTGGTCTGGTCTTTTCTACAGCTGAGTACTGTAATTTCGTTTGGTTTCTATTTTTTTTATGCCCGCTTCCCAGGAATAGGCGAACCTGTTACACAACATGAGTGGGCACCTGGGAAGAATTGAGGTGTCTGTTTACCCGCTTCTTGAAAAAGGGCTTAATTGTTGGGGAGATGTTGGACAGAAGCGAGTTTCACAGCTCACTGGCCCTGTGAACGAAGGAATTTTTATAGAGAGAGTTCCTTGCCAGCCTAGTGTTGCGGCAAAATATGATTTTTCTCGGAGCAAGGTCTTTTAGCTCTTTGGAGGATCTTCCGTGGAAATATCTGTAAAACAGAGAAAGGTCAGCAACTTGTCTTCTCAGAGCCAGCGGTTGGAGATCGCGGGTGATCTCCGGGGGATCGATGAGGCGCACAGCCCATTTTTGCAAACTATCTAACATTCACAACGAATGTTTGGGCGCAGATCCCCATTTATGGGGGAACAATATTTTAAAGCAGGTCGAATCTGCGCCTTATATGGAAGCAACAGCTGAGATGACGTGAATTATCCGCTGAACTAAGTTCAGCTGATGCCGACTTAGCTACTGCTGATACATGTTCATGCCAGCAAAACCCGGAGTCGACCGTTTTTTCGAGAAGGTGCATCGCATCTTTGGATGCAATTTGTTTTGTTAGCCTTGCATCAATAGGGGAGGCTCTCAAGCGAGAACCTTTCTAGGAAACATAGTTGCTTGCGTCTTGATCGCGTTGAAACTCACCAGGTTCAACCCACCCCACTCAGATATCCTCTGTAAGTCAGAGTTTAAGTTATTAATGTGTTGACATCTCTGACACTGAGATTCCGCAGCTGTAATAGTTAGTACCGATCGAATTTTGAATAGAATTAATTCTCCAATATATCAGCAGACAATCAGCTATGAAAGATAGTTTGTCCACCTGTTTGCAGATTGAAATCTTGAAAACCAATTTGGTCGCTTAGTATTCAGCGCACTTTTTTGATGCTATGGCCATTTGGAAAAGCAAATGGAACGAAATGTTTGTTTTCAAGAAGTTCCTTATTAAAGATTATATTCAAGAGATCCCTGTATTCCTTCATCAGTTAGTGATATTCGTTCTTTTTTTGAACAAAATGATGTTGAAGTAGTTCAAATTGCTTTTAATCGAAGTGACTTTCACTAAGTTTTCATTACCTTACGACAATTTTCTAGTGGAAATTTTCGTTTTCCTGCTCAGTGACACCGGTTTACTTTATGAAACTGATAAGAATATAATAACAAAGCCGGTTTCTCCCTCAGTGTGAGCAGGTTATCACAGAAAGAAGATGGTATGTCCCTTGCTGCCTATATTTCAGGTAATAACTTAGGGAAGCAAAATGATTACTTCCACTCATGACGCTACTTTTGACTTCAAGAGCAGAGTTATTTCTTCTCAAAAAAATTCCACAATATCTGAAAACCCTAACAGTAAAGCTCCAGATATAACTTCAATTCCTTTAAACACCTCCTCATCATCCAAAACCTTCATTTCCAAAACAGGACCAAGCTATTTCCATCCATGCAGAAGGCAACCCCACACTCTTCTACTATGTAGAAGCAGTTAGTAATATAATAAGCGCCAAATCGATATGCTTCGCTTCGAGAATTTATAATAATATAATCTGCATCTATTTGACTAGTACTAACTTGGTAGATGATCTCATGCTGGCCCACTCTGCAGTACAAGTAGGTAATGTCACCCTTACAATTTGAAGGATCATCTCACCCACAAAACGCATCCTTATATCGAACATATCACCTTCAATTCCGGACAGCGTCGTCAAAGATGCCCTGAAAACTATTGGACTTGGATAAGCTTCCCAATTTATTTCCTAAAACCAAGCCTACCCGACGACATCAAGTCTATGTACAAACAAGCTCTGACAACTTCAAATAAGAAACTTCAATAATAATCTCCTTCGACCACAACAACCACAGAATATTTCTTTCTACTGACAAAATAGAATGCTTTCTATGCAAACAAACAGGACACATCGCATCAAATTGCCCAAATCGTCCTTCCGCCCAACGAGCCCACCAATCGCAGAAAAGTCGGAGAGCCTTATGAATCCGGCACAACTACGACCGATGATATCGTTACCCAACCATTCTCCACACAATCACCTAGCCGAAAGAGAGTTACTCCGACGTAGCAAGCACTGGTGAGTCAGCAAGTAGTCATGCAACCTCGATAACATCGTTATTTTACAGGACGAGATTTTACGAGCGATGACAAACATAATGGAAACCTTTGCGGTTTTCTTCGTCATTATCAGCGCTTTTAATACCATACTTCGCTCTGTCATTCATAGCAAATTGAAGCAGATTAACTTATCATGCAACCTCTTCCATATTGTTCGTAATTTTCTCACCGACACATCTTTCAAAGTCTCTTTTAATGGCATTTCTTCAAAATCCTATTCCACTGAGAGCGGAGGCCCACAAGGCTCCGTGCTCAGTACAACATTATTCTCGCCCTCAACGACATATGTTCTTCCATAAAATCACCAGTAAAATACGTATTGTAAGCTGACGATCTAATTCTCTACAGCCAGGGCAGAAACCAAAAAAGCACTTGTAAAATACTGCAGAATGCCATGAACAAGCTAGACGAAAGGTCAATAATATTTGGTTTCAATTTTCAACAACAAAATCGAAATTCGTAAAATTCAGTAATGAGCCTCAATTCAGTCCAACCCCAAACCTCTTCCTGAAAGGACGAGCACTCGCCAAAGTCGACAACTGCAAAATAATCTAGAGACTTACAGTCGACAGAAAATTCAGCTGGTACAATCATATCGATGATCTGAACAAAGTTGCATGCAACGACTCAATATCCTGAAGACTCCAGCACTGTAGAAAGCTTATATCGAGAGTCGCAAGAACTACTGTTGAAATTACGTAACGAACAACTCTTTAGTCGCCAGAATATCCGCAAACTTCCGAAATCCAGCTTTCACACATTTTATAGCTCCGATTTTGCTCGTGTCTATCATTCCTAATCGCCCACGTTCCATACCTGCCCTCGTACATAGACTATTACAAGGCACAAATATTTCCGACATAGTTCCAATCTCTCCCTCCATCTAGTCCCCTGGTGTATTCTTTTACCATCTTTCAATACCGTCCTATCCAAGTATAAGAAAGAAACAATAAGTCCAATCGATTACCGGCAAACCTTTACAGAACTTCTGAATAAATTTTCTACACGAAAGACTCCAAAGCAGGAAACGGTGTAGGTTGTTCAATAACAGACTGTTCTTCATACGAACAAAACGTTACATTATTTTCCTCATGTAATATTGATACCGAAGAACTTTATGCGATCTACAAAGCAATGATAACTTCTTTCCAACAAAATCTCTTCATAGCAGTATGCACCGACTCTCTTTCATCTATTCACTCTATCAGAGACATATACTCCAAGCATCCAATAGTCCATCGCTTTATGCCACCAGCATGGATCCAATAACGAAGTTGCCGATAAAGCTGCCAAAGAAGCTTCTACAGAGACCGTTAGAACTTCACAATGATTTGAAGTCCACACTGCAAAAAAGAATACACGAAAAGAAGAAACAGCAATGGAGCATATCAAACTCTTACCTATGGTCTATACACCCCACTACTGATTCCTTTCCGCTAAACGGAATGAACAGAAGAACTACCGTCGTCATCTGGAGACTAAGAATAGGACACACACGCCTAACTCACGGAATCCTCATGCCTCCGAAAATCCCCCCCACTGCAAACATTGCCAGATTACCGCCTCACCACCTCTTCATTTCACGAAAATGCTCGAAACCTGACCAAACCCAAGAGGACACAGAATGAAATCTCCAAACTGGAAACATTTTTATGTATATCTAACTTGAGGAGTATTGTTTAATGTTTTTTTTAGTATTGTTAACTTCAACTAATACTTGTAACTTACATCAAGATTTGACATAATTGCATGACTCTCCTCAACCATTTTGTTACTTTTTCATTTGTTCTAATGAATAGGATAAATAACCACATCTTGCGTTGAATGCTAAAGCCCTGTGTTATTTAGTGATGAATGAATATTTGGTTGACATCTAAATACAAAACGTAATCATGTAGTTTTCTGATAATGTTAACATGCAAGATATGTTGTAAATGTGAATGCAATTTTTTCAGTTCTCTGTCGGTATTTAGGTCCATTGTGTTTGTTGTGGTGGATCTGGTTTCAGTGTCATGAGATTTCCTATGAGCAGGATATCCCAGAAAGATATATTCTATTGCCTCACCATTTTCTTGCCAACAACGACGTTGAGGGACCAATTTTTCCCCATGAGATGTTTTGTAGAGACACAATGATTATTCACTTCCCCCTTCTTTTTGTTCGAAACCTGTTGCTTTTTTGGCAAGAATATATGCTCTCTCATTTCAATCAATGCCCAGGGTTGGATGTAACACATTTTGTTGTGCTCAGTTGTCGTTATGACTTTTTGGTTAATCAATTTTTTAGATTTCTGAAGATTCAATACGATTTGGTTTGCTCCGCTCGGGTTTCAACTTCGTCAGTAAATTCGAAAGGCGAGATGAACAACCTTTGAAATACTAACAAGAAGAGCTGTAGAAGATATTGGTTGGTTCGGCGCGTGAAATTATTGAAAAAAATTGAAAACCGAAAAAACACTTTTATAATTACTTCAATATAAAGCATCCGCTTATATCGCATAAATTCTTTATAATTTTAGCTGAAAACAACACCTTAAGATTACTTACTGCTTTCGTCAGACACGGTCCCCTTTTATAGTGAACGAAGAGAACCTTCAACGAAACTTTTGCCATTACTGATGGACCGACAACTGAAGCTGAATGACCTGAACACTACACCGAATAATGAATTTCACAATTTCCAAGATTATAAAGAGAACTAGCCCAAAGGTAAGACATACATTTGAAGGAATGATGAACCCTTAGGAAATAATGCAGATCAAACCTGAAGACTCATGAAGCTATGCAGATGGCTCCAAACAAATCAAGAAGAAGATGCTGGGATTTACAGGGCGACTCCTGCATATAACTGCACAGTCTGCTAGGCTGAGATATATGCCACAACTCAGTGCGTTCAGAAATGTATTGATTTAAAATGCTACGGTAAGGTTATAACGATATTTTAGCAGCAGTTAAAGTAATTAAACTAAACCGGATAACTCATTAAGCTATTTGGGACTCAAGAATTCCCATTCACTTGTCCCATGTAATCAATGAAAAACCGCATAAAAAGACCAGAAATAGGTCGAAGCTCATACTAACCTGCCTTAAGATTCTCCAATGGAAGTATATGCTCAAAAGAAGGTAAACTGCTGACAAAAAGGAGCTGCAACATCGGTTATCACTGTCAGAAATGAGTAATTTCAATACGGTAGAAATGAAGCCACGTAAAAACTTTATTTCGGATCTAATCTCACTGGTTAGAGAAAATTATCTTTTTATAGCGTACTACCCCAGGGTTACCACCTATATACAACCAGAATCTATCAGGATTACCAATTCTGTCGGATGGTAAGACAGATGGCAGGAAATAATAGGGATATATTCAATCCGAGTCTCAAATCCTTTAATCAATAAGATTTTAGTCCCCATGCCCGCCATAAAATATCTTATAGTCTACATCAGCAATTTTAACATACTGGTACGACTACCAGACACATCTGAACACATACAAGGATTACTTCGAAGGAAATCAACTCGATATTGATGACGATGAAGAGTTTTTAAGATAAACACATTCACTGTTAACTTCTAGTTAACAAAAATACTTTGAGAATTTTACGATGAAATGTTTTCGTACGGTGATAACTTTCATTTCATGGAAATACTATATTTCTACATGCTCTTACTCTTCAAAATAGTATCAGATAATGACCTCAGAATTTCCCCTGACATTACACAAAACTATTCAATTCTCATGCAATCCTTCTGGCGTTCCCAACTTATTGTAAACGGTAATGAAAAAAAAAGCATTGGATTTTTATTCATCGAGGTCAAGATCGAAGAACGACTAGAGAATTGGTATCGAACTTGTTATGTAATATACTGGGTGATTCACTGGCGCGGTGCTCTGTAGCTCGTACTCTTGAAGATTTAATTTTTTATAAAAAAATTTTGGGTGATTTTTTCAGATTGGAAGACCACTTTTTTGTTCAAGATTCAGGAGCAACCTAAACTCTGCTATAATGTCTTTAAGTAATAAGTTTTTTTGGTTAGTAGTTTCATCCCAATTTTTGCAGTGAAAATTCATGAAAATAGGCTCTCACATCATCGCATGCCCCTTCGGCCAGAGAGGATGAATACTTTTTTCCTTTCGTTTTCTTGCCCAAGGATAGCTTTATTGATGAATTGAAATAGGTTATCCTCATTTTATACAGGAGCGACTCAAACAAAATTATAGAATATTGTCATTTTAAAAATATCATATCATGATTTTTCAAATGGAACATCCTGTATTTCATTATTCGTGACAACGCATAAAATATTGTGCTTCGATCATTTTCGAAATATTCGATTATTTGTGAAAATTTTGATGATAATTCTACAAACCGTATCAAACTCATCAACATGCATCATTATTCGCACAAAAGTTTTTTTTCTGTAATGATTCAAGTTTTTGAATTGTGGAGGCCGTTACTTGATGTAGATCCATGATATAAATGAGATAAAAACACAAGGTTTAACTTTAATCTACACTTTATATAGCTTTCAAAACTTCTAATAACTTAGGTAAACATATTAAAAATAATAAATCTCGTGTTGAAAAATCAAGTAAATCAGGAATCTATAAACTCAATTGCGGTTCTTGTGATAAAATTTATATCGGTAGGACCTATTGGCAGGAGCACGACGAAAGCGAAATCTGATGGTAGCGTAAAATCATGCTCGGCAATGGTATGACATGTGAAAGATCCGTATAAATAACAGTGAATTGTTTTAAAAGATGAATTTAAAATAAATATGTGTCATAAAAATCTGTGATCGTGTTTTTAAATTGAAAAACTCATTACGAGGAAAAAGTGAGTATAAAAAATTAAGGAAAAAATTCTTTGAAAACAAGCTTTTATTTCAATACGCTATAAAGAAAAGAAATAAACTTTTGAACTAAAACTTTTACCCTTAATTTATAACGTCATTTCAAATTTAACACATTTGACACAATTTATATGTTATATTATAAAAGCTTGTCGCGAGATATAATTACTCGTATTTACTTTATCAGTTTGAAATTTTAACAGGTAGGCATATCATATAAATTGTGTCAAATGTGTTAAATTTGAAATGACCTTATAAGTTAACAGTAAAAGATATAGTGTGAAAGTTAATTTTTTTTCTATTTAGCGCATTTAAATAAAAGGTTGTTTTTAAAGAATTTTTTTTAAACTTAATTTCATTTTTTAGTTATTCTTGGCAATCTTTCATTTGGTACCCATATTGTAGGAACGAATAAAAGAAAATTATCCGCCATTTCGTTTTGCATTAAGGATAATTGGTCCACCGCCTTTTTGGATTTAGAATGATGTCACATAGTTAATCATGCATTGTCATCCAAACTCATCGTGTATACAAAATTTCAGCTCAGTTGGTTGAGATCAAGTGCCTTAAAATTGAGTTGTAAAATTTCACCCGAACATACAAACATACATACATTGCAAGTTAAATAAAAGCTTGTAAATATGTTTATAAATAACTAAAGGGAGTTTTTAGAATCCCATGGGGTTAATCTGTGAAATGTAAACAAATTTAATACATGACAACTGCAATAATGAAAATTACAAAAAGTGTTGATTGTTAATATGATTTTCAGAAATAAAATGAAAAATTAATGGCAATGTAATTGCGAATCGTAATTTGAACATACATTGCCCTAGTTGCATTGTTACTGAATAATGTTACACACTACTTTGTTTTTTCTTTAAACATCATTTATCCATTTATTTTTTATCCATTTATATCTTTCATCCATTTATTTCCACTTGGCTACTGGAAATGTGTAAAATTTACATTTACTGTTTCTAGCTGTATTTTTGCAATCAACAACACAACAGCTATTATGGATCATTTTTACTCTAATATTATCGTGTTTATTTATGATAAAAGCATGATTTAACTATAATTTGACCACATCGAGCGCTGTGATCGATTCAGCTGTCCCCACTATATACTCCGCTCCCTGCCATTAGGAGTTTTGGCATAAGAACATCTGAACATAAACGTAGCTTCGATAAAATAAATCTGATTCAAATTATTCAAACCACCTAATAAAAGAAAACCATTCATTCAATAAAAACTTTGACATATTACATATAAAATCAAAAAGTTCAAAATTAGATCTCCTAGAAGCATTAGAAATAAATAGATACAAACATTCGGACAAGCTTTTGAATGAACAGGTAGATGTGAATTACTCACCCCTACTTAACTTGTTTAATTAGTTTTTATTACCTTTCATACTAACTGTACAATGGCTCGGTTTGGATTTTCCTGTTATTCATCCAACTTGTTCTACGATTTGTTTATAATACCATACTCTTCATTCTATTTTTCATTCTTGATAAAGCTGCTGTGTCAGCGAAACGTCGTCGAATTTTTTCAAATAAAGTGTAGATTAAAGTTAAACCTTGTGTTTTTATCTCATTTATAATGATTCAAGTAGTAAAATATGAAACCTAAACAAAATAATTATTTTAACGAATGATAAAGTCCAGATGATTAAAACGTAAATCGAGGTATGTGTTGACATTTTTCTTTGTGGCTTCAGTCAGGTATCCGGACATTAATGCCATTTTACATGGTGAACTTATCAGCGTTTCACATTGCTAAAGTGAGGTTTGAAAGCAATTTTCTTAATTGACTGCCATGAAGTTCTCCAAAGAAGAAATGGTTGATATGATTTTTATTCTGGGTGAGTGTGATAGAAATTTTTTGTTGGCTAGTAGAGTTTATGCACAAAGGTTTCCTGATGAGAGGCATCCTGATGCAAGATGCTTTGAAAATTTTCTGATTAGATTTATCGAAACGGGTGGAATCGCTTACAAAAAAATATGAAAAACCAAAAGCTGCTACAGCTGAAGACAACCAGTCATCAGTTTTGTTGACAGTGACAGTGATATAAGTCAAACTTCCGTCTAGAGAATTTTGCAAGTGCTGCACTAGGAACTGAACAATCAAGACTATGAAAATCGAATCAATTTTTGCAATTGGGCAAGGGACAACGTAGCGGAAAATCCAAATATGTTTAGCAGAATTCTTTTCTCGGACGAGGCAACTTTCCACAAGAATGGGCTTGTTAATAGGCACAACTTTCATTATTACGCCACGGAAAATCCACCCCTGATGAGAGAAATAAATCATCAGCATCGTTGGTCCTTGAATGTATGGGTAGCTATAGTAGATGTATATCTAATTATTCTCTCAATAGTGAAATATATTTAGCTTCTCTGCAAAATTATCTACCAATGTTACTTGCCCATGTATCAGAGCATATAATACAAGATTTGTGATTTCAACAGGATGGAGCACCGGCAGATTACTCACATCAGGTTAGGGAGCATTTGAAGCATGTATTTCCAAACAAATGGATGGGACGTAGTAGTCCTGTTAGACGGCCAGCTAGGTCTCCGGACCTTACAAGTCTAGATTTTTTCTTGTGGGGTTATATTGAGGGCATCGTTTACCAGATTCTTTCTACAACACAGTTGGATATGAGACAGAGAATAGTCGACGCCTTTCAGTCAGTTAATCCGCAGATGTTGTCAAGAGTTGAACGGTCTGTCCTCAGAAGGTTTGAGTTGTGTCTACAAAGAAACGGGCAACATTTCGTACACTCATTGAAATAGTTTAATAACTTGTAGATCATCTCACCAAAAACCTATCTATTACGTATTTCATACACGACTACCTTAAAATATCTCCATTTCTCTGATCAAGTATAATGATATGTAGTAATAAACTCTTCTTTCGCAACCTCTGATTTTATTATTTTATTATTGAAATGAGGATGGTCTATTTAATTCATAAATAAACGAAAGGAATAAAGTGTTTATCCTCTCTGGCCGAAGGAGCATGCGATTATGTGAGAGCGTATTTTCGTGAATTTTTACGGAAAAAAATATTGTGATGAAACTACTCACCAAATAAACTATTACCTAATGACATCATAGCAGAGTTTAGGACGCTCTCGAATCTTCAACGAAAAAGTGGTCTTCCATCCTGAAAAAAGCTCCCAAAATTTTTTTATAGAAAATTGGGACACCCTGTTTACTTCATAATGAATTGCTTAAGTAGATTTTTACTTTCTAAATACAATACCGTTCGAACAAAAATGAAATCTTCAAGAGTGTACGAGCTACAGAGCACCGCGCCACTGGTGAATCACCCAGTATAATCAATTCTGTACAGATATTTTAAGTAACATTCTATGAAAACATAAGAAAACGAAAATGTATCAAATGAAGAATTTGGGTTGGAATAATAATGACTAAAATCGTAGGTAATTTTCTAAGAATAGTTATTTTAAATGATTTGTAAAGAAAGGAATGCATGATGCATTTCGATCGATAGAAAGTATTCTCAGGATCTCAATTGGTCGAAAACTTCAATGTAATTTTTATTTTAATAGTAATGTTTCAATGAACCACTCATGCATTACATTCTTTATCAAGAACAATAATTCAACATTCTTCAACTATTATGTTAACACAAATGACTCGAATCGACGCGTAAAATTGCTAGGAATTTCTCACTTTAGATTTGATTGTTATCTACAAGTATTGTAGATAACATTAGATATGTTAATTTATTTGTTTTAAGATTCCAACAGAAAACATTGATGAATTTTCTTCGAAATAATAGTAATTATAGTACTAGGTGCAATCTCTATATAGAGTTTATCAAAAGAAATGTGAAATATTATTTTCAGTGTCACTCAATTTTACACATAGAACCAGAAATACTCCTTTCTCATGATTTTATAGGGTGACAAAGTTGAAAATCAGTAATTTGCCTACTCTAATCCTAAGTATATTAAAAGAAGTGCAGTGGCTTCTTGATGGACACCAATATTATAAAAAATTGTGTTGCTGAATTTATCATCTGTCAATTTTTCGTATCTCGCACTGTTCTTGTTATAAAAATAATCACCACTTTATTGCCTTTCTCTAACATAAATAACTGAAACTACCAAATTATTGTCAAATATTCATAAATCACATAAGTCAAACATATGTTTTTTCTTAGTTTTGGAAAACAGTATTGCCACTACGAGGTCTAAATGAATTTCGCTCACGGTCATGATCGTTTAGTACAAAAATTTATCCCACTAATGAAGATAGGTTTCTACGTATTTGAATTTTTATATATTTATGACTGTTTTACTTGTCGTAAGGTTTTTGCATATATTACTTGAATTCTGGAAACTGTCTATATATTGCCAAAAAGAGGAGAAGAGTTGCATTTAATGAGAAATTTATCTTTTAATGTTATTATGTCGGCATGTAATAAGTTAATGGCGAAAAAAAATTTGGTCTATCTCCTTTGGTTTTCGAGTTATTTTGAAGTTCTTGAATTTTCGAAATTTCTTCGATTATCGATTGTGATTGAAGTTATAAAAAAAATATTTCGACATAACTCGGACACTTTTTCGAGCAGAATGCAGTGGCGTACAGAAAATTTCATTTCGTTCGGCAGTTTTAGAGTTATAAGGCCAACTTGTATTCTTTCAAATATTAACCATAGGGAAATTCGATTTCATGAAACGAATAATTTTTTCTCTTTTCCAAAATATATAACGATTTTGAATTGAATACTTTAATTTCGAAAAATAAGAAATATTGGAAATATTTCTAGAAGGCTGCTGTCAGATAGTATATTTATAATTTTCATTCTGTGCTCAAAAAAAAGTTACTTATGTTTCTAATTTTAAAAGTGAAATTCACACTTTTCTTCGTTCGGAATCTTCGAGTAACGAGGGATGTCTTTTATGATTTGCATGTTGAAAGATAGAGCACACCATCAATCAACTTCCATTTCTAAAAATAAACCTTTTTATTTTGTTGATATGAATCCAAAATTTCAGTTCTATGCATGCTGTGTTTAAGTCACAATAAACTGTCAAGATTGACAAGTTGAAAAATGGAATCAAACCGTGAGCAATAATTTTCAAGGACAATAATTTCAACAAAAATGTCTCGGCGAGGTGGCTTCTGTTTTTGGCATTGAAGAACCACACCAGGTTATAGCTTTTCATTGGTGTGGAGAATTTAAACGCAAAAGGTTGAGGCTTAGCGACGATCTAGGGGCAGGTGAATGAATAACAGTGGTCACTAGAGAAAATGTACATACTGTGCGTAAAATTATCCAGAAAGATCGGCGTGCAACATATCGAGAGATTGAGGCCTCATTGAGACCTCAATACAAACAATTTTGCAGGAAAGAATTTGTTTTTTTTTACTTACTTTCGAAGAACTGAAAACGTTTACAACATTGGCAGTTTCGATGATATCTTTGGATTCATTCATACGAGCTGAAAATAAGCACCAATGTTCTGTTTGGGTGTTCCGTGGGAAAGAAAGAGAAATCGACAAAAGTCATCCGTGGCCCAAGTTTCTCCAAAAAAATGGTTACAATGTTTGTTTCAAATACAAAAATGTAGGAACAATTTCCTTACAATATCAAAGAGCATTTGAATTGTGGAGGCCGTTACTTGATGTAGATCCATGATATAAATGAGATAAAAAACACAAGGTTTAACTTTAATCTACACTTTATTTGAAAAAATTCGACGACGTTTCGCTGACACAGCAGCTTTATCAAGAATGACAAACAGAATGAAGAGTATGGTATTATAAACAAATCGTAGAACAAGTTGGATGAATAACAGGAAAATCCACACCGAGCCATTGTACAGTTAGTATGAAAAGTAATAAAAACTAATTAAACAAGTTAAGTAGGGGTGAGTAATTCACATCTACGTGTTCATTCAAAAGCTTGTCCGAATGTTTGTATCTATTTATTTCTAATGCTTCTAGGAGATCTAATTTTGAACTTTTGATTTTATATGTAAAATGTCAAAGTTTTTATTGAATTAATGGTTTTCTTTTATTAAGTGGTTTGAATAATTTGAATCAGATTTATTTTTATCGAAGCTACGTTTATGTTTATGTTATGCTACTGATAAAGGTAAATTGAGTAACCGATATACCATGCTGTTTAAAACTGCAACTTTGTGTTGAATTGGATGTAATGAGTAGTTATGTATAATTGTGTCAGTAAACCAACATATATTGATACAATTATACATAACTACTCATTACATCCAATTCAACACAAAGTTGCAGCTTTAAACAGCATGGTACATCGGTTACTCAATTTACCTTTATCAGGAGAAGATTATAATAAAGAGTTAAACATCATCAAACAGATAGCTATTAATAATTCATATAATCTGGATATGATAGATCTAATCATTCGTAAAAAACTGTGTCAGAAAGCAATAAATGAAGTGTATCCTATTCATAAAGACTATAAAATATTTAACAGTTTAACATTCTGCGGTTCTGAAAGTACAAATATTAAATCCTTTCTCGTCAAACAAAATCTTAATATAACTTTCAAAACTTCTAATAACTTAGGTAAACATATTAAAAATAATAAATCTCGTGTTGAAAAATCAAGTAAATCAGGAATCTATAAACTCAATTGCGGTTCTTGTGATAAAATTTATATCGGTAGGACCTGTAGGAGTTTTGGCATAAGAACATCAGAACATAAACTTAGCTTCGATAAAAATAAATCTGATTCAAATTATTCAAACCACCTAATAAAAGAAAACCATTCATTCAATAAAAACTTTGACATATTACATATAAAATCAAAAGTTCAAAATTAGATCTCCTAGAAGCATTAGAAATAAATAGATACAAACATTCGGACAAGCTTTTGAATGAACAGGTAGATGTGAATTACTCACCCTACTTAACTTGTTTAATTAGTTTTATTACTTTTCATACTAACTGTACAATGGCTCGGTGTGGATTTTCCTGTTATTCATCCAACTTGTTCTACGATTTGTTTATAATACCATACTCTTCATTCTGTTTTTCATTTTTGATAAAGCTACTGTGTCAGCGAAACGTCGTCGAATTTTTTCAAATAAAGTGTAGATTAAAGTTAAACCTTGTGTTTTTTATCTCATTTATATCAAAGAGCAGTTACTGCCGATTGGTGTACAATTATTTCATCCTTCACCAACACAATGCAAGTTCGTACACAGCCCAGAAAACAATTGAATATTCAACGCAAGAAAACATCGAATTACTACATCCTCCTGCGTACGTTCCGGAACCAACGCTTCTTTTACTTTTCCCAGAATCATGAACGGAAAGAGCAGTTAAAGGTTTCAGTCTTCAGAAGAAGCTGTCGATGCCTTCAAAAAAGCCATTTTGAATATAGCCGCAAACGATTGGAATGACACTTCCAGAATTGGTTCGAACGAATGCAGAAGTGTATCAATCGTCGCGGAGAACTTCGAAAAATAATAATGTCTTTAAAGGCTCTCAACTGTTTCATTTTAGTTATGCAAAACTTGAAAGACGTGTTTTGTATTTATAATCACAGCATACGAAAACTACGAGTAGAATGATACAAAGGTTTTCCAGAGAGAAGATAGCCCCATAAAACGGAGCCTTGAGGACAATCTCATTAACAGAATGTGCTTTCATCACCCGAACATATATCAACACGATGGGAAACAAAGGTACAAGCAGTTGTTTCTTACAATCAACATTTCGCGAAAAACAAAACGATACTAGACGGGGAAAAGTTTTGTTATAATATACACATAGCCGTCTCGGTGGCGTAGAGGATGTGATGCTCGTCTCCTGTGCAGAGTGACCTGGGTTCAATCCCCACAATGTGTCGGTGCGATTTTTCGGATTCTGGGAATCGCTTGAGCATCCATCTTTCGTAGGAGATGTGAAGCCGTCGGTCCTGTCTAACAGAGATGTATTGGACATTAAAGATCCCTTCCATCGACACGAGAGGGGTTTGGTTAGATTGCATTGTCATTGTGTGTCATTGACTAAAAGCACGTTGAAGGAATAACAAACAAACAAACATAATATACACATACATCAATGATTTCATGATCGAGATTACACATGAAACTGTTAGTAGTAGTTTTTCACCAAAATCAAAAGGAGAACTTGATTGTTCGTGTTGTTGAAGATGAATATTTTAATCATCTATGTATGCCAAGTATTGGTAGCTATTAACATTTTTGCATTAAAGTTGCTTCTTCTCTAATTTTGCGTTCCCATTAACGTTAAATCTTATCACACATACATACATTAGTATATCGGAAACGCTTCTAACAATTTGGAAGAAATTTTAATATTTTTAACGTTTGCTTTTCAAGTTTATTTTATCTTTCTGAGGAAATTACGATTTTATACAAGAAAATACTTGAACTATAATCGCTTTGAAATACTACCTTTATAATTATCCAGTTGTGAACTTGATGTCATGCATATTTAGTTTCAACGCATGAGTCAAGTAAAACTCGAATTTACATCCGTAATGGTTGAATCACTATATCTTGAAATAGTCTGGAATTCATGTGGGTTCTGGGTTCTGATATAATCAAGGAACGGCAGAAACATCCTTGATTCCTTTATTACACAATATTTGAAACTGATATATATATATATATATATATATATATATATATATATATATATATATATATATATATATATATATATATATATATATATATATAATCATATATATATATAATCAGAGCAGGATGGTGCTTCTGAATGACAAGGGTAAAATGTTGTAGGTTTTCCTCAAATTGCATTCGCCATAACAAATTTTCTAGAAAAGCCATATAATCCCTGATATATTGCAGTCTGACTATTTGAAATACAAATGAAATGACTGGATTTTTATGAAGAAAGCATGTGAATTGGTACAGGATAATTCAAGTTATTTGCGAGATTACGCATCCGTGAAATGAAGTGAAATATATTTGGAATTTAAATGATATTTGGAGAATCTAATTTGAAATAGGCTATTTGACTACACAGAAAAGCTTGTTTTACTATCAGATTATAGAGTAGAAAATAAATATATGGAGCAGAGTGTCCCAATCATTTCATCCACTGTCAAGAGACCGCCTGACTGGACTAGGGCTCCATTTTCGAAAATCGCCAAATACAGATACCGACAAAATTTTACAGTTGATTTCAAAAAGTTATCCTTACTCTTTTGTTTAAGAATATATTTCAAAGCGGTAGAAACTTTCTACTTTTTCAACACGAATAAATGCAGTTCTAGAAGAAATTTTCACTTAAAAATACAACGTTGTTAGTGCAAATGTGAACCGTAAAAATATCATTCTGAGAAAAGGAAAAAAATTAGCACTTCAAAAATAGAAATGCTTCCTATGGTAAGTTTTTCGTATTTAAAGTATAAATATTTTCTTCGTAAAAGTTATGCTTCATTTTCAACCATAGAAATAATTTACTTATACTGATTCTAGAAGAATTTATCTGTGGACATTCAAAAAGGGAGTGGATACAGAAAAATTCAAAGGAAACACCGATGCTGGACGAATAAATCTGTATGGTGAAGATGCAAACCACATATACCGGGTCAGGCAACTAAAACGAAAAAGACTCAACAACTGCTGAACAATTCGTTTCTGGACAAAAAGCAGATTTAGATCAATTTTCATCTGAAGGTGGACATTTTTTAATACACGGTGATTTTATTTTACATAAACCTCCTAAGCAGGGGTGCATAGAACTCAATTTTTTCAATTGGGAAGATAAGTCGAGTGATACCTCATTGCAAAGCTCTTTTGATTCTTTACACAAATGTGTAATAATTTTTGAGTTTGGACATATTCGGAAGAAGATACAGGCTGGTTCGTCAAAAGACGAGTTATTTTCAGTGATTGCAGAATCTGTCGGTTGCGATTGAACATTCACCGAAATACTGTTATATTTTAGAGATAAATATCATTAAGCAGTGGTTCTTCCACTAGACCCCGTCAGATGAGGCTGTCTACCTCTCAATCAATAGATCAATTAGTTTGAGTAATAACTCATTAGAAATGTTTTAGAATTTATAGAATATTGTAGCCAAAATTTTTGTTTCATCTGCATTGTGATGAAGATAAAGAGTGAATTAATAGAGAGCGATACACTGTTTGCGAGGTCTGCTGATTTTGGATGGAGAACACGTTTGTCTAGTTTTCAAATAATAGAGCTTATTCATAGAACTACCTACATGTTGGTAAGTAGGGAAAAATTGAAAATTGAAAAATTGATAAAACAATTGAATTTATCATACCTGATACATTTTATATGTCAACTCGGTTTCAATCGATCAATATTCAAAATGTTCACCGCCAACTTTCAAATACAAATACAGATTTTGCTCGAAACGTTCCCGGACATTACGTTGCATTTCAGGGGTTACACGATTACACTCGACTACAATCCGTTGTCGTAAATCCACCAAATCTGCTGCATCAGTTATATAAATTTGACTCTTTAGGTGGCCCCATGAAAAAAAATCCAATGGTGACGAGGAAATGCAAGAAGCGAGGGGGCACCATCCTGCTGAAACACAACATCCGCTTCTAAATAGCTAGGATCATTTTCCAAAATTTAAGTTATGGCTCGATTGATTAGTTCTTCAAGTAGTTGGAGGTACATTTCTCCCGTCAGATTTCCTGGTGAGAAAAATGGCCTAAACAGATGATTCCCATAGAGGCCAACACAAGTATTCAATTTGTCAGAACTGGCATTTATGACAATTTACAGTGTCATTCAGAGAATAAAGTACATTCATCCGAGAAGCAAATATTGAAGAGAAAGTGGGGATTGTTTGCGATTCGCTCACTCATTATTTCACAGAATTGCACTCTGCGGTCGAAGTCATCCTCACTCAATTCCTGGACCATCTTCATTTTGTACGGATGGAATTTGTATTGTTTGAAATCTCGCCCAATAGTTCACACTAATTACTTGCCCAAGCAACATAGTTTCCATTTTCTCATTTTGTATGGGTCTCTGGACATTCCCTCTTTTCCTAATCTGAACCTAGCCAGTTTCTCTTAATTTTTCCACCAACTCCAAAATGTAATTGGCACTTACATGTTCGTCATCATTGCCAGCTGCCCTATTTGCACAAGTATTATTGCTGAAGAAGTTTCAATAATTTCTACTCTGTCAGCAATTGAATAAACCATTACACTGGTATGGATGCAGCCAGTGAGTGTGAAAAGCAGCTAGATGAACAAATAAACTAATTCGAATTTCATTCATCAGATACAAGCATTTGTTGTTGAGAAATCTTCATCACATCTGTGTGAATATTTTTCTGTAACGAGAACTTTACTTGAGTTCGTTTCATTTCAACCTTGGATACCATGATGTTAGAGGCTTTTCCCTTGCTACGATCGGTTGCGTATGCGGTCGTGAGGCGTTCGGCCATAACCCTAGTGGTTGTCTCCACATGTCTGCTTTCCATCAGTCCACTGATGGGGAACATTTTTCGCGACTCAACCGGTAACACAGAGCAATCATCGCTTCTTTGTGAAGAGGCTCTTATACTGTGTATGAATTTCTCCATGATCCACCCTGTATCCTCATTGAAATGTAATCGGATTTGAAAATTCGTTCACTCTGATCAGATAATTCTAAATACCTATCCAATGAGCTATAACTCGGACTAACTGATCAATTCGAAGATTTGAGGGGTTGACATCCTCGTCTGTGGGAGTGTAGTGGAAGCACAACGGTTTAAAGATATTTTTTACCAAATTACAATAGTATTTCGGTGAAAGTTCATTTAAAATCAACAGATTTTGCAATCACTGAAAATAACTCGTCTTTTTACGAACCAGCCTGTATCTTCTTTCGAATAAGTGAAAACTCAAAAATTATCATACACTTGTGTTGAGAATCAAATGAGCTTTTCGATGAGGTATCAGTCAACCTATCTTCTCTATTCTACAAATTGAGTTTTGTGCTCCCGTGCTTTGGGGTTGATGTAAAATAAAATTACCGTGTGTTAAAAGATGTCCCCCTTCAGACAAAAATTGACCTGTCTCTTTGTCCAGAAACGAATAGTTTAACAGTTATTGAATCTTTTTCGTTTTAGTTGACCCACCCTTGCAATTTGCGAAGATCTGGTATTATCTTCAAGCTTTCATTGAATTAAGGAAAATATTTCGAAATGGAGTATGAAAACAATGAGAAATATCAAATGATTTATGTTTCATTGTAAGGGTGCAGTTGTTTGTAATCATTATAAATAAGAACAATGTAGTTATCGCAATACTCTGAACAAGAAGAGTCTGATATTTAAACTTTCAACAGGTTGGAATATAATTTAGTCTTTTACGAAACTTTCAGTAAATTGAGAAAGTATAAAATATGCAAAAAAATAAGCAAATTGAAGCAAACGTGACTGCTGCAGTAATCGAGAAAACTGAAATATCAACCAGAGAAATAGACGAAGTAACTGTAAGTGTATGTAGTGAAAACGAATATAGAAAAGAAAGAAAAAGTTCGAATTTTATGAAATAAGAATTATTCATTAGCTCTCTTCCAGTAGTTTTGATCAGAGATATAAATTTTTGCAGATGGTTCGCAGAGGAATACGACGAGGCAAATTTTTCTAGAAATGTCACTTGAAATTAACAAGGTTTTTCTAAAGGGGAATAGACAATGACGCTTAGTCTTCAATTAATACTTGGTACCTGTTCAATAAATATGCTGGACCATTTATATATAAAAGAAGCGAAACCGAATCAGCCGATCCATTTCTGAAAAATCTTTCTGTAGCAACTGTAGAGACATAGTGGGTTCAACAGAATGTCGCACCTGAGCATAATACACCTCTGTATGTGTGGGAATCAAATGATGGCTTTAGATAGTGAGATCGCCGGATCCCATAATTTGCAGTTTTTGGAAGGGGGATTTGTGAAATATTGAATTTTTATCACGTAACTAGAAAGAATAAAGAATTCGTAAAGTAATGATAAATGATGTTGTACAAATTTTAGCAATTCAATGCTGATAATTCTTTCAGAAGACGTCATGGATGTCCACAGAAGAGTCCTATTGTTATGATCATTGAAAATTATTTCTAAGGTTGAATATTAGGCACATTTGGAGTATGTGGAGATGTTCATATTTTCCAGATACAAATCATTTAACATAAAGAAATATTATATCTTTCTGAAAAGCTGAATCATTTCCAGAATGAAATGTTCATAATTCATACTTGCAATAATATCGTTTTCCAGAAGTGTTCGATATGAGAGTAGAGATATTTCGACCTATTATTACTGCAGCTATATGAAAGCAGAATGACTCTGTCTCCCCTACGTTCTTTTTGCGTGGAGAATTAATTGCTGCAAACAGATTCAAAGTAGCATGTTTCGAAAGTTTTCGAAATCGATCGAGTGCTACTACCTCCTTTGTTTTTGAAGTTGTGTAAGAATGGTTTTGGCATTCTACGGGCAATTTTCTACGAAGAATTGAACATCGAATTTTCGAAACATAATTCAAAGTTTAGTTTTTTCAAATAAATAGACCACTTTGATTTCGTTGAATGAAGTTCTATTTAATTTCCAAAAACATATCACACGTGCACTCAATTTATTTAACAAGGTCGTGTTTTCATGAAAAACTAAAAAGTGTATAACTTTGCCCTAAAATCATTCAGTAACTCTATGCCAATTCACAGAATTTACACGGAATGAGCGAAATAGCTTAAGTATGTTCTGTGCTCACAATATGACAGTTCTAAAATAACTTCTTGCAATGACAATTTTGATCAATTATTTATTGTTTTTTCATAAACTTACAATTATTTTATGAATATAAACATGCAGTACGAACATTTTGAACCCATATCAGCTTCGAGGTGGAATATATGACGATTGAATATCCTATCACTACTGATGTGATCAGTCAAAATTATTTCTCGGTTAAATTGTTTTCTGATTTTTGCGAAAATCATTTGCGGAAATTGCAATTGTGACGTTTGTTGGAAATCTTCTAGATACCAAAACTAGGATATTCTCATTATATGTTTTTGTTTCCTTAGAATACTGAGCGCTCTACTCTCTCGACCTCAGTTTACATTATACTTCACCTGCGAGAAGTATATTGGTTTGCAGTTAACATTATCTAATACATCAAGTGTTACATCTCCTGCATAAATTACTTCATATTCTCATTTTCATGAATGTACCATAGCTCCTAACGTTGTATATTGTATCGAATATAATTTTATGAGGTTTTCACCTCTAAGAAAAAAGATTCAAGCAAGCAACTTCTGCAGCAATAGCAGCGTAATTATTTTGAATATAATTTCAATCATGTCACACTTTTATACACTACATTCACACAATAGTTTTAACTTGATGAAAAAACATTAAATATTTTATCTGGATTTTTATTGCAAAAACTAATTTTCGAAATATCATAATGAGTGCACAGAACGTACCTATTCTATTTTAATCAATCCGTGAAATTCTATGAGTGGACATGTTACTGGATAAAATTGGGGAGAGTTTAGTGCCTCTAAAATGTCAAAACCATTTTTTCATAATATTAACCTTCACTGATTAAGAAAGTTTTCCAAATTTACGAAGAGATTGGAAATGAAGAAGCTATATAGCTTGAATCTGTTTGTGGCAATGAATTCCGTACGCAGAATTAATACGGGAAAGGGAGGTCATTTTCCTCTATTCAGAATATTTGGCTTAGCTGAAGTTCGGAAACGTAAATATATATCCACCCTGTAAAGCATTCCATTCATCTCGAAGATATTTTATGTGGAAATTTCTACACACGACACTTTTTCACTGTTTTCGAACAAAACAGTTACGATATTGTTCCGCCATAAGAAAATTTCTGCCTTTAACCAAAAAAGAAAAATAAACCCGAAAAACCATTTTCACTATTTCATTTTCTTCAAAAATCGAGTCTTGGACATCCAAGACGTTTTTCACTAAAAGTGGATGAATCACGAAAATCAAACAGTTTGAAACACTCTATATGTACATGCTTTGAAGCTCATTAACACAATGATTAGTGCCTGAATTAAAGTATTCAAATTCAAAATTAAAGAGGACAATGCAGAGTTTGAAAGATCTAATATGAATCTTCTATTAACTTGATTTCTCTCAAGATGACAGCTAAAGCTAGAAGTAATTTCGAAATACGTAATATGTTTGTTACTTTCCTTGTATTCAAGAACATTTTTGGCGGAGAAAATCTGCATTTAAAAGTCTAAGATAACAATGTTGCTCGAAAATTTTAATGCAGATATATCCAATTAAATGATGAAGTTATCCTACTTAAGACCACATTACTGTCCTATACATATGAAGATTTAGTTTACCGTTAATATATTATTACACAGTGATTATAAAATGATATTTAGGTGATGTTTGAGGAAGTGATTTATAATTCCACAATCACGTGTTGCAGTTTAATTAATTGAAATTTAAATATGAAAGAGTATAAAAGTTTTGATGTAGAAATATTCTACTGGAATGATGTATTTTTGATAAAAGATGTGCAGTTTGTATTGATGACGATGAGTTTCAAAATATAATACGTACAATATATTCAATTGAATAAAATTCAATACGGATAGCAGGTAGGGTTGATATTGAAGTTATCATCTGCATCAATAAAGTCCGTGAATCTGGCTTAAAAACTTTCGAGAATAATAGAACCAAATATATATTTAATTATCCATCTGTTGGGTAAGCTAATCCAGCAAAAAATAATTTATGTACATCGGTGTTTTGACGATGATTTATCGAAAGAAAATATTAACTTCACTCTGCAGAATCATTAAATTACTATCTAAGAAAAACGTTCATGTATACACCAGATTTTTTTTTATAACGAAGAAAATATTTGATGTTCATACTTGGTTCCGTGCTAACTCCACGCTATACAAGAATTTTTGTCCTCTGAGGAAAATATCCTTGTGAACTAGACAAACGTTTATCCACTCATAGGTTTGGTTATCACATGAAGCAAATTTTCTGTTGCCATAAGTGATTACGGCTAACTCAACCTTTTAAGCTTTTCTAGTTTGGAAGATTGTCCGCGTCTACTAGAATCAGTTCACCACCTAAAGAAATGTTTATATACACAGTAGGTAGTAAATATTGTTTTATTATAACGCTCTCATTCAAGCAAAGGTATAGTGATTTTTGGACAATGTTAGTTTATAACAACAAAAACTTTTTTCCTTCCAATATAATGAAACAGACAAGAAGCAAAAACAGAATTGCATCTGCATAGATTTCAAAAGTTGAATGCTGATACACAAAACGGATATAGATTCAGCAAAAAGGGCAGAAATAAATTTAACAAGCGATCCTGAGAATCGAAAATCATTTCTTATCAGTGGTGAATCGTCAAAATTGGCAATTCAAGGTTTGAAAATTTTAATCCAGATATTCCATTTTGTTCAGTTCTTTCATTATATTTGGGAACATCATTTCAGCAAAAAATCGTAAACTTCAGATGCAAATATGCCAACACAAAGTTTGAAAGTTTTGATGAATACGATTCAATTTGAATTGACAAAGTTCTTACCTTGAATCTCAAGTCGCCAATAGGTGCTTTGGCATATGGTATCCCTTGGAAACTGTAGAATTTTCCACCAAGATAATCTTTCGCAACTTTTCCTCTGATCTTTCCTAGCTTAGTTTCAATAACCGCTGTCTCCATGGTACCCCGCGTAAAAGTATTCGAACCGGTGTGATTTGTACCGTAAGCTCTTTCTGTTGGTAGCCGTGCGGCAACTGGAACTGAAATTCAGTATAATACAGAACTTGTGAGTTATAATTAGGCTAAGCCGAAGCACACGTTTTATTTAACGCACATCGGAGACGGCCAGTAGGAAAAATATATCGTAGTTGTGTAGACGAATAACCGCTTGTCGCCAGACCAACGCGCCTGTCCGGAAAATTTCAACGCAATGGATTCAGTTCGATGACGTTAGTGGTTAACTACGTTCAGAAACGAGTTATTTGGATAGTGTATTACTGTACTGTTGATGATTGATAACATATATCAACAGAGGAAGGAAAATGTGTGATATCGTGCGAATTTTCCCCTAGATTCTGATTCATATTTAATCTTCTTTCGCTATTGATAATTATAAATAGCTAAATAAATGACAAAAAAATTGTGTGTATCATCTAAGTTGAATTAACCTCAAATCAATTCTTAACATCATAGGTGAAAAAGTAATTTAAACTTTTCCTGTCACATCAAGCTTTTGCAGAGAATTTTTGAGAAGTAAGTGTACTTGCCCTTAAAGAATGAAAGATTTTCCAAGACGTTCTCCATAAATTAAAATTGACATGTATACGTGAGCGGAACACTTGGGTGCAGTTAACGGGAATTTCAATCTTTAACGATTACATTCACCCAAAGTGTTTGGTGTACATTTCTGATAGAACTATTGAAAATATGAGCGTAGCTCATTCGATTCGGATTGATGTCTAAAAAAATGTATGCATATGTTTTCTAGAGCATAGAAAATAGTGAAACTTATTAGAAAATTAAGATGAGAACAAAAGGTACTCAGTTTGCCGCAAATAATTCAGAAAGTCTTAATAGTTTAGAAACTATCAAATAATTTGAAATTTTTGATCAAAAGTCATGGAAGATAAATCCAACAGAGGAAACAAGAACAACCTTCGTACGAATACGGAACGTATGCAACCTGACAACTGCAAGAGCAAAGGCCAATTCCAACGAAGGTGTAACTAATAATAAACTCCTTGTACAGGAAAGCGGGACTATTCAATTATGGTCTAGTTTGCCTTCATACACGCAGCCTTCCAGAGCCAAAATTGTGAAATTAAGCAGATTTGAGAACTAGTTCCGGCTTATTCATTGATCTACGGAGTTTTGAATATCTCTTCTCGTATCCAGTTCACAATTATAGACTCCACGCGAAGGGTATGGCGAAAGATATTTGTAATATGAAATATTGAACGACAGAAGATTTTTCTGAAGACGTCGTGGTCTATAGCACCACAGCCAACAGGATTGACTCGCTCGTTTTAACCGTGATGCTATTCGAGGACCGGCGAAAAATGGTTTACAAGTGTTGGAATTTTTACGTTCTCATATCTGTTTGTTATTGTTCGTTATAAGTCCAGTAGAGGGTGAACTGTCTCAGTCCATAGGGAGATGTGTCTTTTCTGGAATCGTTAGGGTGTTCTTATGTGGATGGTTAGGGTGCTGAAAAGCGATATGTGAAAACTGCAGTTTTCCAGCATCCTTCTTAATTGCTCTATTGAGGCTCTTGAGGCTGCGTGCATGACAGACAGATTTCATAACTAGCTCCTGTCAGGAAGGATCATTCATTGATATACGGATTTTTAAATAGTTCTTCTTGTCCCAAGTTCACGAACATAAATTGGACCTGCAGATTAGTAGGTCAAGTTGTATTTATACCGAAGCATCGTACCCAACAGTGGGAATCGAAGTTGCAAATTGTTCACTTCATGTTTTGCGGAAAATCTAATTCCTGAATCTCATACGTTCAACAAGTCACAGTCTGGCACATTATAAAAGTACTATTTCATACTATGGGTGTATGACACACCAAACTTCATGACTCTAGTCTGAACAATTTAGAAGATGCAGCAATCGATATGATCATTTGTCTCGCCGAAATTTTCGTACCAATGAACGAACTTTTATATTTTCGACAGGTGGGATTGCTGTCAGAACGATAATGATGTCCGCGTTTAAGGGGCTATTAGAAGTATCTGAGGAAAAGGTTTATCGATCAATTTCAAATTTTAGCATAAGAGTAAATAGATACTGATCTACACATTCGCAATTGCTTTTAGAGAGGTACCACTTTCGGTTATATAGCACATTGACCACAACTTTGCTATATTAAATGGCATGGCGTACTTTTCAATTTTTCTGCATTAGAGAGCACCCTTTTTCAAGGTTGTTTTATTAAGATTTTTCCTATCTTACTTTAAGCACCTCTGAGCTATAATTGTTTCATCAAAATTTTCGGAATTACAGTTTCATTTTTTCTGCGCAAAAAATTGACTCAGATTTGAAGAAGATTAGAACTCCGTTTAAGTTTAACGAGAGACTGTTATTTTTGTGGGAAAAGTACTGTTAGATGCAATTTAATATACAGAGTGCCGAAAATTCACTTGTCCTCTTAACGAAATTAAATTGTCAAAAAAACGTATCTTGAATTACGAGCACCTATTATTTCCCTTTTTTATATCCGTATTTGAAATAAGAGTTGATTCATTGTAACGTGCACTAGTGCACATTACATGGTCTCTATCTCACTTCAATTCGTATCTTTCATTTTCTCATTCTGATCAAATTATACCGAGATCTCATTCTCGACTCTGTTGTTTTTTCCCTCTTCATAATTTCCTTTAGTATTTTAAATTTCTGTATCTCTTCCAATTTCCTATGATTTTGCCAATTGAGTGAATTCATTTTATGCTGATGTAACCTCTAGGAGGCGTTTTAAGATTCAGTTTCCTAACTCTAATTTAAGAATTCAAAAAAGAAATATTTTAATGAATAAAGGGAATTATCATTTATTAACTAAGTTTGAACTTTGGACTTTGAATAGTAGATTGCTAGTTTACCATCTAATAATTCGGGGTAAGTGATTTTATCATTTGAGCCTACGTTGTTTCTTTCATTTTTTGATTCTCCTGAATGTCTCAACATTATCGTTATTTAATTTTTTTGTTGTTCTCTTTTTTTTCTTTTCACTTCAAAGAGCCACATTCTGTTTAATTTATTGTAATCTCAAATGTTGTAAATTTATCGACGTCTGGAAGTGGTAACTACCTCAACAACCCGATTAGTAACCCGAAGAAGGTAATCGATATCTTGTAGAAGGATTTCTATCGACTGAGACGTCGCCTTTCGTTTACCCTCATTAGTATGTTGAATAAGTGTTTTCTTTTTTTGTATATCAATTAAGAGCACCTTGTACCTGATTATGAATAATTTAAATATAATGTGCATTTAAATTAAAACTGTTTAAATTTTAACCGAGAATTCTGAGATAGATACTTGTGACTCTAATAACCAGGCGCGGCATTCTTTAAAAGTTTCAAATTCGTTATATGGTTTTAGGTTTTCCAATATCTAAAATGGTGTTTTTATTTTATTCGCAGTTTCTTTAAGAATATAGAATTAAATCATTAGGCCGTGAAACATAGTAGCAGAGTTTATCTAATTCCAATATCAATTTTACGTTCCACAAAGGTCTCTCAGTATGATATTTGAAGAGTAAGATATTGTTTGTGTATAGTTTTTCTGTTAAATAAATACTAAAACCAGGATAATTTGATTTTATTAATCATGGTCAATGTCAACAAATAATAAGAAGAATTTGCAAAACATTTAACAAAAAGTACTCAAATTTACAAGGAAACAATTTCGAAAATAACAATCAAATTTTGCCACTCTTGGAAGGTAGACAACGGAAAGAGGTAGAGTTAGTTTCATTACCAATGATGCAAACTTTGCATTTACCTTCTTTCATGCCAATCCGTATGCGTCTGTACGTGCTGCTGTTGCTGATTTAGGGTTAGCACCTAAATCAATCAATAAAATTTTCCCATATTCTTGCAATAAATTATTTTTAATATCATCGATGAATTCAGGAGATGCAGCATTTAGGATTAATTCTGCGAAATGTTGATGGTCAAAAAACCCAGATTTCTTACAAAACTTTATATGGACTGATGACTCAAAATTTTCTAGATAAAGCATTTTCAATGGGCTTAGTTCTCATATTTGTGTCGTCGCAAACCCATATCAAACTCGAGACCGAAATTTCCAACAACCAACGTCAATATTCAATTTAGGAAAAAATTTAAATAGTATAAGATATTTAGAGATTTTAACTAGACTCGTGTCAGGAGTTCCTAAACAATATTTCGTTAAATGCACATATTCCATATTGAATCCAACTAAATAATCGTTCAGTCCTGTGCACACCTCAGGTATATTTACAATTTAATTTCTTGTTTTACACCAACACTCT
Organism: Cryptolaemus montrouzieri; assembly: GCA_013387265.2. NCBI lineage: Eukaryota > Metazoa > Arthropoda > Insecta > Coleoptera > Coccinellidae > Cryptolaemus > Cryptolaemus montrouzieri. The sequence continues at coordinate 35,662,144 of JABFTP020000185.1, read as the reverse complement.
GAAATTTTTATTCCTCTTTTCATTTAGAGCAGGGGTGCTTGAACTTGAACTGCTGGCGATCCACCTCAATATTTTAGAGTACTTACGAACGACTCTGAGAGGCTGAAAGTATGTGTGATACAAGGTTGTCGTACATACACGATACACCTCACCTACCAACCTACCCAGGTAGGGTCTACCGTATCATATATAGATTTTAGCTTTCCGCACAATATACATTATTTTAATCAAGGTTTCGGTTAGATTTAGCTAGGTTCTTCTCTATAATATCAATGAAAAACTCACAGTTATTCAAAATTGCGAGCTTATTGGTTGTTACAAAACAAAAGAGTTACTTATGGTGTTAAACTCAACTAAGGAGTGACTCAGCATGCTTTTCATAAATTGACCCAAACATTGCCGTCAGTTGAAGAGCGATATGCCTTAGATTTAGATTCGGATATTTATCTTCAGATATAAAACACCAGAAATTTGTATTAGATGCTGTAGCTTTGAGATGTATATCTGATATAATCTGCACCAACTCATTTTGAACAGAACATGAGTTCATATTAAACTGACTTGCTATTTCAGTAGCTAATTCCTCAATGTTTTTACATGAAAAAGAATAACTCATAAATGATGGCACATTTGCCAATTTACTGCAAACATAAAAACGCATTTCGAATTGTCCCAAAATATTTGATAATTCTGCCTGATACGTATCATAATTCAACTGAGGAATCCTTGCTTTCGAAGACGAAAAATGTTTCAGATCCTTTCTTTTCAGTTGATCTATCATAAGCTGCAATTTACTTTGGAATGCGTTTACTGCGCTAATCATCTCAATAGTAGTTTTTTCCTTTACCTTGAAGCTCCAAGTTAATGGTATTTAAGTGCATTGTGATGTCAGTCAAAAATGCCAAATCAGTTAGCCATTTTTCGTTTTTCAACATATGAGTGTCATCACCTCTTTCGTCTAGAAAGCTGTTATTTCGGGCAATAATTCATGAAACCTTTCTAGGAATTTTCCGCGACTCAACCACCCGACGTCTGTGTGAAGAACTAAATCAGTGTGTTCAGCTGACTCCCTAATCTTCCAACTGCAACTTAAAGAACCGCCGTTGCAAGCTACGTGCACGGATGGAATTCACAATTTTGTTGCAATGCCCATAATTTCCTCGGTGTTTAAAACTCTTGACCACAAAACTTGTATATGTATAATGCAATGGAATGAAAAAAATTAAGGGAAATCTTCATTAGCTGGACACGATGCCACAAAAACATTTTTGTTTCCAGTCATTGCTGGTGCTCCATCGGTTGTAATGCACACTAATTTATATATTGGTAGCTTGTAGTTTTTTACATAATTGAAGAAAACGCCACGGGTCTTCTCCTTCAGAGGAATGATTGTCATAAATTCTTTCTTAGCCAACATGTCATTGAATACCATCCGAATAAAAATACACATCTGGACAGTATCTGTAATATCAGATTCGTCGAACTGTAAAGAAAAGTATGTACATTTCATGATATCATGTTTTAGTTTATCTGCCATGGCTGACTCATGACTTCAATACGCCTTGTGACAGTCGGACAAGATAACTGAAGTTCTCTAATAGTAGACATGATTTCTGTTTAATTTTTAAAATCTCTGAATAAAGTTTCACCCGCTTCAATAAATGCTTCCTTCACAACCGATCCATCATCGATTGGTTTCTTGTGTTTCGACAATATATGAGATATTTTAGATGACGCGATCGTAGCAGCTTTTGATTGTTTGGCTGGTCTTGTGAACATGGTTTGTTCTTTTTGCTAACAAGATATCAAATCACGTCCTTTTCGTTTTCTGAAATCACTCTATGGCGGAAAATCTTTTTCATAGTTTTTATGAACCGTTTTATGCCTCTCTAAGTTACCACGCTTAGGTATTTCAACTGACGCACGACAAATAAGACAAATGCACTTATCCTTTACTATACAAAAGAAGAATTCTTCTTCCCAATCGTTATTAAAATGATACGTTTTCGATTTCTTCGCTGCACTCATTTGTACTACCTAATAATAAACTTTGTATCGACGTAGTATTGCCTCCAAGTTACAATTCAGAATGACTTCAATTCCTGCAGGCGCAACATTTATGTCGGCGTGAAAGAAAGTCTCAGATGTTGCCGTTAAACACGCCGCCCGACATTTCTAGAAAAGTGGCAAGAATAAAAATCGCGGCTTTTCTTTGACAATTACCGCGCGTTTCTTTAATAAATCCGCCTTTTGCCGTTAGCAGAGTGCTCTTTTTACGTGATAAATTTTTGTAATTTAGTTACTTACTCATTGAAAATTTTTTTCTCTCCGAGATCTACTCAAAAAGCACTCGCGATCGACAGTTTGAGCACTCCTGATTTAGATGATCAGGATATGTAAGACCGAAAACAGAAATAGTTTTCAATTCGTGTAAATTTCAACTACTATCATCCAAATGCTCTTGCATTCTCCAATCTGATAATTGTTCGACCATTTTTATAACCATTCAAAGTATTAATAGAGCCACGGAAAAAGTATTCAACTGCTGAATTGCATTTTCTTCGCCTAATTAATGATAAAAATTGAGAGTAGCAATGAATTCATATGTAAATTAAGTAGCTACTCTACATAAAATGAATCATGCTTCAAGTGTTATTACCCGATGATGAAAACATGAGGTATTGGATGATCAAGGCTTCAAAAAAACTGACCGTAAATTACACAAACAGTAAACAATGTTTTATCTTCAATTAAATGAAGATGTGATTGAATAAAAAGTTGAACTATTTTAGTAAAAATATAAATTAAAACGGTTAAATGAAATTTGAAGAAACCTTCTTCAACGTACTATCCTTGAGTAAAAATGCACATCCCAACGTTAAAAATCAATGACTGGAAATAAACAGAACGAATAAGTTATATGAGATTTTCTTTAAAGCACATTTCTTTAGGAAGCGCTAGAACTGGCATGATACTAAATCTGGTGATAAAGGCGGATGTGAAAGAAGGAAGACGTTTATCGGCCGAAAACTTCCGAATCAAAAGCGCTTAGTACATTGTCGACATTAAGAACATGATGATTTGATGCAAAGGCAATTTTGATCTGCATTAAACGAACAACGTATCTAACGTATCAAATTGGATAAGGAATAGGCTACTATTTTTTGCATTATCTAAAGGATAATTATGGCTGTTGTGGGTAATCCGTTGTATAAAAGCCGGGATTTTTTCAAGATGTACAATTCCGTAGTACATCATTCTGATATATTTCGTGAGGTTGGCCAGAGTTTGCATCAAAAGCGCATGAAAATTTGTTTTATACATAACATTATGAATCACTGGAATTCTCGGCTTTTCTCTGCTGCAATATGCAGTTATACATACGGGGGGTTACATAATAGTATGTCACAACTTGAAGAGGTAGATCTACGTGCAATTTCAAGAAAAAAAGTTTATATAAACATCGGTCCACAAAAACTTCGTTGAGGAGCTACAGGGTGTTGAAATTTCCGGAAAAAATTGATTTTTTCTTCAAAACTCCTGTAGTTTTTGAGATATTCAGCCCAAATTTGGAATGCATGCTATTTTTCACAGCCTCCATCATTACACGTCCTAGGTTTTAACCGAAATTCACAAGGTGTTTTCTTTTCCGAGGCCATGTCTCCTTTTACCCTTTCAAACTCTTTTTCAGTACGCCACTGATCAGTGTACAATAAATTTTCGTCATCTTCGTTCATTTTCAAAATTTTTGTAGTACACTTGTAATTTTTTCGTATCTCCAACCGTTTTCGAGTGAAAAATTATTGTATTGAATTTGAATTATTTGAATATGCCCAAAATTTGCTTTTATTTTGATAGCTCGTCTTCTGAGACTCAACTTATACTGATTCAATATCAATTTAAAAAAGAACAATTAAAAACTAAATAAATTGCTGAAAGTGTCCTTCACCTGCAAGAATACAGGCCTCTGTCATTCTTTGCATATTATCACGCATTCTTTGAAATATTCCTGGGGTAGTTCTCATCGTGTCACAAGTGGTTATTATTCGATTTCTCCATTCATCTACAGTATTCACTGGAGTGGTATAAACTTAACTTTCGAGATATTCCCATAAGAAGAAGTCCGAACTATTTAAGTCTGGGGACCTAGGAGGCCATGGTTCTGGCCCACCCCGACCTATCCATCGGTTGTTGAATGTATCATTCAAGAATTCCTTAACTTCTCCAATAAAATGTGCTGGTGCTCCGTCATGCATCAACCACATTATGTTTCTCACCAAAAGTGGCACATCCTCGAGCAATCAAGGTAACTCCTCCTCAAGAAATTGCCGATAAGCGGGACCGTTTAGTCTGTTAGGCAAAAAAATGGCCCAATCACATAATTTCCAATTATTCCGACCCTGACATTCAGTGAGAATTCTTCTTGATGATGAGATTCTTCAATCAAATGGTGGTTTTCCTCAGCACAATAATGATTATTGTGAAAATTTGTGACAGCAGTTCTCGAAAAAATAGCTTCGTCTATGAACATTATTTCACTATCAAAATGAGTATTTCCTCTAATTTTATCTAAGAACCATCGGCAGCAATTCAGTCTTGAAGGAAAATCTCGAGTAAGTAGAGTTTGGACGCGTTGAACATGAAACGGGTACAATAAAAAGTCGTGGAGAGTCCTCTTGTACTCACATGAGGATTCAAACCGATTCAATTCAAAACTGATTCCTCACTCTTCGGAATTCTCATAGTTTGAGTTGCACCTTTTTAATGATAATTTGCAGTAACAGTACCAGTTTACCTCAACCTTTTGTGGATATTTGAAAATGTTCGTCTGTCTGGTGTTACTCGATCTGGAAAGCGCACCTGATATAATCGCCTAGCTCCTGTTGTGTTTCCGTCAGCCAGACCGTACATGTAATGGATATCAGCCAATTCGGCGTTAGTAAAATTAGTCATTTTTCTTACAGCAATAACATTAGAAGCCTTAAATTTCGAGCAGACACTTGTTTAACTTTAGCAACTGTCAAAATGAATAAATAAATGAAAAAAATCAAAGCCAACTAGTCATTTTCTTAATTAGAAGTGCTTTCAATTCAGCGAATGCATGAAATTGTTTAATAATGTTTTGCTCGAGAACGGTTGGAGATACGAAAAAATTACAAGTCAAAAAAGTTTCTAAATTGAACGAAAATGTACCTTGTAGATTCTAGTTAAAATTTAGGACGTCTAATGATGGAGGTTGTAAAAAATAGATTGCATTCCAAATTTGGGCTCAATATCTCAAAAACTGCAGGAGTTTTGAATAAAAAACCAACTTTTCCGGAAATTTCAGCTCCGGAAAGAAGCTTTTGCAGACCTATGTTTATATGAATTTTTTTTTCAAATTGCACTTAGATTTACCCTCTCATGTTGTGACATACTATTATGTAACACCCTGTATAAACATTTTTCTTGAATAACTATGTATACTACTGTTATATCGCATTAAAATCCATTTCGTAGTTTGAAAAATTTTGACGTATAGATGGCGGGAATCAACTGTTTTCAAATATGTAGAAATTATTTGGAGAATTATGCCAGCAATCTTTCCATACAGAAAACATACATTGGAAAAAATAGAATTCACATGGAAATTTATTCGTCGCTTTGTAGCTTGAACCAATGTAGATGTTTGAAAATTTCCTATAATGATTATTGTCATTGAACACGAAAAAAATTGTTCTGGTGAAGATAAGTTTTAGTTCTACTCTTTTTTTTTGTTTTGTGAGTTGGATAACACTTCGCCAAAGAAGAATGAAAATGAAATGATATGCAGGGTGTCCTTAGAAAAAAACTTCACCGTGAGCTGAGAAGAATGGAACAAATAATAAAGGCATCTTTCCTCCCATTTTGTATGGATAAAAATTTATACTTCGTTGAACTCTCTAGTGCAAAAGGTTTTCGACAAAAACTTATTCAAAAGTGTTCAAATTTATTTTCAATATAATACGAACAATTTTAGCTGTAAACTGTCAGTTATTACTGTCTTAGGTTTTTCTTTCCTAATTAATAATACTGCTTTAAGAGATTCAGCGCGTTCTAAGTTCATCCTCAATTAAATTTCTTAATAATCAAGGAAGTTCTGAAGCAATGAATGAATAAATGAAAACTACATTTTTAGTATAAGTGTTGTTAAACTTAAAATCAAAAATAGAAATTATCTCAAAGGGGTAGATACAATTATACAGGCAAAATTATTTTATGCAAAATGTTGGCATCTCGCTGACGTGAATGGTACCTTCGAAGTTTCGAGGTTTAAATATAACGTAATGAGATAGGCAACGTCGCTTCCGGTCTGGCAATGCGTGAGGTGCACGTATTATAAGCCTCCATATATCAAGTTTGAACTTGATGCCGTCATCCGTCCGTATCCTTAATTTTCGTTGAAACAGCTTTTTCTTGTGCTTTATAAAAATTAGTGGCATCAATTTTGAGCAGCGGTGTGCTATCAAGTTTTGCTTTAAACTTGGACCTAATGCCTATGGAGAAATTGTTTGATCATGGATCAAATTTTTCGTGGTCTAAGGCATTTTCAGAAGGAAGCGAGTGGATTGAAGATGGAATACGATGCGAAAGGCCTTCAAGTGCAAACATCGATGAATATGTCAACAGAGTCTTCTGCGTTCAGATTAACGGTTGACAGTCAGAGTTATTGCGGAACAATATAATTTGAAGCACACCTTCGTTCATCAGATTTTGACAAATGTATTTGAGGTGAGAAAAATTTGTGAAAAATGTTTCCGAAAAATCTTTCCCAAAACCAAAAGGATTTCAGAAAGGAAACATGCTTTAATTGGTGACGAGTCTCAGAAATTTGCATACGACCCAGAAACCAAACGCACTAGCATGGAGTGGTACACTGCAAGCTCTCCAAGGTCCAAAAAACACGAATGAATAAGTCAAAGATCAATTGCATACTGATGAGTTGTTTAGATAGCCACGGAATCACCAACAAAGAGTTTGCGCATCAAATTCAAACGGTTGATCAACACTCTTACAGAGAAATCCCTGAAAGTCATGTCTCACTGCAAACTCAAATTTTTAGCCAGTAAAATCTCAGCCACCCTATTCACCAGACTCACTTCAAGGAACTCATTTTGGGATACTTGAAAACATCCAAAACCCTGAAGCTATTCCAGTATCCGAGTTCCGGCAATGTTATGGATGATTGGAAGGATAATCTCCAGCGCTGTATGGTTTCCCGAGGAAACAATTTTGAAGAAGACAATATTGCATTGAAATTATATGCTCGTTCACCAGAACTAGGCGGTAGATAGGATCCACCCACGATGAAGTTCTTGGAATCTGTTGTTACCAATAAAAATGGGTGTTTGACATTTGAAAATTCATGATTGATTATCTGCCTTGAGTGAGGACCTAACCAGTATCATGACTCCACCACCCCTAGTGTTCATGTTAGTAGCAATACTGCTTCTACCCTTCTTGAATACGTTAAATGTGTTAGTGCATATCTCAGCATCATAAAAATTGTCATTCAGCCAGGTCCCACCGATAATTAAAATATCGTATATGCAACTCACCAAATACTGGTTCAAATTCTGTAACTTAGTTCTTATACCACCCATATTTTGATAATAAAACGATATACTATGTGAAGGGGATGTAACTAGTTTTCTTGTTTACCTTATTGATTCTCATTCTTAACAATTGTGGGTATTCCCTTGAGAAATCTAATGGTCAAGTCAGCCTCGCCAGACTGTTGACGCCGTTTCAGTTCACTCCTAATATCACAGAAGTAGTTTCTCTGTGTATTGTAAAAAGGAGGAGGCACTGAATAAAAGAATACTATAAGAACAACTCATGTGGAAGGAACATTGATAAGACTCACAGAAATCATGAAAAAATACGAAATCGATATACTTGCGTGACAAGAAACCAAACAACTAGGTAATTTTGTCAAAAAGGTGGGGAATTACATATTCTTTAATAGCGGTGGCGAAGATAGGAGGTTAGGGACGGAATTTTTGATTAATAGAAGCTTAAAACAAGAAGTAATTGAATTCCTGCCAGTAACGAATAGATTATGCAAAATTAGAGTGAGAAGCAAGTACAGGAAGTTGACTCTTATAAATGTTCATTGTCCCACAGAAGAAAAAGAGAATGAAATAAAGGAAAAATTCTATGAAATGATAGAAGAAGAATACGACAAGACCCCTAAATATGATGATGAAATTATTCTGGGAGATTTCAATGCGAAACTGGGACAAGAAGAAGTATATAGGCCTGCTATAGGAAAGTACAGTAAGCACGAAGAAAGTAATGAGAATGGAAAAAAAAACTTATTGAACTAGCAACAGAGAGGAATCTTCGAGTAGTCACAACCTATTTTCAGCATAAGAATATCTATAAAGGTACATGGATATCACCTGATAACAGAACAGTTATCCAAATAGATCACATGGTTATAGAGAGTAAACACGCCAAGTGTGTAATGAATGTTAGGAGTTTACGCGGAGTAGACGTGACGTGGACACAGACCACATGCTCGTAAGAGCCAAGATAAAATATAGGAAACCAGAACATCAGGAAAGTAGAAGAAATAAAGTTATCAAATATGCAGTGGAAAAATTGAATGATGAGAATATTAGGAAGGAGTTTCAGACCAAAATTAACAAAAGAATTTCCAGTAATAAAGAGGAAAGCGTTGAAGATCAGTGGAGACAGTTAGAACAGATGATGAAAGAAGGAGCAGATATGCTGCTTAAAGATGATAGCAAAGCAGATCAAGGAGGTTAGTATGATGAAGAGTGCAGGAGAGCAGTACTTGAAAGAGAAGAATTGAGAATGAATATGATGAAAAACAACACGAAAGAGAACCAGAAGCTGTATAGGGAAAAGAGAAAAACAGCAAAAAGAACGTGCAGGAGAAAGAAAAGAGAATATATAGAGACTGAAATGAAAAATCTAGAAAACAACTATATGCGAAAACAGACGAGACAATTCCATAAAAATATAAAATATCAGAGGGGGCTCTATCAGCAAAATAAGATATTATTCTGCAAAGACAAAAACGGGCAGTTGGTAGGAGGAATAGAAGAAAGTTTGAAGAGATGGAGTGAGTATTTCAGAGAGTTGTTAGACGGGAAAAGTGAAGAGACTAGTGAAAATGCGAACGATGAAGGGGCGTTCCTAAATGAAGCGTATGAGGAACCACCAAATAAGGAAGAAATAAGATCAATCATAAAATTGTTTAACAACAAAGCGCCAGGTGGAAATGGCATCACGGCGGATATGTTGAAGATAGGGGGACAAGAAATGGAGACCAATATATATTTTATAATATCTAAAGTTTGGGAAGAGGAGAAAATGCCAAGTAGGTGGAAGGAAGCTCTAATATGTCCGTTGCACAAGAAGGGGGATACGACCAATTGCGAGAACTATAGAGGGATTGCCTTAATGGACACTATCTACAAGATTATGGCGATATCTATCAAAAATAGACTAAACAAAATAATAGAACCAAAGCTAGGAGAGTATCAGTGTGGGTTCCGAAAAAATAGATCAGTCATGGATCAGATTTTTGTGTTGAAGCAAATTATAGATAATTCTATTGATCAAAATATGATACTCCATATGCTTTTCATCGATTATAAACAGGCTTATGATAGAATAATGAGAAAATATATATATGAAGCAATGAATGAACTAGAAATAAAAGGCAAACTAATAAGGCTATAAAGTTAAGATGAGCGGACATTTTTCGGAATCATTCTGTGTTGATAAAGGCCTGAGACAGGGAGATCCCCTTTCTACTACACTTCTCAATATCGTGATGGATAAAATTATAAGAGAGAGCAGTATAGCTAGCAAAGGTACAATATACAGTCAAAAGACACAAGTTTTAGCGTATGCAGACGACATAGTTATTGTGACAGAACAAGAGAACATTTGGTGAACAAATTCAGGAAGTTAGAAACCGCTGCAAGAAGAAAGGGTTTAATGATAAATGAAAATAAAACCAGGTATATGATAGTAAGACAACAAGAAAATGAAAGGCACTCAAATCTGCAAATAATTAGTGAAGGTAGGACATACTGCTTTGAAAAGGTAGAACATTTCAACTATTTAGGTGTAACATTGACGAGAACAGGGGAGGAGAAAGTAGAAATACAGGAAAGGATAGCTAAAGGAACAAAATGCTTAGGAGGATTGTCCAAAAATATATCGAAAAACGCGAAAAAGAAAATTTATCAAAAGATCATCAGGCCTGTGGTAACATACGGCTGCGAACTGTGGCAGTTGAATCAGAGGGAAAAATATACATTAGAATTTTTCGAGAAAAGAATACTCAGAAGAATATATGGTGGAAAAAAGGTAGAAAATCGTTGGGAAAGGAGAACGAACGCTGAGCTTCAAGAATTGTATGGACAACCCTCAATAACAAATGTGGCTAGAGCACAAAGAATAAGATGGATTGGCCATGTTTTCCGACTGGGATACGATAGAACAATAAGAGAAGTTATGACAAGGGGGATAACGGGAAGAAGAGGCAGGGGAAGACCACGTACAGAATGGATCAAGATGGTGGGGAAAGATATTGAAGAGCTAGGAGTGAAGGACTGGAAGGGAGCAGTTATGAATAAAATGAAATGGATAAGAACGTGTAATGAAGCCATGGGCCTACTTGGCCTGTAGAGCTGTTTATATATATATATATATATATATATATATTATAATATATATATATATATATATATATATATATATATATATAAACAATAGCAATTAAAATGTATGTGCGTTGATATTTAGAGCTTACCAGCCACGGGTAAATTGGATCATTTGCAAGAGTGCTTACATAAAACTAAATATGATGTTGTGGCATTAACTGAATCAAGAAGAACTGATGAAATGAATGATCGTGAGTTGAAACTATTAGGATATAAGATTATCCGTTGCGATTCTGACACAAGGAATACCTTAATATTGTCCAGTGTCTCTAGATTAAGCATTCCACGAACACTGTGGATCCTATCTTTTCTGGTAGAAGGTGGCTTATTTGTTGTGGTGTATCGGTCTCCTAGTTGTTCAAATCTGCATTCTTGGATGAGTTTGAAAATTATTTAGAAGGAGTTGATGCATAGGCACCACAAAAGCATTTATGTGATGTGTGACTTTAATATTGATTTCAAAGTGTATTCAGCATACAAAAAAAGATTAGTTAATATAATGAACAGTTTTAGATTGACCCAGAAAATCAAGGAATTCACTCGAATAACTGAAAATTCGAAAACCCTTGTCAATCTTGTATTCATAGATGAGAGGAACATTGAGATTGTTGTTCATAGAACACCAGAATGGTCAGACCATGATCTTATTCATTTCGAGTCAGGTGGGGTAATTAGACACAATGTTGCACGAGGAATCAATAATTTCAGAGGCACGTTGATTATAAAAAATTTCAGCAACTGCTCCAAGCAGAAGAATGGAATAGAGAAGAAAATGTTCAGTCTATGATAGAGGAGTCTTATAACAACTTGAGAATGGTAATGGATGAGCTGATGCCAATGCAAACGAAAATTATCAAGTAAAAGCGTAATTTGTGGTACGACAGCTAACTCAAGGAAGCAATACGTAAACAGCACACTTTTTACAAAATGGCAGTTACACATAGTACAATGACTAACTGGATGAGGTTCAAAACGCAGAGAAACTTGATTACCAATATCATGAGGAATAAAAATAGATTATATTAGGAACAACTTATTGGCTCAAATAAGCATGACCCTATAAAAATGTGGAAAGGCATCAAGGAATCATTAGGAGGCAGGAGGGAGACAAATATAAGAGAGAAGGAGTATGAAAAACAAAATATACTAACATTCCCATTATGTGTGAAATTGTCAATAATTTCTTTATAGATAGCATCAGTCAAATTGTTGAAGATGATAAAAAATGTGCAGGTTCTGGAGCAAGTTTACAAGTATCATGAAATTGAGTTACAAGGCTGGAAACAATGGTTAAGATGAAGCCAATTATAAAAGATGAGTTTTGCAAAGATTCTGAAAAAATTGAAGAAATGTAGCTGTGTTGATGTGAAGATTATTGAAATGGGGGGAAATGTGAAAAGATTATAAATGTACTCAATGCATCTTTCCTGCAGGGTGTGAACCATCTGAATGGAAGGTCTCCATGATGGTGCCGGTTCCAAAGATTTTAGACCTACTCATGTTTTGCCTATTCTTGAAAAAATCATGAAAATGCATATGACGGAACAATTATTGGAACATCTGCAGAAGATCCTAATAAAAAATCAATCAGGTTTCAGAAGAGACTTTAATACAGTTGATAGTATCAAAGTGGAAGGGGCAAGTAGATGATGATCTTATGGTTGTTACGTTGTTTCTGGATGTCAAACGTGCTTTCGAGACAATCTGTGGTGAGATTATGATTGGCAAATTGAACTCGGTCGGAGTGGTGGGTTCAGCGAGCAGGTCGTTTAAAAATTACCTAAGTGAAAGATATCAAAAAACCAAAATAGGGGAAACTTTCTCTACTGAGGAAAGAGTCGAGTTCGGAGTGCTTCAGGGGTCTAAACTAGGTCCCCTCATATTGATTATTTACATAAATGATATTGTCAACTGTCTAGAGGAATCAACCCGGATCAATCTATTTGCTGATGTTACGTTAGTGTCGGTGTTTGGTGAGTTAGTGCGGAGGACCTTTTCAAGGTTCAGAGTGAGCTGGATAGTCTTTCTCGGTGACTTGGGAAGAACTCCTTGTTCGTGAATACAAAAAAAAACTAAAGTAATGTGCATGAGCAATAAAATCGAAGGTCATTCAAAATTGCAACTATTTGATGAGAGTTTGGACTATGTAGATGAGTGTAAATATCTTGGTATAATAAAAGTTAATCAGATGAACTCTGAAAGTGATTCCACTTCTGTATTAAAAAAACTGAGAAAAAGTGAGGTACTTCTTAAGAATCAGCCAAATGACGACAAAGATCCAAGTCGTTGGTGTATAGGACTATTTTGGCACATCATCTTGAGTATTGACCAACAATTATGTTATATGTTAATATTAATTGAAGAAATCAAGTACAAAAACTCCAGAATGAATCTATGCGCATTATACTTGGTGCTCCTAAAACAACTAGTGTGAAAAGTATGCTGGAGGATTTGCAGTTTCTCAGTGTGGATCAAAGGCTTATATTTTTGAATCTTGTTTTCATATTCAGAATTGTTCATAAACTGCTACATGCCTATTTTTCCGAAAAAATTACATTTGTGAATGAAGTTATACTTATGATACTAGATCTAGTTCCAATCATTTCATACCAATTGCTAGAAAGGCTAAGACTCAAAAATCTTCATTCTACTATTCTTCTATTCTTTGTATATGACATCGCCTGAAAATTTGATTCAATTCAAAAGACTTGCTTTGGAGTATGGAGCAATTGCTTAACTTTAGTTTCTGAATAAATATATAGAAGTTTATTTCATTTTTGTTTATAAATTATTGAAGTGTGTTTTTGTATATAGCAGTTTTTGCTAATAAACCAGTAAACAAACAAGGGGATTTTCAACGTCGGCTTGAGTTCTGTTTATGGATGTCGGAAATGATCGGAAGAAGTTGAAATTTTGCAGAATATATCTTATTCTCGGACGAATGCACTATCCGCAACAACTCTGTTGTGAACCAGCTTCGAGTGGCGGTTAATACTTGGGGAGCAATCATAGGCCAGCATCTCATCGGACCATTTTTCTGGAGGGCATCTTATGTGGAAAATGATAAAGAAGGTCTTTCTATATTTATTTCCCAAATATTTGGTTTCTAATATTAGGTTTGAAGTACGAATTAATGTAATATTATGAACTCGAAGTTTTTGTCAAGTTTTTCACTTTTTTTGGATTACTGCTATTCATAACAATCAAAAACAGGAATGATTTCTTTGAGGTGGTTCTTTTTTTCTGAGGCAACAGTCGGTTTAGATAAAAATTGGAATATTTCTTGAAATTCGATAAAAATTGGCTAAACTTTCGAATATCTTCAAAACCGTTGAAAGAAGGAATAAAGAACTAGGCACCATTCGAAAGGTATTAAAATATTCCAATTACTTGACGAGATATAGTGTATGCTTTTCGGAGAAGGTAGTAAAATGAGATTTGAAAAAGTTCTAACTCAAAAAATCGTTTTCGAACAGCTTGCGTAACATGTGATCAATAAAATAGTCATATATTCAAGCAACACCAATCAATATCACAATAGCTTTACGTCTGAAGCTTTGAAATCAATATTGAGAACACAAAAATATTTCGGAAGATAGGTATAAGGAATTTCAATCATGCTCACCTCAATTTTACCTCTCAAAGTCAAAAATGAAACAAATTATAGGGTGTACCATTCAAAAATTTATAATTATTGAAAACTTTATTATGGTACACTCTGTATAGTCTGGAATATTCTTAGTTTATAGTCACTACAGCACTACATATTACTGTGCAAAAAATTATTTCAATACCGGCCGCAAAATATTCCTAATCTTCTTTCGCGAATGTGGTGAGCCACCCGCCAATATTTAGAAGACCATTTCCTTATTGATGGATTCGCCGTGGAAATGATTTCGTTTTGCCATCCAAGAGTTTGGATTTAAGCCGTCTGAATTTCTTAGATTTGTTAAATTTGATGGATTTCGTTTATATAGAAGAAGTTTATAAAAGAAGCCATAAATACAAGTAGAAATAATTGAGAAATTTTAAGAATAACTCAGAACCATTTTAAAAATTTATTTCAAAATGCATTTAGGCAGGTGGTGGAAATTTATTAGTTTGATTAGTTGTTATTTTTTATTTATTGTTACTTGAATACCTCCCGTATCATTAGAAAATTTAATTGAGAATTAAAGCAAAGTAAGAACTTTTGAATCTCTTGAAGAAGTAACAAAATTCGAAAAAATATTTCAAACAGTGAAAACTATGAATTTTTCAAGATATTCCTTTCGAAAACCATTTGCGTTATCGAATTCAGATAGGTATACCTGTTTCATCCAGATAAGATGGAAAAATGATTTGTTCAGTCCAAAATACCATACACTGTGGGGTTCTTTATTTTTTCAATTAAGTATGAATTCAGAGTGAGAAATTATTTATCTCATAAAGCAGTAGTAAAAATTTGAGAAATATGTGTCCAACAGCAAAAACTGTGAATTTTCTGATGTATTTCTCTAGAAAACCATTTCCTCTAGCGAATTCATAGATGTCTTCCTCTTTCATCCAAAAAATATGGGAAATTGGAAATAGTACAGAATGACATAAAGCGTGGGAGTCATGACATAAAAACTTTCGAAGGTTTGAATATTTCTAGAAAGTTTCTAGAATATACGTCAAAATTATCAAAAAATTCAGATCATATCAGATCAAGATACTGCCATTGTTCTATGTCCATCCCTTATTTCTGACTCACTCTGTATGTTGGGGAACCCTTCCTATAACAAAACAAAAGTATGGAGCAGCAGGCTCATTTGACACTTACAACGTTTTTCTTGACACCCTTCTTTTATACAGGGTGTTTTCTAATTCTATGTCGCAACTAGACGGGGTAAATCTAGGTGCAATTTTAAGAAAAAGAGTTTGCATGAGCATAGGTCCGCGAAAGCTTCGTTATGGAGCTACAGGGTGTTGAAATTTCCGGAAAAAATTGTTTTTTTCTTCAAAACTCAGTTGCAGTTTTTTAGATATTCAGCCCAAATTTGGAATGCAAGCTATTTTTGACAGCCTCCATCATTACACGTCCTACATTTTAACTGAAATTCACAAGGTGTGTTCTTTTCCGAGGCCATGTCTCCTTTTGTCCTTTCAAATTTTTTGCAGTACGCCACTGATCAGCGTACAATCAATTTTTGTCATCTTCTTTCAATTTAGAAACTTTTTTGACACTTATAATTCTATTTGTATCTTCTACCATTTTCGAGTGAAAAATTATTGAATTTGAATTATTTGAATTGTATATTATTCGCTAAATAAAAAATAATACTGTATGCACAAAATTTGCTTTTATTTTGATAGCTCGTCTTCTGAGACTCAACTTATACTTGTTCAATATCAAATTAAAGAAAAGAACAATTAAAAACTAAATAAATTGCTGGTAGTGTCCTCCACCTGCAAGAATACAGGACTCTGTCCTTCTTCGCATATTATCACGCACTCTTTGAAATATTCCTGGGGTGTTTCGTATCGTGTCACAAGAGGATATTATTCGATTTCTCAATTCTCCTACAGTGTTCACTGGAGTGGTATAAACTGAACTTTTGGGATATCTCCATAAGAAATAGTCTAAACTATTTAAGTCTGGGGACCTAGGAGGCCATGGTTCTGAGCAACCCCGATCTATCTATCATTTTTAAATGTATTATTCAAGAATTCCTTAGCTTCTCCACTAAAATGTGCTGGTGCCCCGTTATGCATGACCCACATTATGTTTCTCACCAAAAGTGGCACATCCTCGAGCAATAAAGGTAGTTCCTCTTCAAGAAATTGCCGATAAGCCTGTAGTCTGTTAGGAAAAAAAATTGGCCCAATCGAATAATTTCCAATTATTTAGACTCAGACATTAAATGAGAATTGTTCTTGATGATGAGTTCCTTCAATCAAATGGGGTCTTCCTCAACCCAATAATGATTATTGTGAGAATTTGTGATAGCAGTTCTCGAAGAGTTAGTTTCGTCTGTCAACATTATTTGTCTAATTTTATCTAAGAACCATCGGCATAAATTCAGTCTTGAAGTAAAATCTCAAGGAAGCAGAGTTTGAAAGTTTTAATATGAAACGGGTACAATAAAAAGTCATGGGGAATCATCCAAACTAGAAAATGTGAAATATTGAACTGATTTCCAATTTTTCTTGTACTCACATGAGCATACGAATCAATGCAATTCAAAACTGCTTCCTAAATATCTGGAGTTCTCATAGTTTGAATTGTACCTTTTGAATGATTATTTGCATTAAAAGTACCAGTTTTCCCTCAACCTTATGTAGATATTTGAAAATGTTTGCTTGTCTGGTGTTACTCGATTTGGAAAGCGCAACTGATATAATCGCCTAGCTTCTGTTGTGTTTCCGTCAGCCAGATCAGTAATGGTTATCAGACAATTTTGCGTTAGTAAAATTAGCCATTTTTCCTTACAGCAATAACCTCAAAATTGATCGTTCATTCAATAAACACTTCGAGTAAAATGAATGAATAAATGAAAAATCAAAGCCTACTAGTAATTTTTCTAATTCGAAGAGCTTTCAATTCAGCGAATGCATACAATCGTTTAATAATTTTTTGCTCGACTACGGTCGATGATACGAAAGAATTACAAGTGTCAAAAGTGTTTCTAAATTGAACAAAGGTGAAGAAAATTAATCGTACGCTGATCAGTGGAGTACTGCAAAAAATTTGAAAGGGCAAAAGAAGACATGGTTCCAGAAAAGAAAACATCTTGTGGATTCTAGTTGAAATTTAGGACGTGTAATGATGGAGGCTGAAAATAGCTTGCATTCCAAGCTTGGGCTGAATATCTCAAAAACTGCAGGAGATTTGAAGAAAAAATCAATTATTTTCGCAAATTTCCACATACTGCAGCTTCGAAACGCAGCTTTTGCGGACCTATGTTTATATAAACTTTTTTTCTTGAAATTGCAATTGAATTCACGCCCTCAAATTGTGATATACTATTATGTAACACCCTGTATACTACAATAACGGAATTATCAGCTGTCACAAAATTTAGTACATTTTTTGTCGAAATTATTGTATCCTGTAAGGTATGCACAGAATATCAGAAAATTTGATATGGATGGATTTAAGCTAATCAGAAAGCAATTAGTTAGATTATTCTTTACAGAAGAAATGCATTTTCAATATAATGTACGACTAATTATTGTCTCTCATGAAATAATTCAGAATAAATACATTTATCTATATGCACTTATCAGCCTTAAATAGCCACTCTGAATAATTCTGTTCATACAGTGTGCTGCATCGAAAATTTACCACGCCCTCGATCTCAAGTTGGACTGATTTTGGTGGAAAAAGCTCAGACACTTCAATTTTTGATTGGAAGTGGACCAATTTCTGAGTAAGTTCGATTCATGTAAAATCAACCGCTTCCCTTACTCAAAATTCATTATAAGAAAAGTGGATCGATTGACATATCTTTGGAAAGGTTTTTTAATTTTCTATTCATAAATAGTATCGTTATGAGCGTTTAGTATTACACAGAAGGTCCGAACACAACGAAAATGAATTGAATTGAATGAGGAAAAATGTCCCCGAAATATTAAATATGTACTCCTACATGCAAAATAAGAATGGGTAAAAATAGTGCTGGACTTATATCTTTTTTTTTAGAAAACCTTTTGGAAAAAGAATATAATCCGAAGCCCAAAAATAATTCAGTGGCCACAAAATGAATTATGAAATCATGAAAGTTAACAAGTAAAACTGCGGTTTTTAGTTTTTTAGTTTTAGTTTTTCCCAGAAGCAAAAGCAATCAATTCAATATTCCGCTGAGATGTTCAACAAGACTTTTTATGTTGGCATTTTTTCATTCATATACCTTTTCTAGAAATAATTGAAGATTGTTTTTGAAGTATAATTTGTCTAAGAAATAATAAATTTTGTCAAGCCTCGTTTCACTAAAAACTTTTTTGTCTCATGTGTTTTTCTCGAAAAAGGCATTGTTTCAGAGGAAAAATATTATTACGTTAGCATTTGCGAACAAACTGGAAACCGGAAAAATTCAAGTAGGCTGCTATAGTTCAGAACGATTTAAAGATTTTTTGATATTTTCCAATAAATTATTCGACTTTATTAACATTTTTTGAAGTCTTCTGTTGCAAAATGATGATTTTATGTAGAATAGTGGTATTTTATTCAATTTTATACAAATGAATGAGAAATTTATTCTTAGTGCTCGAGATGCCCCCATCAGCATCCTTCCAAAAATCCAAGGATAGTTTCGCAACCTATTTTTAAATTCATTATCGTTATTTAGTGGCATGCAAATAACAATGTTAAAGGGATTAAGCTCAAATGGCTAATTAGACTTCATAACCAAGCATCGATTATTTCTATAAGAGGTAGATAAATGAAAAATACCAACATAAAAAGTCTTGTTAAATATATAAACACCTCAAAAGAGTCTAGGAACACTTACCAATATCTTTAAAATATGAATTTGATGATTCGAATTTATAGAAATCTTTCGGTTTTTGTTAGGATGTATATATTAATATAAATAATGTATTCTCAAGAAAACAAAATAATATTTGACTTCTCCTAAGCACCTATTATAAAAAGAAATTCGAAATTTGAAAATGACGAAATTCGGTAAATGACAAAAAAAATCCTGAACGAATATTTTCGAAAAGATATGGAAGCACTCATATTTTTCAGTACCCAAAAGGTCCACCACTGTTATTAATGACACGTTGTCTATTACATTTTGGCCTAAGTCATTCCAAGCCCCCTGAACTGCTAATCGAAGCTCCCTGTTAGTGATGGAAGACGTTTTGACGCAGGATATTTCTTTTTAGGGTGTCCCACACATGCTCGATGGGATTCAGATCTGGGGAGCAGGATGGTCACGGTAGAAGATCGATATCATTCTCTTCAAGAACGTTCAAGACAACTCTTGCACGATGAGGAGGGGCGTTATCTTGTTGGAAGAGAGGATTTTGACCCATTGTTTGGAGATACGGTACCACTACAGGTAAAACTATCTCATTTGCGTAAGAATTTCCCGTGAGGTTGTTCTGTATGAAAACGAGGTCAGTTCTTCCACCAGGCGTATACCTCCCCAAAACATTACTGATCCGCCTCCCTGTCTAACAACTTCTTGAGCATGCTGGAGACGGTTTTGCTTTCCAGGTTCTCTCCATATTAGAATTCTTCCCGAATCGGGATAATAACTAAATCTAGATTCATCACTGAAGAGAACTGTGGCCCACCTCTCTTGATCCCAGTGTTCTTGGCACCAAGCTAAACGAGCAGCGCGATTTCCATGGGTCAGTTGTGGAACTCTTAAAGGACGTCTGGAGTGGAGTTGACCTTCGTGCTGTCGATTTCTCACAGTTTGGTCGGAAATTTGTACATTATGAACTCGTGAAAGCTCTTGAGCTAATTGAGATGCTGTGGTAGTATGATGTCTTCTGCCTTGTAAAACCAAAAATCGGTCTTGGGGAATGAAGTAATCCTGAAACGACCTGTTTGGCGTTCTTTTACGCTACCTGTTTCATTGAAACGCGACCATAAACGGTTTATGACACTTGGGCTACTTCCCAGAACCCTGGATACTTCCCGTTGTGAGCTCCCAGCTTGGAGTATGCCAACGGCTCGTAACATCTCTTCTCTAGTCAAATGTCGTCTTTCCATGGTCGAATCACAAAACTTGAATCTTTTATTTGTGCTTACAACAGAAACAAAGTGCCAACTAACTGATTTCAAACACTGAATACATAAAATGATTATAAAGCAGCGTCGCATTTGTTGCATTTTTAGTTTTTATAAAAAAACTGAAATCTGTTACGGCACTCTACATAATTTGGTGAGAAACTGATGCAGGTGTTAGTTCCTTAAAAAATCATTCATATTGATCGTTCTGGATACGATATATCGATATTCAGAAGTGTTCCCTAGACTTTTTGAGGTGTTTATGTATATATATATATATATATATATATATATATATATATATATATATATATATATATATATATATATATATATATAACCATATTTATATGGAATCAAATATTTTGATTATAATTGATCCTTTTAGAGATATCTCAATTGAAAAACGAAATCAAGGTTTATCCTAAGGAAGGAATAAATAAAAGAAAATAAGATACTCTTTCCACATGTAGTAGAATAATTAAAAATTGTTCTCTCACGGAGTAAGTGTTTTTTTTTCTTGAACTCGGTAGCTTGTATTACCTCCTCTTGCCCAGATACAAGCCTGAATCCGTCTAGGCATGCTTTCGACCTCCTCTGGGGTGATGTTCTGCCACTCTTCTGTAGCGGCTTGGATGAGCTGTTGTGGGGTACTTGGATTATATAGTATTTATGTCTGGAGAGCAAGCTGGCCAGTCCAAAATAGCGATTCCCTCCGTTTCAAGATAATGTCGCGTGATATTGCTGGTATGCGGAGGAGCATCATCTTGCATAAAAGTGAAATTCTCACCGTGGGCACCTCGCCAGAGTCTTACTATGGGCTCAAGCACTAGATCCGCGTAATTTCTAGTCGTTACATTAGCAGGAAACGAAATCTAATCTGTTCTGCCTTCAGCATAATGCCACTCCAAAACATCACACTGCCCCAGTGGTATTTCGAAAATTGTCTTGCTGGTTGAAGTCTAGCTTGTCTTCCACGACCCCTTAAAATCCGAATCCGGCAGTCATCTGATCGGACACCAATTCTGGTCTCATTCGAATACACCAATTAAATCTGTTAATTTTTTGTTGTCTAGTTAGCTCTGGAACTCTTGAGGGCCTTCTGTTGTATAAATCCTTGAACGATGTCCTTGACGTACCGTTTCAACTGATACACTGATGACTATTGCTTCCAGAAATTGCCTTTGGAGCATGGGGTGCGACGTACGAGGGTCTCGTCGAAATTTGGCACAAAAAGCGGTCTTGTTCTTCAGATGTGAACGTATCGGGCGTAGCTTTTTGAAATCACCCCCTGTGATACACTATTGTGACCGCTATATCCCTCTGTGTCACCCCTTCTTCAACGAGAGCTATTTTTCGACCCCTCTGCACATCGGGCAATCCAACGTAAGGCATTTTCAATTATGATTATAGGCTTTTTTAAATTTTGAAATTTACAGTTTCAAATCTCTGTGACGACTGAGTTCAATATCCCGAACATGTGGTGATGATTCAACATTTCTTATTATACTATACAGTTTTTTCACAACAAAAAACTTCATTCGTCATAAGTAGTCAAAGATCCATGGTAGAAAACAATCAATTCTGTGAAATACCGAGTAATTGGTTATATTGCTTACATAGATAATTATGGTGGAAATCCATAACAGAACTCCTAGAAGATTTCGCGTTATTTATTATTTAAAGCAAATTTTCACTGAATAAAACTATTTGAGCTAAGAGCCATGGGCAAAATGTCAACCAGAGCAGTAGATACCTTTGTAAATGAGCCTGAAACGTTGGCATGTGGTACGGATATAGCACTTGATCTTTCAAAACCTTGAGAACGGTTTCTATGGTTTACATGTCGATCTGATGCTATTTTTCTTGTTGATGGGATGATCATCAATAATATCTAGGACTGTTTGATGATATGTTGCCATCAGAAAATCTGTTTACATAATTCATGTCAGCAAATAAAAATACTGGTCAATAATGACAGCAACCTACCTGAATTCTTTCGACTGAGTTTCATGAAGTTTTGGTTGTAGGTACTTACATAATTTATTTTCAATTTAATTTAAGAGGTCGTTACTTGATGAAAATTGTTATACAGCTTATTTATCAGTTAAAGTAATGGTATTTCCACTATATTCATTAACTAACTCGTTATACCACATCGTGGATCCACCAGATAACTATTAAAAAGAAACATGTGCCTTATATACTACATTGGTAAAAGGGGGTCTTAGCTCAATAGGAGGTAAATCCATAAAGGTTTGCTTCAAGAAGTGGGAGGATTTAGTAAGGGTGACAAATTTTGACTGTAAAGTAAATTCCCGAAATGTATCTGTTCAATGATTTCCAATGACTACCATACGTGCAGCTTTAATCTTTCATTTTCATAACGTGAAATATCAAAATGATTATCAAAAATATGTTGTCATCCAGTAAATTATTAGCATAGTGAGAACCTAATTTTTGTCATAACTACGTTTGTGTTTTGATAACCTAATATAGAAATTTCTAAAAATTCTACCGATAACTTTCATTACAAGTTCTACGAGAGAGCTTTTAAACACCTGATTACATTTATATCACTAATACAAGAACCTTGGGTGAGGAGCAGCGTGGTTGGGGGCCTGGTGGCTTGCGATGGAAATCTTTTCTCTGCAGGAATGGCCTGACCCCTAGGACATGCGTTCTTGTCTCTAAAAGTATTAGAACTCATATATTACCTATATATTTTTTATCTGTATGCAAAATTTCAAACTGTGTGTCCAAAGAGTGACTATTTTCTAGGAGATGATTCGCGTAATTTGAATCTGATTTATCATTTTAAAACTGCGTTTATGTTCCGATATTCTAATATCAAAATTTTTATGTGTTCTACTAATGTAGACATTATTACAGTCATTGCAATTCAATCTATAAACACCTGATCTATTGTTTTATCTGATTTGGCTTTATTATATTTTGTATATTTGCCAAGCTATTATTAGTTTGGAAAGCTATGTTGTAATTATTGCTACTCAAGAATGATATCAGTTTCTCACTTGTAATGCCAACGTAGGTTAAGGTGTTGAATTTTTGTTTCAATTTATGGACAGGGTGAACTTCATTCAATGCGATTCTACTTTGTTTCTTATTCAAAATATTATTTATTATTTTGGAATTGTAACCATTATCTTTAGATATTCGTTTAATTGAATTCAATTCTTTGTTGAAATTTTCCGTTTCTGTTGAATGCTGAAATTTAATGTTGATACGGATGACACGACGAATTATGTATTATGTGTATGTGGTAAATTGCTAAACCATGTTTTCCATTTTCATTCGAAATTGTTACTTCTAAGAAATTTATTGAATTATTGCTTTCTATTTCGAATGTGAGTTCAATATTTGGATGTAATGAATTTATATGATTTTCGAAAACTTTTAACTACGTATCTGTTCCTGTGAATCAAATAATGATATCGTCTACATAGCGATACCAGTATAAACAATATTTATTAAGTGGATGATTATGAATTAATTTCTCTAAATTATTCATGAATATTTCTGCTAACAAAGGACTTAACAGATTGCCCATAATCAAGCTTTCTTCACTAGTTCCGTTTAAATAACAAATATACTAATGAAGACGACTTGATTATAGGTAATCCGTTAAGTCCTTTGTTAGCAGAAACCCTAACCTACGTTGTCATTCCAAGTGAGAAACAGGAATCCTTCTTGAGTAGCAATAATTTCAACATATTTTTCCAAACTAATAATAGCTTAGGCAAATATATAAAAATAAAAGAACCAAATCAGATAAAAATATTAAATCAGGTGTTTATAGATTGAATTGCAATGACTGTAATAATTTCTACATTGGTAGAACACCTAGAAATTTTAATATTAGAATATCGGAACATAAAGGCAGTTTTGCAAATGAAAAATTAGATTCAAATTACGCGAATAATCTCCTAGAAAATAGTCACTCTTTGGACCCACAGTTTGAAATTTTGCATACAGATAATAAATATTGGAAGATAGATCTTTGGGAAACCTTAGAAATCAACAAACACAAACAATGAGATAGACTCATCAATGAACAAGTCGATTTAAGCCCTTCACCTCTATCGAATCTCTTCAGGGAGCAATCTATTCATTAATTTTATTGGATATACCTGTCATCAATAAACACTTAAGAAGAAGCAACCCAATCAGCTTTTAATTACTTAAGAACATTTGTATTTATATTCTCATTCTTATCTATATATAGTTGTCATAATTTCTGTACATTCATTCATCTGAAGAAGCTACGGTGTAGTGAAATGCGTTTAAATCACAATTATTTAGTAAAATTCCTAGAAATACATTACTTGTTTTTATTATACAAACTTTCGTTATGTACTGAGAAAAATATTCGATGTTCTTTAATGTCTATTTATGGCTGCTAAGTGAAAAATAAACTGAAACATGGAATAAGTGTAAAAGTTTATTGACGATTAATAAAACGATCTGTCAAACACGACATATT
The DNA here is from genome assembly GCA_013387265.2 of Cryptolaemus montrouzieri. Classification (NCBI taxonomy): domain Eukaryota; kingdom Metazoa; phylum Arthropoda; class Insecta; order Coleoptera; family Coccinellidae; genus Cryptolaemus; species Cryptolaemus montrouzieri. Next base: position 35,637,204 of record JABFTP020000185.1, on the reverse strand, counting down.
AGCCGCTAATATCTTAAACACCAATGAAGCGTGATATTAGCACCTAATAAACTGTATAGTTACTATTATCTCTCATTTCTCTTTCGTAGCCGGAAGAAGTTGGTGATGTGGGGGTGTTTTGCATTCTTAATACGTAAATTTTGAAGTCTATTATAGAATGTGATATTTTATATGATTCGAACAATGTTGTTTCTTCTGCAAGTAATAAAAATTAATATCCTTATTATGTTGATTATGTGCTAGGAAGTCAGATAATGTGATTATATGACCATATTTTTATTTAAGTAGAAGCATTTATTTTTATAGAATGAATTAACATAAAACTAATATAATTTTATATTTCGATTATTTTCAAATATCTCTGTTTCATGAACATGTGCATATAATCTAAAACTTTTTTTATCTTTCGTGCCTTTGAAAGTGTATGAGTTTTTGTATATTCTTCTCGTATGGTGTATTGTGTTAAGATCACTCAGATAATCGTGTTCCTTTTATTATTCAATATCTGTGTTCAATGTTTTCAGTACATTCCTACAATAAAACCATATGAACTGAGTATTTTTCATTTATTCTACACACAACTTTCATGTATCACTAAAGAACAAAAATACTTACACTGAGAAAAATATTCGATGTTCGTTAATGTCTATTTATGGCTGCCAAGTGAAAAATGGGGTAAGTGTAAAAGTGTATTGTCGATTAATAAGTCGATTTGTCAAACACGACATATTAGCCGCTAATATCTTAAACACCAATGAAGCTGGATATATTTTCTGAGCATTACTCAAAATGTTTTGGTTTATGAGCCCTTACTGAGATATTATCAGTTATGGATGACTTGTTTGAAACTCTCTAGTACAAATTGTGTTAAGTATAATAAACATGTAACTCCTTCTTATTTTTAACATATTTGTTGCTGATATACAATTCTCTTATAGACAGCAGCTACATACTTGTCTTCAATGAATGAAATATTGCTGATAAAATTATTTTATATCAATATTAAATATCCTGTGAGGTAAGTATTTGTGTTCTTTAGTGATCAGTAAAAGTTGTATGTAGTAGAAATTGAAAAAATATTCAGTTCATATGGTTTTATTGTAGCAATGTACTAAAAATATTGCACACATGATTTGAATAAAAAAAAGGATACACGATTATCTGAATGATCTCACCACAATAAAGCATACGAGGAGAATGTTCAAGAACTCATACATACACTTTCAAAGGCACAAAAAAAAGTTTTAGAACATATGCACATGTACATCAAAAGGGATATTTGAAAATATTCGAAATATGAAATTAACTAATTTTTAAGCTAATTCATTCTATAAAAATAAATGCTTCTACTGAAATAAAAATATGGTCATATAATTTCATTGTCTGACTTCCTAGCACACAATTATCATAATAAGGATATACATTTTTATCACTTACAGAAGAAACTTCAATGCTTGAATCATATAAAATATCACTTTCCAAAATACATTTCAAAGTGTACGTGTTAAGAACTCAAAACACCTCACACCACCAACTTTTTCCGATTGCGAAACAGAAATGAGAGAGAAAAGAGAAAATGGCACCGCGTTCTATATCTTCGGTAATATTCGTTGATTCCTCTTTCACCCTTCGGTCTTTAAATTCTATATACGAAAACTAACGATGCTATAATGGTTATTGTACCGTATAAGCGACTATTAGCGGGTAATATTCGGAATATCAGTTATTATAATTTAGTCATTTACGAATAGTAACAAAATTTGTAATAAACGTTTGTACTAGCACAAGTAGTTGACCTATAAGTTCCACAAAATCTTCAATTGTGTTTACTTCATGATAACTATTTATAAGAACCAAACACCAAGAATATCGTTTCATCTTCTATCAATATCTTGCTCTACTAGAAAGTATCAAAATCGTACTAGTGATGAATGAAATAATATCAAGTAAAATTTCAATTATGCTATTTTCGAATATATAATCAAAAGACGTTTCCGAAGATATGATTGCCAACCCGCTTTCGCTATAATGAAGTTCGACTTAGGTGTAACATAAAGTGGGGGGTCGATTTTACATGCTCCAAACCAACTCAGAAATTGTACCCCCTCCAATCCAAAATTGACGTGTCTAAGCTGTCCATCTTGAGAGAGAAGGGGTGGCAACGCAATTCATGAGGTTTCTTCAGACCTCAAGAGACTAATCAAAAGTATAAAATATCAACTCAAAGAAGTAAGCCTACTCACACACTAATTTAAAGTTTAATTTCCTCTCATCACATAATTTGAATATAGCTTCAAGCATGGATTACTGTCTGGGCAGGTAATTATAAAAATTAGAAATCCAAAATCGATAAGAAAACAAACTAATTGTTCAAAACCTCTTTAGAGAAAGTTGTAATGAAATTTATATCGGTACAATTTTTAGAAATTTAAATATTAGGTTATCAGAGCACAAACGTTGTTTTGGCAAAAAAAATCAGGTTCTCACTATTGGAATTATTTCCTGGAGGAAAATCATGCTTTCAGTAATCATTTTGATTTATTACGTAATAAAAATACTAGATTAAAACAGAACCTACGGAAAGGAATGAAAATTAGTGATCAGAAAAATTCCGGAAATTTCAATGATCAATTAGACCTAAATCCGTCACCTTTACTGAATCTTTTCAGTTCTTAAAGCAACACTGGTTAGATTTTCCATCTATTGAGATAAGTACCTGCTGTTACCAATGTAATAGCGATATAAAGTAGATCTTCTATTTGAATGTATTATTTATCTGATGAAGCAGCTGTGTGGCGAAAATATTGAGAATTTGAACATCATTGTTTTATTCGATTAAAAAAAAAATGCTTCTCAAAAAAACATAAAATCATGGCTCAGATTTTGAAAACCATTAAAATGCAAGGGTCGTCTTTCTGAGAAATCCAATTCCTCGGGGCTGGTAGGGCGGGGATCACCCCTATATGCCTGCCCTGCATCCGCTACTACTTCAGATAAATAAAGGAAACATGGACTTACAGTTTATAGTGGACTCCGAACTACTCACCTAGACCGTGCAATGATGCCACCTCTGAGGATTACTAGTTATTTGGCTTTCAGAGGTTATGGACCAACAACTATGGTTAGATTAGATTGAACCCGGATTCGAACCAGGCACCTCAGGTAAACATATTCCTACATACTTGCTCACTAACCGTGATAAAGGAAACATACATACTCTGCTAAATCCTTCATTACTCATTCTTTTCAGAATAATATTATTCAGACATTTACATAATGGCTCTGTTAGTATGTAGTTTCATTTAAGTACCTATTATTGAAAATAATTGTTGTATTTTGGTTATCCAAAATCCCATGTAAAATATTCAGTTCAATGAAACAATCAACAGTTGTGCGAGCTTTTATTATGATTCCAAGTAAAATTTCAAATAATTAATGTTGATTACATCATTTAACGATTTGGATTTATTAAAATTTTAATAATTAGATATTATGAGATACCAAGTATCTGCGTACATTTGGATCATGCAGTAACGTAATACATTAATCATTGGTTATAATTTTCCTCCGAGCGTTTGTGATTGTCGAGTTTCGTTCCAAGTAAATCATGCGTCGATCGAAACGGAATGGTCCCGAAGACATGGCAAAGTTATCTTGGAACACGACAACGTGCCGTCTCATACCGCTAAACTGGTGAGAGATACATTAAAAACAATTAATTGGGAAATATTATCACACCGCCGTACCCTCCAGACCTCGCCTCGGCCGACTACCAACTTTTCGCAAATTTTGAAGAGATCGAAAAATGGCTCGTTGAATGGTTTGTCTCGAAAGAAAAAAGGTTTATTGGGAAGGTATCCATAATTTGCCTGACAGATGGGTGAAATGTGTAAAATCCAATGGTCAATACTTTGAATAAAAATTTTGAGATTCCTCTGATAATTAAGTGTTTTCTTTATCGAAAAAACCGGCAAATTTCAACTAACACCCTTGCAGCTTGCTGCATGCGCAACTACAACTACATTATATATTCTCACTGTTACCAGTCCCTGATCATACTATGTAATATATCAATTTTTGATTCAAGTCGTCTATCTGATGAATCATGCGCAAAAATATTGTTAAGTCATATATATATATATATATATATATATATATATATATATATATATATATATATATATATATATATATATATATATATATATATATATATATATATATATATACAAATATCTTCCGCGACAAACTACGCAAGGAGTCTACATATGTAAACTTGAGACAAAAAGAATTATCCTGACAAGATCTAGTTCCCTCCAAGAGCCACAATAGTGAAACGAAGCAGGATGCCGAGAAACGAAGTCCCCTTATTAGGAGTTCATCAGTATCGCACATCGCTTCTCAGCATGTTATCGAGCAACATCTGGGTACCCTATCGATTCCAGAGAGGACGCACCTTGTACATACGTACGAGAGTCGCCTCTATGGACCGAGACGGTGAACCCGCTACCGGACTTCGAGAACGATACGAACAATAACAAACAGATGTGAGAACGTTAGAAATTCCAACACTTGGGAACATCTTTCGCCGCTCCGTGAATCATATCAACGGTACAAAACGAGCGAAATAATCCCGTTGAAATGGAGCTCTGGGCCTCTGTTTTCGAGATAACACCTCCCGTCGGTAAATATTTTATGAGACAAATATCTTCCGCGACAAACTTCGCGAGGAGTCATATGTACATATGTAAACTTGAGACAAAAAGAATTATTCAAAAATCCGTAGATCAATGAATAATCCTTGCTTAGTTGCACTATTGTGGCTCTTGGGGGCTGCGTGCATGGCGGGCAGATTTGGGAACTAGCTCTTGTCAGGAAGAATTATTCATTGATCGACGGATTTTGAATAATTCTTTTGTCTCAAGTTTATATATATATATATATATATATATATATATATATATATATATATATATATATATATATATATATATATATATATATATATATATATATATATATATATATATATATAATATGCTAAACGCAAATATTGATGAAATGCGATCCTAGGTCGAAAATGTTTAAAACGAATGGTACACAATCTGTACATTTAACTTGATTTGATATGCACTACAGTCTATTTTAAATTATATTTCCCACAATTGCAGGAAATTTTGTTTCATTATTCATGTCGCCAAAAGGACATCTTTAAAGTTTGATATTGACAATGAATGATTAATAAATTCATAATGTCCATGTTTAAGAAATTATTTGTCATTTTATTTAACAAAAATCGATGCACCAACATCATTAGTATTACTGTTATTTTAAATAATTTCCGAACGTCAAACTGAGGCAAAAAATTTCATAGAATCATGCATAAAACCTTCTGGAACATAAAAAACGGAATCGGAATACACTCTATGTTCCAACCTAACCTAACCTAATGATTGAATTTTCCAAAGTTTTAGATAAACTCGCGAATTAAATGAAAACGAGCCCTTTTAGCGATAGGGAAACCTAACACGAATCAAAAGTAATTTGAAATAAGGTTCTGATAAAGTGAAAAAAATAGTTTCCCACATTTTAAAAACACGGTTTTTTGACAATTTATCCTCATTGAGTTGACAAGTGATTTTCGAGCACATGCTCGTATATGTATATTAAATAACATAGTAAAGTACGTTGCCCTCAAAAATATCACTTCTCTCGCCAAATTGAAAAAAGTTCGAAGTAATCTTACTCAAATATGAGTACATTTTTTGAGCAAAGAAGGTGACAGTGAAAATTTTAATAAGAAAAATCATATTTCAATTTTGGGAAAACAAATCCAAACAAAAATACTTGAAAAAGAATGCCTTTTGATAAAAAAAATTGAAAAGTAGACCATTCTATCTGAAAGAGCAAAGTTGTAGTCGTTCGGTATAACCGGAAGTGTATAATATTATATTTTAGTTTGTTAGATATTACTTGTTCAATAGAAGACTCCTTCTGATTTCCTTTAATTTGTAAGAGGGTTAATCGCGTTAATAAATAAATACATATTGCAATACATTTCATATTAGAATATAGTATCTTCATTTTCCTGGAACCAATCTTTATTGTAGACAAACTAAAGAAGAAATTTAACACTTTACGTACTAATTTCAATGAACGATACTTCAAGCATTCTTTCAACCAGCGTTTTTCTTTATTCATTATTCATGTTTTTATTTCATACACTGGCATAATCGAAGTTCATCAAGATGAATCAGAAATGAACACCATTCCTTGTTGATATTGGAAAAAATAACTTTTGTTATTAATAAAATACAAAAAGAATGAAAATACAGCTCGCCAACTTTCCAGCAAAATTGTCTAGTCCAGTTATCGAACTGAAACTACTTTGATGTGTATTGATGATATTGATCAATATTATTGATCTTATCTGTGTAACCTAATACATTCATATCGTCGCGAGTCTGATCATGTTTACCTACTTCAGAATGGATTACGAACAACTCGTGAACTTGAGAATAATATGCTGTTAATTTTAATTGATGGATTCAAAAATATTTACCTGATCTTCTGTAGCATGATGTGATGAATAAATTAGGCACATGTTTTAGGATTGTCATGATCTTGTTCTTCTGGTTCCACTTCACGTCTTGAATACGAAGTAAACTAATAATTTTCTGCCGAACTATTAACAAATGTTATCTCATAGATAGATAACTCATTTATCTTCTAATCCAAAACATTAACAAGTATTTTATCGGGAGAGATTCGCTTAAAATCTGCCGATATTATGATAGAAACATTTATAACAGACTTCGTATGTAATTATCTACAACAAGAAAAGTGAAATACTACAGGACAGATGCTTCCACTGCGCATCATACAGTGTGAATCAGCCCAACAGATTAAAATCGTGCTCGAAAGGACGACATATTCCATGTATAATTTCCCTTACCTAATTTCAATTGGTACTGAAAATTTTCAAGATTTCCGATTCATTTCAAAAATCAAGATCGAATAAATATGATAATTTGATTACAGAAATTCGCTACATCTCACTTAAAAGCTAATAAATAATTTTAGATCTTGGGAAGAATCAAATACTATTCCATCCTTCCTTTTTCTATTTAACATCAGTGTTAAATAAAAAACAAATCCAATAATTTTCGTTCACATTTGTTCAAACCTCCTTGCCTTAACTAATTGTCGTGTCAGTGCAATTGACATTTGCAACTACAGTTGCAAGTGCAACAATAGTTGTCAATGTCAATATGGAAGACGGTCCCATTCCAGTCACCCGGTGAAACACAAACACATCATGCTATAGGCTCCGTGAATTGGTCATATGTGACTAAGTTTCGAATGCTTGGCAGATGGTATGATCTCTAGAGTGGGGAACTAGTTCGGGGAGCTCATGATAGTAATAAGACTAACAAGGGTCCACTGGCGGAAACATGAAGTCCTCTAAAATCTGATAAGGGAAGCCAATTTGTTATTGAGTTTTGCATCATAAGAGGACTAGGATTCACCAACATGTATGTGCGTGCAGTACATCTGCACTTACAAGTGCTATCCTAGCTTCAACGGAAACTCAAATAATATCCACAATAGACACCATACATCTCTGTTTCAATGGCTATGAGTTGCATTCAAGGCATCGGTTTAAGAGAGAGCTTTGTGTTTTTGCCAGATCGCATGTCGCATTTCAAAGATAGGATGAGTTGGACGATGATACTTTCATGGTTCAGAATCAGTTTATTTAACAAAACCATGTTTCGCTGTTGTCTGTATCGATCTCCTAACGTTAACAACTACCCTAGATTGTTCCAGTACGACAATATCCAAATACAGCATCCGTCAGCTGGGGTGATCATAATGTGAGACTTCAATGCCCACAATAGCAAATGGCTCCAACACTGAAATAGGACTAACGAAGCAGAAAGGCAAGAGAAGGCCTTTGCGATCAGTTGCAACTTGGCTGAACTTGTCGATGAGCCGACAAGAATTCCTGGCAATATAACCGATTTTCCCAATACTGTCTGTTTCTTGTTTCAGATCCAAATGATTTCTTCCCCTAAGCAACTCCGACCACATGCTCGTTTCAGCAACTGGTAACTTCGTATAACTACGTAATAGAAACCCAACGCCTTCCGGAAAGATATGTCATTAGAACCGAGCTAGCTGGAAGGAGCTGCGCGAGTTTTCACATCTTCTCCCTTCAAAGACGTTGGTTTATCACATCCTGACATCAATGTCTGCATTGAGTCCGTCATTGAAGTCATTCTTGTAGGTATAGACTTCTACATCCCTAACTCCACGAAAGGCCTTGGTTCATTAAAAACTGTCAAAAAACTATCACGGTTGAAAACAGAGCTCATAAAAAATTGAGAAAAATCCAACACATGAAACTAAAACTGAATATGTGCGTTTCAGGAACGTGCGTAACTCAACAATTGATGAAGTAAAACCCTATGAAAGAATTCGGAGCAGTTTTGGAGCAGATTAGTGGAACTCGTCAGTGCTGGTCTATGACGAAGACCGCAGCAACTTTTGCGAGTAACCCTTATAACCTTTGCTTAGAGATGACGATTCTATCGCATCATCACCTAAGGTGAAGGCGGATCTCTTTACAAAAATGTTTTTGTAAAATTCTGTTTTGGATACATCAAAAGCAGTGCCACCAAGCACCCATATGTTCAATCGAATATGTCTGAAGTAAAATCCAGAGTGCGTACGGTAAGGCGCGTTTTTCAATAAATTAACTGAACGAAGTGGAATACCACCAACTGTTTTGAAGAAATGTGCTCAAGAGTTAGCATCTGTTCTTCAATTGCTTGTTTCAGATTTCTATGAGAGCCACACGTTTCTGGAGAAAGAATTACTTCCCCAAAATTATCATCCAATCGCGTTGTTATCCATTATGTCGGGTGTCATGGAAACGATGAACTCATAAAATATCTCAAGTTACAGGGTATGATTAGCATGGCGAAACAAAAGCCATTGCTCACGATATCTCAAAGGCCTCCGACAGGATTTGACACGCAGCCTTGTTGAGTGGACGTTACAAAAATTGCGTAGTTGGATTAGTAGCTTTCTCTTCGGTAGATCGATTCGGATGGTAGTTGGTGGTGTAACGAGTGAATCTTATCCGGTTAATGCGGGAGCACCCCAAGGCTCCATTCTCTTGCCAACTCTTCTTCTGTTGCAGATTAATGTTCTGCACACTTACCCGAAAACAAAATATTTGGGTTTCTCGAAGACTGGACTTTGGTGTTATCATTTTCTAGTCTACTGCTGATGAATCGCACCAACAACAGAGCATGTCACTGAATTCAGACTTGGAGAAGATGTCAGAGTGGGACCGGTTGAACTTGATCAATTTCAACGCGTTGTTATTGCTGGAGAACCTCAACCAATCATGCAAGGACAGGTACTTTCATCGGCAATGCTCTGAAGAACTGAAAAGCTTGGTTCCAGAAAGAATTCTGTTCCAATGAAAAACTTGACTTGCAGAAAACTCTCATGTGTAGACGGTCCAACTAGCTACGACACGTAGTCTCCCCTAAAAAAATTCTTCTGTTTACAGGGCTAGTTTGCTAACTTCCATCGAAAATCTTTCCGATAACTTAGATTTTGATCCTCATCAGGAAGCAGGTATGACAGGCATCGCTTCATACCAAGAGTTAAGAATAGAAAAAAAAAATTTCGAATTTCGTTTCGGAAGATTAGTTATGGAGATAACACAAGGACACAAATGAAAGTTTGTCAATAGATTTAGAAGTCTCCCTAATTACTCGATGAAACATTTTTATTAAATAACTAAACTGTTGAAAAAGAGATGTTAGGCTTAAGTTCCACAAAATATAATGAATAAAATTATGTTGGACATATGTTCCGGCTTTTATCGCATTTCAAAAACTAAGAGGAAATAAAATTATAGGATGTTACATAATAGTATGCCACAACTTGAGGGGGTTAATCTACCATTTTAAGAAAAAAAGTTTATAAAAACATAGGTCCGCAAAAGCTTCGTCACGGAGCTACAGGGTGTTGGAATTTCCGGAAAAAATTTGTTTTTCTTCAAAACTCCTACAGTTTCTTAGATATCCAGCCAGAATTTGGAATTCAAGCTATTTTATACAGTCTCCATCATTACACATCCTAGATTTTAACTGAAATTCACAAGGTGTTTTCTTTTCCGAGGCCATGTCTCTTTTTGCCCTTCCAAACTTTTCTGCAGTACGCCATTGATAAGCGAACAGTCAATTTTCGTTCCATTTAGAAGCTTTTTTGACACATGTAATTTTTTCGCATCTCCAACCGTTTTCGAGTGAAAAATTATTGAATTTCAATTAGGTGAATTATATGTTATTCGCTAAATAAGACAATTAAAAACTGAATACATTGCTAGGAATGTCCTCCACCTGCAAAAATACAGGCTTCGATCCTTCTTCGCATATTATTACGCACTCTTTGAAATATTCCTGGGGTATTTCTTATCGTGTCACAAGAGGTTATTATTCGATCTCTCCATTCTTCTACAGTGTTCACTGGAGTGGTATAAACTAAACTTTTGAGATATCTCCATAAGAGAAAGTCTAAACTATTTAAGTCTGGGGACCTAGGAGGTCATGGTTCTGGCCCACACCGACCTATCCATCGGTTGTTGAATGTATTCTTCAAAAATTCCTTAGCTTCTCCACTAAAATGTGCTGGTGCCCCGTTATGCATGAACCACATTATGTTTCTCACCAAAAGTGGCACATCCTCGAGCAATAAAAGTAACTTCTCCTCAAGAAATTGCCGATAAGCGGGAACGTTTAGTCTGTTAGACAATAAAATGGCCCAATCAAATTATTTTCAATTATTCCGACCCAGATATTTAGTGAGAATTGTTCTCGATGATGAGATTCTTCAAACAAATGGGGGTTTTCCTCAGCCCAATAATGATTATTGTGAACATTTGTGATAGCAGTTCTCGAAAAGTTAGCTTCGTCTGTGAACATATTTCACTATCAAAATGAGCATTTTTTCTAATTTTATCTAAGAACCATCGGCAGAAATTCAGTCTTGAAGGAAAATCTCGAGGAAGTAGAGTTTGGACGTGTTGAATATGAAGCGGGTATAATAAAAAGTCGTGGAGAATCCTGTAAACTAGATTATGTGAAATATTCAACTGATATCCACTTTTTCTTGTACCCACATGAAGATTCAAATCAATACAATTCAAAACTGCTTCCTCAATATCTGGAGTTCTCATAGTTTGAGTTGCATCTTTTAAATGATTATTTGCAGTAAAAGTACCAGTTTCCCTCAACCTTCTGAGGATATTTGAAAATGTTCGCCTGTCTGGTGTTACTCGATTTGGAATGGGCACCTGATATAATCGCCTAGCTTCTGTTGTGTTTCCGTCAGTCAGACCGTACATGTAATGGATACCAGCCAATTTGGCGTTACTAAAATTAGCCATTTTTTCTTACAGTCTCAAAAGTCTTAAATATCAAAGCCTACTAGTCATTTTTTTTAGTTAGAAGTGCTTTCAATTGAGGGAATGCATACAATCGTTTAAAAATTTTTTGCTCGAAAACGGTTGAAGATACTAAAAAATTTCATGTTTCAAAAAAATTTCTAAATTGAACGAAGATGACGAAAATTGATTGAACGCTGATCAGTGGCGTACTGCAAAAAAGTTTGAAAAGGCAAAGAAGACATGGCTACGGAAAAGAAAACACCTTGTAGATTCTAGTTGAAATTTAGTACGTGCAATGATGGAGGCTGTAGAAAATAGCTTGCGTTCCAAATTTGAGCTGAATATCTCGAAAACTTCAAGAGTTATGAAGAAAAAATCAATTTTTTCCGGAAATTTCAACACCCTGTAGCTCCGTAACGAAGCTCTTGTGGACCTATGCTTATTTGATCTTTTTTCTTAAAATTACACATAGATATACCTTCTCAAGTTTTGACACACCATTAGGTAACACCCTGTATTACATTGTCATTTATATCATAGAAACTGAGAGAAGTGGGGGGATAAACGCAAATCAAGCTAGTCGTTATTATAGGTAGATTATGTTAGTGAGCTGATGAAATTTCTACGAATTCTAATAAATCTAATCTCTTGCCTTTGTTACCTGAATGTAAAATTTTGGTTTTTGCGAAATCTAAAAACATTTTCGTTTGAACAATAATCTGAAAAACCAGTTTATTATGAAGTTCTGATTTAAATGCTCTCTAATATAAATGGAACGACCAGTTTGACCTATAAAAAAAGCGGTACAGTCATAACAATATAATTTATGGTACACCGCTTCCTTTACCTGTATTAAGTCGTTCATTGTTATTGTCCAAAAGTGAACATACACTTTTCTCATTCACACATATTGTATTGTTTTTATTTTGTATTAATATATGGCATAATTTAGTACTAATTTGTGGAATATAGTTAGTGCTGTGATATTAAAGAGATGTTTTCTGAGTTCTGAAATAGGTGAATTTGTATATAAAACATTTAACCTCATCGGACAACCTCCTTTATGTATTTTCGGAAGAGCAAAAAGTGAAGGAATTCTAGGGTTCATCACCGTTAGAGAGAATTCATTTTCAATGAGTTCATTCTGATAGATTTTGATAGCTTCGTTAATAGATATATAGTATTGCTTTCATCGGCTTTCAATATGACTTATTTATTTTCTGAGATTTTCTTTTCAATATGTGAAATGTTCTCCATTTTTTTATTGATACTCTTAAGATGGGATGTTGTGAATATTTCTGTACCATTTGATTTTTCATAATAGTGGCTTCACTGAACTTCTAAATGCCAAGCAGTCCCACGATTCGATGTTAGACAGAGAAAAGATCCATTGAAAAGTCCGAGTTACCGACCAAAACATTCAACATCCCCTCACGACCCTCACCTATCTATCTAGTCCCCCATAATACATATAGATGGCACTAATTTAACCACGTCAAGTGTCAAACTCTGTCAATCAAACTTCAATCGCCGATAAATGAATTGTCAAATGTCAGTCAATGTCAATGTTTTCAGCTTCCCGCTAAACCCTTTTATTTTCGCGGTTTGAGCTCCCAAAATCATTTTCTTTTCAAGTGTTACCTTTGCTGGTGCCTTCGAATCCAGTTTAGTAATTCTCTTGAAAATTTATGGTAAGTAAATTGAATTTTTGAAGTTTGAGTTGAAGCACAGCTTGAGCTTTGAACGGTACCTAAATTGGATTATATCCAATTCTTATAGGTTTTTTTTTCAATTTTGAGGTTCAACCCATTGGCATTCTGCTGGAAAGGACTATACCATAGAAGAGGACCCTTTTTCGATATACGAAGGATTCAAGTATTTTTCATTGCGGTCCTTTCACCAGGAAAATTTATTTTGTATTATTAGAGAGCATGGTGTAGGGAACAAAACCCTACTTGCCACCAATTTATTGCTGCTTCAAAATAAATAGCTTAACATCGCCCATAATTAAAGGAAATTGTAAAAGAGATGATTGTGAGAATTTGAATGATTTGTCTTTTTTTGGCAGACTATCTCACAGAACATACTCACTGATTCAGATGATTCAGAACCTTCTGTTACAGTCCCAGAATGGAATGTCAAGTATGTAATTAAGAACTTGAAGGAACATTGAAGGAATTTTGTGATAATAAGTTTAATTTAACTTATCTCTCAGTAAGACTTTCTCAATTCTTAGAAGACATTCACAATAAACTTTACTTCTTTCTGAATAGTCAGGGGCATCAGGAAAATCTTGCTTTGAGATTCAAAGTTATTTACAAGTCTCATTTTTCTCGATTCGACTTTTGTCTGCTACATTCGGTGAAAGATGAAATTTTTTAAAGGGCTACTCGTCTTCTAATTTTTGATTTCATTAAGGATAAAACTTAGGAAACTGTGACGTCTAGGACTGAAAACAAATCCAAAAGGTTCAGAAATAAGTACGGAATCAATCTTTGATGGTTCATTTATAGGTGTTTATTGTGACTTTAAAGAGCGGGTTATCTACACTCTACTAGGTGCGTGTTATTTATTTACCATCGATCTTATACAATTGGTGGACGACATACGTTGTTTGTCTGGATTTTTACATCCGTTTATAATTGACAAACATGTTTTCTAGTCGATGTAATTTTTTATTTTCCTCCATGCCCCTTTCACACTCATGGGGAAAGAAATTGATCTGTGACCAAATAATTGAATTTTTTGGGTACCTTAAACCATACATTCCTTTTGTTATCTATAATTCATGTTTATTCTGTGATATATACATTGTTATTATTCCAAGATTTCCAAGATTAGTAATCAAATTGCCTATTTTTACCATGGTCAAAAATATCGACTGATCACGAATTCATTTATATAAAAACTTTTTGAGACAGGTACTACTGCATTTTTTTTCCATTTTCAGAAGCAGTATAGAGTAACTGTCATGAAGATGGCAGTGAAGCCAGTTTACCCTCAACAGGTGACCAATGGTAGCAATGGAGAACCAATAGTAGTGCCTGACAACATTATTCCAGAATGCCTTTTTTATTTTGAATGCTGGAATGTTCCTATTTTCGGTAATCTGTGATTTATGTTTTTGATTCACATGTGTTAAGAATTTATTTTACTTGGAAATCATTTGCTACATTTTCTGTATATATATGGTTCATGAGATTTTTCTATTTTACAATAAAAGTGTTATTGTGAAAAAATAGTAATTATTCTCTCAATTTTTGAATAGGCAGAAATAATCCGCATCAATTAGACTAGTTCGAATTTCAGTCAAGTTAAATTCCATCGTGGGAAAACTAGAGTTCGAATAAGGCGCCATTCGGTTTAGTTTTCCGTAATGGCACGCGTAGCGCTAGTTTCTATGCAGAGTTGGCCATATTGTTTCCTATGTCGGGGCACTAAGTTTTTATTTCTCATTAGGGTCTGTTCTGTGATGTTAGACTTCCAATGAACAAATGATGGAAATATTAGATAACAATGAGAGTCAAGTTGAAAGTATCTGAGGAAAATCGAATGCAGCAATGAGTAACATGTCCGCCTAAGTAGATATGTATTTTACAGAAATGAATTGTACTTTAGAATGTTATTAATGAAAAATTAGTTTTGAAATAAAGGAGTATCTACAATAATTATTTTCAATTATGTGAAATATTTCTTGTCGTCACTTTTAACTCTTTATTTCTTTATTTTTCCTCACATAGGGAACATTTTCTTAATCTACTATCATACAAAATTATTATAAAAGAGTTACATTTGTTGAGTATCTACAAAGATGATATTAGTCTATGGTATCTATCAACTGCTTATTTTGAAATTTAGGTAACGAAAATTATTTCATATTATATATTGCATTGATGGGCATCTAGTGACCAATAGAAGAATAATGCATCAATCCTAGGGATTATTGTGAATTCGTTATAGATTATAATTAGTTTTCTGCAAGTATGATTCGATGTTTCACTAACAGATAGCAGTTGCAGTATCTAATTACTCATTAATTGTCAAATGAATGTTGAATATTATTCTCAACAAGTATTTATGAGCTACAGAAGTGATTTCAAATAATGAAAATGAAGTCTCACGAGCAATATAATGTTGTTTCATTTTGTACATAGAGACACCTAGTGGCTAGTAGCGATATAGGAAAGTTTGTTCGCCATTTCGCTAACAGATGGCAGAAACAGTACCCAATCACACAACAATTCATAAAATGACCCAGAATGTTATGTTCATCAAGTATTTAGGCAATACAAAAGTGATTTCACATAATCAAAATGAAGTCTCACAGACAATTCAACATTTTGTTTTTTAACGCACGTGGCGACATCTAGTGGCTAGTAGAGATATAGAGAAGGGAGATATTAATAAATGCTCAACATTGTCTTAAATTATGCGGCGATTTCTGTCAGTCGTTCTCGTTGAATTCACGTTTCCTAACGGATGGCTCTCGTAGTACTAAATCACTTGATTTCTGTAACATACAGTATGGACTTACACTATAAACCGGTCCGTTCCAAGAATTTTGTGGAACTTTGTGCTGCCATTTCTGAATAATGTTCATTCAGTTGATGACGAGGATTTAAATGTGATCTCTGTAAGGAAATTACTCTGTCTATTTCTGTCAGAAAAATGGATATAATTTCAATTTCAAGAACGAATGATATGAGAAGAACAAAAGAAGAATTCAACCAAGGAGAATTAATAATGAAGACGAATGATCTGCTGATAAAACGACAGATGAATATCAAAATCCCATACTAGTGAATGTTCGAAATGATTACTGTTTAAAACTTGACAATGGTCAAGTCTAGAAACAAATTCTTGATAAACATCCCATTGCATTTCTGGTGAAATAATTTGTATTTGCGTTGTTATGGGGCACTTCATATATTTGATATTTCTTGATACAATCTAAAGAAATGACTTTCAAGTAGAATTGCTTTCAACCATCTTGTTGAAAGCAAATTCCTGTATTAGGCATATCAATATTATTTTGATCACATTTAGAGTTTTGAGTGACTGGCTATTAGCTTCTAGAATAAATTAGAGACTTTTAGGAAGAAATTTGGGAATAGAATGTTCGGGATGCTTGAGACGCAGTGCTCATCTAGAACACATTTGGTGGACATGATTAAATAGAATTGCCGTTTTCGGCCGACATCTTCGCCAGACTGCTACCTACTCATCTCAATTCGTTACAGCGCAACAAAACATGTAAATGATATTGCCTCCTCCAACGTATTGATATAGAGGCCACAAACCATCGCCACCGGGAAACTATGAGAACAAAGGATAGATAAACAGAAAACTTCAAGAAGTCACACTAGTTCGATTATTTACCGCAAAGCTACACACCGTGTCTGCTAGAACGCGATCAGTCGAAAGACTTACGCTCCTTATTGATATTTGGCTGTCAACCAGGTATACATAACATTCCATCAATCAATTACAACTTGCAAAATTTTCGCTATATGTGTAGACATTTTGAAGAAACTTTATGCAAGGAACAATATTTAACCCTCCGGGAACCTTCTTGAAGTAGCTGGTTTTCCGTTCCACGCTTCATAATCATCGTTAACCAGGGCCACATAGCAGCGGTACAGTTCAGTCGGCTGTCATGAATAGAAGTAATAAACTGCAGTTTCGATTTCATTTGACCTCGCCAGTATTGCATGACATCCGATCGACTGTACCGCTGCTGTGTGGTCCTAGTTGACGATGATTATGAGGGGTGGATCGCTGACACGGTGTGTAACGTTGCGATAAATAGTCGAACTAGTGTGACTTCTCGAAGTTTTCTGTTTATCTACACTTTGTTTTTATGGTTTCCCGTCGGCGATGGTTTGTGGCCTCTGTGTCAGTACGTTGGTGGGCGCAAAAACATTTACATGTTTCATTGTTCTCTATCGGATTGAGATGAGTAGGTAGCAGTCTGGCCTGATGTTTTGAATCGGTATGCAATACTGACGAGGTCAAATGAGGCTGAAACTGCAGTCTATTGCTCCTATTCATGACATACGACCGAGCTGTACCGCTGCTGTGTGGCTCTGGCTGACGATGATTATGAAGGGTGGATCGAAAAAGCAGCTCCTTCAGGGAATGTTATTCAACATTTTACGGAAGGTTGAATATTGTTCCTTGGATAAAAATTCTTCCATATGTCTGCACATATAGCGATAATTTCGCAAGTTGACATTGATTGATGAGATGTATTCTTTGAATGACTCAGCTGGAAACAAATTAAGTAGAGAGGAAATTATAGGAATAACAAGGAACATTTAATAATTTGAGGATCAGACTGTGGAAAGTTGCTATTTTATGTTGAACAGGATTAAACGTAATACACAATATGTTTTATCCTGCTCAACATATAATGGCTGGTTCCCAAAGCGCGATCCACGGATTACTAAATGTTTCTTTATCTGTTAATAATAGTGATAATCGAAATATTACTGAATTACTTAACAAAAAACGGAAACTCAAGAATTGGTACACCCACAGTTTGAAGATCAACACTGGTATAGTAGTCTCAAATACGTTCGGAAAATTAGCTATGATTTAAGACATTCACTGGAAATGTTTCAGTGCATCGGAAATGATGGCCGTAAAATAGATAAATGAAAGAAATTCTGGTGTTTACACTAACATTGCCGCTGTAGTTGCACTTAGTAATATGCATATTGTTAGAACCTATAGAAATTTCAATGTTAGAATCAATGATCATTATCGTAGTTTCATCATGTAAAAAGGAATTCTAATTGCTCATACAATTTAATTGAAAAAATTTAAAATCTTACTTTCAACTGATAAAAAGTTGATATTGGGAATCCTTGGAATCAATAAATATAAATTCAGAAAAACATATTAGTAAATGAACAGGTAGATTTTAACAAACATTTTCTTTCGCTTAGTTTGTTTCCGGCTGGATCATTTAGATAATAGTTGTATGACTTGCTTAAGGTAGTTTCACTCAGTTTCCAGCCAATGTTCTAGATTGTTATTAATTTGATTGAGGAGGTCGTTACTTGATGACAATCGATATACATATTTTCAATGCAATAAAACTAAAGTATTTAGATTTTCACTATATTAACAAAACTTTGACCGGTTTCACCACACTGTGGCTTCATCAGATAGATACAAACTAATGAACAGAGTTATTCCTTATACATTAGTCTTATTTCCTACTTAATATTACAATAGGTACAAGAGGTATGTTGGAAAACCCATCGGAGTTGCTCACTTTATGAATTGAAAAGATTGAGTAAAGGAGAAGGATTTAGATCTAATTGACTAAATAACCTACCTGAATTCTTTTCTTTGTTGATCTCTAAAATTTCCAATAGATTGTCTGTTATTTTCATTGTGTAAAATTTTGAAATTATCATTAAAGTTATGGTTTTCTTCGAGTAAGTGATTACAATAATGGGAATCTGATTTACGATAATTAAAACTACGTCGTGCTCGGATAATCTAACTTTCTGAAAGTTCTACCAATATAAATTTTATTACAATCCCGCAAGACAATTTATAAACACCGGATTTATTACTTTTATCAATTTTAGATTTGCAGTTTTTGATATGTCGGCCTAAAGAATTATCAGTTCGGAATGCTATATTGAAATTATAATGCGAGAGGAATGATTTTTATTTTAGACTAGGATTACCAATATAAGTTAAGCTATTGTATTTTGTGTTAGAACTTTTTGTACTTGGAAATACTTCCTGGATTGCTCTTCGAAATTTTTTTGCGTGAAATCATGTTCCCAATCATAGTTGGACTGCAACCGTTATTGACTGCTATTTGTTTAATTATATTTAGCTCTTTTATGAAATTATTTTGTGACATTGGGATATTAATGAGTCTATGTACTATACTATTACAAGCTGCTAATTTATGTGGGTAAGGATGTGTAAATGAGCTGTGAATAGTAATATCTGTATGCGATGGCTCATGAAAAATAGAAAAATCATGTTTCCGGTTAATTTTAGTAATAGTTAAATCCAGAAAGTTAATTGAGTTTTCTGTTTCTATCTCTAACGTGAATTTAATATTATCGTGAATTTTGCTAATGAATGTTTTGAATGACTCTAATTGTCTGTTTGTGCCAGTGAAACAACAAATGATATCGTCGACATATCTAAACCAATAAATAAAGTGTTTGAATAACGGATGTTCTTACATAGTTTATTCAAGATTACGCATGAACATTTCAAAGAGCAGAGGGCGCAGAGGATTACCCATGATTAAACCTTTTTTACTATTATATAATACTCCATTGAAGTTAAAATAATTTTGTTCTAAACAAATTTCTAAAAGATGTAAGATTTCTGATTGAATTATCGGATTGACTTTATTAATTTGAAGGGCGTTCTTTATGAGTTTCATTGTATCATTAGGTGGAACACTAGGGAAGATTTACTACATCCCATGACATAAGTTTAGCGTTCGGTGGTAGTATCGTGTGCTGAATTTTATTTATTAGGACTGAAGAGTTTTTTATTGCGAATTTAGGTTCAAAATTAGCGTACTGCCGAATGATGTCTATGAGAAAGCGTGAAAGTTTTGCAGCTGGAGCTTGAAAATATGAAACTACTGGTCTAAGGGGATACCCTGTTTTATGGAGTTTGACGAGGGAGTAAAGTTTTGGTGATTGCGGATTGTCAATGAAAAGTTTATATTTTTGATTGGTAGATATTATAGACTTGGCATACTCTTAAGAGGTTTTTACTATGGATTGAAATTTATTAGTTGGATCTTTATCAATTTCTTTATAATAACCTGATTCAATGAAATTTTGGGTTTTCAATAAATAATCTGCTTTATTCAAGGCTATGACTGTATGACCTTTGTCTACTTTGGTGAATATGATATCTTCAAATGCGGACTTAGATTTAATGGACTTTAAAGTTGTATTCTCGAATTTCTTGAAAGGTTGAAAACTATTGAACTCTTTTGGAAGTAGTAACGCTGAAGAGTGTTTTAGGTGTTTGGCTTGTGGTGAATAATTTAGGGCTATTTCGATTTCAATTCCTAGCAGATCAAAATTGAGACGATGGAATTTGAGGAAATATCGCAGGTTATGTATTTTTTTATCTCCTTAGTCCTTTTCATGATCTGAAATCTTTTTTCAGATTTGTTTAGACATATGAGAAGTATGATTGTTGAAATATTTTTCTGCTGGTTTTCTTTTTCCATTGTTACAGATTCCTGCCCCAAACCCCCTTCTTCCACCCTTGTCTTCGTTTGGAAATCATGAAACACAAGAGAGAATGAAGCGGCTAAGCAGAAAAATCTTTGGTACTCTTTTTGTACACACGACACTAACACAACATAAACAGATAAGCTATTGCAATAGCGACAGGGAAACGAGTTTTTTCCTCAGGTTTTTTCACTCGTTTATTGAATCATATACAAGATAGTATGGTTCCCCTGTTACATTTTCCTGAGCTCACACTTGTTCTTTTCTGACACACACAAAATTATAGATATAAGCATTTATTGTAAATACAATTATTCAAATTTTGTATATCCTCTCTTTTCAAAAGATATATATATATATATATATATATATATATATATATATATATATATATATATATATATATATATATATATATATATATATATATATATATATATATATATATATAGGAGAAAAATCGTGATGTTTCACGATCCTGCAGAATATTGAACCCGATACATCAGAGACACATGATAATTCACTGATGGAAGTAATGTTTTTCATTTGTAGGTGGCCCAAATCTGCACACTTCATTAGCTTCGTTCCATATAGGAGGCTGTTTAACTTTATGTTTTTCGTTAGCTGTCTTAGATAAAAATTGATTCATGAAATATAGAACATACTAGTATTCTACCTGGTTTTCTGGATGGATCACTTCGAAAATCCTTGGCGTTTCTCTGATACAAATAATTTCCGATAAAAAATAGAAATAATTTCGACCCACTCATAGGTTGAGTAAACCATTTTCAACGTTTGTCTAACAAACGACAACTGTTATTAAAAGTAATGCGAAAATGAAAGACAAATATAAAACAGATTTATCATTACCAGATGGTTGTGCGTTCCCTACAAGACGTTTATCAATATCTCAAATTATCACATTTCCTTGAGAATTAAAAACTTGAAAGTGCTGAGGACCAGAAGGTCATTTTGAGAACTTGATTTGATTCCAAGCATTGTCAAATTTTCGTTGAAAAACAAAACTTTTGTTACGTTTGGACAATTTGTATGATATTAAACGTTCTAGAAGATAATATTTCTGAATATAACCTTTCCAAATATATCACTTGATCCACTTTCTCAATAATGAATTTCAGCTTAGGAGCTGCTGAGGGGGAAGGGTTGATTTCACATGCTCCGAATCAAATCAAAAATCAGCGCCCCCTCATCAAAAAATAACTTGTCCCAGTTTTTTTTGCTACAGTCAATCTTTACCGACCTATAGAGGCTGGCAAAATACAAATTTTCGTTGTGTTTGGACTTTCTGTATGATATTAAACGTTAATAAAGATATTAGTTTTGATAAGAGAATTAAAAGACCTTCACAATGATGTGCCACCCGATCCGTTTTCCCCTTAATGAATTTTGACTTAGGTGCTGCTGAGGGGGTTGATCTACATAATCCGAACCAATCAAGAAATCGGTTTCTCTCTAATAAAAAATGACGTATTTCGCTTTTTCCGCCAAATTCAGTCCATCTCGAGATAGAGAGTAAGGGTGCAAATTTTCGTTAGATCACATTGTATACAGAATGATTCGTAAAAGCATCAATGCTTTATTTTTACGATACAGGAAATGTTTGGAACTCGGTGGTGACCATTTCGAATACAGATCAATCAGAGAATCCTATTTTTCGTTCATGTTAATACAATAATTTTTTACGATATTTGTATGTTTCTTCGTGTGATTATTTGGGTACCAGTACATGATATTTCAAATTTCTCTTACAACAGAACTGATGAACCATACGGAAAAGAAAACCAGTAAATGTATTTAACATTAGTTCTTCACTATCACCTAAAAGCTCCTTACCATCATATTTCCATTGATAGTAAAAATTGTTTCAAAATTTTTTACTAGTATTCGATCGCTATGAATTATAACTCTGGAGTTGAAAAAAAATTTCATTTGATAGTTGACTATATCATCCATTTTCCGATAATATAAAATACAGACCTGCATCTCGTGAGTCGAATTAGCAAGACGATTCTACTAACTGTGAAAATTTTCATCCATTTTGGTCAACGGATACTCGAACTATGAATAATGAAATATCTGAACAAGAACAAGGAAACACCCTGTATCTTGAAAACCCGAAAGCTCTGATAACTTTCATAAACCGGTTCTGAAAGCTCAGGAGCTACTTTATCCCCATAACAGTATTACCCTTTCGTCCGCAAACAACCTGTATACGTTTACTTATTAGCAGGTTCTTACAGGTTTCGGTGTTGGTTTTCCATATACAGCGTGTAACAGTAGTCCCGAACTTGACGTTAATTTTCCATTAGTCTTTCTAGACATAGAGGAAGTGGAAAATTTTCATTGGAATACAATCTTTCGTTGAATTTGGACTATCCGTGTGATATTACATGTTCATAAACATACTATTTCTGAATAGAGAATCAAAAGACCTTTCCAAAGACATGTTACTGGATCCACCTTCCCTATAATGAATTCTGACTTAGGTTCTGCTGAGGGTGAGGGGTTGATTTCACATACTCCGAACCAACTCGAAATTGGTTCGCCCCTAATCAAAAATTGACGTTTTCCAGCTTGATATGAGGGGAGAAGAAAATTTTCGTCACTGTATACGCAGAGGCGTCTATTTCACTTGTTCTCTGGAAATAATATCTACTTTATAAACTCTCGACCTCATTTAATCCCACAAGATATTGTATGGACCATGGGTCCATGTAATATACAGTGCGACCAATCCACCTAATTTCATAGTATCCTTTCAGAAAATGTATCTCGTTATTTGAGAAATGAGGTAGGTGTAGCACCATAGAGCTGAAACTAAATTTCCCTCACATTTATGTTTTCTAACAAATTTGCCAGAATATTACCGAAAATTCAAACACACTTCACCTGTGTTGTGAGGTACAACCAGATGGTTATCATACGCACCACACCACACATGAACAGAAAATCTTTATTGCTATCGTTTATACTTAAATCTTTATTGCGATCGTTTATACTTGACTGCGTGAGGGATTTTCGATAGTTCAAATGTGTTCAGTGCTATTGTCGATTCCTTCCTCGTAAATTAAGCTTCGTCGCTAAATAATATCATCTGAAAAGTGCATCTATAAGATAAAATTCATCTGCAAAAATTCTGTCGTAAAATCTCATCCTTTGGCTGTAAGCGTTGAACATTTTGCTTATGAAATGGTTTCAAATTTTTCGTTTAAAAAAATTTTAAACGTTTTCTAAATTTTCCTAAGTGGGACATTCAAACGGTGACATATCTTTCTCGTACTGTTTTCTGGGCTTGGCTCTATCACGTTCAGGATATTTTTGCCTTTTGAATATTCTGCCTAGTTGTAAGGTAGAGTCTCTGATTCCGATAGCTTATTAAACAGCTTATAAAATGCAGTGAAAATTTTTGTGGGAATGGGGTCAATTTCGAAGGAAAAACTACCTCTTCAGTCTAGCCGACGTTTCGGAAAATTTATTTCCACCCTCAGGGCACTATAACAACAGTTGATTTCATTGTAAAAAATCTTTGAAAAGGTCAAAACAAAGTAAAAGAGAACAGCCAAGTATCTCGAACAATACAAGTTAAAAACATATTAGAGATTTAAAAATATCTAGTTAAAACCGACAGTGAGATGGTTATGAATGAAATGTAAAAATGTAAAGAAAACAAACACAAATACTACAATGTTATAAAATACATATAAACTAGGTGAAACTCAATTTGTAAATAGAGGAATACTGAATGAACTTGCAATACTGATTTTGGTAATCCCGAGGTTCGTACAACACATGAACTAACAAATTCAAAATATGCACGACTTGTAACACACGAGTTACGTTCCTGGAAACGATGCTTCCCACAGGAAATGCTGGATCAGCGGATCCTATAGTTACGTTCCTGAAAACGATGCTTCTCAGGAAATGCTGGATCAGCGGATCCTATTTCACGTACACAGCTTCACCGTGTTCACTAATGTTATAAATCATGTTTGTATATCTCATATTATTCAGTCTGACAATAGCTCCCATTTAATTCAGTTGTAATAAAATAAATGTTTTTAAAAGACTTTTCCTTAAGTGAAAATAAGTGGCTTAGTGCGGTAGGATCTCGACGGCATCTCAACCAGATATCCGTGAGTTTCAACTCTTCATCGAGAAGGACCAAAGACGAAAAATTGCAGCCAATTCATCAACCAGAGAATGAAGATAACGAAAATCTTGTAAGTTACTCATTGTTCCTTTATGTCAGACTCCTCGAATTCTCCTGATCCATATAGAGATACTTGTCCAGAAATCGAGTCAATTTTAATTCAATCAATTTCAAAATTATCTTTAATTTCAACAGAGCCGAATCAATCTAACACAGATAATTCGAATTCTGAGAATATTTCTTTATTTAATCAAAATAAAACAGTTAATTTCAATAGTGAATATATCACAATGCCTAATCAAATACCAGTTTTGATATGAAATTGCTACAAATCGTACCCGAATTTGATGGCAATCCGTGTAGGTTATTTCGTTACATTTCTACAGTAAACGAATTACTACAAGAATATTATAATGCGGCTGAACCAAATTGTTCACAAAATAAATTTCTTAAATTTGGTATTTTATCAAAATTAACAGGACCGGCTGAAGAAGTTGTTTCTTTGAGCGGCAGTAACGAGTGGCCGACAATAAAAAATATTTCAATAACACATTTTGGTGACCAGCGAAATGAAAGTAGTTTAATTTCAGATCTTGGTTCGTTGCGTCAAGGCAACAACGAAAATTCATTATCATTTTATTCTCGAGTTATTTCAACCTCAATCTTCTCCATAATCATTTGAATATTCATGAAGATAATGAGGCAGTAAAAGCTTCAAAAAATCGCTATATGATTCACATGCTCTTCATACTTTATTAGTTGGATTGAAAGAACCCCAAAGTTCCATGATCAGAGCAATGAAACCAAAAGATTTAGCGGAAGCGCAAACGTACATCATTGAAGATAATAACATACGTTATTTGCAAAAATCTTCTAATTCAGTGAAAATCTTGCCCTCACAAAATTTCCCAAATACTTCTTTTCACAAAATTCTTATCAGACGAATATTTCTAATTTACCAGCTCCAAGATTTTCACAAAATCATTTTCCAAGTACCCCAATTCAATTACAACAACGTTCAAACCAACCACGTCCAAGGTTTCCTACGAACAGCCAAGTTTTCGGGAAGGTTCAAAACGTTTGGAAAAATCCGTCTAACGGACAGTCTCCTTCGAAACCAACCCTATGAGCATTGTTCATACTAGGAATAGTTCTAGACCGACCCCATGAGTGTTGTTACTCGATCATTGAATGTACCGAGAAATTATCAAAACTATAAACCCAATAACTATTACAGAAATAATACCAATCACCCTATAAATTTCATTTCCGAAGAATTGAATAATGTTGATTATGATGAAGATCAATGCATGCCCAATTCTTCATATTATTGTGATGAATTCGACGAACAAAATTTCATTCAAAATAATGTTCAAATTTCTGAAATAGAAAATGCTGAAAATTTCGAAGACCAAAATTTTCAGGAGGTTTCATCGGAAACCAATACAACATAATTGACCTTAACACTATTTACGACAAAGGAACTTCCTTATATACAAATAGAAAATCCTCACTAAAACTTCTTTTTAGATACAGGGCCACAAAATCATTCTTGAACCCCGAAATTGCCGAAAGATATTTCAATGACAAAATTTTCAAAGAACCATTCGTAGTTAAGTCTGTTTTCCAACAATCAAAACGAGATTTTTCTGTCGAGATTCCAGCATTTAAGTTCAGCACCTGTTCGAATCTCAAATTTCATCTGTTCAAATTTCATCAATATTTCGATGGATTAATAGGCCTAGATACACTCAAACAATTGAAAGCTCAAATAGATATTAAAAATTCAATTTTGTCAACAGCTACGGCACACGTTCCTATTAAGTATTACGAAAGCACAAGAAAAGTATTATTCTTTGCTGAAATCGATCCTTTACCTCAACAAAAATGAAAATTCCTGTCAATTCAAATGATGGCGATGTACTTATATCACATCGAAAAATAAATAATTGCATTCTTCAAGAAACTCTTACGACCTGTAAAATGGATATGCCTGGGTAGAAATTCAAAACCCAACCAAAATTCTTCTTGTCAAATTCAACTTTATGACCCTTTATTACCAAATTCTTTTCCGCTCGACCACTATGAACTTTTCAATATGTATAACCCCGAAGAATCTGATTTAAAAACGACATATGTTCTCATATACGTACCGACCATTTGAATGACGAAGAAAAATTTCATATAGAAAAATTGTGTAAGAAATATTCAGATATTTTTCATATTGAAGGACGAAATTTAACTTTCACTAATCAAATCAAACATAATATAAGAACTAGAGATGAAATACCAGTATATACGAAATCCTATAAATATCCTTATATCTACAAGGACGAAGTTCGAAGACAAATTGATTCCATGCTGAAACAGAACATCATTCGCCCAAGTAATTCCCCTTGGTCATCTCCGATTTGGGTAGTACCAAAGAAAGCAGATGCCAGCGGTAAGAGAAATTTCGAATCGTGGTCGATTTTCGTAAAGTTAACGAAAAGACCATCGACGACAGATACCCTCTTCCAAACATTTCTGAGATTCTCGACAAACTAGGAAGATGTCGCTATTTTTCAACCCTCGACTTAGCTAGTGGATTCCACCAGATAGAAATGGCTCCTGAGGATATCCAGAAAACGGCATTTTCTGTAGATAATGGGCATTACGAATATCTGAGAATGCCCTTTGGGTTGAAAAACGCTCCAAGCACCCTGCAGAGAGTGATGGACGACGTGTTAAGAGGTTTACAAAATGATATTTGTCTTGTATATATGGACGATATCATTGTCTATTCGACGTCATTACAAGAGCATATGGTAAATCTCAAAAGAGTATTTCAACGTCTTCGTGAAACAAATTTTAAAATCCAGCTCGATAAAACAGAATTTTTAAGGAAAGAGGTTGCATTTTTAGGGCATATTGTCACTCCCGAAGGTGTCAAACCTAATCCCGATAAGATAAAGCCAATCATGGAATATCCGATTCCTAGAACAGTCAAAGAAATCAGAGGATTTATTGGATTGTTAGGTTATTATCGCAAATTCATAAAAGACTTCGCAAAAATAACTAAACCGTTCACGCAATGTCTCAAAGCGAAAGCAAAAATCATACACGATGATGCTTTCCTAAGAGCATTTGACTACTGCAGATCTCTTCTTTGTAATGCCCCTATATTACAATTTCCCAACTTCGAAATACCATTTATTCTTACTACTGATGCAAGTAACGTATCAGTTGCAGCTGTTTTATCGCAGGGACCCATTGGTAACGACCGGCCAATTGCATATGCTTCACGCACATTGAACGATAGTGAAAGAAATTACAGTACTATCGAAAAAGAACTCTTAGGGATAATCTATGGAACTAGCCATTTTCGACCATATCTATATGGGAGAAAATTCAAAATAGTGACCGATCATAAACCTCTTCAGTGGCTTATGTCTCTCAAAGAGGGCTGTAATCCTAGACTTACACGTTGGAGACTCAAACTAGAAGAGTATGATTATGAGATATGCTATAAAAAGGCAAGGCTAATACTAACGCCAATGCTTTATCTAGGATTGAGATTCACCCTACAGAAGCAGATAATTCTTCATCAGACGATGATTTACCAATCTTTCAGTATATGAAACAGGTAAATTGGGATATGGAAACAGCTTCCATGTCAAACAACATAAATGACATCCCAGATCCAGACGAAATCGAAGATCAGAACCCGGAAGCAGAAGAAAAATAACTGACGATGGACAAACCGTGCATACAAATGCTGAGGACCCTATTTTAGGAATAAGCCCAACGGAATCTCCAATTAATATCTTTCAGAATCAGTTGCACATAATTCCTTCACTGATTAACCGAAAAGCAACAAAAAATGTTTATGGGATCGAAACAAAAGAATATTTGGAATATTTACATTCTTAAGAACGATCTTACCCCATCATTTCATTTTTAGAGACTTTGGTGAACCGAAAAAGACCTATGCATTTTATTTCGAAAGTAATGGGAACGATGAAACATATAAACAACTTTCAAATCTCATGAGACAAACATTCAAAAGTCTCGCCTTCAAGCTTTTGAAGTGCAATAAAAGGTTAGAAAATATTATAAATGAAGATCGACAAAAGGAATTGATTTGCTATAGCCATGAGACAAAACTAATCACCGAGGTATAGTAGAAACTATTGAACAACTCAAACGAAAATATTATTGGCCAAATTTATCAAATGATGTCAGATTTTACATAAATAACTGTGAAATTTGTCAGAGAGTAAAATATGATCGAAGACCACCTAAGATAGAATTTCAAATTACCCCAACTCCAAAACGACCCTTTGAAGTAGTACATGTTGATGTCTTTCAAGCAGATAGCCAAAAGTTTTGACAATTTTGGACAAATTTTCAAAATTCGGTCAAGCCTTTCCATTAATAGGTGCTAACGCTCCTGCAATTGTACAAGCGTTAATATCCTTCATGTCATTTTATGGATTACCTTTACAAATAGTCACTGACTCTGGCACAGAATTCAACAATTCGACAATCATGGATTTTGCCAATCTTCATAAAATCAAAATTCACATAACCACCTCTAAAAATTCAAATAGCAATTCACCTGTAGAACGTTTTCATTCGACCATTCTGGAACATTTGAGAGTATTGAAAATCGAAAAACCAAATATTCCAGTTGCCGATTTAATGCCATATGCAATTTTTGGATACAACCATAGTATTCATTCTACAACACAACAAAACCAATCGATATTATCAGCGGTCATCTAAACACCAAAGACCCTTCGAAATTGACGTAGACAAAGAAATTATGAACAATTACATGCAAAACCACAAAGAACGAACCCAACTAATTTATAACTCTATTCACGAAATTAGCGAGAGAAAGAAGGAAAAATATATAGGTAAAGCAAACGAAGAGCGTGAAAAACCAATTGATTACCATGAACAATCGACAGTTTTTCGAAAAACGTCAAAACTCGCGGTAACAAACTAAAGCGCCCTTCATCAAAGAAAAGTTCAAGAAAATGAAGAACTTAAAATAAAAACTGAACGCAGTACTTATCACAAAAACATTTTAAGAAACCGAGAGCTAAAAGACCTCAAAATTTGTTGCAGGAACCTGATCCTGATGATGATCCACCGGTCCATGTTGGAACCGATCAAAATAGTGGATCTTAAACAAAACCCTGGTATCCTCCTTTCTTGTTGGCGAAACTAAAGTCAAAATCGGAACTCATAAATTCCTCCATTATGTCGATCTGTACCTCATTGAAAACGAAATAAAAGTTCTAGTCAAACAATACAGAAATTTTAAATCTTCCCTTTCAAATCGATTTAATACATCCGAATACCCTACAGAAACTTTGGAACAACATATACAATATCAAATCAACTACATTTGGAATAAATTCAAATCTGTATATCCCTTCGAAGATAGAAAACGGAAGAAACGCGGATTAGTTAATGGTCTGGGCAATATTATTAAAGCCATTTCAGGAAATTTAGACGCCGATGATGCCGAGCGCTACGATAAAGCTATTGAAAAATTACAAGCTAATAAGGAACGGATAATCTCTACTGTCAATCACCAAATTTCATTAACTCACGAAATTCTTGAGAATAATAATAAAACTCTTTCTGCCTCCTATTCTATGTCGGAAGTGAGCGTTACCAACGTGTAAAATTTAATGCTCTTTCTCTTCTCAACGAAAATAGTGAGAAGGAAATAGTTAGTAACTTTAATTTCCACCAACAGAATTTCGGTACTAACAACATCTAGAATATAGTGCTCTCTCTCTTCTGAGTGACAATCGAATCTAACCTTATTACAATTAGTCTTATATTTGGTCTGCCAAAATAAGTAATTCCGAATTTTATTTGAATGAAAAGTTTGACGAAACTTGAAATAAACTTTTAGAGGTAAATGATTGAGTTTGAAGTTTATTTTATCCATGTTAATGTATATTTTGTTAAAGGAAAGGAACGACATACTATTAAAATTCATAAATTCAACATTTTGTGGTTATTCTAACCTAAACAATATGATTCAAACGGATTGTTATAATGAAAAGGAGTTAAGGAGACTTACAACAATGTTTGAAAGGTAAGTGAATGTAATTTGAGGTTTATTGATGTATTTTAATGTATATTTTTAGGCATGCTCAAGAAATGTACTCAGAATTTATATATTTCAATTTTCTTTCATGGTTATTCTAAC
Organism: Cryptolaemus montrouzieri; assembly: GCA_013387265.2. Classification (NCBI taxonomy): domain Eukaryota; kingdom Metazoa; phylum Arthropoda; class Insecta; order Coleoptera; family Coccinellidae; genus Cryptolaemus; species Cryptolaemus montrouzieri. Next base: position 35,606,104 of record JABFTP020000185.1, on the reverse strand, counting down.
CTCTATGCGTAGAAAAATGTTCTGGATTTACTAGGATTTTTAACGAATCAATTGGAGGATCTTACAAAATGATGGGATATCCTTTGAGTTGCTATTAATAGGTATTGAGCTCTTTTGTATAATAATATTTTTTCTGGAAGGAACTCGATAAAGTTTTCGTTAGGTCATTTAGAGTATGTATCATATGAATATTGAAAGCTATCCACTAAAGGCTATATCTTATTAAAATATTTGAAGCTGGATGTCAATATGACCGTGCCATTTAAAATTGGATTTTGTTCAGTTTATTAAAGTACATTTCTATTCTACAATTATCCAAATGTGAAAGTTAATGAGATTCAATGTGTTTGACGATGTTCAAGTTTGAACCAAAGAAAATAAGATCTCAAATTTGCACAAAAGGTAATTATTGTGAGTTCCTTCTAATCATAGCTCGTAGTTACTGTTTCTCAGGATATTTCATCAAGGTTGCTGGATGAATGACAGGAATTCCTCATTGATTTGAAGTTGAAAGTTTCTCTGTTATAGGTGTCTGATAGTGGGAAACGTGATGTTCAAATATGTAGAAGTTGCATATGAAGGTTCATTTTGTACAACCACAACTTTCAATCCAAGATATATGAAAGTCAGAACAAACATGCTGCTGCTTATGTGAATCATATTTTGGAAAATATTAAACTACTACTTGGAGAATGCTATGCAATTTGACAATTTTTGTAATAGGTAGTTGTTCTATAGGTATTTTATATAATTGTGTAAAATGAGTATGTTCATCACGTAATCTGAAAATATGAAGTTGTTTTAATGCAATTTCTTCCTTTCATTTTCATTTCATAGTAAATTATAAAGTTTCACAAAAAATGAACTAAAGAGAAGAATAGAAATTTCAATTATTAGAGATCAAGTTTATAAGAAGCTGACTGCTCGGAACCAAGTGCCAACTCGACAGTTAAGGATCTAGGAAATTAACAGTTACAAGAAACAGTTTCACTGAAATTGATATATAGTTAACATCATTGTATTGTATATAAGGGTCCATAATGTAATTTACAAATTTGTGGATCTCATTTCTGCTTTCCACAAGAAGACTTCAATCCAGAAAATGTTTGTTCTTTCAGGTAAGCAAATTTTGTGAATTTTGGTCAATTTGAATTTGAATTTATACAAAATAGTTACGTATAGGGTAATCACATAAGGTGAAATTTCTATTTCATTATTATACTTGAGAAGTAATTCTTCCATCTTGCTGTTTCAAGCTCAAATTTGTTGTTTATTATAATTCATGAATCTAATTGGATTCTCATTCGATCTAATACGAATCAGAACTGTTGAGTAAAAATTAAAAATTTGAAACTATAGATCTGCATATATTGATCTTCCTGAAGTATATATTTAATACTTTTGGAACTAAAATTTGGAATATTGTGAATCAATATTAGAGTTGTTGATGATTGAATTTCTATGCCTAAAGGCTGATTGAACAATTTGTTTTTTGAATCAATGTTGAAATGTTTTTAATTTCATCTTATGCTAGCTCAATTGGAGGAAGTTGAGATTTTCAAATTGAATGTTTCCTTTTGAATTGGGATAGTAGTGAATAGTGTTGAAATTTGTGTGGTTGATGAGTCAGTATCCATAAAACAATACTGGAAGCTGCGTTACCCTAAGGATGACTGAGGTAATATATGAGAGATTTCCATTTAACATAAAGAACTATTAAGTAAAAATATGAATAATGAAGTGAATATAATAAGGTGTTCAGTATAGATAGAGTTGGATATGAAAAGGCGTTCAGAATATTAGTCGTTTAGTATATTGGCTATTTAGATATAAAAGGCGATCTTAATGGGCTCACTAGTTGTAATCTGAAGTGCGAGGCCCTTTATTGTTTTACAGATTGTACAATGTCTACTGAGTGCCAAAGTAGAAATTATTAACTGTAGGATTGAATAACGATTACTTCATTAGAAATAAAATATTCTGTGTTATATGTATCAGCAATAAAATTGGAAACGGAACATTGAACCTGACTATATTTTTCTGATGTCTTTTAATTAACTCAACTTACTCAAATTCGTTAAAACTTGATGAGAATTGTAAACATTTGTTTATACAATTTTAATTGCATAAAATTAAGTTATAGAATGACGAAGAAGTGCTTATTGCACTTCTTACTGAGATACCATGCGAACGTGCATTTAATTCTCTTTTTAGTAATAACAACTTTATTTCGCCCGAAAAGTTTGGGTGTATTGACGATAAAACAGTTGGAAAGTTCCTTTATGATTCCTGGGAATCGACTGCGGTAATCAGAACGTTTCGCCAAATTAGTGAATTCCATAGAACAACATGACATTATGAATGGTCCAATCAAGGCGGTATAAAGCTATCATCTATGATTATTACCAGTTCTCGATGACAATCTTGTGTTACTGCGGGATCAGAGATGAGGCGATAAGATGGAAAGAGCCATTTCGGCGAGTGATAAAATGAGTGGTCTCAATGTCTGTCCTAAGGTGGATTTATAAATTAGCTTTTGCGGCTTGTTCGCCGTTCAGATTTGCAGGCCGCACGCACGAGGTAAACCGCTGGACAGTGGTAGCCCGAGAAGATCTCGTTACTTAGTTTTGAAGCCAAATTAATAAAATATACCGAATCGAATGCTTTCGATTATGCTGCTTCGTCCATTAATTTGATTAAAGTGTAAATGCAGGACTTTGTCCTTACAATTATCAATCATATAAAAGAGAATTCATATGTTGGCACACAGAAAAGCCTCGCTAATCCTGATAAGGAAAAACTAGACCCCTTCCAAATTATCTACACATTCGGACTATAGTATGCAATATTTTGATAGGAATAAAATACATTTTTAACTATCAAGAATATATACGTACTAACTACTCTTTCTAAGTAGATGTAGAAACATAACTTCGTAGTTATGAAATTAGTTATCTTCAACCCATTTCAAAGAAATGTTTGAAGCTTTCAGTGCTTCCTCGGAATTTCCAATATTTTTGAAGGGACACCATCGACATCATCTAGCTCATCGTCCTTTCACTTTGTCGCTTGCACAATTTCCACATCAGCTAACACTTAATAATTTTATAATTCTCTGTCCTCACCACCAGCAGCCCATTCGTGAGCTTCTGCCTCACGTATTGAGGGTTTTCTCAACCTATGAAAAAGCTCGGCTAAAAGCACCATATTTTCTGGTTCAAAGTCATCATCAGTGAAAAATCCAGGGTGCAAATCACCCAAAAGGAAGCTGTATCCTTTAGGGTTATCGATTTTAATAAATCCACAAGGTTTTCCTTATATGACGCAAGATAGGTAATCGAAAAAGATTAGTGATAATTTATCTTCACACTTTGCATAACGTTCTGATCCATTGATTGTATGCAGGCCGTGGTGGTAGTTATTAGGAACATTCAAAAGATATTGCTGTCTTTGGATATGAATTCGTATCTACAGATTGCGAGGACAATTATCCAAAGCAATGTAGAGGTGTATTGATGGATAAGAGATGGAGAAGAATTTCGGAAAGGAATCGCAATGCTGATATATCAGCCAAGTATCAACAGTTTTCGTACAAACAGATAACTGACGCATCGGTATGCATTGAAAGAATTAATGATATTGACATTGATTTATTCTCAGAAAAACTGCGGATTTTTTCTAAATTTTGGTGGGAACAAATTGCTAGAATGGAGTCGAAATTATAAATCTCCTGGCTGCAAAAACTCGGATATTCTAATTTTCTGAGGTTAATATCTATTTTCCTTGAGAACACTGTATGCTGCAGTTCTAGACACCTCTGCTTCCATTCCAATTCGTCAGCTCGAGATCGATGGGTTGGTAATTACACTACGTATTATACCAATTGTTGTACCTTTTCCAACAACTACATTGTACTCTTATTTCCTCCCGATGTTGTACCATAAGGTTTATGAGGGTTTCACTCATTTTATCGAATGGTCATCGCCAGGAAAACGATCCAAACAAGCAGCTTCTGCGGCATCAGCATCATAACTATTTTGAATATAATTGAAGGGACCAATATACAACCTTCCCCAACTTGTTAAATATCCTTTCCTGAAGGAACTTGTTTTTCCTATTCACCCTTCATAATCATCGTTAACCAGGACTAGGCAGCAGAGGTACAGTCCGGTCAGATGTAATGAATAGAGGCATCATATTCCAGTTTTGGTCACGTTTGAACTCATCACCATTGCACACCAATCAACGCTAGCGATAAATTTCACTTATTAACATTGTTGAGATATGATGTACACCTAGTTGACAACCAGACAATTTCAAAGACCGTCAGCTTCTCGACAGCGGCTTTATGTCAGTTCGTTGGAGGGCGCCAATACATATACATGTCTTGATGCGCTCTAACGGATTGAGATGAGTGACAGTCTGGTTTGGTGCTGTGAATGAGTGTGCATTACTGACGAGCACAAACGGGACCGAAACTGTAGTCTATTGCTCCCATTCATGACATCCGACCGTACTGTGCCACTGCTGTGTGAACCTGTTTACGATGATTATGAAGAATGGATCAGAAAACCAGCTCATTTAAGAAAGAATATTCAACATTCTACGAAAGGTTGAATTTTGTTTCCTGAATAAAAGTCTTCAATCATTATCACCATCATCATTAGTCTATAAGTTTGTCCACTGTTGAACGTAGGCCTTCCGTAAATGCTTCCAAAACTGTCTATCCTGCGCACTGTGAATCGAATAAGTATGAATTCGTCGCAGGTCGTCAGCCCGTCTGGTTGGTGGTTTGCCCCGGTCTCTCAACGCTTCCTGTCTAGGCCTCCACTCTACGAGCCGTTTTGTCCATCTATTATCACCCATTTTGGCAACATGCCCCTCCCAATACCACTTCAAAGTTGCGATCCTCTCAATGGCATCTATCACTCCAGTTCTGCGGGTTTGTATATTGAAAATTCTATCCCTAAGCGATGAACCTGGCATCGATATTTCTATTGCACGCTATGTAGTTCTTATTTTATTCACATATTTATTGGTCAAAGTTAATATCTCTGCACCATATGTGAGAACGAGGGAACACATTGGTTGTAAACTTTTCTCTTCGGGCATATTCGAAGGTGAGATTTGAAAATATGTCTTAGGTTTGCAAACCTGAGATAAGTCAGCATCTCGCCGTTAATACTTATAACAGTCTTCCCAATCTATTCGTTTGAGAGCATATTCAAGAAGCGTGGTAAAGAATTTTGGAGAGATAGTATCGCCTTGGCGTACACCTCTTCCAACTGGAATCTTTGATGTATTTTCATGAAGTTTGACACTTGCAGTTGCATTTTCTCAAATATATTTTATGATTGTGGTGTATCGATAGTCTATTCTACAGTCTGCTAGGGCTTCAAGCATCTTGTGTTGATTAATCGTATCAAACGCTTTCTCATAGTCAACGAATATAAGGACTAGTGGTTTATCGTACTCAACTGATTTCTCAATAAGATTTTTTACAACTAGGAGATGATCATTTGTGCCGAATCCTGATCTGAATCCATCATGCTCTCTTGGTTGGTATAACTTTAGATTTGCGTTCAGTCTGTTGGTGAGAATTCTGGTGAACAGCTTATAAATTTGGGACAATAAGCTTATTGGTCGATAGTTTTCTAGTTTTGTTATGTTATCTTTCTTGTGTATGATTACAATGATGGCATTATTCCACTGTTCTGGCGTAGTTTCCGTGTGGATGCATTCGTTAAAAAGTGTTTTCAATGCATCTAGTAGTTTCTCTCCACCTGATTTAACTGCTTCCATCACCATCCCATCCTCACCTGGTGACTTATTATTTTTCATTTCTATGAGTGCATTTCGTATTTCAGGAATGGTTATTTCGATGATGTCTTCTGAGCCTTGGTTTACGACTTGTCGGATTTCATTATTATTTCTGAGCTGTGGGTGACGCCTTAACAATTCTTCATAGAAATTTTCCACTGTTGTAAGAATATCGTTTCTATTTGTGACTAGTTCGCCTTGTGCGTTCGTTAATTTACAGATATTTTCTTTTCCATTTGCCATTTTCCGTCTGGAAACCTTTAGACTTTTATCATTTTCAATCACCTTAGTGATCATGTTTGAGTTGTATGCTCTAACATCCTTTCTGAATTCTATGGTATTGATCCTGTTCAGCTGCCTCAGTCATTCATGATTTTCACCATATTTATCTGTTGAATTTCTTCTCTCCTCTATCTTTTGTTTCGTGTTTTCGCTCAATTTCTTCTCCCTTGCAGATCTTTTATCACAGTATTTTCGTTCAGCCTCTTTAATTCCCTTCAACATGTTCTGACATATAGCGAGAAATTTCGTATGTTATCATTATTGAGTTTGAATATAAAATCAATCATATCAAACGTTATCCACAATTTTTATACGACATGATAGCTTCGTTTTTATAAGCGATACTATATTCACACAATAGTTGTAACGTGATGAAAAAACATCATGAAGTAATGTCTTAAAGCACAAGTAAAAAGAAAATATTGAGAGTCGTTAATTTGTGGTGAGATAACAGAAAAACTCACTGAATTGTGATCATAAAATCTTCATTCGCGAGGATTATAATGTTATCCTGCTATTATGAGGATTTCCAAGGTAAAAATCATAACTATTAGAAGCGAAAACCATGTAATAAATTAAATATATATGCGTGATTTAGATATTCGTAAGATGTTAGATGTTAGATGTCGCAACAGAGAGTTTTGCGGTATTTGAGTTATCGGATTTTATAGGAAAATTTCAAGGTTAACTGCAATAATAGTCTTCTCAATTTCTCTTTAAGTAATGTATTTTGAGATCCACTCGGTTCTTTCGATGTGTGATTGTAATTGTTACTAACAATACCAATAAAGCAAATATACATTTTGATGATTTTCAGAAAAGTACTTGAAACACACTCTGAAGCGTGGGATCTACTCGTACTTGGCGAATATTCCACTAATTATCCTGATGCTCAACACCTCTTTCAGTCCATTTAAAAATGCTCATTCAGTGTAGAAAGATTGTCACACTTCAAGTGATTTTTGGTATTTGAAGTTTACACGTAAGCACAAGTTCAAAATGCATACATTCATACATACAACATAAAATCTTATATCATATAATATAAATGTGCTATTCCATATACCTAATGACTCATTTGCTACTTGAAAGTGGGATGGGCAGTAAATTAAGCTATTTGCAACACTATTTATCTATTTGGGCAAAAAAACCTACCTAGAGAAAGTTTAATAAAATCCCTGAAAACGTTATCTGCTAATAAATAATTGTAGTATTTTCATTTTAGTTTAACTGTAGGTGCTAATCTTAATACCACTTGAATGAAGATGAGAAACTGAAAGCTGTGTGAATGCTTGGTGCATTCGTTATTATGAGGACGGAAGTATAGGGAAGAACCATTTGGGTCGGTATGCATGACACATTCTAGTATGAACTGACATATGCAATTGAATACTTGATGCAATGCCACTGTGATTGCTCCTATATTAATTCATCATATGAGCGAAGCTCATGATATTGATTATAGATATACCATTCATGGAAGAGATTAATTTAGTACACGTGACATTTTGGAGATCTAGCCTCTAAATCGATCTTCGATTAGCATTACATCGGAAGAATGTCTGGTGGTATCGAATTCACCAATGAACTGCAGAATACTTTGAATCCGGATTAATGATGTATGAAGACAACCTGGCACATCAAATCAATTTTCTGCGGTGCAAAATTAACTCGTAGTGCCTGATCGATTTTTACCGCTGAACAATTATGTCAGGAATGTTCTAGAACTCGTTATTCCATATAAGAGCGCTGCTAGTCCAAACATTATATTGATGCATGATAATGGTACTTCACATACAGTAAGATTCATAAAGAGTTTTCTGGAAGAACAAACAATTTTACAGGCTCAAACAAGCAGCTTAATCTCATAATTTAATGAGTATGTGTGGGAGGAACTGGAGAGCTGAGTTCTTCAAGGACCTCAATCATTTTCAAAACCGAAATAACTTATTCCAGTTACCTAGACCGCAATTTCAAAAAGATTTGGATCAGTTGGTTCTGAACATGGAATGGCTATCTAGAGCACCCATAAATGCAAGTGGAAAACACAATCCCTATGAAATTGTCTCTTCCTTCCTTAAATTGTCGAAAAAATGTTCTATAATAAACATTTATGATGAATTTTGATGCATTCACGAAAAATCAAATATTTTATTCGAATGAGCTTGTATATCACCTACCAAAGTTTAAGAATTTTCAAAACCCCAAGCCTTGAAGCGTGTGTGTATTTTAATAAATAAACCTGAAAAAATCATCTACACATACTTCTAAAAGCTTTATTTACACTTTCTAAATGAAATGTGGGTGCCTGACAAGTAATTTTAACATTGAATAAGGGGGAAAACATCTTCGCGAAAAAACCTACAACAGAACGTCCTGAAAAAATTAAATTTGAATGAAAAGAACAATTAATCAAGACAAGTTAATTCCAAGTTTTAATCTTCTGTTTCTATTCGCCGACACTGGTTGGGTGGGCACAACGACGAAGCACCTGTCGCCCGCTGCTACGACTGAGAGTAGCCTGAAGGAACACGATAATGACTTCATCAACAACCGTCTGACTCCAAGGAACTGGCTCTGAAAGACGGACGCAGCCGTGGCTGCATGATCTATGTTACAATCCAACTTTGCTGTTCGCTGTTGGTTTTGTTTACCTTCAACGACAGTTGTGAAGAGTTACAGAACCTAATTCATTTATAAATTGATGTAGATCTCGAAACCATTCCTTGAAAAACGCCATTTTATCAATAAAATGAAACATTGAAAGCAATCTTCAATTTTCATAAATATTGCGCTCTAAATGATTGGTTTATCTTTTGGCAAGGTTTCAAAAATTTGTATTAATAATACTCGACATATGTTTCTGGTTGTTAGCCCATCATCAAGAGTAATACAATACTAAATTCAAAATAAGTGATTTCATTTATGTATAACGGCATTCACAACAGGAGTTAAATCGAAGTCTAGTTGGTCGTTGCAAATTGGCTGATTTTTCCTATGAGCGGACGTAATTTCAATAACCTCCAAGATGTCCATTCTTTTTCCTTTATTATCTGGATGCATTAGTTCAATATTCTCCAAATCTATGAAATGAATTTTGTTGATGCAGTGGTCCGAAAAACCTGTAGAATTTTTATTTTGGGAAATAGATCTTTAATGTTCTTCAACTCTCTTCTCGATGCATCTTCCAGTTTGGCCTATACAGAATATCTCACATTCACTGTAGTGTATTTTATATACTCCGCTTTTATCCAATAATTTTGTTTTATCTTTATTATTAACTAACAACGAACCTAAATTCTTTTGATTAATGCTGATGGTGTTAATATAATTTCTGTGTAATCTGTTACATATCTTGTTGCTCACATTAGAAATATAGTTAATTGGAAATTTTCTGTTAGATTTCTGAGTATGCAACGGATAAATGCTCTGCAATAAAAGTTTGTGTCGTTTTTGTCTGATTAAGCTATCAATTAATTTTGGTTCATAGCCGTTGTTCTAGGCGATTAATTTTAAAACTTGAATTTCATTCTTAAAATCGATAGCTGATAAAGGAAAAGAAAGCAAACTGTGCACAAATGAATGAAAAGCACTCAATTTGATACTATGTGATTGGGAACTACTGTTATGAATCAGGGTATCAGAATAGGTTGGTTTTCTGTATATTTTAAAGGCCAGTGAGTCATGAGCCATACTAGTTGACAAGTCTAAGAAGTTCAAATTTTTCATTATTTTCATTTTCCATTGTAAATTGAATCGATCGATAAAAGAATTTAAAAATGATAGAAACTATTTAGTTGTCTGTCTGTGCCAATCAAAATAGAAAAGATATCATCTACATATCTTTTCTGTAAAAATACATTCTTAATAAGGATGTTGGAGGAACTAAAATTCTATTCTCTAAATTTGTCATAAAAATTTCACTTAATAACGGAGGTAATGGCGAGTCATAGGTAAACCATCTAAATGTTGATATATTTTATTATTGAACCTAAAATAACTTTATTGGAAACATAGGCTTACAACAGACATCGTTTCTTCTATATGAGTGGGGCTTAATGTACTATTGGATTGAAGTTGTTGGTTAATGATTGATTGTGGCTTTGACATCGCGGCAAGGTGTAGACGGTTGCACGACAGAAAGGCCACCTAACATTTACAACTTTTTAGATTATGGCAAATAACGACATATCAACAAACGTTTTTCTGATATACAAAGTAAACATAAAGTTGACAAATGCAATATTCAAAGGAATTCGTTGAAAGATCGATGAAAATATGGATTTTTCTTATGTTTTAGTAGAATAAGTAGGAAATAATGGCAATAGTTATTCAGTTAAAACTCACTATTATTCGTGAAACATTGGTAAAATTTACACCCTATAAAACGTTTGTTGTAAATGTAATGTAATTAATTTATTATAGGTCAATGATTCTTGGATTTTTGAGCATTTGTTTTGATGTTATCCTACAACTTATTGATCCAATAAACAGACATTTGAATTGAATGAAACTTAAAATCCAACAGCTCAAAATGATCTTTATTTACTTCTTTAAAGTACCCTAATCAATGATTGAAACTAGTTCTGATATTTATATTTCAACTGGGATCTGCCTAATTTCATGTGTTATACGTTTCGTAAGAACGTCAACAGAATCAGGTTTATTCTCCAAAGGCATTTACTTCAAATATCCACATAAAAGAAAGTGCAATGTTGCAAGATCTGACGAGGGCTCCGCTGTATATTTCAAGACACAAGAAAAGGACGACGCAATGATGGAAGTTGGATTACACAAGTCTGCAAAAAAAAAAAAGCTGAGAGCTGTTTTGGTTTTTTTGTGTAATTCTTATGTTTTTTGGTGTGCTGAATTCGAAAATGACTTTCATTTTGTCCTAGTACGTCACGTTTTCTGACAATGTAGGTGTTTATGCTAAACAAGTTATTATCTTAAAATAAAACATAATTTTTTTTTAATTAAAGTAATTTATAATTGCGTATCGAAACTTATTTTCATATCTAAAATACATTAATTAGTGAGCACTAAATACATTTCTTTTTCCCACTGAGACTCCTTTTGGTACATTTTCTGGGAAGCATCTGGAAGGTCTCTTTAATATCTTGGTGAAATCGTTCACCTTGCTCTTCACTCACGTCTCCTAAATTTTCTGGTAAATAGTCGAGGTGGGAATGAAGAAAATGTATTTTAAACTCATTAAGCAACCTGAAGCTCGAAATGCTTTTAACATTCTTTTGACTATTTGTTTGTAGTTAGGGTCTTTGTTATTCCCTTAAAATTTTTGTTATAACTTCCTCAAAGGCAACTCACCCTTCTCTTTGAGGATCCGTCATGGTTGTGACGAATAGTGGATCAGCCATAAGCCGGCTAATATCTGGTCCAACATCAACACCTTCCTTCAACTTTGCCTCCGTGAGGCCAGGAAACTTTGATAGTGAAAGTATTTTAAGCAATTTCCATCTCTTGGAAGTGACTTTACAAATTGCTTCATCAATGCCAGCTTTATGATGTGAAGCGGTGGTAAAAGAACTTTATGAGGAGGCACCAACGTTTCATGAAGGACATTCTTTTCGCCAACTTTAAGCTCCCTCGCAGGCCAACACTTTTTGGTTCAGTGATTTGTTCGGTCTCTGCTATCCCATAGACACAAAAAGCAAGGAAATTTGGTAAACCCAGATTGCTGTCCGAGCGCCATGCCCAAGATTTTGAAATCACCGCACACTTGCCAACCGTGGTCTTTATATTTTAATTTACAAAGAATAAATTCCAAGTTCTTGTAGGTTTCTTTGAGGTGTACGGAATGGCCCCCAGGAATAGAAGCATAGAAACCGCCGTTGTGAAGCAGAACTGCTTTAAGGCTTCTTTTTGAAGAATCTATAAAAATACGCCACTCTTCTGGGTCATATGAGATCTTAATTGTATTCATCAAACCTTCAATATTGGTGCAATAAACCAACTCGTCCTTTAGGGCAAAGTAGGAAGTAAACTGCTTTTCTCGAAATCTAAACCAGGAGAAAGACACTCCCGGCAAAAGTAAGTTCCTGCTTTTGAGCCTTGATCCATGCAACTCAGCAGCGTTTTTGGAAAGATTCATGTCTCTTACTAAATCATTAAGCTCGCCTTTGGAAAACAATTTTGGACTTCTGTCATCTTCAAATTCAAAAGTGGACTGGTCATCGGGTGTAGGTATAGCACCATCTTCGTCAGATCTTGGAACCTCTTCCAAGGTAGCAGGGACCTTGGGCACTGGTATTTCGGTCCCATGAGGGATGAGACGAATAGCTGATTGCAGATTGGGGTATGAAATTGACTGCTTCCGTTTTGAATTATACCCTTTTACATTACACGAACAAAAGTAACAATCATCACTATGGTTCTTTTGCTCGCACCATACCATAGGAATCGCAAATCGGAAAGCTTTTGTCTTGCCCTTAAACCAATTTCGAAGGTCTTCAAGACATCGTTTGCAGACTTTATGAGGTGCCCATACTTTATCCTGATCTCCAAACTTGAAGCCAAAATACGCGATGTATATTTGTTTTACAAAGTCCGTAATATTAACTTGTTGCTTTAATGTCATATATTCTCCACAAATGTAACAGAAACTATCCGAAGAGTTCACACACTTCCGCACAAACGACATTGCACTATATTGAACCAAGATCTATAAAACAATGATGAGTTAAAACGTAATTGTCCCGCGCCACTTCTACACTATCGGAGCGCGCACGTTCAGGTTACAACATGTTTATACTTGTTAATGTAGGTCAAACAGGGTGTTCCTTATTTAGAAATTAATGATAGTTATGTCCTGTAAATATTTTAAGACAGTAATCAAAATAAAATTATACCTATCATTTATACTACAAGTTAATCCCTTTTTAGCCCAAAGAATCCGTTTTTTGTAATAAAATTTTGCGTTTTGTAAAATAACCTTATGTTCTGGAATTTTTTTAGTATGTTTTTTGTTTTCAGAACACCTAAGTACATAGAAATCAGTTGAAAATATCCAGACAGCATTTTTGTTCCAGACATGTGTTATTTATGTTCAAAGTAATCGCCACCTATATCAATGCAATTTTGTATTTGAAGCTTTCACATCTGTAAGACTTGAACGCAATCATCTTTGGAAATGCTTCAAAACATTATTGCCTCATTATACGTAGTGAAACATCGACTATGTAGTTTTTTATTTGTTAAGATCAACCTGAAATCATCATGACAGAATACGATGACCACCATTATTGAACATTTCTAACGTTTCTTGCAAGTTTCTTACTCGCTCTGCTATTTGGAAATCTTTAATCCTATGGGCCACCCGATGAATAAACTATTTTTCATATGGAGATGCTCAAGTAATATGGAATTGAATGTTGCGAATCCAACGCCAAGGGTTGCCTCAATCACTCAATAAGTAAAACTTGGTTCTTTTTCTATCATATGTCGGACTCGCTCAATGTTGTTGATAATCCACTAACGAACACGACCTACCAGCACGTAGTTTTGCGATATCCGTCCTCTTTCAAATTCACTTCAAATAACATTTTCTCGATTATGTTGAAAGTTGTACTACAATGAATAAGCTAAATATAAACAGTAAAACAGAATTTCTTTGCTTTTTCCATTTCTTTTGAGTTTTAACCGGTTGTGATAGTCACTTGTGAACGAGAGATTTTTATGATTTTAACTTGAAGTTTTATTACCTAAATGTAGTTTTTATTTTCTCTTGTTGAGCGAAAGATTTTCAATAATTTTAAGTTGAAGTTGTATTACCTACATTTTAAAGTTTTTTGATCAAAGAGTGAAGTACCATATCTGAGTCAAAACGTGGAATGTTTCAAAGAAAGAAGCTTAGAGATCTATTCGTTGTTTTATTTATGAGAAAACCGTCATTTGTTGGGAAAGTTGATTGTTGGATGTTGGTGGACTTGGAATTGATTACATGACTGTAGCATTAACCAAAGAAATGGAGTTAAATGGGAACATCCTTCCATACAACCGGCTATTAGACGAATTCTGAGCCCTAGAAGTTCGCCTGTACCTCAAGCAAATATTTCACAGCAGAAGTTAATTGATATTGAGACGAAAATTGATAGTAGTGATAGTGACTTTGAGGGTGACCTAAATTGCTGTAATTATGCAATCAAGATGTTTTAAACGACCATTAGCAGAGATCTTGAACTGTCAAAGTCTGCTTCAGAAATCCTGGCTTCTAGGCTAAAAGAAAGGACCTTAATAACAAAAAGGACTAAAGTTTCTCATTATCGCACCAGAGAACAGAATTTCCTAAATTATTTTGATGAAGAAGATGGTTTTGTATTTTGTTAAGATGTGTCTGGTTTAAGGGCTGAAATGGAATCACGAAATTACGTTTATAATGAACGGCGTTTGTTCATAGATTTATCAAAATGGAGTCTGAAATGTGTTGTCATACACAACGGAAATAAATTATTGTCGTTACCGATTCCACATTCTACTAAAGAAAAAGAAGAAGATACATCTATTCCTTTCTGTTTTGGACAAAGTTAAGTATTCACAAAATGACTGGCTTGTATATGTTGATTTGAAAATGGTCAACTTTCTTCAAACCAACAAAAGGGTTACACAAATCGTCCCTCTTTTGTCTATTTGTGGGATAGTGGAGCTAAAAATCAATTCAGAGTTGTGAACGATTGGCCTACGCGGGAAGCGCTAATTCCAGGACAACAAAACATGACAAATCCAACTTTAGTATCAAGAAATCGCTTAATATCGCCTCCGTTACATCTAAAATTAGGGATCATGAAACGATTTGGTAAAGTTCTTAACAAAAATGGAAGTTGTTTCCTCTTTATGTCCCAAGAGTTCCCAAGACTGAGTGCAGAAAAATAAAACCTGGCATCTCTGATGGGCCATAGATTAGACGATCAATAACAATTACAAGTTTTATTTGAATTAGGACAGAGATTGAGAAAAATGCATGGAATAAGTGTAATGGGTCTAGGTTCAATCAGTCAAATTCTATAAAATAAAAAATTGTTAAATTCAACAGTTAAATACAAGTAATTACTTACATTAATTTTCACACTACACTACTTTTGATCATAGGAGAATAAGTATATTTGTAAATCGTGTTTATGAAGACTACTCTGAACTTGACGATAGAATGAATGTTGAAGGAATGAGAACTGAATCAATGAGTCTTAGCGAATCTCTTGAAGCAATGTAACTGTGGTCTTTATGTGCCACTGACTGAATTGACCTGGACAAAAAATCTTTTGAAATACATATGGTTCTCGCAAATAGTGGGGTCAACAGGCGCCACATAATTCATGGTTGAGTTGACAAGAATTCTGAAAAATTCTCTAGTTTTTGAAAGTTATGGATTTTATGTTTCTCTTATTGTAAGAAGTGCACCATTAAAATATTCTGAGAGGCTCGGTTTCACATATTATGCCACGTAATATGATAATCTGGACAAATTTATCGAAATAAAGATTCCTTTTCATTACATAGTAGATAGGTGGTTCAAGCCCGAAGTGACTTGAAGTGAATTGAAAAAGTGGTGGGATAGGTGGTTGAGAATTTTTTGGGGAATAAGAAAAGTTCTGACGGTTCTCAACACTTTGAATAACTAATGGGTCACTTTCGAATGGTTGGATGTAACATGAGCATCAAGTTAAATTTTCTCCACAATCACCAAAATTATTTTACCTGCTAATCTTGGGGATTCAAGTAAAGACTAAGATTTTCAGACTAGGGAGTATACTAGGACGGCTGTTTAAAGATGAAAACTTGAAAATTAGTATTGCGGATAACACTGAAGAACAAGTGAGCGATATTACATATCGTGGAGTTCATTTGGATCCGCAGTTGACACTTAGTACACATATTAATTACATGTGTGAAAAACTTGGTAAGAAAACTGGTTATTTTCGTTGCATATCCGGGGGATTATCTGATTGGTCAAAACGAATTGTCTATAACAAGATAGTTCATCCCCAATTAACATATTGTATATCAATACTAAAGGGCTATAATCAAGAGGATATATACAGATTGCAGATTTTGTGAAACAGAGCAATGAGGGGTTTTATTAGGGTGCAATAAGTACACGAGGATGGACCACATGCTGCGTTCTTTGAAATACATTAAAATCCAAAATATGACACAGGAAGCTAGTTTAGTTTTCATTTATGAAATAATTAATGATTTGGCAGCACCATGTCTTTCTCATTTGCTTATAAAAAGATCAACCATAATATCGTATGATCTGATGACCCAGGAAGTTATAATATCGGTAAATTTAAGATTAAGTGTTTAAAAAAGTCTCTGTTCAACCATGGTTTGAAAATTTTCATTGAATAGCTTTTGCTTCTTTGAGGACATTTAAGTCAAGACTTAGAGAGTTCTATTCAGTTGATTAGTTGGTATAGGTTACGATTAGATATACATTTGTATCATTTTTTTGTGAACTACATAATTATTTGTTATTTTACTTTAGCAGAAGCTAATAAATATACATTTTCTTTCTTTCTTTCGTTCTATTAAGGCTACTGGAACGTTCAAATGATGGCGGACTATTGTTGCAGCATTCAGAACAGCTCACTGACTACATCTGCAAGAAAATCTCACAAAAGAAATCTTTCCATTTGAAAATGTAAGGATTAGATCAATTTCAAGGAAGTTGTGTTTCATTATAAAATGTGCCACGTTACATATTTTGTAAACTAGAGCTGATACAGAAGTTTTAATCACGGATTTGAAAGCGTCATTAACAATTAGACTAGTATCATGTGCAATAGGTCAATAATCAGAATAGCTGTTGTGCGAGGTTATTAGTAAGTTATTTACATAACGGAATACTATTCCATAGAACAAAATCATATCAAATACCAATTAAATAGATCCTGTAATACCTTTTTTGACAATTCCATAGGAATCTAACAGTTTCCCGGGATAAAAAGTAATCTATATGTTATTCAAAATATCAAGCTGTCATGGTGCAAATTTACCCCAACTCTATTCAGCCGATATTACGTGATTGACTTACAAACATCCAAACATACAAAATTTTCGATTTATCATATTAGTCGGATGCATTTAGTCTCATCGGAATGCAACAGAGTTTTCTGATTTTCAGCGAGGTATCATTGTTGCCCACAATTACGGTGAACATAGACTGCACGTTTGTTAGGATTCGAACCAAACAACCGTTATAAAATTATGAATACGAGCGTTGTATCTTATTGGGTTAATAGAAAATTAGTTTTCTTCGTTAAGTATTGATTACTTTGCTCTTTCGCGATTTATACTTCAGCAGGGCTCGATGGAGAATGTTCAAAATATTAGCTTTGCTGACAGTAGTGTAATTTAAATTAATTCGGAATATTTGAAAAAATAAAAATGATTTTGTTCCGATATATCCAATTTGAGACTTCATTAGGTTTCCACATAAGAGGAATCCAGCAGTTATTCACGAAAATGGAAGGCAATCTGTTCAATTATGGTATCTTCAAAACCCCGAGGAGAAAGGAATATAACATACTTGAAGAAGCAAATCATGAACTTGATGTCTTAGCAGTTGTCGAGGCTAATCATTCCACATCATGTTCTTATGTTGAAAGGTTTCGAAGATTAGAACATGCAAAAATACTTCGAAAATATAAGTATAATTCTTAAAAAGACAAGCGATCAGCTTAAGCCTCGGGATGAAAAGGATGATAGCTACAACTAGTATTTGGGAATATAGAATCTAAAGGTAATTCTGGACCTAATATTTTTAGTTGGAAAATCTCGCATAATAAGTGCAGCAGTTTAATCGCCATATTAATCGGTAGTGGAGAAACAGAATAATTTTGAAACAGTAACTCGATGGCAACAGAACGATTTGATGTTGTAAATTATCCTAGCCTACTATATTTTCGATCGCAATGTGGAAATGCAGAAAGGTTCCATGAAATTGTGAATATTTGTCTTCCACATCTACAAGATGAAATTCTACTAGCCCAGTCGCGGGCTACCTATTTCCAACAAGAGTCATAATGCGGTTATCTTAGTGAGCTACTTGAACGAGAATGGATGAAATAATAAACCCACTCAATCGCCTGTGAGATCAACTGATAATTCAATCTTAGATTTTGCCAGTTTCGCCATTACCATCGTTGATTTAGAGAAAATATCGAATTCTCTCTGGAAGCTATATTGCCAGTTGTTTTTCACCTCTTATAACTACACTCCCCACAAAAATTGTCGCATCACCCTACTTTTACTACGATACTATATAAACTTTTAGGTTGGTCATTCAAGAGTCGCTTGGTAACTTTCAGAAGTGTAAAATAAGAAGATATCATTCAAAAGAGACGAGTTTATGATGGAAAATATCAACAATTTTCGAGTTAATGGTTAGGTTAGAATGGTAACTAATCATTTTCAAAATCGAGTGTTTCCTCCCGGGCCCTAATTACTGCCAGTATACGTCTCGGAAGCCCCTCAAACAAATTTTGGATGTACTCTTGAGTCATTGAGTTCCAAATTTAAGGAAGCAGATTTTCTAGTTGTCCCAAACATGTTCTATGGGATTCAAGTCGGGACTTCTGGCTGGCCATCTTAAAATATCAATTTCGGCATTTTGCAGAAATTCTGTAACTACTCTAGCTGCATGCGGCCGAGCAATATCACGCACATAAATGAAGTTTTCGCCCATCACTGGGCCAAAGGGTACAACATGTGGTTCAAGGATATCTGCGATGTATCTGGCCGCTGTCATTCTTCCATTTTTCACTAGGACTAACTCAGTTCGACCATGGGAAGAAATGCCTTCCCAAACCATTACTGAGCCCCTCCGAAGTTTTCGGTTTGCCGGATATTGCATTGCTGATACCGTTCCCCAGATCGTCTGTATACAGGCATGCGTCTATCATTTTATACTAGACAGAACCTGGACTCGTCGAAAAAGAGAACATTCGATCATTCTGAAATACTCCAATTTGTATGTTCCCTCGCAAACTGAAGTCTTGCAACTCGATGCTCTCAGGTGAGACGCGGGCCGGTAGAAGCCACCCTTGGTCGGATATCGTCTTCTCTGAGCCTGTTCCTAACAGTTTGCAATGAAACATGCACTTTTCTGGAAAGTGCAAGTTCATTTTGTAGCATTCTAACCGTACAGTGCCGAACTCTTAGTGCAGATAAACGAAGCCAACGATCATCAACTGGTGTTGTTATCCGATTGCTTCCCTTTGCGGCCCTCCTTCCATATTCCCTGTTTCGTGGTACCGGTTAATTGCTCTTGAAATAGTGCTTTGCTTAACATTCAACAAGTTAGCCACGTAACGTTGGCTTCGCCCTCCTCTAGAAAGTGTTACAATTCTTACCACCTCATGATCACTCAAATTGCGTCCAGGGCGTTCAGCAGTCATTACAATAAATTCAAATATTCGAAAAAAAACAAAAAACACAGAAAACTGGCATTAATTTAGCATGAAAACTGAAGAGAAATTGAATGAATACTGATAGTCAAATAAACTCATTTTTGTTTCAGACGTGTTTGAGATCATATGGAAATAAATGTTACTACATAGATAAGATTTTTTTCTCCTCATATGCCCAAATACATATTATGACAAAGAAACTGCGATCGAGCTGTTTAATCGATTGTGGAATTCAGAATACCAGGTGACGCGACAATTTTTGTGGTGTGTGTATTTCTCTTCTATGGATGAATCTTGAATAGATTGGGTTTTGTTCAGTATGATTCTGTGAAGTTTATCGATTGTTCTAGTCAGGTAGATAGAGCTGAGCCTGGATGCAACAGTCGTGTTCTTCAAGTGTTTTGGTATAAGAACTGGTATTGCTCACTACCATTCCGAAAAATTCCCTTTGACAATATTAATCTAATGGCCACGAAATCGTTCTCTCCTGGTCAGACTAGCTATCTCCGACACCATCTACGCTTGGTGCTTTACCTTTCTTCACGCTTGCTACTGCCTCTGCAAGTTCCTGTTCACTAATAGTACTCTCGATAGTGTCGTCTTCCTCTTGTGGCAACAGTGCTTCCGGACTATAGTCTTCTTTTGGCATGTTGTAGGGAACAATTCGCAGCTTTTCTTTCGATAGGTTTGAAGAGTCAGGCTGTCCCGAGATTTTGGACACAATCTTATAACCGTATCTCTTGGGGTTTTGTTATATTCCTTCTAATTCGTTCAAGGTCCACATCTTAATCCGCATTTTAGCCACCATTACATGGTTAATTCAGAAAAATATAATAAATTATTTTTGGGGCTTATATTGGCTGCACGAATGAAAAATTAGTTGAATTTCCTTCCTGTTTTAATTATTTCTGTTCTTTGAATTAAACTTTGAATATAATAATTATTTCTTGGAATCATTCAGTGACCGGAAGGGATACTTGGGCACTATATACTCTGACACCACGTGCCTTTTAATTCTGATTCCCTTAATTTTCATGAGTCAAACATTACACTAAAGTCGCATAGATTTCTGATAGTCAAAACTCATTTACAACATCTACACAAAAGCAACGATGACAGTGAAGTTGCATGACAACATCAACTATATAAATGTCCAACGTGGTGTAAGACATGGACATACACTGTCGCTTAAACTGTTACTACTCTTAATTGGGAATTGAAGAGTATCATTAATTTTTTTTTCATTCCTTACTCCTGTGCGGAGGCGATGCTTGTCATACCGCAGGAATGGCCGCCCAAGATTATTCAATGTGTGTGTTCACACGCTTCGTGAAGAGGCCAAATCGTAAGTTATCGAAAAGATGTCGCTAGAGGTTTTCGCGAGCCTGGTTCTTGTTTGCAACTGGATTTATTTCTGATCAAGCCCTTAATTCTTCAGAGCATTTACCATGAAAGTACCTGAAGAGAGGAGAGAGATCAGCAACCTGCCGCCTTTGATCGAGAGGCTGTCAATATGATGCAGATTGCCGACAAAATGGAAGGAGTTGAAACAATGCAGAAAAAACTTGTAAAAGCCTGTGCAGAAATCACATGTCACATGAAAAGAAATTGAGAGAAACAACCAAACATACGGAATGTAGGAACGTATATCGAGAAAGGTAGACTAGGCCAGCCATTGAAGCGATAAGAGCTGTGCTCATTGGCGACTTTCCCAAAAGCCTCAAAAGGAAAGCTTCGGACCAATGTATCTCTCCTGTATTGACCTAGGGCACGAAAGTGCAAACTCATCAAAAAATCAGCGATATAATAAGACATGAGGAATTTCGGAGGCGATCGGGTTTAATAGATGATATAACGCGTGTAGCCAGACTGAGAGACAAGAGCTAGTTGTAAGCAGCGGAAAACTGAACGAAATGGAGGCACTCTATGTTCAACAATGGAGGTTATCCTTGAAGACATGTCATTTCAGGAACGAAGTTTTAGCATTATGTTGATCGCTGCCATTGAATAACTCTTAATATTATATGATTCCGAGGTCAAACTTTTTCACATAATGATGAGTAATAGATAGGAGGATTGTAAATAAAGTAATGAGACTGGCAATGTCACTTGCGATCTGGCAATGATTGAGACGGAAGGCTTTGAGCAGCGTTAGGTGCACATGTAAGACGCCTCCAGTATGAGTTTAAACTCGCTTTAGTCATTTGTTTGTCCGTAGCGTCAGTTTTCCTTCTTGTGCGTTCTGAAAATAAGCGGCATCAACTTGACACAATGCAACAGAAACATTGGAAATGCTTTGGCAATGGACAAAGTGTTTTGTTAAGGGCTAAGATTTTTCTGTGGCTTAAGGCATTTTCAGAAGGGAGAGAGTCGATTGAAGATGAACCACAAAGCGGAGGATCTTCAAATGAGAATAAGAATGAAACTGTCAACAGAGGTCTTGTAAGTTCAGAACGACTGTTGATACTCAGAATGATCACATGGAACAGTTGAATTTCAATTACATCTCTGTTCATAAGAACTTGAGCGATGAATTGGAGATGAGAAACATTTGGGTGAAAATGGTTACGAAGAACCTTTCCTAGAGAGGAAAATACCCAAAAAGATAATTTTGGGATCGATTGTCTTGGGCGTTTGAGTACGATCCAGAAATCAAACGCCAGGGTACACTGCAACCTCCTTAAGAACAAAAAAAGCACGAGAAAGTCAAATATCAAATGCTTGCTGATTTGATACCCACAGAATCGTCCACAAAGAGTTTGTGCTTCAAGGCTAAACGGTTAATCAACACTTTTACCGAGAGGTCCTTGAAACACTGCGAAAAATAGTCTTTCGTGTGCGACAAAACATCGAAACCAATGCGGTGTTGCATCATGAAAATGCGTAATGTTACATTGAAATCTCAATAATTAAGTTTTTAGTCAGTGAAAGTATTCTTGTGGCTCCTCAGCCTCCTTGTTCACCAAACCTGAGTCCTTGTGACCTTAACTTTGTTCTGTGAATTAAAAATCACCTCAAGGGAACTCATCTTAGTACACTTGAAAACATAAAAACTGCTGTAACCAATCAGCTGAAGGCTAGTATCCGAGTTCCAGCAATGCTATGATGATTTAAAGGACTGTCTCCAACGCTGTGCGGGTTCCCAAGAGAATTATTTTGAATTTGCATTGTAATTATATTTGAATGAGAAATTTAGAAGAAAACTGTTTCATTACTTTATTTACACAACTCCTATTCCTCAATTTCTCATTGAATTATGTAGGACTAGTTGAAAATCCACAAATTTTAATTTCAAGTTTCTAGCAAAAGAGATCCTTGATATAATTTTAATATTCCATCAATATGCCATACTAAAAGATCGGAATTTTCTCAATTACTGAGTGATCATGAATCAGTTACTTGGAATGAAATGTGAAATCATACAGAGTTCTTAGAATTTATAAAATCTCTCAATCAGTAAAGATTTCCAGAAATACTCGAATGCACTTCTACTTCTTCGCTAACCTGTGATTATCTTTCCAGCTTTTCATTACGCGCGACCGCAAAAATTCGTCCCGGATGTTATCTCTCGAATCGGTTTCATACTTTCGCACAAAGCCCGATTGTTTTCCCGCTAAAATGAAGATATTATCGTATCGACTCAATCTCGCGAGTAATTTGAACGATTCAACCTTGAACTAGAGGAGGAATTCGGTGGATTCTTCGTTATCTCTATGAGTAATCTGAATTCTGTTTTTCTCGTTTCTTTGCATTTGCATATAGGGAGGCATGTAGATCTTATCAGTTCAGAAATTATTAAAGTATCTTTCATGCTTATCTTACAATGCTGTAAAATGGTATAGTAACGGATCAGTTCGTATTTTTTAACGCGTTGTTCTTTCGAATTTGCATTCATTTCAAGCGAACTCTGCAAACTGCTTTAAATGACTTAATCTTGTCTTTGTTCAACGAAAACTTGTTTGGAATGGAAATAGCTCTATCAACAATTTCATAAATTAGGAATGAGCATTTTATTTTGCGATCAAATCGTGTAGAAATATAGCAAGACTTGGATTTGGGATTCTAGGGGATATGCTCTTAGGTGATAAAATGAAGCTTAAATATAACAAAATCAATTTAATTGAAGTGCTTCACCATATTGATTAATTATTAATTTTAGGCTTAGGCAATGTTTAAGGAATTTTGTCATTTTTTCTTGCTTGGCAGTTTTTAAAGCTTCTTCAATTCAGAATGATGTCTATTATTAGCAATCTGCGTTTTAAAAATATGGATTCGTTCCACTGAAGGATCAATTCTCATGAAGAAATCACAAAGCTCATTTGCTATTTCTAAACTTTCACTATGACTTTTCAAACTAAACGTAAAATGTTTCAGTGCATGCTGAAGCTTCGTCTTCAATAGGCTGTGAATTCAACATTTCTTCCAAGTCGGTTTCTTTGAAACCTTCATCTTGTGTATTAAGCAACTCCTGAATATCACTTGATTCCATCTGTTCGAACCAATCTCGTTCAATTTCCTTCATAATTTCGGTAATGTTTGCAGTTGAAGTTCGAAATTTGCACAGATTATTCGTCATTTTCCGCAGACAGATCTTCGGTTTTGCAGACGATTCTACTCTGGTTTCGTGCACCTTCTCGGATTAACGGTCAACTCCGGATTTTGCTGGCATGAACGTGTATCAGCAATAGCTAAATTGGCATTAGCTAAACTTAGTTTTCTTTTCAGAGCCAAGCGATACCTCACGTCATCTCACCTGTTGCCTCTATATAAGGCGCAGATTCGACCTGCTTTAGAATATTGTTCCCATGCATGGGGATCTGCGCCCAAACATTCGTTGCAGATGTTGGATAGTGTGCAAAAACGGGCTTTGTGCCTCATCGACCACCCGGAGATCACCCGCGATCTCTAACTGCTGACTTTCAGAAGACAAGTTGCTGACCTTTTTCTGTTTTACAGATACTTCCACGGAAGATGTTCCAAGAAGCTGAAGGACCTTGTTCCAGGAAAACTCATGTTTTGCCGCAACACTAGACTGGCAAGGAGTTCTCATCATATGCTGGTACATTTAACGACCCCTGTTTATAAGAATTCCTTCGTTTACAGGGCCGGTGAACTGTGGAACCCGCTTCAGTCCAACATCCTTCCAACATCCAACAATTTGGCCCTCTTCAAGAAACGAGTAAACAGACTCCTCAATTCTTCCCAGGTGCTCACTCATGTGGTGTAACAGGTTCGCCTATTCCTGGGAAGCGCGCATGAAAAAAAAAGACAGAACAGGCCACAGTTTTTTTCCAGCAAATTTCAGTGTGTATGGGTTAGATTAGTTCTTCCAAAAATTCTTTTATGTTAAAGATACATTTTGCTATATCAAATTTCTTCCAGTATTGCATAATAATGATAACAAGATCACATTCCGTATTATCCAATATGATTTTCGAGGTTCATCTAATGTAATAGAGCTCAAAAGCGTGAATTACCGTATGGTCCATTTGTTGAATCGAAGACGTCGTGTTGGGAGGTAGAAATGTTTTTATATTTGCATGCATCGTTTCAAGTTCGTGAGGATTTCCTTGTGCATTGTCTGAAACTAATATAGCTCTAAAGTCTAAATTCTTTTTTTTAGCAAGTTTCAACTTCCAAATCAAATGAATTTCGGAAGCAGTCACAACGAATAGCGCTTGTAACGCACGCTTTCTTATCAGCTCGCAGAAAGACTGGCAGGTCGTTCCTGTTTGGATTTTTAAAGCATGCAGATCTAACGATCTGAAGAGCATCAGTGGTTTGATGATACGATCTCCAGCAGAATTAGAACAAGTAGTACTGTAATTTTATCATTTGCTGCCTTAAATCCAGGGGGCAGGCTTTCCGATTTTGGAAATGAACGTTTTGTTCGTTATTACCTTCCAAACAGTGCAGTTCTATTTGCATTAAATAATTTCTCAGGTTTGTATCCCCCATCAGGTTCTTATTCTTCTGGATATCTTTCTGCTGCAGCAGTTCTAGCTGATGCTGCTTCTCCAACGATATCAATGCTATGCAATGATTGTCTCACCCAAAATTCATTGAAACAACCTTCTGATGCTTGAAATCCTTCAGTACCTTAACTACCACCTGGCTCTTCAAAATGTGTGTGAAGAAGCTTTTTTCCCTCCCCCGAATATTGGGACCACTTAGAGACTCTTGGTTTGTTACGGTCTTCGATCCATAATGACTACACGACGTCCATTCTTTTATATTGCTAGATCACCGCACAATTATTGCTGACAGTGAAGTTGAAGCTACAGACGACCTTATTTAATCTTCGGATTTTTTATCGATCGTACAGTTGAATCGTTAACAATAAATGACCTCGATATGAATGAAAACGTCTCTCCAAGGCGTGAAAGCATTTTTATTCCCACTTTAAGCGGTAACACTGAATTTTTATGAATCAAAACTCGTTTTTCTATAATTTTAGGCGAGGATATACATTAGGAAGATAAAGGTGGAACTCGATCCAATTTTTGTAATCAATGGACTAATGAAACAATAAAACCGCAAAGTAACTTTTTCTCAAAGAACGTCTAATAAGTATTCAACAATATAATTTATGCATCGAGTTCTAAGGTCCCTTACTTTTACATTAAATCGTCTCAGGACAGGACATGGTCGTAGTAATAGTATGTTGTTCAAATGGAATACTATAGAAAGTCCGGCATGTGAATGTGGCGCAGCTGAAGAAACAATACGACATTTGGTCCTCGATTGTCCTATTTACCATTTTACGGGTGGTTATCAAGAAATACATTCCATTGCAGATAATTTCATTAACTGGGTAGAGAACTTCAAGTTTACTTAGGAGATTAGTTTTTGATTCTTGAGGTTATTATGGGCTACACCACCGAATGGTGTATGAGATGTTCTCTGTTGAAAAATAGTGGATCATTAGTTGAGTTATTAGATAAGGCTAGGACTGCTCCCCCTCAGGGCTTCATTCCCATGGTGTATGTTTATAAGGCTAAGGCTACACCCTCGTAGGGCTTCATTCTCAAAAGGTGTACGAGATGTTAAGTTCTTAGATTCAAGTGAGTTTAGGCATATAAGATTTAGGTATGTTTGATGAAATATTTTTCTGCTGGTATTCTTCTTCTATTGTTACAGATTTTTCCTTTCCCAATCCTTCGTCTTCGTGAAGAAGTCGTGGTAATCATGGGGTGCAAGATGAGAATGAGAGTATGAAGCTGCTAAGCAGAAAAATTTTTGGTACTTATTTTGTACATACGACACTAACATAACATGAACAGACAAGCTATAGCTAGTGCAATAGCAATAAGGAAACGAGATTTTTTCTCAGGTTTTTTTCACTCGTTTCTTGAATCATACGCAAGATAGTATGGTTCCCCTGTGACATTTCCTTCACACTTTAGGGCAATCGTAGGAGGCATGATGCGAGTTTAGGTGCCTGATTAATGAACGGGCATGGTCTGTTTTTTCCGCAGGTATTCTATTTATTTGCTTCTTTTTTAAGATTGTGTTTTTCTGACACACACCAAAATAATAGATATAAGCATTTATTGTAAATAAAATTATTCGAATTTTTGTAAATCCTCTCGTTTCAAAAGAAAATATAGATATATTTATACAATCTGTTTGTTTACATTCTCATAAACACCGACCACGGCGAAAACGGCTTATGTCAAAGGAAAAGCCGAACCAATGTAGGCTTAGTATTAATAAGGTCTGTTTTACTTTTTATTAGTTCATTTGGCGACGTGGTTACTAAGAATACCGAATTCTATATACTAATACATATGTATGTACCTATGTATCGATGATTAGAACCGCGAATTAATAAATTTTCAGCTGCCAATATAGGAATTTGGTTCTCAATGTATTTACTTTTAATTTTGCATGATATCATAGTTGAGAAATACCTAACAAATTTTATATTTCGTCGAAAAGAGATCTTTCCATAACAATAAAGTCACAGTTCGTCTTAGTTCTACAAGGTTGCCCATATTAGACGTGCCAATCGGGCAACACTGTAACTTTCTACAGTGATGTCAAATCGACTAATGACAGACTGCGTTTGAAGCATCATTCCAGGCAGATTTTACTATGAAACAGTACACGCCATGCGAACGCTCTAAAATTGTTGAGATTTACATCCAACAAAACAAGTCAATAGTGAAGACTCAAAGAAATAAATGAAGTGGAAAATGCGCCTTCCAAGAAAACAATTTATCGTTTTGTATGAAACATTTACAACTGGTCATGCTTTTGCTAACCCAAAGAGGCCAGATAAAAAGCGACCAAGGCCACCGGATGAGAATATTGCAGCCGTACGAGCCATTTGTTGCATTTGTTTCCGTACAAGATTCAGTTTACATAAAAATTGTTGCCTGCCGATAAACCACGTAGATTGGAATGGGCCCAAAGGGTCATCGAAATGACGAGCAATTTTGGCGTAAATTTATCATGACCGATGAAGTTCATTTCCACTTGAAAGGAACGGTAAACAAACAAAATAGCCACTTTTATGCCACTGAAAATCCTATATTTCAGCAATTTCTTACTCCCACTTTCCTAAGTCAGCAAAGATACATTTATTGAACATATACAGTAAGATTTGGAAGGAGAAGAAATTTCCAAGACAGTGGTCCGAAGCAATTATTGTACCAATTTTGAAACCTGGAAAGCCGAAATCCCAACTCATACAGACCGATTTCTCTTACTTCCGTCATGTGCAACATAATGGAGAAAATAGTCAACCAAAGATTGATGTGGTTCCTGGAACGTAATGCTTTTCTGATTTCAGAACAATCAGGTTTTCGTAAAAATCGTACTATAATTGATAATTTGATAAGTATCGAAGCAGAAATACTCGAGGCTATTGCAAATGGACTGAAAACTCTCAGCGTTTTCTTCGATTTAAATAAAGCCTACGATATGGCTTATAGGAATAATATAATCAAAGCGCTCAACTCATATGGCAAAAACGGCAAAATATCAAAAATTCATGAATAATAGATCACTCCAGGTTCGTGTTAATGGATCAATATCTAATAAAATAGTACAAATCAACGGTACTCCATAGGGCGCCGTTTTGAGCGTTACATTATTTTTAGTTGCTGTAAATGGAGTTTGGAAAGACATTGACCCATCAATCGTTGCGAGACTGTATGCCGATGATCTAGGAATTTTTCTTTTCTGGAAACAACATCCACAGAATGTTTCAAGAGATATAGAAAGCCCTCAACCAGTTGGAAAGTTGGTCTAACACAACTGGATTTTTGTTCAGCACAAGTAAAACGAAATTTATTGTTTTTTCGAAGAAAACCTCATTGCTAACAACACCACTAACTATCAATGGTAAAGAAATAGAGGAAGTTCCAAGTGTAAAATTTCTTGGAATGAATCTGGACAATCAATTTAAATGGAATAAACACATAAAAGACCTAATACTGAAATGTCAAAATGGACTAAAACTACTGAAATGTTTAGCTAATCATGAATGGGGCTTTGATATGGAATCGTTGATGATGCTTCACAAACCCCTTATTCGATCTAGGCTAGGTTATGGAGCGCAAGCATACGGATCAGCGAGTAGATCCTTCCTCAAAGCATTGAACAGCATACAAAACAAGGCTTTGAGAGTGGCAACGGGAGCTATCAGATGAAGTCCAACAGAAAGCCTAAATGCATTAACTGGACAACCTCCCCTAGAATATCGAAGACAATATCTTGCTCTGTCATATTACTTCTCGACACAATCCTTCAATGATAATCCATCTCGCCATTACACTCATTCTAATCGCTTTCATAACTTGTACGAGAGATGAAAAAGAATATCCTTACCCTTCTACTATAGAGTAAATAAATACGAAGAAAAACTAGAAACCCATAGATGACTGGAAGAAGCATCATAAACAATAAAAATACCTAAATGCAATACCTCTTTACCCATTATCGCAAAGACGCAGTTTCACATAGACAAATCAACACAGCTGACAATAACGGCTTCACTAGTATATACACGGACGTTTCTAAGTCGAACACCGCCGTCTCCACTGCCTTTGTTACCCCAACTGGGTGTTTTTGTCACAAACTCAATCCCAACTCCAGCATTTATTCGGCTGAACTATTCGCCATCCACAAAACACTAGAGAACATTATCGAGGACAACGGCGATAAATATATTATCGTAACAGATTCTCGAAGTTGCATAAATGGACTCAAACAACTATATCCAAATCAATCGAATCTGATCACTGTAAAACATCTATTATCCCTCATCCAACATCAAGACAAGGATATTCAATTTCTTTGGGTTCCATCACACACTGGAATACCAGGTAATGAATAAGAGGACTCAGCTGCACGTCAATATGGTGAATCCAATTATTCAGCTGATACAAAAGAAATTCTCCTCTCTGACATGAAATCTACTCTAAAGAGAATCTTCAAAACCACTTGGCAAGAAGAATGGTCACAATCTAAACGCACATTACTATAAATAAAACCAGTGTATCACCTTGGACGAAAGTGAATGGAAATCGCTCAGATCAAGACCATATTAATCGTCTCCGCATAGGAGGCATACGATTAACCCATGGTTACCTTATGACAAATGAAAAACAGCAACCTAAGTGCGAAGATTGTGACTCCATCTTAACTGTCAAACATCTATAACGTGGTCTCTAATAACCCTATAGTGGTTGATGAGACGTTAAGTTCGTAATAAAAAAATCCACAAGAGATTCTAGAGGTTCCTCTTCACTATGCAAAAGTCACTATATGGTGCAGTGTTTGTGGTATAGTGGTCAATCAGGAGCGTTATGGCGATATGATAACCAATTTTTCATGTCAATTATATGTCAAAAGCGTATGGGGCACTACTGGTTTCAATAAGGTGGAGCACCACCACACAAAAGTTGCACTACAATCGGTTTTTTGGAGTAATTGCTCCCTGGCCGTTTGATGTCAAAAAAATGGTGATTTCGATTGGCGATTCAATTTGTGAGGTTATTTGAAATCAAAGATTTACGTCAACAAGCCAAAGACTTTGAAAAGCTGCAAACCAACATCTGTTAAGGAGTAGCCGCCATTCTGGTCGAATTTTTGAAGAAAAACATAGAAAATGCTGCAAAACGCGCACAATACGTCGTAGAGGCCGAGGGCGATCATATACGAGATATCATATTCAAGAAAATAATGTAAACAAACCTACTTGAAACCAGTTAAATGATTTTCATGGCGAAAAAAATTGTGTTTTCTTTGATTTATTTGAAAATATGCTTCGAATTTGAGCCCCTCTACTCTGTGAGTTTACTCAATCAGAAAATGACTAACACAAGAAAGTGCGGCAGGTGATACACTATATATCAAGTGAAGGAAATTCAATACATCGGAATATATGTAGTCGAGGGGCGAAGGGTGACAGTCATCTAATTACCTAAAAGAAAGCTGCGTGACCATAATTGGTTCCGGCGACCATTAACCTTAATCATATTTATGAAAAAAGAGCGGTTCCCTTTCGGATGAGTTCTGAAAACCGACAAAGCTCACATTTTAATTTGTTTGGCGATTACATGAGGGAAACAATGATGACGTTTCAATTTTGAGGAAATGAATCAATTATGGGGGAATATTCTGAAATTAAGACTATCATGCGTTCGGAACTTAAGATATCAACAAACGTTTCAAGATATATTTTGGAAATCTCAATTCATTTGTAATATTGTGACTTTCAACTAAAGCCAACTTATATTCGGAATGAGAAAGTTTATAAACCAAGAAACAGTAATATCTGATGCATAAATTTCAAAAGCCGAATATTTATATAATTTTGTAAATCGGTTAAAATTAAATTTTAGGAATATTAAGAATTTAATTGAAAATCTAGTTGAATGATTAATTTCAGAATTCTTTTTTATAGCAAAAGATTTGATTCTTCTGGAAAAAGGCTTCTGTGTATTCTATATTTTCATTATCAAATTTCCACAACCTGATGTTCACTCCTTTAGATTGAACGAAAATGATTATCTATTTTGATTCAACCTTTTTTTCTCGTAAACAACTACAAATGAATAATACTGATCCAGTGGTGCGGTGCTCTGTAGCTTGTACACTCTTGAAGATTTCATTTTTGTTGGAACGGGATTGTATTTAGAAAGTAAAAATCTACTTCAGCAATTTTGGTAAGTAGTTTTGTCACATTATTTTTCTTCCGTAAAAATTCATGGAAATAGGTTTTCACATCATCGCATGCTTCTTCGGCCAGAGAGGATGAATACTTTTTTCCTTTCGTTTTTTTATTGCCAAGGATAGCTTAACTGATGAATTGAAATAAATTATTCTCATTTAATACAGGAGTGACTCAAAAAAAAATTATTGAATATTGTAATTTTGAAAATGTCATATCTTGACTTTTTCAAATGTAACATCCTGTATTTAATTATTCATGTCAACGCATAAAAACTTGTGCCATATTTTTGGCAACCCTATATTATTTCGATTTCAGCTGAAAAAAATTCTACACACTACATTTTTACCAATTCTTGGAATATTATCGACTGAATGCCCCATTTGAATTTTTTAGTGAAAAAAAAACGTTTCAGCGATCTTGAAATATTGCTCATTTTCAAATGAGTCAGCCATATTGGATTTCACTGCAAGTGAAACTTCGATACAATTTCTGAAAAACCTAGTCCTTCGGCTCACCACTGAATATATATATATATATATATATATATATATATATATATATATATATATATATATATATATATATATATATATATATATATATATATATATATATATATATATATATATATATATATATATATATATATATATATATATATATATATATATATATATATATATATATATATATATATATATATATATATATATATATAAGGGAAACAGTTTCATATAGCAGCATTCCCATATTTCAACATGTCGTTAGGCTCAATTCAAAAAATATCCATAGGACATCAGAAAAATTCTTAGGTAATTTTGAATACAATCGAAACTTTCAATATCAACTAAAATACAAAATTTTTAAAACAGGAAAATCGATAAATCGAAAATTTGTTTGAGGCAATGTGTTCTTCGCGAGGAAGAATGTTCGGGGTAAAGGTTATTGTTTAGCATATATCACATTCTGCCTATATGACTATATTAATATTCACGATAATTACATGATATATATTTCAGCTATCAAAAGAGAAATAATAGATAGATTTAGTTCATTACTGTGAAACAGTGTTAATTTCTGAACAAACGCAAAACATTCAAAATACGCTACAATTATTCCTTACAGAGAAATCTAATGAAAAATTTTCCCATAGTTAAATGGATTGCGTTAATGGAGTGAATGTAGAAAATCAACAAAAGTGTGATTTATAATTGAAATGTCTGGAACCAAAGCCGAATATAATGACGGTTTTATATTGCCACTGACTTTTATATAGCTATTTTAGTGTAATTGTGTATTCTTCACTTAAATAGATGAATGTATTGTTTCGAATGATATAATGGAATTTATCTGAATTCTAATGATTTTTAATGTGAGTCATAAAATCCTAGAGACAGTTGAATTAAATATCTCCCATTATGGTTTATATTAGGCGTATTTGATCTTGATATTTTGATTGCTCTATGAAAATTAATTTTATTACTCAATAAAATGAGCATTTCATCAATTCTTGAATACTTTGGTATGATTGACCAATTAAAATGGTATGCATTAAGATTCTCGGCAATTTATATTTCTAAATGATTTTATGAATTCGAGCTTTTGGAAAAACTGATTAACAAATTGATTATAACCAAAAAGGTCACCATCAAAAATCAGCTCTTCATCAAAAGTGCAAGATTCAGCCAAAATAGATGAACATACCGTATATGGACGTTAAACTTATGTTATATGATACGCTACAATTGATATGATACAATATGATAACTGCAATTAGAGTATGTAACGAAATAGTGTATTAATATGTGGTCTATATTCTTAGGATACAATAATTATATATTGGGTATGTAGCAACTGACCTTGTGTCTCAAAAGAAAAAAGGATTAACTAATTTATTTCAGTAGTAGCTCTTCCAGTAATGAAAACTGTAATAGAAATAAATGTAGAATAAAACAACGAAATATTATTTGTAATAATTTCTAACTATGAATGAAGCACGTGTATTCCCTGAACAAAGGTCTGCAAGTGGTTATGAAATGAAATGCAATCAATTTGATTGAAGTCAACGACATTTTCCTCTCTGCTCTACTTCCATCCATAATGGAAAATAAAAAACTATGTACACTGAATGTACTCATCTTTTCAGAATCACAATTGACTCACTTGGTATAACTCTATTGCGAACATTGCAAAGAAAGCTTCCAAAATGTTGAGCTACCAATTCGAAGCAAAATGATATCTTACAAAGCTCCTTCTGCTCCACAAAGCATAGGTGAGATCGGTTTCACAATACTGCTCCCACTTTTGGAACGCTGTGCTAAAGCATTCTCTGATTAGATAAATAAATATCAGATATTTCCCTTGAAACTCACAGAACAGATCCCTTCATGCCAGTCCTTTGCAGCAGGCATGCCTTAACTGCTCATCCATCTACCGTTCACTTCACCATTGCGCGGGTGTACATCAGAAGTACACAATCAAATATATATGGAATCATCCGATATTTCGAATATTACTTCCAAGATTTTCGAATGTTTTTCATACTGAGTATGCCGTCCTGAATGGCTCTATATTAAAATTGAGTGACTGTGCCAAAAATCTGGGTGTACTATTTGATGGTGAGCTGAACTATCAAGACAACATCAAGAACTTGCTAAGGGCTGCATACATAAGTGGAGACTAACTTCTGTATTGATTATGAGTTCATTCATCGATTGAAGTGCCGCTTGTTCTTCATTTGCTACTGGAGTGTCACGGTCTTCGGTTCAGAGGTTGGAAAACTGATGCTTGCGTTACTCTTATGATATTGGGAATCGCGAACATGTAACAACCCATTATATCACTCTTGAGTTATTGAAGTGTGAATATGTGTTTCTTCGTCAGTATGCTTTGATTATCTTTAAGGTCTTGAAGTTCTCTGAGCCTTCCGACTTGAGTTAGATGATCGTGAGAATAAACAGTGTCATAATGCAAATGTCATGCATGACCATCTTTTATCTATTCCCTTACACAGAACTGCTAAATTCGAGAATAGTTTTGAGTATGTCTTTGCCACAGTTTTCAATATGTATTCGGAAGTTTTCCATGGCTGTGATACAGCATTGTCCTTCAAAAGGTGCTTCAAAGTAAAGCTGCTTGAACTGTGTAGGGTCTTCATGTCAATCATATATTTTGTCTATTTTGTTTTTGGTTGCTTTAGCCTCTTGTTTTGTGTTTGATTTTTAATTAGATGTTTAGTTGTTCAGTTTTATGGACCTACTTCTATTTGAATTTTAAGGAAGAGTGGAAGTATAGCATTAGCTGAACTCTGTTCCATTTGTGTTCGGTGTGTTGTATGTATTTTTTTCCTCAGATGCAATAAACATTATTAAAATTATTTATCATCGTGGACTTATGCACTATCTCAGCTGTTAGCTGGATATAATTTACCATTCCCAGATTCAGCAATCAAAGGGAATAGGCTCGATTACAATATACTTGACATAAATTTCCTAACTATCCTACATGTATTAAGAATTACAGCTTTTTGCATTTCTATATAGGTATTCTTATGCAATTCTAATTTCTTAAGGCTATCATGCAAAGTTTTGGGTATTAACTCGTTGTTATTATTCGGTATGGTGACATCCACCAGCATTGCTGTTCTGGCTCTCTTATCATACACCACTATGTCCGGCCTATTGTTCGTCACCATTCTGTCAGTGATAACAGGCTTATCGTAGTATAATCTGATAGAGTCATTTTCCAATACGGGCGCCGGTTGATACTTGTAATATGGCTGGAAGGTATTCAGAGGTATTCAAAAGTTAGTACTTGTGTGCAAGTTTCTGATGGATAATGTTGCACACTTGATTATGCCTATGGAGATAGTCCGTATTGGCCAGTTGTTCGCAGCCGGACGTAATGTGCTGTGTAGTCTGATCTTATATGGCATTTTCTGCACTTATCTGTTTGTAATGTTCCGTCCTTAATAATAAATTTTTTGTAGTTGTTTGTAGCTATAACTTGGTCTTGAATGGCCATAAAGGATCCTTCTGTTTCCGCGAATAATTCTCCTATCATCAACCTTTGGTTGGAGGCTTCTTTGTCGATGTGTGGTTGATTAATCTCATGGTTATGTTGTCCATGCAATTCTTTTCTTGACCATTGCTCTAGTTTTTCAGTATCTGATAGGAAAGGTAGATTCAGCAGATCATCTCTGGTAGCATGACTTAGAGGTGTATATCCCTTATCAGGGATCCGCTTCAAAGTTGTTCGTATCACAGACGATTTTGGATTATGATTGTTGTACTTTATCAGCATCGTTCGGGTCTGTTTGAATATCATCCAGTTCTGTCTTACTGCATCATATTATTCCAAATGAGTAAAGCAACACTGAAATGGTGTAGGTGTTAATTGCCTTGACTAGATTTCCCAAGTTGAACATTGATTTCAGTACAGTCTTCAGAAGCTGACTGTATTCTGAACGAATCTTCTCCTTTGATTGTTTTTCGTCTAACAATCTGGCTTGTTGGTATCCTAAATATTTGTATGTTTCGCCATTACTCATGCACTGTATAATCTCAACGTTTGGAAACTGAGTTTTACCATCTATGACTTTCCCTCTTCGAATGTTGAGGGTCTTACATTTTTGAATCCCGAATTTCTTATGAAGATCTGCCGAGAACTAACTGACAGTTTTCAGCAGATCATCCAATTGCTCCTTGTTAGAAGCATAGAATCTGATGTAATTCATATACAGCAGGGGGGAGATAGTATGATAGTTGCTATCTGTTTTATCCTAAATCCGTATCATGTTCTATTGAGCATTGAGAAAAATGGGTTCATAGCTAAGCAGAACCATAGTAGACTCAAAGAGTCTCCTCGGAAAATTCCACGACGTATGGGTATCTCGTAGGTTTTAATTGACTTATTGTTCATGTTGACCTGCAGAGACGTGCGCTAGTGTGTCGTTGTTGTCCTCAAGAATTCTATCAGGGCTGCGTAAATTTTGTATATCTGCAATACTTTGACAAGCCAAAAATGGGCTGTACTATCGAATGCCTTCAGATAATCGAGAAAAGCTGAATGAACATTCCGATGCCCTACGTGTATCTGCTTCATTATCACAGAATCGATGCTGAGTTGTTCCTTGAACTCGTGGTGTTTCTTTCCTTTCTGCATCCATTCTGCTCCTCTGCTAATATATTGTTCTCGTCAAGGTGTTGGTATATTCGATTGGAAGGGCATGAGGTGAGTATTTTGTAGAGTGTTGGCTGGCAAGTGATTGGCCTATATTGAGACGGATCCTGTGTCCTATCTCTCTTAAGTAGCATATATGTTAAGCCTTGTGTTAGGTGTTTTCCTGGGATGTTGAAGAACATACGTGAGCAAGGGCCCCATGGAGCTTATCAAACTTCTTGTACCAGAAGTTGAGTATATTATCTAAACCTGCCTTCCAATTGTTGGTCACTCTAACTACTGTTGTGATTTCTTCCTCCGTTATTCCTTCGACGTCCATATGTCTGATATCAAGGCGTCTGTTTTTCATTCTTGATCAATTTCGCATCTTTATAGTTTTCTTTGGGGTTCGACCAAAGTGATGACCAATAATCGGAGAAGCACTATTATTATTATTATTATCGACGACTTATGCACTATCTCAGCTGCTAGGTGGATATAATTTACCTTCCCCAGATTCAGCAATCAAAGGGAATAAGCTCGATTACAATACACTTGACATAAATATCCTAACTATCCTACATGTATTAAGAATTACAGCTTTTTACATTTCTAGATAGGTATTATTATGTAATTTCAATTTCTTAAGGCTATCATGCAAAGTTTTAGGTATTAACCCAGTCGAGGATACGATGACAGAAACAATATATATTTTATCGCGGTGCCATATCTGCTTGATCTCAATAGCATTGCTGTTCCTGCTCACTTATCATATATCTTATCATTATTATTATTTTTATTATGATTATTTAATAGAGGATTATTGTTGGAAATTCGTCTCTAAAATTTATGATAGATGCTTTTCCCTATTTGCAGAATTTCACAAAAACAAATGGACTACCATTTATGGTACTGCGTAGTTTGTGGACAATTTAAGTATTTCAAATTCTTTCTTGGTTGGCAACTAATTATTAGCAGTTTAAGCGGGTCGGTGACCGAAATTTCAATGGCCTTAATGACCTTAGGGAACAGGTAGTAGTCGCACGGAGCCAGATCAGGTGAATATGGTGAATGTTGCAAGGCAATGATGTTATTTTTGATCAAGAATTCAGTAACAACTCTTGGACGATGTGATGGAGCATTTAACGCGCAAAAGAGTGACATTGCTGTTTTCTCAATATTCTGGCTGAATACGAACTCTTAGTAGCAATTGTTTCATGTCTTTCAAATAAAAGTCTCTCATGACTGTCTGGCCGCGAGGAACAAATTCATTGCAGATAATTCCTTTAAAATCGTTAAAACAAATCAGCATAACCTTCACTTTTGACTTCTTCAAGTCACATTCTTTGAGTTTTTCGTCTTCCAACGCTCTTCATTCAGCACTTTGATGCTGAAAACATCACGTCTCGTCACCAGTCAAAATCATTTTCAAAAGTTTGGGTCCTTCCGAGCACTCTTAATGATATTTTTGCTACACAATTCAATTAAATTCTTGGTCGTCAGTGAGTTTGTGTGCTACAAACCTCGAATCAACCGTCTTAAGACCCAATACTTCGATTAAAATGCTGTAAACAGTTATTTGATGAACGCCCAATTCCATTTCAATAAATTTCACTGATGAGTTTTGATTTTTTCGATAATCCAGTTTAGAGCCGGCCTTATCTTTCGCATCATTCAGGATCTTTCTATCCGATTCGAATAGCTTGAACTACTCGTACATTTGCATATGAGATAAACCATTATTATCATGATGATGTTTATAGCATTTGCATTGTTTCAGTATAAGACATGAATCAAGTTTAATGCATAGCTCCATTGCAGCTCTTTGCTTGAAATTCATTTTCTAACCGATTCACTAAACGCAATAACAATCATGACGCAATAACTCAAGTTGTTTACATACAGGGTGTGGCGTAATGGAAGGGCGTTTTTGGAACGGGTAGTGCACGTAACGGTGAGTAAGTAGAGAGGAGCGGCAGAGGTTAGTTAACGAAGGAGGAGTTATCATTTAGTTCACAATGGTTATCTGGAGAAGAAAGCACCGTGCGTTCGCAGTTGAATAGTATTTGAAATCGAGAGAGTCTGTCATTGTCGTGCAGCTTCGTTTCGCCAGCGCTTCAAAATTAGTCGTAACGCTTAAGTTCCGAAACGTGATACAATCATCCGACGGGTACAGAATCTCATAACGACTGCATCAGCAATGAATCCGAAACATCAAGGTCGACCCCGAAGTGTAAGGACACCAGCTTTCGTGGAAAGAGTGAGACAAGCTGTAATTCAAATCCCAGGGTGCTCCGTCCGAAAACGAGGTGCAGTACCCAAATGGGTAGTCGAACTTTCTCGCAGAATTTCACACCAAATCCTCCGCTTTCACGCCTGTAAGCTCATAGTTGTCTACCACCTGAATGAAGGAGATTTTGCACAATGCCAGCAGTTTGCGAGAGAATGCAATGATTATCGCTGATGAAAATGAACCAGTGATAATGATGAATGATGAGACTCATTTTGATTTGAGCGGTTCGGTGAATAAACAGAACTGCCGATATTGAGCAGCAGAAAACCCCTGTGAACTGCATCTATCCCCACTTTACTGTGAGAAAATCATCGTTGGGTGCGCCATGAGCAGTCTTGGGTATGATTGGACCGTACTTTTTCGAGGACAAGAGAACGGCAATCATAACTGTCAACTCTGAGCAATATGTTTTCATGGTGGAGAACTTTTTTATCCCAGAATTGCGACGACGAAGAATGAACAGAAGAAATGTTTGGTTCCAACAGGATGGTGACACGACATATACAGTCACAGCCTCAATGAAAGTTGCGCGTTTCAATATTCCAGGTCATAAAATCTGTCGTTTTGGTGATGTACCCTCGTTCCCAGAATCTCATTCTTTGTGAGGTAACCTGAAGGCTAAGGTCTAAGTCGATAAACCTCGAAGTCTGCGAGAGTTGAAAGAAGCCGTCACAAGAGGAGGGGAATCGACTCCGATTTGTTAGAACAGGTGATGTAAACTACAGCAATGCATTGCGGAACACTGACGTCATCTGCCTGATGTCATTTTCGGAACATGATTCTTTTCACATTTTTTACACTGAATGGTAACATTTTTAATTTTACGTTATTAAAAATTTTTACTATTTATTATTACAACAGATGGCACTGTTTTGTTGAAACAGTTCGATTACTTCTGGAATGGAGGGTGTATGTCCAGTGCAACTTTTTACCTACCTATGATTCTGGTGGTGTTGCAAGAATGGCGAGGGGATGAATATCTTTGAACGCCCACACTGATCTGGTCATTGTCAATAATGGAACCCTGAATGATAAGACATACAGACATTATAGAAGAACATGTTGCACCTTTTGCATCAATCTCACTAAGCTCATATTGTAAGGAAATACCTTTGAGATCACGAAATAACTGCAATGGAGTGGCTTGCATGAAGTCCAGACTTCGATCGCATCGAACTTGTCTGGGAATTTCTCGATAGATGATTAAGAAGCCAGCAAAACCAGCCAGATTCTGTGAATGAGGTTAGAAACAGACTGATCGGAATTTGGAATTGATCATAATGCTATAAGCTGATTGAGTATGAATCGTAATCTATGTCAGAGGAAAAATATCCGGTATTAAGTTTTTGGTGGTTCCTCCAAAAAGTTTTACATTTTTCATCATAAGTTTCATTTCAATTTCTATGAGTAATATTTCATATCGATTGTTCTCAACCGTTCCTTAGTGCTGGTGAGTTATTGGAAAAATTAATCGTAAGTAATACCACAAGAGCTCAGATTTGGCCGGATATTTTTCTATGCTCGAATACTTACGTGCAGGCAATTTAACGAGAACTGGGCGACAAAATCACGACAAAATTGTCGAGCAGGTCGAGTTGAATTACTGAAAAGTAAGTATGAGAAAACGAGCTTAGAAAAATATCCTGCCAAATCTAAGATCGAGTGGTACTTGCTGAGAAAATTCGGCGAATGACAAAACGTAAAAAATGAACTTTATTGAGAAATGCACACAAACTCAACGAGAAAATCATAAAGCATTCATAACAAACATGTTTAGTTATTATTGGAATGAGCAGTTATTGAGATTGCAATTACTATATACAATTTTTTCACTCCGGGTCGATTCTATATAGGACGATGCCTGAGGAATTATGGAAGATTCAGCCTTCGCAGAAGTTTTTCGAAGATTTGAAACAAGATTCAAATGATGCTCATTGTTCAGTTACAGGTAGGGTTTAATAGAGCTTGCCGTAGAGTGTCCAGTTAGTTTGATCAATTCTTGTTGACACCTGCCTCAGATAGGTTCGAAACAGCACTGGATCTATGAGAATGATTTGTGATCTTTTTATTTTTCGTATCCAGTCTAACTTTCTCTGTTGAAATTTTTGTTCATTTGGATATTTAATTTATTCCCAGTGGTATATTTTTGTACCAAACCTTAGAAGTACTGCTTTTCCAAGATTGATTGGGAGCCAGAAATAATATATCACTTGAAATATGATCAGGTTTTTTCGACAATATCTTATGAAACAACCTCATAGGACATAAATTTAAAATTTTCTTTATTCTTTACTAGCTATTTACTATCACAGCATTTTTTTGAGCCGCCTTGACAAGTTTTCGAGAATACTGGGTTATATTCAATACGATCAATCACTTCTCCGTTATTAAATTTTTTCTTTTTGAAAAAGTGTACCTTGCAAGTTGCTGCTTCACCGCCACGCCATTCTAATTTATAAGCAACAATATAGAAAAATTTTTTCAACAAACGTATCGGGGCATTTTCATCCCAGTACAAAGCCATGCTATCAATTTCATCAATTTCAGTTCTTTTTAATGAAACGGAACTTTCTTTGCGTTTTTTCCACATCCCCTTGTAACATCTTCCTCTTAGAATTACGAGCTTCACGAGCCTTTCTAAATGCTGATTCGGTAAAGGGATTGAAACTCATGTTGAATTTTTCGAAATACATATTCTGCATCATTTTCGCAGTTCTGTTCCACATTGTTTTGAAAATGTATTCTTTGTAATCTTGTCCATTCATTTGTTTCATATTGAAACCCCAATCCATAAGAATTTCTGCAATATCTTCAATAGAATGCTGTATATCCAAATCGAACGTTCGTTCCTTGCAGAATATACTGAATTGATTCCAAATCGAGCTGTGCGTTTTTGTTGTATTTTTGGGGATAGAATTCTGTATAGAACTATTTATTCCTGCTTCACTGGTGCTTCCAAAACGAGACATTTCAATTTATATCAGCAGAAACTTTACAACAGGTACTAAAATGGCTGTTCTTGACAGTTTTAAAACCGGGCTATTTGTTGTGAATGCTGCGTTGCTATGGAAACGCAAGGATTCTCTATGGGTAAATTTATCCACTTATATCCTAACTACCTTCCTATTTCTATGCAATTTATTCGATATCAAACTCGAATTTCTGTGTTCTTACACGTGCATTTTGACACATGAGTGGAATTGTCTCCAACATATCTAAACATCTTTTGAATGAATTCGAATTTTCGATTTTCGCTGTTGATTTCTTTGCGTTGGTATTTGAAGAATGAAAAATTCAGTACAATTACAGTTTAAAAGCGAAACATTTGGTCAAA
This sequence comes from Cryptolaemus montrouzieri, assembly GCA_013387265.2. Classification (NCBI taxonomy): domain Eukaryota; kingdom Metazoa; phylum Arthropoda; class Insecta; order Coleoptera; family Coccinellidae; genus Cryptolaemus; species Cryptolaemus montrouzieri. The sequence continues at coordinate 35,563,601 of JABFTP020000185.1, read as the reverse complement.
CGAAAATTACGAAATTGTAATTTTTCCTTGTGCAATAACTTCGATCAAAGCTAACAATAGAAATAACATTTCTGAAAGTTGAAATATATGCAGAAAAGATCGGAAATTTATTGATTCCATGCCCTTGATATGCAACTTCTTGAAGCACTCATTGGTTTAGCGGTACAATTATGTGATCCACTATCAATCTTTAATTGTTTTGTCCGAGCAGCATCAATTGCTAAAGGAACCTAATTTGATAATCTTCAACAATTGATTTTAACATCTATTAATTGGTTCAAATTTTCCAGTTTTTGTCAAAATGACATAAAAGTTGTTTCAGCATCGATTCGCATTTTCCATAGAACCCACATTTGAAAAATATTAATATTCTCGCTGCGTTGGAAGTTTTTGGGGCTTCGTATGAATTTTGGTATATTTTTTTTTCACAAATAAAGCGATAGCGCCATGACTCAAAGACTGCGTTGTTGAAAATGAATACAGCTTTGTAATGGAAATGTATCTTCATGACAAAATTCAGCTTGAGAATCTACAGGGCGATTCGAAGTTTGTGAAAAAAACGAAATTTTCGTTTACCCTCGTATATCGCTATTTAAGATACATTTTCATTCATTACCCATATTAATTAAGTAGTTTTTAACTTATTGAAAATTCAAGGATATCAAATGATAAATCAGGGAATTATGAAGTTTCAACCTAGAGGATAATTTCTGCTTGATCGATTATTTTGCCAGATGGCGCATTTGGTCAAATAGTGAAAATCACAATTTTTTAAGTCATTTTCGATAATGACTGATGTAAATAAAAGTTTAGGTTCATTTATTTTGTTTGTATTTTTTTTGTTGAGTAGAAGAATCTCACAATGAATATATACACAAGGATTTCAAAATTTCAAACAAATTACAAAAATTAAAATTTTTGTGGTTACCTTCGATCCTAAATAATAATAGAAATGACATTTTTAAGAATTGAAATATCCTTAAAAAATGCTATAAATTCATTAAAAGTTTCATAGAACAGCGTATGTGGGCTTAGCATACTACTGCATAATTTGTTTTGAGTGAGTTTGCATTTCAAGTATAGGAAGTTCGTTGCATACTTCTGGCTCTAATTATATTTGTAGGTATGTGTTTTACTTCATTAGCGCTTGTAAAATAACCATTTATATTCTTCATCTGCGTATCGGTGTTACTAATTTCAAAATGAAGTAGCTTTTTATTCATTAATCATATAATTACTTCGACTATCTGATATTTCGTTCAAGATGAATTTCTTCGAATTTAGATAGCCTTATTGAACTATTATTATAGGAAATTTCTATCAATTAGATATTTTCAATCCATTTAGTTTATCTATGATAGAGTAAAATCTTCAAAGAACGCCTATTCATTATAGTACAGATAGGTTCTGAAAAGCAAAATCCATTTCGTTGATATAATTAAGATATGGAGAATTCGGTAGACTCCGGTGGGAAAGTACAGGGACGGATTGCAAAATGAAAGTAGGAATAGATACTTTGAATTAAACATAAATCTCCCTGAAGTTGCAAGCAATTGCTACTTAAGATGGTAAATTTACCAAAAAAGTATTCTAAAACTGAAGAATTCTTAACAGCCGGAAACTATATAACATCAACTAAGGATCCTACCGCAAAATTTCAGAAAGTTGTTAAAAACATAATTTCGACAGCAAAATCATTAATTACAGACCAAGAAAAATATAAATTCATTAACTCCAATCCACAATCCCCCGAATTATATTCGTTGATAAAACTTCATAAACTTAATTACCCTATTAGACCTGTTGTTTCTTATGTAACGGCACCTTCGTTCAAACTTTCAAAATTCCTCAACGACTTGCTAATAAAACATTGCAATTTTAAATCTGAATTTTCGGTCAAAAATTCATACGAACTTATTGCCAATATCAAAGATACCACTATACCACCTAATTCCAAACTTATTTCTTTCGATGTTAAGAATCTATTTCCCAACATTGCTCCAAAAGATACGTATTACTTAGTTGAAGAATTATTAGAAAGGAATCATGTCAATACTATCATTAAATTAGATATTCTTTCATTATTAAAATTTGTTTAGATCAAAATTATTTCCATTTCAATTACAAATATTATACTATTGAAGACGGCTTGATTATGGGCAATCCGTTGAGTCCTTTGTTAGCAGAAATTTTCATGAATAACTTAGAGAAATTGATTCATAATCATCCACTCAGTAAATATTGTTTATACTGGTATCGCTATGTAGACGATATCATTATTTGCTTCACAGGAACAGATAGACAGTTGAAAATTTTCGAAAATCATATAAATTCATTACATCCAAAATTGCATTCACAACCGAAATAGAAAGCAATAATTCGATAAATTTCTTAGACGTAACAATTTCGAATGAAAATGGAAAACATGTTTTCGCAATTTACCATAAGCCGTCACATACAGATATTATAATACATAACTCGTCGTGTCATCCATATCAACATAAAATGTCAGCATTCAATAGTTTTATTCATAGATTGATTAACATCCCGCTATCACCAGAAAATTTCAACAAAGAACTAAATTTGATTAAACAAATAGCCAAAAATAATGGTTACAATCCCAAACTAATAAATAATATTTTAAATAAAAACAAAGTAGAATCGCATTGAATGAAGTTTACCCTGTCGATAAATTGAAACAAAAATTCAACACCTTAACCTACGTTGGCATTACAAGTGAGAAACTGAAATCATTCTTAAGTAGCAATAATTTCAACATAGCTTTCCAAACTAATAATAATTTAGGCAAATATATAAAAATAATAAAACCAAACCAGGTAAAAACAATAAATCAGGTGTTTATAGATTGAATTGCAATGACTGTGATAATTTCTACATTGGTAGAACACATAGAAATTTTAATATTAGAATATCGGAACATAAACGCAGTTTTTCAAATAAAAATCAGATTCAAATTACGCGAATCATCTCTTAGAAAATAATCATTCTTTCGACCCACAGTTTGAAATTTTGCATACAGATAATAAATATTGGAAGGTAGATCTTTGGGAAACTTTAGAAATAAATAAATACAAACACTCAGGTAGACTCATCAATGAACAAGTCGATTTAAGCCCTTCACCTCTATTGAATCTTTTCGGGAGTAATCTATTCCTTAATTTTATTGGATATACCTGTCATAAATAACCACTTAGGAGGAGGCGACCAATAAGCTTTTAATTACTCAAGAACATTTATAGTTATATTCTCATTTACACTTTTCTGCATAATCATTCGTCTGAAGAAGCTACGGTGTAGTGAAACGCGTTACGAATCGCAATTATTAAGTAAAATTCCTTAAAACACAGTACTTGTTTTTTTTTTTTTTTTTTTATTATTGATAATGGAATTTTACCAGGTAAAAGCCTCCCAAATTCAAAAAAAAAAAAGTATTCTTTGGTTATTGAAATTTATCAAAAATGAACAATAGATAGGCTGACAGGCAAGATTCGTGTCCAAGTAGGAAGTCAGTAAATTGAGTGATCAGTATTTCAATTTGTGTTACTTCTAATTTTTCAACAGGAAGAATGAATATAAAAATAGATGAGGCTCCTATTCCAGAATTTTGTGAGAGATTTTTATCTAATAAGTTACATTTATAGTGAAATATTAACATTTCAATCTTATATCTAAATGTTAATCTACTTGCATTGATCAACGAGAAAATCATCCGTACAACCACCAAGGAGGACCTGAAATCTAAAATCACCTGAGGAACTTAAGGAAAGCACTTTGATTATTATGCTATTAGCTATAGAATTTTGAAGAACCTCCCCAGCAAGCTCCTGACTAGATGATAGTCTGCGACTAAAACACTTTCTTGCACCATAGAAAACAATGGATTTGGTTGACATCAGGAGACAAAGTTATTCATCTTAGCTAAGATTGTAAAGGGAATTATCTCACGAAGCTTGAAGGATCGCCTGGAGGCACATTTCATAATACCATATGAGCATTTCAGTTTTCACCAGGAACAGTCAACCGAATAGTTAGTTCTCCAGGTAGTTAGCAACGTATTCATTAGAAACGAAACAACCGACAAGCTCGACGTTGCAAAATCTTTCGCACTGTCATTCAAGAGATGGCAGATAACTTCTCACATTGTTTGGTGTATGACACTTAAATAGAACAAACTCAGCTGATGCACCATTTCATTCTATATATCACACCATGAACATAACCGACTATTCTACTAAATACCGATTTTATGAAAGTGGCTACAAAAGCCGAAGTGTTCTGTTTAAAATTCAACCATCCTCTTCTTTTTTTTTTTCAATGAAATCAGATCTTAAGTGATTTTAATACCGAATCATAGTTTTTCAAGATTCAGTTTTCTGTCGTTAGTTGAGTACCATAAAGTTCACTACTGGTATAGTTACGGTTCAAAATCTGCAATTCAGACATTCGGAAGATCATCCATACCTGCTACAACCTGAATACTAAATAAAACATGAAAGTTGAAAAAGTTTTACATGTCTTGGGGCTTAAATAGATATCATATGTGATAAAGACAAAGAAAAACATTGGAGAATAGCGAGAGGCGATAGAGGTGTAGGTGCTGTAGACAGGTTGATAGAGTGCAAGAACATATCACGATCGATGAAAATTAAAATTTAAAAGAGTAATTTAGGGCCAACAGTTACTTACGCTGCAGAGACCTGGACAATGAGTAAGAAAAACTAGCTGAAATTGGGAGAGCGGTATGGCAAAGACTTACCAATGAAAATTTATATGAATTATTTGATGAACCATAGCGAGTATTTATGAGATCGAAACGTTTGCAAGGGTTGCGACATGAATGGGAGGGGATTTATTTGGTAGGGAACATTTGTTGACACCAGTGGGCAAAAGAAAAAGAGGACGGTTGAGGAGGAAGTTGAGATAGGAGAGTAGACTATCAAGCTAGGGTTAAGAGGCCTGTAAATGCTTAACATATATAAAGTTGTGAATGAAGTATTTTTGGCAGTAGATTGACGATTGATATATATATATATATATATATATATATATATATATATATATATATATATATATATATATATATATATATATATATATATATATATATATATATATATATAGAATACAGAATTTTGCGGAAACATTGTTGCTGAGAACTCCGCCTTTGCTTTATCTGATGACGCAATACAATCGTCATCTCTTATCAAAGAAATCCTTTCGAAATGCAATTTTCAAAGGATTCATTCGTGGATGATTCAGATCAGCAAGTGGAATTCAGTTGGTATATAATGCTTCCAAACGATCAATGCAATATAGACTTAAAATGGATATCTTTCTTCGGGTGAATCTCTTTTTACATTACACATTTTCTAGCCCTATACAGTCCTTCGCTGAATATTGCCAGTTCTGTTGATGGATTTAAAGCATAATTAGACAACTGTAGTGATGTTTTCGGTACCTCTATCTTAATAGGTGATTTGAATATAGATCTTATGGATTAAGATTACCTAGGACAAAAATATTTAAATATATATTCAGTAAAAGTGGATATAAATCAGCTATAAATACCCCTACTAGGGGTAACGTAATCAAACTGGTGGAGGCATACGAAATAAGTATGAAATATATAGGAATTTGTTAAATGATCTAATAAAAATTACAAAAAATGATTACCTCAAATCAAAGCTAGCAGAAAATGGTGATAATGTAAGAGGTTTGTGGTCTTGTATCAATGAATTGGGTGGAAGGAGAAGAGAAAACAATGGTATAAACAGTATCAACTGAGTCTGGCGAAGAATTTACTAATAAGAACGATATAGCTAATTACTTTTGCAAGTATTTCTCGGAGGTCCGGGCTAAATTGGCAGCTAAAATAAAGAAATCTACGACTAATAAAGGGTTTGAAAAATGGTAAGTCTCCTGGTCAGGATGGATTGAGACCTGAGACAATAGAGAAAATGATGAAATATATCAGTGAGCCGATAAAGTATATTCTCAACCTGTGCTTGGAAAAGGGAAAATTTCCAACAATATTCAAGGTGGCTATCATCAAACCAATTTTTAATGCTGGAGATAAAACAAACGCCTACAATTATAGACCAATATCAATTATTTCCGTTTTCGGTAAGATATTCGAGAAGCTATGATCTTTTGGGGACTTTAGAGAATATTGGAATTCGAGGTACGGCTTATAAAATGATGAAAAGCTATCTGAATAATAGAAAACAAGTAGAAAAGATTAATGAATGCCGAAGTGACGAAAGAATTGTTGAGTTCGGGGTTCCATAGGGGACGGTTTTGGGCCCTGTCTTGTTTTGTGTATTCATTAATGACATATTTTACTTACCACCATCAGAAGAGATTTTTTCCTTTGCTGACGATTCCGCAGTGTTCTATAAAGATACTCATTGGTCCCACCTGAAACAAAAGATATTCTAAAATTCTTCAGAGCAAAGCTTCTCTTTAATGTAGAAAAAAAAACATTTTTTATGCCACATAGTAGCTACAAAACAGGACTGCCTGAATGGAACTGTTTGAATATTCAGATGGAGAGTGAGGTGATAGAATTGAAAAGGGTGAATTAAGTGAGATACCTTGCTGTAATAATTGATCCCAACTTACGCTGCGGTGCACAAATGGACTGTTTGGTTATCAAGTTGAGAGCTCTTCTTCTTCTGTTCAAGTTATGTGAAAGTTTTTGTGAAATACATCAGCTTGGAGTACCCTCGTAGAGTCAATACTCGGCTATGAAATCGTGGTAGAAAGTACACATTTGAAAAAATTAGAAGTCATTTAAAAAGATAATTGAAAATTATATACTCCAAGACTATTACTTACCCTTCTGAGGAACTTTATTCTAAGACCCGTATCCTGGATTTGAGACTGTTGTTCTGTGAAAAAATTCTTTGTCAACATTTTAGAAGTGAAAATGCGAGAGACTCAATTATTCATGATCACAATACCAGATGCGCAGAGAATGCTCACATGATTCCTCGAACACGGAAATCTGTTGGTCAAAGATGCTTCACATATTTAGCACCGCGAACTTTCAAAGTTTTGCCACAACAATTGAGATGTTTAACCTCCTTGAAACTCGATCTTACACATCCAAATCTATGGATTTGAAAAATCAATTTTGAATTATTTTCATTTTCATATTAAACGTCATAAATGAACTCTTAGTTGATTCTATTTCAGTTTAAATCGAATTGGGCTGCTTATTAGTTTCGGCTCAATTCGGAATCTCTATTTTTTTGTTTATTTTTGTAGATATATGGGCTCATGAAGCTCTGAAACTGTTGTTGAAAGAATCAGGCACAAGGATTATTCTTTTCTGATTCGCAATGATTGAAGCAATGTATTCTATATTTACGTATTGTTTATAATCATTTTGCCTTTACTATATTCATAACAAGTATAATTATTGTAGAAATATTTTATCAGTAATAAACTTCAATTTGTGAATGGAAAAAATGAATAAAGTTATTATTATTATTGAACGTTTAGGTCAGGTATAGATTGACAGGACAACGATTTTCAGCAAATTTCAGTTTCAGAATTAATGAATAGAAAGTTACGTCCCCAGTTAATCCAATCAATTTGTAGACGAATCATGATGATATATTTCCTACAGAATAATTCGATAGATGTGCAATTCTGAAAGATTTCTGAAACGAACGAAGTTCAACTTTCACAAAAAGCTCTTCTGTTTTATAGGAAAGAAGCATTTCTATCATTCGCAGGAAATCTCACAGAAATAGAGCTAAATCCATCTCTGAACCACAATGTCTGAAGATTTCCGATATGTCTCTTGATAGAGGGAAAACAATCCATTTAGAACTATCAAACCCGGCCCATATTCACGTCAGAGCTTCAATCTTTCGAATTAGGAGGTGATTGGTTATCAATTTTAATTGAAAGGTTCCATTTCCTTCGGAACCGATGAGAATACTTGATTGATTGTAAGCACCTTCTTTTTAAGATGTCGTTATCTTATTCATTGAAACAACCTGAAAAAACTTGCTTGTTAATGAGAAATTTATTGTGTTGACAATATCAATCGGCATATTCATTATACATTATAATGAAGTAAAGTGTTGAGATTTCTTCCGTTCAGTTTGTACTTTATAGATAACATGTTCTATTGCTGATTTGAATATTTCAACATACTTTTATTAGCTTCGCCTGCCTGTTCGTAATGCATTCTACAAACTCACTTTGCATCGACTTCAAAGCATCAGATCAAATTACTAAAGACCGATGACAATACCACAATTAAATAAGTTTCTTTCATCATCCTGACCATGATAAAAATTACCGATAACTTTTTGATTCACATTGTTTTCTGCATGCAGCATAAAGTAAAAGTTTTGTAACTAGTAATAAATATTGCATGCCGTTATTATATTAACAAGATGAAAGAGCAGCGTTGCAGAATTTGTCAATATTTTGTAATTTGTTTTTAATGAAATTTCTTTTTTGGAGATTTAATTTCACTGTAACTGGTTTATATTATTCGTGTAAGATTATTAAGAAGTGAATGTGGAAGGATATATTTTAAGATACCAAAAACGCAAGTCTTCGAAACACTATAAAATGTACTTCGCGCCAAGAAATTAATGCACAATTTCAATATTTCAAATTTATTTTCTGGTATCCAATTGATTATTAACATATTATTTTTCGGTTACGTCCGGATGTATTCCATCAAAATTCGATGCTTTTTGGCGCACATATTGTCATGAGAAATAAACGAAAGAATTTAATTGAGATTTTTCAAGAAACCATCACTTATTGACAAGAGCAGTTGATGATCAAATTTTGAGGTTACCGTTTGTTCTTCTTGAAAATTGTAATTCTCGGTAGTAATGCAACGCGACTCATGAAGTTCGACACCGGCAGAGTGTGCTGAAGAAGTGGTATTAGATTTCCCAAGTTGGACTGTTATTAAGAATTTCCTCTATGAGACAACTGTTCTGTACTGCTAAGCTCCTTCAAATACAGGTTCGACAGAATAGTGGAATACAACAAGAAGATAATGGTTGAAAATGAAGATAGCTTTAAGGACCAGCACAGAATATATTGTTGAAAAAGTACTGTACACGTATAAATTTGCTTGGATGATGGCTGTATATAAAAATGAGTTTGAAGTTTTCTGTTTGAAAAATAACTTTGTTGATGAGTACTAAACTCAGTGAAGGTTACTCTGATACTCTAATACTACTGGTACGAAAACTAACGTAGAAATATTTATAAAGTAAAATCTTACCTACTAGGAATGAAAACCCTTCTATGACTATTTACAATGTAGGTTTTTCCAATACCATGAATATTGGGAATTTTAAGCAATTGTGAACACTGGTCATTTCCTATTTTAAATACTACCTACACAACTATATACAGCCTTTCTAAGAAAGAGTGCAATAAAGGTTTTGAAGTAACAATAAAAATATTGGAATAACATATTTGATACTCATTCTCTTGTTCTTATTTTCATTATCCTCAAATATATATATATATATATATATATATATATATATATATATATATATATATATATATATATATATATATATATATATATATATATATATATATATATATATATATATATATATATATATATATATATATATATATATATATATATATATATATATATATATATATATATATATATATATATATATATATATATATATATATATATATATATATATATATATATATATATATATATATATATATATATATATATATATATATATATATCGTATAGACGTTTAGTCTATAATAAAAATTTGACAGTAAAATTGAAGACCTCAAACTTTACAGTATATGGCAGTAAAAAACTTTGGCATTGTGAGTGAAAATTCGAAAATTGTATTTAAATTTTGGGATTTCCATGTTCTGAAACAAATAAATATACATCGTGTTACATAATAGTATGTCACAACTTGAGAGGGTATATCTACGTTTAATTTTAAGGAAAAAAGTTTATACCATCATAGGTCCGCAGAGGCTTCGCTACGGTGCTACAGGGTGTTGGAAAAAAATTGGTTTTTTCTTCAAAACTCCTGCAGTTTTTAAGATATTCAGCCCAAACTTGAATGCAAGCTATTTTTTACAGCCTCCATCATTACATGTCCTAGATTTTAATGAAATTCACAAGGTGTTTTCTTCTCTTTTGCAGTACGCCACTGATCAGCGTACAATCAATATTCGTCATCTTCGTTCAATTCCCAAACTTTTTTGACACTTTTTCTCGTATCTCCAACCGTTCTCGAGCAAAAAATTACTAAACGATTGTTTGCATTCGCTGAATTGAAAGCACTTGTAATTTAAAAAAATGACTAGTAGGCTTTGATTTGACCGTTGCTAGAGTTGAACCAGTGTCTGCTCGAATTGTCCATTGATTTAACGGTTAGTTTCAAGACTTTTGAAGCTGTAAGAAAAAATTATTTTACTAACGCAGAATGTAAGAAAAACAATGGCTAGGCGATTATATCAGATACGAGTAACACCAGACAGAATTGGCTGATACTCCTCAAACTAAGAGAACTCCAGATAGGAAGCAATGTATTGATTTGAATCCTCATGGAAACACAATAGACGAGGAAGTACTTTCTATTCTACAATTATCCAAATGTGAAAGTAGAGACGATGTTCATATCAGATGCGCTTTCCAAATCGAGTAACACCAGACAGGTGAACATTATCAAATATTTATAGAAGGTTGAGGTAAACTGGTACTTTTACTGCTAAAAATAATTTAAAAGGTGAACCTCAAACTAAGAGAACTCCAGATATTGAGGAAGCCGTTTTGAATTGTATTGATTTGAATCCTCATGTGAGTACAAGAAAAATAAGAAATCGGTTGAATATTTCACATGTTCTAGTTTGGAGGATTCTCCACGACGAGGAAGTACGTTTCTATTCTACAATTATCCAAATGTGAAAGTAAAAGAGACTCAATGTGTTTTACAATGTTCAAGTTTGAACCAAAGAAAATTTTTACAAAAGGTAATTATTGTGAGTTTCTTCTATTCATAACTCATAGTTGTTTCTCAGAAAATTTTATCAAGAATGTTGCATGAATGACAGGTATTCCTCATTGATTTGAAGTTGAAAGTTTAACTGTTATAGGTGTCTGATAGTGGGAAACATGATGTTCAAATATGTAGAAGTTGCATACGAAGTTTCATTTAGTATAACTCACAGAAAACATGCTGCTGCTTATGTGAAACACTTGTAAAATATTCAACTACTACTTGGAGAATGCTATGCAATTTGAAAATTTTTGTTATAGGTAGTTGTACTATAGGTATTTTATATAATTGTGTAAAATATGGAAATATGAAGTTGTTTTAATACAATTTCTTCCTTTCATTTTCATTTCACAGTATATTATAGTTTCATAAAAAATGAATTGAATAGAAGTAAAATTGAAGAATAGACATTTCAATTATGAGAGCAAGTTTACATGAAGCTGACATTCTCGGAATCAACTGACTACTGGACAGTTAAGGATCTAGGAAATTAGCAGTTACAAGAAACAGTTTCATTGAAACTGATATATAGTTAACATCATTGTAGTGTATATGCGTGTTCATAATGAAATTTACAAATTTGTGAATGTTTCAATCTCATTTCTGCTTTTCACGAGAACACTTCGATTTAGAAGATGTTTGTTCGTTCTGGCAAGCAAATTGTGTGAATTTTGGTCAATTTGAATTTATGCAAAATAGTTATGTATAGGGCAATCACATTAGGTGAAATTTCTATGTATTCAGTAGTGTTCCTTTATTTGATTATTAATTTGTCGCTTTTGTCTTTTGGAGACTCTCAAGAAATTCTAATTTGAGGAAAACTTTCATTTCCAATTTCATTGATATACTTGAGAAGTAATTCTTCATTTTGCTGTTTCAAGCATGTTTATTATAACTCATGAATCTTATTCGATTCTTATCTGGTCTAATTCGAATCAGAACTGTCAGGTAAAAATTAGAACGTTGAAACTATAGATCTGCATATATCGATCTTTCTGAAGTATATATTTAATACTTTTGGAACTGAATAAATATTTGGAAATTGGAGAACAATGAGATTTTCCAATTGAATGTATCTCTTTCAATTGGGATAGTAGTGAATAGTGTTGAAATTTGTATGGTTGCTGAGTCAGTATCCATAAAACAATACTGAAAGTTGCGTTACCCTAAAGATGTGTCAGGCAATACGAGAGGGTTTCATTAAGCTAAGAACATAAAAAATGATGAGTATGAATATCAGTCAATATAATGAGCCATTCAGTATAGAAAGAGTTGGATATGAAAAGGCGTTCAGTATATTAGGGGTTTAGTTTATTAGCTGTGTAGATATAAAAGGCGATCACAATGGGCTCTTTAGTACTTATTAAATTAGTTGAAATTGAACGAATTACGAGAAGAATAGCTTAAGATTCACACGTGAGCTATAAAAGCGGAGGTTTTGAAAAAAAAATCACACATAAACAGTTCCGTCTTTGTCAAAGGGAAACACAAAGCACTTTATTAAGGCGTCTTTATAGGGACCCCGAAATTTAGACATAGTCGTTGAGAATTCAAATAGAAAAAATTTTTTTCGCAATAGGTGTTGTTTCATTATTCATTATCTGTGTCGTATTGGTTAAAGTATATTCTATTTCTAAATAGAGTGAATCTCCTGTGATTGATTTTAGAAAGTTAACGTATAAAATCAATGATTAAAATTTTGAATATTTTTTCATTTTCATTTCCATTCATGTATATTATTTTACTCATCGAAATTTTCTTTCTACAGGTGAAGCAAAATTTTTCAGGAGTTTCATAATAAATTTTCACAATGATCATTTGTAGTGTGTATGACAGATAATAAACATGCCATCACAGAAAGAGTTTTTTCTGAATTTTTGTATTGGAATACTCGACTTTTTCAATAGGCCCAAATTTTTTCATTTGAATGAAAACTTAGCCGATCGTTTGGATGATATTCTGATTTTGTTAGGCCGTAATCTGCGGTATATGCATGATAGTACACCTTGCTCATTTCAGTCTTCAACCTCGTCAACATTTGAATGACACATTTCAAGGTCGTTGATCTACCACAATAAATTATGTTGATGAGCTTAATACAGCATTATTGTCAGTTGAGAAACTATAAGAAATAGTTCTCGCATTATTGGAAGGGTTCCGCCTATCTCTTATAGCAGAATATGAAGCATCTCTTGATGCTAAAGAGACACTTCCAACACTTAATGCTATTTTCTCATTAGTTCAGTAGAGAATGAATAAATTACTTCAACTCTTCATAAGGTTATTATTTTCTGACATAAATAATCAAGAAAATATTATTGAAAGAAATAAGACTTAATTGAAAAAATGTAGTTATATATGAATTGTTATGAATGACAACAGCCTACTTTAAATTTTCCAATTCCGAGTTCCTTGAAATTTTGATTGCATTAATTTTTTTCCGAAAAATACGCATTTCACATGAAATCATGAAAGGCATATGAGAATACAAGGTTATCATTAAAAGTGGACTGGAGACATTAATAATACAGTGCGTGAAAATGACACTTCAAAATTCTAACACGCGGGCGACATACTTAGTAAACCTATATCGGGTACGCTGAATCCAGTGGTAACCACCGTTTTTGAAAGTTAGTTCTTGTTTAGGAGATATTCGCCTTTGAAGTTAGCTGATTTTCGTAGGGTTCGTCGCTTATAACTTCAGTAATTCATATGCTTGTAATTCCCAAACCGTTCGGAATATCCCTTCACTGTCTTCGGCAAAGTTTTAGCTATTGTCATGGCCAACAACTTTACCGAATATACCAACATAAAAAACCTCATTCAAACACCGTTCCTTAACAAAATGTCCAAAAAAATTCCATTTCTTTGCCATTTTTTCGTTAATTTTCGTCTAAATAATAGAAAAATCAAGGGAATTTCGCTTTAAAATCTCAAAATAAGAAAAGAAAACACATTTCATATAGTTAAATCAAAAAAATTTAAACGCACAATCATGATTTCAACTCAAATTTCTCACAGATGTCACTGTTAATACGTATTTATTAGTATTGCTGCTACCTATTTTACTATGTATTTATGTGCCATTTTTCATAGTCTTAAATCTGATATTTCTTAATTTGACATTTCTTATTGAAGTTTCTTTGTTTACACAAGTTATATATTTGGTAAAAATATCAAAATGAATTCGTGCAGTAAATTTAATAAATTTTGCTACATTTGTGGATACTATAATGACATGCAAGCGTTCAATTTCTGAAGAAATTGCTGAATCCTACACAAAATATTTCAACCAAACTGAAATCAAAGATGTGAACTGGGCTCCAAAAATCGTTTGTACTGGTTGTGTCATAAGATTGAGTGGATGGAAAAGAGGTAAAATGAAATGATTTATCATTTATTTCAAAATTATATCAATTAAAGCTATTTTTATTACAGGTGAATTCCAATCTATGCCTTGTGACATTCCAGTAATTTGGACAAATCCTCGAGAACATAATCCAGATGACTGTTTTGCTTGTGTTAATGAAATTGTCGGAATGAACAGAGCTAAAAAACGTAAAGTTGAACTCAGAGGAACTCGGTTTGCTCAGTTGCCGTTACCACATTCGGAATCCATACCGAAAAGACCCAGTCCAACAAGAGTACATTCCATCTACTTTTGATAGTATTGGCGAAAGTCTGCATCGATTTATGTACCATCAAATGTATCTCCACAATGTAATCATGCCGAATTTTCTCAAAAAGATCTGGATAAAATTATTCGTCCATTGAAATTATCGCAGCGTCAGTCCATTATTTTGACTCAGGAATTGAAAAAAAAGAATGTCTTAGCACCTGATGTGGAAGTATATGGAGCAATCGGCCTTCATAGACAGTTCACTGCTTTATTCAAATCCATCGAAGAAAATTCATTCCCGTACTGCACTGATATCAAGGAATTGGTATTAAAAATGCATCATGAGTATAAACCAGAAGACTGGCGTCTTTTCATCGATTCTTCCAAAAGTAGTCTCAAGGCGGTTTTGCTTCATGTCACAAACTCAAAAAATAGTGTCTTGATTGCCATCAGCACAAAAACGAAAGAAAATTACGAATCATTGAAAAAAATCCTTGATTTGGTGAAATATGAAGACCATCGTTGGAAGATTTATGCAGATTTGAAGGTGATAACTCTTTTGAGAGGAATGCAGACGGGATATATGAAAAACATGTGTTTTATATGTTTATGGGATACTCGATATGCCGGCGACCAATATGCCAATAAAAGCTGGCCTGTGAGACAAGGGTTTAGATTGCGTCGAGAAAACGTCGTTGAAATTCCACATGTGCCAATCGAAAAAGTGTTGCTTCCATCTCTGCATATCAAGCTTGGGATTGTTTTTCATGAAGGCCCTAGATCCTGAAGGCAATGCATTCAATGAGTTGAAGCGAATTTTCCCAAGATTGAGTGGAATGAAAATAAAAGAAGGTTTGTGTGAAACTATATACGTACCAATCAACCTAACTTATTCAATATTTAACACATATTTTTTCGAATTATTTTATAACAGGCATACTCAATGGACCTGATATTCGACGCTTGATGAAAGGCCAACAATTTAAAAACAGTTTGTCGAATTTGCAGCTCGTTACTTGGGATTGCGTCAAAGGAGTCATCGAAAATGTACTTGGAATTCATCGTGACGAAAACTGGCGCATACACGTTGAAAATATGCTCGTTGCTTTCCGTAACATCGGTGTAAAAATGTCTCTGAAAATTAATTTTTTACATTACCATGCAGACAAGTTTGCCGAACAATCACCATGTGAATCAGATGAGCATGGTGAACGGTTTCATCAGGTGACGGCTAGGCTTGAGCACTGGTATAGTCGAAAAAAACTTGATTCTCTATTAGGAGACATTTGCTGGAATTCACAGCAAGATGAAGATGGAGAAGAAGAATGAACATGAATTTATATGTTTATTTGTTGAAAATTGTTGGAATTGGAATAAAAATTTGAGTTAAAATCATGATTGTGCGTTAAAATTTTTTGATTTAACTATAGAAAATGTGTTTTCTTTTCTTATTTTGAGATTTTAAAGCGAAATTCCCTTGATTTCCTTATTATTCAGACGAAAATTAACGAAAAAATGGCAAAGAAATGGAGTTTTTTGGACATTTTGTTAAGAAACGGTGTTTGAGTGAGAGTTTTTATGTTGGTATATTCGGAAAGTAGTTGGCCATGACAATAGCTAAAATTTTGCCGTAGACATTAAATCAATATTCCGAACGGTTTGGGAAGTACAAGCATATAATGTACTGAAATCATAAGCGACGAACCCTACTAAAATCAGCTAACTTCAAAGGCGAATATCTCCTAAACAAGAGCTACCTTTTAAAAACGGTGGTTACCACTGGATTCAGCGTTCTTGATATAGGTTTACTAGGTATGTCTCCAGCGTGTTAGAATTTTTAACAAGCACAGTGTAATCAAACGGACAAATTAGAACTTTTCGAAAAAGGCTTAGTAAATTAACGAGAAAGGACTGCGGATATCAATCACTTTCCGTGGTGGATAAGTGAAAAATGCTAGCCAGAAAAACCTTGTAGAAGATTTCAAGTTAAATGCTTCTTTCCGGTGAAAAAATTAAAAACCACAATTTACGTCTCCACTTTGAGCTGGCGTATCTGGAAAAGAAGGCCTCAAGAAAAAAGTTATTTCACGAAACTTATAAAACATCCTGTACACCTTACACAATATTGCGTCACGCAATACTCAATACTATGGATATTAAATCGTCGAAGAACCAGAATAAGAGAGTCTTAATAATAAACAAATGTTGCATATGCACATTTCGACGATAAAGCTTCCACGGTGCCATATTACTGGCTAAAAGAAAAATCATTAGAGTACCATCCATTCCAAAAACACTTGGTTACCACGCTTTATTGTTTTTATTCACGAAATCATCTTATAACTATTCGCACAAAAAAAAAGAGCTTTCGTGGATCACAAAAAAGATAAACTGCCGACGATTAAACCATTCCATTCAAAGACATTTGGTCTCCGAAACCGTCGTGCAAGAATGCATGATTTATAACTAGAACCACTTTCACACAACGTGTTCAATACTTGCCGAATAAAAATCGAAAAAGAAAAGAATTTAGCCTACAACAACGAATTTCGAGGCTGATTTATCTCTGACATAGTGTTAACAAAGAAACAATATAATGATCGGCTTGTTCTTCTTTCCATAATCACTAATGCGGTAGGAAATATGCGGCAGGTTCGTTTGTTTTTGTCAGTATTTAATTAGCCAATGTCATCGTAACGATGAGAACGGTACAACCAGTGGTTTACGATAAGTCTTCGCAGTACATCAATATTATCTTCAGCATTCTTTATCTTATCTTTACCAAATTTATTATCTGGTTCACGACAGGTTTTCATTCGGATCTGATTGGGGACAATATCAGGTACCTTTCGTTCGACATTTTTGGGTAAAATTTACAAATTCCTGGGCGTTGTTATCGTTATTGGTTGAGGAGTAATTTGATAGAATTTATTTGAAAGTGTTAGTTTTGGTGACGATCGAATTAATCGATAAATTAATTCTTGACAGTGAAGGAAATGCTCTATTTTTCTCATCCATTTTATTATGGTATTGAATAATTACACGAATGAAAATAAAATGCTAGGCTTTAGCTCCGTAAAATATAATGAATAAAAATATGTTTGACAAATGTTTCGAGTTTCGTTCCGAGAAGGAGAAACTTCAGTTCAGTTAACATAATCTTTGTTCAGGTACCAGTTTTACAACTTTTAACTTTACATCTCTCAATGATTAATAGAAAAAATAGAACAATTTTTGGCTCCTAAGCCGTGATCTGGGGGATCTGAATGTAACCTTATATAATTAAATTAAGTACAATTCGTTTTATCGTCTTGGTGACGAGGGTCTTAACATATTTATTTACAAGATTCTTATAGCTAATCCGGGTCTTCTCGAAGCACCATCCTGGGCCTCTTGTATTTTCTCGGTTCGTCTACTTCGTAGTCTCCTAGGTTGTTCACCAATGGATTTGGGTGGTCGTCAACTGCTTGGAATGCTTTCACCGCTGTCTGATGAACTCCATCACAATCCTCAATGCCTTGTTCTGCACGACTTGGAGCTTCCGGATATGAAATGCCGCTGCATGTCCCCAGACCGTATATGTCATCATGGGCCTGATAATGATCTTGTAGAGCTTCAGCTTGTTCGCTGCGCTTAGGATGCTCCGCCTGTTCATCAGGAGGTACAGAAAGGCTTGGGCTGCCTTCGCCTTGCTCGTGCTGTCTTCAACATGTTGACGCCATGTCAGCCGCCAGTCGAGTGTGACTCCCAAGTATTTGGCCTTGTTGACCCACGGAATGAGTTGTCCGTTCATAGTGATCTGCCCTCGGGGCTACGTCTTCTTCTGGACAGAGAGAGCCGAATTCTTCTCTGGGTTGATGGTGATCAGCCACTTGGTAAACGATTCCTCCAATTGGTCTGCGGCCTCTTGGAGTCTTCTGGTTATCAAGTGGGGGGCTGTCGATCTGGTCATTATAGCCGTGTCATCCGCGGTGTAGATGTTAAGCTGCAACGGCGCTAGTAGTGATCCTTGTGGTACTCCTGCTTCCATCCTCCTAGTGGAAGAGCGGGTGTCTCCTATTCGTACCACGAAAGGTCTATTTCTCAGGTATGACTGGACCAAGCACACCAGGGCAGGTGAGAAGTTTGTCTTCAACATCTTGAAGAGTAGACCTCCATGCCAAGTCCTATCGAACGCCTTTGCGCTGTCGAATAGTGTCATACCGGTTGACTGGTTCCTATTGAATCCATCACTGATGAATTAGATCACTCGAAGAAGTTGCTGTTGTGTGGAGTTGCTTCCTCTAAATCCAAATTGCTCATCAGGGATGATTGAATGGGCCTCCACATGATTCTTCAGGCGTCGCAGGATGATCCCCTCTACAGTCTTGCCGATCAGTGACAGGAGACTGATAGGCCTATAATGCTGTGGAAAAGAAGCAGACTTACTTGGTTTCCTGATGACAATCATATCCGCTGTTTTCCATTTGACAGGAAAGTGTTGGAGACGCAGACTCGCGTTGGTGATTGATACCAGCTGTCCAAGAGCTCGCTGAGGAAGGTTTTTCAGTGCTCTGTTGCTGATCTCATCTGGTCCAGGTGCCTGATCTCATCTGGTTTAGGTGCTTTTCTCTTTTTTTTCGATAGATTACGCTTTTCAGCTCTTCCGTGATGGTAGATTGGATGATCTCCTCGTTATTTACAGCTAGACATCTCCGGACTTCTGATTCAGTTCTCTCTACGTGATCGAGGTCAGCTTCCGCATAGTTCACCGTGAACTGGCTGTCTGCGAAGGCTTCTGCTTTGTCTTAAACAGAGAATACTAACCCTCGTTGTCCTTGTATGGGTGACATGGGTGTCGTTTTTTTGGCGTAGGATTTTGGCCATTCTCCGCAGTGAATGGTCATCCTCTTCTAAAGATTCGACCATGGCGGCCCAGAAATCATTGCGGTGGTCCTCCAAGGCTATCTTCACTTCCGTCGCCAGGCAGTTGTATTCTCGTCGGTGTTGTGGGTCCCAGATTCTCTGGAACCGTCGTCAGGCCCTTTTTCTCTCTCTGATCATCTCACAGATGTCAGCAAGGAGTTTTTCCGGGCGGCGTTTGGTGTCCTTTGTCCCCGTGAACGCTTCCACTGACTGGCGTAAAGCTGTTTCGAATACTCCGACGGCTCTGCCCAGGTTGTCAGTCGACTCTAGCTTGCCCAGAAGTGGCAGGTTCTGTTGGACGTGGTCTGTGAAAGCATCCCAGCATGTTGTTCTGGTCTTCTGTGTTCTTTCCTTGTTTGGTAAGTTACCTAAAAGGAGAAGAACTGGGCTGTGATATGATGTTAGATCGTTGAATGCAGTTAGGTTGTATGAAAGCGATACTTCTTTCATAACAGCGATGTCTAATACATCACCAAGCCCTAAATTGTTATGGTGAGTTGGTTCTGGAGGTCCATCAACCACCAGGTCACCTTCATCAGCGTAGTACCTTAGGATGTTTCCATTCGGGTTGCTCCTTCTGCTGTTCCACGATGGGTGCTTGCAGTTGAGGTCACCCGCTGCAATCATTAGGGAGTCAGCTTCAAACAGCTTATCCAGGTCTGATTGCAGTAGTGGTCGCTGGGGGGCCTTATACACTGAGATTAGTCTCAGGGTTCCTATTGAAGCTGTTTGAATCTCCACTGCTGTCGCTTCTACGTGCTCCAAATTATCACTATCAAATTATCACAATATCAAATTATATAAATGGCAGTTCCTCCTCCTCTTAGGTCCTGTCTGTCATTTCTGTACATGGTGTAGTTGGCAATCTTTGCTGAGGTGGCTTCGTGAAGATGCATCTCACTTATCATGATGACGTCTAGATCCTGCCTCCCAGCGAATTCCTGTAGCTCCAGTCTCTTCTCCCTGATGCCGTTTGTATTCCAAACTGCTATATGTAAGGAAAGATGATTAATTTTCCGTAGAACCATAACGCTTATGATTTGTAGAGAGCCATCACTTCAGGTAGGAAGCCTAGACAGGCCACCTCCATTTCCATTGGTGACTTCACCTTGGTTAGTGCGTCCGATATCTTCTTCGGCACTCTGGAGATTGTGTCCATGTTGATTCTGGTAAGAAATGCTAGGATATAGGCTATTGGTTCCGTCTGAGTGTCCTCTTGTGGTAGTTTTTCACGTGTTCTCTGTGGCTCTGGCTTAGCCTGTTTGGTAGTTGTTCAGGGTGCAACGTTCATTGTAGCCTGAGCCGATGTCGTTGGTGTTACTGTGACATTGGCGTAGCTCCTTCCTCTTTGAACAGAGGCAGCAGTACTGGTGCCTCGGGGTGCTGGTCCTGAAGTGAGTTTGCTTGCAGCCCTTGGAAAGGCTGGGCATCCTCTGTAGAGCTCGCTGGGTGTGGTCCGGTGCAGTTCACGCATTTTGCTGGCTCGTCCTTGGGTCTGGTGCACAACATGGAGTGGTGACCCATTCCGCATTTCACGCATCTGGTGGCGGCGAAGCACTTGTTTTGCCCGTGGTGAAACCATTGGCATTCGTAGCACTGGCTCACCACTGCCTTCTTCCTGGGTGACTCCACGGTTATCTTCATATGGCACACCGTCGTCATTTTGAAGATATTCTTCCCTTCTTGCGTTCTGGGTAGTGTTACCAACACCAGGGGCATGGGTCTCTTGTCCTTGTTGGTAAGGAATGCTGCAGCAGTGGCTGGCACTCCCTGGCTCACTCCCTGGTCGGCGATGATGTCGTTCGTTTTGAGTTCGACTGGTAGTTTCCTCAGAACGGCTTTCAGTGGCTCCTCCTCCTGTAATAGAAAGGTGTGTAAGGGTAATCTCTCTTCCTCCAAAATTTTGGTGATATACCTGTAGTAACCAATGTCCGTTGGTTGGATGCTGATCCCGTCTTTTAGATTCTTCACTTTGAAGAAGCGAATATTTTAGGAGCTGATGAGACTAGCCACGTGGGTCTACGCAGCCTTCTCTCTCAGGATCACGGGGGGCGGGGTCTTCGGCTTCCGGACGTGAGCTGATGTCGACGTGCCAGAGTCCATCTCCTCGTCTTCGACCTCTTCGAATTCCGCGAAGCGGTTTGAAGTTCGAGTCTTGGAAGGCTGGGGGGCTGTCACAGGTTTCTCCTCTGGCTGGTCAGTGCGGCGCTTCTTGCTCTTGGAGAGCACGAAACTATCGCTGGGCTCGTTCGACTATTCTGGGCGGAGATGGGCTTTGGGGCGGCTCTGGATATGGACGCTGGTGATGCGTCTAATTGGCTGATGGGGTTCTTTTTGGCTGCCTCTTTCCGGAGATCAGCTATCCGTTGTTGCACGGCTTCAGCTATCTGGAGTAGGCTCTCCAGACTTCAGTCGTAGATGTTGGACATCCTCCGGCTCTGCAGAAACTGAATATTACAATGCTATTTATACTCAAGAAACATAAGAGAAGAGGGCACAAAGAGAAATCAAGATTGTTGTCAGATTATGTTTCTGAACTGATGAAATTTCTATCAATTCTTTTGAATCTAATCCCCTGTTTTGTTATCTGAAAGTAAAATTTAGGATTCTGTGAAATATAGTAAATATTATATATTCGAACAAGTACTGATAGACTTCTTACTATTCTTGAATTCATTTTACGCTACGATACAATTCACTACGGAAATTGAAAATATGCATGAATCACTTAATTTCGTAGATATCTAAATTATAAGAACAGATAATCATCTTGCATTCAATATTTATTGAAAACCAAAGTTCACTGATACCTTAATCTTAACAGTAGATCTCATCGACATAAAATCAGAATGTCGGATTCATACATTTGTGCATAGATAACTAACGTATCCCCTTCAAAGAAAATACTCTGAAGAAGAAATTAGAATTTTGAAAACATTTACGTCGGATAACGGGTATGACGATATCATCCCAGACAAATTGATAGCAAAAAAACAACAAAAATTATTCTCGACTTGGGTTAACCCACCCTTCTGGTTTATAACTCAATAAAATAACACAGACTTAATTATATCCCACAAATAAGTACTGAACTATGCCACATATTAAAACAATAAAATCAAGATAGTAGGTACTAATAAGAAAAATCTATGTACACTTTTGGCCAATAACAAAGATCGATATGATATTGGTGAAAAAAGGGTATATATAAATCATCTTGTAATGATTACCCCTTTTTGTATAGCTCAATCTGATAATTCCATCAATATAGGAGTAGACGAGCATGAAAAATCAATAATTCACAATAAACTGGTTTCGATGAGTAAACAAAATGTACATTAACTGTTTTGTTTTCAGAGTGATTCGATGAAATTTTGATTTTCTATCTCAAACTTATCCATCGTTTGTTTCGAACATTTTTAATTTATTATGGTTCATTTTGGGTAGTCAATGGGTTATGTTAGTTTTTGATATTTATAGTTTTGTGTATTTTGTCGAATAGTTTTTCTTTTCTGGACAAACACTATAACTTATACTATGAATCATAGATACCATACTACAAACTGAATTAGTTGGGGTGGATTAATATAAGAACAATTGGGTTAGTAAATAGGCACAACCGCTCTCATCTTATGAAAACTCAAACACACTCCGCTTTAGCGAAAACGGAATTTCAATATCTGCCGAAATAATTCTTGATTTCAGCCTCTTTTGGAACCACAAAAAAAAATTCTCTGATATCGTGTAACTAAATCAAACCAAATTCTAGTGATCTATCGTCAATTGGCACTAGATATCATTTTCAAAATTCTAATTCTCCAAACGGTTATTGACCTTAGATACTTCAAATCCTGCCAAAAACCCCGGTTTATGGTATATATTTTTTGATACGACGTAGTAATTATTTGAATAGTTATTATGATCAGATTTAAATTCATATTCAACGAAATTGGGACTCCAGAAAGAAAAAATACATTGAATATATTTCGACATATTGGTCTTTCTCATTGTATTTCCGGAAATATTAAAATATTAATATTTGATATATCTGTTGAGCATGCGCATAGAACCAAATTTCACTCAGATCATCTAAATAATGAAGCAGGAGTTCTACATGGGTCCATTTTAGGACCTGTGTTATTCGTTCTATAGTTTAATGATATCAACGCAAATACTGATTATGGTCTTCCCCTGCATGTGTTGTGCCTGCCACTACCCCTAGAAAGAAACGTAGAGAAAAATATATACCAGTTATATCATTGGTTCTGTAAAAATTCAAAGACCAACTACATCATCTTTAAACACTACAAAAATTAATATTACAGTAACTCTCAGTGATGC
This sequence comes from Cryptolaemus montrouzieri, assembly GCA_013387265.2. Taxonomy (NCBI): domain Eukaryota; kingdom Metazoa; phylum Arthropoda; class Insecta; order Coleoptera; family Coccinellidae; genus Cryptolaemus; species Cryptolaemus montrouzieri. Next base: position 35,539,667 of record JABFTP020000185.1, on the reverse strand, counting down.
GAGACTAGAAAAAGTGTAGGATACGCGGTTCTTGCGACATAAACGATTACCTTAATTGGAGGATTTAGTGTGACGAAGTATGTTCTCACCTAGACTTCGCGTATTTTCTATTCACGTGTCCTTACATGTGAACTGCTCTTGAATGTATAAAACGAACTCTAGGCTACTTTCTCAATATGGGTTCATCTCTCCAGAAAAAAAATAACAAGGTGTATTGTGGGCATCTCATAGCTAACATCATGAAGACCTCACTTAAAATCATTAGGTCTTTTAGCAAGATGTCCTTATTCTACCTAATTTTAGGTTGGAATTTGGAGAGAATATCTGATGTATTTGGGTGAGAAATTTTTGAGAACTTCTTCGGAAATGAAGATCTATTACTGTTATCACTTATTATCGTGGACTTATGCACTATCTCAGCTGTTAGCTGGATATGATTTACCCCTCCCAGATTCAGCAATCAAAGGAAATAGGTTCGATTACAATATACTAGACATAAATTTCCCAACTAACCTACATGTATTAAGAATTACAGCTTTTTGCATTTCTATATATGTATTCTTATGCAATTCTAATTTCTTAAGCCTATCATGCAAAGTTTTGGGTATTAAACCATTCGAGGATACGATGGCAGGAACAATATCTAATTTCTCGAGGTGCCACATCTGCTTGATCTCAATAGCAAGGTCTGTGTATTTGGACTTCTTCTCCTGGAACTTGTTCAGCACGTTATTATTATTCGGTATGGCGGCATTCACCAGCATTGCTGTCCGGCCTATTATTCGTCACCATTCTGTCAGTGATAACAGGCCTACTGTGGTATAATCTGATAGAGTCATTTTCCAATACGGGCTCCGGTTGATACTTGTAATATGGCTGGAAGGTATTCAGAAGTCCGTACTTGTGTGCAAGTTTCTGATGGAAAATGTTGTACACTTGATTATGCCTGTGAATATAGTCCGTATTGGCCAGTTGTTCGCATCCGGACGTAATATGCTGTATAGTCTCCGATCTTATATGGCATTTTCTACACTTATCTGTTTGTAATGTTCCATCCTTCATAATTAATTTTTTGTAGTTGTTTGTAGCGATCATTTGGTCTTGGATGACTATAAGGAGTCCTTCTGTTTCCGGGAATAATTCTCCTTTCATCAACCATTTGTTGGAGGCTTCTTTGTCGATGTGTGGTTGATTAATCTCATGGTGATGTTATCCATGCAATTCCTTTCCTGACCATTGCTCTTGTTTTTCAGTATCTGATAGGAACGGTAGATTCATCAGGTCATCTCTGGTAGCAAGATTTAGAGGTGTATATCCCTCATCATCCAACGATATCACTCTATGGAGGTCAGAAGTGAGAACTTTCGCTAAGAAGAATTCTCTGAGATTTTTTATCAGTTCAGTGTGTAAATTGACAACATCTATTAATCCGCGTCCTCCTTCTTTCTGCTTCAAAGTTGTTCGTATCACAGACGATTTTGGATGATGGTTGTTGTACTTTGTTAGCATCGTTCGGGTCTGCCTTTGAATATCATCCAGTTCTGTCTGTATTACTATATATTCTGTTATTATTATTATTGTTATTATTATTATCGATATTCCTCCTAAGGTGTATCGCGCTTCCTCTAAGGGAGACATTCACTGAACCCAGATATCTTCGATATGAAAAGGATTCAGCTCTGATATGACCGTTTCCAGGTTTTCAGGTCTTAGTCGGGTGTTGACGCGATGTTGTCATAGAATAAAATAGAAATTTATTCACTCCAGCATGTATAAAATTTGGTCACATTCATGTATATAACAGACATAACAATGACAACAAACAAGAAATGCATCCCAGACAGGGGTTGAGCTTGTCAACTCAGGAGAAGTATTCAAACATTCGCAATACAACTTCATCCTCTAAAAACTCAGTTACGCTATAGTAAGCCTTTTTGGCAAGAAATGATTTCAGGTTTCGTAATGATCTATCATTATTTAATGACTTATAACTAGTTGGGATTTTTTTCTGTATATAAAAAAAGTTATTGAAAAGATCATTATTGGAAACAAAAGTGACTGACTGCCGAATGAATATCGAAGGCAAGGTAAGTATTTGATACTGTATGAAATGGTTCTTGCATGTATCCGTCTGCCTCAAACCAAAAATTCTTCTGAGGCACCTCTTTTGTAGAACAAAAACTCTCAAAGCTTCCACTGAATTCGCCCACAAAATCGCCCCATACTGCTTCCCCAGGATGCAGTGCATAAGCACAGGCATATTAATATGCCTGGAAGGAATCCAACATGACAACCGTTCTTGAAAAAATTGCTAAGGCATAGCTACACCGTGATAGAACGCTCGCCACAGTACCCACATGCCCTCTCCAGTCCAGCCTGCTATCAACTTGCACTCCAAACAACTTCACACCCTTCTTCGGGGCCACAACGAGACTATTAGAGGCAATTGTCTCATCTGCAGCATCTTCTGTTCTGAATGAAAACTTAACAATTTGAGTTTTTCTTTGTTCATCGTTAAGTTATTATTTTTGAACCAATTATCTAGATGAGTGATTGTGTTCTCTATTTCTTCATTAAGCAGAGTGTCGTTATCTTCACTGAACGCTACTGTTTTGTCATCGGCATACATTGTCATTGCTTTAATGACCACCCTGGGTGTCGGCAAGCCGCTGCAATTTAATTATCATTATTTCAAAATATTTCAACGCACTAGACTACTCGTCGGATTGCGTGTTGCAGTACGCAGTAGACACTTCTGTGCAATTTTCAACGTGACATTCCGAATTTGATCTTCAGCTCTCGAAGATTACGCTTATTTCGCTATTTGAGTTTTCGAATATTTTCCCAAATTTTCTCTACTTGAGATCCACAATTTGTTTTATGTTTACGGCTTGTGTAAACCGCAAAGACTATTAGTGCTATAAACTATAGAAATTCAGTGAAATTTCGCACCACAAATTCAAGAAGATTGGATTCACAAGATCAGCTGAGAGTACTCTCAAGAAGTCCATCCTCAGAACAACGGTGAGTTTTCTAGTGCGAGTATTTTTTGTTTTGTCTGTTTTTTTACATCAATCTTTTTTAATTCAAAAGTACAGTCCACAAATTTTCTCTTAACTTAAGAGCTACCGCAACATTTTTTGGTACTTCGGACCGAAGCGCTTAGTTTTTGGTTTCACCGAATTTTCATTTGTTTGAATATTTCCATTCTCAATAAAGAAGGTTGTGTAAATTATATGCAGATAATTCAATTTTTAAGTCGATTTATTTCATTCATTTATCGCTGCGCCATATGTGTAGTTGTTATTCCGCATTTTTTTGTGTGGCTTTTCGTTTAGCAGTGTTTATTTCGCTTCTTCGTTGGGAGGAACACTCATCAGCGTTCTGTAACAAGGGATCTTTCTTCATTCTCGAGTCTTAGTAATTCGCAAATATTATTCTAAATTAATAATCTTTCATATTCATTTTCTTTCTTCGAAAAATGTCGAACCTTAAGATGAAAAGAGCTAAAGCTTATCGTAATACAGCGATCACTGAAATTCAGTTGTTACTAAATTTTGCAAAAAGAGCGGAATCTGATATAAATCAGTACAATATTTTCAAAGCTAGATTTTCTGATATAGAAAGAATTCGTGATGAATTTGATCATCAAAATACTACCATCGTTGATTTAATACTCCAAGATGAAAATAGTGATATAACCTTGGAAGATACCTTAAGAGAGGATTTTTGGCTGATTATTATTGCGTTAAAGCAATTTATGATACAATAACTTCAGAAATTAGTAAATCTGATACTGTTCCAAATTCATCTTCCTCAAGTTCAAAATTACATGCGAATGTGAGGTTACCAAAATTAGAACTCAAAGGTTCGAGGGTGATTGCACCCAGTTTCCAACATTTATTGGCTTGTTCAATGCACTAGTCCACAATAACGCTTCTCTAAGCAAAGATGAAAAATTTCATTATTTAGTTTCTTCGCTTAGCGGACCTCCTTGAATCTAATTCAACATTATGAATTTTCCGGAGATAATTATCAATCCGCATATGATTCTTTGGTTCAGCGGTACAACAACAAACGATGGCTCGCTAAATGCCATTGGCGTCGCATTGAGGGAACAGAGAAAATTAAATCAAACGTTCCTAACGCTTTAAGAAATTTACTTGATACTTTTCAAGAGAATATATGCGCTTTAAGAAATTTGAAGTTTCCGACAGATGAGTGGGATTTTATTCTGCTTATGATGCTTTACGATAGGTTGGATGATGAAATAGTTTCTCGATTTGAACATGCTTATGGTTCCACAGAGGTTCCAAAGTATATTGATCTCACACAATTTCTTGAACGCGAGTGTATTGCTGTAGAAATGTTAGGCGACAAGAAGATCGTTAAAAGTAATTTTAATTCTCAAGTAACTGACAGTACTAGATCAAAACCAATAAAAAATAAAATGTCGAATTTTTTTGTGAAGAACTCAAGCAGTACTAATAAAGGTGGTTTCTCCAAGTGTCCAGTTTGTAGAGGAGACCATTCAATTTTCAAATGTAGTGATTTTCTCAAAATGAAACCTTTTGAACGATATAATTTAGCACGAAAACTACATTTATGTTTCAATTGTTTGTCAGACTTACATGATATTCGTTCATGTAAATCTAAATCAACTTGCCGTAATTGCGCTTTGAAGCACCATACATTTCTACATTTCAAACAAGAGGAAGGTGTGAAACCAGAGAGTGAAAATTCGTCTGCAATCCCTGAAAATGAATCAGTGCCTCAACCACAAAGCTCAAAATTTTCTGGAGCTGGTGTTCTCAGTTCTAAGAGAAAATCTTACTTCCTATTAGCTACCGCCCTTATAGACATAGCAGATTCTAACGGCGTTTATCATAAAGTCAGATGTCTTATCGATTCTGGCAGTATGACTTCTTTCATCACAAAAAAGACAGTTTCTCGTTTAGGTCTTAAAACCGAAAATATTTGTTTGGAAGTTACAGGTTTGAACTCTTCCAAATCATGTACAAGTAGCGGATTAGTTACCCTTACTTTGAAACCGGTTGATCAAGTTACACCTATATTGTTTACTAACGCTTCAATAATTAATGAAATTACAGAAAGACTGCCTACTTTGCCTGTACCTGCAAATGTAGCTGATGAATTTAAAACTTGAATCTTGCCGACAAATCTTTTTATATTCCTGGTCAGGTTGACGTTTTACTTGGCGCTGATATGTTCGCAAAAATTCTGCTTGACGGCCAGATTACTGGTTCAAATGGCATCACTGCCTTTAATTCGATTTTTGGTTACATTCTTATGGGAAGTGGACCGGACTCTCCACAAAATTCTATAACGTCATTCTTTTGTGACATTAATTGTCAGGTTGGTGACAGTTTATTGCCGAATATTTTGAAAAATTTTTGGGAGATCGAATCTGTGCCTTCAGCAAGCACTCGTTCTCCAGAGGATAATTTTTGTGAAAAATTGTTTGTTGACAATCATAAACGCGACTCATCAGGCAAATATGTAGTTTCCTTGCCTTTTAAATCAGATATTTCTAATTTTAACGGCATGGAAGAAATCGCTTCACGAAGATTTATTTCGTTAGAACGTAGACTTTTGAAAGATCCTCTTTTATATGAACAATATTCAGCTTTCATGCGCGAGTATCTTGACTGCGGACATATGGAAGTTGTACCTGAAAATTCTATTAGCCAAAACCCATATTATTTAATTCATCATTGTGTTTTAAAGCCTACCAGTGTTCACACAAAATTGCGTGTGGTGTTCAACGCAAGCGCAAAAGCTCCGTCAGGATCATCTCTTAATGATAATTTGTTAACTGGTCACAAACTACAAGCGGATATAGTTTCAATTCTCTTAAAATTTCGGCTTCATTCATATGTATTGTGCGCTGATATTAAGCAGATGTACAGGATGATTTGGATTGACTCTTGTCATTACGATTTTCAAAGAATTTTTTGGAGATTTTCTGTTAACGATCCTTTAAAATTTATCGTTTGAAAACGGTAACATACGGTGTTTCATCTGCACCTTTTTGGCGTTGCGGTGTTTGTCTCAGTTGGCACATGATGAAGGAAATAACTTTCCATTAGCGGCAAAAGTATTGCGAGAAGATACTTACATCGATGATGTTGTGACTGGCACCTCTTCTCTGGAGGAAGCCAAAATCTTACGAACCCAATTACTCCAATTATTTGAAAAGGCAGGATTTCAATTAAGAAAATGGTCGAGTAATAATCTCACCCTAATAGAAGATCTCCCCGAATCTATGCGCAGTATGCATCCTTTAGATTTTGGAACTGAATCAAATTCCTTATCTTTTAAAATATTGGGATTGTTGTATAATCCCTCAAAGATATGTTCTCATTTTCTGTTGATTGTCATGACAACGCAATTTGTAGTAAAAGACAAATTTTATCACAATTAGCTCGGATATATGATCCATTAGGCTTTCTATCGCCAGTAACTTTCTTGATAAAATATCTCATTCAACGGCTCTGGATGTTCGGTTCAAATTGGGATGATGAACCCCCAAATGAAATTTTACGTGTTTGGAATCGCTTTAAATCTCAAATGCAATGCTTGTCTGAATTTTCTATTAAAAGACAACTATTAACCACTTCGCCTCTCGCTATTTTTTGAATTACATGGTTTCTGCGATAGCTCCGAAAAAGGTTATTGTGCTGTTTTATATATGAAGACTGTTTGTTCGGATGGCAATGTTTCTGTAAATTTTGTTATGTCAAAGAGTAAAGTCGCTCCTCTGAAAAAATCTCCATACCACGATTAGAACTATGTGGTGCAGTTCTTCTCGCTAAATTGTTCGATTTTGTGCTTAGAATTTTTCTAATAAATTAACTTTTTCAAGCATTCGCGCTTGGTCAGACTCACAAGTGGTATTGGCTTGGCTTCGTTCACCGTCGTATAGATGGAAGAATTTTGTTGCAAATAGAGTTGCGTATATACAGGAAAAATTCCATTTGCTCACTGGAATTATGTGAACTCTGACAATAATCCCGCTGATATTGGAACCCGAGGTATTTTTCCTTCAGAAATTATTAATAATGAATTTTGGTTGAAGGGTCCAAACTTTTTATCTGAATCAAACTATCAGTGTGTTTTCGATGAACCTTCTGAAACCTCAGTATCGAATGATGTGAATAGTGAGGAAAGAAAAATTTCTTTAATTACATCTACGCAAATAGAACATTTTTGTGAAGAAATTTTAAAATCATTCTCCAAATTTTCAACTTCATTACGCATTTGTGCTTATGTCTTGCGATTCGTGCATAATATTTCTCATGTTAAGGAAAAGCGCCATGGTCCTCTCTCTACTGCAGAACTTCAATCTGCTATAGTAATCTTTGCGAAACATACTCAGCAATTCACATTTTCTAACGAACTGTCGATGGAAAAATTTCCAAAATTTTTGAGAAAACTCAAGGTTTTCAAAGATAATGACGGTTTGCTTCGTGTAGGAGGACGACTAAAATATTCTGATCTTCCTTATAACGCAAAACATCCCATCCTTTTACCAAGAAATAGCTTATTGACCGCACATTTAATAAACCACTATCACCAAAAGTATTTCCACGTCGGACCACGCCAACTACAGTTTTTGTTAACGCAACAATTTTGGATATTGTCTCCAAGGAGAGCTATCAACTCTGTATTATCAAAATGTATAAAATGTTTTAAGATGAAACCGACGGCTTATCAACCTCCTATGAGTGATCTGCCAAAATCCAGATTCTCCACAGTAAAAGCTTTCTTACATTCCGGATGTGATTATGCAGGTCCGTTTACTATAGCTCCGATGAGAAAATATCGAGGACAAAAAACCTCGAAAGCGTATATTTGTATATTTGTCTGTCATTCTACCAAGGCTCTGCACTTGGAATTGGCGAACGATCTATCCTCCGAGTCATTTTTAGCCGCTCTTCAAAGATTCGTTTCTCGAAGAGGCCGTTGTACGGATCTTTACTGTGATAATGGAACTAATTTTGTGGGCGCAAATCGCGAATTAATCAAATTGTTGAATGATGCGGCTGAGCAAGAAACTATTAAATTTCATTTCAACCCGCCATCAGGAAGTCATTTTGGTGGACTTTTTGAGGCAGCGGTTAAATCAGTGAAAACGCACCTTTTCAGGGTCATTGGATCGCAGATTTTAACATATGAAGAATTTTACACACTTTTGACATTGATTGAATCAATTCTCAACTCACGACCTCTCTGTGCGGTAGGTTCTGATCCAGATGACATGAATTGTTTAACGCCTGGTCATTTCTTAACATTAGAACCGCTCACTGCCATACCTGTTCCAGATATGACAATTGAACCGATGAGTCGGTTGTCTCGCTGGAAACTTTTACAAAATCTCCATCAGCATTTCTGGTCGAGATGGCGAAAAGAATATCTGCACACTTTGCAGCAAAGAGGTAAATGGCTCAATCCTGCTACACCAGTTGATATAGGAAAATTGGTTCTTATAAAAGCTGATAATGTTCCTCCCAATCAGTGGCGTCTGGGTCGTATTGTTACACTCTTCAAAGGGGGTGATGGAGTTTCGCGAGTGGTTGAGGTGAAAACTCGTGATGGTGTTTTTACAAGGCCTCTTGTGAAGCTGTGTCCGCTACCTGATAGCGATTAATATATTTTTTTTTTCTTTCATTAACATAAATGTTACATATGTGTACATATCTGCATATTAGTTTCCACAACATTCCTTTATCAATTTCATATTTTTTTCTTTCTCCTTTGATTAAAAAATGCTAGAGCATTTTTGGGGGGCAGGAAATGTTGCGGCAAGCCGCTGCAATTTAATTATCATTATTTCAAAAATATTTCAACGCACTAGACTACTCGTCGGATTGCGTGTTGCAGTACGCAGTAGACACTTCTGTGCAATTTTCAACGTGACATTCCGAATTTGATCTTCAGCTCTCGAAGATTACGCTTATTTCGCTATTTGAGTTTTCGAATATTTTCCCAAATTTTCTCTACTTGAGATCCACAATTTGTTTTATGTTTACGGCTTGTGTAAACCGCAAAGACTATTAGTGCTATAAACTATAGAAATTCAGTGAAATTTCGCACCACAAATTCAAGAAGATTGGATTCACAAGATCAGCTGAGAGTACTCTCAAGAAGTCCATCCTCAGAACAACGGTGAGTTTTCTAGTGCGAGTATTTTTTGTTTTGTCTGTTTTTTACATCAATCTTTTTTAATTCAAAAGTACAGTCCACAAATTTTCTCTTAACTTAAGAGCTACCGCAACACTGGGTAACTCATTAGTGTAGACTATGTATAGCAGGGGTCCTAGTATCGATCCCTGAGGGACGCCTTTAATCATTAAAATTTCTTTTGATTTTTAAAACATTTCCCTTCCTGTCTATATCTATGACACATTGTCTACGATTAGTCAGATAGGACCGTAAGAGATTCAGAGCAGGTCATCTAACCCCACATTTTTTAAGCTTCTCCAGCAGTATATGATGTTTTACCCTATCAAAAGCCTTGGACAAGTCTAGGCACACTGCTGCAGTTTGCTTTCCTGTTGTCCAGAGACTCAAGTATTGACAGAACTATCTAATAGACTGCCCTGATTGTTGTTCCTCGTCTTCTGAATCCATTCTGGGCATACGACAGTACAAGGAACTGCTCCAAGAGGGATATGAGTCTATTAAAAATTACTCTTTCAATTATTTTCCCAATGTTCGGTAAAAGAGAAATTGGTCTATAATTATTGAGGAAAGTTTTATCACCTGATTTGAAGATTCGTTTGATTAATGCATTTTTTAATTTTTCAGGATATACGCCTGTTATCATAATCTTATTCACAATGTGGCTGAGTGGAACTGAAATCAGACTTGACAATTTCTTTAGAAAAGAAACCGGCACCTGATCATCACCAACTGACTTGACATTCTTCAGAGTTTTAATGCATGAATGAATCTTCAATGGATCTGTTGGAAACAAGAAAAGGGTCTTGTCATTGCGTTCAACCAAGGATAAATCCACTTGACTTTTGCTATTGACATCTGGACACATACTTGCAAAATAGTCATTAAAATTAGTTGACACCTCTTCCGGACTCATTCCCTGATCCATGAAATAAATCACTAGTTATTCTGTGATTTGTATCTTCACTCTCCTGAGCAATTTCATTTTCATGACATTCCAAGTAGCTCTTATTTTATTATCAGAATTGTGTATGTATTGTTCATTGCTCATAATTTTGTAGCATTGATGACTTTTTTCAGAATGTTTTTATATTCATCAAAAAAAGCATCTGATACTAATTCTTGATTTTTCAGGTTATACAGTTCTCTTTTTCTTTTGCATGATACCTTTATACCCCTTGTTATCCAACGTGATATTGTGCTTTTTCTCAACATAACCATTTTTGGTGTGACAATGTTATTCATATCAGTATGAAGTTTATAGCTGAAGCAATTGTAGGCCTCATCTGGATCATCACTGTCGGGCACCCCCAACCAGCTCTCATCCTCCAATATACGATAGATACTCTGCAGTTTATTTTCTGTGAATATTCTTATGGTTTTATAAGAACTCTTTTCTTTGCCTGTTTGCTGACTTTTTTCAGGAATTGAAATTTGAACATATTGTCCCTTGTGGTCAGACAGAGCAGTGTCCACAACGGTACTATTATTTAAGTCAAAGCTTGTGAATATATTGTCCAATGAAGCATTCCTCTAGTTCGCTCAAATATATTCTGATGAAGGTTAAAACTCAAGAGTAAATCAGTAAAAATCTTACCCTCTATATCATCTGTCAACAGCAGATCAAAATTGAAGTCACCATATACCATATACTTCCTGACGGTTCTAGCTGCCGCCTACAGTACCGCTTTCTGTATGGGTTTGTACAGATGTTCGTTCAGTCCCAGTTTCTTGATATTCGTTCTCGTAAGTTCTTCGATATAATTCCAGTTGTGGACATTATCATTGGAGGTGTTTGAACGGATTCCATTTTCCACTATTTTGTTGTGCTTTCTTATAGGCCTCAATGCTTCGCAATTTTTTCGGCATGTTTCAGCTCCAAATTGTTGTTGTTGGGAATTGCCACGTTACAGCAGTTGGGGGGGATAAAAAATCAAAATATTTAGTAGTAGTGAGAGAAAAAACATCTCCTTACATTTTATTCCAAATTCTTGAAGACATTCAGAAAAATGAAGGTATATATAATAATTCAAAAACCATTCAACAAAAAGGCATGTTTCAATACGTCTCTGAATTTCAATTAAAAAGTGCCGTTGAATATTGAAATAGTTTTCACTCAACTTTGATAGCTACCGAGATATTGGTATATGAAAATATTTTCTATATTTTCTTAAACCGCTACAGATCTTTATACAACTTCTGAATATTATCATTAGTAATAACTAATAATCAATAGATGTGTTGAAGGCAGCCGTCGTCATCAAGGTCCTTATTATCACCTATACCAAACACGAAAAATTACTGCTTTTTCGATTGTCGATAATAAAATAACATTCAAATTAGTAATAATAACTAGGATTGGAACAATCTTGGATGCCAATATAAGAGAAAATTATTGATAATGAGAAGTATACTCTGCTGGGGAAATTTCAAAATTTTAGTTACAGTATACCTGATATAAAATAAGATGAAGACTTGTTACAAATTAATACCCTATTTCTTTTAAGAATATGATTATTTCTTTTCTAATGTGTCAAAATAGTTACGAGATATTTTTGTTGATATGTTCATTCACTGAAAATGTTTGATTGAAACACTTTATATATCATAATTAAATTTTATTATTAATTAAAACAGTGTTCTAGTGTGACTTATTAAAAAAAACAAATAGGATGGTAACGAAAGTGAACAAATTGTAGATATTTTTTGAAATTTTTGCTATATTTTAATGAACACATAAATACCAACGAAAAATGTTACACCTCATCATTGTATAGTCTGCCTACTTTCATAATTCATGATCAATATTTCTAAATTCAAAAATGTCTTCCCAAAATTTCATCCGATCATGAGCTGGTTTGACTTTAGACTGCAGATCTTCACCGATTTCTATGTAAGATTCTTCTTCTAACGTGAACGGTTTCCATAATACTGGGAGTAGTGGGTCCTGTTTCGAGGAATTAGGGTTTCCATATTTAGCGAAATTGGTCCATAGTTTACAGAATCTTCTTATTCCAATATCTTCGGGGCTGTTGGGTGTAATGTTTTCATGTAATTGTGTTTTGAATAGATAACCGAGATCATCTGCATGAGAAACACCTGTAAGAAAATACTATGGTGATTAAGAATATGAATTCTGGAAATAAATTGATAACAAGTTTTTTAAATGACTTGGATAACACGTTACTATGTGATATTTTATTTTAATTACGTGAAATGTTTCAATAAATTAACGCAAAATGTGGTTATGAAGTCCATAGACGACCAAAGCTTTGCGCAATGTGGGTCAATAATGTCGTACAATATTTAGATTAGTAAATAATGTTGCATCATATGGAGACGATATTGAGGGTATTATGTAATATGTTGCATGATAGCGAGCACAGACAGGCCATCATACCCGCAATATATTTGGCAATACATGGCAAGAATTAGTTCCTGCTAGAATGTTGCGTAGTTGAATGATACTGGAATTTTCTTGGGTGTTGAAAGTTATAGTCCGTGCTTTTATTCCTTCACTTTGAAGCTCCGAAATTATGGTGTTTGAGTCTATTGTGATGTCAGTCAAAAATGCCAAATCAGTCAGCCATTTTTCGCTTTTCAACATCCGAGTGTCATTACCTCTTTCGTCTAGAAAAGCTCTTATTTCGGGCAATAATGCTAGAAACCTTTTTAGGAATTTTCCGCGACTCAACCACCTGACGTCCGAGTGAAGAACTAAATCAGTGTGTTCAGCTGACTCCCTAATCTTCCAACTGCAACTTAAAGAGCCGCCGTTGCAAGCTACGTGCATGGATGGAATTCACAATTTTTGTTGCAATGCCCATAATTTCCTCCGTGTTTAAAACTTTTGAACACAAAACTTGTTGATGTATAATGCAATGAAATGAAAAAAATGAAGGGAAATCGTCATTAGCTCGACATAATGCCATAAAACATTTTTTTCCAGTTATTGCTGATGTTCCATCGGTTGTAATGCACACTAATTTATATATTATAGCTTGAAGTTTTTCACAAAATTTGTCGAAAATTCTTCCTTAGCCAACATGACATTGAATACTACCTGAATTAAAATACACAGCTGGTCAGTGTCTGTCATATCGGTGGATTCGTCGAACTATGAAGAAAAGTATGTACATTTTATGATATCATGTTTTAGTTTATATGCCATGTACTAACTCATGACTTCAATACGTTATGTGGCAGTCGGACGAAATAACCGAAGTTCTCTAATAGCAGACATGGTTTCTGTTTTATTCATCAAGTCTCCAAATAAAGTCTCACCCGCTTCAATAAATGCTTTCTTCACAACCGATCCATCTTCGAATGGCGAGCGACCTTTTGAGCACCCCTGCAATACGCTAAATCTAAAATGAAGTGTGTATTCACTTTCGTAACGTTCATCTGTTGACGGCAGTTGATGGTATATTGAATAGATGGAAACATATTTTCCTGCTTTGGAATGTTCGAGTCTATCAATAGAATCTCTATAGAATCTCCGTGAACTATGGGACAGAATACAGTTCTCTGACAACATTAGGTAGACGTCTAGGGTGAAAAGAATAAGATGTAATGTCGGTTCATCATTTTCAGGGTTTTGTACCTCGAAAAATTAACTGTTATAGGATCGTTGTCCGTCGGTCTGTCAGACGATTCCCTAACGAACACGTGTAAGTAAAGAGTAGCACGCATTTATCATAGACCTTACGTTTGAGGGGAAGAGCCATACCAGACTTGAAAACGTCCCTCAGCTTTCCAAATGCTGCTCACACCAGCCATATCCATCTGTCTATTTCGGGCGTTTGATTGCCACTACTGATAGATATTCAAATGATGGAATCTGCTCCACATGTAAACTATCGATGGATATAGGCTGGCTCACAACCAGGTGGGTAATTATTTATGTTCGCGACATGTTTATCTCCAAGCGTACCTTATAGGATTCTGTGGCTAACTGAAGGATCATCTCTTTTGCATATTCAACCGAATTTGACATATTGGGAGTGTCGTCTGCAGAACGAAGATGATTTAGATGTTCTCCATCCACGTTAATTCATCTCTTCTCCCAATTTACTCTCTTAAACATGTATTCCTATAAGTTGGTGAATAGTTTCGAGGACAACGTGTAGCTTTGCTTCACTCCATGCTCAATCTTGAATTCATTAGTGAGTTTATGAAGAGAGACTTGTGAGGTAGCTTGCTCGTGAACATTTTACGATATTTACGTATTCAATATCGATTCTTTAGTCGATTCAAGACTTTGAGTATTTTTAGTAGTTTCACTAGGTCAAAAGCTTTTTTATAATTAACAAAAATTACTATTAATTGCAGATTGTATTTAATGCTTTTTTCGATTAAGATCTTTATTGCTTGAAGGTGGTCATATAGCCAGCTTTTTTTCTGATTGATACGGGTCTAACTTTGTTTGACGATTTGTTAATATTTTAGTGAATGATTTATATAGATGTGCAAGCAAACTTAATGGTCGGTTATTGAATTGATCTGTAGCACTTCCTGAGTAGTATAATAATAGTCATCCGTTGAAAAGCTATTTTATCTCCTGTATGATCTTTTGTTCTCTTGATTTGATAGATTTGATAAAGATTTGATCCTTGTCCAGAGATTTTTTCAGTTTCATCTCTGATAAAACGCCTTGTACATCATCTACTGTTATTTCAGGCATGTCTTCCCATTTTTGGTTCTGACTATGAGGGATCTGGAAAGAAATTATTTCTCCAGTTTCTCTCCGATACACTGTTGAGTAGAAATCCTCAAAGATACTCAAATTGTCCGACCTATCCAATGTTATTCTAATGTCTCTGGGTGAGCCAGTTTATGATTAAATCTCACACCTAGCGCAACTTCACATTCATGTTCTTTTTGTTCTCTATCACTTGTGGGGACCAGTTCGTCTAGAACTCTCTAAAATTTTCTCTGTGATTATTTGTTTTAAAGGTTCATTCTTTTATTTAATTTTCGTAGCTCAGCTTCACTTACAAGCACTAACTTATGAGGATAAGCTCCTTCTTGTGATTGATGCAGGTCTAGCTTTCTTTGGTGTTAATATTTTTGTGATTAGTTTATATGGATCTGAAAGTAAACTTAATGGTCTGCTATTACATAGATTTGTAGCATTTCCTCTTTAGAGTAGTATAATAATAGGCATCTCTTGAAGAGCTTGGTTTTACCCGTCATGATCTTTGGTCTTCCCATTTTGATCAATTCGATGAAAATCTGATCTTCGCCATGAGATTCATTATTGTTCATCAAAGATAGAGCGCCTCTTACTTAATTTTTTGTTATTTCGGGCATATTTTTTGAGCAATGGTTCTGAACATAAACTATCTGGGTAGAAGTTTCCTCCAGTTTCTCTCTGATATGATGCCCATTTCGTGTAGATCTTTTCTCAGATCATTTGTTTCATTCTCTTGTTTTTTATTCAAAATTTGTAGCTCTACTTCATTTACGGTATTCGCATGCATGCTACCAGTACTAACTTGAAACCCTCTAACAAGGAAATCAGCAAATAGAATATCTGTAGCGCAACAAAAATGGAAAGATCCATGTTAGGCATTTTCTACGTGATAAGATTCCAAGCAGCATTATAGTAAATATTATGAGATAAAGAATAAGGATCCAAGATGTAGTTGAAAAAATAATAACACCTCAATGGAAATGTCCAGGGCATATTGCTAGATTTAAGGAAGATGGACAAAACGTCTCCTGGAATGACGACCAAGTCAGGAAGCTCAAAGAAGTAGATGATGTCCATCAACACGCTGGAAGGAATTGATCCAATTGAATAAGCGAAGCTAGACCTATATCTAGCAGTGCACTAAAGTAGCTGACAGATGATGATGACACAATATAACACAAATAAAGAAAAACATCAGAAAACGGTCAATTTACAATTATGTAATGAACTTTGTATTTTGTGATTATGGACTCAGTCGCGTTTTCTGAGGAACGCGTTTAAGTTTGGAATTGAGATTGATATCAATTCTGCAATTCTAAGAATCTGTTAAAAATTCAAACTTTTCAGTCATTTTAACTCTATGATACGGCTGTTTATATTGCAGTCTAATGCGTATTTTGACACTCGCATGGGATTCAAAACCCATAAGGTTGACTTGAAATTTAGCGAGAGGCAATATCTTTTGACACGGGTACCGATAACGACAAAATTGGAATAATGAACTTATATGGATTCGTTGATGCTCGATTGATACTCGTACTTTGCTATGTTTTTTATGTATCATGATAACATTGTAAACTCATAAAATCATCATCATTTGCACGTAGCTTGAACATTCGAATGAGACGAAAAGAAATTTTGACACTCAGCTACCACTCAGCTTGCATCTTGTTGAAAAATAAGGTGCAACTGAAGATCTTCCTAGATATGTGTGAGATTTACCATAAATACTGACCATGAAAAAATCAGAAATAATTAAACTCTTGAAGGATAATCTTTCATGAAAAATTAGGGTGTAAAATGAATCGTTAGAGATTTTTAAACATTACCATATTTCAAAAAATAGTAAGAAGTTCATTTAGGTATCAAAATAAATTCACTTAGACCACTGCAAACGGAAAAATTATTATTTTCAAATTTTGTGACACTAATTCAGAAATGCGAATGTTCGCTCATTATGAGGTGTAATACAAATTGATTATCTTTCCTCAAAATAAATATTTTTCCATACAGATTAATTGTGCTTCACAATTTTATATTCTTTGCTAACTATTTTCATTATGTTTTGATATAATTGTAGCTGATATTATATGAATTATCGTCATTTTTCATATATTAAGAAAATTGTACAATGCTGTTAGATCATAAGATCTTGGTGGCAGATTACATTACTATTTCTTGCAATAATTCTTCCCAGAAATTATTTTCTCAATAATGTTCGCTACTTCGAACCTGTTGCACCGCTTGCTCGGAACGATTACAGGCTGGCGCAGGTCTAACATACCTGACATTAAAGCTAGAAAAATTTGAGTAATATTGAGGATTTATTTATTTTATGGAAATTAATTTTCAACAAAGATGATTTAAAATACTAACACCCCAAAAATTGTCGCATCACCTGGTATTTTGAATTCCACAATGGATTAAGCAGCTCGATCGCAGTTTCTTTGTCAACATATGTTTTTGGACATATGAGGGGAAAAAAATCTCATTTATGTAGTAACATTTGTTTCCATATGATCTCAAACACGTCTGAAACTAGAATTAATTTATTTGACTATCAGTATTCATTCAATGTCTCTTCAGTTTTCACGCTAAGTTAATGCAAGTTTTCTGTATTTCTTGTTGATTTTCAAATCTTTGAATTTATTGTAATGGCTGCTGAACGTCCTGGACGCTAATTGAGTGATTATGAAGTGCTAACAATTGTGTATGTAACATTTCTAGAGGTGGAGCGAAGCCAACGTTACGTGGCTAACTTGTAGAATGTTAACCAAAGCAATATTTCAAGAGCAATCAATCGGTACCACGAAACAGGGAAATATGAAAGAAGGGCTGGACAGGGAAGAAATCGAATAACAATACCAGTTGATGATCGTTGGCTTCGTTTAACTGCACTAAGAGTTCGGCACTGCACGGCTAGAATGCTACAAAATGAACTAGCTCTTTCCAGAAATGTGCATATTTCATTGCAAACTGTTAGGAACAGGCTCAGAGAAGACGATATTAGAGCACGGGTGGCTTCTACCGGCCCGCGTCTCACCAAAGAGCATCGAGTTGCAAGACTTCAGTTTGCGAGGGAACATGCAAATTGGGGTATTCCAGAATGGTCGAATGTTCTCTTTCCTGACGAGTCCAGGTTCTGTCTAGTATCAAATGATGCCTGTACACAGATGAGCTATGTAACGGTTTCAGCAATGCAATATCCAGTAAACCGAAAACTTCGGAGGGGGCTCAGTAATGGTGTAGGGAGGCATTTCTTTCCATGGTCGAACTGAGTTAGTCCTAGTGAATAATGGAAGAATGGCAGCGGCCAGATACATCGCAGATATCCTTTGAACCCTATGGTATACCCTTTGGCCCATTGATCGGCGAAAACTTCATTTATATGCATGATAATGCTCGGCCTCGTGCAGCTAGAGTAGTTACAGAATTTCTGCAAAATGCCAAAATTGATATTTTAAGATGGCCAGCCATAAGTCCCGACTTCTTAATCCCATAGAACATGTTTGAGATAACATGGGGTGGCGAATTCAGCAACGTAGGATGCCTTGTAGAACACTCCAACAACTAGAAAATCTGCTTCCTGAAATTTGGAACTCAGTGACTCAAGAGAACATCCAAAATTTGTTTGAGGGTTTCGAGACGTATACTGGCTGTAATTAGGATCCGGGAGAAGACACTCGATTTTGAAATTGATATTAGTAACCATTCGATGCTTGTTGATTGGTCTCTTCGCGAATGTTTGAAGATGATAGATTTTTAATTTTTCATCAACTCGAAAATTGTTGATATTTCCCATCATAAACTCATCTCTATTGAATGATATCTTCTTATTTTACACTTCTGAAAGTTACCAAGCGACTCTTGAATGACCAACCTAAAAGTTTATATAGTATTGTCGTAAAAGTAGGTTGATGTGACAATTTTTGTGGGGAGTGTATATTTTTCTTCCACAATTTTATTTTCACAAACACGACCGATTTCTACCATCAGGTCATTGTAAAGTGGTTAACTACAGGAAACGAATTTCCTTACATAGATGCTGGCCTCATTCGATATTAAGTAGTGGAGAGGTATTAATGTCTAGGGTGATTTTACTTAGGTTTTTACGAAGTTTACTGATTTCCAAATATTCCAACAAATATATTTTCTTTTCTACGTTGCAATTATGAAGAACATATTGAAGATTTATTGTTAGAGGATAAATGCATTTTAACTCTGGTTTCGAAATTCTTACCTGTCTGCTCAACTTAAGCTACCGTATACTGCAAGCAATTTTGTGAAATACTGATGTTTTGAATTTGCTGGTTTTTTGTTTAGCATTGATTAATGATTTGCTCTAGTTCTGACCGCTTGAGAAGGAAGAAGTTATTTTTAATTTAAGTTTAGTTTAAGCACCGGCAACATGGGATCGAGTGAAAGCGAGCTCAATAAATTGAACAAAAGTAAACTAATAGAAATAATAATTCACAAAAAAGTGCCACATGGTGTTACTTTGAGTGATCTTCTGAAAAATCATATATTCCCTGCCAAAATCAGCGAATCCGAGAATCTAAGTGATATAAACAGGACTAACCTAAAAACTCACGTGCGAATACTAAACCTAGAAACTGAATTGAAAATTATGGAAGCTAAATTGGAATTCCAAATTAAGGTTGTGACGCAGTTGGAATCTATTATAGAACACCAAAAAATCATTATCGACCTTCCGAAAACCAAAAACTTTAGTGAGAATAAGACTAGTGATTCAACTGCATATCGCGGCGTTGTAGCGTCTGGGTCATCATCATAATTCCACAACCACGAATTCAAGAAATAGCAAATCGAAAGAGCAGGCAAAATCGAAAAAAAGTGTCCGCGGTAGCTAGGTATCATCATCTTTTGTCTGCTCCCAAAGAAAAGCCTGGTTGCAGCTTGGAGAAGCAGGACTCGATACAACAGAATAAATGGTGAAAGAACACTTAAGAAATAAATTTCCTTCACTGTTGAGAAGCTTCCTGAGAGAGATGGTGCAACTAGTTGCTCCTTCAGAGTAGGAGCTGACACAGACCTGATGGAAGAATTATATATAGCTGAGAACTGGCCTATCAACCTAACGATAAAGTGGTTCAAGTTTTTTCGATCAAATAGAGGCTCAGGCAAATTTCAAAATTGGGGATCCTGCGTCCGAAATCAAACTGCTAGGGCAATCAGATCCTCAACCAATAGACGAAGCTCTTCGACTGGAGGATTTGAAAAACAACAAGAAGAAAAACCAGTATACAAGTAAACCCACCCCAAAAATCCCATAATTGAAGATGTGACAACCGCGAACAGGCTTTCATTCATGCACCAAAATGTTCAATCAATAAGAAACTGCATAGCTCAGCTCGAATACATCCTGGAAATTCGAAAATATGACTGCTTCGCTGTCACAGAGCACTGATGTGACGACGAGCAATTAAAGGCTACACATTTGAGAAATTATACTCTGGCTTCAAGCTACTGCAGATCAAAAAACGAGCGAGGAGGTGTCATCTATTTGAGGGACGATGTCTTCGTAAAGGTAACTCCTCATCATGTGTTACACACATCTCGAAGAAATTGCTAGACGATCTGAATAAATTCTTTGCAGATGTTTCTCTCAACCTCACAGGTCATGACCACAACGGGACGTCAAATGAGGCATTGGTTATGAATTTTCCTCCGAATCCAACCACAATGTTGTTTTAACCGGTCACGAGAAAATACTTTCAATTGTCAAAAATCTGAAGAACAAGCAGAGCTGCGGTTAAGTCGATCTCACAACGAAAATCATCAAGAAATGTATTCATTTGATAGTTACACCATTATGTTTTCTCGTAAACTCATCTCTTGTAAGTGGAATATTTCCAGACGACTTCAAAATAGCTGTTGTGAAACCCCTCTATAAAAAGGGAGACAAAAATGATTTTAACAACTATCAACCCATATGTTTACTCACAATTGATGATTGAATCAGTTACTTCCGACAGAATAATCAAATTTTTCAACAAAATGAAGATTTTCAGCAAACACCAGCACAGGTTTCTTAAAAACAAAGGGACTGACACGGCACTATTTGACTTCGTTCAGACAGTAATATCAGCCATAGAGAAAAAATTTAGAGCGTGTGGTATATTTTTGGACTTGTCAAAGGCATTTGACACTCTGAGCTATAAGCTTCTCCTTTAAAAAGTTGAGAGGCACGGGTTACGCGGGGTTCCTTTCAGCTGGGTAAAGTCTTATTTATCGTCAAGAAAGCAGAAGGTATCTGTAATGCTCGGCTCGGAATGTTTAAACTAAGGCTATGTTGAACTCAAGGCTGGTGTCCCACAGGGCAGTATTTTAGGGCCACTTCTGTTCTTAATTTTCATAAATGATATTTTTGAGTGCTCATTGCCAGATACCTCTCTCGTTACCTATGCAGATGACACCACTGCAATTATTCCGGTTGAAAGGGGTTCCGATGGCTCCACTGGCTCAGAAAAGGTCAATGCTCAGCTAGAGCCTGTAGGCGTTTGACACAGATAGATTCATATTGAATGCGAAAAAAACAAATCTCGTGATTTTTCAACCTTCACAGGCTAGCGATGATCAAAAAATGCAAATTCTTCTTCGGGGAGAACCCATAGCACAGAAAGTTGTTCTAAGTTGCTCGGCATTCATATTGACGATATTCTCAGTTTCGATGTTCAGGTGTAGGTCATTAGTAAAAAATTGTCTCAGGCATGTTATTCAGTTCGAGTTATTCAGAGACAATTATTTCTCTATGCCGCCAAAACGGTCTACTTTGGATATGTCTATCCCATATTGAAGTACGGTGTAATCATTTGGGGGACTAGTGTGCATTGCAAGCGTATTTTTAAAATTCAAAGAAAGATCATACGAATTATCTTCAACATGGCGTTCACTCTGACCCGTCGAAATGTTTTCAGATCATATAACTTGCTGACTTTTCCGGGTACCTACATATATGAGTCACTTCTATTTATAATTCACGATCTTGCCACAAGAGACAACAAAATCAACTATAATATACCGATTCATAGACTGCACATGACTGAAAGATCACCTCTCTATACGGGAATATTGTTTTATAACAAGTTGCCGTCTGAAATCAAACGTACAATAATCTTTAAAATTTCCAAATCTCAAATATTCAAATATTTCTGTGATATCGAGCCCTACACCATAAATGAGTTCCTGAATGCTCAATGAGTAAATTTTAATTATATGCTGTGTGTGTTGTTATTTCAATGTTATTCTGTTAGATGTTTCATTTTCGGGTTTGTTCTGTTTTATTCTCTGCTATTGACAAATTGTACAACCATTTGTGTTGGACAATTATTAAAATATTATTATTATTATATTCAGTTAATGGAAAAAGGTCCAGTGCAGTTGAAACTAGCATATTATAAAGAAGAAGTATCTTTTATGAAATATAATAATTGTTTGATGTTCTTCCTTACGTTGAATAACGTCTATAAAAACCGGAGGAGTTTTGTTATTTGATGCACTTTTTTTGGTAGTATTCATTTCAACTCTGAAGTCTGTCGGTGACAGTGGAATGGAAAAGACTCACTAGTTTGTGATTTAAGTGGTTGAACTACCCCATGGGAATAGTTATGTGCGAAAGTTTCTTTTCTGTAAATACTATAAATTAAATTGTTAGTTGATTTTGTTATTATTAGGTCTAAAAATTTATTGAGTTTTTAATTTCTATTTCTGCTGTAAATTGTTGGTATAAACTTCATTCACTGTTCTTTCTAGGTAATCCATGAATATATGGGCTAAAATGGGGCTACGTGGTGATCCTATGTCCTGATGTTTGTTGGTAAAATTTTGATTGACGTCGAAAATAATTTCTAAATTTGATATTATCCCATTTTTAACCCTTTCAAGCCAGATTTTCATTTAATCTTTTTTTGAAATTTTTGAAGTTTTCTTCAATAGAGGTTTAATTATGGCTAAAATTAATAGGGTTGCAACAATTCTGATAACTCTAGAAGACCGTTCAGGCCGGGACATATGGTGGGACATATACATACCATCAGACTCAGAACAAAACATTTCAATTGCCTATGATAAGGAATAAAACAAAGTTTACATAATGCAATACACATTTCGCATAAAGCAGTGGTTCTTTTTTCGTTTTAGTTCACTTGTTGGCATCTATAGCATCTCCTTCTAGTTCCACCTTCGATAGGCATATGATCTCCCACATTTAGGACAGTACTAGATAGTCTTTTTACCTTAGCATTTTCTCTACTCATAGCAATAAGTCCGTCAGCAAATTCAATCAGTAAAAGTATAAATGCAGTTTCCTTTCGATGCAAGTCATCACACAAGACATGAGTTTTTGCGATAGATTTCATAAGTTGTTTGAAGAAACCTTTCTTCACCATTTCGTGGATTTTCGATTGAAGTCGTACAGATCGGCCATTTGGTAGGTAAGATCCACCCCACTCATGTGTTGATTATAGAATGCCAGCATTTCAGGACATGAAAATTCTTTTTTCTGCCATCTTTCATTGTGCGATTGACAGTAATCTTATTCACAGCCAGTAGGTCTTTCGTATCTTGCCATCGAGTGACGACAGTACCACTAGTATTTACTCTGAATCTACTTTCTCCGCGTTGAAGAGATTTGGAGAATTTTGGGCATTCTTTCTGTTCTTCATTATGGTTCCAACCGCAAGAAAGGAAATGGTATTCCACAAAATTACCCAAAAACAAAACCTGTCGAAACATAAGGTCAGATCACACCCTAATAGTATTAGCATGTTTTTTGATCGTCTCTCTCCTGCGCCATCTTCGTTATTGTCATTTTCCTTACTGCCGTCTCTGCCCGTGTATATATTTAGGTCGTAAACATATCCAGATGCCGAGTCGTTTCTAACCCAAATTTTTATTCCATGTTTTATGGGTTTCATAGGGAGGCACTGCTTCATTGCAGACCTGCCTTTGAATTTCGCCATAGATTTGTCTATGCTCTGATGTACTGCTTCTATACGATATTCAGGAAATGTGTATTTCATACAGTTCACAACTTCTTCCACGTAGTTGGCTTTTCCGGAATCTTCAGACATTCTAGGATTATTGAATTACATTTGAGACAGAAGCAGTTGGTACCGATCTCTTGATTTCGCGTTTTTGATTGCTGCATTGCTCAAAGATGCATTCTTTGTCCAATATTAGTTGTAAGAAGGAACCTTATTAACAAATATTATCAGGGAACATCCCAAAGTGACCATAATTTTATGACAGTCAGTAGGCTGCCTTTTTTTAGCTGAAGTTTCTACTGCTTCTATCGCAAATTTTACAATCAGCAATAAACAGAAGAATTTTGAGAAAAGTTTCAAAAAAATATTCACTTCCCTCATGTCTCTAGACATTCATTCAACAACATTCAGTTGTTCCTCCATCATGAACACTAAATCGGAGAACAAAAGTATAGTTGTTATTTTGAAACCACAAGTAGTCTGCATCTTTTAGTTGGGTCTTTTTGTCATCATCGGATTGTGACTCTTCATTCAAGCTTGCAGTCTCGAGGTTGTCTTCAGCTATATTGCCATCTATTATTGCTTCATCTGCACCACTGGGGTCACTGTCCGAGTTATTTTCATCAGGCTCTTAATCTCTATCACCTGACGAATTATTACTATTGCGAAATGGATCTTCAATAGTATTATCTCATCATCACTATCACTATCTGAACTTTGGGCATCTTATTCATCGACATCTATGTTCTCTGCTTCGGCATTAACTCTACATACGTGAGTTTTTCGGATTACGGTGGCGATTCACCTGGAAGCAATGAAGTCTGTTGGGATAAATGTATCCCACTGAAAATGTCTGATGGAACGAATGTATCCCGCTATATGTTTTTGAGAATTTGACTTCTGTTCGAATGATGAAATAAAATGAATTTGTGACTAATACAAGCAACCTACCTTCATGTTTCATTTACACTCGAAAGTGGAATAAGAGAGCACGTGTCACCACCACATAAATATGAAATAAACAAACCGAAATGCATGCGCCTAATCCTAATTGATTCTGAGCGTATTGAAAAGACTGAAATGGAATAAATGTAGGCAAAAAACGAGACTATTATAGTCCGAATTTATGTCTTGAATCTGCAGTGGGTTACATATGTCCCGATAGGCTCGAAAGGGTTAAATTAATTTTTCCCTTCTACAACAGTAGATTCAACAGAATACGTTTTGTAATCAGCGTTTAATAATGCCTGAGGGTACTGATATTTGTACGGCCTGTGTTAATCGGAATAATAAACTACCTACATACCAAATTACATCGAAATTCTTAAGACATATTTGTTGGATTGTGTGACATACATCCAACTATACAAACTTTAACGTGTCTTAATATTAGTAGTATAACTCAGTTGGATTTTATCACACTTAAGCTCTCCAAACGATGACTCATTCACGATGAATTTCCAAGAATCGTGGATTTTCTTTGCCTTAAATACCAGCATTTTGTTTTTAAGGAAATGAACTTGGAAAATATGCTTCATCTTTAGGTTTCAAAATTATTTCTTCTAAAGTATTCATGAAAAAAGCCTTTTTGTTGATTAACTCAGTCTAACTTATTCTGAATGACTTCCAGATGCTTCAGCAAAACCGAACTCATATGGCTTTGTGATTGACCACTACAGTTGTTCTCAGAGTTTTTCTGATCTTTCACTGGACCCATCTCTTGAAATTTTTGAATAATTCGATCAAGACTTCTCTCAGATGTAAATCATAAAATCCGCTCAATTTTCTAAATATATTTTTCACAGATCTTGATTGTCATAGAATCCAACAATTTGAGTGTATGTTGTTCTATCACGTACGAATCTATTTTTATGAATGTGAACATATGTAGTCGAACTTATAGCGCCATCTTCATTTCATTCAATTTTTAAAATAGGCGCTCAATTTGAAAGGTCTGTAATTTTCAGTTGATAGGAATCACTTACCTGGAGATTTTATATTACCAAAAACCTTAAAGATATTTATAGAAGTTTCAATGGTCATTTCGTACATGTATAATGGCTTGGTGGAAGTTTTTGCTTGTTCTATAGCTGCTTTATAGACATCTCTTATGAAGAAATTATCCGATAAAAACTGAAAGTAAAAGCATTCATTATATTTGTATGTCCATTTTGTTTTAACTGTCAATTGAGAAATTGTGAACAAGAACGAAAGATTTGATGGCTTTCTGCGAACTCCTTTAAAATGGAATGAAGTCATAGTTTCAAATTTTCCATTCAATATCCCTAATTCCTCATCCAATGTCCCACTCAAAAGGATCCTGATTCTGATCTTAGTGGAAAGGTCATGGGTGTTGCAATCGTATGTGGTTCAAATTGAGTTTTCTTGAGTTCGAATTGTGGGTGTGGAGACTTTGAGAAAATTGAAAATTATTTGATCTTGGAGTGTCCTATATTAAAATACATATGAATTTCAGCATCACGGTATTAATTATATTTCTTTCTTTGTTGAGTTGAAATTCTGAAACTTATTAAGTATTACTTATGATGGATCACAGCCATCTCACTAGAATGAAAGAACAACAGCACAAAAGCCATGGTTCAACAAAGACTGCGAAAGTGTCTCTGTAGCCAAGAACAGAGCTTACAAGTTATGGAAGATAAATCCAACAGAGGAAACAAGAACAACCTTCTTACGAAGTGTTATGCAACCTAACAACTGCAAGAGTAAAGGCCAATTTCAACGAAGGGCTAATTAATAAATTCCTTGAACAGGTAAGTGGGACTAGACAGTTCTGGTCTAAGGCGACGACTGTCAGTGCCAATTTCTGCAAATCTGCGTTTCCGCCTCTTGTTAGAGAAGACGGAAGTATAGCATAATCTCCGAAAGAGAAAGCCGATCCCTCTGTTCTCTTGTTTTCAAAGAATTCTGTGATCTAACGCAATACCACCGAACATTCCACCTACAAATTCTTTCATGGCAGAAATCAAAATCAGAATTCGAACTGTGAGACGGGCCCTCGAACAGCTTAACTACAAGAAGGCAGTTGGTCTAGACGAAATACCGCCAATCGCCAATCTGATGAAGTGTGCTCACGAACTATTAACGACCATCAGTATGGTTTTCGCCGACAAAGATCGTCAGGAGATCTTCTCACCTACGTCACTCATATTCGTATATCGACGATTGAAAAGCATGGGGAATCTAGAGAAGTAGCCCTCGACATCTTCGATAGGGTTTGGCATGGAGCCTTGTTGAATAAAATTGCTGCATATGGGCTTCCAGAAAAATTGCGGGGTTGAATAAGTTTAATTCAAATAGGTCGTTGCAAGTTGTTGTCGACGGTATAACATCTGCTCGTTTCCAGTTGCAAGCAAGAGTACCTCTGGGATCCATTTTTTTGCCAACTATGTTCCTGTTGCAGATGAACGATCTTCGGTCATCCACAGAGAACAAAATCTTCGGTTTTGCAGGCGATTGTACTCTGGTTTCGTCTTTCACTAGCAGCCGAATACAGCTGAGGAATCGCAGCGTCAGAAATGTCAACGAATTAATAACTCAAACTCTGACTTGCAAAAGATATCGGGGTGGGGTCAGTTGAATATGGTGAGCTTCAACGCGAGCAACTACGTTTTCCAGAAAGGTGCCTTCTGGAGAACCTCCTCTAACGATGCAAGGCCAATAAATTGCAACTGAAGATTCGATGCACCTTCTCCGAATAACGGTCAACTCCTGGTTTTGCTGACATGAACATGTATCAGCAATAGCAATAGTCTGCATCTGCTATACTCAGTTTTTTCAGTGCCAAGCGATACTTCACGTCATCTCATCGTCTCATCTATATAAGGCGCATATTCGACCTGCTTTATGATATTGTGCCCATGTATGGGGATCTGCGCCCAAACATTCGTTCGAGATGTTGGGTAGCGGGCTTTTCGCCTCATCGACTACCCGGAGATTACCCGAAATCTCCAACCGCTGGCCTGAGACAAGTTGTTGACCTTTCTCTGTTTTACGGATACTTCCACGGAAGATGCTCCAAGGAGCTGAAAGACCTCATTCCGGAAAAACTCATATTTTGCCGCAATACTAGGAGTTCTCATCATATGGCGGTATATTTAGCGGCCCTCGAACTTCTCTCCATAGGAATTCCTTTGTTCACAGGGCCGGCGAGCTGTGGAACTCGCTTCAGTCTAACATCTTTCCAACATACTAAAATTTTGCCCTCTTCAAGAAGCGAGTAGAAAAACACCACACATCTTCCCAGGCGCCTACTCATCGGGACTAACAGGTTAGCCTATTCCTGGAAAGCACACATAACAAAAAATTAGGTTAGTTTACAAGAAGAAATGCTTTTGCTTAATTTAGTTTTCTTCTCAATGCTGAGCATTAATTCACGCCATCACAGCTGATGGTCTTGAATACCACTCCTATGTGTGGGGCTCCGCACCCAAACATTCATTAGTTCTATTGGATAGTAGCTATAAGAGAGCGGTACGCCTCATTGACCACCCGGAAAATACGTATGACTCCAACCTGACGCTCAAAGGCGCCAGGTTGTTGATCTTGTTCTTTATACGGATACTTCCATGGTAAATGTTCTGAAGAACTGGAAGCCCCTTTTTTTTTCAAGAAGCGAGTGAAAACACAGATCAAATCATCTTGGGCGATCCAAGAGTTGAGTTTAAAAAAGAAAATAAACTTAAAACATCCAACCTGAATCCATTTTCTGTTCACAAGATATTCACAGAGTAAATGTTAATGAGTATGGGTAAGGGCAGGACAAGGTTTTCCTCCGTTTTCTTGAACCATGTGAAAAACCACGTATGTTTCACTCTTATTATTACTAATATCTCGAGCTTGCACTTTAGAGATGATTGTATTTTGAATGATCATTCATTCTATTAGCTTTCTTCCGATTGTGATTTAACAAAAAAAATTTGGCCTATAACATAATCAATGAGAATGCATTACTCTATATTTACGTTCTGTATGAACGTCTGGAAAAAACTATTAGTTTCGAAAATAAAATGAATGAAGTGTTATCTGTTTGCCTGTATTTTATGTTCGAAGAAACCAATCAATCTAGACCAGCGGTCGGGGAACTTTTTTAATCATTATTCCAAAATATTTTTGTGTTAGTTGATAATAATCCATGGCGAAGAGTAAAAAAACCGAAATCACCTCTTTTAGCATCTTTCATATTATAGCCACCCATGATAATTTTGAAAAGAAAACAATAATCAGAAATTTAATTTAAACATCATTTATTCAATTTATCGATGTAATACCTAGTAATAAATAACGGTAATAATAGTAATATAAGTAATATATATATCAAATTGAAACCCGTTGGGGTACAATTGAGGGTTGACAATTTGGGGTACTGTAACAAATTATAATAATAAGAATAATAATGGTGGTACAAACAAAAGTTAGAATTGAAAAAATTAGAAAACAAAGAATAATTGAAAACATTCTTCCTTCACGTTTTGGAGAAATGGTGTTGTTTCATATTCGATACAATTGCTTCAAAATTAGGACTTTTTGATGTAAGAGCGATTTGAATACAGTATTCGGCGTTTGATCGATTTCTGTTCTTCGTTTTTATGTTCATTAGAGTGGAAATCCTTGTTCGCACAAATATGTTGTTTCAAATGGTAGCAATTTTTAACCGCCTCTTCATGTGCAATTATGAACCCTTTGCAGCTTTTAAAATCCAAAAATACGTCAGATTTGGTCAAATTGTATAAGATCATAGTTCAAGAATTGCTTCTGCCAAACCTGAAGGTTCTACTGATATCATAACAATTTTACATTTAAAAGGATCTACAATCCAACTGATAGTACGTGTATCAAAATCTGGAAAGTATTCTGAAAACGGCTCTTTGAGTTTGATAAGAAGTTTTATAATTGTATTCTTGATGTCAGCAAAAGTAATATTTTCGCAATCTTCCAAAACAAAGCTAACCTTGAAAAAGAAGCTATCTTTTCTGTTCTTCTTTCTGTCTCCAATATTGCAGCTTTAATCCAAACGCTGACACTATTTCTCTCGCTGAAATGATATTAATATTCTTTCCTAGCAATGTCTGCTAAATATGCGAGAAATGCAACCCTAGAAGAGTTTTTGAACTTATTTGCGAGAATATTTTTCTGATCAACCATAAAAATTTCGACTTCTATACTCGATCTGGTACATTCCCGCAAGAGAGCCACCTTACTTCTATATAATAAAGTAGGCCCGTATATACAGCTTCACCGCCCTGACATAATTCACGAAATAGACGTGTGTTTACTGCATGTGCCTTGATAGAATTCACAATCTTGATGACATCATGAATAACGGCTCCAGTTTAGGTTCTAAATATTCGACCTGTCGATGGATCACACAGTGAGTAACTTCAATATTTGGGTTATTTTTTTTACGAAAGCCGAAAAACCAGTGATATGACTTAGCATAGTTGGAGCTCCATCCAATGATACAAAAATACAGTTTCCCATATTAAACTTTGCGCATTGAAGTATTCATTTACTTTATTGTAGACATCAATTCCACAAGATCTCAACTCGAGAGGAGAACAGTAATTCCTCTTCAAAATTTTCTGCACCTAAGTAGCGAACATATACTATTAGCTGTGAATTGATACTAAAATCAGTTGTCTCATCAAGCTGAATAGCAAAATATTTAGACTATTTCATTGCGAAAATAACTAGTTCCTTCACATTTTTTGCTAATATAGAAATTCGTTTTCACAATTCTCGCCCTGGGCACTGAATTCAGTCTTTTAGCTTCTTTTTGACCACACATAATCTCTGCCATTTTTACAGCAGCTGGTTTGAACAAATCTTTACCAATAGTGTATGGTTTCTCATTTGGAGCAATCAACCAAGCTTCTTCAAAGCTAGCCCATGATCGAATGTACCAAGCAAATTGCTATTCATTCTTTGTCTTTTAACAGATATATCTAACTTTGCAAAGTATTCTCGCGGTTTGGAAGACAGGTGTGAATGCAAATTAACTAAATAGCTCTTCAATTGACTGTTTTTGAAAGATTCTGAAGTCAGTACCTTCATACATACAACACACTGTGGTTTCATTGATTTCCTCTTTTTGTGTGAAACCGTTATTAAAAATTTCGTCTTGGTATGTTCTTTTTCTATTTGCTGCCATTTGAAGGGAAACAGAAAATAATATTTGTAGAATACTTGAATTAAATTTCTAAATTGCGGCTGACCTTGATCGATATATCGATGATTAATGATAAAATGGTGGTCTTGTCAGCAACTAACTAGTAAAAACTCGCTATCTGACTCGTATTAGTATCTTCACGGCATGGCACGGAGGTAGCTGTGGCTGTGCTTTACTGCGCAAAGCTATAACTCGAGAACACTCTAGTAGTGGGTAGTGAGATGGCGAGGCCTGCATATATCGCTAAATTGTTTAAGTTGAAAAAAATACTAAAAATATATACTTTTCACTCACGAAAGTTTCATTTTTACTCCCAAAAATTTCATTTTTACCCCATTTGGGGTAATTTACCCCGGTTCCCCGATCGCTGATCTAGACGAATACTACGAATTTCAATAATATATATCTAAAACAATTAATTAATTACCAAGTATTGTTGATCAATATCCGAATTTTCCAGATCTCCATCTCCAAAATAAAATTTCATAATCCTTTGCCCAACTTGTTTGGATGACGGCGAGCCATCTTTCAAATTCAGCATGAAAGGAACAACCATATCAATATCAGGAATTAATTCGTGAATTGGAGTTCTACTGAAAACATGAACAAGCATTCCTTCTCTCGAAGTAAAGCCAATTAAAAATGGTATGTGAGTATATTCTCCTCTTCTTAATATTTCAAGAGGATCTTCAATAATAAAAGGCTCTCCATCTTGTTTGGGGTCTTCTAAGACGAATCCAAAGAAACGTTTCACATTAATATGCCAATGCTGAAGAAACAAACTCGTTTATAAATAATTTCTGAAATGTGTCTCAAAAGGTTAGTCTTGAAGTACTTTCGTCAAGGATTGGTATAACATTAAATTTTCTGATTTGGGACCGCGTATTCTCGGCTCCGAAACACCGAGATGGACTCTTTTTTTTAATATACCGGTTAAGTACAGCCTACATTCTTATTTTTTCATTTTTCAATTCAGTTTCAATTGAATCGTCGAAATATACAAACACGTGATAATGATAGTTATAGTTAATGTCGATTTTATTTTCAGCAGCGTGACGTTTAAATCAAATTGAATATTCTTGATCACTTACATCTGGTGTTGTATCCTGGAGCGCATGTAGTTCTTCCACTGGCATATTCTGAAGTACCTGCAGCAATTTCTTCTCATCATTTCTATCAATTTCTAGGAGATCTGCTAGATGCGACGCTGCATTTCCACAGTGAGCCCAAGGGCTCAACGCGCTTCCGCTCTGAGCTATTGCTTTATGAAAGAGACCTAAAAATTGATGGAAATATGGATTCGTTTGATTTCTGGTACTCTATTAATATTTCCTCTGGTTTCAAATCTATATCCTAGCTCTCTACGTAAGTTTGAATATAATCAAATGTTCTACTAAATAATAATAGATAGATGTTAATTAATACAAACACACACACATATATATATATATATATATATATATATATATATATATATATATATATATATATATATATATATATATATATATATATATATATATATATAGAGAACGAGCGAAATAATCTCGCTGGAATAGTGCTCTTTTCTCTGATTCCGAGGTAAACCTCTCGTCGGTAAATATTTGGTGGTACAAATATCTTCGGTGACAAACTTCGCGAGGAGTCTACATATGTAAACTTGTGACAAAAAGAATTACTCAAAAATCCGTAGATCAATGAATAATCCTTCCCGACAAGAACTAGTTTCCAAATCTGCCCGCCATGCACGCAGCCCACAAGCGCCACAATAGTGCAACCGAGCAGGATGCCAAGAATCGAAGCGGCAGACTGCAGTTATTAGGAACTCATCAGTGTCGCATATCGCTTCTTAGCATCCTACCAAGCTACATCGGGGTACCCCATCAATTCCAGAAAGGACGCATCTCGTACATACGTATGAGAGTCGCCCTCTATAGATCGACAATGGTGCGTCCTTTCTGGAATTGATGGGGTACGCCGACGTAGCTTAATAGGATGCTAAGAAGCGATATGCGACACTGATGAGCTCCTAATAAACATCCTGCTTGAAACTGCAGTCTGCCACTTCGTTTCTCGGCATCCTGCTTGTCAGGAGGATTTTTATTGATTTACGGATTATTGAATAATTCTTATATATATATATATATATATATATATATATATATATATATATATATATATATATATATATATATATATATATTCAGGAGCTTCAACGACACCTAAACAGAGGCTATATCTACCAAGATATTCATTTCTGATCAAAACGCAGAAACAGGTCAATTTTTGTTTCAAGAGGTTCATCTTTTGGAGTACAAAACTTGCCTGAAATATTAACCCCCTCAGCGGGGGTTGCAATCCTTGAACATTTTGAATAGGGAAGATGGGTCGAATGATGACTCAAAAGAAAGGTGGTATTTTTGTCTACATCGCTTTGAACTAATTTCAATTTTCAATTGAAAAGTGTAAAAGATACAGGGTGAGCAACTGAAAGATAGAGAAGACTATTTCCCTGAGACTATTTCAAATTTCAGTGAGGTAAAATGGAACAGATCCATACTGATCAATGGCAGTCATCATCAAGTACCATCCTCATCTCGAGTTTCAACCCCTGGAGCAGGGGTGACAACCCTTGAAAATTTGGAAGAGGGTAGATGGGTCGAGTGATAACTCGAAAGAAAGATATTATCCTTGTCTGCATTCCCGTGAAAGAATTTTCATTTTTGATTATAAAACTGTAGAAGATACAGAGTGAGCTACTGAAAAATAGAGGACACTATCTATCACCTGAGCAATTCAAGTATTAGTGCAAAAAATATGGAACAGATTCATTCCAGATTAATATATATATATATAGGCTATCATATATATATATATATATATATATATCATATATATATATATTTCAACCCCTGGATGGAATCGATAGGGTACCTCGATGTAGCTTGATATGATGCTAGATTTGAATAGCTCAGGGCGACAGATTTGGGATTCAGCTCTTGTCAGAAGAATTATTCATTGATCTACGGATTTTGAATAATTATTTTTGTCTCAAGCTTACATATGTAGACTCCTCGCGAAGTTTTTCGCGGAATATATATACATTATTATTATACATATTACATATGTAAGTTTGAGACAGAAAGAATTATTCAAAATCCGTAGATCAATGAATAATCCTTCCTGACAAGAGCTGAATCCGAAATCTGCCCGCCATGCACGCAGCTGTCAAGAGCCACAATACTGCAACTAAGCAGAATGCCGCGAAACGAAGCAGCAGACTGCAGTTTCACCCTTATGAGGAGCCCATCAGTGATACATGTCACTTCTAGCATCAAATCAAGCTACATTGAGGTACCCTATCGATTCCAGAAAGGACGCGCCACGTCCAAATAATTTCAAGAATTATTATATATATATATATATATATATATATATATATATATATATATATATATATATATATATATATATATATATATATATATATATATATATATGCAGACTCTTAAGATATTGAAAACTGTCGAAGATACAGAGTGAGCCACTGAAAATAGAGAAGACTATCTATCGCCCTGAGCTATTCAAACCCTGTTCTAGGGGTTGAAATTTGAGATGAATGGTGTTTCAGAAGATGAAAGCCTTTGATCTCGAATGAATCTGTTCCATTTTTGCACTAATAATTGAATAGCTGATATCTCCTAATACGGCGCGTAGAAACCTTCAAATCTTTTTTCGAACATATATATATATATATATATATATATATATATATATATATATATATATATATATATATATATATATAGAATATATATGTATATTCTCGTCAGCTTGTATCGTCACATCAATCAGCAGTGCAGATTGTTTGTGTTTATCCACTAAAACAACTGTCGATACCAGTATATAATTTGAAGGTCTCATTCTCCAGGAAGGTTTCATTTTATATATATATATTATATATATATATATATATATATATATATATATATATATATATATATATATATATATATATATATATATATATATATATATATATATATATATATATATATATATATATATATATATATATATATATATATATATATATATATATATATATATATATATATATATATATATATATATATATATATATATATATATATATATATATATATATATATATATATATATATATATATATAATATATATATATATATATATATATATATATATATACTATAGTATATATCAGCCAATATTTGTATGGTATATATATATATATATATATATATATATATATATATATATATATATATATATCTAGTCTCCGTCCCTATTCAAGTAACACTGAAAGCGATTACATTTTTTATGTTTGAAGTTATGAATATTCCAATTAAATACTGCATATATTATAAATGATAAAATTTTAGCAAATTAATTCACTACGCGGATCATTTACTGAAAGAGAACCATACTTCAATAAAAATGGTACTTAATATAATGAAAATAATCTATGGAAAGCAAATTAATAATTATCGTCAATAGTCAATCAGACCTAAGTTTGTCACAATTACTAAATCTTTTCAGTTCCTAAATCAACCCTGTTTAGATTCTCCTCGTATAGAGAGCTGTACCTGAGTTTACTTATATAACATACAGATTATTTCACAATAAGATGCCGTTAATGGTAAAAGTGGTTCCTTGAATGACATCAAGAAAATAAATTCATTTAAACATGGGTCGAAAAATGCTTGGTATCCGAGATACAGAATAAGTATCAAAATTGTTTTTAAGTATTTTCTTTATTGAAACTATAATTTTCGGAATTTTCAGCCGAGAATTTACACAAGAATTAATCTCAGAAATATACCTATACAAAGTTTGTTACAGTATATAGGGTGATAGTTTTTACGGTCAGGCTGCCTTCATTCTCACCCAACTTTTTAATGCTGCACCACTAATGTGGTGGAAGAAAAAATCGAAAAGATCGATTAGTTTGCCAACTTTCTTAATTTATTTACTTTTTATCACTTTTTTGAGAATAAAATACTGAAAATACTATTGTGCAACTCATATCGAAAGAATGCAAATATTTTTGATAGATCTTACGATTCTTGTGATCTCGAGCTAAAATTTGATACACGTATCATTTACGGAGATATAAAGCTAGGAAGATATAAAGAATAATATTTTTTTTCCTGGTCATACCCTCGTTGTGCCAATTAAACGTATTTTCTGACCAAAGCTGATTATTTGTTCAATTTGAAAAATTTTTATTTCTGCATTTTTGTCATAACACTAATTGGTTATGAGATAGAAATCATCGAAATATCTTTACCATTTCAAAATGCCTCAGTGATTTAAAATACTAAAGTATCACCTAATGGTAATGTAAGTGTCTTTGAAACTATTTTCTTGTTCCTGTTTTCTCGCATCTTATTTTCAAAAACTTATACCAAATTAACTGATAACGATTAATCAGTCGGTTTTTCAACTGAAGTAAGTCAACAAATATTTCGAAAAAATGTTTTAATTGAAACTAGGTAACACTATTTCAGGAAAAACGGGAAACGAAGGAAATCAGATGATAACCATCAAACTAATCTCAAACAGTTACGATTACAA
This sequence comes from Cryptolaemus montrouzieri, assembly GCA_013387265.2. Lineage (NCBI taxonomy): Eukaryota > Metazoa > Arthropoda > Insecta > Coleoptera > Coccinellidae > Cryptolaemus > Cryptolaemus montrouzieri. Next base: position 35,502,957 of record JABFTP020000185.1, on the reverse strand, counting down.
AAATAACTCATTGAACAACTTTCAAGGAATACAGAGTCTGTACTGTAACTGTCGAAGAAAACACAGAATATCGCCACCACCGGCGTGAATAAATGCCTTTGCTCGTATCTGCAATATCCGTGGAGTATTCCTGATAATGATATATGAACTTACAATTTTATTCGTCAATTATTCAAAAGTAATTACAGGAGAGGTGAACTACATATTTTTCTGACGTTTCCGAAGAAAAATTCCAGACTGTTTGAATCAGGAGAACTAGGAGGTCAAAGTTACGTTTCACCACAAGCTATCAATCGGTTAATGAACGCGAGACTCAAGTATTCTCTGAATTCTTTACCTTTATGGCCTACTAGCCTACTAGGTATTTCAGCATTTTGAAAAAACTGCCGTGTTTTGAAATGGGAGAGTTATTTAAACGATTTTTATTTCAAAAACGATTTGGAATACAAAAAAAGCAAGGGTCAAACAAGTTTTCAATTTGAACAAATTGGTTTACAGAATACGTCAGTAGAGTATCTAAAAGAGTTGAAGTAGCAAAAAGTTGGTATGACCCGGAAATAACTATTCCTAATTATTTTTACATGATTTCGTTGTATTGGGAGCTCTAGATCTTCATGTCTGACCCGTGTATTGAATTTCAGCTGGTAATCTCAACCATCGTTAGAATTATCAAAAAAATATTTGAATTATTTCGATACGAGTGAACCATCGAATCATTTTCGATGATCAATATCTCAGAAAGAGTGACATTCATAAAAAATGAACGAATGCGTAAGGTTTGTCAAATAATCGATCTATTCGATTTCAGTTTTCAAACACGACAGTGGTGCACAACAAAAAATCTAGGGGAGAAAAAAAAACAGCATGACCCGTGAAACATTCTTACCCTGTAAACTGTTACAAATGTTTGCCCTGTTTGAAGATGTATATTTTCGAAAATATTTCTTCATTTAAGGAATCGCATTTTATTTAAGGACACCCTGTACAAGGAACATTTTACCACACATTCAGATGAGTCGATTATCTGATGAAGCCACAGTGTGATGAAATGCTTCATAAGTTTGAGCATATAGCGAAAATTTGAACACCATTGTTTGTGACTAAACCTGTAGTTTTATAATTTGATGTTTTGGTAACAATAATAGTTATTTCGTAGGTTGGTGGTGAATCAACAAAAATTTTGAATGACTATTTATGAAAAAAGTGGATCTTTTTTGTAGTTTCACCATCTAAGTTAGATAGAATACTTGACTACTTGGGAGAGTCACCTTGCACCTTTTGATATTTGATGCATTCTATTCTTTAAAACTCTATATGGAGAAAAAGAATATCACGAACTGTAGTTGTTATTGAAGAGCATTTTGAATCTGAATATCGTTCATTCATTTAGATAGAAGGGAATATCGTGGCAGAAGAAATGGCTTAGTAACTCCAGACTTAATTTATGACATATTCTTATGTCAGCAAATTCCCTCATTATATTAGATTGAAGTAAGTTTTTCACCTTTTGCCGATGGAGATAACATGAGGAGATGCACAGAGGATGCTCCTGCACTCTCCCCGAATATTGTAACATTGTTCGGGTCACCATTGAAGTTTTTTATATTTTTCTGGACCCATTTCAATGCCATCACCTTATCCTTGAAACCTGCGTTGCCTGGCACACCAAGGCTGGTATCTTTCAAGCTTAAGAATCCTGCAAATGATAATCCAGCTATAACATTTACATTATACAGAAAAGTACCATAGCTTCACCAATTATTTTCGTCTGTAGATCGTATTCTCAAATAACTAATAAATGATAATATTTGAATGGCAAATTTCTTTTGTGTTTCAGTTACCAATTGCTAACAAGTAGGCCATGCAGTGAAAGACTTAACCTATACTTTCAGATAATAATATTCAAATAATAACAGGAAAAATTTCATTTAGGATTATCATATATACAAAATAATTTTTCATCTCAACACTGCGTGCGATATCCTTCAAAACCGATTCCCTTTATTTGCATTAGCAAAATATAGAAGCTAAATAAGAATTATCAAAATTTTGAGAATTTATAAAATAAATATTTGGTAAAGCTTCAGCGAACGAATGAAATTACATTTGATGTATTCAAGCCCCAATGTTAAGCGCTGGATGAGAGCGAATATGATTCCTACTCCCAAAGAATTTCTCAGAACATGAAAATTTATCATAAAACTTACCTAGAAATTTATTTTTTCGCATGTTGTCATGAAACATATTATAGAGAGTATTTCATTTTCATAGGCTTCGCGAAGGATTTCAGCTATGAATAGATATCTAGTTATATCACAAAACAATAATAAATAATAAGAAACAAGTAATGTGATTTTATTGAGGAATTTTACTTAATAATTGTGATTCGTAACGGGTTTCACTACACTGACTGTAGCTTCTTCAGACGAATGAATGTACAGAAAATAAGAATGAGAATATAACTACAAATTTTCTCAAGTAATTAAAAGCTTATTGGGTTACTCCTTCTTAAGTGGTTATTGATGACAGGTATATCCAAAAAATTAAGGAATAGATTGCTCCCTGAAGAGATTCAATAGAGATGAAGGGCTTGAATCGACTTGCTCATTGATGAGTCTACCTGAGTGTTTGTGTTTATTGATTTCTAAAGTTTCCCAAAGATCTACCTTCCAATATTTATCATCTGTATGCAGAATTTCAAACTGTGGATCAAAAGAGTGACTATTTTCTAGGAGACGATTCGCGTAATTTGAATCTGATTTTTATTTGAAAACTGCTTTAAAAACGATATTCTAATATTAAAATTTCTATGTGTTCTACCAATGTAGAAATTATCACAGTCATTGCAATTCAATCTATAAACACCGGATTTATTGTTTTTATCTGATTTGGTTTTATTATTTTTTATATATTTGCCTAAACTATTATTAGTTTGGAAAGCTATGTTGAAATTATTGCTACTCAAGAATGGTTTCAGTTTCTCAATTGTAGTGCCAACGTAGGTTAAGGTGTTAAATTTTGTTTCAATTTATCGACAGGGTAAACTTCATTCAATGCGATTCTACTTTGTTTTTTATTTAAAATATTATTTATTAGTGTGGAATTATAACCATTATTTTTGGAAATTTGTTTAATCAAATTTAATTCTTTGTTGAAATTTTCTGGTGATAACGGGATGTTAATCAATCTATGAATAAAACTGTTGAATGCTGACATTTTATGTTGATACGGATGACACGACGAGTTATGTATTATAATATCTGTATGTGACTACTTATGGTAAATTGTGAAAACATGTTTTCCATTTTCATTGGAAATTGTTACGTCTAAGAAATTTAATGAATTATTGCTTTCTATTTCGTTTGTGAATTCAATTTTTGAATGTAATGAATTTATATGATTTTCGAAAATTTTAACTGTCTATCTGTTCCTGTGAAGCAAATAATGATATCGTCTACATAGCGATACCAGTATGAACAATATTTACTAAGTGGATGATTATGAATTAATTTCTCTGAATTATTCATGAATATTTCTGCTAACAAAGGACTTAAACGGATTGCCCATAATCAAGCCGTCTTCACTAGTATAATATTTGTTATTGAAATGGAAATAATTTTGATCTAAATAAATTTATAATAATGAAACAATATCTGATTTAATGATCGTATTGACATGATTCTCTTCTAATAATTCTTTAACTAAGTAGTTCGTATCTTTCGGAGGAATGTTTGGAAATAGATTTTTAACATCGATAGAAATGAGATTCGAATTAGGTGGTATAATGGTATCTTTGATATTGGCAATTAGTTCGTATGAATTTTGACGGAAAATTTAGATTTAAAATTGCAATGTTTTAGTAGTCGTTAAGTTTTAAAGTTTGAAAGAAGTTGCCGTTACATAAGAAACAACTGGTCTAATAGGGTAATTAGGTTTATGAAGTTTTATCAAAGAATATAATTCGGGGATTGTGCATTGGAGTTGAATTAACTCCAAAACTATATATTTTTGACCGAAAATTTACTTGCTTATAAAACATTGCAATTTTAAATCTAAATTTCCGGTCAAAAATTCATACGAACTAATTTCCAATATCAAAGATACCATTATACCACCTAATTCGAAATTAATTTTGGTTCATAGCCGTTGTTCTCAGCGATTAATTTTAAAACTTGAACTTCATCATCAAAATCGACAGCTGACAAAGGAATAGAAAGCAATATGTGCACAAATGAATCAAAAGCACTCAATTTGATACTCTGGGATTGGGAAATACTGATATGAGTCAGGGTATCCGAATAGGTTGGTTTTCTGTATATTTTAAAGGCGAGTGAGTCATGATCCCTACTAATCGACAAGTCCAAAAGTCAAAGATTTTTCATTATTTTAATTTTCCATTGTAAATTGAATCGATTGATGAAAAGAATTTAAAAACTGTGATAAACTATTGAGTTGTCTGTCTGTGCCAATCCAAATACAGAAGATATCATCTACATAACTCTTCCATTAAAATACATTACAACATTGATTAGGATGTTGAGGAACTAAAATTTTATTTTCTTAATTTGTCATAAATATTTCACTTAATAACGCAGATAATGCAGAGTCCATAGGTAAACCTTCTAATTGTTAATATATTTTATTGCTTCTACTTCTTCATAAGCTGTATCATCTACAACATCTATTGAGCATATTGAACATATGTCAAGTACTTTTAATAAATATTATATGACATTTGTTATATTTTTCGAACGACTGTCAAAAATTTTTCGCAAATTTGTCTTTAAATTAAACAAGTTCCACGAAGAAATAATATATGAGCGATGTCAACCCAAATTATTGGATCCGTAATGATTCTAAAATATCTATAGATCCTAATCGGCATCACTTGGAAGACTGAACCTGGCCATCGGGGCTCTCTCGGTCAAACAGAGAGGGAATTGTTTTGTTGAGTTCGAGTATTGAAGGGTTTTCTGCGATTGTACTTAAAAATTGGCAAGCAAGAACAAGGAAGTGATTATGTTTCAGGAGACTCACATTGCGACGGAAGAACATCTGCGCGAAAGAGGAAATATCGCAGGTTATGTACTTTTTGATTATTTCCTTAGTCCTTTTTATGATCTTGCTTGCTATGTAAAATATTTTCTTTGATTTGTTTAGACATATAAGAGGTATGATTGTTGAAATATTTTTCTGCTGGTTTTCTTTTTCCATTGTTACAGATTCCTGTCCCAAACCCCCTTCCCTTCACCCTTGTCTTCGTTTGGATATCAAAGAATGCATAAGAGAATGGAGCGGCTGAGCAGAAAAATCTTTGGTACTCTTTATGTATACACGACACTTACATAACGCTATTGCTAGTGCAATAGCGACAGGGAAACGAGTTTTTTCCTCAGGTTTTTTCACTCGTTTATTGAATCATATGCAAGAGAGTATGGTTACCCTGTTACATATTCTGAGCTCACACTTGTGTGTTTTTTGACACACCAAAATTATAGATATAAGCATTTTTGTAAATACAATTATTCAAATTTTTGTAAATCCTCTCTTTTCGAAAGAATATATTATATTATATATAGACATATATATATATATATATATATATATATATATATATATATATATATATATATATATATATATATATATATATATATAATAAACATTTGTTAAACTTATCGCTTGAAATTGTCGCACTATCTTCTAAATGATGAACTTCAATACCCCCATCAAGACAGCATATGTTTTTATGATTTCTGGTGGCTTCAGGTATGATATGCTTTCATGAGAGTGCAATCCAATAAAAACGAACCACCCGAAATAACTTGGCTGGTTTGATTTTTGTCTGAATTTTCTGAAACACGTCGATTTTTGCTTGGAGGACGACGTTTGTTGTTACATGTTCAGGTGTTTCCCCAACAACCACTCACTCCTGGCAGCTCACACACTGAATTTTTAAATGGGGAAACGGGGTCGTATGATACCTTTTGGAAAAGATCATTCCATTCTCATTATGACCACGTAAGTATTTACTATCTGAAATAACATGTGACGAATTGAAATCCAAAATTGTTCGGAAAAATTTCAAGTTTTCATGTATCTGTTTGAGGAAAACACTTGATCAAAACCGATTTTGTTGCTTCGGATTTTTTTTTTTCTTATTTGAACGTTTGTGCATCATCCCCTACCCCCCGTCAACTCCATATGAGAAAGTGATTGTATTGATATCTCTTTGAAAAGCTTCTTCAATTTTCTGCAATTTTGAATATTTAACGTTCGAGAGACCTTTTACATTTTATGTTAAGATTTATTAATTCGTTTCTATTCCAAAAGTTTCACAATTCTGCTGATCTTGACTGGGAACCAGTGTGTGATATCATTCTTCAAAGAAAAAGGTAGATTTCTTCTGTTTGGTATGTGAGCAAGATCACATCAAGAGGACCCCCTTTTCTCCACTTGATTATTAAATTCAGATATAAACAATATTTCATGAAGTATATACTATGAATAATTTGAAAGTTTTTGAGAATTTTTCTCTCAACAACATTTTTTAATTGAAAATTTCTATGACTTTTACATAAAAATCAATAAATGGAAAACTATTACTATATATATTTCAATATATCTTTCAGGATTCATAGTTTATAAGTTATACATATATATATATATATATATATATATATATATATATATATATATATATATATATATATATATATATATATATATATATATATTTAAACTATTTATTAATTTTCACATTAGTAATTAATTTTTAACTTAACAATTGATATTAACTATGACTTTTCCTCAAACAGAAAATGTTTTTCTTCCCTTTATGATGCATTAAACATCTTAGTAACAGAAACCGTAAAATATTCAAAAAAGTTATTTATGACACTACCGCGCGGCGTTCACCTACCTTTCAGTGTACTCAGTAATTGTTTATAAGAGGCAATACTCATTTTTTTAATGAGAATGAGATAAAACAGAGTTCTTGTTTTTTATCATTGAGAATGAGATTATTTGACGGATAATTTTATTGAAATACTAAACCGAAAATCAATTCATAGAATACTTCTTCACTATTAAAGAAACGAAGATTCAAAAATCTTAGCAAAATCCTATCGTTTTATTTTCATTATTGTTCTTTATGAACGGTATTGATTATATTTATTTCATATCACAAGCCATTTTAGTTCATTTTTAAATCCGTTTATAAGCGCATTAGTGAAAAGTCAACAATTTTTGTTCTATTACCGGGTTTTTATTATTCAAAATTTAAATAGTTTGTATCAAATGTGTCTTAGTGTCTTAGTATTAAACATTTTGATTTTGGTTTATCATTGGTCGCGTAAATAAATGCTGTAATCCTTTCGATAAAAAATCATTAATAAATAATTAAAAAATTTAGTTTTGATAACGCAGAACCGTGGTCATGAGTTTATAGACTCTATTAGGTGATACATGTGCGATTCGTGTTAACAGGCTATTCATTTGGGCCGAAAACCTGATACTCCTGCTGAATCATCTGTTAATAATTGTCCAGATGTTGATGAGACTGACCAAATTATGATATTGAAGATAATGAGAAAAAATATCCTTCTTTCCAATGACTATTGACTGTTGACAACAAATTGAAAATTGAAAAAGTTAATAAAGTGCTATTAGAGAATGGTGAACCTCCAATTAAAGTGAAGCGACTATCAATTGCAGCAGAATGTCAGAAAGCTTTAAAGAGTGTTATGAAGAAAGTGGTAAATAATAACAATAATTCAAGTAATGACCTGAATTCTGAAGACCTTCTGCTGAATGATTTCAAACCTGCTTTTAATAGTAAATATTGTAGAGATGAGAAAACTCAGGTTTTGACCACGCTTCCTCCAGATTGGTCGATAAAAATGATAAGGAGAGAATTTAAAGTTTCTAAACGAATGGTTAAATTTGCAAAGAAAATCAGGGAGGAAAAGGGATTCGCTTCACGATTAAAAAACGAAAAAATTTAAAATATGAAACAATCGAGTGAGTTAAAGCTTTTTATATGTAGGATGATGTCAGTCGCGTAATGCCTGGAATAAAAAATTATGTATCGGTGACTGAAAATGGTATTTAGATTTATAGACATAAACGATTATTATTATTTAATGTTCATGAGCTATATAAAGAATTCAAAGAAGCTTTTTCCGACGAGAAGATTGGACAAACAAAATTTCAAAAACTTCGTCCACGTGAATGTATATCTGCTGGTAAGAGTGGTACTCGCAATGTGTGTGTATGTAAAATTCATCAAAATATTAAACTACAGTCTAACGGATTGAAAAATGAACTGAAGGAAAAGGAAACAACTGTTTGCCAAGAATCAACATCATTCTGCAATTTTTCTAACTGTACTAAATGCGCAGGAACTGATAACGTTATAAATATATTGAAACCTTTACTTGACAATCATGAAATTGATGAAATTACATACAGTCAATGGAAAAGTACCGACAGGTAAGAAAAAACTCACCCAAATCACTAATAACATTTTTAAATTATTATAAATTTTTCAAAAATGAAATTTCATTAGACTTTACATAACAATAACAATAAAAATTTAATAATTAAAATTTCTTCGATTGTGTAATGAATACTAATCATTTTGATTCTTAAAGTTGAGCTTTAATTGAATCACATATCAGTAATGAAATAATTAGATTTTGTCTAGTCAAATTGTTAATTTATTTGTTGTTGGTTTTTTAATGATTCAATTTCTAGAAGATTTCACATTTCTGAGAGAATTTTAAAAAACACAAGTTTCATCATAAATCGAAATCCATTCAACAAAAAAACTTTTATAATACGTCGTTTCTTTTTATTAACATAGTGCCCCTAGAATGTCTTAATTGTTTTTTCCTAACTTTAAAAGAGATCTAACTATTGGCATATGCTAAAATCCCTGAAAATCAGGAAATAAAAACAAAAGAAGATAGCTGCGATCTATTTTTACCAATGAATTTCCCTCGAAATTGAGAACGGAGATGAGGGAGTCATTTTTCTCCATTTGCAGTACTGCCTTATAAAAACATCGAGAATTAGACATCCTATATACATTGAAATGCAATTTTTCTAGAAAATATCTCCTTTCGACATAATAGGTCTTCTTCCTAGAATGTTCGAATGTGCCGAAATTCTTTAAATTACCTATATTTTTCAGAGTATTCGGCACTAGCTTTCGTTTATGTGGATAACGAGCTGTGAAGAACTGTATTACATTTTCAATAAATATTGAGTCAATTGAGGTAACCAACCGCCTCGGTAGCTGTACGGTTAGTGAGCAAGTATGTAGGAATATGCTTAGCCGACCTGCCTGGTTCGAATCCGGGTTCAAGTTATGGATGTTGTCCTTGAAACAAAAAAGTGAATTTGACGAAGACATATATTGAGTTGGGCACATGGCTACTGGCTAAACCCATATACTATCGAAAGCCATATAACTTGTAATCCAATCCGTGCAAAAGTTATCATTGCACGATCTAGGTGATAGGTTCGGAGTCCACTATAAACTGTAGGTCCTTAAGAGAAAGAAGAAAAGAATTGAGGTAACCTTCATTGGTATAATTTAAGCGGACCAGCACGGAACTACGGAAAATATTCTATTGGACAATGTGAAAATCACATTGTTCAATGGAAAATGAAGCTTATTGAATACTGAATGGAGTAGGTCACAAAAATGAATGGGTAATGAGGTGTTTCCTAGAACGTGCGTCGTCCTCTCTTATCGATTTGTTTTATCATCTTGTATACAGGGTGATTACCAATAAACACAGTCATATATCAGTTACTATGTTCGGCTGGGAAATATCCTTCTTATTTTTTATGTACTTCATTCATCGAGACTCAAGAAGGTATTCCAGCGCCGGCGCTGATTTATTTGGAAAATAATATGACTATTCAAAATACTCCAACTTATGTGAAATGAATCATTTTCTCATTAACAATGAAGTTTACTGATATGGACAAAATGAGGGTGGCTTTCAAAACGAAACATGATAAAAATGCCTTTCACTGTCTGGATACCATAACTAGAAAAAAACCTTCCTAGAAAGTTTCTCATCTCAGCAAAATTATGAATTTCTCACCTAAGAATCCCAACCTGTAATTTATCACAACTAATACCACATCTTCGCGTAGCAAAAATTCAGGACCATAGATCATCTTCGAATTAGAACCACTCGTAAATCCACCTCCATGAATGAAAACCATAACAGGCTTCAGGTCATATATGACTGAAGTCTCCTTTTTTTCTGGGAGCTGCAAATAGAAAAATAATCATATTTTTTGTGATGCATTTTGTGAGATCGAATTTTTTAATTATATTCTGATCAGTTCACACAGCAATTATTTGGTCGTTTGCTTTAGGAAGCTCTCAACTTTATAATGAAGAACACCTGGATCTAACCTTCCATTAGAACGGATATATCAGAAAAGATGTTGGTCTTGAAACTTTTTATATTTAAAAGGCTTGAAACTAATTCAAACGAAAGGAGTAACAGATTAGTCAACGATTTTTGTTGATAGTCAACGATTAAATACTAGGCTTCTGGATTTCAGAAAGTTCACACGAGCACTGATCATGAAGAGTTGAAATAATCAAGAAATTGAATAAATTATTACGGGATAACTCAGATAAAATTTATTGATTACTTGATCTTACGCAAAGTGTTATGGTTAAATTAGCAGATACCTCAATAGGAGAATATTTCCGCAGTCTTAATCTGTTCTTCTTATTTTGGTAGGTTTCGGTATTTCAAGCTTGCTCTCGCAATGTATATTATTTGATTCTACTTCTTTCTAATACGATGACTACGCTGTGTTTTCTGAGATAAGAAAAAGACATGAGACGTATGATGCAAATTGGTTTATCTATGTTTAAAGTAATTGGCACCTACATCAATGCACTTTTGTAACCGAAGCTTCCACTACTTAAACGCTAACTACATAAATGTTTTTTCAGGTCGAAAAATAGCCAGAAATCACACATGGCAAAATCAGGTGAGAAAGGCGGATGAGGAATCGATTTTCATTATATGTTCAGGCGAAAAATCAACTGTTCAGTATGCCAATACATTGTCGTGATCCAACATTGTTCCGCGAATCCTGACTGATTCAAGCATTGCAGGTAATCATTTTGTGGTGTACCATTTGGTTGTCACTAATCGTGTACTCTGAAGGAAACTACGTACATAACTTTTTTGAAGATCTATATTTTTTTATACTTTTTTCAAATAGTTGGGTGTCGTGAATCCACCTGCTCTCCAGGCGGATAGGAATCTCGAAAAACGGAATGCATATTTCATCACCTGTTACCGAATACGTCGTATCTTACGACTATCAATTCTTTCTCCTATTGAGATGTTCATGTAAAACTGAATTGAATTCTGGATCTAGCACCATCAACATGCGATATCTGTTTTCTTTTGATTTATTATTATTATTATTTAGTATCGTAGACTTATGCACTATCTGAGCTGTTAGCTGAATATAATTTACCTATCCCAGATACAATATACTTGACATAAATTTCCTAGCTATCCTACATGTATCAAGAATTACAGCTTTTTGCATTTCTATATAGGTATTCTTATGCAATTCTAATTTCTTAAGGCTATCATGCAAAGTTTTGGGTATTAACCCAATCGAGGATACGATGACAGGAACAATATTTTCATCGAGGTGCCACATCTGCTTGATCTCAATAGCATGGTCTGTGTATTTGGACTTTTTCTCCTGGAATTTATTCAGCATGTTCTTAGTATTCGGTATGGCGACATCCACTAGCATTGTTGTTTTGGCTCTCTTTTCATACACCACTATATCTGGCCTATTATTCGTCACCATTCTGCCAGTGATAACAGGCCTATCGTAGTATAATCTGATAGAGTCATTTTCCAATACGGGCTTTGTCAGCATCGTTCAGGTCTGCCTTTGAATATCATCCAGTTCTGTCTTAGTCCATCTGATTATTCCAAATGAGTAAAGCAACACTGGAATGGCGTAGGTGTCAATTGCCTTGACTAGATTCTCCAAGTTCAACATTGATTTCAGCACAGTCTTCAGATGCTGTCTGTATTCTGAACGAATCTTCCCTTTGACTGTTTTTGGTAGAGCAATCTGGCTTGTTGATATTTTATTTAATATCACCGTTTGGAAGTTGTGTTTCACCGTCTATGACTTTCCCTCTTTAAATGTTCAGGATCTTACATTTTCAATCCCGAATTTCATCTGAACATCTTCAGAGAACTTACTGACAGTTGTCAGCAGATCATCCAACTGCTTCTTGTTCGAAGCATATAATTTGATGTCATCCATATACAGCAGGTGGGAGATTGTAGGATAGTTCCTATCTGTTTTTATCCTAAACCCGTATCCTGTTCTATTGAGCATCGAGGACAATGGGTTCATAGCTGAGCAGAACCATAGTGGACTTAAAGAGTCTCCTTGAAAAATTCCACAACGTATGGGTATCTCGTCGGTTTCAATTGACTCATTGTTCATGTTGACCTGCAGAGACGTGCATCAGTGTGTCATTGTTGTCTTCAAGAATTCTACCAGGGCTGGATGAATTTTGTATATCTGCAATACTTCGACAAGGCAAGAATGGGCAGTAGTATCGAATGCCTTCAGATAATCGAGAAAAGCTGAATGAGCATTCCGATGCTTTACGTGTGCCGTTTCAGTATCACAGAATCGATGATGAGTTGTTCCTTGCACCCGTGGTGTTTCGTTCTGCATCCTTTCTGCTCCTCTGCTAATATATTGTTGTCGTCAAGTTGGTATATTCGATTGGATATGCATGAGGTGAGTATTTTGTATAAAGTTGTCGTCAAGGTGTTGGTATATTCGATTGGATATGCATGAGGTGACTATTTTGTAGAGTGTTGGCAGGCAGTGATTGGCCTATATTGAGACGGATCCTGTGTCTTATCGCTGTTAGGTAGCACATATGTTAAGCCTTGTGATAGGAAAGTGGGTGTTTTCCTGGGATGTTGAAGAACATACGTGAGCTGCTTCGCTAAGTTTCCATGGTGATTATCAAACTTCTTGTACCAGAAATTGTGGATATTATCTATACCGCGATTATGTGGCCTTCCAATTGTTGGTCGCTCTAACTACTGTTGTGATTTCTTCCTCTGTTATTCCTTCGAAGTCCATATGTTTGATATTAAGGCGTTGTTTTTCATTCGTGATCCATTCCGCATCTTATATTATGTTCTTTGGTGTTCTACTATAGTGATGGCCAATAATCGGTCAAGCGTCTTCACCACCTGTCTGGTTAGTATATGTAATGTAGTCATTGGGGATTTTTCTTTACGATTGATTGAATGCATTTTGAGGAGGGGATGTTCTGGAAAAGCCTTTTCTTGGTGCACTGATCAATTATCTTATTTTACCTTGAATTGTTCAAAGTTTTAATTCATAATTTTAATAGGTATATTGCTCAAATAGCATTTTAATTTGTTGTGAAATGTCGGTCCTATTGATCGTTTTAATTTTGCTATAATTGACTTTTTTCAAAAGCAGAATTTGTTGCGTTTTACTTTCAATATTTGTTTTTCTTGTAGTCACTGGTCTGAAGATGCTCTGATCTATAGATAGCGAAACTAGTAACCATAATAAATCTTTAGGAAGAAACTATAGGTACTTTTATTTAATTATCTTCTCCATTGTCTCTAATATGAAGGACGAGAAACCTATAAGTTTGAACGATTCGGGTAGATAGGTCATTTCTATTACCTTTTGAAATGAAAATGAAATGACACACTTCTCTCTCTTTCAGGGATACGATCCTATTAGAGACAATACTGAAAGACGTATACTAGGGTGAAATTTAGTGCTTCAGTTTATTTTAATAGAATTGTCAATACCATCTCGCCTGAAAACTTAAAATGTTTTAGGGTTGAAAGAGGCCACTTTACCATCAGACTGTGATAATTGCTCTAGAAGTTTGAAGGCAATAATTACCACTGATTATCTCGAGGAGGGTGGAGCCATCAAGGGTGAATATCACCTGTATCGTTTTGAAGTGGAATGGGAAGCTGCCTTATTCATCTTGTCAACATAATAAAATCAACAATTTACATCCTACTAAGTCTGACGTAAACATCATAATCATGTTTTCCAGAGACACAACGATTACTTCAGTCTTAATATTGCTAAGATTTTCTTTCATTTTACTTAATGCTGCAATATCATTCATGTTTTTTCTGAAAACTATTTTCTACTTTCAATGATTGTTTTTTAATTATTTTATAAGATATGAGCTATACAATATCTTCACAAGGGTTGTGTTTCCATTGAATTCTTTTTAATATGGAATACGGAAGAGTGAAAGTGTGAATTGGCAAACGTTCGATTTTGAGTCATTCAGTAGATCCCAGAAAAACTAAAACTTACATGTTTTTGCAATTTCACTTGAGATACTTCAGAAAATCAGTTTGTATTAGATATTAACAATACTTCAAACTGAAATGACTGAAATATAAACATGAAAAACATGTTTAATTGCATATTGAGTTCATTGCAATAGGGTTTCAGCGCAGTACAACGTATGCCTGATCCACTAGTGATAAACATGTATCTTGGAAAAACCCAGATTTTGGAAAATAGATATTGATTCTCGGAGAAATTCAGTTCTGAAGTATATTGAAATACTTGGAACTTTTTTGTCCAAACTTTGACAATTTGCAGTTCATTCATTCTATCATTATGCAGATTAAGTTCACAGTGACTACTTTATATCGAAAAGAAAGGACAAGCAGGCATGGGATTAGCGATGAACTAGAAATTCGACAATGGTGAGTGTTGTAAGAGGTCGATAAATTGCGCGATGTATAATTGCCATTTCATCAGATTACAAATTATCTGGTCTTCAGTGATTATGGACTTAGCCTCTCGGCTATGTATCCAAGTTTAATGTAATTTTTTTGTCACATTCACTTTTTTGTTCAAGGACAACATCCATGTCTCGAACTAGGATTCGAACCGAGAACCTGGGCTTAGCATATTCCTACATGCTCGCGCACTAACCGTGCCGCTGCCCTGGTGGTCAAACGTAAGACTTCTAAACCCTTGTATACGGTCCAATGAATTCGTTTAATTAATTGAACAATCAATTAATTGACAAATGAAAAAATATTGGATGTATATCTCTGGCGGATATGCTCACACTATAATATTTCACGTTACTGTTAACAGGAAGGAAAATTAGCATTTCATAATAATACTCTAATTCGGAGCTGAGACTTTTAGTCAAATATTATCAAGAAAATATAATTTATGAAAATTAAGCAACACAAGGATACCTTAATCAAAATCAAAACAAAAGTAGTGGTACAATCTAGTCGGATGTTCTAAATGAGAACAGGAGAGTGCAGTGTCGTGATCGTTTGAAGTCTTCAGTATATCATACCTAATCATAATAGCCAGACTGATACCTACTCGTAAGAATTCGTTGGAAATGAATGGTGCCCATTTTCAGCACTTAATAAACTGATCATAAAAGTAAGTAGTCTTCCACTTTTTTAGCTGCCATTTCGTCAGCGAAGAAAATTTTGAAACGAAAATTTAGGGTCAGATAGTACTCGATGAGATCTCCATATTTATATATATATATATATATATATATATATATATATATATATATATATATATATATATATATATATATATATATATATATATATATATATATACTTGATATATATCTTACGAGTTGAAACCACTAAGCTCTGGTTGACGATGAAGAGTGGATCGGAAACTAGCTCCTACAGAGAGAGATATTCAACATTTGAAAGTTGAATATTGTTCTTTGAATAAAAGTCCTCAATGTATTTTCACATTGTTATTCTTACCGATAAATTATGCATGTTACTATTGAGATATCCAATATATTATCCTAAATTGCTCAGGAATATTAAGTTCAGAATTAGTTATTTGAATATGAGAGATTGTAACCGTTCTTGTGCGGCCAATAAGATTTCGCTTCTGCAGTGAAACATATTTACTAACTATTACCAGGAAGATCGCACCACGTAATCTACCAGCCAAAAAGAGATAATGTGTTATTCAGTTTAACCATTGAAGGCAAGAATCCTTGGGGCAAAAGTTTTCATTATACAGTTACTGCGAACGAAGATTTCAGTAGATCTAACCAGCTCGTCCAGTAGGGGATATTTAACACTCTACATAATGTTGACTATTACTCCCTTAATAAATGTCTTTAATGTGTTTACACATATAAAGATAAATTTCACATTTTATCTGATACTGAGTTATGATATATATCTGGTTCAACACCCAATATAAAACTGGAATGTCAGCTCATTTTGACTTCTGCATCTAGCAGACACAGTGTATAAGGAGCGGTGAATTGTTAAACTAGTCCAAGTGTAACGTTGCTTTTTGTTTGAGTTTTCCCGAAACAAGGTCTTTCAGCTCCTTGGAGCATCTTCCGCATCTGTAAAACAGAGACAGCAACTTGTCTTCTGAGAGCCAGCGGTTGGAGATCGCGGGTAATCTCCGGGTGGTCAATGAGGCACACAGCCCGTTCTTGCACACTATCCAACATCCTCAACGAATGTTTGCGCGCAGATCCCCATACCTGGGAACAATATTCCAAAGCAGGTCAAATCTGCGCCTTATATAAAAGCAACAGCTGAGATGACGTGAATTATCCCTCGGCTCTGAAAAGAAAACTAAGTTTAGCTGATGCATACTTAGCTATTGCTGTTTACATACATGTTCATGCCAGCGGAACCCGGAGTTGACCGTTATTCCGAGAAGGTGCATCGAATCTTAGGATGTAATTTGGTGGCCTTGCATCGTTAGAAGAGGTTCTCCAGCGAGGACCTTCCTAGAAAATTTAGTTGCTTGCATCTTGCTCGCGTTGAAGCTCACCAGGTTTAACTGACCCCACTCCGATATCCCTTGTAGGTCAGAGTTTAAGTTATTGATTTGTTGACATCCCTGAGGCTGAGATTCCGCAGCTGTAATCGGCCGCAGACTACTGACGACGAAACCAGGGTACAATCGTCTGCAAAAACGAAGACCTTGTTCTCTGTAGATGACAAAAGATCGTTTATCTGCAACAAAAACAAAGTTGGCGAAAGAATGGATCCTTGAGGTACTCTTGCTTGTAACAGGAAAAAATCAGATGTTATGCCGTCGACCAAAACTTGTATTGATCTATTTGAAAGAAAGCTACACATCCAACCCCGCAATTTTTCGGGAAGCCCATATGCAGCAAGTTTATTCAACAAGGCTGCATGCCAAACCTTATCGAAGGCTTTAGAGATATCGAGTGCTATTGCTCTAGATTCCCCATGCTTTTCCATCGTTGATAAACAAAAATGAGTGACGTAAGCGAGAAGATCTCCTGTCGATCTTTGCCTTCGAAAACCAAGGATCTGGAAGGCAATCATCACTGAATGGAATTCACGAAAATAATTTGCGCAACTCATCCCAGTTAGCACAGTTATAGTGCCAAATGCGTCTCGGTGGCTTAGGCTCTTGGTTTAGCAGCAGCACAATGGTTTCAGTAGTAGATATAAGGTTGAGGTCTGAGTTACCAAGCGGTGCTGATACCTCCACTCCAAAATCATCTGGATCTGAAATCAAAAAAATTCCAAGGTGTTCGGGAAGTCGGTTGGGTGATCAGATATTCTTGCCGGTTCGTCGACTAGCAGCGTTAGACTATGGATGATTGCGAAAGTTTCAGCTTGTTTTCCCGCTTCATCCGTTTCATTGGAGTGTCGGAGCCAATTGATGCTGAGCACGTTGAAGTCACCAAGTAAAATGACTTAAGGTGCAGGATGATATGTCTGAATCCAATCCGCCTTATCACCTAGATACTGAAACAGTCTAGGGAAGTGAATATCGTTTGGCAAGCGATATAGACAGCATAAGAACAGTGTTTTATCCTGCAAATAGATTTCAAACCACGCAAGGTCGAAATCGTCGTCCTCCATCGTGTCCTCTCTCTGGCATGCAACATCCAATCTGGCGAAAACATAGAGGCCCCTTTCAAACTTGAATCTCGTATGTAACTCATGCCCGTCAAAACGTAAATACGTTGTGTCGGTTGTTTGACTTATTAGGGTTTCGGTTAGGGCCAGCACATGGGGTTGTGCGTTTTGCAGATGCTAGTGGACTGCATCGACATTCACGTTGTTGTGACCCAGTTCTCTGATGTTGCAGAATTCTATCAAGAGTTTGCTTTCTTTTCTAGAACGTGAATGGTCAGTGAATTCGCTGGAGGAGTGCTCGACTAACCCGCACTATGAACCTCTCTATGCAGTCTCCCCCCACTCCCGGTGATCCTAATGGAGATTATTTTAACTCTGGATGATTTTGTCCCAGAAGAGCTCATCATGCTTCGTTGCCAATCCTTCCCACCTTGGAAACCGGACCATCCGCCAGATCCCGAAACTTAGTCATACAGGTAACCAATTCACGGGACCTATAGCCGGATGTTGTGGTATCACACCGGGCGACGGAGGTGAGATCGCATACCACATACAAGACCGCCTACCACCTCTCTTCGTTTATATCTGCTTTTTGTCCCCATTGTTTTCCGTCGCCTTGGTAGCCTTCTGCGTAGATTAGTTTGAGAGCGCCGCTTACATATGTATCCATATACTTGATACTGTCCAACGAATTGATATCAAAAGTTGGCGGTCTGACTTGATGTTGTGAATGAGTATGCGACAACAAGAACGAAACTGCAGCCTGTTATTATTATTCATGAACCGACTAGATTTAACCACTACTCGTATTGGTCCTGGTTGACGTTGATCATGATGAGTACATAGGCGAATCTGCTAAGTCACTGAGGGATATCGAATATTCTACGGAAGTAGAATATCGCTCTCCAAACTTTTAGCGATAAGTTTCGCATTTCATCTGATATTGAAATATTAAAAGAGAGTTGTGAGTTTTTTATGACCCTAAGAAGTAATATTTTTTCCATTAGCAACCGGTTCGGTACTATGGCTGATTCATTATCTACACATAACTTCGATTATCGTTCACAGTGAGTTTCCTAGCACTCAATGCCAGTAATTAAATAACGAATGAAGGAACATCAAATATCTCTAAACTTTCTAGGAGCAGTTTAATCAGTTATTATTGTGTTTTGAATGATTTTCGAAAGTTGACCTGAATACAGTGAAATTTTTGAGAGCGCTGAACTCACCTTTGGTGTATACACATTCAAATTAAGACAATCCTCCGAGCCAAGCACCATATTCATGTCTAAGTGTCTCGAGAAACATTGTTCTCCGTCTTTTGTTGCATCTTTCACTCCATTCCAAGGCTCTACTGGCTGAGGTGCCTAGAAAAAAAAATAATGCTTTGTAATTATTAATTTTCGAAGAATACGGCATTGAAATAGTCAATATATTTTTTGGAGAAATATCTCAAAATTCGTTCTTTATTGTACGAGTTTAGATCATAAAGTAATGATTACTTTTCTTAAAAAATCATTAATTTCAATGTTGTCCCTCCTTAGTGATCGTAGCAGTTTCAGTTCACTTGTCATTGCACTTTTCTATTTCCTGAAACTCCTTTATTCTTTTCTACTGATTTCATCAATTGATAAGGTTTCATCTACTAAAGAAAGCAAAATATCCATAATAATAAATAATTTTAATAATACATTGTATTATATATAATTATTTTATTATATATAATGATTATAATTTTAATAATAATATAATTAATAAATAGCGCCACTTCTGGCTCTATTTTTCAAAATGCATTGAAAAACTATTAATCGAATTCAATTCAGCTGTGCAACCTATATACTTTTATTGCTTAATACAAAATTAAGTATGTAGGCACTAATGTTGAATGTAATCGACCCTCGGACTTTGTTTGTTTGTTTGTTATTCCTTTAACGTGCTCTATTTCCGCCTTTCGGCCAATGACACGCCGGGGAATTCTGTCACCTCACTAACCCGGGAATTTTGCCGAACCCCTCTCGTGTCGAGGGAAGGGATCTTTAATGTCCAACACATCTCTGTTAGACAGGACCGACGGCGTTACATCTCCTCCGAAAGATGGACACTCAAGCGATTCCCAGAATCCGTAAAATCGCACCGACTTTGTAGGGAATGAACCCAGGTAACTCTGCGCAGGAGACAAGCATCATATCCCCTACGCCACCGAGCCGGTACCCTTGGACTTAAAGTGTAATTTTATTTTACTGATATTTCGCAGACAAGTTTAATCATGATGCACTACACATTTCATACTGGTGTAGTCATCGTACCATTTTTGTCATATTTTTCGAACGACTGTCAAAATTTTTTCGCAAATTTTTATTCATATCTAACAAGTTCCACGAAGAAATAATATATGGGCGATGTCAACCCAGATTATTGGATCCATAATCATTGGACAATGGAGAACCCATAGGTAAACCATCTAATTGTTGATATATTTTATTACTTCTACTTCTTGATAAGCTGTATCATCTACAACTTCTATTGAGCATATTGAACATATATCGGGTATTTTAATAAATATTATATGACATTTGTCATATTTTTCGACTGTCAACATTTTTTCGCAAATTTGTCTTTAAATTAAACAATATCCACGAAGAAATAATATATGAGCGATGTCAACCAAATTATTGGGTTCGTAATGAGTCAAAAGTATCTATAGATCATAATCGGCATCACTTGAAAGACTGAACCTGGCCATCGGGGCTCTCTCGGTCAAACAGAGAGGGAATTTGAGGAAATATCGCAGGTTATGTATTTTTTCTATTATCTCCTTAGTCCCTTTCATGACCTTGCTTGCTATGTAAAATCTTTTCTTAGATTTGTTTAGACATATGAGAAGTTTGATAGTTGAATTTTTTTCTGCTGGTTTTCTTTTTCCATTGTTACAGATTCCTGTCCCAAACCCCTTTCCTTTCACTCTTGTTTTGGAAATCATGGAATGCAAGAGAAAATGAAGCGGCTAAGCAGAAAAATCTTTGGTACTCTTTAGGTACACACGATACTAACACAACATAAACAGACAAGCTATTGCTAGTGCAATGACGACAGGGAAACGAGTTTTTTCCTCAGGTATTTTACTCGTTTATTGAATCATATACAAGATAGTATGGTTCACCTGTTACATTTCTTGAGCTCACACTGTCAAAATTTTTTCGCAAATTTTTCTTTATATTAATCAAGTTCCACGAAGAAATAATATATAGGTGATGTCAACCCCGATTATTGGATCCATAATCATTCTAAAACATCTATAAATCATAATCCGCATCACTTTGAACCTGACCATCGGGGCTCTCTCGGTCAAACAGAGAGGGAATTTGAGGAAATATTGCAGGTTATGTATTTTTTTATTATCTCCTTAGTCCCTTTCATGGCCTTGCTTGCTATGTAAAATCTTTTCTTAGATATGTTTATACTTATGAGAACTTTGATTGTTGAAATATTTTCTGCTGGTATTCTTTTTCCATTAATACAGATTCTGTCCCAAACCCCTTCAGTTCACCCTTGTTTTGGAAATCATGAAATGCAAGAGAGAATGAAGCGGCTAAGCAGAAAAATCTTTGGTACTCTTTATGTACACACGACACTAACACAACATAAACAGAAAAGCTATTGCTAGTGCAATGACGACAGGAAACGAGTTTTTCCTCAGGTTTTTTCACTCGTTTATTGAATCATGTACAAGATAGTATGGTTCCCTGTTACCTTTCTTGAGATCACACTTGTGTTTTTCTGACACACACGAAAATTGTAGATATAAGCATTTATTGTAAATATACTTATTCAAATTTTTGTAAATCCTCTCTTTTGGAAAGAATATATATATATATATATATATATATATATATATATATATATATATATATATATATATATATATATATATATATATATATATATATATATACTAGATGTATGTGACAGAAACAGGAGTTTTCATTCTCAGACATGTCACGCTAGTAGCGTTTGATGGCTTTGAAATTTGAGATAATACATTCTTATGGCCAAAAAATTAATTTGGAATGAAAATCTTTCAACTTCTATCATGAAATCTACCTGAGCAATATTAGTCCTAGTCTTCTCTCAACAAAAATTTTCATGGATACAATTGATATCAACATTTATTGTTTCATAGATACGAATAGAAAATAGGATTCATCTATTATTTCTTCTTTTTCTTAGGACGCTGTCTCCCTACGAAGGTTGGCGATCCAAATGGCTACTGTTGTGCGGGGAACCACAGCTCTGAAAATCTCTATAGATGTCTGTCCGAACCATCTGTGTAAGTCTCTCAGCCATTAATTTTGTCTACGTCCGACTAACCGTTTTCCTTCGATCTTTTCTTCTATTATCAGGCGGAGAATCTCATATCGTTCGCCTCTCATGATATGTCCTAGGTACTGTAGCTTTTTCTCCTTGATTGTCGTGAGGAGTTCTTTATATTTACCCATTTGCTGCATAACCTCTATGTTTGTCTTATGTGCCGTCCGAGATAATCGCAGCATTCGCCTGTAGGCGTACATTTCGAACGCATCGATTCTCTTTTCTGTGGTTGCATCAATGGCCCAGCTTTCACATCCGTATAGAAGAACAGGGAAGCTGTAGCAGCGAAATAATCTGATCCGGAATTCTAGCCTGCGTTTTCGGTTTGCCAGAAGCGTCCTCATGTTATTCAGGGTTTTTCGTGCTAGCGCAATTCTTGATCTAATTTCGACCTTTTGGTCGCATTGCTGGTTGACGAGTATACCAAAGTATTTTATAGGTGGCACTTGTGCAATGTTCTCTCCGTTGATCACTAGAGTAACGGGTCTTGGTGTATTCATATAAAGCCCAAAGATCTCGCTGTCCTCCATAATTAGTTCCATAAGGGATTGAAGTTCTGTTATATCATCTGCGTATCGAAGGTTACTTAAATTGATTCCATTGATCTTTATGCCTGCAGTTGAATTTTTGAGAGCTTCGATGAATATTAGCTCAGAATAGAGATCAAACAGCAGTGGGGATACTACACATCCTTGCCTACCGCCTCTTCTTATTGCTATCTTCTCTGATGTGGACCCTTCGATTTTGACTGTTGCTGTTTGGTGCCAATAGAGTTCAGTAGATCTTGAGCATCGATCCCGGTTAATTTTAGGATGTTGATCATTTTTTGATGTGACACACAATCGAGAGCTTTTTTATAATCAATAAAGCATGCGAATACATCGACATTCATGTCCCTACATCTCTGAGTTAGCACATTCAAAGAGAAAAGAGTGAACGATCAATTACGGACTCACACTTTTTGTATATACGGGTATGAATGATCCGCAAGAATATCTTCAAGGCGTGGGACATCGAACTGATCATCCGGTATTCGTCACTTTGTGATGCCTTGTTCTTCTTTGGCAAAGTAATAAAAGTGGATCTCAGCCAGTCTGTGGGTTTTTTTCCGACTCTGTTCATTCGGTTAAATACATTAGTAATGAGATCTAGACCAACTCCGTCCTCGGCAGCTGCAAATTTAAAGGTTTCCGCATGGACATTGTCAGGACCAACTGCTCTTCTGTTCTTTTGCAGTTTAATTGCATGTTTGACCTCTTCTTTGTAATTTCAGGAGCCCTTTCGTTGATTTCGTATATATACGGGGGTGAGTCTGGTCTTATGTCATTAAGAGATTTTCGGTATATTCTTTCCACTTTTTTAGTTTCTCATCTACTCCTATAAGAATTTAATTGTTAGAGCCCCTTAATATTCCACTGTGACCTCTCTGCTGCATGCCTGTAAGCTCTTTGATATTCTTGTGCAAGTTGAAGAGATCGTACTTCTTCTGCAGCACTTGTGTTTCCGTGCGTTGGTCGCCAGCCATGATTCTTTGGCTTGTCTGCATTTCGCACGAATGAGCCTGTTAATTTCGTCATGTTTATCTGTATTTTTGTGTTTTTGTTCTCTTCGTACATTCATAAGTGTGGGGATTTCATCGGTCATCCACTCCTGTTTTTGGATGTATTTGCAAATCCAATATCGGTCACCTGGATCTATTATTCCTGAAATTCAATTCACTCTAATACGAATTTCACTTTGGAAATGAGAACTGAAAATTCTATTAACTTTGTAGATTTAACTATAACCTAAACTAACTACAGATATGATTTTATTAATTTTCGTGAACCATCTTTTACGAATAGTGGTAATATCTCATTATTCTTCCTTATATGTACATCAACAAAGGATATATGCTTATATCAGTAATAATTTCTTGAATGAGCTCAACATAATTGAGCAAATAGCGGTCAATTGTGGTTAAACTTGTAGTATAATTGACAGCAATCTTTCTGGTAAACAGTTTCAACATGCAACTCATGAGGCTTTTCCTAGTATTATCAAAGAAACGATATATTAATCTATATTGGTGAATCCAGTAAGAATTCAAAGCCTCTGCTATTATCAATCTTGATATAGCTTTCAGAATGGACAATTCTCTAGGCAGATTTACCAACAACTCTATATGCAAAATTAATAGTGGAAACAGTTCAGGTGTGTGGCAATTGCAATAAAAGTTGCATCGTAAAAACTTTCAGAGATTTCAATATCAGGTTATCAGAGCGCAAACGCAGTTTGAACCAGCAAAAATCTGATTCTCACCAAGCAGTCCGATGATTAGACGAAAATTTAGTATTAATTTTCATCCGTTATATCATTGATGGATTTATATTTCATGGAAACTCATTTTAATAAAAATAAAATGAAACACTTCTGTCTGAATTTCACTATATTTTATTTTGACATATACGACCCGTTTCGACAGTTTCGTCATTTTCAAGTGTCTAGAACGAAAAATAGTGGAGATTAGACAAAAGTGTTTAATTTCACTTATGTTATTTTAAAATTTCACCTGATAAAACTGAATGCATGGAAACCATTGGAAATTAATGAACAAAATACTTCCCGGAATTAACTAAATAATTAGTTAGTACTTGATTCGTCACCATAACTCAATCTTATCAGTTCAGCAACAGCAACCCTGTTCGGATTTTCTTCCATTTAACCGTAGTATCTGCTTTTACTAATGCATAAATAATATCTTTAACATATAAGGTGCATCTTCTTTTCAAATTTACTACTTATATGATGGAACCAGAGTGTCCTTCAACGAACCATAAGTAGCAAAATGTAAATTAATACATTTCGAGATGAAAACATTTATTCTCAAGCTCATTATTACTATTACTTATTACTATTTTCAATTCAGAAGGTCGTGACTTGATGAAATTTGATATAGAGTTTCAAAATAAATCAAACTGATCAAATTTTCCTATACAGCGTGTTATATAATAGTATGTCACAACTTGATGGGGTAAATCTACGTGCAATTTTAAGAAAAAAAGTTCATATAAACATAGATTCGCAAAAGCTTCGTTACGGAGCTGCAGGATGTTGAAATTTTTTCTTCTAAACTCCTTTAGATTTTGAGATATTCAGCCAAAAGTTGGAATGCAAGCTTCTTCTATAGCCTTCATCATTACAAGTCCTAAATTCTAACTAGAATCTACAAGGTGTTTTATTTTCCGGAGCCATGTCTTCTTTTGCCCTCTCAAACTTTTTTGCAGTACGCCATTGATCAGCATACACTCGTTCGTCATCTTTGTTCAATTTAAAAATTTTTTGAGAACTGTAAATTTTTTGTATCTCCGACCGTTCTCGAGCAAAAAATTATTAAACGATTGTATGCATTCGCTGAATTGATAGTACTTCTAATTAAATAAATTACTAGTAGGCTTTGATATTTTTCATATATTTATTTATTTTTACAGTAGAACCAGTGCATGCTTGAATTGTTTATTGAAAAAATGATTCGTTTAAGACGTTATTGCTGTATGAAAAAATGGCTAATTTTACTAACGCCGAATTGGCTGATATCTATTACATGTACAGTCTGGCTGACGGAAACACAACAGAAGCTATGCGATTATATCAGGTGCGCTTTCTAAACATCAATCAGGCGAACATTTCCAACTATCCACAGAAGGTTGAGGGAAACTGTTACTTTTACTGCTAATAATCATTTGAAAGGTGCAACTCAAACTATGAAAACCCCAGATATTGAGGAAGCAATTTCGATTTGTATTGATTTGAATCCTTATGTGAGTACAAGAAAAGTTGGAAATGAGTTGAATATTTCACAAGTCTAGTTCTCCACGACTTTTTATTGTACCCGTTTCATATTCAACGCGTTCAAGCCCAACTTTATCGAGATTTTCCTTCAATACTGAATTTCTGCCTATGGATCTTAGATAAAATTAGAGAAAATGCTCATTTTGATAGACTTTCACAATAATCATTATTTGGTTGGGGAAAACCCCCATTTGATTCAAGAATCTCATTATCAAGAACGATTCTCATTAAATGTCTGGGACGGAATAATTGGAAATTATTTGATTGGGTCATTTTTTTCTCCCTACAGACTAAACGGTCCCGCTTACCGGCAATTTCTTGAGATGTAGTTGCCTTTATTGCTCGAGGATGTGCCACTTTTGGTGAGAAACATAATGTGGTTGATGCATGTCGGGGCACCAGCATATTTCAGTGGAGAAGATAGGGAATTCTTGAATAATACATTCAACAACCGATGGATAGCTTGGGGTGGGTCAGAACCATGGCCTCCTAGGTCCTCAGACTTGAATAGTTTAGACTCTTTCTTATGGAGATATCTTAAAAGTTTGGTTTATACCACTCCAGTGAACATTGTCGAATAATTGAGAAATTATTTGAATAATAATCTCTTGTGACACGATCAGAAATACCCCAGGAATATTTCAAAGAGTGCGTGATCATATGCAAAGAATGACAGAGGGCTGTATTATTGCAGGTGGACACTCCCAGCAATTTATTTAGTTCTTAATTGTTCTTTTGTTTAGTTTGATATTGAATTAGTATAAGTTAAGTCTCAGAAGACAAGTTATCAGAAATTTTTGGGCATACATATCGAGTATTTCTATTATTTCTCTTGCATTTAGCGAATAACATACAATTCAAATAATTCAAATAATTTAAATTCAATAACTTTTTACTCGAAAGCGGTTCAAGATAAGAAAAAATTACAGATGTCATAAAAGTTTCTAACTTGAACGAAGATGACGGAAATTGATTGTTCGCTGATCAGTTTTTTGCAAAAAGTTTTCAATGGCAAAAGAAGACATAGCTCGGAAAAAGAAAACACCTTGTACATTCTAGTTAGAATTTAGGACGTGTAATGATGAAGGCTGTTGAAAATAGCTTGCATTCCAAATTTCGGCTGAATATCTCGAAAACTGTAGGAGTTTTGATAAAAAACAATTTTTTCCGGAAATTTTCACACCCAGTAGCTCTGTTACGAAGCTTTTGCAGACCTATGTTTATATAAACTTTTTTTCTTGAAATTGCACGTAGTCTAGACAAATTCAAGATGCGTTCACAAATAGGGTTGCTCCTTTTACGATCTGAGAAAATTGAGAAATTGTGAAACTTTGGTCTAATTGACTATTAAGTTACCGGAATTTTTTTGTTAACTAATTTCCAATGTTTCCCATAAATTTAGTTTCGGTCATTTGAGTTCAAGTGAAATATCAAAATTATTATTAATAAATTACACCTTGTGAAGACTATCAATTTGTGTCATATGAAATGGAGAGATTTAATAAAAATGAGTTACAAAATTGTTCTTAATCTATGATAAATTGACCTCTCAAAATGAACAAAATAATAACCAACATGCTGAAGGAAGACTTCATCCTAATTGAATTTTTTAATGTGTTTAGTTCAGATTTTACGAAATAAAAACGTTTTTCTTAAATTTTCAACAAGAGAATGATGACACACTGAATTTAAAGATAGTTAATTGTAAAATAATGCCTTATATGATGCATTTAATTGAAAAACTATGAGTTTTCAAATTATAATATACAATGTCGAAGAGGATTTATCAATAATCATCTGTGACTTTCGACATGTATCTAAGTTTACTAGGTCTCGATATTTGTTGAAATACAGAAATCATTTGGCCATCAAAATTTCGATTTCCGATTCAACACCTTAAGACACAAGAAAACTCCAATAACAAAATAAAAAATTTGTTAAAAAAGTCATGAAATCTCTTAAACCACTAACTACTTATCGGTAACCTATGACTTCAATAGAAATATGTAGTGTAAACGCAGATAGTAACCCAGCCTTAAACTAGAGAATAATATCGTTAACGTATTCTTACCTTAAATCGAAGTTCTCCGATAGGTGGCTTAGCGTACGGTATTCCTTGAAAACTGTAATACTTCTTTCCTGAATCAATATCATTTTCACAAATGGTTCCTTCTAGAATACCGCTTTCCACATTCACTCGAATACTTGAACACATAGCAATATTGAAGAGTCAAACTAAACAATTTGTTATTTTCACTAACCCACCTTCACTTTAGTTTTACGAAGTGTTTCTGTAATCTACAAAGTAATAAGTATTATCTTCGTATATCTATATCGATATCTGTTTTCATCAGTCACATAATAAATTTAATTTAATTGAATACATGTTTGCGTGGCAGTATTTATAATTTGATTTTTCATTGTAACTATAGATTACAGAAAGATATAAGTGGATATGAGGAATAGTAAAGTATTTACCGTTTCGAAAATATAACCTTTATGTTGATGATATTATATAGTCACTGAAACGTCGGCTATCGTTTAAGCATATATATATATTCAGTTCAACGAAAACTATGAACACATCAATGCTTCATGTAATATTATCAGAATATGATAATATCCCACTCAATTCATCAGCAAAATAGTGGTATCCTTGCAGATTGACGTGATAATGTATTATAAGTCGATGGAGCCAACTGCACGCACAAAAACCATGACTGTTGCGGCGTTACCTCGCTATGAGGCGTTCCATTTGAGGCTTGAACAACAAGCGAGAGCCGGGAAGGAGAGAGAAAGAGGCACAATCGGCCTTCGCGTTCGTTAGCGTTCGACATCTGTCTCTCTCCTACTTGAGTGAGTGATACGTCTGCATGGACAACTGCTATACAATAATACATTTACAAGTTTTCGTAAAGTATGAATTGCAGTGAAAAGTGATTGTGGTGTTGATAGTTGATAGTTTATCGCGACGATAATTGCGTCGATAAAATTAAAGATTCTTTTGGATATTAAATAAATGTTCAGATATTTATTGTCGAATATTCGTGATTTCATCATTACAATAAATAGCATCGGTCCGCTAGTGCAGCGATTGTAAGTTATACTATAATCGAAAAAATTATAACAATGAATTAACAGAAATATTTCGCGATGAGTAAAAAATGAATTGCTTTACTATTCTATCGAAACAAATAGCCAACGTAGCTATGATTTCAAAAATTAAAACAAAAATGTTGAATCTTCCACATATCATAACAACGTGTTCGAAAAATTAGCCAACCGTCAAAGGGAAAAATTTTCTCCTATATCATATACATTGAGGCGGGCTTCTTAAAAGTTAGAGTTACAAATATTTCAATGATGTTTCCAAACTTTAAATTTCAAATTTAAGATTTATGAACAATGTTCAATCACATTTTATTCTTATAATAAGTTATTCGAAATTATTACTGTTTTACAACAAATTACAATTAAATTAGCAAAAATAATTCAGTAACTAATTGAACAAAAACGTTTATTCAGTTTACTTGCTGAAAGAAATTATGTCAATACAAAATTTATTATTAGAAGATAATAAAATCAAAAATTGAATTTTAACAGTCGAGTAGAAATTTGAATAATAAATAAATTTTGTAAATTCAAAATGATTTTCTGAACGAAGAATTTTATGAAAAAATTTTCAAAACCTAAGCTGACGAACCTAACCTAACCTGACGAACCAGAGTATTTCACGAATGAGCCACTACCTTCGATGAATTAACCCATGAAGGTTCAAGATGCTGTAGCATCTATTTAAGCAACGCCATTCGCGCAGCCAATAATCGCTGCTTCAAAATGGAAAGCACAAAAACAACGTGAGTTAAGACAGTGTATCGCAGCATCGAGAAGTCCTGCTCCTACTCAAGACACAGTATACTCGAAACACTCCCTTTCATTTCCTACTTTTCCTATCATCGTCCTATTCTCAACAGAATAACACTAATTGTAAGAAGTTAAATATCACACATGTTTGAAAGTTGTAAAACAATTTCTCAAAGCCATTCATACTTGTAAAAACTATGTACATTGTGAAAAAATAAATTAAAATTGACATAATTGTATTCATGCGTACAAATGGATGTAAGTTCTCTATATCTATACAAAATATCTATCAAAAAATAAAATTAAAATACTCTTTTGAAAAATGCAACCATTTCATCATCATCCATTCTTATGACGTTGTCACGTTTAACTATCGTCAGTAAACCGACTTTACGGACAACCGATTTTTTCCGGACAAGATGGAAATTTTATGAATGCTAGGGACACTAATGTAATAAAATTGTGAAAAGTCTCTATCAATCCTATGAAATGGTTCTTTGGTTTTTCAGGGAAACGGTTAGTTTTATATAAGAAAAATATCACTATATCTGCATAAATGTTGTGTATTATCATTAACGATTTGAATGAGAAAAAGATATTCTGCAATTCATTTTGGTCGCAATCTCCATAACGAGCATGACTTAGGTGGCTATGATTTATAATGTGAGTAAAACCATTAGACTGAGTGACTAACACATCAATTTCATAGAAATCAAGCAGTTATGATCGTTTCCGAAAAGTGGGTATTGATGTTGACGACTTAACTGTTGTATACCTATATTATCGATGGAGAATATTTACACAGTTTGGTTTGGGATAGAAAAGATATTCAGCATCATATCAGATTAATATATTCTGTATATACGTGGGCTTTTTGGATAAAAGTAAGTGTGGTATTTCACGGCCATACAGATTCTTCAAAAAAATATTGAAGCCGCAGAGCAACGTCGTCGTTTGGCAAAAGCATCGTTGTGTTCTGAAATTTTCTTTGACCATTTTATGATAGTTCTAACTAGCCAACAACAATTTCTATCAAACATCACTAATAAGTATTCGTTTTACAAATACCAAAAGAAGAATTTACCGCTGATAATATTTCAGTGAAGCAAGTTGTCAATGACGCTGGTGTACTCATTAAACTGCATTGAGTTAATTCATTCTAGGTAGATAAATGTTGCTGGTGAAGATGTTGATCTATTCGTATTATTTACCGCTCAAAATTCGAGTAAAAAATGATTCATTTTTTGAAACCCGACAAGGTTCAACAATCATCGAAAATATTTAAGGAAAAGAGTTCATCAGTTTATTCTTAATGTAAAAATCATAAACTATTTTTACTTGCTATGATACAACAATAGCAATATTCCGGAGGGTTGATACAGTGTTCCACTCAAAAAAGTGGCCGTAAAATGCTAAATTAGTTTTCAACTAACTTTGATAGCAACCGACACTCTGTTCAGCACTTCAACTCTTTATTGTGAAATAAGGAACGAGAAAATTTCTGGATATTATTCAAAACTCGTTGTAGTCCTTCCAATTAGAATATTGCTAGACTACCCAAGGTCAACAATCTGAAAATTTTATATGAAGATTATCTGTTATGAAACTTTCGTTTTCACAAAATTCGTTGAATTTTTCATTTTATTCAAAATTGAAAGTATTTTGAATTTTACCAAACGAAATTTATTGTAACATTGTCTCTTTCTTTTTGAGAATTTAAAATATATAGGGTGATCCGTTGAAACAAATTTGATGTGATATTTCAAAATGTGTGATAGTTGTTCGAAATGGAAGTTTGCCATAGAAAAATGAATAAAAGCTTATGATAGGAACAATTTACCAACTAGATATAATCAATCGTTAAATCGTTGAAATTAATCAATATTGGCAGAACTAGTACACTATTATTCACATTGTTGATTACAACAAGTCAAATACCAAGTCGTAAATATGGATCTAACCTAAAATAATTTAAAATTAAAAAAATTAACAATGAATTGATTGGTAAGAGGCATAAGGTCACTAACCATAGTGACTCCTTAAAATTCTCACATGAAATATCCGACAATTTTTAACTGAGACAGTTTTTAATTATATAGATTATCGAGATAATTATCTCCATAGAGAGTTGATGTCTTCATTCTGAAAGGCTTATTCGTTTGCCATGTGTGTTTCGTTTGTTCAAAATGCCGAAATTACTTCATTATGGCGGTACCATAATTAAATGCCATCTCCTCCGGTAATTCAGATTGAGCTGTACCACACGCAACTAACATTATACTTATTGGGCAGTGTTGCCTTTTTTCTAGAGAGTGAAGATTTATAAAAGGAGACTGATGTACTAGAATATATGTTTATATATAAATGTATTTCTCCTTCAATTATCCTAACGAATTAGAATTATGTTTTTTAATATAAATATAAGAAAAATATTACGTCTGTAGTTTTGTGATTATTCTGAGTATTTTTCTCTGAAACTATTTCAAAGATCATAAAGGACGGAACAAAACAGAATCAACTAAATAAGTCATTTATATTGTAAGTTAATATCGAAAATATACCCATACAAAATTATAGTTTTTCCAAATTTTTCAATGTTTTTCTTCTGACTGTTCGAAATTTTTATTCTCGAAACATTCCTCGATACCAAAATATAAAATTATATATAAATATGTTATTCTCAGCGTTAGTTTCGATCAAAAATGCATAATATTTGTAGTTTTCCTGAGTTTCGACTTTCACTTAAGAGAAAAGAGAATCAACTGAATATGTCAATTATATCTTTTATCAATATTTCGTCATTAGAAATGTCCTAGTGCCATAACGTTTGAACCGAAAACAGAATTGGAAATTTTTATCTTTCGAACCGTGAGTTCTAGTCATCAGTTGGTCCCAAATTTTTATTCTGATTTATTTGAATAAATAAATAAATAATACAAAAAAACTACATACCGAAATGGGTTCAGCCTTTCTCAATCCACGGTCCGGAAAGTAAATGGTGTTTAAGTGCATTGTGATGTCAGTCAAAAATGCCAAATCAGTCAGCCATTTTTCGTTTTTCAACATCAGAGTGTCATCACTTCTTTCGCCTAGAAAAGCTGTTATTTCGGGCAATAATTCTTGAAATCTTTCTTGTCATTTTCCTCGACTCAACCACCTGACGTCCGCGTGAAGAACTAAATCAGTGTGTTCAGCTGACTCTCTATCTTCCAACTGCAACTTACAGAGCCGCCGTTGCAAGCTACGTGCACGGATGGAATTCGAAATTTTTGTTGCAATGCCCATCATTTCCTCTGTAGTTAAAACTTTTGAAGACAAAACTTGTGGATGTATAATGCAATGGAATGATAAAATGAAGGAAAATCTTCATTAGCATGACAGAATGCCACAAAACCGTTTTTGTTTCCAGTCAGCTGGTGTTCCATCGGTTGTAATGCACACTAATTTATATATTAGTAGTTTGTAGTTTCTTAGAAAATTGAAGAAAACGTCTCATATATCTTTGCCAGGGGTCTTCCCCTTCAGAGGAATGATTGTCAAAAATTCTTCCCTAGCCAACATGTCATTGAATACCATCCGAATTAAAGTACACAGCTGGGAAGTGTCTGTCATATCGGTGGATTCTTCGAAGTCTAAAGAAAATTATGTAAATTTCATGAAATCATGTTTTAGTTTATCTGCCATGTCCCTAACTCATGACTTCAATACGCCATGTGACAGTCGGATGAAATAACTGAAGTTCTCTAATAGCAGACATGGTTTCTGTTCTATTTATCAAATCTCCAAGTAAAGTCTCTCCAGCTTCAATAAAAGCTTTCTTCACAACCGATCCATCTTCGAATAGTAACTTGTGTTTCGCCAATATATGAGATATTTTGATTGACGTGATCGTAGCTGCTTCTGCTTTTTTGGCTTGTCTTGTGAGCATGGTTTGTCTTTTGCAAACTTAATTCACTCTGTGGTGCAAAATCCTTTTCATAGTTTTTATGAACCGTTTTATGATGCTTCTCTAAGTTAGCACGCTAAGGTATTGCAACTGACGCACGATAAATAAGACGAATGCATTTATCCTCCACCATACGACAGAAAAATTCTTCCTTCCAATCGTTATTAAAATGATACGTTTTAGATTTCTTTGCTGCATCCATTTTGTACTATTTAATGATAAAGTTTGTATCGACGTAGTATTGCCTTCAAGTTACAATTCAGAATGATTCCAATTCCTGCAGGCGCAACATTTATATCGGCGTGAACGAAAATCTCGAATGTTCCCGTCAAACACGATCGACTGTTTGAGCACCCCTGGTCTAGAGCTAACAGTTATGAGAAAGAATGTGCTAACTATGCCTATTTTAAATAATGAGTAGCTTGGAGTGATTTGATTCTATTTGAATACTGATATTGGTGAATTTTAGATTTTCAAAGAACGCCCAACAGCTTACTTAGGACAAACAGGTCGACATTTTGAATTAAGATTCAAAGAATATCTCTTCTTAGATGAAAAATCCGCAGTTTTTGAACATATCGAATCTATGAATCACATAATTAGATAATATAAAAATTTTCCCAAATGCAATAATGTGATGACAATGAATCAGTTAGAAAATTTGGAAATTAACAAACTTTGTAAAGACCCTAATTTCACCACTCACAATAGTAAACTAGAATTAAATAATTGCTCACAACGCAACATTGGAAATAGGTATAGCTAGTAGATTTTTTCTCATAAATATTAGCTCTAGACATTAGAAAATGATGCAACTATTGATGTGTATCAAAAAAACATGGTGGGAAACTAGCAAAGATGTTTCAATTAATTTATATTAAAATGAATTTTTTGAAAAAACCCATGGACAATGTCATTAATTAAATATAAGATACCATTTGTTGCTGTTTCCAGTTGTCATTTTGTAGATAATCATCATTTTAGGCAATAAATCTTGTACGACGAAAAGCATTTCTTCGTTTCTGTGTTGAATGAAATAGCTAGTATGGGGTATTGACAATCCAACAGCTATTTCAGAAAAACCCTATAGAAAACGTCAGTGAGTCTTTTTTAAAGAAGGTAAAATAACGAGAAAACACCAACTTATGGTCGTACGATCGTGTAAAATATTACTGAATTTGAAAGAATAGGTATCTGGTTCCAATAAAACGATAGTACTACAGAGACTGGTACTAGGGTGCAATTCTTGGAAGTAACGCTTTCAGCATCATTTTGAAAATTTGTGATATCGATTGGCCTTTACAATTTCCCGATTTAGCTATCTCAATATATTTCACAAAATTGAGTATATAAGAGCTTCTTCAAGGATTGCAGAATTATATAAACGCTGTGAAATCAGTTCTTTTCATTTTAAGCAGAAAATCATCTCGAGTCGTATGCCTCTCATATCGCCCAAAAGTGAAATGCTGTTCATTAAAAAGTGCATTCATTGAGAAAGGCTGAGGCGATTTCGCTGTTTATTTTTTGATCTTCGTGATAATCTGAGTTAAGTCTTAGGCCATGAATTTAGACCGACAAATTGGGAAATTTGGGAAAAACTAGTGGCTCAAGATCAAATTTCACGATTCGAAAGATGAAAATTCCCAATTCTGTTCCTGTTTCGAACGTTATGAGACATTTCTCATGACAAAAAAAATCGGTAAAATTATTAACGACACTTCTAGATTATTCAGTTGTTAATTTTGTTCGTTAATGACTCAGAAAAAGTTTTCTGAAAAACATCGGGATAATCACAAGTAAAAGTCGGGAACTTTTAACGAAGACTACATAAATTATTCTCTTGATATGCAATTTGGATTATAACTAATGATAGAGACGCCAGTTTTGTTTATAATTTTCTATTTTTTTGATTATGGTTTCAAGAACTGTTTCAAGGTTGAAAAATTTTGATAGTCAAAAGAGAAATATAGAAAATTTTGAGCAAAACTGCCTCGTTGTTTATATCTTCGAATGATTAATATATATGGTTGGTTCTTTCTTGTTTTCTTCCTTATGACTTTGAAAAGTTTTCAGAGTTATAAATTCAGAATAATTATACAAGAAGTTTCAACGAACTACAAAAATAATTGTAAATTAACAAACTTTGTAAAAACTCAAAATTCACCACTCTCAATAGTCAACTAGAATTAAATCACTCCCCACTTCTAAACATTCAAAATGGGTATAGGTATCACTTTCAGCTCTAGACACTTAAAAATAACAAAACTGTCGAATTCGGTAGTGTGTATTAAAAATAAACACGAGTATGATAAGAATAAATGAAAGGTGCCATTTATTCATGAACTTGACGATCATATGAATACCACAAAAAAGTAAATTCTCGTCCCGTATCGACAATGGATCAGAAATTCAGAGAAAAGTTTTATTATATCGACACTCTCTATGTTTGCCACCCTTGATATAATATTCTCACTAAAGACTTCAGGAATGTGGCAACAAGGTCACATAAATTCAACCTACTTCATTAATTTATTTTGAACGTTAACCTGTAAAGATCAGCTAAGGAAGATGTTAAGCAAGATGTAATGGCATATTATTTGAAGAAAAGGTAGCAGGCCTAAGCGGCCTCTTCGTGAAAATAAGTTAAGTAGAGACTATCGAATACTATCTTATAAATGACTGCAATCATCCCAATTCAACTACATCTGAAACAGCTTTCTGAACTGAAACTTATCCCTGCAGTGTTGAAAACTTCATTGAATTGTTATGCTTTTTGAATGGTCCGAATTCCTTCTTAGATTCAACTTTTCCACTGTATTATAGATTTAATTTTCAGAAGAATTCTAATTTTTGATGGAAAGCAGATTTCCATATCGTTACCGATTTTTAATAAATTTCTGATTATTATTGTTGAATTGATAATTATTGTTGTTTTAAGAACAAATCGCTGGAAGCCTAACAATAAAATTGATGAGTGAGAAAACAGTAGTTCAATAAATTCGTTATAAGTTAGAAAATCGTGATTTATTCCTTTGACATCTCTCCTCTTGTTCATAACAATAAGACTATCACTAAAAATTAATGCATATGTTGCCATAGATCTGATAGAAGATTTTATTTGAGGAAATTTCAATATAATTAAAACTCAAATGGAATATTTTACTTCAGTTTTACCATCAACAAATAAATTAATTGAACGAACAGATCCCTGTTACCGCGTTTTGAACTCTTGCTCATCATCGTAAAATAGAAAAACCAAGTAGATAGCGACATGAAATAAATATGCGTAGGTCGTTATTTATATTTGGAATGATTAGATGTAGGTATACAGTTCACAAATTATCGAAATGAGTTATTTTTGCATCAAAAATTTGGGATATTCATAGATCAGTCTGGTCGTTCTTTATATAAAAGTTGTAATTGAAAAATGGAAGATTTCAACTGGTCCATGGTTATTGAGTTTTCTACCCTTTGAGGTAATTTTCAATTCATCAAAACTGTAGCCATTTTAGCTACCGTGATAAGCGTGTTGAATCTTGTTAATTTTAATGAAATAAGTTTGATGTTCTTTGTATTTAAATTTGTCTGACCTATGTAGATATTATTGCAGGCTGGACAAGATAACTTTGCATGAAATAAGAGTGACCACATTTCATTTCGAGATCTAAATATAATTTAAGATTTCTGTTTGGAGAGGTTATTTGTGACATTTTCACTTATTTGTCCAAAATATGTTAAGCTAATGCATATTTGAGATTTCTAGGTTCTTAAAATTGGATATATTTGTTTAATAGTTATATTTCTTTTTATTTGTTTCTCTATTTTGTCAATTAAGTCACGATCAAAATCGTTGTTGTGAGCTATGATTTTAATGGGTTGGTTTTCTTTTTCAAGATTTTATAATGATATAGTTAACTAAAATGCTCTCTGGATCATTGAATTTTACGTCGAAATTTTATGGGAATTTGGGTTGTTTCATTCCTTGGGAATTCATATATGTGTGCTAGTAGGTTTTCTAAGAATGTTGCAGTTAATTTGATATTTGAGTGGAAAACTGGGAGAAAAAAATGATATTTGATCGTTTTCTTCAATTTTCAATTTGAATTATATGAATGTATACTGTTTATGATTTTGAGAAAATGATCAATGTGTTTAGATGTATCTATACCAACAAATGGATCTCAACAGGAAACTTAGAATTAAGTTTTTGTTTTCGTTGCTAGATATGAACACATAAAGGGGTTTAGTGGTGATCCTATCGCAAAACCGCTTGGTTGTTCATATATCTTAAGTTGAAGATTATTAAACCATATTATCCCAAGTTGTGATATAAATGAAAATTCCTTTTTTTTTCTTTATTTCCTTTTATTATGAGTCAAACAAAGACAGTAAATGTAAGAACAGTTTTTTTACATATCAACAAGTAATATAGAAAGTAGGGGTCGTATACGACCCGACGGCTTCAAATGCTAGCGAGTGTGATACGTCTTGAAACATTTTGGGTGGAGGTGGGTCTCACATTTTTCGCACAAGTAAAAAGTTTTGTTTTTACATTGTCGGCACCTGTTGCGAGTGTCTGAAGTATGCCTAATGATAATAGTGGCCCCCTCCCATATACCGGTTGTAATCGGAAATCATTGCGGGTTGCCCAATTGTTACTTATCGTCGCTCCGATCTTGAGAATCGTTTGGCGTTGTGGAGAGGCTCAATTTTCGCGTAGTTATTAGCCACGATAACGGTCGAGTTGTTATGCCACTTGACCGCTAACAGACTCGATTTTGGATAATACGCCGAATCATATGCTTCCCTTGGTTTCTTTTTCAGTTCGGAATCAGGTTGAACAAGTCCTCTGTGAGAGTACGAAACAGCTGGTGGGAGGAGAAGAAGTTGTCGAAGTAAACTGCGTGTTATTTTGGTCCACACTTTTATCGTCACTTTTGGAGCAGTACGAATAAAGCTGGGGCAATGTATCGTAACCTGTAAGTGTAAGTATTCCCAAGAACCGACGTATATCATGAGCTGAAACGGCAAATGTGGAGTCATTATTTTGAGAAGCATACTTTAGAATTCCTTTAACTGTCATATTTATGATTTTATCGTCTGAAACAAGCAAAACAATTCGTAAGGTGATAATCCTTCACAGGATTCAAGCATCAGCTTCGATTCAATTTCAGCAACTCCTTCAAACGCTACCCAACCAATTTTTGTTGTGTCTCCGGCGTTGGTTTTCGATTTCGGCACACTCTGTTTGGTAGAAATAGTGCTTTCTCTGCGGCGGCAGGACGACCTTTTCCGTTTGCTAGCCCTAGCTCAAGTTGAAGGGGAAGAGCTGTGTGGACGTTTTGCTATAATTTCGTCAGTTGCCGGTGACATTGAAATTTGTGTGGTACCTTGGCCTGGGTGAGAATGGATCTCGAAGATTCCAGCAATATCATTGCCAAAATCGGAAGCTACCTCTCCAATCAAATCATCGTCAATATTTTCTGTCAGTTCGTCCACTTCGTCAGGAATGTAGAAAGCATCAATTTCGTCATAACCATTTTCATGCAACATAGCAAAAAGTTCTTGTGTCGTCCATGCTCTGTTGGTTTCTTGGTTATATGCCTTCATGAATTACTTCTCTCTACAGTTACACTGATTACAAAGCACGCCAGAATCCATAGAATATTATATATGTTATCCCAACTTGAGAGCTCACAAAACACTTTGATAATATTTGCATTTCTTTGGAAATCAAGAATGATTGACTGATGATCGATTATTTTTCAGTCTCAAGATATGATGCCTATAGGTCACCGTATTTAAGTAAATAATTTTTGTTTACTCGAGCGTTTTAGATAACTATATAATTATTATCAATGCTTGGAGTGAATCGATAAGAGATATGTTAGCAAGTCTTAGGGATGTAGGAAATGACCGCAAGGCATTACCACAACGTCGACTTTCCGGAGCGAATCGTTTATCCACTGGCTAGCTTAGCGGTTTCATGAACGTGGAGAACATTGATCTTTAAAATACGTAGGTAATGCCAGAAACTGAAAACCTACAAGTCCTGAAAGATTAGATGAACTATAAATAAATTCTTCTCGAAAGCAATGGAAAAATTCAATGAGATATCATTTCATTAAAAAGAAAATATAATTGTTGATTAATAAGATTCCTGACAAGATTATGTTTCGTTCACAATCCTTCGAGAAGATTTTGCTTTGATTCTCCTTCACGTATACATGGTGATTCTGTAGTAAATGAGAATATTTTCACTGGTAGTAGAAAATTTCCGTGGAGTGTCGGTATCATCATTTTATTTGATAGAAAATATAACTGTTGATTAACAAGATACCCGGCAAGATTATGTCTAGTTATTTACAATCCTTCGACGAGACTTAGATTTGATGCTCCTTCACCTATAGGGGGTGATTTTGTAGAAAATGGAAATATTTTCACTGTCAGTTGAAATTGTCACCATGATATTTTTTGTTATTTACGTCCTATTCTCAAATATACTGGCTATTTTGTGTGCATGTGATTCTTTCCTGCTGGAATTTATAGAACTCAAAATACCACATTATTCTTCGAAATAGATATTGCCCCATCAAAGTACTTCTCATTGACTAAAAGACACTCGTGCTTACTTTAGATCCAATCTTCGAAACATTTTTTAACTCTATTTTCGGTATGGCCATCAGAGCTGTTTTCCATTACTACGTTCGGCATGTGAAGTGAATCACATTTAGTGGTTTTTTGACACGATCGCTCAGTAAGAAATAACAGGAAGCTCAATCCGGTGAATTTGATGGCATGTGGATGGAGTTTCTTTTGGTTTTGGTCTTAAACTCACGGATAACGATATCCTTGAGAGGCGGTGTGTTTTCATGGAGGAATATCCAACAATTATTTTTCTACTAATCTTCTATTCCTACAGGAACTGTTTCGCAAGAACATATTATGACACATAAGTAATAGTGTTCACTGACTGTCTGACCTTCTGGAAAAAAACCTGATGCACGATACCTTTGTAATCCATTAAGAGCATAACCTTTTTTACTGAAAACGATGTGTTTTTTGGCCTTGGCTCATTGGTTTCACCCCATTCACTCACCCGATGTATGGATTACGAGTTGTACTCATACATCCAAGTCTCATCTCCAATAATGGAAATCTTGTCTTTAGCGATGTCAACGCATTTTATTTCTTCAATTTTGTTAATGACGTTTATGTTTTTAGGGACCAACTTTGTTGCAACATGACGCTAACATTTCACTGAAATATCTTGAACAGCAGCAATACTCTAATTCTCCGCAAATTTTTTCATAAATTTGCGGTAATTCATCAAGAGTTCTCTTATTATCTCAGTGTTTGCGTCAGTTTTAAATGTCGACAGCCTACCACTACGTTTGTTATCCTCGAAAGACTCTGAACCATTTCAAAAACGTTCGTGCCACTACGGAACAACTGATTCATTCAAGGAATTGTTGCCGTAACAATTTCTTGACATTTTCATGGTCTACAACCCAGTGAATCAACATTCATCACAAAATTTAATGAAAACTAGATGTCGCAAACTTAATTCCTATCTTACAGATAGGAAACAGATGGTGAGGTTGGAGAGAAATGTTTTCAGTGGGTTGTGCGATGTTGAGAGTGGGGCTCCGCAAGGGACAGTATTGGGACCTGTACTTTTCACTATTTATTTGAAAGACCTATTGTTATTGAGAACGAAGGGTGAGATTGTAAGTTATGCGGACGATACAATAATTTTTTATACAGGCGGGAACTGGAAAGAGCTCAAATCAACTATCCAGGTAGATTTTATGATACTTGGTTCATTGATTATTTATTAACAATAAATTTCAAGAAAACTAAGTGTATTCCATTTTGAATCGATCAGCGTTCTCTACCTGATGATTCGCGACTCGTTTTTCGGAATGGGCTGTCAAATTTTGAAGTACCTTGTACAAACAAATGTAGATACTTGGGTATCATCCTTGATTCGCATCTCAGTGGGGATGCGCATGTTACCAGATTGGTTCTAAGACTTAGGGGTTTGGTATCAAAGTTCAAATATCTGTCTGGCAACCTTGATACAGAGTACTTGAAAGTTTTTTATGGGGCATTGGCCGAGTCTCAGATCTGGTATGGAATTTTTGCCTGGTGCGTACAATAATGTTCTGAATAAACTGGCAGTTCCGCAAAAATGGCTTCTTAAAGTCATATATATAAAAACAACTGAGTTGTTGTACGAGTTGTCGGTTGTATGGAATGGTAGACAGTTATTTTGTTCCGCAGTTTTGAGGCATCTGAACAATAATATAAAGAAACAGGTACTCCTTGCTCATACATCTGGCAGCCGATACAGTCGGTATTCTCTCGTTTTTCCTAGAGGTAATAAGACCATTAGTCAGAGATGTCACTACTTTTTAGGACCTGGAATATTCAATGAACTCCCATTGGTGTAAGAAAAACAATTAATAGAAAAAAAATTAAATTTAATTTAAAGAAATGGTTGCAGAATACACAGAGAAATCTCATCGAGATTCATCTTTTCATGCATTTGTGA
Organism: Cryptolaemus montrouzieri; assembly: GCA_013387265.2. Taxonomy (NCBI): domain Eukaryota; kingdom Metazoa; phylum Arthropoda; class Insecta; order Coleoptera; family Coccinellidae; genus Cryptolaemus; species Cryptolaemus montrouzieri. Next base: position 35,460,386 of record JABFTP020000185.1, on the reverse strand, counting down.
TCTTAGTTCCGTTTTGTGTGCTCCTCCGTATCAGAAGTTGTAGTACTTTCTGGATGATGTTCAAATGAGAACCTAAAGTGATTTTTATTTTGTATATTAAATTCTAATTTTATTCCTCATCAAACATTCACCACAGGTTACTGACCATTGTGAGTAAAAAAATCTTTATTGTGGTTTGAAATTTCACCTTTCTATTTCGAGTTATTGCAGTTGTAATAATTGCTGTAACAGTGATTGTACATGAATATTTTCAAGGTTCATCATACCAAAGATTGCGAAGTTTATCAAACCAATAGAAATGATCATTATTATTCATTATCGTGGACTTATGCACTATCTCAGCTGTTAGCTGGATATAATTTACCTTTTCCAGATTCAGCAATCAAAGGGAATAGGCTCGATTACAATAAACTTGACATAAATTTCCTAACTATCCTACATCTATTAAGAATTACAGCTTTTTGCATTTCTATAAAGGTATTCTTATGCAATTCTAATTTATTAAGGCTATCATGCAAAGTTTTGGGTATTAACCCAGTGGAGGATACGATGACAGGAACAATATCTATTTTCTCGAGGTGCCACATCTGCTTGATCTCAATAGCAAGGTCTGTGTATTTGGACTTTTTCTCCTGGAACTTATTCAGCACGTTGTTATTATTCGGTATGGCGACATCCACCAGCATTGCTGTTCTGGCTCTCTTATCATACACCACTATGTCCGGCCTATTATTCGTCACCATTCTGTCAGTGATAACAGGCCTATCGTAGTATAATCTGATAGAGTCATTTTCCAATACGGGCTCCGGTTGATACTTGTAATATGGCTGGAAGGTATTCAGAAGTCCGTACTTGTGTGAAAGTTTCTGATGGATAATGTTGCATACTTGATTATGCCTGTGAAGATAGTTGTTCGCATCCGGACGTAATATGCTGGAATTTTTTTGTACCTATTTGCAAAACGAAGAAGTTTTAGAAACGGTTTCATAAGTATTTTCATGTGTCAGTAAATTATTATGATTATGACAAGGAGTTACAATAAAAAATGTTTACTAAGTTATTCAATTTTATAGAAGTATCAGAGATTCGCAGAACAGAACGGGATAAACTTCCGTCTTAGTCTTTTCGATTTCTGAAATTTCTTATAAGGAGATTACTTAATTATTTCGACTATTAAATGTATCCCAAAATGATAACTAAGAGATAAAATATCAACAGATATTCAAAATAAATCAGTGAGAGTTGAAGTCGGCAAGATGCAAAGATAATGTAAAGTTTGGAATTTCTTCGAAATGTTCATAGATCAACCAAAAAAGGAAGGTTGAGAAATGATCTTAGTCACAGCTTCGTCAGTGGATATTCTTGAAAAAGTAAAATCTTTTAAATTTCATCAATTCTTGTATCTTATTCGAAAAAGCAGTACAAAGAAGATTTCAATGTCAATTACCTTTGTTTGTTGCATTTATGGAGGATTTGGTGGTAATTAAATGATATTATTGTATAAGAAAATTTGCTGGTTAAATGTGTGCAAAAATTGGGAAGTTGCATGAATTATATTCTCTGAATAATCATTCAGAAATTCTGTTTGTTCGACATTGGCTGCAGGGACTCATTATTTTTGATTCTATTTGTTCGTAACGATTTGGATTTGTTTTTTGCGCAAAATAATAACTAACTGTGGTTTTGAACGCTCAGGAATAAGGTTGTTATCTTGAATTTTGCAAACTTGTTGACTATGTTATGACAAAGAGGAATATTGTTATGCAAGGCTATTTTTTTTAAGTACCATCGAACCCTCATTTTCTGATGATTTGTTTATAACTCAATATTCTGAATTTATCTTTTCGGTAAATTTTTGTGCATATCGTGAAAGATATACAAAAATTAAATTTTGAAGATTTTCATGAGAAAGCATGAAACAGTCGCAAATAACATCATTTTGAGTCTGCTTAGGTTTCGGCAATTGACTATTATTTGAGATCCCAGACTGTGTAAAAGATGTCATCAGTAGATGAAGTGTAGTCTTTTGCTCAATGCTGCTAATTGCATGTGTTGTAGTCACCCAGTCCGATTCAAAAATGAAAGTATTTGTGGGATCCGTTTTGTTCCAATTTAGTACTTCCTTTGACAGGTTGAAATTTGGCAGATCTATGGATTGCCCCAAACCTTGGATTTCTCTAGTGCCTAAAGTTGTTGTCTATGTTTATACTAATGTTGAGGCTTTTAAAATAGCTGGTCCGAGTATTTTAATACTTGGTCTTTTGGACAATCTATTTTGTATTGCTCTATTTTACTCTAGTTCTGTCTAGCTTTCAAATTAAGTCAACAAACCTAAGAGTTTGATTCTGTAAAGCTCTAAGCCTAATAGTGCAGATTTTTCTTGACTAGGATAAGTGACGGTTTCCAATTAATAATTTCATGCTTGCTGCGGGGAAAATTTTTATGTCAGAAGCTATGCTGCGTGTTAAGTTCTTATACTTTGTTTAGTTTTTATGTGCTGAGATCCATTCTCCTACGCCATTCACGCCATTCACAGGCTTCATATAAGATGATTTGTCGCATAATTTATTTAAGATCCAGTGCTTAATTCTGGGGCTAATGTTCATCCACCAGTTGCATTGGGATCTATAAGATCCTGTATATCTTTTTGTGGAGTTGTTAATCCAAAATGAACCCTTTAACTAGATATTGCACCTCTATTACTGGTGAGTTCTTTCTGTTCCACCTGCAGAGAAAGAAAACAGCATTGACAATTCTGTTATAAAGATAATAGTTTTCAAACGATCTATGTTTAGTTCCTTCTTCCTTTTATATATACAGGTAAGGTTAGGTTTGGGTATTCTGCAAACGAGGGTAGTCGGCATGAGTTTGTTGTTCGTTCTTTCATATTTATCCTACGATTGCAAACACATCTACATATTCTCGGTTCCGTATTGATGAAGAATGAAAAAAGATCATCGACCAGTAGGAATCGAAGCAGCAGACACAAAACTCCTAGTGAAGGATATCCCCTTACAGTTAAGTTCACCCAAGATAACTCTGATCCTTTTGCTTCTAAGTGAGTGTGGTATTCCGCAGATCGCTGAGGTGATTTTTCTTTTCATCAGTGCATTTTCTATGGATTTCTTACTGGCCTTGTCAAGGACGAATTGAATGTAGTAGAGTAGAGAGTAATCTTCTTGACGTCTTCTTCTACTGCGTGGTTAGCTATTTTCATCTATGTATTTTGAGCAGAAGTCTTTATTGATAGTATTGATGATTTATTTATTTTATGGAAATTCATTTTTAAATCAAAACAAAATGAGACTTTTTTGTCACTTTTCCACAATTTATTCGATAATCACAACCGGTTTCGACCCTACGGTAATTTTCAAGTGAATAACAATATAATACATGAGTAGGTAAGTACAAGTACAGAATGAAATTTATCCTAAATATTAAGTAGTGGGGATCCATTATGCTCTAGTTGGCTGTTGAGGGTAGTAAATTGTGGGTTTTTACATAGTTTGTTAATCTCCAAACTTTCCAACAAATTCATCTCTCTCCCTTTGTTATATTTATGAAGGATTTCAAGATTGTTCAATGACATCGAGTGGGTAGTTGATTTTGTGTGTTCAAATAATGGCGAATTTTTATCTGAGGAAATATGTTCCTTGAATCTAGCTTCAAAACTTCTCCCTGTTTGTCCGACATATGGTACCTGACATTCATTGCATTTGATTTGATAAATTCCTGATTGCTTGAATTTATCCTTCTTTTGTTTGGCATTGAATAATAATCTGCTTAAGTTGGGGCCGCTTGAGAATGAAGTAGTGGTTCAATTTAGAAAAGTAGTTACTGATTTTGTTAAAGAGTTCGCCGGTGTATCTGAGACTAGTGTATCTTTTTTCTGGGGTTTCTACGATGCTATATAGTAATTGGGAGGTAATACGTTGTTCTTTGCGTTTAATTATTGTATTTAGAAAATGTTGTGGTATGTTTTTATTTGAGGCAATATTAAGTGCAGTTTGTTTCACTTTAAAAATGAATTTCCGTAAAATAAATAAATCATCAATACTATCAATTAGAACAGCTCGTCAACCAGAATTGGTGAACATGTACTATCGACTATAAATGAAATACAACAGAGTGTCCTTGAATTTGTGGTTCAACAAAGAGTGTCTGAAGCGGAAAGTGATTCCTAACTATATCAAGTTCAAAATGTGCATTAATAATGAAACAACCTCTAAAATTAAACCAAAAATAGAACGTCTCTGGCTAAAGGAAGAAATTAAAAAGTGGTATAAGGTACGTGATGATATAAAAATTCACATCAAATCAGTTCAGGACGAATTATTTTATATTTTGCATAATATTGAATTTGAATTCATTGAATATGAAATCAATATGAAAATAAGTGAGACTTCAAAAGGAAATTATGAAAACCTGCATAAACAACTTTCAACCTTAGAAAACAAAAAAGAAAAACAAGCCTCAGCAACCTATGATCTGAACAAATGTTATCGAACGATCAGATATCACTTTTTATCCTAGATTCATTAATCTATCAAACAATTTCTTTGATGAACAAAGGACCAAAATTCACCCCGAAAAACGACAAATTCAAAACAGGCAAGGAAATAACCGGAGTGCAAGCAGAGCTGGACATCCAAAAACATAAAGATATCATCACCAACCCAAACCTCCATAAACACAAACTCACAGAAATTATCAGAAAATCTGACATAAAAACTAACAATAAGAATCAGTTGAAAAGAATAAAGTCCATATCAAGCAAAATCCAAGACGAAGATCTCATAATGACTAAAGCTGACAAAGGCAATAGTATGGTATGCCTCAGTAAAGACCTATACGAAGAAAAGATGCGGAATGTACAGAAAACAATGGATATCACTGAAATACCGAAAGATCCAACCGAACTTTTCACAAAAGAAATGAAAGAAAAGCTAAGTTTGTCAGAAAACCTAGCACACACAGATTGGGAGAAGAGGAAACTGATTCCAATTAATTTCAAGCTCCAAAAATGTACGGATTGAATAAACTACGTAAGGAAGAAAAATCTGCAAGACCTGTAGTGTCATATATACACACCATCAGGTAAACAGCAAAATTCGTGAATCAAAAATTTCTAAGCCTCCCGAATTTTCTAGCACAATACACTATCTCTAATTCTGTAGATCTCATATATAAACTTTCAAACCTCACAATCTCCCAAGATATTAAGTTAGTCTCTTTCGATGTCAAAAATATGTACCCGAACATTCCAACGAATGAGTGTCTTCTCCTTGTTACAGATATCTTATCCGAGTCTAACACACCGCCATATATCACTAATGAATTTAGAAATCTTCTTCAAATACGCCTATCTCAAAGTCACTTTCAATTTCAATCTGAATTCTTCAAACAAAATTCAGGTCTTCCAATGGGTTCTCTTAGCCCTCTACTAGCTGACGTTTTCATGAATAATTTAGAGAAAAACTCAATATTAAACACAGATTTCCCTAACAAACACATTACTTTCTGGTACAGATACATAGATCATATTTTAGTTGGTTTGTGTGGTTCAAACAGACAAATTTAGCAATTTTTAAATTTCCTGAGTAAAATACATTGCCGTATGAGCTTCACTTCTGAATAAGAAACTAATAACTCAATCAATTTCCTCGACTTAACCATTACAAAATCAAATAATCAACTCAGTTATAAAATTTACAGAAAGGAAACATTCACAAACGTATCGATTCCAATGGACTCGTCCAGTCATTTGAGTCATAAACTAGCTGCATATAACTCCATGATTCAAAGAGCTTACTCTGTTCCCCTTTCGAAAAGAAATTTTCAAACTGAACTTAATATCATCAGAAAAATTGCCTCAAATAACAACATACCACATCATCTTCTGAATACAATAATTAAACGCAAGGAACAAAGTATTACCTCCCAATTACTATATAGCATCGTAGAAACCCCAGAAAAAAGATACACTAGTCTCAGATACACCGGCGAACTCTTCAACAAAATCAGTCACTACTTTTCTAAATTGAACATAACTACTTCATTCTCAAGCAGCCCCATCTTAAGCAGATTATTATTCAATGCCAAACAAAAGAACGATAAATTCAAGCAATCAGGAATTTATCAAATCAAAATTTAAGTTAATTAAGAATAAATGAAAATTTATCCACTTTTTAAAATGAAGTACAAGAAAAATCACGATGAAAGCTCTTCGTATAGAGTCATAATCAGGAAGATGATGATTAAATATGGCGCACTCATGGTCTAGCGCACATACGATACCAAATCTGCTTCGGGAGATGTAATGTCCATTCCCTATTATTCGATTGGTGATGTTAATGGCTTTTAGATTATGAACCCCTCGCAAATGCAGTTTTTGAACCATGACGGCCCTACGCGCTGCACAAATAATATAATTACAAGATAATTAGAAAAGATAACAGTTATTTGATGCACGCCCAAACAATACGTTGAACGCAAATACAGATAATTCCGTTAGAATGTTGGGAAAAACTCACTTTGTGTTTGGGAAACTTTACATCATAAAATATGCAGGCGTTCGCTCCACTTACACATGGGGTTAGGATCCTTTTTTCTCAAATAATTACAGCAGGGTAAAATGGAACGTTTACCATTATGAATTAGTTATAACCTCCTGATAAGAAAAGAATCATTAAATATTCAAATTAAACTGAATAAATAAGCAATTATTCTATCCGTTTTTCAGGTTATTATTAGATTGCTTTGAAAAATACCTTGATCTTATTCTATATATTTTTGAAACTTGATCGAAGAGTGAGTGTTTCGATTTGTAAAATGACGTATAAATTTGAAAACTGGGGTAGTTTTGAAATATTGATAGCTTTATTCATTTTCTTTCTCAAGCTATTTTGTCCGTGTGTTTAACTATAGAAGAGTGTAGCTATATCGTTTTTTGATAGTTGTTGTCTGGGAGACTCTGAAAGCAGTTTGTTTGATCTATAATATTAAAGTCAAAAGGCCTTTTTCGAGAATAATCCTACGAGATAACGGTAGTTTGAATTTTTTTGATTTTTCGAAAATTTTCGCTGAAACGTCGACTAGAGCGAACGGAAAGTCGAAACGGCGAGATTTCTTCGGAATCGGAAACTTCGGTCATTCGGAAGACGATCGAAACGATCGATCGACCGAAAATTCAAAAAGAAAGCCCCGAAACAGCGAGAATAAAAAAGATCTCCGATTTTTCGCGAGTGGAGGGGATAATTTTATCGGACATTTATGTCTATACAAATATTTCCATCGCATTCGATCGTTTCAAAACCTGGACGAAGAGGAAGCCTAGAGTTTCGCATGTTGCGCCGCATTAAATTCATTTCCGTTAAAAGACGGGAAAACTGGAAAATTTTCAATTCAACGAAGAGCTATCGGCGGATTTTTGCAAAATTTCACTCCATTTTCCTCATTACGAATATCTCTGACGGCCAGAAATTAACTAAGGTCGATCTGTCAAAATAAGTGGTTTTCTTGCATCCATCCTACTTATACGGGGTTACCGGAGAATGGATTCGGGTGTCGAACGATTCCTACATATCTAGAGATCGGATCCGCGAAATCGTCACTCTATGACTCAATTTTCGAATCTGGGACAATTTTTAAGACCTAGAATTACGAGAAAAGAACGGAAATACGTGGGGTGGAGCCAGTCACTCTCCTACCGCCCCTTGGATCGCTATTCAATGTCGGAAGTGAGCTTTACCAAGGTGTAAAATTTAATACTCTCTCTCTTTTGAATGGAAATATTGAGATGGAAATAGTTAGTAACTTTTATTTTCACCAAAATAATTTCGGTACTATCAACATCTATAATATAGGGCTATCTCTCTTCTGAGTGACAATCGAATCTAACCTTATTTCAATCAGTCTTATATTCGATCTGTCAGAATAAGTAGTTCCAAATATTATTAGAATGAAACGTTTGCTTACACTTGAAATAAACTTTTAGAGGTAAGTTAACGTAGTTTGATGTTTATTTTATCCATTTTTATGTATATTTTGTTTAAGGAAGAAACGACATAATTTTAAAATTCATAGATTTAACATTTTGTGGTATTTCTAACCTAAACAATGTCATTCAGATGGAAATAATCGGAGGTTTATTTATGTATTTTAATGTATATTTTTTCAGAATGCTAAAGAATTGTACTCAGAATTCACATATTTAAATTTTCTTTCATGGTTATTTTAACCGCAATACGTTGAAAAATGTCCTGGAATTACTAGGATTTTTAACGAATCAATTGGGGAATCTTTCAAAATGATGGGATATCCTTTGAGTTGCTATTAAAAGGTATTGGTCTCTTTTGTATAATAATATTTTTTCTGGAAAGAACTCGATAAACTTTTCGTTAGGTCATTTAGAGTATGTATCATATGAATATTGAAATCTATCCACTAAAGGCTATATCTGTATTAAGATATTTCAAGCTGGATGTCAATATGACCGTGTCATTTCAAATTGAATTTTCGTTTCAGTTTATTCAAGAGGAAGTACGTTTCAACAATTATTCAAATGTAAAAGTAAATGATATTCAATGTGTTTGACAATATTCAAGTTTGAACCAAAGAAAATAAGATCTCAAATTTGCACAAAGGGTAATTATTGTGAATTCCTTCTATTCATAACTCATAGGTACTGTTTCTCAGGAAATTTTATCAAGGTTGTTGAATGAATGACCGGAATTCCTCATTGATTTGAAGTTGAAAGTTTCTTTGTTATAGGTGTCTGATTATTATATTATAAAGTTTCATTGGAAAACGAGTTGAAGAGAAGTAGAATTGAAGAATAGAAATTTCAATTATTAGAGAGCAAGTTTATAAGAAGCTACCTGCTCGAAACCAACTGCCAACTCCACAATTAAGGATCTAGGAAATTAAAAGTTACAAGAAACAGTTTCACTGAAACTGATATATGTATAGTTAACATCATTGTATTGCATATGAGGGTCCATAATGTAATTTTCAAATTTGTGTATCTCATTTCTGCTTTCCACAAGAACACTTCAATTCAGAAGCTGTTTGTTTTTTCTGGTGAGCAAATTGTATGAATTTTGGTCAATTTGAATTTATATAAAATAGCTAAGTATAGGGCAATCACATAAGGTGAAATTTCTATGTATTCAGTAGTGTTCCTTTAGTTGATTACTAATTTCTCGCTTTTGTCTTCTGGATACTCCCAAGAAATTTTAATTTGAGAAGAACATTTTTCTATTTTATTAATATACTTGAGAAGTAATTATTCATTTTTCTTTTCAAGCTCATATTTGTTATTTATAATAATTCATGAATCTTATTCAATTCTTATCTGATCTTATACTAATCAGAACTGTAGAGTAAAATTGAAAATTTGAAACTATAAATCTGCATATATCGATCTTTCTGAAGTATATATTTAATACTTTTGGAACTAAAATTTTGGAATATTTCGAATTCGTATTAGAGTTGTCGATGATTGACTTTCTATGCCTAAAGGGTAATTGAAAATTTTTTCTTTTTTTGAATCAATGTTGGAATGTTTTTAATTTCATGTTATGCTAGCTGGCTTGGAAAAAGTTGAGATTTTCAAATTGAATGTATCTGTTTGAATTGGGATAGTAGTGAATAGTGTTGAAATTTGTGTGGTTGATGAGTCAGTATCTATAAAACAGTACTGGAAGCTGCGTTACCCTAAGGATAACTGAGGCAATATATAAAAGAGTTCCATGTAACGTAAAGAACTATAAAGTATAATCTTAATGGGCTCACTAGTTTACTTTATTGTGAATGCACTAGGTGAAGTCGTGCAGTTTCTTATTCATCAACTGGAATGCATCTGTATGCAATTGGCAAGAATAGGCGATAACGTGAAATAGCATAAATTATTGAAAAGAGTCTTTGTGAATTTCAGAAAGTATACTAACGGTCTCAAAAAAACAATATTGATCTCCAGAAGGCCAAGTTTTGGCCCAAAAAATTCACCGCGAAAAAGTTTACCTGTTTCTGGTGACCGAGTTTGTGGAACAGTAAATGTTCTGAGATTTTGCTAAGTAATGAACTACGGGAAAAGGGATCAGATAGGAGTTATGTGAAGAAGGATTGGGTTGTAAAAAAATGGCTATAGGCCCACTATTTCATTGCAGACACAAAAATGCGGAAATGGGCATTTGCAAGAAATCAGTTGCCGTGAAATAATGAGGACTGTAGCAGGGTAATGTTTTCAGATGTGACGTGTGTTTCTCCAGAACAATGTTCATCGTTGATCTTTGTTGCTGGATACAGTCAGAGTCCTAACGGAATATCTGAACGAAAGATCGACAATCAAAAGGGGAAGGAAAGTAAAACAAAACAATTTATTGCAAAACAGATTTTCATAAAATATTTGGGAGAGGAAAAATACCTATCTGAAGGAAGTTAAATGAGTTGATGAAAATTGAAATATATTCTACAATTGAATGAATTATGTTCGAATTTTCACTATATTAACCAACTTATGAAGCTAAGATTGATTCTTCTGAGAACTGATGAGATTAATTTTCAAGACCTTAGTTTTTATTGTTTAATTATGCTGTTCATTCTGTGCTTCCACCAATGCTCATGGCAAGCATTGGCAATCCATAAACAGAAAAAATTCGGAACTTCAATAGTCAATGGGACCTAAATTTGTTACCATTACTTTCAGTTCTTAAAAGAAGCAACTTTCGCTTTCCTTATGTAGAGCTAAATCCTGCTTTCTCCATTGTAATATATTAGATTATCATCTTCTGAAATGTACTACTGGTCTGATAAAGTGTGTGATGAAATTCTTCATAAGTTTGTGAATATAGTGAAAATTTGAAAACATCATTTTATATAATTAGAACAAGGAAGTGAAGTATTTGCAACATAGCTAGAGAATATATTTCATGAATATAAATGCTTTGCGATTTGCTTAGCGATGACTAGAAACCAGGCAATTTTTCTCGAATATCACTGCATTTGTTTTGCTTTTGTTGTGGATTTTTATAGTCCACTCTTTGAAGTGAAACTTCTTAGTAGGGAATTAAATGATAAACAAGTGGACGGAAATTAATAGTGAGATATTAAGGGCTTGTCTCGTTACAGAAGAGAGAATAAAATAGAATGTATGGAGAGGGGAGTGGAGCGAAAAAGAACGAAATATACATAACGATAATAAGCCATAAGAATGAGCAGTTTGTGAGTGAGCTCGCGTGATGAATAATCACGTGCTTTAAGCGGCATATATTAATAAATAACATAGACTGGAATCTTAGCATTGTAGAATATCAGATTAGTACAAGGTAGTTTACAAAAAATTTGAGCAAAAATTATTCTCAATCGAAAGAGGTCCGTTTCAGCTATTGGTCGTTTTAACGTGGAATGACTCACTAGCGATGTTTATTCACCGCCATGACAGAATTGGGAAATCAGCTTTATTTATAATTCAAGAGAATCTGTAGGGATATTATTACTTCGCTTACGGTTTCATTGGTTCGTTTAGACTTTAGGTAACCCGCAGATTCAGAACAACTTCCTACATGACTCTTTCTTATGAGGTACTAAGCCAAAATAATCTAAATTCAGAACGCAATACATTGTAAAGTCCTGAATAAATTACCTCTCAGACTTACGTACTCTAAAAAGAACAAAAAAACCTGCATATAATCATTTCATTGTTCGTTTATATGTCCGTCTGAATACGGCAAAAAAATTTTGCGGCATGTTCTGAAACTAGCAAAAGAAATAAAATTTTCTAGGCTTCTTCTTGTTTACCTTGAGACAAGAAATTTGGCGAAGCATTATTTTATAGCACAGTTATAAAAAAAATTGTGCAAATATGTATAGCCACGTTACGAAGAAAACTTTTTGTGGCAAAAATGACACTAGCAAAAAAAATAAAAATCGCTAGGCTTCCTCTTGTTCTTCCTCTTGAGACAAAAAATTTGGCGATAAGCAATATCTTATAGCACAGTTATAAAAAAAAACTGTGCACTATGAATGTATAGTCACGTTATGAAAAAACTTTTTGTGGCAGGAATGAGCTTATAAGGTATAACGTTGAGATTGATCCAAAATACTTAGATCAGCAATATCTTAGAGCTTGAATATGATTGATCTTCTTAGACAGCCCATTGGGAAAATATGGCTGTTCGTATTGATTTCTGCAGCATATATTTCGATACTTACAAGAAAATCTACTTTCCGTTGATCCAGAAACATGACATTTAGTTAGAAGCAAAGTCTTAAGCCTGGATACAGAAATAAGCCGAAAAACTTCTGTAGTTACATAACGACAAGATAAATGTTTTTGCTCTTCACAGACTTTTGGTTATATGTCTTCACACTGAATACTGAAATAAACATACTGACTTCTTTATATGATGATATGATATGAAATAATTTCAAAGGTAACCGACTTCGAAAAAATATAAAATTATCGGTCCAATTAGAACATAATTTCACCAATTTATTGTACCAATTACACACTCAATGAACGCTCGGTATAATGAATATTTATGTGTAATTTAAAGCAGGTGTCTTATTGCCATTAATAATTTCGGAACTATTTCAAACTTCCTCAAGAACTCAAGGAAGTAGTGATAAATACAAGTCGGGCGTTGCGTTAGGTCACATTTTTTGTAGGACATAGTTCTTATCTGCGTCTTAACCTATCATTAATTCGATGGCACAAGGCCAACGCTTGGAAGTTTGCTGACATTTCTGCCGTCCGCCCTTTTTGCTACTCTCAGGTTTATTTATGGCTCTATTAGAAATTTATGGGTCAGGTGAGAGGTGTAGGGTTTTTTGGAGCAATTATGAGATATATTCCAGCGTGAATAATTAATATCCTCAAGGGACTGGTTTTATTTTTTGATTGTACATTATTTTTTAACGTTTTATTGGAGACCCATATTCGTCGGAAGTGGCAGTGAAGCAGTATATGTTTATTCGTATCGCTTTTTCCCATTAGACGATTATACAGAATATTTTCAGACCTACCTTACAGTCAAGCCACATTCTCATTATATGTTTTGATAGTTGACATAGCAAGGCTTATTAGTGAAACAGTTTTTTTTTATTATATTCAACAATTTTTGTATTGCGGTTTATCAAATATAGAATAAAGCATTATTCTTGGCGTATTCCACTTTTTTATTATTTCGATGTGGAAAATGTTGACCAAGCAACACATTCTATGTGAATCTATAGGTAGAGGGTAAAATATGTGGAAAGCACAGTACGACAATATTTCATAGTGGTAAATTTGTTGATGAAGATGTATCATGTTCTAAAAAATCACTCGATTTTTCGATTTCGCATTCAGTATTTAATATGAAATGAAAATTTTGATCGATACAAATCTGCGCATAACTTGACAAAAAAATTGAACACTCGGGGCCTTTACTTGACACAATTGCGTGCCGAATGGGATACAAAAAATAATTCAATTTACACTCATTCACTATATTCCTTACGCGTTTCAACGACAAAGCGTCTTCATCTGACACATGCAAAATGAAAACTGAACTTAAGTATAACAAATTATATTCAATTTACACTCATTCACTATATTCCTACGCGTTTCAACGACAAAGCGTCTTCATCTGACACATGCAAAATGAAAACTGAACTTAAGTATAACAAATTATATATAATCTACAACATTGGATCAATAGTGAGTAAAACTATCTTAGGCAATTCACAGATCTATTAACTAAATGGCTCAGCCGTAAACAAATTAAGTAAAGGGGAATTATTACCAAATTCTGCCAGTTTATTCAATTATATGTTGGAAAGTTTATATCTATCGATTCCAAGGAATTTCCATAAGTAATATCAACTTTTTCTCACATGAGTGTGAGTGGGTGGGAATTATCATTTTCTTCAATTAAATCGTTCCCGTAATTAGAAGTAGCTTTATTATTGATGAAATTACGATTATCGTTCATTGATCTTAGTATTGAAATTGCTGTAGGTTCTACCAATTCATTACAATCATCACAACTTAGTTTGTATACACCCGATTATTTTCCTTTATCTATTTTACTTTTCTTATTTTTAATGTGTTTGGAGAAATTATTTCTGGTTCGGAATGAGATATGTAACTGAAAATTTTCCAGTAAATCTTTTACATTTTAGTTTCGATTTCCCAACGTATATGAGGCTGCTATATCTGTATTGATCTTTAGATTTTGGGTATGTTAATTTCATTAGCTTGAGGTTTAGTTTTTAGTTAAGTATTTCAGTTAGGATATTTGGATTATAACCATTAGGGAGAGCGATTTGTTTAATAGTATCAAATTATAAGGAGATGAAGGAGAATTTAAAAATCTGCGGATCATGATGTGGAGAGCTGCTATTTCGTTTTGAACGGAATGAATTTAATTTTTGGATTTCACATACCGAAACCAATTTAAAAGCTGTTTAGCTGAAGTATCGTTATGCATGGTGTTTTTTAAGTTATCTATGAAAATTCCTGCTAATACGAGACTGAGTGGATTTCCCACAATGAGGCCCTTGCTGAAACAATAAAATAAAGTGAAGACTTAAAAAACGAACTAATTTTGTTTTACACACATATCTGATAACAACAATATTTTGAGTTGAATTGAAGGTGTTTACACTATCAAGTTCCATACTTTTCAATAATACCTTCTGGTTTTTTGGATGGATACTTAGAAATAAGTTACTGACAACAAAAAAGCATATTTGTTGGTATGTATATATATATATATATATATATATATATATATATATATATATATATATATATATATATATATATATATATATATATATATATATAATGTATTTCATTTATTAATTCATTTTGATAAAGCATTTGGTTTTGAATCGTCAATAGTGTTTTATCAAGTTAACTAACAAATGAAAAATCCAACCCCAGAAGCTGAACCGACATACCCTATTTCGCTATATGAAGTTTCAAGAGTGAACATAAGATAGTGGGTTATTTAGTATCAATTTGATTCTGCTGGCGTCTTCAAGTAAAAGTTAAATATATTTCCAAGAAAGAAATTGATCTGAATTTTAACTTGTATATCATATCTGAATGACGCTATGTCGCCGAAACTCGATGTATATAGTGAGTTAGTGTAAATCAAAATTCTTCATTCATGACTTATTGAAAGATTAAATCTATAAATCTATTGGATTAAATCGTTTATGATCATGTAAAATACAAAGTTTTTCCTGAACACCAACATTGTTTTATGATTATACTATGCTTAGTATTATTTGTGGATTTAATAAGGAGCAGGAGCTAACAAAGCAGAAAATTGAAACTAGAAGCCTCTTCATGATCAATTGTAATAGCTTATGGCCGTTTCACATCGACACCATCTATCACTTTACCACCTCGCCTAGTCTGGCGATTCTGCCGACTGGGACGGGTTGCGAACCTTTTTTTCAGGTTTTCCTTGGAAAGAAGTTTGTTTTTGTCGATGAGAATTCATTAAAATTATTAAAATTCTAAGAAAAAATAACTAAAATCATCAATCTGGGGATGGAATTGTTAATTCCTCATTCTATCAAAAAACACAGCCAAGGTAAGTCATGGTCTAATGGTATGTGTGAAGATATTGTGAAGACGAAGAAGCTGGTATATTGCCAGTGGTGTCGGAACTCTTGTCCTGAAAACAGAAGGGTGTTTATTTCAGCTCGTAGTTTATGCAATCTTGCAGTAACAGGTGCAAAAACTGAACACATGAACAAGCTGAGAACTAAGATTGTTAATCATCCTAGCTATTATAAATCCTTTTGGGCATTGGCCAAATCTGTTGGGAGAAACTTTACTTCCAGCTCCCTCCTGACCATAGCTAGGAAAGATAGGTCTCTTGTCATTACACCTGAAGAAAAAGCAAACCTTTTCGCAGGGTTATTTGCTTTTAATTCTACTCTGAACGAGAGAAACAGGGACTCTTCTGTTATTCCTCATGTCGTGTCTCTTATGCTCGATATTATTTACAGGCAGAAGACAATCAGAAATATACTGCTCAACCTCAATACTTATAAAGCAGCTGAGCCTGATGGCTTACCTTCTGTCGTTTTGAAAACATGCGCTTTTGAATTAACATCTATTAGCTGTAGACTTTTCACTATCTCCTATAATAAAGGCATTTGTCCTACCAACTTGAAAATTTCCAGAATCCAACCCATCCCCAAAAAAGGGAAAAAACCATTCAATCCAATTATAGGCCAATATCTCTTTTACCTATGATTTCTAAAGTGATGGAAAAAGCCATCAATTTTGAGCTCATTGAATATGTAGAATATGTTGGTATTATAAATGACCGACAATATGGTTCAGGCACCAGAGATCAACAGGGGATCTACTTGCGTATGTTACTCACATGTGGAAAAGTTCTTTTGAGAAATTTGGGGAGTCTTTGGTTGAGGTTTTCGATCGCCTTTGGCATAAGAGTCTGATAAGTAAATTGTTCGAATATGGTTTGTCCCAACGGCTATGCCAATGGATTTCGAGTTTCCTCTCCAACAGATCTCTCAGTGTGGACGTGGATGGGGTCAATTCTGACACACTTAGAATTAATGCTGGTGTGCCTTGGGGCTCCATTTTGGTACCAATTCTGTTTTGCTTCATATGAATGACCCCCTTACTGTTACAGGTTGTAAACTCCACAGCTTTGCAGATGACAGTAAACCACATAAATATTTTTGCTCGGTAAAACCCCTGTCATCACAAGACTCGAACGAAATACGAATCCTGCAGTGAAGCAAAGTCAATAGCGACTTAAATCAGTTCTAGATTGGGGACCTGCTAACCTCGTCGAGTTCAATGCTAGTAAAACTTAAGCCTGTTGATTTTCTAGGAAGATGAATAGTACTGTTCCGGATATAACGATGGCGAAAGAGACCATCTCACTTACTTCCTCTATAACAATGCTTGGAGTAACTATCGGCGACACTCTATCATGGCATGACCATGTTGTGAATATTGCTAAGCCAGCGTCAGAAAAACTGGGATTTCTCTATCGCGCAAAGAAATATTTCACTTCGAACCAATTCAACAATATAAATCGCAAATTCGTCCTGTTTTAGAGTATGGCTCCCATGTATGGGGTTCTGCTCCTTAACACAGCTTGAAACTCTTGGGCTCCATCCAAAAGAGAGCAATTCGGTTAATCGGATACAATGCACTCACAGATTCCATTCCACTATTGGAACATCGAAGAACAGTTGGTGAGCTTTATCTACTTCTTTACAGGTACCTTCATGAGAGATGTTCTGAGGAACTTTGTACGCTTGTTCCACCGCTCGTTTCTATTTTGAGGTAAACACGGCAAACTCTTGCCAATCACCCATTGGTGGTTGAAATAGAAACACCTAGAACGTCTCTATATCAGAATTTCTTTTTTCATAGAACGGCAAAACTCTGGAAGCCCCTTCCATGTAACGTATTTCCTCATAACTATAACCTGTTAGGTTCACGCGAAATATTAACCATCTATTCTTTTCAGGTACTGGTGGTGTCGTCCAGAGATAATAAGATTTGCTTCCTTACGCGAGTAACTTTCAGATAAAAAAAAATTAAAAAAAACCCAGATTATAAATTTAAGAATCGAAGAAACTCAGGTAGTCAAGATAAAGTCAGTATATAGAGTTGCTATTAACTTCTTACAATGGAAGGAAACATCAAACTCGATACTAGTAGAGAGTTCTAAATACTTCATACAGAATTATTTACAGAAAATTAGAGAATTTCTTCAAATAAATCAAGTTTGTTGAAGTAAAAATGAGACAATAAGTGCTCAATGAAATAATTTAACCTAGATTTCTGTCCAACGAAGAAGCATAAATTACATTATTCAATTTAGAAGCGAGAAAAACTAAAGAACTGTGAGACCTGAATAGATGAAATGTGTTTTATTGATGATAAACTACTTACAGGGAACGATGGTTCTCTCTAGTTTGAATGTTACCAGGAGTTGAAGAAGTTATCTCCAGAATACTAGTACTATGTTTTAGGTTGACTTTGAGATCTTCCAAAAGAGTAAAACAAAGTTCTTTATTCCATAAGTCTGCTTCAATCTCAGTCTCAGCTTAATTAGTTACATCGAAAAATCAACTTCAAAAACTCAGTCTCCTTCAAACAAATTGAATCCAACACAATTTCGGGTTCGTCCAAAGACTAAATTAAATAATATTATAACCTGATCAAAAAGTTGGCCGTGCATTGCATTCAAAACTGAGATTTACTAAATAGTGACTAAAATAATAAGATATACAGAATCAGAATTTAATGATAAACGTGCGAATGGGATATGATAGGGAAAACTTAACATTGTGAAAATTTCACAATGAAATTTTATACGAATGCCATATATGAACTGATAATATAGGTAAATTGTATAGTGTAAATCTGTAATATCATTTTTGTAAAACCTGCTTCATCCTCAGGAATCAGCTGGTGCATTTTTTATAAATGATAGGGCTATAACAGCCTGCTCTCGAAGAACTTCATGTAGTGTTGTTTTAGACGTATTAAATTGTGCGGCTAATTTTCCACTGCTCCTTGAAGGATTGTCATCTACAACATTCAATGTTTTCCTCCAATTGCACCATACGTACTGTTCTTCTCACACCAGCATCTATACTTTTTTCTTAAACTTTCCTAAAGTGATGGACAACATTCCCAACATATTCATCAGAAAATAACCTGCCACTGGCCTTCAATATCTAGCTTCTGAAGTATTGCAAGAGGCAAGACCATAGATAAGGTTTATATCTGCATACTCAATAAAAGTGCATTCCATATTTCGAAAAAATTTCACAATAAACTTCATCACGAGATCCGAAAATCAGTAAATTAATAGGTTTTGAAGTATTATTAATATCAATCAATGTGTCAGCGATGTGACTTGATTTTAATCTCAATAATGTATTAAAAGTGAAACATTTTTCGTTCCTTTTTTTCTCGAAAATGGTTCATTTTATCAATAGTAAACAAGTATTACTTTCTTTAGTAGAGGTTCATGCTATCCGAAATCATTTCTTTAGGTTTTAATTATACAGAGTGTTAAAAGAATAAGCATTACAGTGTTACACTTAGTCCGCCTCAGGTAAACCAAAGAAGCTAAAGTTATTGCAAGGATACTTTTTAAGGGGTTCTTGCTACTGCATATCATTCTTAATTTTTATTAAATTATGTACTTTAAAAGTTATTCAAGAACAACTGATTTTCAGGGTCGTTCTTTAGAGGCCCATATTTCCGTAGAGAAGGCCTATAGCAAAAAAACTTTTAGGAACTTGTCATGTTCTTTTTTCATGTTCTATCTGGATCCGAGAGATTTCCCACATTTCCCCGGACACACTGTATACCCACGCATTGAATCAACCAATACAGATGAATATATATTTTATTAAATTATTTTGACCCTATTAGCGAAAAGATCGCAAATTACATCTCAAAACAGAATAAAGAAGTAGCTTTCAAGACCTACATGAAACTCTCCCAGGAATTTTTCAATAGTAAAGATGAAACTGATAAATTTGACAATACAAGAGTTTACAAGTTACCCTGTAATGATGGTGAAGGCGTCTATCTAGCTTAAACTGGTCGTTCATTCATAACGAAATATAAAGAGCATCAATCAGATTACAATAACCCGAGAACAGACCCCGAGTGGGCTTGCTAGGTGGCGGATCGGAGAATGCCTCCCAGATAAAGGTGGTACCGGGGAAATCAAAATGTCCGGGGTGGACCAAACCTAGCACTGGCCAATAGCATCTGGTTGTTCAGAAATGAGTACATGCAAAGAGTGCAGGTGACATTCACTGTAACGGCAATTGCACAGCGGTGTAGAGAGCAAAGGAGAACTATTGCACTACCTCTCCTCCCAGGAAAATTATGATTATGGCTGCAAATAAAAATACTAATGGTCCCGAGTGCGGGCGTTCCATTAATGAGACAAGGGAGCTAAGAATCTGCCAGCAGCTGGAATAAGACTCCAAGGGTCAGTAGATCCAATCGTTGGAACATAGATTGATGGGAGTATGTTCAAGTCGGGAAAAATAAACAACACTATTAGAGAAATGGAAAGGTTGTATATTTCTGTCTCAGCATCAGTGAGATGAGGTAGTCACAATCTGGATCTAGAACTGTTGGAGAGTGCGCCGTATACTATTCCGGAGAGGATAGTCCACAGCACCGAAATGGTGTGGCGATCATTGCCAATAGACAAATAGCGAGATCCGTTTTGAACTTTATCCCAGTTTCAGATCGTATTATGGCCTTGAGAATTCAGGCTTCTCTAGTTAATATAACATTCATTCAAGTTTAAGCACCAACTTCATAGTGCGATGATGACACTATTGAGAATTTTTATGATGAGCTGAATCAACTCTTGTAACAACTGAAAAGTAGGGAAATTACATATAGAATGGGTGATCTAAACGCGAAGGTCGGACAGAGCAGAGAGGCTAGAACAGTTTCGGCCTAGACATGAGAAACGAGAGGAGTGATCGACTGATGAGCTTCTGTATAGAAAATGATTTTCGTTGATGAATCCTTATCGGAACTCCTGAAACGTCGACTCCAAACTTGGAGGTCGCCTACTGACAACCCTGACCATGTAGTACGGAATCAAATAGACTATATTTTGATCAAGAACCGATTCCGAAATATCGTTAAGTCTGTGAGAACATACCCTGGTACTGATGTGCCTTCGGATCATAATCTCCCCTTTTTCCTTGTCCGGGTTTGTTTGCAGAAAACCAGTGAGAGAGAACAACAAAAAAGAATAAGTGTGGAGAGGTTGAAGGATCTCAAAGGTAGAGGGAAAGTGCCTGAAATGATGAAGAACATGCTGGAACCTATCGATAAGACAGCTGCATTCCACATAGAGAATTTCTGGAACAATTTCAAAAATAGCGTTAATGACACCTTGCAAATGAATCTGTAAGCGGAAAGACCAACAAAAAGAAAGAGACGGATGACAGACAACATCCTGGATCTTATGATTGAAAGAGCATTACACAGGAATAAGAATCCAGAGCAATATCTTACGCTCAATACAGAAGTAGGGAGAGCTGAAGCAGATTGGTACTCGCAAGAATGTACGGAGATCAAGGAGTTCAGTAGAAAACATTATATGTTCAATCTAAATAAAAAGGTCAGAGAGGTCACTGGATTGCAAAAATCGAAAGCAACGAACAGCTTAGTCGATGAAAAAGTTAAAATTATTTTAGATCGTGAAGAACAGCTCATACATTGAAAAGAATTTGTGGAGCGACTCTTTGCTGATGATAGACCGGAAAACCATGTATTAATGGACTCCACCACAGGACCATCAATTACAAAATCCGAAGTTGAAAAAGCTATTGATAGAGCGAAGAACAAGAAATCAACAGGTCCAGATGAGCTCCCCGCCGAAGCATTGAAATTATTGGGAGAAAAAGGTACTGATCACACTCTTCAACAAAATTTCGATGTTTGTCACCACCCCCAAGAAACTGAATGCGAAAAAATGTAATGAATATCGAACCATCAGCTTAATGAGCCATGCTCTGAAAGTATTTTTGTCAGTCATTCACGAGAGGGTATACAGAAAGATAGAAGAAGGAATAAGAGACGGATTCCGCAAGGGTCTTGGCACTAGGGACGCACTGTTTGGCATGCAGGCTCTCATTCAGAAATGCAGGGATGTGAATTTGGATGTCTTTCTTGGTTTTCTTGACTTCGAGACTGCATTTGACCGGGTCCAACATCAAAAGATGGTCAATGTTCTCAGAGCATCTGGTATAGATGATTAGCATCAGAGAGCCTGTGTCCGACTAGGTAAAAGAACAACTGAAGAAATCAATATTCAGATAGGAGTGAGACAGGAGTGCATACTCTTACCCCTAATCTTCAACATATACTCCGAAAAAATTATCAACGAAGCACTCTCTGATATTGATGAGGGCATTGGAGTAAATGGAATCCAGATCAATTACTTTCGGTATGCAGACGACACCATATAGATGGCAGACAGTCAAGAGGGACTACAAGAGATCTTTAATAGGGTAGTGGAAGTCTGTGGGCAATACGGCTTAACACTAAATTTGAAAAAGACAAAATATATGGTTATAAGCAAAAATCTACCTATTGATAGCAATGTCTATTTAAACAATATACCTCTGACCAAAGCTAATAAAATAACCTACCTTGGAACGCTAGTGGAAGACAATTTGGATCACACAGTGGAGGTGAGGGTGCGCATAGAGAAGGCATTCATGCTACTCAAAAAGGTTTTTTTGCGGCCACGATCTTAACATCGACTTTAGAATCAGGATTCTCAGATGCTGTGTCATCTCGGTCTTGTTATACGGAGTGCAAGCGTGGACACTCACAGAAGCCACTAGCAAAAAACTTGAAGTTTTTGAAATGGGGACATACCGATGCATTCTTGGTATATGATGGACTGACAGAATACGAAACGAGACCGTACTTCAATGACTAAATAAGAACACAGAAATAATAAAGACAGTCAAAATACGTAAACTGACATACTTTGGACATGTTACGAGGCACCCAGAAAAGTACGAAGTCTTAAAACTTATAATGCAGGCAGAAGGGGACTAGGCAGACGTCGAACGTTAGCCTTACAGATCTGCTGTAAATAAAGTAATTGTAGCTAACATGATAGCTAACTTTCGTTGAACGAACAAGGCACGCGAAGAATTAGAGAACAGACGAATCTACTTTTGCTTCACATTTTATCAAGAATGGCCACTATTGTCCACCCATAGATCAGCTTCAAATTATTCACCGAATACCTAAGGGACGAAAGTTAGATTTTTTGGAATCAATCGAAATTTTCAAACTGCATTTGAAATAATACCTGCTTTTGTCCTAATTGGTTTATTACCTCTTGTTTGCACCTTTAATAGTTTTGTACCTACCTGTTTATATATGTATGTATTTTCAACTATAGGTCAATACTTGTTGTCAGCTGAATATATTCGAGAGACCGAAATTAATGTTTAATAAATCTCTTGTGATAGTATAATACATAGTCTAATTTCTTATTATCATCATGATCAACTATTACGTAGTAAAGGGGAATGAATTAACTATTAACTAGACACAGACATTTTAGGAATATTCGTACAGAATATAACTAACTTGTTCTGTGACTTTGATATAAACTGTGATATAAATGTCACATTAGGACGCCATGAGTATTCACCATCAGAGTTTGCATTGCCAAGTTTAAAATCAACTTCCATTTCAAAATTGCTTCGAATGAAGTAAACACCTCAAAAAAGTCTAGGGAACACTTACCAATATCTTTAAAATATGAATTTGATGATTCGAATTTATAAAAAACTTTCGGGTTTTGTTAGGATGTATTGTATATAATGTATTCTCAAGAAAACAAAATAATATTTGACTTCTCCAAAGCACCTGTTACGAAAAAAAATTTGAAATTTGAAAATGACGAAATTTGGTAAAACACAAAAAAAAATCCTGAACTAATATTTTCGAAACGATACGGAAGCACTTATATTTTTCAGTACCCAGAAGGTCCACCTCTGTTATTAATGACATTTTGGCATCGTCGCGGCATGCTCAATATTGAATTTTCTATTTCATTCTGGCCTAAGTCATCCCAAGCCCCCTGAACTGCTAATCGAAGCTGCTGTTCATGATGGAAATGTTTTGACGCAGGAGATTTCTTTTAAGGTGTCCCACAAATGCTCGATGGGATTCAGATCTGGGGGGCAGGATGGCCACGGTAGAAGATCGATATCATTCTCTTCAAGAACGTTCAAGACAACTCTTGCACGATGAGGAGGGGAATTATCTTGTTGGAAGAGTGGATTTTGACCCATTGTTTGGAGATATGGTACCACTACAGGTAAAATTATCTCATTTGCGTAAGAATTTCCCGTGAGGTTGTTCTGTATGAAAACGAGGTCACCAAGGCGTGTATCTCCCCAAAACATCACCGATCTGCCTCCCTGTTTAACAACTTCTCGAGCATGTTGGAGAAGGTTTTGTTTTCCAGGTTCCCTCCATATTCGAATTCTTCCCGGGAATGGGGATAATAACTAAATCTAGATTCATCACTGAAGAGAACTGTGGCCCACCTCTCTTGATCCCAGTTTACGTGTTCTTGGCACCAAGCTAAACGAGCAGCGCGATTCCCATGGGTCAGTTGTGGAACTCTTAAAGGAGGTCTGGAGTGGAGTTGACCTTCGTGCAGTCGATTTCTCACAGTTTGGTTGGAAATTTGTACATTATGAACGCGTGATAGCTCTTGAGCGAATTGAGATGCTGTGGTAGTACGATCTCTTCTGGCTTGTGAAACCAAAAATCGGTCTTGGGCGACTGTAGTAATCCTGAAACGACCTGTATGGTATTCTTCTACGCTACATGGTTCATTGAAACGCGACCATAAACGGTTTATGACACTTGGGCTTCTTCCCAGTACCCTGGATACTTCCGTTCTGAGCTCCCAGCTTGGAGCATGCCAACGGCTCGTAACATCCCTTCTCTAGTCAATTGTCGTCTGAATTTGGGAGGCTTTTACTTGGTAAAATTCCATTATCAATAATAAAAACAAGTACTGTGTTATAAGGAATTTTACTTAATAATTGCGATTCGTAACGCGTTTCACTACACCGTAGCTTCTTCAGACGAATGATTATGCAGAAAATGTAAATGAGAATATAACTATAAATGTTCTTGAGTAATTAAAAGCTTATTGGTCAACTCCTCCTAAGTGGTTATTTATGACAGGTATATCCAATAAAATTAAGAATAGATTGCTCCCGAAAAGATTCAATAGAGGTGAAGGGCTTAAATCGACTTGTTCATTGATGAGTCTACCTGAGTGTTTGAATTTATTTATTTCTAAAGTTTCCCAAAGATCTACCTTCAATATTTATTATCTGTATGCAAAATTTCAAACTGTGGGTCGAAAGAATGATTATTTTCTAAGAGATGATTCGCGTAATTTGAATCTGATTTTTATTTGCAAAACTGCGTTTATGTTCCGATATTCTAATATTAAAATTTCTATGTGTTCTACCAATGTAGAAATTATCACAGTCATTGCAATTCAATCTATAAACACCTGATTTATTGTTTTTACCTGGTTTGGTTTTATTATTTTTATATATTTGCCTAAATTATTATTAGTTTGGAAAGCTATGTTGAAATTATTGCTACTTAAGAATGATTTCAGTTTCTCACTTGTAATGCCAACGTAGGTTAAGGTGTTGAATTTTTGTTTCAATTTATCGACAGGGTAAACTTCATTCAATGCGATTCTACTTTGTTTTTATTTAAAATATTATTTATTAGTTTGGGATTGTAACCATCATTTTGGCTATTTGTTTAATCAAATTTAGTTCTTTGTTGAAATTTTCTGGTGATAGCGGGATGTTAATCAATCTATGAATAAAACTATTGAATGCTGACATTTTATGTTGATATGGATGACACGACGAGTTATGTATTATAATATCTGTATGTGACGGCTTATGGTAAATTGCGAAAACATGTTTTCCATTTTCATTCGAAATTGTTACGTCTAAGAAATTTATCGAATTATTGCTTTCTATTTCGGTTGTGAATGCAATTTTTGGATGAAATGAATTTATATGATTTTCGAAAATTTTCAACTGTCTATCTGTTCCTGTGAAGCAAATAATGATATCGTCTACATAGCGATACCAGTATTAACAATATTTACTGAGTGGATGATTATGAATTACTTTCTCTAAGTTATTCATGAAAATTTCTGCTAACAAAGGACTCAACGGATTGCCCATAATCAAGCCGTCTTCAATAGTATAATTTCGAAATTATCACCTCACTGTAATTCCGATTATAAGATAATAAGAACAATTCGTGAAAATAGTACCAAGAACGATTTAGTATTCACTAAAGCAGATAAAGGTAACACCGTCATTGCGATTAGTAAAACCGATTATATTTCTAAAACTGAAGAATTCTTAACAGCCGGAAACTATATAACATCAACTAAGGATCCTACCGCAAAATTTCAGAAAGTTGTTAAAAACATAATTTCGACAGCAAAATCATTAATTACAGACCAAGAAAATATAAATTCATTAACTCCAATCCACAATCCCCGAATTATATTCGTTGATAAAACTTCATAAACCTAATTACCCTATTAGACCTGTTGTTTCTTATGTAACGGCACCTTCGTTCAAACTTTCAAAATTCCTCAACGACTTGCTAATAAAACATTGCAATTTTAAATCTGAATTTTCGGTCAAAAATTCATACGAACTTATTGCCAATATCAAACATACCACTATACCACCTAATTCCAAACTTATTTCTTTCGATGTTAAGAATCTATTTCCCAACATTCCTCCAAAAGATACGTATTACTTAGTTGAAGAATTATTAGAAAGGAATCATGTCAATCCTATCATTAAATCAGATATTCTTTCATTATTAAAAATTTGTTTAGATCAAAATTATTTCCATTTCAATTACAAATATTATACTATTGAAGACGGCTTGATTATGGGCAATCCGTTGAGTCCTTTGTTAGCAGAAATTTTCATGAATAACTTAGAGAAAGTAATTCATAATCATCCACTCAGTAAATATTGTTTATACTGGTATCGCTATGTAGACGATATCATTATTTGCTTCACAGGAACAGATAGACAGTTGAAAATTTTCGAAAATCATATAAATTCATTACATCCAAAAATTGCATTCACAACCGAAATAGAAAGCAATAATTCGATAAATTTCTTAGACGTAACAATTTCGAATGAAAATGGAAAACATGTTTTCGCAATTTACCATAAGCCGTCACATACAGATATTATAATACATAACTCGTCGTGTCATCCATATCAACATAAAATGTCAGCATTCAATAGTTTTATTCATAGATTGATTAACATCCCGCTATCACCAGAAAATTTCAACAAAGAACTAAATTTGATTAAACAAATAGCCAAAAATAATGGTTACAATCCCAAACTAATAAATAATATTTTAAATAAAAACAAAGTAGAATCGCATTGAATGAAGTTTACCCTGTCGATAAATTGAAACAAAATTCAACACCTTAACCTACGTTGGCATTACAAGTGAGAAACTGAAATCATTCTTAAGTAGCAATAATTTCAACATAGCTTTCCAAACTAATAATAATTTAGGCAAATATATAAAAAATAATAAAACCAAACCAGGTAAAAACAATAAATCAGGTGTTTATAGATTGAATTGCAATGACTGTGATAATTTCTACATTGGTAGAACACATAGAAATTTTAATATTAGAATATCGGAACATAAACGCAGTTTTGCAAATAAAAATCAGATTCAAATTACGCGAATCATCTCTTAGAAAATAATCATTCTTTCGACCCACAGTTTGAAATTTTGCATACAGATAATAAATATTGGAAGGTAGATCTTTGGGAAACTTTAGAAATAAATAAATACAAACACTCAGGTAGACTCATCAATGAACAAGTCGATTTAAGCCCTTCACCTCTATTGAATCTTTTCGGGGAGCAATCTATTCCTTAATTTTATTGGATATACCTGTCATAAATAACCACTTAGGAGGAGTTGACCAATAAGCTTTTAATTACTCAAGAACATTTATAGTTATATTCTCATTTACATTTTCTGCATAATCATTCGTCTGAAGAAGCTACGGTGTAGTGAAACGCGTTACGAATCGCAATTATTAAGTAAAATTCCTTAAAACACAGTACATGTTTTTATTATCAATTGTCGTCTGTCCATGTTCGAATCACAAAACTTGAATCTTTTATTTGTGCTTACAATAGAAACAAAGTGCCAACTAACTGATTTCAAACACTGAAATGATTATAAAGCAGCGTCGCATCTGCTGCATTTCTAGTTTTTATAAGAAAACTGAAATCTGTTGCGGCACTCTACATAATTTGGGGAGAAATTGATGCAGGTGTTCATTTCTTAAAAAAAATCATCCATATTGATCGTTCTGGATACGATATATCGATATTCAGAAGTGTTCCCTAGACTTTTTTGAGGTGTTTATGTACTGTTTTCACCAAGCTAAGCTTTTACTTTGAAGATATTTTTTCCATAGCAATGCTGAATCAACATATGAAATTGCTTCGAATCCTTTTCTGTTATTAACTGAAGTAGTGTCACTCAAGGTGTTGTAAATTAAAACGTCATAAAATTTTGATATTTTTCAGAAATAAAGAAGATTTGCTTACAGTGCAAATATAATGCCGCTTCAGCTTGAATGGGATGTATTACTACTCCCCCATTGCATTAATCAGATTCGGCATCATTGGATTATATATTAATTAATTCACTACAAAAATATTTAGTCAACAGAATTTCAGTGGAAAACGTCTAAAATAATTCAAATCACTTTTACTAGCTAAGATTGATTATAGGCACACCAAATTACTCTTCCGTCAGAAAAATGTTAACTATTCTCGTTATAAAAAGTCTAAAGAATATAAATTTTGTGATCAAAACAAAATCTTTCATCAATTTCACCGAAAAGAACAAAATCACTTCTTCGGTTTCTGCAAGTTGGTTCACAGAATGCATAAATGTATAACGAAATGATGGAAAAAGTAGAATCGCCAAACATTCCTTACAACTACGAAATTTTCATAACCATTACTTGGGTATTCCATCTCTTCTACCAAAGTTTATATCGAGGATGAAGAGATGGAGAGAGGTGGATACTTCTCATCCACACAATAGACTTTCTCTATCAAATGATTAACATAGTTTGAATGCTTATATTTCAATTGAAATTAAGTTTTTGTTTGGAAATGCTTGCTTAAACATATGTTTCTGCAATTTCGAAACAAATTAAGCACTTTCGAAAGGATGTAATTTCATCGATGAACATAAAATAGAAATGAAGTTAGTAGTAATCATTTTATATTATGCGACATCGAACTGAAACTTGATTTTCAATTATGGATGAACTAAAAAGACATAATTTCACCGTCTGCTTATCCTAGACGAATCGATGGATTTTGTATTTGCTGTCTGCAATTTCAATTTTGGAGGATTATTACTTCCAGGACTGCGGTAAAATTAATCATAGCAGTCTATATACTATGTTGAAAGGAATCAAGAACGAATTATATATGGCATGTGAAATTCAGCTGTTAGTAAGTTTCATTATTAATAGGAAAGTCAGTCGAATTTGAAATTTAAATGATCAGTTTTGGTTCATCTTTAATTTTCAAATTACAGTATTATTTTTCTAAGAGTTCATAAGTGAGGGCAAAATGCATGACAAGTTGGATCTGAAGAGCATTGTGGTAGTTTAATTACTTCGTAGTCTTTCGACATGTCTGTTGTAAGTGACTTTATACAACGAGCAACATTCACTCTCAAGATTTGCTTCATTTCAACGGCCCTGATGTAGTTTATTTATTACAGAAATATCCTGATGGAGAAGAAAGGTTTTAATAAACATGTTGCATCCAAGTTGTCAGTATTTTCGTAAAAGTTTTGCCGCCAACTAAACATAGTCATTATCACTTCTATTCTCCGCTACAGTAAAAAATATCTTTTGGATCCACGAGAGGATCAAAAATAATTTCTGTGAATTACGATTTAGATTTTCGCTTGCTTGTCTGAAAATTTCTAATACTACAGGCCCATATACATAAAAATCATGAATTATTATAATGATAATAATACCCCTCAGGGGCTCAGGAACATTGTTTCTGAGTACGGGCTTTTCGAACCTGAGGTACCTAAGCTGAACCTGGCAGTAGATATAAAATGCAACTTATCCAATGATGTACAATCTGAGGAATAAACGGGTGAATCGACATTGTACCACCATAACCTCTTGTCGCGTTCAAGATTTAGGAAGAGGGTCTTGTTCGCCAAGTGAGTCACAGTCTCCCTCGGTTAGCGACGGAAGCAGCGTGATATCGAGTAGGGATACTGCAACACAAAACCAAGTGAAAAACAACATCAATAACTACGAACAGACTCTTGATGTTTCAACGGTGGAGCAAGCCATTATGCCTACGACCGCGAGAGTCGGACTTTGTAGGAGACGCATGAAGTGGACCCCAGAAATGAATTCCTTCATTATGCGTCCCTATTACAAGATTACAAACTTAGAATTGGAAATGACAGCATACAGATACGCGTTACATCTTGCATTCGTAGAAAAATATCCAAAATTACAGCACATAACCGAGCAGAGAATTTCGGATCAACGAAAAACAATCGTTAAAAACAGGCTACTTTCTTCAGACATGCTGCAAAGCATACGGGAAGTGGTCATAATGGAACTCAGAAGTGAAGATGATACACTAACGGTATACCTACCGTCAATGAAAGTGTTATTGATAACATCGAAGCCATTGAAACGAATAACATAGAGCGTCCCCCTGAGATGAACCAGCAGAACGAATTTATGTATTTAGCACGATCAAAACTCAACAGAGCAATAATTGAACTCAGATAGTAACCCAACTAACCGACCTAAACTCCCCAAACTCAACACGAACAAGAACGCCAATATCATCTTCGCAAGTATAAACTCAGTGTTTGAAGAATACACTGACCAGAACTCCTTGGAGAAAATTCTCACTTTGATTTACTGTGGAGCGGTAGCGGTTCTTCGACTACACAAACAACAAGTCGCCACAACTCTGATTAGATCTGAGCCTAATAGCGTCAGAAAACCACCAAGGTAAAAACAACTGGCGAAGGATATTGACAATATCAGAGCTGAGATCGGTCACCTAACAGAATTCCTGAGAAACAAAAAAAATTGGTACGAACACAAAACACCCTGATCCCAAACAACATATGGGCGTGTATATAGACACTTTGAAGCAGGAACTCCAAGCGAAAGCAAAGAGGCTCTCAAGATAAATCAAGTGTACTGAAAGGAAACAAAACCAAAGGTTCCTCCAAAGCGCGGTCAATTTTCATAAGGGAAATAACAAAACTGCGACCAACAATAACAGAGAAGTACCTGACGCACAGTGCTTGACCTATTATTCGTCATAACTGTGGTCGAACCCCAAAGAACACAGAAAACATGCAGAATGGATCACGAATTAAGAACTACGCCTTAATATCAAACATATGGACTTCGAAGAAATAACGGAGGAAGAAATCAGTAACAGTAGTTAAAGCGACCAATAATTGGAAGGCCACAGGTATGGATAATGTCCACAACTTCTGGTACAAAAAGTTTGATAAGCTCCATGGACCCCTAGCGAAACAGCTCACATATGTTATTCAACTTCCGAGGAAAACATCCACTTTCCTAACACAAAGCTTAACATATATGCTACCTAAGAGCAATAGAACACAGGATCCGTCTCAATATAGGTTAATCACTTGCCTACCAACACTCTACAAAATACTTGCCTCATGCATATCCAATCGAATATACCATCACCTTGACGACAACAATATATTAGCAGAGAAGCAGAAAGGATGCAGAAAGAAACATCATAGGTGCAAGGAACAACTCATCATCGATTCTGTGATAAAGAAACAGGCAGACGTAGGGCATCGGAATGTTTATTCAGCTTTTCTCGATTATCTGAAGGCATTCGATAGTACCGCCCATTCTTGGCTTGTCGAAGTATTGCAGGTATACAAAATTCATCCAGCCCTGGTAGAATTCTTGAAGACAACAATGACACACTGGCACACGTCTCTGCAGGTCAACATGAACAATAAGTCAATCAAAACCGTAGAGATACCCATACGTCGTGGAATTTTTCAAGGAGACTCTTTGAGTCCACTATGGTTCTGTTTAGCTATGAACCCATTGTCAATGCTCAATAGAACAGGATACGGATTTAAGATAAAAACCGATAGAAACTATCATACAATCTCCCACCTGCAGTATATGGATGACATCAAATTATATGCTTCGAACAAGAAGCAATTGGATGATTTGATGAAAACTGTCAGTAAGTTTTCGGCAGAAGTTCATATGACATTCGGGATTGAAAAATGTATATTACGTCTGGCTGCGAACAACTGGCAAATACGGACTATCTTCAAGTGTGCAACATTATTCATCAGAAACTTGCACACAAGTACGGACTTCTGAATACCTTCCTGGCATATTACAAGTATCAACCGGCGCCCGTATTGGAAAATGACATATTATACTACGATAGGCCTGTTATCACTGACAGAATGGTGACGAATAATAAGCCGGACATAGTGGTGTATGATAAGACAACCAGAACAGCAATGCTGGTGGATGTCGCGATACCGAATAATAACAACGTGCTGAACTAGTTCCAGGAGAAAAATTCCAAATACACAGACCTTGCTATCGAGATCAAGCAGATGTGGCACCTCCATAAAATAGATATTGTTCCTGTAATCGTATCCTCGACTGGGTTTAGACCCAAAACTTTGCATGATAGCCTTAAGAAATTAGAATTGCGTAAGAATACCTATATAGAAATGAAAAAGATGTAATTCTTGATACATGTAGGATAGTTAGGAAATTTATGTCAAGTATATTCTGATCGAGCCTATTCCTTTGATTGCTGAATCTGGGAAAGGTAAATTATATACAGCTAACAGCTGATATAGTGCACAATAATAAATGATAATAAAATATATTTACACAGGACTCCAGACTCCATGCAGATACATGCCTATTCAATTTAAACTAAAAATTATCATTGAAAATCTCATCTACATAGTAACAGGTCTTTCTGGCAAGGATTTCTTTTATTCTGGAGTCCAAAGAAAAAAATAATTTCATAAGCTTCTGGCAGCTCTTCGCAGATAGTAATGGTTTAATAGTGCAGATTTGATATGGATTTTGTAGTCTTATGGCGAATAGGCTAAAGTATATATTGGCCGCTAGTGTAATAATTTTGGTTTTAGAGAGTCTGATGCATGTTCTAAGTTTCTTATGTGCACAATGTGAAAGCTTGTTGATGTATATGCAATCAAGAGTCTCAATGCCGCTGTTGGTAGAGACAGGACTGCAACTCTACTGGCTACTCAGACTGAACAGCAGGTACACGGTTCGTTTCTGTGGCCTAAGAGCACGGTCTTCAAAGGCCACAAATTGACGCCGTACGAGAGGTGATAGTAGGCTGCAGCATGGTAAACCCCCAAAAGGCCCGGCAGATCAAGGGTGCTGAATAGATTACCTACGCTACTATTGTAGAATATTACCCTCAAATCATAATGTGTACAACTTTCACAACATGAATTCCAAATATAAGGTGTCGAAAACTGCTGAGAAGTCAAATCCAGATGATGTAATAAATTATATTAAATTAAAAGTATATAAAGATGATATAAATATTAATATATATTTATTTATCTCGAATCGCTGGGGTGCCCCGATGTGGTTGGTTAGGATGCTGGGAAGCGATATCCTCCTAATAAGGACGAAACTGCAGTCTTCCGTTTTGTTTCTGTTTCTTAACTGCACTATTGTGGCTCTTGGGGGCTGCCTGCATGGCGGCAAATTTGAGAATTAGCTCTTGTCAGGAGGGATTATTCATTGATCTACGGATTTCTGAATAATTCTTCTTGTCTCAAGTTTACATATGTAGGGACTTCTCGCGAAGTAGTAGTAGATGCAGAATGGGGATGATTTCGATGCAGTCTCTAATTATCCTGTTCCCTTTCTCCGAAGTCAAAATTCCAAAGAATGAAAGAGGACCCTATAGACGTTGGTTTTTCCAATTTACAATAAACAAGATAATGAAGAAGTTATAATTGAAGTTTAAGCAGCTGTTTCCAAAAGTTTTAAATAATGAAGTACACTGAGAATAAGAACAAACAAAAATTATTTATTATTCATATGTAAGGAAATACCAAAAGTGATTTGTAACAAAAAACAAGTAAAAACTATCTGAAATACTCAAAGTTATCTCCATTCTTCAAAATGCAAGAATTGTGACGTCCAGAATCAATTTCGCTCGCATTTTGAATTTGAGTATTGATTGTTGAAGCTGAACAATATTATTATTTGTTTATTTTGATTCTGTTCTTATCACTATGGGTGTTTCTATATAACAATACTTAAATATAGCCCTAAAGAAAAAATCTATTAAGATAAATCGCGAATTTTTATGTTTCAATTATGTATAGAGCAATCACAAATACCAAAACTTCATTTAAGACCAACCACTTGGCAACAAACAGTCATCAGTGTTAAATCCTCAAGGCTAGGGTTAATAAAGCTGTTAATTTTTCCAATTATGAAATAAAACCTACCTTACCGAGATATCTCAGTTCTGTAGACATTGTTGGTAATATTCAAGACAAAGAAATTGCTTACATTAACGAGGTATCTATTACAATTAAGAGCATCGAGTAGAAGCAGTATAACATCGGGAGGAAAAGAATCCCCATCTAACAATAGATAACGAGCTTAATTCCGAAAATGTTATAGTTAGTGCGTTATAAAATTACAACCCTCACCGCAAAACTCATGAACACTAAAAATGTGATGGTATGTGTCAAGATAAGGAGTTTGTATGCAAACTTTGGTAATAAAGAAAATCAATTGAAGAACGTGGAACCTACTTAATTGTGATTACTTAAAATTAAAGGTTGAATTTATTTTAATGAGAGT
Organism: Cryptolaemus montrouzieri; assembly: GCA_013387265.2. NCBI lineage: Eukaryota > Metazoa > Arthropoda > Insecta > Coleoptera > Coccinellidae > Cryptolaemus > Cryptolaemus montrouzieri. Next base: position 35,425,752 of record JABFTP020000185.1, on the reverse strand, counting down.
AATGTAAATAAGACAGATGACGTTATGGTGTAAATTAAAGAGCAACTAATTGAATATACGGATATAGCAATAATAGATAGATGAAGAATTCTAATAACAGTGATAAAATGAAAATGAAAAACTAATCCTTTCGAGTGTCAGCAGATCTGACAACATGACTAAAACAGAATTTATATTTAGTCTGAAAAAATACTTAGTGTAACAAATGAATATAAAAATCATTGCTTAACTTTGACATGACATAAGACACCGTACCTTTAAATATGAAAATACCTTCAATGACTATCATCCATTTATTGCTTCAGAAAAACTAGACAAAACAAAATTCAAAATGACAAATAATTCAATTCTAAATTATAACAAGGTGAACCAATCAACAAACCAGGTTAACTGGAACTCTATATAATAGAACAGGATCCAGTAGTAGCGCTCAAATTTCTAATAGTACTAATATAAATTTGTATTGACTGGACAAGAGTAACTGTAACAACTAACAAAGACAAACACTTTGAAAGAAAGAATTGGATTCCTAGTGTAAGAAAAATAAAAAATCATGTAAGAAAAAGAAATGTTATACAACATGTGGAAGAAAATCCAACCAATGAAATTTTGAGGAACCAATACGAAAAATATGACATATTGAAAAATACCAGAAGTATGGACGAGATATAATAAATCACAATGAGCATGAAAAATAAAGCTGGAGGAATCGAAGGGATGAGTGTTAAAGTACAGCCAAATACTTTCTTATACCTATATAAAATCACCTGTAGAATACACTTTCGAAAGATGTATTGAAACTTCCATCTGGCGGAAGAGCTTGAAGAGTTGAAGTACCGATCATCAGAACAGATGTAAAATCCAACAAGACTAATTATGGACCAATCTCATTTTTAGCGAATTCTGCTGAAATATTTGAAATAATTATACACAAAAGGCTATATTCTTCTGTCATAAAAGATAATATAAATTCCAAATATTAATTGGGTCTTCTTTAGGACAGATGAACAACGGATGCTTTGAACTGTACTACAAATATTATATACAAGAATTTAGATAAAAGTAAACCAACAATTGCCACATTCTTTGACCTAGCTAAAGACCTTGATACGGTTGATCATGTGATAATGTTAAAAAAACTAGAAAGGAGTTAGGAAAGGTACCATAAAAGCAATAAATTAAAATTGAAAACAATAAGATTGATTTAAAATTAATGTCCACTGTTGGGCCACAACGTACAATTCTGGGGCCATTGTACATTATATGTCAATGATCTCTTAGAAGAGAGGTTGAACGTAGAAATAGTATTATATGCTGATGACACAATAATTATAGCAAGAGATAAAAATTGGTCGCTTACTGCTGACACAATGTAATTTATTTGCAGTTTTCAAGGTTAGACTTGTTGGAATTGAAAAAACTGTCTCTAAATGTTGAGAAAACAGTTTTTAGACTTTTGGTAACTACTGTGATAGTATACAAGATAATGTTACCATCAAAATAAAAAGTTAATCAATAAACAGAGTATATGGATAATTATAGAGCTAGAAAGACTAGGTATTCATTTTACTAAGTTGAAGAAATTCCTGGATATCAAGACCTTGAAGATGATATACTACGCTTTCCATAGTAAAATAAAGTATGGGATGGTGTATAAAACATAAACAAATTGTATTTTACAATCTCAATTATGAAGTTGAACGTTATAATACAAGAATTTTCAACAACACCCCTCCGTGAGTAGCGAAATAGAGAGACGAGTTTGAACTGGTCAACAATTAATATAATAATAAAAGATGATAGCATAAACGATACAGATATGTTCGAAATAGGAAATCGAGTTGATATCAGGTATGTTGGGAATGCGTGTAACTGCTACCTTCTACCAATCTATTATAAACCATTTATAAGCCCCTCCAACAAACCAAAAGATTTTATCTGGATATTATGATTATTTCATGCTGTGACATCAAATAACCACCAACACTGTTGCTTCTATAGATGTTAATCTCGTTTGTCAGACTTATAATCTTGCTTTTCACAGACCTTATATAATAACACTGTGCTAGTTCAAAATTCTAACACGCGGGAGACATACCTAGTAAACCTATTTCGGGTACGCTGAATCGAATCCAGTGGTAACCACCGTTTTTGAAAGTTAGCTCTTGTTTAGGAGATATTCGCCTTTGATGTTAGCTGATTTAAGTAGGGTTCGTCGCTTATGACTTCAGCACATTATATGCTTGTAATTCCCAAACCGTTCGGAATATTGCTTTACTGTCTTCGGCAAAGTTTTAGCTATTGTCATGGCCAACAACTTTTCTGAAAAAACTAACATAGAAAAACCTCATTCAAACACCGTTTCTTAACAAAATGTCCAAAAAACTCAAACATTTTTTGCCATTTTTGCGTTAATTTTCGTTTGAGTAATAAAGAAATCAAGAAGAATTTCGCTTAAAAATCTCAAAATAAGAAAAGAAAACACATTTCCTATAGTTAAATAAAAAATTTAAACGCACAATCCTGATTTCAACTCAAATTTTTATTCCAATTCCAACAATTTTCAATAAATAAACATCTAAATTCATGTTCATTCTTCTTCTTCTCAATCTTCATCTTGCTGTGAATTCCAGCAAATGTCTCCTAATAGAGAATCAAGTTTTTTTCCACTATACCAGTGCTCAAGCCTAGCCGTCACCTGATGAAACCGTTCACCATGCTCATCTGATTCACATGGTGATTGTTCGGCAAACTTGTCTGCATGGTAATGTAAAAAATGAATTTTCAGAGACATTTTTACACCGATGTTACGGAAAGCAACGAGCATATTTTCAAAGTGTATGCGCCAGTTTTTGTCACGATGAATTCCAAGTACATTTTCGATGACTCCTTTGACGCAATCCCAAGCAACGAGCTGCAAATTCGACAAACTGTTTTCAAATTGTTGGTCTCTCATCAAGCGTCGAATATCAGGTCCATTGAGTATGCCTGTAGTGAAATAATTCGAAAAAATATGTTTTAAATATTGAATAAGTTAGGTTGATTGGTACGTATATAGTTTCACACAAACCTTTTATTTTCATACCACTCAATCTTGGGAAAATTCGCTTCAACTCATTGAATGCATTGCTTGCAGGATCTAGAGCCTTGATAAAATTTTTAACAATCCCAAGCTTGACATGCAGAGGTGGAAGCAACACTTTTTCGATTGGCACAACTGGAATTTCAACGACGTTTTCTCGACGCAATCTGAACACTTTTCTCATAGGCCAGCTTTTATTGGCATATTGGTCGCCGGCATATCGAGTATCCCATAAACATATAAAACACATGTTTTTCGTATATCCCGTCTGCATTCCTCTCAAAAGAGTCATCACCTTCAAATCTGCACAAATCTTCCAACGATGGTCTTCATATTTCACCAAATCAAGGATTTTTTTCAATGATTCGTAATTTTCTTTCGTTTTTGTGCTGATGGCAATCGGGATACTGTTTTTTGAGTTTGTGACAGGAAGCAAAACCGCCTTGACACTACTTTTGGACGAATCGATGAAAAGACGCCAGTCTTCTGGTTTATACTCATGATGTATTTTTAATACCAATTCCTTGATATCAGTGTAGTACGCGAATGAATTGTCTTCGATGGATTTGAATAAAGCAGTGAACTGTCTATTACGGCCGATTGGTCCATATACTTTCACATCAGGTGCTAAGACATTCTTTTTTTTCAATTCCTGTGTCAAAATAATGGACTGACGCTGCGATAATTTCAATCGACGAATAATTTTATCCAGATCTTTTTGAGAAAATTCGGCATGATTACATTGTGGAGATACATTTGATGGTACATAAACCGATGCAGACGTTTCGCCAATAGTATCAAAAGTAGATGGAATGTACTCTTCTGTCGGACTGGGTCTTTTCGGTATTGGAATGGATTCCGAATGTGGTAACGGCAACTGAAAAAACCGAGTTCCTCTGAGTTCAACTTTACGTTTTTAGCTCTGTTCAATCCGAAAATTTCAATAACACAAGCAAATTAGTCATCTGGATTATGTTCTTGAGGATTTGTCCAAATTACTGGAATTCACTTGTAATAAAAATAGCTTCAATTGATATAATTTTGAAATAAATGATAAATCATTTCATTTTACCTCTTTTCCATCCACTCAATCTTATGACACAACCGGTACAAACGATTTTTGGAGACTAGTTCACTTCTTTGATTACACTTTGGTTAGAATTTTGTGATTCAGCAAATTCTTCAGAAATTGTACGCTTGCTTGTCATTATAGTAAACTTTCCACAATTGTAGCAAAATTTATTAAATTTACTGTACGAATTCATTTTGATATTTTTACCAAATGTATGACTTGTGTAAACAAAGAAACTTCAACAAGAAATGTCAAATCAAGAAATATCAGAACTAAGACTATGAAAAATGGCACACAAATACATAGCAAAATACGTAGTAACATCAGTGACAATACTAATAAATACGTATTAACAGTGACATCTGTGAGAAATTTGAGTTAAAATCATGATTGTGCCTAACATTTTTGATTTAACTATAAAAATGTGTTTTCTTTTCTTATTTTAAGATTTTAAAGCGAAATTCCTTGATTTTTCTATTATTTAGACGGAAATTAACGAAAAAATGGCAAAGAAATGGAGTTTTTTGGACATTTTGTTAAGAAACGGTGTTTGAATGAGGTTTTTCTATGTTGATTTATTCAGAAAAGTTGTAGGCCATGACAATAGCTAAAACTTTGCCGCAGTTAGTAAAGCGATATTCCGAACGGTTTGGGAATTACAAGCATATAATGTACTGCAGTCATAAGAGACGAACCCTAGTGAAATCAGCTAACATCAAAGGCGAGTACCTCCTAAACAAGAGCTAACTTTCAAAAACGGTGGTTACCACTGGATTCAGCGTACCCGATATAGGTTTACTAGGTATGTTTCCCGAGTGTCAGAATTTTGAAGTGTCATTTTCACGCACTGTGTAATTCTTCTCCTAATTCCCATGGGCACATTTAGTATTTATGAAGATTTTCTATGAATGAAGCCGTCAAACTCCGCCATTTTTATGTTCTATTATCATTGTTGAAAAATTGCACCCACCTAAAATATCTCATTTTCGAATCAGAAACCTCAATGAATCTTCCTCTTCTATCCTGCGGAGGAAATATGATTCCTCAGATCGACAAGAGACCGAAGATAATTAACGTAACCAAATACAGCCTCAAAGATAAATGACAAAAAACAAAAAACTTTGTCATCTGAAAACTTTCAACCCGTTCTCCGATTGCCATCTCCATAATAGGACGTAGTAAGGAAGATGGACGCCGTTCCTTAATTGCTTATTGTTCGAAGACAATTTTCTTTCAGCTTCTCTCTTGTTATTTTTACGGTTGAAATATTCGGGAATTCTATTGTCTCGTTGAATTCGAGCAAGTTCCGGAAATCTCATCCCTTTGCATAGAGAATGTATCTCATTATCTTTGAATTTTTTCAGTTGTAGAACGAGCTGACGACTAATTTTCGATGGTACGTCCAAGGGCAAGATCGTACACAATAAACAGAAAGCGAAGATTTTCATCTTGAAAATGAAAAAAGATACAAAGGAGAGACAAAAGAATCTAGGATAGGACATAGAAAGAAGTTCCCTTCTGAATTTATTAATGTTTCTATCCTGAGGAAAAGAATTATGTTTATAGTATGATGCTTAAGAGGGTTTTTTCTCTCCTTATAGAATTCAGGGAAATCAAGACGCCTTCGCTTGGTAGCTATACTGATCAATAGTATTAACTAAGGAATAGTTTGTTTCTCACTTTTCGAACGAATTCATTGAAATCTGAAGATATTCTATTAAAATTTGAGATTCATTTTAATGAAAAATAAGAAAATAATTCATTAAAAATAAAAAGGGTTGTGCAAGTTGGGGAAGGTTTAGGAAACCAAAATCTATCTGAAACTGTAGTTGTTATGTGATGATTTCGAAGTGATTAACGATTTTACTAAAATAATAAACAATTAAGAAAACATCACTAGGCCTAAGATTCATAAATTCTAAACTTCAATAACATCTTAACACAATCATATGCACATATGCAAATTTTTTGAACATCACCCGGCATACTCTGTCGAAAATAGTTTATTACAACAATATATATCTCATATTGATATATATATATATATATATATATATATATATATATATATATATATATATATATATATATATATATATATATATATATATATATATATATATATATTAGGTGGAGCGAAACTATATAAATTTAAAAAATATTTTTTTTTCAACGGTATAGCGATGAAAAGTTGCCTTGTTATATACAAAACAAACATAGAAAATATCACACAATTATCTTAACGTTCTGAGGTGCCCCAGCAGGATGAAAAACAAACGAAAAACATTTTTTATGTTTTAATTATTACAAGAAATATCAAGGAACATCAAAATACAGTTTAAATTTTAAATTTATTCTTTGTGTTAAAACTAGGCATATGTTGACGAGGTAGTAATTTTGGTCTAATAAAACTATCTTGTTTGTTTTCCCAACAAACTGCACGCGATGCTTCTGTCACCAACTTAATGCAGCGCTCCGCGGTATGGGTGTGGCATGGAAAATCTTTAATATCCTGACATGTGCCGAGACCATTTTTTACAATTTCCTTCAAGGTTTTATCAGACAAATTTGAAGTTAGACGTGGCTCAGTTATGTCACAGACACGCCACAAAATAATGTCAGAATAGTCTTTAGCAGCGAAATTGAACACCGGCACCTTGAATTTTCGAAGTCCTCGAGTATTCTGTGATCTTGCTTTTATAATTCTTCGATATGCCAGATCTCTGATAACCTGTCTGTCATCGCCAAGCATGGCAATGATGATATTTTCTGGATGACCGAAATATCCATTTCGTTGGATTACTTTGTCAATGATAGCCTTCATATCGGAGTTCAAATAGCGACTAAGATTAATAGTTTGCCAAAGGTGCTTAGCCCCGTCGATGCACGAGGAATTACATTTTATCGTAAACCACATCGGTCCACTAATTTTTCTTCAGGGTCAGTTTTTGTGGCATACAACCTTAGAATTCGATTAGCTGTTGTTAGCCATCTAGAATGGTTAAGGCGTCCAGGTTCTATATTAGCTAAATCAGAAGTAAATATACCAGTACTGATAGCGGTCATAATATCGTATAGATACTTTTGGTCGGTACTCAGCACTGTCCTAGTAATTTCAGGTAATATTGTGGGTATAACGGAGAATGCGACTATCGGCACTGTTGGACAGTTTTGTAATTGAGATCCAATGACATCTGAAAAGCATTTCGGCCCTGTAGTTTTTCCATCTAACTGTAATAACAAATGTCGCAGTGGTAATTCATTAGAATGCAACTGGCAGATAAACCACTGTAATGGTCTGTTTAGTTCTTCTTCCATCAGACGAATAACGCCACCTTCAAAACCTGTATTGACTACTGTTCCATCTCAGCCAACAACAACTATTACACTCAGCTTTACTGACTTAGATTTTAAGTGAGATATTAAAGTGTCTTTAATACTTTTACCAGTTCCCGACTCACAAGTGACATGCCCGAAATAGTTGCTTCCTGGTTCTGAAAAAATGACATAATGATCTTCTATCTGTCGTTTTCTGTGAAATGTCCCTTCTTTCTCAATACGAACCAGAATCTCATCCTTCCTGCCATCAAAATATAAACCGAGAAGCATTTTATTGCAGTCCGCTTCTTGTAAAGTTAATCTGAGCTTAGTTCTTTCACGGCGCAACTTTGAACGATCAATGACACGACTTGGATCGTTTGGGGAAATAATGCCAACATCTTTTAAGACAGAATAAGCTATAATATCAGCGGCTCTATCGGATATTCCAGTACGATCACAGGCAAGTGCTAATGATGGTAAGTTTATCCTCTTTTTTTTTCTGAGGTGGAGAACCTTTTAGTTTGACCTGTTCTGAGTTTTCATGGTAAGGACTAGAAGATAATACGGGTGAGCTAGCGCAACGAACTGCTGCATTCGATGGAAGAATTATCGGTCAAAGAACGGAAACAACAAGGTTTGTCAAAATAGTTTACCTCTCTGTTCCGCGATAAATTTTTTTCTTTTCTTTCTTGTTTTTTCTTGTTTTTCACAGTTGCAATCACATCGATACCGCCTATCATAATTTTTCTGTCTGTCCTTTGGTCAATTAAGGAACTTGCTTCCTCCTTGGGAACACGACTACCTTTTACAATCACATATAACTTTGAATTTGCAACTGCCAATATCAAACAGTCTATGGGACTCTGATATAAATGTATTAATTTTAAATACGGCCAAGATATGGTTTCATTAAGCTTCTATATTTGTCGTGGTAGGCACGAATCAGTTGTAAAACTCTTTTTACACTCACAGTAGCCAGCGATGATTTTTGCCATTTTATAACCTCGTGAGCCAATCTTTCAGATATTTTATGAACTGTTGGCTCTTTTGTTGTTTTATCAGGCTTCAACTCATGTTTTATGAACTGATAATTCTTCATAACATCGTTATAAATTGGTAATTGCGATGCTGGTAACTTTTGCGGCAAAGTAAAGACAGGACAGCATGTTGTTTTTCATGTTTTAACTTGAGACATATTTCTGCAAACAATACAAATAATAAATACTCTAATATTACAGTCAGGAATTAAACTACAAGCATAAAATATGAAAATCACTACGTACAATATACGTCGCAATCCCAGTTAAAGATAAACTAATACAATTTGATGCCTCAAATAAATGAACGGCAAACAGATGAACTGCTGTAAGCGCGTAAAAATAATTTGTCGAAATTTACTTATGGTTTATATATAAAACTAAAAAAAAAGTTTATATTGTAACTATTTGAATACATCCATGCACTCTACTTAACTCTCGGTTACTCGCGCCCTCTTTTCGAACCTATTTACTCGCCATTTTCATTTTGACATAAAAAATCAATATCATCCATTTTAATATGTTTTTGAAATGAAGTAGTTCCGTTGATCGTTTATGATTCAAGTTGTCTCAGTTCTGATGAAAAATATTGATTTTTCTCTATGGAATTGAAAAATCCAAAAGTCTCAGAATAAATCGTTTATTTGTCATAACTCTATATATTTTCGATTTACTGAAAAATACATAAACGTGAAAAACATGCAGCATTAAACTGAAATGCAGATAATAAGCTGAAGAGAAAATGTTTACAAGCTAAAAAACTACCAATTTTTACCCCTTTTATGTCTCTCCTGAAAAGAGTCAATTTTGTTCACCTACACAATTCACAAATATTTCGTTCATATGAATTTTACAAGTATACCTGTAGCATTTCGCCACACAATATTTTCGTGTCGATTCATTGTCACTTCTAGGATATATGCAGCAACGTCTAACATAATTTAGTGGGCTTCGAGGGGGAGGTGGTACGACCTCACTAATGCCCAATAGATGTCGAGGGTGGCGCCTCCTTTCTGCAGGTAATTGTTCTATTGTTGCCCTAAACTCGACTTGGAGTTCCCAAGCACATTTTTCCAGGAAATTACTACGGGATACCCGTTGTACTGCGTGATTAGCTTTGAATACTAGTAATGCTTTTATGCCTGCAATGTTCAGTAAGTCATAGAACACAAACAATCATAGGCCACCAACGGGTATTGCTAGCAACATTGTAATTGTTGCAGAGTTGATCAACTAAGTCAATACTTATTTTCGTTTTCTAATAGCCTGTAATCATAACTGGTTTCTTGTCTTCTTCTCAGCATATCTGAATTACAGTGATGCACTGAATATATTAATAGCACTGATATGTTTTTCTTAGGGCAATATAAAATAAGGGTGCATTCTTCCTTGAACCCAAAAATTGAAGGTTTTACTCCAGTACTTGGTAAGAATTGTGCTGGAATTTCCCGTTTATTCCTTCGTAATGTATTAATATATGTCAATTTATGATTTCTCAGTAATTTCTCAACAAGTGGTAAACTACTGAACCAATTGTCTCCAGTAACATTACGATTGGTACCGAAAATTGAATGGATGAATCGGAAGACACCAGAGTTATCTATCCTATAAGGTTGAATCCCAACATAGGGTTCCAACTTAATCGTGTATGATGTTTTTGCATCAACAAGAGCAAACATTTTGATACCATATTTGGCAGACTTACTTGGTATATATTGTTTGAAACCACATTTGCTTCTGAAAGCTAATAGTTGGACATCTACGGTGAGGAACTCAGTTGGTGTGAAATTGGCTTGAAAATTCACTAAAAAATTTCCACAAACTTCTCGAATAGGAGCCAACTTATCAAGCTTACGTCTCTCGTTCCTAGTTTCTATATCGTCGAATCTAATACCTGAATCTATTTTCACTTATAGCAAGGTGGCATGATCGATTTCGTTTCCTCTAGAATTGTCCCAAATCTTTTTAAAATTTTTGAAAGTGCCAATTAGGAACAAAATTCCTATAAACGTACTCATTTCTCTTTCGACAGTTTTTCTCGCGTTCTGAATCCTTTCGTTCCAATATAATGGAACGAATTCGAAATTGGAGGCTCGATGTGAAGTTTTTCTTCATTTTTTTATTTTGTCTTTTCCTACGGAATAAGCGGACGAACAGCTTGAACTGGAATCATTTTCTTCATAGGAAAGTCCTGCTCTGAATCTCCCTCATGGCTGCTCTCCTCAACAACATCTTGTTCTGCATTATCGTATTCCTCATCATCGTTTCCATTAGAGGAATTTTCAAAATCACAAGTGAGTTCACTGGACCTCTGTATCCATATCTTTGCTTGACTGTACATGTCGTCTTTTGGGGTCATACATACTTCTTTACTTTCAAGGTACCAAGAAATCTAATTTGAATTGAATCGACTCGAAACACAAGGTAAAACGTGAATGCTCGCGTGGTCTACATTCGTAGACCAGTCATATTCAGAATCAAATATCTTCAAAAACCAATCGCTAACACTGTCAAAAATATAAAAATTCACTACATACATCTACAGAGAGGTTAGGTTATCTACAAAGGGTTAAAAGTGCTAGAATTTCGAAAAAGATTTCACCTATCTTTGATAGCAACCGAAATATTGGCATATGACGGAACCCTGGATAACCGAAAAAACCAGAATAATCGGAAAACAAAAGAAGTTAGTTGCGAACTTCTCACCAATGAATTGTCCTGAAAAATTGGGTATGGAGATGGGGGGATTATATTTGCAGTAATAGCTGCCGTACTAAGACATTGAAAATGGGACACCCCTTTAGTATACGTCCCCTAGCTAGCTTCTAGTGGAAGTTGCGCATTTTATACATTCTCGGAGGATTTTCGACGATTTTTGTACCGATTTGATTCTTGTATTTTCGTACACTTCGTTTTTTACTCATATTAAGTTCAATGGTATTCTTGATAAATAATTAAATATGAGCTGGAAACTTCAAATACAGTGAACTTAGAAATAAATGAATTATGTATGGAATTCTCGCTTAACAGTTGGTGAAATATAATGAATAAATGATTCGTTTATCACTTGGCAAAGGTTTCACAAATATTTATTAAAAATACTCGACATATGTTTCGTGTTGTTAGCCCATTATCAAGAGTGATGCAATACTGAATTAAAAATCAGTGATTTCACTTATGCGTAACGGCAATCACAACAGGATGTAAATTGAAGTCTAGTTGGTCGTTGCAAATTGGCTGGTTCTTCCGTTGAGCGGACGAAATTTCAATAATCTCCAAGATATCCATCTTTTTCCTTTATTACCTGGATGCATGAGTTCGATATTCTGGAAATCTATCAAATGATTTTTATTGAAGCAATGGTCCGAAAAACCCCTAGAATTTTCATTTCGGAGAATAGAACTTTTATGTTCTTCAGCTCTCTTCTCGATGCATCTTACTGTTTGGCCTATATAGAATGTCTCACATTCACTGCAGTGTATTTTATATACTTCGCTTTTATCCAATAATTTTGTTTTATCTTTATTATGAACCAATAATGAACCCAAATTCTTTTTAATAGTGCTGAAGGTGTTAATATTATTTCTGTGTAATCTGTTACATATTTTGTTGCTAATATCAGGAATATTGTTTATTGGACATTTTCTGTTGGATTTCTCGGTATACAACGGATAAATGCTCTGCAATAAAAGTTTATGTCGTTTTTGTCTTATTAAGGTATCAAACAACAACGAAATAAAAAGCAGTCGGTGCACAAATGAATGAAAAGCACTCAATTTGATACTCTGGGATTGGGAACTACTGTTATGAATCAGGGTATCCGAATAGGTTGGTTTTCTGTATGTTTTAAAGTCGAGTGAGTCATGAGCTCTACTACTCGATAAGTCCAAGAAATTCAAAGAATTTTCATTATTTTCATTCTCCATTGTAAATTGAATCGATTGATGAAAATAATTTAAAACCTGTAACAAACTATTGAGTTGTCTGTCTGTGCCAATCCAAATACAGAAGATCTCATCTACATATCTTTTCCATAAAAATAAATTATTGATTAGGATATTGCAGGATCTAGAAATTGTATTTTCAAAATTTGTCATAAATTTTTCACTTAATAACGGAGACAATGGAGAGCCCATAGGTAAACCATCTAATTGCTGATATATTTTATTATTGAACCTGAAATAACTTTGTTGGAGACATAGGTTTACAGCTGACATCGTTTCTTCTATATGAGTGGGGCTTAATGTACTATTGGATTGAAGTTTTTGATTAATTGTGGCTTTGACATCACGGCAGGGTGTAGACGGATATAGATTAATTATATCAAAGCATACTAATTTAGCAGTTATCGGAATTTTCAGAGATCTCTAGTGATTGGTTAATTCTATAGAGTTTTGTATTGAGTAAATTGAGTTGTGTTGTATCAAATTTCGAAGTATGTTGTTCAAATATTTACATAATTTAGTAGCTGGAGCACTTACATATGAAACAATAGTTCTCATGGGACAATTCTACCTTATAAATTTTGGGTAATGAATATAAAATTCGAGCTTTCGGATTCATAACAGTCAATTTCAACTCATCTTTTACAATAAATTCGTACACTTTTTAATTAGAGAAATGACTTGGGTTTGAAGGATCAACATGTAATTCTATAAATTTTACTGGAATAAATAGTCTTTCTGTTTTTCAATATACATATCAGTTTCTAAAATCGTAATAATGTTATCTTTATCAGCTTTATAAAGGATTAAATTATGGTCCTTAAGTTCTGTATGAATCTAACAATAGTTAATGCAATATTGTTTTTGGTCAATCTAGAATGTCTTATATATTTAACATAGACTACTTCTTCATAAGCTTTATCATCTACAACTTCTATTGAGCTAAGAGCTATCTCAGAGTTAACGGCCAACATTTTTAAATCGTTCAAATTATTTATATTGGGAGAATATTTCAAACCTTTCTCTAAAAGTTCTGTCTTTTTTCATTGAAAAGAATATTTGAAAATTTTTCATAAACCTCATCAAAAACAGTAAGTCTTCATTGTTGGCTAATAATGAACCCACTCCAGAATTTCAATTACACCCTAGAATAAAAATTTTTCAAATATTCTTTTCATTAAAAAGAGACAGAACTTTTAGAGAAAAAATATTTGTGAAACCTTTGCTAAGTGATAAACGAATCATTCATAAATGAATTAGTGAATTAATCAGCTTCTACTTTTATCTTTCATAAGGCAATTATTTAGATAAATTTATTCAAAAATAAAAAATTGATATCAAAATGGCAACATAGATCACCGAATTAATGATCCATTATTCCGGGAAATAATTCATCATCCTTCTTGATTGTCCACTCACGATTTTCCCAGGTCGATGGTAATCACGCTTACCTTGTAAAACGATCGACCTTTCACCGTCGCTAAAAACGACTTAGGTGTTCGTTGAAAAAACGTCCCGCTGAGGGGCGGGCGCCTATAAATAAGATGTCAATAACAGCCATCGTAGAAATTTAACAAATAGCCTTTGTTCTTTGAATAACTAACATAGGAGGTAACATGGTCCGTCGACGGATAATATCTGCAGAGTCAAGAGTGTGTGTGGCCTGTGTTGGCTGGCAGTTCCCGGCTCACGAGGTGTATGAAGAGATGAGTTCGTTTAAAATCTCCCACTTGAAATTTTCAACCATAAAAATTGGACATTTTTGATTTGGAAAGAAATATTAGAAAAGCTGACGGGAATCATGAAACATTTGTATAAAAATTGAAAGAAAAGCTGTTATATAAATTCATTCATAACCTACCATTCAAACGATGAAATTGGTCATTCTTTTCTTTTCTCTTTCTCGTTAGTGGCGGTAATGTTTCCGAGAGACAAAAATTCAGGATGAAGAATGGAACAATTTCAAAAACTGCAATGAAAAATTTTTATGCATTCCCGATTATATCGAAATTATATATATGGTAAATAATGTTTGTTTTCTTGTTTGTCAAAAATTGAGGCGAAAGAAACTGGGAAAAGAGAAATAAAAGAAAACGATTTTGGAAGAAATATCGAATAAATTTGAAAGGATATATGATTGTCTGACGTTTTCTTTGTATCAAATGGCAACGGAAAAATTGTGGTGAAATGTAAATTCTTATATTGTAAGAAAATAGTATTTTATATATTGAGGGTTCCGTGGATAACGCTTCAAGCTATTGCTCTTACAATTGTTTATCGATTTCAATAAAACAAAAATCGAATTGCATATAGTATGATATTCTAATAGCCCCAAATATTTTCAGTTGACATTTAATAAGATAGTTTAAATCGTTACTTCATATTTCAATTTTTTCTTCAATTCTGAGTACTTTTTGCGATATGAGTACCCTTCAAAACGTTTTTCTGAGAAAAATAAATTAACGAAAAATTTCGGAAGAATTCATCGATGTAATTCGTAGAATGGGTGATCATTATTTCAGTTCGGATAACTCGCATTGTATGTGAGTGAAAAAGGTTCAAAACATAACAAAAGTTTTCAATGAACTGTGAAGTAAGAATTGAAAGTCATAGAGCAATTTTTCTATAATGATACTGGATGTCTTTCACAATTATTTACGAGGAATTATAACAGATTTGGAACTTACCCGCTATTTCTCGAATTGCTTCATCTTGAGACATTTTTCACGGAGAATTAGTAATTCATGGCATGACATAAGCGTATTTTCAATTTAACCCAAATAGTACTCGAGCATCTGGATTCTATGGGGAACGATTTCCAGATCGTATTGAATCAGAACGTCGCGCCTCAGGTTTTTCTGACTCGAAAAACTTACGCAAATATGGTTCATTTGAAAAACTTAAAATTTCAAGAAGAAGATTAAAGAAGAAACGTAATTGAATGGTTGTTGAGAGTAAAAGTGAACCCAGAAGTATTGTATAGAATCTAGGATGTCAACGATAATTCGTATTACGAAAATATAAATACAGGCTAATGTTTTTAAAAAGTTGAGCTTTTGCAGAACTTGTAAGTGGTGGAGGCCTCGAGTTTTTGTATTTTTCTACTGATAGAATGAGTCAACATTAATCTTTTTTTCAGATCCATCATTTGATCTAATGTATTTACTTTTCACAGTAATCGTCATTTTCATAGGAATAATTTCAGATATTTGAGCCAGCAGAATACGCATAATATAGTGATTATTAATTTTTAGCATAGATTCGGTGTGAACGTCCGATGCGCCATTTATTCGAATCGCTTGATAGAACCAGACTTCATTAAAAAAACTTGAATCACAGCAATTATAATAAAATTCTCATTCGAACAGTCTACTTCCAATAAGATGATGCTGCTCCGCATACGAAGATTTGAGTGTGGACTGGCTGAAAAATAATTTTGGTGATCAATGGAAGAGTCAAATCGTCCTGGCCAGCCCACTTTCCAGGTTTAACTCCTACTGATTTTCTCTGGAGCTACCTACAAGATCGGGTTTACCGCCCTCCATCAGAAATTTTGACGTGTTGATAAAAATAATAAGAAGCGAATGTCTGTAATTTCTCCAGATGCCGGATTCCACACGTAATATAATCAGATAACCCCATTTATGTATTCAACGGTATAATAATGCATTCTCAGTAATTTTCATGAATTTTTTTTTCATTTATATTATCTTGATTTTTTTTGTGCGTATTAGACTTTCAGTCTTCTGGGTCGTCACGATCTGTAAATCATTCCTAATAGAGTCGAAATGCTCAAGCACTATTTGTTTAGATAGGAAATAAACTTGCCTCATCTGTGTTCATCTGATCTTCTTCCTCCGAAACGAAACAACGATTAGAGGGTGGACACCTTAATCAGTGATACTTTCTCATTGAGGATTTCGACTGACATTCATTATAATTCCATGGAAAGTGCTCTGTGATTTGCTATTCCGTCAATGAGAATTTCTGGATTAATTCGAATCTTCAGTTTCGATTTGAATCTTTTTCACCAAAAATACGAAATAATGTGTTATTGGAACGGATATAATGACCAAAATACTTTTTAGGACACAAAAATTTTATCACAAAATCAAATAGCTGCCCATACTAACGGTATTATAGATGAATTGGAAATGTGAATTACCTCTGGAAATTTTTCGATGATTTCTTTTCTCTCGGAAAATATAGCGATTAACGTGATACTTTTTAGATAAAGGTACATTTAATTAGTAATCAAAAAAATTAAAATGATGTTAACATTGAAGGTTAACTTCCAGTATTGCTGGAAGATATAGACAAATGAAAATAGTTCAGGCTGTTAGAATGTTTTCTACGATTCAATTCGGTTCTTGTTTCATTGATATCGATAAACAACTGTAGGAACTGTAGGCTTGGATGTTTTACACGAAACACATCGGGTGTTTCTTCGCAACAATTTCTACTATATAATTTGACTATTTGCCCATAAGACAATATATCGAAAGTTAATTAATGCTTCAACATTAACATTCATTCGACAAATAGAACACATATGGAAACTGGAAGAACATGAGAAGTTATTTTTGTGGTATTTTCCTGAATTCTATTCAAAGTGATAATTTCGTTTGGTTGACAATAATTGATATTCGATATTGGGGACAGATTAACTGAAGCAGAGTTATTTCGCGGGATATTTTCCACTGCAACGAATTGCTACCAGCGCCTTGGTGTTTTCCATTCTTCCCGCCAATTTGAACTGATAATACCTTCACCAGAGTCAATTAATGTCGTGGGTGCAAAAACTTGAATTTTACTAGTCACCTTGTCACATATTCTCGGTAAACTATGGAGTACATTTCATTTGCTACAAAAGATCTTGTTGTCTTTGTTTTGAATTCGGTGAGCTTATTGAAAACTTCGGTTTGTAAGTCTTATACATCTTGTGAGGTCATTTCAATCAATTTAATGCAATCTTGGAGAAACCGAATATAAGTAACTTTACTATCAACAATAAATAAAAATATGAAGAAGTTAAATGAAAATTAAAGCTTTGTTAATTTCCTCATAACTTAGCATTCTTTATCAAAATCATTCTGGAAAAATATATTAATATTTCATTGGGTAAAATGTCTTTCTTGGTTTTGGCCTTCTACTTGCCGTTTCAATAGTGAAAGAATTATGGATACTCAGATATATCTTCATCATGTATAATTGGAATGGTTGCCTTCAACATCGAATAATTTGTTCATAAAGTTAACGATTCCATCAAGAAACCAAGAATCAAGAAACAAGCCATTGCATTTACGGCGATAGAAATTATCTTCTTATTCTTACGATATTCCACGAAACGACTATATGCATAATTATACAGGGTGCTTCAACGAAAACTTAACAGAGGCTATATCTACCAAGATATTCATTTCTGATCAAAACGCAAAAACAGGTCAATTTTTGTTTCAAGGTGGACATCTTTCGGGGTACAAAACATGCCAGACATATCAACCCCCTAAGCGGATGTTGCAATCCTAGAATATTTCAAATGGGGAAGATGGGTCGAATGATCACTCAAAAGAAAGGTGGTATCATTGTCTACATTGCCTTACACGAATTTGCATTTTTAATTGAAAACTGTAAAAGATACAGGGTGAGTAACTGAAAGATAGGGAAGACTATTTCCCTGAGACTATTCAAGTTTCAGTGAGGTAAAATGGAACAGATCCATGCTGATCAATGGCAGTCATCATCAAGTACCATCCCCATCTCGAATTTTAATCCCTGGAGCAGGGGTGACAACCATTGAAAATTTGGAAGAGGGTAGATGGGTCGAGTGCTAACTCGAAAGAAAGGTATTATCTTTGTCTGCGTGAAAGAATTTTCATTTTTGATTGAAAACAGATACAGAGTGAGCCACTGAAAAATAGAGAAGTTTATTGGAGTATTAGTGCGAAAAACTGGAATAGATTCATTTCAGATCAAATGCTGTCATCTTCCGAAATCACCCTCATCTCGAATTTCAATCCCTAGAGCAGGAGTAATATTTCGATCCAGTGATACCTCAGGGCGATAGATAGTCTTCTCTATGTTTCAGTAGCTCACTCTGTATCTTCTACAGTTTTCAATCAAAAACAAAAATTCGTTCACGGGGATGCAGACAAAGATAATACCTTTCTTTCGAGGTATCACTCGACCTATCTACCCTCTTCCAAATTTTCAAGAGTTGTCACTCCTGCTCCAGGGATTGAAATTCGAGATGCAGATGGTACTTGTAATGACTGCCATTGATCAGCTTGGATCTGTTCCATTTTACCTCACAGATACTTGAATAGTCTCAGGGAAATAGTCTTCCCTATCTTTCAGTTGCTCACCCTGTATCTTCTACAGTTTTCAATTAAAAATGAAAATTCGTTCAAGGCAATGTAGACAAAGATACCACCTTTCTTTTGAGTGATCATTCATCCCATCTTCCTATTCAAATGTTCAAGTTTTTAGTATTTCAGGAAAGTTTTGTACCCCAAAAGATGTCCACCTTGAAACAAAAATTGACCTGTTTTTGCGTTTTGATCAGAAATTAATATCTTGTTAGATATAGCCTCTGTTTAGTTTTCGTTGAAGCACCCTGTATTTCTTTCTAGATTTTGTTAGTGACAAACCCAATAGTGCAGTATTTATTATCATCAGTCATCATAAAATAATCAGTTTTCGCTTGTTTATCGCTTTCTCAACAGAAAATCATTATGAAAAAAATTGAGCAGAAGGGTCAGGTATGACAATTCTATATTGAATGGTTTCCTTAGCTACAAAAAGAATAGTCTGTCCTATCTGCAAATAGAATGTATTAGTGCTAATTCTTGAACCGTAAATTTATTGGAATTATTTGTCTTTCGATTTCTGGAAAAATTGTACGTTTATTTTGTTGGAAATGTTCAATTTATTTCTCACGTTCATTGAAAGTAGTGTTGCAACAACAGCATTCTGCGCTTTTAGGCATAATAATAAACCCAAGACAAATGATCCAGAATGGCAAGGCATTGGTCTCTGTTTTTCGATATGATATTCATCATAAAATAATTAATAAGTCGCGTGTTAAAAACTCAAATAGAATGCTGATTCGAAGTGAATGGCTCAGTGTTTTTTTCTGCAAAAATGATGTTGACTTAGCCAATTGAGGATCGACTTCAAAATGAACGAGCAAAAAGTGACAATAGTTAATCTTATTCTGAGAAAATTCAGATAACTCAGAAATGAGAACAGTTCAAAAATCAAAATTTCAACAATTCCTCAAGTTTTTCGGCAAACAGTTTGTATTTCCTAGTGATGATAAGGATGAAGAAAATCTCCTGATTGTTCTTGAGAGTGTAATTTGCGCAGCTCCACTACTTAAACTAACAGAGTGATTCTATGAAACTGCAGATGTACGTACTAAGCTTTTATATCAGAATTCTTAATAATTCTCTTAAAACCTGATCTAGTAACTTGCAGCATTGTAACTAGTGCGATCATTCTCAAGCCTGGATTAGTGAGTTGTAGTTCCCAGGGATAGGAATGGTCATGCTGTAAACTTATTCATAAATCTGTTGAATCGTGTTAGCTACCAGTTATGAAATAAATTCTTGTCGCTCATATGAAGGGCTGCTCTATATAAATCTGTGCGTACAGGAGTGCATATTATTAGAAAACCCTCATTCATCATTCACCTGATCTAAGTTTACCCCTGGAGGTCCAGTCGTTTGATGAGCAAAGCAGAGGCACGAGCCGATGGCTGATGAAGATACATTGCCATGCTGCTCGAAGGGGCAAGTATGTCTTGTACTTTCTGATGCGATCTTCTGCGAAATATAAAAACAGAGTAGAAGCTCTAGGATCAAATCTAATAAAAGTCTCGAGCTTGCGGACAGAAGGAAATGAGATCTTGGGAAAAGCAAATGTAACATCAGCCTTGAGGCGTGTTAATGAGCGTATGTACGGCTCGAGCATCTCGAGGCGAGCGCATGAACCGAAGTTGAATCTTTTTGTCGAAATACAATAGATGTGAGGCTCTTGCCTCCACTCTCGTCTCCTCGACTAGCGTCGAGTGAAGATGAATGTGCATATTGATTCCTTCAGAATGTAGTTTGTCGGCGACCTATTCCGAGGAGAAAAGTATGCTGCTTTTAACATTTCCTAGATAGAAGAAGTATGAAAGGTTGGAATTGTATTCATTCTTTTGAAACTGTAAAATAGACAGACAGCTCCTTTTCTAAAATTTACAGAAGTATTCTCGATAACTGCATATGTTCTTATCTTAAATCAGAATTACTTACAATTTTCTTAAGACTTCCGAAATATGGTCTAGTTGCTTGCAGCTTGGTAACTGGTGTAGCCCGGGTAATGAATTGTTCCAGAGATTTGAATGGTGAGGCTTCATACTGACTCAAGAGTCTGTAGCTTTATGGTTCACCTATTCACGGAAGAAAAAAATGGGTCAATGACGTTGCTTATTGAAAAAAAGATACAGATCCCTTGGGGTCCATTCTTTTGGTTGGAAAAGCAGAGGCATGTAATTCACTGAAATTACCGAGGAGCTGTCCTGCGTCATATAAAAGCAGGGTATGAGTTCCAGGATTCTATCTAATAGGAGCAAAGATATAATATTCTGCTGAAGAGTTAGGGAGATTATATACTGCAACTCGAATGTACAGTATAACTACGTTCCTTTTACTTGAAAAGCTGTACAACTCGAGCTCGGGGGGAGGAGGAAATTGGAAGTGGGTAACGGAAATTTCCTCCTCATCTTTTCGCCGAAATACAAAAGATGGGGGCCATTGTCATGTAGAGCAAAATGGCTCACACTGTCTTCTTAACCAGTGTCGAGTGAAGATGAACCTAAATAATGAATCCATCAGAATGCAGTATGTAAGCGACCTAGCCTGTGAAACAAAAGGGCGGCTGCTTATAAGAACTGAAACGGAGTTGAGAAAAATTGGAAGGGAAATGTTAGCAGCCTCCAATGAGAACTTCACAAGAGTTCAACATTGTCTGAATTGAATGAGTATGGTAGGTTAGAATTGAATTAATTTTTTCAATCAATTGAGTAAGTGGAAGGTGCGATTTTTCGTATTCTGGGAATCGATTGAGTATCTATTTTTTGGAGAAGATGTTGAGCCGTTGGTCCTGTCTAACAGAGATGTGTTGGACATCAAAAATCCCTTCCCTCGACACGAGAGGGGTTAGGTAATACTCCCGGATTAGTGAGGTGACAGAAATACCCGGCGTGTCATTAGCCGAAAGGCGGAAATAGAGCACGTTAAAGGCTTCAAAAGATAGATTCTCGATTGAATCGAGCTTCAAAGAAAAAACAAACATTGTTCTATAAGAACTTCAACAAAGTGTTTTTCAAAAACAAATTATAGTTTTATGACAACAATATGTAATCAAAAACTTTTGACTTTCATATGATACTCTAGTCAAGAATTGTGACTATCAAACTAATATTAAGAAATCGATTTTTCAATATAATATACATATTTTCGAAGTCAAATGCTTGAATGTGTTGTATTACGACGTGACATAAAAAAAACATATTCACAGGATATGAAAAAAAAATGTAAAAGAAATATACAAAAGGCAATTAATTTAAGGTACAACTCCTATGATTCGTAAGGCCTCATTAGTCTGAGCTTTTCTATAACAGAGTTACAAATTAAACTGCATTATAGTTACAGCACAATGATTAAAAATATTGGCAACAATAAATTTACGTGTTAAAACTGTTATTTTCGACTCCTTATCATTCTTTTTTATATGATGATCAGGTTGAATTTATTGAAAATACGAATTGCATATTTTCTCTTAATAAATAGCAACTCATAACGATAAATATGATTGATTTATTTCTGCGATTTTTAGGTTCTTTTTCGTAAATCCATATTAATCAGTCACCATTCGTTGCAACTCTTGGCTGTTTCAGTGAATTGATACTTTATCTCTAGATACGTGATCTTAACCTTCGTCAGCGAAGAATAAGAACCCATGCCATGATATCGAAACTTCACATCTTGGTGGGATTGTGCTATCCGTTACAACATTTTTCTATACCTCGTTTTCGTCAAAACCTCTTGTCTGACATCGGGTACCTTGTAATCACACAGGTGGTTATTATGTTGTATGTTAAACGATTGTAATCAATTTTAATGACTTATTTACAAGCTCTATTCTTTCGGATGATATGATAATTCACTAGATAATGATTTAATGGCTAACTTCACTCCGTAAAATTATTCAAAATAATTTATGGTTTGTGGTCACCTACCGGTGTGAACCTTCAGATATTCTTTTCGAAACATCTTAATTTAAAACTTTAAACTTCTCACATTTGAACAAATTTATTCGGTTTGTGTCATTCATAAATGGAAAATAAGCAGGTTTAGCTAATTCTTTCAGACAAATTCTACAGAAATTAGTCATGTGTGATTCCTCCTAATATTTGGGGATAAAATATTCGGTGAATACAAATGGGTAATTTCGTCGCAGAACACGGAATGCTAACTAGTAAGGTTCCATCTCAAACTTTCTTATTTGTGATTCGAAAAATCTGCCGAAATACGTCGGATGATTTTGTTTAGGGGACATCTTTTGATATAGTTTTGAACTCAACAAGACACCCCTCAAGAGAGGCGATTCAACTCTCAAAATTGAATAGGGCAAAGAGGTCGAGCGACAATTCATTTGAAAAGTCTTCAATGCCTCACTACAGAGGTGTATGCGAAAAGTAATTTCGACAATTTTTTTCGACAAAAACCATTTCTGTTCTGAAACAAGCCACCTTGAACTATTTTTTGGGATATTTTCAAGGTTATCGAAAGAAGGGAAACAAATCAATTTCTATTTTGAAGGGTAACCTTTCAAGGGTGGTTAGCGTCTGCGTGCTTCAGCCAGTTGATTAGGAATCAGACGATCAGAAAAGTGGAAATCCATGGCCTATAAGGTCAAGGAAGGACAGGCGAGGAAAAGTATGCCCACGTCCCTCCTAGGTTATCCAATACCACTAGTTCAGAATATTCTGTTGGAATCAAATTTCGTGATTCATTGGTGTGGCATTAATATGTAAAATTGAAAATTAAATTGATAAAGAACAAACGATACTCTCAAAAATTAATCAACAACTATTGTTATCAATATGTGGTGGTTTGTTTCGAAATCTGAATTCATTTATTTTATCCCATTCCACATGGGAGGAACATGTCCGTAAAGAGGATACATTGAATTTTTTCGGCATATGTCCGGACATATCAAAGAAAAATGAATGCATAATAGTTGCCTAATTAACAAGAAAATTGAAATATTGAAAATATGCGTTTGTTTTTGATCTGAACAGATGTCATCTCTATCTTATCTTTGGAAACCAAAAGAGACTCAATTTTGTCTCTTCAGTTAAAATCAATTATTAATATTAAGGCTCCAGCAGTTTGTTTTTTTATTCTGGTGCGTTCACTGGATTGAAGTTTATTTTTGCATTCTAGATTCGTGAGAGATGACATTTAGAGATGTTTGGGTTTCATAGAATACATCACATGCTTGTATGCGACATTGAAATCCTAAATGAAAAGAGAATGATAAGATTTTGGAGAATGATAGAGAGAAGTAAGTTTTGAAGGTTTCCATTTAAGTAGTTGGTTGACGATTCATTGCTTATTCTTTAGTGCTTATGTGTTTGAGGTACTCTCCGTACTACAATGAAGCGTTGTTGGATGATGATTAGTTCGCAAATAAAACCTTCTGAATAGCGATCCTTGAGGATAAATTAATAATTGCTGGTATATTCAAATCTTTCCGTATTGTGATTGAGATGTAGTACTTGAATACATTCACGTTAACATAAAAGTTTGTGAAGATATTAAAAAAAATCACAAATGTTTATTCTCTATGTATGCATTCTGGAGAAAAATCCACAACGTGATTTAATCAACCAATCGTTCAACTAATCCATCCAATTCCATAGGCATTGAAAAGAGTTTTTTGAGCACTTTTTTTGGAGTAGTTTTGATGAGTGCTGCAACAGGCTTCATATGGTAACAATTTCCTGTTTTAAAAAATCTGTTATGGCCTAAGTGTCATGATCAAACAAGAGAGCGTATTAAAGAAATTGCCACATATTCATATGAATTTAAATATTCTATTGTATTCTTTTTTATTTATAATTCATTTCAAATCTTGTTCTATACTTAAGAATAATCGTATCGATAAATGCATGTTCAGGAAGTAAAAAAATCAACTCTCTTCCAATGTTGATCAGATAAATGAACCCATAGTTAGAAACACGACACATTGTAGACGCGAATTCAAAAGCTTGTTATAGAATTAAATAATCACTACGTTCAAATATATTAACGTTGCCTGCAACAAAGTTCCGAGGAGCAGGAATTCAATTGAATCGTCACTATTAGAGAGATAGTGTCATTTTAACAACACGTATTCAATTTCAAGTAATAACTAACAGCCAACACTTGTACTGCTAGTCGCAAGCATGTGGACGCTATAAATCGGAACTGCTGCTATTATCTCGTGGCAAAATCGTAAATCCGATGAAACTATATTCAAACAAATCTTCGTATAATATCTGAATATGCTAAATGGCGAACATGATGGTAATTAGGTCATTCGGCTCAATGGTTTTAGGGTGTTTATTTATTTATCATCTATATGAATATATGTCAACTTTTGATTACTGTATCATTAAGGGATTGGTTGTTGAATACATTTGATATTTTTACGATTGAAACATTTTCTACTTTAAAACAAAATTTCAGCATCATTCCCCACAATGCGAAATACTTTCTGTTCAAATTTTCTGATTGAATAATGAATTACATACTAAAATTTTGGGAGGTGTGGGGTATATTTTTAGTAATCTGAAAAAATAATTCAATTTCTTTGCAAAAACAATTGATTTTCATAAATCGATTATACAAATTGCGAAGATAATGGTTTTGAACTTCAGAACTGACAATAGTTTCATTTTATTTTCGAACTATAATGTAGAATGAGATAAAAAACACAAGATTTAACTTTAATCTACACTTTATTTGAAAAAATTCGACGACGTTTCGCTGACACAGCAGCTTTATCAAGAATGAAAAACAGAATGAAGAGTATGGTATTTTAAACAAATCGTAGAACAAGTTGGATGAATAACAGAAAAATCCACACCGAGCCATTGTACAGTTAGTATGAAAGGTAATAAAAACTAATTAAACAAGTTAAGTAGGGGTGAATAATTCACATCTACCTGTTCATTCAAAAGCTTGAAATTGTATCTATTTATTTCTAATTTCTAGAATCTATTTTGAACTTTTGATTTTATTCCATTGAATGAATGGTTTGAATAATTTGAATCAGATTTATTTTTACAAAATACTTTTATCAGATGTTCTTATGCGGTCGATATAAATTTTAAACCAACAATTGAATTTATAGATTCATTTACTTGATTTTTCAACAATTATTACAATAACTACTTATTAGAAGTTTTGATCCAATTAAGATTTCACAAAGTTTAATATTTGTACTTGCAGAACCGCATGTTAAACTGTTGAATATTTTATAGTCTTTATGAATAGGATATACTTCATTTATTGCTTTCTGATACAGTTTTTACGAATGATTAGATCTATCATCAATATGAACAGATAGCTCATTTTGATGATAACTTCATATAATCTTCTATGATAAAGGTAAATTGATAACATGTACCATGTAAAAACTTTGTGTTGAATTGATGTAATAAGTAGTTACTATCAGAAAGCAAATAATGAAGTATATCCTATTCATAAAGACTATAAAATATTCAACAGTTTAACATTCTGCGGTTCTGCAAGTACAAATATTGAATCCTTTCCCGTCAAACAAAATCTTAATATAACTTTCAAAACTTCTAATAACTTAGGTAAACATATTAAAAACAATAAATCTCGTGTTGAAAAATCAAGTAAATCAGAATCTATAAACTCAATTTCTTGTGATAAAATTTATATCGGTAGGACCTATAGGAGTTTTGGCATAAGAACATCTGAACATAAACGTAGCTTCGATAAAATGAATCTGAATCAAATTATTCAAACCACCCAAAAAAAGAAAACTATTAATTCAATAAAAACTTTGACATATTACATATAAAATCAAAAGTTCAAAATTAGATCTCCTAGAAGCATTAGAAATAAATAGATACAAACATTCGGACAAGCTTTTAAATGAACAGGTAGATGTGAATTATTCACCCCTACTTAACTTGTTTAATTAGTTTTATTACCTTTCATACTAACCGTACAATGGCTCGGTGTGGATTTTCCTGTTATTCATCCAACTTGTTCTACGATTTGTTTATAATACCATACTCTTCATTATGTTTTTCATTCTTGATAAAGCTGCTGTGTCAGCGAAACGTCGTCGAATTTTTTCAAATAAAGTGTAGATTAAAGTTAAACCTTGTGTTTTTTATCTCATTTATATCATGGATCTACATCAAGTAACGGCCTCCACAATTCAAATATAATGTTGAATGTCATGCCACTGAATATTTTTGGTGGTCAATCAAGCTCAAACGGTGGTCGAAAGTGTGATAAAATTTTATCAATTTCCGCAAACATTGTGGAAATAAGTTTTTTTCCTTATAGATGATGTTCGAAAATTAAAAATAGTTTTTTCTAGAGATGGTCAAATATAATAATAAGTCACGTAGAAATCAATTTTAATATTCAACAAAAGGGCGCTAGGTAGGACAAAAAAATTAGCTGATAGCAGACTTCTTTTTCAAAATTCTTATTTTCTTGACAAACGGATAAATAACGCGTCCTTCTATTTCCAATTTTGAAACTTTCACAGGTAAATTAGAGAATCACCTGAATAAATCATATCACAGGTTCAATGAGCGCTCTAAAAAAAATGATAGATTTCGCTGAGGAAGCAAGCGAAACGAGCGGAGGAGTTTAAGGTTATATATTTGATCCTTTTTTCTATTCATGTAATTCCTGCGTTTTGATTATGTTAGTTTAGATTAAATTTAATGTAGAGACTTATTTGAACAAAATAAAATTTATACAAATAAGTTCTTCTGAATATCAATGTATTTGGTGAGGATGAACTGTCGAATATGCTAAAATTTCAAGAAATTATTTTCGAGTGAAAACATTTTTGGTTTTACCGAACGGGGTAAATATGTCGGAGACGCTTCAACTTTTCAATTCCAGTCGAATCGGGATAGTTTCGCAAAAACAAAGAACTAGAGTGTCTCAAAATTTTAAGAATTTCGGTTCATTCTCTATACTGATAACACATGCAACCGCGAACCTTTGTTTCTAATTTGACTGAAAATTCTGAGGCAATATTTAGGACTGTTTACGTCGTGCTGATCGTATTTTTTTCAATTTCCCAAAACTTCTGCCAGGATCGTTCAATACTCATTGAAGGCCTAGAATGGCAAAAACTATTTTTCCCCATAAATTCATTCCTGTTCGAATATCTATTCATGATTTTATTTTATTTTTCCGTAGTTTATTAACTGAATTCTCTACTCGTTTTGTGCAAGCGATTTCTCGGAATTTTTTCTTTGCTCCTAGAAAATGATAATTCCTTCATCAGTTCGAACACAATTTCGCCACCACCCAAACAAATTTGGGAGAACTGTATTGATCGTCCAGGCAAAACAAAAAAAAAAACTAACAAAAACTATTATACTGGGAGATTCACCAGTGGCGTGGCGCTCTGTAGCTCGTACACTCTTAAAAATTTCAGTTTGTTCGAACGGTATTGTATTTAGAAAGTAAAAATCTACTTTAGCAATTTATTTTAAAGTAAACAGGGTGTCCCAATTTTCTATAAAAAAAATCTTGGGAGGTTTTTTCATATTGGAAGATCACTTTTTTGTTGAAGATTCAAGAGCGGCCTAAACTCTGCTATAATGTCCCTAAGTAATAAGTCTTTTTGGTGGGTAGTTTCGTCACAATATTTCTTTTTCCGTAAAAATTCTTGAAAAAAGGCCCTCACATCATCGCAAGCTCCTTCGGCCAGAGATGATGAATACTTTTTTCCTTTCGTTTTCCTATTGTCCATTCAAAGCTTTATTGACGAATTGGAATAGATTTTCCTCATTTTATATAGGAGTGACCCAAAAAAATTATTAAATATTGTAATTTTAAAAATATATCTTGATTCCTTCAAATGGAACATCCTGTATTTTATTATTCATGTCAACGCATAAAATATTATGCCATCTTTTGGCAGAAGTAATCTTATCTTAATCTTCGACCATTTTCAAAATAAAAAATAAACTGAAATAATAAAATCAGAGGTTGCGAAAGAAGAGTTAATTAGTACATATCATTATACCTGATCAGAGAAGTGGAGGTATTTTAACGTAGTCGTTTATAAAATACGTAATAGATTTTTGGTAAGATGATCTACAAGGTGTTGAACTATTTCAATGAGTGTTCGAAATGTTGCCCGTTTTTTTGTAGACACAACTCAATCCTTCTGAGGAAAGACCGTTGAACTCTCGACAACATTTTCGGATTAACTGACTGAAAGGCGTCGACTATTCTCTGTCTCATATCCAACTGTGTTGTGGAAGGAACTGGTAAACGATGCCCTTAATATAACCCCATAAGAAAAAATCTAGACTGGTAAGGTCCAGAGACCTAGCTGGCCTTCTAACAGGACCACCACGTCCTATCCATTCGTTTGGAAATACATGATTCAATTGCTCCCTAACATGTTGTGAGTTATGTGGTGGTGCTCCATCCTGTTGAAACCACAAATATTGTCCTATATGCTCTGGTTCATCGGCAATTAACATTGGTATATGATTTTGCAGAAAATCTGAATACATTGCACTACTGGGGTGCCCGTCGAAAAAGTGCGGCCTAATTAGATATCCATCTATTCAAGGACCAGCGATGCTGGTGATCAATTTGTCTCATGAGGTGTGGATTTTCCGTGGCGTAATAATGAAAGTTAAGCTTGCTAACAATTCCATTCTTGTGGAAAAATGCCTCGTCCAAGAAAAGAACTCTGCTAAACATATTTGTATTTTTCGCTACTTTGACAATTGTCAACAAAACAGATAACTGGTTGTCTTCAGCTGTAGCAGTTTTTGGTTTTTCATGTTTTTTTTAAGCGATATTACCCGTTTCTATGAATCTAATTTGAAGTTTTTCAAAGCATATTGCATCAGGATGCCTCTTATCAGGAAACCTTTGTGCATAAACTCTACTTTCCAACAAAGAATTTCTATCACACTCACTCAGAATAAAAATCAAATCAACTATTTCTTCTTTGGAGAACTTCATGGCAGTCAATTGAGAAAATTGGGTTCAAACCTCACTTTAACAATGTTTAATAACGAAACACTGATAAGTTCACCATGTGATACGCAGAATATGATATGTCAGGACGCCTGACAGAAGGCACAACAAAAACAAAGTGTCAACACATACGCCGATTTACTTTTTAATGAGCTTGATTTTATCATTCGTTAAAAGAATTATCTTGTTTAGGTTTCATTTTTTACTACTTGAATCATCACAGAAAAAAAAACTTCTGTGCGAATAATGATGCATATTGATGACTTTGATATGGTTTGTAGAATTTTCAACAAAAGTTTTTACAAATAATCGAATATTTCGAAAATGATCGAAGATAAAGATAAAGTTACTTATGCAAAGATATAGCACAATATTTTATGCGTTGACATGTATAATAAAATACACGGTATTCCATTTGAAAAAATCAAGATATGATATTTTTAAAATTACAATATTCACAATAGCGCAATTAAGCAGGATGCTGAAAAACGGAGCGGCAGGCTGCAGTTCTCTCGTTATTAGGAACGCATCGGTGTTGCATATCGATTTCAGCATCTTAACCAACCACGTCGAAATAACCCAACTACTATGAACTGAGGCGACCAATCCACAACTTCGAGACTTCGAGAAATGCAACGAACAATATCAAATAGATGTGAGACCGTTAAAATTCCAACACTTGTAGAACATCTTTCGCCGGACCATGAATCACATCAGGGTTCAAACGAGTGAAATAGTCCCGCTGGCTTTGGTGCTCTAGACCTCGTTTCCAGGAAAACCTCCTGTCGGTTGATATTTGTTGAAACAAAAATCTTCAGCAATATCTTTTACTAATTCTCTACATATATATTTGAGACAAGAAATATTATTCAAAAATCCGTAGATCAATGAATAATCCTTCCTAATAAGAGCTAGTTCTCAAATCTGCCATGCACGCAGCCCCACAGAGCCACAATAGTGCAATTAAGGAGGTTGCTGCAAAGCTCAGCTTCAGGCTGCAGTTTCGTTCTCATCAGAAACTCATCAGTGTCGCATATTGCTTTTCAGCATCCTAACAAGCTTGGATTCATTGCACTCTGTGTAGAAAATCTTGGAACCATTCTTACTATCAATGAAATCAACAATGAAAATATGATTTGCGGCAGTTCACAGGTATTACAGGAAACTAACGTAAAATACAATTTTTGATTTTCTTTTTACTTTCGAACATCAGTTCTTTTTTTCAAGAAATATTCGAGTTAACATGTACTGGTAATTAAATAATCACACCAAAAAATAGAAGACATAAACAGAAAATAATATTTTTTAACATGTGGTGCCATCTCTCCATCTGAAGTTAGCGACAGTCATTTGAAACTCTTCTCTGTCTTGTGCTAGGTGTATGCGTGTGCCTGCGTCTCTATTATTGAACCATTCGCGTAGATTTCTCAGCCATGAAAATACGGGACATAAATTGATATATCATTGAAGTCCCTTTTCGAAATAGACCCAGCTCAGTTCCAAACATTTCCTGGATCGTAAAAATACATCAATGATGCATCTACGAATCAATTGCTCGTCATTTTGTCTAGTCTAGTATTATGCGATTAAAATAAACAATTTCTATTTCTTTGGATTTTGGACTTCAAATAACCTCACAGAAAAAAATCTAGAGGGCTGAGATCTTCTGTTTTCTGAAAATTCCTTAGGTCAGTTATTGGAAGAAATTCATGTTTGGATCATTTATCCTGACTGCATGTGAGTTTTCAATTTTATAAATGTGCTCAATTCTACCACTTCAGATTTGATTCCTCGTAAATTGAGCCTAGTCACTCGATCATAGTCGCATAAGAGTACATGTCTAACATAAAAGCCATCTGCAAAAATTCTGTAGTAAAACCTCCTCTCCTGGAGCGTTCCCCAAACTCTCTTAAGTGGGACATTCAAATGGTGACTCATCTTCCTGTATCCGGGCATAACTCTACTAGGTTCAGGATATTTTTTTCCTTCTGAATATTATTCCTAGTTGGAAGTTGTTGTTCAGAAACAGAAAAAGGAGTCCCTGATGTCGAAAGTTTATTGAACACTTTATATAGTATTTCTTAATCTTTGAAATCTTCTGATTTCTGAAGCTTTATAATCAGACCTAGTACCTCGTGTATTACCATTGAAAAATCCATATTGAAACATCATATTTGCATATTCTTCATAAATGTGTTTCAATAAGGCATTGATTTTTTCTCGATTTCAGTGAAAAAAAATTTAATCCTAATTTTGAATGAATTTCATCGCGTACTCTTTAACAGACCATTGATCGGATTCACTGAAGAATAGTCTTGGAATCATACAATCGCATTCTTTCTCTATGTGATTACTTTGAATGATCAATGTATTAGAAATGCACGCTCTTGTCAAAAAAAAAGCATTCCGCGCCAACAGCTATCCGTAATAATGCAATTGATCAGAAAATAATATAAGAAGCCTTGTTTACATTTTTTTCATTCTTTGTTTCATTAAGCAGTAGCAAATATGCTTGATTGCTTCTTCTTCATAAAAACAACCAAAAATATGTTCGAATAACCGTAAATTAACAACGTGTCTAACATGAGTTTTTCTGTATAACTTGAAAACCGCAGACCATCATATTTTCATTGTTGATTTCAATGAAAGTGAAATTGGTGCCATGATTTCCTTAAACGTGTTGATCCGTTACCGCCGTAATAATAAGGCCTGAGCGCTCGGAACGCACCGTATCGCCAGTAGTCATAACGCGCTAGCTCGATACTCTACCCAGCCGGGCGTTCGTAGGCGCTTCAATTATTATAAACATTGAAAACGTTAATTTTTTTTTGGGTTTTGGATTTTTAGAATTTTTTTGTTATTTCTCAGTTTTTAGTGATTCTTATTTTGAAAAATCATTAGCACAAAAGACCTAGATTGCTTGGGAAAATATAGAGAAGAACATATTCAGGAGACTCAGATACTCATTTATTCGATACTGTATCCAATTTCCTTTTTTTGTTCTTTCCCAATCTATCATTTGCTTTTCCGCAATAATTCTTCAAAAGAGTATTTGTGGTACCTATTATAATTAGTTTTAAAATATATTCCGGGCTGTGGGTTTCACAAGCAGGTAACCTATAGTTTTCAATTTCATTTGTCATCCAATAATTGAAACAAAATTCAGAATAAAGTTCTTCGTAAAATTGAGTTTAAAGAATTCATCCTCGAGCTTTTTCAATTAGTTTCTTGAATAAAACGTAGTTTCAGAAGATTTCCAACATTCCAACCAATTAATCATATCGCTCAAAAATGTCAATTTGATATCATCTGGATATTTAGATGTTATTTGCATTTGCAGTTCATCTCTGAGTCTCTGTCCTTTCTGTTTCTGATGAATGTTCTAAATTACTTCCAAATTTCAATAGAGCTTCTATAACTAATGGACTGAAAAATTTCAAAGCTAACATTACATTCTGACGTTCGAAACTACTAGGAAATAATGCCTTGAGTGATAAAGAATATCCAAATTTCAAAAGTTTGCCGTATTCTAATTTATGCAATTGTATGAGTGAATTGATGCTGGCTATTTTCTTTTCATCAGTCTTAAAATGTGGAAACGTTAAAGTCTCATTACTTTTTGCATTTAGCCAATTATTTCTAATAAATCCAAGTATGTGAACTGAGTCGAATAAAAAAAAGAGTGCTCGTTTATTATCTGATGGATGAGTATAAGCTATCCTGTTTTTTTTCAGGGAAAGTTATTCATGGCTTTACTATTAATAGCATTATGGTAACTTATAACACAAAATACTTTATTACGATTATTTTATATAGTCAAAAAGTATATCACTTTTAATTGTCGATGTGGGGAATATATGAATAACTTCTCTGAAATGATTAACCATACGTTTCAAATTTTCATCGTTATCATTGAGCTTTGGGGAATTCTTCAACGATTCTCTTTCAGAATCAGTACCTTCAAGCAATTCTTCAACATTTTCAAGTTGTTAATGTCGCATGGTGTACTCATTCCTTTAATATTCATAAATATCTCCTGACCGTAAAAATATGTTTCCATTTTCAAATTAGAATTGATAACAATACCATAGGTTGTTGTGGGACCTGGAGTATAATCTAATCTAGAAAAAGTAATTTTCTCTGTTTCAATAACTTTAAGCCACTTGTGCGGCATTTGATCTAGAACTACTGAAAGTTTATCGAAAGTATCAAAAGAAATGAGATCTTTGCTGAGTGCATATTCAGCTCTACTTTCGTTAATAGCTTTGAACAGGTTTTGATTCTCTATCTCAATAAGTTCCTCCGCTCTCCCTCTATGATTTTGATGTGGTTTTGATGAATATGTGGGGAATTTGGGAAAAAAAAGCTGGTACTGCCCCTCCTTTCAAGTAAAAACGTTTTACTGGTACAGTAGACTACTTACCAGTTTCTTTATCCAATTTTGTAGTGTCCCTGATTAAGCCATCTGTTTGAGAATGTATTTCACATACCTTACTGTACTTCGACGGTTCAAAATGAGCTCGGAGAATAGATTTCAACCATTTGCCTTTCAAACTGATATCTTCCAGAAAGTAGAATAATACCGCCACTTTCGGTGCATCTGCATAACCGTAGTTTCCTGAACAACCAGGAACATACCACCTAAACGGCATAATATCTCAAAGACACTAACACTCTCACAATAAAAATATCAAAAAATTTAGGTTTATAAACTAAAAGCATAACTGTACACTAATACGCCTTTTCTAACCTCACTCACAATTCACCTCACTGAAATTCGTTCAAATTTATAATTGACGCGAATTATTCGGCAAACACATAGCACTATACTGTATCCTGATGTCTTATAAATGCATTACTACATAAATTAAGCACTAGAAACACTTATTTTTGGATGAAATACAGAAAACAAAAGGACATGCACCGGCTTTTTGATTACACTGTGCTATCGTTTCGCATGCTTGTTATGACTACTAGAGATGTGTGGCATCATAATACGTCACAGCGCTCAGGCCCTATTATTACGGTGGTAACGGTTAGTCCACTATCATTCATAGCTCCGCAGTACCAAATGAAATCAGATTTTTTATATTTAGCATGCCCCCAATATCGCATTTCCGAAAATATGAACTTTGGGCTAATTACGGACCTGTATTTTTCCGTAAGTCGATTTACTGAGTCTAATAAATGTGTAAATTTCATCAATTATGGTTAACGGTTTCATGAGTTATAAATCATCAAAAATTAAACCGGAAACAACAAGTTACCCCTATCTTAAAAGCAAGGAAGATTTGATGATTTCCATACACCATTTCTGAAAACCGGATGTTACCCATACTATACAGGGTGTTTCCGAATAAGATGTCATAAATGAAGGATGCGAATCCCTGAATGATTTGAGCAAGAAAGTTCGAAGAACCAATGGTCAAAAAATGCTTCGTTGCCGAGATACAGGGTGTTAAAGTTGAGAAAATTTTTCGATTTTCTCTCGATAAAACCTAGACTTCTCAAGATTTGGGGCTCAAATTTTCCCCATAAGCTATTAAACACAATCTGAATCACCAGGTGAGGCCAAATTTTGAAACAGTATACAGGGTGATACTTTTTCATGGGCCATGTTCCATTTTTACCCTCGGAACTTTTTTTTGGTACGCCACTGGCACTAACAAAAAATAAAATCGAATAGATCATTCAATTTGAAATTTTTTTTGACTCTTGCATTTTCATCGTAACTATCACTGTTTCTGAGATATTAATTATTGAAAATAATCCAATAGTTTTCCCATATCGAAGCCATGGAGATATTATCTTAATAACTGATGCAATTTTTCAGGAATTGAGCTAAAATTTACATCAGATATCTCCTTATTGTATGCTTATAACAAAATGAGGCAGAAATTCCTGACAGTATACAGGGTGTTATTTTTCACGTGCATTTTCCTATTTTTGCCCCCTGAACTTTTTTGTGGTGCGCTACTGGTATATTCTGAAAACAGAATCAAACAGATTATTCAAAGTGAAAACTTTTCTGTTCCTTGTATTTTTCCGTATCTGCCACCATTTTCGAAAAATTAATCAACAACGCCCGAACAGGCTACCCTTTGCCTCCGTATATTTTTTCGGTGCATAACTGACGTTTTCGTAATCAGAAACGGATTTTTCATTCAATTCGGATAATTTTGTGCTCATCTTGATCCTCATGTCTTTCACCGTTTTGAATTGAAAATCATCAGAATTTATCGTGTCTTCCTCATATCAGAACACGTTGTTGATTTCAAAAGGCTTAGTAGGCTCTGATACAATTTTGCAAATGAAATCATATAAAAAAAACTTGACACTTCAATGATTGTAAGTTTTGTCATTCAGTTTGTTGTGCCTACATTTGAAACAGCTGTAAGTAGTAACCAATAATCTTTGAAATGGTTTTCACTAATGCAGAAATGGCCGATATACATTTCATGTACGGTGTGGCTGAAGGAAACGCAGTGCTCGCAAGGCGTTTGTATCAAGAACGCTTCCCTAATCGAATAATTCCTGATAGGCGTACGTTTTCTGACATCCACAGAAGATTGAGAGAACGGGGTACATTCAAACCGAATCATGACTTGAAAGGGGCAAATCGGACAATAAGGACTCCGGAAATCGAAGAGGCAGTCCTAAATTGTATAGATGAGGATCCTCAGCTGAGTACAAGAAAAATTGGAAGAGAGTTGAATATCTCATTTGTATTGGCCTGGAAAATTCTCCATGATTTCTTGCTTTACCCATACCATATTCAACGCGTCCAAGCTCTACTACCCCGCGATTTTCCTCTGCGACTCAATTTCTGCCGATGGTTCCTTCATAACATTGCTCATAATCCCCTTTTCGATAGCGAAATCATCTTCACAGATGAGGCGTCCTTCTCGAGAAATGCAATCAGGAACTTTCATAACAATCACTATTGGACTGAAGAAAATCCCCATATGATTGAGGAATGTCACCATCAAGAACAATTTTCGGTTAATGTCTGGGTTGGAATAATTGGGGATTTCTGATCGGGCCATTTTGTTGCCAGACAGGCTGAATGGAGCCTTATATCGCCACTTTCTAGAAGAGATTTTACCTGTGTTGCTAGAAGATGTGCCGCTGCAAACTAGAAATAGAATGTGGTTTATGCATGACGGAGCACCACCGCACTTCAGCATGGAAGCTAGAGAATATCTGAATATGACATTCAATAACCGCTGGATAGGGCGTGGTGGACCAAAAGCTTGGCCTCCAAGGTCGCCAGATTTAAACAGTTTGGATTTTTTTTCTTTGGGGACATCTGAAAACTTTGGTTTATAGCTCTCCCGTGAATACACTTCAAGAATTGAGGAATAGAATTACAGCATCATGTGACGTCATCAGAAATACCCCAGGAATATTTCAGAGGGTGCGCACTAATATGCGGAGACGAGCAGAAGCATGTATTCTTTCAGGTGGAGGACATTTTCAACATCTTCTTTGATTTGTTCTGTTTGTTCAATTTTGTTTTCATCATTATGAGTTTTCGTTATTGAAATCATTCGCGATTATTTATGTTGTTTATTCATTTACTTCCGATTTATACACTCAATAAAACACATTTTGAATTCGAATTCAATGATCAGGAAATGATATCACCCTTTATACTTTCTCATAAATCCTACCAATCTAGTGGTGCAGATCTTAAAATGTGAACTTCGTTTGAAATTCGAGCTCAAGGTCTTCACAAATTGCCGAAATAACATGAAAAATATCTTCAAGCTTTCAATACGGAAGGGACTATACGATTACTTTTCTTGATTAATATCTCGAAAATGGTGGCAGATACGGAAAATACAAGCAACAGAAAAGTTTTCACTTTGAATAATCTGTTTGATTCTGTTTTCAGAATATACCAGTAGCGCACCACAAAAAGTTCAGGGGCAAAAGAGGAAAATGCACGTGAAAAATAACACCCTGTATACTGTCAGGAATTTCTGCCTCATTTTGTTATAAACATACAATAAGGAGATATCTGATGTAAATTTTAGCTCAATTCCTGAAAAATTGCATCAGTTATTAAGATAATATCTCCATGGCTTCGATATGGGAAAACTATTGGATTATTTTCAATAATTAATATCTCAGAAACGGTGATAGTTACGATCAAAATGCAGGAGTCAAAAAATTTCAAATTGAATGATCTATTCGATTTTATTTTTGTTAGTGCCAGTGGTGTACCAAAAAAAGTTCCGAGGGTAAAATGGAACATGGCCCATGAAAAGTATCACCCTGTATACTGTTTCAAAATTTGGCCTCACCTGGTGATTCAGATTGTGTTTAATAGCTTATGTGGAAAATTTGAGCCCCAAATCTTGAGAAGTCTAGGTTTTATCGAGAGAAAATCGAAAAATTTTCTCAACTTTAACACCCTGTATCTCGGCAACGAAGCATTTTTTGACCATTGGTTCTTCGAACTTTCTTGCTCAAATCATTCAGGGATTCGCATCCTTCATTTATGACATCTTATTCGGAAACACCCTGTATAACTCTGTCATCATCATTTTGTGTTAAAATAAAATATTTAAGTAATTTTTGGGATTCATTAATTACTACGACAGATATCAGTGCTCCGACATGTATGACAAGAAGCTTTAAGAAAGAAGGAGACAATTCTATCATTCGGAACGGAAAAGTCAAATTCAGTGAAATCTCAGAACAACCATTCAGACACGATGTTGCTCTGGCAGCGTCTCCAAGTTCATTTGCTGTTTCCCTCACAGACAATAGGATCCGAGCACCAGCCTGTCATCTTATTAGAATTTCATATCAAGCATAACAAAACAATAATTAATGAGGGGATTTCCTAAGTTCCATCCCAAATAAATTACCAATTCGGCGGAAATCCGAATGCTTTTCATCTGCTAAATGATTTTAGAAGTATAGAATGAAGAGAAAATGAAGGAATTTGTTGGAAAAATTGGTTTAAAGTCAGCTCTACGTTGAATAAGAAAAGTAAAATGGTTCACAATCGCTGAGTGATATTTGCAATTTTAAGTTGGTTTTCAGGTATTATTGAAGATGTTGTCTGTGTTAAAGGGCCCATTAGAAGTATTCGAAGAGCTGATTTTTCAATCAATTTTAATTTTGGCAACTCTGTAAATGGATACAGATTTACAATTTGCCATTGTTTTCAGAATGGTACGACTTCCGGTTATACCGGACATCGACAACAATTTTGTTATTTGAAATAGCATGGTGTACATTATAATTTTTTATATTGAAGGGCATCCTTTTCAAATCATCTTTCGTTGAGATTTGTTATATTTAAGGTTATTAAGCTATGATTGCTTCAAGGAAATTCTCGTGTCATCTTCTTGGTTCAAAACATTCGAGTAGGATTTTTCAGTTTAACGTGTTATTTTCGAACACAACGTACTTTCCGTTGCTATTTTATATAAACTGTGCGCAAAAATCACTTGTCAACTAAATAAAACAAATTTGTCAAGAGAAAACGTTTTTCTCGAACTTTGTTGAAATCGTATTTCAAATTAGTATTAATTAGTAATTCTATACACCAAATTGCTTGTTTTCATTCTATACGCGTTATCATCAAACAAATGCCTTACTTCGGAAAATTAAATCATTAAGGCGTGGAACATAAAAACAGACAGTTGATTTAATTCCGATGCTAGTTTCTATGCTCCTCAATGTTTTACGTAAGGTTCAATGAATTATGGCCTCAATTTGACATTTGGAAATTATTTAGAAATAGCAAAAATGTTAATTTTGCTTGTGAATAGATTTTTTTGTTGAATGAAATGGCATATAAATACTCTAAGGAGGATATTATGAATTTATTCATCCTTCGTGGTCATTATTAACAAAAAATTAGTCCAACTTGCAGAATACGAAATGTACTAGAATAGGAAAAGGGTAGAGATAATTTCTTTACCAACTATGTGATATGAATCATAAAATAAAATTACTAAACTAAAATATTGAAAACATGAAAATTGAAGTAATAAAATTAAATATGCAAATAGTCCACCATTGTTTAGTGAAATTTATCTAACGTAAGTCCAAAGGTCTTGGAAAAAATTCGAAAAGATAAATGAATTACTGAAAAACACTTTTTTGAATTGATTATATCATTAGGATTTCACCTCATATCTAAACTCTATAAAATCGTATTTAGAGGATTGATAGGGCCCCGTTCTGCTCAATGGCGCGCAATTTTCTCCGACCACCTCCCATCAGTCAGCTTCGCCTCTCACATGCCCTACATATAGTCTTGAAACCCAAGCTTTAGAAACAGCACACCAAACCAAAACCTTGTCTTCAAATTTTTTCTTTGTTTTGAATTTTACTTTGTTTGGACAGTCTTCTATGTTATTTGTATAGAAACCAGCATTACAGTTGATTTCAGAATGCGATAATGTAAAATATTTTTCATCATCCAAAATTATGGTTCTGTCATTTGAGAAGCGAATTCTTCTTAAGGCGCGGCAACATCTGGGGGTATTTTCCAATCGTATTCAGTAATTTTCCATCCCGCATTCAGTAAGTCTCGCCTTATTATCTCATGAGAAGTACGAAATCTTCTGGATAATTTTCGTAATGATGTTCCTACTGTGTCTCTTGCTCTTTCTAAGAGCCTGTTTCTACGGATTTCATTCAGAGTCTTCGGTTGACCACTTTTTGGCAAATTCAAGCATATTCCTTGCTCACATTCACTTAATACCCGATAAATAGTTGTTTTATAAATATTCTGACATCAACGGAAAATGTTAATGATTTCAGGATTAAGAACTCGCCCAACTAAATTGTGAATACTTTTCCGAAGTTCAAATTTGTAAGGTATTTTAGTGAACTTATTCAGACTTTTGACAGAACGAATACTCAATATAAATCATAAATGACTTCTGTTGATCACGGCAAACAGAACTTCTACGAATTGCGGGAACTATGAATGAAAAAACTGTTTCCCAATACTTTCGTGACATACGTTAATCTGTGAGAGCATGGATAAAAATCTAAAGAGAATCTTTTGAATTGGCTTACTAAATCAGGAGATCGAGCAGACAGTTCAATGGTTCTAGTCTTCTTATACATTTGTCATCAAACCAGCTGGTAAATTCCTCCGACACCTGAGGTGTACAATGCGCCAGAGCATCATCGACTTGGCACCAACATGAAATACATGAATAAAACGGTAGATTGTCCGGAACAAATGTTCTTAAAATATCTAAATATTTTACACCATTTATATTTTCTTCATTAATCGAATATCCGCATTGGTTTTGGAACATTAAACTGAATACACTGTTCCACGGACTAATGATTCAATTTTTCCGAAAGAACTTTGAGGAAAGTACGAAAGGAATGAAGACGAGCCAATTAGTTATAGGAAAAACAAATATCAAACATCAAAAAGTTGTCAAAAGATTTTTTGACAACTGAGTTTTGAGCACCGTGTATACAGAATAGCATCGGAAAGTAAATTTTCCTCAGAAATAGCACCCTTCTCGTAAAATTAAAGAAAAAGTTGTAATATTATTCAAATATGAGTTAATTTTTCTGTTAAAGAAGATGACGCCGTGATTCTGATAATATCAAAGAGAAAATTTTAGCGCAGGGGTTCAATTTTAGAAAGGACAAATCTCATCAGAAAACGCTCGGAATAGGATACCTTTCAATAAGAAAGAAATTGAAAAGTATACCATGCCATTCGAAGTAGAATGTTTTAGTTGATGCCCGGTATAACCGGAAGTGGTAACGCTATGAAACAATAGCAAATTGTAGATCAGTATCCAAAATGGACAGTCTAATGCCAAAATTTGAAATTGATCGATAAACCCGATCCCCATGTACTTGCAATTGACCCTTCAGCGCGGACACGCCGTAGATCAAAGGTGCTCAAACTTGAACTGCTGGCAATCTACCTCAATATTTTTTAGACTACTTACGATCGACTCTGAAAGGCTGCTAGTAGTGATGCGGGGTTTTCGTACACACACGATACACCCTACCTACCTACCTACCTAGGTAGGTTGTACCGTAGCATATATAGTTATTAGCTTTCCGCACAATATACATTATTTTAGTCAAGGTTTGGATTAGGTTTAGTTAGGTTCTTCTCTATAATATCAATGACAAAACTCATAGTTATTCAAAATTGCGACCAAATTATTGGTTGTTACAAAACAAAAGAGTTACATATGGTGTTAAACTTAATGAAGGAGTGACTTTGGATGTTGAAGCATGGCACTGCATGTCCTCAGCATACCTTTCAGTGGTACTTAACCACTGAGTGCTAATCGCAAGCGTGGTGGCATATATATTTGTATCAGGTGCTATAGCTTTGAGATGTATATCTGATATAATCTGCACCAAATCATTTTTAACAGAAAATGAGTTCATATTAAACTGACTTGCTATTTCAGTATCTAATTCCTCAATGTTTTTACATGATAAAGGATAACTCATAAATGATGCCATATTTGCCAGTTTACAGCAGTCATAAAAACGCATTTCGAATTGTCCCAAAATAATTGATGATTCAGCCTCATACGTATCCTAATTCAACTGAGGAATCCTTGCTTTCAAAGACGGAATATGTTTCAGATCCTTTCTTTTCAGTTGATCTATCATAAGTTGCAATTTACTTATGTATACTTTTACTGCGCTTATCACCTCAATGATAGCTTTTCCTTTACCCTGAAGCTCCAAGTAAATGGGGTTTAAGTGCATTGTGATGTCAGTCAAAAATGCGAAATCAGTCAGCCATTTTTCGTTTTTCAACATTTGAGTGTCATTACCTCTTTCGTCTAGAAAAGCTGTTATTTCGGGTAATAATTCTTGAAACCCTTCTAGGAATTTTCCGCGACTCAACCACCTGTAGTACGTGTGAAAAACTAAATCAGTATGTTCAGCTGACTCCCTATCTTCCAACTGCAACTTAAAGAGCCGCCGTTGCAAGCTACTTGCACGGATGGAATTTACAAATTTTGATGCAATGCCCATAATTTCCTCCATGTTTAGAACATTTGAAAACATAACGTGTTGATGTTTAATGCAATGGAATGAAAAAAAAGCTGGGAAATCTTCATTTGCTCGACACGATGTCAAAAAACCGTTTATGTTTCCAGTCATTTCTGGTGCTCCATCGGTTGTAATGCACATTAATTTATATATTGGTAGCTTGTAGCTTCTTACAAAATTGAAGAAACGTTCTATATATTTTCGCCACGGGTCTTCGCCTTCAGAGGGATGAATGTCAAAAATTCTTCCTTACCCTACATGTCATTGAATACCATCCGACTAAAAATACACAGCTATGCAGGGTCTGGCATATAGGTGGATTCGTCGAACTGTAAAGAAGACTATTTACATTTCATGATATCATGTTTTAGTTTATCTGCCCTGTCCTGACTCATGACTTCAATACGCCTCCTGACCGTCGAACGAGATAACTGAAGTTCTCTAATAACAGACATGATTTCTGTTTTATTTTTAAAATCTCCAAATAACGTCTAACCCACTAAAATATGCTTCCTTCCCAACCGATCCATCTTCGATTGGTTTCTTGTGTTTCGCCAATATATGAGATATTTTAAATGACGCGATCGTAGCAGCTTTTTATTATTATATGGTCTTGTGAACATGGTTTGTTCTTTTATCAAACAAGATATCAAATCACGTACTTTTCGTTTTCTTAATTCACTCTGTGGCGAAAAATCCTTTTCATAGTTTTTATGAACCGTTTTATGATGCCTCTCTGAGTTACCACGGTATCGCAACTGACGCATGACAAATAAGACAAATTCACTTATCCTTCACCATACAAACGAAAAATTCTTTCTTCCAATCGTTATTAAAATGATACGTTCAGATTTCTTCGCTGCACTCATTTTGTACCATTCAATAATAATTTGTATCGACGTAGTATTAACTATCGAATGTTACAATTCAGAATCATTCCAATTCTTTGACAAGTACCGCGCCTTCCTTCGATAAAGTCGTCGTTTGCCGCTAGCAGAGTGTTATTTTATTACTTAATAAAGTTTTGTAGTTTAGTTACCTACTTATTAAAAATTTTTTTTACTCAAGATCTACTCAAAATGCACTGGCGATCTACTCGAAAAGCACTCGCGATCGACCGTTTGAGCACCCCTGCCGTAGAGCGTCTGTTAAAATTTTCGAATGATTTTGAATGTTACATTCACAAATGAGTAGTGTCCAAACGTGAGTAAGTGAAGCGAGAAGCGATCAAGAATAAAAGTGCGGATACGCTGCACTTAATTTTTTTTTCAAGGTCAACTCAGAATTTATATAGGTAAGCATTACAATATTTTTATATAGAGATGAATTTTATTAATATTAAGAGATTTTGTTTCTACTAATACTTACCGACTTCCAAGAATGTTACAGTTTCTTCTTCTAAATAGTTGTAATCAACAAAGTCACGCAATTTCTGAACCGAAAGGTAATTGAAGTCAATCTTTTTTTGAGAATAGGTCTGAACCTATAATACAGGGATGTCCACCGGGACCGTCCGTTAAAAACTTTTTGAGTTCCAATTGCAATATCAAGCTGAAATTTTATACGCGGCCATAACTAGCGATTTCCAATTGAAGTGAAATATTTTCGAAGTGATACCATTTCCGGTTATACCGGAAGTGGGTCATCACTTTTTTATTTCAAATGGCAATCTACCTTTTTTATTATACATCTAGAACCG
Source organism: Cryptolaemus montrouzieri (assembly GCA_013387265.2). Classification (NCBI taxonomy): domain Eukaryota; kingdom Metazoa; phylum Arthropoda; class Insecta; order Coleoptera; family Coccinellidae; genus Cryptolaemus; species Cryptolaemus montrouzieri. The sequence goes on along the minus strand of JABFTP020000185.1, from coordinate 35,381,232 downwards.
ACATTTGAGCAAGGCATAAAATACCCAAGTTGTTGGCACATATCTGTCAAAACTTTTGACAGATTTAATTATTTTTGTTATAAACTCGATTTTAGAGGAACATTCAAAAAAATTGTAGTTCGTAGATCTTCTGCACTACGTACACAATTTTTACTAGGGTGGATAGAAGAAGGATCAAGGAACTTTTAAAGCAATCTACAGATGTCAAATGTTTACTGAGTTGTTTTGTATCCTTTTTTCAATTTGGCCTTTTTCAAACAGCAGTAACTCAATTTTTTCAAATTGCACTTGCCAATTTTTATATCGCCATCAGATGAAGCGTCAAATTTCAGATGGAATTGTATAAGCATGTACTATACCCATCTCTTATAGTTCCGAAATAATTTGGGAATATATTGAATTTCGATGATTTTGCAAGAACTAACAGAGAATGCTTTGAAATATTTGAATCAAGTAGCTGAGCTGGCTACGCTCACCTGACAGGTGCCTAAAATTTATGTACTTGTCACTTCGTTCATTCGAATTTGATATTGCAACAAGAATTGTTGGTAATTTGAAGTGAAAATTTTTGAAAAACACCAGATTGATAATAAAATGGCTGATTATTCAAACAAGGATGTGTTTAATCTCTTTTTGATTCATAGTAAATGTCAAAAAGTGGTGGATAGAACTTGCAGGCAATTCAATAATAAATTTCCAAATTTGGCGCCGATGAGTAAAACAAAATTTTGAAGGAGTAGAAGCAATTTTCTGCAATTTGTAGGAACAAAATACATAGAAACTAGAAGAAAACCAATTCTCGAGGACGCCGACAATCAAATTAATACGCTAGCGTATTTTCATGCCAATCCACATGCGTCCATTAAGTCAGCATCAATGGATATTGGATTGGATTATACTTCCATTCAAAGGATCCTCAAGAAACATAACATGCACCCGTATTCTTCTATCAGACTACAAAAATTGAAACCAACTGACCTTCCCAAGCGGCTAAATTTCTGTGAAAATTTATTGATTCGGCTTCAAGAAGATGAGACAATTCTGCAAAAATTTATATGGTCTGATGAAGTTAAATGAAAGTGGAATAACCAACAGGAGAAATCGACATTTTTGGGCCACAGAAAATCTACATTTCATTGAGGTTATTGATTTCCAAAATAAATTCAGCGTCAACGTTTTTGCAATTTTAATGAATGATTTGTTGGCTTATCATATTTATGAGGTAAATCTTAATGGACAAAGATAGCTGGACACTTTGAGAGGAACATTAGCAAATTTTTTAGATGGATTACCACTTAACATTCTGAAGGATTGCTATTACCAAATGTATGGTGCTTCAGCACATAAAACACGAGCTGTAGATCGGCAGCTAACAGAAATGTTCGACAATAGATGGTGGGGTAATCAAGGACCAAATTTATGTCCTCCGCGTTCTCCGGACCTGACGCCACTTGATTTTTAGTTACGGTGCAAAATCAAGAGTGAAGTGTATCTTATTCCTGTAAGAAGTAAAGAAAAGTTACTAGAGCACATTCATAATGCTTTTCGTAATATTGATCCTGAGGAAACTTGGAGGGCAACTCATCATGTTCGTATACGAGCTGTCGAGTGTATCGAGCAAAATGGGGCCTATATTGAACATTTATCCAGATCGTGAATTAGTTTTTTCCTATGATGATTGCTATCATTTATTCGTATTAAAGTAATTATCTTCGATGATAGGTTTTCGCTTAAATCTTACAATTTTTATTCATCCGAATTGTGGAAAATTGCTTCTAATGCTTCGAAATTTTATTTTACTCATAGACGGTAAATTTGGAAATTGGTTATTGAATTGCCTGCAATTTGTACCCACTGCATTTTGACATTCTAAAATGAATTAAAAAAGATTAAATATATTTTCGTTTGAATAACCAGTGGTTTTATTCCAAATGTATTGTATTTTTTGAATATTTTCAATCTGAAATAACGACAATTATTGTTGAAATATCAAATTCGAATGAACGAAGTGACAAGTACATTAATTTTAGGCAACTGTCAGGTGAGCGTAGCCAGCTCAGCTATTTGATTCAAATATTTCAAAGCATTCTGTGTTAGTTCTTGCAAAATCATCAAAATTCAATATATTAACAAATTATTTCGGAACTATAAGAGATGGGTATAGTACATGCTTATACAATTCCATCTGAAATTTGACGCTTCATCTGATGGCGATATAAAAATTAGCACGTGCAATTTCAAAAAATTGAGTTATTGCTGTTGGAAAAAGGCCCAATTTGAGAAAATCATACAAAACAACGCAATAAACATTTAATATGTGTAGATTGCTTAAAGAATTTCTTGATCCTTCTTCTATCACCCCAAGTGAAAATTGTATCTGTAGTGCAAAAGATCTACGAGCTACAATTTTTTAAATGTTCCTCAAAAATCGAGTTTATAACAAAAATAATTAAATCTGTCACAAGTTTAGACAGATAAGTGCCAACAACTTGGATATTTTATGCCTTGCTCAAATGTCGGTTCTAGATGTATAATAAACAAAGTAGATTGTCTTTGAAATAACAAAGTGATGACCCACTTACGGTATAACCGGAAATGGCATCACTTCGAAAATATTCACTCCAATTGAAAATCGCTAGTTATGGCCGCTTATAAAATTTCAGATTGATATTGTAATTGGAACTTAAAAAGTTTTCAACCTACGGTCCCGGTGGATATCCCTGTATATTTCTTAGTTCGTTGGAGAAGGTTTTTTTGCTGAAAACATTCGCTATACTCTCCGTCGCGTTGAATGTCGATGAAGGTATATTTACACAGAATTTCTTGATCTTTCTTCTATCACCCCAAGCGAAAATTGTATCTGTAGTGCGAAAGATCTACGAGCTACAATTTTTTAAATGTTCCTCAAAAATCGAGTTTATAACAAAAATAATTAAATCTGTCACAAGTTTAGACAGATAAGTGCCAACAACTTGGATATTTTATGCCTTGCTCAAATGTCGGTTCTAGATGTATAATAAAAAAGGTAGATTGCCATTTGAAATAACAAAGTGATGACCCACTTCCGGTATAACCGGAAATGGTATCACTTCGAAAATATTTCACTTCAATTGGAAATCGCTAGTTATGGCCGCTTATAAAATTTCAGATTGATATTGTAATTGGAACTTAAAAAAGTTTTTAACGGACGGTCCCAGTGGATATCCCTGTATATTTCTTAGTTCGTTGGAGAAGGTTTTTTGCTGAAAACATTCGCTATACTCTCCGTCGCGTTGAATGTCGATGAAGGTTTATTTACACTTTGAAGGTTTGAGCGTTTTTTGAATTTATAAATGCATTTATTCTTTTGAAAAAAGTATTGAAAGTAAAATATCTTCAGAAATGAGTCTGGATTAATTTCTTTCTCTAATTCATTTTAAACTCGCTGAATGTTTGGTATCCGTGAACGATATAATAAATGAGAACGAAGTCAAGCATTTTTTGGTTGAAATTTTCTTGGCGCAAAGGGTGTTAGTATATTTCCAGCATGACCATCACACCAGAAAAAAAATTCTCAGAACTCTTAAAAACACTTTTTCGGGTGAATGGACGGGAATGAGAGAACCATTGAAATAGCCACCTCGTTCAGCAGATCTAACCCCGCTGGATATTTTCTGTGGGATTATGTAAAGACGAACTCATAATGATAAAGATCGGTTGAAACAAAACCTCATAAATTGTTCAGCTTCATTGACAAATATTCGAATTCCAAATGCAGAAGTGTTTCTGGTCGTTGCAATTCTGGCATTTTGAATATTGGAAATACTCTTTAGTTTTCAAGATTCTCATTTTTGGAAGAATCCACCAAAACAAAAGAAAGGAGACGATGAGTAAATATTTCCTATTTGCAGTATCTCACATAGCTGCCGTACTACATCATAAAGAATGGGACACCCTGTACAAAAAGATATCATAGATATAGACGACAAAAATGTTCCCCATAAATTTACCCAATTGAAAAGATATCAATGATATGGTTTATATAAAAACACCACGATTTTATTCCCTTCAATAACTCGTAGTTATACACGATTTTACACGGTTTCATTCGGAAAATAAAGAATGTGAACTGCTCGCCGGTTCAAAATTAAAAATTTTCAATCAACCGAGATTATTTAAACGCAGAAGTTTGAAAACGAATTTTAATTTTTAATGATAAGCAAACACCAATCACAACGCCATAGGGAAGTGAGAAACGTTGCCATGGCTACTCGATTCACTCAGGTGAAAAGAGTCCAATTATTTCGCTTCGAACGTTTTCGTTGATATTTTAATAGAAGTTGTTCAGTTTGTTAGAATGAGGTTGTTAATAGCAGTAATGATATCTTCATTCTTTGAAATTTTTTGCTATCCAACAGAAGATTTTCGCATTAAATTCTAACATCACATAGGTCTTGAAAATGTGTACTACGATGTAGCTGTTTGTATTCTTGATAAGTTGAAATGATATATACAATGTAGAAAAAAGTAAAGACTTGCTTTAATAATGAGGTAGGCTTCAAGTTTCATGGAAAACTTTCGTGAACTTTATATTCTTCCATTATCCGACTTCTTGACAAATTTCACTCGAAGTTTTGATCAGATAGATATACATGATGAGTGAGGGCTGCTTAACAGCCCGGCACTGTGACTCAGTGGTCTCTCTTCTAGATTCCACCCACAAGAACCAATCGTCTTGTAGAGGTTTTTTTGTGGGTGACAGCTTAACAAGCTTAGTTAGCTTCAGTTTGTTGTTTCCATATGGAATGAGAAACGCACCAACCGAAGAGGAAAAATGGTCGAAATGTGAATGGCTCAAGGGAAGTTGATCACGGTAAACAGGGGAAAAAAACCGACATTTAAGAGAAACGTATCGGAGTCGATTATAGACATCACGATGGTCTATGAGAACATCATTAACAATATTGATAACTAGAAAGTACTGAATGATAAGAGTCTCAGCCTACACTCATATATCACTTTCACGTACTCTGCCAATAGAAAGACAACAAAGAAAAATGCCCAATAGAACTTCGGATGGAAGTTCAAGCAAACAGATACAGAGAATATCAGCAATATGTACACCGAACTATCAAAGAACTGCCCAGCTGAAAATTCCAAAGAGCTAGAGGCCTTAGTGAAGGAAACATGCTACCTGACGCTCCAAAAAAAGATAATCCAGGGAAAGAGAAAACCCGTCTATTGGTGGAATTAAGACATGAGGAAACGAAGGGAAGTCACACTCACAAGAAAACGGCATGTATCCCAAATTAATAGAACCAACATCCCCAAGTCATCAAGGAAGCTGCGAGAACTGAGTATAAGAACGAGAGAAAGAAGCTTAACGACCTCATCCTCAAATCCAAGAAGGAAAACTGGAACCAACTCATTGCGGACATTAAGGAGGACATCTGGGGTAATGCGTACAGAATAGTCTCTAAAAGACCATTCCAACAACAAATCAGCTACGACGCTGAAACGCAACTGAAGGCAGCTGAGGAGCTCTTTCCCAAGGACGCACCTACGCTTTGGACACTCAGAAAAATAGAGGCAAGCGAAATACCAGACATCGAACCGAATGAGATCATATAATCCGCATACAAGCTGAAAAACAAAAATGCTCCAGGGATAGATATGATTCAAGCGGAAATCGTAAAAATCATTGTATCGACCTGTCCAAATACTTTCTGTAAGATCTTTAGGAAGCTACTGTACACAGGGGAATTTCCTAAAATCTGGAAGATAGCAAAACTATGCTTACTCCCGAAACCGAATAAACAACCAGACGATACTACCAAATATGGACCAATTTGTCTAATCAACGTTCTAGGGAAACTGATGGAAAGTATAATCGAGAAGAGGCTCACAAAATAACTCGAAGAGAAAGTCGATTTGCACCCGATGCAATTCGGTTTTAGGAAAAATAGGTCAACGATAGACGCAATGATGGAGGTCCGAAGAGTTGCAAGTATGGCATCCGTAAGACTATGACAACACAAAAAAATATGCCTCCTCATTATCTTCGACATAAAAAACGCTTTTAACACAGCTAAATGGAGAGTCTTGGTGAAAGAGATGGAAAGAAGAAGAATAAGTAGCTACCTCATCAACCTAATAGAGAGCTACCTAGAGACAGGAAATAACTAGTGGGAGATGAACTGTAAAATGCACATGCGGTGTTCCACAGGGGTTAATACTAGGACCCACGTTGTGGAACATATACTACGACTCCATACTCAGCATAAAAACACCGAAGGGTACAACTAATAGCATATGCCTGGTGCGGTGATCATAGGACGCGACACAGTTGAGTTGGAGGAAAAAGCAGACATCGTGAGCGCAGACATCATCAGGGAGCTGAAGAAGAAGAGATTGGAACTAGCGAGCGAAAAGACGGAGGCCGTACTCCTCATCAAGAGGCGGAATGAAAAGAGGAAGGAAAAGAATGAACTTTAAGGTAAATGGACACACGATTCACACCCAGAAGAGCACAAAATATCTGGGAGTTATGCTGGACGAGAACCTGAGAATGAAGGGGCACATCGAGTATGTCACCAACAAAGCGAAGAAGAGTATAAATAGTATGTCAAAAATTTTCCACAACACCACGGGCCCCACGCAGAAGAAGAGACTCGTATACAACGCTGTATTCAAGTCGATAATTCTGTACGCGGCACCAACGTGGAGGAAGGTCCTGGAGAAGAAGAACATGCTGAATCAACTCAGATAGTGTCAGCGGATAATGGCCCTCAGAATATGCATGGGATACAAGACGGTATCCTACTTTAGCGCATGCATTATAGCAAGGATCATACCCATTGAGTTACTAGTAGAAGAGAGGGCACTATCTTATAGAAACAACGAGTGACAAAAGGAGAGGCGGGAAAATCCAAACATTATGGAACACGGGTACAGGTGGACGAAAAGGTTGATAAAAGATCCGGAAGTTGGTACTCGAGGCAACACGGGGAAGTGAACTACCACACTGCTTCACTGAGCATGGCGTCTCTGGGAAATACTCAGCAAGAATAGGGAAAAAGGAGGTTCTGTCAGAATAAAGATTCTGCAGAGCACACAATGTTTGCATGCTCTCGGTATCAGAGGAAAAGAAGCTACTTGAAACCCAAAATAGCCGAAACAATAACACCAGACAACATCGTGGAGATAATGCTTGAAAGTCAAGAGAGGTGGACACTCATATCGAACTTCCTGAGCGATAAAATGCAGGACAAACAAGAATACGAGAAGAAGCAGACACCAAGAAATAGGCAATAACGGAAAAGCTCCTGCCGATCGGTAGTAATTCCGAACGAGTGTCGCACGTGGGGTTAGACGCGGGGTGGGTGGACGATCGCCCGCCTTGCGTCTGGCTTCCTGGGTGATATAATGCATCGGAAGATATACAGTAAAGAGAGGAGGATAAAGCAGAGGTTCTTGCTGATCTGAAGTAATCCATAGTGGCGGTTCCAGACAGCTCACAGAACCTTTACCGATGCCGGGGTTTTTTAGTGGGTAGGGCGAGCCACCTTTGGACCTCAACCCCACACTTGCCGAGAAGAACCCCGGCACTCGTCTACGAGTTCTTCTCTCACCGGTATAAAAGAAAAGCTTCAGTTTGTTAGCTCTGAATTCCTCTAGCCTGACTCTGTCCCCAGCTGGCCACTCGAACATTACGTATTCTATCAATGCTATATGTTCTTCACACAGTCTACATGAAGGGTCCGCAATCAATCTTAATTTATTTAGGTGATTTCTGAGGTAATAGTGCCTTGTTAGTATGGCAGTTAGAATTCTTAAATCTAGCCTGGAGCAAAGCCTTTGCTTCCACAGTGGAAGGTCCATTGATGTCAAGTTGAAAGTATCTGAGACCTGAGAGATTCAGCCAGTATTCTCGTACCCTTGGGCATAACCACCGGTTATTTTCCATCCTTGCAGTCTCCAGGGGAATTTCGGGTCTAGGCTCCGGTCCGGCGAATCCCAAGCCTGTTCCTATAGAGTCCAATATGTCTTAATCTAACCTAACCCAGTGTCCCAAATCAGACGGAACTTGTCCCTTGCATCCAGTTTGACGAGAGGGAGCGACATTCCTGCAACATAAGTGACGTGCAGGTGTCGAATGCCAATGCCTTCAGTGCAGCTTGAATATCGGTGATGTTTTTTATTGACCTACTTGTTAATCTCCCTTAAGCAAAAAGTTAGTACAGTGGTCAATGGGTAATATTTCTTTTTGAAAAACAATCGCAAGCGCACTTAGAGAGATCGACTATTCCTTGGCAGCACCTCGACCATATAGGCCATCTCCAATACCTTTTGCCGTTTTGAAGCCATCTGTGCACCAAACAAGGGCCCTCAAGTAAAAGGTCTATTCCTGTCTGCTAGGATTTATGACCTGAAATGGCGGCTCTATGTTGGTTTTGGATATTGCTCTGTCAGAATTCAGCATCTTGTTTTCCTCAATTCCAGACTGTGAAGCGCCGGGCACGAAGATGAATATACTTGTTTCATTTCGGGGAAGGTGATGGAATCTGTAGGTAGCCATTCTAGCTGCTTCTCTAATTACCAGATGAAGGAGGACAAGGCACAGTATTAGTTCCATGGCCGTAGAAGGTGTAGAGCAAAAATCTTCAGTATTCATCACGCCGTTCTATAAAACTTAGAGAACTTGAGTAGCTTTTTAAGGCTGCACTCCCTACAAGGATGTGATACATGCTCTTACATCACACTGAAGTTGTTTTGGAGCAAGAGCCCATTTCTTTCCACAGGTCATTAGACATACCCATAATGAATATCTAGCCTACTATGCAAGGTGACCCCCGATATTTTGCTGCCTCCGCAATTGGAATAAGCACTTCGTCCAGGATCAGGGAAAAAAATCCTCCTTTTACTGGTGAATTGTACCATTATGGTTTCGTGGGGGTTTATGCTAAGTTTTTTTACCCTCACACTACCCCTAGATAGCAGAGATTGCCTCTTGAAGTCTATCGGAAATATATTTGATAGCCAGATATCATTAGCGTACGCTTGTACGTGAACATCCAGTGCGCCAATTGTTGCCAGGAGGTCGTCAACAAGCAGGGACTACTCTGATATTAATCATGTTTCTAATCAATTCCACAATAATATTTGTTTTCCTCTGGTTCTTACAGCCCCGCATAATAGACTGGTGGAGGCCTCATCAAATGCTTCCTCAATGTTCAAGAAGACTGTAGCTGCTGTATCCTTGCGGCCCATAGACTGAGAGATCCTCCCGACTAGGTTCTTAAGTGTCTGATCAAATAGTTTTCGTTTTTTAAAGGCATGTTGAAGTTCACTCAGAGGCTTCAGCGATAACACCTTGGTCCTGTTGAATCCATCTAACAACTTCGCACAGGTTTTCAAACGACAAACATGCGCCTCATCGGTCTGAACGATTTAGACTGTGAGTTCGATTTTCCCACCCCAGGGATATACAACCCTTACATTTCTCTAGCTGGTTGGGACGACATTCTTGGCCAGACACGACCAAAATTGCCTAATAATATATGAAATGAGGATGTCTACCCTTTGTTGTAGCAAGGATGCAAAACATAAAATAGAAAAAATCGAAATCTCTGTTGAAACGATCTTCTGAAAATTAGGTAGCTATAAAAACTAAGATATTTACAAAAGAAACTATTAAACAATATTTGACGGTGTTCCGAATCAAATATATTCAGCTACAAAGGTAAAGAAGTAATGGAAGTAATTTAAATAACAATTTCAATCAGTTATATTTATTGGTCACCCTTGCCATTGGTGTTTTAGAGGGTTGGCGTAGGAATTAAAACTTCATATTTGTAAAATTTCCGACAGGAAGGTTTTGATAGATAAAACTGATAAATTTGACAATACTGGAAATAACATGATGTCCTGTATGGATTGTGAAAGCGTCTATATAGGTTCAACTGGTAGTTTATTCGAAACGAGATAAAAAGAGCATCAATCGGATTACAATAACTAGAGAACAGACAAATCTACTTCTGCTTCACATTGTATGGGCATCATTTTCCACCCATAGATCAACTTCAAATTATTCAAAGAATACGAATAATACGAGAATTAGTTTTCTTAGAATCTTTTTAAATTTTCAAACTGCAAGAAACCCTTCATAGAGATAATCTTCTGAACAACCAGTACGGCCCGGCTTATTTCCATTTGAAATCTTTAAAAGGTCGGAAACTTTTCAGACCACCCTCGTATATTTCCACAATCGTCGTGACTTGTTGAAAAAATATTGAATAATTTAACTGAATGGTGATTGCAAGAATCAATTTTCGAACTGTCATTGAATATCGAAGCAATACACATTTTAATTTGTGGTTTTTTGCTGGCCTGTTTTGTTTATTGATGTACATTTTTAGGTGAATATGAAAATTTTCGAAATTCAGAATACTTGAACATTATTAAGGTATTCATTTTTTTTTTCGTTCTTTTCTTCAATTCCTCCTCTAATTGAAGCATGACCGAAATTTCAGGCTACGAACATGGTCTTGATGTGGAAAGTTTAGCTGATCACTTTCGTGATGATAGTTCGGGATAGTGAATATTGTCTGTTTTCCCTTTTCGTGTTGACCTTGAAGATCCTGCAAATTTTCAACTTAGTGTTAAATCCACTGCCTGACTTAATCATACTTTCAACTCAACGGGAAGTAAACGCCACACCATTTTCAACTATTCACCAATTAAAACTGAAGAAAAAGCGCTTCATCACGATTTGTTTTTCTAGAACGAAGCCACTACCCCCTGTACATGTACCCAGATACCGCTTTTGCTTAGAGGCAGTGCCGTTTCTAAAAACGAGCGTCTTTAAAGCCTATCCTGTAGAGAGATAATCATGAACATGCATGAAATTTTTCATCGGACGAAAATAATATTGACTGGAACTGTGTGAGTTCAAAGTATTACGAAAAGAAACATTGATTTATTAGCTTAAAATTTGGCATTTAATAAAAATACCATCCGCATTGTGAAACCTTTAGAATTCTGCAAACAACAAGGGGGAGAAAGGCAGGATACCATTAAAGGTCCATCGTATATCAAGTCGCCTCATTGATTCGAACCCTAAGGAAAATCTCGCAGGATCAGCGAGCTTGAAAAGAACGCTGTTCCAGGATTTACACCACCGTGATTACAAGCGAAATATTTCTGGAGGGCTAGCATAGGAAATATCTTTTTATTAAAAATGATTCAAAGATACCTCACGAGCTAAATAATTCATAAGAACTATCTGAATCAGAAATCATTGACAGTCAATCCTTTTATCGTCATGAAAAGATTTTATGAAAAAATGGAAACAGTTCGAGCTTAAAGTATCTTACGAAAGAAAAACCGACCAAATGTGAATGCGACTTCCACACTAGGGGTTTCGTAAAAACTCGACGTATAGCTAGTTAGTTTGTCTACTGGGGTATTGAAATATAGACGGTTTAGCCAGGTTTTGTTTTTGTTTTATGTTTCCCTCGAACTTCATTTGAATCCTTAGAGAGCGTAGACATTTACAGTTACCTTCCTATATCATCATTGGATGCAAATTCCTATCAAACGAAAGGTTAATAGTTCAAAAGAAAATTGTAAATTTGAATAATGGAATGAGTATTACATTCAAAACCAGTTTTTGACTGAAATGGGAATGTGAAAAATGAAAGCTACCATACCAATTTTCAATTTTTTATCCTGTAGAGGTTAACCAGAGGTCAAGAATTAATGACTATGACCGTAAGAGATGGTAACAGATTCAACGGGCACCCAGCAAAATGAATGAAATTATTAGCTTGTCTCAAATCATATTAGATAAAAAATTCAATACGCTTCGAGGATTATGAAAGCTTCATACAGAAAGAGCAAATAACTAAGGAATATAGGATTTCCTACTCTGGGATTGAGGCACCAACTTATCGAAGTAATTAAAGAGATTGGACTCAAGAATTCTACTCTAGGATCAGTTGCAAAAATTACATTTATCAGAAGCTAGAGTGAAAAAGCCTTTGAGGTAGTTCCAGAATATGTAAAGAAATGTTGTTCTGTCGAATTGTTATTAATTTGATTTTCCGACAGGGATGATTTATTCGTCAAAAAATTGGCTTCTCGAAATATTGAACGAATTCTGCATTCGATATGAGATCTGGAATTGAATTTCAAAACTGGTTCTTCCTCAACGGACAATGTAGTATATTTCAACCTTCTACAGATAGTAAATTATGAACTCAATACTTACAGAAATTCAAATTGAGCAATACAAACCTCAAAACAATTTGATTATGATAACAAAATGTTCCCCTTATTATGCCAAAACTGAAATGGTTCAACTACGCCATCGAGTGACGATATTTCACACGAGCTGGGAATGGAAAATGATCGAAGAAACGTCAAAATTTCCAAAAAAATGAGAGAAGAATCCTGAAATTTAATATGAATGCCATAATATGAAAAAAATGTGTTTCGTTAGATATAGTAGTTAGTGTAGAATAGCGTCTGTAGAGAGGGGTGAATGGATGAAACGTTATAGATTTCAGGTGAATGCGGACCAGATAAGAAAAAGTGGACAAGATGAAAATGAGAAATATTAGCACTTGAGGCATCGATTATAAATATGCCAAATAGACGATATCTATATATATATTTCCACCGACTAATATTAATATTGAAATCTAAACTAATTGCTGTTGATACATACGCAACATCCATACTAACATTCAGTTTTGTTGTCATAAAATGAGCCAACACTATGCTAGCAGAAATGAATACAAATGAATACCTTATAGTCTGGAGAAAAATCAAAACCAAATTCAAATTTATGAAAATGGTTCCAAGAAAAATTCAGAAAGAGCTCTCTGCATGCTGCAGTTTTGTAATTAGATACCATTAAACTAGCAGACAACTGCCATAACCCGCTTAAAGATATAAGCACGGCTGAGGAAATAAAAGAGCTATGGAGAAGCAAATCACTTCATGGTCGATATATCTCGATTATAGAAGATGAAGAATCCACGATGTACCTGAGAAAAGGTGATCTATTAGTTGGGATCAAAGGTTTCGTTTCAGTCATTCGAGATTAGATCCTGCCTACAAAGTATTATAGGAAAACGATTGCCGAGGGAAACATCACCAATACTAAACCTAGAATATGTGCTGTAAACTATGTAAGTCTGGAAATCATTTCGGGGTGCTTTGTACTCGCTCCTCAAACACATCCCAATAGGCATGTTGAAGTTGCAGAAATAATACACTAAGCTTTGCGAACTAAGCACATGAACGTTAATATATAAGTACGTAGCCCCTGCCGACTGCGAAAATGACATAAAGATATATCGGGGTAGAGAAATAATTATAGATAAACCATTCCTAATAACGTAACCGATATCGCGTTTATGAAAAATCAAGCAAAACCACATATACAGTCAATATTGTTGTTTCTCTGCCCACGAATATTGAGAAAGCACAAGCAGAAAATAATAAAAACAAGTAATGTTTTTTGAGGAATAATACTGAATGATTGTGATTCGTAACACTTTTTACTACACCGTAGCTTCTTCAGATGAATGAATGCCCAGAAATTTTGACCACTATATATAGATACAACTTCGAATATAAATACAAACGTTCTTAAGTTATTAAAAGCTTATTGAGTTACTTCTCGTCTGAAACGCAAAACGAATCACAATTATTCAGTAAATTTGCTCAGAAAACATTACATGTTTTATTATTGATAATAGAACTTTACCAAGTGAAAGAATCCCAAATTCAAAACATGCAAAAAAATGTATACCTACCTTTAATAATGAAATTCAAAAAATGAGGAAAAGAATAACATTGTTATAATTTCCATTGTAGTCGGAGCCAGAGGCGAAATTTCTAAAAAAGCACGCAATGGTATAGGTCATTATATAATAATTTAATTATAACAATCACATATATAGTCGAAATAGGGGATATTCGTGGGCAGTCGTACTGCCCACTAATATCAAGAAGACCCAGGAAGAAAATATCAACAAATACCAACCATTGGCAGATGATATCAAAAAAATGGGGAAAATGAATATGACTGTAATAGTCTCTATTGTGGTCGGTGCACTGGTGACAGAAATTCCCAAAAAACTACACCACAGTATAGAGTATTTGGATCTGTGAAGGGGCTAAATATACTTGTGCAAAATTCCGTACTGATAGACACCTTCAGTAAATGTAGTCCGAAAGGTATAAGGAAATATCAATGTGTACAGTATACCAACTCGTTAAAATTAAAAGTTTAAATACGTAACATCGCGAATCGATTCGTATAGCAGAGCTTAATCCCTTGGTAAGATTACCCCGTATAAATGAATCTTTCCCAGCATCAGCTGAAAAGTACGAAAACTCTGGATAATAATAATAATATTTATAATGATATATACAATTACAAAAAATTTATTATGAAGAACGGAACATTACTAACAGATAGGTGCAGAAAATGCCATATAAGATCGGAGAACATACAGCATATAACGTCCGGCTGCGAACAACTGGCCAATACGGACTATCTTCACAGGCATAATCAAGTGTGCAACATTATCCATCAGAAACATGGACACAAGTACGGACTTCTGAATATTTTCCAGCCATATTACAAGTATCAACCGGCGCCCGTATGGGAAAATGACTCTATCAGATTATATTACGATAGGCCTGTTATCACTGACAGAATGGTGACGAATAATAGGCCGGACATAGTGGTGTATAAGAGAGCCAGAACAGCAATGCTTGTGGATGTCGCCATACCGAATAATAACAACGTGCTGAACAAGTTCCAGGAGAAAAAGTCCCAATACACAGAGACCTTGCTATTGAGATCAAGCAGATGTGCCGAGAAAATAGACATTGTTCCTGTCATCGTATCCTCGACTGGGTTAATACCCAAAACTTTGCATGATAGCCTTAAGAAATTATAATTGCATGAGAATACCTATATAGAAATGCAAAAAGCTGTAATTCTTAATTCATGTAGGATAGTTAGGAAATTTATGTCAAGTATATTGTAATCGAGGCTATTCCTTGGATCCAGCTAACAGCTGAGATAGTGCATAAATCCATGATAATAAATAATGATATTAATGATAGAATATTGATAATATAATAACTAATTCAAAACAAAAATCAGTTGTCGGCAAAGTCGGTTTACTGGTGATAGTTGAATAATAGATAGAATAGAATAGTTGAAGAAAATACTGATGCAATGGTTGTGATTTTCGAAAGAAAATTTCAATTTTATTTATTTCTTAGATATTCTGTATGGATATAGAGGAGGAGGTGAAAGGAAATCACAATTGAATTGATCAAGTTACATTTATTTGTACTCTTAAATACAATTATGTCAATTTTCATTTATTTTCTTTACAATGTACATAGTTTTTACAAGTATGAATGTGTTTTCACAATTGTTTTACAATTTTTTTTTCAGCAAGTAAAGTGAATGAAAGTTGTTGTTCAATTAGTTACTTAATAATTTTTGCAAATTTAATTGTGATTTTTGTAAAAATTTAATAAACTGTGATTAAATCATTGTTCATATATATAAAATTAAAATTTGAAATTTGGAAACATCATTGAAATTTTTGTAACTCTGGCTTTTAAAAAGCCCGCCTCAATGTGTTTGATATAGGAAAAAATTGTTCCCTTTGACGGATAGTTGGTCCAACCTTTCATTTCAGACACGTTGTTATAATATGTCAAAGATTTAATTTACGATTTAATTTTTGAAATCATATCTACGTTCGAGAGATATTTAGATCGAATAGTAAGGCAATTGATTTTTTACTCACCATGAAATAGTTTTGTCAACTTATTGTTATAGTTTTGCCAATTATAGCATAACCTACAATCGCTGCACTAGCGGACCGATGCTATTTATTTCAATGATGAAAGCACGAATATTCGACAATATATCATTGAACATATATTTAATATGGAAAGGATCATTACCTTTATCGCTGCAATTATTGTCGCTATAAACAATTGACACACATTCATGTATTATTGTATAGCAGCTGTGCACGCGGACGCATCGCTCACTCAAGTCAAGCGACAAATGTTGAAAGCTGGCAAACGCGGAGGCCGATTGTGCCCCTTTGTCTCTCGTTCCGCGCTCTCGCACACACTTCAAGCCTTAAATGGAACGCCTCATAGTGACGTAACGCCGCAAGAGTCATGGTTTTTTGTGCGTGCAGCCGCCTCCGTCGAATTATGAGACGTTGTCAAGTCAAAAATTTCATATATAGTCGATAAAGGGGATATTCATGGCACTACCTCTGTCCAGCATTATTAAAACGACACAGAAAGAAAATAGTATTACCTACCATTAGCCGATTGGCGGATGGAATTAGAAATCCTTGGAAAATGGTTATGCTTATAATAGTTTCTATTGTAATCGGTGCCATAGGTGAAATTCCCAAAAAACGAAATTTAGAGCCTCGAGCGAAAAATCGTGATATTTGGAATAAAATTGACAATAACTCGGAATCGATGTATTTTAGGTAGAGAAAACCTATAACAGATCGACAACTATAATATTACGAGTTGAATGGTATGTCAAAATGGGTAGTCTAATTTGAAAAAATGAACTCTCGTACTTTTGAATGTACTTCGATTTATCACATGCTTTGGAAATACCATGTATACCCTGAAACCTCCAAATGCATTGTTTTCTGCTGAGCGAGCCTCTTTGCTTAAAACGAGATAGGAACAATCGATATTGAATGATCTTTAGTATTTTTATGATGCCTTCTAAGAGGCAACCTATAATCGCAAAATTCCGATTGAAAAATTCTTATCTTAGTTTTGGTTCGTTTGAGGGGGTAACGATATGAGAAAAAATGTTCAGAAATTAATATTCTACAACAACAAAAATTGAAACATACATTATGCTATTTGAAATAACAAATAT
The DNA here is from genome assembly GCA_013387265.2 of Cryptolaemus montrouzieri. Classification (NCBI taxonomy): domain Eukaryota; kingdom Metazoa; phylum Arthropoda; class Insecta; order Coleoptera; family Coccinellidae; genus Cryptolaemus; species Cryptolaemus montrouzieri. Next base: position 35,364,281 of record JABFTP020000185.1, on the reverse strand, counting down.
GGTGTCAAATTCTGGTATAACCGGAAGTACCACAGCACTGAAACTATTTGGGAAACTTAGTTCGAATAACATTCAAGACAACAAAAAAAGATGTCGCCAATCGATTATTCCTTTCTCCATATACTTTTAATGTAACATCTTGCGTGGACACCCGGTATACCTATAAAAAAGTCCGTATTTCTAGATGCCTGCAGTATAGTCGGAAGGGTATACGGAGATATTAATTTAAATAGTACACCAACTTCTATGTGACTAAGTTCGGGACCTGGCAGATGGTCCGGTTTCCAGGACTGTTTAAGTATCTAGGTGATAAGGTGGATTGGATTCAGACATCATCCAGCAGGTTAGATCATTGTACTGGGTGACTTCAACGTTCACAACACCAACTGGCTCCACAACTCCAATAGAACAGATGAAGCGGGAAGACAGGCCGAAACTTTCGCAATCAGCCATAATCTAACCGACAGTATACCTGATCACCCAACCGACTTCCCGAACACCTTGAAGCTCTTCTTGATTTTAGATTCAGATGATTTTGAAGTGGAGGTATCAGCACCACTTGACAACTCAGACCACAAAACTATATCTGCTATTGGAACCATTTTGCTGCCGCTAAACCAGGAACCTAAATCACCCAGACGCATTTGGCATTATAACCGTGCTAATTGGGACGAGCTGCGTGAATTATTTTCGTGCTTCCAATTCAGTGATGTTTGCCTGTCAGATCCTGACATCAATATGTGCACTGAATCTGTTACAGAAATCATTCATGCAGGAATGGGTCTCTACATCACTCATTCCATGAAAAGAACAACAGCACAAAAGCCTTAGTTCAACAGAGACTGCGAAAAAGCCTCTGCAACCAAGAGTAGAGCTTACAAGTCATAAGATAAATCCAACAGAGGAAACAAGAACATCCTGCGTACGAATACGGAACGTATGCAACCTGACAACTGCAAGAGCAAAGGCCAATTTCAACAAAGGGGTAATTAATAAACTCCCGGAACAGGCAAGCGGGACTAGACAATTTTGGTCTATGGCGAAGGCTGTCAGTGTCAATTTCTACAAATCTGCGTTATCGTTTCTTGTTAGAGAAGACGGAAGTATAGCATCATCTCCGATAGAGAAAACCGATCTCTTTGCTCTCTGGTTTTCAAAGCATTCTGTGCTAGATTCATATAACGCAATACCACCGAACATTCCACCTACAAATTCTTCCATGGCAGAAATCAAGTTCAGAGACCGCACTGTGAGACAGGCTCTCGAGCAGCTGAACAGCAAAAAGGCAGTTGGTCTAGACGAAATACCGCCAATCGATCTGAGAATGTGTGCTCCCGAACTGGCACCCATTCTTAACCATCTGTTTCAGATTTCTTATGAAAGCCAGACCTTTGCGAGCACCTGGAAAATAGCGAGAATTCAACCGACTCCAAAGAAAGGAAAGAAGTCCTTACCCCAAAACTACCACCCTGTTGCACTTCTTCCCATTATGCCCAGACTGATGTGGAGAGTCATAAATGATGAAATCATCAAATATCTTGAGTTGCAGGGAATGATCAACAACCGTCAGTATGGTTTTCGCAGGCAAAGATCAACAGGAGATCTGCTCGCTCACGTCACTTCTGTTTGTACATTTACGATGAAAAAGCATGGGGAATCTAGAGCAATAGCCCTCGATATCTGTAAAGCCTTCGAAAGGATTTGACATGTCCCCTTGTTGAATAAACTTGCTGTATATGGGCTTCCCGAAAATTTTCGGGGTTGGATAAGTAGTTTCCTTTCAAATAGATTAATACAAGTTGTGAACGATGGTATAACATCTGACTGTTTCCAGTTGCGAGTAGGAGTACCTCAGGGATCCATTCTTTCGCCAATCTTGTTTATGTTGCAGATAAACGATCTTCTGTCATCTACAGAGAACAAAATCTTCGGTTTTGCAGACGATTGTATACTGGTTTCGTCTTTCAGTAGTCTGCTGCTGATTACAGCTGCGGAATGTCAGCGTCAGAGATTTCAACAAATCAAAAACTCAAACTCTGACTTACAGAGGATATCTGAGTGGGGTCAGTTGAACCTGGTGAGCTCCAACGCGAGTAAGACGCAAGCTACTACGTTCTCTATAAAGGTCCCCGTTAGAGAACCTCTTCTAATGATGCAAGGTAACAAATTGCATCTAAAAATTCGATGCACCTTTTCGGAATAACGGTCAACTCCAGGTCTTGCTGACATGAACATGTATCAACAATAGCTAAGTGGGCATTAGCTAAACTTAATTTTCTTTTCAGAGACAAGCGGTACTTCACGTCATCTCAGCTGTTGCTTCTATATAAGGCGCGGAATATTGTTCCCATGTATGGGGATCTGCGTCCAAACATTTGTTGCGGAAGTTCGATAGTGTGCAAAAACGGGCTGTGTGCCTCATCCATCATCCGGAGATCACCCGCAATCTCCAAGCGCTGGCTCTCAGAAGACAAGTTGCTGATTTTTCTCTGTTTTACAGATACTTCCACGGAAGATGCTCTGAGGAGCTGAAAGGCCTTGTTTTGGAAAAACTCATGTTTTGCCGCAGCACTGGGCTGGCAAGGATTTCTCATCATATGGCGGTACATTTAACGACCCCAAGAACATCTCTATATAGGAATTCCTTCGTTTACAGAGCCGGTGAGCTGTGGAACTCGCTTCAGTCCAACATCTTACCAACATCCTACAGTTTGGCCTCCTTCAAGAAGCGAGCAAACAGACACTCCAATTCTTCCCAGGCGTACACTCAAGTGGTGTAACAGCCTATTCCTGGGAAGCGTGCATAAGAAAAAAGGAATGTTTAAATCAGTACATATTTTTTGCTACATCAAAATAACTTACAAATAAAAAACAGTTTTAAATAAACAAGGATGAATACAAGTAACTAACCGTTTTATAACAACTAGCTAGGAACTCCTCGAGAGAATAAAATTTATTTCGTAGGAAAAAAGTTCAGTACCAATGAGCCACTATTAGATTATTTCTATTCCGGGTATTGGAGTTGTGAGCCTTCAATCCGAATGAGCAGCTACGCTGATGAGAATAACTTAGGCACGATGAGATAGAGCAAGAGGGTAAAACAAGTATACAATATTTAACAAACAGATCTTAGCCACTTTCATATTGTGAAACTCCTGACAGTGCATCTAAGTGCTCTCTTTTTGCTTTATGAAAAACATGGTGCGTCAGTCACAGCCCTTCATAGAAGGATTCCATAAGTCACTAATAAATGAAATTTTGCATGTAACGAGTGTATGCCTCCTCACCTACAGAGATTCTGATTCTAGGAATCGCGTAAATCGCATCAGATAATCGTTGTCCCATGTTTATCATATGCCTGCGAGACTGAACTGTCAACTTTTGAAACAAAGAGCTTTATGGTGGTATTACCCAGCTTAAACGTATGAAATAATCAACACTCATTAGGCCAGATTAAGATTTCAAGTTGAGGTTCATTATTCAACCTGTTTGAGAGCTGTTTTTGTCAGTTCAATGTTGAGATAAACCTCCGCTGTGCAGATTCATTTGGCGTACTCAGAAGTGGGGCAAACACTACTCAATAATAAAAACAAGTACTGTGTTTTAAGGAATTTTACTTAATAATTGCGATTCGTAACGCGTTTCACTACACCGTAGCTTCTTCAGACGAATGATTATGCAGAAAATGTAAATGAGAATATAACTATAAATGTTCTTGAGTAATTAAAAGCTTATTGGTTGATTCTTCTTAAGTGGTTATTTATGACAGGTATATCCAATAAAATTAAGGAATAGATTGCTCCCGAAAAGATTCAATAGAGGTGAAGGGCTTAAATCGACTTGTTCATTGATGAGTCTACCTGAGTGTTTGTATTTATTTATTTCTAAAGTTTCCCAAAGATCTACCTTCAATATTTATTATCTGTATGCAAAATTTCAAACTGTGGGTCGAAAGAATGATTATTTTCTAAGAGATGATTCGCGTAATTTGAATCTGATTTTTATTTGAAAAACTGCGTTTATGTTCCGATATTCTAATATTAAAATTTCTATGTGTTCTACCAATGTAGAAATTATCACAGTCATTGCAATTCAATCTATAAACACCTGATTTATTGTTTTTACCTGGTTTGGTTTTATTATTTTTTATATATTTGCCTAAATTATTATTAGTTTGGAAAACTATGTTGAAATTATTGCTACTTAAGAATGATTTCAGTTTCTCACTTGTAATGCCAACGTAGGTTAAGGTGTTGAATTTTTGTTTCAATTTATCGACAGGGTAAACTTCATTCAATGCGATTCTACTTTGTTTTTATTTAAAATATTATTTATTAGTTTGGGATTGTAACCATTATTTTTGGCTATTTGTTTAATCAAATTTAGTTCTTTGTTGAAATTTTCTGGTGATAGCGGGATGTTAATCAATCTATGAATAAAACTATTGAATGCTGACATTTTATGTTGATATGGATGACACGACGAGTTATGTATTATAATATCTGTATGTGACGGCTTATGGTAAATTGCGAAAACATGTTTTCCATTTTCATTCGAAATTGTTACGTCTAAGAAATTTATCGAATTATTGCTTTCTATTTCGGTTGTGAATGCAATTTTTGGATGTAATGAATTTATATGATTTTCGAAAATTTTCAACTGTCTATCTGTTCCTGTGAAGCAAATAATGATATCGTCTACATAGCGATACCAGTATAAACAATAACAACTTTCTGAAAGTTGTTAAAAACATAATTTCGACAGCAAAATCATTAATTACAGACCAAGAAAAATATAAATTCATTAACTCAATCCACAATCCCCGAATTATATTCGTTGATAAAACTTCATAAACCTAATTACCCTATTAGACCTGTTGTTTCTTATGTAACGGCACCTTCGTTCAAACTTTCAAAATTCCTCAACGACTTGCTAATAAAACATTGCAATTTTAAATCTGAATTTTCGGTCAAAAATTCATACGAACTTATTGCCAATATCAAAGATACCACTATACCACCTAATTCCAAACTTATTTCTTTCGATGTTAAGAATCTATTTCCCAACATTCCTCCAAAAGATACGTATTACTTAGTTGAAGAATTATTAGAAAGGAATCATGTCAATACTATCATTAAATCAGATATTCTTTCATTATTAAAAATTTGTTTAGATCAAAATTATTTCCATTTCAATTACAAATATTATACTATTGAAGACGGCTTGATTATGGGCAATCCGTTGAGTCCTTTGTTAGCAGAAATTTTCATGAATAACTTAGAAATTAATTCATAATCATCCACTCAGTAAATATTGTTTATACTGGTATCGCTATGTAGACGATATCATTATTTGCTTCACAGGAACAGATAGACAGTTGAAAATTTTCGAAAATCATATAAATTCATTACATCCAAAATTGCATTCACAACCGAAATAGAAAGCAATAATTCGATAAATTTCTTAGACGTAACAATTTCGAATGAAAATGGAAACATGTTTTCGCAATTTACCATAAGCCGTCACATACAGATATTATAACACATAACTCGTCGTGTCATCCATATCAACATAAAATGTCAGCATTCAATAGTTTTATTCATAGATTGATTAACATCCCGCTATCACCAGAAAATTTCAACAAAGAACTAAATTTGATTAAACAAATAGCCAAAAATAATGGTTACAATCCCAAACTAATAAATAATATTTTAAATAAAAACAAAGTAGAATCGCATTGAATGAAGTTTACCCTGTCGATAAATTGAAACAAAATTCAACACCTTAACCTACGTTGGCATTACAAGTGAGAAACTGAAATCATTCTTAAGTAGCAATAATTTCAACATAGTTTTCCAAACTAATAATAATTTAGGCAAATATATAAAAATAATAAAACCAAACCAGGTAAAAACAATAAATCAGGTGTTTATAGATTGAATTGCAATGACTGTGATAATTTCTACATTGGTAGAACACATAGAAATTTTAATATTAGAATATCGGAACATAAACGCAGTTTTTCAAATAAAAAATCAGATTCAAATTACGCGAATCATCTCTTAGAAAATAATCATTCTTTCGACCCACAGTTTGAAATTTTGCATACAGATAATAAATATTGGAAGGTAGATCTTTGGGAAACTTTAGAAATAAATAAATACAAACACTCAGGTAGACTCATCAATGAACAAGTCGATTTAAGCCCTTCACCTCTATTGAATCTTTTCGGGGAGCAATCTATTCCTTAATTTTATTGGATATACCTGTCATAAATAACCACTTAGGCGGAGGCGACCAATAAGCTTTTAATTACTCAAGAACATTTATAGTTATATTCTCATTTACATTTTCTGCATAATCATTCGTCTGAAGAAGCTACGGTGTAGTGAAACGCGTTACGAATCGCAATTATTAAGTAAAATTCCTTAAAACACAGTACTTGTTTTTATTATTGATAATGGAATTTTACCAAGTAAAAGCCTCCCAAATTCAAATTCAAAACACTACTCAAGCTGTTGAACAATATATTAACCAATTCATAGTAAGGGGAAAATTATCCCAATCTTATACGCATTCTTACGAAGTCCCCATCTCTTGTGACGTCTCAAACAGGCTAGATTTTATCTGCATATCATAGAGCAAGTTTACTTTTCATCCGCCAGTGGCCGGATTAATTGAATTCTCGTCGACCAATTCGGTCACAAAGATGTAGTTATGTTGTTCGTACGTCTAGGAAGATGACCATTGCAATTTATTTGAATTTGAGGCTAGATTTCAAATCGATTTTCAGGAAATTTTTCTTCTGCTTCCTGATTCAAGAACGAGTGAGTAGATTCAGAGAGTATAATGCGCATGAAATGAAATATTTATTTAGTCCAAATCTCTTTGTCCTATTTTTCCGTTGAATACAATTTATTAAATTCGCTGCATACCTCTCTTCATCTCTCATAATAACGAGAGGAGAAGATAATAAGGTGGTTTGCAACAATAGCTTCTATTCCATAGTAGAGTCACTATCGAAACTACTTTACACTCGAATTTAATAACACGGAATGTTAATGACGGCTTTTCAGCTCTGTGTTATTATCATGTTACATAACACGGATGGAAGAACTAAGAACATGCTCAGTTCATAATTGAACTAATTTATGAGGGTATCTTTGAACTACAAGAAACATTTTCTGTTATATAGTAGACACGTCTATTCACAATAGACGATATCCAAACAAACCAAATACAGAAGCTTGGCAATGAGAGATAAACTCACTCTTTGAGATAACTACATTATGAGTTAAGTTGGAAATAATTACTTCCAAATTACATTAACCCGTTATTCGGGAACCTTTCAACTGTTAATTGAAAATGAATACGACTACAATTAATTAGATATGCAGAAACAATTCACTCAAAGCAATGAGAGTTGGTTTTTGTTTGTCTGAGGGAGGATTGTACTTTGGAAACACCTCGTCATTATCTTTCGTTTTAGTGGATGTGAATTTGGTATAATTAGTATTTGCTTTCGTAGGTATTGGAACTGCGAAGGCTGAACCATTGATTATTTTTGTTGTCTGATAAGTTAACTGCTAATATACAGGGTTAGGCAAAAGAACCGGTACGGCTAATTATCTCAGTTATTTACTGAGCGATTTTTTTGAAAATTAGTATTCTTATATTGTGAAGTATAAAGAATTCAGTGTTAATATTTTGTGCGTAGCGGAAATGACCAAAAAATATTAATTTCAAGTATAACACCCTATATGTTTATTTATTCTTAGATTCAGAGGAAAAGGCTTCCTCAGAAATAATCAAGAAAAATGCTTTTCTCCAATGTGGTGTTTATAAAAAATCAAAATGACAATAATTATTGTCAAGTATTTATTGAAGTTTTGATTTTTGCACGAACGAGAGAAATTTTTTTATTGAAACTACAGCAAGTGTTGAAAATGAGTTCCAATCACAATAACTCAATCGATCACTGAAATTTGAAATTTGCCTTAACGCCTTTTGGAATTAGATTGGCAGGTCGTTCTCTATAAACTCGGCATTTCAAGTGGCCCCATAAAAAAAGTCCAGATGCCATAGATCAGGTGACCGCGGGGGCCAATCGATAGGACCTCTTCTATCGGTCCATCTTTCTGGAAATACTTCATCCAGATAATTTCGAACATCAAACGCGAAGTGTGGAGGAGCTCCATCTTGTTGGAACCATACAATATCAGCTGGGATTAACGGATTATTTAAATTTGGAAATGAAGCTGTTATGGCTGGCAAAAATTTCATTTCTTAATAATTCCTAATAAAGCTCTCCATTTAAATTCAATTTTATAAAAAATGGACCAACTATGTAGTCACCGATAATACCGGCCCAAACATTCAATTTTTGTGGATGTTGTGTATGAACCCAATGTGGGTTGTTTCTCGACTAAATACAGCAATTATGCCTATTCACTGTACCGTTGACGTAGAACGTAGCTTCATCCGAGAATACGATTTTATTCAAGAAATCCAACCATAATCATTTCCAAGTTGGTCCAAGTGTTCAGTAAGCTCATGGACGAAATGGATTTTATATGGCTTCATTTTTTCTGTTTTCAGTATCCTACAAACTGACCTCTGAGAAATATTATGATTCCAGGCTAGTTTATTGGTAGAAATCTGACAATTTTCCTGAATTGCCAGTAAAATGTCCATCTTTGTTTCATCGTCAGTGGCAGACTTAGGGCGTCCTGCTCTGGAAATAGCTTTCACTTGTCGACTGACTTCTTATCGCTGAATAGTTCTGCATACTGTAGATTTACTAATTTGATGATCTGGGTGAATAGTATTTAACAGACTGCGAACTTCTTGGTAAGATGGTTGTCTGTCACAATATCCGCCCATCATGAAAACCTTGATCAGTTCTGCTTCACTGAGCTTGAATACCATTATAAGGAATTGAAGTGCAAAAATCTAAACTTCAACAAATACTTGACATTATTTGTCAACGTGTCCCGTCGATTATTAATCCAAAAGTAATTTGATTTAGGTGATGAAATTTTCATCATTTTAATTTTTTATGAAGTCGACATTGAACGGAAATGTTTTTGTTGTTTGTTTCTAAGGAGGTTTTCTTCTTTGAATCTAAAATAAATAAAAATATAGAATGTTACATTTGAAATTGCATTTTTAGGTCATTTCCGGCTACACAGGAAACATTGACGAGCACAAATTATCAACACTGAATTCTTTATGTTTAGCAATGTAGTAATACAAATTTTAAAAACTGAGATGATTAACCGTTCCAGTACTTTTGTCTTATCCCGTATATAGGGTGTAAATAAATATGCGCGAAAGATTTCGCGAGGTTCGCAAACGCTTTGTTACCGAACTACAGGGGTTGAAATCTTCAGATTCTTTCAGTTTTTCTCTTATGATTTTAACAAGTTTTCAAATACTCGGTTCAGATTAGGCACATAAGTGCCTTTTCAAAATCTACCTAAATTATAAAAGAAATAATTATGAAAATCTACAGAGTGAAATTTTTCAGAGGTCACGAGTTGTTTGTACCCTACAACATTTTTCAGTACCTCCGGTTAATTTAGAATTTTCTTAAAAATATTTTCAATTAATTTTTGATATTTTTCATACTTGCATTTCCGCTGTATGTGTCACAGTTTTTTTGTAAAGAATCCATCAATTTAATGTGTTTCCATGAAAACAAGGTGTAATGGAAGCGATCATGATAAGTGATGAAAATGAACTCCTTCAGCCATTACACAGAAGTCTGGACATCGACATATAGATCCTTGCATCCGATTGAAGATCCAAGGAGCCTTTTGAATGACTCTACAGGAAATATATTGCGATGTTTCAAGTCTTCTACATCTACAGGAGTCCTTCAGACCAATGTTTTCGAATGTCCCCTAGTAGAGAAGTCTATTGGATTCAAATCAGATGAACGAGTTGACTAAAATTAGGGTCCATTTCGGCTTATCCAGAGATCTATTTATGATTTGTTCAAATGTTGATGTGCTTTTATACTAAAATGAGCAGGAGTGCCATTGTACATATATCACGTTTCCGCTCTGTCACCTGGAGGAGTAGAATCATGTAGATCTTGCAGCTTTTCGGTAAAAATTGAGGTATTGTCAAATAAGGTACATTAGAACACCCGAAACTCAAAATGATTCTTTAAATATAATTTCATTTCCAAATTCATTAAATTCTCGTAAGCCTAAACTCTCTTTCTTGTAAATTACACAAGTATCAAAATTGTTATTTTAAATTATAATTACACTTGTCGATCGAGTATCAAGCGGTAATGATCCGACACCTAGATTCACTGTGGGAACAGATAAAACTGAAGCAAGTTTACTTATGATATGAGGAAAGGAGGAAAAGAAAGTTTACGGAGAACATAAAAGGCCTATTCCATCAAAGGAGTGGCATGATTAGAGAATTTGGGCATTTAGTCGAGGAAACGAAGCACTAAAACCACTAAAACTACCAATTTTTCCTAGTTTCAATCTCTATGAAACTTTTTGCATTCGTTTTGAAAAAGCATCAGAAAAGTTTGTATAAAATCGAAAGTGGTAATATGAAAATTGTGTTCGCTGTATAAGAAAAATGCATTTTCCAAAGTGCATATAATATGAAAAATTTTTAACTCGGAAAATATTGACAGAAATGAGTTCCAATTTGTTCCTCGGGGGTTTTCGAGGTCGCTGAACACGATCATATTCGTGTTGGTCCTCGAGCTATAGGATGCACCTCATCTCCTGAAATTCTATGTGATTATTATTCGAAATCAATATAAAATCATAACTCGTGGGTTTGTGGGGTTTCTGTTATAATATAATATTCCGTTGATAAATACTCTTAGAATATTCAATTGACGAGGCTTTTACGTGATAGAAATACATTTTCACAAATATAAGTAAACAATGATTTCTTCTAAAATATATTATTAAATGCTCGACGTGTTTCGATACACAGTATATTTATCAAGAGCGAAAGAATACTACAAATGTATCTCACTAACAAATTTTTATATACTAAAGAGGCAATCCACTCAAAGCTATCCCTACTTGAACTAATGTTCAGGAAATAAATTTAATGAGGGTAAGTTATTTATGTCTACCTGATCATTAAGAATTTCCGGTGAATACCTAAATCTGTTAATTTCAAGTACTTCCAGAAGGATGAGTTTTATACCTCTTTTCTCAGAATGTAGGATATTAAATTCTGAATTGAAAGAGTGACCATTTTCCCTAAGATGATATGATTAATTTGAATCGGTTTTTCCATTGATGCGTTTTTTGTTCAGAGATTCAATCCAATCTATAAACACCTGATTTATTTTCTTTATTAATTGCAGATTTATAATTCCTGATAAATGAACCTAAATTTGTTGATGTTTTGAACGCTATATTCAAATTTGAATTTTGAGAAGGATTTCACATTATTGCTAATATTGCCTATATATGTTAAATTATTGAATTTCTTGTCTTGGTGTTCACCGATTGGATATATCTTTTGTAAAGCTAATTTTTTTTTCTTATGTAATATGCTGCTAACTAAATTTGCATCATAACCATTATTTATGGTTTTATCAAATTCAATCCTTTGAAATAATTATCATTAGACATTGGTGTGTTCAGGAGTCTATGTATATAGCTATTAAATGCTGCATTTTTATGTTGGTAAGGATGTGCCGGTGTATATTGAATTGTGATATCTGTATGAGAAGGCTTACAAATAAAATAAAAATTATATAATAAACAACAGGTTTCAAACTGGTGTTTATTATTTGATTTTGTTATTGTTAGGTCTAGGAAATTGAACGGATTGTTCTGTTCTGTTTCATCAACAACCTGCACCCAAAAATAAAATTCACTTCTGAAATAGAACAGAACAATTCGATCAAATTCCTAGACCTACCAATAACAAGATCAAATAATAAACACCAGTTTTCAATTTTTCATAAGCCTTCTCATACAGAAATCACAATCCATTATACATCGGCACATCCTTACCAAAATGAAGCATTTAATAGCTATATACATAGACTCTTGAACACACCGATGTCTGATGATAATTATTTCAAAGAATTGAATTTGATAAAACAGTTCGCAATAAATAATGGTAATGATGCAAATTTAGTTAGCAGCATATTACATAAGAAAAAATAAAAATTAGCTTTACAACAGATATATCCAATCGGTAAACACCAAGACAAGAAATTCAATAGTTTAACATATATAGGCAATATTAGCAATAATTTGAAATCCTTCTTAAAATTAAAATTTAAATAAAGCGTTCAAAACTTCAACAAATTTGGGTTCATTTATCAGGAATTATAAATCTTCAATAATTAAAGAAAATGAATCAGGTGTTTATAGATTGGATTGTGCAGATTGCATTTGTTTTTATATAGGTACAACAGGAAGAAATTTTAATGTTAGAATCTATGGACATAAACGCAGTGTCATCAATGGAAAAACCGATTCAAATTATTCAAATCATCTTAGGAAAATGATCACCCTTTCAATTCAGAATTTAATATCCAACATTCTGAGAATAGAGGTGTAAACTCAACCTTCTGGAAGTACTTTAAATTAACAGATTTAGGTATTCACTGGAAATTTTTAATGATCAGGTAGACATAAATAACTCACCCTCATTAAATTTATATCCTAAACATAAGTTCAAGTACGGATAGCTGTGAGTGGATTGCCTTTTTAGTATATATAAAAATTTGTCAGTAAGATATATTTGTAGTATGATGAAGATACTTTGTATCGAAACGCGTCGAGCATTTGATAATATATTTTAGTAGAAATCATCGATTATTTGTAATTGTGAATCTTAGAATTCCTCAAGCAACTTTACATAAAAATTAAAAAGTACCGAATGAATGTGGACCATCAAGTATTCAGTGGGCTGAAGCGTATCGATACAGAATGTTTCTTAACCGTTATAAAAAATTATCGATTGCCAAAATTTTGTCAACGGAAGATGCTTTCACACAACATCTGAAAAGAGTTTATTTACAAGCCCAGACTTGGTTGTACGGAGAAGGAGTTTTAAATGTTACAGACTGGGGATGGGAGCTCAAAGAAAACTCCTATCATCCAGTGAAGATGACACAGCTTCCTGGTCTACCAAGTGTCATGAGCTTAATATTTTGCAGTTGCAAATAAGACTGTGGCACCTCATTTGAATGTTGGAAAAATGGCTTAGTTTGCAATTTGGCATGCAAAAATTGTGCTGGATCCAATTGCACGAATATGGAAACCTTTGAAGAAAATCAATCTGATGCAGAAGAGTATGAAGAATAATCAAGTCTGAATGATACGACTATTTGTTAACCATATTTTTTTAATTAATGAAAAATTTTTTTGTATTTTTACTCAAGAAATCATATTTCAACTATTATTTGATACCACACTTTCGTAAAAACCTCAAATATTGATTTAGAATAATAATACGACCATTGCCGTTCTCATATTCGTGTTCAGTGAGCTCGAAAACTCCCTAGTAATGACTTTCGACTAATTTCAAATGAAAATAACATAAAACTCTAGGAGACGAGGTGCACCCTGGGCACCAGGTAGCTCGAGTACCATCGCGGTTATCATATTCGTGTTCAGCGACCTCGAAAACCCCCGAGTAACAAATTGGAACTCATTTCTGTCGATATTTTCAGAGTTGCAAATTTTTCATATTATATGCACTTTGGAAAATGCATCTTTCTCACGCAGAAAATTCAATTTTCATATTACCACTCCCGATTAAGTTCACAAACTTTTCTGATGCGTTTTCAAAAAGAACGCAAAAAGTTTCATAGCGATTGATCTTGCTAGGAAAAATTGGTAGGTTCAATGATTCGTTTCCTCGACTAGTTCGTGAACTAGTGTATAAGTGAATTAATGAATTGATCAGTATCCAATTAGTATTCTATCAGTATTCATTCTAGTTTTCTTCAGTTGAATCATTTAATTAAGTTAATATAATAAGTAAGATTTTTATTAGTATACAGAGAAATAATGAAGCCCTCAAATCTATTAAGGTAATTTATTCGATTTCAACCCTAATATAGCTTTCATAATTTATATTGATATTTATATCACTATTTTTTGTCATGATCTATTTTGTACTTGTAAATTGAAAATAATGAAAGCATTTATTTTTCACTGACTTCTTTCATTATTTGGTCCACGGCGGAATTACCCCCTAAAATATGATCCCCATAATTTGAGTCTTCACTAATAGTGTGTTGACAGTAAGAATCTTGATTCAATCGAGGCGGAAAGAAATGTGGATGAATTAGGTGATCTCCAATCATTCCAATCCACACGTTCAAAGAATATTGTTCCTAGTGATGAGCTACAACGAAATCAAGTGGGTGTTGTGGTTTTTAATAATGCCATCTCTCGAAAAACTTGCTTCATCTGTGAATGAAATACACTCCAGAAATTCAGGTTGTCTAATCATATCTAGCATTCGAAGCGAAAATGCAAGACGGTTAGGAAACTCACGAGGTAACAGTTCCTGGACTCGTTGTACATGAAATGGATATAACAGCATCAGCCCAACATGTTGCTGTGAAAGAAATTTCCTAGTGCTGCTATCGGTTAGCTCGTCAATTGAATTAGGTGTAATTCTGGTGTTCTGGTATCTCGGTGGGGACCACAATCATGTTTTCTAATTTAAAAGCTAAATGTTTCTCGGAGTTACAGATGAAGCTGTCTAAACAAAGTATGATGATGAGCAACACTTTGAGAGTCCATTTCAGCATATCTGCTGTTAGAGAGGCAGTAGACGAAATGAATGTCGTCCGAACTGCGTTTGAATAAATCTACATCTTAATGAAAATTCGAAAGAGTCGCTGCAACTATCACTGCCTGTCCGCAAAACATCAACGAAAGTAAATTAATAATGATTAATTTAGAGTCGTAAATGAAATAAATCAACATGATAGCCCTCTACTAGTGAAAAAAATCACCGAACGATTATTATTTTTCCACCGTACACATGAAATTGATCAATGTTTCACTCAAAAACAGTGGCAGATAGGTAAAACATACAGCTGATGAAAACAATTGAAAATTAAATGAGAATTCGTAACAAAAAATTTCAAATTGCTTGAGGCGTACAGGAAAAAATTTGGGGGGTAGAAAGAACACGTGACCTCTAAAAAATATATCACCCTGTAGATTTTCATAATTGTTTCTTTGATCTGATTATGTAGATTTTGAAAAGGCACCTAAGTGCTGAATTTGAACTGAGTATCTGAAAAACTGTAATAATCATAGGAAATAAACTGGAAAAATCAGAAAATACCCTGTATTTCGGTAACGAAGCGTTTGTGGACGAATGTTCATTTGAATTTTTCGTTATAAAATAGCTTGGGGAATCACCTCGTGAAATCTTAGCACTTATTCATTCACATCCTGTATATTAAGAAAATTAAATAGGAACGATGCAAGATGAACTTTACAATTTTTCCACATTAAACTACTTCAAAGAGTTTATAAACTAAACCAGCCTTCCAAACTGTGTCATATGCCGGAGAGAGATCTACAAATACAGCGCCTATTTTAAGTTTACCCTGAAATCCTGTCTCAATGAAAGTTGATAAACTTAAAACCTGATCAGAACAATTCCAGTTTTTTCGAAAACTTACCTGAGAAGTGGACAGAGCTCTGTCAATGATTGGTTCTAACCTCTGATAAAGAAGTCTTTCTAAAATTTTGAAAGAAACAGAAAGTAAACTGATAGGTCGATAATTACTAGGAAGTTCTGGATTTTTCCCAGGTTTGAGAATGGCAATAACTTCAGCCTTTCTAAATTCAGCGGGTATACTACCTGAGCTGAGTATGTCCTTGTAAAAGGATAGTAACCACTTTTCAGCGTAATTTCCTAGATGTTCAAAAACTTCAGGGAAAATGCCATCAAATCCTGGAGCTTTACGAACTTCAGTAGATTTTATTGCAGATTTGAGCTCTCCTTCCTCAAAAAGAATTCCCAAGTATTTCCAAGTAAAAAAAGTTCTAATACAAAATTAAACAGCATAACTTATATTGGTAATCCTAGTCTAAAATTAAAATCATTCATCTCGCATTATAATTTTAATATAGCATTCCGAACTGATAATTCTTTAGGCCGACATATCAAAACTTCAAATCCAAAAATGGATAAAGGTAAATCCGGTGTTTATAAACTGGCCTGAGGGGATTGTAATAAAATTCATATTGGTAGAACTTCAGAAATTTCAAAGTTAAATTATCCGAGCACAAACGTAGTTTTAATTATCATAAATCAGATTCACATTATTCTAATCACTTTAATGATAATTTCAAAATTTTACACAATGAAAATAATAGACAAAAACTCAATCTATTGCAAATTTTAGAGATCAAGAAAGAAAACAATGCAGGTAGATTACCAAATAGTTAATTAGATCTAAATCCTTCTCCTTTACTCAATCTTTTCAACTCATAAAGTTAGCAAATCCGATGGGTTTTTCAATACATCCCTTGTACTTGTACCTATTGTAATATTAAGTAGGAAATAAGACTTATATATAAGGAATAACTCTGTTCATTAGTTTGTATCTATCTGAGGAAGCCACAGTGTGGTGAAATCGGTCATAGTTTTGTTAATATAGTGAAAATCTAAATAGCATAGTTTTATTTCATTGAAACTAATTATTGTGTTCGTTTTCCTAACAGGAAGCGGTTAGGAAACTCACGAGGTAACAGTTCCTGGACTCGTTGTACATGAAATGGATATAACAGCTTCAGCCCAACATGTTGCTGTAAAAGAAATTTCCTAGTGCTGGTATCGGTTAGCTCGTCAATTAAATTAGGTACAACCTCTTGTAATTCTGGTGTTCTAGTATCTCGGTGGGGACCACATTCATGTTTTCTAATTTAAAAGCTACATGTTTCTCGGAGTTACAGATGAAGCTGTCTAAACAAAGTATGATGATGAACAACACTTTGAGAGTCCATTTCAGCATATCTGCTGTTAGAGAGGCTGTAGACGCAATGAATGTCGGCCAGTTCTGCGTTTGAATAAATCTACATCTCAATGAAAATTCGAAAGAGTCGCTGCAACTATCACTGCCTGTCCGCAAAACATCAACGAAAGAAAATTAATAATGATTAATTTAGAGTCGTAAATGAAATAAATCAACATGATAGCCCTCTACTAGTGAAAAAAATCACCGAACGATTATTATTTTTCCACCGTACACATGAAATTGATCAATTTTTCACTCAAAAACAGTGGCAGATAAGTAAAACATACAGCTGATGAAAACAATTGAAAATTAAATGAGAATTCATAACAAAAAATTTCAAATTGCTTGAGGCGTACAGGAAAAAATTTGGGGGGTTAGAAAGAACACGTGACCTTTAAAAAAATATATCACCCTGTATAGTTTCATAATTGTTTCTTTGATCTGATTATGTAGATTTAGAAAAGGCACCTGAGTGCTGAATTTGAACTGAGTATCTGAAAAACTATAATAATCATAGGAAATAAACTGGAAAAATCAGAAAATACCCTGTATTTTGGTAACGAAGCGTTTGTGGACGAATGTTCATTTGAATTTTTCGTTATAAAATAGCTTGGGGAATCACCTCGTGAAATCTCAGCACTTATTCATTCACATCCTGTATATTAAGAAAATTAAATAGGAACGATGCAAGATGAACTTTACAATTTTTTCACATTAAACTACTTCAGAGAGTTTATGAACTAAACCAGCCTTCCAAACTGTGTCATATGCCGGAGAGAGATCTACAAATACAGCGCCTATTTTAAGTTTACCCTGAAATCCTGTCTCAATGAAAGTGGATAAACCTAAAACCTGATCAGAACAATTCCAGTTTTTTCGAAAACCTACCTGAGAAGTGGACAGAGCTCTGTCAATGATTGGTTCTAACCTCTGATAAAGAAGTCTTTCTAAAATTTTGAAAGAAACAGAAAGTAAACTGATAGGTCGATAACTACTAGGAAGTACTGGATTTTTCCCAGGTTTGAGAATGGCAATAACTTTAGCCTTTCCAAATTCAGCGGGTATACTACCTGAGCTGAGTATGTCCTTGTAAAAGGATAGTAACCACTTTTTAGCGTAATTTTCTAGATGTTTAAAAAATTCAGGGAAAATGCCATCAAATCCTGGAGCTTTACGAACTTTAGTAGATTTCATTGCTGATTTGAGCTCTCCTTCCTCAAAAAGAATTCCTAAGTATTTCCAAGTAAAAAAAGTTCTAACACAAAATAAAACAGCTACACTTATATTGGCAATCCTAGTCTAAAATTAAAATCATTCCTCTCGCATTATAATTTAAATATAGCATTTCGTACTGATAATTCTTTAGGCCGACATATCAAAAACTTCAAATCTAAAATTGATAAAGGTAAATCCGCTGTTTATAAACTGGCCTGAGGGGATTGTAATAAAATTCATATTGGTAGAACTTCAGAAATTTCAAAGTTAGATTATCCGAGCACAAACGTAGTTTTAATTATCATAAATCAGTTTCACATTATTTTAATCACTTTAATGATAATTTCAAAATTTTTCACAATGAAAATAATAGACAAAAACTCAATATATTGGAAATTTTAGAGATCAAGAAAGAAAACAATTCAGGTAGGTTACTTTATAGTCAATTAGATCTAAATCCTTCTCCTTTACTCAATCTTTTCAACTCATGAAGTAAGCAAATCCGATGGGTTTTCCAACACACCCCTTGTACTTGTACCTATTGTAATATTAAGTAGGAAATAAAACTTATATATAAGGAATAACTCTGTTCATTAGTTTGTATCTATCTGAGGAAGCCACAGTGTGGTGAAATCGGTCATAGTTTTGTTTGTTTGTTTGTTTTTCCTTTAACGTGCTCTATTTCTGCCTTTCGGCTAATGACACGCCGGGGAATTCTGTCACCTCACTAACCCGGGAATTTTGCCGAACCCCTCTCGTGTCGAGGGAAGGGATCTTTAATGTCCAACACATCTGTGTTAGACAGGACCGACAGCTTTACATCTCCTCCGAAAGATGAACACTCAAGCGATTCCCAGAATCCGAAAAATCGCACCGACTTTGTGGGGATTGAACCCAGGTAACTCTGCGTAGGAGACGAGCATCATATCCCATACGCCACCGAGCCGGCATAGTTTTGTTAATAAAGTGAAAATCTAAATAGCATAGTTTTATTTCATTGAATCTAATTATTGTGTTCGTTTTCCTGACAGGAAGCAACCTTATAGATCTATATTCCAAAGAATGAAACAGAGTCTCACAAATACTGGCTTTTCAAAACACTTGGAGAAAAAAGTTACAATAAACTATATAATAAAGAAGTTACTATGGAATCCTTCAATTTCATATATGTAGGTACCTTGAAGTAGATAGTGCGATAACAAAATCCAAGATTTTGTGAATCTTCAGAAAAAATAAGTTTCAACCTTATGAGACGAGGAACTCCCAGTTTCTACGGCTAGGGGATTATGAGCAATGTCGGGGGTTTATTAGATGAGGATTAGTATATTTCCAGAATGACGGTGCGTTATAATACCATACAATAAATGTCCCAAAACTTTTAACCAATATTTCGGTGAAGGAAAGGAGGGGACCAGTGATATTGCCTCCTAATTCACCAGATTGAACCTTGTCAGATTCTTTCTCTGGGTTTGAATCTAGGATTTTCCACATAGGCAAACTCATAATGATGGACAAAAGTTGAAATGAATCTTTAAAATTGGTTTGGCTTCATTGACCAAAATGCAAAATCAAAATGTATACAGAAGCGTTCCTAGATGATGCAGTTGTAGCATTTTGGAGAGAGTCAACCTATTGGAGTATTTAAATTTGTTTTTATTTGTGTGTTTTTTAAACAGGACTGCCAATACTTCGTTACCGATTTAGAGGGTGTTAAAGTTTACACGAAAGATGCAGTTAGGGTTGAATTTTCGTGAACCGCTTGAGATATTCAGGTAATATTTCGAGGGTGTCCAAAACATTAAAACCCATAATCTTCAATACGAAACAATTTTTAGGACTCACCATTTGCGCGCGTATGGGCACAACGCAGAATATTCTTAAAGAAAATATACTATTGTTTTCTTCAAATATGAGGAATATTTTTGGATTTTACAATCATTTGTCGAGAAAAATGCTCTAATGACATTTGTTTGTACGGCACCCAATTTTTCAGCAACAAAAATGTTGGAAAGTTTTCTAGGAGGCCTCGCAATTCCATTGATAATACCTGTTCCATGCTTTGTCATAGATGTGTTCAAAAATGATTAACGTCAGTGTCAATTAAGTGTTTCTGTTTTTTCAATTATTTTGAATTTACTAAATTTGACCGACATGCACTTCAGGGATGGACGTGCTGACGAAAATGCATTAGAAGCTCGACGGTTGTACATTGAAAGATTTCCAAACTGTATTTCTCCCGACAGAAAAATTTTTGAGAGCGTTCATCGGCGTCTATATGAAAAAGGCACATTGAAATGATATGGAGGGACAGGAAGGCCAAGGGAAGTAAAAACGATAGAGCTGGAAAAAGAGGTTCTTGCAATAATTCAAGACGATTCTGGTACAACCATTCGAAGAATTGATGACACCTAAAGCATCAGCTAATTATTCATTAAAATTTGTTGTATCTATTTCACCTAAACAAGTACAAGAACTTCTTATTACCGATTTTCCCGCTCGTATTGCGTATTGTCGTCGGCTTTTGCATAAATTGATTCAAATTCTTTGATTTCTTATGCTGATTCTGTTCACTGCTGAAGCTGAAGTTTTTCAAAAAATTAGATTAGAAATTTTCATGATCATATGGGGTAAGGAGAAAATCCAGATCGAACATATGAAGATCGATTTCAACATCAGTTCTCGTTTAACATTTGGATCCTCTTATCGGCTTTGTGGGTGACTGCCTAATTGGAACAGGGAAACTTACAGGAAAGGTGTACCGCCACTTTTTGGAATACGCGCTTCCAGAATTTTTAGAGGATGCACCTTTGACAATAAGACAAACGATATAGTTTATGCACAGGGTAAACCTCAATTTTGGTCTGCACGGTCCCCAGACGTGAACACCCTCCATTTCTTCGTGTGGGGTCATTTCAAGTCATTGGTTTACCCTGTTCCCGTGGCAAATGTTGAGGATTTAAGAAATAGAATCATTGCTGGGTGCAACTCGATAAGAACAGATTCTGATATTTTTGAAAGAGTTCCGCCCATCAATAGGACTGAAATCTTGCATTCCAGCTGAATGGGGTCACTTTGAACAGCTTTTGTAATTTTCTAAGAGTTTTTGGTGATACTCAAAAGTCTCTGTTTATTCCTTGAATAAAACATTTGATTCTCAAACATAAGTTATTGAATGATAAAAAGAAATACTTCACGATGGTTCTTTTAATCGAAGACTACGTGTGGTACAATTGAATGTATGGACTTTCTTTTCTTATTCTTTTCAAAATTTTTTTTACTGAGAAACTTGGCGTCGTACAAAAAATGTTAGGTTCTTTGGAAGATAATTGAAAACTTCAAAAATGTTTTTTATTTTCAAAACAAACAGTAGCGTCCATGTGTTTTCCATTACAATAACCTGCGTTGTGCCCATAGGCACGCCTATGCTGGTCCAAAATGTTGTTTCGTTCCGAAAATTATGCGTCTTTGAAAGTTTTCGATGCCCTTCGATTTGCCTCAATATCTCAAGTGGTTTATGAAGAATTTCAAATTTAACTGCATCTCTCGATCGAACTTAAAAATGTTTATATGAATATTTTCATGAAATGACTTCAGTAATCAGCTTCATGAATATTACCGTATCTTTTTAAAACAACCTGTATTTATGAGTATATTCTTAAACTTACGAACGGGTGGTGATTTCGCGTTCTAGGGGTAATAATCCTAGGAGAAAAATCGAAATCCACGGAAATTTCATCACGAAGACGGAAGGAATAAGTAGTATTTCTCATGAAATTTACATGATGAAAATATCTACTCAAAAGAATGAATCCGTGTTTGTAAAATGAAGAATATTTCATTTTATTTTCTTTGCTCACTTAATGCAGTTGGTATGAAGTACACAAGTAGATATATAAGTAACTTCAAGTGAAGATGCAAAGTGTTCTGAAAACTCAGAGCGGTATACAGGGTGTTACATAACAGTATGTTACAACTTTAGCGAGTATATCTACGTGCAATTTTAGGAAAAAGAGTTCATATAAAGATAGGTCCGCAAAAGTTTTTATGGAGCTACCGTGTGTCGTTATTTCCGGAAAAAATTGGTTTTTTCATCAAAACTTCTGCAGCTTTTGAGATATTCAGCCCAAATTTGGAATGCAAGCAATATTTTACAGCTCCCACCATTAAACGTCCTAAATTTCAACTAGAACCTACAAGGTGTTTTCTTTTCCGGAGCTATGTCTTCTTTTGCCCTTTCAAACATTTTTGCAGTACGCCATTGATCAGCGTGCAATCAATTTTTGTCATCTTCGTTCAATTTAAAAACTTTTTTGACACTTGTTTTTCGTATCTCCGACTAATCTCGAGTAAAAATTTGTTAAACGATTGTATGCATTCGCCGAATTGAAAGCACTTCTACATAGAAAAATGACTACTTGGCTTTGATTTTTGTCATTTATTTATTCATTTTGACACTTGCTAAAGTTTAACCAGTGTCTGTTCGAATTATTCAATGAATTAACGATTAGTTTCGAGACTTTTGAAGTTGTTGCTGTAAGAAAAATGGCTTATTTTACTAACGCCGAATCGGCTGATATCCATTACATGTACGGTTTGGCTGACGGAAACACAACAGAAGCTAGGCGATTATATCAGGTGCGCTTTCCAAATCGCCAGACAGGCGAACATTTTCAAATATCCACAGAAGGTTGAGGGAAACTGGTATTTATACTACAAATAATCATTTACAAGATGCAACACAAACTATGAGAACACCAGATATTGAGGAAGCAGTTTTGAATTGTATTGATTTGAATCCTCATGTAAGTTCAAGAAAAATTGGAAATCAGTTGAATATTTTACATGTTCTAGTTTGGTCAATTCTACACGACTTTTTATTGTACGCGTTTCATATTGGAAACGCGTCACAACTCTACTTCCTCGAGTATTTTTTTCAAGACTTAATTTCTGCCGATGGTTCTTAGACAAAATTAGAGAAAATGCTAATTTTGATAGTAAAATAATGCTCACCGACGAAGCTAGCTTTCCTAGAACTGTTATCACAAATTTTCACAATAATCATTATTGGGCTGAAGAAAACCCCCATTTGATTGAAGAATCTCATCATAAAGAACAATTTTCACTAAGTGTTTCGGTCCGAAATTATTTAATCGGCAATTTTTTTTGCCTAACAGACTAAACGGTACCGCTTATCGGCAATTTCTTGAGGAGGGGTTACATTTATTACTCGAGAATGTGCCACTTTTGGTGAGAAACACAATGTGGTTCATGCAAGACGGGGCACCAGTACATTTCAGTGGAGAAGCTAGGGAATAATTGAATAATACATTCAACAACCAATGGATAGGTCGGGGTGGGCCAGAGCCATGGCCTCCTAGGTCCCCATACTGAAATAATTTAGACTTTTTCTCAAGGGGACATCTCAAAAGTTTATTTTATACCACTCCAGTGAACATTGTAGAAGACTTGAGACTTCGAATAATAATGTCCTGTGACAAGATAAGAAGTACTACAGGAATATTTCAAAAAGTGCGTGAAAATATGCGAATAAGGACAGAGGCCTATATTCTTGCCGGTGGGGACACTTCCAGCAATTTATTTAGTTTTTAATTGTTCTTTTTTTAGTTTGATATTGAATAAGTATAAGTATAAGTAGAGTCTCAGAAGACGAGCTATCAGAATAAAAGCAAATTCTGGGCATACCTATCGAGTATTTCTATTATCTTTTTTTATTAAGCCAATAACATACAATTCAAATAATTATAATTCACTAATTTTTCACTCGAAAACGGTTGGAGATAAGAATTGCAGATGTCAAAAAATTTTCTAAATGGATCGAGGATGACGAGAATTGTTTGAACTCGATCAGTGCCGTACTTCAAAAAAGTTTGAAAGGGAAAAAATGGACATGGCTTCGTAAAAGAAAACACATTTTAATTAAAATCTAGGACGTGTAATGATGGAGGCTGTAAGAAATAGCTTGCATTCCAAGTTTGGGCTGGATATCTCAAAAACTGTAGGAGGTTTGAAGAAAGGAACAATTCCGGAAATTTCCATACCCAGTACCTCTGTAACGAAGCTTTTGTGGACCTATGTTTATATGAACTTTTTTTCTTAAAATTGCACGTAGATGTACCTCCTCAAGTTGTGACATTCTATTATGTTACACCCTGTATAATTAATTAAAAGGATGAGAAAACATTTATTCAAGAAGAAATGGACAGTACCAAATAGGCAGAAGACTGCCAAACACAACGACGATTACAATCAGTTTAGTACTCTCAAGAACTGTAAATATTGAAATATTCGGTAGAACATCGAGTTATCATCAAATAAATGCTTTAAAGAGGATGAAACAACTAACCCATCATTCAAATAATGATCGTTTTTCAATATATTATGAATGTATAAACAGTTGAACGGTTTTGAGGGGCTTCCTACAATCTTTTAACCAACAGCTTAAGCTCTAAATCTCGACTGATCTGATGCTTAACATGATGGGCTGTATAAAATAAACTTGTTCAATCTATTCCGGATTTGATTGAAAGAGTAATTAATCAATTTACTGCTGAAAAAATCAGAAGTACCTTAGCTGCTTATGCTTCTACCTTTATCCAGAACTGAGTTACAGGGAAAATGCCTCAAGAAGCACTGAAAAAATGAACGTACGACTGTACTTTCCCTCTGCTTGATTAGGCGAGGGCACTCAGGAAATTAAAGAAAATATGATCTTCTCGAAATGAAAAAATCGGTTTTCAATTAGAATGATTCATTTTATAGTGTGCAAATCTGAAACCCATTTTTACAGTATTCTTCTATGTTTCAAGGGGCAGACTTCTTCAGAATTGGTCTCAGTTTGATTGAAATATTGGTTGTATCTACTGTAGTAAGTGCGTCAAATAATGACAACCTTTTTATTATTTTATTATTACTATTAAATATAATGGAGCGCTGAGGAGTAAGTCCTTTAAATGCCCAAGGTGTTTTCTTTTCCGGAGCAATGTCTTCTTTTGCCCTTTCAAACATTTTTGCAGTACGCCATTGATCAGCGTGCAATCAATTTTTGTCATCTTCGTTCAATTTAAAAACTTTTTTGACAATTGATTTTTCGTATCTCCGACTAATCTCGAGTAAAAATTTGTTAAACGATTGTATGCATTCGCCGAATTGAAGCACTTCTACATAGGAAAATGACTACTTGGCTTTGATTTTTGTCATTTATTTATTCATTTTGACACTTGATAAAGTTTAACCAGTGTCTGTTCGAAGTATTCAATGAACTAACGATTAGTTTCGAGACTTTTGAAGTTGTTGCTGTAAGAAAATGGCTTATTTTACTAACGCCGAATCGACTGATATCCATTACATGTACGATTTGGCTGACGGAAACACAACAGAAGCTAAGCGATTATATCAGGTGCGCTTTCCAAATCGCCAGACAGGCGAACATTTTCAAATATCCACAGAAGGTTGAGGGAAACTGGTATTTATACTACAAATAATCATTTACAAGATGCAACACAAACTATGAGAACACCAGATATTGAGGAAGCAGTTTTGAATTGTATTGATTTGAATCCTCATGTGAGTCCAAGAAAAATTGGAAATCAGTTGAATATTTTACATGTTCTAGTTTGGTCAATTCTACACGACTTTTTGTTGTACGCGTTTCATATTGGAAACGCGTCCCAACTCTACTTCCTCGAGAATTTCCTTCAAGACTTAATTTCTGCCGATGGTTCTTAGACTAAATTAGAGAAAATGCTAATTTTGATAGTAAAATAATGCTCACCGACGTAGCTAACCTTCCTAGAACTGTTATCACAAATTTTCACAATAATCATTATTGGGCTGAAGAAAACCCCATTTGATTGAATCTCATCATCAAGAACAATTCTCACTAAATGTCTCGGTCAGAAATTATTTAATCGGCCATTTTTTGCCTAACAGACTAAACGGTACCGGTTATCGGCAATTTCTTGAGGAGAGGTTACATTTATTGCTCGAGAATGTGCCACTTTTGGTGAGAAACATAATGTGGTTCATGCATGACGGGGTACCAGCCCATTTCAGGGGAGAAGCTAGGGAATAATTGAATAATACATTCAACAACCAATGGATAGGTCGGGTGGGCCAGAGCCATGGCCTCCTAGGTCCCCATACTGAAATAATTTAGACTTTTTCTTGATAGGACATCTCAAAAGTTTAGTTTATACCACTCCAGTGAACATTGCAGAAGACTTGAGACTTCGAATAATAACCTCCTGTGACAAGATAAGAAATACTACAGGAATATTTCAAAGAGTGCGTGAAAACATGCGAATAAGGACAGAGGCCTATATTCTTGCCGATGGAGGACACTTCCAGCAATTTATTTAGTTTTTAATTGTTCTTTTTTAGTTTGATATTGAATAAGTATAAGTTGAGTCTCAGAAGACGAGCTATCAAAATAAAAGCAAATTTTGGACATACATATCGAGTATTTCTATTATCTATTTTATTAAGCCAATAACATACAATTCAAATAATTCAAATTCACTAATTTTTACACGAAAACGGTTGAGTTAAGAAAAATTGCAGATGTCAATAAATTTTCTAAATGGATCGAGGATGACGAGAATTGGTTGAACGCGATCAGTGGCTTACTTCAAAAAAGTTTGAAAGGGCAAAAATGGACATGGCTTCGGAAAAGAAAACACCTTATGAATTTCAATTAAAATCTAGGACGTGTAATAATGGAGGCTGTAAAAATAGCTTGCATTCCAAGTTTGGGCTGGATATCTCAAAAACTGTAGGATTTTTGAAGAAAGAAACAATTTTTCCAGAAATTTCCACACCCAGTAGCTCTGTAACGAAGCTTTTGTGGACCTATGTTTATATGAACTTTTTTCTCAAAATTGCACGTAGATGTACCTCCTCAAGTTGTGACATTCTATTATGTAACACCCTGTATAATTAATTAAAAGTATGAGAAAACATTTATTCAAGAAGAAATGGACAGTACCAAATAGGCAGAAGACTGCCGAACACAATGACGATTACAATCAGTTTAGTACTCTCAAGAACTGTAAATATTGAAATATTCGGTAGAACATCGAGTTATCATCAAATAAATGCATTATAGAGGATGAAACAACTAACGCATCATTCAAATAATGATCGTTTTCAATATATTATGAATGTATAAACAGTTGAACGGTTTTCAATTAGAATGATTCATTTTATAGTGTGCAAATCTGAAACCCATTTTTACAGTATTCTTCTATGTTTCAAGGGCAGACTTCTTCAGAATTGGTCTTAGTTCGATTGAAATATTGGTTGTATCTACTGTAGTAAGTGTGTCAAATGATGACTAACTTTTTTTATTATTTTTATTATTATTATTAAATATAATGGAGCGCTGAGGAGTAAGTCCTTTAAATGCCCAAATACAAAACAAATTCTGAGAGCTACAACAACTAAGCTGAGCGAAAAAAAAAAGAAAAAATTAAATACATTCTAGACCCAGAAATTAATTATAACAAGTATGCTCATAAAGTAAAACAATACAAATACTAAAGTAGTTAGCGGAGAGTTCACGAGAAAAGAGCCTGATCGAGATCATTTTTGAAAATATTGATCGACGACGCGTCAACCACCTCATCCCTTAAACTATTCAAGACATCGAATACCCTATTACTGAAGAAATATTGCCTTTGCGTTGTTTTGACGAACTCTTTTTTTCAATTTCATTTGATGGCCTCGGGTATCAGAGCTGAGTGTGAATAAGCCTTCAAAGTGCGCGTAGTTAAATTTAATTATTCCAAATGTAAAGATTAGATCACCCCCGAACCTGCGCTGATTGAACGTCAAATGATTCGCGGCACTCAGACGTTCCTGGTACGTCGATCTTATACGCCCGTACGACAAATGTGTTGCTCGGCGTTTTACACCCTTCAATAAATCCCGATCGCGCAACAAAACTGGACACCAAGCTGGACCGGCGTATTCCATCAATGGCCGCACGTACGTTTTATAAACTTTGATGGACGCACGGAACGAAATCTCCGCGAAAGACCGACGAATAAGCAGCGAGTTAGCACATTTACACATCGCTTTTATGTGGTCCGACCAACACAGGTCACTAATAATGATCACCCCCAAATCGACATGCAATAAAATTCCTCGTAATGTTGAACCGCATGGGTTGTAGGATAGCTTTGGGTTGT
The DNA here is from genome assembly GCA_013387265.2 of Cryptolaemus montrouzieri. Taxonomy (NCBI): domain Eukaryota; kingdom Metazoa; phylum Arthropoda; class Insecta; order Coleoptera; family Coccinellidae; genus Cryptolaemus; species Cryptolaemus montrouzieri. The sequence goes on along the minus strand of JABFTP020000185.1, from coordinate 35,335,847 downwards.
TTTTCCTCATAATACTACACATTTCTCGATGTTAAAAGGATCAATCAATACACCACCTGCCAATGGAGATCAAGTCTTTCTGCCATGCTGACTCAACTGATTCGCATAAAGCTTGGCATCATCGGCAGGCTCTTTTGCTCTTGATATATAAAGTAAGATCACTCAAGTACAAAAGAAAGAGAAGGGGGCCGAGCACAGAGCCTTGAGGTACACCAATATTAACGGATTTTGGAGCAGAATATGAACTCCCAACTCTCACCAAGAATCGCCTACCGCTCAAATTGCTCTCAATCCAAAGCAACAGTCTCCCACTAACACCAAAGTGATCAATATCGTAAAGAAGCCGACGCGGCGCGGTGGTGTGCGATCATAAGCTCTTTCAAAGTCCAGGTAGATCACATCATTGGGCATTTTTGAGTCGAGGGATTTAAACCAGTCATTCACACAAGACAGGACGTTAGTCGTAGTGGACTTTCCCTGTTCTTCGGGTATGACATTATGACGATTCAGAAATATAGTAATAATGTCCGCAATTATTGATTTCATCATCCTGGAAGGTATAGAAAGCAGGTTGATAAGGCGATAGTTTATCAACGTTTTTGAAAGTGGCAGTGATGGAAGCAACCTTCCATGAAGAAGGCAAACAGGAGTATTCGAAAGCAGAAGTCATTATCTGAGACAGTGGGTAGCAAAGGATGTCAGCATTGTTTTGAAATAGGTCAGCAGTATTTCCATCGAGTTCTGGAGATGAGGAACCTTTGACTTTAGAAGTATATTTTTCCACCTTTTGGCTGTGAACGATATATTTGATATCATGTCCTCGACTCGATGTGACAGCAGGTTGGGAAGGGTGCCATCAGTAGGTTCATCAGTGAAAGCCCCAGCAAAGGATTCAACGAGCACCTCCGCAAACTCACCATACGTCGAGCAGAGGCTCCCATCAGAATGACGTAGAATGGAGGTCCCCACTTCACTTTGCAAACCAGCTTTAATGTATTTATATAGGCGTTTTTGGCTTCTAGAGTTCGCTATTGAGTTCTCGTAATCACGTCTGGAAGAGCGAATGGAGTTCGTGAGATAATTCGAGAAATTGCGATGTGTTGCTCAATCCGTAGCACTCTTCGTTCTTTCATATTTCTTCTAGAGGTTTCTCTTATAACGGAGCATCTTCATGAGTTCTTCATTGAGCCAAGGTTTAAGGGATTAGTGCGAAGAACCTTTTCTCAAATTCCTATCGATGCTTGAAGTGATGGCTGAAAGAAAATTTTGCCACATTTCGCTGGGGTCATCTCTGGGTCCAACAATAGTAGGTCAGTCAAATTCAGACAGCTCTCTGCTTACTGCATGGAAGTTAGTAACTGTGAACAGTGATTTAGGAATGGAGTGTGAGGAAAGTGGAAGGATTTAAATTTCAGATGTATTGACCATATGATCAGAGATACCTATTGGCGAATGGAAATCCAGAGTAGTCAAGAGTTGTTCGTCGTTGGTGAAGATAAGATCAAGGATAGAAGGCTCGTTGGGAATTTGAAATCGAGTAGGCTTAGATATCAGCTGGAAAAGATTCGAATCAGCAAAGAAACGAGTTGAGATTGAGGTAGCGCTTTGGAATTACAGTCAGGAAATTGCTGAATCGGCCAGGTGATTCCAGGAAAGTTGAAATCACCAACAGCAACAAGGTTTTCTCTGGTGGGGATGAGATTAAGATACTGGACCAGTTCAGAGTCTGCCTCTCTGGTAATATCAAGTGGCCTATAGATACAGGTAAAACTTTGATTGTGGTTAGCCTTCGATAAACAAATTGATATTACATTAATGCCGAGAATTCTAATTTTTTCGGTATAAGTTTGGAAGCATGTAGTAATGCAATCGCTAAGGCAAAGACAAACTCCCCCACCCTTACTATCTTGTCTATCACATCTGTAGATAGTATATCATTTAATATCAACCAGAAAGTTAGGAATTTCATCGTTCAGCCAAGTTTCCGTTCGGCGGTTCACTGAAAATTTCACCTACTTCACTTTTAATTTCAAAACATCCACATCTCAGTTGGGATTACTTTAATAAGTCTGATAATCTTTTGGGATCCACGAATATCTCACTTAACATCTCCAGTAGCATAATCTGCTGAACTCAACCGAATTTCATTAAGCTTCAGGTATTGTAATAATTGGCTCACGTTTTTGCGATCTTTTATATTAATCTCCAACACCAACTCTCGAAATATTATTAGCTAATTTATCAATTTCTGAGATGCTAACAAGTGAAAGAGATACACAGTATAATTGATACATCAATTCCTAATGAACCTGCTTAAGTACCGTTTTATTCGAAAATGTACGCGTTAGATGAACCTAATTTCTCATTTCCGAATATAAATGACTCAAAACATAACTAACGCTGTGATGTTAATGAGAGACAGGTTATATATTTTCCTACATAAAAATGAATATTTCATTCATAAGCCCAGTAACATTACGGAGGAGCGATGCACAAAACCGGAAAGTGGAGATGGCAGAAGATAGCAAGATGTAAACAAGACTCTGCGGGCTATCGCTCTAACACAATTGAAGGCAGGCTAATATGGGATTATGTTCTAGTTAAGAATGCATCACCTGCTGTGTTTTGAATGTTCGAATCAATTATAACCGAGCTTCGCCATTCTATAACTGGAAGTTTCGAGATACCAGTTCTACTTGTGATCTTGATTCAGTACAATTGCTTCATTATTAGCTGTTTTTTATAAAAGTTTCTTGGGAACACATCTGAATTTGGACTTTTACTTGGTAAAATTATAATAAAAAAAAGTAATGGTTTTTGAGGAAGTTTACTGAATAATTGTGATTCGTAACGCGTTTCGCTACACCGTAGCTTCTTCAGACGAATGAATGTACAAAAATGTCAATTATATATAGATAAAATGAGAATATAAATACAAATGTTCTTAAGTAATTGAAAGCTCATTTATTTTTTTCTTCTTGAGTGGTTATTGAAGACAGGTATGTTCAATAAAATGCTCCCTGAAGAGACTCAGTGACGGTGAAGGGCTTTTATCGACTTGTTCATTAATAAGTCTAACTGAGTGTTTGTGTTTGTCGATTTCTAGAGTTTCCCAAAGATCTACTTTTCAATATTTATTATCAGTATGCAAAATTTCAAGCTGTGGATCGAAAGAGTGGTTATTTTCTAAGACATGATTCGCGTAATTCGAATCTGATTTTTTATTTCAAAAACTGGGTTTATATTCGTATATTCTAATACTGAAATTTCTATAGGCTCTACCAATATCGAAATTATTACAGTCATTGCAATTCAATCTATAAATATCTGATTTATTATTTTTATCTGATTTGGTTTTATTGTTTTTTATATATTTGCCTAAGTTATGATTAGTTTGGAAAGCTATGTTGAAATTATTTCTATTCAACATATCTGCAATAATGAAAGAATATCTGATTTAACGATCGTATAGACATGATTCTTTTCTAATGATTCTTTTACTAAGTTGTAAGTTCCTTTCGGAGGAATGTTGGGAAATAGATTTTTAACGTCGAAAAAATGAGTTTCGAATTAGATGGTATAATGTTATCTTTGATATTAGCAATAATTTCATATGTATATTTGACCGAAAATTCAGATTCAAAATTGTAATGTTTTATTAGCATGTCTTAGTTCGTATGTAATTTTGAACGAAAATTGTCTAGTAGATAAGATATTGCAATTTTGAATCTGAATTTTCAGTCAAAAATACATAAGAACTAATTGCCAATATCAAAGATACCATTATACCACCTAATTCCAAACTCATTTCTTTCGATGTTAAGAATCTATTTCCCAACATTCCTCCGAAATATACGTACTACTTAGTTAAATAATTATTAGAAAGAAATCATGTTAATACAATGATTCTTTCGTTAAAAACAGATATTCTTTCGTTATTAAAAATTTATTTAGATCAAAATTATTTCAATTTCATTAACAAATATTGTACCAGTGAAGACGGCTTGATTATGGGAAATCCGTTAAACCATTTGTAAGCAGAAATATTCATGAATAATTTAGAGAAATTAATTCACTTAGTAAATATTATTTATACTGGTATCGCTATGTAGACGATATCAATAGTTGCTTCACAGGAACAGATAGACAGTTGAACATTTTCTAAAATTATATAAACTCATTACATCCAAGAATTGAATTCACAACCGAAATAAAAGCAATAATTCAATAATGTTCTTAGACGTAACAATTTCGAATGAAAATGGAAAACACGTCTTCGCAATCTATCATAAGCCGTCACATACAGATATTATAATACATACCTCGTCTTGTCATCCATATCAAAATAAAATGTCAGCATTCAACAGTTTTATTCCTAGATTGATTAACATCCCGTTTTCACAAGAAAATTTCAATTTAGAATTAAATTTAATTAAACAAATAGCTAAAAATAATGGTTATAATCCCATAATAGTAAATAATATTTTGAAAAAAAAACAAAATAGAATCGCATTTAATGAAATTTACCCTGTCGATAGATTGAAACAAAAATTTAACAGCCTACGTTGGTATTACAAGTGAGAAATTGAAATCATTCTTGAGTAGAAATAATTTCCACATAACTTTCCAAACTAATAATAGCTTAGGCAAATATTTGAAGAACAATAAAACCAAATCAGATAAAAATAATAAATCAGGTGTTTAAAGATTGAACTGCAATGACTATAATAAATTCTACATTGAATTACAAATCGAAATTCCAATATTAGAATATCGGAACATAAAACTCAGTTTTTCAAATACAAAATCAGATTCAAACTAAGCAAATCATTTCCTAGAAAATAACAACACTTTCGACCCACACATTGAAATTTTGCATACAGATAATGAATATTGAAAAGTGGATCTTCGGGAAACACAAACACTCAGGTAGACTCATTAATGAACAAGTCGTAAGCCCTTCACCTTTGTATCTATTCCTTAATTTTATTGGATATACCTGTCATCAATAACCACTTAAGTAGTAGAAACTCAATTAGCTTTTAATTACTTAAGAACATTTGTATCTGTATTTTCATTTTATCTATATATAGTTGTCATAATTTCTATACATTCATTCGTCTAGAGGAGCTACGGTGTAGCGAAACGCGTTACGAATAACAATCACTCAGTAAAATTCTTCAAAAACACGACGTGTTTTTTTATTGGGAACATATCTCTTGTGTTCGAATCATATTAAGAATATGCCTATATACTGTTTGAACGAGAAAGTCTCAGGAATTTATCCAACTAATTTGATAAATATAAGGGCTTGTAGGTTCCGATGTTTGTCACTTAATTATGCCAAAACTGCTGAACAGATTTGAGTGAAATATAGCTCAGAGATAGTTTATTACTTAACATCTACAATACTTCTAATACCGGAAAAATTTTACTGTGGAATTATAAAAACGAATTATAGGTTGTTTTAATTGAAATTTGAGATGTCTTATGGAACATTATTCTGCGATAAAAAGTGTCATTTATCCTGGTATAGGTAATAAACTGATAATCCGGTCAATCTAGACTTTGAAAACTACATAAATTAGCATCCGTCTGAAAATCCTCAAAATAGTTCAAAACATGAATAAAAACAACATTTAAAAATTCCGAATCGGTTCGGTCCTCCGAAAAAATTTTATTGGAGGTCAAAGGTCAAGAAAGAAATAGGTTTTCCGCGATTTTCACAAAAACGGTAATTTTTATCGTAAAATTACCTCAGACAATAATTGAAGATCATATACTTCTCTAGAAAAATTGTGAATCCGTTTGTTCCTAAGAGCCACCATTCAAAAAGTTGTAATCGTTATAATACGCACACATTGCCAAGCCACCTCTGAGGTTGTGTTCTTAGCGCGTTTTCTTAAACGTGGTTTCCCTAGTAGGCCTATTCCACAGGTCTATTGTGAATTTGTTTAATTTGAAACTATTAAATAATGATAACAGATGTTAGCAAGGGTTGGAAAAATGATAAAAGTTATATTATTCATCTGATTCATATTTATCAAACACTTCTTCTTCTTCTTCTTGATTTTATTTTTCTTCTTATTCTTTCTGAGTGTAATCAAATTGCGTCAATAGCGATGTATCGCATGTCTCTTCGTTGGTATCAAATGAATCCTTACCGTCGGTGATTCAACATTAGAACACGATCGGCCTTGACAATATGTACAAGTCAGAGAACAAAACTGTCCAACCTTTTTGCATTCACACTTAGCACTGCACCCCTTTTTACAATTGCAAAAACTTGTGTTGAGCAGTTTCTCTGGCGCAGGTGGGAGTAAAGTCTGTATTGTTTCTAATGTGTTGTCGACCAACTTCCAACCCCAGTCTTTTGGGTCTAGCTGATAACCAAGTCACACTTGAAGTTGGTACTATACCCATAAAAGATATTATGAGCAGCAACTGAGGAAGTCAAGCTAAAGGCACTTGTTTCTTATTTCTTATTTACTTATCTAAGCAGGTAGTTTTTTAGGGGCTCCATACGTAGAAAGACCAAGGCAAATTCCCTTGGTGAAAACTTCATGTGGAGTTGAATTACTTCTTCTTGTGAATTTGAGAATTCGCAAAATTAGATAAACGTGTCAATGAATATATTTTCGAATGTTGTTGAGCTTATATTATTATATATTATAATAAAAGACAGAAAAATCCTTTTACTTGTGATACAGCATCAGAGGTATATATAAGTGGTGTACAAATGCATATTATGATGACTACTAATTTTTAAATCGAAGTATCTTAGAAATGGTAGTCTTAGGAAGAAAGTATTGATACATTTTATAAAGAATTTTATGATCTATAATTCTTACAAATTCCGTTGGTGATAATTTCTTGTTGATGTTGTTGAGTTGAATTACTTGTACCACAGCTTCAGATATGCATATTTATGCATATTATGACGATTACAACTATTTAAATAGTTGTATCCAAAATAGTGGCTCTTGAGAAAAAAAATATTTCGGAGTTTTCTGTAGAGAATTTCATGATCTACAATTTTATTTGTAGTAATTTTACGATACAACTTATCGTTTTGGAGAAAAATCGTGAAAAGCTCATTGTTTTGACCTTTGAGCTTGAATAAATTCTTTCCGAGGATAGGAACTATTCGAAATTCCTAAATATTGTTTTTAACCATGTATAAAACTATTTCCTGGATTTTAAATTGGATGGTAATTTATGTATCTTCACTCTGCTTGGCATATTTTAATGAAATTTGGTATGGATATACAATGAAACTCAGATACGGGCATAGGATGACCATTCCTAAAGGGTTAATTTGAAATTAATTGAAAATGGAAGACATGAAAATTTCTTGAATGTTAAGGTTCTAATTGTGAAGTAAAATATGATTTTAAACGAACTACCACTAAGAACTTAAATATTTGCATAGGATTTCCTCGAATTTTAAGGTTTGAGACCTTAAAAATTTTGTTTAAGATCTGAAATGGTGTTCTTTCATGAAGAATCGTCTAATAAAGTTTAGAAAAAGTGGGAGAAATGTTGTATGGAATTCACTTACTTTCCTATTTCTAAAACACACCACCACGATTAAAATATCTAGCTGGTCCTGTTCCCAGCTGGGTATCTGCAATATCGATTCTTCCTCATTCTTCCTCTTGATCAATCCTAACTCATTCAGATGACTTATAAAACAATAATGCCTCATTATTATTGCAGTTAAAACTCTTAAGTTTAGCCTAGTCTTGGATAGGGCAATTGATGTCAAGTCAAGAGCTTCTGGATAATGCGAATTTCAGCCAGTTCTCTTCCGTACCTATAGATCCATCCAGCTATAATATTGAATCCTTGAGGTTTGCAAGGGAATTTTGAGCCCAACTTCCATATCAGTAGGACCACCTTCTCATTGTCCTCTATGCTCGACTGACTCTGCACCAACATCAGGCGAAGGCTGATGCTCTCCTCCAATTTAGCAATGGTTGAATGACATTCCTGAATTATTAATGACATGCAAATATCGGACTTCAAAGCCTTCAGTGCAGCTTGATAATACATTGTGATTTTAATGGACCTTCAGAGTAACCATTTTCTAGGAGAAGGATAGCACAGTGGACAAGAACGAATGTTTCTGTTTGAAAAGGGATCACAAGCCTGTCAAGACAGAAGGGGAAATTAATTTTTCTGGTAATGTGTCGATGATCTTCGGCATTTTCTGAGAAAATCCTAGGCTTCTTTTCACAATTCTTCTCAATGAGTCCAGTTCACTGAGTAAATTCATGCATTCAAATTTTTCAGGTAACTCCCCTACAGGGTACACGAGCTGCAAATCCTTTAGACCATTGGGGCAGTCTATGGACCAACAGGAAGCTCAAGTAGGTAGTCCCTGGAACCTTCCATTATGCTAGAGATTATAATCTTGACTGAAAAATCATTGCTCGTTTTGGGTATTGTTATGTCAAACCTCATACTTAGTAGCTTGTAGCCTGTAGAGTGCCAGGCATGAAGCTAAACTTATCGGGATCCATCCAGTAGGTAACTGCTTGTTTCACGATATTTAAGAGTATTCAGAGATTCATCTGATAAAACTATTAAGTATTCCCAAAATTTGAAAATTATTGATGAATTTGTTTTCTCGAAGATATTTCAGATAATATTGACCGATAGGGGTCCTTTGGTAATCCTAGGTATTTAGTCTACCGATTCAGATTTATACACCAATCTGAGCAAAATATACTGATTAGCAATCAACAAATTCAAGACCATTGAATGAAAATAACGAGAAGAAAAAGTGTCACACTTTCACCTTCCACTGATTCATCTGACATAAATCAGTTTCTCATTGAAAAAGTTAATCTAGAACAATCAATATAATCAATTGCTACGGAAATATAGAAATGATAAAATTCATCAATTTCTGCGGCTGGCTATCACCCTACTGAATTCTGAATTGTTGCAGACTGAATAGGAACATCGTTCACGATATAATAAAACTACTCATCTATCTTTGATCTTGGTTGTCAACAAATAATTGTAATGGATTAACAGAATTTGTTAATCTATTCATATTTGCGATGCCACAAAATCCATGCCAAATTGGATAGGAACTCCAAAGAAAGAATTTGTTCTTGGCGTTACTATGGCTACCGGTAGAATAAGAAAAAATAGTCAAATATCATATCACAGATTATATTTCTTTGCTTGAAATGAAACAAAGACCAAAGATATAGTGGATTCCATCCATACTCAATGCAAATTTTACGGAAAGAAAATATAGGCGTTAGTCTGCCACATTTCACAAATGAAAATAAGAGTAGAAATACTTCACGACTTTTTTGTAAGACTCTTTTTGTGAATTATTGAGTTTGGTTTGAATTTGTTTCTATTGACTTTTGAATCCGCATCTATATCTCCTAGTTACAATCCAAATATGTGATTTACAAAAAGTGGTTACAATGACAAAACTTTTCATAAGATGTCGATATAATTACATTTGAATATAATGGACATACCAGAGAAGCTCATTCGAATATAATCGATTACACGCTGCATGAACGCCTTATATGATGGTAATGTATTCAAGATTTCAAGAAGCATTAGGGAGTCGTTCCAGGAGATTGATGTATGCGACTTGTAGGGAGTTACTGTGAATTGATGGTAACACACTGCATAGGTGGGCGAGGAAGTGAAAATGAGGAATTCATATTCTGTAACGGAGGCGCTGAAAGTGTTGTATTTTTCTTTTGAATGCCATTTGATTGCAATATCCATTTCGAAAGTAAGCGATTTTCTTTGAAGCCATCAGAGTAGAGTGCAATAAAGAAAATAGCTTGTACAGTGCTGTGACTTCCGTTTATGCAAGTGCTTTAGGATATATGGTATTTTATCTTTTTCCATTTTGTGTGCACCCGAATAATTAAGTCCAACGGTCATTGCAAATATTGCTTTTGAAATTGCAAACTAAATATCTGAAATAGTAAAATTATTATTATTATTATTTACTATCTCAGCTTTCAGCTGGATATAACTTACCTTTTCCAGATTCAGCAATCAAAGGGAATAGGCTCGATTACAATAGACTTGACATAAATTTTCTTAGTATCCTACATGTATTGAGATGCCACAATAGACCACTGGGTCGCTGTGGCCGGGCTGCTAGGCAGCCCTCACTCAAAAGAAACATTTATTGAGAATCACAGCATTTAAGTATTCTTATGCAACTCTAATTTCTTAAGGTTATCATGCAAACTTCTGGGTATTAACCTAGTCGTAGTTATGATGACAGGAATGGTATCTATATTTTCAATGAAATAAAACTATGGTATTTAGATTTCCTCTATATTAACGAAACTATGACTGGTGTCACCACACTATGACCTCATCAGATACATACAAACTAAGCAACAGAGTTATTCCTTATATATTATTCTTATTTCCTACTTAATATTACAATAGGTACAAGAACATAAATTCATAAATCAGATTCCCATTATTCTAATCACTTACTCGAAAAAACCATAACTTTAATGATGATTTCAAAATTTTACATAATGAAAATAATACACAAAAACTCAGTCTAGGGAAATTTTAGAGATTAACGAAGAAAAGAATTCAGGTAGGTTACTTAATAGTAAATTAGATCTAAATCCTTCTTTTTCACTCAATCTTTTCAATTCATAAAATAAAGCAACTCCGATAGATTTTCCAACATACCCTTGTACTTGTACCTATTGTAATATTAAGTAGGAAATAAGACTAATATATAAGCAATCACTCTGTTCATTAGTTTGTATCTATCTGATGAAGCCACAGTGTGGTGAAGTCGGTCATAGTTTTGTTAATGTAGTGAAAATCTAAATACCATAGTTTTATTTCATTGAAAATATGTATACGATTTTCATCAGGTATCGACCCCCTCAATCAAACGATATCTATTTTATCGAGGTGCCACATCTGCTTGATCTCAATAGCAAGGTCTGTGCATTTGGAATTTTTCTCCTAGAACTTGTTCAGCACGTTGTTATTATTCGATATGGCGACAACCACCAAGCATTGCTGTTCTGACTCTCTTATCATACAGGACTATGTCCGGACTATTATTTGTCACCATTCTGTCAGTGATAACAGGCCTATCGTAGTATAATCTGATCTTCCAATACGGGCGCCGGTTGATACTTGTAATATGGCTGGAAGACATTCAAAAGTTCGTACTTGTGTGCAAGTTTCTGATGGATCATGTTGCACACTTGATTATGCCTGTGAAGATTGTCTGTATTGGCTAGTTTTCACAGCCGGAAGTAATATGCTGTATATTCTCCAATCTTATATGGCATTTTCTGCACTTATCTGCTGGTAGTGTTCCGTCCTCAATTATACATTTTCTGTAATTGTTTGTAGCGATGACTTGGTCTGTGATGGCCATAGGGAATCCTTTTGTTTCAGCGAATAGTTCGTTCTCCTTTCATGAACCAATTCTTGGAAGCTTCTTTGTCGATGTGTGGTTGATAACATTGTGATGTCGTCCATGCAATTGCTTTCTTGATCATTGCTCCATTATTATTATTAATTCACCATTCATTCAGTATTGTAAATAGAGATTTATCAACTAACAAAGATATTCTAGGTAAACGAAGGTGAAGTTATCTCATCAAGCTTACATGTGGGAGTCATGGTAATCTGAGTAGGCATATGATAAAATTTGTCATTACATTTACATCAACAAATTAGTAAAATAACTACTACACCTTATTCCTAATACTATTTCATCAATATTTGAGAGAGATTATGAATAAAAAAACATTTTTTTTCTAATTTTGTTTTGAGGTTCTTGTTCAATCCATGACTATCCATCCGCTTGTATCTTTTTGAAATTTTGTTGTATACTTTGATGGCTTCATGATTCATAATTAGTTGTGATTTTTTGATCATGTGAAGGGAGAGGGTGAGGTTGTTTTCTGCTCTTGTAGAATATCCATGGTAAAAGTTGTTTCTTTGGAAGTCGTCCTGATGATCAAAAAATTAAGTATACAAACCAATATGAATAGATATGACAGTGTAAGTATACCCTCTTGCGGGAAAAGCTTTCGGTAGATATGGGTTCTGTTGTCTCGGCAAAGAGTTCTGAGTGTCTGCTTATGTTGACTATCTCCGATTTTTGTGAGTTACCCCAGAAAATCAAGCCCTAATAAATCAGACTGTGAAAATGGCCATTGTAGGCAGTTTTGGCAGCCTTCTGCCCCGCGGTTTGTTTTACCCTCCGAATTACAAAAACTGCTGTTGCTAGTTTTTCCAAAAGAATATTAATGTGTTGGGAGAATCTGTTATATGGTTCAAATGTTATTCCTAGCAGATTGAAGTGGATAACAGATAATGGTTTTGTCTCGAACAACAAGGACTGGGTTTTTCCTGGTTTATCTTGAGTTTGTTTGAATCAAACCAGGTTTTTGCTTGGTCTAGAGAAATTTGGCATTTATCTTCAAGTTCATTTTCGTCAGATCATATATCCACGAAGTTGGTATCATCGGCAAATAATATTGAGCACCCTGGTTCAACGTTCGAGTTTAGGTCATTTATGTGGACCAAAAATAGTAGTGGCCCAAGTACCGAGCATTGAGGTATGCTGCAGTCGACAGATAACCTGAAATCGGGTGGTAGTTGCTTGCTACATTATATCACCTTTTTGGTTGTATATATTATATATATATATATATATATATATATATATATATATATATATATATATATATATATATATATATATATATATATATATATATATATATATATATATATATATATATATATATATATATATATATATATATATATATATATATATATATATATATATATATATATATATATATATATATATATATATATATATATATATATATATATATATATATATATATATATATATATATATATATATATATATATATATATATATATATATATTGAATGCTGGCATTTATGTTGATATATACAGGACGAGTTATGTATTATAATATCTGTATGTGACGACTTATGGTAAATTGAAAACATGTTTTCCATTTTCATTCGAAATTGTAACGTCTAGAAATTTATCATTATTGCTTTCTATTTCGGTTGTGAATCTAATTTTTGGATGTAATAAATTTATATGATTTTCTAAAATTTTAACTGTCTATCTGTTCCTGAAGCAAATAATGATATCGTCTACATAGCAATACCATAATAAACAATATTTACTGATGATTATGAATTAAATTCTCTAAATTATTCATGAATATTTCTGCTAACAAAGGACTTAACGGATTGCCCATAATCAAGCCGTCTTCAATAATATAATATTCGTTATTGAAATGGAAATAATTTTGATCCAAACAAATTTGTAATAATGAAAGAATATCTGATTTAATGATAGTATTGCCAATATCAAAGATACCATTATACCACCTAATTCCGAACTCATTTCTTTGAATGTTAAGAATCTATTTCCCAACATTTCTCCGAAAGATATGTATTACTTAGTTGAAGAATTATTAGAAAAGAATCATGTCAATACTATCATTAAATCAGATATTCTTTCATTTTACAAATCTGTTTAGATCAAAATTATTTCCATTTCAATAACAAATATTATACTATTGAAGACGGCTTGATTATGGGCAATCCGTTAAGTCCTTTGTTAGCAGAAATATTCATGAATAATTTAGAAATTAATTCATAATCATCCACTCAGTAAATATTGTTTATACTGGTATCGCTATGTAGACGATATCATTATTTGCTTCACAGAAACAGATAGACAGTTAAAATTTTCGAAAATCATATAAATTCATTACATACAAAAATTGGATTCACAACCGAAATAGAAAGCAATAATTCGATAAATTTCCTAGACGTTACAATCAACATAAAATGTCAGCATTCAATAGTTTTATTCATAGATTGATTAACATCCCGTTATCACCAGAAAATTTCAACAAAGAATTAAATTTGATTAAACAAATAGCCAAAAATAATGGATACAATCCCAAACTAATAAATAATATTTTAAATAAAAAACAAATAGAATCGCATTGAATGAAGTTTACCCTGTCGATAAATTGAAACAAAAATTCGACATCTTAACCTACGTTGGCATTACAAGTGAAAAACTGAAAACATTCTTGAGTAGCAATAATTTCAACATAGCTTGTCAAACTAATAATAATTTAGGCAAATATATAAAAATAATAAAACTAAATCAGGTAAAAACAATAAATCAGGTGTTTATAGATTGAATTGCAATGACTGTGATAATTTCTACATTGGTAGAACACATAGAACTTTTAATATTAGAATATCGGAACATAAACGCAGTTTTTCAAATAAAAAATCAGATTCAAATTACGCGAATCATCTCTTAGAAAATAATCACTCTTTCGACCCACAGTTTGAAATTTTGCATACAGATAATAAATATTGGAAGGTAGATCTTTGGGAAACTTTAGAAATAAATAAATACAAACACTCAGGTAAACTCATCAATGAACAAGTCGATTTAAGCCCTTCACCTCTATTGAATCTCTTCGGGGAGCAATCTATTCCTTAATTTTATTGGATATACCTGTTATAAATAACCACTTAAGAAGAAGCAACCCAATAAGCTTTTAGTTACTCAAGAACATTCATATTTATATTCTCATTTATATTTTCTGTACATTCATTCGTCTGAAGAAGCTACGGTGTAGTGAAACGTGTTACGAATCGCAATCATTAAGTGAAATTCCTTAAAACACAGGTCTTGTTTGTTTTTTATTATTGATAATGGAATTTTACCAAGTAAAAGCCTCCCAAATTCAAATGGATAAAAGCTGATTGGGAGATAGTTTCGTTTATAGATGAGTCGAGATTTTGTCTTTTTCATTGCGATTGACGTTCTCTAGTGTACAAACGTCGAAATCAGAGATATACCCATTGAAACATTTTACCCACCTATACTTTTGGTGGAAGTTGAATGATGGTGTGGGGAGGAATCTCTTTGAACGCACCCATTTTCGGTAAACGTGACTGAGAACATTTGTTCGTGCATGATAACGCAAGACCCTGCCGAGCTTATTTCGTTGGAAGTGACATTCAAGATCACGAAATCACTTCAATGGAGTGACCCTCACAGAGTCCTGACCATAGTCCCATTGGACATGTTGGGCTATTGATTTCTTCCAAAAGCTTTTAGGAGGCAAAAATGACACTTTTATATTTGGATGCATACTAACAAGTTCGCTAGGATGACCTAGTGCATTGATCCTAATGGGTTATACTGTATCTCTGAATAGAAGTTTCTAAAATGCATCATGTAATCAGTAAATTTTCTTAAAAAGAATCATCCCCTGAAGTTTTGAGCAATATTCAAGAATCATCCTGGACCTATTTAAACAATTTAGTCGTTTTAATGTTCTGAAGCACTTGAAATCAATCCTTTTAGGGTGTTCATAACGTTATGTTCTGGTTTCGATTCTGTTGAATTGTTTTAGTTTTTGAAAAGAGCGAACACTTGGAGGAGCCAATATGTATACAGTCTAAGCTCTTTATTTGCAGGGTATGTGTTCCATGAATATGCAGCGAATACAGAAACCGTGAATGGGATGGGGACGCTTTCCTAGCTGACAGATATATTTATATAAAAAAAATGTAATTGAAGTTTTTAGACCAGATGATTAATTGTTATCCTCAGACTTAGGCAATGATTTGAAGAATGATTTTAATTTTTACTTGCTTTGCAGTTCTTGAAAGCTTCTTCACTTCGCACTGACATTCAGCAGTGGCATTAGCCACTTCGTTGTATAGACGTATCAATTGGAATAAGAAAAACCATGATGGTCATTGACCATTCTTGAACCTTCGTTAAGATTTTTCAAATTGAATGTCAACTTTCCAGTGCATCTTGAAGCCTCGCCTTCAATAGGCTCTGAATTCAACATTTCCAAGTTGGTTTTAGTCTAATCTTTATCTGGCGAATCAAGAAACTCCAAAAATGTTACTTGATTCTATCTGTTCGAACCCATCTCGTCTTATTCCATGCGCAATTTTGGCAATGTTTGCAGTTGAAGTTTGAAATTTCACATATTTTTCATCATTTCACGCAGTCAGAATAGGCCACAGTTCTTTTTAGCATCATTTCAATAGATTAGGTTCAGTTTTTACACTGATTATTCAATGTTTAAGTTACATTCTGATATGTCAAATTTCTTCCAGCATTCCAAAACATTAATATCCTATTCCATATTATCTAATATGATTTTGATGGTTCGTCTAATGTAATAGAGTTTAAAGGCCTGGAATATTCCTTGGTCCATAAGTTGAAGCAAAGAAGTCATGTTAGGAGGCAAAAATGTCACTTTAATATTTGTATGAATACTTTCAAGTTCATTAGGATGATGTAGTGCATTGTCCAGAACTAGAACTGCTGAAAAGTTCGAATTCTTTGTTTTAATAAGTTTCAACTTCTGAAAGAAAACAACTCCGGAACCAGTCACAAAAATAGCGCTTGTAACCCACGCTTTCTTATTAGCACGCCAATATACTGACAGATCATTCTTGTTTCAATTTTTTAAGGCACTATGATTCAACTATCTATAAAGAATCAGTGGTTAAATGACACAATCTCTAGATGTATTAGAACATCTCAGCAGTGTAACTCTATCTTTTTTTGCTTTAAATTCTGAAGCAGACTTCTCGCTCCAGGAACTGAATGTTCTGTTCGGTATTCTCTTCCAAAACAGTGCAGTTTCGTCTGAATTAAGTACTTACTCAAGTTTGTAACCTCCATCAGCTACTAAGTTTGCAAATCCTTCTGGATATCTCTCTACTGCAGCAGTGCCTACAGATGTAGCTGCTCCAAAGATTTAAATGCTATGCGATGATTGTCTGTCGCACTTTAAATTCTTTGAACCAACCTTTCGATGCTTAAAATCCCCCACTACTAAAACTATTACCAGCTTCTTTAAAATGTATGAAGAGACGCTTCGCCCGGAAAATTTGACCACTCAGGGGCACTCTTTTTGGTTTGTGGTCTTCGATTCATAATCACAACGCCACTTCAATTTTTTGTGTAGGTGGATCATGAGAAATTTTCGCTGACAGCGAAGTTAAAGCTACAGACGACTTCATTTTTCTTTCATCGATATTACAGTTGATTCGTTAACATTGAATGAGTGTAATATGGATGCAAACGATTTTCCAAGGAATAACCGACCATCATAAGCGACACTACAAATATAATTCGTTTTTCAATTTGTTGGCGACATTTTAAATTTGTAAGACAACGGTAGAGACGTATTACTCGATCATAAGTTTTGTTACGGATAGAAAAATGAAACAATAAAAAACCCAATGCGGCTTTCACCAAAAACGGAACGTCTAATAAGTGCCATTCAACAATCTACTTTATGAATTGATTAATAAGGTCACTTTACTTAAACATTTTGTTTGTGTTCATCATCAAAAGCACCGACAGTGGCGACGCGGCTTATGTCAAAGGAAAAGCGAACAAATGCAGCGGCGATATTATACATACTATAGTTTACAAAGGTTAACAAATCCCATTTATTAATACATATGTATGTACCGATATACCGATTAGATCTACGAATAAAAAAACCTTCAGTCTCGAATATAGAAAATGGGTCGCATTCTTTTTTATAAGTGAATACCGAAAACGCAAATATAGGAGGCGCGAATTTTACTGTGAGCTTCTTAGAGAAAATCAGCATTTTCAGTACAACTCGCAATGAAAGTCTTCAGATAATTCCAACCAAGTTATTTGTGTCTCCAAGTATTCAAGAGCTCACACAAACAGTTTTATTTATACCTGCATGAGATATTTTCTTTATTCGGTGTGTAGTTGTATGCTAAAAATTCCCTTTTTATTTTTTTCTGGCACTACAAGTTATATCGAACTTCAAGTCTCAAGAATAGTTTGAATATTCAATATAATACTATATTTTCAAAAGTGTTCATCCTAAGTCCGTATTGAATTGCGACAAAAAAGTCAATAGCGTTCAGATTGCTTGGTTATTTAACTAGTTATTGAATATATCTGAATTGAACTCTAAATTGAACTCTAGTTGTCTACTAGACAAAAACAACAAGAAGAACTATACTACATTACAATATTCAAGAATAAGTACAAAATGACAATGTTTGAAACGAGAAAACAGTATAATTTCCGGAGATAACGATCACGAAGACAAAAAGATTTATATCAAAATTCATTGCTCCTATAAAATAGAGATTGTAAAAGTTAAACGTTTTTATAGCACTAAGTTACATTTATCTATCCACGAAATCTATTTGTTCATAAAATTTCTTGTTTTTATTCCCTATAAAATTAATGTTGAAATTTTGTGCATTCTACATTACCTGTATCAAACGTAAACGAACGTCTCTTGAACGACTTGGATCATTCACATCTCGAACGAAATAAAAAATTACTTCCTCGATATATTCTAACTGGAACGATAAAACGGACATAAAATTCATTCGGAGAAACTGTTTGGAATGGCGTACTTTAAAAGTTGTATTACGGCAAAATTGCAGTAAAATTAAAGATTTTCAGTACAAAGATGCTGAAAAGAGCATTCCATTATTCAGAAACTGTGCCATAAAATGAAAGAGCCAATTTTGAAGCAATGTGTATTAACTTCCACGAACGGGCCGATAGTTTTTAGCTCACGTAGATCTGCCATACGAATAAAACGAAGTTGGTCTCTTGAAACTTGAACATGGTTAGGAGTTAGGAAGACTTCCGGCGTTTCACGAGTAGAGTTTCCCTAAATTCAGCCATTAATCGAGTAGATCGTTCGCTCATTTTTGACGTACTTGCGGATTGAAAGGTTTACTCAACAATTTGAGAGTATTAAGTAAGAGGAAACGAGAAACTTGGAGCTACTGTTTCGTATCCATTATTGGACAGAATATCTTAATATATAATTGAAGGTTGAAGTCAATGTTCTATAATAGTTTCGATGCCGTAGTTTCTATCAAGTGGATCTTATTTTTTCAGGAATTCAGCTATGTAGCTGTATGTAAATATCTTCCGCGATAAACTTATCGAGGAGTCTACATATGTAAACTTGAGACAAGAAGAATTATTCAAAATCCGTAGATCAATGAATGATTCCTCTTGACTCTTCTTGTCTCAAGTCTACATATATATATATATATATATATATATATATATATATATATATATATATATATATATATATATATATATATATATATATATATATATATATATATATATATATATATATATATATATATATATATATATATATATATTTCGTTGTTCACAAGATGATATTCTTAACCAAATTAAAAAGCAAAGCATTATCAAGAAAGTTGAGTTACTTGTGATAGATAAATGTCAGGATAAGGATAGATAATTTTTGCTTTGAAACCTTTTTGAAATGAAAATCCATTACTTCGTTTATGAAAAATATGCAGATATGCTTTATGTTTATGGTGTTTGCAATGGAAATGCAACACAAACCTGCTCGAGAATATCACCGAAAATACAATGAGTCATTTCGTAGTAATGTACATATTCATTATATTTCATTCGATCAAAATGGTCGGGAATGATTTTGAAATGACATATCTCAAGGCTGTGAATATTCATTAGAGAGAATAATGAATAAAATGAGATTATTTATGACGAGAAATGATAAGAATTAATAATTGAATCAATTGACTCATATCTCCGAAGAAATGACTGCAAAATATGATGGATGTCAATTATTCGTACTTGAAACTGCTCGAAAGTTGTTAAATCTACACTGTAGACAAGTTGTTTCACGTATCCCTCATACATGTCTAACGTCTAACGAGTTGAAATCTGGTGACCGAGGTGGCCAAGCAATTGGAAGTTCCTTATCAATATCCACTCAGCCCATAACTACTCTTCCTTGATGCGATATGATATGAAAGCTATTTTAATAAAGCCAACACCAAACGTTGATACAGAGCCTCTTTCGGAAACGCCTAACCGCAATTCGATACTGCAGGGTCCATAAATGATCATTTTGAAAATTATTGATACTTTATCTTGTAGAGCATGATTCTTCATATAATGAAATCTTGAAACTGAAATTTAGATCTTGAGCATGTTGCTGCAGAATGCATATGCAAATTTTGAGTCGATCCTACCCGTTTCCTGCATTCAATTCCTGCACTCGATGATAAGGATGCAATTTCTCCCTTTTTGAACTCCACACGACACTTCGAGACATTTGGATTTGATTTGCAATGCTCCGAATACTTATCGAAGGATTATCTTCAAAAGATCAATGAAGTTCCCCTCATTTTGTATGTTGACCTAAGGTCGTACATATTTTGGCTCAAGTGTATACGTTTCTCTGATTCATCCGAATATCAAAGTAAAATCTTTACGAACAGGAGGATGTTTGTGAGGAAATCTTCGATGGTACTCTTTCGCAGTTTCTGGTGCGTTTTCTTCTCAAGAATCATAAACATAGATCATAGAATATTCTCCTTACTGAAGGAATTCATTTTCAATTCGATGAAACTAAGGTTTCGAAACAATAACTATCTATCGAAAAAGAAATGATATTTATCTTTCAAAAGCAACTCATCCTCATTGATAATCACTTCACTATGGCTACAAATGTCACCTATAAAAAAGATGTGTGTTTGATTCCATTCATGGTAACACCAGAGAATAGCTCCCGTTTTAATTTTAATTTAAGAAGATAAGAACCGCTGGTCTCACTAATTTGTTTCACAATTTCTGCAGGAAACCTCACAAAGTTTTTCGTGGACCTTGGGGGAGCCTGTATACAGGGTGTCTACTATGAAAGGTGCTAAACTTCAGTAGATGGATGATAGTACAAGTCATTTGCAATAAAAAATGTTGCATAACATTTTTTCGAGAAGTTGATAATTATCAAGTTATTTAACACTTCTTGATTTCACGAAATGTTTTACTTCTCTCTATAAAAACAAGAATATCTCTGTTACTCATACAGCTACATCAAACCTGACTATACCATAGGATAGAGCATTGAATTTGCTATAAGATAGGTGAAAAAAATGTATACCGGGTGTTGTAAAAGGCTAAATGAAAAAACTTGTTAATTGAACAACATTAGTAGTCTTTTCTTGTTTGCTTTACCACTGAAAACTGATCGCTAAGTAGCTGATTTGAAAAAACTACTACATTTATCTGGATTTTAAACGGTACATCAACTATTGAGGTTACTATTTTTTTTACCAGCAAGATCATGGGTAAGAGTAAGAGTGAGAACATAAAATTCTCTTATCCTTCGACCAAAAATGAGCTAGTTTCATCGGAGCGTCTAAACAATTCCACAAATGACTTTTCAATAATGATAAGCGATAAATAAATAAAATATCTGGATATTGAATGTTTAAGAAACTAGGAATGATTAATTTTCTCGGATTAGAAGAAGAAAATCAGAAAAAGAACTTTAAAAGATTTTAAAACAAATAAAAATATTTAGAATTTGACAGGAACTGCCATTCGATGAATTAATGAATTGAAGTTTATATATTCCCGTTTTACGGTTCCACTTTCTTTTTCGAAAAAAAGAAAACATGCCTAGTTTCTCAAGTATTGAATATCGAGATGTTATTTGTTTATGGCTTCGCTAATGGAAATTCCCGTGCAGCGGTGCGGGAGTATACAGGAAGACATTTGTTGAAATGTTTAGCCGCTCCGGTGAAACCGGTTAATTCAGTGCTTTAAGAATTAAAGAAGGTGGTGGAAATGCTCAGCAATGGAGACAAGCTACTGCAATATTGCAGGCTGTTCGCGAGGACCCTACAATAAGTACTCGGAGTATTGGTATTACATTGAAACTTCATCAATCCACAGTTTATAGAGTTCTCAAGTGAAATAATTTACATCTTTACCATTTGAGTAAGGTACAAGACCTATTGCCTGTGAGGTGGGGTTGCAATTTGGAGGTGGTACATGAATAAATTACAGGATTGGGGATCAGATAAAATTCTATAGAAGGATGAGACAACTTTTACCATAGTTGATATGATAAATTTGAGGAATTCCCATATATGAAATACAGAAAATCCACATGGCACTATTGTGTCACACTCTCAGCACGATATTAGAGTAAATGTGTGGTTGGGGTTATGGAGGGGTCAGCTTGTTGGGCCAGTTATACTTACCGATCGTCTCAATTCGAATGAATTTTAAATCTATGAAATAACGAAATAATGAGCGTTCTGCAAGGAATGCCTATAGCTACTCGGCATCACCTTTGGTTTCAAATGGACGGCTGCCCAGTTCATAATTCTAGAATGGTCCAGATTTGGAGAGAAATGGATAGGTCGATTCGGGCCGGTGAAATGGGCACCAAGAAGCCCTGACCTTACGTCGCTTGATTTTTATGTTTGGGGCTCATTAAAGACTAATGTTTACAGAAATCCCTTTAATACTCCAGAAGGATTAATTGAAAGGATTCGAATCTGTTGCAGCGAAATGAGTCAAAAACACATTGAACTTCAGAGAGTAGTTGATAGTTTAAGAAAAAGAATTGTTAAGTGCATTCAAGAAAGAGGAAGACACTTTGATCACCTGTTATAGTTTATGAATCTCTTTCGTGAAAATATGATTCATTCATTTTGTTTAGTTCCTGTTCATGTTTCATTAAGTAATATAAGATATTTGCGTTTTCGAATTTTATGTTCTTATTATTCTTACCCATGTTATTGCTGGACAAAAATAGTTAGCTCAAAAGTTTGTATACCATATGGAAGTCTGTTGAATGTTGTAGTTTCTAATGAAAAAAATAGCTACTTATTGATCAGTTTTCAGTGGTACAGCTAACAAAAAAATTTCACTAATTTTGTTCATTTCGCAATTTTCATTTTTACCAAAAGTACCCATCTATCTTATAGCGAATTCAATGCTCTTTCCGATGGTATAGTCAGATTTGACGTAGCTGTAAGAGTAACAGAGATATTCTTGTTTTTATAGAGAGAAGCAAAAACTTTCGTAAAATCAAGAAGTGTTGAATAACTCGATAATTATCATTTTTCGGAAAATGTTATGATAAATTTTTTGTAGCAAATGACTTGTACTATCACCTACTGAAGTTTGGCACCTTTTATAGCAGACAACCTGTATAAAGGTACATGGCACTTCCGGTTATATCGAAAGTGCCCATCAATTTTGTTATTTTGTTACTCAAAACCGCGAAATACATAACTCTAAGTAGTTTGTTTCATAAAATATTTCGATTTTTTCTTAAAAAATATAACATTTTCGCGACTGAATACATCTTGAGAACGACGTAAGTTAGAAAGTTAAACGTTTTATGGGAGACAAATCAAGAAAATGAGTACAGCTATGAAGCTGAATGTTATACAGTATAGAGTGTTTTTTTATATACATATTCCAAAATGGGAAACATGGAAAATTCGTTTCTTCAAATTGCAGAACAAAATTTTTTTCTTCATTAGATTTGTCATAGAGTTACTAGAAAAAAATTAGATAAAAATTGTATAACTTTTGGTTTTTCATGAAGAAACGTCCAGGATGAGAATGTTAAGTGCACAAGGAATATGTTTCTGGAAAACGATACAAACTCGCTACAACGAAATCAAATTAACCTTTGATTCATATTGAGAAAAAAAGTTTAGTTTGCATTTCAACTTGAAAACCGTTGGACAAAGATGAAGTCCGCATATAGAATATCAAAACCAGTAAAACATAAGTTAAAAAACAACAGAGATACTGGCACTTGACTGATCCTGAAAAGTTTTAAAATTTACAAAAATCTGGATAACGAAAAAAAACTAGCTTGAATGTGATTGCAGCAATGAAATTCTCACGCAAGAAGAGCACGCGAGAGAGATATTGCTCATTTTCCTCTATTCACAATATTTAACATAGCTGCAGTTCTAAAACGTCGAAATTTGTCCACCCAGTACACCAATAGATCCAAAGTAAAACGAAATGAGACACTTTCGTCACTTTTCCACAATTTATTCAATAATCAAGACCGGTTTGTTATTCATGTGAATAACAGTATAATACATGAGTAGGCAAGTACAAGTACAGAATGAAATTTATCCTAAATATTGAGTAGTGGGGATCCATTAGCTCTCTTTCCAACAAATGCATCTCTCTCCATTTGTTACATTTGTGAAGGATTTTAAGATTGTTCTATGATATCGAGTGGTTAGTTGATTTTATGTGTTCAAATATCGGCGAATTTTTATCTGAGGAAATATGTTCCTTGAATCTAGCTTCAAAACTTCTTCCTGTTTGTCCGACATAGGCTACCTGACATTCATTGCATTTGATTTGATAAATTCCTGATTGCTTGAATTTATCGTTCTTTTGTTTGGCATTGAATAATAATCTGCTTGAGTTGGGACCTCTTGAGAATGGAGTAGTTATGTTCAATTTGGAAAAGTAGTTACTGATTTTGTTATGAAGTTTGCCGGTGTATCTGAGACTATTGTATCTCTTTTCCGGGGTTTCTACGATGCTATATAGTAATTGAGAGGTATAACTATATGGCATCGCAGAAACCCTGAAAAAAAATTCAGCCAACTAGAGCATAATGGATCCCCACTACTCAATATTTAGGATGAATTTCATTCTGTACTTGTACTTGCCTACTCATGAATTATATTGTTATTCACTTGAAAATGATCGTAGGGTCAAAAAAAATAAATTATGGAAAAGTGACAAAAGTGTCTCATTTCGTTTTACTTTAAAAAAATGAATTTCCAAGAAATAAATAAATCATCAATACTATCAACCATTAGATAGATCCATTATGATTTTCAGAATTCTTCATACAAACTCAGAATTTCATAGATAAGTGAATTAGAGATGTCCTACGAAGAAAAGAGAGGCCTATTAATTCAGTTTATTTCAGTAGTTTCACCAGATGTGAATTTTAATCACCCTGTATATTCAATACCGATAAACATATTAACTGCTATATCTGTTGTTGGATAATAAACACGTTCGAAAATAAACTATCACTTATTGTCGTACATGATGTTACCAATATTGTCTACCATTTTCAAAGTCTACTCTGTAGTAAATGGAATGCTACTAAATGATGCTGAATGTTTGTACCTAGTTATCTCAATGTAATCACATCAGCTATATATTAAAAGCAATAAAATAATTGAGAAAAGCTTGTCCCAATTACTTTAAAATTGAATAAGATAGCATAGAGTCCAACAATTTGAATAATTCGTTTTGAATAGTAATGAACAAAGTATCTGTAGAAAAAATCTTGTTCACTGAATTACCAATTCGTAAGCATGGCAATTACTTCTGACCAAGAATTTCTTCTATTCCCTTTTATGTGGACAATATCTGGATATTTACATGTTTCTGTGAAGCGTTCGGCGTTTTGTGCCTACGTTAGAATATTTATAGCTATTGGGAATTCTGATATAGGCCGGTCAATGGAGGAAGACTATTGTTATTTGCATTTTAATAGATGGTTATGGTATTTTTCAGTCAGGTCCGTGTTCTTTCCCTGAATAAAGAAATTTCGTTTAAATGTGATGAAACACGGACGGAAACGTTAAATTTCCATCAATTGTTGACTATCACATTTACAACAGCTACTTTTTGTTATGGTGTTGTTTTCAAGAGTGACTACTATATGTATACAAATCAGTATATGTTATATTTATTTTGTTCGGTCACCGTTTCACGGCTATCTTGCGTTCCGCGACACCAAGGGATTGATGCGAGGAATTGAGGTATTACGTATCATAGTTATGAGAAATCTCATAATTATTTTGCACAGAAAACGTATGGCTCTGTGTTGAGGTGAAAAAGAAGCAAACAGCAATTAGCCAACGTAAACTCACACACTCACAGGAACTTCCTGAATGTTACGTTATTACATTGTGTTATATTTAATTTGACCTAGCATGATTGTGGATTCTTGGAAACCGACTGAGTCCGATTGTTTCAAAATTTTGGCAGCAATCATGGGGTCACCAAACCACTGAGCATTAGTTACCGATAGACTGTTAAGTAGTAATAAGTTCCTGCATTCCAATTGCTGTACTACAAAAACAGTATGAAACTGCTAAGTTACTCAAATTACTGAATAATGAAGCATTCGACGAATTTGTTGTCTAAAAGTTAGATTCACACTACCTCTAGTGGAATCAGTGGATCTATTGTAAATTGCCTTCATTCACTTTTAGGTAATATATTATGTATACATGTCTAACTGTGTGCTATATGTATATTAGATTCCCTGTCACCTTGACTCTGGTGACACACAAATGGGCTGTGAATATATTGGGTGTCTTATAGGTGCGCAGCAGGGCTATGTGGATTTTCCTGCTTTTTGGCTAACTCTTTTTGAGGAAACTGTGAAACTTTCTATATTTTTCGATCTTTAGGTCGCTTTCGTTTTATTTTATGACTAAATATCTCCCAATACCTCAGAGGTGAATTGTGAGTGCTGCTTATTTTGTTGGCTTTTCCCTATTCTAACTATTTCATCTTTCTCTGTCCTACAGAAGTTACGCATGATATTGTAGAAGAAAATTTGCGTAATGTTTTGCCTGTGACTGTTATTCAAGTGTATAAATATCCATGTTATGTATATGCATATGTGTTAGTACCATATGAGCTCTATGCATACCTGACAGCTTGGGCTAGTCCTATTTATCGCTCCGTTTGCTTCCTATAGGTCGAGGAAGTTCCTAGGAATTTCTCAAAAATATTAAACTAAATAGGGAGATGACTGCGTTTCCGAGTTCTCACTATGGTTCACTGATGCCTTAACAACATCGTACCTTGGATTATGAGGAATAAGGAACTTTTCTTTATACGAGAGTCGTCCTTGAATTATCAAAAAACATAGCCCCACCCATTCAGTCAATTTGAAAGCAATGCAGCTAACCAACACATAACATATTATGGTGGATATAAATCTCAGCATGGTGAGAACGCTTCCTCTCATGTACAATCATTTGACGTTTTCCCTGCATTTCAATTGCTGTACTACAAAAACAGTATGAAACTGCTATATTACTCAAATTACTGAATATCGAATCATTCGACGCATTTTATTGACTGAAAGTTAGATTCACACTACCTCTAGTGGAATCAGTGGATCTATTGTAAATTGCCTTCATTCAATTTTAGGTAATATATCATGTATACATGTCTAACTGTGCGCTATATGTATATTAGATTCCCTGTCACCTTGACTCTGGTGACACACAAATGGGCTGTGAATATATTGGGTGTCTTCTAGGTGCGCAGCAGGGCTGTGTGGATTTTCCTGCTTTTAGCTAACTCTTTTTGAGGAAACTGTCAAACTTTCTATATATTTTCGATCTTTAGGTTGCTTTCGTTTTATTTTATGAGTAAATATCTCCCAATACCTCAGAGGTAAATTGTGAGTGCTGCTTATTTTATTGGCTCTTCCCTATTCTTACTTTTTCATCTTTCTCTGTCCTACAGAAGTTACGCATGATATTGTAGAAGAAAATTTGCGTAATGTTTTGCCTGTGACTGTTATTCAAGTGTATACATATCCATGTTATGTAATGCATATGTGTTAGTACCATATGAGTTCTATGCATACCTGACAGCTTGGGCTAGTCCTATTTATCGCTCCGTTTGCTTCCTATAGGTCGGGGAAGTTCCTAGGAATTTCTCAAAAATATTCAACTAAATAGGGAGATGACTGCGTTTCCGAGTTCTCACTATGGTTCACTGATGCCTTAACAACATCGTACCTTGGATTATGAGGAATAAGGAACTTTTCCTTATATGAGAGTCGTCCTTGAATTATCAAAAAACATAGCCCCACCCATTCAGTCAACTTGAAAGCAATGCAGCTAACCAACACATAACATATTATGGTGGATATAAATCTCAGCATGGTGAGAACGCTTCCTCTCATGTACAATCATTTGACGTTTTCCCTGCATTCCAATTGCTGTACTACAAAAACAGTATGAAACTGCTAAATTACTCAAATTACTGAATATCTAAGCATTCGACGCAATTTGTTGACTGAAAGTTAGATTCACACTACCTCTAGTGGAATCAGTGGATCTATTGTAAATTGCCTTTATTCAATTTTAGGTAATATATCATGTATACATGTCTAACTGTGCGCTATATGTATATTAGATTCCCTGTCACCTTCACTCTGGTGACACACAAATGGGCTGTGAATATATTGGGTGTCTTCTAGGTGCGCAGCAGGGCTATGTGGATTTTCCTGCTTTTTGGCTAACTCTTTTTGAGGAAACTGTGAAACTTTCTATATTTTTCGATCTTTAGGTCGCTTTCGTTTTATTTTATGACTAAATATCTCCCAATACCTCAGAGGTGAATTGCGAGTGCTGCTTATTTTGTTGGCTTTTCCCTATTCTAACTATTTCATCTTTCTCTGTCATACAGAAGTTACGCATGATATTGTAGAAGAAAATTTGGGTAATGTTTTGCCTGTGCCTGTTATTCAAGTGTATAAATATCCATGTTCAAGTGTATAAATATCCATGTTATGTAATGCATATGTGTTAGTACCATATGAGCTCTATGCATACCTGACAGCTTGGGCTAGCCCTATTTATCGCTCCGTTTGCTTCCTATAGGTCGAGGAAGTTCCTAGGAATTTCTCAAAAATATTAAACTAAATAGGGAGATGACTGCGTTTCCGAGTTCTCACTATGGTTCACTGATGCCTTAATAAAATCGTACCTTGGATTATGAGGAATAAGACTTTTTCTTATACGAGAGTCATCCTTGAATTATCAAAAAACATAACCCCACCCATTCAGTCAACTTGAAAGCAATGCAGCTAACTAATACATAACATATTATGGTGGATATAAATCTCAGCATGGTGAGAACGCTTCCTCTCATGTACAATCATTTGACGT
The DNA here is from genome assembly GCA_013387265.2 of Cryptolaemus montrouzieri. Lineage (NCBI taxonomy): Eukaryota > Metazoa > Arthropoda > Insecta > Coleoptera > Coccinellidae > Cryptolaemus > Cryptolaemus montrouzieri. Next base: position 35,306,915 of record JABFTP020000185.1, on the reverse strand, counting down.
TTTCAAATATTGCATAACTGCATTGAGTCGCAAAACATTCTTATAGCATATATTTCAATTTCGTTTGATTTGCATTCTCACATTGAGACTTGATCTTTGATTCAGACAGGATACTTTAATGCAGAAGAGATAAATGGAAATGGACTATTCCGGATCTGTAAAAGCAGTAGCGAGTATCAGATTGAAGGAATTTTCAAAGGTGCACCTCGATGGCAAAGTAGGCTGTTCCAGTAAAATGAGTTACATTTTGTTCAAACCATTTCAAGAAAAATGTAATCTTGAAACCATTCATTCACTGTATCTTATTTTCCCGAAGAATATTCTGTATATTATACGGGTATTCGTGTATCGGATGGATTTCTGCGAATAGAACGAGAAATTTATGCAAGTATCTATTCATCGACATAAAAATTTGTAAAGAAATTTTTGAATCTCGTATTCGGTTTGAATGAAATTCTTCTTCCAAAATTCTAAATGATGGGGTTCATTAATTTGATTATATTTCACACAGCTAACCAGTTAACGAGAGTTATCAGTTATATGGTGATAATATAATTTCATCAATGCTTTTGCTGTACCTAACTCAACCAATAAATTTAATAGATCAGTCAACTATTGTATACCAAAATTAAGTAATCAAATTGTCAGAAATATCATCAGAAGATTTCCTCTCCGTTTTTTCAAACTAAAGTTGTTCAAATTTTCTCTATACTCATAAACTTGCACCAGACCGTGGCTTTAGGTTGTGAAACTATCAATTGGAATTTCCTACCATAAGAACCTGGTAATTTATAGCAAGGATGATATCAAGGGATCCGTCATGGGTATGGACACATGTGCCTATGATACTTACTCCTTCCTCGTAAATACATCCCTTACTCGAGTCTTACCTCTATAATAGAGGGGGGGGTATTCATCGGCAGATCACTCGCCTCCATTATTTTTGCGTCCAGTCAAACATGCCTGAGGCGGATGTTTCGATCCCAACCTCAACCACCAGCACTTTGGATTATCCCCAGTGCTATCTTGCACAGCTGATATCTGAACTAGCCATGTTCTGTCACTATGTGTACCATTGTTTCAACAACACAGGCTGAGATCCCACTCACGGGTGCTGGTTCTATTAGAGTAATCTCAGCTCTTAGACAGGCCAACCCATCCGCAATCTCATTTCCTCCAATCTCGTTGTAAACCGGAACACAGAATTTACGAATATATTCGTTTGCAGCCGGTTATACCAATGCCTGAACGCATTTCCAGATCACCTGAGAAATGAGCCTATTGTACAAAGTTCCGCTAGCTTTCAAGCACAACCAAATATCTCCGACTGGACGGCTGTTATATGTTTATCTAATAAGGGGAAATTCTTTAATTGTTCCGGCAGTAAACTTCACAAGCTGATATCTTCATGATCTTTGAGCTACCTCTGTACTAGATGTACCTTCCACCCAGCAAGGAATTCTGCCTTTCTCCTCACTGATATCTGAAAGGGATTTATCCTATCTAATAACCGAAGTGGTACCTCAGCGTAGTTCTATATGAATTGATCCAGAGATGGAGGCTGCCGTTAATAGCTTCAGGAAATAGGGTATGTCTTGCGCCGATTACTGAAGTGCCCCAAATCCTTAGCCTATAAGCAGTCAGAATTCTCTCCGAATAATTATGAAGTGCAGTGGTTCGACATCTAACAGTACACCTAACGTAACAGTAGGGGTTCTTCTTTAAGCACCTATCGCACTTCTCACCATCAGTGCTCTGAGCTTCTCTAGAGCCAGCTATACCATCTGTTTTTCAGCGCTCGTACAGGCCAGTGTGGCTTCAAACCTCACGTGCCGTTGAAAGTCCTTCTACTCATGAGACCAGCAGAAAATATGTCAATCTGTAGCTTAAGACGCTGAGCACAGCTAAGCCATATACCAATACTACCCTCCAAGTACTTAACTGTTTCTTTTTTGTCTAATCTTGATGCAAATAAAATGTGTCTCGAACATGTTATTGTATGTTTCCTCCTGAAAATAACCTGTGTCCTCTTTTCTTAATTAACCTCCAGATACGAGAACATACACTAGTACTCCACTCTCTTTAGAGTAATCTGCATGTATTTATATATATACCTGTAGATGCTGCTAAAAATGATGTTCTCGTAAAGTTGATTATGTATTCTTTCCCCCGTCTAGTGCCTGCAACAGATTATTTGCCACTATGTGCCAGCTATTTGGTGGAACCACGCCGCCGTGCGAACAGCCTCGTCTCACAGAACGGAGATATACTTCGCTAAGATAGTCTAGGCCTATCAGAAAACGCAATTCGTTTTCAACGCTCTTAAGCGACTAGTTGCTATGTTTCTTCAGGACAAGGTGTTTAACACTAATCTTGTGCACCCTAATCAACGCGCGTATACTGCTGAATTATATACAGATAAAGCATTGCAGCTGATTGTTCGAATTATTCAGAAGATAAGGCAGGAGTAGGATCTTATTGTTTTTATAATATCTTCTGAATTTTTACAGAAGCTATTAACTTACCGGTTGTTTCTGAATATAATGTGCATCAGTTTGTTTAGAACATGTTGCTATACAGTGCATACCCTGTGCCGATAAAGAAACGAATAAATAGTTTAAGTTAAACTGGCAGAACAATAAATTAGGTGATCAATGGATAGCGGCAGAAAATTTCTTTGATCATCATCCAGTTCCCCAGGTTTGACCCTCCCAGATTTTTTGGCTCTGCGATCACCTTCAGAGTAAAGTTTGAATTGTATTTCCTCACAGAGATCAGTTCAAGATTTCCCCTCAGAGATCAGTTCAAGATTCATTCTTTTGATACATTTTGAATCTTAATTCACCCAAACTACGAAATGTCAGTTATTCGAACTGTACTAATGACCAAAATACTTCTTACGACAAAAAAAATTATAACAAACTCGGTCGCCCATTCTACGAATTATTTCGATGAAATGGAAGTATGAGTTCTTTTCCGGAAATGTTTGAAAATAAATTGTTGCAAATGACACATTTGTGGGATTAGTGATTAATACAAAAAATAATGAAAGTATGGGGCTACCAATCAAGACAAGTCAATTCCTGGTACATCTTAAAGTGACAGGCCAAAAAAAATAATTTAGTTTCTTAGAATATCACTCAAGATGCCATTTGGTTGTTGTTTTATTGAAATCGATCAACAATTATAGGGGCTATAGCTCTGAGTGTTTCTCACGGAACACCAGATATGTATATCAGTATATTATTTAATATCAGGAATATTCAATGTCGGCCGTACCACTGTATTAGAACTATATTGACAAGTTCCCTTAATTTCTACATCGTTCTTCTTATCTATATATTTATATAAAGGTTAAGATTCGACTTGCAATTATTGAATTGAATTGTGCGGAAATGATCAAGCAATGCACTGGGTAGAAAATGGATCATTTCATCAGAACCACAAACAAAATAGTTAGGAAAGACTGTGAGAATGTATTTCCATACTTTCATTACCTGAAAATATCAATTTCATTCACAACCAACTATCACATGGATTCTAGAAAAAGGATAGAGCTACTGGATAAGAAATAAACCACAAATCGAAAGTATAATTTATTCAGAAATGACCATTGATGGAATAATCAATTTAGTATTTCAAATTCATTCATACCTTTTTGTTGTTGCACTTATCACTGCTACATACAGAGCAACTTTTTGTATTTTTCGTTTTTTGACACAAACCAGAATCGCCAGTACATCCTCTGTTGGATTCGAATGTACTGGTGTCCAAATAAGCGTAGCACATTTGTCCACTGCAAGTCGTAGAGACTGTAGGTTCTGAGCAATATCGCTGCGCCGTTTTACAGGATAAACATGTCACGCAATTACCTGAAATGAGCAAGTGATTGGTTCATATCTTATTCAAAACAATATCAATAATAATAAGTGATTAGAATAGTAAATTCTGTAACTAGGTTAGGTTAGGTTAAGTGAAAAACTCGATACGAGTGGAAAGAAACCACTAGTATAAAATGTTTTCTTTCTTACCGAGTAACATACTGTATTTTCTTCACGATGTATAATGTATAATTCAGAAAACAAATTAATTAAATTTCAAAAACAATTGCAACAAGTTATTTAATGAGACATTCGTATTCATATTTTATCAATGTTAGTAGTCATAGTATTTGAACAATCATTATATAAATCAAAAATTGGTGCACTGGATAAATTTTCAGCTATATTTTTCAAAACGAAGTGATCATTTGAGGTAGATTGAACAGTCGTGTAAAATGAAGAACTAGAAGATGAAATGACGGTTGCTGCCGAATTAGATCAATTATTTGACGAAACTAGTTGATTTGCCATATTTATTCGAATTTGTAGAGAAGTTTCATTGTATCCTTCTGGTACTTGAGAAGATTTCCAGCTTCCCCGTCTGTTTAGTGTTGTAATATCCGCACCTGCATTTTCTGACGTTGTCGCTGAAGTACGGCGGAAAAAGTGGCCAGTACTTATTACTTTAATTGTTGTATTAGGAATTGCAATAAGCATTTCAAAACCCAATTATTCAATATCGGAACTTTAAATGTTATGAAGTTTATTCTTGCGACTAGACCCTAAAACACCAATGCCAAGGGCGATCTACAAAAATAAACTAAATTTGATAGAAATTGTTATTTGAATTAAAATATTTTGAACTTTGTAGCTAAATATATCACATTCGGAGCACTTTCTAAATATTGTTGAATATTGTATTCTGTAAAATTCTTCGATGACTTAGCTATATACCTTTCAGAAGATCGTTCAACAAAGATTGCAATTTTTTTAATTTTGAGATATTGATACATTGTCTTACAATTATTGTTGCTTTAGGTTTGAGTAGACTCCATTTTCTTCGATGAATTATCAAAACTGCAAGGAAAACATTTTCAGATAAGAAATTCCTTGTCTGAAACTATACCCAGCAGGAACAGAACCTGTTAGCCTCATATACAGGGTGCTTCAACGAAAACTAAACATAGGCTATATCTATCAAGATATTCATTTCTGATCAAAACGTAAGAACAGGTCAATTTTTGTTTCAAGGAAAACATCATTTGGTGTACAAAACTTGCCTGAAATATTAACCCCCTAAGCGGGGGTTGCAATCCTTGATCCTTTTGAATAGGGAAGATGGGTCGAGTGATATCCCAAAAAAAAGGTGGTATCTTTGTCCACATCACCTTCAACGAGTTTCTATTTTTAATTGAAAACTGTAAAAGATACAAGGTGAACAACTGAAAGATAGGGAAGACTATTTCCCTGAGACTATTCAAGTTTCAGTGGAGTAAAATGGAACAGATCCATGCTGATCAATGGCAGTCATCATCAAATAACATCCTCATCTCGAATTTCAACCCTTAGAGCAGGGGCGACCACCCTTGAAAATTTGGAAGATGGTAGATGGGTCGAGTGATACCTCGAAAGAAAGGTATTATCATTGTCTGCATCCCCGAATTTTCATTTTTGATTGAAAACTGTAGAAGATACAGAGTGAGCTACTGAAAAATAGAAGAGACTATCCATCGCCCAGAGCTATTCAAGTATTAGTGTAAAAAAATGGAAGAGATTCATTCCAGATCAAAGGCTGTCATCTCTGATCTAAATGAATCTATTCCAGTTTTTCGCACTAATACTCCAATAGTCTTGGGGCGATAGTCTTCTCTATTTTTCAGTGGCTCACTCTGTACCATCTACAGTTTTCAATCAAAAATGAAAATTCTTTCACGGGAATGCAGACAAAGATAATACCTTTCTATCGAGTTATCACTCGATCCATCTACCCACTTCCAAAATTTCAATGGTTGTCACCCCTGCTCCAGGGGTTGAAATTCGAGATGAGGATGGTACTTGATGATGACTGCCATTGATCAGCATGGATCTGTTCCATTTTTCCTCATTGAAAGTTGAATAGTCTCAGGGAAATAGTCTTCCTTATCTTTCAGTTTCTCACCCTGTATCTTTTACAGTTTTCAATTAAAAGTGAAAATTCGTTCAAGGCAATGTAGACAAAAATACCACCAAGTATTGTACCCTAGAAGTTGTCTCCCTTGAAACAAAAATTGACCTGTTTTTGCGTTTTGATCAGAAATGAATATCTTGGTAGATATAGCCTATGTTCAGTTTTCGTTGAAGGACCCTATATACGTATATATGAGTGAACGTTAAGTGGTGAGTAAATGGTAGACAAATCATACATCAAACTGGACAAATAATGACAAAATACTGAATCTTGCAAAACTATGAATTGGCCCTTGTTTGGAAATTGATTGAGATTGGAACTCAAAATGGACACTTCGGGGTTTGTAGCCATCTACTAAATTGGTATTAAATAGGATAGTCGACGATTCCAATGGTGTGATATAAAGGATGAAACAGTGCTTAATCTATTTGAGTGTTGAACTCGGAGATTCAGAAGATTCCGAGTTCAAAAACAAAAAAAGAAAAATATCGAGATTCAATAGACATCATCGAAAGATTTTTCAGAATAATGGTTGTAGCCAGATGGAACGGCTGAACATCTATATGGTGACGTCATTCATAAAAATTTCGTCAAAAACGATGTCTGAAATGAAGTGAAATCGCTTATTCTATGTTTCTCCGAACATGTGAAAACTAATGAAGTTTTCCAAAGAGATTATTCACTTTATGAAATTATTATCTCTAGAAAATTGTTGATCCTAAAGCCTGCAAAGTAATCATTTTGTATGAAATGATATTCATCTCACATAAGCAGTGATATTAGTTTATTTGTTGGGGATATTAATGTAAATATCTTACCAAACTGGGAAAACAATAGTGTTGAGTATCTAAATGTTATGGCCTCTCACGAATTTGTTTCGTATATTGATAGTGTGATAAGACGCACGACTAAACTATGTCTGGATCACACTTTTGTTAAGCCTCAAATCTTAGACTCATGCTATGAGTCTGTTGTATATGAATTAGACATAACAAATCATTTTCCGATTATCCTGAAGTTCTCTACCAATGTAAAGTATAATATTTTAAGTACAGATAAGAATAGAAATCGGATTATAAAATTGATTGATTATGATGGGATTACGAATGGAGTGAAATGTATAAAGCTGAAGGCGTCTCTGAAGGTACGAAACTTTTCACTCGTACCTTCTCAAATCTAATCGAATGGAATACGAAAGAGTTGAAAATTGAAAAAACGGACAGGAAGAGAAAATATTAGATAACTAAAGGAATTATAAAATCGGTGAATTACAAAAATTATCTATACTATCAACTATGGGATCCGACAAACAGGCATGTTTCTGAAAACTATAAAAGATATAAGAACAAACTAGACTTACTCGTAAAAGCAACCAAATGCAATTATTACAAAAAGCAATTAGACGCATGTGCAGGAGATGCCAAAAAGCTATGGAATACTTTCAAGAATAAGAAAAAGGAGAAAGCTGTGTTCTGAGACTTGATTCGGGGGAGGTTATCATTATTGGTTCTGAAATTGAGGAGTCATTCAATAAATTTTTCTCTGCAGTAGGTACTAAGTTTGCCACCAATATGAAAAGCAAATATAGAAGAATTAGGTATAAAACCATCTGTTATCCATTATCTATATTTTTGGAGCCAATTACTGAAGCTGAGAGTCTTAAAATAATTGGAAGATTGAAGCCTGGAAAATCTGGTAGTTTAGATTATATAAGTACAGATATCTGGAGGAACACTATGTATAATATTGTGTATTCAGTAAATTTTCTTGTAGGTATGTCTATCGAAAATGCGGTTTTTCCTGATTCCCTGAAGACGGAGCTGGTTATACCAGTTGAAAAGCAGAGAACGTGTTTCCAAATACAGACCGATATCTTTGATTTCTAACATTTCTAAAATATTACAAAAATCTGTTCATTCTAGAAATGTATCATTCCTTGGGTGTTGCAAAATGTTTTCGCTTCAACAATTTGGTTTCCACAAAGGTAGATCAACACAAGATGCGTTGGCATATTTGAGATTGAAGACATATGAATGTCCAGACTTATCAAAACCTTGCCTAGTGATCTTTGTAAAACTTGCAAATGCTTTCGACTGCGTGGAACACAAGATGCTCTTCGATGTGTTGGAAATTGCTGGTGTCTGCGGTTATGCCCTAAACAGCTTTAGGATCAATCAAAGCGGGAGAACGCAGTGTGTTGAAATAGGAGGGCATATGAGTATTAAGTTACAGGTGTTCGATGGTGTTCCGAAAAGGATTGTTCTGAGTCCCTTATTGTTCCTAGTGTATTCAAACGCGATTTTTGGTCTCCCTACAAGGGGCGACCTTAACAGTTTCGCGGATGAAAATGTGGTATTTTATAAGGATGAATTTCGGGCCGTCCTCGGAGAATCAATCGAAAAGGACTTCTACCTTATTGTGGATTTTTTCGATAGTAGGCTTGTGACGATAATTACTGATAAGACTAGGCTTCTAATTCGTTTTCAATAAGACCAGCTGATATAATAAAGTACTCGGGTGTCTACATTGATAGATGCTCAAGATAGTAGGCTCTGTCTGTAAATCAGAGACGCAGTCGAAATATAGCGATGTTTGATAATCATACGTACAACACGAGGTGCAGAGGTCCTTTAGTGATGGTTCCGAATATTCATGAAACGATTGGGTAGCGATGCCAAAATTTTCTTTTCCCCAAAGTCTTCAACCACACACCCAAAACCTAAAACCATCTAGGACTCCAGGCAGTTTTTCCCGACAACTTGAAGCATGGCCCTCAGAACAACCTCGATCATTGGTTCATCAAGTTATTGATAAGAAAAACTTGTATGTTCATACATAGAGCGGTATACAGGTTGTTGCATAATAGTATGTTACAACAAGAGCGGGTAAATCTACTTTCAATTTTAAGAAAAAAAGTTCATATAAACACAGGTCCGCAAAAGCTTCGTTACGGAGCTACAGGGTGTTGAAATTTTCAGCAAAACTTTTTTTTCCTTCAAAACATCTGCACTTTTTGAGATATTCAGCCCAAATTTGGAATGCAATCTATTTTTACAACCTTCATCATTTTACGTCCGAGATTTTAACTGAAATTCACAAGGTGTTTTCTTTCCCGAGTCTCTTTTGCTCTTTCAAACTTTTTTGCAGTACGCCAGTGATCAGCATACAATCAATTTTTGTCATCTTCGTTCAATTTAGAAACTTTTTTGACAATTGTAATTTTTTCGTATCTGCAACCGTTTTCGAGTGAAAAATTATTAAATTTGAATTATGTGAATTATATGTTATTCATTAAATAAAAAATAATAGAAATACTCGATAGGTATGCCCAAAATTTGCTTTTATTTCAATAGCTCGTCTTCTGCGACTTAACTTATACTTACTCAATATCAAATTGAAAAAAAATATTATCACGCACTCTTTGAAATATTCCTGTGGTATTTCTTATCGTGTCACAAGAGGTTATTATTAGTTTTCTCTATTCTTCTACAGTGTTCACTGAAGTGGTATAAACTAAATTTCTGAGATATCTCCTTAAGAAAGAGTCTAAACTATTTAAGTCTGGGAACCTAGGAGGCCATGATTCTGGCCCACCCCGACCTATCCATAGGTTGTTGAATGTATTATTCAAGAATTCACTAGCTTCTCTACTGAAATGTGCTGGTGCCCCGTCAAGCAGGAACCACATTATGTTCCTCACCAAAAGTGGCACATCTTCGAGCAATAAAGGTAACTCTTCCTCAAGAAATTGCCGATAAGCGGGACCTTTTAGTCTGTTAGGCAAAGAAAATGGCTCAATCAAATTATTTTCAATCATTCCGACCCAGCCATTCAGTTAGAATTGTTCTTGACGATGAGATTCTTCAATAATGATTATTGTGAACATTTGTGATAGCAGTTCTCCAACAATTAGCTTCGTCTGTGAATATTATTTCAATTCAAAAATGAGTATTTTCTCTCTCTCTCTCTTTTCTGCCGAACCATCGGCAGAAATTCAGTCTTGAAGGAAACTCTCGTAGAAGAGTTTGGAAACGTTGAATATGAAAAGTCGTGGAGAAACCTCCAAACTAGAACATGAGAAATATTCAACTGATTTTCAATATTTCTTGTACTCACATGATGATTTAAATTAATACAATTCAAAACTGCTTTCTCAATATCTGGCGTTCTCATAGTTTGACTTGCACCTTTTAAATGATTATTTGCAGTGAAAGTATCACTTTCCCTCAAACTTCTGTGGATATTTGAAAATGTTCGCCTGTCTGGTGTGACTCGATTCGGAAAGCGCACCTGATATAATCGCCTAGCTTCTGTTGTGTTTCCGTCAGCCAGACCGTACCTGTAATGGATATCAGCCAATTCGGCGTTAGTAAAATTAGCCATTTTTTCTTACAGCAATAAATTCAAGAGTCTTAAAACTAATCGTTAACTCAATAAACAATTTGATCAGACACTGGTTCATCTTCAGCAACTGTCAAAATGAATGAATGAAAAAAATCAAGGTCTACTAGTCATTTTTTTAATTAGAAGTGTTTTCAATTCAGCGAAAGTCTACAATCGTTTAATAGTTTTTGCTCGAGAACGGTCGGAAATACGAAAAACCTATAGGTGTCGAAAAATTTTCAAATTGAACGAAGATGACGAAAATTGATTATACGCTGATAAGTGGCGTACTGCAAAAAAGTTTGAAAAGGCAAGAGAAGACATTGTTCCGGAGAAGAAAACACCTTGTAGATTCTAGTAAAAATTTAGGACATGTATTGATGGAGGCTGTAAAAAATAGCATTCCAAATTTGGGCTGAATATTTCAGAAACTGCAGGAGTTTTAAAGAAAAAACCGTTTTTTTCCAGAAATTTCAACACCCTGTATCTCCGTAACGAAGCTTTTGCAGATCTGTTTATATGAACTTTTTTCCTTAAAAGTGCACGTAGATTTACGCCCTTAAGTTGTGAAATACTATTATGTAACACCCTGTATATGCCTATTAGATCGGATATTCGCCATATTTGTTTTGAGAATTCAACATTCTACTGTAGCTCCATTTATTTATTTATTTGATTGAAAATTATTATAAATTATGTTAGTATGCTACTATACTTTCGAAATTTAGTCATTCAATACCCTTCTCACACAAGGTATGACTATATCTATAGTTATACGTTCGAGGTTTGGCTAGTTTATTCTACTTATCATTTCTTTATCTTTAATTTGAACATCACAATGTAATAATCCGATTTTTACAAAATGTGTATGTAAAATTAAGTCAATTTCAAGAAGAAACATTATTATTATTGAAAAAATAAACAAAAAATTATAGATGTTCACTCACCGTATTCTACAACAAAGACCAGCAAAAATATTGCTGTAATAAAAATATACTTCGACATCATGAAAGCAGAATAAGTTTGTACTCTAGGAATAGTTGAAAGCTAATAATTTCGTATTCGCAGTTTTTGTCTTTTATAAAGCTTATCACGTTATTATCACTCGAGCAAAAAATTTTAAATATAGAGTTATCAAAGAACTACTCGCTTCATCATACCAGGTTATGTGAATTCTAGGAACGTTCAGCAAAAAAATGGAATTTTGAAGATAATTGAGTCATGTTTATCTTCTTTCATTTGAGGATAGGCAGTTTTTAGTTTTGGAAAAACATAATTTTGAGGATTTCAGTTTTCATGGTTATATACTACAAAAGTGGAAAGAACTTTACATGCAAATTTTTGTAATCATTCTGAATGTAATATAGCCAATTCAACACTTAAAGGCTCATACTGATGTTATTCAGGTACCTAAGGAATGGAATTTCTGAAAAGAATTATTGTTCTTTGAAATTGCATTTTTTTTATTTTGTGTTATTGATCTGCGGCAGTTTAATCGTAAAATTTCTATTCGATTATAGTTATCGCAGTGACTAAGCTATCAACTCTGAAAGTGTGTCTTTGGAATCTTCCTTTAAAAGTTGGAGGAAGATACCAAAGTAACATTTCTGAAATTCAAAGCTAAATCTTCATTTGTAACTGCGAGGAAAATAATCGAAAAGAATTTTGGCGACTAACGCGCTGCTCATCAACAATGCCTTCATTTAGAATAAAACAATCCTAGAGTATTAATCAAGCCCATGAAATGTTTCGCTAATCATCTTGAATATTTATATATTTTTTCTGGAGAAAACGCAGTATTTATTCGATATAGTGTCGATAGTCAAAATTCACTGAAAAAGTGTTTACTCTCTAATTTTGGGTCCCGGAATCCAAATCCGAAATCATTTTGCCCCGCCCGGCTATCGTTTAGGAAAAACAAAACCATAGGTACCTTGAAAGTCCTCTTATTTATATCCTTCAAACTTCTTATGTGCTTCATTCAAATTCCTTTTTACTATCCCAATGGATAAGATATACCCACATTGCCATTAATTAGTAATTCTTCGCCCAAATATACATTAATTACTTATTAAAATGCTTTCCTTTGAGACCCAGACGTTTCCGAAGAGTTGGAAAGTTGCGAGGGTACAACAGACTCGACAAAAAGACAAGATATGTCTACCCGAATATTCCAGTTCAATCGAAATGTTACTCATGGAAAGTGATGAACATATAACTCATACAATATATGGAGTTGTTAGTTATCGTCATGGTGATCTCCTTCCATACGTTACAATAGTCTTCACAAGGCATGAACAATTCCTATAGCATGATTGCTGTCCAGTTTAATCTTCATCTTCAATTTTCCTCCTGTTTTAGCATAATTGATTTCTTGATTATATTTACTTTATCTTTAAATACTTAAAATTGATTAAGGTCAATCAACTTTTGTATTATACCTTCATCACTCTTTTCAGTGAGTTCTTTTTTACGGGTCTTAATTTTTGTGTTCTTGAATTTAGGATTCTCAGCTGTGTATTCTCCCCTAATTTTCTTTAAACTCCTTGCCTCAATTTAACATTAGAATCTGTGTTGGAGCAATCATTCCTCCTTTATTTATGTTTCTAATATTTTCTACTAATAATCCTAATTTTCCAGATTTTTTCCAGACAGGTTTCACCATAATAACTTCTTCGCTCTTCCTCAATACAAACAGGGTTTGATGCCATCACCAGTTTCATTTCCATCAGTACTTTTATTACCTTCTTTATCAGTTACAATTTTCCTCAGATATTACCTCATTGCCCCTAATTCAGCTCTCATCTCGTGAAACATAACTTTAATAAGTATTTTGGACATTATATCCCTGCAATATTAGCATATCAATGCAAGGCTTCTTTTTTCTAGCGGCATGCATTTAATTTCGGATACCAAAAGTGTAACGTAACATTTGTGCAGTTTTTTCTTACCGAAATCACATTCATAAACTGATTCTCTTTGATGTATATGTTTCGAACATAATTCTATAACTGCTTCATTAAAGTGCCTTTTCACTATAACAATGGATAATATATCCATTAATGTACCATTAATTAGTAATTCTACGCCCAAATATACATTTATTTCTAATTAAAATGCTTTTCCATTCGAATGTTCATTTTCTTGAGAGTAACCCGCCATATTAACTTTCCAGATATGATTGTACCTCAATTCTCAATATTAGGCAACAATTTCATAAATTTACAGTCGAAGACCTACGTGACATGAACCTGTCGATAGTGACGTACCCGCCATCTACCGTCATAACAGAGAGATATTCAGACAGAAATCTCTTCAAACCAAACCTAACTAACCTAACCGAACCTCAAACCTAATTTTAATTCATAATTCTGAATTGAATAGGTTAGTAGGTTAGGTCTAAGGTAAAAAAGTTAGTTTAGCTTTGGAAATATTCCCATTTGAATTTCGGTCTCACTTATGAACGAGAGAGATATATTTCATCTTCTTCTTCCTGCATCGTTTTGAGACATACGTCGTATAAAATGTAACATGAAATTATTGTAAATATGGCGGGTTAACTGTCTAGAAAATGAACATTCGAATTAAAGAGTATTTCAATAAGAAATTGATGTATATTTGAGCGTAGAATTACTGAATAATGGTATATGTGTAAATTTTATCCATTGTAATAGTAAAAGGCATTCTAATGAAGCAATTATAGAGTTTGAAGGATATAAACAACAGGACTTTCAAAGAAATTTTGGTTTTGTTCTTTATCAAAATGATTTCAGATTTGGATTCTAGGACACAAAACTAGTGGGTAAACACTATTTCAGTGAATTTTGACTATCGACACTATATCAAATAAAAATCACGTTTTTTTCAGAAAAAATATATGAATAATCGAGGTGATTAGCGAAACATTTCAGGGGCTTGATTAATAACTTACTCTAGGATTGTTTTCATTCTATAAGAAGGCAATATTGATGAACAGCGCGTTAGTCGCCAAAACTCCTCGCAGTTACGAACGAAGATTCAGCTTTGAATTCCAAAAATATTTTTTGGTATCTTTCTCCATCTTTTATATTAAAAAGAAGTACTAAACTCTGCAGGACCATAAATAATATCCTACTCCAGAAGCTTTCAACGTGACAATTGAAATTTTCGGATTACTCCGTTTATTGCCTTCAACATTCATGAAAAAGCACCTTACTTTTACCTGAAAGAATATAGTTCGTCAATAGCTATCTCTCTTGCCTAGTGATAATTCGATGGACTTTGTAATTTGAAAAGTATAATTTTCGGGGTCAGATAGTCTAATCTAAAATTTGATAGGAGATATTTTATAATTATGCAAGTATTTAAAACAACAAGAGAGTTAGGTATGAACCAATGACGAATGCATGATAACGATAATATACTTCGAAATTAATATTTGCAAATTTATGACAAATCTTCTAACTAAACTCATGACAGAAATGTTATTTCTGGGCTCACTAGTTAACTAATAATATTGGATTATTAAAAGAAAGATGGGAACGAGAAATCAATGTACAATATGTATAAATCAGGAGCAAAACAGAAAGCCTGATGCCTATTCATCTAGAAAAAAGAATCAAATAACATAATTTCATGAATTTTTCTAGAAATAATATAGTATTAGAAGGAAATTCCATTAAATGAATTTTAAGGTGACTTAACATCCTGATTATTGCCGTAAACCTCTTAATAATTCTCAAAATTGAATCATAGAGATATTCTCTGGCGATAATGTGCCAAGTCGGTTGAATTAAACAATACATGCCGAAGAACTCAGAGAAGAATTAAACAGACGAAACAAAGCTGAATACAGGGCGTTTCCGTTTCAATCTGCCTAAATGCACAGAATGATAGAAAATCTTAAAATATCGACACTTTCCACAAGAACATACCCTCTCTGACCTGTCGTTTTGGAGATACAGGCTGTGAAAGTTTCGGAGAAAATTTCTTTTTGAATAACTCACTCCATTTTTCAGATATCAAACTAAAATTCGGATTTCGAGTGTTTTTTCATCAGCTAGACGACAGCGTATTAAGAATTTGTAGGTTGCTCTACAGGGTGATATATTTCTCGGTGTCATGTCGTCTTTTTCCCCCAGAACATTTTTGCAGCACGCCACTGACCGCATTTTTTAATACGTTTGAATTACTCAGTCAATTCAAAAAACTTTTCTAATCCCTGCATTTTTGTATCTGCCGCCGTTCTTGAGGAAAAAATTAAAATAAGATTTATGATCCGAACTTAGCAATAGGTTCTGGCCATTTTCGTGTCGAAACACAAGTCCAGGTTATTTTCCATTTTAATTTACCAAACCTCACTGATCGACCTTGAATCGAAATTTAAAGTGAATCTCAAAACAAATTATGCCTCAAAAATGTTTGATTTGCCATAATACAGGGTGACAAATTTCGAATTTTCAATGGGAAAAATTGCTATAACTTCCGTAAGTTCGATTATATTTTTAAACTTGATATTTTGATCTTCAGGAATTGACTCAGCATGAAACTGGTGGCTTAGGATGATCCTGCTATTTTCATGCGACGCATGATGTTTGATATCAGAGATAAGCAGTTACAGTTTATTACTCAAAAGGGATTTCTTCTAAAACAGTAAAATGGCTATAATTTCTTTATCATACCCTGTTGAAAACCAGAAAATTAGGACATATTATCAAAGATAATTTTTTTTGATGAAAAACCAAAAGTAAAGCATGTCCCGGAGAGATTTCCCCTCTTAAGTAAAATCAATACTCCACTGAAATCTATCAGAATTGATCAACCAATTGAGCAATCATCATTTCTCAAGGAGAAAAGAATTTTTCCCCTTTTAAGCGTTTTTTTCACGAAATTTTCATGACTGTCAGCTCTTGCGATTTTCACGAGTTGCAAGTCTATCATTTGTTCATTTGCGGTCCATGGTATCCTATCGAAATGATGAAAAAAAAGGGAAGTACGTTTTCATTATAAGTTACAAGGAGAAATCATTCAACACAGAACAAAGAAGAAAACATGTCCAATAATCTTAAGCTGCCGTTATTGCCGCGCAAGAAATTGCACTCATCAATGATCCTATTCCTCAAAGTTTCGACATCATTTACATTTGTTGCGTACACGAAGTGTTTGAGTGCGTCCCAGACGAAAAAATCCAATGGGTTCGAGCCTGCGGATCGCGGTGGCCATGCAACAGTTCCATTCTGAGAAATATCATCAAGATTCAGACGATGACCTCTTGCTATCCTTCTGTTATTGTAGTTTTCGTTTAGCCAATTTTGAATTATTCTAGCATTATGAGGACCAGCCCCGTCTATTTGAATACACCCATGCATTTTCTGTTCTAACGGTTCATCTGCTAATTACTCTGGCAGTTTGTTTTCCAGAAAATCTAAGAAGTTTCTCGAATTCAATCGTGCAGGTAAAAAAACTGGACCGATTAGTGCTCGGTTCCTGCCTCCAATCCAAATGTTAAGGCTAAATTCCTTTTGAAATTTGCGGGCTCTAATCTGAAGTGGATTTTCTTCAGACCAAACGTGAAGATTATGAAAGTTCACCACTCCACGTCTTGTGAAAATTGTCTGGTCCGTCCATA
Source organism: Cryptolaemus montrouzieri (assembly GCA_013387265.2). NCBI lineage: Eukaryota > Metazoa > Arthropoda > Insecta > Coleoptera > Coccinellidae > Cryptolaemus > Cryptolaemus montrouzieri. Next base: position 35,289,937 of record JABFTP020000185.1, on the reverse strand, counting down.
AAATTCTCGTCAAAAAATTTCTTTTCCGTGAAAATTTGTTTTGTAAAAACATACAAAAATTTACTCTTTTCGTAAATCTGTCAGTTCCAAATGTTGAATTGGGCTCAGATGATATGTTTCATGTGGTTTCGCTTTAGGATTTTTCTTCTGGTAACGTAACTGATAATCGTTTGTTGCTGCGCCTTTCGTAAACTAAGCTTTGGATTATTTGTGAATAAGTTTAAAATGTGCCGTTCGTTAACGTTTCTTCTTCGATTTTGCCGATCACCTCCTATCTTCGCCAAACCACATTCTTGAAATTGTCCATGAACCCTTTTGAAAACTTCTCTGTTAGGAGATCTTCTAGTAGGAAACGTCGATATTCTTCGACAGCTCGTCTCGAGTAACCGCACACAAACCATAAATGAAATGGATATCTGCATATTCCACATTTAAAAACGAATAAGGTATTTCCGATTAGAAAGTTGAAAGATGAATCAATACTGAATAATAAATTTGAACCTGTAAATAACAATAATCGAAAGAGACAATTCTTCAATGATATTTGTACGAAAAGGCTATAGAATTTTAGTTTATGAATCATGATGCGGTTCATCATTTAATGCATATTATTCTGTGGTTCAAAGCCATTAATTTAAACTTCATAAACCGTACACATTACCCGCTTTTTCATTAAGTTTAAACATATCATTTTAAAAACACAGTAAATGTGTATGATTTGTGAAGTTACAATCAATGGTTTCGAACAACAGAATAAAATCATGAGCCGCATAATGTTTTTTCGACATCCTGTATTGCGAAAACGAAACTTCGGAGAGAATATGTTATTTGAGAAAGTATCAATATATTTTAATTTTCTATCATCCTGCGCGTTTTAGCAGATTATAATGAAAACACCTTGGACTTATGTTTCGACACGAAAATAGGCCAGAAGAATCTATGAAAAGTTCGGTTAGAATACATAAATCATATTTTATTTTTTTCTGTAAAAACGGTGACAGATACGACAAAAATGCAAGATACCAGAAAACTTTTGGGTTGCAAAATTAATTTGAAAACATTAGAAAATGTGGTCAATGCGTGCTGCACGAAAATCCTGGGGGAAAAAAGACAACATGACACCGAAAAATATATCATCCTGTAACTAACAAATTTTTAATATGTCATCGTGTAGTTGATGGAAAATCAATAGAGTGTCAAATTTCAGCTCGATACCTAAAAAATTAAGCGAGTTAATGAAGAAGAATTTTTTTTTCTTCGAAAATTTGACACCCTGTATTTCGAATACGATATCTGGGAGAGGGTATGTTCTTGAGGAAAGTGTCAATATTTCAAGATTTTCTATCTTTCTATGTATTTTGGCAGATTAAAGCGGAAACACCCTTTATATGCCTTCCAGGAATATTTGTAACTCAACAATTGATGATGCGAAAACCTTTTTCAATGAAAGATTTGAGAATATAGTCTTGGGCCGACCACTGCAACTCGTCAGTCACCAACTTTTGCAAGTCATCCTTCCCATATTTAATTAGAGATGACGGTTCCATCGCATTGTCACCTGAAGCAACGGTGGATCTTTTTATAAATATATTTTCGGGAAATTCTGTTTTGGATACATCAAATGCAGTGCCAATAAGCATCTCACATGTTCAGTTGAACATGTCTTAAGTAAAGTTCAGAGTACCTACGATAAGTCGCGCTCTTCAACAGCTGAACTGTGAAATCAATGGGTTTTAATAAAATACCACTAACTGCTTTGAAGAAATGTTCTCTAGAGTTATCACCTATTTTCAGTTGTTTGATTCAGATCTTCTATGAGACCCAGACGTTTCCGAAGTGTTGGAAAGTTGCGAGAGTACAGCAGATTCCAAAAAAAGACAAGATATGTCTACCCGAAGACTTCAGTTCAATCGAAATAATACACATGGAGAGAATGATGAACATAAAGCTCATACAATATATGAAGTTGTTAGGTATCATCATGGTGACCTCCTTCCAGACGTTACAATAGTCTTCATAAGGCATGGACAATTCCTATCAAACGCAGCATGGTTGCTGTCCAGTTTGTTCTTCATCTTTAATTTTCCTCCTGTTTTGGCCCAATTAATACATTTCAAATTATTGCTGTTATATTCACTTATCTTATGATTTCCATACATTTGAAATATGTAACAACATTTCTGCTATCTTAAGCAGTATGATTCAGACCTGCTCATTTGTAGCAATGTACGACATCAAAAGATTCCTCTATGTCGCATTCTCTCCACCCAACATTCATTGTACCCCTCTCAATAATATGTTTGAAAATCCCATGGGTATTATGTCTCCTTTTGTTCACATATTTCTTGATTATTTTTACTTTACCTTTAAATAAATCAAATTGATTTAGGTCAATCCACTCCTGTATTATACCTTCACCTTCTTCAGTGAGTTTTTTTCTACGGGTTCTATCTTAATTTTTGTGTTCTTGAATTTAGGATCTTCAGCTGTGTTTTTTCCCCTAATTTGCCTTAAACTTCTTAATTTTCCTTCTTCTTCTCAATTTAACATCAGAATCTGTGTTGGAGCAACTTATAATTATTCCTCCTTTATTTATATTTCTAACATTTTCTAGTAATAATCCTAATCTTCAAGGGTTGAATTTTTCACGAATCTGTTCCTGGGTTTGCTTACTGTTCTGAACCCCCCTCGACCCGTTTCAGCATAATAACTCCTTTGCTCTCCCTCAATACAAACTGGGTTTGATGCCATCACCAGTATAATTTCCATTAATACTTTCATTACCTTCTTTATCAGTTACAATTTCTTCACATATTAACTCATTGCCCCTAGTTCAGCTCTCAGCTCGTGAAACATAACATGAATAAGTGGTATTTTGGACAATATATCCCTGCAATATTGACATATCAATGCAAGGCTTCTTTTCTGAAGGGGCATGAATTTTAATTCGGATGCCGTAAGTGTAACGCAACTTTTGTGCAATTTTTTCTTACCGAAATCACTTAACAATATAGGATCTAGCAACGCTGCACTCCTCACATTTGCGTGCTAAGTTGGAAATCACGATATCATCGGCTTATCACCGTAAACATCGCGAAAACAACACTTCCAAAATTTTTATCCGAAACTTCACTTCTAAATTCTTTATCGTCCACGCAGTTAAAATTAGTTTATTCACTATCTGCACCACTTTAAATTAAGAATTTTCTCATATTAAATGAATGACCATTCTAAAGGCTACTGCTGTAATGTAGTCAAGTTTTAATACAAATCGCCAATAGTTACATATAAATGCCTTAAATTCGTCCTTTAACTGAGTTAAACGAATTCGCCGTTCACCAAGTTAAATACTGGTTTTGTGAAATTTTAAAATTTTCAATTCGTGCCAAAATTTATCGATTTTTAGAATGTGTATAAATATTAGTATAAAATACGACGTGTACTGATGACATAAAGTGCATTATGGTGCAATTACTACCGTAATTGATTCCGTTATCATGAAACGGATTTCAGAGGCTAGTCACTCTTTACAAATTGTCTTAGACAGCCGAAAGGCTCAATTTTGCAAAAAAGTATTTATTGGATTTTCTAGGCACTGCGACGATATATTTCTTTGTGGAAATCGTGACTGTCGAGTCAGAAAGAATGTGCTCACATTGGAAATGACGTATCAAGAACACGAACATGACACAGTGCAGTATATTTGATATAATGTTATATATAATAGTAATAATTATAATAATATATAATAATCAATTAAAACCGACGAGATACCCATACGTCGAAGAATTTTTCAAGGAGACTGTTTGAGTCCACTATGGTTCTGTTTGGCTATGAACCCATTGCCTTCAATGTTCAGTAGAACACGATACAGATTTAGGATAAAAGCAGATAGGAAATATCACATAATTTCCCACCGACTGTGTATGAATGACGTCAAATTATATGCTTCGAACAAGAAGCAATTGGATGATCTACTAAAAACTGTCAGTGAGTTCTCGGCAGATGTTCATATGAAATTCGGAATTGAAAAATGTAAGAGGGAAATTCATAGATGGTGAAACACCTATCACAGTGTATGAGGGAAGGCGAAACATACAAATATCTGGGATACCAACAAGCCAGACCAAAAACAGCCAAATGAGAAGATTTATTCAGAATACAGTCAGCGTCTGAAGACTGTGACTGTGCAATGTTGAACTCGGTTAATCTAGTCAAGGCAATTGACGAATACGCCATTCCAGTGTTGCTTTACTCATTTGGAATAATCAGATGGACTAAGACAGAACTGGATGATTTTCAAAGGCAGACCCGAACGATGCTGACAAAGTACAACAATCATCATCCAAAATCGTTTGTGATAAGAACAACTCTGACTTGCGACCAGGGATGACCAGCTGAATGGACCGTTCCTATCTGATACTGAAAAACAAGAGCAATGGTCAAGAAAGGAATTGCATGGCCGACATCACCATGAGATTAATCAAACACACATCGACAAAGAAGCCTCCAACAATTGGTTGATGAAAAGAGAATTATTTGCGGAAACAGAAGGATTCCTTATGACAATTCAATACGAAGTTATCACTACAAACAACTACGAACAATTTATAATTAAGGACGGAACATTACAAACAGATAAGTGCAGAAATGTCATTCGAGATCGGAGACTATACAGCAGCATATTACGACCGGTTGCGAACAACTGGCCAATACGGACAATCTCCACAGGCATAATCAAGTGTGCAACATTATCCATCAGAAACTTGCACACAAGTACGGACTTCTGAATACCTTCTAGCCATATTACAAGTATCAACCGGCGCCCGTATTGGAAAATGACTCTATCAGATTATACTACAATAGGCCTGTTATCACTGACAGAATTATGACAAATGATAGGCTGGACATAGTGGTATATGATAGGAGAGCCAGAACAGCAATGCTGGTGGATGTCGCCATACTGAATTATTACAACATGCTGAACAAGTTCCAGGAGAAAAAATCTAAATACACAGGCCTTGCTGTTCAGATGAAGTAGATGTGGCACCTCGATAAAATAGATATCGTTCCTGTCATCATTTCTTCGACTAGGTTAATACCCAAAACTTTGCATGATAGCCTTATGAAATTAGAATGTAGGAAAGTAAGAAATTTTATGTCAAATATATTGTAATCGAGCCTATTTCATTTGATTCCTGAAACTGGGAAAGGTAAATTATTTTCAGTTAAAAGCTGCGATAGTGCACAAGTCCACGATATTAAATATATAATAAGACGATGAAAGAACTTTAGGCAACGTCATTGTCTTCATGGCCTGGTTATCGAAAGGATGATGTTGGTACTATAAGCCTAACGTTACTCACTGCCATGAGATTTAACTCATCTATAGTAATATGTTATAAATTTTCAACTCGGCTTTGCAAAGTGCTTCTGATGTTTTAAACAGAATTATTTATAGTCCTTTTCTTTAGATACCTTATTTTCTTGTCACGATAAGATTTGTATCATCATCTCCTATAAGAGTGGAAATTTTAAAGACATTATCCACCGTTAAATTCAAGTAATAATGCTTAGTTTGCTGATTTAGCTCTCCATATTACCATAACTTTGCCATTCTCAACACAGATATTCTATTACTGGAGACAAATTGCCTTCCGTAACCACATTTTGCCAATATTCGATATCCCAAAAACGGACTTTATGGATAATTTCCCTTTTTATTACATCTCAACTGGAAATGTATTATAATTTAATTTAAGTAATGACTTCCCGATATTTTTGGCGAATTTTACGGCGTGACAAAAATGGGATAAAAGAAATAACCTAAAATATTCGCTCATTTTTATTGTGTCTACATAAAGTTTTACGGCTTCACGAAATATTGCGGTGTTAGCGCTTTTTTCCTCATTCTTCAGACGAGACCACTATTATTTTGGATGAAAATTTAGGATAAGATGCTCTTTCTGTGGTGCACACGGATCTAAGACACAAATTTTATTACTTCTATAAATCAAGCTGACTGATATTTCCGAAGGAGCACTCAACTAATTAAATATTTCTAAAATCATCTTGGAGGAAATAAATGCGAGTAAAATGACAACAAATTAAGAAATAACTTCGAGAAATTTCACTCGAATCATTACCTTCGCAAGGAGTATTAAAATAAAATACACTGAGCCAAGAAATGAACGCACGAAATCGAAAATTTAAATTTATTCAGAAGAAGTTTAGATGTGTTGAAGCTCTGTTTTTTCAGTAATTCACCAGTACTAGCGAATGTTTGAGAACAAGCAAATTGACGATGGAACTCATAGAAATGAAAAATGTCAATATTTTGGAAGAAATCGAGAATATGATAATATTATTTGTCGAAAACCATGAGGAAATCGAGATGTGGCATAGACGAAAACTAAATGACTTACAATTTCTTCAGTTTCATGAAGCTCTCAGTTACACTTGAAAGCATACTTTCAAACCAATAACCATAAGGTTCGACTGAAGGTTAACCACGTGAAGACAGAATATTGCAGGTTAGAGTCCGCGAGCTCTAAAATGATCCCTCAAGGTCATCCGAGGTGCAAATTCGAATTTCGGAACAACCTAATAGGCGTAGCGTCTCATTCTCATTGTGAACCCAGAACTTATTAATTATTTAGTTGTGAAAGATCTATTGTGAAAATTGCGTCTGATAGTAAATGTAAAAAATCATTTGATTTATCCATATTTATGGAGAATGAAGCGTGTAATAGCCTGAGCTTTCCATTAGACCAAGTTATAAATCGTGTATGTGAAACTGTTAATATATCTGCAAGTACGGTAAAAAGGAAGGACTTCATGTATTAACTGGTGAAACATTGGACTTTTCACTCCCTCAAAAAGAAACCGAAGTTTTCCTAAATCTGAAAAAGAAGTGGGAAGGGAAGACTTCATTAGAAATCATACTTACAATTATCACAAAATTAAAAACAATTTATTGATTACAGATGGAACAAAAGTCAGGATAACAGAAAAATTTTAGGTGACTCACTGGATATTAGGACAAACGACTAGATTATTCAAAGAAGATCGGGATATATAAAAGAGAAAATCGGTCAAATATCTATATTGATGGAACATTTAACAATTCTAACCACACTACTTCTCATCAAGTCTGTTCATGGATAGAATTGGTAAAGGTCCTCGCTTGGTTATAACTCACGCTGTCAGTAAGCAGGGATTCGTTCCAGATTCACTTTTAATATTCAAATCTGGGACATGATTAGGAGACTATCATGATGATATGAAACATGAAAATTTCAAAAATGGATATAAGATAAATTAATATTTAATTTAACACATAATTCTGAGGTTGTAATAGATAACGCTTCGTACCACAATGTAGCTGCAGAAAAATATTGTGTTTTCGAATGAAAAAGCCGAAATACAGCAATGGTTGAATCAAAATGGAATAATTTCTGATTAACAAGCTACCAAACTAGAATTATATATAATAATTCAGGAGCATAAACCACGCGTTAAGACTGATGTTATCAATTTCCTAACGCCTGCTCATTTGGTTCTCCGCTTACCCCCTATCATCCTGAATTAAACCAAATAGAAATATGTGGGCAAATGTCAAAAACTGGGTTGCTTTAAAAAATGTCACTTCCAAGTTATAAGATATAAGTTGAAAAACTTGAAGAACAATATTCAGAAAAAGAACATATTGGGAATGATGAAATTGTGGATCTTATAATTTTTAATTAAAGTGAAGATAGCTGTTATGAGGACACCGATGTCGGCGATAATTAACATTAATTTTGAAAATTATCACTAATAATATAAAAGGAACCTTAAATATTTTTGATTATTTTCAATCACCAAAAGTGACAAATATCTATCATTGTTATATGTTTAGTTTCATAATTGAATATATTACTTGTTTTTATTATTTTCAGGAAGTTATTCATCTTAATGATTCAATATTTATTTCCATGCTGATATTCAGGTCTTAAAATCTATTAACTTTTATTTCGTTAATAATGAATAGGATGGGGATTTGAATTTAGGTATTGTTAAACTAATAGCATGTAAATGATATTCATTTAAGTACTTTGCTATCAAGATAGACCAAATAATTGGGGGAAAAAATTTATACAACCCATTTTTTCAACTGTATGGTATCTCCCTTTCTACCTGCCAGTTTGGGATACAAAAGACCAGTTCAGTTCTTAGATGGCTATCATCTTTTCAATTATTGAACTGTTTTGTTCCGCTTACAAAAAATAACGCGCCCCAAATTCGAGGATTGCTGGAAAGCAGTCTTGGAATTTTGTTTTCTACACTCCTAGTGGTTGAATACTGATAATCGATATTAAACCTCAAGGATGTTCAACATGGCTCACTACAGAGCTCGCCGACTCTAAGAATTCTTTCATCATCATTTCAGAACTGTGTATGTACCTACTCTTTAAATGCACTGCACCAAGGAATTAACGCACAAAATCGAAAATCTAAATTACTCCAAACAAGTTTAGATCTGTGAATAAATTGGTTGTTCATTAATCTTCCAGCACTGGGAATGCTGATACAATTGAAATGAAAATGGTTCTTAAAGGAATTGAAATAAAAGTAATAAAGAAAAGTTCAAAACACTTGAAATCCCAAATTTACTTCTATCATTGATATCACTTATTAACCCCTTTTGAACGAAAAAGTCAACAATGAAAAGAGTCTGATACTGTTACCCTACAAAGATAGAAGATATCTGAAGATTATTTAACTACAAAAAGTTTCTGGTAATGGTTTTAGGTACTTCAGCTATTTATATTGATTTCCGCCAAATTTTCCTTTATATTGGTAGCAGTAGACAATACCCTATATTCTAGTCAAATGTCCATCTTTAGATCTACTACAAGACCGTAGAAGAACTATGGGTGGGAAAAAAAAACAGTCATACCGATGTTTCTCTGTGTGCAGTCTATATTCCCCAGATTCATGGCTTAATAAATGTAGTTCACAATTAGAAAATATTGAAATAATTCAGGGTCAACTAGCTTCAGAAATCTCTGTATTGTGGATGGTTTCAACCTACCTAATATAAATGGGTTTGTCTTTCAGATGATAGTAAAGAACAATATCCTCGGCTTAGGGAGAAATCGATACTTTTTTCTGTGATACAATCAATTATCTAGGACTAAATCAATACAGTTCAATACTCAATAGCAATAATGTTCTTTTAACTTTGGTTTTATGTGATCTCAAATATGCAGATGTAAAGGAATCGATTTCACTTCTTAATGTAGATACTCATAACCCACACAATAATATGTAAAGTATCAAAAACTCTATCACCTCGCTTTTATGGATTTAGAGCTGCATACGATATCATTGATGATGAACTTGCAAATACTGATTGGGACCTGAATCATCCAAAAAACCGAACGAAAACTTTATCGAGTTCCTTCCAGAAAAAGTATTATTATACAAAAGAGCTCAATACCTATCAATAACAACTCAAAGGATTAACCATCATTTTGTAAGATCCCCAAGTGATTCGTTAGAAATTCCTAATTTTTCCAAGACAATTTTCACAGTATTGAAGTTAAAATAACCATAAAAGAAAAATAAAATATGTGAATTCTTGAGCATGCTGAAAATTTTATAAATAAACCTCAAATTACATTCACTTTTCTTTCAAACATTATTGTGAGTCTCCTTATTTCTTTTTCATGATAACATTCCGTTTGAATCACAATGTTTAGGTTAGAATAACCACAAAATGTTAAATTTATGAATTTTGAAAATTTGTCGTTTCTTTCGTTAAACAAAATATACATAAAAATGGACAAAATAAACCTCAAACTACGTTCACTTAGCTCTAGAAGTTTATTTCAAGTGTCGTCAAACTTTTCATTCGAATAAAATTCAGAATTACTTATTTTGACAGATCGAATATAATACTAATTGAAATAAGGTTAGTTGGATTGTCACTCAGAAGAGAGAAAGCACTATATTCTGGAATTGGTAATACCGAAATTATGTTGGTGAAAATAAAAGTTGCTAACTATTTCCATCTCAATATTTTCATTCAAAAGAGAGAGAGAGCATTCAATTTTACACGTTGGCAAAACTCATTTCCGACATCGAATAGTGATCTAAGGGGCGGTAGAAGAGTGACTGGCGCTGCCCTCGTGTTTCCGTTCTTTTTCTCGAAATTCTAGGTCTCAAAATTGTCCCAAATTCGCAAATTAAGTCGTAGAGTAACGATTTCTCTTCTCGGATCCGATCTCGAGATATGTAGGAATCGTTCGACACCCGAATCCATTCTCCCGGTAACCCCGTATAAGTGGGACGGATGCAAGAAAACCACTTATTTTGACAGCTCGACGATATGTTCGGGATGAGGAAAATGGAGCCAAATTTTGCAAAAGTCCGCCGATAGCCCTTCGTTTAATCGAAGATTTTTCAGTTATCCCGTCGTTTAACGAGAATGAAACTATTGCGGCGCAAAATGCGAAACTCGAGGCTTGCTTTTTGTCCAGGTTTCGAAAAAACGCGATGGAAAAATTTGTTTGTTTGGTTTTTATTCCTTTAACGTGCTCTATTTGCGCCTTTCGGCCAATGACACGCCGAGGAATTCTGTCACCTTACTAAACCGGAAATTTTGCCGAATCCCCCTCGTGTCGGGAAGGGATCTTTAATGTCCAACACATCTCTATTAGACAGGACCGATAGCTTTACATCTCCTACGAAAGATGGACACTCAAGCGATTACCAGAAAAATTGCACCGACTTTGTGGGGATTGAATCCAGGTAACTCTGCGCATGAGAGTCCAACGAAATTATCCCCTCCACTCGCGAAAAATCAGAGACGAAGTTTCCGATTCCGAAGAAATCTCGACGTTTCGAATTTCCGTTCGCTCTCGGCGATGTTTCGGCGGAAATTTTCGAAAAATCCGTCGTTTGAGCTAGGGGCTCCAAATTTGACACTGATCTTCCTCAGGTCCTTCCTCTCTGGAATTAAATAAACGATTTTTTGCCGCATCACTTCTTCTCCGCCCGTGTCAAACTACCGTTATCCCCTCGGATTATTCCCGATAAAGACTTCACTACTTTAAAAGTATAGATCAGAAAAAAAAATTATGTTTTCATCCAGTGAATTCTTCACGTGCAACCTAAGCAATATTTGGGACACTGTTAAGTTTATTTAAAATGCATTTTTCTTTAAATATTGCCTGTCCTGATATTTCATAAACTTGCCGTTTTCTGCAATTCTGAATGCTAATTCTGTCACAGCCAACTCACTCGAGAATTGTTATTTTCAACTTATAGACTTACCTTAGCCAGAAAGAAATTTCCTACCAACCCTCAGGCCCGATCATAATCGAGTTAACGTCAAAACTGAGACTCAACACAAACATAACTTTCATTTGGCGCAGGCAATTCTAATTTCCCTTCACTAATAAAATATTCAGAACGGAGGGGTGCAACCCTTTCCTACCGGAAAATCTCAGCTAATTTAGATTTAAGGTGTTTAGGGTCGATATTTAATCCAGGAATCGGTATAGGGAAGGGTGTATGTACGTAAATTCCTGTATAAAATTCCTGAAAGCTTTGAATTATTCACGCTTAATTAACGAGAATCATGTCTGGACCGAACCATAGAGCAATAATTTTGATTGGAAATATGCACATTTTCTTGAAGATAATTCGAGAGCTGGTATTTTAATTTTTTTGTCGACCAAGAATTCTCGAGCTTTATAAAATGCTAATTTCAACTCTGAGTAAACAAGGTTACTAAGAGTATAAACTGCAAATTTGACTTCAAAGTAAATATCGAGAAATTTCATCATTCTTCTTCTATGTCTTATACGGAATCGACATCGGCCCAATAACTTGATTATTTGATTGCATTGATTTCATGTAGATTTCAGAAATTCATCTTAGCAACTGCAATGGGGGGACAGGCAGAGGGTTGAAGATTCTTATTGAAATTGAAGTTTGATCTTAGAGAGTTTGTTACCAGCATAATTCTTATATCATTAGTATGCGAATATTATGATTCTTGAAGATCTTTTATGCCTCTGGCAGTATTTTCTTTATAATGAATAATAAAATAAAATAAGTTACTATGTTTTAACTATCACTAATTTATTGATGTAAAGAATAATAAAATTTTACATTGGTTGGACCGGTTTTGGACATACGTCCATTATCAACAAGCTAATGAAAACTGAATACTCATGTACAATATAGGAATTACCATCAATAAAATGCTGGTAGAGATCATAGTAACTTGATTAATGGTGATTGGTGGGTAATTGAGTCTACCTGGTCGTTACGGAGCTTAACCTTTTCTACCCTAGATGCCATCGATTCAAAGAAATTGAGTTTTTTTTAAGATTCATCACAGGAATGAAGAATTTCTAGCTGATGAAGTTCTGGAAAATGATGACATTCATTCAGACAATGTGCAGCTAAAGCTGAATCATATTTCTGATGAAGGAATGACCGGAAATGTTTTTTGTATCTAGCCTTGAACGAGCGTCCTGTTTGACCTATATAAAAGGAGTTGCACTCAGAACTTGTTAATTGGTATACTCCTGATATTTCGAATTTATCGGTTTTATCTTTGGTATTGAAAAGCAGGCCTGATAATTTGCTAACTGGTTTGAATGCAATATGAACTTTTTTACTATCAGACAAAACTCTAGCAACCTGTTCTGACGTCTTCCCAAAATATGTTAGAGACATAAATTTTTCGGACCTATCCCTCTTTTTTACATATGAAGGATCCTCAAAAATCATATTCTTTATTTTTCAGGAAACTAAATGAACATATGGGGGAAAGCACATATCGTCGAATCATTAAAAGTAAGAAGTTAAAGGTAAAAGGTAAAACCATGAATAACCAAGTGGCTAGTTATTTCGACGAAACATAGAGATAAATTGAATAAAATTAAACTCAATATAAAATGAGGAACATTTCACTACTCACAGAAAGCTGTTGAATAAGTTGATCAAAACGGCAAAAATATTCATGCTCAAAAAATAAAAGAGAATAGTAAAAACACTAGAAAACCTTGAAAGAACATAATAAAGAAGCTTATAAAATCAATGAGTTTTTCATAAATGTTGGTCAAAAATAGCAAGAAAATCAAAATGAATAACATAATATTAATCCCAAAAATTTCGTCGAATGCTGCCTCAATGTATTTAAGACCAGTTACGTATGAAGAGGTCGTTTCCTTGATTGCCCCTTCGAAAAACAATACATCGCTGGACCCGACAATGTGAGCTCCTCGATGATGAAGAGGATCCATCCATACGTTATGATAAATTAACGCATTTTATTAATCGCATCTTTTACAGTGGACTAATGCTTTCCGAGTGGAAAGAATCCCATGTTTCCTGCATATTCAAAATCCGATAGTACAAGGATGACAAATTATCGCCCTATTTCGCTTATTAGTAATTTCGCAAAAATTTTTGAAAAAGCTTTGAAAATCAGGTTGTGTGATTTTCCCGAACGGTTTCTTTTGCTCAGCTCTGGACAATTTGGTTTTCGCGAGCGTTTCGCTACTGGGGATGCCATAAAGGAGCTGAGCAAACATAATTTTTTCTATAAACAACAATGAAAAATGCTTAGTTGTTTCTCTAGATTTAGGGAAAGCTTTTGATAGTGTTGACCATGACATCTTGTTGGAAAGGCTTGAGAAAATTGGTATAAGAGGTAAAACTCTGAAACTTTTCAAATGCTATCTTACAGGGAGGAAACAAAGAGTCAAAATAAATGGAATCAAAAGTGATACTCTCACGGTAAACATGGGTGTTCCTCAAGGGACGGTAATGGGATGAATATTATTTTCAATATTCATCAACCAAATAACTAATTTGGGGATACCAACTTGCGATATTATATCTTAAGCAGATGACACGTCAATGATTTTTAATGGTGATACATGGGAAGAAGTATATTCGGCTATGGAATTTGGATTAGCAATTATGGGTGCTTGGCACGGCGACAGCAAACTAACTCTTAACCCGAAGAAAACAAAGCTTCTTACTTTTACAATTTCATCAGCAGCTTAACCTGTTCAAATGAGTATACTCATTCAAGAATCAGATTGTCACAAAAATTTTTGCGACTGGCCTGCAATTTCCAAAGAAATGCAATTTAAGTACTTAGGCATTTACATCGACCAACATCAAAGATGGCAATCACACGTGCAATATATGATTGAGAGAATTAGGAGCCCATTCTATATATTCTATAATCTAAGAGACATCTTGAACAGGAACAGCATGCTCCTGATTTATGACTCATTAGTTGAATCGATCTTGAATTATGACTGTGTGGGGTGGTTTGTGTGGGAATGTATTGGGCCACTTGAAAATTGTTCATAAAGCTATACTCAGAATAATTAAAAAAATAAGCAAGATGTACAGCTCGAATAAAATTCTTCGAGAGATTGAGCGTTTAGACATGAGGCTGCTCTAGTCACTCAGTGCTTGTTTAGAACGATAGAACTAGACAAGGCACAGGTAAATCATGAATATATGACTCATTTACCGAGAAGTTTCTTCTATTTCGGACCAAATTTATACAACCTTCTCAGTTCACATCGGAAAAAATCATAGAAACGAATTGAAAACTTATATAGTGGAAGAGTATATACAGGGATATCCACCGGGACCGTCCGTTAAAAACTTTTTAAGTTTCAATTACAATATCAAGCTTAAATTTTATACGCGGCCATAACTAGCGATGTTCAATTGAAGTGAAATATATTCGAAGTGATACCATTTCCGGTTGTACCGGAAGTGAGTCATCACTTTGTTATTTCAAATGGCAATTTACCTTTTTTATTATACATCTAGAATTGACATTTGAGCAAGGAATAAAATACCCAAGTTTTTGGCACTTATCTGTCAGAACATTTGACAGATTTAATTATTTTTGTTATAAACTCGATTTTTGAGGAACATTTGAGAAAATTGTAGCTCGTAGATCTTTTGCACTACAGGAACAATTTTTGCTTAGGTGGATAGAAGAACGATCAAGGAATTTTTTAAGCAATTTACACATGTTGAATGTTTATTGCGTTGTTTTGTACGATTTTTTCAATATGGCCTTTTTCAAACAGCAATTACTCATTTTTTTCAAATGGCACGTGCCAATTCATATATCGCCATCAGATAAAGCGTCCAATTTCAGATGGAATTGTAACAGTATGTACTATACCCATCTCTTATAGTTCCGAAATAATTTGGAAATATATTGAATTTTGATGATTTTGCAAGAACTAACAGAGAATGCTTTGAAATATTTGAATCAAGTAGCCGAACTGGCTATGCTCACCTGAGAGGTGCCTAAAATTAATGTACTCGTCACTTCGTTCATTTAAATTTGATATTTCAACAAGAATTGTCGTTATTTCAGACTGAAAATATCCAAAAAATACAACACATTTGGAATAAAACCACTGGTCATTCAAAAGAAAATATATTTATTCTTTTTTCAATTCTTTTTAGAATGTTAAAAAGTAGTGGGTAGAAATTGCAGGCAATTCAATAACCAATTTCCAAGATTACCGTCTATGAGTAAAATGAAATTTCGAAACATTAGAAGCAATTTTCTACAATTCGGATGAATAAAAATTGTAGGAACTAAGCGAAAACCAATCATCGAAGATAATTATATTAATACGAATAAATGATAGCAAACATCATAGGAGAAAACTAATTTACGATCTATATAAATGTTCAATATTGGCCCAATTTTGCTCGATAAACTTGACAGCTCGTATACGAACATGATGTGTTGCCCTCCTAGTTTCCGCAAGACCAATATTACGAAAAGCTTTATGAATGCGCTCTAGTAACTCTTCTTTACTTCTTACAGGAATAAGATACACTTCACTCTTGATTTTGCCCCATAAATAAAAATCAAGGGGCGTCAGGTCCGGAGAACGCGGAGGCATTAAATTTGGTCTTTGATTACCTCACCATCTATCGTCAAACATTTGTGTTAGCTGTCGATCTACAGCTCGTGTTTTATGTCCTGGTGCACCATCCATTTGGTAATAGCAGTCCCTCAGAAGGTTAAGGGGTAATCCATCTGAAAAATTTGCTAATGTTCCTCTCAAAACTTCCAGGTATCTTTGTCCATTAAGATTTTCCTCATAAATGTGATAAGCCAACAAATCATTCATTAAAGTTGCAAAAACGTTCACGCTGAATTCATTTTGAAAATCAATAACCTCAATGAAATGTGGATTTTCTGTGGCCCAAAAATGTCGATTTCTTCTGTTGGTTATTCCACCGTTATTGAACTTGGCTTCATCACACCATATAATTTTTTTGCAGAATCGTCTCATCTTCTTGAAGCCGAATTAATTAATTTTCACAGAAATTTAGCCGCTTGGGAAGGTCAGTTGGTTTCAATTTTTGTAGTCTGATAAAAGATTATGGGTGTTATGTTGTTAAGAATCCTTTGAATGGAACTTGAATGGAATGACTTAATGGAGGCATATGGATTGGCCCGAAAATACGCTAGCGTATTAATTTAATTGTCATCGTCCTCGAGAATTGGTATTCTTCTAGTTTCTATGTATTTTGTTCCTCCAAATTGCAAAGAATTGCTTCCAATTCGAAATTTTTTTTCACTCATAGGCGCCAAATTTGGAAATTGGTTATTGAATTGCCTATAAGTACTATCCACCACTTTTTGATATTCGCCATGAATTAAAAAGATATTGAACATATCCTCGTTTGAATAATCAGCCATTTTATTATCAATCTGGTGTTTTTTTAAAATTTTCACTTCAAGTTACCAACAATTCTTGTTGAAATATCAAATTCGAATGAACGAAGTGACAAGTAAATTAATTTTAGGCACCTGTCAGGTGAGCGTAGCCAGTTCAGCTACTTGATTCAAATATTTCAAAGCATTCTCTGTTAGTTCTTGCAAAATCATCAAAATTCAATATATTCCCAAATTATTTCGGAACTATGAGAGATGGGTATACTACATGCTGATAGAATTCCATCTGAAATTTGACGCTCCATCTGATGGCGATATAAATATTGTCCAGTGCCATTTGAAAAAATTGAGTTATTGCTGTTTGAAAAAGTACAAATTGAAAAAATCATACAAAACAACGCAATAAACATTCAACATGTGTAGATTGCTTAAAAATTCCTTTATCCTTCTTCTATCGACCCAAGCAAAAATTGTGTCTGTAGTGAAAAAGATCTACGAACTACAATTTTTTAAATGTTCCTCAAAAATCGAGTTTATAACAAAAATAATTAAATCTGTCAAAAGTATAAAATTTCAGCTTGATATTGTAATTGGAACTTAAAAATTTTTTAACGGATGGTCCCGGTGGATATCAGATATTAATTGGATAAGGAATGATGGTCTCCCATGGCACTATGGTATTTTTGGCAAATTCTCTGCAACTTTCAAGCTCTGTATACAATTTTGTCATATTTTAATTTCAATGCTGACCTTATAGAATGGAAGTGTGTTGTACTCGTGTACCAATCGATGTATTATTAATTCTTTTTGTTGATCAGTGAAAATACAGGCTCCAAAGACTCGGTAGCACGGTTCAGATAATGCTTTTTTATATTTGATAATTTGAGCGAGTTAATTTGAGGGAATTGGAGATGCAGAAACATGCAGATTAAAAATTGCCGCCTTTCAGTTCCGCTTGAAACGATTGCTATTGTAATCCAAAATGATTGGACTTGATTGTTATTGATTTTAGATCTAGACATTTTGAAATCCAAAAATTGTCTTGAAACAGAATATTTCAGTTATTATTCCACAAGTTAAAACTCTGATATTTTTGAGCATAATTGTGCATGGTATTTTCGGTTGGCAATATTTTGCAAATTACTTACATCTAACCATAAAGAAATCGACATGCTTCATTCAGTTATGTATTTCGGTAATTCAAAGATGACTTTTCTGACGAGTAACTGATGTAATCGAGAATACCTACTAGAATATAAGAAAAACAAGAAGTCAGATTCAATCCGCTTCAGAAGTAGTTGATTTCGAACTCTTTCTTTCGGAATTCTGACCAGAATTACTTTCATGAAGATTTCGAAATAAGTCTTGTATTGAGAGATCGAAATGCATTATTTGAAATATTTCCGGACGTATAATCTGCGAATTTCAGGATCCTCGCGCGAAATATCGTATCTATTGGGATAAAATCGCGAATAACTCGGAAACGATACCTTTTATGTAAAGAGGAACCTATAACAGATCCAGACTGTTAAGAGAACAAGTTGAATGGTGTGTGCAAAAGTAGGTAGTCTAATTTGAAAAACGGACTCTTGTACCTTTGAATGTACTACGATTTGCCACAAGCTTTAGAAACACGATGTATACTAAATGATTCTTTTTACTTATAAAAAGCTAGAAATAGTCGATATTCAATGATATTTAGTATTTTTTTGAGGCCTTTGAAGAGACAACCAAAAATCACAAAATTCCGATTGAAAAATTCAAATCTTACTTTCGGTTTATTTCAGGTGGAAATGATATGGAGAAAATTATGCAGAATTTAATTTTCTACAATAAAAAATTAGAAACATACATTGAGCCATTTGAAATAACAAAGAAGGTGTTAACTTCCGGAAGTGCCACAGCATTGAAAATGTTTTCGGAATTTAGTTCGAATAACATTCAAGACAAGACAACGCAAAAAATTACTCCAATCGTTCATTCCTTTCTCCATATACTTTTAGTGTCCCATCTCACGTGAATACCCTGTATATATGTATCGCTAATAAGCGAATTGAAGACTTAAAATTTTCAGTTTCAAGTATATTGAAAATGAAATATCTTTTACGCCCACCAATCTGATCGGCAGGTGATCCAAATTTACCTGGCGATTCTAACACGATTTGGTCATCGGCCACCTGCCTATTATGTGTGGTCCTCAAACTTAGATTTAGATCTTCAGATGTGAGATAGCGTAATATGCACAATCAGCAGATTATCCCAGAAATATAAATAAAACGTCCACAATTGTCAAATGACTCGATCTCATAAAGATTTCGAAAGATAGACGGAACCCTCTAGTCTCAGGAGTTAAATCTATCAATACTACCAAATATTTATCTTAAAGATTGTCGGAAAATACATGTAGAAATCTGGTAAAAATTAAATTTGAAAATCATGAATGGAAATATCATGATTTGATTGATAGTTGTTACTATTGCTTCCAAAATTTTCGTTATTTTTTGTTGAATTTATTATAGTTCAGTTTTTAGTAGGAATAGAATCCACCAATTAAAACATACTTTGAAACTATGATCTAATGCAGTTTTGAAAGGAAATCATCACTACCGTCTAGTTATGCATTTATATGATGATGTAATTTTTCGTTAACAAATTGCTAAGACCTAAATTTGGTGACTGTAAATGAAAGTGTAATTGGAATGTATTTCAATCGACTTTGAGGCCATTTCAACAAATGAGGAATGAACAGGAATATTATTATTATTGTAGAAAAAATTTGCTATTACTATATTTTCCCAAATGTCTTAGCATTCACCATTGATGGTTTTATCTACCAACTTTCAAAGACTTAAAAGCTTATTCACAGAGAATATTTAATTCACCCCCTGAGAAGTCAACTCATCTACTCTAGTTGAGTTTTGAAATATTCTTTACTTTCAGTCAGATTTAGTGAATTTAAGGGGATATGTTTACTTTGAAACGAATTTGCTATAAGTCTGATTTGGTTATTTTTGATTATAGAATGCTCACAATAGACTAAAATACATTTAAATGGACAGACATATTGGAAAAGTTGGTTGCAAAATCGCAAATTTCTGCAAAGTGAAATATCGTATGAATCAAGATATAACTCTGGGATCGGAAGACAGAAATAATTTTTTTCTTTTCTTATACAACATAGACCTAGAAAAACTCTTAGAAGGAAAAACTGATTGAATGTCGAAAACGCACAACCTATGAAAATAAAATAATTTTCATACGAAATTTCGTTTCCAATTCAGAATAACAGAATAACGACATACAGGGTGTTCATTAATTTACATGACAACTTTAAGATCGTTAGTCGAAGCTATCAACGAAGGGAGTCAAAATGAATATCACGAGATTTCAAATCTACACCTATGCTTGTTTCCGAGAAAAGAGTCTTGACAGACCAAAGTGACGAAGTTTTAGTATTTCGAGAAACAAGTGCCCTCATGGATTTAAAGTAAAATATTACCCGATCGCGCGAAGAACTTGTATTGGATTTCTCGTAACCTTAATATTGAGACATGTATAAGATCTTGAATACGAAATGAGAAAATTGTGTTTACGAATTTCAGGACCATTACTATTGCGAAATAAGGATGAAAATTTTATATGCAATATATAACATAAAAATTTGTAATTAAAATTTAATTATATAGTAGAACAACGACCCCACAGGTTGGGGTATAGAAATCTCACTTGGTGAAACATTTTTACAAAGTAATTAAACAATTGAAGAGAATACACTATTCTTATGTTTCACGAAATATAATGATTGTTTCGTATTTGTTTCGTGTTTAATTCTATTTTATAATGTCATTTGTATCTGAGAAACTGATGAGACAAGTGGGGACAAGCGGAGCTCAAGCTGGTCTTTATTTATTGTTATTGTTAGATCATTTTTGTATGCTTATTAAATTAAAATGAATTCTCAAAAATATACTCTCTTACTTCTGTTACCTGAATGTAATATCCTGGTTTGCGTGAAGTCGAAAAATTCTTTTCGTTCATACAATTTTCTGAAAACCCAGTTGAAATTTATTATGAATTATTGAAATTTCACTCATATTTGAATACTAATGCACACGTCTCAAAACATTGCAAATATCTCAACAGAATTACAGCAAATTGAACTGAACATCATTCAGTATACTCAGTACAAAATAATTTACTACGAACCGAAAATATATGAACACCCAATATTTTCCCTGGTGATTGAACTGGAAATTATAGATGACAGTCAATTATTCAAAAATACGACATGGACCTCTCAAATTGAATTAGAAACGAAGGGGTTCGTAGAAGGTTGTTTGAAGCAGAGTTATTTCAAATTCAATAATTAAATTTACCAACAAGATTGTATTCTATTGGGTTCTTCCTTTTTAGCAGAATTTTCATGGTCTATCCAGAAAATTAATTATTTTCTTCTGTAATATTCAAACTAAAAACCTTCTTCAATTGAAAAGAATTGTTAGCAATATATTTTGTACTTCGACAGGTACTGATAGACAATTAAATCTTTTTTAGTTCATCAATTTGATTTTAAAATACGATCCAATCTACTATGGAAATTGAGAATATGCATAAAACACTTAATTTTTTCGTGATTCCAATTATGAGAACGGATAATTAGCTTGAATTCAATTCATGGAAAACCAAGGTTCACTGACATTTTAATCCATAATGGTATGTTCCATCCACATAAAATCAATATCACACATTTGGGCATAGATTACTCAAGATTCCCTTTTACGTAAAAATTTTAAAATGAAATCTCAATTTCAGAATTGTGAGTGTTGAATAACTGGTTCGACATTAATATCATTGACAAATGAATATCTGAAAAATAAACATATTATTATTTTCCTCTATTTACTCCACTCTTTAGGTTCACGAAACAATAAAATAACACAGCATTAATTATGTTTCACAATTTAAATTATGGACCAAGAATGTCACTTAGAACTATTAGATATCAGTAAAGTCGAAAGATAGCCTAAGGGCTTTACTATTGGTTCAATATGTAAATATGATAAATTTTTTAAACTTCAAAAATGAAACAGCAAAATAGTCAAAGTAGGAGATTTATTGAAGAAATTTATGTTTAAAGTGGAAACATGAATTAGTAGTACAGTGCGAATAATTTTTGTGATGAGTTGTTAGTATTCTAATTGATATCCACACACAAGGTAATCTTTAGAGGATTCTACTAGAATTAATTATAATCGGTCAAGCAACACATAACTTTGTTTTGATTGCTATAGAAAAATTCTGTATAACTTCTGTGTGGCTGATATGGTTGATTAAGGAATGAAGTCTAAAAGAAAGAAAAAAAAAAAAGGAAAAAAAAGAAATTTCTAACATAAGAGATTTTATTACAATGAAATAAAACAAACCTATTTATATTCAATAACAATGAATCTAAACAAATATTACTTCTTTCAACTTGAATTGAAACTAGAAGAAAATAATAGTCATTTTTCAAATTCAGGTGGTTAAGTTAAGTGGTTGAAACCTCTATTTGACTCAATGGGCTTGTTTAACCTTTGAATTATCTGTTTCTTTTCAATGAACGACCTGTCTTCAAGTGTAAGTCAAAAGAATTGAAAGTTTTTATTTATAATATATTTCACTTCCAGTTCTTCAGAAGTTGAAATAATTTCATAATGTAACACTTTTCAGCATTCAAGAATGTAGTAAATTTGGCTAAAATGTAGTCATCCCTTTCAGTTATTCTTCTTTATCTTTATGTAACCATTCTTATATTTTCTTCACACTGATTAGCTCAATATTACCTTCATGTTCCTCAGTTAGATGGTGTTTCAAAGTCGGTAATGGCATATTGTCATAATCTGATTCATTTTTGTCTTCAGTTTGTTCATTCGACTTTTTATGATACCGTAAACTATCACCGAAACTCTCACCATTAAATCTAAATAAACTCTCTTCACTGACTCTGTTATCACTTCAACCCTTTCTTCTTCTGCCTAATTTTACCTTAGATGGCCCAAGAAGTCCCGCTGATAAATCCTCTTAGCGATTTTTTTGGCGGGGCTGTACATTTATTTTGGATTTTTGCTGTTTTTCATGTGCATTTTGTCACCAAGTCTAATTACTTTAAGCATATCAACAAGTTCATTAGAAACCAGCTGTGTAGAGTCGGCAGTGTTATCTCTAGCTAAATGATTGAGTAATTCATCGGTATTAAAAGGCGGTACATCACATTTCCTGAAACCGGATATCAAGTTTTCGGACAAGTAACTAGGGCACATAGAATCGCAAAATTTTTTAGCATTCAAGAAAATTGTTTCTGTATATTTCCTGATTTTTTTTCTCCTATTTGTTTCCAGCAATATTTTTCGCCATTTTCTTTTCAGAGGTGCATAAAATGCTACATCTAATGACTCTACAGATACGTAGAATCTTTTGGAAACCAGGCAGAAGATATATTGTTCTGCTCCGCTGCTTGTAGTACATCCTTAAAAGAGTGGCTGGAAAGGTTATCACCTAACACAACCACCTTTTGTTCATGAATCTTTTCTTCACATATGGAATAAAATGTTGATACTAGATATTATATCTGGTAAGTGGACGACCATCTTCCATCCATGTGTGTTCATGAATCTTTTCTTCACATATGGAAGAAAATGTTGATACCACATATTATATCTGACAAAGTGGGCGACCATCCATGTGGATCATGGGTGTTCGGATTTATAAACTACATAGGTTGGTTTCAGTACTTCCCATCACGATACACATAACATTACAGAAATGTTGAAAATAGATGAACCCAAGACACGATGCCTATTCTAAGAATATTCTTTCAGATCAAGAATCGTTAGATAAATTAATTTCATCATAATCATAGATTCTTGAAGGGTTCTTATATTATTTTCGGAAGCCAATGACTGAAGCAATGCATCGAAATGTGCTGTAATTGTATCTTTTTGCAGCAGCACTTCTTGAAATCGGTCCTAAATTTATCATACCAAGCACATCTTCCAGTTTCTCTCTACTTTCAGGATCATCAAGACAAGTGTACATTCTCTTTCTATTTCTGAAACAATCAAAATTTTAACTTTGACCGTCGTTCGCAACCATGATCACTGATCTAGATTACCATCGAGATCCGATATTTTGAGGTTACCTTTCATTTGACCAAAAATCGTTGTATTTAATTGATAAAACAAGAGAAATGTATGAATATATTCACAACAAAATCACCAACTTACTCAATGCAATAAAATTTTCAAGGGTTAACTAATTTATTTTCAGAAATGAAAATTTAGGCACTTTTCAAGAATGAAATAGATTCGGCTGTTACTATGTGATATGTAATTGACATTATGAGGATTGCGAATATTACTACGTCAAAATACTACTGTTTTAAGATGAAAAGTTCATTTAATAATATATCTAATTCAAACTTTCGCTGATCATCGTCAATCTAAAACTGAAATACAAAGTTAGCCGTTTTCTTATATAGAGGTACAAAAGAATGCGTTAACAGAACAGGTAAAATATATATTAGACATTTATAATAATTGAAAACTACTTAAAGTTCACAAATATCAGGAAATAACATAACCAGTCAGGTCGTCAAGTAATTATTTGATTACTGTCTCTAATAATTTTGGATGAATATTATTCACAAGGTTTGAATGGTACTTCAAGACAATTAGATATTTTCCTAAACTTTGTTAATAATATTCATCCAAAAAAGTTACACTAAAATTTGTCTCAACCTATTCATTATAAATTAGCCTTCAATTCTGAGATTTATAGAGCTTTCACATTACCTCACTCCATTAGAAATATCAATAAAGAGATTTTGTTAGTTGAAACTATTCCAAAAAATTACGGATATTCTCCCTCACTGATAAATAAACTGGGGTCTAAAAACATTCGCAAAAACCTGTAACAGTATCTATCCTCAAAATAGTTCTGACAGCTACACACATGAATATTCCTCATTAACGTATTTCGGCCCCAATTCTTAAAAAAATCGCAAATAACATCCAAATCCCCAATGTAAAATAAGCCTACAAATCCACAACGAAACAAATATATTTGACAATGCCAAAGATAAGACTAAGAAATTCAGGAGTGTATAAACTAAAATGTCCCAATTGTAACGGAATTTATATTGGTCAAACAGGCAGGTCGGCTAGAATAAGATATAAGGAACATCATTCACATTTTTGTGAGAACAAAACAGATTCCACTATGGCAAAACTTCGCATAGAAAACAGCCATATTTTTCAACCAACTGACAATCCACAAATCCAATACTAAGCACAAAAAACTCAATCAACTTGAAACCTTAGGAATATTCAAAGCCAAACAATACAGACAGTAATCAAATATTACTTAACGACCTGACTGGTTTATGTTATTCCCCAATAATTTGGATATATAAGTAGTTTACAATTATAAATTAGTAACCATTTATAATCTCTAATATGTATTCTACATGTTATGTTAACCCATTTCTTTGTAACTTTATATAGGAAAATTGCTAACTTTGTATTTTAGTTTTAAACATTGAATAAATTTTTCATCTGAAAACAGTGATTTTTTCACGTAGTAATATCCGCAATCCTAATAGTGCAAATTAAGGCATCTTCTTCTTTACCAGTTATTTGGAAACCTCGTGGTCAAAGTGTACGGAAATCAAAAACTAATAATCCGAAACATACCTACACATTATAGAGTCTTGTATGAAGCATTTATGAAACAACTCATACAAAAAAAAGTAAAATGGCACCCGCAATATAATTTCAAGAACGGTGATATCCCTTTATGAATTTATGATCAATTCTGCATGTCCAGTCAAAGTTAGTATATTATACGGTACTACGTTGTGGCATTTATTCAATAGAGTACAATCAACATAATAAGTACGAATAATAAAAATCTATGTTCACTCATGGTAAATAGAAACATCGATTTAATTTAGCTGTGAAAAGCGGTTTTACCTCCACTTCTCTCTTCTGTTTCTCAGGTATATGTATATAACAATGCAACATTTTTATTTGCTCTTAGTTTTTAATAGGTCGAACATTTTGATTCATTATATTTCGTGAAACTCAAGCCTAGTTTTCCTTTCAATTCTTAAACTATTTTGCTTAGAATTTTAATTAAAAGGAGAAAGATTTGTTTCTAAAGGTGCAAAGTAAAAGTTGAGATATTATATGAAATTCGGTCTTCCTTGAAGATAGGGTTTGAAATTTTGTATTTAAAATCTAAATTGAGAAAAGACGAATTGGGAACATGAAAAACTGTATTAACGCTCTTGTTTAGAATGTAGTAAAATTGTGTTCCAGCATACGCTATCAGTTAACGTCCAAAATTAGGTGTGAAGAAATCACTCAGCCTTACAGTTTCGGAAGAATGGCATTTAAAATGTCGAATACAAAGTACAAAGCTTTTCAGAATTCTTGGAAATAGGATTCTATTTTATTGGGCAACCAGTAATCTAATAATAAAGATCAATATTATGAGCGCAAAAAATATGTTTCAAAAGAATATCATAAAATACTTTCCTCGTAAATATTATGTAGGAGAATGTGAGCGGCGGTGAGAGACATGGTAAACAGTGATGGGGTGTAGATCAATATTATTAATGTTTAGCATCTGTATTAAGTTTTATAAGTTTTGATAAATGAAGAATGTTAAGGAGGGTTATTTATTATTTAATGCACTTTAATATGAAACGATGCAACAATAAATTTATGAATTTTTTGATGGTTTTATTTTATTATTTTTATTTTATTGACTCGCAAGTCGGTAAGTCGGTGGTGTTGCTATTTCTTCGGCCATATATATATATATATATATATATATATATATATATATATATATATATATATATATATATATATATATATATATATATATATATATATATATATATATATATATATATATATATATATATATATATATATATATATATATATATATATATATATATATATATATATATATATATATATATATAAATTCAATGAAATCGAAATAACGAAATAAACAGAGGGAGTGTTGGAAAAATCTGGACCAGAGCGACAGTTGCCAACGGAAGAGTAAATCATATAATGAGGAAGCAAAAGAGTGAAGCCTGAAATAATAAACTCAATATCACCCATCACTCAATATATAGATTATATAGGAGTTTATTCCTTATTACGAAAGGATAATGCATGGGTAAGACAATATAATTTTAGTTAACGAGATTTCATGATATTTTGGTGTCTGGCAAGTTCGAAATTGATAGCAGGACCTACGGCGAAGATCCACACACAATGTTCACATAAAAAGCGACAGTAAATACGGATTTAGGTCGGATTTGTTATTCTAAAATTCCACAATAAGATTTATTCTCCTTGTTTGTTATTCCCGTCATTGTTACTTTCGTGTGAAAACGTTGACAGGTGATCATTAGACATGGACCGAGTTTCTTTAGCGTAACAAACTGACAGACAAACGGGAACGTCCCCAGTCCTTTACGCTGATTAGCCTAACGCGCTTTCTGGGGATTGAAGCGCTTTTTCAATGCAGGGGTGCTGGATGCTGCTACCAACTGATATAAAGCCTATCCGCTGCAACTCGCTTGTTAAAATGTTCTGCTCCAGTGACAATTTTCGTGTAAACATCTTTTCAAAGGTTACTTCCCAATCACTCCGTGCGACATTTTGAGAATTTAAGACAAATTGTCTCCTAACATCTTGTATTTTTTATCATCGTCCAAAAACAAGTAGAACTAAAATGGAAATAGATATATGTTTCTCAAGAAAATATAACCATCTCAAGCAAACGTTTGATTGATTGATTAATTACATTGCAGAACAGCAATTTCTTATTGTTATGGTACATGATATTTGCTTTATTTTTACTGACGATTTCAAATCCGTAACTTCTGCATCAGCTCTAGCTTAGGAAATATGTAACATGGCTCATTTCACAATAAAACACAACTAATTTAAAACTGATTTTATTTCATTAATTTCTCAAATTGAAAAAAAATTTCTTTTGTACGATTACCTTGCAGATATTGTGGTCAGTGAGCCGTTCTGAATGATCCAACAACAATCACATATCATGTGTGCGTTCCAGTAGCCTTTATATTGTGCTTCCATAGTCCGAAAATCGTGATGGAATCACTTGCCATGTTTTTCTCTTAGATCCCCAAGATTAGCAGAAAATAATCTAGGTAAATGTGAACAAAGTGAGATTTGATGCTCAT
This sequence comes from Cryptolaemus montrouzieri, assembly GCA_013387265.2. Classification (NCBI taxonomy): domain Eukaryota; kingdom Metazoa; phylum Arthropoda; class Insecta; order Coleoptera; family Coccinellidae; genus Cryptolaemus; species Cryptolaemus montrouzieri. The sequence goes on along the minus strand of JABFTP020000185.1, from coordinate 35,261,912 downwards.
ATTACATTCAAGCATTTGAAGGTGAATCATTAGTTGTTCAACGCATTTAATTCCGTTTATTATTGATCTAATGTGTGGCCCATCAAAGATGCTCGCTTTCATCTTTTCTGCACTTAGATTCGGAACTTTTGGGACAGAAGAAGAAAGTAATTTCCATTTTTGTCAAGAGCTTTAACGAATAGTTCAATGAGCTATTTCAGATGCAATGAATATTATCCCATTCCTTAATACTAATCATTTCATGATCTATGGAAGTGACTTCTGAATCATTTCTATCCTGAGAGAAAAATAAGAAAATTAAGAACACAAAAATAAAACACATTGATAATGAGGAACTCGAGAAAATCAAAAAGACCATGGATGCATTGGAAATAGTAAAGAGAGTACAGAAAACTGAAGAATCAGAAGAAGTTTATAAAGCTTGGAAAGAAAAATATAACGGTACATTTGATAAAAAGACGTAATAATGCCGAATACATTAGAGATGCCCAAAACAAGATGAAAGCTGTTTGGGATGTAATTCGAAAGGAAACTAAATCAGATACTATGAAATGGTCCACTGCTCCTAATGCATCAGATTTCAATGAACACTGCGGGAATGTTGGTGTCAAAGTGGTCGAGTAGTTGACAGGTGATCGTGGTTCTGCTATCAGCCTGTTGAGAAGGAATCACCCAGGAAGTGTGGTCTCATGCTATTTTTCCTAGTGTACACCAGGAGAAATAGTACAATTGATTACTTCATTGAAGGCAAAATCCTCAAAAGGCATTTATGGAATGACCAATTATAACATGAAAAAATTCACAAAAGAGCTAGCATATCCTTTGACAATTATGATAAACAAATGTATCGAAGAAGGATACTCTCCAAAAGAACTTGAGATTGCACGAGTAGCCCCTTTATATGAAAAGAGTGATGCTGAACAATGTAATAACTATAGATCCGCAGCCATACTGCACACAATGTCGAAAATTTTCGAATTAGTAATACAAAATCGGATGGTATCATTTATGAATAAGATGAATCTGTTTAGCGAGGCACAACACTGATATAGAACTAATAGGAGCACCACCACAGCTGTGCGAAGTGCAGTTGAAGCGATTTTGGATACTTTGGACAGGAAAGAGGATGTGTCTTTGTTGAATTTCGACCTTGGAAAGGCATTTGATTGCTTGTCGCATGAGATAATTCTCCAAAAGCTTTACCATTGCGGCTCTCATGGTATCATATATTTGCTGCTCAGATCATATCTCAGTGACAGATCGCAGTTGGTGGATTTCAAAGACGAGAGATCGGGTGAGCTCAGACTGACATGTGGTGTTCCACAAGGTTCAGTTTTGGCCCTCTCTCTTCTAATATATGTCAATGACATAACTGTAGCAGCTGCTAGCAATGACTGTGATGATACATCAGTAGTTTTGAGGGGATGAAACGAACGCGAGATTAACATGAAAACAGAAGAGGTTTTGGTTTTCATCAAATATGATGAAACTAAATGAGCACAAGACGGAAAAACTTTCCTTTGGTCCAAGAGTGGTTTTGGAGTTATGCAAGTTCCTGGGACTGTGGATGAATTCAAGATTGAGTTGGAAAGTACATAGTAACATGACATATCAGAAATTGTCTAGGGCACTCTACGTTTTGAGACAGATCACAAAAGTCAGCAACAGAGAATCAGCGAAAGTAGCTCATTTCACATACTTTCATGCATTCATGTCTTATGAAGTGCTCATATGGGATAGAGCTTTAGAATCAATCAGAGTCTTTAAGCAGCAGAAGAGGGCTCTACGAACAATTTTTGGAGTCAGAAGAAATGACTCTTGTAGGCCAATATTCAAATACTAAAAAACACTTACCCTTCCATGTATCTACATCCTCGAAGCACTGAAGCAGGTTCATTTCAATAGATCAGCGCACCGAAAGCGCAGTGACGTGCATACCTTCAATACGAGGAACAGGTTCAATTTGGAGATATCACTTCACAAAAAACATATAACACAAAATTTCTACCACTACTAGGGTACAAAAATGTATAATGGTCTTTCACCGCAGTTTAAGGACTTGAAAATGAATATATACGTTAAAGTCGAAGGAAAATCTCACACAAGGATCATACTATTGTATTTAGGAACTCACAATGGCATGCAAACAATTTTGATTTGTATGGTAGAGCGTGCACTCTTATCTGTGATTTTGTTTGTATTTCAATCTCATAGATGTATGTTTGTTTGTCATTATTTTTCATGTTTTTATATGACGTATCATAGCGAAGATTTGGATAGTATTTATACAGAGTGTCTACTACAAAATCTTGATATTCAATGTTTGAGAAACTAGGCATATTTTCTTTTTTTCGGAAAAAATGGAACAGTAATAGAAGAAAAGATAAACTTCATTTCATTAATTCATTGAATGAAAGCTCCTGTCAAATTCGGCATAATTTTATTTGTTTCAAAATCGAGTAATACAAGCCTTCTGTGATTTATTCTTCTTTCCTAATTTCTACTTCTAATCCAAGAAAAATTGATTATTCCTAGTTTCTTGAACATTCAATATTCGAATATGTTATTTATTAATCGCTTACAATTATTGGAAAGTTATTTGTGGAATTGTTCACACCCTCCGATGAAACTAGTTCATTTGTGATCAAGGAATTAGAGAATTTAATGTTCTTACTCTTACTCTTACTCATGATGTGGCTGGGATAAAAATAGTTAGCTCGAAAGTGGATATACCGTTTAAAAGTCAGATGAATGTAGTAGTTTTTGCAAAAAAAAACACCTACTTATTGAACAATTTTCAGTGGTACAGCTTACAAAAAAATTCGTCCAATTTAGTTCATTTTAATAATAAAAAACAAGTACTGTGTTTTAAGGAATTTTACTTAATAATTGCGATTCGTAACGCGTTTCACTACACCGTAGCTTCTTCAGACGAATAAATGTCTACGGTGAAGTGAAACGCGTTACGAATCGCAATTATTAAGTAAAATTCCTTAAAACACAGTACTTGTTTTTATTATTGATAATGGAATTTTACCAAGTAAAAGCCTCCCAAATTCAAATGTTAGTTCATTTCACAATTTTTTCATTTAACATTGTACAACACCCGGTATATAAAACTTTTTACCATAAAGTTTCATCTATCTTATAGCAAATTCAATCCTCCTTCCGGTGGTATGGTCAGTTTTGATGTAGCTGTAAGAATAACAGATATATTCTTGTTTTTATAGAGAGAAGCAAAAAATTTCGTGAAACGGAGAAGTGTTAATGTCTTATAGAACATTTTTGTTGCAACTAACTGGTACCATCACCTCCTGAAGTTTGGCACCTTATATAATAGATACCCTGTATAGGGTATAGGTTATTTATTTCTTCAAAGCTGTACTAGCCACGCGATGTTACCACCTCCGCTGTCGATAACATGAACAGCTCTAATTTCTATTGAAAACTAGCTGACCCGGCGAACTCTCTACCGCCTTAAAGGCAATAAATAACCAGATTTTGGAATTCATTGATTTTTTTTATCAGAAAATTACAAAAAAATCAAGTACCTACATTAATCATTCATTATTATTTCTGTATTTTAGTACATAGGTTGCTCTTCACTGATCTACCTTGTGATACACTACATTTTTGTTTTATTATCAGGCGCCAAAAAAAAACAAAGATGGTCTTCCGCTACATGAACATGCTACATATAATTGACCATGGGAAAAACATGGATATTCTAGATTTAAACCACAAACTTTTAAGGATTGGCCTTTTGATTTGTTGATGGTCATAGCAAATGCAAGACGGATCGGAAATTGTCTTTTAAATTCAAACGGTATATCGGTTGGGATCATCGGGATCCTCGGAATGAGATCTTCCTCATCTTTGAATTTTCCTTTCAGTATCGTCACGTAAATTACATTGTTCATCAATTTTCTAACCACCATACGCGTACCGTTGTTTTGGTTGGTTTATGTTTCTAAGCATGATTGCTACGGAGCCAACCTTTAGGCGTTAATTGTGCGGTGGTAAGCCTGGCACACCCAAGGAGTTTAAGAATTCAATAGTTGGTGGCTTCATCTTCATTTCTGACGCAGTCATCAGATTTGAATGAATGCATTGTTCCAATGATCTTATTTTGAATTATGTAGTTCAGGTCATCTACATCTTTATTCTTAGCCGCTAAAATTGCTCGCTCACTCTACCAGTCATTATTTTTTGTGGTTAGAAATAATGTTTGGAAATACATTGTTGATAAGTTCGTCTTTTAATGAGACAAAATTACAGAAATTATTTGAAAACGATATCAATCCGCTCGATTCATCGACAGGTACTTGACCATTACCGATAGTCAGCAACTGTTCCGAAAAATTTTCAGCAGATGTATCATTAAGCAATGTAACTCTCATGTTTGTTGTCAGCTGCAGTTTCTTCACATAGCGCCATAGAGTCGACGATTAATTCGTCTGCAGCCGTAGATCGTGGAATTACTGCCAGTGTTTGGCGGATTTCGCCAGACGGTCAAATCATTTCTCCTCCAAAACATCTCGAGTCATTGCGTGAATCTTTCAATGTTCGGTTGAGTGCTTCTAATGCACGTTTATGCGCCATTGTGCATTCGTCCCAGATGATGATTTTCGGTGCCAATAAAACTTTGGCCATTGCTGAGTGTTTTGCAATATTACACGTTTGTTGTTCAATAGTTTGAAGATTTAACGGTAATTTTCATGCGGAGTGAGCCATACGGCATCCTTCTAACAATGTGGCTGCTATTCCAGAAGAAGCAACTGCAACCGCTATGTTGGATCTCGCACAGACTGTGGTTGAAACTACTAACATGAGAAATGTCTCAACAGTTCCACCAAGGGCATCTAGGAAATATAAACCCCAATTTCCATCATCAATTGCCTTCATTAAAGTATCACAAACTTTCTTTTTTTTTCGTTTTATAGTTCACTTCACTTTTTCAATATTCATTGGTTGCAAAAATAGAATTGTCATCCATACGTCCAAATCACACGGGAATGCTGTCGAACGGGATAAACAGTATCCTTTGTCCGTCTCCTGGCTCTAAGCTACCTACCCACCAATTTTCAGCCATATCTGTGCAGTCGTTCTTGAGTTATAAACAGTGTGACTAACTATATATAGGGGGTTTTACCCCGACGAGTTGCCCATATATCTGTTCATGCAATCAAACTGATTTCATGAAAAATATAAATCCACCACCCGGTAATTAATACCATTGCCAGGCAATGATTAAAATCAAAACATATCCTGGAGTAATTATATATTAGGATAACGTTAAATGTTATGAGAATATATCAATCCACCAGAATATATACATACTATAGCATCATCAGACAATGATATCAATGTACCAACGAGTAGTGTCAGAGGCTTTCTCCCGGAAAAATCCAGTGTACGGACCTTAGTCAAGTAACATTGAATGTTACTCATTAATAGTTTCCTTTGTGTGAAGTGGTGAACGATCGAATAGAATACTGCTCTGAATATAAATATGACAAAATTGTCAGTTAATTATATTACATTTATATAGACAAATAAATAAACTATGAAATGAGATTCTGAGCAGTATAAACTAAAGAGAAAACCTATGACTCTACCTCATTATTATTTTCGGAAAGAAACCTACGAAGAATATTACAAGATTTGATGACTGTTATCTTTTGTAACTGTTCAAACAAATTTTTCTTCAGACCCAAAATCTCAATACTTTTGTGAAGATTTCTAGGAATAACGCCTGTTGTAGAAATAATAATCGGTAGAATAAATATTTTCTTCATTTTCCACATTTTTTAATCTCGTCGCCAAGCATCATATATTTAGAAATTTTTCATTGTATTTATTTTGTATATTATGTGTGTCGGGTATAGCAATATCAATTATATATGTTATTTGATTCTGTTTATCATTAAGAACGATATCTGGTCTATTGTGTTTTACAGCTCTGTTGCAAAGAATTGTTTTATCAAAATAAAGTTTATATTTGTCATTTTCACAAATAATCTCAGGTTCATATTTGTGAAATTTTTTTCTTCTGGGAATTAGGTCATGTTTAATTCCTAGATTAAAGTGAATAATATTAGCGACGGCATTATGTCTTTCTAAATAATCTGTTGAAGCAAGGACTGAGCAAGATGATAATATATGAAAAACTGTTTCTGAAGAACAGAAACATCTACGGCAAGAATCATCTATATTTTGTTTGATGATGTGTTTTCTATAATTCCTCGTGAAAACAACCTGATCCTGGATCGCAATTGCCAAGCCTTCTGTTTCAGCAAACAATTCTCCAGATACTAACCATTTATTCGATGCAATTTCATCAATATAATCATTTTTCAATTCTTTAGGGTGCTTTCCGTGTAATTCCTTCTGCATCCAACTTTCTCTTTTAGAATTATCATCAAATATATCAAAATCTACCTTTTGCATTGTCAAGTTCAGAGGTGTAAGATTATAATCTGAAGCAACAACAATATCATGTAATTTAGACGTTCTCTGTTTATCATGAAAATGGGAACGTAGATGAAAAATCTGTTTACTATGAAGATTATTCAAATCAATTAATCCACGACCTCCAAGATGTCTAGGTAGTGTAACTCTCTGAACAGCTGACTTTGGGTGGTGCTTATGATATTTACAGAGCATTTTCCTCGTTTGACATTGTAATTCATTAAGATCAGTTTCAGACCATTTAATAATTCCAAAAGAAGATGTAAGAAAAGGAACAGCATAGGAGTCGATAGCTCTGAAAAGGTTTTTACTAGTTAAATAACTCTTGATGATAATTCTAAGTCTTTTGTAATATGAACTTCTAATATTTTCTTTAGTGCTGCTATGGTTAATTGTCTTCTCTTGACAAAATCCAAGATATTTATATGTATGTCCTTGATGCATTGGCTCGATTTCGATATTGGAAATCTTTATATAATCAGAGGTGATCTTTCCTTTTTCAATAGAAAGATTTTTACATTTTGGAAGCCCAAATTTCATATGAATATCATTGGAATAGTTGAAAGTAATCTCAAGTAGACTTTTAAATGAGATCTGGGTCCGGCATATAATTTAATATCATCTAAATAAATTAAGTGACTTAATTTGAATTCAGTTAATAGACTCTCTATTTTGAAGCCGAAACTAGTAGCATTTAATTCATATATATATATATATATATATATATATATATATATATATATATATATATATATATATATATATATATATATATATATATATATATATATATATATATATATATATATATATATATATATATATATATATATATATATATATATATATATATATATATATATATATATATATATATATATATATATATATATATATATATATATATATATATATATATATATATATATATATATATATATATATATATATATATATATATATATATATATATATATATATATATATAGCGTGTCATCTAAAATTTCTAGGTCATAGAAAAATAAATAATTTTTCAAAATCATTAGGAGATGTCAGCAATTGATTTCCGGAGAAGTCATTAACGAGAAATCAATATTGAAGAAAAAGAAAAACGATAAATACCAAAACAAATCTATTCAATTCACATATTTAATTCAGAAATAAATAGCGGAAAAGTTTTTGATTGGAAAACCATTGTGAATTTTGAAACTTGAAGCAGAGAGTGCGTTCTACAATCTAAGGTTTCGCGAATCCTCAGAAGAAATAATTTCCAAGCTTATAAGATGAGTAAATCTCAGTTGCTACAGCCAAGAGATTAGAATATTCCACAATGAGTACCTTCCACTTAAAAACTGGGAATTGTACCCTAAAAATTGCATAAGAGACTAAAAAAACAGGATGTACAGAATATCCTATTTTCACATTTTTGGTGCGGCAGCTTTGTGAAATACTTCAAATAGAAACAAAAACCCCTCCCCCCATCTGACACAACTTTATTATGATATAATAAATGGGAACATAAGGTTTTTTGGATAAATTTATTTGGCTCGAAGAATATATACATACATGAAAAGAAATACTTCAGAACTTTTGGAACAGTCCACGGTTATAACTGTATGGGAACGAGAGATCTAATAAAATGACCAGATTCAACTCTGTTAAAATTTTTCTCTGAGGATATGACAAGGATTTATGATAAAAAAATCAATATTAATAAAGTAAAATTGAAAAAAAACTTATGAAATTGTTTAGCTTCATTGTCTCGTAATCAAATTCAAAATGCATGCAAGAATGTTTTCGAACGATGCTATTCAAGCATTTTGAACAATGAAAATACTTTCCAGTATTTATGATAGTTTTATTTCTTTTCCGTAAAAAATTATATTTGATATTCCCTCACTTATGAACTTCGTTCATTCTCATTATATGTGAACATTAATGTTGCAACAATAGAATTGAGAATATTTAGGATTTTTTGTGTAAATTCGCATCAGAATACTAGCTCAAGCCATGTTCGAGCAACTGATTTTTCAAGAAATTTGTCAGGTGTATATTTGAAAAATACTCTTCCTATAATTACCAAATTTGCCTATGGTTTATATTTGAAGAAGCACAATTTTATAGTATCATTCGAAAACCAGTTATCAACTTTTTTTGATATGTCCCTCCATTCTATTCAAAAGAGTGTCCCTAGAATGATAAAATACTTTTCGCCTAACTTTGATACAATTCGAAAATCCCGGAAAATCTAGAAATACGGAATAACTCGAAAAAAAAAATCTGATTTAATCAATGAATTCTCTTAACTGAATGGTAGGTCATTTTTCTCCATTTGCAGTATTTCATATAGGTTCCGTATTATTAGATACATAAAAAATGGAGCACCCTCTAGATGAAGATAATAACCTGTTGCTGCAGAAAGCAGTAATCCTGAACAAAACTGAATTGTATGTGAATGTATACTCGACTCTAAACAATCCTCTTAAAACTGGCCGAGGCCGTGCTTTAAGAGTTAATCTAATCCTATTTGTTTATTCGACGACGATACCGACACTCCTATGCTGGTGTCAATTGCTTCATATATCGCTGTTTTTCTGACTAAGAAATTCAACTATCAGGATTAACCCTATTCTTCAATACGCTTCCATTTTTTTGAAAGGATAATCTTTAATGAATATATGAATTTTTATGATATACTGTTACTTCATTTTAGAATGGCAACACAGTGTATTCAGGATTTTAATTAATTCGGTAACAACAGAATAATCAACAATGATATAGGGGCGACCATTTCTTGTATAATCGTTTTAATCTTTCGTCCTGTTGATAAGAAGTTTTTTTTGGTTCATTAATTTTGTTCCATATGCGCCCAGGGTGAACAACCCTAACACACTTTAAACTCAAAATTTTTAAGGGCTAAGTGTTTCACAAATCTAATAAAAATTTTTAGATTTTTTTAAAGTTTTTTTCATAAAAAAGCTACACATGATAGATCTCTAAAAAATTAACCAGTACCTAGAAAAATCAGCTCAAAGAGCCAACGATATTTTTAGTAAAAATATTTTATATTTTGTTCATTTAATTTTTAATTTATTTCAATTACATAAACCTTACTACATAGACACTATTTACATTATCTGTTTAAATTCATAATCACTGACTCTTATGCAAGATCTAGCTATTGAAACAAGAGATCTTTGTATGTTGATATAAATCTGAAGATTGTTTTTTATCTCATAAGAATAATGAATTAATCTCTAACGCAGCATATCTCTATTTATTCCCTAACCGTTAAGCTAAAATGTGGTGGAGAACCATCGTGCATAAACGTCGTAAGGTGTCATACTAAAGAAGTTGATGATATCTTGCAAAATATTACGTTTCTTTTTGAGTCCGTTTTTCTCGTTACTAATTCATTTTTTCGAGATCTAATACGAGTAGCTTTTTACGTAAACAACTTCTGAAAATCTAAAAATTTCATTAGAATTGTAAAACACATTCGCTAGAAACTTAGAGGGTAAAAAGTGTGAGGGTAGTTCACCCTGAGCCCATATGGGGCGAAATTGATAAACCAAAAACAACATCTTATATAATAATATTCTCTTAAACAATGTCTTGAATTTCAGAAAATACCCTTGAAATACACAAATTTTAGCGTGAGAAAACATTTTATTTTTTTGAAATTAAATGATAAATATCTCAGCAGGAATTAATTTAGGAAAAAAAATTATATGAAGCAATGGCATTATTTTGACGAGATCTATCAAATTTCGAGAGATTGAAACTTGTATAGGAAATAAATGAATGTTAATTTTTCTGCCTGTCCTAAAATTATAAGGTTGTGTTTCTCACCATTTTGGAATGAGCTCTTCTAAAGTAAGATGGATGCTATAAGATTTAACTGTACTTTTTTCGATTTAATCGACATTTTGTGAGAATATTTTCTTGTCGAAACTGTATGTACTGCAACCGTTCTAGAATCTCAATTTCAATACCGAATAATGCTAATTGATCAAACTGTTCATAAAAATTAGTAATTATTGATACAACTATATATTAGGTTCTGTGATGAATGTCAAATTTTTTCAGGTAAAAATCTCATGATCTTTTTTTCTTTCAAATTGAATGCCTTGTATTTAGTAACTCCAAATGAAAGACAATTTCAATACCTATTGAAATGAATAAGGTGTCCCCATAACTCTTTCAACTAAATTGGCAGTTAAAATACTAGTTAGAAATGATATCCAAAAAAACGGTGTTCCCATTATCTATCTTGTTGGCGGAAGCACAGTACGCAAAAATTTCTCTTCAAGAGATTAAGATTTTCTGGAATAATTTCGTGGAATGTATCTCGAATTCAATATTTTATATCATCCATTGTGTTTACTTCAACCTGGATAGCCTCAGTTTTAACCACGATCTATAAATTAAAATTAATGGATGTTGAATCTGGAGACCTTGAGAGCCAAAGAACATTATTTTCCTGACCTAGTAATGTCCGGAAAAAAGGTTTTAAGTCGTATTGAACTTAAATGAAATAATATGCTAGTGCTCCATCTAATTGCATCCATATTAGATCTTTTATGGGTAGACGATCGATTAATATTGGAAAATATTATTCGCCATTCAATGGCCTATCGAAGAAATAAGGCCCGAACAATTCTCAACGATTCTCCTCCTAATATTCAGGGACAATTCAAAAAAGGTTCATACGAACAATTTGTATTTTTTTCGGGTATAGTTACGAAAGTTTTATCTATTAAAGAAGTCATTCCTATGAAATGTGTAATTATCGGTAAACACAATAAATCTTTGAAAATTACATCTCCATTAGTTTAGTGTAGATGCATTCATGAAATACAATTCTTCTATCATATTTCACCTTAACTAATTCTTAGTTCAGCTGAATGTGATATGGATGATACTTATTTTTCATTAAGATTCATGATTCAGAAGATATTTTAGTATATAATTCAGTGACCAATTCCGGTACACTTGAGTTAGGATATTTTTCCACAGACACACAAAGTTCTAATTCCCCATCTTCGGTCTAAACTGTTTTCGTTCATGTAGTTTTCTCCAGTCTGCTTAGTTTTTCGTATTCTACTTTCGAAGGACTTCAATTTCTTTCGAATAATTTGCCGCATAAAATTGGGATGTCTATAAAAGATTCCTATATCTATTTGCTATGGCATAAACCATGTTTACTAATTCTTCAGTAATATCATCGAAGTAATGCATAACTGAAAAGTTTCTAAGAATAAATCAAAGAACTAAAACTGAACGATTAAACAAATTATCAAGAAATACTCAAAATAAATGATTATTAACTAACTATTAAAATTTAAAGATGTTTTGAATAAATTAAGGATAACTTTCAAAGTGGAGAAATTAAAGATAATCACACTCAATCACTCTGTACGACCAAATATTTACAACGAAATAAGATAATGAAGAATTTTCAGATATTTTATATACATTTCGCGAATTCGTTGACAATATTATAAATGAGTGGAATATAAAAACATTTTCCCTTTATCAGTTGAAAATTTGTTTAGGAAAATAAATATGTTTTAATAATTAATGGAATTGCCTTTCCTCTGTACTCATTAAATACTATTTGAATTACCACAAGGGATGATATGATCGAAAGAATTCGAGATGCTTTCCATTTATATTACTCTTGATTATCTCAATAATATGAGAAGAAATTTCTTATGTCCCATTGAAATGTACAGGGTATGGCGTAATGGAAGAGCGTTTTTGGAACGGTTGGTACACGTAACGTTGAGTGACTAGAGAGGAGCGGCTGAGGTCATTCGACACAGGAGGAGTTACCATCACAGAACAGATCCTAATGAGAAATACAAACACAGTGCCCCGGCGTAGGAAACAATATGGCCAACTCTGCATAGAAACTAGCGCTACGCGTGCCATCATGGGAACTAAACCGAATAGCGCCATATTTGATTTCTAGATTTTCCACGATCAAATTTAACTTGACTGAAATGGTTTATTTGAACTAGTCTAATCGATGCAAATTATTTCTGCCTCAATAAGACTGTTCAAAAATTGAAAGAATAACTAGCGTTTTTTCAAAATAACACTTTTATTTTGAAATAAAAAATTCTCTTAACCATAGATACAGAAAATGCTGCAAAATATTTCAAAGTGAAATAAATTCTTAACACATGTGAATCAAGAATATAAATCACACAACACAACAAATAGGAACATTCTAACATTCAAAATAAAAAAGGAATCTGGAATATTGTTGTCAGCCACTAATATTGGTTTTCCATTGCTACCATTGGTCTCCCGTTGGGGGTAAACTGCCTTCGCTGCTATCTTCATGGCAGTTACTCTATACTGCTTCTGAAAATTGAAAAAAACGCAGTACAAACTGTCTCAAGAAGTTTTTATTTCAATGAATTTGAGATCACTCAAAATTGTTGAAAATGGTAAAAATAGGCCATTGCATTACTAATCTTGAGAATCTTGGGATTATAACAATGTATATATCACAAAATAAACATGAATTATAGATAACAAAAAGAATGTAGGGTGTAAAGCACCCAAAAATTCAATCATTTGGTCACAGATCAATTTCTTTCCCTATGAGTGTAAAAGGTGCATGGAGGAAAATAAATAATATCACAGACTAGAAAACATAATTCTGAATTATAAAAGGGTGTAAAAGCTCAGACAAAACAACGTGTGTAGTACCACCGATTGTGTAAGACCGATGGTAAATAAATAACACGCACATAGTAGAGTGTAGATAACTCGCTCTTTAAAGTCACAATAAACACCTTTAAATGAACCACCAAAGATTGATGCCCTACTTATTTCTGAACCTTTTGGATTTGTTTTCAGTTCCAGAAGTCACATTTTCCTACGTTTTATTCTCAATGAATTGAAAAATTAGAAGACGAGTTGCCCTTTCAAAAATTGTAATGTAACTGTCAAAAATCGAATTGAGAAAAATGAGACTTATAAATAACTTTGAATCTCAAAGCAAGAATTTCCTGATACCCCTGACTATTCAGGAAAAAGTAAAGTTTATCGTGAATGTTTTCTAAGAGTTGAGAAACTTTTACTGAAGGATAAGTTAACTTAAACTTATTATCACAAAATTCCTTGAATGTAATAAAAGTGTTGTTGTTGGGGCACTTTGCAAAAAAGTTCTTAATCACATACTTGACATTCTGGGACTGTTATTTTTCGCAAAAGGTATCCTGCCACATATTAGGTAGCGTAATTTTCAGTTAAAGGAGTTGGTAGATTTCCAAAGATCTCATTATATTCTTCATGAACAGAAGTTTCTGAATCACCAGAATCAGTGAGTATATTCTGAGAGCTAGTCTGTAAAAAACCAATTTTCACAATTATCTCTTTTACAATTTCCATTAATTATGGGCGATGTTAGTCATTTATATAAATTAAGAAAAGAAGAGGACCGAGATGAGTTCCTGCGGTACCCCAGAAGTACTAATGAAAGATTCAGATTTAAAACCATTTAAACTAACGAAATGTGACCTATTCAGTAGATACGATTGGATCCACTCAAGCAACCAACCACTTACACCTGCTTCGGCTAGTCTAAAAATGAGAATATATAACTATAAACGATCAAATTAGTTTCAGAGTCTTACCCTTAAAAATCCGTGCTGTTGTGGGATAATGAAATTTTTCACATGAGAGAAAAGATACTTATAAATTATACGTTCAAATACTTTAGCAATGATCGAAAGCTTGTTAATAGATCTATAATTAGAAATATCATTTTTATCTCCACTTTTGAAAATTGGGACAACGGCGGACTCCTTCTACTTTTGTGGAAATACACCATTAATCAGAGACTGATTGAACAAAATATGCAGTGGGTTACTTAATTTGTGAGCGCAATTTTGAGAAAAATTGGTGGAAGCCATTTTTGACAGAAGTTTTACAGGAACATAAGGCATCAATAAATTGGTTGCAAGTAGGGTTTGTGTTCCCTACACCATGCTCTCTAATAATACAAAATAATTTTTACTAAAGGATCCTGGTGGAAGGACCGTAATGAAAAAACACTACTTGAACCCTTCGTATCTCGAAAAAAGGCTTCCTGGCCTACTTTTCTCAAAGTGGTGTAGGAACCCTCGCCATTCACAGGGTAATGAAAAATTCTCTTCTACGGTATAGTCCTTTTCAGCAGAACGCCAATAAAGGGTGAATTTCAAAATTAAAAAGAAAACTGATAAGAATTGGATATAATCCAATTTAGGTACCATACTAACTTCACAAATTCAATTTACTTTCCATAAATTTTTACGAGAACTACTAAACTTGATTGGAAGATACCAGCAACTGAAGCACCCGAAAATGAAATGATTTTGGGAGCGCAATCGCAAAAATAAAAGGGTGATTGAAGTTTAATTGACAGAGTTTGACACTTGGCGTAGTTGAATTAGTGCCATCTATATGTTTTATGGGGCACTAGATAGATAGGTGAGGGGTTGTGATTTTTTGGTCGGTAACTCGGTCTTTTTAGTGGATCTTTTCTCTGGTTACCATTCAGTCCACTGGATATGGTTGATGAGTTAAAATCATTGCTTCAAATTCGTGACACAATCATCATCGATGGGTACAGAATTTCAGAACGGCTGCATCAGCAATGAATCCGAAACTTCAAGGTCGTCCCCGAAGTGGAAAGAAAGAGGTAAGGTGTAATTCAAAGCCCAGGGCGCTCCGTCCGAAAACGAGCTAAAGCACTCCAAATGAGTAGTCATACTGTTCGCATAATTTCACACCAAGACCTCTGCATTCACCTTTATGAGCTCATGGTAGTCCAGCATCTGTATAAAGGATATTTTGCACAACGCCTGCAGTTTGCCGAGAGAATCCAAATGATTATCGCTGATAAAAATAAACCAGTGATAATGATGAGTGATGAGGCTCATTGTCATTTGAGTGGTGCGGTTAATAAATAGAACTGCCGATATTGGACATCAGAAAACCTCTAGGACTGCATCAATTCCCACTTCACAGTGATTAAGTCACCGTTTGGTGCGCTATGAGCCGTCTGGGGGTGATATGTTTTCTTGCTTAAGAATTTTTTCATCCCAGAATTACGAGGACGAAAAATGAGCGGAAAAAATGTTTGGTTCCAACAGGATGGTGCCAGGGCACAAACGGCCAGAGTCTCAATGGAAGTTGTGCGTCGCGCTTTTTCTGGTTATGTAATCTCTCGTTTTGGTGATGTGCCGTGGCCTCCTATCCCCCGGATCTCACTGATTGTAATTATTTTTTTGTGGGGAAACCTAAAGGCTAAGGTCTACATCAATAAATCTTGAAATCAGCAAGAGTTGAATAAAGCCATCATAAGAGAAGTTAGGGCAATCGACACCGATTTGTTAGACCGGGTGATGCAGAACTTTGAGAATCTGCCGGATAACATTTTCAGAACATGAGTCTTTTCACTTTTTTTATACTAAATGGTAGCATTTAAGCTTTCATTTAACGAAATTGAAAAAGTTCTACGTTGAAAAACAGCTGAGGTATTCTCATTTCAAAAATGCCCTTCCATTTCGCTCCACCTAGTACATCCGAGAAGAATGTATACACACTTTGTACATTCTTCATAGTGAGTGTAAAATAACCTTTTCTCAGATATTGCTCCTAGTTAGACCTTGTTCGAGAATTTTAGTACAAAATTTGAAAACGAAATGAAGATTCTACAGAAAAATAGACAATCATCTTCAAATCTGAATTTACTGAAAATAGATATACAAACACCGTTCCGTTCAAGAACGGTAATCACTACATTTGGAACGCTGTCAGTCAAAAGTATTTGTTCGAAACCGTTCTCGAATCGTTCTGAGCTTATTTTGAACAAACCCATTTTAGTCACGAAAACTACACACATTGTTTGTATGAAAAACTTTCACCACCAATGGTCCCTCAATGTTAGACAGTTATGTGGTCAACATCATTTCTAAGATAAGCCATTGAATGGCGAAAAATTTCAGCAATTTTTCAGGGAAAATTTTCCAATATTGATTGAGCATATTCCGAATGCCTAGAAATATGTAAAATAAGATGCTAAGACCATACTGTAAATACAGGATATGTTCGAAGAAAAGGTCATATTTTCACAAAATGATGATAAATTCAAAAGTGGTTAGTTAAGGTATATACTGATCTGAAGAAACTAACCTCACGCTTCACATAAACATGAACACAAAAGATGAGAAACATAGGAGATTTCATTATCAAAATAATTTTGATATGAACTTCTATAATGAAACACACTTTATTCCAAAATGATTTCAGGACAAGCAACAAATTAGTGACTAATACTTTTCTATAACTATATAATTCTAGTTATAACGCTGGGTTTAACTCCAGCCCCAGATCTACAATAAAAAATTAAATATATTGAAATTCTAATTTCCTTTGGGTTTCAATGCGTTTTTCAAGTAGATAACGTATTGCCACCAGATATGCTCATGTGGAGAAAGCGTGGGCTAAGTAACTCAGCTTAAAATTTGTCGGCGCCACCACGTTCAATTAACGACTCGAACGTGGAAACTTTCTGACGATTTCTGGGAAGCTACAATTGAAACATCAAAGTCCGTTAACTCAAAATTCATTATTCTTCAACACAAGTAAACCACCTGGGTCAGGTGACTCAGTTAAGGCAGGTGGAACGATATGGGTAAAATACTGGTAGCTTAACTATTAATATTCGATGAATTATAAAAAAAGAATCAATGTTTGAGCTCTACGAGTCGATCAAGTAGTAAAATTGTGATCACAAATTGCTGAAGCTGTTGAAGAATGCTAAAGATAAAAAAAAAACAAAAGCTAAAATTCAGTTAATTCGTTTCAATAGGAAAATTTCCCTAAGAATATATATTATCTGTATCATATGTACAAGGTAAGAGGGTGGTTGGTTTCTCCTTACAGGGGTGCAACTCAATTTTCCAAACCAAATTTCAGGTCCAGGCTCCAATCCTGTGTTGCAGATCAATCCCTCTACCTCCGATTTATTTAGTAGTTCCCGTGTTATGACATCGACACCAATCCAGAATTCTCTAGCCAATTCGAAGTTCAGAACATTCTTAAAATCTATATCCGATCCTAGGTTATCTCGTCAATCCTGAATTCCTATGAGTTTGAAATATCCCAATAGAATCACGAAATCTATTTGGACCCAAACAATGCTTAAGAACGATCAATTAAAAGGATAATATCTTACCACAAGATGTAAAGGGGAATCACGTGCTTCCTTCAAGTTCAAAATGGTGACAAAATCCCTGCAAGACGTCTTCTTCAAGCTCCTAAAACGCAAAAGTAAAATATTCGACAAAGTAATCTAATCAAGGGCAAATCCTGATTTAGCAAAGCTCAATCAAAATTCTCCTATATCTCTGAGCTCATTAAACTTATAAAACAAAAAAGAACCTCCAACAGCACTTGACTGTTTAGGTTCTGAATTCAGGAAGAACCATTAGCCTTACAAATTCATGGAATGAAATCGGCGTTACCAAGTCAAATCTTACTCTTAGCAATCATAGTCACAATGTCTTAACAGACATGTTGTGAACTCGTAAAATGCATTGAGTCGGAGCTGGAACGCTGCCGATACGAAGATTATCAATTGTTTTCGAAATTGTAGCACGCCATTTTTCGCGATTTCGAAATAGTTCGGTGGCTTTTGTGATACCTAAATCCATCAACTGTTTCGTTGCATCCACCCAGCGTGTAGAGCAACAGCCACGACGTCACCCATTCGGAGCATGACCTTGCACAACAAGTTTCTCCATATTATCGCTTCTATGAATGTGACCGAAGAACATCAGAATTCGCGTGAATACAATGGAGGAGAGCCACTTTGGATTACCAGTTCATTTAAAATGGAAACATTAGTTCGATGGGCGGTATAAGGAATTATCAATATTCTCCTCCGAGCCCACATTTCAAATGCATCACTGTGACCTTTTTAATAGTCCAAGTTTCAGGAGCACATAGGAATATAGAGAAAATAACGACATTTGATGCTTTTAGTGATCCTATTGTCAAGCCATATCTTAGTGAGCTTGCTCATGGCTTGCTGTATTCGTCGTCTAATCTCATTTCCACAGTAATCAGAATTTTCGATCAAAGACCCGATATATACAAAACTTTGAACTACTTGGCAACGGCCAACAGACTTCATTTCAGGATAGTTGTTTTGTTCCCTGTCTACGATCGTAACCTTGGTTTTATTATTGTTAATACTAAGACCATACGCTGCACTATGCTGTTCTAGGTTACTCAGCAAAGCTAACAATTCTTCCTGAGAAGCAATAAGGGTAGTATCGTCAGAAAACCTTAAATTAGAAATCTTGCTACCACCAATAATTATGCCGCCATGACAGTTGTCAAGTACATGTCTCATTACAAACTCGAAGTAGATGTTAAATAACATCGGAGATAATACGCATCCTCTTTTTCTGGTTGCCATTTGATCAGACAGATTACCGTCAATTCTTACTTGAGCTGAGTTGGACATATACAGTTTCTGAATGAGAAAAATTAGATGGTTGGGAACTCCCATCGAACGCAGGATTAACCCACAGTTTAGGCCACTTGACGTTATCAGAAGCCTTGGAGTAGTCTCCAAAGCAGATATAAACAGAAAAGTAATATTTCTTGGCTTTATCAATGAGCTGCCTCAAGTTCAAGATCTGTTTGAGCGTACCACGTCCTTTTACGAAGCCTGCCTGTGCCGGAGAAATTTGGCAGCCAATAAAACTCCAAAGGAGACTGCAAGTAGTAGCACCTTACTTGAATCAGAGACCAACGAGAGTGAACGATAATTGTCTGGGTTTGTGGGAGAACCTTTTTTATGGAGTGGAACAAAAATAGACGAGCACCATTCATCTGGCCAAACACCTAACCTAACCTGACCAGACTTTATTACAAATACTATGTAAAAGTGAGGTGCTGTCATTGCCCAAGCATTTTAAAGTTTGGGCAGAAATGGCATCTATGCCTGTAACTTTAGCCGTTTTCAGTTTTTTCAGGGCATGTTCCACTTCTGAAAGGAGAATATTAGGCTCGTGTTCAAAATTTAACAAAGGAGCCCGGATGCCATCATCAAAGTAAGGGTTCTGCCAATAAGTACGCCACACCCCAATCACCCCATGTAAGCTGGTGATTAATTGTCCATCTTGACCGCCCAAGATCTGGGTTTGAAGTCCCGAGTAATACGTTTAATCTTCAAAAACATCTCTCCCGGCAGATTAGTATTGGCATGGGTCTATATCTTTCTACACAGGTCTTGCAGATAGAAGTTTTTATCTTTATTATTACGTTTTGTATCAGAATTCAGACCCGAAAGCTTGAGGCTTCTGCGTGCCTCAGTAACAGGCAATGTATGGGTGCAAATTCATGATTGTATTGGCTGTATGCTGCGCTTTGGTTGCGATATTTGATGAGCTTGTAAAAGTACACTTTTAAATGACAACCAAATATTATTAGAACTGGAATGATCCGTTATGATTGACTTAGCAATCGTGGCCACGTTAATTCACAAAATTAACCAGAGCCAACGACAACCTCAATATAAACTATGATGGAACAACTATAGTTTCAGGTCCTATTTGATCAACCAATTAACAATACACCAAGAAAATAATGGATAACTGAACGACAGGGACGTGAATAATCTACGTTAGATGGTATAAGGTTAAAATCAGAAACCAACAGAAGCTCCAGCAATACCAGATATATCTTCTTTTGACAATGTAAACTAACCTTTAAGATTATCGAAATAAAAAATCGGAAGGTACTGCTTGATCTTGTGTTAACAATCGAAGTTTCTAAGACGGGAATTAACTGGATATTCAAGATAATTATAATTTATTAACTAGTGTAAAAGATATTTTCTTAACCGAATCGTTCTAAAATAATATCAGCTCTGTACTTGGTCATTTTAAAACATAGTAAAAATAAAATGAAATACTTTTGTTTGATTTCCACACTACCGGTTTCGAAAGTTACGTCCTTTTCAAGTGTCTAGAATCAAGAGATACGAAAAAGAACATGCTATTTAAACGTATTTTGAAGGATGAGTAGTAATAGTAATAACATAAGCAATCCCAACATGAGCATATTCGAACCACAGGACAAGACTGCTGTCAGATAAAATTTAGAAAGATAATTACTGATGTTATCAGAAAGAGGGTCAATATGAATTAGATATGCGTATTTATTCTCTGGTTTTCTATAATGGAATATAGTTATCAAGAAATTCGTTTTTGTTTTCTGCGTTTAATAATACTGCTTATGTGGAACATTATTAGTTGATGCAATTTCCTTGATGTTATTGATTTCCGTATCAAAGGATGTTATGGATAGACTAGATAGAGGGGATTGGGAAATGCTCTATGAATCATTGAATTATAAGCGGCCTTGAAAACTCAAAAGAATATCATCAAGGTATCTGTACAAAAACAAATTGGTTATTCGTAATAGATTTTTCAAGATTTTTTATGAAAATACCTATTAAAAAGAGTGGTGATCCCATTTAGAGTCCTGTGTTTTGTTTCAAATTGGAAATAATTTTGGGACCAACAGGACTCTGAAAGATTAATGAATTAATCTATAAAGTATGCTGAAAAGTCATTCTGTTTGAAGATTTCTATTCTCAGAGGCGGACATTTATCTGTTGGAATATTTGGGTACATATTTTCTATATTAAAATTCAAAATCAAAATTGTTAACTGTCGAAAATTTATTCATTTTAGTCACCTAATTAAGTATATAATTCTTCAATAAATTCAACAGGATCAATGTTATAGACCGATTACCCACTAAATGCACATCCGGTATGTTCTGAGGCAGGGGCGCTCAAACGGTAAATCGCGAGTGCTTTTCGAGAAAAAAAAACGTTCAATGAGTAGAAAACTGAACTACAAAAATATATTACATAATAAAATAATACTCTCTTCTGGCGGCAAAAGGCGGCTTGATCAAAGAAACGCGCGGTACTTGTCAAAGAAAAGACCCGTTTTTTATCATTGCCGCTTTTCTAAAAATTTCGGTCGGCTCGTTTGACGGCAGAATTCGAGACTTTCGTTCACGCCGATATAAATGTTCCGCCTGCAGGAATTGGACTCATTCTGAACTGTAACTTGAAGGCAATACAACGTCGATACAAAGTTTACTATTAAATTATACAAAATAAGAGCAGCGAAGAAATTTAAATCGTATCATTTCAATAATAATTGGGAGGAAGAATATTTCTTTTGTATGGTGAAGGATAAGTGCATTTGTCTAATTTGTCGTGCGTGAGTTGCCATACCTAATCGTGGTAACTTAGAGAGACATCATGAAACGATTCATATAAACTATGAAAAGGATTTTCCGCCACAGAGTGAATTGAGAAAACGAAAAGTACGTGATTTGATATCTTGTTTGAAAGAACAACAAACCATTTTCACAAGACCAGCCAAACAATCAAAAGCTGCTACGATCGCGTTATTTAAAATATCTCATATATTAGCGAAACAAGAAACCATAAGAAGATGAATCGGTTGTGAAGGAAGCATTAATTGAAGCGGTTGAGACTTTATTTGGAAATTATAAAAATAAAACAGAAATCATTTCTGCTATTAGAGAACTTCAGTTATCTCGTCCGACTGTCACAAAGACGTATTGAAGTCATGAGCCAGGACATGGCAGATAAACTAAAACATGATATCATGAAATGTAAATACTTTTCTTTACAGTTCGACGAATCCACCGATATGACAGACACTGCCCAGCTGTGTATTTTTATTCGGATGGTATTCAATGACATGTTGACTAAGGAAGCATTTTTGACAATTCTTCATCTGAAGGGAGGAGCCGTGTCGAAGATATATGTGAAGTTTTCTTTAATTTTGTTAAAAACTACAAGCTACCAAAATATAAACTAGTGTGCATTACAGTCGATGGAGCACCAGCAATGACTGGAAACAAAGACGGTATTGTGGCATTGTGTCGAGCTAATGAAGATTTTCCCTCAATTTTTTCATTCCATTGCATTATACATAAACAAGTTTTGTGTTCAAAAGTTTTAAACACAGAGGAAATTATGGGCATTGCAACAAAAATTGTGAATTCCATCAGTGTACGTAGCTTGCAACGGCGGCTCTTTAAGTTGCAGTTGGAAGATAGGGAGTCAGCTGAACACACTGATTTAGTTCTTCGCACGGATGTTAGGTCGTTGAGTCGCAGAAAAACCCTAGAAAGATTTCAAGAATTATTGCCCGAAATGACAGCTTTTTAGACAAATTTGGTTTTTGACTGACATCACAATGCACTTAAACACCATTAACTTGGAACTTCAAACTATTATTGAGATGATTAGCGTACTAAACGCATTCAAAAGTAATTTGCAACTTATGTTAGATCAAATGAAAAGAAAGGATCTGAATCATTTTTCGTCTTTGAAAGCAAGGACTTATCAGTTGAATTATGATACTACGAGGCTGAGTTATCAAATAATTTGGGACAATTCGAAATGCGTTTTCATGATTGCAGTAAATTGACAAGTATAGCATCATTTATGAGTTTTCCTTCTTCATGTAAAACATTGAGGAATTAGCTACTGAAATGGCAAGTTAGTTTAATATGAATTCATGTTCTGTTGAAAATGAGTTGGTGCAGATTATATCAGATATACAATCAAAAATATTAGCGTCGAAATCACTTCCATCTAGTATAGTCAGACAGTTCGTGAATCGAATCTGGAATATGGAGATGCTTAGTTAAAATCCCATACGAGGAACAAAGAAAGTCAAGAGGCATAAGAAGAAAAAAAAAATAATTGCTTCCATGTCGCGACAAAAACCTGCAGCGAGAGTCAAATTGAAAAAAAAACATATTACTTTGAGAGAGATTGGCTCATACAGAATTTTTATCAAATTTATTATATATTTTACATAAACATTCTACCCTATTTTATACAAATTTCTGTATCTGAGTAATAACTTAATCTCCGTGCCTGATACTTGTAGCAAATTTGTTTTAGTATGTTTCCTTTAATAGTTGGACCTTCAAACAGTTTTTTAACTGCTGGGCTACCGAGATTTTGCTGACTCCTCAGGTATCTACGATCGTTCTTTTCGAATAATTAGGGACTGAATCTTTTCGGACAAAGGTGACTTTAAAAGTCGTTAGTTCTAACAGCTGTCAGTTCAACACAATATTGATTAGCTCTTGTCTCCTGTCGTGTGTTCTTGCATTTATTGCAGGAAGTAGCATCATTTCCTTTATTTCCTTAGTACATCAACCGTGATAATAGCGGTAAAATATCATTAAGTCCGCCACATTCCCTTGGTGTTATAACAAATTAAGTTATTATGCGATAGGAACAACTTGCTAACACGATATTGAACAAAGACACAAGGGGCATTATATTCACCAAAAAATTCATTAGAGAAAAGTAAGTTCCTATATTTGAAACAATGGTTTCAGTAATTATACCGCTATAAGTCTTACATTGTTCTCGAATACTCAGAACTATTCCTGATTAGGTTGTATATAGATTATGAATATAGTATCTGTAAATTAAATAATTAATCAAAAGTTATTTCCTTTAATGGAACGCTCTATATTTCTCATCCTTTTTGAACGCGTTTAGCCGACATAACATGAGTTTCTTCAGATCAGTATATGCCTTAAC
Source organism: Cryptolaemus montrouzieri (assembly GCA_013387265.2). Lineage (NCBI taxonomy): Eukaryota > Metazoa > Arthropoda > Insecta > Coleoptera > Coccinellidae > Cryptolaemus > Cryptolaemus montrouzieri. Next base: position 35,237,737 of record JABFTP020000185.1, on the reverse strand, counting down.
TGAGCTTTTGAATTTACGTCATTTTGTTGAAATATGAAAATTGTCCTGTTTCTACTAGACTCGTCTTAGAATTTCAATTTCTTTACTAAATCAATGTCAACTTATGTATCCATGGACAATAAGTGAAAGTTGATACTCCAAGAGGGTTTTCCAAAAATATCGGTTAATCCGCGACCTCTAAGTTGTTCTAGGCTCTGAAAAGGTTTTTATTAGTTGAATCACCCTTGATGATTATTCTAAATTGGTTGTAATATAAACTTCTAATATTTTCTTCAGTGCTGCTATGGTTAATTGTCTTTTCTTGAATAAATCCAAGATATTTATATGTATCTCATTGATGCATTGGCTCGATTTCGATATAGGAAATCTTTATATAATCAGAGGTGATCATTTCCTTTTCAATAGAAAGATTTTCACATTTTGGAAGCCCAAATTTTATATGAATATCATTGGAATAGTTGAAAGTAATCTCAAGTAGACTTTTCAAATGAGATCTAGTTCCGGCGTGTAATTTAATATCATCTAAACAAATTAAGTGACTTAATTTGAATTCAGTTGATAGACTCTTTATTTTGTAGCCGAAAATAGTAGCATTTAATTGTAACTTTTTGAATAGCTGACTTTGGATGGTGCTTATGATATTTACAAAGCATTTTCCTCGTTTGACATTGTAATTCACTTAGATCAGTTTAAGACCATTTAGTAATTCCAAAGATGTAGGAATATGAACTGCAGTTCATATTCTGAAGAGTTGCTAGCTCTGAAAAGGTTTTTATTAGTTGAATCACCCTTGATGATTGTTCTAATTTGGTTGTGATATAAACTCCTAATATTTTCTTCAGTGCTGCTATGGTTAATTGTCTTTTCTTGAATAAATCCAAGATATTTATATGTATATCATTGATGCATTGGCTCGATTTCTATATAGGAAATCTTTATATAATCAGAGGTGATCATTTCCTTTTCAATAGAAAGATTTTCACATTTTGGAAGCCCAAATTTCATATGAATATCATTGGAATAGTTGAAAGTAATCTCAAGTAGACTTTTCAAATGAGATCTAGTTCCGGCGTGTAATTTAATATCATCTAAACAAATTAAGTGACTTAATTTGAATTCAGTTGATAGACTCTTTATTTTGTAGCCGAAAATAGTAGCATTTAATTGTAACTTTTTGAATAGCTGACTTTGGATGGTGCTTATGATATTTACAAAGCATTTTCCTCGTTTGACATTGTAATTCATTTAGATCAGTTTAAGACCATTTATTTAGTAATTCCAAAAGATGTAGGAATATGAACTGCAGTTCATATTCTGCAGAGTTGATAGCTCTGAAGAGGTTTTTATTAGTTGAATCACCCTTGATGATTATTCTAATTTGGTTGTAATATAAACTTCTAATGTTTTCTTCAGTGCTGCTATGGTTAATTGTCTTTTTTGAATAAATCCAAGATATTTATATGTATGTCATTGATGCATTGGCTCGATTTCGATATAGGAAATCTTTATAAAATCAGAGGTGATCATTTCCTTTTCAATAGAAAGATTTTCACATTTTGGAGGCCCAAATTTTATATGAATATTATTGGAATAGTTGAAAGTAATCTCAAGTAGACTTTTCAAATGAGATCTAGTTCCGGCGTGTAATTTAATATCATCTAAACAAATTAAGTGACTTAATTTGAATTCAGTTGATAGACTCTTTATTTTGTAGCCGAAAATTGAAAATAGTAGCATTTAATTCATTGTATAATGGATCAAGGCAAAGACAAAACCAAACAGCACTCAAAGAATCCCTTGATAAATGCCTAGATATATATAATATATATAAATATATATATATATATATATATATATATATATATATATATATATATATATATATATATATATATATATATATATATATATATATATATATATATATATATATATATATATATATATATATAGAATAAATATATAACTTTGTTAGTGAACCCATATATATAGGAGACGAGCGTATGTCCTATACCGAGCCGGAGTCCTATATCTTGTATTTAAGACGGAACGCAATAAATTGCTATACAAACATATCACATATGTTTCAATTCATAGCATGTATGGAAGAAAAAGCATAGATGGATAAGGAGGCTAATTCCGGATGTGCGGGTATGGCACAGGTGTGCAGACTACTGGTTCACGCAGTTCCTGTTTCAGTACGGGTAATTTGATCTATTCCACCAAAAAATCGGTAAAACAAGAGACGATGGATGCAGGACGTTCGGCGTGTTGGATAGCGTGCAACACAAGGTGTCAAGCTGCAGTAGATGGGTCACTGCAAGAGGAAAGCTGAAAGAAATCTGTGGTGGTGTCACGGAGTGCCAGGAATCGATATCCGAAATTCTCCAGGATGAGCGGAAATGGCAGAGGGTTCCAGTATGATAACTAACGTGATGGAGAGGAAGGATATGGAGGGCCGAGAACCTCAGAAGGACAATGCATCGTAGATGAGATCCTCCACGTAGCAAAAGGAAGGCCATATGGACCTAGTTCTGCTACGGGCAAATACGGATACTGCAGGCAGGAGCGAGGGAGGGTAGGTTTAGTGGGTGTTAGTCCCATACTCTTCACGGCATTGCACTGCCCGTCACGGAGGTGGTCTGGTAGAGATTCCCCCTTCCTCTTGGCCGAAAACTAAGGTTAGGTTAGGTGAGTCATCTGAGGCTAGAGAATACCACTCAAGATGTCTTTTTTTGTCAGAGAGTTGAGATGATATATTTTCTGCGATGTCTTGCACCTTCCGAGTCACGGTGTCTGCTGACAAACTGACACTTTTCAGTAAATTTACCTTTTCGGGGCATATGTCTTCCACTACTGCAATCAAGAAGTCTTTTATAGTTCCTCCATCGGTGAATGGTTTTTCACGTTTTTCAATTCCAAGAGCCACACGATACCTGGCGCGAATTCCAGACTCCTGCTCAGCATTTGCTTTGGTAAACAAAGATTGCTGCGATTTCAGTCCGAGCTTCAAAGTTTCTAATTTTTCCGTCCGCAAACTTTCTGTATACTTAGAGTAATTTAGAAGATGTTTCGATTCATAGTGACGTATAATGTTATAGTCTTCGAGAACAGCTATGGTTTCATTACAAATTAGACATACCGCCCCATTATTGTCACAAAATACAGAAAGTTCCATTTATCTTGCAACGTTCTGCATGCACTGTCTATTTTTTGCTTCTTTTCCGTACTAATAAATCAAACATAAAACAAGTCTAAACCAAATGTTCTTACTTTTGCACAGGTGTTACTTTATTTCACGATAGGCCGTTTTGCTTCTTCCGCCTTTCCCACGCAAACTGACTCGCAATGGTGCCGTTAGCTTTTTTATAACCAAGTAATTACTACCATCTAGAAGTGATTGAAAAAACTACTCAGAACTAGCACTTTCTCGAACCTAGGCGAAAATTCTCAAACATGCCACCTGTTTGTAGTTACTGGGTAGCCGAAATAGATAGTACCTGCATAGTATTACTACTCGCCACTACATGTCCCTACTTGTCACAATATACTGAATACACAATCAATAGTAATTGAAATGCGAAACGCCTATGTTTACTTAGGTGGGCAGAAAAATTGAAATTGTTTTGGCCCTTGGAACGTACCGAAAAAAATATTATAGCCCTAAGGCTTCAAAGCTTGGAGACCCCTGATCTAGACAATTCGTTTCGCATCTTAACAAGTAGGTACAAAAAGCTTTGCGAGGAAAAACGGAAGAAATCAACAAGAACTCATTTCAGGAATGTATAGAATTTCTGTATCCAACTACAACACTCAACAAAATATTGATGGCACCCACAACCTATAATTAATTTCCATATAATATAGAATAGATTCAAATGAATAAAGTATTTCAGACGTGTTTCGTATCACTACTTGAAAATTCAATATTCTTTGTGAAAATATAAAGATATAGAAAACTGACAGAAATTTATGTAGTGTCGTTACCTTGCGACCAGAAGAATACCCAATATTTGGTGATATTTTGTAGAAAGATGATTCGTCGAGAACCGGGAGTCGGGGACTCCAGTTACATTCCCGGAACTCATATATAAAAGGAAATCCTTTCTCCTTCTCACTACATTTCTTGTGTATATACTATTACTGTTGTTTCATTATCATTGTACCAGTTTGGCAGATATCATGTAAAATACACGTTTAGTGTTGAAAATCGTGATTAGTAAAAGGGTAGCAGATTCTTATAATCACAACGGTTCAGGATACCCTGATAAGAACTCATCGCTTTTTAATACCGATATACCCTCAACAGACATCAAAGAAAAATGAGTGTATCACAAAAGTCGCGAAAAGTAAAAGAGAAACATGATGAAGTATGGAAATGAAATCTTTGCAGGACCAAAGCGTAAAATTTCGAAATGAAGAACTGTGCAACCACGTCGCTGCCGAGATATTTGAAATAAAAGCATGTTGAGATTAACATAACACACTTTTGGAGATTTTGGAGTAGAGCAGGTATATGTCATCTCTGCTATGAGCAATTTTTAACAACTTCTACAGAAAGGCAGCTCTCAAGAGCTCCGTTAACTATTACCAAGACTCGAAACAGATTGAGTCACAAATCGTTCAGGACGTATGTGTACGTTGTCATTGTTGTTGTCGTTGTAAAATCACGACAACTCGCGTGATCAAGCATCAATACTTATGATAGTTTGATAGAACATGTATAATTTGTACTTCTCCTACTGGAAGTGGGTTTTACATAAAAGCGGTAGCTGTGGAACTACTGTTTGTTGAAAAATCTATTTTTTGTATGGAAGCTATATCCAAATCGAAATTAAATGTCAAGAAATGTTGTCCAAACGTGTGCTCTGATAAAAAATCATATTCTGGAAATCTCACCGTCAGATGGATAGATAGATAGATTTAATATACCTTCAAAAAATACAAGTCCTGTCAGATCACAATACAATAAGGTGTAAAATTAGGTCACAATCTACAAAACAGTTTAAAATAAAAAAATACATGCATCAAACATCTGTTTGCAGATATGGACGAACTGGTTATTTATAAATTAGTAAAAAACTTGAAATAAATATACATTTATAATCTTTGCCTAAAATCCGCTACGCCAGTCCCAAGCCTGGGGCTCCATCACTTAAGATATGGAGAAGGAGGAGGGGGAGGAGTACCAACCTCGTAAAAAAACAGGGCTCATCTAGCTCGGATGATAGTACCCTGTTAGGGCCCCTGCCTAGGATATAGGTGAAAGGTGGATCGGTCTCTAGAGTCCAGAAAGACAACCGGTCTAGGGAAGATCACCTTGAAAGAAAAATTCCTGGTCCTCCAGGTATGGGGGTTGGAGCGATGGACCTGCACTCCATTCTCTGAAAAAAAAACCTCACTGCAAAAGTTCTCGATACAGGAAAGCTGGACGCAAAACCCCAAAGACAAAAAATTGCTGAGAAAAGGACTATGAGAGTAGCAACATGGAATATTCAAGGTATATCTACCAAAGTAAAGGAGATAGCAAGATACGACATTGACATAATTGCTTTGAGTGGAAAGGAATGGAGGAAAAAGAAGGATAAATTCATATTAACTGTGGTGTCCCAAAAGAAGACAGAGCACAAGGTGGTGTCTCAATAGCGACCAAGAAGAAATATAACTGGAATATAAAAATCTGGGAGCAACATAATGAAAGAATACTCGTGGTTGAGCTCGATATGAAAAAGCACTCCTTGGTGATCATAGCTACATACGGTCCAACGAATGACTCACCGGTTATTGAAAAGAAGTAATTCTTCGACGATCTTTCGAGAATACTTGACAGTATTAATCAGAGCAAAGAAATTCTCTTTTTGGGAGATCTTATTGGAACAACTGGTCGGCTGGAGGACGACACAGTGGTAGGAAAATTTGGAGAGGATATACCGTATGACAAAGGTCAAAGGCTCACCGAATTATGTCACCCGAATAAACTCAGAATAATAAATTGATGGTTTCAACATCGAGACATCCATAAGTATACATGGACTCAGTCGACTCGTAACCTCAGGAGCATTATCGAATATGTTATTGTGAAAAAAATACGAGGCTGAAAGTGAACGACGTCGGACCTTTGAGAGGAGCTGAACGTGGATCTAATAACCACCTACTGGTGGCCAAAATTAATCTGCCGTATGCTGCAACATCTGAAAGAAAAATACAACAAGACGAACAAGATGTTCAGCGACAACAACTGAAATCATGGAACATCGATAGCTTACAGAATGACTCGACCAGGTTCTTGTACCAATTCAGGCTGGCAACGAAACTCAGCGATATGAAAGATGGAAGCCCGGAAGAAATATACGAGTCACTGAAAAGAAAAATTCACGAAGCAGGATATGAAGCGTTGGGAGAAAAATCACATTCGAACGCCAAGACACATAACCCTCCATGGTGGACAGAAAATCTAGAAGAACAAATACAACAGAAGAAAATAGCTGACCATAGATGGCTTTCAACAAAAGCACAAGAAGATAGAAAGAACTACGAAAAAGAAAGACGAGACACAGCCGATGCCATTAAAATATCATAAAAGCGAATACTGGGATGAAACCTGAGAAGAAATTAATAATAGTATGGTTAATACCAGAGCGAATAAAGCCTGGAAAATCATCAAAGGTTTACGCACGAATAACAGTGATTCCCGGAACATCAGCCTCATTAGAATGAACGATTGGGTAAAATACTTTTAAGGTCTTCTAAAGGAAGACCGACCTCAATTTCAACAAGAGCAAAATTTCAGAAGTACCGAAGAGGCCCAAGAGATTGAGAATATTTCATCTATGGAGGTGAAAGAGGCTGTGCAATTTATGAAAAACTGCAAATCTTCTGGCCCAGGAAACTTGAACATCCAACTCGTCAAGGCAGCACCCGATGCTCTCATCGAATGGATTGTGGTACTTTTCAATAAGTGCCTAAAAGGTCAGAAACTGCCTGAAGAGTGGGGAGAGGTCATCATTACACCCACATATAAAAAGGAAGAGAAACGTAATTGCACTAATTATAGAGGTATAAGTGTGATGAGTTCTTTTGCAAGATTATACGGCAGGGATCTGAAGCGCAGAATTGAGGTCGAATTCGAGGCGTCTGAGGGGCAGAATGGCTTTAAAGCTGTTCGTTCTTGTACTGACGGTATTTTAACTTTCAAAATTCTTATAGAGAAAAGAGTAGTGAGGGGTGGAGAGGCAGATTCAATATTTGTAGATCTACAAAAAACGTACCATTAAATAAGTTATGGAACACGATGAAACAGAGCAGTATCAGCCAGACCTACAAGCTATCAAAAATCTTTATACTAACTGTACAATTAGGATTAAAATGAAAGGAAAGCTCTCAGAAGAATTTGATGTGTCAAAAGGCTTCGACAAGGTTGCTCTCTAGCCCCACTTTTATTTAAAATATATCTTGTCGAAACACTGAGAGCGTGGAAAAGAAGATGTTATGGTATGGGGCTACCAATTGCTTATGACTTCCTCTGTACACTCCATTTTGCTGACGACCAGGTGGTGATTGCTGGTGACAGGGATGATGTAGCTATATGCTACTGATTTTGATGGAGTATTTCGAAGAATTTCGTTTAGTGCTGAATACAATGAAAATGGAATACATGACAGTATGCTCTGATGATAAGAACGACTTGGAAATATGATCTGGCCAAACGATAAAAGCACTGTGACTCCTTCAAGTACCTGGTCGTTACACTTGTGGCAAATGGAAAAAGTTCAAACGACGTCTCCAACAAGATAGCTCAAGGAGAGAGGGTGATTCGTCAATTAAATTCAATGCTGTAGTACAAAAAATAACAAAAAAGACTAGACATTTCATCTACGGTACAATATTTGAAACTATCACAACTTATGGGGCAGAAACGTGGGAGCTCATACAAAGAGAAAAAGACAGACTGAAATTAAGGATGGACTTTTGGAGAAGAAGTAGTGGAGTATCAAGATTGGAACACGTGAGAAATGAAAGGATTAAAGAGATAATGAATGTAGAAAGAAATATCTTGGCAACTGTGAAGAGCAAACAGCTAAAGTGGTACGGTCACTTGCAGAAGATGGAAGAAACAAGATGGTCAAAAAAGATCTGGCCCACCTAGAACATGGAAAATGGAAATTGGGGAAGCCATGTGGTCAAGGAATTTGGAAGAAGGAGATTGGTGGAACCGGAATTTGTGGAAATCGAGATGCGAGAAACGACGACAATTGCAATCCACTCGCATGTATATATATATATATATATATATATATATATATATATATATATATATATATATATATATATATATATATATATATATATATATATATCTTTGGCTTGAAAATTCCTTAAAGCAATAAAATGCTCTTTCGATCAACATATTCTTAACCTGTCTTTTGAAAAGTGAAAGGCTATTATTTCGCCTTTCTTTAGGGAGCCTGTTACAAAATTTGATACCGTTGCTCAATAAGCTATTTCTTATCCTTAATACGGTTCAAAGGTGTGGGCAAATTTTCTTGAAACCGGGTGTTGTGGTGGTGCACGTCTGTTTGCCTAGTGATATTATTTTTATTTTGGTGGATGTGTACGAGACATGAATATGTATAAAATGAGGGATGGTAAGTATATTGAGATTTTTAAATAATGCCCTGCAGCTTGTGGTGCATGGAACTCCACCCAATACTCGTATTGCTCTTTTCTGTTTCAGGAAAACAAAATGAGCATCTGAAGAGGAGCCCCAGAAGATAATTCCATAGGTTGATATACTGCGAAAATTTGCGTAGTAAGTGAGCAATGCCTCATGAGTTCCTATCAGTTGCTTGATTCTGCGGATCGTAAAAATTGCACTGGCCAACTTTTTGGTTATTATATTGATGTGATCAGACCATGAGAGTGAATTTTCCAAAGTGAAACCGAGCAAATACAGTTGTTTCGAGTCAGATTTTTATTTAGTTGTAATTAATATACTTCGTGTTTTATCTTGATTAAGTACAGGTTGTTTGCTTGAAACCAATGATTTTCCTCCTCCACCGATGCACGAGAATTTTCCTCTATTTGGTAATTGTCTCTTCCAGTATATAGCAAGCTTGTATCATCTGCGAAAATAAAAGGAATGGCTGTTTTCATGCCCTCAGGTAGATCGTTGATGTAAAGTATAAATAAGATGGGCCCCAATATGGATCCTTGGGGAACGCCAGACCTGATTCCTCTTTTTTCAGATCTTCAGTTATTGAAATCAACGACTTGATATCTATTTTGCAGGTATGACTCAAGGAGTCCATAGACAGTTCCCTTGAAGTCGTAGAAGTCCAGTTTATACAAAATCTTCGAATGGTTCACATAGTCGAACGCCTTAGCGAAGTCCAAATAAGTGAGTACAGCCTCCTTTTCTTCATCGAATGAACGCAGGATATTCTCTATAAGTTCAATTATATCCGTTATTGTGGATTTATTTTTCACAAAGCCTTGCTGGTGCCTACAAAGGATAGATTTATTGTTAATAAAACTTAAGAATAGGTCTTTTATGATAGCTTCAAAAGTCGAAATCGTAGGCAATATAGATATAGGTCGGTAGTACCCATAGTCATCTTTGGCATTCTTCTTAGGAATTGGACCAACCCTGTCTATTTTCAGTTCTTCGGGAAACACATCTTCATCAAAGCATTTATTTATTATAATGCTGAGAGGTTTAGATATGTGCCCAATCTTAAATTTTATCAAGTTGACTGAAAGTCCATAATAGTCACGTGTATCTTTTTGTTTAATTTTTTTTCACAAATTGTGAGCAAGTTCCGAAGAGATGCATGGATGAGGTTTCTCTTTTCATCATTTTGAGATGACAAGTCACACCGGTCGGATCACTCCCTAGTGGAATGCTAGAAGCGATTAAATTTCGTGCTGCATTGACAAAATAATCATAAAAAGCTTCTCGTTTCGGCACAACGAATGTTCGTAATGCCGAAAATGAGACAAAAGCAGTCTGGACCATCATCAATATATATTCTGAATTGATTTCCTTTATGCTTCTCTCAATATGGGTCTTCAAATTGAACTTCAATCTTTTACATAATTCTTTATAGTCATTCTTCTGATCATCCATCTTGTATGCGCCGCATCTATTTGATTCTGGAGTTCCTTCACAATAACTTCATCCCATATTTTATTTTTCTTTCTGGCCTTATTGACTGTCATCTTTTTTACAGGACAACAGTATTCGAAACCATTTAGAAGGGCGTTGTGGAAAGCATTACAACTAGTCGTAGCGTCCCCACGAATTTTATTCCAGTCCGCTTCTTCAAGATATTTCAAGAATTTAATTGAAGAGGTCGTTACTTGATGAAAATCGATATACATATTTTCAACGAAATAAAACTAAAGTATTTAGATTTTTACTATATTAACAAAACTATGGCTGATTTCACCACGTTGTGGCTTCATCAGATAGATACAAACTGATGAACAGATCACGATAATATTAAATTCACGTTAGAGATAGAAACAGAAAACTCCATTAACTTTCTGGATTTAACTATTACTAAAATTAACGGCAAACATGATTTTTCTATTTTTCATAAGCCATCGCATACAGATATTACTATTCACAGCTCTTCTACACATCCTTATCCACATAAATTAGCAGCTTACAATAGTATGGTACATAGACTCATTAATATCCCAATGTCACAAAATAATTCTATAAAAGAGCTAAATATAATTAAACAATTAGTAGTCAATAACGGTTACAGTCCAACTATGATTGAGAACAAGATTTCGCAAAAATTTGAAAAAGCAATCCAGGTAGTATTTCCAAGTATAAAATCTTCTGACACAAAATACAACAGCTCAACTTATATTGCTAATCCTAGTCTAAAATTAAAATCATTCCTCTTGCATTATAATTTCAATATAGCCTTCCGAACTGATAATTCTTTAGGCCGACATATCAAAAACTGCAAATCTAAAATTGATAAAAGTAATAAATCCGGTGTTTATAAACTGTCTTGCGAGGATTGTAATAAAATTTATATTGGTAGAACTTTCAGAAATTTCAAAGTTAGATTATCCGAGCACAAGCGTAGTTTTAATTATCATAAATCAGATCCCCATTATTCTAATCACTTACTCGAAGAAAACCATGATTTGAATGATAATGTCAAAATTTTACAAATGAAAATAACAGACAAAAACTCAATATATTGGAAATTTTAGGGATCAACAACGAGAAGAATTCTCTGTTCATTAGTTTGTATCTATCTGATGAAGTCACAGTGTGGTGAAACCGGTCATAGTTTTGTTAATATAGTGAAAATCTAAATACTTTAGTTTTATTTCATTGAAAATATGTATATCGATTTTCATCAAGTAACGACCTCCTCAATCAAATTATTGAAAGAAGCAGGGACAAGCTTTTTGATCTTTTGGTATTTCAAGCTAATTCTAAGACGTGCGACCAACACACAGAATATCTGGTTCCAATCCAGTTGTTTGAAGAACGAATTATTTCCGAAATATATAAAACTGAAGACCCATAATATCAGCCCTGCAGCCCAAAATGGAGTACTACAAGACAAAAAGAAATGGCCGAAGTTAGACATCAAGTTTCAATACAGCCAACGAGACAACTACAACATCTTTTTGAAGGTAATCCATTCGGAGTTGCTTCATAGATTGCATTCAGTAGAATTTGACATTTTAGATTCAGGAACAAGATCCAAAGTTCATTCATTAATTCACAAAAAGTATAAAATTCAGCAAAAACTGAATACATTATTGAGTAATAGACCTGAAACTTCAAGAATCATGTCCAAATTTTCCGATCACCAATTTTATGATAGGTTCAGTAATCTTTCAGATGCTAATTTTTCAAAAGATGAAGCATCTGAAGATATCATATTCCCCAAAGCAGACAAAGGTCATACAGTCATAGCTATAAATAAAGCAGATGATTTATTGAAAACCCAAAATTTCATTGAATCAGGTTGTTATGAAAAAATTAATAAAGATCCAACTAATAAATTTCAATCCATAGTAGAACAGGCTTTAGAGTATGCCAAGTCTATAATACCTACCAACCAAAAATATAAACTTTTCATTGACAACCCGCAATCACCAAAACTTTACCCCCCCGTCAAACTCCATAAAACAGGGTATCCCATTAGACCAGTAGTTTCATATTTTCAAGTTCCAGCTGCAAAACTTTCACGCTTTCTAATAGACATTATAAGACAGTACGCTAATTTCGACAAGCAATCCAGGTAGTATTTCCAAGTATAAAAAGTTCTAACACAAAATACAACAGGTTAACTTATATTGGTGATCCTAGTCTAAAATTAAAATCATTCCTCTCGCATTATAATTTCAAAATAGCATTCCGAACTGATAATTCTTTAGGCCGACATATCAAAAACTGCAAATCTAAAATTGATAAAAGTAATAAATCCGGTGTTTATGAACTGTCTTGCGGGGATTGTAATAAAATTTATACTGGTAGAACTTTCAGAAATTTCAAAGTTAGATTATCCGAGCACAAACGTAGTTTTGATTATCATAAATCAGATTCCATTATTCTAATCACATACTCGAAGAAAATCATAATTTTAATGATAATTTCAAAATTTTACACAATGAAAATAACAGACAAAAACTCAATCTATAGGAAATTTTAGAGATCAACAAAGAAAAGAATTCAGGTAGGTTACTTAATAGTCAATTAGATCTAAACCATTCTCCTTTACTCAATCTTTTCAATTCATAAAGTGAAGCAACTCCGATAGGTTTTCCAACATACCCCTTGTACCTGTACCTATTGTAATATCAAGTAGGAAATAAGACTTATGTATAAGCTATCACTCTGTTCATTAGTTTGTATCTATCTGATGAAGCCACAGTGTGGTGAAACCGGTCATAGTTCAGTTAATATAGTGAAAATCTAAATACTTTAGTTTTACTTCATTGAAAATATTTCAAGAAGTTTATTTATTTTTGTCATTTATTACTCTCATGTACTCGTATTTGTTTTTTGAGAAGTGAATTCGAAGGGAAGCTTGAGAACTACAGGTTGTAAAAGAATTGGCGTTTTGCATCGGTGTTATATCTAAATCGCAACCCAATTTGATGGAGTTATATTAGAATGTGTATCTCAACTTAGAATATTTGAAAAATTCTAAAATTTTCACTCATATAGGTGACTTTTAAGAGGTAGCTCTAGTACTACAATTAACGTATAATTTTTGTTTGGAAATAATTTCAGAATGTTTCTAAATATGAAAAATATGAAAATATAATGGAATAGGACAACGTCGCCCGAATTCGCAAATTCAAATACATTTTCCTGAAAGAAAAGACAAATTCTATTAGTTGGGAACTCTAATTACGACTAGTTTAAATTCATAATTCAAAATACGTAAGTCAGGTTGAAATGTTTGATTACAACAACTAATACAGTTTCCTGAAAAGAGACCAAAATTCGCTCAAGTTTTAATTGCCCCATGAAAAAGTACTCTGTTAATTCTGGATGAGTAAATAAAGTTTGAGAAACCAGATTATAATGAAAACGATATATTTCTACGTGCTGGTCTTATATTCACCTTTGAATATTTATTCTAACTAGCGCTGCCTACTCTAATAGGTTGAAAGCATTCACAAACCATTTCTCCCCTCAATTATGCTCCAAATGTAATTTAAAACGGCCGAGTTCTCATATGCGGATAACTATTGTCAGACATTTTAAACTTTTACCACTTTTGGATTAGAGGTGAATTATATAAAGGTTATATGTATAAGGCAGACTAAACGTGAATGTGGTTTGACTATAAAATAAATAGTTTGTTTCTAAAGTACTATTAAACTTGGGCCTCTGAAGGGCCACTCTGGGAAGCCCTTTAATTAAAGAGAAAACCTGACACCACAATGAGAACTACCTTGTAAATAACATTACATTACAGTTCTGCAATTCTTCACTGCGTGAGGGGCTGAATACTTCGATGAGTTCTATTGCTCAGAGATTATTTTAAATTGAACGAGGCGATGAGTATTGAAACTTTTTCTGTAACTACAAGGTTATATTAATAGAAAATCCGAGAGATGTTGCTTGTTGCTTCGCAAGTATGTATTTGAGGTCGGTTGGAGCGAACAGTTTTCAATTATTTGGAATAACGAAAACATAGAAGTTTCATATTTTCATTCAAAAGGTTCAACACCTGAAGGAATCAAATGTCTAATGGTATACATATATCTTTGCAATAGTTCAATATATTGAAGCTGATTCTATTGTTAGAATGTGATATTGATAGATCTAAGAATGATAATTGCTTATTAGTATCTTTTCGACTTTAAATTCTATTTTGGTATGGATACCAAGGTTTAAAAATTTTCAAATTATCTAGATGTGCCATTAGCGCCGATAAGTATATCATATACGTATCTGAACCAAAATGTATTTTGATTGGTAAATTAGAATAGAATATAATATGAATGAATAGGCGAGGTCTACAGATATATATATATATATATATATATATATATATATATATATATATATATATATATATATATATATATATATATATATATATATATATATATATATATATATATATATATATATATATATATATATATATATATATATATATATATATATATAAGTAATTATATATTAGGATAACGTTAAATGTTATGAGAATATATCAATCTACCAGAATATATACGTACTATAGCATCATCAGACAATGATATCAATGTACCAACGAGTAGTGTCAGAGGCTTTCTCCCGGAAAAATCCAGTGTACGGACCTTAGTCAAGTAACACTGAATATTACTCATTAATAGTTTCCTTTGTGTGAAGTGATGAACGATCGAATAGAATACTGCTATGAATATAAATATGACAAAATTGTCAGTTAATTATATTACATTTATAAAACAAATAAATAAAATATGAAATGAGACTCTGAGCAGTATAAACTAAAGAGAAAACCTATGACTCTACCTCATTATTATTTTCGGAAAGAAACCTACGAAGAATATTACAAGATTTGATGACTGTTATCTTTTGTAACTGTTCAAACAAATTTTCTTCAGACCCAAAATCTCAATACTTTTGTGAAGATTTCTAGGAATAACGCCTGTTGTAGAAATAAATATTTTCTTCATTTTCCACATTTTTTAATCTCGTCGCCAAGCATCATATATTTAGAAATGTTTTCATTGTATTTATTTTGTATATTATGTGTGTCGGGTATAGCAATATCAATTATATATGTTATTTGATTCTGTTTATCATTAAGAACGATATCTGGTCTATTGTGTTTTACAGCTCTGTTGCACAGAATTGTTTTATCAAAATAAAGTTTATATTTGTCATTTTCACAAATAATCTCAGGTTCATATTTTTGAAATTTTTTTCTTTTGGGAATTAGGTCATGTTTAATTCCTAGATTGAAGTGAATAATATTAGCGACGGCATTATGTCTTTCTAAATAATCTGTTGAAGCAAGGACTGAGCAAGATGATAATATATGAAAAACTGTTTCTGAAGAACAGAAACATCTACGGCAAGAGTCATCTATATTTTGTTTGATGATATGTTTTCTATAATTCCTTGTGAAAACAACCTGGTCCTGGATCGCAATTGCCAAGCCTTCTGTTTCAGCAAACAATTCTCCAGATACTAACCATTTATTCGATGCAATTTCATCAATATAATCATTTTCAATTCTTTAGGTGCTTTCCGTGTAATTCCTTCTGCATCCAACTTTTTCTTTTAGAATTATCATCAAATATATCAAAATCTACCTTTTGCATTGTCAAGTTCAGAGGTGTAAGATTATAATCTGAAGCAACAACAATATCATGTAATTTAGACGTTCTCTGTTTATCATGAAAATGGGAACGTAGATGAAAAATCTGTTTACTATGAAGATTATTCTGCTATGGTTAATTGTCTTCTCTTGACAAAATCCAAGATATTTATATGTATCTCCTTGATGCATTGGCTCGATTTCGATATTGGAAATCTTTATATAATCAGAGGTGATCTTTCCTTTTTCAATAGAAAGATTTTTACATTTTGGAAGCCCAAATTTCATATGAATATCATTGGAATAGTTGAAAGTAATCTCAAGTAGACTTTTTTTTTTTTTTTTTTTTATATATATATATATATATAATCTGAGACAAGACGAATTATTCAAAATCCGTAGATCAATGAATAATCCCTCCTAACAAGAGCTAGTTTCCAAATCTGCCCGCCATGCACGCAGCCCCCAAGCGCCACAATAGTGCAACCAAGCAGGATGCCGAGAAACGAAGCGACAGACTGCAGTTTCGCCCTTATTAGGAGCTCATCAGTGTCGCATATCGCTTCTCAGCATCCTACCAAGCTACATCGGGGTACCCTATCAATTCCAGAAAGGACGCAACTCGTACATACGTACGAGAGTCGCCCTCTATGGACCGACACGGCGAACCCGCTACCGTACACACAATTGGACATTCATCTGATGCTATGGTAACAGAGTTTCTGAAAAATCCGGAATTTCAGAGTGTTACAGATAAAAGAGGACTTAAACTTGGTGAAAAGATGAAAGAAATTTCAGAAGAAAATTATAAACACATCATAGCTCATATTGAGAGTTATCATCCAGTAGTTTCACATTATAACATGAAACATGCTCCTAACAGACGGTATCTTACAAGCGACATCTCGGTGTATAAGATGTGGGAAGATTTGAATGAGAAAACTCCTGAAAATAAATTTTTATGTGAAACCTACAGAAAGGTTTTTCATCAGGAGAATATTGGCTTCACTAAACCATCACAAGATGAATGTCCATCATGTTCATTGCAAAAGAATCATGTCCACCATGAAAACGTAAATAAAAGAGATAATGCGAACTGTGATATTTGTCGAAACTATGAAATACACAAGAAAAGGTATACTGAAACAAGAAAAGCATATAAAGCAGATGGTTCCGAAGAATGGCCAGAAGATAAAGAAATTTCTCAGTTGATATGCAGAAGATATTAACAATTCCGAAAATGGTGACTGAGAATTCCTTTTTTATAAGTCGTCTAATATGTTTCAATGAAACATTTGCGAGCTTGAGTAATCATGGACAGAATGTATATGTACTAGCATGAGGCTATTTTGGACAGAACTTGCTCTGATGTTCTATGCGCATGAAGTATCTTGGGGGAAATGTAAAAAATATTGTATTTTGGGTAGAGAATTGTGTCCAACAAAATAAAAACTGAAAGAATGGGGACCAGAGACTATTATTTCTTTCAAGTGTTTTGAAGCTGGCCATTCATTTATGAAGGCTGACTCGGAAAAAAGTGGAATACGTCGATATTAGGAGATATTAGATTTCCATGATTTGGTCAATTCAATCAGTAGAAGCAGTAAGTACAATAAACCACTCATTCTCCATTTAGAAGAATTTCTACGTTTCGAAAACGGTTGCCAAACCCGTAAAAGAGGAGCAGAAGCAATAGTTATACTGCTGTACCTTTTTCTCCGTAACCTGATGTCTAAATTCAGAAAAAAATTCGAGATCACTGTAGCTCAAAACCGAAATAGATAGTCCGGAGTTTCAGAAGTCAAATTTTTCAATTCCAAAATTCCAACTACAGTTGCCAATTAACAAATTATCATGCCGGAGTCTGAACAAGGAAAAAAAAGAAAAGATTTTGAATGAACTAACTGCCCATATGCCCGCTAAGAAACAGTTGTTCTGGAAATCTCTCCTGCCAGTATCTGACGACTTATCCCACAGTGTGGAAGCAACTCAAATTGAAGAGGGCGATGTATACAAAGTTCTTATAATCTTTTCACCAATTTCTGTATTTATTTGAAAGTTCTTTTGATGTTCAATATTTGTTACTTTTGTGTTCTGTTTGATAACTGAAAAATTAATTCTTTGTTACGTGTTTTTGCAATAAAATATTCAAATGTAAATTGACTTACTTGGATTTTTCGACTTAATTGTTTTATTTTTTGTGAAAGCTTCGTGCGGATGGGATAATCCGAAATCTAGTAACTGAATGTGAGCTTCCATTTTGAATTTGGCGCAAAGAATTTTGAATTCAGTACGCTCAGTGAATTTCTAGAATTGAGAAGTAGTAGATGTTCTAGTTCGAAGCTTCTAGTTAGAACACTTTTTTAGTTAGCGTGTTCTCTCTTATTTGCATCATAAAAATAACTCTGCTGAAAAGTTGGAAATTGAGAATTACTTGGTTTTTGCTTTGTATGGCAGAGATGGTGTCAACTTCCAGTTATACCGGGTGTGCACAGCATTGCAAATATTTTCGGAACTTAGTTCGAATATCATTCAAGACAACAACAAAAATTTCTTCAATCGGTCTTCTTTTCTCCACATACTTTTAATGTCCCATCTCGCGTGGACACCCCTTGAAAAAAATATTTTTTTCAATTTAAGTTGGTAGGTACCAGCAAGTTAATGTAGACTATACTGAGAATTTCGTAATGAAGGAATTCTTTCCAAAATCTTTAAATAAATAATTGTAAGAATACAGTTCCTGGTGGAAACCAATCTAAGAGACGTATTTTCAGCACATATCGTATTCTTTATATAACACTTTTTCCATTTAGTTACAAAAGTTTCGACCATCTCTAGAGTACATACTCAAAGAAAACTCATAAAACTTTTTTGTCGTATTTTCACATTATATAAAACGGATGTTGGTTTTAATTGCCCCGGGGAAATCTGCAGATACATGAAGACGACTCTGATCCGAACGATTTAATACGGTTTTCCAGGTTTCGCGAAGCGTAAGAGAATCCAGGTATTTCCAACTTGGTATATTGTTTTTTTGCCCTGAATTCCAGTGGAGGTAATGCGGGATGTACAGGTTAATCAGCTTTTATCATATGTTTGCGTTCGTATATAACAACATTTTTTATTTTCTTTGAGAAATCGAAAATGAAGAATTTCTGAGTTGATTCGAAGCATGTAAAATCAATTTCTTAACCTCACCAAACACAACGAAAATTTTTATTCCAACGAAGAGTTGACACCCTCATGTGTCAAGAAAGCCTCATTGTAAAGGAAAAAGCTGAGATATTTTCAATGAAATGAAACTATAGTACTTAGATTTTCACTATATTAACAAAACTACGACCGGTTTCACCATATTGTGGCTTCATAAGATAGATACAAACTAATGAACAGAGTTATTCCTTATATATTATTCTTTTTTTTTTAAATAAAGCGTCAACCGCGTAGGGTCATTGGCAGAGCGGTATGTACATTATCAATATTATTTATAATAACAAAGTCATGAATAAGTTACAGCATGGTAAATACTATTCATAGTCGATTGTACAAATCAGTGTTTTTTAGAAATGATTATACATTTGGTAAATGTGTAGTCAGATCTATTTTTATAGTGTAGGGTATAACGTATGGAGTTCTTTGGCTCGAGTGGTGGCACATGTTTGGCAAATTGGTGGTTCTGTTTTTTTCGAATATATGTTTGTGAATTAATAAGATATGTCCGATTGGTAAACTCGCAATGACCACTTGATCGTTTCTGTTTTCTGGTATTTCCAGTTTAGTTCCAATAAGGTTATGTATTTCGGCGAGCTTTTTTTCAGTTTGGGACCAATTTATTTGCCATGCGCTCATGATGCGTTTTCGGATAACCGGTTTAAAATCTAGGTATGGTGTCTTGATATCGTAGGTGACTCCTTCTTCTATTGCTTTTTCTTGGATCTGTTTGCTTCCTCATTTCCTGGTATTCCAATGTGGGGTGGGACCCATAAAAACTTGATTGATACCTTCAGGAACGCTTATCGAGTAGGAGATTATGAAGATTTGATATTGTGGTATTGTTTCAGCGAAATTTAGAGCTCCTAGTATAGCCGTCATCTCTCCTGTGAAAACGCTAGAGTGTTCTGAGAGTTTGTCTAGAACCCATAAAAACTTGTTTGATACCTTCAAGAACGCTCATTGAGTCGGAGATTATCAAGATTTTATGTTGTGGTATTGTTTCAGCGAAATTTAGAGCTCCTAGTATAGCCGTCATCTCTCCTGTGAAAACGCTAGAGTGTTTTGAGAGTTTGTATAGGGTCTTGCGATTTTCGCTTATTGCTGCAGCACCAACGCCATCTTCAGATTTCGAAACGTCGGTGTAAATGATTCTGTGATTTTGGTGACACGATATAATATCGGAAAACTTCCCATGAATTATAAGGTGACTCGTTTCTGTTTTCGCATAAATCTGAGGGAAGAAATGACTTCTGGAATAGAGACTATCCAAGGTGGAGTCGGGGTGGTGCAGGAGATCGAGGTCAAACTGGGTCCGTCTTAGTCTTTCAAAAGATGGTGCTAGTTTTAGGTTTTCAGGTTGCATTGTTGTTTTAGAAAATACTGTAGCATATACGGGGTGCTGTGGGAAGCTTGTTATTTTTGAGGCATAGGAAAGAGATAAGTTGTCTGCGCATGTGTAGAGTAGGTTCGTTCACTAAGGCGTGTACTATTGGACTTGTTCTTAATGCTGCTGTGATCACTCTTATTGTTGCATTTTGTATTGTTTCAAGTCTGTTCAACAGTTTTCTGTTTGTATTGTCGTAACAGATGCACCCGTAGTCGATTACACTACGTCTGGTTAGGAAGTAGATTCTAAGGAGAATAGAAGAATCGCTTTCCCATTTTTTGCTGGCAAGTATCTTCAGGAGGTTCAGTCTTCTTTGACTTGATGATATGATTTGATTGATTTGTTCGTCCCATTTCATATGACTATTGAATATTATGCCAAGGAGTCTTATGTTTTCTTCTCTTTGTAAGGGTCGGTTGTTTAAAGTCAAAGTTATATTTTTTGCAAAGGATCATTGTTTGGTAAATGTCATATATTTGGTTTTTCCTCTGAAAATCATGATCCTGTTTCAGAAGTCCATATTTCAAGTTCGTTAAGACCTTTCTGTAAGATTTTTTGACCGGTTGATGAATTGTTGTTTACCGTGTACATCACAAGCTCGTCAGCAAAACGAATGTATTTCATTGGTGTTTTGAAGTGTTGAGTAACTTTGTCAATATCAATTAAGAAAAGTGTCGTGCTTAAGATGGAGCCTTGTGGGATTCCGTTCTCTAGTGGTCTACTTCTGGATTTTATACTGTTGACTCTAACTCGGATGGTTCTGTTCTTAAATAAATTGTAGGTGACAGCTAAAGAGTTTCCATTTATGTCCATGTCAATCATGTATTGGACAATAAGCATTCTCCGTGTCGTATCATAAGCTCGAAAAAGGTCGAAAAATATAGCTACCAATTTTTGATTGTTTCAGAAGGCTTCGTTAACGGCAGATTCTAATAGAATAATGTTATCCATAGTTGACCTGTTATTTCGGAATTCGCTCTGGTATGAGATGAGTAGATTGTGTTTCTCTATGAGCCAGGTGAGTCTTTTATTGAATCGGAATGAAATCTTAAAGAGTTTACGAGCTACAGAGCACCGCGCCACTGGTCAATCACCCAGTATATATATATATATATATATATATATATATATATATATATATATATATATATATATATATATATATATATAATAATGTCTTGGATTTGTTCAAGAGAAGACAATTAACCATAGCAGAACAAAAGAAAATATTAGAAGTTCATATTACAACAGACTAAGAATTATTATCAAGAGTCATTTAACTAGTAAAAACCTTTTCAGAGCTATCAACTCCTATGCAGTTCCTATTCATACATCTTCTTTTGGAATGATTAAATGGTCTAAATCTGATCTAAATGAATAACAATGTCAAACGAGGAAAATGCTTTGTAAATATCATAAGCACCACCCAAAGTCAACTGTTCAGAGAGTTGCACTACCTAGATATCTTGGAGGTCGTGGATTCACTGATTTAAATAATCTACATAGTAAACAGATTTTTCATCTACGTTCTCATTTTTGTGATAAACAGAGAACGTCTGAATTACATGATATTGTTGTTGCTTCAGATGATAATCTTACACCTCTGAACTTGACAATGCAAAAGGTAGATTTTGATATATTTGATACTAATTCTAAATGAGAAAATTGAATGCAGAAGGAATTACACAGAAAGCACCCAAAAGAATTGAAGAATGATTATATTGATGAAATCGCATCAAATAGATGGTTAGTTTCTGGAGAATTGTTTGCTGAAACAGAAGGCTTGGCAATTGCGATCCAGGATCAGGTTGTTTTCACGAGGAATTATAGAAAACATATAATCAAGCAAAATATAGATGTTTTTGTTCTTCAGAAACAGTTTTTCATATATTATCATCTTGCTCGGTCCTTGCTTCAACAGATTATTTAGAAAGACATAATGCCGTTGCTAGTATTATTCATTTTAATCTAGAAATCGAACAAGGCCTCATTCCCAAAGGAAAAAAATGTTACAAATATGAACCTGAGATTATTTGTGAAAATGAGAAATATAAACTTCATTTTGATAAAACAATTTTATGCAACAGAGCTGTAAAACACAATACGCCACATATCATTCTTACTGATAAACAGAATCGAATAACATATATAATTGATATTGCTATACCCGACACACATAATATAAAAAATGAATACAATGAAAACATTTCTAAATATATGATGCTTGGCGACGAGATTAAAAAATGTGAAAAATGAAAAAAATATTTATACTACCGATTATTATTTCTACAACAGGTGTTATTCCTAGGAATCTTCAAGAAAATATTGAGATTTTGGGTCTGAAGAAGAATTTATTTGAACAGTTACAGAAGATAACAGTCATCAAATCTTGTAATATTCTTCGTAGGTTTCTTTCCGAAAAAAATAAAGAGGTAGCGTCCTAGGTTTTCTCTTCAGTTTAGACTGCTCAGAATCTCATTTCATATTTTATTTATTTATATATATAAATGTAATATAATTAGCTGACATATTTATCATATTTATATTCAGAGCAGTATTCTATTCGATCGTTCATCACTTCACACAAAGAAAACTATGAATGAGTAACATTCATTGTTACTTGACTAAGGTCGGTACACTGGATTTCACCGGGGAGACAGCCTCTACTCGTCTGTACATTGATGTATTGTCTGAAGATGCTACAGTTTGTATATATTTTGGTAGATTCATAATATTTAACGTTATCCTAATATTTAATGATTCCAGGATATGTTTCGATTATAATCATTGCTTGCAATGGTATTAATTACTGGGTGGTGGATTTATTTAATTGCATGAACAGATATATGGGCAACTCGTCGGGGTTATATATATATATATATATATATATATATATATATATATATATATATATATATATATATATATATATATATATATATATATAGAATCAGAAAATATGATTCGTTATATTATTTCAAATTATTGAAAATGATCTATACTCTACTATACTCATCAATCCGAAATATGATACTAATGATACTAGAAATGGAATATCTGAATGCATTCTATAAAAAAATTTGAAAACTCAAGGTGTCTAACACTGACATCTTCGTCAAGACCTTGAGCTTCTTGAACGACATGGTTATATTCTTCGTAAAACAGAAGATTGAACAGTCGTCGCTGTGGACCAGATATTTCTGGATTCACTTTTATAATCCATATTACATGCAGTTCCACTTCTTCATTAATATTCATTTTGAGAGTTTCCTGATTTTCGAATGAACCGTGATTGTGTAAGTTTCTTTCAAGTATGATAAACTTGCGACGCTCAAGAAATATTTCTGTAAGATAGAGAATAGGATTTATCATGTAATCATTGTATTTCAGCCTTCCATACTTATTAACACTCTATGAAAGAGACGAGAAACGAAACAATAACATGAATAACGTAGGTACCTAATCTGTTATAAATTCTCGTTATTAATAGCAATTGTGTTTTTCAATGCTATTCCACCACAAAGCTTACTTCATGATTCATTAGAACTCTTTGTTTCGTTTTGAGTCTTTTATTAACCAGAAAACGAAATGATGTGAGTTATGAGATGATAAATAATGACCAAAACATTTTCTAAGACGAAAAATTTCATCACAAATTCAAATGATTGCCCATTCGAAAAATGACAACGATTGATTTGTGATGTGAGTTTTCCTCCAAAATGAGTCGGTAATTTCCCTTTTCGCGAAAAATATACTGATTTGAGTTGAACAATTTTCGCTCAAGGTACTCAAAATTAGATAAGTAATCGAAAAAAATAAAAATGTAGGGTTACTATTTAAAAATTCTATGTGAAGGTCATCTTCTGGTATATTCGGAAGTTAGAGACCTAAGAAAATACTCCAGTCTGTTCGAAAATCATTCGAGTGGCTCTACAGTTATTGTTTCATTGAAATCAATTGAATTAAAAAAAAACTTTTAAATTAAGGAATTACAAATAAAATAATCTAAAGTCATGTGTTGAATTATGCCATAAATAAGCAAACAGTACGATTTTTGCGGCGTCGATGTCAGTACATATGGATGATTTGGACAGATGCTCAGGTCAGCAATATTAGTTGGCGGTGCAATTAATTATTATCAGATATCTTGGAGTTATCAGATTTTATGAGAGAATTCCAAGGTTAACACCAATAATATTCATTAATTTTTTCAATGAGTATGTATTTTGAATCATAATAGAATGTCACAATATGTAAGAAATGAAAACGATGAATGTAAAAGTATAAAAATTAATACTTATTTCCAATTTTCGTTGAAACTGCCACTAATTATACAAATAATGAGAATTGACATTTCGAAAACCAATTTCCAGGAAAACCTTCAAACATACAACAAAAGCAAGTACGAACTATTCATGAACACCTCAAAAAAGTCTAGGGAACACATCTGAATATCGATATATCGTATCCAGAACGATCAATACGGATGATTTTTTTTGAGAAATGAACACCTGCATCAATTTCTCACCAAATTATGTAGAGTGCCGCAACAGATTTCAGTTTTTTTCTATAAGAAACTAAAAATGCAGCGGATGCGACGCTGCTTTATAATCATTTCATGTATTCAGTGTTTGAAATCAGTTAGTTTAGATTTCTTTGTTTCTGTTGCAAGCACAAATTCAAGATTTGTGATTCGATCATGGAAAGTCGACATTTGACTAGAGAAGAGATGTTACGAGCCGTTGGCATGCTCCAAGCTGGGAGTTCACAACGGGAAGTATCCAGGGTTCTGGGAAGTATCCCAAGTGTCATGAACCGTTTATAGTCACGTTTCAATTTAACAGGTAGCGTAGAAGAACGCCATACAGGTCGTTTCAGGAATACTACAGTCGCCCAAGACCGATTTTTGGTTTTACAAGCCAGAAGAGATCGTACTACCACAGCATCTCAACTAGCTCAAGAGCTATCCCGACTACATAATGTACAAATTTCCGACCAAACTGTGAGAAATCGACTGCACGAAGGTCAACTCTACTCCAGACGTCCTTTAAGAGTTCGACACCTGATCCATAGAAATCGCGCTGCTCGTTTAGCTTGGTGCCAAGAACATGTAAACTGGGATCAACAGAGGTGGGCCACAGTTCAGTGAATCTAGGTTTAGTTATTATCCTGATTCGGGAAAATTCGAATATGGAGGGAACCTGGAAAACAAAACCGTCTCCAGCATGCTCGAGAAGTTGTTAGACAGGGAGGCGGATCAGCGATGTTTTGGGGAGGTATACGCCTTGATGGAAGAACTGACCTCGTTTTCATACAGAACAACCTCACGGGAAATTCCTACGCAAATGAGTTTTACCTGTAGTGTAACCGTATCTCCAGCAATGGGTCAAAATCCACTCTTCCAACAAGATAATACTCCTCCTCATCGTGCAAGAGTTGTCTTGAACGTTCTTGAAGAGAATGATATCGGTCTTCTACCATGGCCATCCTGCTCCCCAGATCTGAATCCCATCGAGCATGTGTGGGACACCCTAAAAAGAAATCACCTGCGTCAAAACGTCTTCCATCAAGAACAGAAACTTCGATTAGCAGTTCAGGGGACTTGGAATGACTTAGGCCAAAATGTAATAGACAATTTAATATTGAGCATGCCGCGACGATGCCAAAGTGTGATTAGTAACAGAGGTGGACCTTCTGGGTACTGAAAAATATAAATGCTTTCATATCGTTTCGAAAATTTTACCAAATTTCGTCATTTTCAAATTTCAAATTTTTTTTATAATAGGTGCTTTGGAGAAGTCAAATATTATTTTGTGTTCTTCAGAATACATTATATACAATACATCCTAATAAAAACCGAAATATTTCTATAAATGCGAATCATCAAATATTTTAAAGATATTGGTAAGTGTTCCCTAGACTTTTTGAGGTGTTTATATCATAAAAGTTTTACGGAATTCTCGGTGCGAGAGTATCATTCTCACTTTGCATTCAAAGCATTGAAAAGTGACAAGCTGATATGATGCTCCCAAATAGACACCAATTCAGCCAGACAATCTTGATGGGATAATTGTTTTCGAAATCTGAAATAAAAAAATAATGAAATCTTATTGCGCGAAGTATTTTCCGTTCAGTTCCATTTGTCAACTCAAGTGGGTATTCTGGTCTAGAGTCCTACTTATTGGGTATTTTTCAAACTAAGATGAAAAAAATTTTGAAAAATTCACCATCCATTTTTCACACAATATTTATTGTTTTTAAAATATATAAAAAATGTTTTTCGATATTACGAATTCTTTAAAAATACTTCAAATTGAAGTTTTTCAAAATCTGAGGACAAAGGGATGGAGAGATAGATAAAGAAGATTCTTACACAATTTCAAAGGAATCGGTCAGATAGAACTTGAGATATCGTGTCAACCACCTCAACAAAATTTATGAGAAAAACGCGTTTGAAGTTTGAGATAGATTTCTAGTAGACTAACTCAGATAATGATATTTAATACTCACTTTGTATTAATCGGCGATCCCGTATCTATAGATTGGACATTCTTCTTTCTAAAAATTGAGATTTTGTGAAGTTTTTCTTTCTAAACGAGCTGTTCTACCTGTTTTTGAAGCAGCAGAAGCTCGTATTTCAGAGCGATTAATCCTCGGCCGGATTTGATGCCGTGTCACAAAATCCGCTGTATCTCCCAAACTAATTCGAATTTTGAAAAATCCTTTTCAGAACGTATTTTTGAAAGTCTAAGCTTTGAAAACATCCTAAAAATATCGATTTTTACAATCTTCTAGACCAGAATACCCCCCAACTTAAATCTCACGTTTATATTGTAACAACACTTCTTGAAATTAAATTAAAGATTTCGGTTAACAAAATAAATAAAAAAATTAAACACAGTATGAACTACAGCTAAGCGTACTATATCAGGAGCCTCTCGCTCTAGCCCTATCCAAAGCCTGAGAGTCTTGCTAGAAAAATAGCCTCTAGAACTCTGTCGAAAATATTTATGGTGGTGCTATGCAACTAGAACCTAAGAAGAAAAATCTAACATCCATTACTCCATCATCTTTTCCTGTTGTACAATTTTCAGGAACTCCGTAAGTATTCATTAGCAAAAAGACTTTTCAGAACCAATTTTCATATTATATCAGACGATTCAGAATTCTACTGAGAGTATACGTAAGCATAACACGTTTCGATACACTGTATCTTTCTCAAGTGGAAGATTACATACTACAAATATTCTGTACTATAAATAACAATAAGACCAAGCTTAGAAAAATCCATTCAGGAGCTATTAGGTGTTTCTGGGAAGAAGTTGAGTAGGCGTGAATTAAATCTAGTTCGTCGTCACGGATTTTCTTGCAATATTTGTATCTGTTAATATCGAGAACTTCAAGGAAACACAATATTTGGCCTCTACTCTCAGGTAATTTATTTTCCACCTTACATTTGATCCAGATTTCCAAGTTTTACGTACAGAGAGTAGAGACCAGGAATTGAATTACCTTGAAGCTTTCGAAATTACAAAAGTACAGATACAAAAATTCCAATAACATCCTTAATGATCAACTAGATTTAAATTCGCCCATATTCAACTTATTCCCAGAAATACCTTGAAGGGATTTTCCTAAGTTGGTTCTTATTGTCATTTATACTATAGAACAGGGGTGCTCAAACTTGAACTGCAGGCGATCTACCTCAGTAGTTTTAGACTACTTACGATCGACTCTAAGAGGCTGCAAGTATGTGTGATGCAGGGTTGTCCTACATACCTACCTAGGTAGGGTGTACCGTAGCATATATAGATACTAGCTTTCCGCACAATATACATTATTCTAGTCAAGGTTTGGGTTAGGTTTAGTTAGGTTCTTCTCTATAATATCAATGAAAAAACTAATAGTTATTCAAAATTACGAGTTTATTGGTTGTTTCAAAACAATTTACATATGGAGTGACTTTGGATGTTGAACCGTGACACTGCATGTCCTTAGTATAATTTTCATAATAAGGTACGTAATCACTGAGTGCTAATCGCAAGCATGATGACATAAGATCGTCAGTTAGTCGATTGCGATATTTTAACTTAATTATCTTATTTCAGAAATGGAGACTAGCATAAGTAAGTTGACCCAAACTTTGCCGTCAGTTGAAGGGTTATTTGCCTTAGATTCGGATATTTATCTTCAGATACAAATCACCAGAAATTTGTATCAGGTGCTGTAACTTTGAGATGTATATCTGATATAATCTACACCAACTTATTTTCAACAGAACATGAGTTCACATTAAACTGACTTGCTATTTGAGTAGCTAATTCCTCAATGATTTTACATGAAAATGGATAACTCATAAGTAATGCTATATTTGCCAATTTATTAAAATTATAAAAACGCATTTCGAATTCTCCCTAAATATTTGATAATTCAGCCTCATACGTATCATAATTCAACTAAGGAATCCTTGATTTCAAAGACGGAAAATGTTTCAGATCCTTTCTTTTCAGTTGATCTATCGTAAGTTGCAATTTACTTTTGAATACATTTACTGCGCTCATTATCTCAACAATAGTTTTTCCTTTAACTTAAAGCTTTAAGTTAATGGTGTTTGAGTGCATTGTGATGTCAGTCAAAAATGCCAAATCAGTCAGCCATTTTCGTTTTTCAACATCTGAGTATCATTAACTCTTTCGTCAAGAAAAGCTGTTATTTCGGGTAATAATTCTTGAAACCATTCTAAGAATTTCCCGGTACTCAACCACCTGACGTCCGTGTGAAGAACTAAGTCAGTGTGTTCAGCTGACTCTCTATCTTCCAACTGCAATTTAAAGAGACGCCGTTGCAAGCTACGTGTACGGAGGGGATTCACAATTTTTGTTGCAATGCCAATAATTTTTTCATGTTTAAAACTTTTGAACATAAAGCTTGTTGATGTATAAAGCAATGGAATGAGAAAAAACTTTATTACCTCGACACAATGCCACAAAACCGTTTTTGTTTCCAGTCAGTCATATCGGTGAATTCGTCGAACTGTCAAGAAAAGTATGTATATTTCATGATATCATGTTTTAGTTTATTTGCCATGTACTGACTCATGACTTCAATACGCCTTGTGACAGTCTGACGAGATTACTGAAGTTCTCTAATAGCAGACATTATTTCTGTTTTATTTTAAAATATTTCACATGACGCGATCGTAGCAGCTTTTGTTTGTTCGACTGATCTTGTTAACATGGTTTTCTCTTTTTTCAAACAAAATATCATATCACGTACTTCTCGTTTTCTTAATTCACTCTGTGGCGGAAAATCATCTTCATCGTTTTCATGAACGGTTTTATGATGCCTCTTTAAGTTACCACGCCTAGTTATTGCAACTGACGCACAACAAATAAGACAAATGCACTTATCCTTCACTATACAAAAGAAAAATTTTTCCTCCCAATTGTTATTAAAATGATACGTTTTAGATTTCTGCGCTGCACTTATTTTGTGCTATTTAATAATAATCTTTGTATCGACGTATTATTGCCTTCAAGTTACAATTCAGAATGATTCCAATTCCAGCAGGGCAACATTTATAGATTTGTAGTCTCGAATGTTCCCGTCAAACGCGCCGTCCAAAATTCTAGAAGAATAAGGCAATAATAAGAAACGCGGCTTTTCTTTGACAAGTACCGTGCTCTCCTCTGATGAAGCCGCCTTTTGCCGCCAGCAGAGTGTTATTTTATTACGTAATAAATTTTTGTAGTTGAGTTACCTACTTATTACAATATTTTTCTTCTTGAGATCTACTCATAAAGCGCGATCGACCGTTTAAACTCCCCCCCTCTAACCTTATAGTCCCGATTTGGCACATAAAAATTTTTTTTATGTTCGCGCACAACAAAAATAAACTACGGCGGGAACGTGTACTGGCGGCAGAAAAAGCAGTTGAACCCTTTCAAGACCATGGTAAAAATGTTTTGAAAATTGGTTAAGGCGCCTGCAGAAGTATATAGATCTTCATGGAGAATACGTTGAAAAACAATGAAGCTATTTTTTTCCCTAACTTACTCGCTTTTTTGTCAGGCGCAAAATTTAAGAGGCAACCTAAGCATGTACTGTAATGGCTTCTCATAACCCTACTGACATTTTATATCTCAGTAGGCAGAACAGAATTGAAACCCTTGATAAATAGTGAATATACCTATTTTTAGCTGTGACTAGTTTACATAAAATTGGGAAAATTGAATTTAAGTTCGGAATAGATCCCAATTTCGAAATATCTCAGTGTGACCTGAATGACTAACTGAGAAAATTCAGCTGTAAACAATTCCCTTGAGATGAAATGCAATTCAATCCGAAAGAAAGTCATTTTGTTGAAATCGCAACATTGCAAGTGAATTTAACATTTTTATCTTGTTCCTCAACTCTTAGATATTACGAGTTCGTTGCATGTGCATGGACAGGACGCTTGGCTCGACACCGATTGCACTGAACCGCAGGGGACACTTCTCCATTGTGAAGTAAACTACATATTTTATAGGATTCAGGGGAGATAACCCCTAAGTGGGATTCCTTCTGATAAACGCATTACGACCAAGCCACCATGCATACCAAAGCGAAACCGAACTTCCTGAACTTTATTAAGCCTCTCCCTGCTATCGACGTTATTCCCATAATATATTTAATAACTAATCGAGATTTTCATATTACGTGGTCGTCTGATCGTGAAAACGAAGTCGTTGGGTGAAAGCTCAACATGGTTTTCAATTACTTTTTTACTCAGCTTTCCGCCAATTTAATTATGGTTTCGAGGAACATGGTTATAAATAATTGGTAAATCATCAATAGGAACGATGCTGGTTT
This sequence comes from Cryptolaemus montrouzieri, assembly GCA_013387265.2. NCBI lineage: Eukaryota > Metazoa > Arthropoda > Insecta > Coleoptera > Coccinellidae > Cryptolaemus > Cryptolaemus montrouzieri. The sequence goes on along the minus strand of JABFTP020000185.1, from coordinate 35,206,459 downwards.
ATAAATTTCACTATGGTACATTAAAATAAAACACAATTAAATATTAGACAATAACTTAATGGGCCGTATTCATAAAAAAAGGATATGCAAAGAATTGGCAAAATAAAAAGGATATCTTTCTCATTGTCTTCTTATCAGTCTTCTCGCGCCCAAATATGAACATAGGCCTCCCCCCTCTCTTTCCACTCTTTCCTATTCCATGCTGTCGCTATCCAGTTCAGTCCTGCCACCCTTTTCGTATCATCATACCACTGCATAATTGGTCTTCCTCTTCCTCTTTTTCCTATCCATGGTCTCCATTTGATGATCTTACTGTTCCATATTTCATCTCTGATCCTTGCAACATGGCCGGCCTAGTCCCATTTAAGATGTGAAATGGTGTATACTATATCTTTCATTTTTGTTCTCTGTCTTATCTACTCGTTTCGCTTTTTATCCCTCAAAGAGATGCCCTGCATTGATCTCTCCATTGATCTTTGAGTTACTTTCAGCTTGTTTATTGACGATCGCGTGTCTCGTCCACGTTTGTGCACCGTATGTTAGAACCGGAAGCACACACTGGTTTTCAATATATGTGAGAGTTTTCCGAACGCCACCCATCCTAATCGCCTTCTCCTATTGATTTCGTTGTCCGTTATCCCTTAGAAGATTCCGTCCAAGGCTAGAGTGAAAAGCTTGGGCGATATTGTGTCCCCCTGTCTTATGCCTCGTTTGATCATAATTTTTTCGGAATTAGCCTGATTGCTGCTGTTGCTCGACGGTATATGTTTTTCATTAAATGTTTGTAGCGATTGTCTATACGTGATTTGTCTAGTTCCTCTATGATTGCCTAGTGTTCGATAGAGTCAAAGGCTTTTTCAAAGTCTACGAATGCCATGTGTAATGGGTGATTATATTCATTACATCCAATTCAACACAAAGTTGCAGCTTTAAACAGCATGGTACATCGGTTACTCAATTTACCTTTATCAGTAGAAGATTACAATAAAGAGTTAAACATCATCAAACAGATAGCCATTAATAATTCATATAATCCAGATATGATAGATCTAATCATTCGTAAAAACTGTATCAGAAAGCAATAAATGAAGTATATCCTATTCATAAAGACTATAAAATATTCAACAGTTTAACATTCTGCGGTTCTGCAAGTACAAATATTAAATCCTTTCTCGTCAAACAAAATCTTAATATAACTTTCAAAACTTCTAATAACTTAGGTAAACATATTAAAAATAATAAATCTCGTGTTGAAAAATCAAGTAAATCAGGAATCTATAAACTCAATTGCGGTTCTTGTGATAAAATTTATATCGGTAGGACCTATAGGAGTTTTGGCATAAGAACATCTGAACATAAACGTAGCTTCGATAAAAATAAATCTGATTCAAATTATTCAAACCACCTAATAAAAGAAAACCATTCATTCAATAAAAACTTTGACATATTACATATAAAATCAAAAAGTTCAAAATTAGATCTCCTAGAAGCATTAGAAATAAATAGATACAAACATTCGGACAAGCTTTTGAATGAACAGGTAGATGTGAATTACTCACTCCTACTTAACTTGTTTAATTAGTTTTATTGCCTTTCATACTAACTGTACAATGGCTCGGTGTGGATTTTCCTGTTATTCATCCAACTTGTTCTACGATTCGTTTATAATACCATACTCTTCATTCTGTTTTTCATTCTTGATAAAGCTGCTGTGTCAGCGAAACGTCGTCGAATTTTTTCAAATAAAGTGTAGATTAAAGTTAAACCTTGTGTTTTTTATCTCATTTATATCATGGATCTACATCAAGTAACGGCCTCCACAATTCAAATGATTATATTCTGTTATTTTTCTTCACATCTTAGTAAATGATCGCACGTACTGAAACTCTTCCTGTATGCGGCCTGTTCTATTCTAATTTTTCCTTTATTCTATTTGCTATGGCCCGTGTAAAAAGTTTGTAAATCCGAGACAATAAACTGATCGGTTTATAATTTTTCAGAAGTTGTTTATCTCTTTTCTTGAATAGGATAATCATGATGGCGTTATTCTAGTTGTCTGGTATAGTTTGTGATCCTAGACATTCGTTGAATAGTTTCTTCAGTTCTGGTACGATAATATCATGAGCTTCCTTAATCACTTCATCCAAAATATTATCCTTTCCTGGCGATTCATTCTTTTTTAGTGTTTTTAAGGCGAATGGGATCTCTTCTTCATTTATTTCTGAAGTGTCTTCTGATCCAACGTTCAGTACTTTAGTGTCTGTTGATGTTCGAGGTCGTTCGATTTGTATGTTGTATAGATTTTCATAATATTGTTTTGTCACTTCTATTATTTCATTCCTATTTCTTATCTCTCTGCCACTCTCGTCTTTTAGAGCTAGTATTGGCTGCTTTTCTTCCTTTCTTCTGAGACCTTTGAAGTTTTTGTTCTTGTCTATTACATTTTCTGCAGATTTTCTGTAATGTTTTTCTAGATCTCTTCTAATCATCGTTCTTGCTTCTTTTCTTGTTTGCTTGTATTTGTCTGTTGCATACTAACGTAATCTGTATAGTTCTTTCCTTTGCTTCCTCACTGTCTTCATAATAATTTCGAGCGGATCCTTATACTTCCAAAAGAGTACAAGCAAGTTCTCATACTCGTAGAGGAGTAAATGAGTATTCATCATTTCGACCTTTTTCTTCCAGCGAAAAGTATATCCTTCGAAAAGGCTCAGTTTGGTCAGTATCTGACTCAACTCCGAAGGGAAAAGTTGTTTAGTACGATTCTTAGCAGAGTGGCAGATTTTGTGGATCTCAGGGATGTTAAACATTACACTCGTACTCTCGTCAGCGATTTTGAACCATTATACCGGTTTGAAGAGGGATATGTACAGTGGCTTTCAAACAGGTTCTTAGGAATTAGTGAAGACACTCGAGGTGGTGCGTTGTGATCTGTCCACAGAATGAAAATATGTTTAAGGTACTTCAGTGATCCAGGATATCAGAAAAGTATAGGCCAAAAACAATATATGCACATGCAAATGAATGGATTAAGTTTCCTGCTATCAACAATGAAATAATGCAAGCGAAAAACAAAGCAAATAGCAATTTTCCAACAGCTATTGGCTTCATCGATTGTACCCACATAGGGATTCTGAAATCGAATTTTCATTAATCGAAAAGGAAAACCAACAATGAATGTGCAAGCTATATGTGCTGCCTAAGAAATGTTCACTAGTATTGACGTCAGCTGGCCTGAATCAGTGCTCGACTCAAGAATATGTAAAAATTCTCAAATATGCTTACAATCAAGAAATAGGCACATTGTTGTGCTACTTGGAGATGATGGATATGGGATAGCACCATGCATAATTACTCCATTCAGAAATCCTACTGCAGGAGCTGAGTTAAATTATAATAAGCTTCTAAAAAAAGGGGGTAATAATTGAAAGATGTTTTGGCCAATTGAAACGTTAGTTTCCTATTTTACAATACGTCTGTAGTATGAAATTGGAAAATGTACCAAAAGTAATAGTGACTTGTCTTGTGCTTCATAATGTGGCGAAATTTTTGGGTGATCCTGATTTCGATCCAACTGAATTAATACCAGAAGACGAGGAGCATTGTGAGGTAATCAGTAATAACGGTGTTTCCTCAACAGGGACAGTAAATCAGAAGAAACTTGATGCGTATTATCAACTATTTTATTAATAATTGAATTCAGAATAGTAACTTATTATTTTTTTCAAATGTACAAAACATTTGAAAAAAAGGAACATAAAATTATTATTCTACTGAGTTTTTATAACAATTTTGGCTGTAGAATCCTTAAGTTCAATCATTTCAAACTTCCTGTTATAAATAATATTGCTTTTGCACAATACTAGTTTAGTACTGTTGCAAAGGAACCAAGCGTTGTAATTCTCTGTTAGTCAGCCATTTGTTTTGTCTGTTTTATATTTCAGAGTTGAGATAATTATTTTAGACTAACGATTTACGCGCCATGGAGATAGTACCTGGTAGATCAGAATATCCATCGCTCCCCCTTGCTTATATGATGCTCCGGGTCCGATGTGTATTAGTTCTGTAGAGTTTTCAGTCTTTTTCGCCTGAAGGTTTCTCATCTTCATTCACGCCAATTTGAATTGCCCCTTATATTTTCCAATCGTCGGATTACTGTCTCCCTCCATAGCAACTGTTTTTCCGAATGTAACAGTTTTATTGCTTCATTCCTCGTTTTCTTCAGGTCTGTTTCCTTCTTGAATCTAGATTTCATGTTGTTCAGTTTCTTCAAAATACCTTTTGTATCAATGGGTTTGCCAAATGTTGCCTCGTATTTCCCAAAAGTCTATTAACAGCTTCATCATTTTTTCGTTTGATTTGTGGAACCTGAGACTTTTCCAAAATAACAAGGGAAACGGCCACCCCTTCTGCCAAGAATTCGAGTTCATTATTCACATATTCATTAACATCGATTTCACTTTCACTTTCTGAGCATGGAAAAGGTATTTTTACAATACGAATCGATAAAATATATTCAAAGTAATCCAAAAGTGCAGTAAAAGAGGTAAGAGCATTAATTCAGACAAGTCCTAACTTGTCGCTCAGTGTCAACCTTCTACTTGCGTGAGGAGGATATCCTCCTCACGCATCATTATAAATATAAGAAGAATGACATACTTTTACTTCAACCTTCTACTTCTCATCATAACCTTATATTTTTACCAAGAAATGAACGGACAATTCAATATTTCACATTCCTTTTCCAAAATGATTATTAACACATGTCCGAACATATGCCAATAACGTTCGTAGCATTTTCATGGCGAACATGTTCTTCTCATGAGGAACAAATTGAGAGAAATGAATTTAGATTTTCAAGAAAACAACCACATATCACAAAATTTGAGTTCAGTAGAATGTGCTGAAGATGTCCTAGGTTGGACTTATTCGAGAATAGGCTAACGGCTTGGGATGTCCTATTCAATTGTTTTCAGAATGACTCGCAGGTATAGAGAAACTATCGGTCATGTAAAGAGACCTGAGTATGGACGACCTCGAGCAACAACGGCGATCCATGACCGTAATTTAGGAATTTCCTTATTCAAATGCAGCTTCGACAGAACAGTGTAATGTAGAAAATCCTTAGGATCACGTTGAAAACGGTTGGAAGCTATTTGGGAAAATCTTTTGTTCACAGATGACTCAAGATTTCATCATTTAAAAACTGAATAAATTGAAATTTTTTATATTGTGCGTTATTTTCTTGGCAGGAAAAATGGTACACAAAACAGTGGAATGATGAACAAAAATAATGTGATATCCATAAAGTTATGTCCAACCAAAAGTTGATAATGACAGAGTTGGTTGTTAAATCTTCAAAGTATTGGGTTATAAAAGACGCAACACAAGTGCCTTCAAGGCTGTTAAAGTTTTACTCGTAATATTCAATAGTTACTGCAGGCCTATCTTGGAATATGCGGTATGATCACCTCATTACGCAGAACAATCTCAGGAAATTGAAAGAGTTCAAAATAAACTCCTTTATGCCTCATATAAAATGTGTATCCCTTGAAAAGAATACTCTGTCTCAGCTATGACATCTAAAGCAAATTTCAGAACTTTGGCGGACCGAAGAGTAATAGCTGACCTTCTTTTTTTGTACAAATGCTGGAATAATGAAATTTTCTGACCTGATATTTTATATCATATAGGTTTTCGTGTACCTGGTAGAATCACAATATCTGAAAATCTGTTAGATGAACCTTCATACCGAACCAATTATTACGACAATGCTCCAGTATCTCGAATATTGAGATTCGGCAACAAATATATGAATGCACACTGGTGCTTTAATATTTCCCTATTGAGAATTGAAGGAAAGACTCAATTGGCTTAGTTTTTCTAGCTGCATGTAGTATGTACCTATATTATTCTGATTTTTTGTCCAGTAGTAGAATATCATTCACACTGTTATGATTTTATATTTTCAAGTGGTTGTAAAATGTTGTTTGTATCAAAGGTTTGTACAGTAAATAGATCAAATCAAATCAAATCGAATTTAACAAATGTAATTAAATTTTCGTCAATATTTCTTGACTGCATCTAGCCAATTTCATGTTATTTGGTATATGGGGTTTTACGGGAGGAGAAATTCAAAAGTACACGTCGAATTTTGTGCCATCAAGTATCTAGATCTATGGCTGTGTTCTCAGAGTTCCTTCTGGTAACTATAATTTGTTGTTTCAACAGCTTTCTCATATTCTGCATTTTTATTGTTGATCAGATGGGAGATATTACTTCTTGAAGGACGATATTCACAAAAATATCTTAATGAACCTTGTTGAATGTTATAATTTTCTAAGAGGGAGTGACTTCCTTATCATAGTTCCAAATGTTATACTCAATTCTTCAATTTTAAGATTTGTTGGGTTAATAAAACAACTTTTTATTGATAGGTGGCAGATGCTTTATTTTCTCTGATATTCATGGAAATGTGTCTAGAATATGTAATGGTTTTGTTTCTGATTTTGTCTAAAAATGGAGAAATATTTCAATTTTACTGGAACTACGAAACTTAACTAATGACGTGTAATGACATTAAATTATAAAAAGGCTAGTTGAAGAAAATTACAATTGACACTACCTATTAATACCTATGCCTAGCTTGATCAGAGTCCCTTAACCTCAGTGTGTGAGATCTTCGTCTAGAACCTAGGTCCTAGATATAGCCTTAGGAATATTACTCATCACTTCAATCAACTAGCTTTATTACAAGATAAATATCCAAAATCATAGTATCTGATTAATAATTTACTAACTCTAATCAAAGAAAAATTATACAAAAAAAAACTTAACTAAAAAAAAAGATTAACCACCTAACAATAAAATGAGTTCTTGCAGAAAAGAGAAAACGTTTGTCTATTAAAGAGAAGATAGATATTATTGATGAGAGTGAAAAAAGTGGATTGAGTGTTCGGAAGCTGAGATGAATTCAAATTAAAAATTTGCAGCTGAATGACTTCAAAGCTTCTAACGGCTGGTTAGAAAAATTTTGTCAGAGACATAGTACAAATTCTCAATTTAAAATAATCTGAGCCGAATACAACGTCTTCAACAATTAGCGAAATGCGGTACGCGATTCCGACATAGATCATGAAGATAACATAATTTTGACAGATGAGATGAATTCAAATTAGAACATAGTACAAATTCTCAATTTAAAATAATCTGAGGTCTTCAACAAAGCGAAATTTAATGACAGAGCTCTGTCAACAATTAAATAAAATAGAAAAAAATTCAAATTACATAGAATTTGATGGTTAAGAGAAACACTTAGCATTTTATCAATGAGATTAATTCCCACGATGATTTGATTTGGTGTTTTACATCAGTTTTCTGGTATTCCTGTATCGTACAGCTTACAGGTTACTTGTTTGGCTGAATATCGTTCGCAACGTGACTGTCCTAGGTGGCAAGACTATTTCCCCAAAAATGTGGTTACCCCAGACGTAAGATAACAAGGTTTGGCATAAAGTTGAAAACTCACATATCTTGACGGTGAACAGAAAAAAATCCTTGGAATAGCAGATATCGATCTAGGTTAATTTACAAGAGAAAATTCGAAATCTCTCCACTTGCTAATTGAAATGGTTGTCGAGGAAATCCGGCAAAACTACCGACCACTTATACGCCTCAGACGATTGGAATTTATCCAGAAAAATCTATGAATACTTAATTTCAATTTCTGCAAATTTTTCACTCCAATCGCTACAACACAGCTCCAATAAAATAACAAATGATTCCGAAGATTTCTAAATGGACAAGAGAAAGAATCTAATGAATTCCGAACTTATATAGACTCGGTTCTATCAAAAAACTATTGATATTCAAAAAAATTAATAAAAAAGCGACATTATTTTCTTCACAACAATAAAGTGGAAACGAAACATAGAATGAGTTACTGTTTTCCGTTCTCCCACAGAAACGAGAAAACGATCTTCTTTCAAGTACTGATTTCACAATTAACCGGCGAACAACCTAGATCAATAGTAGCGACACCTTACGGATATAACTATAATTTTCATTGGGTATCGTTAACTGTAGATTCCTAATTCGAACTTCAAACTGTTTGAATATTTACTTGATGAAATGAGATTGAATTATCAATAAAATTATGAAAACTGAGTTGAAAAGATATAAATGATTAATTCGAGAAATCGGACTGTTACAAATATTCTTTCATTTAAATATGCGATAAGAATCATTTGTTGATGAATAACATCGGTAATATTCATTTCATTTTTGCATTCTTTTCACATGGACTATAAAATTAGTTTCTTGAAATTTTGCTTAGCGGATTTTAATTCAGTGAAAGATTTTTCTTATTGTTTTCTTAACGATTTTGTGATTTACCGTTTCGATTTATACCATCACACTTTTCGTCTCGGCAACGCCTGATCCAGACTCGAAGAAAAACTCATACTCGGAGGCTGCCTAACGGCTTTTAAGCTGTTTGAATAACTATCTCTGATTGTATTAGGTTTTCATACATAAATTTATTTTTTGCGTTATTACAGAAGGTTCCTTTCAATCGACTTTTCGATACTCATTCTTCTGTTTGCACCTGCACTTTCTCAAAATATCGTATCTGCGCTGATTCCGTTTTGGATTTCAAATTTGTACGCCAATTACTGCTACTAACTAAAAGACAAATCTAGTTTTTTCTCTAGCTACTTCTTTATCCACCTGAACAATAGGTACGAATATGCGTCGCTCACAGTCATAACTGCACCACGAATAATCGTCGAAAGTTATCTTTTTATATTTTGTATTATTCATATCTACTCAATTAACGATCATCAAACATTTCATATCAACCAGCAAGAGTTTCATGTATTCAGGTCGATTTTTCAACCTATTTAATTATTTATTAATTAATTCTCAATTATATAACGTTATATGCGGTGTTTTTCATTAATGTATCGATTCGATAGTGTATATATTTACACACAACCAAATTTATACGGAATCTTTCGATATTTTGAATATTACCTCAGACTTTGGAATATTCGAAGGATTGTTAGAGTTGATCCTTTTTGAGATATTTCATTTGAAAACAAAATGCATTTAGGTTTATTTCAAGAAAGAAACAAATAAAAGAAAATAAGATACTCTCTCCGAATGTAGTAAAGATATTGTTTTCTCACGGAGTAGGTGTTTTTTTCTCGACCTCAGTAGCTTGTATTATCTTCTCTTGCCCTGATTCAAGCTTGAATCCGTGTAGGCATGCTTGTCTTGTGGGGTTCTGGGATTATCCTGGAGCGATCTAATTTTCCTTTTGAGATTATCCCATAAATGTTCAATAGGATTTAGGTCGGGAGAGCAAGCCAGTCCAAATAAGAGATTTCCTCTGTTTCAAGACGATTTCGCGTGAAGTTGCTGGTATGCCGGGGAGCATTATCTTACATAAAAGTGAAATTCTCACTGTGTTCAACTTGCCAGAGTATCAATATGTTCTCCAGCAATAGTTCCACATAATTTATAGCCGTTATGCTCGCAGGAAACGATATCAAATCTGTTTCGCCTTCCAGCATAATGCCACCCCAAAACATCACACTTCCCCCTTGGTATTTCGGAATTCGTCTAGCTGCTCGGAGTCTAGCTTGTCTTCCACGACCCCTTAGTTCCCGAATCCGGCGCGGTCATATGATTGAACACCAATTCTGGTCTCATTCGAAAAAAAACCATTTCGCCAATTCTCAATTGTCCAATTTTGGTGCTCAATATACCAATTGAGTCTGTTAATTTTAACCTAAACCCCTTGACCGAAGTCTTTGACGTATCGTTTCGACTTCTTCTAGGCCTATTCTGCAGAGATTGTAGCTCCACGTATCGGGCGTAGGTTTTCGAAATCACCCGTGTGATACCTCCATTGTGGCCACTATATTTCTCTGTGTCACCCATTCCTCAATGAGAGCAATTATTCGACCCCTCTGCACATCGGAAAATCCAACGTAAGGCATTTTCGATTATGATTATAGGCTTTTTCAAATTTTGGAGTTCTCAGTTTCAAATCTCAGTGACGACTGAGTACAATATCCCGAACATAGATGATATTTCTTATCATATCCAGTTTTTACAACAAAAACTTCATTCTTCCCTAGAAGTCAAATACTCAAATATCCATGGTTAAAACAATCAATAATATGAACTACCGAGTGATTCGTTGTATATATATATATATATATATATATATATATATATATATATATATATATATATATATATATATATATATATATATATATATATATATATTTTCATTCTCACAAATAATCTCAGGTTCATATTTGTGAAATTTTTCTTTTGGGAATTAGGTCATGTTTAATTCCTAGATTAAAGTGAATAATATTAGCGACGGCATTATGTCTTTCTAAATAATCTGTTGAAGCAAGGACTGAGCAAGATGATAATATATGAAAAACTGTTTCTGAAGAACAGAAACATCTACGGCAAGAATCATCTATATTTTGTTTGATGATGTGTTTTCTATAATTCCTCGTGAAAACAACCTGATCCTGGATCGCAATTGTCAAGCCTTTTGTTTCAGCAAACAATTCTCCAGATACTAATCATTTATTCGATGCAATTTCATCAATATAATCATTTTTCAATTCTTTAGGTGCTTTCCGTGTAATTCCTTCTGCATCCAACTATCTCTTTTAGAATTATCACCAAATATATCAAAATCTACCTTTTGCATTGTCAAGTTCAGAGGTGTAAAATTATAATCTGAAGCAACAACAATATCATGTAATTTAGACGTTCTCTGTTTATCATGAAAATGGGAACGTAGATGAAAAATCTGTTTACTATGAAGATTATTCAAATCAATTAATCCACGACCTCCAAGATGTCTAGGTAGTGTAACTCTCTGAACAGCTGACTTTGGGTGGTGCTTATGATATTTACAAAGCATTTGACATTGTCATTCATTTAGATCAGTTTTAGACCATTTAATAATTCCAAAAGAAGATGTAAGTATAGGAACATCATAGGAGTTGATATCTCTGAAAAGGTTTTACTAGTTAAATAACTCTTGATGATAATTCTAAGTCTTTTGTAATATGAACTTCTAATATTTTCTTTAGTGCTGCTATGGTTAATTGTCTTCTCTTGACAAAATCCAAGATATTTATATGTATCTCCTTGATGCATTGGCTCGATTTCGATATTGGAAATCTTTATATAATCAGAGGTGATCTTTCCTTTTTCAATAGAAAGATTTTTACATTTTGGAAGCCCAAATTTCATATGAATATCATTGGAATAGTTGAAAGTAATCTCAAGTAGACTTTTTAAATGAGATCTGGTTCCGGCATATAATTTGATATCATCTAAATAATTTAAGTGACTTAATTTGAATTCAGTTAATAGACTCTTTATTTTGAAGCCGAAACTAGTAGCATTTAATTCATGAGATAATGGATTGAGGCAAAGACAAAACCAAAGAGCACTTAAAGAATCACCTTGAAAAATGCCTCTTTGATTGGAATTACTTCGGATTTTAACGATTGTTTTGAAATATTTAAATGAAGATTGGTTCTCCAATTTTTCATAACAGATTCAAGAAAATGACGAAGTGTCTTATCAATTTTATAAATTTCAAAATTTCTTGAAGCCATGAATGGAGAGAACTATCAAAAGCCTTTTGGTAATCAATGCTTGGCGACGAGATTAAAAAATGTGGAATATGAAGAAAATATTTATTCTACCGATTATTATTTCTACAACAGGCGTTATTCCTAGAAATATTCACAAAAGTATTGAGATTTTGGGTCTGAAGAAAATTTGTTTGAACTGTTACAAAAGATAACAGTCATCAAATCTTGTAATATTCTTCGTAGGTTTCTTTCCGAAAATAATAATGAGGTAGAGTCATAGGTTTTCTCTTTAGTTTATACTGCTCAGAATCTCATTTCATATTTTATTTATTTGTTTATATAAATGTAATATAATTAACTGACAATTTTGTCATATTTATATTCAGAGCAGTATTCTATTCGATCGTTCACCACTTCACACAAAGGAAACTATTAATGAGTAACATTCAGTGTTACTTGACTAAGGTCCGTACACTGGATTTTTCCGGGGAGAAAGCATCTGACACTACTCGCTGGTACATTGATATCATTGTCTGATGATGCTATAGTATGTATATATTCTGGTAGATTGATATATTCTCATAACATTTAACGTTATCCTAATATATAATTACTCCAGGATATGTTTTGATTTTAATCATTGCCTGGCAATGGTATGAATTACCGGGTGGTGGATTTATATTTTTTCATGAAATCAGTTTGATTGCATGAACAGATATATGGGCAACTCGTCGGGGTAAAACCCCCTATATATAGTTAGTCACACTGTTTATAACTCAAGAACGACTGCACAGATATGGCTGAAAATTGGTGGGTAGGTAGCTTAGAGCCAGGAGACGGACAAAGGATACTGTTTATCCCGTTCGACAGCATTCCAGTGTGATTTGGACGTATGGATGACAATACTATTTTTGCAACCAATGAATATTGAAAAAGTGAAGTGAACTATAAAACGAAAAAAAAAGTTTGTGATACTTTAATGAAGGCAATTGATGATGGAAATTGGGTTTATATTATATTATGGTAGATTGATATATTCTCATAACATTTAACGTTATCCTAATATATAATTACTCCAGGATATGTTTTGATTATAATCATTGCCTGGCAATGTTATTAATTACCGGGTGGTGGATTTATATTTTTCATGAAATCAGTTTGATTGCATGAACAGATATATGGGCAACTCGTCGGGGTAAAACCCTCTTTAAATATATATATATATATATATATATATATATATATATATATATATATATATATATATATATATATATATATATATATATATATATATATATATATATATATATATATATATATATATATATATATATATATATATATATATATATCATATATGTCAGGCAATGATTATAATCAAAACATATCCTGGAACGATTATTTATTAGGATAACGTTAAATGTTATGAAAATATATCAATCTGCCACAATATATACAAACTATAACATTATCAGCCAATGACATCTATGTACCAACGAGTTGTGTCAGAGGCTTTCTCCTCGGAAAAATCCAGTGTACGGACCTTACCCAAGTAACACTCAATATTATTCATTCATAGTTTTCTCTGTGTGAAGTGATGGACGATCGTATAGAATACTGTTTCGAATATATGTGATAAAATTGTCAGCTAATCATATTAAATTCATTTATACAAATAAATGAAATATGAAATAAAATTCTGAGCAGTATAAACTAAAGGAAAACCTATTATATTTCTTTTCGGAAAGAAACTGTTATCTTCTGTAAGAGTTGAAATAAATTTTTCTTCAGACCTAAAATCTCAATATTTTGTGAAGATTCCTAGGAATAACACCTGTTGTAGAAAAATAAATCGGTAGAATAAATGTTTTTTGTCGCGTCGGCAAGCATAATATATTTATAAATTTTTCATTGTATTTATTTTGAATTTTATGTGTGTCGGGTATAGCAATATTAATTATATATGTTATTGGATTTTGTTTATCCTTAAGAGTGATATCTGACCTATTGTGATTTACAGCTCTGTTGCAAACAATTGTTTCATCAAAATAAAGTTTATATTTGTCGTTTCACAAATGATCTGAGGTTCATATTTGTAACATTTTTTTCTTGGGAATGAGGTCATGTTTCATTCTTAAATTAAAATGAATAATATTAGCGATGGTATTATGTCTTTCTAAATAATTTGTTGAAGCAAGTACTGAACAAAACATCTATGGCAAGAATCATTTATATTTTGCTTGATGATGTGTTTTCTATAATTATAACATCCTGAAGCTAGAAAATATGAGATTTGTTTATTCAGATTTTCACCGACTTTCTCCACTCTTGATATTGGTGTGAATGATTTCGATATATTGGGTTAGGTTAGATCTGTCCTTGCAACAATAATAAGATTTTATATCTTCTGAAATGACTATGGCTATCAAAAACTCCTAGATAAAATTTCTAGCTATTGGGTTTATCACATTAACACTCAGAATCAATTGCTTCAACCTCAGGAGTAATGGACCTGATAAGCCAGCATCCACACTCAGAATCAATAGATTCAATCTCTGGAGAAATGGATCGTATAAATTTTTTCTCTCAATAGATTCAAATATAATTGGTACCTGAATAAGATCCATCTCGAATGGCTTCATGTGAACTTCAACCAAAAATATCCAAAAGGACATTCGGATTCAATGTGTAAACCACGAGATGCGAATCCATGGGGCTTGTGTCTATTTTATTAGTTTATTGCTTCAATTAAATATCAGTAATAATATAAAATTCGAGGTCCAAACTAAAGGCCAATTTTGTTAAGTGTTGGTTCATTATTGATCTTGCAAAAGCCTTCGACACGGTAGATCACGAACAGCATTTGGGTATACTGGAGTCTATAGGTTTTAGAGGGAGCTTATTTAAGCTTATGTCAAGTTATCTACAAAATGAAAAACAATGTGCCGTAATAGGTAATGAAATGAGTGATTTCGAAATGATTGAGTGCGGTGTTCCACAAGGAACCGTTCTGGCACCTGTTTTGATTAATCTCTATCTTAGTGAATTACAGCTGGCAGGTGACATAATAAGCTTGCAGATGATACCGCAATTTTGTACACTGATAAAAATTGGTTTTCTTTGAAAAATTATTAGAGATTAATTTCATTGAAATTATGAAATATTTCGAAAGTAAATTGCTAACCATAAATTTCGAAAAACAAACTATTCAACTTTTACATCCTACAATAGAGATTTACCAAAATATACTATGACTGAAATTCAAAATGGTGACAAAATTGTGAGTATCAAAAGCTGCCATTCTATCAAACACCTCGGAATATATATATATATATATATATATATATATATATATATATATATATATATATATATATATATATATATATATATAAACAGTCACTTACGTTGGGATGTACAGTATTCAGTATAAATCAACTTAGAATATTCTACTTATCACTCGTCGAATCTCATTTAGGATATAGTATAGTAGCATGGGGTGGAGTCTCTCAGAATCATCTTCGATACCTTCAAAATACACAGAAACTCATTATAAAAATTATTTACGGAGAAGAGTACACTTACCCAACAGACCTTCTTTTTCAGGAAACTGGTTTATTGGATTTGAGAGTGATTGTTTGCTATTCTTTTAAAATAAGGCAATATCGAGATCGAAAAGCTTACAAAAAATTGATCACGTCTATATGACCCGTGGTAAGGCTACGTCAAATCAGGTTCCGATAACTGAGAAGAGCAGTATTCAAAAGAGCTACTTATACTTGAGTCCTAAAATATTTAACATGATCCCAGCAGAATATTGAAAATTGAACCTATTGGTTGAGTTTGTATCGAAAATCAAATATTGGTTGAGAACAACTGACCGATTGAAAATTCATGATATTATTGAGAGAAAAGAATGAAAAACTTGCTGTAACTGCGATGTTCTTAGTCTTTGCTGCATATTATAGAAGAGGAAACTGTGGTTTATATTTTAATTTCCAGTTGTTAAATTGTTGTTAGTTTGAGAATGTTATTTTTTAGGGTTATATTTCCCTCAATTCAAGGTATACATCATCTGCAAACAAGCCTCAAAATGGGCTTCGCAGATTATCTCACTTTGATGTTGCCTGGATTATGTACTCATTATGTTAATCTTGAAAAGAGTTGAGATTATTAGTATGAATATTTCCTAATCTTGTATTTATTATTTCGCACATTAAAGCATTATTTATTACCGTGGACACTATCACAGCTGTTAGCTGGATATAATTTACCTTTCCCAAATTCATCAATCAAAGGGAATAGGCTCGATTACAATATACTTGACATAAATTTCTAACTATCCTACATGTTTTAAGAATTACAGCTTTTTACATTTCTAGATAGGTATTCTTATGTGAGTCTAATTTCTTAAGGCTATCATGCAAAATTTTGGGTATTAACCCAGTGGAGGATACGATGACAGGAACAATATCTATTTTCTCGAGGTGCCACATCTGCTTGATCTCAATTGCAAGGTCTGTGTATTTGGACTTTTTCTCCTGAAACTTATTCAGCACGTTGTTATTGTTCGGTATGACGACATCCTCCAGCATTGCTGTTTTGGCTCTCTTATCATACACCACTTTGTCCGGCCTATTATTCGTCACCATTCTGTCAGTGATAACAGGCCTATCGTAGTGTAATCTGATAGAGTCATTTTACAATACGGGCGCCGGTTGATACTTGTAATATGGCTGGAAGGTATTCAGAAGTCCGTACTTGTGTGCAAGTTTCTGATGGATAATGTTGCACACTTGATTATGCCTGTGAAGAAAGTCCGTATTGGCCAGTTGTTCACATCCGGACGTAATATGCTGTATAGTCTCCGATCTTATATGGCATTTTCTGCACCTATCTGTTTGTAATGTTCCGTCTTTCATAATAAAGTTTTTGTAGTTATTATTATTATTATTATTAGTTCAGTTTATTGAGTTTCTGGTTAGAAGATAATTGTTCTTTATAACCCACGACTTTATTCAAATTGTTGCCAATATCACTTCAAAGAAAATATGTTACCTCAGATATTATTCTCTATCCAAAAAAAAACCCTAAAGTGACGGTGCTGCCGGTCTTGGGAAGCTTAGCCTGTTCTGAATGTTTATCAACTCTACATACTGTCCTTTCTCCTAATCGTTTTTCGACTCACATCAAGATTTGGAATTGATAAGTAATTCGATTAAATACTTCCCCACACATTTCAACCATTCAAATTAATTCAGTTGAGTATTTACTACAAAAATATAGCTAAAGAAGTTAAACTAATGTGAAATATCTGCTATCCCAGAAGAAAATAATCAAATATATACTTGGGTTGAAAACATTACTTTCGGTTCGTTAAAAGGCCGTTATACGAAGAATACAGAATAATATCTAACAAATTTTTTATTTTGATATTTTGACTTAAGACCTTATCTTTATTACAGCAAAACAACCGAAAGTAATTTAGGGATATTCAATCCGTTTATTTCGTTCACCTATAAATGAGAAAAACTTTGCTAACGACCGAATACGCCGATGCTACGGAAATGAAATATCCGGCTCTGAAGAAATTATGCTGAAAAAAAATGTTCTACGCTTACCCTACTGCGAGCATTATCGTAAATTCGACTAAGTGCCGGAAAATGGGAATTTACGAGTTTCATTTCTGTGGCCCGGTTTCTGTTTAAGTTTTTCGATTTCTAGCCTGCTCTGATTACTTTTCCGATTTTTATTTCGAATCCTGTTTCCTAATGAAAATTTGTGTATTCATTTTTCTGTGGATGTTTATGGTCGAGAAAAGGAAAGCATAAATGATGCTTGTTAATGTAATACAGTATACATCTTTATCCAAAAATCTGAGCAAACTACTTCTGTGCTTCTATTAATGGCTATTGAATAGTTTCAGTTTCAGTTTATTGGTGCTTCATATTCAATACAGAGTATATGCACAAGTCGAAATTAAAATTGTAAATGAATCGTAGATAAATTGTAAATAAACTGCAAACAAATTGTCAATAAATTGTTAAAAATTGTAATCAGTTTTAATAATTTATAATGAATTAGTACAGAGACAAACAGATAAACAGTTAACATATCGGAGAATCAACTTCATTGTATAAAACTGCATTAACTCATTAGTGCATAGAGTCCTTCTAAAAGGATCACAATATAAATGCATGTCGTAAATGTTCAGAGAGTGGTGGGGAGCCGGCAACACGTACATCTTCTCATTAGACCTTCCTCAGAAGCATTTATGTCTTTGGCGTGACGTGAAATACGATAGTGTTGAATTCATTGACGACCATGGATCCCAGTTTATATTCTACTAAAAATGGCGGGTAAGTATTATTCAATTACTATTTAACAAAAATATTTTTGGAACTCTATTGAAAAATTCCGACGGTCTCTTGTTTACAAATTCTATGTTATTTTCACATTTTCTTACCAAATTTATCTCGACGATCTGCTTGAAAGGACTATATGCACATAAGTCATTTCTGTTTCCATTTCAGATTATCTCTGTATCAACTTTTGGACATCGTAGAGGGCGATGATTTCTATAACCAAGAAGCTGGCGATATAAACCACCTACCCAGAGGTATTCTGGGTCAACGATGCGAAATTTCTTTCAAGGAAAGTGAAGATGAAGAAGCTCATGAACAACTTTCTGCTTGAACAAGTGGACTTCAACCTCAAGCTACCACACTTTCCCATTCATCGGAGAGTGATGATGAAGAAAATATACCACTTTCTGTTATACAACAGCTTTCCAGGAATAATCAAGGTAAAACTATTCAAAGAAAAGGAAGAAAAATTCATAAGTGGACGGAGAATACACTCAAATATTGTATGAACACCACTTGTGATCCTGTGCCTCCATCTCACGATGCACAGTCGGCCGAATCTCTAGCCGATTTCTTCGAACTTTTTTCCACGGGGGCGATCATGAAAAATATGGTTCACCAGACTAATTTGTATGGGTCACACAAAAACATTTTTCTATGGATGAATTGTATGTAACCTTTGGAGCTTCATTGCTCAGTGGATATGCCAAGTACCCTAAAAACGCATGTACTGGAATGCCACTCAACCTTTTTGAACTTTTCTTACGTCATCTTCACTTCAATAATAACAACAATGTTTCGACAGACAAACTTCACAAATTGAGACCACTTATTGTTAGAAAGAATCAAAATTTTCGAGAGCATGGCGGTATAGATGAGCATCTATTGTTTGACGAGAGCATGATACCGTACTATGGAAAGCATTATGCGAAGCAATATATACAAGGAAAGCCAATCAGGTTTGGTTTTAAAAATTGGGCCCTTTGTCAAAGTGGAGGGTATATGTAAGCATTCGAAATATACACTGGTAAATGTGATAATGAAAAACAATTTGGTTTGGGTGGCGATGTTGTTTTATAGCGATTATCCGATTAGCAGAACTGAAAGAGAATAAGGGTTATAAACTTTATTTCGATAACTACTTTACTGGTATTGATCTAATGTCCGATCTAGCGGACAGCAATATTTGTGCTACTGGTACTATACGCCAAATTCGTTAAGAAGGATGTCCTTCTCCAGAGAAGAATGCATGGAATAAAGAAAAAAGAGGATCCTTTCAGGTTTTATCCATTTCTGATGGTTCAATGGAAAGCCAACAAGGTGCTAACGATGTCCACCAACTTCGAAGATCAATCTATGATGACCGCTAGACGTTGGTGCAAAGAAGCCAAATCCAAACAGAATGTTCCCCAACCAAAAGTGGTATCAAATGAAAATAAATAAATGCGAGGGGTTGATAAGATGGATGGATCAGTAGCAGCGTACCAATCGAGAATGCGGAAAAGAAAATGGTACTGGCCCATTTTTAAGTATTTGTTCGATGTGAATGTGGTAAATGGCTGGATTTTGATGGAGAAACTGAGACCTGAAGATCCAAACTGAGCAAATCTTCTAACATTCAGACGTCGCATAGCCGTGAGCTTTCTGGAAAAACATGGGACTAGATCAGTCAAAAATTGCCGAAAGTTTGTCAATAATAACGATGTTAGATTCGATAATGTGGGACATTTGGTCAAATACTCTGAAAGTGTCAGGAAATGTAAGATGTGCCATAAAAATTCTAAGTTCATATGTGATGAGTGCTATATTGGCTTACACCCTGAAAACTTTTTTTCGATTTTCATAAGAAATAATGCCAAAAAATATGATGTTAATGTTATCATATTCAGTTTATTCAAATGTGTTACCAAATTCAATATTTCGTTAGTAGAAAAAATAAATGTACCTTTGAACCAAATATGCTCTTATGCATATAGACTTTTTAAACGGATCACCTTTTATTTATAAACTGGGAGAGAAAATTTAAAAATGACGACAGAACCACGTTTCAACAGTATAATTATATCCATTTAAAGAAAAAACTATAATCGAATCGAATTTTTTTTTACTAATGGGTTAAGCAGTTTTTTCCTAATTTTATTTTTGAAATTTCTTACAGGTAACAATCTGAAGGACAACGGCAATTTATCATTGTATGAGAAAGCCAAAAAATTTGGGCCATTCTGCGACCTCCCTAGGCTTGGGAGGGAATTCTAAAATCGTGGACACTCAATAACATAGAGTTCAGGAAGAGTTAGTTCATTTAGTTGTTTAAATGAGCTCTTGCAGCAATCTCTATATGCCATACCCCCCATGGTACGAGTAGCACGATTTTGTAGTCTAAAAATTCTTTGCACTACCGCAACATTTCTCCGCAAAAGTAAGGCATACCTTAATAATGATTCGCATAGTGACAAATAGGTAATTTTCAATACCTGAGGTGATACACATTACTTAAGACTCCGCAAAACAAAAATGTTTCTGCTTAATTTTCTATATAGATTTTCAAAATATAGTCACCCAGAAAGCGAACACTCCCAAACTCAACTGCCGTCATACTGAATTTTACTCTTTCCATCTTCGTCCCATTCATCGCTAATTTTTTTCCAGAAAACCACTCAAAAGCCCTCGCTGTGTCCGCTCAAGTAACTCACCCGCCTTTCCAGGGTCATCGGTTGAGATAGAAAGAGTGAAATCATAACATGCAAATACAGTACAGGTCCAATTATGGAAACTTGTGGTACTCCTACACTGATGAGCTCCTTTTTCGACTATCTGCTATTTGCATAAACACACTGGTAACGATGTGATAAAAATGAACTTATGAAGGCTATGCTACTGCCATCAAAACGATAACGCTCCAGTTTCGACACGAGAGCTTAATGAGAAACGCAGTCAAAGGCCTTCGTGAGGTCCAAAAACAGCGACAGGGAATCTTTATTCTCAATTCAAAGCATTTGATCGTATTAGAAATGAATTCAAAAATTGCATCGGTTGTGCTTTTACTTGTTCTGAAATCGTATTGCTGTTTCGAAAGAACATCATTTTGCTCAATATATTCTCCTATCTATTAATCATGATTTTTTCGGGTATTTTAGGGAAAAAGGAAACTAAAGAAATAGTAACATCCTCAGAGTTTCCTTTCTTTAAATTTCCTTGACAAACAATTCATTTGAACGCTGAGAAACATTCGGAATACCCCCATAACCTATCCGGCAGCAGACGAAAAATGAAAACTGAACTCATTCGCACTAATACTTGAGGTGCCACTACTATTTCGATGTTTTCATTTGGCATGAATTATACTCCATAATTAACCTTGCTTGTTCGATGCCAATGTGATGGCCTTATCATTAGCAGCTATTTTAGCATTTTTACATTCAAGCTTACATTCGAGCCTTGCCCTATCCCTTATACTCCTTAGATTGTCAGTTTTATATATGTCAAACATTTCCGAGATTAAATCTAAACGCGCCTTCATGTTTCTCAAAGAATCTGTGTACCAATGGTGACCAGTATTATGTCCACCAATCTTCATTGGCTTTTCCGGAAAAGAAGTTAGATGCGCACTCAGGCCCGCCGTAAGCGGGCGTGCAAGGCGTGCAATGCACGCGGGCGGCGCATTCAGGGGGGCGGCAAATCAGACAATCATCGACTAAAATTCAGACATTGTCACCTCACAATACTAAAACGATTATCCTTATAAAAATAATATGATGAACGACGCCCAAATATTTCTTTTATATCGTAGCATTACATAGCGCCATCTATTGAAAATCATGAGAACAAAGTTAATCCGTATCGTGCTCTATGCGAAATAGGAAAATCCCACAGATATCAGGGGAAATCCCCTTAAAACTATATACTCACTTCTTTGTTTGTATTTATTTAACACAAATGCGAAAGTGATGTGAGTGAACAACAAACTTCAATTATTTGGTTATAGCCCTAATGTGAGATCCGGAAACGGTCCAGGGTACTTAAAATTAATAATATTCTGTATATTTTTGTGCGAAGTGTGACTATAAAAATAATTTAGAAAATTATTTATATTATCCGTCGGCGCAAAAATCATAATTATGGCAAGTGTCTTTGTTTAATTAATCAGCATATGGGCGCATTCATATAAACAGCAGGTATTCATGTAAAATTTAAAGGTTACTCTACTGAAAAAACTTAAAGTAAAGATTTATTAAAAAATGTATTAAAATTAATACAGAGTGTAACAAAAGTAACTTAAGTAAGGAAAGGGGGACATTCCATCTAATCAATACGAACAACTTTTACTATGGGGTCAACTCTGCAGTCGCGAAAAAAAATTAGTTATTCCATTACATTTGTGTGCAGTAGGTATGAACATTTTTTTTTCGCAGTAGTATTGTGATTATTATTGTGATTTAAAGGGTATTTTTTCTGTTATACAACTTAAGAGTGAAGATTTATAAAAAAAAATATTAAAATTATACCTATACAGGGTGTAACAAAAGTAACTTAAATCCCGAAAGCGAGTCATTCTACACATAAATACGAACAACTTTTACCATAGGGTCAACGGTGAAATCGCGAAAAAAATAACTATGTATGGAAAAGCTTATTTTTTTCGCGATTTCAGGTTGTTCGCAATAATGGGTGGAATGATCGACCCCCTTTTGGGATTTAAGTTACTTTTGTACAACCGTATACTAAACTTTTTCAAAAAAATTCCAGTAACCGCAAAAAAGGAAAAAAATTTCAGGAGCTCAATTTCGACGGCAAAAACGGGAAAAAGATACAGAGAAAAAAAAACTAGCGGGATCTCTTGAGAAATTTTTTAGCAAACCAGAAAATAGGGACTCTGAATGTCAAGAGAATGTTGACGTAGATGTAGCTTCAACAAGCGCAGCTTTAAATCTAGAAGTTATGGAGGTATCTGAAGAGAAAAATGTTAGTCCTTCAGAAGGAGACTCCAGTGAAACTAAAAAAAGAGAAAGTAGTGCTAAAGAACCTGTAAACAATTTATCGTCATCAAGTTGCTGTTTAGATTGTGGTGATGATCCCGGTTCGTGGCCCGCCAGTATGACTAATGATATTGTTAATATTTTGGTTAGCCGTGGTCCCGTGCAGCTGTTTAACCACAATTTTCCTGCTAATATCGATGGAAGAAAATTTGCAAACAGTTATTACTCTAGAAATCTTCCTAATGGAGAAAAAATTAACAGAAAATGGCTTGTTTACTCTACGTCAAAAGATGCAGTCTATTGTTTTTGTTGTAAAATATTCAGTAAAACTGTAAGTAGTCTGTCAGCTCCAAGCGGTTTTTCCGATTGGCAACATCTGTCATCTACCTTAAAACGACACGAAACAAGCATTTCCCATAGCGAAAATTTAAAATGTTGGGTCCAACTAAATCATATGTTAAAAAATAAAACTACTGTAAATCAAACGCAGTTGAGACTATTTAAATCTGAAAAAAAAACAATGGTGTGATGTATTGGAAAGGATCATAGCTGTCATCAAATTTTTATCTCATCAATGTCTGGCGTTTAGGGGCTCGTCCAAAATATTATATGAGCATGATAATGGTAATTTTCTCAAAGCAATAGAAATGATAGCATCCTTTGATTCAATTATGCGGGAACATATTCACAGACTTCAAGCCTCGAAATTCGATTCAACTCGCATGACTCACTATTTAGGAGATCAGATTCAGAATGAAATCATTGATTTACTCGGTACGACCATAAAAAATTATATCCTGAACAAAGTCAGAGAATCAAAATATTTCTCTATCATATTAGATTGCACACCAGATGTAAGTCACACAGAACAAATTACAGTTATACTAAGGTATGTTGTTTTAAACAGTGAAACTAAAAATGTTACAATATGCGAAAGTTTTATTGGCATCTGTCCGATAACCAGCTCCACAGGTGGACTATTAAATTTCGTTTTAGATTTATTTTCGCAATTAAACCTTGATATTAAAAACTTACGTGGCCAAGGTTATGACAATGGTTCTAATATGCGTGTAAAACACAATGGATTACAAAAAAAAATAATGGAAATGAATAATCGTGCATTTTACGTTCCATGCTCGGCGCATAGTCTCAATTTGGTCGTTAACGATGCGGCAAATATAACGCACGACACGGTCAACTTTTTCAACTTAATTCAAGAAATTTACGTTTTCTTTTCGTTTTCTACCAAAAGGTGGTCCATAATTTGCAAGCATTTACCTGATTTAAAACTAAAGGTATTAAGTGCCACACGATGGTCTAGCAGAATCGATGCAGTCAAACCTTTACGGTATCACCTCGAAAAAATATTTGACGCTTTACTTGAAATATCAGATAACAATTCGTCGGAATGGGATTGTACAACAACTCACAAAGCACATTCGCTTGCTTTGAATATTCAAAATTATAGATTTATTTGCTTAGTTGTAATTTGGTTTGATATTTTAAACGAAATTAATGCTATTAGCAAAATGATGCAAAACCCCACAATAAATACTCTAATCTGCATAAATTTGTTAAATAAATTGATTCATAAATTCACCGAATATCGCACAGATGAGCATTTCGAAAGGGTGTTAGAAGAAGCTACCACTGTGGCTCGGGAACTTAATGTAGATGCAGATTTTCCGCCTATAGATACCGTTCGTCCACGAAGAAAACCAACTCAATTTCAGTATGAACAGAGTGATGAAGTCTTACTAGACCCTAAAATAAAATACAAGGTAGATGTTTTTTTTAGGATCCTGGACCAAACCTTAACTTCTTCAAAACGTAGATTCGATGAGTTGGAAACTTTTACCGACGTTTTTGGCTTTTTCACCAATAATAACTCGTTTAGTTACTCCAAAGATGATTTAATGAAACATTGTAAAGATTTGAATGTGAAGCTAAAAGATAGTTCAAGTAGTGACGCAGATATTGACGGTATAGATATGCTTAAAGAAATCTATGCTTTAAAGTTGCATTTAACTGAAAACCAGTCTAATGATCCACAAACCCTATTGCAATACATTTTTGCTAATGAATTAATGTCAACATTTCCGAATACAGCAATAGCGCTAAGGATACTACTTACATTGCCGGTTTCAGTTGCATCTGGTGAAAGGTCATTTTCAAAGTTAAAAATAATAAAAAACTATTTGAGATCAACTATGCACCAGCAAAGACTAAGTAATTTAGCAATAATTTCAATTGAACATGAGATTCTAAATAGACTAGACACCAAAAAATTATAGCTGATTTTGCAAACATGAAGGCAAGAAAGGTGCAGTTTCTGTAAAATAACTTAATACCTACATAATATGTATAAACTGCACCTTTCTTGCCTTCATTTTTTCATTTAATGTCGTATTAGTGTATCTATCTTGTATAAAATAACCTAATATAACATAGTTTTTCACTGTACAGCATTTTTTTTTCACATTTTTATAAACACCTAGGTTTTGTAGTTAGATAGGGGCGGCACGATAGGAATTGCACACCGGCGTTCAAACCGCTAGCGGCGGGCCTGTACGCACTGACAAAAAGCTCATGAAACCCATTGAATGCCTCACCAGCACATATGTTATAATAATTTACAAAATCCCAATCTGTATTCTCGAGAATAGGATAAAAATTATTTAAAACTTTTTGCTATATTTTATTTTTATATATATTTATGTGTGTCTATAATGTCTGACTCACCTGTGATATCCATAGTTATTTATTGGGTTCAATGATCAGAAAACAGGCAATCAATGACCTCAATCCTCTCATTCATCGGTTCAAAATCAACAAAAATGTTGTCAAGACAGTTTGTTCCTCTCTTAGGTGAAAAAATGTTTCTCTGAAAACCGTAGGTACTCAAGATGTCGCATAATTCCCCAGCATTACCCCCCGAAACGTTAAAATGGACACCACATAATACAATTTTACATGATCTAACATTATCTCCAAGTTCCTAATTGTTTCAATAAATATATATCGACATTTCCAGAAGATATCTGCAGCAGCATATAACATTTACATCAAACACATTAAGGTGAATTCCTACAACTTCACAATGGAGCTCTCTAGAGAATGAGTTAATATTATTTAATACAATAAAGTCGTCAGTTTTAGTGAAAATCGATACTCCACCATGTTTAATAAATGACCTACCATAAATTTAGGATGTTTGCCATCCTTCCAGGATGAAAGTTTTCGAAAATGCTTCGTTAATAAAATGTTCAGATAAACAAAGGACATCAGCACAATTTTCATACATGAATTCCTCTAGTAAGTTCGATTTGTCACCCACCCCTTGAATATTTAAATACATAATACCTAAACGTCTCTGATGTTTAAGATCAATTACCTTTTTTTTCAACTTTCACTTCACTTCCTCGGAGTAAATCCTCTTCCGAAAAAAATTGGAGATAAGAGTTGATTCGGGCCAAAATTCTTTCGCTCTCGTAGTCTCCAAACTTTCTTCATTAATTGTTACTTTGAAAGACAAATAAATATTAGGATACTTGGACTGAAGTTTGTCACATTCGGCCTCATGCAAATTTTGTCTGAACATTTTTGTGAAATTTTTCAATTTTGATGTATTCTTGAAACAAATAAGTGTGTTTTTCTCTGAGTAGTCTTGATACTGATATAGAGGATATACATGATGGCAATTCATACATATAATGAATGAAGGGAAGTACTGGGAGTGAAGTATAAAATGTGATTGGCAATTGAACAGAACCATTTCAGAAATAAAAAATTTTCATTGAAGAAGAGAATAAACCAAAGGTTTGAAGGGTGGGACCCTTCAACTGTTTCCAGGATAATCCGTAGCTAGACTGTTAGTCAGATTATTGGGTCCATAATGATTCTAAAACATCTATAGATCATAATCGGCATCACTTGGAAGACTATTGGCCATCGGGGCTCTCTCGGTCAAACAGAGATGGAATTTGAGGAAATATCGCAGGTTATGTATTTTTTTTTATCTCCTTAGTCCTTTTCATGACCTTGCTTGCTATGTGAAATCTTTTTTTGGATTTGTTTAGACATATAAGAAGTATGATTGTTGAAATACTTTTCTCCTGTTTTTCTTTTTCCATTGTTACAGATTCCTGTCCTAAACAACATAAACAAACAAACTATTGCTAATGCAATAGCGACATGGAAACGAGTTTTTCCTCAGGTTTTTCATATATGTATATATATATATATATATATATATATATATATATATATATATATATATATATATATATATATATATATATATTATGTTTATAAAATTGTGTAAGTTGTAGGATATAGGCATTCGCTTTGTGGTCGCAATACATTTTGAACTTGTAAAACCTGCACATAATGAAATACCAATATCATCTTGTATGAGCAGTCTCAGAGTTTCGCTAACTTGAACTGACTTGTTCAATTCGTCACTCTATAAATACGAATGTGGGACAAATACGTTTATTCGTTTCCTGAATCTTGAAAATGATGGAATGAAAATGCTTAGAAAATATTGAAAAAAATATAAACAGGTATTTTATCACACATATTGCATGAATCAGTTTGTTTGTTTTTCCTTTAACGTGCTCTGTTTCTGCCTTTCGGCTAATGACACGCCGGGGAATTCTGTCACCTCACTAACCCGCGAATTTTGCCGAACCCCTCTCGTATCGAGGGAAAGGATTTTTAATGTCCAACACATCTCTGTTAGACAGGACCGACAGCTTTACATCTCCTACAAAAGATGGACACTCAAGCGATTCCCAAAATCCGAAAAATTGCACCGACTTTGTGGGGATTGAACCCAGGTAACTCTGCGTAGGAGACGAGCATCATATCCCATACGCCACCGAGCCGGCATGAATCAAATTATTATGTTTGAGAGTGCCGGAGAAAAGTAAGTATATCATGTTTTATTAAATTTTAGTTTTGTACTCGTAGTTAGAAAAGATTGATAAATTACGCCAATCATGACTTCAGTTATTAGTAGTTTAATATTCAATCATGCAGAATTACATGGGTACTCCTCAATAATTTATTTTTGATAGTTTTAGCAATCGGGTATTATAATTACAGTGCAATATCCTTAATCCGAACTAATTGATGCGATGTGATGTTCGGATTATGGAATGTTTTCGAAAAAACCTGAAAAATTTTTTAATATACAGCTGCTGGTGTTCGTGTCTTATTTGAATAATGTAATTTTTTCCAGAGATGACTGATGCCATGTCCGAATCTAAAACGAATTGTAGACAGTACAGTGTTGATTATTCGAAATTTGGCTTCATTCCATCATTGTCGGACAAACAATTGCCTATGTGCCTTTTATGCAAAGTTTTGGGCAATGACGCTATGAAACCATCTAAGCTGCAGGATCATCTGAGAAGATGTCACCCTGATAAAACAGATAAAGATTTGAAATACTTTCAAACACTCAAAGATACACTTCAGGAGACAGAAGGACCGAATGGTCGCTTCGACGTCGCAAAGAAACAATGATGGTTTGTGGGCGTCTTACAATATCTCGCTACTTATAGCAAAATCCGGAAAACCGCATACTATCGAAGAGAAGTTAATTTTGTCAGCCTTTGAAGAGGTTTTAAAAACTGTTTAACACACACCTGCTTCTGGTATTGATGTAATGAGTTTTGCAAACGACCCATTTCTCTATACAACCGGACGAGTCAACTTTACCAGGTAATGCAGCATTATTATTGGCATATGTTCGTTTTGTTATGAATCAAGATATTTACGAGGAACTGCTCTTCGCAAGAACTTTGATATCCGGCACTTAAGTTGAATCAATATTTCAAGTTTTGAAGAATTACTTCATTAAAAAAGCAATCTTTTTATCAGAAATAATATCAGTAGCTAC
This sequence comes from Cryptolaemus montrouzieri, assembly GCA_013387265.2. Lineage (NCBI taxonomy): Eukaryota > Metazoa > Arthropoda > Insecta > Coleoptera > Coccinellidae > Cryptolaemus > Cryptolaemus montrouzieri. Next base: position 35,177,562 of record JABFTP020000185.1, on the reverse strand, counting down.
AGATGGAGCTCCTGCCATGGTTGGACGTTATCGTGGATTTATAAGCTATTTAAAATGAAATGTGTCAGGGGTGTCAGCAATACATTGCTTGATCCATCGACAACATTTAGTTGCGAAAAATTTGAGTGTTAGATTGCATGAATCTTTTCAATTAGTCATTGATGCAGTAAACCGAATCCGAGGCAACGCGTTGAATACGTGGTTATTTGCAGAGTTGTGTGAAGAAAATTACTCCTTCACACTGAAGTTCGCTGGCTGGCTTATGTTTGACAAGATTTTTTGCAGTTTCTGAGACTATTTTAGAATTTTTGTAAGGTACTGGAGGTAAATATGGGCCTCTTATTTTACACTCAGTTTACATAAATATTTTTGCGTTGAATATAATATTTTAATACGGTAGTGAAAACTTATATAATACATTATGTTATTCCTTTATTAATTATTTCGTAAGGGTAACTTAATTTAGAAAAATTAATACATTAGTAAAGTCTTCTTTCGCCCATATTATCCTCACAGTGTTTTTATGGGCCACCTAAAACATTACCCAGAATTGATAAAGAACTTTATTAAACACAACATATTAATACAAAACTAAAAAATTATATTTGAATAAAATCTATTAGTAAAATAATTAATTTTATAACATTCAACGAAAAAAAAATCCTAAATATTGCGCATAAAAAAAGTTCAACAACACTCAAAATTTTCTGTATCATCCTCTTCTAAACCAACGCACTCCTCATGGTACCAAGTATTGCTGTTAACACACATCCTCATATCTTTTTGGTCATCAAATTGACAAGCAACACAAAACCAAGATTCAGTAGCCGCCTGTTTTTTGGCACTTTGTTTAGAAGTTGAGGGGTATGGAGAGATCGGAGACGAGTGACTTTTTACAGAGTTAAATAGGTCCTTTGTCACCTGCTGAGCTTTGTAATTTAATGCTTTTTTGCGAATTGCAACTGTTTTAGTTGGGTTAAGAGGAGTCGGCAACATTTCTTTAAACGACGTATTTAATACATTTTTGTCTATGTCAGGAGACAGATGATTAGAATTTTTTTTTGTCCTGTGTGCTATAACAGCCAATGTCATATTATCTTCATCCGACGATAAATGAGTATCATAATCTGGTAACACCTGATCCTGAGTATTAGGTGTAGGACTGTTGCTTAATATGCTTCTTTTCATATCCCTTTGCGATGGCAATGAAGGCGCAAAGGCAGACTCATGAATTGCTTCTGAATTTAAAGGAAATAATCCTGTCGCTTTAAATCCATTTATGATATTATCTGGAGTCATACATTTAGGCCAAACTCGGGACAAAATAATATTAAATCTAGCCTTATTTAGTGATCTTTGTGGATAAGCGTCCCAGTAACGCAAAAGTTCATTGTCCCAATGAGCTTCAAACGACCGAAAAACAGTTTTGTCCAGTGGTTGAAGCTCATGGGTTGTATTTGATGGTAGGCAAAATAGAGTAATGCCAAGATTAACCGCCTTTTCCGCAATGGTAAAATCCAAGTGGCTTGAGGCCCCATCAAATACAAGCAGCGTTGGACCATTGTTACATTTATATTTAGAAAAATGCTCTAAGAAGGCAATAAAGAGCTCTGTGGTCATACTTCCTTTGGGAGCCATTTTACCAATGCTCCATGTGGTAGATTGTCAAGAAACTCACTTTTAAGTCGCTTACCTTTGAATAGAACCATCGGTGGGATTGAGTTACCAATTGCATTACAGCAAGCCACTACTGTAACATTCTCTGCATGCTCTGGCGCTACCAAATGAACTCTTTTCTCTCCTTTTGCAGCGAGAACACGTTGTTGGTGGTGAATAGTAAGTCGGCATCCCTTCTCATCCATATTGTATATGTTTTGAGGTTTGTTTGTAAGATGCAAAGTCCTCATAAGCTCTGAGGTCTTCATAAAATAATCCGATACAATTGTCTTGTTAAGTTTTTGCGCACGAGCGGGGTTCATAGCCTGCTCTCTTTTTGTTGACAAGTCTGGATTTCGTTTAATAAATAGCTTTAACCAGTCTTTACCCGCAATCTCTTTTCTGCATTAAATTTGTTGGGAATGTTGTTGACTTTACAATATTTGAACATTTGACGACGGACTAACTTTGGTGTAAGAGGTAAACCAACTTCGCAATACCGTTTTATTCGCTGAACAAAATCCCTTTCTTGCTGTACACTGAGAATGCTTTGGCGACCAAGTCGTTTTTCTGACAAACCATTGTCCAAATATCGTTTAACAGTTCGTCTAGGCACTTTAAATTCCATACTAGCAGCTCTTTGGCTTTGCCCCTCATTTATTGCCTTAAGGGCATTTTCGAGTTGAATTTGACTCCATTGCTTTCGCGGCCCCATCTGTAATAACAATTAAAAAAATAATTTTGATTTTATCGAATTATCTCCAAAGAAACTGAAGTCGGGCTATATGCGCCGCGGTGTATATAACCCGCCTTAAACATGGCCCATATTGCCCGAATTGACTACGTACCGAATTTATATAAGAAAAAAAGATAACTTTTTACAAAAAACGTTATAAAGTTCATCAAAAAATGGTCTATACTACACAACTTACCTTTGCGTTATTAAAAATCAAAATCTTTTATTTTCAACACTGAATTTAATTCGTAAACAAAGAAGAAAACTTATAAATATGTCTAGCCTCACGGTCAGTTGAACATAACCTAATTTACTTTAAACATATTTTAGTTAGAGGGCGCGATTCAACCAAATCTTAACTCATCGACTTGAAAGCAATTGTACACCGTTGCCACAATGTGTAAGAAAGTGTCATTTTAGTATTGTGAACATTGATCCATATTACCCTCCGGCCCATATTTACCTCCAGTATCTTATACTAAAAATATAGTTTTGAAAGAAAATTTAATGAAGTGGAAAATAGACATCGCCTATTTAACAGATTTGTTTACAAAATTTAATATGGTTAATTTGCAGTTACAAGAAGACAGTTCAAATTCGATTAAAACGAAGTCCATCTTATCAGCGTTTCTTGCCAGAGTTAAGCTAATGAAGAAAAATATTGGACGGGGCGAATTTTCTGAATTCCCTAGTTTGTCACAGACAAACTGCCAGGAAGAAGACGTCCCAACCTACGTTCAACATTTAAATGCCCTTTATTCAGATTTTGTTTGGAACTAGGTTTGAGGATGTTTCGACCATGGCAACACCACCGTGGATAATTAATCCATATGGTGACATAGAAGAAACGAATATCATAATACAATAGGAACTGACTGAACTAAGTACAAACGAAGAACTTAAGATTCAGTTTGAAAACGGATATCAGCAATTCTGGCTGCAAAACAACATACCCGTTACTCATCCCGTATTATGGAATATAGCGAGGAAAGTTTTAATCTCCTTTCCATCGTAATACCTAGTGGAAAGGGGGTTCAGCGCTGTTACCAATCTCCTAACGAAAAAAAGGTACAGACTGGACATCATTAGCCTAGGGGATTTAGGTTCAACACTTACAAAATTGACGCCACATGTTGATAATTTATTATTAAAGCATCATGTGCATCCTTCTCACTAAAAATATTTACTTATTGCTTAGTCTATTTTATGTTACGTATATTTTATATAACAGATACAAGAATTTATTTTGACAAGTTTTAATTGAAATTCAGTCAATAAATGTATGAATTAACATGCATTTTTACATGAAGTTTTTACACTAAACTTCAGTGCACTTAGAAATTTACATGCATTTTTATGCAATATGAGGTAAATAGGGGATCTACCTTAACCCGTGAAACATGGCAAGGGGTCTACGACACAAAAACATGTTTTGAGAACCTATGGACTAAAGCATAGTCCAGGAAGTTATTTGATCAATGTGTATAATTATTCTCGAATATATCATCATTTGATATAATATTGAATTCAGTCAACACGAAAATTTAGTCGAAAAAATGTAAACAGGAAAACGACGGAACCAGCAAATTGGCATACATAATATATTTGGCTAAATTCTTTTGATCTCTTCACCCCATTAACTTTTACTCCTGTTCATACGAGATCAAAGTTACAATCGTGAAAATGAAAGTTGGAAAGTGCTTTTCGATTAATATGAAAGTGATTTTTCCTTATGCTTTCCTGACATAGTAAACACGAATGCATTTGCCATGTTAACGAATGAAAGTTATTTCTTCGAGTTGTTTGCCCTTCTCAAATACGTGCTACGTTCTCTTTCAACAAGCGATGTTGTTGCGTACAAACAACGTTCCCACATAATGTTTATGAAGCTTATTCTAATTTCTATCAACAACAGAATTCCTTGAACGGAGTTACACATGGCAATGGTGCTGCTGGTTTGAATAAATTTTGAATTTGCGGAAACTTGGTAGTCCATTCTTATAGAAGATAATCCTTTGAGACAGCATGTTGCAGATGGAAGATTAGTGAGGATAATTATTAACTCATAAAACAAACTAATACATTCTGTCGAAAATGTACCAGGAATTGATCATTCAAAAATCAGCTTAAAACGATTGTCGGTGACTAGTTGAAATTCTCTGTCGGGGCAGTTGCGAAAATCAGCTAACAGTGTAGTTCTCCATCGTCTTCTAGATGCACATCATATCACAATATTCAATTTAACGCTACATACATCGCTATGCAGGGAAGAATATTCAACCTTCCGTAGAGTGTAGAATATCCTACATTGCAAGTTCTCTGATCTACTCATTATTTATTCATTTTATTTTAATTTCCATCTTAGCAGGCTATGTCTGTCATGCTACAGTTGTGGCTGCTCACATTGAATGTGTGTGTTCACACGCTTCTTGAAGAGGTCCCAATTGTACATAATCGGAAAAATATTTGATGGAGGTGAGTTCAACAGCACACTTGTCTTGCAAACAAAATGATTTCTATAGATAGAGGTACTTGGTTTTGTTGGTAGACCGTCTGCTTATGATAGTTTTCTGCAAACCTAGTATATCTTCGGAACTGCATTTTTCCCGGAACCAAGCCTTTCAGTGATCACTGGCCTGCCGGTTTTGAATGAGAGGCTGGAGTTCACATGTGATCGATGAGGCCCCCTGATTTCTTTTGAATACAATGCAATTGATGTAACTAATATTTCGGTGTTGAATCCCACACATGGGAATATTTTTCCAGATCAGGCCACACCATTGCTTTGTATAGAAGCCTCAACTGTGATGGAGTGAAGTACTGCTTAGCGATGAACGGAAAATCACTGGTTGATGAATACTAAGGGGATTGTGGACTTCGAATTTCAACTAAGAAGTGGTTTACACATTTTCGGATAGGTCGTATCAGCACAAGTCACGCCGAACGTTCAGGTCACCCAAAAGAGTTCGTCACCAGAAATTATCGAAAGAATCATAAGAAGTGCATGAAGTTGTCAAGGCTGTAAGCATCTCAACTAAGCGGGCACTTCTTAGACCTCTTCAGAAATCATCACAGAACAGGAATTAAAACAGTGGTTTTCTCCGGGTTTAACCAAAGAATGTTGTCTATTGGCCAATAGAATCGCAGTGTCGTCTTCAAAGAGTAAACTGATCACTGTCGAATATGATTAAGATAGATTTGATATTGATTTCATCGCATTCTGAAAAGAAAAACGGTTGTCTCATCAAGACAATGTACGGGTTCACACTTGTTTAGTCACTATCTTGCTGATGAATAAGTGTTATATCACATTAGTGGTAATTAGAAATCTACAGGATGTAGATCTCTATTGGCATTCTTATTTTCGTGTTCTTATTCTGCAAAAAGTTTAAAACCTTGGTTAAAATATTCTTCGAAAATTGTAGAAGAGAGTAAAGGGCTTGAAATTTACCTACGATTCTTAAAATCAAAATTTATTTTTGGAATCGTTGTTTTCATACTTGGCATCAGAACTTGATTGACTTCTGAATATCCAGATATTCTTCTGTGTCATCTATATATGCACAAAAGCTAATTATTGTGAGTTTCTTCTTTTCGTAACTCATAGTTACTGTTTCTCAGGAAATTCCTCATTGATTTGAAGTTGAAAGTTTCTCTGTTGTAGGTTTCTGAGTGGGAAACATGATATTCAAATATGTAGAAGTTGCATACGAAGTTTCATTTTGTACAACCACAACCTTCAATCCAAGATTCATGAAAGTCACAGGCTAATGTGAATCATATTTTGGAGAAAATTCAACTAATTCTTGGAGAATGTTATGCAATTTGACAATTTTTGTTATAGGTAGTTGTATTATAGGTATTTTATAAAACTGTGTAAAATGAGTATGTTCATCACGTAATATGGAAATATGAAGTTGTTTCAATGAAATTTCTTCCTTATATTTTAATTTCATATTATATTATAAAGTTTTACAAGAAAATTAATTGAAAAGAAGTTAAATTGAAGAATAGAAATTTCAATTATGAGAGCAAGTTTACAAGAAGCTGACTGCTCGAAACCAACTGCCAACTCGACAGTTAAGGACATCTAGGAAATTTACAAATACAAGAAACAGTTTAACTGAAACTGATATATAGTTAACATTATTGTATTCTATTCGAGGGTCCATAATGTAATTTACAAATTTGTGTATCTCATTTCTGCTTTCCACAAGAACACTTCAATTCAGAAGCTGTTTGTTTTTTCTGGTGAGCAGATTGTGTGAATTTTGGTCAATTTGAATTTATACAAAATAGTTACGCATAGGGCAATCACATAAGGTGAAATTTCTATGTATTTAATAGTGTTCCTTTATTTGATTCCTAATTTCTCCCTTTTGTCTTTTGGATACTCGCAAGAAATTTTAATTTGAGAAGAACTTTTATTTTCTATTTCATTAAAATACTTGAGAAGTAGTTCTTCGATCTAGCTGTTTCAAGCTCATATTTGTAGTTCATTGAAATTCATGAGTCTTATTCGATTCCTAACCCATCTAATTCGAATCAGAACTAATAAGTTAACATTAAAATTTGAAACTATAGATCTGCATTTATCGATCTTCCTGAAGTATATGTATAATACTTTTGGAAATAAAAATTCGTGATATTGTGAATCAATATTAGAGTTGTCTATTTCATAAATATACCCGAGGAGTAATTCTTTCATCTTGCTGTTTTGAGTCCATATTTGTTGCTAACTTCGATTTGAAAAATTATAATTCATGAATTTCATTCGATTCTCATCCGATCTTATTCGAATCACAACAGTTGAGTACAAATTAGAAATTTGAAACTATAGATCAGTAGATATCGATGTTTCTGAAATATATATTTTTAACTAAAATTTGGGATATTGTAAATTAGTATTGGAGTTCTTGATGATTCAATTTGTATGCCTAAAGGGTGATTGAACAATTTGTTTTTTGAATCAATGTTGAAATGTTTTAATTTAATTTTATGTCTGCTCAACTGGAGAAAGTTGAGATTTTCAAATTGACTGTATCTCATTGAATTGGGATAGTAGTCAATAGTATTGAAATTTGTGTGGTTGATGAGTCAGTGTCAATAAAACAATACTGGAAGCTACGTGGATGACTGAAGTAATATATGAGAGAGTTCCAGGTAACATAAAGAACTATTAAGTATAAATCTGAGTGAATATAATGAGGCATTCAGTATATATAGAGTTGGATATGAAAAGGAGTTCAGTACTTTTGAGGTTTAGTATATTAGGCGTATAGTATATAAAGCGTTCAGTATATTAGACGTTTAGTATATTAACTGTTTAGATATAAAAGGCGATCTTAATGGGCTCACTAGCTTACTTCATTTCATGTTCGATGGCAGAGTACCTTCATCAGGTACAAAATGAAAGCTAAGGTACGTAACAACGATTTATATACGATCTACAATATTTGATTGAAAGTGAGTAAACCTTAGTCAGTTAACAAAACGATTATTGACTAAGCTGGAAACAAATTGAATAAAGGGTAATTGTTTATCAAAATTTACCTGTTCATTCAACAATATAGGAAACTTGGATTGATTCGAAATAATTTCAAAATACTGATATCAAGTTGTTTAGATGAATGTAAGATTTTTCAGATTTGGTTAAAACTCTGTTTTCCTCAATTAAATTGTTCGTGTAATAAGATTTTGTTATTTTATTGATGAAAATACGATAAAGTTCATTGAATCTAATATGGAAATTTCTGCAGGTTATATACCAGATTTCTTTCAGAAATCTGAAGTATACTAATTTAGCTGCAGTAGTTGTAGTAAGATGTATATTGGTAGAACCAAAAGAAATTTCAATATTTGAGTCAATAAATATTATTATTAGAGGTTTCATCAATGAAAAGTTCTTATCACGGTAACCATTCAACTGAAAATAAATTCAAAATTTCCAAATCTTACATTCATCTAATGGAAAACTAGATGTTTATTTTGAAATTCCTTGAAATCAACATATGAATGAATGAACAGGAAGATTTGACAATAATTTCCCTTTGATTGATATGTTTCCGGTTGTGTCATTTAGATAATACACGCAAAGATTGTCGCATCACCATACTTTTACGACAATACTATATAAAATTTTAGGTTGATCATTCAAGAGTCGCTTGGTCATTTTTCGAAGTGTAAAATAAGAAGATATCATTCAAAAGAGATAAATTCATAATGGAAAATATCAACAATTTTCGAGATAATGAAGAATTGAAAAATTCAAACATTCGCGAAGAGACCAATTAACTAGCATGGAATGTTTACTAATCATTTTCAAAATCGATTGTTTCATCCCCCTAAGTACTTCCAAGATACATCTCGGAAGCTCCTCAAACAAATTTTGGATGTACTCTTGAGTCATTGAGTTCCAAATTTTAGGAAGCAAATTTCCTAGTTGTTGAAGTGTTCTACAAGGCATCCTACGTTGCTGCATTTGCTACCACATGTTGTTTCAAACATATTCTATGGGATTCAAGTCGGGAGTTCTCGCTGGCCATCTTAAAATATCAATTTCGGCATCTTGCAGAAATTCTGTAACTACTCTAGCTGCATGAGGATGAGCATTACCATGCATATAAATGACGTTTCCGCCAATCAATGGGCCAAAGTGTACAACATGGGGTTCTAAGATATCTGCGATGTATCTGGCCGCTGTCATTCTTCCATTATTCCATAGGACTAACTCAGTTTGACCAAGGAAAGAAATGCCTCCCCACCCTTTACTGAGCCCCCTCTGAAGTTTTCGGTTTGCCGGATATTGCATTGCTGATACCGTTCCCCAGGTCGTCTGTATACAGGCATGCGTCTAACATTTGATACTAGACAGAACCTGGACTCGTCGGAAAAGAGAACCATTCGACCATTTTGGAATACCCCAATTTGCATGTTCCCTCACAAACTGAAGTCTTGCAGCTCGATGCTCTCAGGTGAGACGCGGGCCGGTAGAAGCCATCCTCGGTCTGAGCCTGTCCCTAACAGTTTGCAATAAAATATGCACATTTCTGGAAAAAGCAAGTTCATTTTGTAGCATTCAAGCAGTACAGTGTCGAACTCTTAGTACAGTTAAACGAAACAATCGATCATTAACTGGTGTTGGTATCCGATTCCTTCTCTGTCCGGTCCTTCTTCCATATTCCCCTGTTTCGTGCTACCGATTAATTCCCCTTGAAATAGTGCTTTGGTTAACATTCAACAAGTTAGCCACGTAACGTTGGCTTCGCCGCTCTTCTAGAAGTGTTACAATTCTTACCACTTTATGATCACCCAAATAGCGTACAGGACGTTCAGCAGCCATTACAATAAATTCAAAGGTTCGAAAATCAACATGAAACACAAAAAACTTGCATTAATTTAGCAAGAAAATTGAAGAGAAATTGAATGAATACTGATAATCAAATAAACTCATTCTTGTTTCAGACGTGTTTTAGATCATATGGAAACAAATGTTACTACATAGATAAGATTTTTTATCCCTCATATGTGCAAAAACATATGATGACAAAGAAACTGCGATCGAGCTGCTTAATCGATTGTGAAATTCAGAATACCAGGTGATGCGACAATTTTTGTAGTGTGTGGAGTTCAGTGACTTGTCTGAGAAAGTTTTACTCACTTGTGATTCAATGTTGTGGGTTATATTCAAATTGTTGTATCTTACTATAGTTTTCATTTTGTATCTGTCCGATGAAGATGCTGTGTCGTCGAAATGACCTACAAATATGGTAAATAACACGCAATCAAATTTTATTTTATTTATCATTTCACATTATACCAATTGGAAAATACATTAAAAAGAGTATGATACACTCTATGAATATATTTTCTTTAAAGATATCTGATGGGATGTGTTTATTTATTTTGCCTCTAAGATTTTGTCATTTAAAAATACTTTTTTGCTGTCCTAGGAACGAGCCTCATTTATTACTGCTGATGACTCGTCACAATTTGAATGAAAACGGACTGGATATGATATCCAACTGGTATCCAAACCATATCAGAACAATAACCAACTCCTGCATTATAATTATAATATTATTATTACCTTTTAGAAATAGTCCGGAAAGTTTTGGAAGGGTTCGCTATTCTTAGAAGTAGATGTGAATCATACATTTTCTTCACTTTGACTATTAGTGGAGGAATGAAACTAGGATTAGTCAATGGACACATAACCAAAAAAAATTAATAATTCTCACGTACTTCATATAAATATCGCATTTTATTGTTCGATAAGTTATTCCACCGATTCCGATCATAAAAGCCAAGTTTATTATAGAATATCAAAACCAGATCTCGGTGAAATATATATTGAGTTGTCAAAGTGAGTAATTTGAATTTTTTTCAAAGAGATAGCAGTTGAAAGTGGAAAAACCCAAGATCGACGTGTAGGTAAGTAGAAAATAGCATGTCTCTCGAGGTGACTCGAACCTTTGATATTCTGAATAGAGACTGATTCCTCCCTTGGCGCCAAGATGAGAGAAAATGAAAAGTTTATGTTTCGTTTGATCTAAGAGTATAAGTGGGATAGAGAATGTTACATGGAAAATTCAGTAGTAGGAAAATATTTTTATCAAGACTAGTAGGAAGAAATAGCAGAGTATGGGAATGTACTGGTTTCAGTTGTTTCTTCTAGTGACATGATTTATCTAGCTTGATTCTGAAGATTTGGTTTCTCAATTCATCGAACAGTTTGTGAATTAAAAATCTCCTAATTGTAATATATTCTAAGAGTCAGTATTTCAATTACACAGGTTGTTTCTTAAGTACGTGGACCTATTTTTCAGCTAAAATGAGGAAAATTTGGCGAATTACGTTTTTACTTAGGAATCGAGAATGGCTGCTCAAAGTGAAGATATACTTTTATAGGAAAATCTTGAAATTCGATAGATATCCTCAGTTGAATGAATACAACTATGTCTAATGATAAATAAAATGAAACTTGATTTACCCTTATTTACTATATTTGTAACGCGTTTCGACAACACATAACCGTCATCAGACATATACAAAATGAAAACTAAATTAAAATACAAAATCGATATACAACCTAAAAATATGAATCAAAAGTGAGTAAAACGACGTTCTCAATTTAATTTTATTATGTTTGATGTATTTGGATAAAATATTATTGGTGCGGAATCATACACACAGGGTCTTTAAAGAAATTAGGACAATATTTGAGGAGGTAACTGAATTAATTTCATAAAAAATGTTCATATAAAAATAGGTCCGCAAACACTTCGTTACCGATTTACAGGGTGATAAAGTTTAATCGAAAAATGGAGTGTCATTAGCCGAAAGGCAGAAATAGGGCACGTTAAAGGAAAAACAAACAAACATTGATAATACCTGTTCTGTGCTCTGTCATAGATTTATTCAAAAATGATTAACCTCAATGTCATTTTTGGGTGTTTCTGTTTTTCGTTAGTTTTGAAACTATTGAATTTGAATTTCAAATCAGCTATCTTCAATCGTTATACGAATGCTGAGAACACCGACATGCACTTCATGTATGGACGTGCTGAAGGAAATGTATAAGATGCCCGGCGGTTGGACATTGAAAGATTTTCAAACCGTATTGCTCCCGATAGAAAGACTTTCGAGAGCATTCATCGACGCTTATATGAAAAAAGGCACATTGAAACCATATGAAGAAACAGGAAGGGCAATGGAAGTAGGAATGGTAGAGCTGGAAAATGAGGTTATTGCAATAATTCGAGACGTTCCTGGTACCTCTTCTCGAAAAATGACTGACGCCTTAGATGTCAGCAATGGAACTATTTGCCGAATTCTTCCTGAAATTTTGTTGTATCTATTCCACCTACAGCATGTACAAGCACTTCTTCTTATCGATTTTCCTGCCCGTATTTCGTAGTGTCAATGGTTTTTGCGTGAGTTAATTAAATTCCTCAATTACTTACGCTGATTTTGTTTACTGATAAAGCAAGTTCTTCAGGAAATTCCATAAGGAATGTACATAATAACCATATCAGTTTTCGTTGAACGTTTCGATTGGCATTTATACCAGGGAGACTTACGGGAGATGTGTACTTCCACTTTTTGGAATAATCGCTTCAAGAATATTAGGAAGATGTAACAGATGTTTATGGACGATGCCGCACCTGCCATTTTAATCAGCTTGACCGTGACTTCCTATTTTAAGAGTATGGAAATCGATGCATTGTTCGAAGTGGACAGCAATTTTGACCTGCACGGTCCCCAGACTTAAACCCCCTCGATTTCTACCTATGGTGTCATATGTGGTCTTTCCTTTACACAACCCTCGTGGCAAATGTTGAGGACTCAAGAAATAGAATCATATTTGGGTGCAACACGAGAAAAACAGATCCTGGTGTTTTGTAAAGAGTTGGCCAATCAATAAGGAATCTTATATCTGAGCTGGAGAAGGTCACTTTGAACAGCTTTTATAATTCAGCACGTGCTATTAGTGATACAGTCTTTATTTTCCCTTGAATTTAAACTTTTGATTTTCAAACATAGGAAGTTTAATGATAGGATAAATACATTATGTTGGTTCTTTTAATCTAAAACTACGTGTAGTATAATGGAATGTAAGCATATTCTTTTCTTAATCTCTTCAACATTTTTTCACACAAAAACTTGGCGCCGTACAAAAAATGTTATGGGAGCTTTTTTCTTGAAGAATAACTGGCAAATTCAAAAAATATTTTTCGGTGTTCACAAAATCAGAAGCGTGCTAGTTTTTTTCTTTGAAAATAACCTGCTTTGTGCCTTAACTGGTAGGTCCAAAATATTGTTTCGTTCTAAAAATTATGCGTCTTTGGAACTTTTCGATATCCCCAAAATTTCACCTCAATATCTCAAGCGGGTTACGAGAAATTCAAGTTTAACTGCACATTCGGATCTCCAGGGGGGACTGCCTCGAGGGGTTCATCATGGGGGTAAGTTGAGCACTCCTTCGGCAAATTCACTAATTCATTCACGTTCTAGAAAAGAAAGAGAACTCTTGATAGACTTCTGCAATATCAGAGAACTGGGACACAAGAACGTGAATGACAATGCAGTCCACCAGCATCTGCAAAACGCACAACCCCATGTACTGGCCCTAACCGAAACCCAAATAAGTCAAAGAATCGACACAACTTATTAACGTTTTAATTGGTATGAGTTACATATGAGATTTAGGTTTAAAAGGGTCTCTGTGTTTTTGGCAGATCGGATGTTGCTTGCCAGAGAGAAGACACGATGGAGGACGACGCTTTCGACCTTGCGTGGTTTAAAATCTGTTTGCAGGATAAAACTCTGTTTTAATGCTGTCTAAATCGTTCGATAAACGATATTAACTTCCCTAGACTGTTTCAGTATCTAGGTTAGATGGATTTGATTTAGACTCATCATTCGGCATTTGAGGTCATTGTACTGGGTGACTTCAACGTTCACAACATCAACTGGCTCCGCCACTCCAATAGGACAGATGAAGTGGGAAGACAGGCCCAAACTTTTGCAATCAGCCATAATCTAACGCAGCAAGTCGATGAACCGACAAGAATACCTGATCACCCAACCGACTTCCCGAACACCTTGGATCCCTGTTTTGATTTCAGGTCCAGATAATTTTGGAATAGAGGTCTCAACACCGCTATGCAATTTAGACCGCAACCTTATATCTGCTACTGGAACCATTTTGCTGGAGCTTAACCAAGAACTTAAACCACCCATGCAGGAATGGATCTCTTCATCCCTCAATCAATGAAAAGAACAACAGCACAAAAGCCATGTATCAACAAAGACTGTGAAAGAGCCTCGACAGCCAAGAGCAGAGCTTACAAGTCATGGAAAATAAATCCAACAAAGGGAATAAGAACAACCTTCGTACGAATACGGAACGAATGCAAACTAACAACTTCAAGAGCAAAGGCCAATTTCAACGAAGAGGTAACTAATAAATTCCTTGAACAGTACTAGACAATTCTGATTTATGGCGAAGACTCTCAGTGCCAATTTCTGCATATCTGCGTTTCCGCCACTTGTTAGAGAAGACGGAAGTACAGCATCATCTACGAAAGAGAAAGGCGATCTCTTTGCTCTCTTGTTCTCAAAGAATTCTGTGCTAGATTCATCTAACGCAATACCACCGAAGATTTTACCTAGAAATTCTTCCATGGCAGAAAGAAGGTTCCTAGTCCACACTGTGAGACGGGCTCTCGAGCAGCTGAACTGCAAAAAGACAAAATACGGCCAATCGTCCTGAGAAAGTGTGCTCCCGAACTGGCACTTCCTCTTCTTCTTCTTCCCATTATTGTCTGATGAAATATAAATCCAAAAGGTGAAGCCATCAATTTCCACTTTCAAGTTTTCAGGTAGTTTTTCCACGTCTTTAGGATGGATGAAGACCTGATGCCGGAAACTTTTAACGTGACCCAGGCACATATCTTCATCACTGAGTCCAGCTTTCATAGATGTGACCGTTGAGGTTCTTCTGATACCAAGTTTGTCTAAACTACCTTCAATGACTTTGTTAGGTACAGGAAACACCTTTGACAGTACAATTCTCTTATTTCTGGCTAGCCACGGTCTTATCGAGAGGGACTGGCCTTGAACTGTGATTTATCTATCCATTATAAGATCTACACTCTATTTCGAATCTAGGAACATACAAATTCTAGAATTTGAAGTTCTAGAGATCCACCCTACTAGTTACATCAAGTATTTTATCGATTGCCAACATGTATTCACGAACTTGAGCACCATCTATAGAATCAATGATGATTCCTTGTTCCCTTTTCGGATACTTAGACCGCTGAGCAGCCTTAGCATAATTTTTTGCGTTCACTTGACTTTGCACTTTAGTGTTTTGAGACCGCTTATGAGTCCCTGGTGGAGCCATTTCGGCAAGAGACTCGACTCACCAGGGTTTTATGAGTCAGATTTCAGGATACAACCGATCACAGGTATTAATTTGAGATTATTGAACTACGTCTGATATTTTCTAACGTTTAGATTATCCTAACATATTTTTATCCATTGTATTTTGTGAAACTTACGACGTATTTTTCTTTAATTGTTTAATTATTTGATGAAAATGTTCCACCAGGTGCCAGACTTCCATGTCAATTATTATTCTAACGTAATAACCATGTCTTAGATCGCTGATATTTGTTTCTATAATGAAAATTAGTAGCAACTAATAAAACAAATTCTTTCGAATTCGCATGCCTCTTTGAAAATTTCTTTGTAAATTATTTTTTTCTCTATTTTCATTATAAGTAGAAGTTAGAATTTAGTTTATATTAAAGGCCAATCCTTTCAATTGAAATACCCGATTAAACTTGTAGCACTGTCGCAACTGAAAGCTTTTTTATTTATACTTTCATTTTTCCTTTCAGATTTCTTGATTCTTCTAAATAAGTTATCCGATTTTTAATTCAATATAATTTCTGTTCATTCGAATGATTTAATCAGAAAGCTCCGGTCGATCTAGGTCGTAAACAATTTCAAAGACCCGAACAGGATTACCGCTTCTTTGAAACGAGCGATTTTTCAGTGACAGAAATACAATATGCCGAAGTTTTCCCGTAGCAAAAGGAAGCGGCTGCATGGAGATTTCCGTCGCGAGTTTATTAAAATGACGACCTACAGAGGACGGAAGATAAAAGGGATCTCTTGTTTATCATAGAGACGACAGAAAAATTCATGAAAGCTTCCCATATTTAAGATATCTGCAAAATACCAGCTCAGGAATATCTGGTTTTATGTGGATTGCTGCGTCATATCCAGTGTACCTTTCCTGTATGTGGCGAATGATCATAATCTCTATAACTGTTTACGCTCTCTTTATTTCCTTAATACCGGCTTTTATACCAGTCGCTGAAAACGTCCTCTCCACATTTTCAAGTTGTCTGCGTAGATTTATTTTGCATTTGGATTTCCATCTGCCACAACCTTAACTTTTTCCTATTGAAGATTGAAGTATTTATTTCGAGGAAGTGGAGTTTCATTTTCCCCCCTAGAAATTGTGGATTTGGAATGAGTTCAGTTTGCTTTATATTTGAACAAGCGTTCGTGTGATGGAAGTGGAAGAGGAAGATTCCAGTATTCCATGGAGCTTTATTGGATAAGGTAGAGTGGAAAAATATTCAAGAATTGTCATCTTAATGAATTCATAGAATAATAAAATATGAGGCTTTCAAAGCATATTATTTCATATTATCTTATATATTGAAGAAGAGAAGATTCATAAAATTCCTGTATTTCCAAGATCATGAAAGATATTTACTTACTGTTATCTGAAATAACGAATTCAAAACCCCCTACTTAATTCAAATTCTATTTTTACTGGTGGAGTTTCATTTCATTCTGACTTATTTTGATTTATCTGACTTTTTATGACTCGCTTATGCGAGGCATTTCTTTAGTGTGCAAAATGATAGACTAGCGGTGGCGGCTTTCACCTTTTCTTGGCTAAGCAGGTATTGATAGTGTTGCCAAACGAGCGCTTAAATAGATTATTGTACTCTATATCTTGTAGGCGTACTCTACAATATATAACACTAATAAAATACGCTGAAATACTCTATTAATGTTATAAATTATAGTATAGGCTTACATCAGGGGTGCTGAAACGTTCGATCGCGATCGACCAGTCGATCGTGAGTACTTTTTTAGTAGATCTCGAGAAGAAAAATTTTTAATATGTAGGTAACTAAACTACAAAAATTTATTACGTAATAAAATATCACTCGGCTAGTGGCAAAAGGCGTTTTTTCTCTTCCGCTTTTCTAGAAATTTCGGTAGCCGCGTTTGACAGGAACATTAGAGACTTTCATTCAGGCCGATATAAATGTTGCGCCTGCAGCAATTGGAGTCATTCTGAATTGTAACTTGAAGGCAATACTTCGTCGATACAAAGTTTATTATTAAATAGTACAAAATGCGTGCAGCCAAGCAATCTGAAACGTATCATTACAATAACTATTTGAGGGAAGAATTTTTCTTTTGTATGGTGAAGAATAAGTGCATTTGTCTCATTTGTGGTGCGTCAGTTGAAATATCTAAGCGTGGTAACTTAGAGAGGCATCATAAAACAGTTCATAAAAACTATGAAAAAGACATTACACCTCAGAGTGAATTAAGAAAACGAAAAGTACGTGATTTAATATCTTGTTTGAAAATTAGACAAACCTTGTTCACAAGACCAGCCAAACATTCAAAAGCTGCTACGATGGCGTCATTTAAAATAACTCATATTGGCGAAACACAAGAAACCATTCGAAGATGGATCGGATGGTATTCAATGACATGTTATATTCCTCTGAAGGGGAAAACCCTAGGCGAAGATATATATGACGTTTCCTTCAATTTTTTAAAAAACTACAAGCAACCAATATCTAAATTAGTATGCAATACAACAGATGGAGCACCAGCAATGACTGAAAACAAAAACGGTTATGTGGCATTGTGTCGACCTAATGAAGATTTCCTCTCATTTTTTTCATTCCATTGCATTATACATCAATAAGTTTTGTGTTTAAAAATTTTAAACACAAAGGAAATTATGAGACGTCAGGTGGTTGAGTCGCGGAAAATTTCTAGAAAGGTATCAAGAGTTATGGCCCGAAATAACAGCTTTTCTAGACGAAAGAGGTGATGACACTCAGATGTTGAAAAACGAAAAATTGCTGACTGATTTGGCATTTTTGACTGACATCACAATGCACTTGAACACCATTAACTTGGAGCTTCAAGATAAAGGAAAAACTATTATTGAGATGATTAGCGCAGTACACGCATCCAAAAGTAAATTGAAACTTATGATAGATCAACTGAAAAGAAAGGATCTGAAACATTTTCCATCTTTGAAATCAACAATTCCTCAGTTGAATTATGATGAGTATAAGGCTGAATTATCAAATATTTTGGGACAATTCGAAATGCGTTTTTATGAGTGCAGTGAATTTTATCAAATAAAGCATCATTTATGAGTTATACTTTGTCAGGTAAAAACATTGAGGAATTAGATACTGACATATCAAGTCAGTTTAATATGAACTCATTTTCTCTTGGAAATGAGTTGGTGCAGATTATATCGATATAAATCTCAAAGCGATATCTGATACAAATTTCTGGTGTTTTATATCTGAAGATAAATATCCGAATCTAAGGCAAATCGTCCTTCAACTGACGGCAATGCTGGGTCAACTTACTTGTGCGAGTCTGCATTTTCTGAAATGAAGATAATTAATTCAAAATATCGAAATCGACTAACTGATGATCATTTGTCATCATGCTTACGATTAGCACTCAGTGGTTACGTACCATCTTATGAAAAATATGTTGAGGACATTCATTGCCACGCTTCAACATCTAAAGTCACTCCTTAGTTAAGTTCAACACCATATGTAACTCTTTTGTTTTGTAACAACCAATAAACTCGCAATTTTGAATTAGTATGAGTTTTTTCATTGATATTATAAAGATGAACCTAACTAAACCCAACCAAAACCTTGACTAAAATAATGTTTATTGTGCGAATATATATGCTACGGTACATCCTACCTAGGTAGGTAGGTAGGTGGTAGGGTGTATCGTTTATGTACGACAACCCTGTATCACACAATAGTAAAGAGTCGACTTTCTCAGTTATGCTAATGGGTTGACAATATTATTTGACTGGCAGTTGTAATAGTAAAGTACGCTAAAATACTATTTTTTTACTCAATGTTTACTATGACTAGTGCCTGTCTTGTAACATTTTGCCAACTCATTATTATCACTGAAAAAATCGACTTTTTACTTTTAGTATGTTGGTTCTCCAAGTCAAACTCAGATGTTTCTGAACGCAGCCATTAATGTCAAACTCACATTGAGTGTTCCATGTTGAATGTAATTATATGCTAGACAGAAGGGTCCTGCCTAGAACCTCGATAAATAATGATTCGGGTGTACTGATGGATTCGGAACTCTCTTTCACTGATCATATTGGCTGCGTAAGGGATAAAGCTATGAAGATGCTGGGCTTTATATACAAAAACTGCGGTCATTTCACAGAATATACTTTGAAGATTTTATATTGTACGTTTGTACGCAGTGTACTATAATACGGGTCGCTGGTCTGGTCTCCGTTATATATGGTGCACATTAGGTCGTTTCAAAAGGTTCAGAATAAGTTTTTCCATCTGATTGCTTACAAGAGGGGCAGTCATAGAGATAATGTAGATTATGTTGTTTTGGGTCCAGATATGCGCCTGTCATCATTGCAGTGTCGCAGAAGATTTTTGGATCTGAGTTTTTTGTATAAAATATTGAATGGTATGGTGTCGTGCCCTCTGCTCTTGTCTTGTCCTCCCCTCTCTGTTTATGACTGTGCAAGAACTAATTATCTCAATGCATTATTCTTTAACAGATCCCTGTGTTCAGGAGTAACCTTTTTTGGATGCTTCTTGGCTTCTTTTCAGAGAAGTGTGTCTGCTATAGTGTATGTATAATTTAAAGTTAAATATAAGGGAGATATAATGTAGGTTGTGGGTATATTATCTGTATTTTGTTTTTGTTTATTTGGGTTTGTTTTACGAATGGGGATTGCCCGTAATAACATTTTTACATGCATAATGTAATGATAAATCTAGGCTAGTCAATGTATTTATTAAATGAATTAAATAAATGAATAAATGAAATTGTGGGAAAACCATGCAAAAAATTGAAGAAATATTGAAAATGAAACAAATTCAGATGAAGAAATGCTCGAAACGGATCACATTGAGATAAATTTTTCAGAAATTGAAGAAAATCAAGATATGCCTAATTTTGCAAACATTCAACGAAAAAATTTTGTACGTGTAAGGTTTGAGGGAAAATAATATAAATTATTATTTTATACACCTCGTAAAACTATTACAAACAGGAAGAGAAAATGTTAATTCAGTTTTAGTATATATTTAGAAAATTACAATATTCTTTGAGAATATTCTATTGTTTTTGTCACAAATAGAGAAAAAGTTCGAACTCTATTTTTCCATTGTCTATTGTACCCATCTCTTATAACCACTGTATCCTACTTTGGGACACAGGGGCTGAAATTTTACGCAGATAATGAAATGCCAACCACATGTCCACTGTATAAGTAAAATAAATTATACTTTTCTATAACTTTATCAACTTATGTCTCTTCATGTATCTTAACACGTTGAGTGTCACGTGAGCTACTTATGACTCACGCGGTGTTCGCACAGAGCGCCATGTGAGTTAGATATAACTCACACGCTATATTTGATTCCTAAGCCTCTTGAATAGCCGATATCTCACGGAGGGTGTTGTTTTATAGGCAATTAGTTAGCAGATGCGTCGGGGAACACAATGTGTATTAACAAACTTGAGATTTATGTGCTACTTTATAAGTTATTCAGACTTCATCGGCATAATTGGAGTCATAATTAAACTTAAATTAAAATATTTCTTGGTCAAAATAAACTGTTTTATCAAATACAAAGTAATATTATGATATATATTAATACATAACTATTTATCGCACAGTTGCAACATGTTTACGACAAAAGCAGTGAATACAGAAAAAGCACTACAGTTTTCACATTTATAGGTTATTTCCATATATTTTTGTATTGCATAAAATGATTATGTTCATTCTTTAATGTTTTATAACATTTTACACATCTAAGTTGAATTGGTTTCATATTCTGAAGACTAAACTGTCCTACTGTGCCAGATCGATTCCTGATTGTTTATGTAACTTCAACATGCCGAAACTTTAGATCAATTTCTTCTTTGAAACTTGTGATTCTTATTTTATTCCCAGAAAGTATTCCATATAAGATTCGAGCATTGGTCAATGCTCATCAGTTATCAGCTCTACGACCAATTTTCGAAACCACTTGACTCCTCTTCGTAGAGCTGTTGAGTAAGACTTCATTTGATATGATAGATCTGTGAAGGCTTTCGAATTAATATAATCTACCTTTATCTCTGGCTTCTCTGTATCGTTTTTCAGTATTTTTTTTGTTGTCAGTGTGAGTGGTGCTCAAAACTAAGGCGTCTCTTTTGTCTTTTCATTTCAGAATAACCACCCCTGTGCTAATCTCACGTACGATTTGTTGACTTTTACTAATTTTGCGGTTGTTACTTCTTTGGGGTTTAGTTTTCTATTACTTAGGAGGTTCCTTACCAAATGTGTCGACCTTTTTTGAAGCTTATGAGCTAGATGGACACTGGTATAGTAGTACTCCGTATACAAGTATCTTCCTTGATCTATTAAACCTACAGGTAATCCTGCAGTAGTTTCATTTTCACAATAAATTTTGATATTGTGAAGTGAAGCCGTCTTTCACACATGGTTAGAACAACTTGATTCCAAATTTATGACGCTTATTCTTCATATATTGCTTGAACCATAATTGTCCCTCAAATGGAACGAGAGTTTCGTCAATACATATAATTTTATCGGAAATCATGGCATTGTGTAATATTTAAACCAGTAAGTCAACAAGCGGCTGGATCTTGAAAAGGAAGACACTTTTCACTGTCTGAAAAGTGCCATATTCGTAAAGTAGTTCGAATCTATTCCTAGACATGACATTTTTCACTTCATTTCTGTATAAGATATTTATTGACTAGTAATCTGATAGTTTTGGCATTTTATTTGAGCCCATACATAATAATATTTCCAAGAACTTTTCCTTTTCCAAAAAGTCAACGTCTTTCCATTTTTTTACAGGGAATTTCATTGAAAAAGTTTTATTTTTAATCACTTGAGGAACGTAAAGATTAGTTTCCTCTACCATCATTTTGATTATATTATCTCTTATCAAATGTTTAAAGAAATTGAGAGGCGACTTACCCTCTAAGTCATCAATAGCTTGGGATGTCACTCCTCTATTCGTACAAATGAAGGAAACAATTTCATTCTGCTTCCATCGACACTATACCAGGACATCATTGTCAATAGTGTGGATGTTCTCAGAGTCATCACCAGAACTAGAACTATCTGAACTACCTTGAACTGTTTCATTTTCTCTATTAGGTTGGATAGTATTCTCGGAAATGGATGCTGCCCCTAAATTCTGGTTTTCTTCAGCTTTGTGGCAGGTTCATCGTAATCAGATTCTTCTTAATCACTTTGGCTTTCATTATATTCATCATCTGAATGATCTTCATATAGATTATCTAACCCAACCTACCCATTAGCGAAGGAGCGAGAAACGCAAGTTAAGACACGTTTGTGCTGTGAGACATATACAGAGTGCTTCAACGAAAACTAAACAGAGGCTATATCTACCAAGATATTCATTTCTGATCAAAACTCAAAAACAGGCAATTTTTGTTTCAAGGGAGACATCTTTTGGAGTACGAAACTTGCCTCAAATATCAATTCCCTAAGCGGGGGTTGCAATCCTTGAACATTATGGGGAAGATGGGTCGAGTGATGACTTAAAAGAAAGGTGGTATCTTCGTCTACACCGCTTTGAACGAACTTCCATTTTTAATTGAAAACTGTAAAATATACAGGGTGAGCAACTGAAAGATGGGGAAGCCTATTTCCCTGAGACTATTCAAGTTTCAGTGAGGTAAAATGGAACAGATCCATGCTGATCAATGGCAGTCATCATCAAGTACCATCCTCGTCTCGAATTTCAACTCCTAGAGCAGGGTGACCACCCTTGGAAATTTGGAAGAGGGTAGATGGGTCGAGTGATAACTCGAAAGAAAGGTATTATCTTTGTCTGCATTTCCGTGAAAGAATTTTCATTTTTGATTGAAAACTGTAGAAGATACAGAGTGAGCCACTGAAAAATAGAGAATATTATCGCCCCAAGACTATCGGAGTATTAGTGCGAAAAACTGGAAAAGATTCATTTTAGATCAAAAGCTGTCATCTTCCGAAATCACTCTCATCTCGAATTTCAACCCATACAGCAGGGATAATATTTCGATCCAGTGATACCTTCTAAGTAAAGGATTTAGATTACCTTCATGACTGCTCGCAAAAATTCTATTCTCATTGAGTTCCATAGGAGTTAGAATAGCTCACTCTGTATCTTCCACAGTTTTCAATCAAAAATAAAAATTCGTTCACTGGGATGCAGACAAAGATAATACCTTTCTTTCGGGGTATCACTCGACCCATCTACCCTCATCCAAATTTTCAAGGGTGGTCACCCCTGCTCTAGAGGTTGAAATTCGAGATGAGGATGGTACTTGATGATGACTGCCATTGATCAGCATGGATCTGTTCCATTTTACTTCACTGAAACTTGAATAGTCTCAGGGAAATAGTCTTCCCTATCTTTCAGTTGCTCACCCTGTATCTTTTACAGTTTTCAATTAAAAATGGAAATTCGTTCAAGGCAATGTAGACAAAGATACTAACTTTTGTTTTGAGTCATCACTCGACCAATCTTCCATATTCAAAATGTTCAAGGATTGCAACCCCTGCTTAGGGGTTGATATTTCAGGCAAGTTTTGTACCCCAAAAGATGTCCTCCTCGAAACAAAAATTGACCTGTTTTTGCGTTTTGATCACATATGAATACCTTGGTAGATATAGCCTCTGTTTAGTTTTCGTTGAAGCACCCTGTATGATGCACGTGGCGGTGAACCACCAGCGCCTCATGGATTAGTAATGATGCACGGACGTTGATAAAAAATTGAAGTCATTTTTGGCTATCAAATGGTTATTTTATTTAAGTTTTTTTCTTAATTTTTGTGTGGTACACTTGAAAAAAAACCTGCGGCCCTAGCGAACAATTTTTATCAATGCACTACGTCAGTCAACGTGTTAAAATTTATTTAATCTTGAAATTCTGCTCGCTGTTTCTCGCTCTTCCCTAATCGAGGCTGTTAGTCCTATGAGAGTTTATATAACATGTACAGTTGTTTTCAGTAAATTCTATTTTCTGAATCTTTTTTGAAATGCACTCATTTTCCTGAATATAATATATATTATTATAAATAATAATTTGAAGAAGTCATACCATTATGAAATGTGTTATGCGAATTAATAATATTGTGAAAAATTTAGTTCATTTCTTCAAATTAAAACTATATTTTAGGATAAGGGATAAAATAAGACGATTTTATACAAGGGTGAAGCGTAAGATCATGGTTCATCCTATACAACACACTTTATTTTAGATAACTTTTTAGAAATACCAGTGTAATGGGGACATTCAACCGGTGAATTCTGAATTGTGTTTTCGAGTTATTGCTGTTCTTAGCATGCAATAAGTTTCCAGCAATTGATGGTGCGTATGTTGGAATTTAAAGAACAAAATAAATTAATAAAACATCTTCAGACCATGCAGTACCTTCTCTGATTATTTCCATCAACAAATTCATCATAACAGTCAAAATACCGCTTGTTTCTCATATTGGTGCTTATGTTGGAATTTGAAGAATAAAATAACTTAATAATACATCTTCCTTTTGATTCATTCCAATCAACAAATTCATCGTAACCGCTTGTTTCTTACATTTTCGGATAATAGATAAATACTTCATAAATCAAATACATGGAGAATAATTAGTTCGTAGTGGTGCAATCATAATTCATCTATTTTTATGTATTTTTACGAGAAAATAGAATAACTGTTAGATTACTCAATTATTTGAATGATATTTTTAGAGGTTCGAAATAAAGTCACCCGGATAGGATAAAAAACCTTCATATTGGGTTAGAGCTTCTGTCCTCTAATACTGGTACTAGTATAAAATCATCAAGTTTCCATTGGGTCAAGAGGTATTAAAACTGGAACTTTTAATATAAGTTATATATTAACAACATTTAAACCTTGCGACTGTTTATTATCAATCTCAACTGATTTATAGTCCTCTCTCTGGGCCACAGTCATAAATTTCAACTTTGGGATGTACGTATTATTGTTTAGTGTTGACCTGTGCCTGAAAATACAAATAAGTTAAGTACTAATTTATGGAATCGTGAAACTTATTGAAAGCATAGTATCAATTTCAACACCGTGGTTACAGTCCGAAAGTCGTTCATCGTAATCCCAGCAAAAGGAAATATCATAGCGGCCATATATCCGTTTTGGCACAAAACGGTCCGACCAAAGAGGTGACAACGTAAGATTTATCCATTTCAACTTTACGCTACATAAAGCTGATTCGGCCTCGATGTCTCACGTGTCGACACAGTCAAAGTGTCGGCGAGCGACTTACGTTCTGCGAACAATTCCTTAAGAGTCACCGCCACCTTTGCAGATACCTCAATGCGGCCGCTGTCTTTTGTTATTGGAACAATGCCTTACACTCTTGTGAACACCAAAAGCCGCAAAGGAGTACGAAATATTAGTTACCTGTTTCATTCAAAATTTCGGTATTGTTATGTTACATATCTTTTACCTGCAACAATGTATTTTATGGGATCTACAAATTTTACTATTTTTGTTTGTTAATGGAAAACTAACAATCCGAATTGATTTCTCATATACAGGGTATTTCCGAAGTATGCAGATCTAGTTCTAATGGATATTCCTAAAATGGGAAGGATTTAACAAATCATTTCTTTCTTAAGACATTTTTTTCGAAATATAGCTATTGAAAATTGAGATAGGAATATTGTTTTTGATTTATTAACGTAAGAAAGCAGTTGTGTTGAAATCATCAGTAAAATAAGGAATTTTTATGGTCTTTTCTTTTGTTATTTATCCTTCTTTCCAGGAATGCGTAAAATGTGTTGTTAATGAAACTTTTTAAAAGTATAATTAGACCATAAAATGATTATTTTCTCCATTTTAAAGGAAGTTTTCTTTACTTGTGTTTTTCTTGAAAAATACATATTTTCTGCAACGGAAATTATATAAGCATCTGCAGTCATAATTTTACAATTATTTTGAGTACACCAGTGGATCCAAAACTACCATGCTTCTATTATTGATGAATTAAAATTTATTTTTTTCACTAAAAAGTTCGGATAGGGCATTCAGTCGATAATTTGGTCTTTTCTGAACAATTTGACATATTGATCTTAAAAATATTCTAAGAATTGGTAAAAAAGTAACGTGAAGAATTTTTTTCATTCTGACTTACAGCTGAAATCGAAATATTTTTTCACCTCAAGGCGTTGGCACTCCTGAAGTTGTTGTGTTCTTCTTGGTTATTCAGAAAGACAACGAACCATTATTTACTAAAACCAACCTAAAATTTGATTTCCGTTCGAATTCAAAAAGGCCGACTTCCTCAAATATTAACAATTTTCCCAGCGCATTAAAAAAGTTTACGCGGTCGTAATGAATCAACTGCTTAATTCATTCACTAGATTGAACCTTTCGCATCATTTTGAGGAGTCAAACTCGAATATTGATGCAGAATTGTGCCAATAATATTTCTCTTTTCCACCATCATATGCTGTCCCATAGTGAAACCTCTGAACAAAGACTGCATGCATTAAATTTATTCGAGTCTTTTGGAACTAGTCGAGTGGTAACGCGTTTCATGTTGAAACAATCGTTTAAAATGATACGAATTGATTCGTGAGACACAAAAAGTTTATTTTCTATTTTTCTCTAACTCAAATGGCGATTTTCAATTACCACTTCCTTCATTTCATCATTGCTAATTTCAGTTGAATGTGTTGATCGCCGACCAGAGCGAGGTAAATCTTCCACCACATCTTTCTGTAACATTTTCAGCGATTCGGCATACAAAATTCCATGAGCGATACAAAATTCGAGAAAAATTCTTCGTTCGATATTTTCGTCCATTGTGAAAATCGCAAACCACACTTGTGTGAATTGACAAAATCGAGCACTGTAAACAAACTAAATGACTGATCGCGTTCAACTTCAGTGTCAATCTGAAAAACGGTTTTGCTAACTCAACAACAACTATCGTTTTAAGCAGATTTTTGAAATAATCAATTCCTGATACTTTTTGGACATGACGTATTACAATGGCATTTATAACTAGGAAACAGATGAGAAAACGGAAATGAAGCCTTTCGTTAGTTAATGGTAAACGATGATTGTGAGATGATGGAATTTCTACGAATTCTAATGCATCTATTCTCTTCCCTTGTTATCCGAATGTAAAATTTTGGTTTCTGTACATTCTATAAAATGATAATCGCTTAAACAAAGTAATGTAAAAACAGTTGTTAATTATTAAGAAATATTGATTTTTAGGTGTCTTCGTCTACTCTAATGTTCGACCTATATAGAAAGCAGAACAATCATTACAATATAATTTATATACACCACTTCTTGGTACTTGCATCACGTCGATCTTTGTTATTGATCAAAGTGATTTTTCTTATTCGTACGTATGTTGCTGATTTAATTTTGTTTTAATATATGGTATAATTCAGTTTTTATTTGTGGGACATGGTTAATGCTGTGATATTCTATTCTTTCGTGAACCTGAAGGGCGGAAACCGAGGATAATAATAATGTTCGTTGTTTTTTAGATGATAATTTGTCTAGAATATTATTGTCGTGACGGTTATTCAACGATGTCTCCAATTTTTTTCATTTTTTTTTTGTGAAAGAGGAACAGTGAATAGTTTATGAACAAATGAAAGGTGGACAGTTTGATTAAACTACTATCTCACCTGGAAATGTATGTCTATGGTTATAAATGAACAACAGGGTTTCTCCAAAAGCAAGTCTACTTTAACAAATTTGCTTCTTTATATGAATGATATTACTAGTTCCATGGATGACAGGGTGCAGGTTGATGCGATTTATACAGATTTCTCGAAAGCATTCCACAAGGCCAACCACAACTTACTTTTGGATAAATTGCATAGACTGGATATTAAGGGTTCGGTGCACAGATGGTTGGGTTTTCACTGCTTACTATATTCTTGTTAGCTCTGGGGTTCCCCAAGGATCCCACTTGGGGCCCCTATTATTCATCCTCTTCGTAAACGATATAGGTTCAGTATTTTTGCATAGCAAGTTTCTTTTATTTGCGGATGATCTGAAACTGAATCGTTCCATTTCATCTGCCGAGGATGCTGAGATGCTTCATGATGATTTGGCTCGACTTGAGTGATGGTGTGAGGTTAATTGGATGTTTTCACCTTTTCACGTGTCAGGTCTGATATTACTCTTGATTATAAGCTACACGGCTGTTTACTGAATTGTACATCGAGTGTCAAGGACCTTGGTGTCCTACTCGATTCGAAACTTAATTTTAATGAAAATCGTAGAACTAAATCTGATATTTTGGTTTTGTTTAAAATATTTAACTGTGTACTTCAGGTACATGAGATCTTGCACATGGTTACTTTTAATGTTCCTATGAAATCTTTGAGGCACCACGACCTCTTCTCTATAACTTTTAGAAAAACTAATAGTGCACAGAACTCCCCTATCGATAGGATGCTACGTGTCTGCAACCACGCATAGGAGTATCAATTTGTTTGGGTCACATTGGCCTCTTTGAAGAGAACATTACGCTTGCTCTTTACTAACATCAAATTCATTCAATCGTTCGTTTTTGTAATATTCATTTTGTATTTCTTTTTTCATTCTTTCTGTGAATACAACTCACTATTAATGTCTTATATAATACTTTTTTTTAGAGTACTAGATTTTATTTAACTAATATTCATCACGTGAATGTCATTTTGGCTTCGACTGTGGACATTCCTTATATTGTACTTACATAAATAAATGTACTTAAACAAATCATATCAGTGTTACAAGGGGTAAAGCTCTGAGGTGCCAGGGCTTCATTCGTAGAAATTCTGAAGGTTTTTCTATTGACACTCTGAGGGTGTTGTATTGTTCTCTGGTGAGAAGTGTCTTGGCGTATGGTTCTGTTGTTTGGTCACCAATGGGCGTAACAGCCGAAAACATGTTGGAAATCATTCAGAATAGATTTTTGAGAGTAATTAAATATAGGTTGAATATGCCCTCAGAGCACACTGATTATGACAATTCAAGAATAATGTTGAACATACAAACTCTGAAATCAAAAAGAACTGTGTCATACCTACTTTTTCTTTATAAGTTGATTCATGGATATGTGTACGCTCCTACGGTACTAAGCTCCTTTAAATTCAAGGTTCTACAAAGGAGGACACGCGATCCTGGACTCTATTTTATTCGGAGTTGCAACACCTTTCATAGACAAAATTTTCTTATAATAAGAAGCTCAGTGTTGTGTAATAATAAGTCAGCTAATATTGATGTTTTCACTTTTTCAATGAATC
The DNA here is from genome assembly GCA_013387265.2 of Cryptolaemus montrouzieri. Taxonomy (NCBI): domain Eukaryota; kingdom Metazoa; phylum Arthropoda; class Insecta; order Coleoptera; family Coccinellidae; genus Cryptolaemus; species Cryptolaemus montrouzieri. Next base: position 35,147,959 of record JABFTP020000185.1, on the reverse strand, counting down.
GGTTCAAATCTCAGGTAGTTCATTTGCTTGGGTCATGATAATTTTGGTTTTTTATTCTTGTCAAGTTGGTACTTCAGTGGGGATATGTTTCTATGCATGTTCATCTGGATTATTATTGTGATATGAATTCAGATTGTTATTGTCATTCACTATAATGTAAACATGGTTTCATTTTGTGAATGGGGTTGATCCTGTAAATTTATTGTTACCAATATGTATATCCTGGTAATAAATGAATCTTGAATCTTAATGTATCAGTGAACGTTGGTTTTCGATAAATGTCAAATTATAAATGATCATGTGTTCTCATAATTTAAATATCTTCCATAATGAATAGGATCGTATGTTAAAATGAATTTAAGAATGTTGAAAGAAGACTTGATTGTCTATCAGTACCTATCTAAATACAAAATATATCATCGATATTACGATACATTTCCAGATAAGAGTAGACGATAAGACGTTTATGTTCGACTAGCACATAATCAAGAAGTAACCTTAAGCCGCTCGATGCCTTATTCTTTGAATAAATAGGGAATATCCGGGAAATATATATTTTAAAATTGAATAATTTAATTCATTATAATTTAGTTGAATGCACCTTTTAAGAAGACGTAACATGATATTATCAAGCCATCCATTGGGGGTTATTCCCACCCCAATCAGTTCTAACAAAATAAACAGCATGCAAAACATAATCGACCTAAACTTAAAAATCTTCTTGTCTAAGAAAACAATGTTGTTGAAGAAGAGGTCATCTGGGAGTCTTGTAAAATTCAATTATATAGCCTAACAATTTGCATAATTCATTATATTCAAAGCCGGCTCTCATTTAGATTATTTGTTCATGTAAACATAAAAAATGTTGGAGACGGATTAAACGGATAACCGAAATATATTGATGTTTGGTTATATGAAGTTAGAAGTTTTCAGATTAATTTTCCTGTTCGAATTTATTTCTATGGATGAAAAAATATTGTTTAGTAAATACCTTGGTTTCTCATGAAAAATAGGTAATTCAAAACATATAACACTGATCGAATAATAATTTCATCAGTTTTCAATAAATTTTCTAGACGTGAAAACCGAAAGAGAAAGTAATAATATTGATCCTATAGTCCTCACAGAGATAGTAAGTACATTTCTGATATCTCAAAATGATATTTACATCCTGTTAAATGAATTCCTCATCCCGATTCCGGATATTCATAGTGACACGAACACATGTTTCGGTGTGTTAACCAAACAACTATGTTCCCTTCCGTTCTGCGCCACATGATGTGTCTACTTGCATTAGAATCGGTTGAGTTGCCTCTGCATCTGTATTGACACAAAGTCGCTAATTAAAGCCATTAGGGAAAAGTTGAGTGCGGGTATATATGTCGCCTCTACAGAAAATATACATTTGAAATATTGATGTTTTTGTTAGTTACAGGAAGGTGATGGATTTATTGGAGTAAATGGATTTTTAATCTTGTATTTGTATTTATATATAGCATTTATTCCTAGAAACAATGTTTAATTAATGCTCGAACATGAGAGATCCAACACTTTCTGCTTTGTATTATTAGTTGTTATTTCGTTTATACAAATGAAGAGAGTATTAAAATTGGAGGACTATATGGATTATGTCATAATTTTAAATTTTGATGTGAGTTGAAACACGATAGGGAAGAAGGTGCAGGATATTGAATGGATAAACATATAAAATACAACAAGCCTGCCATTGAATATTGAATATTCAACATAAAACGCAATATCATATAAAGGAGTCACACGAGCATCGATTTATACATAATCTGCTGTACTTTCCTTCTGACGGTGGTGATCTTCGACCGCTACTTATATTTATAGTGAGGTGAAAACTTCCACCCCATGAATTCTTGCTTATTTGGAAACACAACGATTTTTATGATCTGAAATATCATCTACTCTTTCCTTCGATCAAAATAAATAATAAATTAATGTAACTAGATAAACCAATCGCACCATAATATCGAAATTAATTAAATTAAATTAAGGAAGTAACTAAAATTAAATACAAAAAAAGAATCGGAAGACTTTGTCGTTTCTTTTATCAGTTATGATTAGACTTTTGCAAATTTTATAATCTAATTCATAACTGTTCTCTTGTAAATCTAAGTATAGCCTTTTCCACGTTATATGAAAGGCGGTCGTTTGGCTCTAGAGCTTTGCCGAATTCAGGTGGGACAGTAGGTTTCTTTCTTTTACAGAGTTGATCATCTTCCTCTCGGCTCTAGCACTTTATTGGCAAAGTGCACATTTCTTTTATGAGCAGTGGGCATACAATCCCAGAAAATGGGCTCAGCAGTTTTATCGTCCTCTTTGCACAACCTACATTCTACTGTGATGGCATCTCTGTGGGCAGTGCCCTATTGGGCAGTAATGGTTCTTTATTGCACTATAGAATGGTTATGAAGTGGTATAGTCTTCTTTGGCGACAAATCGATTAACCCTGTCCCTTGCTAAAGGTCGGGAGTTTTTTCCAATATTTTTCCCTCTGTTTTAGTTACTGCTGTCTGTGTGAATTTTTCAAAGCCTAGAATTCTTTAGGACAGATGTTAGTTTTAGCAACTGACCAAACGAATTCATCAATAGTTTCATTACCGTCAATAACTTTGTGGTCTGGCACACATCAAGAAAAGCCCTTGTCTGTCAAGCAGGTCGATTTAGGAATTGGACAACTTTCCTAGATAGAGTTCAAAGCTCTACAAGTAAAATCTGTGCACTTTTGAGTTTCGTTCATATAACTATTAATAGCACACATTTTGTTTCTGCTAGCATAATTCTTTAAAACGAAGCAAACGAAACTAACGCTCTGTGTCTTAGTCCAAGCATGCTTTTCTGTCCCATCAATCGTATTGAAACCATCTGTATAACTGATGTAAATCTCTGATCCAACGTAGTTTTTCTCACCTTATTTTAATTGCAGTGTACTATGAACATTTTTTAGCATTACATCTCACGATTTTGTTAGTTATTCTAGAGCTATATAAATGTAAATTTCCAGCTGTCCTCTTCTTCAACAACATCGTCTTCTTGGCCATTAAACCCTCCTCCTATACTTGTATGTAAGGAGGAGGTAGACTTAGATACACCTTCAGTAGTAGTGGTTATTCTCCCAGCCTCTGTTATCCCTAGCCAAGCTGAACCTGTAATTTTTGCAGCTTTTTTAGGTTTATAACCTCTGTGCCCTGGAATTATACTGAGTCCCTCTTTTGCACATCATGTATTCACAAATAATCAGAACATTCTGCATATGCATTGACAATTTTTCACCAAGATTCCCTCTATAATGTTTATTAGGTAATCCGCATAACATCAACAACTATTGACCATAATAAAGCTGATAGAACATTTCCTTGTGGGCTTCCATTCTATGCTTATACCGACACTTAAGTTTCTGTCTAGGTGCTTGTCATGGAACGTACATTGAACCATTTGCTTTCCCATTTAATGCTAGATACTTCAACGCCCTTGCTTCTGGCGCCAATATACAGCGGTTCTCAAACTTTTTCGGTGACGTTACCCTTTTGGAAAGCAAAATACTTGACGGAAGCCTAAAATAAAACAATAGTTTTTGAAAGTATAACGAAACAGTTACTAATTATTACTTAGTTTACCACATAGCAAGTACAATATTATAAGATATTTAAAAAGAAAAAATCTAACTAATGGGAGGTATGAAACTGTTTTTTATTTTTCATCAATTTGTTGATTTCAGGTTTGATAGAAGACAGTTGAAGTCTCATATCAGGTTCGGCGTTCAGTCTATTGCGATATTTTGTTTTCGTGGCTGCATAGGTTGAGAATCCTGTTTCGCACAAAAATGTTGTTGGGAACGGGAGAAGAAAATTCAGAGCCATTTTGCCAAGCATTGGATATTCACCACGGATTCTGCACCAAAAATCGTTGAGAGCCGTTGTTTTGAATAGTGACTCTATACTTTTGTCTGATGACATTTCTAAATGTGATTTATATATCTCGTTCGACATTCTTTGGGGCTTTTGCAAGTTCAGTTTTATCCTTGTATTATGTTCTTCGGGAAACTACTTTTCAAAAGATGTGCGCATCGAAGTGAGATATTGGACCAATTCTTCAAAGACACCATCTCGAAACATTTCTGAGTCGTTATCGCTAACAAACTGACTGAGTGACGTAAAGCTTTCTATTTCTCTCTTACCAACGCCAAAAATTAAAAATCTAATTTCATTTTGAAGGCAGTTATTTTGTTATAAACCTGGAACACAGTTGTCTGGTCACCTTGCAATGATAAATTCAATTCGTTCAGTGTTTGAAAGATATCCGCCATAAATGACAATCGGAACAACTAAGTTTCATCATACAAACGGCCTTTCAAATTAAAAGAAGTATCTGCTGAAAGAAACATTTGTAACTCGGCTCTAAGTTCAAATAGCCTTGTCAAAGTTTTACCCCGAGAAAGCCATCGCATTTCTGTATGGAGCGTTAATGTTTTATGTTTGCTGCCATAATCTTCACACAATAATGAGAACAATCGAAATTGTAGTGGTGATTTAATAAAATTAATTATTTTTACAGCTGCATCCTTAACTAATTTTAAGATTTGACGGCATTTGCTTCATGGCAAGTGCTTGTATATGCAGAATACAGTGGCTGGAACTACAATTAGACGCTTTATTTTTTATTCGCGACACTGCTCCTGATGTTTTACCTGTCATCGCCTTGGCTCCATCTGCACAAATGTCAATGCAATCGTTCCAACTGAGATTAATTCTTTCAAAAAATATGTTTCTTTCATTAAAAATTTCTTCCCTGGTAGTGTTTGTGGGCAGCGATGAACACATAAGCATGTCTTCTTCAAAAGAAATTTCATATGAATATCTCACGATAATCAGTTGACTCATCCATTTGCAAGGCGAATAATATTTTTTTAGCTACGTTTAACGTAGCTTGCTAGATCATGGATTCACCATGAAATAGTATTGTTTGATAGCGGCACAGTAGAAAGATGCTTTGCAGATTTTTCATGGAGCATACATCCCGTTATGTCTTTATTAAATTCTCAGTGATAGTGTGCGCTTGACCTGCTTGTGCAATGTGATAGTTAACTAAATATGATGCCTCCGTGGCTTTTTCATTTATAATTTGTGTTACATGCATCATATTTTTTTACTTTCCAATAACTGTTCTTTTTTCGAACAAAAAAATTTTTATTCTTATCTTTAGACTCGTGGTGTACAATTTCTAAATGTCGGCGCAATTTGGCAGGTGCCGTGATCCTATTAGGAAGCAGTTCACTATATAGCATGTAGAAAGGTGAGCCGTTAGAATCAACAAATCCGAAATTGATATATGATTAATTATACTTCCTTTTTTTCGTCTTTGAAACCGAGGAGCTTGACGTCGTGGCAACATCGTCTCGATCGGTAATTGCTATTCTCCGCGCGTAATGCTTTTGAACATTCAGCATCATTAGAAAATGTTGTTGCATTACGTTTCACGCCTTTGAGCCAACGTTTCATTCTTCTTTATTAATAATGTTACACGTCAGGATGGCAGGATCAAAATAATGCAAAATCGTTAATTCGTATAAGAGACTAAGTTCAGTCTAAAGAAGAAATGTACAAAACTGAACAATAAGAATACAACAGGCAGTAGAACAATGAACACTAGTTTCACATCACGTTTAAAACTCCGCAATTCGCTAGCAGCTTGTAAGTAGGTAGGTAAGAATTTATCGCTCCGACGCGCGATCGCCGCTTTTATATTTAGTCCTAGACTCAATCTCGAACATTCTCAAAAATACTCAAGCTGGCGCCTTTGATAAACAAAAAGCGGAAATAAAAATAGAAATACAAACAATACATCGTAAACAATCTCGACTTTATATTTTGAAGTTAGAGCCGAAAGTCGCTTTTGTTCACAACTATAGCGTCTAATTCTGAGGCGGCTTTCATCAAAGGGACTGCGCGCTTACAAGTATACGCGCGGCATAGAGAGTCAAAACGTTTGACCAGAGAACGGTGATTGATTTTTTTTTTAATTCTTGCGTGACCCTTATCCCTGTAGGGAAACCATAGTGTTCCGCGGAAAACACTTAGAGTATAGAAGGCCTAATGGAATAAAAGAAAATAACCAAGTATGTAATTCCTTTCTCGTGTTGTTTGCGAGAATACATACATATCTTATGGTTTGCCGAAGTTTTCTGTAATTGTTCTGACAAAGAAACATTCTAGCAGATATGTTGTCCTTATACTCTATACAGAAAAAATAGCTTCTGTGGTTGGTACGTATTAGATATACAAACAAATTTAGCCATTATATAATTTTTATAACCAATTAAGAGAAAAGTGCTGAAAGAGTGTTATGTTTGCAGTTTGGGCAAATTCTCCGAATAGAATTAGTAGTTTTGCTCAGTTTCTAATTTTGAAGATTTTATAAGACCATGTATTTATTCATCCGTTTGATTGAGAGAGTTACAGAATATTGAAAAACTGCATCTCATTCTAATGTCATAATGTCAAATTTTAATTTCAGTAAACATATGATCGGAGCAAAGCATAGTATGAGGGAATGATGAATATTCAAAACAATTTAACATGCTCGCCTCTGAAGTGTGAGTTCAGATTAATGGGATGAAACAGGCGAACCCCGTATTCTATCATATAGTTCAAGAAAAGACCGAAAAAACACGCCCTGTCTCATTCGACACTCATCGACAAGTGGTTTTTGAGTGTGTAATGAATGAGAATCAGAAAGATTATAATCTTATGTAATTATACCTAAATCTGGAGTCGAGAGAAAAAAAGCAGCAATCTCAAGAATAAAACAAGCAATTCTGATTGGGTCTCAAGGTTTCAACGCATACTAGAAAAGAATCTGACCTAACCTAAACAGTCTGAATAACGACATGTATTAAAGACTAAGACGAAATGAATTAAAATTTCTCTGTTCCCGTCATATTCAATTTGAACTACAGATTTCCACTCGAACAACATACTACTACAAAAAAAGCTGATTGTATCCAGATAAGTGGAGGAATCATATTGATGGAGACATGAACCATGAAATCGGAATCGAGCAAATTCTATCACTTATAATTTTCATTGTTTAACTTTATTAACAATTCTACGTCCTATTAAATCATCAGGCAACAGACCTCAGCTGTAGAAAGACCAGATCAAGAGCAACAGAATTTTGAATAGTGTGAGTGTTTGATTTTTGTAAAATATTATTCCTTGATTCAGTTTTTTATCAAGTTCATTGATGTGGAGTTCGAAAGTTCTGTATGGCCCCAAGGGCTTCAGGATAGAAATTATGATTCAGTAGAGAAGCATCGAAAAATGTTATGTTTAATTTTGATAAATATTTCGATGAAAATATGATTTTGCAAGATTAGGAAATGGACGACTCTCCTAAAACACTTTTAGAATCTTTGAATCTCCAGTAAAAACTTGTTTGACGGATTAGAACTTATCGTGACAAAACTATGGGGCAACATAGTCTGCATAAATGAACTTAATGGAAAAAGTTTAAGGAAAGTCACGCATAGCACATTTAAACTGAGAAATATTCCATAGATTCCTGCGGAAGACCATCACTAATTGCAAATACGACTTATTTTCTATCCAACTAATATACGAAGTCATCTGTCAGACAAGATGTTTTCGATCAGCTCAATAGATTTACTTCAGTGAAATTTCCTATATATACCATCTTTTCACTCAGAATGATATAATGCAGAAAGATCAAAAAATTTGATTCCTGTTTTCAATATCCTCTAAACTTATGACGCAATGAATATTTCTAGAAATATGATTTCCAGAATAACCGGTTGTAATCTTCAATATAGAACTCTTTCTAAAATTTTGAAAGGACCAACAAGATGGCTTATAAGACGATATCTGCTCGGATTATTGTTAATAGCAAATGGCGATAATCTCATTCTTTCTGAAATCTACAGGAATATTACGTTGTGAATTTATGAAGACATATAATAAAGCACTAAATTGAGGCGCTGTCAACTTTCAAGCAAAACCAGTGGTTTCTACCTTCGCCCTTAGCTGTTGCGACTAAGTAGACTGTTGGAAGTAACTTAAGCTCTTTGTGTATTCCTCTTGCCTTACTCATTCAATGAATATCTTCGTTGTAACGAAAAAATTCAAAAAAATTTAATAGGATTTTAGAAAGTTTCGTCTCCTTCAAAATAGGGCTAATAAGTCACGGAAACTGTTTAATAGAACGAAAACAATTGGTTAATGGGAACAATTTTAAGTAGCTCTATCCAATTATATTAAAGCATCAAAGAAAGCTAAGCGAGAAACTTATGGTGGGTACAGTGGGGTTATAAATAAAATATCCCAAGAATCGAAAAATCTTCGTTAAGGATAAATCCCATCGGGAATCTGTTAAAACCAAATGAGAACTTCACTGAAGTTGGAAAAGGGACGATGCAATATATAATGCAGACTCCCGAATCCAGTAACGCAAAATGATCTGCACTAGGCCAAATGCTCTAAGATTATTGTAACATGGGACAGAATCGAATGAGCCATACGCCAAATTGGGTCCTTCAATTGATCAGAACTAGAAGGCATTATTCCAACAAATCTGTAAAGGGGAGGGAATGAATTAGTGAAAATGCTCTGCAAACTTTACCGGAAAAGCCTATCCTTGGGTGAGTTCCCAACCCATGGAAGCAAGCCGATGTAGTCTCTATATCAAAGTCTGGCCAAGCACTTACATCCAGGCAAAGACATATAAATCTTTTTTTTGAATTGTGGAGGCCGTCACTTGATGTAGATCCCTGATATAAATGTTATGATGATGATGTTATTCATCCAACTTGTTCTACGATTTGTTTATAATACCATACTCTTCATTCTGTTTCTCATTCTTGATAAAGCTGCTGTGTCAGCGAAACGTCGTCGAATTTTTTCAAATAAAGTGTAGATTAAAGTTGAACCTTGTGTTTTTTATCTCATTTACATATAAATCTATCAGTCTGAATTCGTTTCTTTTGGAGACGTTTGAGAAACTGATATATAGGTACGTGAGGGAAACAACTTTTATCACAAAACCTCGTCACGTCAATCAACACGCCTATCAGTCAGAAAAAAATCATACAAATCAGCACTCCACCACCATGTGATCAGATTGGAGGATGCTATACTGAAACATAACATTGCTATGGCAGCTTTTCCTGTCATAGAGATTGCTTTCAATAAAATCCAATGAACATCAATAGTTGGGTCATGGTTTTAACGGCACCCTTTGCAAGTGGATAAACACCATGCTTAAAAAGAGAAAAAATTCAGCAAAACTATTTGGTGTTACTGGTAGATTCCATATCAACCGAGAATGTCCGCAGGGAGAACTACTCTCTCCATAACTACGGAACCTGGACGACCGACTTAGAAAACTAAACAAAAAGGGCAACAGGGAAGCAGTTCAAAGTGGCATTCGTGCTCATATAAGGAGCTTCGAACATTATAGGGGACTGGGGTGACCAAAAAGGGTAAATACCTAACCCAGGCAATATCAAAATAGTACTATATACAGTTACAAAAAAATGCCATCGGGCTTCAGTAAATCAGTGAAATTCAATAAGGGGGCCAAATATCTGGAAATAATCCTGGAAACAAGACTTATATGGAATAACCACCACAATAATTTCATAAATAAAGGTAAATATGATTAGTGAAAGGGCCATCGGCAATAAATGGGGACTAAACCCAAAAAATTTACATTAGCTGTATACTGTGGCGGTGAGGACCATGATTGTACACTGTACTATGACATGATGGAATAAGTGATGCAAAGAGAGCTCCGTAGAAACTGAACGATTTTCAAAAACTAACCGGAGGCTGCATCAAAGGCTCCTCAAGAATATTACTAACCGCAAGTCTGGATACTGTCCAGAATGTACCTTATCTTGATATTTATATTAAGGGTGAGGCTAGAAAAATGGACATACCAGAATCAAGGAAATGATCGAAAACCCAATACTGATTATGAGGAATGATACAATGACTTAACAACTTACAGAAACCAAGGGGTATAAAATGGTGGTGACTACAATAATTTGGCTCTGATAACCTCATAAAAATACAGGAATGTTTGCAGTTAGCAGCTAAACTGGCGAAACCAAACCAGGTAACTTTGATTTGGGTATCTGGACACAACGCAGGCAATGAGGAGACGGCTTCTCTTGCCAGGGTAGCCGCCAAAACCAGATTTACTTGTCCGGAAGTGGTTCTTGGTATAACTAAGTCAAAGGAACAGGTTGCGACTAACACCTGGATAGGAAAGTTACACGCTGGCAAGTGGATCCCTACTTCAGGGCATATATGAACAAAACTTCTGCTTGAAAAACCTATCAAGTAACCAGTTGAATAACTGAGAAGCTATGAAACATCTATACACAATAGGCATTTATGGTAATAACCTACATGTAGACTATGCAACGAAAATGAAGAACCAGCCTATCACATTTTAAACGAATGCGAAGCTCTATCCTGGAAAATATGGAAAATTTTAGTGGATGAAGAAACCTTAAAAGAACTGAACGAAACAAATCTGATAAATGCGATTATAAATCTTGTTAAAGGGATAAACTTAGACAGTCAGGAATGGGTGATAATGGAGGACCACAACAAGCCTTGAAAGGCTTCAGTCGCACCGAACCTTGAAGACACAAGACAAGAGATACAAGGGGTAATCCTAACCCATATGGTATGCAGTTGTAAACGTAACATGCTGTAGTATGAAATTTTTATTTTCTATTTTTTATTAAGATTTCCAAAATTGAGGAAAGAGATTTTATCGTTTGAAAATTATGCATTTCTTCAACTTAAGAGGGGAATATCTGAGCAGGGATCACAAAATATTTCGACGAGTCTTAACACATTTCGAAAAATTCAAATTTTATTTCTGGGGCACTCAGTTTTATGAATACTACGAAAATTGCGTTATGCTTCCATCAAGTCGAAACAAATTGCGAATGCATCAAGGTGATTGGATGACGGGATGAGATTAACCACTTTCATCGTAAACAATAAAATAATTTTAATGATATTAGGGAGAAAGTTTCCATAAATCTTTCTCATGGGAAATTCTATATTCTCCTTATATAAATAGTTTCTCTTATATTGTGACTGTGAAATTTAATTGTTGGTATACCATGTTTTGAATAAATTTTACATCTCTTTCAAGAATTATTTTAACGTAAGAATTTTTAACGAGTATAAGGCACATGAACAAAATTAGTAATAACAATAAATTGTAGACTTATTTGAATAATGCACTGTTATAATAACACCTACATACCTAGTTCACATTTGAATGTATTAATATCGTCTGAGCAATGTTCTAACCATTTGTTTCAATCATTCATATTGTACATTTAATGACTTTCATTTTGATTCAATAATGAACACTTTTATTTGTAATTAAAAGTTTGTGCGTGAATTAAGATAAGCAGATCAGAAAAGATTTGAATTTGGGAGGCTTTTACTTGGTAGAATAGCATTATCAATAATAAGACTTCGGGTGTCCCATCCAACTGGTCCCAGAATGATCCGCAGCTTCAGGAGATTGGTAGTCATGATAGGGGAACTGAACAAGAACTACCTCGAGCAACAACGATGATCCATGAATGGCATTATCAATAATAAGTAACGTTATTGAGTAATTTCACTGAATAATTGTGAAGTATTGGAATTGATTCTTCTGAAGAAGCTACGGTGTAGCGAAACGCGTTACGATTCATAATTATTCAGTAAAATTCCACAAGAAGCAATATTTACTCAAGGAAGGAGAGGAAAAGGATTTCGTCAATGAGTTTTTCTCGAAAATCGAGATCGAGAGAGGATGAGGCGTTTTTTTCTGTCCTGAATATTTTACATAGCTGCCGTACTAAAATATCTAATGCGATAGGAATTATGATGAATCAGTTTAAAAGCTAAGAAATTAATAAACTTCGTATAAACCTAAAATTCATCAAGCTTCAGAGCCAACTAGAATTAAATCACTCCATATGTAAAATAGGTATACTGAACACAATCGTCATCATTTCTGTTAGCTCTAGACACTTGAAAATGGTGTAACAAAATCTTTATGCACAAAAAAAGTCGAATCATGGTGATTGTGAACTTGATCGTTTTCCAGAAATTATCGTGTATCTATTTGAGGGCAATAGAGCCTTTGGGTCTCAGACAAAAGGTTTTTAAGATAAATTTATACGGAGGCATTTTGACGTTTAGTTTAAGCAACACGAAAATATATGGAGATACTGATCAGTTTCAACTGTCAGAAATACATATCCGAAGTATGTTAAAATAACTTTCATCCCATCTGCTGATGCAGCAGATACAAAAAATAATTCATAGTATTCAGTTTCCCATCGTTTAGTTCTGAATTAATATCCAAACCAGACCAGACTTCGAATTTCTTCCACAAAGCATATCAGAAGCAATCGTTTGATTACATAGTGGTATTTGTATTTTACGGCTTAGTGGGTGGAATAGAAATTATCCTTAATGAATTAATTTCAGTAAGATTCAGAATTCTATGAAGCTTGACTTTCTGGAACATATTTGAGTTTTAATTAGAATTTCTCTTTCGTAGTTGATCCCGCTTACAGGAAATGGTTGGAATACATTTATACTTTGATGAAAAATTTATTCAAGAGTTATCGTCTTTCTAGATTTGTGTGCATACCCCTGATATAGGATTTAATTAATCTTATGAATAGGAACGTATGGTATATACACTGCGCCAAGAAAGTAACGCACATATCCAATATTTCAAATTTCGTTTTTGGTATGCAACTAAATATGTTGACGTTGCGTGAAAGATGTTTTGTTATTAATTGCCAATATAATCGTATACTATATAATACGGAAAATAAGTAAATATAATGCTTAGACTATCAAAAAATAAGATGAAAATTGACTTTCCATTTTACACATAAATTACACTTCAGTGATTGAATTGATAAATAATTATAACTAATAAAATAAACTGACCAAAAAGTGAGGTTAGCAAAGTTGCAAATTGTACGTTGGCAGCCCTGCTGGTCTGACAAACGACACAATGTCAGTCCAATGCAATGAATGTAAACAATAAATAAAAAGAAAGTCCAAAAAAGTAATTTGTGACGTTTATGAAAATTGGTTCCATATTTCCTGTGTGAACCTAAAAGAAAAGGAATTTAAATGGATATCTGATACGAATAATATAAATTTTCAAGGCAATATTTGTGTAAATAACCCAAAAATTAAGGATATAAAGAAAATGCTGCAAACTTGTTTGCAAAAGTTGGAACAACAAAGTGAACTCATAGACAAACAATACCAGTTTATTCAGGAAAACATTGCGGATAAAGATGTTATTAAACAACCAAAGAAAAATTATTCAGAGGTGCTAATGATAAAGCTTGTTCAACAACGAAAGAGTAAAGTAATAAGAGCTGAATTAGCAGAAAAAATTGAGCCCGCTGAACTTGGGGTTGGTATAAGCAGCATGAAGAACTTCAAAAAGGTGGCTTAATAATACATTCTAATGATACCAAATCAAAGGATAATATTTCCTCAAAGGCGAGTGAAGAATTAGGAAATAAATATAAAATGGAGAAAGCAACTTCTGAGATGACCATAAATCAAATTGAGAGGAGCAGTTATGAAAATGAAAAAATTATTGAGGTCATCAACAAACAAAATGATTTGAGAATAGGATACCATCAAGTTGAATAAAAATTGAAATTCTTAGAAAATATGTAAACAAATCGAAGAAAAATTCATGCAATATTATTATGGAAGTTGATACAATTTTATATCATAAGATAAAATAGAATACTCATCAAAGGAATGTACATCTGATGAACTAAAGTGCATCAACTGTACACGAAAAGTAGAAAATCTAAAAATAAAACTTGATATTGAACATATAGCATTTGATCTTATAGAAAGCTCTTGAAAATAACGGATATACCAAAACACAATAAAACCTGCTATATGGGAAACTCTTACTGGGCGAAACACGATATGCACAGAAGAACAAAAGAACACAACTGTTATACCATTAATCAAAGGAGTAAGAGATAAAATAGGAAGAACATTGAGGTAATACAAAATTAGAACGGCTTACAAACCATAATTAACTATCGGAAAAATTCTCAGAAACCCGAAAGACAACATTCCTCAAGAAAATCAGGGAGTTCACTCAATACCACGTGGAGATTGTGACGAGATAAAAGAAAGAATAGGGGAACATAAGAGAGCACTAAATAATAAATCCATCTCATCCGCCATTTATCTACATAAATTACATACTGGTCATGCAATAGATTTCGATAACTCAAAACAAATCAGCACCACACAACAACTTAAGAAACGTCTTATCAGAGAAGCAGTGGAAATTGAAAAAGGTGGAACAATGAACAGAAGAGACGAAACCCTTAACCTATCAAAGGCTTGGAACGTTATTTTACCACCTAGGAAACCGGCATCATTAACAGATAGTAATGAAAGCATCCCCACCACCAGGTCCACCGACGCCCACAACGAGGACATAAAAGTAGAACCACAGACAAACCGCTATCAGTTACGCTCGAGATATCGTATACCGAACGCCTGAAGATGACAAGGGACAACATGTCGAAACGTCGCCACTATCAAAATGGACCACGGAATAAAACCCGTAACACACACATATATATATATATATATATATATATATATATATATATATATATATATATATATATATATATATATATATATATATATATATATATATATTATAAATCAATTTCATCTCTCAAAGATGAGAAGCTGGACATTTTCTGAAAATTAAATTGTGATTGTAAGCATATAGTTCAACAAGTACCTAAATGACCTAAATACTTCTCATACATATATACTCACCTTTTATATTTGATAATAATGTAAAATCAGAATATTCGGTTCAATTATTCGTAATTCATCGACTATTGGAATAAATATGAATATGTAATTTACACCGATATTTTATTTCAATTTAGCTTTTTAAATACTTGAGTGTTTATTAACAAGAAGTTGAATTGACTTATAGTTGAGAATGACGAAAAGTAAACAATTCGTTAAGTTTTATGCAGCCCAAATACTGAGTTAATATTGGTTTGCTACATTGGTGGCTGATTTATTATTAACGACTAAATAAGTGAGATAAGAAACACAAGGTTCAACTTTAATCTACACTTTATTTGAAAAAATTCGACGACGTTTCGCTGACACAGCAGCTTTATCAAGAATGACAAACAGAATGAAGAGTATGGTATTATAAACAAATCGTAGAACAAGTTGGATGAATAACAGGAAAAACCCACACCGAGCCATTGTACAGTTAGTATGAAAGGTAATTAAAACTAATTAAACAAGTTAAGTAGGGGTGAATAATTCACATCTACCTGCTCATTCAAAAGCTTGTCCGAATGTTTGTATCTATTTATTTCTAATGCTTCTAGGAGATCTAATTTTAAACTTTTTGATTTTATATGTAATATGTCAAAGTTTTTATTGAATGAATGGTTTTCTTGCATTAAGTGGTTTGAATAATTTGAATCAGATTAATTTTTATCGAAGCTACGTTTATGTTCAGATGTTCTTATGCCAAAACTCCTATAGGTCCTACCGATATAAATTTTATCACAAGAACCGCAATTGAGTTTATAGATTCCTGATTTACTTGATTTTTCAACACGAGATTTATTATTTTAATATGTTTACCTAAGTTATTAGAAGTTTTGAAAGATATATTAAGATTTTGTTTGACGAAAAAGGATTTAATATTTGTACTTGCAGAACCGCAGAATGTTAAACTGTTGAATATTTTATAGTCTCTCTGTATGTAGAACTTGGAAATCCTGATTATATGAGTGGTTGCAATCTAAAAGGTGATTTGAATAATTAGAATTTTCAATAATAAAAAGCAGATTCCATAACCTTAAACTTGAGAAAGACAGATGGGCGAAACGCTAATATGCTAATATATTATCCTAGTAGAATTCTAAATCGGTTGATATTTTTTATTTGATGTGGAATTCAATCAAGCCTTTACAATTCAAAGAAAAAAAACAAAATTATGTTTTATTAAATATGGAAGAAATCATGAAAATTATGAAGTTACTAGATGGGAATAGTTCGCTCTGGCACTCTGAAAAATCGAGCCTCAAATTAAGTCAAGTTCAAGACACTTGAACCGTTTTGAATAATCTATTCGAATCCAAGGTACAAGAATCGAGTCTCGATGAACTCCCTACTGAATGCTGTGATACAAATTTTATTTGTTCAAAATTACTGTGGTTATTATGGATAAATATAATATGTGTACATTTATGAAGATATGTGGAATTTGGCACGTTCGCTTATATGATCGTAATATTTTGGTTTTTGTTTGGTTTTTCTACAGGTTCTTCTAAGTTTTTATGGATATTAATAATCTTAATCATAATTCGTCATACGCCGAATGTACTTACCAAGAACTGAGGGTGGGGGAGGACTGAGGTGCATGAAAGAAATCTGTGAAACAGAAAAATTCTAATTGTATACTCACTTCAGAACATCCGCAAACACCTTACACCAGGCAGTAGCTCGAGTCGATGAAAAATTGTCTCCAGTGAACTCAAGTGCAGAGAGAGGTCCTGCAAGAAATTCGAAAGAATATTTTAGTGAACTGAAGAGCACTTAGCGGCAAAAGGAAATGCACAGTAGATATGCATCTGCCCTGGAGGAGATAAATGCTGATAAAAAGCTGTCAAAAATGTACCCAAAACAAGGTCACTTAATGCCAGAAACAGAAGCTTTCATAGGGACGATACAAAATCAAGTCAACCTAACAAAAAACTACAGAAGATACATTTTGAAACAAAACATACCTGATGACAAATGTAGTATGTGCAAACGCAGCTCCTGAGACTATAGCTCATCTCTCCTCGGGCTGCTCCTTCTTAGCGTCTCGTGACCATAAGAGGAGACACGATGATGCTGCCGCTGTTATCCAACAGGCAATGTACAAGAGGTATGAAATTGTTGATAAATTGATTCCTGCTTATAGATACTTACGTGAAGTTTGCAAAGAAAATGAAAATATCAAGATTTATTGGGACAAAACTATACTTACCGATCGAGAAGTCCAGCACCACCGACCAGACATAGCGGTTTTCAACAAGAAAGACAAAACGGCCCATATTGTTGACATGACTGTACCTGTCGATAATAATATTCGTGAGGCAAGATCAAAAAAGCTAACAAAGTACATTGAGTTAGCACATGAAATCAAAGATATATACCAGCTTCAAAGCGTCAGCATACATCCAATCGTTATAACTGCAAATGGACTGGTAGAAAGCCACCTTAAAAATGAACTGAATAGCTTGAGAATAGATGAACCTGAAAAAGTAACAGGACTGGCACAGAAGGCTGTGATACTGGGCACGTGTAGAACGGTTCGACGTGTACTAACCAACGAGTAAGATGTTGACCAAGATGGTCCAACTTGCCCGAAAGTCTGCCAACAATAGATTGTGGAAAAAAATCAAGCAGATGTGGCACCTCGATAAAATAGATATTGTTCCTTTCATCGTATCCTCAACTGGGTTAATACCCAAAACTTTGCATGATAGCCTTAAGAAATTAGAATTGCATAAGAATACCTATATAGAATGGCAAAAGCTGTAATTCTTAATACATGTAGGATAGTTTGGAAATTTATGTCAAGAATATTGTAATCGAGCCTATTCCCTTTGATTGCTGAATCTGGGAAAAGTAAATTACACCCAGCTAACAGCTGAGATAGCAATAATAATAATTCATTTTGCAATATAAAACAATGATGGCGATCCAATTCAATAGATATAAATCTTTAAAATACAATGAACAATGAAATATATAACATTTACAGCATAATGACAAACAAATTTACAACAAATAAATCATCAACGATTATTCAGATATTACTATATGTAATGGGGTCTTCAATATATTCAATCACAGAATAATAGGCCTTATTTAACAAAAATTCTTTAATTCTTTTCCAAATTCAACTTCAATTTTTTAATTTCTTTGAGCAATTTATTATAGGGGACTGTTGCCGAATAAATAGGTGATCTCTCGTGATAAGAAGTAGAGTGTCTTTCCAGCCTTATTAGAGATCCTTATCTGGTCTCACATCTATGATTACTATGTACATGACGTTGACATTTCCGCGGACAGAGGTTTCATGTAAAACAGAGATCTGTAGAGATGCATACATGGAAAGGTAAGTAATCTATGTTTTATGAAAAGTGGCCTACATAAATCTCAGTATTTACCACCAAAGATTAGCCTGACAATTTTTTTCTGAATAAGAAAAATACCATCAACGTTGGTTGCCCGACCCCTAACTGAAATATTATACGGCAGATTTGAGTATGTGTCTCACTAGCTGCAGATATGCATTCCACGTCAGTCCGTGGTTCATACATAAACCAAGAAACTTAACCTCGCGCGAAGCAGAAACTTTAGCTCCGCTGACATTAAAACAAATCTTATACAACATACCTCGCTTCAAATGAAAGTTCATCAATACCGTCTTTCCTTCATTTACTATCGACTCGTCCAACCTACACCACGCCCAAGCACAGTTGAAGTGCTTCCTTCACACGTTCAATGAATTCCTCGAGAGTCGATCCCGAAACCCCCACTGAGGAATCATCAGCAAACTGAAAAACTTTTTTATGTTAGAAATCAAATCGTTCACATAAATCAAAAACAGAAGTGGTCCCATAATCGAGCCCTGAAGAACACCTTTATTCAAATTGAAAGATTCATACTTTGAAGAACCAACCTTTACTGTAAATTTTTTTGTCACTAGTGAACGAAACTAACCAACTTAATATATTATTCCTAATTCCAATATTGTATAGCTTACTGGATAATAAAGGCTTCGTCACTGTATCAAATGCAAGACACAAATCGAAAAATATCGTAACAATATAGTTTTTCTCATCTAATTCGGAAGTAATATAATTGAATACATTCAATACATGCTGTTTCAATCGACTTTCGTCTTACATACCCATGTTGACTCCTTGCAAGTAGGTTATATTTTTCAGTGATCCTAGCATTCTTAATAACCTCAAATAATTTTGAGAAAACACTTAATGAACTAATTGGTCTATAGTTTTCCACATCTTCACGCTCGTTTTTCTTATGAATGGGTACTACACACGCGTTCTTTAGTACATTACGGAATACGCCGCTTTTAACGGACACATTTATTAAAAAACATAGTACCGGTAACAGTGATTCACCTACACTTTCGATAACGCTGCTGGGGACTTCGTCCAATCCCATACGGTTTTTAACTATTGACTAATGGTACTTCGAAATATATCATACAATCCACTCCTGAAAAAATGGACATTTCAAGAAATCCGCCAATTCCCAATTTTCGCTTATAACTCGAAAATGAAGAATTATAGAATTGTGCGGTTTTCACTATTCCAATTTTCCCAAAAAGAGTCCGAAAGGTGCAAGCCTTTTTTTCGAGTCCTTCGGGGATATTGAATCTTGCTCACCTTGTATAAATTTTTTTTTCATTTTTTCATTACGTAAGTTGGATCCTTGTGTTCAATGAGTTCTAATCTTCCTATCGAGATTGATTTTTATACAAATCAGTTTTTTCGTTCCATTAGTTACATTATTTTTTTTTCTTAATTCTTTAATATCTTTCTTTGACATGTTCTAGGTCTATGACAATATACGTTGTGTATTGTAATATCTAAAACGAATAAAGATATCTATCTATCTATTCTTGATAGTGCTTCACAGAAAAATATATTATACTTCCATGTGTTTTTGATCATATTTTTCATCTTTGAGTTTCAAAGATGAATTTACGTTTGTCATATTATTAGTGTAGAAAATAGAATGAACTTTATTACCTAACAATTAGGTAGTCATCAGATTGTTATGTACCTACACACAAATTTGTCATAGATAGCTGTTGTCTATTCGAACATGTCAATTTATGATGCCATTTGTCGGTCGGTTACAATTTTGGCCCTAGACCTTTACCATCTGGTAAACTCATGTTAGAAATTTATATTATGTTTGAAGGAATACTTCACAATAAGATAGTAAAACACAATAAAATAAAAATTCAATTGACGAGGCTTTTACGTGATAGAAATCCATTTTCACAAATACAAGTAAACGATGATTTCTACTAAAAATATTATTAAATGCTCGACGCGTTTCGATACACAGTATCTTTATCAAGAGCGAATGAATACTACAAATATATCTTACTAACAAATTTTATATATACTGAAGGAGCAATCCACTCAGATCTATCCGTACTTGAATTAATGTTCAGGAAATAAATTTAATAAGGGTGATTTATTTATGTCTACCTGATCATTACGAATTTCCGGTGATCACCTAAATCTGTTAATTTTAGGTACTTACAGATGGTTGAGTGTTATACCTCTATTCTCAGAATGTAGCATTTTGAATTCTGAATTAAAAGAGTGACCAGTCTCCATAAAATGATTTGAATAATTTGAATCGGTTTTTCCATAGATGAAAGTGCGTTTACGTTCAGAGATTCTAACATTAAAATTTCTTCCTGTTCTACCTATATAAAAACAATTGCTATCTGCACAATCTAATCTATAAACACCTGATTTATTTTCTTTATTAATTGGAGATTTATTATTCCTGATAAATGAACCTCAATTCGTTGATGTTTTGAACGCTATATTTAAATTTGAATTTTGAGAAGGGATTTCACATTATTGCTTATATTGCCTATATATGTTAAACTATTGAATTTCTTGTCTTAATGTTCACCGATTTGATATAAATGTTGTAAAGCTAATTTTTGTTTTTCGTATGTAATATGCTGCTAACAAAATTTGCATCGTAACCATTATTTATTGCGATCTGTTTTATCAAATTCAATTCTTTGAAATAATTATCATTAGACATCTGTGTGTTCAAGAGTCTATGTATATAGCTATTAAATGCTGCAACTTTATGTTGGTAAGGATGTGCCGATGTTTAATGAATTGTGATATATGTATGAGAAGGCTTATGATAAATTGAAAACTGGTGTTTATTATTTGATCTTGTTATTGTTAGGTCTAGGAAATTGGTCGAATGGTTCTGTACTATTTCAGAAGTGGGTGCAGTTTTTGATGAAATTTTCGAATATAGGTTACTGTCTGTTTGTTCCTGTGAAACACACAATAATGTCATCAACATATCGATACCAATATAGGAAATGTTTACTGAGCGGGTGTTTACGAATAGTTTTTTCTATGTTATCCATGAAGTTTTCTGCTAAAAGAGTTCTTAAGGGGTTTCCCATTATAAGTCCCTCATCACTTTTATAAAAACAATCGTTAAATAAAAAATAATTTTCAGAAATGCAAACATCTAATAAAGCCATAACGTCGTATTCAATTCGTGGATTCGTCATATTTTGTGTTAACAAATTATTGATTATATTATACGGATTTTTCGGTGGATTACTTGGGAACAAATTCTTGACATCAGAAGAGACTAACTTTGCATTACTTGAAATGACAATATTTTCTATTTTTCTTATCAAATCATTTGAATTACGAATAGAAAAAGACGGTTTGAAATTACAAAATTTTTCCAGAATATGTATTAAAAATTTAGAAATCATGAATGCTGGGGCATGTATGAATGATACCACTGGTCTTATTGGATAACCGTTTTTGTGCAATTCAACTAAATAATAAAGTTGAGGTGGTAAAGGATTCGGTAAGATAAGTTTAAATTTTTCGCTATCTATAATGATGGATTTTGAATTCTCTATGACTGTCTTCACTTTCTTATTGAATTTATTAGTTGGGTTTCCGTATATAACTGAATAATTAGAATCAATAATGAAATCTAATGTTTTGGAAATATAATCTCGTTCATTTATTGCTATAGCTGTATTGCCTTTATCTGCTATTGTGAAAATAATATCATTCGATGTTGATTTAACTTCCATATTTTTGATTAATATGTGATCTCTAATTGGTCTGTTAAGCTTTTTAGGTATTCTCTATTTTAATTTGATTGAGGTCTAAATACTTTAGTTTTATTTCATTGAAAATATTCTTTCTTTTAATCACGGACACAGTTTGGTGTATCAGGGAGCTATTGTTTTCAACATTTCTGAGGATATTTCAGTATCTATTGCTAATTGTTCGAAATTCGATGTATGATGTTTAGGATAAATATTGTGCTTGAATCCTTTCTGCAATAACGCCGTCTCATCAATGGTTAAATTAGTTTCGGTTGAATTCATGAAACTCTTGAAAAATTGATGGTTTGACAAGTTGGTGTTAATTTCTTTAATTTCAGGTTTATTTTAATGAGGTTATTAAGTTTCATGTTTATTTCATATTTACTCTGGATAATTTCATTGACTTTTTCTCCGATTTCCCGGTCTAAAATATCGAATTCAATCTTATGTAATCCAAGGGGAAGCTCTAAATGAATTACCTTAACAAAACAACAACAAATATCTCTTTTGTTATATTGGATTCTTCTGTCTTCTCCCATCCACGACAGCTTTCCTGTCAATGCTTCATCAATTTTTCAAAAGATTCATAAATTTAACCGAAACTAATTTCTTCATAGATGAGACGGCGTTATTGGACAAATGATTCAAACATAATATTTGTCCTAAACATCATACATCGAAACAATTAACCATTGATACTGAAATGTATCATAAGCCTTCTCATACAGATATCAAAATTCATTATACATCGGCACATCCTCAGCAACATAAAGTTGCAGCATTTAATAGTTATATACTCTCGACTTTCTTGAACACGCATATGTCTAATGATAATTATTTCAAAGAATTGAATTTGATAAAACAGATCGTAATAAATAATGGTTATGATGCAAATTTAGGTAGCAGCATCTTACATAAGAAAAAACAAATATTAGCTTTACAAAATAAATATCCAATCGGTGAACACCAAGACAAGAAATTCAATAGTTTAACATATATAGGCAATATAAGCAATAATGTGAAATCCTTCTTAAAATTCAAATTTAAATGTAGCGTTCAAAACATCAACAAATTTAGGTTCATTTATCAGGAATAATGAATCTCCAATTAATAAAGAAAATAAATCAGGAGTTTATTGATTGGATTGTGCATATTGCAATTGTTTTTATATAGGTAGAACAGGAAGAAATTGGAATGTTAGAAACTCTGAACATAAATGCAGTTTCATCAATGGAAAAACCGATTCAAATTATTCAAATCATCTTAGGGAAAATGGTCACTCTTTCAATTCAGAATTTAAAATCCTACATTCTGAGAATAGAGGTATAAAACTCAACCTTCTGGAAGTACTTGAAATTAACAGATTTAGGTATTCACCGGAAATTCTTAATGATCAGTTAGACATAAATAACTTACCCTTATTAAATTTTTTTCCTAAACATTAGTTCAACTAGGGATTGCTCTGAGTGGATTGCCTCTTCAGTATATATAAAAATTTGTTAGTAAGATATATTTGCGTAAGCGTATTGACATTTAAGTCACTCTCTAATCTCAGTATCCTTTAATTCTGCACTATGGAGACTATAGCCTACGGGCTGGAACTCCAAGAGGAGGTTTTTAGTAGGGAAAAATTCGACATTGGCCCCGTCCCCGATGTGCATCTTTTCGAAGATTTTCCTCCTCTCTGTCTAAAAAAAAAGATATATTTGTAGTATTTATTCCTTTTGATAGAGATACTGTGTATCGAAAGGCGTCGAGCATTTAATAATATATTTTAGTAGAAATCATCGTTTACTTGTATTTGTGACAATAAATTAAATTTATTGACGTTTGACCTGGAAGTGTTTTAATCTCCCGACCATTTCAAGATTTCATGAAATATTATGAACTAGTCTCACAAATTTCAAACTCGTTTATTTGAATGTTCAAAATAATTCTACTAGAAGTATGTTCCCAAGAGAAGCAAACAAATTCCTACGTTCAATAAAGCTACCAATCCAGGAGCATTGTCGCAATTCTAAAGAAAGAGAAAACTAAATGTAAATAAGCAAATCTCTTTTAAATGTCCCCAGTTGAATACGAACAGAAAATAGAATGTTTTGTCACTCTAAGTACACAACAATGAGAACGACATGTCCCCAACATCCTTGTATCAGAATAGCCCTAGGAGATGTCCTAAGACGCGAGCAGCGTCGCTAAATTAAACTCAAATAAATGTAAATCCCAATAAGCCACATATTCAGTCAAGCGTAGATGATATGGATATAGCCTAAGAACGATTCATTTTCTTTTACCTGCGCAACCGGGTGCCATTCAAGGAATTTTATTGTCCCATGTTTTTGAAATTATCTACGGTGACGTGCAGTGGCAGTTTTCTTACAAATGGCTGCACATCGGTAATGGAGATTGCTTGTGTCCCCTTGAATCGAGAAATATGGCGAGGAAGTTCGGAATTAATCTCAACCAGATGGTACACCCAGATTGTCTTTAGGGTAGAATAATCTCAAGAAATTTCGATTTATGAAGGATGATATTTAGATTATTGAAAAAACTGACATAATGATTTTGCAGTGCATTATACTTCTGAAATTGAAAATAATTCATACTGTTTTATTGACGAATGATATAAAACAAAACTGGTTCGTGCATATTTTTTTTAGTAAAGGTTTTTGATTCTTATATATCAAGTGATAAACAACAGAAACTTTATATGAATAAAAAATGTTCCTCGATATGGGCATCACTGGTGGACGTCTGGACCGTTTCTATGTTTTTGTGTTAAAATACTGATATGTTATGAAACAAAACTAGTTCGTGCATTTTTGTTTCGTAAAGGTTTCGATCCATATTTAATACCAAATGATGAATAACAGAATCTTAATATGAATAAAAAATGTTCCTCGATTAGCGCATCACTGGAGAACGACTGGACAGTTTCGTTGTTTTTGTGTTATATTACGAATAATTTCTGCTGAAGTTGAATGCCGGCTAGTTGCATGGATTCTCTTATTTTAAAGTTTTCGTAATAAATAAACATAAATAAATCTAATCGAAAAGTGTATTCAGGCAATATCAAAAAGGCAGAAAGTTCACCAAAAATCTATATTCAAAAAAATTTAAAATATCACCCAAACTACTGAATACAAAATGGTCGAGCGCCGCCAGTTTTGTCTTCTGTCAATATGTAGCTCAAATTTAATATGTAGTATCAAATTTAAAAAAAAGACTGGAAAAAATATTCATACTTTGATGGAATGTATAGAGGTTATATGAATCAAGTGTTATTGTTTCGAAGAGATGAAAGGTTCAATGAAGCTGAACCATCAATTCACAATAGATAGGTTGTGAAGTTTTGGCCCTACAAGCTCATTACAGAATAACAAACAGCTGATAAATACTAAACCGTCAGTTTACCTTACTCAAGATATCAAAACGAAAAATGAAATAGAACCGTCAATTCTTTAGTATAAAATTATGATTAAAAAATTTTCGACCATCTTATATACAGGGATATCCACTGTGAACGCGGCCGTAACTAGCGATTTCCAATTAAAGTGAAATATTTTGGAAGTGATACCATTTCCGGTTATACCGGAAGTGGGTCATCAGTTTGTTATTTCAAATGGCAATCTACCTTTTTTATTATACATCTAGAACCGACATTTGAGCCAGGCATAAAATACCCAAGTTGTTGGCACTTATCTGTCAAAACTTTTGACAGATTTAATTATTTTTGTTATAAACACGATTTTTGAGGAACATTTAAAAAAATAGTAGCTCGTAGATCTTTTGCACTACAGACACGATTTTTGCTTGGGTGGTTAGAAGAAAGATCAAGACATTTTTTAGGCTGTCTACACATGTCAAATGTTTATTGCGTTGTTTTGTATGATTTTTTCAATTTGGCCTTTTTCAAACAGCAATAACTCAATTTTTTCAAATGGCACGTGCCAATTTTTATACCGCCTTCAGATGAAGCGTCAAATTTCAGATGGAATTGTATCAGCATGTACTATACCCATCTCTTATCGTTCCGAAATAATTTGGGAATATATTGAATTTTGATGATTTTGCAAGAACTAACAGAGAATGCTTTGAAATATTTGAATCAAGTAACTGAACTGGCTACGCTCAGCTGACAGGTGCCTAAAATTAATGTACTTGTCATTTCGTTCATTTGAATTAGATATTTCAACAAAAATTGTCGTTATTTCAGATTGAAAATATCGAAAAATACAACAAAATTGGAATAAAACCACTAGTTATTCAAACGAAAATATATTTAATCTTTTTTTAATTCATTTTATAATGTCAAAGAGTAGTGGGTGGAAATTGCTGGCAATTCAATAACCAATTCCCAAATTTACCGTCTATGAGAAAAATAGAATTTCGAAGAATTTTCTACAATTCAGATGAATAAAAATTGTAGGAACTAAGCGAAAACCAATCATCGAAGATAATTACATTAATACGAATAAATGATAGCAAACATCATAGGAGAAAACTGCTTTACGATCTGAATAAATGTTCAATATGGGCCCCATTTTGCTCGATACACTTGACCGCTCTAATACGAACATGATGAGTTGACCTCCTAGTTTCCTCAGGATCAATATTACGAAAAGCATTATGAATGCGCTATAGTAACTCTTCTTTACATCTTACAGAAATAAGATACACTTCACTCTTGATTATGCCCCATAAATGAAAATCAAGGGGCGTCAGGTCCGGAGAAAGCGGAGGCCATAAATTTGGTCCTTGATTACCCCACCATCTATCTTCGAACGTTTCTGTTAGCTGCCGATCTATAGCTCTTGTTTTGTGTGCTGGTGCACCATCCATTTGGTAACATCAATCCCTCAGAATATTAAAGGGTAATCCATCTAAAAAATTTGCTAATGTTCCTCTCAACATTTCTAGGTATCTTTGTCCATTAAGATTTTCCTCATAAATGTGATAAGCCAACAAATCATTCATTAAAATTTCAAAAACGTTCACGCTGAATTTATTTTGGAAATCAATAACCTCAATGAAATGTGGATTTTCTGTGGCCCAAAAATGACGATTTCTCCTGTTGGTTATTCCACTTTCATTGAACTAGGCTTCATCAGACCATATGATTTTTTGCAGAATTGTCTCATCTTCATGAAGCCGAATTAATAAATTTTGACAGAAATTTAGCCGCTTGGGAAGGTCAGTTGGTTTCAATTTTTGTAGTCTGATAAAAGAATGCGGGTGCATGTTATGTTTCTTAAGGATCCTTTGAATGGTAGTATAACTCAATCCAATATCCATTGATGTTGACTTAATGGACGCATGTGGTTTAGCACGAAAGTACGCTAGCGTATAGATTTGATTGTCGTCGTCCTTGAGAATTGGTTATCTTCTAGTTTCTATGTATTTTGTTCCTCCAAATTGCAGATAATTGCTTCTAATCCTTCGAAATTTTGTTTTACTCATAGGCGCCAAATTTGGAAATTGGTTATTGAATTGCCTGCAAGTTCAATTCACCACTTTTTGACATTCGCGATGAATTAAAAAGAGATTAAACATATCCTCGTTTGAATAATCAGCCATTTTAGTATCAATTTGGTGTTTCTCAAAAATTTTCACTTCAAATTACCAACAATTCTTGTTGAAATATCAAATTCGAATGAACGAAGTGACAAGTACATTAATTTTTGGCACCTGTCAGGTGAGCGTAGCCAATTCAGCTACTTGATTCAAATATTTCAAAGCATTCTCTGTTAGTTCTTGCAAAATCATCAAAATTCAATATATTCCCAAATTATTTCGGAACTATAAGAAATGAGTATAGTAGATGCTGATACAATTCCATCTGAAATTTGACGCTTCATCTGATGGCGATATAAAAATTGGCACGTGCCATTTGAAAAAATTGAGTTATTGTTGTTTGAGAAACACCAAATTGAAAAAATCAAACAAAACAACGCAATAAACATTTGACATGTGTAGACTGCTTAAAAACTTCCTTGATCCTTCTTCTTTCCACCCAAGCAAAAATTGTGGCTGTTCCTCAAAAATCGAGTTTATAACAAAAATATGATTCTTTTTCGAAGATATTGGAAGCGGACCCACAAGATCCATCGCGACTATTTGAAAAGGCTTTTCAACAATACGAGAACCCATAACACCCATCGGCAGCTTTTGTTCAGGCTTTTGGGCCAAACAAACCTCACAAGCTCGAACGTATTTTGCAACATCGCTATACATACCGGGCCAAAAATAAAGATTTGCAATACGTTTGCGAGTCTTAAAGTATCCTAAATGTCCGGCGGTTACAGCATCATGATTGTCTTCTAATATTTTACGACGCAAAGGTTTATAAGGAAAAGTTTTCAATGTTCCTCGATATGCGCATCACTGAAAGACGACTGGACCCTTTCCTTTTGATGTTTTGTGTTAGAAACTGATATGATATAAAACGAAACTATTTCGTGCATATTTTTCAGTAAAGGTTTATGATCCTTATTTGATATCAAGTGATAAACAACAGAAACTTAATATGAATAAAAAATGTTCTTCGATATGGCCATCACTTGTGGACGGCTGGACCGTTTCGATGTTTTTGTGTTAAAATACTGATATGATATGAAACAAAACAAGTTTGAGCATATTTTTTAGTGAAGGTTTTTGATCCTTATTTAATATCAAGTGATAAACAACAGAAACTTTATATAAATAAAAATGTTCCTCTATATGGGCTTCACTTTAGGACGGCTGGACGATTTGTGTTAAAATACTTATAATACTCTTAAATTAGATTTTCATCAGGAAAAAAGTTTAAAATACGTGAGAATTAGGAAATTTGAAAAAAAACAGAATAGTTTTGTAATGAAGTCTCTAATACAAACCACGATGGAAATAATCAGTTTTATTTTATTGGTTCCATAAGACGATTAAAAAGAAAAATAATAATAATATTTATTTCAAATTCAATGAACAATCCCATATATATTTCGTTTAAAATAAATTAAGGAATATACTTCAGCATGGGTTTATATTATCTAAAAAAGACACTGTATGGATGTAGCCGTTACTATTGGGTAGTTAAGCATGATTCAAACACAAATGGAATATTTTACTATGTTTTTACTACACAAATGAATTGAATTAATAGAACGCTGTTACCGCGGTTTCAAACTTCTGCTCGTCGTCGGACAGTTAGACAACCGACTACAAAGGGACGTGAAATATACCGGGTGTAACTGAAACTAGGGTCACCCCTGTAACTTGTTTGCTATTCCGAATAGTTTGATGAAATTTGGGAATCGTATAGAAGACAACATTTTGAATTTTATAACATTAATACGTTCGACATTCAGTTTTCGGTTATGCCAGAAACGATACCAACTTTCGATTTTTAAATGAAACACTCTGTATTATTTTTTCGCTTTTTTTTTAATGTTCATCTCATCCTACGACCTTTTCACATATTTTTGAAAGAAAACCAAACACAATCTATTTTTTTTAATTTTCATCTTTCGTTTTTGAAGGCCATGAACAGTGACAATTGGCTTTGCTCAACATCTCCGATCACGAAAATACAAGATTGTATCTAAAACTTCAATTGCTCATTTTTTGCGGGGTGTTAAAGTTAATAACAAAAGAAAGAACAGCGAAAACGAAATAATTAAAATAAATGGTCAAAAATACCACCATTCTCACGAACACAACATCGCACACGATTGAGTGTTCCCCTCACAACATTATTTAACTCTTGGGCTGTAATGTCTACAATAGCCTGTTTCAAACATTTCTCCAATTATTTTTGGGTTCTAGCAGGTCAGGTTTGGTAAACCTCATTTTTCAAATGGCCACATAAGAAGAAATCTAGTGGACTAAAATCTGGCTCTCTTGCTGGCCATCTTATGGCACCATTTGTATCTATCCATTTTCCGGTAAAAATTTGGCGGGATAATTCGAAAATTCCCTTGTGTTATGAGGAGGTGCACCATCTAATGGCAACTCTTCCAATTCATCTTGTATTTAGGTCCTCAAAAGTATCTCTACCCTATGAATGAAACTTCAAAAACTATAGGCCCTATTTAGTATCTTCCCATCATCCCTATCCAGACATTGAACCCAAAACGATGTTGGATCTTGATATCTGTGCTCACTAATTCGCAATGTCGAATTGACAGTAATGGAATTCTGATATTTTCATGATCACAGATTATAAGAAGTATGAACAGAAATTTTGCATCGCCAACGTAGTTATTGTTATTAGAGAATGGGGAAACTGCAGAAATTGTCTAGGTATTTTCCACTAGAACTCCGGAACCGTTAAGAATAAAGTGACGTGAGTGGTAAAAAAAAAGATAAAAGAATAGTGTTTCTGTAATAGCGGGTGGTCCGATATGGTTGTCTCAGAAAAAAAGTACTTTTGAGGAAAAATTTACAACTTTGACACCCCGTAAAAAATGAGCAATTACATTTTTAGGTACAATCTTGTATTTTCGTGATTAGCGATATTGAGCTAAGCCAATTGACGCTACAGGGTATCCCTTTCGAAAATCGAAAATTTATATCGTTTCCGGCATAACCGGAAATGTCAAACATATTAATGTTATCAAATTCAGAATTAACCGGTTCACAAAATTCTTCAAAATAGTCCAAATAGAAAAAAAGTTACAGGGGTGACCATGGTTTCAGTTACATGTGGTATAGGAATAGGTCGTTACTTGGATTTTGAAGAACCAGATAATTTAACTGCTTTTATTAACTATATAAACAGTATTATTATTTGAATACATCGAAAATTAGGTATTTACATAGGTCAGTTAGGTCATTCATACACTGAAAGTGATTTGAAAATTTCCACTCAACCTGGGTAATTGATTTCTTTACCCTTTACAGCATTATAATGATTTTTAATTTATCAATAATAGGAAAAGAGAGGCCATACAGGATACAGTTATTAGCTCATGTTGAATCTGGTTTATTTTCATGGAAAGAAGTTTGATGTTCCTTATGTCAAATTTTGAAGTCTCACCTATGTAGAA
This sequence comes from Cryptolaemus montrouzieri, assembly GCA_013387265.2. Lineage (NCBI taxonomy): Eukaryota > Metazoa > Arthropoda > Insecta > Coleoptera > Coccinellidae > Cryptolaemus > Cryptolaemus montrouzieri. The sequence goes on along the minus strand of JABFTP020000185.1, from coordinate 35,116,862 downwards.
ATTCTTGCAGTCGGGAGAAGATGGCTTATAAACTCCTAATTTATCTAAATTTTCTATGTGATTTGAAACATTGGATGAGAATTTGATTGAGGACATTATTTGCTGAAAATTGATACTAATCTTCAAATTAAATCAAACAATGATGTTCCACTTTCCACTATCTTGACTAATGCTTCCTCGGACTGTAGTTTGTTCAGATAAGTAGTACATTTAGAGAGGTGATGTGCCTAATATATTACGTTGGTAAAAGCAGGTACTCGTCTAAATAGGACGAAAATCAAAACATGTTTGCTTCATTTATGAACCGAATAACTTCCTGTAATGATGAAGAACTAATTGCCTGCTAAGCAAATTTCGGGAATTTTTCTAACTATTGATTTCCAATGCTTTCCATAGGTTCAGCTTCAACATTTTAGCCCTCATGAAAAATATCAAAATTATTATTGAAAGTATATTTTTCTTCTAGTAGATGATTTGCATATTGGGATTTTTGTTTGTCGAAACTGCAGTTATGCTCCGATATCCAAATATTCAAAACTATGTAAATTTTATCCTTCGGGAATGTTAGGTTTACAGTTTTAGTATACCTACTAAGAGAGTTATCCTACCTGAAATCTAAATTCAAATTATGATATTAGAAGAATTATTTTAAATTCAGGCTGAGTATACTAATAGAAATAAATGTTTTATTTCTCCTTGATAAGTCCCTTCACCACAAGGCAAAGCCTCATGAATTGCATTTTGAAATTGTTTCTGAGAAAGTATACTGAAATTAGACAAAATTATATCCATTTTTGACCGTTATTCATTTTATAATTTTGAGCTCTCACAAGAAATCAGTTTCTGACATTGGTATCGTGGTAACTCTACAAATCATATTGTTATAAGCAGTTATTTTATGATGGTGTGCGGAAGAATGTTCAATGTTATCTATGAAAATTTCTTCTATTAAAGGACTGAGATGATTACCCATTATCACGCCGTTTTTCCTCATGTAAATTTCACCATTGAAATAATTTTGTTTCTAAAGAATTCATAATTTCTGATCGTATCCTACTTATGTGAGTGGCATACAGAGGCTACCATACAGTACAACAGTATTCTATAACTGATCGATTAATACAAACATACGATGTGCAGAGTGAAATATAACTTCGTGTCAAAATAAACATCCTTGACGGAACCAACTGTTGATCATACGGATCATCATTGACATGTTTGTATTTTTAATATTTGGATCAAATTTTTTTGAATTACTCCATCTGTTGAAGGGATTCTCTTGGAGAATAATCTGATCTTTGCTTGAACATTTGCATTGCATTTAAGAATCTTTCAATCATTCGCAAAGACCAAGAATTTGCAGTTGCTAAAAACTTCGTTCAGATTATTAATAAATAGAAAAAATATTATCAGACCTAGATGGGTACCCTGGCCAATACCGAATGAAAAATCGACGGGATCCAGCAGATAATTTAACTGCTTTTATTAACTATATAAACAGTATTATTATTTGAATACATCGAAAATTAGGTATTTACATAGGTCAGTTAGGTCACTCATACACTGAAAGTGATTTGAAAATTTCCACTCAACCTGGGTAATTGATTTCTTTACCCTTTACAGCAATATGTTGATTTTTAATTTATCAATAATAGGAAAAGAGAGGCCATACAGGATACAGTTATTAGCTCATGTTGAATCTGGTTTATTTTCATGTAAAGAAGTTTGATGTTCCTTATGTCAAATTTGGAGGAACGACAAGTCTCACCTATGTAGAAATTCTTGCAGTCGGGAGAAGATGGCTTATAAACTCCTGATTTATCTAAATTTTCTATGTGATTTGAAACATTGAATGAGAATTTGATTGACGAGATTATTTGCTGAAAATTGATACTAATCTTCAAATTAAATCAAACAATGATGTTCCACTTTCCACCATCTTGACTAATGCTTCCTCGGACTGTAGTTTGTTCAGATAAGTAGTACATTTAGAGAGGTGATGTGCCTAATATATTACGTTGGTAAAAGCAGGTACTCGTCTAAATGGGACGAAAATCAAAACATAGTTGCTTCATTTATGAACCGAATAACTTCCTGTAATGATGAAGAACTAATTGCCTGCTAAGCAAATTTCGGGAATTTTTCTAACTATTGATTTCCAATGCTTTCCATAGGTTCAGCTTCAACCTTTTAGCCCTCATTATGAAAAATATCAAAATTATTATTGAAAGTATATTTTTCTTCTAGTAGATGATTTGCATATTGGGATTTTTGTTTGTCGAAACTGCCGTTATGCTCCGATATCCAAATATTCAAATCGATGTAAATTTTATCCTTCGGGAATGTTAGGTTTACAGTTTTTAGTATACCTACTAAGAGAGTTATCCTACCTGAAATCTAAATTCAAATTATGATATTAGAAGAATTATTTTAAATTCAGGCTGGGTATACTAATAGAAATAAATGTTTTATTTCTCCTTGATAAGTCCCTTCACCACAAGGCAAAGCCTCATGAATTGCATATTGAAATTGTTTCTGAGAAAGTATACTGAAATTAGACAAAATTTTATCCATTTTTGACCGTTATTCATTTTATAATTTTGAGCTCTCACAAGAAATCAGTTTCTGACATTGGTATCGTGGTAACTCTACAAATCATATTGTTATAAGCAGTTATTTTATGATGGTGTGCGGAAGAATTTTCAATGTTATCTATGAAAATTTCTTCTATTAAAGGACTGAGATGATTACCCATTATCACGCCGTTTTTCCTCATGTAAATTTCACCATTGAAATAATTTTGTTTCTAAAGAATTCATAATTTATGATCGTATCCTACTTATGTGAGTGGCATACAGAGGTTACCATACAGTACAACAGTATTCTATAACTGATCGACTAATACAAACATACGATGTGCAGAGTGAAATATAACTTCGAGTCAAAATAAACATCCTTGACGGAACCAACTGTTGATCATACGGATCATCATTGACATGTTTGTACTTTTAATATTTGGATCCAATTTTTTTGAATTACTCCATCTGTTGAAGGGATTCTCTTGGAGAATAATCTGATCTTTGCTTGAACATTTGCATTGCATTTAAGAATCTTTCAATCATTCGCAAAGACCAAGAATTTGCAGTTGCTAAAAACTTCGTTCAGATTATTAATAAATAGAAAAAATATTATCAGACCTAGATGGGTACCCTGGCCAATACCGAATGAAACATCGACGGGATCCAAGAAAAAAACACTACACGTAACATGCTGAGAACGATTAGAGAGAAAATCTAGCAGGTATGATAAAAGAGGGACATGAATGCCATGAAGATGTTCTTACTTGTATAAAAAACTTGTTATCAAGACTCAATCAAACGCTTTTTTGAAATCAGTTGATATGCAATCCACCAAGAAACTGTTCCCAATACAGGAACTAATATAGTAAAGTAGAAAATATTGAACTCAGTGGACCTGCTACGTATGAAGTCATGCTGCTCATCAAAAATTGCAGACCGAACGTGGATCAACAGCAATTCAGACATAATTTTATCGAAAACTTTTCATCATTCATATCCCAAAAATAGTTCACTCAATATTTGAAGTAACGAAGCTAAATTTCCCCCAAATATATTATTTCTAACCTCTTTTATAATGCAATAGCAATGGAAGTTCGCGTGTTATTTAATCACCATCACGTGCAAACAGCAGTTCAACTCCTACTTTTTCATAATAGTCATTTAGTTCTGAACTATACACACGTCAACGACGTGGGTTGAAGTAGATATGGAATAATGAAATAATTAAAAGTAAATAAGATTGAAAGGCTGAAATGTTCACGAAAGAATAACGAGGCACGCAATGACAAATATGGAAACACGATGGAGTGTAAATGATGTATTACATTGGCTTAATGCTGTAAAAAAAATTGATTACGTTTGTTTTATGCGTGCCTTGTTTTTCACACATTTGTATGCTTAATGATATCATGATACGTCCAATTAGCTGATATGTTAATTTAGCGTCCTTATGAAGGTGTTATTGATGTCATAATTAAATCGAACAAATGGAGATTACTACTCAAAAAAAGACAGTGAGAGGAAATAACCATGATTTGCATGCCTGATTTTTTCAACACTCTCAATAAGCAGTTGAACTTATGAAAACCCTCGTAATATACAACATTAACTGTATTGCCGTGCGGTGCAAGGAACACCAGATTGCTAGCTCAGGAGCACACAACATAGAACTGACCGTGTGAGAAACAGTTCTTCCTTAGGTCTATTCCAGCCACTTTCAAGGACTGCCCTTGAGCTTTATTGATGCTAATGGCGAAGAACACTTTTAGGGGAAACTGCAGTATTTTCAATTCAAAAAGATACTCTGGGCGTCAATGGTATTCTAGGTAAGAAAACAGTTTTCCCTCGAGCAAATCCAGCGAGTACACTACCTTAGACAATGTTTCGGCGGTGAACTTTTATGTGCAGTTTGGTGCCATTGCATAATTTTGGAGGCTTAATGTCTCTTCAATACATAAGTATTGCAATTTTCAAAAGAATATTATGTGATAACTTCACGGGATAGTTTACCGTATCATCACTTCGTAGTACTGAATCCATTTGCTCATATTGTACTTCAACTGCATCAAATGATATACTATGTGCTTTGTCATGAGATTGGTGACATTAGTGATTTCTCCACTGTTGCTAACTTTTGCGGAATGGTAATTTCATCAACAGCTGTAGAGTAATTGACGTTTCCTATTTTAAGAAACATTTCAGAAAACTGTCCAGGAGACTGTTCACCTGTCATGTTTTTTAAAGTTGAGTGACTCCACGAGTATGGCGACTTCAAACACGACTTTATTTCAAGCGCTCGTTTATCCCTGGTTACTACGGGTATGCTCTGCCGAAAGTCTCCAGCTAACAGAATTTAATACAACCCATCAGGCTAGTATTGGCTCTTATATCTTTCGATGTTCTATTAAGAGCTTCGACTACACATTTATGGGTCATCCCACACTATTATCTTGTAGAAGCTTGCGCCGTGTTAGTGTTTATAGATGTTTCAGTATGAATGAGATTAAGAAGCAGCTAAATTGCTGGGCTGTCCTACCCTCATCTAACAAAGGGGTAGCAATATCCGAATAGTCGACAGCAATAGCTATTTGATGGTCTTTACGCATTTTATCGAATAGGAGATTTTAGTAAAATATCTTTTCGGATTCCCCAGGAGCATCTAGAAACAATATTAATCCTGAGGTTCTATCAACTCTTTGTAGTAAACGCAGGACTGTTTTTCAGTCAACAACACTCCTATTATACTGCTCTGCGTTTTGTTTTTCGGGTGTATTGATGTATGTATGTTTATATGTATATATGTTTATATGTATGTATGTTTATATGTACGTATGCTTATATGTATGTATGTCTATTTCTTCGACACGCAATGAAGCCTAAATCGTTTGTCGGAGTTCAGCATATGAGGTTATTAGTTTTTCTTGTTTACATACGTCAGTGAAACTATTGTGAATGCCAAATATTTTATCACGGATTTTTCCTTGAATTTTTATTTAGTTTATCTTGGATTAGATAAAAATAGGGTGGTTCCTCTTATTTTGGGGCTTTTAATGTTTCGATGTTAAACATAATTACCATCACCTGGGTAATCGGACTAGGTCATTTTGGTTGTCCTGATCGGGAAGAGAGGATATTCTGTTGCACTGAAAGTATTTCTGAGGACAAAGGTGTATTCAGATTGACATGATCAAATTAACTGGAATGATCAATCTCTCAATGTACATAATCTGTGTATAAAGTTATGTATCAATAGATTATCTTCCTAGTTCTGCAAGTGATTCTGCTTCTTATGTTAAGTATTCTTCTTTTCATTATGTTAGGTTGGTACATCATATCTTGTGTTTGCTGGTTTTTCTTTCATATTTTCATATTTCTGCCACGTCACTGCTATCCCACTACCAATCGAATATCTGGTAAGAATGAATCGTGAACCCAATGATTCTGATAAACCTTTTTGCTCCCAGCTTATCAACAGACTAGCCGTTACTGATCTATCTGCGATTGAGGAGACATAGTTCCCTCATGCATTTTATGCCTGTTTTCCTGAATCATGTAATTGATCACATATGGTTCACCCGTTTCTTTTTATTATCTTGAGCTCGCACATTAAGGGCGATCAGAGAAGGCTTGGTGTGTTTTGAATAATCATTCATTCTGCATAATATGCTCTTTTGACATGTTCAGAACCTTTGCTATCTCTTTAACTCTAATTCGGCGATCCTCTAGCAGTATTGGGTGAACTTCGGCGATGTTATAGTCGGTAGTTGCAGTTTTTGGACATTCCTAACCTTCATCGTCTCCGAATTTCAGCTGCCCAAAATTTCAAGGTGGTAAATGATAGTGCAAACACAAAATCCAACTAATCTCTTTTTTTTATATTTAAAGACAGCTCTATACTAGATTTTGTCCATTATCACAAAAGCACTGTCATCAACTTACTCGAATGACTGTAACTGTCAACAGATGATCAATAAAACTTTACTAGCTCTCATTTACCAGTGCCGCCATTTTAACTTAGAAGTCGGAAACTTTTTCGACCATCTTTATATTATGGTTATGCTATCAGATAACGTTAGTTTTCGATAATTCTCAAATGCGAGACGATTATCTGTTTTCGTAACTTCAATATCTAAAAAGTTCATTTTCAAGATTGATCATGAGCATTTCTCTCGAAAGAGGAGAAATATGAGATCTTCCAAGGGGTTTTTTTCTATTCCGCCTCATGAGCGAAATCTTTATGAGCAATCTTGAAAATAATCTATTGTTTTCAAATCATATTTCAATTTATAACGTTCTGTGTTGGAAAAGAAATGTTGATGATATATTTTGTCTTCGGACAAGTACTAATAGACAATCAAATCTCTTTTCAAAATTGTTGAATTCATTTTCGGTTAGGATCCAATTCATTATGGAAATTGAAAATGTCTTGAAAACAATCTATTGTTTTCAAATCAAATTTTAATTTATAACAATCTGTGTTGGAAGAGAAATGTCGATATATTTTGTCTTCGGTCAAGTACTAATAGACAATCAAATCTCTTTTAAAATTGTTGAGTTCATTTTAGGTTAGGGTCCAATTCATTATGGAAATTGAAAATATCTTGAGAATAATCTATTGTTTTCAAATCATATTTCAATTTACAACGTTGTGTTGGAAAAAAATTCGATATATTTTGTCTTCGGACAAGTACTAATAGACAATCAAATCTCTTTTCAAAATCATTGTATTCATTTTAGGCTAGGATCCAATTCATTATGGAAATTGAAAATATCCATTAAAGTTTCAATTTCTCAGATAATTAGATCATGAGAACACATAATTATCTTGAATTTGATATTTATTAAAATCCAACGACCACATATACATTATGACATTATAGTAGTGAATAGATTTTTCACAGCTTTCACGAAAAAACTTCGAAAAAGGAATTAAAATTTTGAAATTATAGTGCCTAATAATGGGTACGACAATGACAATGATCATGGTAGATGAATTTGTAGCTATCTTTCATCTTCGGTTAGTGTCATTCTCAATTTAAGAAACTATAAAAGATCACCATATGTCCCACAAATAAGTATTAGCTTATGCCTTTCACTAAAACAGAATAAAATCAATGCAGTATGAAAGATTAAAAAGATATATGTTCACTCTTGTTCATAACAAAGATCGACTCGATACACTAGAAGAAAGAAGTGTATACAAATTATATTGATTCAGTTGCCTTTTATATAGGTCAGACTGACCGTTTCATCAATATTAGAGTAGATGATAAAAAGTCATAATAAATGAAAAACTGGTCATTGTATAAATTAAAATCATTTCTTGAAATTCACCTGAAGTCGTAGTTCTCATTGATGTTGAGTGAGACACGTGAATAGGATTCAATAACCAACTCTAGAATTCATATTTCCAGAGATCATTTTATATTTTTTCGAATTTTTTAAACCGAGAATTGAAGAAATTGCCGAAATCAGTGGTGAAGATATTTTGCCTTCAGCGATTGAAATTGGCCATATCTACGCCACAAGGATGGTTGAAAATAAGACAAAGATTTTTTTAGGACCCTTCAATACAGAAAATACTTCAATTTGACTTCGAAAAATTCTTAAACTAAGCATTGTACAAAAAAATTTAAGGATACTTTCTTTCAGAATACTAGATGCTTTTTTCGAAAATGGACAAAATTTTTTTCAGAAAAAGTCTAGGTTGGGTTAGATTTCTAGGAGCGTTCTTTGAGGAAAGGGATACGCTACTGGTTCTATTCTTTGAGAGTTGCTCTAGTGCATAATGTTCTTTCAGATACTGTCGGAGCGGATGTTCAATAACTTGGACATCTCGAAAATGAAGTAATTTAGATACATCATGTTCTCACGAAATCTTCTTGAAATAAAACAGGAAATTGAGTACTAAAGTTAAGAGCTGCAAAAAGATTCGTGAATTTTGAACAGAAACTCCTTGATCTCTATTCTGTTATTTTATATTGAAATCTCTTTCGATTTTACTAATGTTAAATTTAATACTGCAAAACACCTGACACATTACATTTGTCGAATTAAGTTTTATTGTTCTTTTTCATTATTCAGATTCAATTTAGATGGTTCAGAAAGCTATATTGAGATCGATTTTATTAAAAAACACATAAGTTTCCGATTGTACTGCCGACATAGGTTGAACTATCGAATTTCTCTTTTGATTTCACAGAAAGATAAATTTCACGTCATTTCCTCATCAACACAAAATTTTAGCGTTTAATAGCCACATTCATAGATTTGTTAACATACTTTCATTTTCAGAAATGATTGAATATAATCAAATAAATAACATTCAACAAAATTTTGAGGGAAAACGAACTAATATTACCTTGAATGAAATTTATATTACCGTAAAATCGGAAGAGAAAAAATCCAATATTTAACATATAGCGGCAGAACAATCGAGGAACTGAAATATTTCCTGAAAAATGAATCAATGATATATATATATATATATATATATATATATATATATATATATATATATATATATATATATATATATATATATATATATATATATATATATATATATATATATATATATATATATATATATATATATATATATATATATATATATATATATATATATATATATATATATATATATATATATATATATATATATATATATATATATATATATATATATATATATATATAATATATATATATATATATATATATATATATATATATATATATATATATATATATATATATATATATATATATATATATATATATATATATATATATATATATATATATATATATATATATATATATAATCAATCATTTCTTACAGGCCACAATAAAAATTTTAGCGTTCTCACATCGGTTTGTTATTGTTTCGTTGCTTTCTCGGAGTCCGGTAGCGTTTACTGTCCCGGTCCATAGAGGGTGACTCTCGTACGTATGTACGAGATGCGTCCTTTGGAATCGTTAGGTACCACGATGTAGTTCGTTAGGTTCTTAGAAGCGATATGTGACACTGATGAGTTCCTATTAAGGACGTGCGTGCATGGGGGTGGATTTGAGAACTAGCTCTTGTCAGGAAGGATTTTTCATTGATCTACGGATTTCTGAATAATTCTTCTTGTCTCAAGTTTTCATATGTAGACTACTAGCAAAGTTTATCGCGGAACATATTTGTCTCATCATATATTCTTATAAATATATTCTTGTTACAAATTATTTTTGATATTTTCGTACTCATGAGTAAGAAACTAACTTTCATTTGTTTTTATCATGAGTGAGCTTCATTGTTGTGTTCGTAAAATTGAGTACAATAGGGATGATATTCACTTCATCACGCTGGATGAAGCCACAGATATTTAGTGAATTTGGGAAAGTTTGTCAGGCATGATAAAATGGGACACCCTGTAAAGGCATATAGAACAGAGTTGAAATCAAAGTCTACTGGTTTGCCAGATGACCTGAAAATTCACCAATAGGAAGAAAAAAAAGATTTATAAAAAATCAGCTCTCTTGAAATCCTCATTCTTACCATTTTGCTAACTCTAATACTAAATATGGAGATTTTCAAAATAATAATGAAGAATGCAATGTTATTTTGATGACAGACTGATATTTATTTTTCACAAAAAACATTCGATTTTAATTCGTAAAACAATGGAGCTTTCACATAATTCGCTTAATTTCATTTTGATCTGAAAAATAGTGAGCTTTTAAATGCGAAAACATGAAAATACATCAAAAACAAATTTTAAAAAACAAATTTCGTGATTATATGAAAATGTTACCCTTAAATATCAATTTAACATGAAAGATGTACGTCGCTACCGCCTATAAAGTTACTTCCATTTCATTTCCCTTCTGCACATTTATTTCCATGCAATTCGAGATGTCATCGTCTGGAACTCACCACAAGTCATCTAAAATAAAGATCCATTATTATGAAACCCAAACGGAACATCTGTTCTGTAACTTTCTCGAACGGATCCCTTAATAGCACTATTAGTAACGTTCTGTTTCTTTGTTATTCAGACTCGGTTCCGATATTGTAGATACCACTAAAGAGCCTTCAAGGGACCGTTTTAAAGTACGTTTGAAGTTACCTTTCTTTTGACAAGTCAATTTACAGACACACCGCAAGATATGTCACCTCAATGACCTCCTGTGGCTTCTACTGTATCGTTTGAAATAAAAACGGATTTCCAAGAAAAATAACAGTGAGACGCGTAAAACAGGCTAACCCTATTGATGCATTCGGGTTAGTTGTAGAAAATTTATTACACTAGTGGCCATAATTTTGGTAATTTTGCTGATATTTTCATTTGATTGTAGTTGTTTTGAACAACATTGTCATTATCTATGCGTTTAAAAGTTTATATATCATCGCATTAAAGCTACCTAGCGAATAATTTGGTAGTGGTATGATTTATAGAACAAATATTAAGTTAGACAGTTACCTACAAGTTCTATTAGTTATAAGTAAAGAGTATTATATGTGATGCCAAAATATGAAAATATGTACATATATATGTAATGATTCTTCTAAAATAAGTTTTAAAAAAGTTTGAGAAATATGTAAACTATAAATATCATTTGAAGGTTTTCTTAAGCACAACAATAACAACAACATCTCTTAACTTAGAATTTATTCATCAAACTCAAGATTATTCCTTTCTATATTAAAAAGACTTAAGAACTAAATGTTTTTCGAAATTTTCTGAAGTGAAATTATGATGCATATCGCCAAACATATTCTTATGTAAAAAAAACTTCGTTCTATATCTGCTGGATGATAGGAACGTGTTTCAATTTTGGCAGAAATTTTTTTTCGACGAATTTCATTTCCAAGTTCAAACTTCCTTCGAAACGTCTCGAGTTTCTTCAAAACCTTTATTATTTTCTTGGACCGTTTTCTATTTCCGAAACAATTTGGCCAATTTCACATCTATCTTTTTCATATTCAGTTTCGAAATTTTCACTTAATCTTATAGAATATCTTGAAGACTGGTACTTTTTTCCAAAGATAAAATAGAATGAGGAATGAAGCAATAATTTTGTTTGATGAATAAAAGATTTCTATGCACTTCTTTATTTCCTGATGAAGTTTTCGATGATACTATAGAGTAGGCAGAATCTGATATTTTGTTGATGATTTTTTCTGATGTCTTCGAAATTTGCAGGGTAGAAAACTACCGCACTAAGCCACGTTACCCATCGGGCCAATACTGGTTGTGGTGGTAGCTGCAGAATAGTGAATCCTTCTTTATATAACTGTATTCGAAGGGGAGCTTTGACGAAAACTTTTCTTACGTTACTTATCAAGTGATTCACAAGTAGGTGGAAATTTTCTCGAATAATGTTTGCTACTCTGCTTACACCATGAATCAAGCATGTGATGTGAACTACATTTTCATAAAATATTTTCAAATTTTGTTCTGCCTTTACCGTATAAGGTGCAGCATCTGATAACAGAATTATAAATTTGTTGGATCTGGAATTGCATTTGTTAAGAAAATTTTTTCAATGCATCTTGTATGAATCTTGTAATAGTTATATAATTCCCTTTTTCAAGATGCTCAGAGCTATGATCTGAAGTTTTTTCTTTCTAGTGCTGCAATGAGCAAATTACTATGTATCGTCCCCAAGCATCTGTTATTTTATTCACAATAACATAAAAGTGATATTTTCCTATAGCTTCTCTGATTTCATTCATTGTTGTTCTGACAACACATTCGCCGCTTGTTTTTTAAAGTAGATTCGTCTTATATATTGAATTTGAAATATTTTTCCAAGATATACTTGAGATTATTGTAATTCATCTTTTTCAATGGAATATTTGAAGCAACCAACGCTCTATACAAATCATCAATGAACTGCTTCTCATCATTTGTCTCATTTTTATGTGGGAGGAATTCTCTGAGTAATGGCTGCTCTTTTCCTCCGTTCCTCAATCTTCCTATGCTCGAAACATGCTTGGCTCTTCTGACATGTTGGTCAACGTAAAATTAGGTATCAACTTTGATCTAAAACAATAAATTCGAATTATTTGAAGGCTATTTCATCAACTACAAAAATTCTACGGGATATAATTCTTGAGTCTCCAATATTCCAAAACACTAGACAACGATTTAAAACTAACCCTACTTATATAGGGAAAAATTAAAAATATTTTTATGGATAACCTGTACTTTTTTCGTACATGCTTTGCAAAATAAACTTTCTCCATCCATGGTCATCTCTGCACTGTAAAAAAATCAAACCAACTACGTTTACCCCCCACTACGTTTGACGATTTTGTTTATTTCAAATGCAAGTTTCTTGAGTAGAGAGAATGAGTAGTTTAAACCAAGTCTATAGTTCTTAACATAACTAAAAATATAATTTAATGTGACCAAACGAAAATTTATTCGAAACCACTTATGTCTTTCATAGAATAACCATTATTAATCAGTTTAGAATTAAATTATTATTCAATGAAAGTGTGAGGAATAGTAGGTTCAATTTATTTATAGTTTAGTTGGAATATAAAGTTATACTGAATTGTAAATAATTAATTCGGTTTGAGAAAGATCATATTGTTATTTGAGGTTGATTATTTGAAATATAAATAATACAAACGTATTATATCTATTAATTTATTTTATATATCAATATGGTTTGACCGCTATAATTAAGATTAACAATCAATTTTTCATCTTACATCTAGAATATTAATATGAACCTTAATTGTATTTATCTTAACAAAGCATCTTGTCCATTTGCGATTGCATATTCATCTTTCGGATTGGAAAATCCGAAAATACATGTACTAAGTCATCCAATCCCCAATCATTCAAACACTTCTTTCTGGCTTTGTCCGCCATGTGAAACAGATTTTTTGCCTTTTCTTTGACAACATTTTCTTTGAAAAATACTTTCAGTATAAACTAAAATTATTCAATAGAATTATCATTACTTTAAGATATCAAAGAAAAATCGGTTGTCTGTAAAGTCGCTTTACTGACGATAGTTGAACGTGACAACGTCATAAGAAAATACTAATAGAATAGTTGCATTTTTCGAAAGAAAATTTTCATTTTATTTGTTCGATAGATATTTTGTATGGATATAGAGAAGGAGGTAAATGGAAATCACAATTGAATTGATTAAGTTACATTTATTTGTAGGTAGGCATAAATACAATTATGTCAATTTTCATTTATTTTTTGCAATGTACATAGTTTTTACAAGTATGAATGTGCTTTGAGAAATTGTTTTACGACTTTCAAACATGTGTGATATTTAATTTGTGTGCCTCTAAGTGTTGTTGACTTACCAACGTCATGATGCACAATCATGATTGAACTTGTCTTTCATGAATTTGAGAAATGTTTGGTAATTTTTCACGTTTGTGTTGAAGTCACCACAAAGAAGAATTGGTACATCGGTATCACCTTCCATGATGGGATGTACATACTGGATGTTGTACACATACGAAAACAGTGCTTGATGCAGCAGAATACTGATGTAAGAAATACTTACTCCAGAATGAATATAAACTGCTCCAAGAACCATTTTAAACGTGGTTTCAACGGTGAAGCATGTAACTTCTGCCAAGCAAACGTCACCAGTGTTTCTAATATGGCGGGTTGTATCCGACAGTTCAACGTTGAGAATTTTAGCGGTGGATAAATTTCTATAAATTGCCACTCCACCTTTTTTTTTTTTTCAAAATCCGATCGATTATTCTGCCAGGTTACACATTCAAAATTTTCAATTGAAATTGGATCACAATTGTCACGCATCGACGTTTTAGTCACAATCAAATAATCAGACCTTGGAATCACTGTGTCTTTTTTCATAAAAATTTCTACTGGACTGTTAAAATTTAATTTTCGATTTTATTATTTTATAATAATAAATTTTATATTCACATTATTTCTTTCAGCTAATACACTAAATAAAAGTTTTTGTTCAATTAGTTACGTAATTATTTTTGCAAATTTAATTATAATTTGTTGTGATAAAGTAATAATTTTGAATAAATTATTATAAGAATAAACTGTGATTAAATTATAGTTCAAAAATCTTAAATTTGAAATTTGGAAACATCATTAAAATTTTTGCAACTCTAGATTTTAAAAAGCCCGCCTCAATGTGTTTGATTAGGAATAAGTTGTTCCCTTTAACGGCTGGCTGGTCCAACCTGTCATTTCAGACACGTTGTTATGATATGTGGAAGATTTAACATTTATGTTTTAATTTTTGAAATCATTGCTACGCTCGATAGTTATTTCGATCGACTAGTAAAGCAATTGATTTTTTACTAACCGTGAAAAAGTTCTGTTAACTTATTGTTATAGTTTTGTCAATTATAGCATAACCTACAATCGCTGCACTAGCAGACCGATGCTATCTATTCTAATGATGAAAGCACGAATATTCGACAATATATCACTGAACATATATTTAATATCGGAAAAATCATTACCTTTAGCGCCGCACTTATCGTCGCTATAAACATTTGACACCACATTCACTTTTCACTGCACTTCATACCAGTTTTCCACGCGGACGCATCGCTCACTCAAGTGGGAGAGACAGATGTCGAACGCTGCCGAACGTGGAGGCCGATTATGCCTCTTTGTCGCTCCTTCCGAGCTCTCGTTTCCACTTCAAGCCTTAAATGGAACGCCTCAGAGCGAGGTAACGCCACATGACTCATGTTTTTTCGTACGTGCAGTCGGCTTCATCGATCTAGGAGACGTTGTTACGTTAAAAATGATTTTGTTCGTATATTCGTGAACTTAATAAAAATGGACAAACCTTTCTAGCATCACAGATCACTGAAAGTAAAATGAATTGAACAATATCTCACTAAGTAACAAACGAAAAAGACTAAGGCATACTTAGCGTCCTATGAGTTTATCATTCCGGTCTTAATCTAAACATAAACACATCGCGGCAATAAAAAATATCGTTCAATCATACAACCACTGGTTGACTATTAATTCATAACTTGCGTTTATATTATAAATTGACAGCTATATTCAATAATCTGCAATAAACAAAACTTTTCTTATAAATAACTATTTTCGTTGAATCAAAAATATAAAATACTACAACCTCACCACTTTCTTGTCGCAAGAAACAGAAGTCGGTTAATGTAACACGTTTAGGTTTATAGCAATCTTCTTTCGTTTCATTTGAATAATCAAAATCAACCGAACCAGAAGTTCCAGTGGAACTTCTTCAAGATAAAGGGTTTGATTTAAACAATTTGTTATATTGAGTGATGTGCATAAGATTTTATTTCAAATATATTTTTATATTCGATCAAATAATTCTAATACGCTTGAATGTAATTTTTCACGACCGAATGGAAATTTTCATTCAAGAACAATAGTTTTCTTGACAAAAGCTATTTTGCTTTGCTTCAATGAAATTGATTTTAGCCAAAAGAAAACTCAAACTCCTCAGGAGAAAATTTAATTTTTTACAGTGTGGATATGGTTCGATCTATTTCGCGTTGAACTTCACTTTCGACATTTTCTAACTGTCTTCACACTACTTGATTTCAACACTGAATGATTCGAAATACTTGTGAAAATGAGGAAAAGCTTAAATTTACCACTAATCTATTACAACCTATCAAGTCATTTAAATTGAAGAAGAAGGTATAGCAAGTAATCGAATTATAGTTTAACAATCATTCCTATCTACGACACAGATGTCCGAACGGCTTTTTTTTCGGTAAGCTCTTCAGAAAATTAGGCTATGGATAATGTGGGTATCTGACGTTCTATTGTTCGATTCAAAAGCCTTGAAAGGATTAGATTAGATTAGATACTATATGAGTGAGGGCTGCCTAGCAGCCTGGCCACTGCGACCCAGTGGTCTATTGTGGCACACTCTGTCCTAAATTTCATTCACTAGCTCCATCCTTCTCGTAAAGGATACGAGTTTCGTGGGTGAGAGCTTAATAAGCTCAGTCAGCTTCAGTTTGCAAGATCCAAGTTCTTTCTTGCTGACTCTGTCCCCAGGTGGGCACTCGAACATAACATGTTCCATTGATTTTATATCTTCTTCACATAGCCTACATGAAGGATCCTCAATCAATCCTAACTTATTTAGATGTTTCCTATGGCGACAGTGCCCTGTTAGTATGGCAGTTAAAACTCTCAGTTCCAATCTGGAGAGTTCGAGCCAGGCCTCGGCTTTCGCAGTGGAAGGTCCACTGATGGCATGTCGAGCGTGTCTGAGACCTGAGAGACTCATCTAATGCCCACGTACCCTCAGGTCCAGCCTATTTTTTCCATCTTTGCAGTCTCCAGGGAATTTCCGAGATCAGGCTCCGGTCCTGTATGGAACATAAACTATGAAATCTAGGTAAATGACGAAAATATGTAACAAAACCGCGAAATATGGATCTATGTTCAAATAAGATGAAAATATTTAATTTTCATTTCATCCGCTCTTAAGTTTTCAGCAACTTTCTGTTGATGATATTTTGAGGGTAATAGAGACCAGGAAATAGGTATTGATTTCGATTAAACTGACTGCTAACCACTCAAAACGTATTTATTGGTCTCCAGGAGAGAAACGCAAAACAATAATCATATACGTTATAATTATCAATAAATTGTGAACAGATTGGGAAAAGGTGCCACCAAATCATGTGTAATGAAAGTGTGTAAATGCTTTCATAACACTGAACAACCAAATCAACAAGAAGAACTAAACTAGTAGAAACCAAAAGTTAATACATGTACAGAATTTACCGCCTGTGTCTGTAAAATCGTCGTAGAGCAGCAAAAATTGACAAATTGTCTGGGTTACAAATATCAGTCCCTATTATTGAAAAAACAACAGACCGCGACCAATATGAGTGGAATAAGGTGACTTGGAAAGATGAGAACAAGAAAATTTTGAAACCTTGTGCCTCAGTTTTATAAGAAGCGAAAAGCTTGAAGCAAAATGAAAACATCGACAAATAATGTTTGATATATGTTTCATTCTTTCATTTTAGGATACACTCAGTGAGCCATTGTCCGGAATAGATAGTATACCACAAATGACAGAAACTGCTGAAAGTAAACTGGAAATTGTTTCTTACGATATAGAGGAATATTTGCAAGAAGAGCCAAACAAAAACAACATCATTTTTTCAAAAATTATATGGAGCCCAATTTCTGCAGTACCCTTTATACTTTCATAAAGCTTTGGATTGTCTGGTTATGTAGACTTAAGTAGTAGATTTTTTATATCAGAGTTCAGGCGGGAGTTTTTGAAACTTATCATTGCTATTAAAAAAATTGATGCAATTTCGATTATTCAACACACAGTATCTTGTAAGCTGAATTTATGAGTTTTCTATTTTGTTATAGAATCATGCGAGTATTTATCTCTGACTTCTGATATATTGTTTCATCACACCCTGTATAATAGCAATGCGATGAAATTTATAATCAGTGCATTATCGTTGTCATGCTGACATCCCTTCCTTTCCCAAAGTTCATCAACCCCATATTCCATTGCTACGCTGCTGAAATTGTGCACAGTCTGTATAAAATCAGGATATATAGAAAATTCTATCAACTCTCAATCACAGAAAGAGTAAATTGTGAAATTGGCTTTTCTCCACATATTTGTAGAAATTTACAATGTATTTAATAATACTCCAGTTTCGTGTAGAAATGTAATATCATCAGTCTTCATGTGAGGGAGAAGCTCATAAAGTCTAAACGAACATATCGGGCTACAGATAAGTGATCATTTTGAAACATTGTACCGTGAAACAAACAGAAGTTTATTGGCATTTTAATGTATTAGATATAAAATTGTTTATGGCGAAACTCATCATTTACGAACTATATCAAAATATAAGTTTACGATTATAATCTGCATTTCACTTTGTTGTGAGTTGTTTTACATGATCACCCTTGAATGTTGTCTGTTGTAATTTTTCCTTCAGCTTTTATTTAGTACCCATTAAAATTAATTTATTGGTCATCACGCGACGAGTTTCTAATGAATATAATTTTGTTTGGTGATTAAGCGGTTTATCGTGTGGCTGAAACCCAAATAAAGCGTTTTAGCGTTATTCTTCCTGGAATAAGAAATATAGCATTTTCATGGCTGGAATAACGATCAAAACTCGCAAAGGTATTTTGTGAAGGTATTATTTTTACATTAAACGTTTGTTTCAATTATATACAGCTTGATTATAGTTTGAAGCCCCTGAAATCTAAACTAATAAAATCAGATATTACTCATTAAGAGGGAAATTGAATTTGGCACTTTTAGGATGGGTATCACTGGGATGAGCCTTGAACATTTTGTGGTTGGATCAGCATTGGCTCGATCTAAACTCAAAAGTATGTTTAACGGAGGCAAGTTCTGCTGAAAATTCTACATTGGCTGAAAATTGGTGATTCCTTTTTCATTGAAAAGAGATGAAAAGCCAACTATATCTTTTATATTTAAATAACCAATGCATATATATTTTATGCAGGTTAGATGTCCAAATTTATCTGTATAGATGTTTTCCACAGAAATAGCATTTTCAATCGAAAATGTAAACTTATAAAGAAACGAACAAAATTTTTTGTTAGTATTGATGATTTATTTTTTTATGAAAATTCATTTTTAAAGTAAAACGAAATGAGATACTTTTGTCACTTTTTCACAATTTATTCAATAATCACGACCGGTTTCGACCCTACGGTCATTTTCAAGTGAATAACAATATAATACATGAGTAGGCAAGTACAAGTACAGAATGAAATTTATCCTAAATATCAAGTAGTGGGGATCCATTATGCTCTAGTTGGCTGTTGAGGGTAAAAATTGTGAGTTTTTACATAGTTTGTTAATCTTCAAGCTTTCCAACAAATTCATCTCTCTCCCTCTGTTACATTTATGAAGGATTTTAAGATTGTTCAATGATATCGAGTGGTTAGTTGATTTTATGTGTTCAAATATTGGCGAATCTGAGGAAATATGTTCCTTGAATCTAGCTTCAAAACTTCTCCCTGTTTGTCCGACATAGGCTACCTGATATTCATTGCATTTGATTTGATAAATTCCTGATTGCTTGAATTTATCGTTCTTTGGGTATTGAATAATAATCTGCTTAAGTTGGGGCCGCTTGAGAACGAAGTAGTTATGCTCAATTTGGAAAAGTAGTTAATGATTTTGTTAGAGAGTTTGCCGGTGCATCTGAGACTAGTGTATCTTTTTTCCGGGGTTTCTACGATACTATATAGTAATTGAGAGGGAATACGTTGTTCTTTGCGTTTAATGATTGTAGTTAGAAAATGTTGTGGTATATTGCTATTTGAGGCAATTTTTCTGATGATATTAAGTTCAGTTTGAAAATTTTCTTTCGAATGGTTTATAGAGTAAGCTCTATGAATCATGGAGTTATATGCAGCTAGTTTGTGGCTCAAATGACTGGACGAGTCCATTGAAATCGATGCGTCTGTGAATGTTTCCTTTCTGTTAATTTTATAAGTGAGTTGGTTATTTGAATTTGTAATGGTTAAGTCGAGGAAATTAATTGAGTTATTATTTTCTGATTCAGAAGTGAAGCTGATGCGGCAATATATTTTATTCAGGAAATTTAAAAATTGCTGAATTTGTCTGTTTGAACCACGAAAACCAACTAAAATGTCATCTACATATCTGTACCAGAGAGAAATGTATATTTTAGCGAAATCTGTGTTGAATATTGAGTTTTTCCCTAAATTATTTATGAAAATGTCAGGTAATGGAGGGCGAACTCTCTTACAAAATTAGTAACAACTTTTTCAAATTGAATATAACTACATCATTCTCAAGCGGCCCCAACTTAAGCAGATTATTATTCAATGCCAAACAAAAGAACGATACATTCAAGCAATCAGGAATTTATCCAATCAAATGCAATGAATATCAGGTAGCCTATGTCAGACAAACAGGGAGAAGTTTTTAAGCTAAATTCAAGAAACATATCTCCTCAGACAAAAATTCGCCAATATTTGAACACACAAAATCAACTAACCACTCGATATCATTGAACAATCTTAAAATCTTTCATAAATGTAACAAAGGGAGAGAGATGAATTTGTTGGAAAGTTTGTAGATTAACACACTATGTAAAAACCCACAATTTATTACCCTCAACAGCCAACTAGAGCATAATGGATCCCCACTACTAAATTTTTAGGATAAATTTCATTCTGTACATGTACTTGCCTACTCATGTATTATATTGTTATTCACTTGAAAATGACCGTAGGATTGAAACTGGTCATGATTATCGAATAAATTGTGGAAAAGTGACAAAAGTTCTTCATTTCGTTTAACTTTAACCAAATCTTTATTATTGCTTTTCTGAACATATATGCAAATCTACCAGAAGTAAACTAAAAATCCAAAAGTAGGATGAGATGCTTTTATATTTCAAATTCTGAGATGGACGAAACATTATATGATATACTTGAAGTGCTTAAGGAGAAAAAACTAAGAACACGAATGTGGAAAAATATCGCCAAAAAGTCCCAATACAGACTTCAGTCCTTCAGTATTGGTGTGCCAGACATAATGACTTAACAAAAAATTTAATGCATTTGAATCGGAAAAAATTGATAGTCTTACACAATAATACACATTGCTTAAAAAATGAACTTGTCTAATATTTAATTGACACTCTGCAGGAAAGCCAACAGATTATGTGTATAACGGAGACGTAGTACACCGCAGAGGAAATCACTGCAATGAACCACGGGGGTGTCAATTGCAGGCTAACTTTAACAGGACTAAAACTCATCTTGGCAGATGCTGTATTCTTGCCCTTAAAGAGGCTGCTCTTACTGAAGTTTTCTTTCAGACTTACGTCACAGAGAGTCTCTTTGAGTTTTCCTGTGCTGTGAGAAAATCTTTGAAATTAGTAGTTAGTTCAGATAAAATGATATCTGGTTAATGTTAGCTGTATGTAATACTTTTAGTATATTATTACTACTAACAAATATTATCTTATCGACCACCCACATGCAATATTGATGCTCTTTTCGGTTCACTGTAGTATTTGCTGCAACGAAACCAGAACCCATCAGAGTAACGCAAACATCTGAATCATTACTGGACAACATATTCATCAATGACACTAACATAGCTGGCATGGTAGTGATTTATGCCCCTTCTGATTATTATGGGTAGATTATAGAGACTCCGTCAAATTATGTGGTATCTTGAAAAGATGCAAGTACTGGGTGCAACACATTTTCTGCTGTTTGGACTGATCTGCTTAACATAATATTTACAAAGAAAGAAGAACTGCACTGTTAAAAATCGAAAAACATGAATACAGGGGGGGGAGTCTCATGTAGAACTATGCTTAAGCTGTTTGAGGAAAAATATTATAAGATTAGTATCCTCAGATTATTACATTAACTACTTCAATGTTCTGAAAAAAGTCATCATATAAGCTGTACAGCATCACAATCTAAAGTTTCTTCTTGGAATCTAATCAACAAATTGTCGGGCGAATGATACAAATATAGCATTATTTCAAACACTGATGAACATTACACGCTTAATGAATTACAAATTTTTTTATCAGTTCACGGAAAAACAATGATGTTGTAGAGGAGATTGGCAACAAACAGAAAAAAACATATAGTTTGCATGTTCCTAGAGCCTATAGATGAAAATGAGTTCTATCAAATAATCGAATGGCTGATTAATACAATACAGTTGGCAAGGATGAGATTCCTGTAATATTTTTGAAACAAATAGCACATAACATAGCAGTCCCATTGAGTCACGTAATAAATCTCTCTATAGCCAGAATCAAGTCCCACAGAAAATGAGACCCGATGTCACTTTCTAACTACCGACGATTTCAATGCAACCAAACATCTGTAAGATTTATGAACATATTATACTGAAGAGGATGGTTAACTTCTTTGAACTGCAGAAAACTCTTCTGTATGGCTTTTGGAGACAGAGATCTGCTATTTATGTGATATATTCAGCTGTCAATAAGATAATCAGCTCGCTGAACGATGGAAAATATACACTTGGAATGTTTTTAGATCTAAGCAAGGCATTCGATAGTGTTGAGCATAATGATGCTGAAAAACTTTGAATGGTATGATATCCGCGGAGTACCTCAGAGTGTAATATAATCTTACCTATCTGGCCTGTCGGCGGAAGCTGATGAAGATGATGTGGTTGCTGAGTCAGAAGATGAAGCGATTTGTGGGGAAGTGCCATGAATAATCATACTTTTGCCTCTCTTGTACATCCTGTACACACATTATATACTAGAAGAACTAGAAACTTATGTCCAACAACATAGTTGAGTCCCAGAAGACGAGCTAACAAAATAAAAGCAAATTCTGGGCATACCTATCGAGTATTTTTATTATTTTTTTCATTCAGCGAATAACAAACAATTTAAATAATTCAAATTCAATAATATTTCACTCGAAAACGGTTGGAGATACGAAAAAATCACAAAAGTCAAAAAAATTGAAGAAGATTTCAATATTCTTGACTTAGGAAGTAACGAAAAAGCAGACTAATATGGGCCATCGTGGATAAACCACATCGTTTGTTTTATTGCCAAAAAATTTTGGAAGCGTGTATTCCAAAAAGGGGGGGTACACTCATCCAGTAAAACTCCCTGATAAAGATACTGGCCCAATTAGGCAGTCACCCTCTATGCTGATCCAAATGTTCAACGAGAACTGATGTTGAAATCGATCTTCATATATTGGATGTGAATTTATTGAAAAACTAGCTTCTTCAGTGAACAAGATCAGCATTAGAAATTGTGGAATTTGAATCAACTGACGCACAAGCCATTGACAATAGCAATACGCGCAGGATGGTCGGTAAGAAAAGGTGCTTCTACGAGTTATAGGTGAAATTGACACAAGTTCTAATGAAGAATTTTCCAAACAGTTCCATTGTTGAAACCTAAGTCGTCTGCTATTTTTCGAGAGGAGGTACCAGGGTCATCTTGCATTATTGCAAGGACCTCATTTTACAACTCTATCGTTCTTACTTCATTTGGCCTTCAATCTCCTTCATATTCCTAATGTGCCTTTTTCATATATGCGTCCATGAACTCTTTCAAAAGATTTTCCATTGAAAGCAATATGGTTTGGAAATCTTACAATGTACAAACGCCAGCTTCTAATACATTTTTGTCAGAAGTTCATGTCGGTCATTTCAACATTCGTATAAAGATTTATGATAGCCGATTTGAAATTCAAATTCAATCGATTCAAAATTATTGAAGAACAGAAATACCTATATGATACTGACGTTAATCATTTTGAACACATCTATGACTGAGCATACAAGAGGTACTATCATTGGAATCGCAAGAATTCCTAGAAAACTCTGCAACATTCTTCTACTCAAAAACATGTTTATCGTACAAAAAATGTCAGTAGAGCGTTTTCTCTGAAAAATAATTGCAAAATTAATTTTTTTTTGATATCAGTACTGTTCTATTTCTCTGTTGAGAATAACCTGCTTTGTGCCCATACGCGCGCCACTGAGTCCAAAATATTGTTTCGTATTGAAAATTATGTGTCTTTGAAGGTTCAAGTGGTTTACGAAAAATTCAGATTCAACGCCATCTTTCGATTAAACTTGAACACTCTGTTAATCGGTAACAAAGTATTTGCGGACCTGAAATGACTTCAGCAATCAACTCTTTAAATTTCACCGTTTCTTTTTTAAACACCCTGTATATTGGCGCAGAAACAGTGTGCATTTTTTTTGTTTAGTGTCCTCACTTATGCTCTGGAAGAAATATGTATTGATAAGATGAGTATTATCAGATATACAGTGAACAGACTTGGACGTGCAGCTATGTGAAATGAGAAAAAGACCACCTCGTGCTCATATTGTATTTGCGTGAGGAATTCATTGCAAACAGTTTCAAGGTAGTATCTTTCCATTTAGAAAATTTCCGAAATCAGTCGAATGACCGTATCTCAATAGTTTTTGAAGTTATTTAAATAAGGTTCGGACATTCTACAGGCACTTTTTTACGTTAAGTCAAACAAGGTGCGGAAATTTTTTCCCAATGGTTTTTGAGTTATATAGCATACTTGGGTTTTTTAAATGGGAAACATATATAACTTTAATTTTGTTGAATAGACTTAATTTTTCCTTTTCGAAAATATATCACATGTGAACTGCATTTTTTCATCCAGGAAATGTTTTTCTGAAAAACCGAAAATTATATAACTTTTCTATAGTTTTATTCAGTGACAGAATGTCTATTAGAAGGATTTATATGAAATGATTGAAATAGCTTAAGTATGTTCTATGCACCCATTATGATGATTCGAAAATTAATTTTTTCAATGAGAATTCAGACAAATTATTCAATGTTTTTCATCAATTGCAACTATTGTGTGAATGTAGTATCGTTTGCAATAACAAAGCGACCATGATGTACGAAAATTCTGAGAAGTTTGATATGATTGATTGTTATATTCAGAATAATTATGATGTTAATGAAGCAGCTTAATTGGCTCATCTTCTTGAGAGACGACAACCTTATAAAAGTTAATTATATAAATTGAGGATAAACCTCATGAACCAAAGTACATTCAACGAGGCAAGGAAATGAAAATCAGAAATAATTGATGGAAAATTTGCAACAATTGATGCAATTGCTAGGGCAACAGCGAACCCATCGATATCGAGAAGGCAAATTGGAATGGAGACAGGGATATCTAAGATTCAAGAGTTTATTACTCTCGAGAGAATAGATTTCAACCTTATAAAATGAGAATATCCTAGTTTTTGCAGACAATATTTCCAAAGTCGACTCGCTTTTTGCAATAATTGGTTTCTGTATTATCTGAAGAAGATCCGAAGGTTTTACGGGAAATAATTTAGACTAATAAAGTTCGCAGTTGTAGTCAGAGAATATTAGTTCGGAGGCTTTTGTGACACTCGCATCCATCAACTGTTTCGTTGCATCCACCCAGCGTGTAGGGAAATGGCCACGACGTCGCCCATTCGGAGCATAACCTCGGACAACAAGTTTCTCCATATTTCGCTTCTATGAATGTGACCGAAGAACGTCAGAATTCGCGCAAATACAATGGAGAAGAGCCGTTTTGGATTATCAAGTTCATTTAAAATCGAAACATTAGTTTGATGGGCGGTATAAGGAATTCTCAACATTCTCCTCCAAGCCCACATTTCAAATGCATCAATGTGAGCACGATCTACCTTTTTAATAGTCCAAGTTTCAGAAGTATATATGAATATAGAGAAAACAAGAGTCTGAACTAACGACATTTTGGTGCTTTTAATGTTATTATTGTCACGCCTTAATTTAGTGAGCTTCGGCATGGCCGCCCGAGCTTGCTGTCTACGTCGTCTAATCTCATTTCCACAGACACCAGATTTTTCGATCAAAGAACCGAGACACACAAAACCTTGAACTAGTTGGCAAAGGCCAACAGACTTCATTTCAGGATAGTTGTTATGTTCCCTGTCTACGATCATAACCTTGGTTTTATTATAGTTAATATTAAGACCATAAGTTGCACCATGCTGTTCTAGGTTGCTCAGCAAAGCTAACAATTATTCTTGGGAAGCAATAAGGGTAGTATCGTCAGCAAACTTTAAATTGAAATTCTTGCTACCACCAATGATGCCGCTCAGCCAGTTGTCAGTTACATGTCTCATTACAAACTTGGAGTAGATGTTAAATAACATCGGAAATAATACGCTTCCTTGACGTACTCCTTTTCTGGTTGCCATTTGATCAGACAGATTACCGTCAATTCTTACTTGAGCTGAGTTGGACATATACAGTTTCTGAATGAGAAAAATTAGATGGTAGAGAACTCCCGTAGAAGCAGTATTTATCACAGTTTAGGCCACTTGACGTTATTTAATGCCTTGGAGTAGTCTACAAAGCATATATAAACGGGAAAGTAATGTTCCCTGGCCTTCTCAATGATCTACCTCAAGTTCAAGATCTGTTCGCGCGTACCACGTCCTTTTATGAAGCCTGCCTGCTCTGGAGAAATTTGCCAGCCAAAAAACTCTCCAAACAAGACTGTAAAATATATAGTAACTCCTTATCTGAATGAGAGACCAAAGAGAGTAAACGATAATTATCTGGGCTTGCGGGAGAATCTTTTTTATGGAGTGGAACAAAAATAGACGAGCACCATTCATCTGGCCAAACACCGGAGGACCAGACTTGATTACAAATACTATGTAAAAGAGAGATGGCGTCATTGCCCAAGCATTTCAAAGTTTCGGCAGAAATGGCATCTATGCCTGTAGCTTTTGCCGTTTTTAGTTTTTTTCAGGGCATGTTCCACTTCTGACAAAAGAATATCAGGCTCACGTTCATAATTCAACAGAGGAGCCTGGATGCCATCATCAAAGTAAAGGTTCTGACAATAGGTACGCCACACCCCAAACACCCCATCCAATCATGTGATTAACTGTCCATCGGAATTCTTGACCGCCCAAGTTCTGGATTTAAAGTCCCGAGTAATATGTTTAATCTTTAAAAACATCTCTCTCGGCAGATTAGTATTGGCATGGGTCTGTATCTTCCTACACAGGTCTTGCAGATAGAAGTTTTTATCTCGCCGGCAAAGTTTTTGAATTTCGCGCGAGAGCTGCCTATACGTATTATATTTTGTATCAGAATCCAGACCCGAAAGCTTAAGGATTCTGCTTGCCTCAATAACAGACAATGCCCATATCGCTATATAAATATTCAACGTCAAAGCCGATATGGATTCAAAAGTATCTCCCCTATCACGAACGACATTATAAATGTAACAAGACGAAAACATCGAGCAATGTATGCGAATTATCATTGCGAGAATTCATTTTTGAACTGTCATAATCAGAGAACTGAAAAGACTTGAATGATGAAATTGAGTGCACAAGTGATATATTTTTGAAAAGAAAAAAACCCTATTTAACGAAATGATAGGTATCCATGGTTGAGTTTCTTTTTAAGGAAAGAAGGACGCGGGTATGCTTTCCCACGTCCTTCCTTTACTTTATAGGCCATGGCTTTGTCATGATTGACAATTTTTCAGCAGAGTGATTTATTTGTAACCAATTAAATGCCGGAATCGAAACAGCGATCTGCCGTGTCAATGGGGGTATAACTCTCTACTGTACCACGGAGGCGACCAAAAGATGCCGAGAATCGAACCCGGGGCTCTATTTATCATATCGCAGATAACCGAAGTTTGCAATATAGCTATAAAAACCGTTGGAAAAAAAATCAGTAAGTAGTTCAATTCTATGTAAGTAAAGAATGTCGGAACTATACACACCACAAAAATTGTTGCATCACCTGGTATTATGAATTCCACAATCGATTAAGCAGCTCGATTTTTTACCATATGATCTCAAACACGTCTGAAACAAGAATGAGTTTATTCGGCAATCAGTATTCATTAAATTTCTCTTCAGTTTTCACGCTAAATTAATGCAAGTTTTCTGTGTTTCTTGTTGATTTTCGAATCTTTGAATTAATTCTAATGGTTGCTGAACGTCCTGTACGCTATTTAAGTGATCATGAAGTGGTAAGAATTCTAACGCTTCTAGAGGAGGGCCGAAGCCAACGTTACGTGGCTAACTCGTTGAATGTTAACCAAAGCACTGTTTCAAGAGCAATCGATCGGTACCACGAAACAGGAGAATATGGAAAAAGG
Organism: Cryptolaemus montrouzieri; assembly: GCA_013387265.2. NCBI lineage: Eukaryota > Metazoa > Arthropoda > Insecta > Coleoptera > Coccinellidae > Cryptolaemus > Cryptolaemus montrouzieri. The sequence continues at coordinate 35,088,565 of JABFTP020000185.1, read as the reverse complement.
GCCGGACAGGGAAGAAATCGGATAACAGCACCAGTTGATGATCGTTGGCTTCGCTTAACTGCACTAAGAGTTCGGCATCATGCAGCTAGAGTAGTTACAGAATTTCTGCAAAATGCTGAAATTGATATTTTAAGATGGCCAGCTAGAAGTCCCGACTAAGAATCTATAGAGCATGTTTGGAACAACAGCAAATTCAACAACGTAGGATGCCTTGTAGAACACTCCAACAACTAGAAAATCTGCATCCTTAAATTTGTAACTCATTGACCCAAGAGTACATCCAAAATTTGTTTGAGGTGCTTCTGAGACGTATACCGGCAGTAATTAGGGCCCTGGGAGGAAACACCCTATTTTGAAAATGATTAGTAACCATTCGATGCTAGTTGATTGGTCTCTTCGCGAATGTTGATGGTAGATAGTTGAGATTTTTAACTTTTCATCAACTCGAAAATTGTTGATATCTTTTTATTCTACACTTCTGAAAGTTACCAAGCGACTCTTGAATGACCAACCTAAAAGTTTATATAGTATTGTCGTAAAAGTAGGGTGATGCTACAATTTTTGTGGGGAGTGTATTTTAATATAACTTCAAAATCAGCCCAGAAAATAGATCTTGACTATTGTAAAAAATTTTCAAAATTTTCAAATAACATGATGAAAGAAACTACCTTGAATCTGTTTGCGCAATGAGATTACTCACGGAAAAAGAACATGGGAAAAGAGGCGTCGTTTTCCCTCATTCAAAATATTTCACATGGCTGCAGTACCGAAACGTCGAAATCTGTCCACCCTGCACAGGAATTTTGCGAGGTTGAGATTTGAAAACAAACAGACTTTATATAACAACCAGTAGCCGTTTTGAAAAATCACTTAAGCAATGAGGAGGAACAAGTTACAAATCAAAGATTCATAAAAAATGAACAAGTGTTTAGAGTCTGTTGGAGAAATAATAAGATGAAATAAATTATGACGAAATCAGTCTAATATATAAAATTTCCTAAAATTTTGGAGTCTCCTTAATACTTTCAAATATTTCGTAGTATCTCCACTTCCCGAATCCGCCACTTGTCGAGAGTTAATAATTCCACATGAAGTTCACGAAGCATATTAAGTAACTTCATGAACTTTTCAAGATATTTGCCGAATTTGCATATGAAGTGTAAAGAGTAGTTTAGAATTCCCTAACTCTGGAAGGCGTTATTGTGTTATGATTTGTTTCCACGTTTCCGGATTCTATCTCGAGTGTCAGGAGTTACCCCAGGTCTCATCTAATAGAAAGTGCATCAAGTTCAACGGATTAGAGAGGCAGCTTTCTCATATTTCACGAAAAACTTTCATAACTTTGATGCGGTTTGGAAGAGTAACTTGCTCAGAACGCACAGCTACTTAACTCTCACATTTGCATATATTTGAATTTATGCTGTCAGATGAATATGTTATCAACACAGCAGCTCAACGAGCATGTGTGGATAAGCGTTCTTGTAATATTGTGTACGTTCGTGTAAGGAATAATGTTTCAATAATGTTAGATTGTTGGAGGAACATTTCAGAAATCGAAGAATATTGAACTAATTAAGTACAAATTTCACAGATCAAAATTTATTATAAAACAAAACTTGCGTTGAGTATAATATATAATATGAAAATTAAAAATCATGAAACAGTGAATTAATCAAACGGGTATTGTTTTTGGAACGGCATCTATCAAATTTGACAGGAGTATTGACTTACTGTTGATATTTCACAATGAAGCGCTAGACGTTTCAACGACCCGTAGTTATTGTTAAAATGTTGTTATATCGGATATCGATTACAACTTTGCCATTTGAAATAACATGGTGTATTTTTTTGTTGAGATTTGTCCTATCTGGAATTAACAACCATTGAGCAGCTATCAATTCTTTTTATCAAAATGTTATGAATTATAGTGTCATCTTTTTCGTCTAAACAATTAAGTCAGATTCGAGAAAGATTATAACTTCTTCAGTTTAACGAGGAAAGTGTTATTTACGAGTACCGCTTATTTTGCGATGCTATTTTATATTCATGTATCAATCTCTCGTCCTATTCAAAATAACATAACTTTCATGAAAATCTATGTAATAGAACACCCTGTATATTTAATAATAATTTCAGGACATGCAGAAAATTAACATTCAATTAATTTCATACAGGTTTCAATCTCTCAAACCGAACCTAGCCCTCAGGGCTCTGTCGATCAAACAAAGAGGGAATTGTTTCGTTGAGTTTAAATATTGAAGGTATTTTGCGATTATACTTCAAAATTGGCAAGCAAGAACAAAGAAGTGATTGTGTTTCAGGAGACTCACACTGCGACGGAAGAAGATCTCTGCGAAAGAGGAAATATCGCAGGTTAATTACTTTTTGACTATCTCCTTAGTCCTTGCTTGCTATGTAAAATCTTTTCTTAAATTCAAGTGAGTTTAGACATATAAGAATCCGGTATGATTGTTGAAATATTTTTCTGCTGGTTTTCTTTTTCCATTGATACAGATTTCTTTCCCGAACCCCTTCCTTTCACCCCTGTCTTCGTCGAGTTTTTTCCTAGGTTTTTCACTCGTTTATTGAATCATACAATTATTCGAATTTTGTAAATCCTCTCTTCTGCGAAAGATATATATATATATATATATATATATATATATATATATATATATATATATATATATATATATATATATATTTCATCATCCTTGTTAACATATCCATCGACAGAATTCTGTTTTAGTTTCAGAAAACCATTTTTTTTGGGTACGATATATCGTACGGTGGACACATTCTAGTATAATACATTACTTATTGAACAGAACTTAACTTTCTTACAATTATTATGTAAAATGATGGCGTTTTAAATTATATTACATGGTACACTGTGAAACAATTATCGGGACGCAGACCTACGTAACATTTTCCGCAGGTGCACTTCCCACAATAGGCACATCACCTTTTGGTGAGCTGTTTATCAACCAAATGATCGACTTTATCATATCTGATTTCTCTCATAACTTTCCTAGAGCATTTGGGTTTGGGACCCTGCAAAGGTGCAGAAGCAGTTAATTTTGCCAATGTAATTAGCCTCAGAAATTCCAACATTCCTAGTTTGGGATCAGCATAACGGTATAAGATCCAACTGTTCTCCAGTGCTTCATTCAAACAGAACCTCAGAAACAGCCAATACCATTTTTTCGAATGAATCCTCAACCTGTATAGACCACGCATTTAATCGAAGAGTTCTACTCCGCCAATACCATGGTTCTAGAGGTTTACCAAAATTGGTTGGTCCACATAAATATGCGCTCTTTGTTTTTTAGACTATCGTCTGTAACTCCCTTTGGTGAAACATACATCATCTTTAGTAACATTAGTTGCCATGGTCAGTTGGCTGTTATAATGCCAACGAACGAGGTCTACATCATCATTGTTATCATGAATATAACATAACTGGCTCTGTCAGATTTTTTCAAATCTTTCAATGGTGCATTTTCTATTCTGTCTGATCAAATCGTACCGATACAATTGATGCTATTCTGTTTCAAATTTTGCATCCTGGAGGTACATATCCTTAAGCACAACTTTTTTGTTACACTGGACCCTAATGTTTTTCCTTCTACTTCATCAACAGCCTCGTCTAACGAAAAAGATCCTCCCATGGGTTCGAATAATGATTGGGAAACATTGTTCACCTGATCTATGAGAGGCTGTATTTGGTAAACCTTATTGGTGAGGTCCATGTTAACATTATCGTTGAAATGCAAGTAGCGTTGCATTGACTCAAATCTGTTCCTGGACATGCTGGTACTAACAAGTGGATTGAAGCAGTCAGCTTTTGTTTCCAACATCATTCTTCTATGTGGCACCTTGTTTTGACCAGACAAAATCCGTATTCCTAAGTATTTATACATCTTTTGAGGGTATACATGGAAATCGTGATTTCCTCTGGAATTAGCATACCGCCTGGTTTCATGACAAACAAAATGAATAAACTCATTGTCGAAAAATAGCCTGAACACATTAATCGGCTGCAAGTGTTTATCCCTGATTCTATCAATAATTGCTGGTTCGCAGGAGTTTTAACTATAGTTATTCTTTCTATGGTTTTTCCATGCCCACTTCCTTCCATTCCTTTTTTAGTTTTCCTTGCTTCTTTTTTTTCGGACTCAACAGTTCCGCCAAGATTATTTTGTCTTCAGAACTAAATGAATCAGTAGTAAAGTTTCTACGGCCAGGAACCGATGAGTGCTTGTTTCTCGCCCTTCCAGATGCATGTAACATCCATCTTCTGCTTCAAGACTCCCTCTCCTATGTCACCAATTCTGCACATCTCATCATCTTCACATGGACCGTCGTCTTGGTCACTGTCTGCTTCATCTTCTGGTGGTAATAGTGTGAGATGAAGCTCTTCCAACTCATCCACTTCATAAAAACATTCGTCATCTGAGCTCAATTGATCCAAGAAGTTCAATAGTATAATATTTCAAACGTAATTATCTTATCTTATCTTACATCGAAATTCGATAGAAATATTTGCAAAGCATTTTGGAGGTGTACAGCGTCCCATTCTGCAAATTCTACACTTCATTATCTAGCAGTTTTGAGAAACTTTCTTCTAATAAACTAAACATTCTAAACATTGTTCGAAGATAAACTTACCTTAGGCACATTTTTTCTGGTCGATTGACAAAACCAAATTCAACTCACTAAAATGTTCAACTTTATAAACAACTAGGAATTTCATGATATTTCCTTCAACGAATAAACTTCTGTCGGCCAGATAAACTCAAATAACTGCAGCGACTGCTCTTAACTAAGTTTAAAAAAAAAAACAATATGATATTTCGTACGCTGGCATTGAATGGGTTAATGAAGCGAATAATAATATTCGCCGTTGTTTCTTAGTTGTTATTAGAAGGGATCCAAGAACTTCTGCCGTGTTTGTAGATTTGTCACATCAGGTGGTCGGTAAATGGAGGACATTCTTACTCTCTACAAAAGCAGCGTATGTAATCATTGATCATTGCAATATTATTTAGGTTATTCTACCACCAGGCTGCTTTACCCTTCAATAGGCTGGACAACGGGAATGGTGTGATATAGCCTCCCTTGATTTACAAAATTTCGAATATTATTTCGGCTAAAAAGAGATGAGCGAGTAAGGATGCTCATCTGGAAGGCCACAGGATGTTCAAAATAAATTGGTGATCGCCCGATATAAGAGAGTTTAGTCCTTGGTCCATCAACATTTCGCTTTCCAGTGTACAGTGTGGAGCTATTTCGACATTTGAGTACTGCAGCTACTGAAACATTATGAATAGAAGAAAATGAAAATCTTTTCTTGTGTTTGCCTCGACGGAGGAATTTATTGCCGTAAACAGACAATTTTGGCAATGAGTCAAGTGCCCATATCGGTTGCTTTCTGAAGTTATGTGAAAATGGACTGAATATTCTACAAGCAATTCTTTACGTTGAATTGATCTGTTTGCGAAAATTTGTTTTTGACTCATTCCGAATACCTCTGACGGCCAGAAATCAACGAACTTCGGGCTGTCAAAGTAACTGGTTTTCGAGAGAATGGATTCAGGTGTCGAACAATTCCTACATATCTCGAGATCGGATCCGCGAAGAGAAATCGTTACTCTACGACTTAATTTTTCAATTTGGGACGAATTTTGAAACCTAGATTTTCTAGAAAAAGACCGGAAACTTACAATAATGTTTGAATGGGAAGTGAATGTAATTTCAGGTTGATTTATGTATTTCAATGTATATTTTCTTCAGCAATCTATGAAAATGTACTCAGAACTTACATATTTCAGTTATTCTAACCTTTATGCATTGAAAGATTTCCTGTAATTACTAGGACTTTTCCAAAAATCAATTGGGACTATTTTACAAAATGATGGAATATCCTTTGAGTTGCTATAAATAGGTATTGAGCTCTTCTCTATAATAATATTTTTCTGAATGAACTCGATAAGGTTTTCTTTAGCTCATTTAGAGTATGTGTCATATGAAGTTTGAAAGCTATCCACTAAAGGCTATATCTGTATTGAAATATTTCAAACTGAATGTCAATAAGAACGTGCGATTTGAAATCTGTGTTTTAGTTTATTCAAGGGGAAGTAGGTTTCTATTCTACAATTTTCCAAATTTAAAGGAAATGAGATTCAATGTGTTTGACAATGTTCAAGTCTGAACCAAAGAAACTAAGATATTTTCCTTCTGTGGTCATGTATCCTTGAAAGCTAATCTAACCTATATTTGGAAAATATGAAAGAAATACATGAGAAGTATGAATCATTTATCTTTCAATTGAATGAACAATTTGTCCGTGGTTTGAAAGTGAGTTGTTATTTTCAATACAAATTAAGTTCTTATTATTTGGAAAACACGTATTTTAAGTTACAATCCTCTTATGAAGAGGAACTACGAAATGGATCCACTGTAGGAAGGTTGCAAAATAAAATGAAAAATAATATTTAACCTATTATATGAGAGCACTTAATAGTACAGTCATGAATGTGAGCAAAGAAAATATTGTGTAATAACAGTAAAGTTACATGTTGATATAATATATCTCCGAAGAAAAAAGATGGAGTAGAGGGATCGAAAGTTACTATTGTTTTCATAGTTGGCATCAGAACTTGATTGACTTCTGATTACTCTGTTATTCTCCTGTGTCATTGCATAAGAGGTAATTATCTCAGGAAATTTTATAAAGGCTGTTGAATGAATGACACGTATTTCCCATTGATTTGAAGTTGAAAGTTTCTCTTTTATAGTTGTCTTATAGTGGGAAATCTGATTTTCAAATATGTAGAAGTTGTATACGAAGTTTCATTTTGTACAACCACAACTTTCAATCTAAGATTTATGAAAGTCACAAGAAACATGCATGCTGCTTATGCGAATCATATTTTGGAAAAACTTCGACTACTACTTAGAGAATGCTATGTATGTTTGACAATTTTTGTTATAGGTACTTGTACTATAGGTATTCTGTATAGTTGTGAAAAATGAGTACGTTCATTATGTGAAATATGAAGTTGTTTCACTGCAGTTTCTTCCTTTCATTTTCATTTCACAGTATATTTTAGAGTTTCACCAGAACATGAATTGAAGAGAAGTAAAATTAAAGAATAGAAATTTCAATTATGAGAGCAAGTTTAATAGAAACTGACTACTCGAAATCAACTGCCAACTCGATAGATCTAGGAAATTAACAGTTATAAAAACAGTTTTACTGAAATCGATATATAATTAATATCATTGTATTGTATATGAAGGTTCATGTAATTTACAAATTTGTGGATGTCAGAATATTATTTCTGCTTTTCACAAGAACACTTCAATTCAGAAGATGTTTGTTCTTTCTGGTAAGTAAATTTGGTGAATTTTGATCAATTTGAATTTATGCAAAATAGTTATGTATAGGGTTGAATTTCTATGTGTTCAGTAGTGTTCCTCCATTCGATTACCAGTTTCTCGCCAAAAAAAAAGGAATTCTTCTATCTTGCTGTCTTAAGCTCATATTTGTTGTTCATTTAAATTCATGAATCTTATTCGATTCTTATCTGATCTAGTCCGAATCAGAACTGTTAAATGAAATTTCAGATGTATATATTGATCTTTCTCTGAAGTATATATTTAATACTTTTGAAACTAAATATGTGGAATATGAATTAATATTCGATTTGGTGATTGAATTTCTATGCCTAAATGGTGATTGAACAATTTGATTTTTTGAATCAATGTGGAACTATGGTAATTTCATCTTATACTAGCTCAATTAAAGAAAGTTGAGATTTTCAAATTGAATATTTCTTTGAATTGGTATAATAGTGAATATTGTTGAAATATGTACGGTTGATGAGTCAGTATCCATAAAAAATACTAGAAACTGCGTTACCCTACAGATGTGTAAGGCAATATATGCGAGAGTTCCATGTAACATAAAGAATTATTAAATATAAATATCAGTGAATATAATGAGGCGTTCAGTATAGATAGAGTTGGATATGAAAAGGCGTTCAGTATATTTGGAGTTTAGTATATTAGGCGTATAGTATATAGGGCGTTTTTGTATATTAGGCGTTTAGTATATTTAGTTGTTTAGATATTGAAGGCGATCATAATAACATAACTCAAAAAGCAATCGTGATATTGTCACTTGAGTGATGCTAAAAATTTCCAAATAACTCGAGAACGATAAGGCTATCTTGGATCTGTTTTCAGCAATAAATTCCTCACGTAAAAGGAACACATGAAAGAGAAATTATTTTCGTCTATTCGCAATATTCGCAGTATTCACTCTGTATACAAAAGCAGAATGTTGGGAGACCAGAGACGAAAGTAGTTGAAGAATATGCAAAGATTATAACGATATATAGAATATGCTACGAAAAGTCATAAATGCATTTACACCCTATATATTTTCTACACTTTAAGCAGATAATATTGTAATGAACTGAAACAAAATTGTTTAGTTAGAACGCTCATCTTGCATTTAATTTTCCCGCAGTTGTTCTACTTCTGATGAAACCCTGTTGGGTTCAAGTAATGGATGCAGAATACATTCTGGAGGGCAGAGAGCTCGAAGGGTATTCCATTTTCTAGAGAAAGTACAGCGGTCTAGGATTTGATGGCCGAATTTAATTATACATCCGGTTCCGGCAAATGGCCCAAGTCGGTAAACGTATGACCTCCAACTTGTTGGAATTACTACCACAACCTCGGAATCGGAGATATGTTTCGCGATAATGGTTGGAGAAAACTCACAAAGGACTAATTAGAATGTGCGTAAGGGTTGCCTTGCGACTTAGAAAAAAACAATGGGAAACCCATAAGTTTTTATTTACGCTATGCATAACTTCTCCGGCAACTGAGGTAAAAAGTTAAGCCTTCAAAGTAATGAGGAGAATTCACATATTATAATATTTTGTCGTGTTCCCCTTAACGAATATAGAAATATTTTGAAATATCTAATTTCATTTGAAATCAAAATTGGGTTACCAGTTGTCTAAATGTAACATAAACAGGTTGTCCTATTTTAGATGTTTTAGTAAGGCAGCTATGTGGAATACATCTTAGATTTGATTTGAGTTAGAAGACAATTAGAGGAAAACACAGTATGTACAATGCATAAACAATCAAATCACACTGAGCTTCCCACAGTCTCCCATACAGAGATAGCGCACAAAATAGAAGATACTGGTGAATCGTTCGTAATCATTAATATGATCCAAGATAACAGTGTCCTCCAAATATGCTGAACCATGTTCAAGACAGTTTCCAGTTAATGTCTATTATTGTATGTAAGTAAATGAAGGACAACTTGAATATTTGATTTGCAATTACTGAATTTAATTTTTTCAGAGTAAATATGATACGAAAATAAAACCTTTTTAAGGTTGTTGTAGTTTGTATAAAGACAACACAACAAAAACAACTTAACTTAACTGAAACCTTAAGGTGAGTAAACATACTTGTCAATGCACATAGCATTAACAAATATTGATCTGTTATACCTTTCCTCAAAAATCTTGAATATAGTCGAACTATTCAAGATGACTGTTTAGGACAAAAATTTAATTTTTGGAGGAAAGATTCGCCTGAATTTATTTTCTCATACTCCGTTGTGGCTTCGTAAAGCTTCCCAATGGGGTATCGCTCGACCGATTTTAAGGGGTTGAAACACCCCCTATTTAGAGGTTGCTCATGAAAGCCTCAAATATACGTCGAAAGATGTCTCTTAAACAAAATCGTTTGAAAATTCAATTGTCGAGGCTTTTACGTGAATCCATTTTCACAAATACAAGTAAACGATGATTTCTAATAAAATATATTATTAAATGCTCGACGCGTTTCGATACACAGTATCTTTGTCGAGAGCGAATGAATACTATGTACAAATATATCTTACAAACAAATTTTTATATGTACTAAAAAGGCAATCCACTCAGAGCTATCCGTTCCTGAACTGATGTTTAGGAAATAAATTTAATGAGGGTGAGTTTTTTTTGTCTACCTGATCATTAAGAATTTCCGGTGAATACCTAAATCTGTTAATTTCAAGTTCTTCCAGAAGGTTGAGTTTGATACCTCTATTCTCAGAATATAGTGTCTCAAATTCTTAATTGAAAGAGTGACCATTTTCCCTAAGACGATTTGAATAATTTTAATCAGTTTTTTCATTGATGAAACTGCGTTTATGTTCAGGGATTCTAACATTAAAATTTCTTCCTGTTCTACCTATATAAAAACAAATGCAATCTGTACAATCCAATCTATAAACACCTGATTTATTTTCTTTATTAATTGGGGATTTATAATTCCTGATAAATGAACCTAAATTTGTTGATGTTTTGAACGCTATATTCAAATTTGAATTTTGGGAAGGATTTCACATTATTGCTAATATTTCCTATATATGTTAAACTATTGAATTTCTTGTCTTGGTGTTCACCGATTGGATATATATGTTTTAAAGCTAATTTTTGTTTTTTCTTATATAATATGCTGCTAACTGAATTTGCATCCTAACCATTATATATTGCGATCTGTTTTATCAAATTCAATTCTTTGAAATAATAATCACTAGACAACGGTGTGCTCAAGAGTCGAGCTATTAAACGCTGCAACTTTATGTTCGTAAGGATGTGTCGATGTATAATGAATTGTGATATCTGTTTCTTGACATCAAAAGAGACTAACTCTGCAAAGTTAGTCTCTTTTGATGTCAAGAATTTGTTTCCAAGTATTCCACCGAATGATCCGTGTTATATAATCAATAATTTGTTAACGCAAAAATGAGGAATCCACAATTTAAATACGACATTATGGCTTTATTAGATGTTTGCATATCTGAAAATTATTTTTATTTAACGATTGTTTTATAAAAGTGATGACTTATAATGGAACCCTTAAGCCCTCTTTTAGCAGAAAACTTTATGGATAACATAGAAAATACTATTCATAAACACCCGCTCAGTAAACATTTCCTATATTGGTATCAATATGTCGATGACATTATTGTGTGTTTCACAAGAACAAACAGACAGTTCACTCTATTCGAAAATTTCATCAACAACCTGCATCCAAAAATAAGATTCACTTCTGAAATAGAACAGAACAATTCGATCAATTTCCTAGAGCTAACAATAACAAGATCAAATAATAAATACCAGTTTTCAATTTATCAAAAGCCTTCTCATACAGATATCACAATTGATTATACATCGGCACATCCGTACCAACATAAAGTTGCCTTTAATATCTATATACATAGAGTCTTGAGCACACCGATGTCTAGTAATAATTATTTCAAAGAATTGAATTTTATAAAACAGATCGCAATAAATAATAATTATGATGCAAATGTAGTTAGCAGCATATTATATAAGAGAAAACAAAATTAGCTTCACAACACATATATCCAATCGGTGAACACCAAGACAAGAAATTCAATAGTTTAATATATATAGGCAATATTGGCAATAATGTGAAATGCCTTCTTAAAAATTCAAATTTAAATATAGCGTTCAGAACATCAGCAAATTTAGGTTCATTTATCAGGTATCATATGACATTTGTCATATTTTTCGAACGACTGTCAAATTTTTTTTTCAAAATTTTCTTCAAATTAAACAAGTTCCACGAAGAATTAATATATGGGCGATGTCAACCCAGATTATTCGGTTCATAATGATTCTTAAACATCAATAGATCATAATCGGCATCACTTGGAAGACTGATCCTGGCCATCGGGGCTCTCTCGGTCAAACAGAGATGGAATTTGAGAAAAATTCGCAAGTTATGTATTTTTTTATCATCTCCTTAGTCCTTTTCATTACCTTGCTAGCTATGTTTGTTAGATTTGTTTAGACATATAAGAAGTTTGATTGTTGAAATATTTTTCTGCTGTTTTTCTTTTTCCATTGTTACAGATTCCTATCCCAAACCCCCTTCATTTCACCCTTATCTTCTTTTGGAAATCATGGAATGCAAATGAGAATGAAGCGGCTAAGCAGAAAAATCTTTGGTACTATTTTTGTACACACGACACTAACACAACTTAAACAGACAAGCTATTGCTTGTGCAATAGCGACAGAAACGAGTTTTTCCTCAGGTTTTTCATTCGTTTATTGAATCATATGCAAGATAGTATCGTTCCCCTGTTACATTTCCTGAGCTAACACTTGTGTTTCTTTCTGACACACACCAACATTTTAGATATAAGCATTTATTGCAGCAAATACAATTATTCAAATATATCCTCAAATAAATCCTCTCTTTCTATCAATATATATATATATATATATATATATATATATATATATATATATATATATATATATATATATATATATATATATATATATATATATTAGATATATAGATATATCTGCAATTAATAAAGAAAATAAATCAGACGTTTATATAAACACCATGAGCATTAAGCTCTTCAATCACCTTTCTCTGCCTTCTGAAAAAAAAATAGCAAGAACAGACTAATTTTTAAGAATAGGGTTAGGAGATTTTAATCGAAAATGTATTTAATAGTGCAGATGAATTTTTGGAATTCAATTTTTCAGTCTTCTAGGCTGGAATAATGATAATGTTAATATCAGATCACGTTTGATGTTTTTGTATGTTATATGTATTTTTATTTTTTTAGTATGTGAATTCAGATCTGATATTTTTAAATTTTTGTTATAAGTATCAATGTTGCTGGTATGACATATTCTATGTAGTGCTTACTGCCAGTGAGAGGAAACGAGTTTTTTCCTCAGGTTTTTCATTCGTTTATTGAATCATATGCAAGATAGTATCGTTCCCTGTTACATTTCCTGAGCTAACACTTGTGTTTCTTTCTGCACACACCAACATTTTAGATATAAGCATTTATTGCAAATACAATTATTCAAATATATCCTCAAAAAATTTTTTTTATTGTTGCCCTGGATATCATCGCAAATTTTAATGTTTTAAAGTGCCCAGATTACGAATATATTCATGAAAGTTCTCAATGTGCTCGTATTTTCTTGATTTTTGCATTTCTTATATTTTGAACAATTATAAGCTTGTTAGAAATAAAATTTAATTTTCCAGTCATGATTAGGCTTCTGCGCAACTTTTTCGCGCATACAAACATCACCTGATCCCCACTCTCAGACCCTTGCTCCACAGAACAGCTGAGATCTCAGTTATTCGACAATATTGAAGTACTTATACACGTAAATCTGGATAAATTGTCATGGATTAATATTTTGTTTCAATTACTGAATGTCCATTCTTATATATTTGTCTTCTAGTCTAAAATATGAGTTCGTCACGAAGAAAGTGTAAATATTGTAGTGATTTATTTTGTTATATTTGCGGTGTTTATATACCAAAAAAACAAAAAAGAAATATCACAGACTTTGTCAAGGAGACTTATGTTGAATATTTTGGTTTCAAAATGGACAAATTAGGTAAACCATGGGTTCCTAATAAAGTTTGTAAGTCCTGTGTTGAGTCTTTACGGTTGTGGAAAAAAGATGAACGTTCTGGATTAGACTTTGGTATTCTTATGATCTGGAAGGCTGAATGGAGCCTACGAATCATTTAGATGATTGTTACTTTTGCGTAGTAGATGTTAAAGGTTCTAATCGAAAAACGTGATGTTACCAAATTTACCATCTACTAGTGCATCCGCTAACAAAATGAACTCAGTGATTTAATACGTGATCTCAATTTATCAAAACAAGGATCAGAACTGTTAGCCTCAAGATTGAAAAAAAAATTTATTGGCACCAACAGTAACAATTACAACATACAGAACGCGAGAAAAAGAGTTATAATAATTTTTAGTGAAAATGAAGGATTAGTGTATTGTAATGATATCGCGAAGCTGCTTATAGACATGGGTTTAAAAAGTACAAATCTACTGAATGGCGCCTTTTTATTGATAGTTGCAAAAGAAGTTTAAAATGCGTCTTATTGCACAATGGAAATAAATTTGCATCAATTCCAATTGCCCATTCAACGAAACTCAAAGAAGAATATGAAAATGTAGAATTAGTTTTAGAGAAAATTAAATACTCTGAGCATCAATGATCTGTGTGGATTTAAAATGGTTAATTTTTACTTGACCAACAAAGTGGATATACAAAATACCCTTGCTTTATTTGTATGTGTAGTAGAGCAAAGCAACTTCATTGGGACAAAATGTTTGGCCTGTAAGAAATTCTTTAACTGTCGGTAAAGCCAACGTAATAAAGGAGCCGCTGGTGAGCAGAGACGAAATCATACTTCCACCATTACATATTAAGTTAGATATGATTAAGCAATTTGTAAAAGCGTTGAACAAAGACGGAAATTGTTTTAATTACATTTGCAGAAAATTTCCGAAGCTTAGTATGGAAAAATTGAAAGGTGGAATATTTGATGGTCCTCAAATACGGCAATTGATGAAAGACTCAGATTTTATCAAAGTTATGACTGTTCCCGAAAGTAAAGCTTGGAAAAGTTTTGTGTTGGTTGTCGAAAATTTCCTAGGTAACCATAAAGCAGCAAATTATGAAGAAATTGTGCAAAATATGCTGACAAAGTTTCAATCTTTAGGAGCAAATATGAGTATTAAGTTACACTATCTCCGCAATCATCTAGATAAATTTCCGGATAATTTAGGAAATTATAGTGAGGAACAGGGAGAGCGGTTTCATGAAGATCTAAAAGTGATGGAAGAAAGGTATCAAGGTCGATGGGATTGTCACATGATGGCAGATTACTGCTGGTCTTTGAAAAGAGATTGTCCCCTGAAAAATTATAGAAGAAAAGCTCATAAAAGGCGTTTTATGGAAAAATGAAATATATTTTCGACATTTTCCTCTTTATTTACTTCGATGTATCCGAATTTCTCAAAACATAACTGACATTATAAATATATCTGTTATTTTGTTAATTGTTTTACGATTTTTGTTATGTAAAATGAAAATTAAGATTTACAAAGAATTCAGAGCAAATCCTACAAAATCATTGATAGTTTCACGAATTGTGTGCATAAATAGACCCAAAATCGTTTTCATATCTAGGGCAACAAAACCATTGTAGACCAGTGAAATAAATCAGGCGTTTATATAAACACCATGAGCATTAAGCTGGAATAATGATAATGTTAATATCAGATCACGTTTGATGTTTTTGTATGTTGTATGTATTTTTAATTTTTTAGTATGTAGATTCAGATCTGATTTTTTTTAAATTTTTGATATAAGTATCAATGTTGCTGGTATGACATATTCTATGTAGTGCTTACTGCCAGTGCATAAAGAGTATATTAAATTATATTATATTAAGAAAGGATATGATCCAAATGCTATATTATAATAATAGACAGAAAACAGTCCTTCTCCAATCTTCCTAGATTTTATAAGATCCTTTGATAATAGGTGTAGATAGAGTTATAATGTATCTCTGTTATACTCCTTCTATCACTTTTTCAACTCCTTATTTCGCCAATATTCATTTTCTATTCCATCGAACTGCTCGAAGACCTACGAACGCAAATATCATTTAATTCCAATAACTTCTAACTATAGTCTACCATTCACATCAGAAATAAATATAAATATTCGACAATTTCTCTAACTCATAACAAAACAAAGACATGTCGGAAGTTTCGGTTGCTCGCCTTATCATTGTTTGAGAATCGATCTTTTCAGGTCTGATTCGTATTTATATGTAGAAAACAGTATCTTAATGGGTATATGCCCAAACAGGGTATTTCGATGGAACACCACTATAAAACAATAATGTCATTTAGTATAAAAACACATTGTATTGTGAATTAGGGAATTCATATTCTTTCAACATTCATTCGACAGTCAAGTTCAGTTTTCGTATCTCAAGTTCTCAAGATACAGTTTCGCCATACCAAGTTACAAAAATTTTAAAGTGATTTTGTGAATTATAGTAATAAAGTGTTATATAGAAAATGGTCAAGTTATTCCCGACCCAGAGCTCAGTTATTTCATATTTTAAGAATAGTTCAGATTTACAGATTCGATTTCCAAATGTCATTCGCTCCAAATATACGCCGTCTGGAATCGGGAAAATAGAAAAATCGAAGTCGAATACAATAAATTCAACTTCAAACAGATGACTGCACAATAATAAAAATAATGCCAGACTTCTACTAATTTATGAACTCGCATATTATTTTCGAGCTCTGGAACGCAATAAATAGCGCAGCATGAGATCATTTCTTGCTCCACCATACTCCATATTCTCGCAATGTTTACGCCAAAAGCTGTAAAACTCATTAAGGTACCAGCGACGTTGGCGATTATGAAAATTTATGCTGTTTGATCGTAAAAAACCGGAATAAAACACGAAACAAGATTATTCGAACAGAAAGGGCCCTGTGTGGATGCGTGGATAATTATAATATCCAGTAGTGTTTACTGCCTGTTCTCCACTTATTTTACAGAGAACGAAATGTAAATTAGCTGAAAAAAAACGCTTAATTTAAAAGAAAGTATGCAGCTACAAAATACTCATTTAAATTCTACTTATAATGCAAGTCTCACAAAAATGACTAAGATAAAGCGAATAGATTAAATATGTGTTCCACCATTTTGTGCCCGGATTAGATGAGTATTAACAATTGAAATTTGTTATATTAAGACATTATTACATTTTCCATGGATAAAATCTGGTTTCTTGATCAATTCCATGAAATTACAAATAGAGTTGCTTATTTGGCTGATGTCAAAACATCAATTTTTCGGATCAGCTAAGCCAAATCAACATCGTCCGTAAAATAGAGACCGGTCATCACAACATTATGAACAAGCCACTCCCTGTATATTTTCATCCAGTATTCATTGGAAATCGAATGATTTTGTTTAAGAGAGATCTTTTGACTTATATTTCAGGCTTTAACGAGCAACCTTCTAAGAGGGGAAGCTTCAAACCCTCAAAATCTAATGAAGCAAAGGGGTCGAACACATTTGAAAAATTCTTTGAAGCTTCAACTAATTGATTGATTTCACGGTTACTACGTGATAGTAGTAGTTTCTGTAGCAAACTACGTTCAGAAGTTGATAAATCAATATGTGAATAATTTATAACTCTACAACTGAATGATCTTAATTCAATAACAAATTCTATGAACAACCTTATGGTCTACCGATGACATCACCATTGAGCCCTTTAATAGCTGACATTTTCATGGCTATATTAAAGAAATCATATTCCTCCAAATCAAAATTAGTACATTTTTGGTATAGATATTTAGACGATATACTTGCATGTTTCATAGGAACCGCTAGACAACTAGATCAATTTTTAACTTACATCAATAGCATTCATCCCAAATCAATTGAATTCGAAATAGAGAGAGAAGTCGATAATCAGATTAACTTTTCAGACCGAATAATAACTCATATAAATAACACACAAAGTTTTGATATATTTCGGAAACCCACTTTAGCTGATTTGCATCCCTTGTGACACACCCAATATCTCATAAATACGCTGTGCCTAATTCAATGATTCAAAGGGCTTTCTTTCTACCCTTATCCCAAGACAATAGGTCCAGGAAAGTGTCAACCATTAAAGAAGCAACCAGCAACAATGATTATTCCCCAAATATAATAAACGGAATGATCCGAAAAGAAAAACTAACACAAATAGCATGTCATAATATTTACCCACGTATAGAATCAACTGATACAGATACACATATTTTATCAACTTATTTAGGCCTCATCAGTGAAAATATTGCAAATGTCATTTCAAAACAGAATAAAAAAGTAGCTTTCAAGACCCACACGTATAGGGAACGTAAGCAATCTAACAACTGCAAGAGTAAAGGCCAATTTCAACGAAGGGGTAACTAATAAACTCCTTGAACAGGCAAGTGGGACTAGACAGTTCTGATCTATGGTGAAGACTGTCAGAGCCAATTTCTGCAAATCTGCGTGTCCGTCTCTTGTTAGAGAAGTATAGCATCATCTCCAAAAGAGACAACCGATCTCTTAGCTCTCTTGTTCTCAACGAATTCTGTGATAGAATCATCTAACGCGGTACCAGCGAACATTTCACTTACTACTTCTTCCATGGAAGAAATCAAGTTCAGAGTTCGCTCTGTGAGACGGGCTCTCGAGCATCTAAACTGCAAGAAGGCAGTTGGTCTAGACGAAATACCACCAATCGGCCTGAGAAAGTGTGCTCCCGAACTGGCTATCATTCTCAACCGTCTCTTTCAGATTTCTTATGAAAGCCAGATTTTTCCGAGCAGCTGGAAAATAGCGAAAATTCAACCGATCCCAAAGAAAGGAGAGAAGTCCTTACCCCAAAACTACCACCCTGTTGCACTTCTTCCCATTATGTCCAAAGTGATGGAAAGAGTCATAAATGATAAACTCATCAAATATCTTGAGTTGCAGGGAATTATTAGCGGCCGTCAGTTTGGTTCTCGCAGGCAAAGATCGACAGGAGATCTGCTCGCCTACGTCACTCATGTTTGTACATCAACGATGGAAAAGCATGGGGAATCTAGAGCAAATGCCCTCTACATCTCTAATGCCTTCGATAGGGTTTGGCATGCAGCCTTGTTGAATAAGCATGGGCTTCCCGAAAAATTTCGGGGTTGGATGAAAAGCTTTCTTTCAAATAGATCAATACAAGTTGTGGTGGATGGTATAACATCAGATTGTTTCCTGTTGCAAGAAGGAGTGCCTCAGGGATCTATTCTTCCGCCAATTTTTCTGTTTCAGATAAATGATCCTCTATCATCTACAGAGAACAAGATTTTCAGTTTTGCAGACGATTGTACACTGGTTTCGTCTTTCAGTAGTCTGCGATCGAATACAGCTGCGGAATCTCTGCGTCAGAGATGTCAACAAATTAACAGCTCAAACCTTGATCTACAGAGGATATCTGAGTGGGGGTCAGTTGAATCTAGTGAGCTTCAACGCGAGCAACTATGTTTTCTAAAAAATCCCGCTGGAGAATCTCCTCTAACGATGCAGGGCTACAAAATGCATTCAAAGATTCTATGCACCTCGTCGGCAAACTCAGGATTTTGCTGGCATGAACATGTAGCAGCAATTGCTGAGTCTGCATCAGCTCAACTTAGTTTTCTTTTCAGAGTCAGGCGATACTTCACGTCATCTCAGCTGTTGCTTCTATATAAGGTACAGATTCAACCTCTTTTGAAATATTGTTCCCATATATGGGGATCTGCGCCCTATCATTCGTTGCGGATATTGAATAGTGTGCAAAAACGGGCTGTGCGGCTCATCGACCACCCGTAGATCACTCGCGATCTCCAACCGCTGGCTTTCAGAAGACAAGTTGCTGACTTTTCTCGGTTTTACAGATACGTCCACGGAAGGAGCTCCAAGAAGCTGAAAGACCTTGTTCCGGGAAAACTTATGGTTTTGCAGATTTCTTGGTATTCATCGAAATTTTCAAACTGCAACAAATCCCCATAGAGATAATCTTCTGAACGACCAGATGGCCTGGCTTATTCGTCCCTATTTGAAATCCTCAAAGAATATTTGTTTTTATCATAATTAGTTTATTACCTCTTGTTTACACTGTTACTAATTTCGTATCCACCTGCGTATATATGTATGTATCTAGAACTTTAGTTCAATACTTAGTTTTAATTTTTCTTATGATCTTTTATTATTCTTTGAAGCTTCTTCACAACGGTCAATGAGAAGAGTATTTTTGATGAATATTTTTCGCAAAAAGTCATTTTGTATCTCAAACGAGCCTCCTTGAAAGATTTCAAGTATATATAGAACCTGCGTTCATTCATCAGTACACTTACTTACCTAGAGGTTTTAGATAAGGAAAATAGGTTTTGTTTTAATGTCTTTGGAAAGTCCTTTTCAAAAACTTCAACAATCCTAATATATTTTATTGTTTTTAATATTTTTAACGAAAATGTGAAATCTTTTAATCTCAAATCAAATGTTCAAATTGTCCTCTATTTTCTTACATACAAGAATACAATTTTGACTGAGAACACAGTGATATAGTTTAATAAGTTTGAAGTTATTTGACGACAATCATCTACAATTGGAAGGCGTACATCGTCGAAATTCTCAGGTAGAGTCACAAAACTTTCGATGTCCCCACATAGAAAAGTAAAGAGAGTTTAGGTCAGGAGATCGGATACGCAACTCCAATCGAACAACCGGGATTTCATACCACAGCGGACTTGCTTTTGCTTCGTCGTAAAAGTCAGCAATGAGGTTTTCACTCAGAGCGCTTTAGAATATGTGAAAAATTTGAAGAGAACTTATTTTACAACTTCATTTGCTTAAGGCTTTAAAAGTAAGAATTTTAGAGGAAAATTGGACAGGAAATCATGTTGTTCAAATTAAATTTTACCCAAGATAGAATAAGTGAAAAATTTTGAAAATTATCAACAATGCTTCAAAATAGCAACAATAACTTGAAGAAAAAATGAACGATAATTTTGCGATCCCAAATTTGAAGAAAAAATTACAAATATTAAAATTGTTGCACATAAAACTCAGTCGCATATAAAAGGCCATATTTCGAATGCTGAAAATTAAATTCGGTCGATTTGAACTGCTACAACAAAATTTTAAGTTATGTTCGTTTTTTTTTTGCTATAAACAAATAAAATTTCTCCAAACAATTGCATTTAATTTAATTTTCTTAATTCATAGAATCAAGATACCCAGAGAAACGCTTCATAAAAAGATAACTGAAATCATCGCCTCTTATCAAAAATTGCCTCGAAACAGAGAAAAGGAAAGGAGGAAGCTGACGATAAAGAATTGAATTTGGAAATTTGAAATACGTATGTAAAAAAATCAATATCTCGGATTCTAATAAGCCAATCTTGAGTTTTCAATTTTGGTTGTACTACTTGTTGAAACCAGTAGTTCGAATATCAGAATGCAAATTGCATATTGTACATGCATTTTGTTTAAAATATATTGTTCTGTTTTTGTACTGAATAAACCTCATAGTTTCGTTAGTAAATAATTTTTGTTGAAAAATACTTTCTTCTGCTTATGCATTCAAATACAGTGAAAATAAATTAGTTGATTCATAGGTTTGACTTTCTTGAACAATCATTTTATAATCAAATTAAAAAAATTATTTTTTTAAACCTATTCTTGTGATCAAATGTGAATGAAGATAAGTAACTCTTTATATATATATATATATATATATATATATATATATATATAGTATATATAAAAATATTCATCCTTTTTGAGAAATATGTTATTAAAAGTTGTTATTAAAATTTAAATGTTAACGCTAATTATTGTAATTGAATTACGTATAACAAATTAGCATTATGCGCTAACAGTTAGCTATTAAACTAATTAACGGATTTCATTTATTTGTTTTGTTAAGGAAGGTCTCTCCAAGTATTTTACATTTATGAAACATAAAAATTGAACTGAATTCAATTATTTGGATAGTTTATTTTATATAACGAAAAACGCACATAACTTCAACTTTTTGTGATCACTCTAATCGACCGATTTTAATTTTTGAAATACACATGAAAAATTTAGTGGCAATTTTATGTTATCGAATTTTCAAATGATTAAAACGTACTTCTTTTGTGTGCAACAATTTGAAAATTAGCAATCCTTTCAAAATAATTTGGATTGAAAAGTTATAGCTCGAAAACTATCGCATCGATTTCAATGAAACTCGATGTACCGTCCTTTTATACCAGAGTTTTTCTTTCGAAAATATTAAGGTCCTCGAATCACTTTGAGTAATCTTAAAAATGAAGATGAAAGAAGTGATTTTGTTATTTTTTCAAGATGCTGTTGCCATTTTCAAGCTTTTTTATAATTTTTGAAATTTATATCCTTTCTTTTGTAAAATTTAATTTAAAACCATTTTTTGTTCTCCTCGAAATTTCTACTTTAAAAGCCATAAGCAAATGAAGTATTGAAACAAATCCCTTTGTCAGATTATTTTCAGACTCTCAAAAGAAATTACAACTAAAGCTACTTTCCTCATCGTTACTTACTGAAGTATCAGGGTAAGTAAATTCACTTATTAATGTGCGCAAGCGCTAACTACCCTGGGAAAGTTTCCTTTCATTAACAGAATCGTTTTGTTCACCCTGTTTTCATTAATCTTGAAATTAGCAAAAATATTCAAGGTAAAGATTGTGATTAAGAAATCTGCCTCAATTATATGTTGAATTGAACACAATCATTCGATATGTTTCGGTAAATTTCTTCAGTCACTACGGAAAAAGCAATATATAGAGTGGCACGGATGACATGGTACAACTTGTACGACTTTTTCGTAATGCTTGATGAATGAGTGGTATTCAGGATAAAAGACGTCAGCGAATAATAGCATTACTTATAAATGGAGATTTTCACATTGGACTCATTGCCGTGGCAGTTGGAATGAACAATTATTAGAACAAAACTTTCTGATGATTTCCGTTGATATACGCAATACTTCAGTTGTTTGTATCGAAACACGAGACACTACTATAATATCATTTTTGGAGGGAGTTATTGATCCACAAGCTACCATTATACCTATGTTTTATATAAATTTACCATACTTGTGATATTCGAGAAAAACAATAACTATGACGTGGCTGGAAATTAGATTTGCATTTCGCACATTTAAGACATTAATATCTAGCTCATTTTATATTCAGAGGTACGTACGAGTATGTCTAATTTGGACTATCTAATTGTTTTACCGCCTACAATATACAATTATGACTGCAGCAATCTCTCATTACTGGAGTTGACATGGGCAGGATGAAACTATGTTCTGAATCTGAGAAGTAATTACGTATATTATTCTACCACAAACACGGTTTGTGGAACGTTTCGTGCGGGATACATTGACATTCGTATTTTGGGTCCTTGACAGCGAAATTAAAGTCTGTTTTGCAATTGCTGCTGCTGCAAAAATGTTTCTACATTCAACAAAGAGAATGAAAATATCATGTCAAGAAGAAAATAATAAAAACGAATCTATATTCTATACTTATATATATTGAAAATCCTATAATCATCCGTGGATCGGAGGAGAAACCGATAATCTCTAAAGTATTTAGAGAGCTGGGGTAGAACCTTCTAGGAACTTCTTACTTGGATTATACAATAAGCCTGAGTTCATTACCTAATCTCATATGTTGAGATGTTTCAGCTAATTTTCAGAAAGCCTTTCGAAAAATTGACTCATCACGGAATATTTTGATTATTTGATTTATGTAAAATTATCCGCTTTTTGTTTGCCATCGACTACATTTGTAGCAAAGACACTTCTTCAAGAAATTAACGCAAAATTTCAAATTTCATTTTTGATAGGCAACTTTGTTTTCTTCAGATAGGTCCGGACATATGCCAACAAAATTGAATGTTTTTCTTGGCTCACATGTTCCTCTCTTGTGAAATGAAATGAAAACAATAAATTGAGGTTTTTCAAAATATAACATATTGATCAATCAATTAATCATTTAATGAGCCATCAAAAATATTACATGGTATGTCAAAAAGGAACTTAAATATTAAAATATAAAACACGAGTGCACGATGGAAAATTTCACAAACAATCATGTAAAGGGTTGATAGATATAAAATACGAATAAGTGTAATTGCAAGCACAGTAGAAATTCAAAATCTGATATTGTAGGAGTAGAAATCAGCATTCAGGATGTATTTGTGATTTTTGTTTTCGTAGACATACTTGAGGCAGGTGCATATGTAAACTGCTGCAACAGTAAGTATTCCCTGTGCTTTGAACACCCCTCTGCAATTTGTGGTTCTACTAACATCACAGATAACTCTCACTGCCTCTTTATGTTTCAGTAATATTTGGCTGATTCCTGACCTGTGACCCCATAACACTATCCCATAAGTAGCTATGGTATGAAAAGTCGAGGAGTAGGCCAATCGACATATATTTTGATCAGATATTTCCTTCACCCGTCGGATCGAGAAGTTTGCTGAGGTCAATCTTTTAGAGATGGATGTAATACAGCTGTTCCAGGTGAGACTATTATCAATTTCGATTCCCAATAGACTGATAGAATTTTGTTCACTTCCAGTTATTTGAAATCTCAGTCTTTGAGTTTTATTTTTGTTCATCCTCAAATCGTTCACTGAGAACCATTCCTCCGCCGTTTCCAAGGAGTCCGATACTCTATCATTCAGTCCCTTACTTGAAGAAGCAACACTCAGCAAATTCGTATCTTCTGCATAAAGACAAGTTTCACGGCAAGTCGTTAATATATATACAGAACAGGACTGGACCCAAAATTGAGCCTTGTGGAATTCCATGTTTTACATCTGTCTCCACGAAACCGACTGTGACCTGTCGCTCAGGTATGACCTGAAAATCCCAAGGGTCGTTTCTCTAACACCATATTTTCTCCAGGAAGATCTCTCTAAGTATGCAATCGAAAGCTTTACTGAGGTCGCAAGCTAATAGTTCAGCATGTTCGTAGTTATCGAAAGCATTTGCTATGGCTTCGACCAGTTGTATTAATGCTATAGATGTTAACTTTTTCTTCCTGAAACCTTGTTGAGCATCACTTAGGATAAATCTTTTTTTGTAGAAATATTACAAGTCCCTTTTTAAGGATCTCCACAAGGATTTTAGGGAAGACTGGCAATATGGAAAAAGGCGGATTATTATTACAGTCGTTTATATTGTCTTTTTTATGGATGGGCAAAACTTGCGCCACCCTTAGCATTCTTGGAAATTTTTGTTATTCAAGACATTGATTGAAAATTTTACATAAAGTGTCAGAAATAATGAGAAAAACTCTCTTCAAAAATATCGCATTCAAGCCATAAATATTAGCACTGCCCTTGTTTTTAAGCTTGTTGACCACGTCCGTCAACTACCTCTCATCAGTCAGATAGACTGCAATTGAAGAAGCTGCCGATAGAGCCTTCCTTATTTGCTTATCTGTCATAAAGATTGCTTTTTCTTGAGATGAATTGCACTGAGAGAGATATTTCTGAGCAACAGTGGAAAAAAAGCTATTGAACTGAACAGCCAAGAATATGTATTCAGAATCGTGCATCGTTCGGCCTTGCCAATTGCTGATCAAATTTTGCGAGTTACGTTTGTTCTTCTATAAAATTTTAAGCTTAGGTAGTAATGCAACGTGAATCAAAAAATATGCTGATGCGGTGGACTTTAAAAGAATAGGCCAAAGTCTTGCGGTGTCCCATTCAACTGTTTCTAGACGAAGAGGAACTGGTAGTCATGAAAAAAGAACTGAGGAACAACGGCGATCCATGACCGTTATTCAAGAATTTCCCTGTTGAGACAAGGGTTCGCTACTCCTAGTCACCATTGAATGCAGCTTCGACAGAACAGTGGAGTGCAAAGGAGTAATAGACGCGGCACCAACGTAGTGAACATTGAATTAGGAGATTACCAGTTGTAAATAGTGTGAACCTTCAAATACCTGGAAGTGACAGTGAACGGAAATAATGGCAGAAGTGAAGAGATTTTAAATTGAATACAACTTGGAAATATATTCAATTTAAAATCTAACTTGGAAATAGAGCATATCATCTACAAACTGTTACAAACGCTCAACTGTCAATAAAAACAAAAACGCTAGTCTACAAGGCAAACATCCGATCTGTAAGAACCTACGGAAGCGAAACAATGTGCCTAATGAGGAAAGAGGAGGAAAAACTGAGCATCTTCGAACGTTAATGTGTCAGAAAAATATTTGGGCCAAAATAAGTGGAAAACGGAGAATAAAGAAGTCTAATGAAATCCGATATAAAAAACCCATTGAAGGATGGCATTGTTCATAAAATCACAGAGGATACGATAGTTAGGACACATAGAGAGAAGTCCCGACGATGCTGACTTCAAAGGAATAAGCGATTGGAAACCAAAGACGGGTAGACCAAAGGGTCGACCAAGTTATCAACGACCTGACGACTATGGGCATAAAATACTGGCGAACAAGAACCAAGATCAGAAGAGAATGGGCTAAAACTGAGAATGACGCGAAAACAAGCTGTAGAAGTACTAGAAAACTCGGAATGATTCACCGAACGAAATTAATCACTGAGCTCTATCAAGGAGTCATTCAAATCCCCACTTTGAAATTATAACGCCAGACGTCACCAAGCTCATGTCGGTAGGAACTATCTTCAAAACCACGAATTATTTTCAATGGAGTGTCCAGTACGAACTCCAGACCTCAATCTTATCGAACATGCCTGGGATATTCCCAATAGAAAATAAAGAAGCCAGCAGAGCCATCCAAATAACGTTGGAACAGACTGAAATAGACGGAAATTTGGAACGAAATGGAGCAGAATGAATTTTGAGAACTTTGATAATCTTCAGAAGGTTTACATTTTTCACTATAATTCCTACTTCAATTTCGATGAGTCCCATTGTTTTCAAGCATACCTTAATGTAAAAGAAATCGTTCAACTTCTTCTGAATAAATTTGAATTTTCGCTTTTGTGCGTTAATTTCTTTAGGCAGTAAACAGTAACAGAATGCTGACGTTATAAATTAATACTTCTCCCTTACGAGCTCTTTTTTTCTTATTTGCGGAAAACAGTTACTTTTAACTTAAGAAGGACATTAGATATCCACAAAAAATATTTCTTCGTATTTCTTTTTAGAGTTCCGTACCTCAGAAGGAAAGGAGAATATACTATATATATATATATATATATATATATATATATATATATATATATATATATATATATATATATATATATATATATATATATAAATCTAGAAATCTTCACAAAAGTATTGAGATTTTGGGTCTGAAGAAAATTTGTTTGAACAGTTACAAAAGATAACAGTCATCAAATCTTGTAATATTCTTCGTAGGTTTCTTTCCGAAAATAATAATGAGGTAGATTCATAGGTTTTCTCTTTAGTTTATACTGCTCAGAATCTCATTTCATATTTTATTTATTTGTTTATATAAATGTAATATAATTAACTGACAATTTTGTCATATTTATATTCAGAGCAGTATACTATTCGATCGTTCACCACTTCACACAAAGGAAACTTTCAATGAGTAACATTCAGTGTTACTTGACTAAGGTCCGTACACTGGATTTTTCCGGGAGAAAGCCTCTGACACTACTCGTTGGTACATTGATATCATTGTCTGATGATGCTATAGTATGTATATATTCTGGTAGATTGATATATTCTCATAACACTTAACGTTATCCTAATATATAATTACTCCAGGATATGTTTTGATTATAATCATTGCCTGGCAATGGTATTAATTACCGGGTGGTGGATTTATATTTTTCATGAAATCAGTTTGATTGCATGAACAGATATATGGGCAACTCGTCGGGGTAAAACCCCTTTATATATATATATATATATATATATATATATATATATATATATATATATATATATATATATATAAAAAAATTTGAAATTTGAAATTTGAAAATGACGAAATTTGGTAAAACACAAAAAAATCCTGAACCAAATTATCGAAACGATATGGAAGCACTTATATTTTTCAGTACCGAGAAGGTCCACCTCTGTTATTAATGACACTATGGCACCGTCGCGGCATGCTCAATATTACATTGTCTATTACATTTTGGCCTAAGTCATTCCAAGCCCCCTGAACTGCTAATCGAAGCTCCTGTTCACAATGGAAGACGTTTTGACGCAGGAGATTTCTTTTTAGGGTGTCCCACACATGCTCGATGGGATTCAGATCTGGGGAGCAGGATGGCCACTGTAGAAGATCGATATCATTCTCTTCAAGAACGTTCAAGACAACTCTTGCACGATGAGGAGGGGCATT
Source organism: Cryptolaemus montrouzieri (assembly GCA_013387265.2). Classification (NCBI taxonomy): domain Eukaryota; kingdom Metazoa; phylum Arthropoda; class Insecta; order Coleoptera; family Coccinellidae; genus Cryptolaemus; species Cryptolaemus montrouzieri. Next base: position 35,060,708 of record JABFTP020000185.1, on the reverse strand, counting down.
ATCTTGTTGGAAGAGTGGATTTTGACCCATTGTTTGGAGATATGGTACCACTACAGGTAAAACTATCTAATTTGCGTAAGAATTTCCCGTGAGATTGTTCTGTATGAAAACGGGGTCAGTTTTTCCAACAAGGCGTATACCTCCCCAAAACATCACTGATTCGCCTCCCTGTCTAACAACTTCTCGAGATTCTTCCCGAATCGCGAAATTAACTAAATCTAGATTAATCACTGAAGAGAACTGTGGTCCACCTCTCTTGATCCCAGTTTACGTGTTCTTGGCACCCAGCTAAACGAGCAGCGCGATTTCCATGTGTCAGTTGTGGAACTCTTAAAGGACGCCTGGAGTGGAGTTGACCTTCGTGCAATCGATTTCTCACAGTTTGGTCGGAAATTTGTACATTATGAACTCGTGATAGGTTTTGAGCTAGTTGAGATGCTGTGGTAGTACGATCTCTTCTGGCTTGTAAAACCAAAAATCGGTATTGAACGACTGTAGTAATCCTGAAACGACCTGTATGGCGTTCTTCTACGTTGCCTGTTTCATTGAAACGCGACCATAAACGGTTTATGACACTTGGGCTACTTCCCAGAACCCTGGATACTTCCCGTTGAGAGCTCCCAGCATGGAGCATGCCAACGGCTCGTAACATCTCTTCTCTAGTCAAATGTCGTACTGAGACATTTCTTGCTTGGTGTGGGGGCGCACCGTCATTCTAGAAATGTACTAACCTTTCTTGAGCCAAGGAAAATCATCTAAGAAGTTCTCGTTTGTATTGTCTTTTATTGTATAATATTAATGTTCCCACCAAGATTTTTATCAGAAATCACGAACGCCAGAACGCGATGGTTCATTAACGCGCACCATACCGTAAGGCCTACTGGTAGAATTTTAACTGCACTCTCCTAACACCGTCTGCAAAATTCTATCCGTAGCTCATCTCCTGGATGTAGGAACTGAGATCTCATCTTATAAGGTTGAAACGTATCTCTTTATGGATACGCAAACCCTCAGATTTAGGTATCACCTCTCTAATTTAAGTTGCTTACATGAAATTGGGGATTCATAGTAACAACTTTCAAAACTTCAATTGTAACTTCTTTATTATATTTACTCTGTTTAGGATGTTAAAGTTTGACTTCAATTGTCTTCAAATAGAAGATCGAACAGAATAATTTTATGAAGCTTCATCATAATCATAACCTTTCGGATTGCAGCATTCTCACACGACGAATTGTCCAAGTTTTCTATGTGAATTGAATAATGGATTTATTTTGACATTTATTGTTGTGAGTATTGAATTGGAAACATTTGAAATGTTTAGTGTAAATTCGGTCCAGCGTACCAGCTGAAACCACAGAATCTTTGAAAGATTTTGATTTCTTATTTTCAATTAAATAAAACTAAAGTATTTAGATTGTCACTATATTAACAAAACTATGATCGGCTTCACCTCACTGTGGCATCATCAGATAGATTAATGAACAGAGGTTATTGCTTATATTTTAGTCTTATTCCCTACTTAATATTACAATAGGTACAAAAGGTATGTTGGAAAACCCATCAGGTTGCTTACTTTATGAATTGAAAAGATTGAGTAAAGGAGAAGGATTTAGATCTAATTGACTATTAAGTACCTACCTGAATTCTTTTCTTTCTTGATCTCTAAAATTTCCAATAGATTGAGTTTTTGTCTGTTATTTTCATTGTGAAAATTTTGAAATTATCATTAAAGTTATGGTTTTCTTCGATGATTAAAATAATGGGAATCTGATTTATGATAACTGAAACTACGTTTATGCTCGGATAATATAACTTTGAAATTTCTGAAAGTTCTAGTATAAATTTTGTAACACCGGATTTATTGCTTTTATCAATTTTAGATTCGCAGTTTTAGATATGTCGGCCTAAAGAATCATTATCATTATCATCAATTGATAATTCTTTCATCATCATCAATTGATAATTCTTTAGGCCGACATATCAAAAACTGCAAATCTAAAATTGATAAAAGTAATAAATCTGGTGTTTATAAACTGTCTTGCGGGGATTGTAATAAAATTTATATTGGTAGAACTTTCAGAAATTTCAAAGTTAGATTATCTGAGCACAAACGTAGTTTTAATTATCATAAATCAGATTCTCACTTACTCGAAGAAAACCATAGCTTTAATGAAAAGTTCAAAATTTTACACAATGAAAATAACAGACAAAAACTCAATCTATTGGAAATTTTAGAGATCAAGAAAGAAATTCAGGTAGGTACTTAATAGTCAATTAGATCTAAATCCTTCTCCTTTACTCAATCTTTTCAATTCATAAAGTAAGTAACTCCGTTGGGTTTTCCAACATACCTCTTGTACCTATTGTAATATTAAGTAGGAAATAAGACAATATATAAGGAATAACTTTGTTCATTAGTTTGTATCTATCTGATGAAGCCACAATGTGGTGAAACCGGTCATAGTTTTGTTAATATGGTGAAAATCTAAATACTTTAGTTTTATTCCATTGAAAATATGTATATCGATTTTCATCAAGTAACGACCTCTTCAATCAAATTTTGATTTCTGTAAATATTCACATTTTTGAGAAAATGTGTCAGGTATGTTATGTACTCATGAAAAGAAAATAAAATACTCTCCTTATTTTATTTATATTCATCTTCTGGTTTACATTGAATTTTATATTATATTTCGAAAACCATTCAGCTCAAAATATTTTTGAATGTGTCATTTCAATAAACTGCCCGTACAATATTACAACAGTTTTTACCTAACTTTGATTGCAACCGCGATATATCAGCATAAATGCCGAATTACCGGATAATCGAGAAATCAATAGAAGATTGCTGCGAGTTGTAATCTTTCTCTATTTGCAGTATTTCACATATCCGCCCATCTAAGACATCGAAAATGGAACATCCTGTACAGTGTTAAACAACTCATTTTTTAAATTCATTATTATTCCAGATTTAATTTAGCGTACCATTAATGAATCTTCTCGAAAAACTTCACAAAAAAGCATAATTTGTGTATCAATTTATTATGAATTACAACATATTCTAGCAGAATCATCAATCTTTCGTGTGATTCTAACGAGTAAAACAAGAAAACTGGTCGAAGTAATTGAAGTGTTTATTTTAGTTTGAAGAAGAAACTTCACGGATGTCTAGATTTAACATTCTGTAATTCATTAAAATATGTCCCAAAGATTCTCCACAGTTCATTAAAAGGTCAACTGCATCAATTCCACATGTTTCATCCACGTTTATTACCGCTATTATTTCTGGGCTCTTCAAATGGGTGGGATTGTCAGAATGCCATCCAGGTCTTTAATCGTCACAGCTGACGAAATTCAGAATGTTAGCCAGCCGTTTCACATCAATTGTTTTTTTCTTCATTCTTCACTGAATTTACGCCTGTTTGGTGTATTTCCTTCGTTTCAGCGTTTTAATTCTGTAACCACAGACTAATTATAGGCCTTCTTTAAATAAGGTTGTTTTTTTGGATTTATTATTTGCATTCAATACACGTACATTATATTGTTTCCTTCAAATGTATTGTGCCAGAAACGTTATATGATTCGAATGAAATTCGAGAGTTTTTAGTGTTGAAAAGAAAATGGTTTCGCCACATCAAGTAAATTAATGTCCAAAAAACAGAAAACATATCTCTAACGAGAATTTGTCGAGAGAATATTCCATATGTTTTTTTAAGGAAATAAAAATGAAAAAACCTTCACAAATATATTGGATAGTTTCGGTGTATATAGAGTTTACAGGTTGAACCAAACTGATTTAGCCCCGCGCTAGATTATTGGCTGTCTTTGATATTCAGTCAAAAAGATGCCATAAAATGGCATGATCCAATCAAGTCGTTCAGAAAATTTGGGCTATATCCCAAATGTTTTAAATGAAGTCTTTTTATTTTCTATGTATTTCTTTCAAGATTCTCAATTTTCTTTATGAATCATTCTTCTTGATGGAAAATTGGATAATTAATAGAAGCAGAAAAAATTGACATTTCCTATTTCCTTCAAGTTAGCTAAGCAATAAAAAATTGAATTGGGTAAATTTAACAAACGTTTTAACAAAATCAAAAAACAAATGTTGGTCACCAGTTATTGGTCACTCAAGGATAATGCAATCTCCATTTTGAAGTTATACCATAGATTTTAGACAAAACAAACAAGACCTTTGTGAATCAAACATGACAGATTTCAAAAAAAGGTTTCAATTTCCATAAAAAAATAGTTCATCAAATGAAAAAAATCAAACTCCAATTGGTGCAGTTGTTGGCCATCTAGCTATGACCTAGTAATTCCTTTGTGAATAAAACATGACAGATTTCAAGAAACGTTTCAATTTCCATAAAAAAATAATTCATCAAATGAAAGAAATCCATTGGTGCAGTTGTTGGTCATCTAGCTATAGTTGTTGGCATATTATCGATGTAATTGTTGGCGTCTAGAATAAGTCATTTAATTTGCCCTTATCGCAGTCGAAAATAACGTTTTGTCAGTCAATTGATGGTCTAACACACGCGAAATAGAAACTTCTCATACAAATAAAACGTTTAATACCTCGTTTTGAACTTTTTATGTTCTTTATACAGCTATAGCATAGGCCACAGTACAACTCATTTTCTTCGATAATATCGCTGTTCTTCCTTAGTTTTATCAAGATATCAGACACAACACAAATCTATTTTAATTTTGGGATACTTTCTTCGTCCGAAAACAGTCTTCTTTTTGTCATCTCCAAGAATATCATTCGAGAAACTTTATGATTCTTTGGATTCTCCATTACTGCTATGGTATGATGTATAAGATTGAGATCTTTATTTTGCTTGTTAGAAAAGGAATATTTTTCATCGTTCTTTCTTTTGGGTAAGTGTACATTTACACCACTTTTTGATGTTGTTGCTCATTTTTCTGTGTTAGTAATACATTTTTCGGTAACAGTGATTAGACTTTCTTTACTAGATCTTCATATTCTTGTTCTTTACGCTCCTGTTCTTCTTGCGGAACTGATAATTGTCCAGATCTCCAATCTTCTTCTGTTTTTTTCTTTGCTATGATGCTGGGTTTTGACACATTTTTCTGGCTGTTCTTGTGGAAATTTTTTCTTTCATTATTTTGAGTTTTCATCATCTTCTTTCTTCTTTCAATCTCTCTTGCTCTCGTTTTTCTTCAACTTCCTTCTTATCTGCATTCTGGCGATCTGATGAAGTGAACACAAAAGGTAACCTGTCAGTCTGTTCTTTACCCTTTCATTTTGGAGTTTTTACTGAGAAAAAGAACGAGTGGATCGGCCTAATTATTCTTGAAGTGTCATTCCGTTGCTCTGTCCGCGTTTCGTATGCATCAACTAATTGTTTATCAATGATAAAATCACCAAGATCATAGGAAAACTTAATATTATATTTTATTATAATGGGTTTATCCTCTAGGTTATACGTTTAAGATGATCGGGAATCATCTGGTCCACAAACAACCTTATCATGAAATTGGTCGCTAGACCTAGACTGCATAGTAGTCCTGGGCCTCCAAACTGCTTAGTAGCTCGTCTTTGACCCATGCCATTTTCAATAGGTTCTAGGGCATGAATTACATCATCTTCTTCACATCCTTTTACATATGGCTTTCTTTTCTATTCTTCAGGTATTCTGAATCTATATCGAATAGTTTTTTTGTGAAAACTCTGAAGAAATAGTTTCTCCGAACAGCGACGTAATATATTCTAGTTGTTGGCCACTGAAAAATACATAATTGTTGGCTGGTGGCCAAAAACTGATGAATGGAAAGATGATATGATTTTATTCATGTTTTAGTTCGTAATTACCCCGAAATAATCAGAATCAACATGAATTCAATCAACATGGAAATTTTCACATTATTACCGTTGTCGGCCGCCTAGGCAACGTTGTTGCCCAGGCGGCCAACAACGGATGAGTGGATGAGTTGTTGCCCACTGCCACCTAGTAAGACAACAGTTAAAATATAGAGAAAATAATCGAACAATAATACGGTCAAACCCTTTAAGTCATTTCGAATGATATATCAATTCAGTTTTATCTCTTGGCTAGTTTTGCTCTGATGGGTGATGTTGTAAAGCTCTTCATTGGTTATCCGCTCAGGCCAGTAGATGTGTAGGATTTTACGGAGGCATTTGTTCACACAGACCTGGAGGCTCTGCTCGATTGTTCTTGTTTGCTTCCAGGTCTCGCACCCATATAAGAGTACCAACTTGATATTCGAGTTGAAGATACGCAATTTTGTTGCGTTGGTAATGGCGTTTGATCTCCACACATTGCGAAGCATTGCGAAAGCCTGGTTGGCCTTGGCTATTCTGTTTTTGAGGTCTGCCTCTGACCCTCCTTCTGTCGTTATGAGGCTGCCCAGGTAACTAAAAGTCTCCACATTTTCTATTGGGATAGCATCTATCATAAAAGGCTGTGAGTTTGCAGTGCCTATACGCATTGACTTTGTTTTGCCAACGTTTATTTGAAGACCTGTGCGTTTGGCTATGCTGTTCAAACGGTCCAGTTTGTTCCGCATATCTTGATGGGTGTTAGATGGTAGGCAGATATCATCCGCATAGTCGAGATCTTCAAGTCTTCCGGTCAAACTCCAGGTGGTTCCTCTTCTTTCATTGTTAACTTCCTCATTATTCAGTCAATAACTATGTTGAAAAGTATGGGCGATAATAGACATCCGTGCTTAACCCCGCCTTTTCTACGATCTTATCTGAGATTTTTCCCTATGGAGGACCCGACATGTAGAATGTACGTAGAGCTCTTTCAGCATGTCAATGATTTTTTGGGGAAACCCACAATTTCCAAAATGTTAAACAGAGCCGCCTGGCTGAGGCTATCAAAAGCACGTCTGAAGTCAATGAAGATGATATACAATTTGCAGTTAAATTCCGAGGAGTGCTCTATTATTATTCGTAGCGTGTTAATGTGGTCTACGCAGGATCGGTGGGCTCTGGCCTCAATCGGGTTTCCATTTGTTCTTTGATCCTCTGGAGAAGGATGTGGGAGAGGATTTTATTTATGTTGTTAGAAGCGTTATACCTCTCCAGTTGATGCACTCTGCTAGATTTCCTTCTTGGGTACCTTTATTATGAGGCCTTCTTTCCAGGTGACAGGAATAGTTTCTGAGTTTCAGACATCTCTCATAATCGGTTGTAGTAATTGCGCTACACCTTGGGAATCCGCCTTCAGGATTTCGCTTGGTATGTTGTCTGGGCCAGGGATTTGTGGTTCTTTAAATGTCTGATTGCCGCTTCGATTTCCTGGGTTTTTGGCTCGCTGGTGTCTATGCGTAGGGTCTAGTCGGCGTGTTATTTGGCAGGTTGTTTATGCCTTCGGCAGATTCAAGGAGGCAGGTAAAATATTCTTTCCATCTACTGAGCTGTTGTTCTGCCGTGGTAAGCAGATATCCGTTACGGTTCTTAATCGGATGATTGTTGTTTGGCTTTTACCGCTCAGTTTCCTAGTAATGGCATATACCTCCCTGATGTTTTTTGTTTCAGCCGCTTTTCCTGCTTGTTCTGTCAAGGTCATCACCCATACTCTCTTATCTTTTCTAGCGCTGACCTTCACCTGCCTGTTAAGTGCTGAGTATTCTTCAGTTAAGGCCCTTTTTCTATCGCGGGTCCGCGCTATGTTCAGTCTGTTCGTGACCTCTTTTCTTTTGTCGATGAGCTGCCATGTATTCTCTGATATCCATTCTTTCTGTCCATATTTCTTTGCTCCAAGCTCTTCCTCCGCACTCTGCAACATCAGCTTCCCAATAATTTCCCACGAATGCGGCAGAGTTTCTTGGCTGAGTTTTTCGCTACTTTTGCTTTGTAGCTAGTGAGATGCGAAGGGTCTTTCAATTTCTCTATATTGAGCTTTGTTCTTCTAGCCGATTTAGTTGACAGTTTTGTCGGGCAATTTTCAGGAGTAAGGTCGTTACCAAGAGATGATGGTCGGTTGCGGCGTCGGCCCCTCTGAAGCTCCTTACATCCAGCAGACTTCTTCGCCAGGGTCTTGTTATCATGATATGGTCAATTTGGTTTTTGGTTTTGTGGTCAGGGGATATCCAAGTTATTTTGTGAATCGTTTTATGGGGGAAGAGTGTGCCGCCTATAACCAAGTTGTTCTCTTGGCAGAAGTCTATAAGAAGTTGACCATTTTCGTTTTCACTCCTACACCTTGCTTTCCCATAGTTGACTCAGAACCTTCGTTATTTGATTGATGAGGTGAAGACTCTTAGTCTTCTAAAACATATTAGTTTGAAGGAGCTCTTTGATTTAACAAGTTTTCAAGATTGTAACGCCACATAATCATTAAAGATAGGGTAATATATTAAATAGAAAACCTTATATCTGTCTACTAATGCACAATAGTATTCTATGAGATCACTTTGTTGTATTTCATATATAAAATCAAAATAAAATGAAATGTAATTCTTTTAACCGTCCCCATTCAGGGTAAGATGAAACATATGCAAATAACATTTTACTACCCATAATGGCACAGTAGAATTTCACAAATTATTTCTCTTTAATATTAAAGTAGAATAACATAATTTTATTTTTATTCAGCATATAAACTAATAATACCAACAAAACAATAATATTTTTTCCTTATGGCTTTTGCTTATATTTTGGGTTCGGTTAATGGATCTGCAATAATGTTATTTTGTACTATGTGTGAAACTTGTGAACATTGTGACACATTCATAGTTGAGTTTTATTCACAATTAACTATAGTGGGAGTCTCTTCCGACCCTTTTGATGGTGCAAGAGTATGAATTAAAGGTGATGGTAGCGTTTCAGATGTATTCTCAATTGGGCCATTATCTGCATCAATTGTAGTTACAAAATTTTTCCGTCACATATGCCGGTGAAAAATCGAGTTCAGTAAACAAAATTCGATCGAATGGAACAATCCCAGTTGTTCGTAAACCTGATTTAATATTAGATTGGGTAAGAGTCTGCGGAATAGCAGTAGCTAGGTGGGATATATATATATATATATATATATATATATATATATATATATATATATATATATATATATATATATATATATATATATATGTTTTTCATTGTTTTGCTAGGTGGCTTCGCATCCATCCATCAAAGGCCAAATTCACAGCTTTCTTCAGCGAACCAAATGCAAATTGATCAAGCGGTTAGAGTTTACTGGAGTAGTGATGGGCTTTTGTGTTTTTTCTGATCATTCCGTTTATTATATTAGAGGGATAACCATTGTTCTCAGCTTTTTTTTTTCATAGTTGAGACTTCCCTGGACATATTTTCTTCGGATGATGACAGAAAGAAAGCCCTATGAATTATTGAATTAAACGCAACGTATTTATGAGATTTTAGGTATGTTGACTCATAATGGATGCAAATATCCGTAGAGGTGAGTTTTCCATATACATCAAAACTTAGTGGGTTATTTTTATGAGCAATTGTCAGGTCTTAAAAGTGAATCTGATCAACGACTTCTACGTCTATTTTGAATTTGAATTTGGGATGAAAGCTATTGATGTAAGTAAAAAAAATGATTTATTTTTCTAGCGGTTCCTATAAAACATGCAGGTATATCGTCAACATATCTATACCAAAAATGTACTGATTTTGATTTGGAAGAATTGAATATGATTTCTTCAATATACGCCATAAAAATGTCAGCTCGTAAAGGTCTCAATGGTGATCCTATCGGGAGATCGTGAGATTGTTCATAGAATTTGTAATAATATTTGAAATAATTCTGTTGTAGACACAACTTCAACAAAGACATGAAATCAATTTGTACATTGATAAGTCAACCAAAAACATGAAATTGTTTCAAGTAAGAGAACGGATAATTGTAGAAACAATATTGAATTGTGATTAAAATGAATTATTTTTCAATAATTTATGAGCTTCAGCTTATATGATACACAGCTTTCAATTCTGGAACTTTCATATCAACCATAATAATTTTAAGAATGAATGAACATAAATACTTTCTTATCTGTTAGAACGGACAAGCCGGCCTCCTATTAACAACCACTGTGCTCGAAGTGCTAATCAGCATTAAAATTGGTGTATCGATTGTCGTACGTTTCTTTTTTTTTCTTGTACAATTCGAGAGATATTAGCTTCGTTTCAACCGTCCACAGTTTCGATCGTACCCAGTCTACCCTACTTACCCTAAAACATTTACAATATTTTCTTCGTCTTTAATATTATCATCTCCACCTAAGTTGGTGACTTATGGCAATCAGTTATTAGTGTAAGTACTAACTCAACACGATACATACACGATTATAATAAGAGGTAATGTTTCCAAGAAAAATACTCCAGAGCAATACAAATTGTTCTTATCTTCATACGAATCAAAACCACTGAGATATTGCGTGACTCAATGTAAATGAACGGTAGCAATCACCGTCCATGCCATTTCAAATTTCAAATGAAACTTATTTATTGCTCAGTGGCGGGTTTCAAATATTGGTTCTGTGAAAATACTGGAAAACAAATACAAACATGTGTAACAATAATTTGAATAACATTAAATCAAGCCATGCTATTATTCGAGCTTCCACCTTTGGTTTTTATTTCATTTAACATTTTATTCATCATTTGTTTAAACGAGATACTTTGGATGGATTTAACAGATCCCCGATTTTCCACTAAAACTAAAGATTATTTGTGGAAACAGACGTCTTGCAATGTGGTTTTAATTTTAGAGGAATTGATTTTATTTATTAAACATTTTTGTTGCAGCAGTGATTATTTTAGACCAAAAACCCAACTATACCATACTTCTTCCATTGAAATTGATTTTCGAAAACGAGTAATGTTCAAGTACCTATAAACGTAGAGAGATATTTGAAGCGTGAAGGTTTTGTCGTTGGTTCAACAGGTAGAATGAAACTGAGAATAAATTCTGACTCGCCTGTAGCTGATACAGATGTAACAGCTAGTTTGTGAGAAAGTGCTGTACAAACAATAAAAAAAGATTCATTTAGTTAACGCTTCATTCTAATCAAACCATTCCTGGATGAGCTGATTAGTAGAGGTATGGCGGTAACCTGAAAATGAAAGAGAAAATCACCTGAAAAAAGGAGTTTTCTCGTTTATGTGTATTGCACTACATGGAAAGGGCACTATAAGAGTGGTATGTGAGAAAAAAAAGAGCGTTGCGCTTGAATAGCTGTTGGTTAGTATCGATGGGATACACACTCCTGAGGAGTTTATTCCTGATGCAAGAAATTTTCCATACAAATCACGGTCTAAACAAAGATTTTGAGCCATGATTTAAGGCTTCAAGACTGACCAAAGGCAAAAAAATATGTTTTTTTGATTCATCGAACAAACTTTGGGCACTAAAAAGTGTAGAAAAAGTTATTTTATGTATAACCGGAGATACTGATCTGATTGACATGAATGATTTTTTGGGCTTGTTATTTCTGGCTTGTGTTGAAAAATAATAAGATAGTTCAGTGAGAGAACTGTTTTTAGATAAGTGCACCAATCCGATGTAAATAGCAACGATGACAGTAAACCGTTTCGAGAACTTGAGAAGGTTAATTAATTTTGAGGACACGTCAAGTTCGCCCACAGTCCGACAAACTGGCTGTCATACGTCATATTTGGGAATTACTTATTGTTTCCACGTAGTGTGCAGAAGTAAACCTTACTGTTGATGACCATCTCCTTTGTTTCCGTGTGGATTTATTGAACAAATGCCGGTACGGCATCCATTTTTTTTTTTGATATGTGAAAGTGGATGGCTTCATTTATTATGGTAGGAAGCCTGAAAATGAAGTACAAAAAAAATTGGCATAGGCTAGCGTTATCGTCGTGGCGAAATCTATGAAAACACATGCTATAATTTCTTCACAAATGACGAACTGTTTCAAATCTTAGTTCGAGTTGGAATACTGGCATAAGCGCAATTCGGCAAAATAAAAGACAAATACTCGCAGCTATGATTTGTCCAAGCACCGTATGGTGCATACACTCTTCTTCGAATTTCATGATAATGTTACAATTGCGAAATATGTTCCAAGAGACAAATGGAGCAGAGATCCTTCTGACTAGCATGCATTTATCATTCAGCTGAAGTAGACGAAAACAGTTCGAAAAAAATCGAAATAATAGAGTTCTACAACAAAACAAATGAAAGTGTGGATCTAATAACTGATAGAAAACTCTACTTGCAAAAGACATACGAGACGATGGTCTTTGGCAGTCTTCCTCAATTTCTTCAGAAGTTTTACGGGGACTCTTTCTAAAAGACATCTCAAAGATGTTAGTTGCAGCAAAAATCTCAGAATACATCTCATAATATGCCACAAAAGCTGATGACTGCAATTGAAAATAAATTATTGAAAGAAAAGCCTACCAGGGCCACAGGGAAGCGAATATGACAAGGTGTAGATCAAACGAGGAAGACGCAAGACTTATTTGAATATTCACAGCAACGCTACACACTGTGGTTGTTCGATGTAGTGATCAAAATCAGCTAACGTTCCAGTACTCTTTCGCTGTTTAACCAGACGTACATCATATTTGAAAATGTATCGCTACATGCGTAAACACATTGATGACATTTATTCAGGGAGCAATATTCAACCTTCTGTAGAATGTCATCTTTAACGGTTCATTGTAGGGCGCTAAATGTATAGGTATACATTTACATATATATTATGGAGGAATTCTTTGATATCGTTAATGGGTATGAAACACTGATGAGGATAAGAGAGACCGAAATTGAAGCCTATTGTTCCTATTCATGACATCCAACTAGATTGAACCCCTACTATTGAGGTCTGATTGACGATGATTATAAAGAGTAGATAGGAAAAGCAGCTTGCTCAAGAATGAATATTTAACATTCACATAATGTTGAATATTGTTCCATGAGTAAAAGTCTCCAATGTGTTTACAGATATAGCGTAGATATCAATATATGATGTATATCTGGTTTAATAACAAAACAAGTACAGGAGCGGTGTCAGATTGTGACCACTGCATAGAGCATGAACAGTGTGTAGCCTTTAGGTTAATAAAATGAATGGTCTGGTTTGGTGGAGTCTTCTGATCTGTTCTTTGTCTTCTTCGTTTCCCGGTAGACTTCTGTGTCAGTTTCTTAGAGGGGGACAATTGTATATGCGCATGCATAAACATATACTTTGTTCGTTCCAATGAGTTGATACTCTTGCTCCTATTCATCACATCATACTAGATTGTACCGCTAATATTGTGGCCCTGGTTGACTATAATTATGAAGGGTATATCGGAAAACTAACTTCTCAATATTCTACGGAAGGTTGAATATTGTTTCTCGATTAAAAGTTTTTGATGTTGATTAAAATCAAAGCCATAAATTTCGAGCGTTATCAGTTACATGACATATGGCATATGATCTTTAAATATTGCCGTGACGTCACATACGCTAAGTAGACTCCTGTTAGAGCAAGAGGGTGATGTTGTAACCTATAATTGTTAGTTATTGTAGCTTTGCAATTCAAATTTTGGAAGTTTGAGTATTGGATTCGCATGTTTTTTAATGGTGACAAAACTACTATATCGATTTACCCAAAAAACCATGATATTCCAAGTACTGAATGGGACACCGACTTTATATTAAAAATCAATCCAATGATACATACGAGAGTAAAAGCGCACATTTTCAACTCTCATATAGAAATATAGATAATCAGCAGTTGGTTTGTAATTGAAAGGCAGGAGTTCTGCATGTTTTTGGAAACAACTATTTTCTTGGCACTCTGTTTTGTCAATCTCTTACAAGACATCATATTCAGAATATTTTAAGATTAGTTACATAAAGATTTTCCTCATCCGCCACTGATCTCAGTCAGTCATGATTATAGCAATTACAGTACATAGCAAACATGCCAGATCCTAATCAGAGTTTAAAATTCACTCGAGAAACGAAAGCATTTCAGATATGAATATCAAAACCATGTATTAGATGGAAATAACTGCTTCTCGATTTGGCTACTACATCACGCAAAACGTTTTTACTACGCTTCGAGAGCTTGAGCTTATTATTATGTTGTATACTATTCATAGAGCTGCTACTTTGAGAAAAGGAAAAAAGACAATAATCAATGAAAGATTGAAAGTGCAAGAATAATGCTTTTTAAGATGTTTCCAAGAATGATCGGCTTAGTATTCAGTCTGAACTATTACCATTGGTTTAGACTTATTACCATTTAATATGAAGTGTTACATGCAGACAATCGAAATGACTGCACGATCTAAGAACAAAGCAGAAGCTCTAGAATCTTACCTGATAGAAACAAAGAAATATTAGCTAATTGCAGCAAAAAGTATCGTTTGCTTTATTAAGAGTATATTTGGAGGAGGAAATGAACAATCGACCTCTGAAAACGTTGTGAAATTGCCGATGTAACGAGTGGGGAATATTTTAACTTTAATGAACTGAATCTTTCACAAAGTCTAACGAGGTTGAATCTGGTGAATGAAAAGGTTATCTCACTGGTCTACTCATTTTCATCCAGTTTACACCGAAAGACTGGTTAAAAAGTTCCTAAACATTTCTTGTCTGGTGTATGAGCGCAACCTGTTGAAAATATACTAACCTTCTTTGAGCCATTTCATCCAAAGAACCGTCGACTTTGTTTTCTTTTATTTTATGATACTAATGCTCCTCACGAAGATTTTCCTCAAAAATATAGTACGCCAAAACATGGTGTTCTTGATAGTATAGTGATATATAGGCTTTACCATAGCTCGTAACATCCTAGCTGTTGAAACTGAGATTTTCTCACTTTATAAGGCTGAAACTTATTTTTACTGTGGATTCTCAAAATTTAAGAATCGGGTATCGCACATAAGTTGCCCACATGAAATTGACGAATACGCAGCAACAGCTTCCAAAGTTTCCAGCTTCGAAAGAAACAGATTCATGAAATTCTGTTTCAATATTTGAAATATTGATTTGTGGGGTATCCTAAGTTGAGCGGCCTATTAGACGTTTATGGAGAACTAAGAATGCTATGATTTTGAAATTTTGTAAGTTGATTCAGAGGGTTCGAAACTCTATTTCTAAAATATTCTCACCTCAATGACATTTCTGGTTATAACCTGAAGTACATACCAACTTTGTTATTTATTATAAAACAACCTATATATTGATGACTTATTCACTTGTTATTCCAATTATAAAAAAACCTAACTCATAAGTCTAGCTTGTGGTGTTCAAGAAATCTTAGTTTACTTGAAAATAATCGATTTTTCGCTTTTTGAGAAAACTGGTAAATCTCAAGAACGGCGTAAGCTACCAAAATAATGAAAAGCCTTTTAAATAATTTGCCTGCCATCAACACAGACACAACAGGAATAATGCCACAATCACTGTAAGTTCAAAAGTTATGACTTCCATGTATTTCATAATTATTCCATATTACTTCACCTATGCTCTGACGATGTTTCAAGATAATAAACTGTGAAACACTTCAAATAAATTAAAAGTGACACGAAGAAATGCTAATATACCTTTTCCTTGAAAGATTATTCTATGTTATTTACGATGATGATTCATGGTAATTTCGAAATAAAAAGTTGGCGATAAAATCTAATCCGCGGATGAAGCTCGAATGATCTCGTAAGAATCAAGATTATGCCTTTCTCCACTCTGAAACACAGGAGACCTGAGTTGGAATCTATAGAATATATAAAGCCATTACATAGCATCGGCTAATGGATAATAAATTGATCTTTACTTTTTTAAACATTCAAATACCATCTCCACAAGAATTATGTCGCATCCTGTCGGAACAACTTTCATGATGTTTTTAAGCGTTGAAGTAATATAAAATGAGGGCGGCTTAGTCGGCTTTTTATAGATGTTGAATAGCATTCTGTCCTGCATATCGAATTAGAAATGACCGGTAGCTGTAAAATAAGGAATATAATTATTCATACATCCAGTGCCTAATATCTATGAGTAGCATATATGAGTAGTGAAGAATTTAATAATGAAGGAATTTTTAATAGCTCTTTTGTCAAAAATTAATTCCTGTAGTGGTATAAGTGTCTATTAAATATTTTCCAGATGTGACTATGTGCTGATATTGAAAAAGGTATCCCATTTTCGATGTCTTAATATGGCAGCTATGTGAAATACCGAATATAGATAGAAACAACACATCTCCTTACATCTCCACCCTTTATTTTAAAGGAAAATTTTTTGGGAAAACAGATTTCTGAAATCTTGTTGTGCCTTCGAGATTTTTCGATTCTCCGAAATTTCAGCATATGCCGATATGTGGGTTTCTTCCAAAGTTAGTTTAAAACTATTGTGTCTCTCTACAGGCACTTTTTCAGTAAAATGCAGAGACGTATTCCGCATTTTTTTGGTTGAATGATTTTCGAATCAAAATATAAACTATTTGAATAAAATAGGAGGAATATTTTTTCTCTTTGGAGAAATTAAGAAAGTAGAAGAGTAAAAAAGAAACTCAAGCGATGCATCCAAAATCAACTACTGGACAATATGAAAATACGTAAGAAAAAGGAATAGATAATCAGAAGATTTCCCCACAACAGAATGTTCGAGGCGAAAGTTCGATTCTATTCATGATGGTTACGGACAACGTGCACGTAGGCATAAAACTATACTACGACATAAAAACACAAGTAATCCATTACCATTTTCGATTAAACTTTTTCAGACGATCAATACTATGCCAAAAAATCAACACATAAATCCTTTTTGATAGGCAATTCATTATTAACACATGTTGTTTTCGGATATGTCTGGACATATGCCACCAAAATTCGATGTTTTTCTTGGCGCTTATGATCCGTTCATGAAAAATTAAATTAAAGAACTGAATTGAGATTTTGCGAGAAATAAGCACATAGTGATAGACGCAGTTGTTATTCAATGTTGCTAGTAACATTTGTTCTATTTGAAAATTTTGATTTTTTGTAAAAGTGGAACTCAAGTCAATTTGCTGAATCAGTCGTATTAGATGGCCTAGGTTGGAAATAGACAAAAATAGGATAAAGGCATGGGCTTCCACATTAAACTGTTTCTCGAATAATTCTGAGTTACAGTGGGACTAGTTGTCATGAAAGGAGACCTACATAAAGACGACATCGAGAAACTACGGCAATCCATGATCGTTTTTTGAGAATATCTTCGTTGCTTCTGCTTGGCACCTTCAAATGTTGTTTCTACATAACAGTGGAGTGCATATTAGAGCTGAAACGATACGACAACGTCTCAGGGAATTTCTTCTGAGGACTCGTGTCGCAGCTCAAGGCCCAGCTCTAACCGGCACATCGAACAGATCAATTGAATTTTGCCACGAAACATTTCAAATGATCAAAAGCTGACTGGGAGAGAGTTTTGTTCACACATGAGAACTCGAAATGTGAGATATGCCCAGTGTAACTTTTTACCTACCTATGAATTTGGAGATATACAGGGTATCCCAAGTTGAGTGGCCTATTAGACGTTCATGGAGAACTAATGATGTTATCGTTCTGAATTTATGTTAGTTGTAGCTGCTCCGAAACTCTATTTCTGAAATATTTTCATCTCAATGACTTTTTCAGTTATACTGGAAGTGCAACCAACTTTGTTATTTATTATAGAATATTGATATATATATATATATATATATATATATATATATATATATATATATATATATATATATATATATATATATATATATATATATATATATATATATATATTGATGACTGGTTTAATAACACATGTTATTCCAATTACAAAACTCCTAACATATAAGTTATTCTGTTCATGAAATATCTTAGTTTTACTTGAAACTTATCGATTTTTGCTTTTTGAAAGGATTGATATACCTCCAAAACGGCGTGAGCTACCAAGATAATGAAAGATGTCAAATAATTGATCGATGAAGCCCTACGTGATAGTTGATATTCATAATGAATAATAAAATAAAACAAGTTACTATGTTTTAACTATCACTAATTTATTGATGTAAAGAATGAGAAATTTTTTACATTGGTTGGACCGGTTTCTGACATACGTCCATTATCAACAACAAGCTAATGAACAACTGAATACTCATGTACAATACAGGAATTCACATCAATAAAATCCTAGTAGAGGTCACGGTAACTTGAATAATGGTGATTGGTAGGTAATCTACCTGGTCGTTAAGGAGCTTAACCCTTTCTATCCTAGATGCCTTGAAAATTTCCATCGATTCAAAGAAATTGAGTTTATAAGACTTATCACAGGAATGAGGAATTTTTAGCTGTTGAAGTTCTGGACAAGGATGACATTCATTCAGACAATGTGCAGCTAAAGCTGTATCATATTTCTGATGTAGGAATGACCGGAAATGTTCTTTGTATCTAGCCTTGAAAGAGCGTCCTGTTTGACCTATATAAAAGGAATTGCACTCAGAACATGTTAATTGGTATACATCTTGGTTTTATCTTTCGTGTTGAAAAGCAGGCCTGACAATTTGCTAACTGGTTTGAATGCAATATGAACTTTTTTACTATCAGACAAAACTCTAGCAACCTGTTCTGACGTCTTCCCAAAATATGTTAGAGACATAAATTTTTCGGACCTTTCTCTCTTGGATTGGGGATATATCATGTTGAATGTGTTGTTGCGTATTTATAATTAAACTCTCTATTGCTTTTATATCGAAGCCGTTGTTCTCTGCTATTAAAATAATGGTGTTAAATTCTGATTTTCGGTCCCTGTCCGATAAAGGCAAAGAAATCGCTCTGTGACTCATGGATTTGAAGGCTGCTATTTTTTGAGAATACGGGTAAATGAATGACATCTGTGTACGATGGTTTTCTGAAGATATTAATTGATAAACGGTTATTATTCTTCCGGATAATTGTTAGATCTAATAAATTCATTTTACTATCGACTTCTGTTTCTACTTTGAAACTAATTTTGTTAAGTTGTTAAGACAACAAAGGACAAAATTTGTCCTAATACAGACACATCTGCTGCTTCGCTATTGAAAGTTCCCTTCTTTCTAACCATTTTGAATTCGTCTCAAATTATGAATCAATTCCATTGCGTACTAAAGTCGAACATTACGTTCAAGATAATTTGTTCAGTAATGATAGTAGTGATGGAATATTTAATCGACAAAATAAACTTTGGAGGGCGGATGTAATCCCACATATTAATATTCAATGTCAAGGCCGATTTGGTTCCAAAATTCTCGAACGGCATTGTCTCCCCGTTATTTGGATCACACTGTAATTATAATTTTATGAAAAAATATTTATTCTGAGATGTCATCGCATGAATTAATTTTCAAACTGTCATAATGAGAACACGGAACATACTCAACCTATTTAAATGATTCAATGTAAAATCTGTGAATGGACAAAAATTTTATATAGTAAGTCTATGTCCATTCTAGAATTTACATGAAATGATTGTAACAGCTCTCACTATAACAGTTCGAAAATTATTGCGAAGGCAATGGAGATAAATTATTCAATAATGTATCTTCAATGCTCAACTATTGTGTGAATGAAATATCGTTTGTAATAACAAAGTGACCATGCCGTATGTAAATTGTGAACCCATATTGGCCTTGACGTTGAATCTTCAAATGTCGGTTTATACCCGACCACCTATGTTTTTGGACGATTGAATATTCTATCACTACTGATATGCACCTCATCAGTCTTAACTATTTATAGAAAAACTGTGCATTTTTCCAGAGTTTCGCAGAAAACAATTTCAAGAATCGACCCAATGCTGAAAGCTTCTGCTGCAAAACTGGATTATTTCCAATTTATGAGTTTTCTATTAATTTTACTTGGGAATACTGAGCACTCGACTTTCAGATACTATACCCCAGTTTACATTCTGATTTTCTTGTTCGAAATCGATGGGTTGGCAATGGCACTACTTCTTGCATCAATTGTTGTATCTCTTCCATCAAAACTTCTTATTCTTATTTCCTCGAAACGTTTAATGTACCATGGGTCATGAGGTTTTCTTTCAATTTATGAATAACACTTTTGTGAAGTTGTCTCCTCCCAGGAAAATGAAAAACCGAAACTACATTCAAATAATTATTCGTACTAGATGTGAATTGTCATTGAAAATATTAATTTTCGAACTAGTGCACAGAAAATACTTAAGCTATTTCAATCATTGTGTGTAAATCCTGAATTGAATTTTTTTTATTCTTCTGAGGTAATAGGAAAAGGTACACTAACTGATTTTCAATTTATATATTTTCTCTCAGGTGCGGTCGAAAGAGTTTGCCCTTCAATGAACATGTTTCAATTTTCATTGGTTTATAAGGCAGATTTAGATTTATTGTTTTCATTTCGTTTTCCACACTTTGCGCTTCAAAACTCTTCGCTCCATTCGTTCACTTAACAAACCCTAGTCAGTATTTGCAATAATCCTCAAATATAAATCGTCATCTAAATAAAAGCCAAAAATTTTTAACATTAAATTATCGATTTCTTCGAATTGACTATCATTGACCATTTTACAATAGCTATTACTTACTGATTGTGAATCAGATGTCAAACGATATTTAGGTTTGACTCGTTCTACACAATTTTATCTTTTGAACCTTGCATTGCTCATTTAATCTCCATTAAAAACTTATATACATCATTTGATTTATAATTGACAATATTTCCTTCGAATTTTGCATTTTTTACTATTTTTGAGTACTTCTACGTTCAAAATAAAATTTTGTCATCTTTCTCTGGCATTATAACTTTATCTGAATTCGGATCGCTACTTTTTCTTGGTCTGCTCCCAAACACTCAGAACGCTTAGAATAATCCACATCATCAGGATTACATTGATATTTGGTTTTGAATTCATTGATAATTTTTTCTTATTTTAAACATTCATTTATCATAAATTGGATAAAAATTTTTGGTAATTATTTGGGTGGGATTTTGGCGACGTCATTACTACACTCTCTTTCTCCATCCATTTTCATAGATTCAAATGCAGAATTATCTGCTGGCTGGAGAATTCTAGAGTCATTTGGATATAATGATAATAGAATTACTTTCACTTTGGAAGTAAGTTGAGTCAGCTCATAAGTTAAATGCGTTTCATGTCCATCCACAAACGAAATTATCGGAAGTTTTACTTTTGTTTTATTCATCCAGCCATTGTCGCTTATTCCATACCCCGAATTATCTGGTTTACTCTTGGTCTACCAGATAATTAAGTTAAATATGTTTCCACTATTTTAAACCAGTCCTTTAAGTCTTTTTCACTTATCACGTAACTTGCTGAGGCAACAGCCTCTATAGTACGGGAACTTGATTCAGGATGCCAATTTAGAGATACTTTAAATATCCATTTCCAGGTATATTATTCTTGAAACAAGAAACCCTTATAGGTCAACATGAATTGGGAATTAGAAACCATAGAGGAACAATGATGTCAAATTTTATAGAACAAAAAAAGCTCTATAATATGAACTCTTTTTTTTGAGAAGAAAAATAACAGAAAATGGACATGGGTTAGCCCTGAGGATAAAACTAAAAATTATATTCTATCAAACCTAAAACACATTGTACAAGACGCCAACGTCTTGAACAAGTTCAGCACTGGCAGTGATCATAGATTAATTCGGCCACAGTTATTATTAACTATAAATTAGAATGGAAGAGAAAAGTCATCAAACAAGTTCGTATGCAAATCGACCGTCAAAAGTTAATCAACTACCCTGAGGATTTTCAGACAGAATTGAACCAACAACTTGATATGAAACAGCTACAACAAAAAACAATAGAAGGTATGAACATGACCATTGTTAAAACTCTAAACGATGCAGTTGAAAGCTATTCTTCGAAGAGCAAAAAGATAGAGAAGTTCAGTGAAAAGACCAAAAATCTCCTCAAACGAAGGAAAATCTGCTTTCTCAAAACAAAAGAAACACTCAAGAACTAAATAAATACCAAGAACTAAATAAAGCAGCACGAAAATCAGCAAGAGAAGATATACAGTTGCATAATGAGAGAATAGCACTACGTACTATTGAAGTATTCAAAGGCATAAAAGTTTTCAGAAAAAAGATGGCAAGAAAAAAGGAAATAATAAGACTCAGAAGATCAAATGGCACAATAACGGAGAACAGATAGGAAATACTCAAGACTGTAGAAGAATTCTATAAAGATCTCTACACCTCGAAAAAGACCTGTGATCTGACTCAACAAGAAAAATATGTTAGAGTACTGAATGTCGGTTCTGAAGATATCCCGCCAATTACTAGAGTTGAAATCGAACAAGCGTTCAGTCAGTCTAAAAACAACAAAGCGCCAGGACCAGATGGCATAATAAGTTAAATGTTAAAGCACGGTGGCGAAAAGCTTTTGATGATATGGAGACACTTTTCAACAAATGCCTGGAGGAAGAAGACATACCAACCGACTGGACAAATACACTAATTACTCTATACCACGAGAAGGGAGACACAGAGCAGCTAAAAATTATAGGCCCATAAGTTTATTATCTCAAACATACAGAACATTCTCCAAAATCATAGTGAGCCGCCTAATACCAAAATTAGAGTTTTATCAGTCAATAGAACAGGCCGGATTAGAAAGAATTTTAGCACCAACGAGCATTTACAAACTGTGAGAAGTCTCATAGAGAAATGTACTGAATTTGATATCCCACTCTGGATGGCTTTTCTTGATTACAAGAAAGCATTTGAATTATGGGCAAAATAACAAGCTCTGAAGAAATCAAGAGTTGACCACCGATACACAAGCCTTATCAAAAGAATCTACGAGCGAGCCACCTTACAAGTTCAACTTCATGATGTTACCAATAAAGTGAACATAGAGAGAGGGGTGAAGAAGGGTGATACTCTGTCACCTAAACTTTTCATTACGGTTCTCGAAGATGCGTTGAAGAGAGTAGAGTGGGGCCAGAGAGGTTTAAACATCAATGGAGAAAAACTAACACACCTAATGTACGCAGATGACGTTGGTGTGATTGGTCCGACCAAGGAAGAACTGAGTACACTTATAGATGATATTCGTAGAACAAAAGAGAAGATGGGTTCCGATATCAACTATGAGAAAACTAAATATATGTGAAACCAAGAATAACCTGAACAATATCTTATAATCAATAAAAACGAGGTAGAGAAAGTAGTGTTTCAAATATCGAGGCCAAAAAATCACTATTGGAAAAGCAAATCAAGAACTCGATATTGATGAACGAATAAAAATGACCTGGGTAGCTTATTCGACAATAAAATATGTGATTCAGATGAGTTTCCCTTACGTCTGAAAGCTGATCTCTACAACCAGTGCCTCTTACCTACGGTAAGTACGGCGCAGGAACGTGGGTCTTTACAAGAACCATCCTCGACGAACTGAGATTAAACCAACGGCGATAGAGAGAAAGATCTTAAGAATCACATTGAGTGATCGTTAAATGAACAATTGGATAAGAGAGATGACTGGTGTAGAGGACGTGGTGAGGAGGTCTGCCAACTTGAAATTCAAATTGACTGGGCATGTGGCTAGACACCAGGAAAACTGGAGTGGAAAAATAAAAAAAAAGATGGAAGCCGTGGGATCAGAAAAGAGGAAGAGGATGACTTCAAAGGAGATGGAGTGATGACCTAAAAACAACTGCAGGTCTAAACTGGTACCAGGTAGCAGAGAGTCGGGAATTGTGTAGGAGTAAAAGGGAGGCCTATACACAGAGGGTAGTAAACGGCTGACACGACCGGACATTATTATTGAATAGATTATTTCTAGGAGCTGATTAATGCAGGCCACAATATCATCTTGCGTCAGTGGAAAGCCTTCATTTTGGCTGGTAGTATTCCATTTTACTAATGCAGCCTCTTCATGCTTGGCGTGATTGCGTTCGTTAACATCCTGTTCTATCATGAAATTCAAGGTAAAATTGATTAGTTTGATTTGTTATCAAATCAAGTTGACTAATTCAATAGCTTTTTTATCAAACTCTTTATGAACACATGTATTACTTTGTTTGAGAAATGTCAACAACTTTCCTTTGAATGTACACGCCACAACGGACTAACAATGACGCTTTATTTTCATGAAAACCAACAAATAAAATATAATACTTGTAATTAAGGAACTGAATAACTCGAAACATGTTTTGCAAGAAAATAAAAAGTATTTCCCCCAAATAATTCTGCTGAATGTAATAATCAATTTCTTTTCCCATAGTGTATTTAGAGTATAGATTAATTGATTCAATCGGATGAATGTATCACCTCATATTTGTATGTACACAATTTGGCTCAATTATAGAATACATCGAATCGTCGTAACACAATCTAATCAAGGAGAGCTCCTCGCTGCAAATACGCTACTGCTCATTAGACATATTGTAATCATCCCTGGAATGTCTGCCACCGCATATTAGGCACATGTTAGTAATGCAGCTGCCGAATGCCCAAATTCCCTTTATCCTGTCATGGTTAGTAGTGTATTATGTTTTTGTTAATGACCAATTTGGTCGATTATACTTGATCGTGTTTACTACAGAATACGGACGAATAATTCCGCGTGGGTTAGGTATTGTGTGAACTATCATTGTGGAAATTGATTCTTCTCGGTATTTATTCCGGATTATGATTAAATTCTTGATGCATACCTTGTTAACTATTGTTTACCAACCAACACTGCGGTGAAATTTTCGAAACCCATTAATGGTCGAATGCAGTAGCATTGAACTTGCAAAACTCGATGCGGGTGTTGATCTCATCTACTTGTAACGAGGCTGAGAACAAGCTCTAGGAACTTCTGAATCGTTTCGCAACTGAGAATGTTTATTTCAATGTAAAATTCGATCTTCTCTCTTATTCATTTGAAGAATTTTGAATTTTGATGAAAATTGATATACAATTTTCTATTTGATAAAGAAATACTGTCAAATTTTCACAATATTTACAAATTTTTGACACGTTTTGCCACACATTGCTTCTTGAGATGAGAAGTCCAATTGAAAGAAACGCACGTTTGATATATGAATGTTATTACTCTCACCTTATTCCATAGTAAAAGCAGATACTCAGGTTTATCTGAGAAAAATGGGTTGCGAAGGAGAAAGGTCTAAGAACACGTAATAACTTCAACAAAAATTTTTGTTTTGAACAAATTTCTGGAATTGCAATCATTATATATTTAGGTTATAAAAAATATTTACATTGATTTACAACATTTAACAAAAGAGTACACCCGAAATTTACAAGGGGAGTACTGATACGAGACTCAATTCTATCAAATTTCCCCACAAAGCATTATATAATTTTTTTCAACACTTTCTTCGTCATATGAACTTGCGTCGCTTTCTTCAAAGATGCGGTGATTTCAATGTTTATTTCAATGTTTCAGATAGGTTTTCAAGTGCACTGTGTGACCTCCTCAACTCGTATGGTTTCCAACAAAAAATTTTCGAACCCACCAGGGGTCTGTCTGAACTGTAGTGATAATATCTTCTCAAATTTTGAAGCATTGGATGAAAGAGTAGATTTACTAACTGTGAATTCTCTGACCATAAAGCACAGCGGATTGCAGTGGAGTTTCCGGGTGAGATACGTAATCCAAATGTAGATACTAGAGTTTACAGGCCTTTGACTGGGAAGGGATTTAGTAGCTTTCATTCCATTTTAGAAAACAGTAACTGGGATTTCATAAGGTCCGATAGCGTAGGAGCCAATGAGGCCTACAATGTTTTCCATCAGAATTTTGTTGACGCATTTAAAATAGCCTTTCCTGAGGTAAAGACAAGAATTCGTGCGAATTCGATCGGTGCTCATTGGGATAATGATCATCTGGGAGATATGAGATCTTATCTCTCACTTCTTAACGATCTTTTCGAGATTTGAATTTGGGAGGCTTTTACTTGGTAAAATTCCATTATCAATAATAAAAAACACGTACTGTGTTTTAACCTACGTTGGCATTACAAGTGAGAAACTGAAATCATTCTTAAGTAGCAATAATTTCAACATAGCTTTCCAAACTAATAATAATTTAGGCAAATATATTAAAATAATAAAACCAAACCAGGTAAAAGCAATAAATCAGGTGTTTATCGATTGAATTGCAATGACTGTGATAATTTCTACATTGGTAGAACACATAGAAATTTTAATATTAGAATATCGGAACACAAACGCAGTTTTTCAAATAAAAATCAGATTCAAATTACGCGAAT
This sequence comes from Cryptolaemus montrouzieri, assembly GCA_013387265.2. Classification (NCBI taxonomy): domain Eukaryota; kingdom Metazoa; phylum Arthropoda; class Insecta; order Coleoptera; family Coccinellidae; genus Cryptolaemus; species Cryptolaemus montrouzieri. The sequence continues at coordinate 35,034,471 of JABFTP020000185.1, read as the reverse complement.
CATCTCTTAGAAAATAATCATTCTTTCGACCCACAGTTTGAAATTTTGCATACAGATAATAAATATTGGAAGGTAGATCTTTGGAAACTTTAGAAATTAATAAATACAAACACTCAGGTAGACTCATCAATGAACAAGTAGATTTAAGCCCTTCACCTCTATTGAATCTTTTCGGGGAGCAATCTATTCCTTAATTTTATTGGATATACCTGTCATAAATAACCACTTAAGAATAAGCAATCCAATAAGCTTTTAATTACTCAGGAACATTTATAGTTATATTCTCATTTATATTTTTCTGTATATTCATTCGTCTGAAGAAGCTACGGTGTAGTGAAACGCGTTACGAATCGCAGTTATTAAGTAAAATTCCTTAAAACACAGTACTTGTTTTTTATTATTGATCTTTTCGACCGTTAGCGGACTGATGAGCTCAAGTATATACGTAACAGTTTCAAACTTAAATATAAATAGCAATTAAAACAGCAAAAACTAAGAATAATGATAACATGATACTAGGTTCCTCTTATCCTCAAAAAGCTATGTGGAATCTCATTAACTCAAAATAGACAATCAATTACAAAGCCGAATCTCACATTTTAGCAGACGAATTCAGTGAACAATTCATCAATGTACCTAATCAGGTCGTTGATAATATTAGACCTCAGAATTTTTCTTCGGATGAACTATTTGAGAAAAGGTTGCTTCCTGGAATAAACTTCTCGTTAAGGGAGGTAAGTTGAGAGACACGATCAAATCTCTCAAGAATAGCAGGTCTCAAGACTTCTATGGTGTCTCCGTAGTCTTGCTGAACAGAAATATCAATAGTGTTGTGTATTCGCCGACAGTTTCAAAAGTGATTCCTGTTTTCAAGAAAGGAGATACTTAAGATGTATCCCACAATCGTCCTATCTCTTTAAGCCCGATATTCTCAAAGGTTTGCGAAAAAATTCTTTGTAATCAAATACTTTGTTACTTTGAGTAAAATATGCTTTTTTCACAGCATCAATTCGGTTTCAGAAAAGCACGTAAAACCACGGATACCATTCTTGAGTTCATCAATAACACGCTCAACTGATTTGAAATAGGTTTTTATTCACTCTCTCTGTTTTTGGATCTTAATAAGTCTTTGATTCCGTGGGTCACTGGGTTCTGATGCGAAAGCTTTCTCGGTATGGGTTTGATACAAATAGTTGTAAACTTATTCCCTCATTTCTAACTGATAAGTTCCAAATGGTTTTTGTGAATGTTTCTCGGGTAAGGAAAGAGTTGAAGTTGGAGTACCACAGGATTCTGTGATGGGTCCTTTATTGTTTCTTATCTTTATTAATGATTTTCCGGATTACCTGAGCGGCTGCCTTCACATTCCGTTTGCTGATAACACCACTGTATCTGTATCTATTGATAGTTTGGTGGAAGCTGAAGATAAGTTTGCGCATACGGAGTCGAGGGACTTGGAATGGTATTCGGGTAATTTATTGAGCATGAACAACAACAAGATTGAGAGAGTTGTGTTTGGTGTTATAGCTCTTGATGTTAAAAGTGTTCTTTTCTTGGGTGTTCATTTTAATTCGCGTCTCACTTGGGGAGTTCGTTGTGATGTGCTTGCTAAAAAAATTTGCAAGAATGCATTTCTCTTGCGAATTTTGGCATGCTCTTTGTCTAGGAGGGTACCGAAAACTGCCTAATTCGTCCTGATTGAGATACATTTGAGATGCAGTATCCTGGTGTGGAGAAATTGCAGTGAGTTTGATCGAGTTTTTCGAATACAACAACGAGCGGTAAGAATTGTTGATGGAGTGAGCTATAGAGATTGTTTTGAAAATTCTTTCAGGGAACTGAATATACCGACTCCCCCTAGCTTGTTTGTACTTGAATGTCTTCTCTATGATCATAAAAACCAACAATTGGTAACTTTTGATAGCCAGTTCCATTCCTATAGTACCAGAGGCAAAGATAATGAAAGAATCCCGTTTTATAGATTGAGGAGGTCGCACAATGGACCAAACTTTCTGTGTTACAAATTATATAATGTTTTACCTGTTTGTATGCGTAGACTTTCTGTGGCATCATTTAAAAATAAAATCAAGAAATTTTTAATTATAGAATGTTTGTGTTAGACTGATGATTATTTTAAACTCAACTTTTCAGAATTGACAACCGGAAATCTATTCGCTGTGTTTGCTTTTGAAAGGGTATCATTTGTAACTTTTTGGTGATATTTTCCTGTGATATGTAAATACTTTTTTTTATTAGCACCAATGAATACTGAATATTGAATAATGAATACTGAATCATATCCACGGACGATTCAGATGATAATGAGTCGTGTAACGAAATATTGTTATTATTTCAGTGTTTTTGTATTTTTATCCAAATTCATTTCACACATGGGAATTTTTATATTTTCAACCATTGTTGATGTCGCTCGAGACGTTTCTTCACTTTGTCTTCATGTAATTATATGAAAATATTGTAATTTTTTCTTTTGTCTTCGATGCGAAGGTGCCTGAGGCCTTGGCGGTAATCTCGATGTTCTTTGTTCAAAATGCACATCATTTGTTGACTCCTTTGATGCTTCTTCCGCAGTATTAGTTGGTCCTTGTGACTCAACTGAATGTGATTCGTTGTTTTCAGTTCAGAGTTAGTCATAAAGGCACAAATTAGAGTCTTGAACAAGCTCTGAATCGATTGGCTCTATTCCAGTTGTTTCGAAATCATTTGCGGAATTTCTTATGGTAGCTGCTTTGTTAAATGCAACACCAAATAATGTCATCTTCTAAACCAATGGTCTGGCTGAAAATCATTACAGGTGTGGCTATATGTGGTTTCCAGAGCCCAAAGATGGATACATCTTTCTAGATTTAGAGGTTGCATTTGGTAGCACGTGTGAAACGGAATCCCAATACATGTATATGATTAGCCCGCAAGTTCACAGATTCCAAAATTTTGGGTGGAGAATGATTATCCATATAGAGTAAAATCTGGTTGGCTTCGAATTATATGTCCTATGAATTAATTCAACTATTTTACAAAGTTTTGGCTTGGCATTTATCAAACCAGATTCCTGACAACTGCAACTGACTCTGCTGGTGCACCATCCAAATATGCAGGCTGCATTCTTACTCTGGAGAATATTAAGAGAGAAGGATATATTGACCTGATGCACTTATAAAACAAACAAAAATGATATTGGTCTCCCGTTCTGCTCACGATATTTTAAATACCATTCTACTGTCCTTTGGACTTACAACACAAGACACACAGTCTTGTTCATGTTGAAAATTTGATACGGCTGAAATTCGTTTTTTTCTCCCAGTTCTTTGTATACGCCAAAACTATGATCAATATTTTTTTGGTTAGACCTCATTAATCTATCTATTTCGGTAGCTTCAGGTTTCCTTAGGGGGAAATTATGTTTGACAATAGAAGCTGATAAAAATCTCTACCAGCTTCTTTGTTCAGTTAAAACGATGATCAATTTTTCAGACCTTGCAAAGTCATAAATTAGCAGAATTTTTTAAGTTAAACCAAACGCTGTCTCGTCTGAATCGAAAATGTAATTTCTTAATTCTTCTTCTTGTTGAGCAAAAAATATGTTTCCTTCCTCCATGTTAAGGAAGCACCTGAAAAAAAATTTTTCCATAGAAATACAAATAAAAATTAAAAAATTAAAAGTTAGTTTGCACAAAAACTTCAAGGAATATGAGAATGTCGTACATTATTCTCATATTTTTATTCATCTTCACAGAGTAAGCAGAGGATTTTGTACTTTTGTACTTTGTACTTTTGTACTTACTTTTTCAACCATATTTACAGTAAATTAAAATAGTTAAAAAATGAAAGGAGCTTCCTCAATACCTTTGTTGCGGTAAGATGACGAACTCAACTATTCATTATATAAGAATGAATTTCAAATTTACTTACCTCTAACAAGAAACCTTATTTTTCAACGATGAGATATAATAGAACACCGCTTTTATGTATTTCCTTCCCTAACACATGAACAAAACTCGGCCAATCTCTGCCAGTACTCGACATCCTGGCGCAACGGAAAACTGAAATTGATACTGATTTGGATTGTGCTTCCATCTTAAGGATGGAAGCGATAGCAGCAATTAGTCATCTTACCCAGCTTTTTCCTATTTTGAAAAAAGGAAAAGATTCACTTATAGTGACGAAGTTAAGTCTAACTGACTATTCAGTCAGCTACTGGAATTATTCTGGGTGTTGATTTCTAATGCTTCTTAGGTCTAGTTCCAATTTATCATTTTCTGCATATAAATATCAAAATTATAAATATCAATATATGAATTTTTGGTTTTCTTCTAGTCAACCATCTGCTTATTGAAAATCTGATAATATTTTCAAAATTTCGGACAAATCTCATTTTCATCCACACAAAACAGGATATAAATACTTGTTTTTTAATTGAAAAACTATGATGTTCAACTTTTCACTATATCCATAAACTTATGATGCGTTTCAACACATTGTATCTTCTTCAGATAATAAGTACATTTCGAAGGATAATGTGCCTTATATATTACATGGTGGAAATAATTACTTAGCTAAATAGGAGAAAAATCCAAACTGGGCTACTTCTTTTAAAACCTGAAAAGATTAGGTAATGGTGACGAATTTGTTTCTGATTAACTACTAAGCTTTCTCCGGAATTTTTTCTGTTTATTGCTCCTCATATGTTCAGTATGTGAAATTTTAGCACAACTTTCGTAAGGATGTTTATAAATACCTCATTTGTTTCCTTTTCCATGAATTTTGGGTTTACGATTTTTAATAAATCTGCGTAGAGATTTATTCGTTTTGAAATCTATATTTAAATTATAAGCTCAGACGAATAACTCCGAATTTACAATGGGTGTACCAATATAAGTTAATATATAATATAATAATATATATTTTGATTAGTCTCCTTAACACTTATACATTGCATGTTAAGCTAATGGAATTAATACTTTCCATTTTCAAAGAAAACTTCAACTTCATTTAGGTGAGCTGAATCTATGAAGCTGCTAAGGGGATCTGATTGTCTATTTGCGTCTGTAGAACAACAGATTATATCATCCACATATCTAAATCAAACGCAGTGTTTCGACAACGTATGATTATGAACTCTCTTCTCAGTGTTATCAACAAAAATTTCTGCCAATGGGAGACTGAGAGTATCACCCATTATTATACTGTTATTGATCATATTAGCTTCATTGTTGACGTTAAAATAATTTAGTTCTAAGCATACTTTGGAAAGATTCATAGATTCTGCTTGTATAGAGGATTCATATTATTATTCTGCAGCGCTTGGTTAATCAATATGAAAAAGTCATGAGGTGGAATACTGAGGTAGACATTATCACAACTCCATAAAAGATGTTATTCCATCAGACCAGTAGTCTCATATGTTACACCCCCAGTAGCTAAACTTTCACGTTATCTTATAAACAACATTGAACATTAATGTAATTTCAGTCCAAAATTAATTCGGAGTAATAAAGATGAAATTCTTGTTCAAACACTATAAGATTTCCTCGATGATCTTCTTCCGGAACATCGATAAAATCAATCTTCTCCTAACATGATTGTGCTTCTCTTCACAACGCAGCTTTGAATGTGAACAATAAATTTGGTGATCAATGTTAACGATATGTATAGAGATTCCTTCTGATGCCATTCTGAATGCAACACAGGCCGTATTCAGGAGATGTCAATTGTGCAAACTTATCCTGCATTTCCCAAGATTTAGCGCCATGTAAGTCGTTCTAGTTTCAAAATCTGAAGAAACAGCTGGGTCGGAAGAGAATTGGTTCACAAAAATTTTTTTGGAAGAAATAAAATCACGATGGATCAAATGTGTTGCGTTAAAATCAATATTTTTCGAAACAGTTATCATTCTTGTACAATAATGATCAATCATTAAATTTTTCTCGAAAAAACGTCACCGAAAGCATGGAGCGGTTCGAAAAATACTAAAAGGTAACGACCAACTGCATTGGTCAGGAAGAACCATTTTGGTTGCGCTTCAGCCCAAGTTTTGCCGGAAGGTGATCGTCACATCAGAAATCAATTAAATCCATAACTTGATATTGGACGAGCAGAGAATGAAAGCGTGTGAGCTGGTTTAGGCTATAGGTATTTGAACTGAGCCATAACATCTCATTTCATTTGAATATTTGTATATAAGAAACTGAAATTTTTGAAGACGCAGTCTATTCTTGATTTGGGGACTGTACGCAGGATGGTGTATCAACTCGATGTGTTCTTGCTATAAATATTCAATTGTTCTCCAGGCTGTGTACGAACTTGCATTGTCTTGGTTAAGAATGATTGCCTTTAGAGGTTGGTTTCTAAAAGCTTACTAACGACTTGTGGTAGAAACTGTTCTTCGATCATTAAAGAAATTGTTGCTACGTGACCGGTGTTTGGAGCAAACAATGCGACCATAATTTTGAAGACATTTCGACCACGGACGACTTTCGTCAGTTTTTCTTCCGCTTAGAACACCGAAAAAGATTGGAGTCTATTTGCTGGCTCATACGAATAAAACCAGGATTCATGTCCTCTGACAATGGTGTGAACGCTTTTAGACTTCCCAAAGTTGAACCGCTTTTTGTTCTCGGTCAAATGATGCAGTATTCAACAGAAAACTAAATTTTTCGTCACGCGCTACGTCGCGTGCCGACCTTCCTGGATAATCCTACACACAGCATCCACATTTTCTTGAGTGACCACTGTTTTTGGTGCACCTGCTACTGTATAATCACTACGTCTAACCCGTCAGAGTTAAAATTCTCCATACCAGCAGGAAACTGTTGACTGGTGTGGACCTTCGATGCCTGAAGGTTCGTTCCATAAAACAATGCACTGGCGCATCCATTTACAGGGTATCCCAATTTGAGTGACCTATTATACGTTTATGGAGCCCTAATAATGCTATCGTTCTGAAATTTCAGAAGTTGATTCAGATAATCCGAAACTCTATTTCTGAAATACTTTCACCTCAATGGTACTTCCGGTTATACCGAAAAGGTATATCAACTCTGTTAATTTAATATTGAATACCCTGTATATTGATGACTGGCTCAATAACACTTGTTATTCCAATTAAAAAAATCACCTAACACCGAAGTCTAGCTTGTGTCGTTCAGGAAATATCCTAGGTTTGCTTGAAAATTACCGATTTTTTGCTTTTTAAAAAAATTCATATATCTCATGAACGGCGTGAGCTACCAACAAAATGAAAAAAGTTTCGAAAGCAAAAAACCATGCGAAACATAACTCATATCCGACTGAGTCTCAGTAACTCTACAGGGTGCTCTTTTTTCGGCCTCACATTAGATTTGTAGTAAACTGAATGAAGTTTCCTATACATATCCTGTACCTTAGAATTCAAAGTTCAAGTTATGGAATAAAAAATTTTACGTACCTACCTACCTAAAGATGGCAAAGGCGGCCTAAATTCCTACACGTGCATATACATATCCTAGAGCATACATAGGCTTCTGAGCATAGATAACCAACTATTTTTGTTTCAACTGTTAGTCGCATTAAGTCGATCAGAATGGCTAGCTACACAAATGAGCAAATACTTAATTTATTTTTCATTTATGGAGATAGAGAGGATTTAACGAATTACATCCTAATATTCCATCTATGATAGCTAATAAACTCAAGAGATACAAATTTTCTTTCGGCTGGAAAATGTCCAGAATAAGACATAATTTTCATCGCCTGTAGTCAACAATGAAGACCATGAAATTGCCATTCTAGCTTATTTTGATGTTAATCTATATGCCTCACTGGCAAAAGCACCATTAAAAATTTTCACTGGTCCAAACTGTACAAGCTGACGATTCACAACTTCGAATCCTTCGATCCTTCTTCTCAGAACACAAGAGGATCCCGATTTTCTCAAAAGGATTATCTGGACGGATGAGGCCAAATATTATAATGACGCGGTTTTTAACCGGAATAACTCACACTGTTGAGCCAACCAAAATCCTAATATTACGAGGGAATGAAATTCTCAAAATAAATTTAGTTCCCACTTTTGCACTTTTTGAGTACAACAGATTTTTATATTTTGTGTATGATGAAAACTTGAATGGTGAACCTTATATGGGATTTTCAGGGCTGTAGTAAGAGACTTCGTTAACACGTTATCAGTAGCTGAATCAAGGTGTTGTTGGTACCAACTCCATGGAGCTCCAGCTCATCACACAAATAAAAATAATCGAATTTCAACTGATATATTAGAAGATAGATGGATTGGAACGAACTTGTCTTTGTGGCCTCCAGGATAATCTGACCTACCGCCTATGGATTTTTATCTTTGGGGAACGCTGAAAGATAAAATTTATTCTGAACCTGTGACTTCAAGATATGATTCACATAATAGATTGCAGAATGCTTTCATGCAGTTGGATGTGGAGGCGAGGGACATCACAGGATGTTATGTGTCGAGTATAACTATGTCTAGAAGTGAACGGTCATCATTTTGAATAATTATTATGAAATTTGGGAAAATAGAGTTTAATTCGTTTTGATAATTTTTCAACTGACTGGGCAATTTGACAACAACTGCAGTTTGGCATTTCTTTGCTCTCAATTTATCAATTATCAATGACATAAGGACAATTAGTTGTTAATGCTCTGGGAACTGTCTATTCACGTGCAGGAATGAAAGCCAACTTCAGATAGGTTTGGAATATTCGTTTTTTTCGCCATAACTTGAAAACTTGAATCTCATGTACAAGGTATGTATGGAGAATTTCATTTAGTTTTTTACGGCAAATCTAATGTATCGAAGAAAATATGGGTTAAAATTTGAAAAAACGCAAATTTAGATGTTACTTCGTTTCGAAATGTGAGGCGGAAAAAAGAGCACCTACGGTATAAATGGGAGTATTTTTGAGGAGGAAATATTTTAGTAATAGAATTTCTCACCAGCTGAATTAATCGCTTGAATTTCAGAACGATAGCATTATTAGTTCTCCATAAACGTCTAATATGCCACTCAACTTGGGATACCCTGTATAGTTAATATTGATAAATTCATAAATTAGTCTAAGCACTGCTAGATTATCCTACATTCTCTCCAGATTTGTCTACTGCGACTAGTTTTTGTTTCCAGATCTATCGAAATTTGAAATTTCCTTTGTTTTTTGCAAAAAAATAAACACGCTGAACTAAATGTATTGAGTTCAAATAAATGCCCATTTTGTAGAAACGAATACCTTTAATGAATTAAGCCACTGAAATCAACCCCCGCTCCCTCGCCGTAGTTTGACCTTACATAGCAATTAATAGGACTTCTAGTTCAGCAAACTAATCCCTAATTCTCACAATATATTAGAAGTAATTCATTGGTGTTACCTCATTCTTCTCTCATACAAATTCAAGGTATTGAACTATATCCCTTAGATTCATGGGCTCAGTTTCAGTATCGGAAAATTTCATATATCATCAGTTATTTGCCCTGAACTGAAATTATTACATTTCGAATTCCGAACTTCTAAATCAATTCCTTTGAAAATAACAGTAGCAGTATCATTAAATTCATCGAATAAGTGTGAAAGAAGTGAAAATATACTTGAGCGTATAATGCTCTCTAAAAACCTAGAATTAACAGTTCGATGCCATAGATCAAAATGTTAAGAAGGTCGAAGTATAAAAAATGTCATTATTTTCGTGTCTAATGTTATCTGAATGGTTGATACATAGATTAATATTTCAACAGATGCTCTTGGATAAAAACAGTATCCGTCAGTCAACGTACCTACTACATCAGACTGCATGGCAGGAGATTACACTATTTCTCTACAGCAGTTTGTATTGCTTTGTTTATGAATACATTCATCGTATTTGGGCAGCTTTTAGTCTTAACGTATTAGAGAAAGGTTTCTGTTTGAGGTTTGAGTTCTTGAATAGTTTGAGTTCAGAATAGATACAAAATGTTTACGTTCATTTTTGAGCCGCATCTTTTCTCAATTTTCTTAATAAGTTTCGCATATCAGAAGATAAAACCACGAAATTTTATCCTTCAACATACTTCAATAGTTTCACAATTGGAGGTGACATAATATCAATCAATTGCACTATGGTTGTATTTTATCCCAGAGAGTAGTGAAGCAGACAGACTGTATTACTTCTAGTGAGAGAGCTTTAGTTGTTTTTTTGTGTGCTGTGGTAAAAGCTCTGGGAAATTATATTCCTCCACAGTTCATATTCCCACGAAAAAAATAAATAGGTGCAAGACGGTTCCACTGCCATCTCCCGATTTGATATCACCACATCAGGCTACAGACCCCGTGAATTGGACATTTCTGACTGAGTTTAACATACTTGACAGATCATCCGGTCTTCAGAGTTGAGAGGATTTTGCAAATGAGACATAGGACAAAATTATCCGGAGGTGAACTAGTCGCCTATCGGATCTCCGAGGGAACTGGCTCGAGGGGCTCATGATAGTTACCCGATTATCAACGATCCTCTGGCAGACGCACAGACTCCCTTAAAATCCGATGAGAGAAGCAAATTGATTATTGAAATCAAATAATGCCAACAACAGACGCCATTTATCTCTACTACAATGGCTATGAATCAGACGTCGCATTCCAAAGAGATGATACGTTGGGGGACAACGCTTTCGACTTGGCATGGTTCAAAATCCGTTCAACAAAACAATGTTTCTATGTTGTCTGTATCGATCCACCAACAATAACAACTACCTAAATTGTTGCAGTGAGGTGATAATAATGGTAGACTTCAAAGTCCATACCACCAACTGGCTCCAACAATCAAATAGGACCGACGAAGCAGGAAGGAAAGCGGAAACCTTTGCGATCAGACGCAGCTTGACTCAACTTGTCGAAGAGCCGTCAAGAATTACCATATAACCGATTTTCCCACTATATATGGAGCTGCTTTTGTTTCAGATCCACATGATTTTCGTTCACAGATATCAGCATGTTTAGGTAACTCCGACTATAAACTTTTTTCTGCCACAGGTAACTTCGTACAGCCCTCTATAGAGATTCAACGCCTTTCTTGAAAATAAGGTATTACAACTGAGCCAGGCGGGAGAAGCTGCGCGAGATTATTGCCATCTTTTTCCTTCAATAATGTTTGATTTTCAGATCCTTATATCGATGTCTGCACAGTCAGTAACTAAAGTTATTCTTGCAGGAATAATAATAATAATAATAATAATATACTACGATAGGCCTGTTATCACTGACAGAATGGTGACGAATTATAAGCCGGTAATAGTGGTGTATGATAAGAGAGCCAGAACAGCAATGCTGTTGGATGTCGCCATACCGAATAATAACAACGTGCTGAATAAGTTCCACGAGAAAAGTCCAAATACACAGACCTTGCTATTGAGATCAAGCAGATGTGGCACCTCGAGAAAATAGCTATTGTTCCTGTCATCGTATCCTCGACTGGGTTAATACCCAAAACTTTGCATGATAGCCTTAAGAAATTGGAATTGCATAAGAATAGCTTTATAGAAATGCAAAAAGCTGTAATTCTCAATATATGTAAGATAGTTAGGAAATTTATGTCAAGTACATTGTAATCGAGCCTATTCCCTTCGATTGCTGAATCTGGAAAAGGTAAATTAGATTCAGCTAAGAGCTGAGATAGTGCATAAGTCCACGATAATAAATAATAATAACACTAGCCCATTCTTGGCTTGTTGAAGTATTGCAGATATACAAAATTCACCCAGCCCTGGAAAGTTCTTGAAGACAACAATGACACACTGGCGCACGTCTCTGCAGGTCAACTTGAACAATAAATCAATATATATGGATGACATCAGATTATATGCTTCGAACAAGAAGCAATTGGATGATTTGCTGAAAACTGTCAGTGAGTTCTCGGCAGATGTTCATATGAAATTCGGGATTGAAAAACGTAAGACCTTAAAAAATTCAAAGAGGGAAAGTCATAGATGGTGAAACACAACTTCCAAACAGTGAGTTCTCGGCAGATGTTCATATGAAATTCGGGTTTGAAAAATGTAAGACCCTGAACATTTAAAGAGGGAAAGTCATAGATGGTGAAACACAACTTCCAAACGGTGATATTATACAGTGCATGAGGGATGGCGAAACATTCAAATATCTAGGATACCAACAAGCCAGATTGCTCGACCAAAAACAATCAAAGGAGAAGATTCGTTCAGAATACAGTCAGCGTCTGAAGACTGTGCTGAAATCAATGTTGAAATCGGGGAATCTAGTCAAGGCAATTAACACCTACGCCATTCCAGTGTTGCTTTAATCATTTGGAATAATCAGATGGACTAAGACAGAACTAGATGATATTCAGAGGCAGACCCGAACGATGCTAACAAAGTACAATAACCATCATCCAAAACCGTCTGTGATACGTACAACTTTGAAGCGGAAAGAAGAAGGACGCGGATTAATAGATGTTGTCAATTTACACACCGAACAGAGGGAAAATCTCAGAGAATTCTCCTCAGAAAAAGCTCTCACTTCTGACCTCCATAGAGTGGTATCGTTGGCTGATAAAGGATATACACCCTAAATCTTGCTACCAGAGATGACCTGCTGAATCTACCGTTCCTCTCAGATACTGAAAAACAAGGGCAATGGTCAAGAAAGGAATTACATGGACGACATCACCATGAGATTAATCAACCACACATCGACAAAGAAGCCTCCAACAAATGGTTGATGAAAGGAGAATTATTCGCGGAAACAGAAGTATTCCTTATGGCCATCCAAAACCAAGTGATCGCTACAAACATTTGAAAAAAACTTATTATGAAGGACGGAACATCACAAACAGATAGATGCAGAAAATGTCATTATAAGATCGGAGACTGTACAGCATATTACGTCCGGATGCGAACAACTGCCCAATACGGATTATCTTCACAGGCATAATCAAGTGTGCAACATTATCCATTAGAAACTTGCACACAAGTACGGACTTCTAAATACCTTCCTGCCATATTACAAGTATCAACCAGCGCCCGTATTGGAAAATGACTCTATCGGAGTATACTACGATAGGCTAGTTATCACTGACAGAATGGTGACGAATAATAGGCCGGACATAGTAGTGTATGATAAGAGAGCCAGAACAGCAATGTTGGTGGATGTCGCCATACCGTATAATAACAACGTGCTGAATAAGTTCCAGGAGAAAAAGTCCAAATACACAGACCTTGCTATTGAGATCAAGCAGATGTGGCACCTCGAGAAAATAGATATTGTTCCTGTCATCGTATCCTCGACTGGGTTAATACCCAAAACTTTGCATGATAGCCTTAAGAAATTAGAATTGCATAAGAATACCTATATAGAAATGCAAAAAGCTGTAATTCTTAATACATGTAGGATAGTTAGGAAATTTATGTCAAGTATATTGTAATCGAGCCTATTCCCTTTGATTGCTGAATCTGGGAAAGGTAAATTATATCCAGCTAACAGCTGAGATAGTGCATAAGTCCACGATAATGAATAATAATTTATTGCATATGATTACAAGCTATTGTTCAAACACTTTCCGTCTCAATTTAATTCTGGTTTATAAAATAACATCGACTTTTCCACACAATAAAGATCCAATAGGTACTCACAAATGTTTATATACCTGTGGTGAGTGTTTAGTTTTTTTTTAATATTCCAAATCAAAATAATATTCTCACAGAATATCTGTATGCACATGAATACAAGCAATCAATAATTTCAAATCCTGTACACAATACTTACACACTAACAGAAGCAGAAGGCATACAAAAAACAATAATAATAATAATATGGGCACATGGGAGAGCTGAAGGAAGTCATATCTTCCATTCAAATTTCATTTATTTATGTTTATGTTTTTATAAATGTTATGATTTGAGTTGTGATCTAAGCATTATTTTTCAAATCAATTAAACTAGTGATATAATCTTTATTCGTATTATTTATCCATCTCTTCAAACTTGTTTTGAATTGTTTGATATTTTTTGTAATTCTTAGATTCGAAGGCAGTCTGTTGAACGTTCTGGGACCAATGAAGGAGTAGCTCCTCTGACTAATTGTCTTAACAATTTTTTGAACAACAAGTGAAAAGTTACTATGTCGAGTATTGTAGTCGTGTGCGATCAGTTCCTGATACTCCATATTCTTCCTTAAGTGATTTAAAATGGCCGAGCAAAATAGCTGTCTACTGTCCCATACACCAGATTATTCATGCAACATCTTAGATGGAAAACTGATGTCTTTCTTATATATAATTTTCAATATACATTTTTGTTGAACATCCAACGTATTCAAGACATTTTTATAGGCATCACCCCATGCAATTATTCTATAACGCATTTGCGACTCAACAAGAGCTGAATAAATAATTTTTAGGTAATCTATGTCAATAACTCCTGAAAGATGTTTGAATCTGGTTACTAGTCCCCTAAGTCTTACAATCTGTCTACTTATATGTGCATCCCAAATTCAAATGAGAATCGATAATTACTCCAAGGTACTCGCATTAATTTCGTCGCTTATAAAGAGGGTCAAGCCATCAGACAGAGACCGCTGATTTATACAAAAAGGAATATACTTAGTTTTCTCGAAATTGATAGTTAAAAGGTGTTCCGCCATCCAATTTTTTATGTTTAAGAAATCTGACTCTAATAATAACTTTAATTCTCTTCAGTTCTTAGCTGAATAGAAAATGAGTGTGTCATCTGCATAACTTATGATATCTCCGCTTGTCTGCATAAGCAGCAGACCATTTAAATATATTGGGAATAGTATGGGCCCCAAGGCGGTACCCTGGGGTACACCATACTCGAGTGTGCCCAACTCACTCACCACACCATTCAATTTGACAAGTTGTTTCCTGTCTTTAAGGTAGCATTTCATCAAGTTTAACTCAACATTGCCAAAACCAATTTGTTTCCGACTGTCTACCAAGATGCCCTGATCCACCGTATCAAAAGCCTTAGCCTCTACATTTCACACCTCTACATTTCACATTCTACGAAGAAACATCGAAACAAAAGCCTTGGTTCACTTAAAACTTTCAAAAAGCTGCCACAGTCGAAAACAGAGCTCATAAGAACTGAAAAATAATCCGACAGATGAAACGAAAGCTTAATATGTGAAATGAAAGAGGTAAGTATAGAATCTTAGAGCAGACTAATGGACCTCTTCAGTTCTGGTCTATGGTGGAGGCAGTCAGCTACAATTTTTAAAATTCATCCTTCCCGCCTTTGAATGGGCATGCTGGTTTTATCACATTATCACCTAAAGCAGGGGCGGAGCTTTCTGCAAAAATGTTTTCGCAGAGTTCTGTTTTAGAGACATCAAATGCATTGTTACCAAGCATCCCATATGTACAATCGAATATGTCAGAAGTAAAGTTTAGAGTGCATACAGTGAGACGCATTCTTCAACAACTGAACTGTAAGAATACAGTGGGTTTAATGGAATGCAACCTACTGTTTTGAAGAAATGTGCTCCAGAGTTAGCACTTGTTTTTAATCGTCTCTTTCAGATTTCGTATGAGAGCTAGACGTTCCGGAGCGTTGTAAAATTGCCAGAGTACAATCAATTGTGAAAAAAAGGAAGAACAACCAATATTATGAAAAGTTTCAAAGTTTCCAGAATAAAATGTTAAATGTTGGAAGGTCCATTCCAAGCATCTACTCCTAAAACCTTAGTAGTGCGAATTGAAACATGAAATGCAACACCTCGGAATAACAAAGCAATTTCCCAATAAAGTAAATCACAGTCTAGTGCCATAACAAAGCCATTTCCCAGCCAGATACATTACAGACTAGTTGCCAACCAGTGAACTTAGTTACTATCGAAGGTCGAGAAGAATTTTTACCCGACATTATTTGCCCACTTGGTAAAGCCTGCGCCAAAAAATATAAGGAGACATAGAAGAAGGAAATCCGAAGTAGTAAAATAAACTCTTGAAAAGGATGCTTAAGAATGAGACTAAGATAATATAATTTCTAAAGAAACTGAAAAAGGAGGAACAGTAAAAGACAAGAGAAGTCTCGAAAGAGTAGAGTGGTTCTTCTGGTGAAGATGAGTACTTCTGTTTTATTTGTATATACAAAGTAGGTCTGGAGAACTCTGGTCACACAGCCTTTAGTACAATTAACGTCTGCTATAATTTTGATTTTGATTCACAATGATGTTTTTTTACTTCCATAATAATGACTTCTTGTACCAAAGAATATATTCTTTGAGTTTTGTCACTTATATTGATATTGATCAAGAACTATTTATGTGTTTCAATAAACATATGAATTTATGTAGATCATCAACCATTGTGTTACTACTTACTACTTTTGTTTTATTACAAAACACAGGCAAATTGCAACAAACAAATATTTCTGGTTGAGGGTATGCTACTCACTTCCCGGCAGTTTTTTTGAATATTCCTTACCATATCATGGTCGGGAAAACATGAATATAGGCTATGAATAGTATTTTGTACGATTATTTTCGATAATTTAGGAATTATGGAAAAAACCTAAAATTGTTACAACTCCTGTGTCCCCTACATCTTATCTTTGCTGTGAAAGAAAATTTTTCTATAGCATCCACAAATATTGATGATATATTAATTTTTGTTTGTAATAAATCATCAACGTAACCTACAATTACTGCTGAAGATTTTTAACGTCCATGCTGATTCGAGTAGAGTAAATCACCATTAGCATTTTTTTAAAAAGTGATCGACGAGTGCTGAATGCCCTGTGTATGGTTTTGCATCAGACTAACCCAGAAAAGTCTCTATCAGATTGAGAATTTGTCTATCATTTTGAAACCAATTTATTTATCTTGTGCACTTTCCTTTCAGCAATATTCAGAAAAATTCTCTGACAAGTTGAAGAAGCGTAGGTCTTTGTATTTGACTCTCATATTTAAATTTTTATCGATTTTCCAGTATTCTTAGTAACTTTTGATCTTAACATGTATAGTTTTTGTCGTTTACGAGCGGATTATTGAAATGACCTACAAAAACGAAGAGGCTAAGTATTTCATATTTATTTTCTGGAATCGTTGAAGTTCATCAGAATTGAACATTTTCGATTTTTCTTTTAAAACATCTGATTCCTTTTAAGAGACACAGGGTTCTGGATATTGGGGAAAGTTAACTGTTTGTTCGTAAACATGCATAGTCAATCTTAACATCGGAACATTTAATATTTGGAATTCTCCATTCCATGAATTTACTCGACACAAAGTTTTGCTAGCGCGATTTATCCAGTAGCAAATTATTTGTGAATTTCTAAAATGAAATTAATTCCTTTCAAAATTACTTGACACTGAGTTGATGTTGTTATCGTGGAAGATGATGCCCCAACCTACAGGGATTAGTTTGGGTAAATCACCGTTATTGATATTGAATCACTTCATTGCTCAACTTTGGTATTAGCATAAATTCTGGAATGGAATAAATCAGGATTTTTATCGGAGAACACCATGGTAATACTTCTCCTCAAAATGTGCAAAATGGGATGATTTCGGCACAGCTTGTGAGCCGGAAATAGGCGGTATCGTTGATGGTTTTAGATAAACTGTAAACTGTTAAACACAACACTGAAATCATAATCACTGGTAATTGTGTGAAAAATATATACATTTTTCCCCGACTAGTCGCGGTTAAAAAAAATGCGACAAAATTCCTATTTTCGCTGCTAAAGATTTCTTTCTTCGCGAATTCAATCGGTACATCGTTTTTTCATTCGTTATTAAAATTGTGATCGAGTAACCCTCTTCAGTTTTCTTCGTAATTCATAATGTCACCTAAAAATTGAAAAACGAATTTCGATTTGAAAAAAATTAGTGTTGTTGAAGAGTTGTTTACATCCATACCACGCCTCATTTAATGTTAACAAATCAACTGTATGATCGATAAAAATCCGAATATAAAATAAGGTCGTCTGTAGCTTCAACTTCAGTGCGAAAATTAATCGTGATCTTGCAATTGAAAACATGGTTGTGGCGTTGTCATTATGAATCGAAGACCGCAACCCATAAAGATTGCTCCTGAAAAGGTTCAATTATCCGGGAGATGGTAGAGCTTCTTTACGTACATTTTAAGAAATCTGGTAGTAGTTGTTACAGTGGAGGGTTTCAAGCATCGAAAGGTTGGCTCAATAAACTTACAAGTCGACAAGAATATCTGTGCGGTTGAGATTCTCATAAGATGCTCGAAAACAAAAGAGATAGCAAGCAAAGGAAGTAAGATGAATAATACGTTCTGCAATGTGATGTCATATAGCTATCAGGGTCGGCGTTAGGGCTTTTGAGAAAATTATCCCTGAAAGGCATATGGCATCTCAAGGTACTCGATCATTTTAATTTCTATTACAAAGAAGTGAGTCACAGATTTATCACCAGTTAGACTGAGGGAAATTTTCGAGGCAGAGTTTTTTATTAACTGAGCCTTCATAATAGGTACTATTTTCTTCTGATTATAATTCAAATTTTCAAGAATACCTGAAATTTGTAAAATAGGATATAAAATAGTAATTGAAGGTTGATATTCAATAGCGATTTGAGGAAAAGGATTAGTAACTATGTTTTTCTAAGTACCTAGTATATTTGTGATACCTCGATAGGTTTATATAGGTTTAACGACCTAACAAAGAACAGAAATTTTAAGAGGTACAATCGTATTGCACTATCGTGAGGACGAATGATTCGGATTTACATGGTCGTTAAAAATGGTAAAAACTCTATTTATCAAGATAAGTTTTGCAAACAATTCAAGTATGAAACACAAAATGAGTTAAACAACGAAAATTAAAATTTTCTGTCAGATAGTTCTTCATCAGACCTAGAAGACTCGCTGTTGCTGTCACTATCGTCTGCTTGCAAAGTAATTATTAAATTGTCCATAACGTAATCCAGCATAGGTTCTTGCTCCATACAAGAATGTTCAATTTTCTGCGAATTATCGCAGAATGATTGCCACTCATCTGGAGAAAACGAAGAAAAAAACTCACCACACAGTTTTTGCACATTTTGCATTGAGAAATCAACATTCCTGTCAGCTACATAAACTTTCATGGCTACCCAAACTTTATCAATCAGGATTAAGTCAGGATGATATGGGGAAGTCTAAGTACATCGTGGTCCTGATCATTCAGGAGTTTGTCAATAGCATACGTTTTATATCTGGGTTTTAAACATCTACGGAGGTAATATTTTTTGCTTCTTTTCGGGAAGCCATGTTCGGGTGTTTTCTGTTCGTACATTAAGATATGGGGCGTTATCGATCACTAACACACTTTTGGTGGTAGATTTTTGAAATTCATATCATCGTGATAATCACCGGTTTTACAATTGGACTTAAAGGCCAGATATGCGTTTCGTACGAATCCACATTCACACTGGCGTTCAAAATTATCAGTCTTGGTCCTTTTGAAACAAGCTGACGTAGGCTGTCGTTTGTCTCGTTAGTCTAAGCCTTATTGTGTGTATGGGAGGAATGAATATATGTTTCGTCCATGTGAATTGTAGGTTAGGTTAGATCGGCATCGTTTAATGCTTCTTAAATAATTCAAACTTAGTTGCTGTATTTCAGGTTTTACCATGAGTAGCTTTCTATTCGTTTTCGTCTGAATTCAACGACATTCCAATCAAAACTTTTCAAATGCTCTCTCGTGATCCTGCATATTCATTCTCATCGACGAACTTTTGAAGGATTCGCTTTAATGTAGGTACAATTTTATCGACGACGTAAAAATTGACGACGAACCTACAGAGCAGAGCTCTATTGAAGTCATCGAGATATGTTTCATTCGCTGATTTTCTTCTCTTTTTATCGGGAGTTGAACTGTTATGTTTTTCATCTTTAATCTTCATTTCGCTCTAAATTTTTGCACAGTTCGCAAACCTATTCCTGTTGCGACAGCAACACGTTCTTGATCCTTTTTAAAGAATTTACAGGTTCGTTCTGCATTCCTTCTCGTTTCATGAAATGAATTATTTGCAATTATTTCCTGGATTGCCCACCTAATTTTTTCCCTTTCAAATTGGAAACGAACGCCATCCTCACCAAAACTTAGAAATATTGAAATGAAATTTGCAATATTCGGTCCTGTTTGCACGGCTCTTCTTAAAGCTTCGAAGGTTCATTGAGAACTGAGCTCTTGGCCACGTGACTGGCAAAGTTAAAGCGCAACAAGGGTCGAGGGCTATTTCACTCTCAAAGATGTTCATGTCTGCTGTATAAGAAAGATATCCAGAAGAATTTCAAACTTACTAGCTGATGGAGGATACAAACCTGGGAAAGTATTGAATGCAGAGGAATCCTAACTGTTTTAGAAGCAAAAACGAACAAAAGATTCATTTGCATAAACGAAAAGTCTACCCCTAGAGTTGAGGCAGCAAACGATAGAGTAACATTACTGCTTTGTTCTAATGAATTTGTTTTTGATTGTGTCATTGAACCACTGATGCCTTATACATCGTTAAATCCTCGTGCTTCAAAAAGTTAAAACCACAATAACCTGCCATTGTTTTGGCTCGCTAATAAGAAGCATGGTTCACAAGCGCTGGAATTGTTTTGTGTCAGAAATTAAAACTTAAAAAAGATCAAAGAAGTAGAGAACTTATTGTTGTAAATCAGTCGACGTTTCGACACCTTCATTGGGTCTTCTTCAGGGCAACTATAATGAAAAAATAATATGGTTCAAATATAAACCCACTCAGTGGTATTCTCAACAGCTACAACAAAAATGTTTATGTATATATAAAATAAATTACATGGGTGCGAAAAACATGAGATCTAAAAACAGTAAAATGAATATTGATTAAAATTACTTACATTCAATACAAGTTCCTAGTCTGAAAACTAATATACATGAATCAATATTCATTTTTAATCTTTCTAGATCTCATGTTTTTCGTACCCATGTAATTCATTTTATATATACATATACATTCTTTGTTGTTGCTGTTGAGAATACCACTGAGAGGGTTTATATTTGAACCATGTAGTTTTTCCATTATATTTGCCCTGAAGAAGACCCAATAAAGGTGTCGAAACGTCGTCTATTTCACAACAATAAGTTCTGTTCTTCTTTGATCCTTACTCCAAAAAAACCATATCATAACTTCTAGACCTAACAAAAAAAATTTAGACCTGTACCAGGTCTTGAAACTTGAAACTATGCATCCAAATATAAAAATGAAATTCTTACCTCCCAACACGACCTCTGCTGCAATCTATGGAGCAAAAAATAATCCAAGTATTTAAGCTTCATTACATCAGACGAACCTTCAAAATTATACTGGATATTATGGAACGTGATCCTGATATAAACGTTATGGACGAAATTCGACATAGCGAAATGTATCTCAAACACAAAAGAATCAGTGGAAGAACTGAACCCATACACATTGAAAACATGCAGGAAAAAACTGTAGCCAGCTGTTACGGCGGAAAATGATGAGGAATCTATGTAAATTCAAACTGTAAACATTGTCGACATTAGGAATAAGACGAGGAGGGTTTGAACAGATAGAATCGAGTGACATTCAGGAAATCGACTTGGAGGAAATGTTAAATTATTATTATTAAATTATAATGAGGACCGAGGACAAAGTCATATAAAGGCCCAATATGAAATAAACATTACAGAGTGCAAATTGATAAAGAAAACAACGAAATTGCAGTTGTGACAGGCATACTAGTAGAAAAAAAAATAACAACAAAAAATCAAGTCCAGTCCAATCTATAAATTAAGCAAAATCTTCAGAATCGTCTAACCTATTTTGGAAAATGTTGGACGACAGGGTTTCAACAATACCATCACTTAGGTTGTTCCAAACGTCAAAAATTCTGTTACTAAGAAAATATTGACGCTGTGTCGTCTTGATTACTTAAGCTTCATACAGTGACCTCGAAGACGGATATCCGTATTTGATGTAAACAGATAGCTCAAATTTGCATCATTTAACTTGTATGCGAAAAGTGAGAATAAGATCGCCCCTGAGCCTGCGCTTGTTGAATGCGAGAAGTGAAGCGGTACGAAGTCGTTCAGGATATGACGGTCTTATCCGACCGAACGATAATGGCGTTGCCCGCCGTTGCACTTTTTCTAAAAGGTCTTTATCGCGCACCAAGACAGGACACCAAGCTGGACCAGCGTACTCCAGCAACGGACGGACATAGGTTTCATAAAGTCTGTTCTGGCACTGAATGAAATCTCTGTGAATGATGGACTGATGAGAAAAACAATGAGTTGGAGCGCTTACACACAACATTTACATGGTCCGACCAACACAAATCAGTAGTGACGATCACTCCTAGATGAACGTGCGAAGATACCGTTTGCAGAGGCGTGTCATATAACTTATAAACAAGATCAGGGTTAATTCTACCCATATGCAAAACAACGTATTTTGAAGTGTTAAATGAAAGCAGCCTTTCATCGCACCAGTGGCCTACAGAGTTCAAGTATGATTGGAGAACGGCATGTTGATTCAACAGGTTGGCGTGAAGCTTTGTGTCATCGGCATAAAATGCTTTTTTACTTTGTATATGGTATTTCAGATCGCTCACATATAAAACAAAAAGGAGAAGGCCAATCACTGAGCCCTGCCGCACGCCACTAGTTATATCCCTCTCCTCAGAAAATGTACCTTTAACCCCCACAACGAATCTTCTGTTGGTCATATAATCCTCAATCCACAACAGACGCTTACCTCTGACGCCACAATGGTCAATTTTATGAAGAAGCCTCAGTGGCGGTGTGCGATCGAAGTTCTGGCAAAGTATAGATAAATCACGTCGTTAGGTGCTTTCGAGTCGATAGAATTTGACCAATCATTAAGACATGAAATTAGATTGGTTAAGATGGATTTCCCCTCAACGATCCCATGCTGTTCTTCTGGTATTACTTGGTGATGATTACGAAAAAGAGTTTTTTCGTCCGCAACGATAGATTCCATTATATTCGACGGTATAGACAAGAGACTTATTGGACGGTAATTGAGGGGATTCAATTTATCTTCCTTTTTAAAAATAGTTGTTATTGAAGCGGTTTTCCATGAAGTCGGTAAACAGGAATTTTTTGAGGAAGAGGTCATTATCTCGGACAGCGGGTAACACAAGACCTCAGCATTCTTTTCAAGGAGAATTGTTGTTATTCCATCCAGGCCAGGAGATGAAGAAACCTTAAGTCTGGAGATATATTTTTTAACCTTCTCAGAATTGAATGAAATTTGGATATACTTTCTTCTACTCTTGGCGAAAGCAATTGAGGGAGATCGCCATCTGTGGGCTCAACAGTAAAAGCATCAGCAACAGACTCAGCGAGTACTTCTGCTGATTCATCGTCTGCTGAACATAGAGTTCCGTCAGAGCAGCGTAATAAGGGAGTTGACACTTTCGTTTTGAGGCTAGTTCGAATGTGTTTATATAGGCGCTTCTGGCAATCCGAATTGCTAGGAAATTTGAAAACGCTCGATGCGCTGCGAAATCGTCAATGTTCCTTGATACTCTATACCTTTTCCATAGATTTCCTTATGTTGAAGCGTCTTAATGTGTTCGTCGCTCAGCCACAGCTTTAATGGGTTTCTACAACAAATTTTTAACCTCGAGTTTTTAGCAACACTGGAATTTATAGTGGAATGGAAGTTCAGCCACATTTCGTTCGGATCATCTGCCTTTTGAAGACGAGGATTAAACAAGCACTGAAAACGTGACATTTAATTTGAAAATTCAGAGTGTAGGTTCAAGAACGAGAAATGAGCTTTGTGATTTTTTCATAGAAAATTATCTGTCTATGGAACGAAGTTTTAGTTTCTAGGTTAGACGAATGATGATACCTCTGCTGAGTATCAGTCTGAATTGAAGGAGCTTAAAAAATTTCAAAGCAAAAACAATTACAAAATTCTTCAAACCATTGCCTTCACCTGAAGATAATAATTGATCCATATCACCAAAAACTTCAATTGATTTGATTTTTGTCTATATTTATTGTTCAGTTTGTCACCTAGGAACGTATCCCCTATAATCCCATATAAATTACCATTCCACATTCGCGGCATAGTTGCATACACCTCGAGAATAAAGAACTTGTACTGTATCGGTCTTATTGTAATTGAAAATGGCTACTTTCTTCGAGAAAAAGCATATTTTCAAAAGCAGGATTCTTAAACTAAGTCAACATAATACCTATCAGTCCTAATGGCAAGGGAGGATGCACCATGCATCGGCATTCTACATATTTTCGGTATTTTGTGAAAACACATCATCATATGAGTAAGTTAAATGGTTCGGTCGTTTATCACGTGATACCGCTCATTTCCGGATGGCAGTGATCTCTAACCGAACACCCCAAATCTAGTCGGATAGACGTGAATTATCGCCGAAGGAAATTGGGAAAGAATTTACAACTGCCACCAATATTAATTCCCCTTTTATATTCTGTAAACGAAATGAGAATTTACACCCCTATATATTTTATATGGTCTAATACCTCATATTTCAACCGGAATATGTTTCGAACTATGCAGGGTTATCGTATAAATACTAACAAAAAACATTCTGGTTCCTCTGATAGCAGAAAGGTGAAGTAATAATAATAAATCTTTACGTAGTAATTTTAATGGATTTACTTCATAGTATATAAGTCTATATTATGTTTTATATCACGGGTGGAAAATCATTCAAGATATTAAAAAGCACTACACGTACCTATAATGATCAACGGACACGATATCAAAACATTAATTTGCAAGAAGGTGAATTGAAATTTATATTGCCAGTTTTTGGTTGCTCAATATTTCAACATAAAAACTTAAATGAGGCATGATGCGAAGCTCGGATGAATTTCTGTATTAAGCGTAATATAAACTGGGTATACCTATAAACTTTATTGTGTTTTCATTCCTGAACTGCATCACTTGTCTGTTTGGAAATGCTAGAGAATAACAAAAGCTCTCATAATATCAAAATCCCTAGAAACTTTCATTCGGTAGATAATATACGAGGACGGTCTAAAAGTTTCGGACCTCTACGTGAAGATGCAGCACTTGTAAAAAAGCTAGTAAATTTTCATTGACCATCTGTTCACAATTACTCATCAAAGTTTTTGCCAATTTGGACGCGCAGTTATGATGCAACCATCATCTGAGTGAGTGGATGTGAGTGTTTTTGTGGAAATGGACAAAATCGAGTATCAACTTGTCACCGAAGTTCACCATATGGTTCTAGACTACCGCCATATTAAAGTGAGAGAGCAGATGTTATGAACATGTCACGATAACGTATTTGTCACATATTAAATCCACAATTACACATGTGAAAGCTGTCTGGTCATTGGGTGCCGCGTTTGCTCACATTAGACCAAAACCGTGTTCGAATTAATATTTCTAACGCTAGCACAGGGAGAAGTAAATCCGAGTTTTGGCGCCGATCAGTTACTGTAGATGAAACTTGGATACAGCATTATACGCCAGAAACCATAAAACAGTTCAAAAAGATGAACTGCGGAGGAGGAACAGGTTCCAAGAAGCAAAAACTGTTTCTTCGACTAGGAAAGTAACTGCGACTGTTTTCCGGGAAAGTCAGGGTGTTTTTTCAATCAATTATCTTCAAAAAGGAAAAACGATTGCAGGAGCATACCACGAATCATTATTTGACACGCTGAAGGCAAAACTTCTGGAAAAACGGCCACATTTGAAGAAAAAAAATCCAGTTTCGCCAAGACAACGCATCGTCTCACACCGTTTGCCATAGCGAAAATCCACTACTTACGGTTTGAACTGTTTGACCATCCGCCTTATTCATCAGATCAAGCCCTTAGCGAATTTTTTTGTTCCTCATCAGAAAATTGCGCTAGGAGAACAGATATTTTTATCAAATGAACAGGCGATCACCTTCGTGAACCACTATTTTGCAGAGAAAAAGGCCGAGTGATATTTGGACGGGTTACAGAAAAGGGAACAGCGCTGAAAACGGTTGTAGAGTCACAAGGAGATTATGTTAAAAAATAAAACAAAGTATTCAGCGAAAATTTTTTCATCTTTGTTAGGTCCGAACCTTTTCAGTCCACCTTCGTACAGGTGCATAAGATTTCGCGATTTTATGGGTATATACCAATAAGCTTGGCCCTAATAGATTGTAAAATTACTCCAGGACAAAAACATTGGCATCAATCGAATACAAAAAGAAGTGGAAAGTAGGAAATTTGAGTTGAGTATTTGTCTTTTGTTTTCAGCCGATTAAGTGAGTCAGGCTTAATAAATTTGTAAAATTTCATCAATTTTCGTTTGAGAGTTCTCGAGCAATGAAAAATAAAACATTTGATAAAAAGCAACATATCACCCTCTATCTTGAAAACCCGGAAACTTTGATATCTTCAACAAACCAATTATGAAAGGCCTGGAGTTATCTCTCATCACAGTATGAACCTTTCGTCCGGAAACACCCTGTATAAGTTATGTTTCTTGACTAGGCTATCTGGTTAATCTCGTGATTGAATCATTTAATTAAATAGGGCGAACAACTAGGCATTCGTGATGCGAAAGATTTTATACAGGGTATGGGCTTTGAAAGTAACAAATTCAGTAAAAATCCAAGCAATATTTTTCATAACATATCACAAAACATTCTCAGCCAAATATGTGATTTTTGATGGTATATTTTTCAGAAAGATCTTTTCTAGTCAAATTTAATGAACTATTCACGCATTTGTGGAGGGTTTTGATATTGTCCAAAACAACCGTTAGGTTTGTTGATTGAATGTGCTCCAATATTGGGAATTTTCTTCTGAAAACATATGTGTTCTGAACCTGAATTCAAAATTTCTACCTTTTGACCTATATAAGCTGAAGGGCAACATAACAATTATTATACTGCCTTCAAGAAAAACCCGAAAGAAGATATGCTAGTTTTAATTATATCGGCCCACTTTCTCATAAAATAAAACAATATTTCTCAAAATTCAAAATAACCATCTCATTCCTAAGCGGTCCTTCTCTATCAAACTTCTTTTCAGTGCAGAACAGAAAACAGATAAACTTAAACAATCTGGTATTCACAAAATCGAATGTAAAGAATGCCCTCCCTCCAGCTTATGTAGGTCATACAGGTAGATTTTTGAATGCAGGTTCAAAGAGCAAATATCTTCAGACAAAAAACTCCCTACAAACATTTGAGCACATTGAATCAAGTAACCACACAAAAGGATAAAGGATGTAGAATGAATCTGAAGGAAAGTTTGGAAATTAATAAACTCAGGAAAACGCCACAGTAAACTACTCTTGTAATAATCTTTGTACATTTGTTAGTATTTCGGACTTGAAAATGACCGAGTCGAAAGCGGTCGTGTATCAATAAATAAACGTGAAAAACTGACAAAAGTGCTTTTCTTGTTCATGTTTTAGCATAAGATTGATTTTCGAAGTGAAGTATGAAGAAAGAGGCGAACCGAAACGACATGAAATGAAATTATATTCTGAAATCTCTATAACTAATGAACTTTATTTTGGACTATTACTTACTTTGAGAGGAATTCAAAAACGGATTGACCAGCCTAAAGGGCCGGAGTTTCCGCATAAATGATCTATGGCATAACATTTGAATTTGAAGAATTTTTTTTTCTTTGCTTTGATCGATATGTAGGGAATGTGAATATTTCTGTAGCGCATTATCCTTCAGTTTCATAACTCTCAGTGAATTTTCACATGACTGCATTCACTTTGTAGCAAACGGTGTTAAACTTTCTTAATAATGAATCCAACCGAATCGCACAAAATTGAGAATTAAATGATGATCAGGTATAGCGACGTAAACTCAAGTTACGGTGGTTTGATTATTCCACTTACTCAATATATTATAAGCAAAAGTAGGGCAGAATGCCGGAAGTTGTACTTGAGGCATGTAACCAAAAATCAATGCGTTATTAACCACGATACGACACTGAATATTCTGCTGACAATTCAGAGAAATCCAATAACTGACCAGCAATCTGCTCGTGATCATGAAGTTTGCAATAGACGGGTCTAAAAATTATTCACGATTCAATGATACATCCTTACAAAATGCAGTTCGTTCAGGAGTTACTTGAGAATGATTCAGGAAACGGTAAGTGAGTCCAATCGTCAAATTCTTCGAATATGATCTCATCGGAGAAAGGTAGCTAATTTTCGACAAAATATGGACAGAGTGAAGATCTATTTTTAAAAAATAGGGTCTGCGTGGTTCGAAAAAAGGAATTTGATTCTCCTATGCAGGGGGATGTTCTGAAAACTGTTTATCTAAGATCTCACGAAAAATATTGCCATACCAAGAAAATGACAGAAACATAAGTTTTAGTTTTTTAGTAGTCACTTTGTGTTTCGAAAATGCATGTGCTCCACCTCACTCATTCATAGTATTGCAGTATAACTTTTTTGATTTAAAAGGGACACATCAAACCCATATCTTCCTGAAAATGAATAACATTTCAATTTAGTGAATAAGATTATAAAGTAAAATGATTTTTGACGACCCTCTCCAAAATTACGATATGTTGGGGAGACTGTCCAGTTTTGAAGCCAGAAAAAGGAAATTTTTATTGCGAACTGAGAAAATATCATTTTTAAGAAACTATCCTTAACAACTAATATAATAATCCAAACTGATATAAAATGAAAGTTATATGCAAGAAGATATGATTAAATATTTGTGAAGTAAATTTTAAGCTGGTTAGGCATGTGTCGTACCACCACCGCCAGGTTGTTGTCGTTGCAAGCCAAGGGCCGTCATGGAGCACATATATTACCAAAGAAAACGTAAGTGGCGCTGCAAGGCGGTTAGTTCAGAGTTCTGATGGATGACTTGACGTCTATATTTGGAATCCCACATCATACTCAATCACCTTACTAGTTCCATGAATATTAAATAGATGATGGTGTAGCCATCTTAGGATAGCTATGTTTTACTTATTATGTTCTGATCAGAGACTAAAATATAAATTTAAATATCATATGATGACCATCTAAATTAACGGGCGCTGCGATTTGATTTTAGGACAAGACAACGTCAGCCGTGTCCGCTGTTGTGTTCATAAATTTTCGTTTATTATCACGTTCAATATTACTTCAATTTATAATAATTCCACACGCAACCGTTTAGCGCAGGCATATGAGCGCCTAGTCACTACACGATTTTCCAAACATACTGGAGAGCAAAAATTGAGATCATCGTGAAAATTCCGTGATTTTTGTAATATCTGACTAAAATATCACCTTTTTGTGATATTAATTAATCAATACGGTTTTGCAATGGGAAATCTTGAAAAAAAGATTATTCTATTAATTTCTGAACGACTTTTCAAAAAAAGGAAAATCAGGTAGCGTGAAACGGTATAAACGAATAAATTACTAGTCTACAGTGAGGAGTATTTTCTGCTCCAGCATTGATGACTGCTTGGAGTCTGTGAAGTACGATGTTGAATAAATTGAGAATAATATTTTTCGGGATATGTTTCCCTAACTCATCTCAGACATGCTCAATTGGATTTTAATCTGGATTACGTGCAGGCCATTCAAAAGCCATATTTCCTATTCATATAGATATTCCATAACTGTACGTGGCCTGCTATTATCTTGTACAATCGCCCACAGTTGTCATAAATGATATTGCATGGTCTTCGAGAACCTCCTAAATGTACCTCTAAGCTGTCAAAAATCCATCAGTTAAAACCAATTGCGTAATCCGTTCCGCTGAAGTTGTGGACCTGTAGTATTTCTTCATTATCAGAGTACTGCAACTCGAAGTCTCCTTCTGACATTCTATTTACTATCATTAACATTTCTCTTCTTGTTATTGATTGAGTGGTGGTTTTCTTCGACCGGAACCTGATGTTCTGATTATCAATCCTGTTTCCTGATACCGTTGTTCACTTTCCGAACTGAACAAAGTCTGTTTACAACAAATTCAATTTCAAGATGTCCTCGACCATATTGTAACAACGAAACAGTCTCTGCTACTATATGAGCATCCATGAGCATTATAACAAATTAATTAGACTCTACATGACTTTAATGAATTTCACGCTTCCCATTTAATGGTTTAAGACTTGAAAGATTCTTCAAATTGCGAATTTTCATCCCACAAAATAATCAAACACAATTCTAATACCGAACATGAGAGAGATAGGAATGGAACTTCTAAGGCTTAGTCACCTTGCTCACAGACGAATAAGGAAGGCCAATAGCTTCACACATCTTCCGTAATGAAGTAATATAATAATCCAAACTGATATAAAATGAAAGTTATATGCAAGAAGATATGATTAAATATTTGTGAAATAAATTTTA
This sequence comes from Cryptolaemus montrouzieri, assembly GCA_013387265.2. NCBI lineage: Eukaryota > Metazoa > Arthropoda > Insecta > Coleoptera > Coccinellidae > Cryptolaemus > Cryptolaemus montrouzieri. Next base: position 35,004,130 of record JABFTP020000185.1, on the reverse strand, counting down.
AGCTGGTTAGGCATGTGTCGTACCACCACCGCCAGGTTGTTGTCGTTGCAAGCCAAGGGCCCGTCCTGGACCACATATATTACGAAAGAAAACGTAAGTGGCGCTGCAAGGCGGTTAGTTCAGAGTTCTGATGGATGACTTGACGTCTATATTTAGAATCTCACATCATACTCAATCACCTTACTAGTTCCATGAATATTAAATAGATGATGGTGTATATATCTTAGGATAGCTATGTTTTACTTATTATGTTCTGATCAGAGACTAAAATATAAATTTAAATATCATATGATGACCATCTAAATTAATGGGCGCTGCGATTTGATTTTAGGACAAGACAACGTCAGCCGTGTCCGCTGTTGTGTTCATAAATTTTCGTTTATTATCACGTTTAATATTACTTCAATTTATAATAATTCCACACGCAACCGTTTAGCGCAGGCCTATGAGCGCCTAGTCACTACACGATTTTCCAAACATACTGGAGAGCAAAAATTGAGATCATCGTGAAAATTCCGTGATTTTTGTAATATCTGACTAAAATATCACCTTTTGTGATATTAATCAATCAATACAGTTTTGCTATGGAAAATCTTGAAAAAAAATTATTCTATTAATTTCTGAACGACTTTTCAAAAAAGGAAAATCAGGTAGCGTGAAACGGTATAAACGAATAAATTACTAGTCTACAGTGAGGAGTATTTTCTGCTCCAGCATTGATGACTGCTTGGAGTCTGTGAAGTACGATGTTGAATAAATTGAGAATAATATTTTTCGGGATGTGTTTCCCTAACTCATCTCAGACATGCTCAATGGGATTTGAATCTGGATTACGTGCAGGCCATTCAAAAAGCCATATTTCCCATTCATATAGATATTCCATAACTGTACGTGGCCTGCTATTATCTTGTACAATCGCCCACAGTTGTCATAAATGATATTGCATGGTCTTCGAGAACCTCCTAAATGTACCTCTAAGCTGTCAAAAATCCATCAGTCAAAACCAATTGCGTAATCCGTTCCGCTGAAGTTGTGGACCTGTAGTATTTCTTCATTATCAGAGTACTGCAACTCGAAGTCTCCTTCTGACATTCTATTTACTATCATTAACATTTCTTTTCTTGTTATTGTTTGAGTGGTGATTTTTCTTCGACCGGAACCTGATCTTCTGATTATCAATCCTGTTTCCTGATACCGTTGGTTCACTTTCCGAACTGAACAAAGTCTGTTTCCAACAATTTCAGTTTCAAGATGTCCTCGACCATATTGTAACAACGAAACTATCTCTGCTACTATATGAGCATCCATGAGCATTATAACAAATTAATTAGACTCTACATGACTTTAATGAGTTTCACGCTTCGCATTTAATGGTTTAAGTCTTGAAAGATTCTTCAAATTGCGAATTTTCATCCCACAAAATAATCAAACACAATGCTAATACCGAATATGAGAGAGATAGGAATGGAACTTCTAAGGCTTAGTCACCTTGCTCACAGACGAATAAGGAAGGCCAATAGCTTCATACATCTTCCGTAATGAAGTCGCGAAATTTGCGGTTTTTCATTTTGTGCCATTTTGTCAACGACTCTATTGCCTTGAGGATTCTTATTCTGTACTAGGACAGTGTCTTCGAATTGGTGAACAAATAATGTGATGTAGTCGTGTTTCACATTTTCATCTGGAAATTTTCGATTTTAACTCTTCAATTCATAAAGTTTACATGTTTTTGCAATTTTTAGCACATCAATTGTTTTAGACATATTTTGGATGGACATTTTTCAAAATATCCCTGTATATGTTAATGAAGGTACAACTAATACATCTTTTCAGAAAAATTTATCGATTTCTATCAAGTGGAGAAGGAAGACAATCAAGACTTATTATGTAGGATGCATCTGCATCTTCACAATCGAAACCTAACTTCTCAGTGATGAAGGTTCGTATGCAAAAAGATATTGATACTATTCATGTAATAGATTGAACGATCTACGACTGTAGTCTAACTTGTTCCCAAGATAGCACTTTGAAAATATTGTAGGTGTTTGTACTTGGAAGTCAACTTAAACTCAAACTTTGAATTTGATGCGTAATCTCCTATTGAAGTGTTTCTGATCCTAGTTCTAGATTGAATGTGGAGATTGCATATTGAACACGAAACTGGCGGTCGACTTTTTTAACAGCAACTTATAGCGATGAAAATTCGTTGGGAAGTTGGGAAGTAGAGAATATGGTTCGCAGTTTGTATCAATTGATGATATATAGCGATATAAATCTCTCCATATAGTTCGACCACCTACCGAAAAATATATATAAAGGAAGACCCCAGTGAGTCATAATCTTTATGTCGGTAAATGGATAATAAATTCCATTTGCTCTAATTAACAAAGCTTTTCTCATACTGCCTAGTGACAATATAATTCGCCACTCGGAACGAAGGAAGTGGAACATCCACGAATAGAATTGAAATATAGGTGCCTGTCTCTGTGAATTCCCGCAATAATACTCCCTAATGACTCAAATAACTGGAAGGTATTTCCGCAACATAAATCATAAACGGGGGCGTTTTGTAAACATCTTGTGTCGCTCAGGAAGTTGGGACCAACAAATATTTCGTAAGTTGATGGAAAGGAATCGTCGATCTGACGAATTTCATATTTATTTGATAGCATAGAGATTAACAATCTGATTCTGAAACACTTTTCGAAGTGTTACATTTAAGGAATGTCCGGCATCAGTGATATCTTGAAGATTTCATAAAAGCTGCCATTATAACACACCTTAAAACTTAATTCAGAAATAATTTTCATCTTTTCGAATTATTAAATACGGGGGTGCTCTGAGAAGTTTCCGACCTAACAAATATACACGACATATTTTCTGAATTTTATTTTATTTTTCAACATAGTCTCCTTGTAACTATACATACTTTTCACAGATATGTTCCCTTCTCTGTAAACCGTTTGAATAAAACTCGGCGTTTTCTCTTCAAAAAATTGTGATTCATGAATTTTTGATGAAAATCTCTATCTACCAAACGCAATTCTTAGATGAAGGAACAGAAAGAAGTCGCTTGGGGCTAGATCTGGTGAGTAAGGCGGATGGTCAAGAAGTTCAAACCGTAATTCGTGGATTTTCGTTATGGCAACTGCTTAGGTATGAGACGGTGCGTTGTCTTGATGAAACTGAATTTACTTTTCAGCAAATGATGCAGTCAATTGTTTGGACTGAGTTTTAATTTCTGGAGTTTGTTGATGTATCCAAATTTCATCTATAGTAGTTAATCGGCGCCAAAACTCGGATTCATTGCTCGCAAACTGCGCAAACAGAGCGTTGAAAATGTTCATTCGAACGTGAGCAAACGCGGCATCCAACGACCGGACAGCTCTTCCATGTATCTGATTGTTGATTCAATTTCTGAAGAGCACGTTCTTTCAACATTTTGATAACCACTGCTATCTATCTCGCCTTAATTCGCCGGTCGTCCAGCCTCCTTTGGTGAACTCTGGCGATTTTATCGTCGGTAATTGTATATTCGGACGTCCCGTACGTTCATCTTTTCCCAAGCTCTAACAGCCAGGTTTAAACTCAGCTGCCCAAAATTTCGCTGTAAAAAATGATGATACTAAGTTTCCATACGCAGAATCCAATTCTCGTTTAATTTACATGGATATTGACTTTCAAAAACAAATATTTTATGACAGTACGATACTCTATTCGGTCAATTCTCACAAAAGCACTCACATTAACTCACTCAATCGACTGTACCATATCAACTGCACTGTCAAAAGGGTTAAAATTATGGTGAATAGCTGTCAACGATGAACAATGTAAATTTACTAGCTTTTATTTATGAGTACTGCAATCTTCATGTAGAGGTCAGAAACTTTCAGACTAGCCTCGTTTACCTCCTTAAGGCGCTAGTTTTCCGATCTACTCAGTATGATCATATCCAACATGGGCCATAGTACCAGTGGTAACATTCAACCTGATGTCAAGAATAGAATCAATAGAGTGCGGTTTTGTCCTTATTCGTACCAGTCAGTGTCGCAAACTAAATCTATATTTCGAGTTCTCTAGTATGTTTTCTCCTTTGTCTGTTGGACTCTGAAAGTACTTTTGTTTTCGTAAGAGGAGGAAGCCACGCTTAAAGATACATACTGGGTACGGTTGATGGTATATTAAATAGATAGATATTAAAATTGAGTGTGGCCTAACTGAGAGGTCTGTCACTGTGACCCAGTGGTCTATTAACCCATTAATGCCTATGATATGATATATCATATCCAAGAGACAACCGCTTTACAGGTGACGACATGTCTGAACCATCCGTTGTGTTCGATATTCGTGTAACGAATTAGCATTAGTACAAGTCTGTCTTCGATTCGGTGCGGGACGGGGAAGTATAGTGCGCAAATAAAAGTTTCTTCACCCGAAGGAAGTGAGGAGAGATTTTATTTCGCTTCAACGATACCGCTAAAGTGAGATTTGATTCATTTTTCCTACAAAAATTGATCTCATTTTATTTCCATTCTGGAATTTTAACAATAACAATTTTATCAGATTACGAGCTCAGAAAGTTCATTTTTGAATATATGTATGAGCTAGGAGCTTGCAGTAATGGGTTCGTTCTATTGCAGGGAACTCAAGTATAACCCAGAGGATCCTCGAGATGCCGAGGCGCTGATGAATTATATTTTCGAATTGAGCGAAGTGGATGAAGATTATTCGAATGTAGAAAAATGTGATCATCTCGAATTTGTGTTATTTCCACCTGAAGATGTACAAGACAGCGATAGAGATGACCATCCAAGCGACGAAGAAGGAGACTTGGACTAAAGGATATTGGCAAAGGAGTTCTGAGACAAACGATGGAAATATACGCCGTTGGTGGAGATAATGGTACTGAAATGGTTGAGTTGAATATTCCTTAGAATAGTGATGATAATGGTACTGAAATGTTTGAGTTGAATGTTCCTCAGAATAGTGATGTTAGTGATGATGATAACTTACCTTTGACAGAGGTAGCAAAGAAATTCAAAAAGAGTACGAATACAAACGAGCACCCACCAAACGAACGACGTCAGGGTGAGCGTACAATAAAGAATAGAAAGAAGAGGAACTGGCATAATTACATTTTGAACGAACGCGAAGAGAGAACTTCTCTCGAAAAAACTCCGGCGCCCAACATAGTCAATACTATAAGGGATCAAAATTTAATACCTCTTGATTTATTCAAAATGTTTTTTTCTGAAACATTTGTTCAAAAAATTTGCGACGAAACACAAAGGTATGCGATCTTCAAAGGCAATCATTCGTTTTCTGTTACCACTCGAGAAATGTATATCTATTTGGGAATATTGATTTTATCTGGTTATTGCAAGTTGCCGTCCAGGAGATTGTTTTGGCGAACAAAGTCTGATACTTTCAATTCCCTAGTGAGTAACTGCATATCACGAGACCGATTTGAAGCTATACATCGTTACTTACACTTCAATGACAACAACACAATAGATCAAAATAACAAACTGTATAAGGTTCAACCCCTGATAGATCAACTGAACCATATTTCTCAGACTTTGGCTATACCGTTGGGAGAATATTTTTCCTTAGATGAAGCAATGGAGCCATACTTCGTTCACCTTCATATGAAACAATTCATAAGAGGGAAACCAATTAGATACGGTTTCAAATTTTGGTGCCTAACAACAACTAAAGGCTATTTATTGAAATTCGATCCATACTGTGGTGCAGGAAATAAAAAGGAGGGAAAAACTTTGGGTTCGTCGGTATCAGAAAATTTATGTCTACACTATTTTCCCCATGGTAGTACTGTTTTTATGGACAATTTCTTCAACTCCTTACATGTGCTAGATACATTGAAGGAAAAAACATAAATTGCATAGGTACCATTCGTTCCGTTAGAGTTTAAAAAGCGCCCTTGAAAGAATTGAAGAAAGAACCACGAGGAAGCTTCCATGTTCTACAAGATTCTGATATGTCAATTTCATTGATAAGGTGGAACGACAACAGTGTTGTCAACATCGCAAGGAACATAAATAACGATCAGCTGTGCCTAAGTAAGGTAAAATGCAAGCGTTGGTCAAAAAAAGAATAATCATATACGCAGGTTGATCAACCTACCCTCATGAATATATAAAACCAAGGAATGGGCGGGGTCGATATTTTCGACGAAATGAGGGGAATTCACCGTATACGTATACGTTCCAAAAAATGGTATTGGCCATTTGTTCGTTTTTGTATAAACGGAGCAATGGTGAATATGTGGATCCTTTATCGACGTGCTTTTCCAAAAATCAGTTTATTGGAATTCACCAGAAGAGTCGTTCTATCAATTCTGACTAGTCCTGAACATATGTCTGGACCAGAACCAAAATGCAGTCAAAATGTTTTGACAGAAGTGAGGTTTGATGGGGTAGATCACTTAGTTTCTTGGATTCCAACTCAGAGATAATGCGCTCAGTGTAAAAAATGAACGAAGTTCATTTGTTCCAAGTGCAATGTTGGACTTCACCCAGAAGATTGTTTCATGTTATATCACAAACGACCATGAATTTTGTCTTCATCATTTCAGAATACTTTCCTAGTTTTTCATTATGACTAATCATTAGTTCTGTTATATATTCTTCAAATAGAATATTTTTGTATTAGACTCGCCAATGCCTATGGTATATGTTAATTGAAAATTACTTTCAGTAGATTGGTGTATCTCAAAGTATTGTTTTCGTATTTTGTATCAATAAAGGAAGGAGTATTTTCAATTTCATCAATTTTCGCGAAAAAAAAATTACTCAGGCATTAATGGGTTAAGACATACTCTTGTGAAGGCTATATGCTTTCTAGGTCACAGCTTAATAAGCTCAATTCGCTGCAATTTGTTAGATCTGAGTTCCTCAAGCACAGTTCTGTCCCCAGCTGATTCTATATCCTCTCCACATAGTCTGCATGAAGGTTACTCGATTAATCCTAACTTATTTAAGTGATTCCTGAGGCAACAGCGTCCTGCTAATATGGCAATTCGAATAGGTATGGTTTGGAAAGTCACGAAAATGAAGCCTTTGCTTTAGTAGTGGAACGGCCGCTGATGAAAAGCCGATAGTATCTGAGATTTATGAGGCTCAGCTAGTGTCCCCTTACCTTTAGGTCCAACAAACGGTTAATTTCCATCCTTGCGGTCTACAAGGAAATTCCAAGCCTTGGCTCCGGTCCGGTGAATCCCAAGACTGTTCCTTGAGCGGAAAATTAGTATGCCTTCTCAAAGCCCACAACGCCCGAGTGGCCCATTATTTCTTTCGCCTAGTTCAAACGACCCATTGAATGTTCATGGAGAATGGATCAAAAGATAATCCAGAAAGTTGTTGTCAATATTTTATTGGATTTGATCTACAGTTCGAAACTTTTTCGAACGAATGCGATCTTGCCACAACAAAAAATTTCAGTAACTCCTGATTTTCAAATAACATACCTATATATTGGTTACACTTCAGGTTAATTCAACAGTTAGAGAGATAGCAACAATTTTCATGTTTTATATCACAAGAAACTATTCTGTAGAAGTTTCTGAACCTGGAGCTCAAGAGCTTTGCACTTGTATTAATAATAATTTGATGCTTAACATCAAGTTCAAAATTTTGCTCAGTATATACTGAGTGTTGTCTGATTTGAAATATTGTCGCAACTTTCAAAAAGCGTCAAAATTTTTTCAAATGCAATTCCCAAAAATTATCTTAGTGAATAGAAGGTTAGTGTTTACAAAAATGATTCTCATTAAAAATTAATCAAAAATTTGAATCAATTCAATAATTGGACTTGAACAACATACAATAATTTGCAATATATTGAATGAAACTTGCGCGCCAAACCATTGTCCCTTCCTTCAACAAACAAATTCCCAGTTTCATTCGTGAAACGTTATCACGGAAAATCAAATCATAGAAACAGACGGAGTGTATTCAATAGACTGTTTCATCACAACATTTTTTTTTTGTGCGCATGCATTAGCATCAGCTATCTTTTTCGTACCGTTTTTTGTAAACAACCATGTTACAGTGCCCGCTTCTCGTGAATCATAAATTGAAATACAGGATTAGGCAAAAGTACCGAAACGGCCGATTCTGTCAGTTATTTACCGAGCGATTTTTTTTTGAAAATTGATATTCCTACATTGTGAGGCAAAACGAATTCAGTGTTAATATTCTGCGCTCAATAGTGTTTCCGGTGTAGCCGGAAATGACCACAACATGGGAATTTCAAATATAACACCCTATATGTTCAATTATTTTTAGACTCAGAGGATAAAACTTCCTTAGAAACAATCAAGAAAAATGCTTTTCCTCCAATGTTGCGTTCATCAAAAAATCAAAATGACAATAATTATCATCACCTAAATCAAATTACTCTCGAATTCATAATCAACGTGACAGGTTGAAAATTATTGTATATGTTGAAGTTTTAATTTTTGCACGAACGAGATAATTTTTTTTATTGAAACTATAGCAAGTGTTGAAAATGAGTTCCATTCACCTCCTGACAATAACCTAATCGATCACTGAAATCTCTAAGAGAATTTTGCAGAAATTGTAGGGGTACTAAATCGATTTCTTCTGTTATGCGACGCCTTAACTCATCTAGATTGGCAGGTCCTCCTCTATAAACTCGGCATTTCAAGTGGCCCTATAAAAAGAAGTCCAGAGCCGATAGATCAGGTGACCGCGGGGGCCACTCGATAGGACCTCTTCTACCGATCCATCTTTCTGAAAAAATTTCATCCAGATGATTTCGAACATCTACCGCAAAGTGTGGGGGAGCTCTATCTTGTTGGAACCATACAATTTCAGATGGGGTTAACGAATTATTTAAATTTCTGGATGATGTAAAAGATACATGAAAAATATCAATGCCGGCAATATGCCAGTTATATGAACGCATAATTCTCAAGACCACAGAATGATAAAACAAACTAGTACGTGCCTTTAGAACATAGAAGTGCATTCCAACGATTAGAATAAATTGAAACGCTGAAAGTGAGATTATTGAAGAATTATTTGATATTCGATAAGGAATAAATAATAAACTGTGTCGAAAAGCACTCTTCTCTGCTCCAGGCTTAAAATCTTGTGGCGTGAGGGGACCAAACAGCAAACAATCAAACTATAATCAACGAAAAGTATAATTGTTGAGAGATCTCGGATCTGTAAAACTTCAGGTTATGCTAAGAACGAACCCCAACATTTTTCTGAAACGATATGATCGAAAGACAGTTTGGAATCGAGATATAAACCAAGGTCCCTCATCCGATTCACCCTAGCAATCACAAGCCCATCAACAGAAAAAGAAGGATCCAGGACATTTATATTTTTTGTGAAAGTTATATGTTTGCATTCTATAATGTTTAATGAAAAATTCCTGGTCGGACAAAAAGAGAAAAGTCTGTCCAGATCTCTCTGAAACAGCACAATATCATCATGTGACCGAATTTCACTATAACCTCTGAGATCGTCGGCATACAAATCATGCCGCGTTCTCAAAAAACAATCCGAAATATCATTTATGTGCAACATATTGTATTCTATTCGATAGATAAGATTCGACCCATTTCAATAGGGACCCCACCACACCAAATTCTTCTAAAATTCGCAGAAAAGTTGCATGATGCACCTTATCAAACGCTTTAGCCATGTCTGTGTAAACAGTATCAACCTGAATCCTTTGTCAAAATTACTACTTATAAAATGAAAGTAAGGAGTCAAATTAGATAAGACTGACCTACCCTTAAAAAATCCATGCTGAGATTGAATTAACTTGGAACTGGTTAAAGGAATAGTTCATCAGTTATTATTCCTTCAAAAATTTTGCCGAAATAATTTTAAATAGAGACAGGTTGGTAATTACTGATTTTATTTTTCCTACCACTTTTGAAAATTGGTACAATCTTTATCGTTATCCACTTATCTGCAAAAACACCAAGACTTGTTGAAAATAATTTGAAGAGGAATGGCTAAGCTAGCAGAACATGACCTGATGAAAATAGGTGGTATGGAGTCCGAACCTGGACCTTTCGTAACAATCAATTCCTCTATTTTAGCTTTTACATCGTTCAGATCAATCGCGTTGAGTGAAATCGATGAAGAAATTCCATATCTTATTCGGTAGAGAACAGGTCTATTCGAATCTTCATAAACACTGGCACACTACTCAGAACAAGCATGAGATATGACAGAAATGTCATTCAACACTTTTTATCCATGACACATAGACATAGGTATTCTCTGACTATCTCTTAACTTTCCGACATAAGACCAATAAAGCTTTGGATTCTTCGGAATCCCAGCTTCTATAGAAGCAATATGGTTTTTATGATCCCTTTCAATCAAAGCTTTACACTATCTGCGCAAAACACGGAAATTTTCATGAATAAAACTGCTTTTGAATTTTTTGAATCTATGCTGAGAGCTAAATTTTTCATTGATATACTTGATAGTATATTTAGAAAACCATGATGGGAATTGATGAAATGGCAATAAAATACTTTAACAAGGATAACAAGAATTTATGCATTATTAAAGGTCAATGTCATAATAAGTCTCAGTCAATTACACTGCTTCAAGCAAGCTGACAGTGAAGTGGTAAAATAACATTCTTGAACTTGTAGGAAAAACAGAATTTCACACATTCAAATGCTTTGGAAGATATGAACTCTAATCTACAATGGTAATTGCCTTCGTCTTTCTGTTTATGGAGCTCCAAAAAAATTACTTTCATAGAAATTACGTGACTTGTCTTTTTCAAAACATACTCGTACTGCAAAAACTGTGCAGTAAGCTTGCCTTCCTCCTTCTGCCGGTTCTCCTCACCAATAGTGTTATCGTGTATATTATCTGGTTCAAGTATGGCTTGGTACTCAAGTGGACCCAGAAAAATTTGATTGAAAGGAAATGAATAATGTTTTGAAACCAATAAACACTACTGCCACCTGCACCAGAAAACCTCTTCAGTACTATCTTTTGCAACTACTTGACAAAGCCAAAGGTGTTCAAATGGTGAATTTTATACTGTCTACTATCTTTTCACCAACGACGAAATAACTGCTGGTAAGGACAATATACGCTAACTCAAGAAGATGATGAAAAAGATGACACTGATTATCCATGAGATGACCTGATATTTCATTAAATTTTACTGAGGTAGACCGTGGGGTAGGCTTACCAGGGAAACCACATTAAATGAAATACAAAAGAACTCAAGCTCATAGTTGGTATAGAAATGGGTGCATATTATGGAGAATACAACTAAACCAAAATTAAGAATCACTCTCAGAAATGATCCAGGTTATCAAAAGAAAATTTTTGTGTACAATTGCATGATCTTCAATTTTTGTCGGAAATATTTGTATCACAAAACAAACTATTTTGTTGAAGAATTCAAAAACTCATTTTTGCTTTTTTTAACCTTGAATAACAATTTTTTCATAATTCATTGAAATCGTGCCGTAAAAATTTTTAGCTTGTTGGGAGTTTATGCTAAAATCAATATCTAAATTGACCGGACAATTCAGAAAAGAAAATTGCACACACATTTCTCCAATATTCATTTAACACCCTGTAATCCCACCATTCAGCGTAATGAATTCCTTGAATTATTTCAAACGCTCCTCCGCTTCACTCTTATAGAACATGGTATCTAAAGTGTAACTTCTTTCGACTTCCATAAGAGCCGAGTTCTTGTATAAATCATTAACGACTTACCTGAAAGTTCCATTTCCGAGGATTACTCGCTACCCAGATTTAAGGTTTTTAGATAAGCCTTTATGTAATTCACAATACTGGCAGTGAAACGAACTTGCTAATTTGTGGCTAATTAGATAAAGCGGATGCTTCCCACAAAAGATAATTTGGAATTATTTGTGAATCTTCTTCCTGCTTTCAAGGTAATTCAATTGTAACCTCATCAGCATTAAGGAGTTTCTACGTCTTTGTTGGAGAGCAGTGGATCTGAGAAGAATGTTTTTGCAGGAATTCAGCTATCGATTCTAGCATCACAACTAGTGATTCAAACAATTTATTGTACTTTAGGATAAGATTCATCAGCTTTTCTACAGTTTTTCGCCTCTCTGTTTTCTATTTTTTCCATAAAAGGATTCAAGATGAGTTTTTATCCAAGTTATTATGTTTATATACAGGGGATGTTACATAATACACTCGGAGGCAAAATTAGCGGAACACTCGAAAATTTAACCAAATTCGAAGTTCGATATTTTTCCTAATTCTCAACCGATTTAGATGATTTGTTCGACAAGTTATAGATTAACTCTTCGACTTTGTAGAAATTATAAGAGAAAACAAAAAATTTGAAAAATTTTATACGGGGCAAAACTAAAAGTGTTTTTTTTGTAAAAAATTCGTAACACCCTGTGGAATTTCGTGGTCCGAGTTGAAACGTGCAATATCATGGTCTGTCAAGACCCATCTTCCTACAGTAACGACCTTCTTGTTTCATGCGTTCATCTCTATTTTTGCAAAATATATTTAATTTCAAGTGGAAAATCACCATTTTGGAGAAATTCCATTGAATCAAATTTGGTGAAAATTAGGAATTCATAGGAGATAACAGTCGGTAGGTATTAAAATACACAACCGAATTCTGGAACCATTGATAAAACTTTTCATTTACATATGTGCACACCTTTTTTATCAAATATGAAATACAACACACTTTTTTGTATATGTCCACATTTGCACTTGTTTAAAGAATGAGAGTTTTCCATTCTTTGATTTGATACAAATTCGATCGGTTGCGGTGTTTTGTGATTCTTTTACTGTTTACGATTCGAAACGGTATTTTTCATACAGAATGAGAGATTTACTATCAACCTCAGTAGCAAGGGCAGTTACATTGATCGAGGAAGGGCGCACCTACCGCTCAGTCGGTACCATGTTGGGTATCTCGACGTCGGTTATCCATCGAATCTACCGACGTTACTGGGAAACTGGATTGTACGTGAGGAGGCAAGGACAAGGAAGAAATCGGGCAATCCGCGCTATACATGACCGTTTCATCGTCAATCAAACCATAAGAAATCCTCGTCTTACTGCTGTTCAGGCACGTAACCTTCCACAAGCAGTGGATAACATTAACGTCAATGTGAGGACAGTCAAAAGACGATTAAATGAAGTTGGTCTGAGATCATACGCGCAAGCAAGAGCACCAAGACTCGATAGAGCCCATCGGGTAGCAAGATTGGCGTTTGCTAGGGAGCATGTAGCATGGACAATCAATCAGTGAAGACGAGTTTTATTTAGTGATGAGAGCCGATATTGTGTGAATTTCGTGGATGGTAGAGATAGAATATGGAGACATCGAGGGAACGGTACAATCAAGCGAACTTCGCAGGAACTGAGCAATACGGTGGAGGGTCAGTTATGATATGGGGTGGCATATGCTTCGGAGTACGAACAGAACTGGAGATTATTGGCAATGGATCACTTAATGCCCATCGGTATATAACAGAAATCTTGGAGCCCCATGTTGTGCCTTTCGCTCCTTACATAGGGGAAAATTTCCTTTTTATGCACGCTAACGCGCGCCCTCATACTGCGCGCATAGTGATAGAATATCTCAATGAAGTTGGGATCACACGAATGGACTGGCCGTCGCGGTCACCGGATTTAAACCCGATTGAACACGTTTGGGACATTCTTGGAAGAAGGGTTCGACAACGGAATCCAGGCAACGTTGAAGAGCTGACATTGGCTTTGGTGGAAGAGTGGGACAACATACCTCAACAGATGATAGACAACATCATTGGGAGTATGCTAAATCGTATGCGCGCTGTAATAAGAGCTCGGGGGTCCTACTCGCTACTAAAATCAAACTTTTTTTTGTGGGTCATCATGAACATTTTTCTCAACATGTTCATTTCATTGCACGAGTGTATCGCCAGGATACACACCTGCTCTCAATTTTGGACAGGAATGATAATTATTATAGAGTGTCACACAAAAAAATTCAAAAATAAATGTGCAAAATCAACGATTTTTCCAGTGTACTTCGAGTTCTCCCGGAGCGTGAAATTGGCCAGTGAATTTCAAAATTTTCATTTCGTTAGATTTCCGCTTCTCTAAATTTGATTTTATTTTTGGCTAACCTCCGATGTTATGCACCTACGCAAGATCAAAAATACATTCTTGAAATTTTTCGCTTCAAATTGGATATCTCTTGTAAAAATAGAGATAAATGCATAAATTAAGAAGGGCGTTACTGTAGGAAGATGTTTCTTGACAGACCATGATATTGTACGTTTCAACTTGGACCACGAAATTCCACAGGGTGTTACGAATTTTGACAAAAAACGCACTTTTAGTTTTGCCCCGTATAAAATTTTTCAAGTTTTTTGTTTTCTCTATAATTTCTACAAAGCAGAAGAGTTGATCTATAACTTGCCGAAAAAATCATCTAAATCGGTTGAGAACTAGGAAAATATCGGACTTCGAATTTGGTTAAATTTTCGAGTGTTCCGCTAATTTTGCCTCTGAGTGTAGTATGTCACAACTTAAGGGGCATAATCTACGTGCAATTCTAAGAGAAAAAGTTCATTTAAACATAGGTCCTTCGGAAATTTCAACACTTTGTGGTGTTGAAATTTCCGGGAAAAATTCAGCCAAAATTTGGAATGCAAGCTATTTTTTACAGCCTCCATCATTACACGTCCTAGATTTTAACTGAAATTCACAAGGTGTTTTCTTTTCCGAGGCAATGTCTCCTTTTGTACTTTCAAACTTTTTGCAGTACGCCCCTGATCAGCGTACAATCAATTTTCGTCATCTTCGTTCAATTAAGAAACTTTTTGAGACGTGAAATTTTTTCGTATCTCCAACCGCATTTGAGTGAAAAATTATTGAATTTGAATGATTTGAATTTTATATTATTCGCTAAATAAAAAAATAATAGAAATACTCGATAGGTATGCCAAAAATTTGCTTTTATGTTGATAGCTCGTCTTCTGAGATTCAACTTATACTTATTCAATATCAAACTAAAAAATGAGAACAATTAAAAACTATATACATTGCTGGAAGTGTCCCCCACCTGCAAGAATACAGGCCTCTGTCCTTCTTCGCATATTATTACGCACTCTTTGAAATATTCCTGAGCTATTTCTTATCGTGTCACAGGAGGTTAGTTTTTAGAGATATTCCCATAAGAAAAAGTATAAACTATTTAAGTCTGGGGACCTAGGAGGCCATGGATCTGGCCCACCCCGACCTATCCATCGGGTGTTGAATATATTATTCAAGAATTCCCTAGCTTCTCCACTGAAATGTGCTGGTGCCCTGTCATGCATGAACCACATTATGTTTCTCACCAAAAGTGGCACATCCTCGAGCAATGAAGGTAACTCCTCCTCAAGAAATTGCCGATAAGTGGGACCATTTAGTCTGTTAAGCAAAAAAATGACTCAATCAAATAATTTCGAATTATTTCGACCCAGACATTCAGTGAGAATTGTTCTTGATGATGAGATTCTTCAATCGAATGGGGTTTTCCTCAGCCCAATAATAATTATTGTGAAAATTTGTGATAGCAGTTCTCGAAAAGTTGGCGTCGTCTGTGAACATTATTTCACTATCGAAATGAGCATTTTCTCTAATTTTATCTAAGAACCATCAGCTGAAATTCAGTCTTGAAGGAAAATCTCGAGCAAGTAGAGTTTGGACGCGTTGAATCTGAAACGGGGAAAATAAAAAGCCGTGGAGAATCTTCAAAACTAGAACATGTGAAATATTCAACTGACTTCAACGTTACAAAAATTCTCACGTAACTGAACAATTAAAACACTGAACTAAACGATTAACTTGTATAACTAATTTATATAACACAATCGATACTGCTTAATTTATTTCCAACACCTTGTGCACTCATTCGCGCTCTTTATTCAAACTGAATTCGCCGCGCTTCGCGAAGTCTCTTCTTATATACAAGCACGAAGGTTCGAGATCCTTTGCGTAATTTCGGCGCGCGTGAACGTTTAGATCTATCTCGAGTTCTCTCGAAAGTGTATAGCAATTCGTCATTCCGCCAAGCAGTGACAGGGTCGGCTTCAGGGATGATTGGATATCGTTACAGTATAAAAAATGTTCAAAACCCAAATTGTAGAGACTTGTTGGTTCAATAACTTCTGAAATGAACGCAAAGGCTAGTTAACACAAAAAACAAGATATTCACGAAATACTGATTTTTTTGGCCTCTAACGTTCAAAATTCAAAAACAAAAGTTTGTACAAGTTTTCAGCTCATTACCTCTCATTTCGAGGTGAAATCTTAACTTGACTGGACAATAAGGAAAAGAAATCATTTGTGAGGTAACATTTTCAAATTCCCAGCAGTATTACTGCGCGTAAAATAACTCAATTATTTGTAAAAACATTAGCTAACTATCAATGAGAGGAGACTTAAGAAGAATAGGTTGGATCAGCTTTGACGCGGTTAATATGTAGATGAACGTCCACCAAGAATCAAGGATAATACTACGTTTGCGAGAGGATTTGAATCCGTTTTGAAATCGGATTAAGATGGATCCACCTCATGAAAACACCAGATTTGTGGTAATCAGGTCGATTCAGCATATTTTGGGATCAAATCCTTTTGAGTTCTGATCTTAATTGTGATTTAGGTAGTAACAATTAGGTAGTAACAATGTATTGGGGTTGTTTTTGCTTTTTTGAATAATTTCAAAGCTTAGACTTTCAGAAATATGCTCTTGTAAGGATTTTTCAAAATTCGAATTATTTTGGGAGATACAGCGGATTTTGTGACGCGGTACTTAAGCCGGCCGAAGATTAATCACTCTGAACTATGAGCTTCTGCTGCTTCAAAAGCTGGCGGAACAGCTCGTTTAGAAGAAAGAACTTCACAAAATCTTGATTTTGAGAAAAAAGAAGGTCCAATCTATGGATGTGGGATCGCCGATTTATCTTAAGAGAATATTGAATATTATTATCTGAGTTATTCTACTGGAAATCTTTCTCAAACTTCGAACGCGTTTTTCTCAAAACTCCTGTTGTTGAGGTGTTTGACACGATATCTCAAGTTCTATTTGATTGATTCCTTAGAAATTTTGTTAGAATCTTCTTTATGCATCTCTTCATGACTTGGACCTTGAATTTTGAAAAATTTCGATTTGAAGTATTTTTAAAAATTTCGTGAAGGTCGAAAAACTAGGGTAAAACTTTTTTTTCAAGTGGACGCCATTTTGTGAATTTTTTTCTCGGCCAGGGTCCAAAATATAGCGACATTTTTACTTATCAAGAATTTTTCTGTTTTTTCGATTGAAATCACTACAAGGGTTGGAATCATGTCAACCAGGAAGCACCGTTCGACTGGCAACCCCCACTTCACCAGTCTGTCACTGGATGAATTTTTGACTTTTTTTTTTTTATATAGTTTAAAAATCAATTAATATTGTATAAAAAATGGACACTAAAAATGATTAAAATTTTTATCCTAGTTTGAAAATTATCCAAAAAGTAGGTCTCTAGACCAAAATACCCCTTAAGATTAGGCCTCTAGCTTCAAGAAAATCGTGCTATTCATTTTTATATTTCAGGTTAAATTATCCTATATAATTTGAATGAAAACAAAATATCACAAGAATTAATTCGAACAAATTCCCGACATTTTGGAAGAACTTTGATCTATTAGTAATGCATGATATCTTTAAAAAGAACATAGAATATTAAGTATACTAGACGGCAAACCATATAAAAATCAAGATATTATGAAGAAAATTAAGAAATGTGAACCTTTGGCTTAACAAAGAGTGTTGACCAAAATTGAAATAAATGGAAGGCATTTAAAATCCTCCTATAACCACACAAAAAAAATAACACTTAAAGAGGTGCTGAAAGAAATACATGTGAATATTTGGAAAATCTAGACGAAATATTAGGAAATAGGCTTTCCATCAATTTCAAAAAGCGCTCAGTAAAGTTTAAAGTATCTCAAATATAAACAAAGGCAAATCATATTTTAATACAATCAGAGTATGTAAGATTCCCTTAGTTATTCGTTTCTCCAATTATCCACAATTTTTGACATAATTTTTCAACAATATCGACATCAAAAATATAGATATAGTAGTATAGAAACGAAGCACTAAAAAAGGCCTCACTCATTTTTTTGTGGATTTTAATACAAAACTCGCGTTCGATTCGGAAAGACCACAGAAAAGAGTAATCCTCTGAGCCCTCTACCCGCTGAAATTTTCATGGATATTATTGAAAAAACTATCCAAGAACATCCTTTATTCAAACACTTCATTTATTGGTTTAGATATGTCGACGATATCATTTGTTGTTTCACTGGCACAAACAGTCAATTAGTCATTCAAAACATTCATAAACAAAATTCACGATAATAATAAATTCACGTTAGAGATAGAAACAGAAAACTCCATCAACTTTCTGGATTGAACTATTACTAAAATTAATGGCAAACATGATTTTTCTATTTTTATAAGCCATCGCATACAGATATTACTATTCACAGCTCATCTACACATCCTTATCCACATAAATTAGCAGCTTACAATAGTATGATACATAAACTCATTAATATCCCAATGTCACAAAATAATTTCATAAAGGAGCTAAATATAATTAAACAAGTAGCAGTCAATAACGGTTACAGTCCAACTATGATTGTGAACATGATTTCACGCAAAAAATTTCAAAAAGCAATCCAAGAAATATTTCCAAGTATAAAAGTTCTAACACAAAATTCAACAGGTTAACTTATATTGGTAATCCTAGTCTAAAATTAAAATCATTCCTCTCGCATTATAATTTCAATATAGCATTCCGAACTGATAATTCTTTAGGCCGACATATCAAAAACTGCAAATCTAAAATTGTTAAAATTAATAAATCAGGTGTTTATAAAATGTCTTGCGGGGATTGTAATAAAATTTATATTGGTAGAACTTTCAGAAATTTCAAAGTTAGATTATCCGAGCACAAACGTAGTTTTAATTATCCTTAATCAGATTCCCATCATTCTAATCACTTACTCGAAGAAAACCATAACTTTAATGATAATTTCAAAATTTTACACATTGAAAATAACAGACAAAAACTCAATCTATTGGAAATTTTAGAGATCAACAAAGAAAAGAATTCAGGTAGGTTACTTAATAGTCAATTAGATCTAAATCCTTCTCCTTTACTCAATCTTTTCAAATCATAAAGTAAACAACTCCGATGTAGTTTCCAACATACCTCTTGTACCTATTGTAATATTAAGTAGGAAATAAGACTAATATATAAGGAATAACTCTGTTCATTAATTTGTATCTATCTCATGAAGCCACAATGTGGTGAAACCGGTCATAGTTTTGTTAATATATTGAAAATCTAAATTCTTTAGTTTTATTTCATTGAAAATATTAATCGTTATCTGAAAATTATTGAATGAGATCAAATATTAACTAATGCATTATTGAATGCATGACCTCGAATTGAATACATTACTCACTGAATTTGAAATTCAGTAATTATTGTGATCAATAATTTTTTGTCATGAATAATAAATCTCTTGGACATAAAATTATTAGAATCAATATACACATATGAATATTTATCGAATTAATTAAAGCACAAACCTCAATTTATATAAACTTCGAACTTCAGCTAATAATTCTATTATTGATAAATTTAATAATAATAATTCTAGAAATTTTTACACATTCTTCAATGATAAAATCACTTTGATTAACAAAGATTATAATATCTCCTAAGAGCACAGGTACGGTTTTATGGAGCGTCTAACTGTAAACTATTATACATGAGTGAAAGAAGCGAAAGATCTATGGCTTTACTCCACTTGGAGCGAATTACGTTACATCAATGCTACCAACATCATTTAAACCTCCAACTATAAAAATACTCATCACAGAAATAACCATAGTTCAACTACATATGGTAGCGCCACCTCGAAATTCGTGCACACCCTGAAAATCATTTTTATGAAAATTTTGCCCAAAACTCTAGGGGACGACCAGATACCATTAACCTCGAGCACCAGTTACATCGAGGACATTTTTCGTCGTGAAATTCCTTGAAAATTGCTGAGTTGACGGGCGTTAGTAATTTCTATCGAAATTCTGCAGAAAACACCAGGAGATGACCCAGATACTAGTTAGGGAGACACTTTTCTTTACGCTCAGCGACCTTGAAAATCCCCGAGATTATGAGCTTTACTAATTTTTATGAAAATTTGGTTCAAAGCTCCAGGGGATGACCAAGATAGCAGTCACCCTGGGTACCAGGTACATCGGGGACACTTGTTGTCGTGAGATTCCTGCTCAGAGACCTCTAAAACCCTCGAGATGATGAGTTTTGATCATTTTTGTAAGAAATCTTCCCCAAACACCGGAAAATGACCCAGATTTCAGTCCCTCTCGGTACTAGGTGCTCAGGAGGTCATTCTCTACCTTATATTCGATACCCCCGAATAACGAAATTGAACTCGATTCCTTCCTAATTCACCAAGTTTCAAAGTTTTCATGATAATATTGTTCGAGATGCAGCAGAAAATTGCATTTTCCTCATGCAGAAATGCAAAAATTGATCACAAATATTCTGAGGTCTTTAGGAATGAAACACGAGTTTCCGCATCAAAATTCACAGAAATCAACAGTCCATTGCTACGTTTCCTCGACTAATAGAAAACTCTGAATGACCACAGAAATATTCATTTGATATATCCCGAATACATTGTAAGATATTTGTGTCAATATGACTTGACAGTTCTGGATTGAATTATTTTCTGGTTGATTCTGTAATTATAGATTTCTGTTTCTGTAAATGTGATGTCATGCATTTCATTGGAAACCCAGATATCCTTTTGATTTATGGCAAGTACCGGTTAAAATCATGGACAGAGGCACAGATCTATACGGGACGTTCTCGTAGCAGATATCTTCTTTGTCACAATTACTTTTTAAGGCTTGAAAGGTACTTCAGAAGATCATTAGTTTTGTCAGAAGGACACTTGATCATAAAATGAGAAGCACAAATTAACGTTCTAGTAATAGTTTTGATCAACTTGATCAGATCCGCAATAAGACTGGTAAACCGCGGGAAAGAGACAGACGTACTAAAGAAATATAAATGCAAATCCTTCAAGTATCAGGTATACCCAAACACAATGAGTCTGAACTATTGTAATTGATTCTTTGAGAATTCCAGATACATACATTTAGATTTGTTCAATCATAAGAGAAAATCCACCCCACTAGACGCTCAAACCTCAGACTCTAGATAGAAGGGGTTTATTTGGAGATATTTGGGTTCAATATCTATATGTGAGTGTTAAGTAGGAGAGTCATAAGTCGAATAATTTTGGATGAACTTTGAATTTTTAAGAGAAGGATATCATCGGTACAACTATTTCTGATGGAAAAAGATAGGTGGCATTTTTGAAGACAAACAGTAGAAAATTTCTAGAAAAAATCTAAGATCATAATAATGGAAAATTTTTTCAGATAAGATGGAGTGGCATCATACAACAATACAGCTGTAGTAGACGAATCAGAGATATTGGCAGAAATGAATAGACAATATTTCCATTTCATAACAGGTTAACGGATCTCACATGTCACACCTCATTAGAATCAATAAATGAAAGTTTACAACGACAAGAATGGAATAACGTAAGAATAGAACAATAATATCCTCAGAAATATTATTTTAACTCGAATGTAAAGAAATACGTTGCTTGTATGCCGGGCGTCTACCTTGGTAGAGAGCGAGCGGAGCTGCATGTTTAAGGTTATAATGGTATATACCAGTATTGTCCTTCAGTGAGCTACACTCAACCGAATAGTCCCGTGTGTTAATCGTTGCTGTTGCCTTTTTGCTACATTTGCTTGCAGTTGGCCCCCTGCAAATTGAACACATCTCACGGTAATGCGATTGAACAATATGCGACAGTTCATGCTGAACTGCGATTAGTAGAATTCGCTGCTCATGAGTTATACGTGTGCTGAGCATGGCATGGTTTCATTTTACGCGTCAGGCCTAGTACACGTTTCCTTTTATCTTGATTGAATTTGTCATAATATCGTATTGTTTACTCAACATAAGACGAACTAGTCATTAAATAAACGTAAGTACGTTACCCGATACAAATTCTACTATTTTCTTTCTTTTTACTAATACAAAACAGTTATATAATATTTTGCTAACAGTACCAGGTGGATCGAGAAGGTCGTAGACTGATATATAGATGGCGTTACTATGGTCAAACCAATATGATTTTCAATTATTTTTAACCTTAACTAGACACGGGTTTCCGTCCGACCTTTGGTTCGCGAGATATATCATTGAAAGTGGATCAACTTTTGTGATTGTTCGACATGGACAAAAAGAATTCTGTGTGTTGATTAAAGATTTCTTTTTAATGCAAGAAAAATTGAGTTGAAGCCAAAGCATTCCTTGATAAATATTATTCGGATTCTGATCCATGAAAAGCAACGGTGGAAAAGCGGTTTGCGAAGTTTTAATGAGGTGATATCAGCATTCAGGACGATGCATGCAATGGACGTCCCAAAGAGGTTTTCGTCGATGAAAACATCGAAAAAGTACATAAAATTGATATGAATAATAGAAAAATTAAATTGATTGGAATAGCTGAGACCCCTAAGATATCCTCCCAATCAAAAACAATAACGAGTCAATGATTCTGAGCACTGTTAAGAGATAATTAACCGTAATAATGCCGAGTTTTTCAGTCGATACATCACAATGGACGAAACATGGATTCATTACAACACTCCAGAAATTAATCGACAGTCAGGCGATTGGACTGAATGAGTGATCTGTACCCAAACAAAAACGCAGCAGTCAGCTGGCAAAGTTCATCAGCTTTCTGGGCTACGCAGGGCAGTATATTCATTGATAACTTTAAAAAGAGCCAGACGATAAACAACGACCACTACAATGGGTTATTGAATCAATTGAAGGGCCATTACAGAAACGGCACCATTCGAAAAAAAGAAATTGCTGTTTCAAAGAACAATACACCTTGCCACAAATCGATCAAAAGAAAGGCAAAATTGTACGAATTGGGCTTCGAATTACTTCCCCATCCACCTAATTCAGCAGATCTTGCCCCAATGACTTTTGTATGTTTCCAGATTAGAGAAAAAAATTCAAGACAGGTAATCATCGGAACTGAAGCCTATTTTGAAGTTAAAGAGAAATATTAATATATAAAGGGCATCGAAAAATTATTGATCACTACAATTTCTGTATCTCTCTTGAAAAAGACTATATTCAATAAAAAATTGAATTTTTCAAAAGTATGTGTTTTACTATGTTAGCCTACACACTTTTCAGTCCACCTGGTATATAAAAATTCCTCTGTGTGTTTTTTTAACCATGTTCTGGATTTCAATACGGCTTTCGAAATTTCTTTAGATGGTTTATATGTATAATATAAGCTTTTCGAGAGCCTTCAATGAAATTATTTTGCATTTCAAATATCTGTTCCATAATTTTTTAGTTCTGTATTCGTTAATTCAATATGACAGATGGTAACACTTAAGTTGGGGCCCATAATATTTTTGCATCTGCAGACAAAGAAAATAGCCAATCCCAATCAGTTTGAGTCGAAGATAAAGGATATTGTGTCAATGAGTTTGATCATTGAAAATATATCAAGGACATAAGTGATTATGTCTTCAAGTTGGCTAGAACCAATGAGGCAGAAGTTTATCTTTTAAACTATTCATTTATTCGAAAAAAGATAGTGATACATCTCGAGAAAAATAACCATTTTGCATAATGTCAAATTTCGATGTGCGTCAAAAACATGATCGGGAAAAAACAGTTTGCAAGATGAATAATCATTTAAAAGAGGTCAAGCCTCCTTTAATCCCACTAAAGTGTAAGCTCAGGATATATTTAAATTCTTTTGAAAAAGAGAGGATTTACAAAAATTCGAATAGTTGTATTTACAATTAATGCTTTCATCTATAATTTTGGTGTGTGTCAGAAAAACACAAGTGTGAGCTCAGGAAAATGTAACAGGGGAACCATACTATCTTGGGTATGATTCAATAAACAAGTGAAAAAACTTGAGGGAAAAACTCGTTTCCCTGTCGCTATTGCACTAGCAATAGCTTGTCTATTAACGTTGTGTTAGTTTCGTGTGTACATAAAGAGTACCAAAGATTTTTCTGCTTAGTAGCTTCAATTCTCATTTTGCACTCCATGATTTCCAGACGAAGACAAGGGTGAAAGGGGGTTTGGGACAGGAATCTGTAACAATGGAAAAGAAAAACAGTAGAAAAATATTACAACAATCATACCTGACTCTTATATGTCTAAACACACTTAAATTTAAGAAAAGATTTTACATAGCAAGCAAGGCCATAAAAAGGACTAAGGAGATGATCAAAAAGTACAAAACCTGCGATATTTCCTCTTTCGCGGAGATGTTCTTCCGTCGCAGAGTTAGTCTCCTGAAATATAATCACTTCCTTGTTCTTGCTTGCCAATTTTGAAGTATAATCGCAAAATCCCTCCAATATTCAAACTCAACAAAACAATCCCCTCTCTGTTTAACCGAGAGAGCCCCGATGGCTTCGGTCTTCTAAGTAATGCCGATTATGATCTATAGATGTTCTAGAATCATTATGAACCCAATAATTTGGGTTGACATCTCCCATTTGTTATTTCATTGTGGTTCTTGCTTAATTTAAAGAAAAATTTGAGAAAAAATTTTGACAGTCGTCTTAAAAATATGACAACTGTCATATAATAATAATAATGGGGAGAAATGGGTGTATCACACGTCATTTTTACATGATTCAAGAGAACAACGAGGAAAATTCCTTTTTAGCTCGTTAATGATATATCAGTAACAGTTTGTCTGGAAGTGTGTGGAGATAGAATTGTTTTAACCATAACTTCGATTGGTGGATGTGAGTTGGCCGGGCAGAAATCAGAAAAATTAAAAGAGGAGTAGCTGAAGCACATCGAAATTCGGACTATCTACAGAATACCACTTGAAAAATATCAGAACATCCATTACTAACACTTAAACGGTTGAAGGTACATCAAATCTTTCTTCTGAATCAAAACCAATAAATAAACACTTCGACCGAATGTTAACGAGGGAGGGAGAATTCTGCAGGTTATTTATTATTTCATTTACATTAGTACTTTGTTCGAATTTGCTTGTCAAATGGATGAGCTATGATGATATTCCATAGGTTATGTTTAATTTTGTTTTCCTTTGAGGTAACTAAATTTAATTTCTATTGTAGCTTCTACAAGATTACGAATAAGTGACACTTATCTTAATTTGTACACAAGTTAATTCTCACAAAATTTCTTTGAAAACTGGAGCAATAAGTGCTGAAAATTTGTTTTAATTGAGGAATTGTATAGCATAACATTATTTGGACATGTCTTAGATATTTCCGATAGTCTCAATAATTTTTTTTTTCATGAGCAATTTTAGGCCTCATCGCCTGATACGTCAAAATCGATTAAAAGTTACACAGTTACCGTATTCATAGATAAAGCCTTATCAAAACACAATAATAGTTCAATGTCGGTAATTATATACAATTTACCTATTTATAAAAAGGCTTCGTTCATTAGTAACATTGTAAATTGTTTGTAAAGTAGACTAGAATTTAGGAATACATTTGTTCTATAATTTTCTCGAACTGGATAGGAGTTTTTTCGTATTTCACGACAAAAATTATTATACGAAAAATTGATAGCAGACCTTAGAGACGTCATTCCATGAAAATTTCAATGAATTCTGTAGATCTTTTCCTTTCAATTCAGCCATTTCCATCACCAAAACTGAAGGAAGAACTTAGAGAGCTTCAACAAAATACGTTGAAGCTATCTCTAAAAGTAATAGAAAATTCGACTTAAAATGCTCGAAGAATATATAATTTTATGAATATATCGAAATTTAATGAATTCATTCGGAATCGCCACAATTTGTTTTTCGTTGATATGCCTACAAGAAACCTTAGTGAACAAATATTGAAAAATAGACCAAATATGTCACTCCTGGCGTGAGTCTTGATCCAAAGGTTTTGAATAATGTCCGATTTTTTGTCATTTCTTATATTTGCTTCGAGTTTCTATTGATCAAATGATTTCCGGTACCATATATATATTTCCATAAAATTGTATAATTGAAGTTTGTCGGAATTTATTGGCTCTCACCTTTATAAATTTTTATTTCATGAGAAATAAACAAATTAACAAAAACATAACCAAATATATAATTTCTGAATTTTGGTACTTCACAAGATTTTACTTTTGATAATTCCATTTCAAGATAAACTTGCCTAGACGACAATGAACAAAAAAAGTATCAACCAATTATTTTAGTGCACTTAAAATTGCAGTAATAATACCGCTATATAAAGAGGTGATGGAACGCAATAACTAAAGACCGATCTGATTGTTATCTAACTTGTCTAAAATTGTAGAAAATGTCTTAAAAGAGAAATTATCATTTTATAAATAGAAACAACATATTATTCCGCTCACAATATGGATTTAGGAAAAAAAGATCAACGCAAGATGCTATCGCGAAACTTACAGAAAAGGTTTATAATGACTTTGATGATAATAATGCATCATGATGTATTCTAGTTGACCTAGCTAAGGCCTTTGAAACAGTGGAGCACGTTATTTTATTGGATATTTTGAGACTTATTGGTTTTGATGGTATTGAGTTGGAGTTGATGAAGAGCTGCCTTAAAAACAGGAAACAAATAGTCAAACTAAATGATTAGTTCAGTGAGCTAAGCACTGTGGAGTATGGTGTGCCACAGGGTACTGTCTTGGGCCCTTTTAGTTCTCATTTTATCTGAATGGACTGCTGTTCATGCAGAATAGAGGCGATATTATTAGTTATGCCGAAGGGACACTTATTTTCTATTCAGCCAACAACTGGAAAGAATTGAAATTATTTGTGAAATAAGATTTTTACATGTAAACTGGATAGCAGAATACTTATTCACCATAAAACTTCAAAAAACTAAGTGCATTCCTTTTTGTATAGATTGGCGATCATTCTATTAATGACGAAGCATCTACACTTGAGGTCCCTTGTACATATGAATGCGAGTACCTGGGAGTGATAATTGATACGCATTTGACTTGGGATGCATATATTCGTAAGTTGATTGTAAGACTCAGGGGACTAGTATATAGATTCAAGTATCTTTCAAAAATAATGGATATATAATGCCTAAAAATTATTTTTCGGGTGCTGTTGAGTCGCAACTTCGTTACGGAATTATTTCCTGGGGTGGTGATTATACTAATGTTTTAAATAAGTTGAATATACAGCAGAAGTGGATACTAAGAATTATGTATAAAAAAGACATCACTTTTCTATCTAAGTTACTGTATGAGATTTCAGGTATATGGGACACTAGGCAGTTGTTTTGCTCATCCATTTTAAATCATTTAAGAAATTTTTCCTGTGTGCCCGCCATTATGTTTTCACTTTTCAACTGAATTCACCAGAGCACATATGTGTATATATGTATATCTAAGTGTAAGACAAAGTAGAAATTACTGCTGGCCTGTACGCGTGTATGTATGTTTGGGTATTATTTTGTGAATTTAATTAGGTATAGAATTTAAATGGTTTTAGATGAGACTCTCCACAAGTATTACCTTTGTGAGTCTGAGATTTTTGTAGTGTGCAGTACAAAATTTATTATAATATAGACCAAAACAATGTAAAGAAACAAAAATAATGTTAATATGTTGGTAATTATATGTAATAAAGATATTATTATTAGAATTATTTTTATAGTATGACATTTCTTTAGCTATTATGATTGAAAGATCTTTGTTACTTAAGACAGGCAGTAAACTTGAATTGTATTTCCAGTGCATATTCTTAACATTCTCGTTTCCGACTTTTGATGAGAAGGTATCTTAATAGAAAGTATCCTATAAAGATAAGCTGAGAAACTGTAGCGCCTTCTCAGTGAATAGTCGATTAACGTTTTCCTCCAATTTTCGATGTTGTATATACTGGGTGATTCACCAGTGGCGCGGTGCACTGTAGCTCCTACACTCTTGAAGATTTAATTTATGTTCGAACGTCATTGTATTTGGAAAGTAAAAATTTACTACAACAATTTATTTTGAATTAAACAGGGTGACCCAATTTTCTATAAAAAAATTTTTTGTGGTTTTTTTCAGATTGGAAGACTACTTTTTTGTTGAAGATTTAAGACCGTCCTAAACTCTGATAAATGTTTATTTGGTGAGTAGTTTCGTCACAATATTTGTTTTCCTTAAAAATTCATGAAACTAGGCTTTCACATCATCGCATGCTCCTTCGGCCAGAGAAGATTGTATTCAGATAGTAAGAATCTACTTCAGCAATTTATTTTGTAGTAAACATAGTGCCCCAATTTTCTATAAAAGAATCCTGGGTGGTTTTTTCAGATTGGAAGACCACTTTTTTGTTCAAGTTTCAAGAGCGGCCTAAACTCTGCTATAATGTCTTTAAGTAATAAGTTTTTTTGGTGAGTAGTTCTATAACAATAATTTTTTTCCGTAAAAATTCATGAAAATAGGTTTTCATATCATCGCATACTCCTTCGGCCAGAGAGGATGAATACTTTTTTCCTTTCGTTTTATTATTGCCCAAGGATAGCTTTATTGATGAATTGAAATAGATTATCTTCATTTAATACAAGAAATACTCAAAAAATTATTGTATATTGTATTTTTAAAATATCATTTCAATCACAAATTGTTAACTAAAAACAACACACTTTGTTACTATCCTCGATTCACCCATCTCTTTAGGTTCACGAAACAATAAAATATCACAGTATTCATTATGTACTTGATTATATTATACTGGGTGATTCACCATTGGCGCGGTGCTCTGTAGCTCGTACACTCTTGAAGATTTCATTTATGTTCGAACGGTATTGTATTTAGAAAGTAAGAATCCACTTCAGCAATTTATTTTGAAGTAAACAGGGTGTCCCAATTTTCTATAAAAAATCTTGGAAGGTTTTTCAGATTGGAAGACCACTTTTTGTTGAAGATTCAAGAGCGTCCTAAACTCTGCTATAATGTTTTTAAGTAATAAGTTTTTGGTGAGTAGTTTCATCACAATATTTGTTTTCGTGAAAATTCATGAAAATAGGCTCTCATATCATCGCATGCTCCTTCGGCCAGAGAGGATGAATACTTTTTTCCTTTCGTTTTATTATTGCCCAAGGAGAGCTTTATTGATGAATTGAAATAGATTATCCTCATTTTATACAGGAGTGACTCAAAAATTATTGAATATTGTAATTTTAAACATCTATCTTGATTTTTTCAAATGTATCCTGTATTTTATTATTCATGTCAAATAAAATATTGTGCCATATTTTTGCAGAAGTAACCTTATCTTTATCTTCAACCATTTTCGAAATAAAAAATTTTCGAAATAAACTAAAATAATAAGATCAGAGGTTGCGAAAGAAGTTTATTAGTACATATCATTATACTTGATCAGCGAAAGTTAGATATTTTACGGTAGTCGTGTATGAAATACGTTATGGATTAGTTTTTGGTGAGATGATCAACAAGATGGTGAACTATTTTAATAAGTGTTCGAAATGTTGCCCGTTTCTTTGAAGACACAACTCAATCTTTCTGAGGAAAGACCTAGTTGGCCATCTAACAGGACCACCACGTCCAAACGATTTGTTTGGAAATACATGATTCAAAAGCTCCCTAACCTGATGTGAGTAATGTGCCGGTGCTCCATCCTATTGAAACCACAAATTTTATGTTATATGTTCTGGTACATCGTCAAGTAACATTGGTACATGGTTTAGCAGAAAATCCAAATACATTTCACTATTGCGGTGACCGTCGAAAAAATGCGGCCCAATTAGATATCCATATACTAAAGCGGCCCATACATTCAAGGACCAACGATGCTGGTAATTTATTTGTCTCGTGAGGTGTGGATTTTCCGTGGCCTAGTAATGATAGTTGTGCCTGTTAACAAGCCCATTCTTGTGGAAAGTTGCCTCGTCCGAAAAAATAACTCTGCTAAACTTATTGGATTTTCCGCTACTGTGTCACTTGCCCAATTGCAAAAATTAATTCGATTTTCATTGTCTTGATTGTTCAGTTCCTGGTGCAGCTGTACATGATATGCATGAAATTTATTCACTTCCAGGATTCTCTGGACGGATGTTTGACTTATATCCGTTAACAGAGAAATCTCTCTTTGGCTTTTATATGGGTCCTCTGTCACTGTCAACAAAACTGATAACTGGTTGTCTTCAGCTTTTTGTAAGCGTTATTACCCGTTTCGATAAATGTAGTTAGAAGTTTTTCAAACATCTTCCATCAGAATGCCTCTCATCAGGAAACCTTTGTGCAAAAACTCTACTTGCATACAAAGAATTTCTATCACACTCACGCAGAATAAAAATCATACTAACCATTTCTTCTTTGGAGAACTTCATGGCAGTCAATTGAAAACATTGGGTTAAAACCTCACTTTAACAATGTTTAATAACGAAACACTGATGAGTTCACCATGTAAAATGCAGAATATGATATGTCCGGATACCTGACAGAAGGCACAAATAAAAAAGAATGGCAACACATACCTCGATTTACGTTTCAGTCATCTTGATTATCATTTGTTAAAAGAATTTTCTTGTTTAGATTTCATTTTTTACTACTTGAATCATTACAGAATGAAAAAAATTCTGTGCGAATAATGATGCATGTTGATGAGTTTGATAAGGTTTGTAGAGTTTTCATCGAAAATTTTACAAATAATCGAATATTTCGAAAATTAACGAAGACAAAGATAAGCTTACTTCTGCAAAAATATAGCACAATATTTCATGCGTTGGCATAAATAATAAAATACAGGCTGTTTCATTTGAAAAAACAAGATATGATAATTTTAAAATTACAATATTCAATAATTTTATTGAGACACTCCTGTATAAAATGAGGATAATCTATTTCAATTCATCAATGGAAGTATCCTTGGGCAATAAGAAAACGAAAGGAAAAAAGTATTCATCCTCTCTGGCCGAAGGAGCATGCG
Organism: Cryptolaemus montrouzieri; assembly: GCA_013387265.2. NCBI lineage: Eukaryota > Metazoa > Arthropoda > Insecta > Coleoptera > Coccinellidae > Cryptolaemus > Cryptolaemus montrouzieri. The sequence continues at coordinate 34,972,964 of JABFTP020000185.1, read as the reverse complement.
ATGATATGAGAACCTATTTTCATGAAATTTTACGGAAAAAAAATTATTGTAATAGAACTACTCACCGAAAAACCTTATTACTTGAAGACATTATAGCAGAGTTTAGGCCGCTCTTGAAACATTAACAAAAAAATGGTCTTCCAATCTGAAAAAACCACCCAGGATTTTTTTATAGAAAATTGGGGCACCATGTTTACTAAAGAATAAATTGCTGCAGTAGATTCTTACTTTCTTAATACAATACCGTTCGAACAAAAAAAAATCTTCAAGAGTGTACGAGCTACAGAGCACTGCGCCACTGGTGAATCAGCCAGTATATCTTCTGCGTTTTGTCATATCAGTTCGCCTGTGTAGTTTCTTCGAATCATATAATAGTTCTGAACTTACTGATGTGATTTTGACAGCTGATTTAGCTAGATATCAGTCATATCATTATCTTGATCATCTGTTAGAATATAAATCTGCGCACCTTTGAGTTAACTTCGTAACCTCTCTTAGTAATACAAATTCACAGAAGGCGTATCTGTATACTTCACAGTAGGACACGAACCAATAGGTACTGACACTCTGTATTTCAGGTCAATTATAACCTCATTTGGTCAGTGAATTTTTTGAATCCATTTTGCACCAGATGGAGAAAAAATGGTTCAATTGGCTTTCGCGATATTATATCCAATGGCTCTAGTGGCAATTCTGGAGCTACGTCACTCAGAAACTCCAGGAGTTCTTTCAGGTCGCTTGGTAGTATATTCAGAGTTTCCTTCTTCACTTGCGAGTGAGAAAGGAGACTTGGGATAACATTTAAGATAGTTGAAGGGGTTATTGTCATAGCCCCTGTCATACCCATACACGTTAAACGCTGCAATCACTGCAGCTTGTTTAAAAATTTGTGGTAAGATCGTATGGTCCTGACAATAAAGTATAATACATGGGTTGAAAAGTACCGGCACTCAATATAGGAAATTTTTTTTTTCACAAAATTCTCATTTATTTATCTTTATAAGAAGTGTAAAACTTTGCTTCCGCCGATCTTTATACCAAAATTCGAGGCTTTATTGTAAAGACCTGGTAATTATTCAAAGAATTGTCCATCGCTGGTCTCTACTTTCTCCCATCGTTCGGGCTGCATACGTATCCCGTGTCGAAAAAACTAGTAATTCTTTGAATCGTTCCACGAATCGTTCCAAGTTTCTACTTTTTCATAAGGCCGGAAGTGCTGGTCAGCCAGGCAGCATGATCGAAACAAGTGATAGTATAGAGGAGCAACGTCTGGAGGATACGGTGGGTGGCGTAGGACTTCTTATTTCGAGGTTTTCAAGTATGTCTGGACCACTTTTGCAACATGGGGTCGAGCATTTTCATGCTGTAAAATCATTTTCCAATGTCTCTCGTTATATTCCGCCGCTAACTGTGATTGTCTCAGTCGGTTTTAACAACTCAACATGCACTACGGCAAGCTGATCCCACCAAATAGTGAGCATGACCTTAAGATTGTGAATATTCGGTTTGGCCGTCGACGTGGAAACATGGCCGGGATATCCCCATGATTTTCTGCACTTTGGATTATCATAATGAACCCATCTTTCGTCTTCAATCACAATGCGATGCAGAAATCCCTTCCGTCTCTGCCTTGCAAGCAGCTGTTCACAAACACACAATATTTCTCGGCTTCAACTCGTACGGCACCCAATTTCCTAGTTTTTGAATCATTTCCATTACTTTCAGGCATTTTGAAATGGCTTGCTGCATCACTCCTAATGGTTCTGCTAATTTTGCGTGTGACACGAGTCTTGACCTAGTGATGCCTCTAATTCTGCATCTCCGAAAACCTTCTCTCTTCCACCGCCATGCTCGTGTTCGACGTTAAAATCGCCGTTCTTGAAGCGTTGAAACTACTCTCGGCACGTTCTTTCACTAAAAGCGGCCTCACCATATTTGGGAGTTTTCAATGAGCCTCAACCGCAGATTTCTTCATATTAAAGCAAAAAATTTAAACCTCTCGCAAACTACGAGAATTCGGTTAGTAAGTTGACATGTTTCATCGAGAATAACTTTATGATGCAGACACAAATCGACTGATATTTTGAAAGAGTTATGTTAACAAATACCTCAGCTTATTGTATGACATCTATTATCTACTTATTTCAACTACCACTTACCACTACAGCCATTTAATGCAACTATATTCCATACATTTCTTGTAGAACGGTTTTAATGTAGTAGTGGATACATGTTTCATCTATGGTTACATATCGACAAAAAAATCTTTTTTATCGCGCCTTAGAAATTCCTAACAATGTCAGTTTCCCATCTCAATGGGCAATATTCTGTAAGAAAACCAGTGATAATCCTCAATTTGTCCCTAGATAAGCTGAGATACTATATAAGCCTTGGACATTTTCTATAGTGTTGGTTTCTCTCTCTTCTGGTGGTACTAAAGTGGCTAAAGCAAGAAAAATCTTCATTTAAAGTCTCCTTCTTCGCTCGTTTATGAAGAGAGATTTAAGATAACCTCTAAGGTAGTGCGCTACCTGCAGTGTTTGTTTTTTGTTATGTTCTCCTGACATATGAATAATATATTTGTGAAACTGGGAGTTCTGACTAGTAAGTTGTCTTTAGCTCTACTCTCCAAATCTCGAAATAGCATACGAAAACAAATATTTCGGCAATTCTTCATACATGTTTTTCAGTAATTTAACCTCTGTTTGTACCTAGTCTCAAGAATAGAAAACCTACTTATTTATATATCAGCTAATACCAAGTCCCTCCATACCACTCACCGGCTGCCTTTCATCTAGAAGTATTACAGTTTACATCTTCTCATGATAATGTACATTATATAGATTAAATTTGTGGAAATTCGGACAATACACCATGGATTAATACATGGTTCTAAAAATCCCTGGACTAACCATAAAAATACTTTATTTTTCTAGAAATTCGAATATATTATTCAGTATACTCTTCTTCTACAATGATACAATCATCTCAACGTTTCTTTCTGTCTTTCTTGTAGAATGATTTATCTTCCCAGAAATAAGCGTTGGTTTCGGAGCCAAATCTCTTTCTTTGGTGCATCTTTTTCAAATCACTAAAGAACCAGTAACCATTTTGTGTCAGATCAGAAGAGAAGGGAGGGCCTGGAAAACAATTTTAGCGTTAATTATCAATTTTTGCCATCGTTTTCACCGACTGGAGGATGAGTGCATTGTCCTCATGGAACAATGTTTTTTCGTTGCGATATGAGGTCGTTTACTCTTAATCTCGTCATTCAATGGGTAAAGTAAGGCTATATAGGAGTCATTGTTCATCGTCAAGTCTTTCTTCAGATAGTCGATGACATTATTCTACGCGTATCCCAAAATACTGACGCCAAAACCTTGCCAGCAGATTGTTGAATTTCTGGATGCTTTCGCCCTCTACTGCCCATTGCCGATGCTCCTTTTGCCTCTAGCGAGGAGTGTTGGATCTATGTTTCATTCATGGTCACAGGTCGTCACAAAAATCCTTTAGATTACGCTTTGAAAGTCAAAACAACGCTTAGATTCGTCAAGTTCTCATAGTTTTTGTGTCACTATGAGCAAACGGAGCACCCAACACGAAAAAAAATTTTTTATGTCTACATCTGAATAATTTATACGGTGCCTTTTGATGTCAACTAATGCCTGCAATTTCATTTTGCTATCACCTGTAACAATTTTCAAGACTTTTTTAATATTTTCCGGATTAATTACCTCTTGGCCTTTAAGAGCATTATGCATCTTCGGTAGTCGTGTGACGACGTTTGAAATCAGTTATTCTTGGCGAAAAATGTTACCGCTTATACTTTTTGTATAATTCCTGGGTTTTTATAGTATCTTTATTCATCAAATAGAAGGGTTTAATAAACCACGTTCTGATTCAATGTTTACATATTCACAGAGATAGCTTTACTTCTACCTATGTCATGCAATTTTGACACGTTCCTTTTGAAGATTGATACTACCTGAAACAGTAACGCATTCAATATCACTGGCGCCGCATCTATTTGTTAGTCCACAAGACTTTTTGTGAATGGGTCAGATTATATATGAGTAAAAATCCTTGACATGATGAAATTCTTATATTGCAAAAATATTTGATCTAAACATAGAAAAGAGTATAATGTTTCGAAAAGACAACGATAAAAGGTTCGAAAAAATGTAAAATAAGCATATGGCTGCACAATCTCGACATACTCAGTTTCAAAAACATTAACCTTTGTGCCCATCTTATATTTTTTTTTAAAGTTATTCAAGCATAAAGATCTTGTTACTAAAATAGAAATATAGATAGAAAGTTGCTCAAGTAACTTAAATACTCTACCAACAATAAAAAATTATTTTAGTTGAAGTTTATAGAGCATGTTATAGAAATGATAATTCAAAAATGAGGATAAATTCGACTTTTTCAACTATGACATTTGTCATTAATTTAGAACGATTGTCAAAATTTTTTCGAAAATTTTTCTTTAAATTAAACAATTTTCACGAAGAAATAATATATGGGCGATGTCAACCCATATTATTGGGTTCATAATGATTCTAAAACATCTATAGATCATAATCGGCATCACTTGGAAGACTGAACCTGGCCAACGGGGCTCTCTCGGTCAAACAGAGAGGGAATTGTTTTGTTGAGTTTGAATATTGAAGGGATTTTGCGATTATACTTCAAAATTGGCAAGCAAGAACAAGGAAGTGATTATGTTTCAGGAGACTCACACTGCGACGGAAGAACATCTCCGCGAAAGAGGAAACATCGCAGGTTATGTACTTTTTGATTATCTCCTTAGTCCTTTTTATGGCCTTGCTTGCTATGTAAAATCTTTTCTTACATTTGTTTAGACATATAAGAGGTATGATTATTGAAATATTTTTCTTTTCCTTTCACTCTTGTCTTCGTCTGGAAATCATGGAGTGAATGAAGCGGCTAAGCAGAAAAATCGTTGCTACTCTATGTACACACGACACTAACACAACATAAACAGACAAGCTATTGCTAGTGCAATAGCCACAGACAAACGAGTTTTTTTCTCAGGTTTCTCCACTTGTTTCTTGAATCATACGAAAGATAGTATGGATCCCCTATTACATTTCCTGAGCTTACACTTGTGTATTTTCTAACACACACCAAAATTATAGATATAAGCATTTATTGTAAATACAATTATTCGAATTTTGTAAATCTTCTCCTTTCAAAAGAATATATATATATATATATATATATATATATATATATATATATATATATATATATATATATATATATATATATATATATATATATATATATATATATATATATATATATATATATATATAATCAGTCAAATTACAAAAGTTCTTCGTTCTCAGTCAATTTGGCTTACGATTTAGCTTCTCTTGAGTATAGATGTGAATGTGAATGACACCGAATTCCTGTTTTGAATTCTCTTTAAGGAAAACTTAATGAAATAATGATTTTTAACGAAATTGCATCATTCATGAATTTTGAAAAATTTCAACACAAACAATCATTGAAGCTTTAATTGTGTAGAAATTACTTCTTGGCAGTATACTAGCGCAACATGAACATCCTTACATTTATGGTAAAAACATGTAAGTTTGACGGAAGCTTCTTTTATTACTGCTATCGATACGTGGGACCGTCTTCTGTTATAGGTGAATTGATAGCGAGGTGTCGCTTATTTTGATCCAACCATTCAGAATGAAAATGTTTGTAAAAAGGTCATTCAAAAGACATTACAACGACACGTACTGTTCTAACCTAAAACCTGGATGTAAGTTAATTTACTGGACTAACTACTCTCTAAATGTTGATTAATCTTTTTCCCTCTTTCAGTAATCTAGAGATTACCCAAAATTTCATGTTAGCTCGTTTGAGATATAAAAGATTTTGGTGAAAGAGATTCGTCAAAATACTTTTCTCATTCCGTTGTTTAAAGGCTTCGAAGAGCTTTAAAATGAGACATCGCTCGACTTTTCAACACTATTCAATTTAGAGGGGTTGAACCACCCCGTATTGGGTGGTTGCTCGTTAAAATCTTAAATTAACTTCAAAAGAGGTCCCCAAACATGAAAGTTTTGACTTGTTTCGGGATTTTTTTTCAATCACAATAGGTGGATCGTTTGAGATAGAACACCCTATATGTACACTAAACCAAGAAAAGTCGGTGAAAGAGCAATGAATTTTAACCTTGAAATAGTACACCTATTTGAAGGTTAAAGTTTATTGAATTCATTTTGCAGTGAACGGAATGATATATTTCATAACATATGTTTCTATAGTTTTTTTGGATCAATTTATAAAAACATTGATTCAAAAACGAACATTTTTTGCAGATAGCCACTCGAACGAAGCTCATTTTGCTTAGTCATTCAGATTTTTATGTGCGGGTAGTGAACATCTGTGTGTGCCGTGATTCTAAATTAACTGCTGGGGATTGTGCGTGAATTTTGGTTTAAAAAGAGGAAACATGCCACGAAACATGATCCGACTTCTGGAGGTATGTTGAACTATTTGCAGGAATTAAGGCATTTTGAAACATACTACTTATAACAGGATGTTCGGAAATTTATACATCAAAATTCTGGGTATCATTCCACAGCTACAGATAAAAATAACATTTTATGTGAATCTATGTTCGAAAATGCTTCACTGCTACTGAAAGAGGTGTTTAAAAGAGTGAAGTGTGTTATTTGAATTGCAATTTTGTCTCAACTAATAAGAAAATTCTTTTAAACCTTTTAAATTTTTGCCGAGTACGTAATGGAATTGATATAAAAATTTATTGAGACGGCTTCTGAAATGAATCGATCAAAAAAAGCGCCCAATGGAATTATGAATGGTGAAGCAGCAGTTAGAGTTTTATAATTTCCATCCATACAAAATTGATACCTGAATCAAATCATGATGAATTGTATCGACCACATTTCTTGTATAACATTTGTTTTTTCACTGCTTGGAGAGATTAACTAGAACCACTGTAGAAGTTCGAACTCAATATCTGAAGAGTTGAATATTTCGGTAGGGATTTTGGGGACCGTCTAACTGAACCTTTCTTTATTCCTGCTCAATATGTTGTGAAATGCGATTGAACCATTGATATATGAAAAACTAGAAAACGGTGCCCTACTTTTCGAATAACAATTCCATCACCAATACGATTGAGCTTCTCCTTAATACACCTCATCAGTTTGCCAATACCTTGATTTGCAATGTCCAGCGCGATGGATTAGAAGGAGGTGTGCTATAGATTGACCTACTTGATATCTTGACTTGAACCCTCTGGACTTTTTCTTGAAGGAGCAACTTTAGTTCAAAATTTTTGTGACAGTTTGATAATTTGGACGACCTGGGTCAGCGAATTCTAGATGTGTGTCGTTAAATAAGTGCAATTATGCTGAATCATGTTGAAAATGATTTTCAGTCGAGATTGTATCAGTGTATAGATGTATTTAGAGGATAAATTGAACATTCGTTTCGATATCATTGGATATAATGTTTTTCATTGAACACATGATGAAACGAAGAAATTTTTCCAATTAATTTGTAGTTTGTGAAAAAGGTTTTCAAAAGACATTACAAGAAAACCTTTCTACTTTATCTAAAACCTTGGGGTATGTTAATTCACTAGTCATTACTCGCAGGCGTTAATACGGTTGAAAAGTTTTCCTTTTTTGCATGTATCTTGAAAATAGACAAAATATTCAAGTTTACTTGTCTAAAACCTTCAGGTATGTTAATTAACTAGTTAATGCTGGCAGGAGGTGACTACCGTCGAAATGATTCTCCTATAACAAAAATTGAACTTTTCTTCATTAATCTCGAAAATATCCAAAATATTTGAGTTGGCCCGTTTGGGACGGAAATTAAATTTTTTTTGAAAGAATTCATCAAGGTTTTTTCTCACACCCAGTTCTAAAGAGGCTTCCAAGAGCTTTGAATTAGGACGGTTAAGGAGAGTTATCAGTCGAGATTATATAATTGTATGGAAGTATTTGAAGGACAATTTGAACATTTGATATAAGATCAATAGATTTCAATTATTGTAAACACGAAAGAACAATAACATCTTTTCATGATTGTTTTAGTTTGTATAAAGGGTTTTCAAAATACATTATAATAAAACCTACTTACATTATCTAAAACCGCAAGATATGTGGTGAATACTCTCGAAAGGTTTCCCTTCAGAACTTGCATTGATTTATTATCAATTTTAAAATAATCTGAAAAGTAGCTTAAATATTCAGGATAACTCGTTTGCGATGAAAAATGATTTTTGACGGAGAAGATTGGTCGAAATTACTTTTCTCATACACCGTTCTGAAAAAGCATCGAAGAGTTTTCAAATGAACTCGACTTCTCTACTCCCATAGTTTTGAGGAGGTTGCTCGTTGAAGCCTCGAATTCACGTCAAAATATGTCCCCGAAACAAAAACATTTGACATGTATCCGAAAAATTTTTAACTCACTACAAGTGGCTCATCTGAAATGTATCACCCTGTATAAAATACTCAGTAAAGAAAGGGAAGTCGAAAAGAACAATAAATTTTAACCTTGAAATAGTAATTCAAGGATGAAATTTATTGACATTATTTCGCTATACACTTAATGATGTATTTCATAACACATGTTTCTATAATTTTTTTTCTTTTAAATTTGATTCTGAAATGAAATTTCTTTTCAGATATCCAATTGAAAGAAGCTCATTTCGCTTAGTCATTCAAATTTTTATGTGCGGGTAGTGAACATCTGTGAGTGCTGTGAATCTAAATTAACTGCTGGAGACGCGTGAATTTTGGTTCAAAGAGAGCAAACATGCCACAAAACATGAACTAACTTCTGGAGGGATGTCCATCTATATGTAGGAATGAAGGTAATTTGAAACAAAATATTTCCATTTAACAATAGCCTCGAAATATAAAAATATTCAGGGTGACTCATTCAGATGAAAAATGTTCTTTTATGAAAAGGATTCGATAATATAACTTTCTTGATACACCATTGCAGAGGCTTCAGGAGCTTTCAAATGACAGTGAATTATATACAGGGTGTCCGTGAATTGCATGTACAACGTAATACCACAGATCCTTCAGCTCGAAATAAGTCGATTTAGGCCATTTTACCTATATGAACAGTTTCTTGGTTTGGCCGCTAAAGGACATCTAACATAAACCAGCCGTTTTCAACTCAATGGTTCAAAGAGCATTTTCTTCGCCAGTTTCTTTTGAAAATATTAACAAAGAGATTAAGAATAAAACTATCGCCAGTAATAACGAGTACCCCCTACCAAAGTAGACAAAATAGTTCTTAAAAAACAGATACAGCTAGCTTACAAACGTATATAACCCCATCTTGAACCAAATACCAATTTCACAGCGAGTTGCAAATCGAACTTCAAGTTACAACATAAAAATTGCCTTCAAACCAAAATGTAAATTATGATAATTGTTTTAATGCTAACGAAAACACTCACAAATTAAACAATTCAGGAGTAAACGGACTGTGTCTTCCTGATTATAACGGTGTTTACATAGGAGAGACAGGAAGATCTTTTCGCATTAGATATGAAGAATATCACACTTTCTTTTGTAAAAATAAAAGTGACTCCATCATCGCACAGCATTGCCTAGATAACAACCACCGCTTCCATAGTATAGATAATCTTAACATTTTTCTACGTGCCCCGAAAAGCAATAATCTCAATTACCTAGAATCTTTGGAAATTTTCAAAGCTAAACACAATAGAAACAATCTGACCCTTCTTAACGACAACACAGACCAATCTTTTTTCCCAATATTTGGGATTATCAAGTAATTATGAATGTACCTTTGAATACCTATCTATATTTCAATAGTAGAAACTTGTTGTTTTTCTTCCTCTTTATAATTCTTACCTTTTTTCTATATTTAAGACAAATTATAAAATTGTATCTTAATTTAAACTCATAATTTGAAAACGCCTGATGGTGATAAAAATATGGAAATAGTATGAGTTAAGTACTAAAGTAAAAGGTAGCAATTTTTCTTATATAGGTACAGAAAAATATATTATTAACAGAACAGGTAAAATACATATCAAAAGTTAACATTGGGTACTCATACATAATTGAGAACTACTTGAAAATTCCAAATATTGGGGAACAACATAAATTAGTCTGGTCGTTAAGTATTATTTGATTATTGTCTGTATTGTGTTTCTCTTTGTATATTCCTAAGGATTTGAGATAATTGAGTTTTATACCTTTTTGCGTTTCGAATATGATCTGTAGATTGTCTATTGATGGAAAAATATTGTAGTGTTCAATGCAATGTTCTGCCAGAGTAAAACTTGTTTTGTTTTTACGAAAATATGATTGATGTTCCTTAAATCTAATTTTAAACGACTTCCTTTAGAATTGGGACATGTTAGTTTACACACACTCCTGAACTGTCAGTATTCTCTATTAACCTATTTTCCAATTTCTAAAGAAATTGCAAAGAAGAACATCCATATCCGCAATGTAAATCAGTCTATAAATCCATAATCAAATTATCAAATATTGTTTTTAATGCCAAAGATAAAATTCAAAAATTAGATAATGCAGGAGTATACAGGGTGTTACAAAATAATATGTCACAACTTGAGGGGTAAATCTACGTGCAATATTAAGAAAAAATTTTATATAAACATAAGTCCGCAAAAACTTCGTTACGGAGCTACAAAGTGTTGACATTTCCGGAAAAATTGTTTTTCTTCAAAACTCCTGCAGTTTTTTAGATATTCAGCCCAAATTTGGAATGCAAGCTATTTTGTTTAACCTCCATCATTAGACGTCCTAGATTTTAACTGAAATTCACAAGGTGTTTTCTTTTCGAGGCCATGTCTCTTTTGACCTTTCAAACTCTTTTGGAGTGCTTCACTGATCAGCATACAACCAATTTTCGTCATCTTCGTTTAATTTAGAAACTTTTTTGACACCTGTAACTTTTTCGTATTTCCAACAGTTTTCGAGAGAAAAATTATTGAATTTGAATAATTATTTGAATTGTATGTTATTCGCTAAATGAAAAAAATAATGAAAATACTCGATGGGTAGGCGAAAAAATTAGCTTTTATTTTGAGAACTAGTCTTCTGAAGATCAAGTCATACTAAATCAATACCAAACTAAAAAAGGAACAATTAAAAATTAAATAAATTGCTGTAAGTGTCCTCTACCTGCAAGAATACAGGCCTCTGTCCTTCTTCGCATATTATCACGCACTCTTTGAAATATTAATGGGGTATTCTTATCGTGTCACAAGAGGTTATTATTCGATCTCTCAATTCTTCTACAGTGTTCACTGGAGAGGTATAAACTATAGTCTTGAGATATCCCCATAGGAAAAAAGTCTAAACTATTTAGGTGTAGGGACCTAGAAGGCCATAGTTCTGGCCCACTCCGACCTATCCATTGGTTGTTGAATGTATTTTTCAAGAATTCCCTAGCTTCTCCACAGAAATGTGCTGGTGCCCTGTCATGCATGAACCACATTATGTTTCTCACCAAAAGTGGCACATCCTCGAGCAATGAAGGTAATTCGTCCTCAAGAAATTGCCGATCAGCGGGACCGTTTAGTCTGTCAGGCATAAAAAGTGGCCCAATCAAATAATTTCCAATTATTCCGACCCAGACTTTCAGTGAGAATTATTCTTGACGATGAGATTCTTCAATCAAATGGGGGTTTTCCTCAGCGTAATAATGATTATTGTGATAATTTGTGATAGCAGCTCTCGAAAAGTTAACTTCGACTGTGAACATTATTTCACTATCAAAATGAGCATTTTCTCTAATTTTATCTGAGAACCATCAGCACATATTCAGTCTTGAATCTCGAGGAAGTAGAGTTTGGACACGTTGAATATGAAACAGATACAATCAAAAGTCGTAGACAATCCTTCAAACTAGAACATGTGGAATATTCAACTGATTTCCAATTGTTTTGAACTCACATGATAATTCAAATCAATACAATTCAAATTTGCTTCCTAAAAATATCTGGAGTTCTTATAGTTTGAGTTGCACCTTTTGAATGATTCTTTGCAGTAAAAGGACCAGTTTCCCTCAACCTTCTGTGGATATTTGAAAATGTTCGCCTGTCTGGTGATTTGGAAAGCTCTGATGTAGCTTCTGTTGTGTTTCCGTCAGCCAGACATGGATATCAGCCAATTCGGCGTTAGTAAAATTAGCCATTTTTCTTACAGCAATAACTTCCAAAGTATTGAAACTAATCGTTAATGTGATAAACAATTCGAGCAGACACTGGTTGAACTTGAGCAACTGTCAAAATAAATAAATAAATGAAAAAATCAAAGCCTACTAGTCATTTCTTCAATTAGAAGTGCTTTTAATTCAGCAAATGCTTACAATTGTTGTAAACCGAAAATTACAAAATTTGTGAAAATAAAAGTGACTCCAGCATCGCACTGCATTGCCTAGATAACAACCACCGCTTCCATAGTATAGATAATCGTAACAGTACTCTACGTGTCCCGAAAAGCAATAATCTCAATTACCTAGAATCTTTGGAAATTTTCAAAGCTAAACACAATAGAAACAATCTTACCCTTCTTAACGACAACACAGATCAATCTTTTTTCCCAATATTTGGGATTATGAAGTAACTATGAATGTACCTTTGAATACCTATCTATATTCCAATAGTAGACAATTTGTTTTTTTTGTTCCTCTTTATAATTTCTACCTTTTTTTCTATATTTAAGACAAATTATACAATTGTATCTTAAATTTAACTCATAATTTGTAAACGCCTCGATGATAATAAAAATATCGCAATAGTATGAGTTAAGTACTAAAGTAAAAAGGTAGCAATTTTTCTTATATAGATACAGAGAAATGGAATAACAGAACAGGTAAAATACATATCAAAAGTTAACATTGGGTACTCATACATAATTGAGAACTACTTGAAAATTCCAAATATTGGGGAATAACATAAATTAGTCTTGTCGGTAAGTAATAGTTGAACTGTTTGTATTGTGTTTGGCTTTGTATATTTCTAAGGATTCAAGATAATTGAGTTTTATACCTTTTTGTGTTTCGAATATGATCTGTAGATTGTCTGTTGATGGAAAAATATGGTAGTGTTCAATACAATGTTCTGCCAGAGTAGAACTTGTTTTGTTTTCACAAAAATGTGATTGATGTTCCTTATATCTAATTTTAAACGACTTGCCTGTTTGACCTATATAAATTCCTTTAGAATTGGTACATGTTAGTTTACACACTCCTGAACTGTCAGTATTCTCTATTAACCTATTTCCCAATTTCTAAAGAAATTGCAAAGAAGAACATCCATATCCGCAATGTAAATCAGTCTATAAATCCATAATCAAATCATCAAATATTGTTGTTAATGCCAAAGATAAAATTCGGAAATTAGATGATGCAGGAGTAGACAGGGTGTGAAAAATATGCTTGTTTTCAATGCAATGTTCTGCCAGAGTGGAACTTGTTTCGTTTCTGCAAAAATGTGTTTGATGTTCCTCATATCTAATTTTAAACGAATTGCCTATTTGACCAATATAAGTAACTTTATAATTGGGACAGGTTAGTTTACAGATTCCTGTTAACCTATTTCGTCCCAATTTTCAGAGAAATTGCAAAGAACTTCCAAATCCGGAATGTAAAATAAGTCTATGAATCCTTAACCAAATTATCAAATATCGTTTTCAATGCCAAAGATAAAATTCAAAAATTAAATAATTCAGGAGTATATAAACTAACATGTCCCAATTGGAATGAAATTCATATTGGTCAAACTGGCGGTCGTTCAAAATTAAATATAAAAGACATGATTCACATTTTGTAAAAACAAAACATTTTCCACTGTGGTTCAATATTGCATAGAAAACAATCAAATTTTTTCATTAATAAGCATTCTACATATCCTATCCAAAGCAAAAAAGGATGAAACTCAATTATCTCGAATCCTTCGAAATATTCAAAGCCATACACAATACAGAAAATAATTTAATAAAACTTAACGACCTGACTGATTTATGTAATTATTATTCCCCAATATTTGGAATTCTCAAGTAGTTTTCAATTAGCACCCAATTTTAATTTCTAATATGTAATTTACCTGTTCTGTTAACCCAATTCTCTTTACCTATATACTCGATGATTCACACGTCCTCTGTAGCTCGTACACTCTTGAAGATTTCATTTTTGTTCGAACGGTATTGTATTTAGGAAGTAAAAATCTACTTCAGCAATTTATCTTGAAGTAAACAGGGTGCCAAAATTTTCTATAAAAATCTTGGCAGGTTTTTTCAGATTGGAAGACCCATTTTATGTTGAAGATTCAAGCGCGTCCTAAACTCTGCTATAATGTCTTTAAGTAATCAAGTAATCATCGCATTCTCCTTCGGCCAGAGAGGATGAATACTTTTTACTTTTGTTTTCTTATTACCCTAGGATAGCTTTATTGATGAATCGAAATAGATTATTCTCATTTTAAACATGAGTGACTCATAAAAATTATTGAACATTGTAATTTTAAAAATATCATATCTTGATTTTTTCAAATGCAATAAGCAGCATAAATATTGTGCCATATTTTTGCAGGATTAACCTTATCTTTATCTTCGACCATCTTCGAAATAAAGAAAAATAAACTAAAAAATAATATCAAAGGTTGCGAAAGAAGAGTTTATTAGTATATATCATTGTACTTGATCAAAGAAATGGAGATATATAAGGTAGTCGTGTATGAATTACGTAATAGATTAGTTTTTGGTGAGATGATCTACAAGGTGTTGAACTATCTCAATAAGTGTTCGAAATGTTGCCCGTTTCTTTGTAGACACAACTCAATCCTTCTGAGGAAAGACGGTTGAACTCTCGACAACATTTGCGGATTAACCGACTGAAAAACGTCCACTATTCTATGTCTCAAATCCAACTGTGATGTAGAAGGAATCTGGTAAACGATGCCTCGAATATAACCCCATGAAAAAATCTATACTTGTAAGGTCCGGAGACCTAGCTGGCCTTCTAACAGGACCACCACGTCCTATTATTGTTTGGAAATACATGATTCAAATGCTCCCTATCCTGATGTGAGTAATGTGCCGGTTATCCATCCTGTTGAAACCACCATTCTTGTCTTATATGCTGTGGTACATCGGCAAGTAACATTGGCAGATGAATTTGCAGAAAATCCAAATACATTTCACTATTGAGGTGCCCGTCGAAAAAGTGCGGCCCAATTAGAGATCCATCAACTATAGCATGAGGTGTGGATTTTCCGTGGCGAAATAATGAAAGTTGTGCCTGTTAACAAGCCCATTCTTGTGGAAAGTTGCCTCGTCTGAGAAAAAACTCTACAAAACATATTTGGATTTTCTGCTACTTTGTTACTCGCCCAATTGTAAAAATTGATTTGATTTTCATTGTCTTCTTTGTTCAGTTCCTGGTGCAGCTGTACATTATATGCATGAAATTTATTCATTTTCAAGATTCTCTGGACGGAAATTTGAGTTATATCTGTTAACTGAGAAATCTCTCTTTGGCTTTTATATGGGTCCTCTGTCACTATTAACAAAACTGATAACTGGTTGTCTTTAGCTGTAGCAGTTTTCGGTTTTTCATGTTTTTTTGTAAGCGATATTACCCGTTTCGATAAATCTAATTTGAAGTTTTTCAAAGCATCTTGCTTCAGGATTCCTCTGATCAGGAAACCTTTATGCATAAACTCTACTTGCCAACAAATAACACACCCAGAATAAAAATCATATCAACCATTTCTTCTTTGGAGATCTTCATGGCAGTCAATTCAGAAAATTGGTTTCAAACCTCACTTTAACAATGTTCAATAACGAAACACTGATAAGTTCTCCATGTAAAATGCAGAATATAATATGTCCGGACACCTGACAGAAAACACAAATAAAAAAAATGTCAACACATACCTGGATTTACGATTTAATCATCTTGATCTTATCATTCGTTGAAAGAATTATCTTGTTTAGGTTTCATTTCTTACTACTTGAATCATTACAGAAAAAAAACTTCTGTGCGAATAATGGTGCATGTTGATGAGTTTGATACGGTTTGTAGAATTTTCATCAAAATTTTTAGTAATAATCGAATATTTCGAAAATGATCGAAGATAAAGATATTATGCAAATATAGCATAATATTTCATCCGTTAACATGAATAATAAAGTACAGGCTGTTCCATTTGAAACAAACAAGATATGATATTTTTAAAATTACAATATTCAATATTTTTTCGAGTCACTCGTGTATAAAATGAGGATTATCTATTTCAATGCATCAATGAAGCTATCCTTGACAATAAGAAAACGAAAGGAAAAAAGTAATCATCCTCTCTGGCCGAAGGAGCATGCGATGATATGAGAGTCTATTTTCAAGAATTTTTACGGAAAAATTAATATTGTGACGAAACTACTCACCAAAAAATTTTATTACTTAAAGACATTATAGCAGAGTATAGGCCGCTCCAGAATCTTGAACAAAAAAGTGATCTTTCAATCTGAAAAAACCACCCAAGTTTTTTTGTAGATAATTGGGACACCCTGTTTACTGCAAAATAAATTGCTGAAGTAGATTCTCACTTTCTAAATACAATACCGTTCGAACAAAAATGAAATGTTCAAGAGTGTACGACCTACAGAGCACAGCGCCACTGGTGAATCACCCAGTATAAGAAAATTGCTTACTTTGTATTTGATGGACTTCTCTGATGATGACCGAAAGCTCGAAATAACTATAACGTTGAATTAACTTTTTCGTCTTTAACAGTGAAATTTTTGACGTAACAATATTCTCAATTTTCCTAGAATAGTGAAAAATTCGGTATTGCACGTCTTCTGTTGATATTTATATATATATGTCTTCACAAATATACATTTTTGTTCTTCATATTATAATAATTCTATTTGATTCTATGTATCTTTTTCTTTTAGTTGAGATTCTTATGTTACTTTTTAATTTGGCTACGGATTTCATCCAACCATGTTGGACCGCAGGAAGTCAGAAAAAGCTGTTTTCTCCGTATCAAAGGACGTTTTTGCACTCATTCTGATTGATAAACGCAGACAAATTAACGTCAATTAAGGGGCATGAGAGCAGGCTAGGAGTATCGACAGGTCCAAGATGGATCGTAAGTTACTCAACTTGCCCATCCATCAAGTCGGGGGTCAAGTGGATCCCCTTTAATTCTACTCTCGAGGACCTCACGTTTCTCTATTTGGTCCTCATGCTGGACACCGGCAATTGAACACTCCCTCCTAACAGTGGCGGAGTTATTGATCTGCCGAATACTTGAAAACGTGTAGTTACTATGAGTCATTTATTCTTAAGGGAAAAATTTCACAGATTGGCATTTTTGTTGACGAACACTATTAAATGAATTTATGGAATGAGAAAAGAAATATTTTTCTAGAATCATAGAGAAATTAGAATCGAAGAAATTTCATTGAATTCGGCATTCAAAATAAAATAAGGAAAGCACACGGTTTTCCATGGAAGCCATTACAACTACTGAATTTCAGCGGAAACTATATTAATAATGGGGAATTATATCATGTGCAGAACTTTATATAATAGATACAAAGGTAAATTATCGTCATCTCTTGCCCTAACATCAGGAGTATCTCATGGATCCATATTGGGACCTCTTCTATTCTGTATCTACACCACTCTTCTTACTGACTATGAACAGAGGTGCTCCCCATACTTTTATGCCAATGATATGAGGCTGTATTATAATTTTTCGAAAGAATGCACTGCCGAAGCTTGGCTTTCATCTATAAAGATTCAAAATCTATCACGGAAAAGCATGTTTTCAAGCTGTACCCATCACAATCGTAGGTGGTAGTGTTTGGCAATGGGAAGTTCAGGCAGCTGTTGCCACGTGATATCAGTGTTGAATTGTAGAGTGGGGAGATCCAGGGATGTGGTAAAGTTAAGAGTATGGCAATAATTCTGATTGATTCAGTGAGTCAGTTAATAAGAGAGCCCTCTAAGAATCAAAAATGTTTTATGGTTGTAAGACTCGCTAACTAAAAAAAAATAATTCAGTGTAAAAGTCTTGTCTTATTCCAGTTCATATAACAATTTATATATTATATGTATATGAATGGCATGGTGTAAAATCATAGATGTCTTGGATGCATCATGATGGGTATACGAACCATTAAATGCTGTAGGCTGGAACAAATATATAGGTTGAGAAGAAAGATTGTTGACCATAAAGAAATTATTATTATTATCGTAGACTTATGCACTATCTCAGCTGTTAGCTGGATATAATTTACCATTCCCAGATTCAGCAATCAAAGGGAATAGGCTCGATTACAATATACTCGACATAAATTTCCTAACTATCCTACATGTATTAGGAATTTCAGCTTTTCGATTTCTATATAGGTATTCTTATGCAATTCTAATTTCTTAAGGCTATCATGCAAAGTTTAGGATATTAACCCAGTGGAGGATACGATGACAAGAACAATATCTATTTTCTCGAGGTGCCAGATCTGCTTGATCTCAATAGCAAGGTCTGTGTATTTGGACTTTTTCTCCTGGAACTTATTATTCGGTATGGCGACATCCACCAGCATTGCTGTTCTGGCTCTCTTATCATACACCACTATGTCCGGCCTATTATTCGTCACCATTCTGTCAGTGATAACAGGCCTATCGTAGTATAATCTGATAGAGACATTTTCCAATACGGGCGCCGGCTGATACTTGTAATATGGCTGGAAGATGTTCAGATTATTATTATTATTATTATGAATTTTGCAATTAAATGATCCTTGTGATCAAAACCAATTTCGACAGAAAGCACAACCATCTGTTGATTGTTTTGATATGAATGGCTCTAGAAATTTGGATCATTCTCCAATATCAAAATCTCCATTCGTGATCCATTTGAAGAGACTTCCATTTTTGTCTTGATTCCACCCATTCAGAAGTACGATTTGAAATAAACTAGGACAAAATTTTTGCTGCAGTTGATTCACTACTATCTCAACCTATCCATAATTTATCAACTAATCGAATTTCAGGGCACACTTGCTTTTCGCGTGGACAAAGATTATCTGCCAAACTTCCTTCTACTTTATTGGCAGAATATACATCATTGAATATTTCACCATCTATACCATCCCTTTCATCATCAAGGCTGCTTCCAAAGTCAAACTGTATCATTTCTCGAAAGGAATAGCCAACTGAATTATACTATAACCGCTTAGGATTGCCAAACAGCAACAGTGCTTTTGGGGTAGGGTCTAAACTGCGTAACCCCATTGAGTATATTTCAGAATATTTCACTTAATATTGTACCCAAAATATCTTCTATATAATATACTTAAAATATCTAAATTAAATTAAATTTAATTTATGATACAAAAGCTGCTAGGAACAAAAGAATTATATAATCATTCAGAAGAGTTCCACCGATATTCTTGTATTTGTGTATATGAAATAAATATACTTGTGGCACAGGTGTCTATTAGTTAATGTATACTTTTAGGCACAAAATGGAACTGCGCATGCTCCTTCCCGCCCTTTGGTATTCCTACAATAAATTTTATTACGGATTGTATTTTGCATTGAAATTTTATAAAGCTAGGCGTTAATAGGTTAAAAAAATCACCATCGAAATAAGATATAAAAATCCAAAATACTAGACTACTGGAAGATAATTTCTTCTGTTTGAAAGTAGGATATTTCATTCAAAATAAGAACGTTGTTCCTGTTTGAAAAATATTTTGCATATTCTCTTTGATACAGCTGATTCCGAACCATGGCCAGGCTCCATGCCTCTAAACTTGATTGTGTGGTTAAGAAATTATATAGGAAATATCAATTGTTCAAGTAATATTCAATATATTAGCATGCACGAGTTCTTAAAATTTCAAATAACTCCAAAACAGAGAAATTCAAGTAGTGGGATACTACTATGATAGTAGTATTAATCAAAATGTGCCAACAATTCTGTATTCTATTCTAAAATATATAAGAAACATGTTCCACAAATTTTTGTCGCGCCTTTATTCTCAAAAAATATCTCCTTCAAACCTAATGAACTGCTCTCGTCTAGGCTTTCAGAGTATATTTAAAGAGAACAGTTTAACGTAGACACACGATCCCGTAATACGTTCAGATAAACAATGGGTTCCAATGAAAATGAACCATCGTTAAATACTCTGCTGTCTTGATTCTTCTGTGAATTTCCTGAAAACAGGTGAACTCTTTATTAGTTATATTGTTTGTTCCCCTCTATCAACTTCCTACACTTGGCAGCTTCTATCCCAAATTTTTGAATAAGGAAAAGGGGTCGAGTGACAATAATTTTTCTAAAAGATGATTTCTTTATCTCTACGACCACTTTATTACTTGATTTTCAAAATATTGTAACGAATTGAAATCGAGAATTGATCGGAAAAATTCCAGGTATTTTTGAATCCCTTCGATTTCCGTTTGAGAAAAACACGTGATAAAATTTGATTTTGTTCATCGGGAAAATTTTTTCTCTCTCACTTGAATCTTTGCGCATCGCTCCTCTACCCCTGCTAACTACCACCCCGAAAATTTTCACATGAAAAAGGGGTTATGTGAGGTTTTTCAATTTTCTGAATTTTTTTTATTTCATCGACGATTTTATGTTAAAGTCGATCGCAGAAAGCGTGCCATATCATTTTCTCAAGAAAAAGCTAGATTTCTTCAGTTTGAATCAATGAATGAAAATTATGTTTCAATTTGATGGCATGTGTCGTTTCCTCATCAATCTTCCCATCTTAATTATAGAACTTCAGAAAAGCCAGGTATAATATAACCTTTCTGACTAGATAACACATTCGTTTCCTAATGGCAGAATTATAGGGGTAGTAAAGACGTTATTCCGGGAAAACTCATGTTTTGCCTCAACACTAGGCTGGCATGTAGTTCTTTCCAGGCGCCCACTGTGGTGTAACAGGTTCGCCTATTCCTGGGAAGCGCCCATAAAAAAAAAGAAAAAATATTCTCAAATTCACATAAAACTTCAGCTGTCAATTCAATGATCCACAGAAGATTATAATAGTTCTCAACAAATGTTTCGATTGTGACTTAATTGACAAAATTGTGAAACGGACACTATTACATATAGTTATCAGCCAAATTCATACACTTATATAATATGGACAGATAAATGAAAATATCGCAGAAAACTTTTCGGAATTGAAATCAGAAATTTCATTCAGACCTCTGAATAAATTGTCATCACTCCTATTGAATGCTGAAAATCCTACAGAAAGTTCAAATAAATAAGGATTTCTATGTCACCTTGTCAAGACTATTTCTACATAGATCTATCGTTAGAGATAAAGAACATCAAACTTCATTCCATAAAAACGAAAATCATTCAAAATCGACCTGTTACTCAGGGAGGTTCGTTATCATCAATATGCACTTTACTGCAAAGAGAACATTTATTCGTTGAAAATTTACAATATTGTACATTTTCCAATCAATGCATCAAGGATAGTCACATTCCTATTGTTCCTCTAACTGATTTACGGAAATCCCATATTTCCGATGCATGCAAATAATACTATTTCATAGCTTGTTCATGATCTGTATACTTTCTACCTGGATTTTTCAAATTCAATTGCGACATATCCTTCGTTTCATTCTGTTTCACGATGAAAGGGAGTTCCGAAATCCGGCAACAGAGACATATTATTTTATTTATTGGTAGTAAAAACATAGTAAAATTCCATTCGTGCTTCATACTCAACTACCAAACCATAAAGGCAAAACACATGCATTGGCGCAATTGAAATATATTTCTTTCATTCAATGTTTTTTATATAGCTATTATATGACAATAGAAAATCAAATCTTTTTCATTCGATTATATATGGTTTCAACATGAAAAAACTTCGAAATGAAACTTTTCGTTGATGAGGTAAATATTTTTGTTCGCAGTAACAACCTTGAATAAAGGAAAAATTGTGTGCATGTTCTCATACCCTAGTACGAATAAACCTATTAGTTTTTCTTGACATGAAATGCCTTGTCAAATTTGTAGAATTTCTGCTTTCTTTGATTTCGTGATCAATTCATGAGTATTATCTCCAAATTATATAATTATACAGATTCTGTTCCGATATGCCAAAGTGATATTCGTCTTCTGAACGCCACTGTCCAGAGATACCCTTTCCTCCTTTATCCTTCGCATGCATCTAAATGATCCTAAGAGATAACAAATCTGGCGAATGTCCGGAATACTGAAACGGTCGTGTGAATGTGTGTGAGAGCAGAGTGCATTTTGTGATTTGGGAACGTTTTCGTTTAAAGATCTGAATCGTGATAACCAGTTCTTCACTCTCTGTTATTCAAATGAGATCGTATTCTCTGCCTCGAACGTCGCATCTAACGAAATAATTCAAGCAGCAATATCATATTTTAGAGCATTGTCGCGGCAAACATCACGGTTGATTAAAATAGTCTATTATGGGGTTGTTACAAGAGAATGAGATCTGGTTGGAATGCAGGGGACAATTCCCGATGGATGTAATAGGGTAACTAGGGAATGCAAACGAAAACGTCACAAACACGGGTTGGGCATTATAGGAAATGATTGGATTGTAAACGAAAGGATAAAAAAATACGAACATGAATCATATAAATTTTTATCACGTTTAGTTTATGTCATATTCATACAAGTGGCATCTAGTATTCTAGATTTTGTTTTTTCCACAATAACACAGCATCTTATTTTTTGCTTATTATTTTATATTCAACTATATTTTATAGAAAAAGATATAGAGAGCCTCGTCTACTTTCCGAAAGATATCTTGAAATCAGATCCAAAACATCGTTCTCATCAATTTTAAGCCTGCTTTCGCTGTTCATTCTTGATGAAGCTCACAAAGATTTCAGTGGATTTAAATTATTTCTATAGAATGCATCAAAATATTTTACCAGCACCTAAAAATATTGCAGCAATTGTAACTAATTAAGACGAAAAGTGAAAAGATTAAGTTTTCCAGAAACACTTCAGAAAATATGAAAAATTTTAAAATTATCAAAACTAACTGGGAAAAGTATGAAATTTCCGACAAAAGTCCTCACTCCTAGTTTTTCCTTAGTAGGGCAAAAATATATCATAAATGTATTTCCAAATCAAACGGAATTGGTGAATTATCAGGTTTGTTAATTTTGAGAATTTTGATTATCAAGATAAACAATATGTTTATATCTTCATGATGTAATCTAGTTATCTTTTAATGTGGCAAGAATATCTAAAGAAAAAATTTTAGAGTACTTATTCAAACATTTTTCTGTCTTCAATGAAAATGTAGGTACAAAAATTTTGTTGGTTAATATTGTCTAACCTTTCAAAATATCAAGGAAATATTTCGAAGAATTGCAAGCAATTTAATAAATACAATTTCTGGACAATTTTCTGAGATTAAACCACAAATGGAATTATCAACAAATGAATTGAAGTAACTGCTTCGAATGACATAAAATATATATGAATTGGTCATCATTTGAATTTGGAGAAACAGATATTAACTATAAAGTTAACAAACTATTGGAAGGAAAATATTATTTAGATTTATTTAGAAAATGTAGGATTAAGATAGATCAGTATGGTCGTTCAATATCCGAAACCAGTTAGTGAAAAGTGATTTGAAAATGTTAACTGATTCTATCTACTTGAATTATATACCCTTTCGGGCTATCTGTAGATCTATCAATTTATCAATACTAGGAAAAGAGTGGTTATTTTGTATGTAGTGGCTGGCTAATGCTGAATCTTGTTAATTTTAAGAAAAGAAGTTTGATGTTCTTTATATTCTATTTTGAAGGAAAGACCATCTCAATTATGTAGAAATTATTGCTGTATGGACTAGATAACTTATAAACCCTTGATTGATTTAAATTATCTATAAATTTTTCGGATGTCTGCTTGTACTTATAATTGGTTATAATAGGCTAATAGCGATATGCAATTGTTTCCGTTTCACTATTTTGTCAATTTAGCAACGATCCAAACATTCGTTGTGAGCTATAGTTTTAATTATTTTGATTGAGGAGGTAGTTACTTGATGAAAATCGATATACATATTTTCAATGAAATAAAACTAGAGTATTTAGATTTTCCCTATATTAACAAAACTATGACCGGCTTGACCACACTGTGGCTTCATCAGATAGATACAGATTAATGAACTGAGTTGTTCCTTATATATTACTCTTATATCCTACTTAATATTACAATAGGCACAAGTACAAGGGGCATGTTGGAAAACCCATCGGAGCTTACTTTATGAAGCTGAATTTAATGAAGGAGCTAAATATAATTTAATAATTAACAGTCAAACTATGATTGAGAACATTATGTGAGATCTTCGTCTAGAACCTAGGTCCTAGATATAACCTTAGGAATAATACTCATAACTTCATTCAACTAGCCTTATTACAAGCTAAATATCGAAATCACAGTAAATGATTAATAAATTACCAACTATAATCAAGGTAATTAATACAAAAAAACTTATCTAAAAAGCAACCAATTACAATAAAAGGAGTCTCAGACAAGATGAATTCAAAGTACATAGTACAAATTTTCAATTTACAACAATCTGAGCTTTTCAACAAAGCAACTCAATGATAGAGCTCAGTGAACAATTAACGAAGATAGCAGAGAAGCTTTTCGGTCGCTATTGCATTACAATAGCTTATCTGTTTATGTTGTGTTAGTTTCGTGTGTACATAAAAGAGTACCAAAGATTTTTCTGCTTAGCTGCTTTATTCTCTCTTGCTCTCCATATTTCCAGACGAATGCAAGGGTGAACGGATTTGGGACAGGAATCTGTAACAATAAGAAGAAAACTAGCAGAAAAATATTTCAACAATCTCACCTCTTTTATGTCTAAACAAATCTGAGAAAAGAATTTACATAGCAAGCAAGGACATAAAAAGGACTAAAGAGATAATCAAAAAGTAAATAACCTGCGATATTTCCTCTTTCGCAGAGATATATATATATATATATATATATATATATATATATATATATATATATATATATATATATATATATATATATATATATATATATATTTATAATATATATATATATATATATATATATATATATATATATATATATATATATATATATATATATATATATATATATTCTTTGAAAGGAGAGGATTTAAAAATTCGAATAATTGTATTTACAATAAATGCTTATATCTATAATTTTGGTGTGTGTTAGAAAAACACAAGTGTGAGCTCACGAAATGTAACAGGGGAACCATACTATCTTGCATATTATTCAATAAACGAGTGAAAAATTCTCAGGAAAAAAAGTCGTTTCCCTGTCGCTATTGCATTACCAATACCTTGTCTGTTTATGTTGTGTTAGTGTCGTGTGTACATAAAGAGTACCAAAGATTTTTCTGCTTAGCTGCTTTATTCTCTCTTGCTCTCCATAATTTCCAGACGAATACAAGGGTGAACGGAAGGTTTGGGTCAGGAATCTGTAACAATGGAAGAAGAAAACTAGCAGATAAATATTTCAACAATCACACCTCTTATATGTCTAAACAAATCTGAGAAAAGAATTCACATAGCAAGGACATAAAAAGGAGATAATCAAAAAGTAAATAACCTGCGATATTTCCTCTTTCGCAGAGATGTTCTTCCGTCGCAGTGTGAGTCTCCTGAAACGTAATCTCTTCCTTGTTCTTGCTTGCCAATTTTAAACTATAATCGCAAAAAAACCCTCAATCTTCAAAGTCAACAAAACAATTCCCTCTCTGTTAGACCGAGAGAGCGCCGATGGCCAGGTTAAGTCTTCCAAGTGATGCCGATTATGATCTATAGATGTTTTAGAATCATTATGGACCCATTAATTTGGGTTGACATCGCCCAAATATTATTTCTTCTTGGATCTTGATTAATTTAAACAAAACTTCGCGAAAAAATTTTGACAGTCGTTCGAAAAAATATGACAAACGATGAAAAACCACGGATTTCATAGGCCCCGTCCAAGAACATGGTTATTTTTACGGTTTGATTCAATATAGAGAATAGTAATTTTTTTAATCGATGTACATATTTTCAATGAAATAAAACTAAAGTATTTAGATTTTCACTATATTAACAAAACTATGACTGGTTTCACCACACTGTGGCTTCATCAGATAGATGCAAACTAATGAACAGAGTTATTCCTTATATATTAGTCTTATTTCCTATCTAATATTACAATAGGTAAAAGTACAAGGAGTATGTTGAAAAACCCATCGGAGTTGCTCACTTTATGAAATGACAAGATTTAGTACAGGAGAAGGATTTAGATCTGATTCACTAAATTATTGAAGTAACCTACCTGAATTCTTTTCTTCGTTGATCTCTAAAATTTCCAGTAGATTGAGTTTTTGTCTATCATTTTCAGTGTGTAAAATTTTGAAATTATCATTAATGTTATGGTTTTCTTCGAGTAAGTGATAAGTATAATGGGAATCTGATTTATGATAATTGAAACTACGTTTGTGCTCGGATAATCTAACTTTGAAATTTCTGAAAGTTCTACTAAAATAAATTTTATTAAAATCCCCACAAGACAGTTTATAAACACCGGATCTGCAATGGCAGAAATATATTTCAGTAGGTTGCCTGAATCAAAGCAGCAAGAAAGTAGGCAAGAAATATGAAGTAAGGAATGAAAAAGGAACAACTATCGAAGAGATAGGAACGGCTTAGCATTCCGTTCCGAGCAGACAAATCGAGGCCGAAATTGGAATTTCCTGACGTCCTGCACTTAGTATTCTGAAAAAACACAATTTTTCGCTTTGAAAAATTCGAATATTACAATTTTTCCGTTCTGGGAATCTATTCGCCGACTTAATTTCTGCAATTTGTATTTCGGAAAGATTCATGAACGATCAGAAATTTTTCGTGAAATCATGTGGACCGATGATGTTCACATATTCAGTGATAATTAATCGTCATAAAAGGCGTTTTTGACTTGAAGTCAGTCCCAATGTTATATAGGTGTGCTGTAAAAACGAACATAGGAAAGAAATTTTTGATGAAAACCAGAATGTTGTTTCTTATGAAGAAGTCAATAATTATGTAATTGGAAGATTTCTATATGAACTGCTACTAACACAAATATCGACTATATTTCTTCAACAGGATGCTGTCTCCTTTCCCCCAATAAACCAGGGTAATATATATGGAATTCTTGCTTAACACTTGGAGAAACATAATGAATAAATGAATCGTTTATCACTTTCCAAAGGTTTCACAAATATTTATTAGTAATACTCGACATATGTTTCGGGTTGTTAGCCCATTATCAAGAGTAATACAATACTAAATTCAAAATAAGGGGTTTCACCTATGTACAACGGCATTCACAACAGGAGGTAAATTGAAGACCATAATTTAACCCTTTGTAAAGCTGACAAAGGTAACACTTTTACGATTTTAGAAATTGATATGTATATTGAAAGAACAGAAAGACTATTTATTCCAGAAAAATTTATAGAATTACACGTTAATCCTACTTACAAATTTCCAACCCAAGCCATATCTCTAATTAAAGAGTGTACGAATTCATTGCAAAACGATGGGTTGAAATTGACTGTTATGAATCCAAAAGCTCCAATTCTATATTCATTACCCAAAATTCACGAGGTAGATTGTCCCATGAGACCTATTGTTTCATATTAAATGCTTCAGCTACTAAATTTTGTAAATATTTGAAAAACATACTTCCAAATTTGACACATCACAATCCAATTTACTCAATACAAAACTCTGTAGAATTAACCAATAACTTGAGATCTCTAAAAATTCCGATAATTATATATATAATTAGTATCCTTTGATATAATTAATCTATATACGTCTACACCCTGCCGTGATGTCAATTAATCAACAACTTCAATCCAATAGTACATTAAGCCCCAATCATATAGAAGAAACGATGTCAGCTGTAAACCTATGTCCCTAACAAAGTTATTTCGGTTCCAATAATAAAATATGTCAACAATTAGGTGGTTTACCTATAGTCTCTCTATTGTTTTCCTTATTAAATGAAATATTTATGACAAATTTAGAGAATACAATTTTAGTTTCCCCAACATCATAATCAATAATGTATTTTTATGGAAAAGTTATGTGGATGATATCTTCTGTATTTGGATTGGCATAGATAGACAACTCTATAGCTTTTTACAGTTTTTAAATTTTTTTTATCAATCGATTCAATTTAAAATGTAAAATGAAAAATATTTGAACTTCTTGGACTTATCGATTAGTAGGGCGACTGAGTCATGAGCCCTACTAATCGACAAGTCCAAGAAGTTCAATTGATGAAAATAATTAAAATATACAAAAAACCTATCTATTCGGAGACCCTGATTGATAACAGTAGTTCTCAATCCCAGAGTATCAAATTGAGTGATTTTCATTCATTTGTGCACAGATTGCTTTCTATTCCTTTTTCAGCTGTCGATTTTGAGAAAGAAGTTCAAGTTAATTAATAAAAATGAAATATAATTATAATTAATAATTAATAAAATTAATCGATTTGAATAACATTTATGACCCAACATTAATTGATGTCTTAATGAGACAAAAACGACATAAGCTTTTATTGCAGAACATTTATCCGTTGCATACTGGAAACTCTAACAGAAAATTTCCAATTAACTATATTTCTAATATTAGCAACAAAATATGTAACAGATTACACAGAAATAATATAAACACCATCAGCACTAAGAAAAAGAATTTGGTTCATTATTGGTTGAAAATAAAGATAAAACAAAATTGTTGGATAAAAGCGGAGTATATAAAACACACTTCAGTGAACGTGAGACATTCCATATAGGCCAAACCGGTAAATGTATCGAGAAGAGAGTTGAAGAACATAAAAGATCTATCCTCCAAAATAAAAATTCTACGGGTTTTTCGGACCACTCCATCAATGAAAATCATTTCATAGATTTCGAGAATATCGAACTCATGCATCCAGGTAATAAAGGAAAAAGGATGGACATCTTGGAGATTATTGAAATTACGTCCACTCATAGGAGAAACCATCCAATTTGCAACAACCAACTAGACTTCAGTAAACCTCCTGTTGTGAATGCCGTTATACATAAGTGAAATCACTCATTTTGAGTTTAGTATTGTAATGCTTTTGTTAATGGGCTAACAACCCGAAACATATGTCGAGTATCTTTAATAAATATATGTGAAACCTTTGTCAAGTGATAAACGAATCATTTATCCAAGGTAATGTTTATATTGAAGAATAACTCCACAAGATAAGCAGTGAAAACTCTAAAGAGTTCAAACAGTGTTTCAGAGAACCCTTGTTACCATCAGCAAAATTCATTTTCAATGTCTACTGTCGTATTTCCTATATATGTTATTAATTCATTGAAAACAATGGCCACACTGTTGATATGCAATGGTATTTTTCATATAAGTAACAGAGGTATCGCCGTCATATCATTATACTTTCAAAATATTTTACGTTTTTATGATAAAATCATATTCATGTTTGTTTTATGAAAGATCAAGAACTGCGATTATAATTAGGCAGAATTTCACAAATGAACCGTTGCCAATTTCTAACGTCAAGACTGAGTTTACAAGAGCCTTCCTGAGATTACTCACAATACGAGATTTGGGTATTGAGATGGACTTCCTATTTGTATGGGATTTTCACCGAGTGTACAAAGTGTCTGGTCGCTCTTCGCCATACAAAAAAATTTTTTGGCGTTCCATCTGAATGTAACCAAACGGCAACATATTTTTCTTTTTACAAGTTTGAAAATCTTGCATTTAAGGGTTAAACTTTGATTTCGAAATGCTTGATTTTCTCATTTTAGGTGAAGCCGGAAGTTTTAGTGCATCGAATGTATTGAAGGATGGGACTGTTTATGAAAAGACTTTTACCTTAAAAGTAAGTCAATAGTCGAATACTTCCCACCAATATACGTCGTTCTCATTGCCACAGATCACACCATTCTTTATCTCACTGGTCAAAAAGCAATGCTGGATGTTCTTCTGAGAAAATTCCAGAGCTCTGACGATTTTTGCATCACCTCTTCCATCGACTCAAACCGAGCAGGTTGAATCAGGCGAATATAGCTCGTATTCGAGCACTGAAGTACTTCAAGCGGCTAAATAACGCTTTAAGGTTTGCGGAGTTATTCTGCTGACAGATCCACAACTCCAATAGTTTCTTACGAACTCGCAGTATTGCGAAAAAATTCAAATTGCGAGTTCGGTTTAAAGTTTGACACTTTGAAACCAATTTAGTCATCACGATAACTTCTATGTCGAAAAAAAATGATAAGGATGGCCTTAACCCTTAAATGCATACATTTGCCAATAGACAAGAAATTATTTTTCAATTAAAAAAATGTTTTGACAGCTTCGCGATTTTGAACGCATAATAATTGGGCATAGATCATAGATTATCAAAAAAAAAACAATCTTGGAATTTGGCGGTAATTTGTTTGTCATACGTCATTACAATTGAGTAAGTGTAAAATTTTCTGCATTGGAGTGTTTTGTTTCGCATTTCATATCAAATAGACAATTCTTCAAAGTTTCGAAAAATAGTTATTCAGTTGCAAATAAGGTAAATTATTGATATAGCATATATTTGTCTTTGAATTCCCTTGTGTTCATGTATTGTTTGTTTCTTGTAATGTTGCCAAATGGCTACATTATGATTTTCCCGTATAAGTGCATGTATGAAAATGGTAGGAATAGTTATGTGGTTGTGGTTTGGCTTTATCTTTCTGTGTTTGCTTTTAAGAATGACGCAAATGCTGTGCAATAGTAAATCGAAGATATGCTCAAGGCTTTAGAGAATGGAGAAGTCTCTGAAGATGAAGAAGATATAGGTGATGAAGATGATATCGAATTATATCCAAATATACAAGATATTTTATCTGATTTGGATAATGAACCTCCCGAAAATGAAAAAGTCGACGAAGATTATTCTCTTGTATCTAACCAAGCTGCTGAGGTCTCGACTGTGTAACCTCAAGGATCATGGTCCACTCCGTCAGTACCGGATATTCTTGGAATTGCAGCTTGGAGATCAAGTAGCAGAGAACTAAAAACTAAAAACGTAAATTGCCTTGGAATAAAGATCGTATTGCCTTCTTAGAAAGCACTGAGCTACTCCAAGAATTTACGGACCTAAAAAACTCCATACCAATTTTTTTTCAGAATTCATAAATAACACAATTATCACGAAAAACCAATTTATATATTGTCCAACAAGGTTATATTAGTGCTTCTGTAACTGCTACAGAAATACTGCAATATTTAGGCATTATCATATTCATGTCAGTGTTTTATTATGCACGTGATAGATCATACTGGTCAAAATATGGCCTTACTCAAATTATGCAAACCATGACGGTTAACAGATTTGAAAAAAATAAGATCTGTAATCTATTTCAACGACGAAGATTAACTTATAAATCATCCTTAGCATGATTGTCTCCACAAAATAAGATCATTGGTGGACCATCTAAACTCATCGTTAGAAGAACAAATGTGTGTTCCCAAAGTGGCTCATTTTATGAAGCAATATCTTCCAAATAAGCCACAGAGCTTCAAGTTTTTTGTTCTATGCTTTCTGTCTGGGTATGCATACAACTTTGAAATTTACTCAGGCAAGCAAGACTTTGCTCAACCTCCAGGTGAACCAGATTTGGGAGTGGTAGGAAATACCGTCATAAGATTGTGTTGTTTAGTCCCTTGGCGTATAAACCACATAATTTACTTCGATAACTTTTACACCTCAATTCCTTTGCTGCACTACCTTGATTGTAAAGGTATTTATACCTTGATTGTCAAAGTATTTATGCTTTGGGTAGTATCCAAAGGAATCGGCCCGGTAAGAGTTGTAAACTACCAGCCCAGAAGGATTTCATGAAAGATTCTGTACCTCGGGGATCATATGAAGAGCAAGTGGCAGATTATGAAGGTGCAGATATAACTGTAACGTATTGGAAAGACAACAAACTAGTAACATTTGCATCTACATACATATGATTGGAACCAGCCGATACAGTCAATAGGTACGACAAGAAACAGAAAAAGTAATTACTATACCTTGCCCCAAATCTATCGAGGGCTATAACGTCCAGATAGGCGGCGTTGATCTAATGGGAAGATATAGAACTAGAATAAAGAGCAGAAAATGGTAAATTAGGATTTTCTATCATTTGATTGACATGGTGTTCATAAACGCTTGGGTTTTATATAAGAAAGCCAATAATAGCAATCAAACCAAAAAGATGACGATAGGTGACGTTAGAGCTGAGTTAGCAGAGGTTTTATTTAACTATAAAAAAAAGTAGTAAAAAGAGGGGAAAACCGTCTAGCAGCAATATTAAAAGAGAACTAGAATCGAAAAACCGCGTCTGAAACCAGTGAATCCTGTAACTTTACAAGATGTAAGAACGGATGGTGTTGACCATAACGAGAGAGGAACAATAGAAAAGAAAAATAGATGGACTTCCTATTTGTATGGGGTTTTCCCACACCGAGTGTACAAAGTGTCTGGTCGCTCTTCGCCATACAAAAAAAATTCTTTTGTTGCGTTCCACTCTGAATGTAACCAAACGGCAACATATTTTTCTTCTTACAAATTTGAAAATCTTGCATTTAAGGGTTAAACTTTGATTTCGAAATTCTTGATTTTCTCATTTTAGGTGAAGCCGGAAGTTTTTAGTGCATCGAATGCCGCTTAGTCTCCACATGAACTTATAAAACAGGCTACTGACACTTTTCATCTTATCATCACCAAAATCCAGACATATCTGTTGACATATGACTTTTCGCCCGATGTCGAATTTTTGGGACTTTCTTTGCATAGACTTTTTATGTTCAAAAATTTTTCTGAGTGTTTTTTTTAACGTTTACGGTCATTACAATTATATGATTGCTCATACTATAATATCCTCACACAGTTTCATTCATTTCGGTAACTATTTGCCGTGTTGAAACAGCCACTGGTCGACCTGGACGTTCGTCATCTTTGGCGCTCTCCCGGTCTAAGAAAAGTATTTAGAACATTCGAAAACATGTGCACGTGATATAAAATTCTCTCAATAGGCCCTTTTCATTGATTTGTTGCACACAGTTGGAATGTTTTTGATTGGCGAGAAATTTCACCTGGATCAGATGCTCTCGTCATCAGACTTTTGACAGATCTCATCAAAATAGCAGGTAAATTTCATCAGATGGTCAGAAAATAAAAAAAAATCGGATTGTTTTCATAAAACTTGATAAGCCAAGAATTTTCCATATTTAACCTTCGTAGAATGTCAAATACCCATAATAATTGGGATACAATTCAGTCGGATGTCATAAATAGTCTCACATTATATAATCATCCCAGCCATATGAAATCAATGTGTCCCTTAAGCTAAAAATGATATTTTAACAGTTGTAATACGAAATTTGTTATACTTCAAATCTGGATTTGGAGTTCAAAATATAATAAATAATACGAACTTTTATTTCTTGTGGACATTTTAGGGAAACAATTAATCAAGTATATTTCGAATTTGTTTTCGAACTAACTTGTTAAAAGCCGTTTTGTTGAATTTATTATACATGGATGTTTACGTTTGAGAATGTAGAACCTCTGGTTTAGGTATCTTATAACTGATGGGAACGAACAGCTGTACGGGAACGGTAAAAAATCTAATCAAATAGCAAAGAGTTCACCCTAAGATAATTCTGAAGTACCTTTCGAGAAAAATATAAAAATTTAAACAGGAAACAGCTGTATATTTCCAGGAAATCGTCCTCTAATATTTGTTGATATTTGGAATTAGGAATGAAAATACCGATCGATAAAGAGAATATGTTCAAGTCCGATTGGAATGGATTCCTTGTGGTCTCGACTAGTATATACAAAATAATTCACTCGAAAACTTTGATAAATGCATATCGATTTGCTTTAAAGAAACGAGTTTTTGACTACTGTTTCTATTGGCTACCCAGAAAGTAATTTCAAAGCAGTATGATGTCTATCAAGGATATAAATATTTGATTGAATATATCATTACATCATAAATCGAGATCCTGAATGCTTGTATGAATTTGAGACAAAAATTGCAGTAAATACACAGGTGATCCAAAATTATATCATTAGGAAATATTAGTTTTTTCCACATTTTTTCAAGCAACATTCGGTATCTTCATCTACAGAAGAGATTTGAGTACAGGTATTATGTTATTTGTGTTCTGAAATATTTGGCACTCGACAGTTTCAGTATCGTTCTTGATATTTTCATTTAATTAACATTGATTTTGCTATATTGGAAAGTTGCAATTTTAGTTAATTCGAAAAATGGAGTTTTGTTAAAGTTGGGCGTCTTTGGATGCAATCTTAGTAGATGGTTGCGTCAATTCAAAATCGTCGAGGACATCGTGAAACAGTAAACATTAGTGATTCTTTGTCTTCTCAGAACATCCATGAAAAAGACAACAACTTCATTAGTACCAACGCCATGAGGTGAAAAAATTTTTCCATTCCAGCGGAAAATCAGAATGAAAAATATTCTTCACGCTACTTTTCTTCCACTTCTCGGAATATTTTTAAGATCAATATGTCAAATTGTTCAGAAAAGACTGAATTATCGACTGACTGCCTCACCCGAATTTTTTAGTGAAAAAAATTTCCAGCGATCTTGAAATATTGCTCATTTTGAATATATATATATATATATATATATATATATATATATATATATATATATATATATATATATATATATATATATATATATATATATATATATATATATATATATATATATATATATATATATATATATATATATATATATATATATATATATATATATATATATATATATATATATATATATATATATATATATATATATATATATATATATATATATTTATATATATATATATATATATATATATATTCTTTTGAAAGGAGAGGATTTACAAAAATTTGAATAATTGTATTTACAATAAATGTCAGAAAAAACACAAGTGTGAGCTCAGGAAATGTAACAGTGGAACCGTACTATCTTTTATTTGATTCAATAAACCAGTGAAAAAAACCCGACGAAAAAATTCGTTTCCCTGTCACTATTGCACTAGCAATAGCTTGTCTGTTTATGTTGTATTAGTGTCCTGTGAACATAAAGAGTACCAAAGATTTTTCTGCATTCTATCTTGCACTCCATGATTTCCAAACGAAGACAAGGGTGAAAGCAAAGGGGTTTGGGACAGGAATCTGTAACAATGGAAAAAGAAAACCAGCAGGAAAATATTTTAACAATCAAACTTCTTATATGTCTAAACAAATCTAAGAAAAGACTTTACATAGCAAGCAAGATCATGAAAAGGACTAAGGAGATAATAAAAAAAATACAAAACCTGCGGTATTTCCTCAAATTCCCTCTATGTTTGACCGAGAGCTCCTTGATGGCCAGGTTCAGTCTCTCAAGTGAAGCCGATTATGATCTATAGATGTTTTAGAATCATTATGGACCCAATAATCTGAGTTGACATCGCCCATATATTATTTCTTCCTGGAACTTGGTTAATTTAAAGAAAAATGAGCGAAAAATATAACAAATATATATGAATATTGGTTCGAGTACCAATTGGAGAAAAATTCCTCTACATTAAAAATGACCATTATCATTATTTGCTTCATTTTTTCAAGTTTGGTTCTGCAATTACGACAGGACGATGCACCAAGATATTAACGAAACTTATATAGATATTGGGTCAAACAGACGATAAAAATAATCTCACATGTTCCATTCATTACCGAGAAATATAAATACCTCATGACAACTACGTTAGTGCTTTTCTAATGGACAAATAATGTCTGAAAGTCGTGCTCGACGTAAGGTAAATATATTGAACAGAAATAGATCTATCTAAATCTACATCGATCCGGACAATGCATGTTTTGTGTATTCAAGGCGGCTTTGGATTGCAATCGGTCATGTCACCATCCTATATCTTCGTCAAACAAAGTCACAGATTAAACATGAGCAGACGTAAACAAATTCTCACCCCTCTTTATGCTGCCTTGTCGATAACGGCTAATATCGTTCACAATTTCGACATCAAAGGTTGGTAAATATTTGGTGTTGCGTTATATATCTCTCAGGAAAAAAGCTACCTCAATTTTTGCGGCATGATGCTGTGAAAAAGTAATTTTAACTTAAAAGGCCCTTCGATGATTACTTCTGCAGAACCGAGTATATTGAAGTGGGATTTATTACTGAAATCGTGTTTTTCGTCATTTATTCACCGAATGTGATATTAAAATTTCTTCTATGGTGAGAGAATACGGGGGAAGCTTATCATGATTTTTATAAAACAAATACATTTTCGTGATCAGTGAGTTGGGATACTTGATATACATATACTGACCATTTACTTTTTAACTCGAAACGGGACATGGGAGTTTAAATTTGTTGGCTGATCAACAATGAAAATTATCAAAACTTTTTAATTTGTTTTCGCAAAAAAGTGCAATTTTATTTGTTAGAGGATCAAATATTCTTTGATGAAGTTGGTAATGATTTTGAATGATAATAAAATTCTTGGCACTTTCTTTTATATTGTCCTTAATTATCAACATCGCATTCAGAACTGGAACCCGAAAGTTATTTTTTTAAGACGTCCTCAAATTATTCATGAGAGTAAAACTTTTCCTACTAGAGCATTTGTACCAAGTAGACATAAAATATATTCAACAGAATTGCAAAATTTTCATGCTGTAGATTGTGGGTAGCAAAGTGTTTGAATATTTTCACCCAAAGAGTTTCTGTGGAGTCGTTTATTGCAAATATTCACGGCTCTTATAAAATTTTATCTTCGAGTTTCATAAACTCTTCAATAAAATCAGTGCCATTATCTTTTGAGTTGACAATTAAACTACGAACAGTAAATTGATATAATTGGTTGATCGGATTCGGTACCAAATTGTCATCATCTCTATGAGATATTTTGATTTCTTTTGCAGTCTCAATTGCCGATATATTCTGACCTTCAACAATCAATACAGCTTAATGAAAACCTGCTGACTGAGCGTGTTTATAATGAAGCCATAATTCATATGAAGAGTTTCCAAAATAATTTTTTATCAATGCTCTAGAAATAGTCTTTTAACGGCTGTGACATGTTTGAAATACTCTCCAGGATGAGCATAAGCGCAAGCCACCTGGCTTTACTGTAGCGGAGCATTACCAAGAAATTTCTCTTGAGATATTGTTGGTTCGGAAGTCTTATCAAACTCAATTTCTGCAGATTGATTTTTCTTCTTGCGATGCAGACGTTCCCAAGACTTCGTTCCAGAAATATCTGGATCTTCGGAGTAGCCATCCAAATATTGTAGTTGCAGATAGTCCATAATGTTCTTGCACATGTCTGCCTCTCTTTTAAATAATGTTGTTTAGTGACGAATTTCTATACCAAACCACTTTATGTAATAGGAAACCACCATCGACAACAAAATAACTTCTGTACATGTTTTCAGAAGATTGGCCTAGTGGTGTAAAAGCCTTGAATAAAGTCGACTTGGTACCTTTTCTCATGCCATTCTCAGCGAATGGTAATATTGGAACAGGTGCTAATTTGTACCCCAGATGTTGTTATTAGTATATAGGGATTACAGAAAAAATGAACGAAGTTGTTCATTTCGTTTTGATCGGATTCTCGTGAGAATCGACGAACCCGATCAACTTTCGAGCGCTGTAACAGCGTTCAAAATAGATGATTTCAAAGAAAAAAAAAAGTGAAAATGTTGCTCAAAAGACCATCTACAAGATTCGCCGGGGATAGATTTTCGATAAGATGAAAAAATAAAAATTTATTGATGACACTCCTAACCAATTACGAAAATGTTATTTCAGGAAGTAAAATTGATTATATCATTGTAAATAGTGGCTCGCACTCGGTGTGTTCAGGTTTGGTTGTGCAGGCCAATCTGGGAGACCACCTAGCTATGCTACTCGCACTCGGTGTGTTCAGGTTTGGTTGTGCAGGCCAAACTGGGAGACCACCTAGCTATGCTACTTGAGGTTAAAACTGTCAAAACTCCAAACTATTCTGCCTCTCCTTCAGTCGATAGAAAACTGTATCGTAATTTTTCTAAGAATAACTTGAATATATTAGAATCTTATATGTATAATCCAAGTTTTGATGACGTATATTTTGAAGATACGGATGTTGATCGAGCATTCAGTGCATTTATGCCAATACTGAACTTTGCAATTGACGCGAACTGTCATTTAAAATTGTCTGGTACTAATAAAAATTATTCAGAAAACAAAAGATGGTTAACATCTGAAATCAAGCTAGAAAGTAGAAAGATGAAGGATTTTCATTGGTTGGCAAAAAGCCCCCAAAGTAAAAACTTTCACGACAACTATAAATCCCAGAAAAAAGAGTATGTCTGTCTTATAAGAAGAACGAAAAGACAATTCTATGGAGAGTTAATCAGTAATGCAGATAATGAACCACCAAAAAAAACCTGGGATATAGTGAATGAAATTTCGGGTCGACATAAATATAGGAACCATATTGTTCTCGAACAAAATGTTTCTGAGATAGCCGACCCTCATGCAGTAGCCGAGATATTCGGAGACTACTTCTCAACTGTGACTGATAGAGCACTTCATGACGTCTTTGGCTCAAATATGTCCGAGAGTTGCACCTCTCCTTCCTTTCATCATGAAAACACATTTTTGTTTACTGGCCTTTAGAAGAGGTTGAAGTATTCAATCTGAAACAAAAATCAAAAAATAAGAATTCATGTGGTTGAGACGACATTCTTACAAAATTCATCAAAAGAATTGGTTCCCATATTGCTCACCCTCTAACCCATTTGATAAATTTATGCATAGAATTGGGCCAATATCCACTAATGCTCAAGCTAGCAGACGAAATACCTCTACATAAAAAGGGGAGTCAGACCTGTGTGCCCAACTATAGGTCCATCTCTCTTCTCAGTATAATCACGAGAATATTCGAACGAATACTGCATGATCGAATAGTTGAGGTTCAATATTCTTAGCGAAGATCAGCATGGTTTTCACCAAGGTAGATCGACGAAAACTGCAGCGTACAGTCTGATTGAATATATCTATAAAAATTCGGATGACGGTCTTCTTACAGCAGTGATTTTTTTCGACCTATCACGTTCTTTCGATAGCCTCAATATCAATTTTTGATTTGACAAACTGCGATCTATCGGCTTCAGAAACAATGTACTATCTTGTATAAGATCTCATCTAGAAAACAGACGAATGAGAATAAGAGTAAACGATGAACATGATATCGATTCTGGCCTTCCTCAGGGTTCTGTGCTGGGACCTCTGTTGTTCTTGCTTTTCATTAACGACCTTCCTGAGTACATCATTGAGAATCACATAGTCATGTTAGCAGGTTCTCAGCGCGGTCTCGTCGGGAGCTCCAGAATTTGGTGTTTCAAAGTTCCATGAATGGTACTTCAAAAATAGCCTCATTGCAAACTTGGACAAGTCTGTTATCATAAAATTCAACAACAGAACCATTAGAGACGACATTAAGTTCAAAATTAATGATCGTGAGTTGTCTTGTACAGTGTCGACTAAGTTTCTGGGGTTGCATCTAGATAATTGCTTCAACTGGGGTTACCATTTGGAGACGGTTGCAAAAAAACTGAGTTCGGCAAACTATGCCATTGTGAAACTGAGGGCTTCTTTGAATATAAAAGATGTCATTAGTGTTTATTATGCTCTTGCATTCAGCCACTTGAACTACCACATAATCTATTGGGGAGATGCTTCTATTTGGCAAAGAATATTTGTAAATCAAAAAGAATCATAAGATTGATTTTTGAAATTATATTTAGAGAAACTCCTAAAGTTGGCTTTGAATTATATGAAATATTGCCTTTTCCTTGTATTTATATGTACAAATGTCTAATGTCAATTAAAAAGATCATCCATTTATAAAATAATAATTGTAACTCACATAATTATCCAACTAGACACACATATTCGCTTCCACGTCTTAGTCACAAAACTAGTTTGTATGAAAAACGTCCAACGGCTGTAGGTGTGAAATTGTTTAAAAAAGTTGCCGACTGAATATAAATGTATGAATTTTAATTTGTTTCTTGAAAAAAGTGTCTCCTCCTCTAAGAGTATTTTTACTCTATAGAGGAGTATATGATGTACGATTTTAACAAGCCTTGATGTCTTTTCGTTTTCTAAATTTCATTCTATTGTAACGTACTATTATACTGACGTGTATCCATTATTCTATGACTTCTTACTAAATGAATTGATAGATTGATATTGTTCCATTAGAATTTTACCACTATTTTGCTTATAACTTTTAGAATTTTTCATTTACGGCAAAAAGTAATGGAGACTTATTTAACAACCTGTTGGCGTGTGCAAATTGGTGTATCAATGTAGAAGGCGAATGTACCAAAACAAATGCTGGTTGTTTCTATTTTCAAAAAGTTCGGTTATGTTGGGAGAGGAGGGTGTAAATATAATAATCGAAAACTATACGATGAATTACAAGCTTAAATATCAACCATGCATGGCTTTTGTGACATTGATATCAGCAGATATGGATGATTCAGATAGATGTGCAACGCAGTAGTGTAGATTGGCGGTTTATATCAGAGATCAGAGTTATCGATTAATCAGAGAAATTCAGGGTTGGTACCAATAATATTTACCAATTTCTGTAATATACACTTTGACGCCTACTAGAATATTTCGATATTTAAGTGATGAGAATGTTGAATACTTAAATAATGAATAACTTTAATTTCCAATTTTGGTTCAGACTGCTATTAGATACGCTAATTATGTAAATATACGTTTTGAGGTATGAATTTCAGAAGAGAAAGAGGTACTCTCGTTGCGCGAGTCCAACCCTTACTAGACGGAGGATTATTCATAACATTGAGCTGTCCTGCTTATATAGCCAAACACAGATTGAATAATTCAGCTGTTAAAACAAATTGACTATCAATCTGTTATGAATAATATGAGAACGTTTCGTCAACGAATTACTCTTTCTAATTTGATGAAGTTTTTATTATTCTGGTGAATCACGGGATTTGTCAAATTTAGTCGCAAAATTTCGGGACTGAAGTACAGTCAGAATCCCGATATTCGGCAGACATGATACGATTGTTATCATTCAATAGGAGCCTTCTCAAAAGAAATGAATCCGTGATAAAGAAAAGAATAGTCATTTGATTATAATTTTCCCCAAATTAACTGCCTATAAACAAAAATCTACATTGTTCTTAATCATAGCCTCAAATAATTTTCAATCGTCATCGACTGAATAAAATTTCTATTATTTACTCGCCAATAAAATGAAATTTACATCATAAAATCGAACTAATACTGCCGTTTTACTGTTTGGTATCCTATTCTATCTGTAATAA
This sequence comes from Cryptolaemus montrouzieri, assembly GCA_013387265.2. Lineage (NCBI taxonomy): Eukaryota > Metazoa > Arthropoda > Insecta > Coleoptera > Coccinellidae > Cryptolaemus > Cryptolaemus montrouzieri. Next base: position 34,931,383 of record JABFTP020000185.1, on the reverse strand, counting down.
AAGTATTAACCGCACAATGGATTAATAATATTTGGCAACCGTAAAACACGAACTATTCCTCGTATTAAGTCATAAATTCATGAAAAAAGATCCCTGTAATATTTTATTCCTCTCCATCGAAAATTCCAGAAGTTATTAACGGGAATAATGCTCTGAATGGCATCATAAATGGGACGCCTCCAGCGGCATTGAGGTTTTTAATGACGAATAAAATATCTGAAGTTTCCTGGAGGCCGAAGACTAGTGGCTAAGAAGAAGAAAAAACGGGCTATAAACGTGAATATTTATTTGATTTGTCGACCTTTTTAAAGTTGAAAATGTTCGCTAAGCCACCTTAGTCACTTTGGGAAGCCCTAAACGAGCTTTAAAGTCCATAAACACTGTGAAAGCTATAAATATATATAATTTCATCGAACTACCCCCATATCAGTCCAAGCAATTGAAGTGGGTTCATAAAGAATTATAAAACCAATAATGAGTAAGTCCTAAATAATGAATTATTGTGCCCCAGTCATATATTGGTATTACATAAATTGTGAAGAAATTGAATAAATCTACTTAGTTATGTATATATATATATATATATATATATATATATATATATATATATATATATATATATATATATATATATATATATATATATATATATATATATATATATATATATATATATATGTACAGAATGCTTCAACGAAAACTAAACAGAGGCTATATCTATTCATATTCATTTCTGATCAAAACACAAAAACCGGTCAATTTTTGTTTCATGGGGACATCTTTTGGGGTACAATGTATGTCTAAAATATCAACCCCTCAGCAGGGGTTGCAATCCTTGAACATCTTGAATAAGGAAGACGGATCGAGTGATGACTCAAAAGATAGGTGCTATTTTTGTCTATATCATCTTGAACGAATTTCCATTTTTTAATGAAAACTGTAAAAGATACAGGGTGAGCCACTGAAAGATAGGGAAGACCTGTATCTTCTACAGTATTCAATCAAAAATGAAAATTCGTTCACGGGGATGCAGACAAAGATAATACCTTCCTTTCGAGGAATCACTCGACCGATCTACCCTCTTCCAAATTTTCAAGAGTGGTCAGCCCTGCTCTAGGGGTTGAAATTCGAGATGACGATGGTACTTGACGATGACAGCCATTGATCAGCATGGATCTGTTCCATTTAACTTCATTGAAACTTGAATATTCTCAGGGAAATAGTCTTCCCTATCTTTCAGTTGCTCACCCTGTATCTTCAACAGTTTTCAATTTAAATGGTAATTCGTTCAAGGCGACGTAGACAAGGATACCGCCTTTCTTTTGAGACATCACTCGACCCATCTTCCCTATTCAAAACGTTCAAGGATTGCTTAGGGTGTTGATATTTCAGGCAAGTATTGTACCCCAAAAGATGTCCCCTTGAAATAAAAATTGACCTGTTTTGCGTTTTGATCAGAAATGAATATCTTGGTAGATATAGCATCTGTTTTGTTTTCGTTGAAGCACCCATATATATATATATATATATATATATATATATATATATATATATATATATATATATATATATATATATATATATATATATATATATATATATTGCCCATATGAAATAGATTATCCTCATTTTATACATGAGTGACTCAAAAATTATTGAATAATGTAATTTTAAACATATCATATCACGATTTTTTCAAATGGAACACCCTGTATTTTATTCTTCCTGTCAACACATAAAATATTGTGCTATATTTTTGCAGAAGTAACCTTATCTTGATCTTCGATCATTTTCGAAATATAAGTAAATAAACGAAAGTAATAAAATCAGAGGTTGCGAAGGGAGAGTTTATTGGTATATATCATTATACTCGATCAGAGAAACTGAGATATTTTAAGGTAGTCGTGTATGAAATACGCAATAGATTGGATTTTGGTGAGATGATCCACAAGGTGTTGAACTATTTCAATAAGTGTTCGAAATGTTGCCCGTTTTTTTGTAGACACAACTTAATTCTTCTGAGGAAAGACCGTTGAATTCTCGACAACATTTGCGGATTAACTGACTGAAAGGCGTCGACTATTGTCTGTCTCATACCCAACTGTGTTGGATGACACTATAGTTACCAAAATTTTGAAACAAAATGTCATAACTCAATGGTGTATGATTTTAGATAGGCAAATGTCAACAAGATATGCGAGTGAGATTATTTATTTCAGTGTTAAGATAAAAGTGTTATTTCTTAAGGTGACGTGCTTCGCGATGCTATTTTATATACAGGGGCTCACATATCACTTGTCAACTCAATGAAACTAAATGCCAAAAAAATAATTTTTCAAACACCTTACTTATTTTTAATTTTATTAATACCTCACTTTAAATTTGTATTCATTGGTATTACCAAAGCGGCTATTTTTCTTTTCGTTCATGATTCTATCAAAAACCAGCAGAGTCTCGGAAAATTTAATCATTAGGCTATAAAAGATAGGAACAACGGGGATACTTGACAATTTAGTTTTACTCAGATGACAAGGCATTCTTGAGCACCCTGTATATTAAATGGTATCGAAAAGTACGAAAAGCTCAGAAATAACCTTCTCCGTTACACTAAAAAAAAGTTATAATCTTTTTCAAAACTGATTCAATATTTTGGCAAAGAAGAAGACACAATAATTCCGAAAATTTTGATGAAAAATGATATATATATATATATATATATATATATATATATATATATATATATATATATATATATATATATATATATATATATATATATATATATATATATATAGATATCATTTTCAAGCGATTCTGCCTCTTTTACCTTAGGTTAGGTTAGGTTAGGAGAAATACCTAGCCCAACTGATGCAACCTAAGGTAGAAAAGGCAGAATCCTTCGTCAAAAACTCAGAACACTTTATCCAAATTATCAGCAAAATCAAACTCGCTGACTCCGACATCATAGCCAGCTTCGACGTTGAGTCGTTATAACCAAGCATTCCAACAGAAGAAGCCTTGCAATTGATCTCAAAAATGAAGACTTTCCGGACTACACAATAGAACTAACGCAACACTGCCTCAAGAACGCATATTTTCTGTTCCAAGACCAATTCTACCGACAAAAACAAAGAGCAGCTATGGGCTCATCACTATCCCCAGTCGTGGCGAACCTATTCATGACCTAGTTTGTAAAAAGTGCCCTCCAGAATGCCACCCTCAAACCAAAATTATGGCTTCGATACGTCGACGACATATTCGTAATCTGGTCACACGGCGAAGACCACCTCATGGATTTTCTCGACTACCTGAACAGCAAACACAATAGAATCCACTTCACCATAGAACTGGAAGAAAACAACAAACTACCGTTCCTCGACGTCCTTGTCACAAAATCACAAGACCGTTTGAGACACACAGTATACAGAAAACCGACACATACAAACAGATACCTCAACGCCAGATCTCACCATCACCCAACACAAATACAAGGAGTGGCCAATACACTGTTGTCCAGATCAGTACGCCTTGCAGACGACCAGAGCAGCAAACAAGAGTTAGAAATCACCAAACAAGCACTGAGACAAAACGGCTACACACGACATACAATAGAAAAAGCACTATTACGCCAAACAAAAACGCACCCACAACCCCATCCAACCAGTGACAACAGGAAAACAACTTACCTATCATACATCAAAGGGACAACGGATCGAATCGGAAGAATTCTACGGAAACACGACATATCAACCACATACACACCTCATATAACTATCGGCGCCTCCCTGAGAAACCCTTAGGACAAAGTCAAATTAGAAAACCAGGGCGTTTACAGCATTTCCTGTGGAACATGTCAAGCAAAATACGTAGGACAGACCAACCGAAAAATGTCTGCGAGACTGGACGAACACAAATTATCCATCAAGAATAAACAAATGACATCTGCTCTTTTTCAACACCACATAAATACAGGCCATAAAATAGACTTTGATAGCTGCAAACAAATCGCCAACATAAACCATTCAAAACCAGAACAATACGGGAAGCAATACAAATAGAAAAAAAGGAATCCTCAATAAAAGAGACGATGCCCTCAACCTTCCAACTACTTGGAAGTCCTTCTCAAAAAGACACCACACACAGCGCAACAAACAACGCCGAACATCGAAACAATAACTCTACTCACAACCCCGAGGAGGCGGGGCCAACACCACCCATTCCAGAACGCCGTTAAAATCTTCGGCAAAGACGAGGCTTAAATACCGTGAACAACATCGAAAATCCTCAATTACCTACCACGACTACGCATTGAAAATGCCAAATGAGATTTTGGCGAAACGTCTGCAAACTCCATTCAATGGAGAGCAATCTAACGAACGGATGTACTCTCGGATAAACAATACATATATATATATATATATATATATATATATATATATATATATATATATATATATATATATATATATATATAATTTAATCACTAATTTCTGAGATGCGAGATTATAAACTAGTCTTGTTTTCAATTTAATTAAACGTTTACCTCAGCTCCGAAAATTTTTAGAATGACCTGAAGAATAAAATATATTCATGAGTCAAACAATAAGTAGAATGAAGGCATTAGCTACTAAACAAATTTCTAAAGGTAAACGAGCAACAGACTCAATGAATTCATTATAATTGAAAAGTTTGTTATCTTCGAAAATAACATATTTATTTAAGAACAATCACAGAAAAGAAAAATTACCATTCCGAAAACGTTCGTCTTGATAAAAAATAAACTTATTCCAGAATTTCTATAACCTCATAAACGTTCAATGGCTCGAATTCTATGAAGTTTTATTGTGTGGAAAAGTGAGTTTATATGGTAAGAGAATTTATTCGGCCAAATGCGCAATGTCCAGTGGCCTCCGTATATGCGTCCCTGGTGGACAACGATTGCCAACATTTCCATATTTCATAAAACTTCACGTCGCATAATCCGGGGACCCCTGCATTGTTATTCAGTCCGGAAACAAGTATCGACCAGCGTTTCCTTCATGGTAATCATATTCCGATTTCAACACGATTCATTGCACCATTCTGGCCACAACAAACTATTCAACTAAGCCAATATAACTTGGATGCATTTGATTATGAGCGCAATTTTGGAAAATTGGTTAGAATTATATTATGTGCGAAATCCTGCAAGATAGGCTGCAGTTGTTAGTTACCGTTTCCTGCCATCAGAGTGGATTTGACATTGAGTTCACTGCTGCACATTTCGCTTGTTGCGGGAAACACTGTATCGATGAACATTTCCGGCTTAATAGATTCCCTGCTACAAGAATTTAGTTTATTGAATAAATATAGAAATGCAGCTATGACAGCCTGTCGATTATTGAGTTTCTCCATTGATGAACTGTATTTGTATCTATAGTTTCAAGAGAAAGCCAAAACTGGCCAACCTTAAAGCAACATCCTTACATTCATTTATTTATTTATTTAAGAACAATATAAGGAATGTCCACAGCCGAAGCCAAAATAACATTCACTAGATGAATATTGGTTACATAGAATCTAGTATTCCAAAAAAGAAAGTATTATATAATACATTAATAGTAAGTTACAAAATGAATATTACAAAAACGAACGATTGAATAAATTTGATGTTAGTCAGTAAAGAGCAAGCTTAATGTTCTCTTCAAAGAGGCCAATGTGACCCCAAACAAATTGATACTCCTATGCGTGTTGCAGACACGTAGCATCCTATAGATAGGGGAGTTCTGTGCACTATTAGTTTTTCTAAAAGTTATAGAGAAGAGGTCGTGGTGCCTCAAAGATTTCATAGGAACATTAAAAGTAACCATGTGCAAGATCTCAGGTACCTGAAGTACGCAGTTCAATATTTCAAACAAAACCGAAATATCAGATATAGTTCTACGATTTTAAAGTGACAATAAATTGAAATATTTACGGGCAGGAGCGTAGTCGTGATTCAGGATAACAAAGTTAGTTTTGAAGCATATGAAACGTATGAATCTATTCTGAATGCGTTCAAGTCGGTTGGAATAACAATCATAACGAGGGTTCCGAATACATGAGGCAAAATTTAATTTACTGTAGATGTAAGCATAATACAAAGTGATAAGTGATTTTACATATTTAAATTACTTACTTTTCCTGAAAATATAACCCATCATTCGACTTGAACTATTTGCTATGCGATCTATGTGTGCATCGAAGAGGAACTTCGAATCGAAAGTGACACCCAGATCAAAAGCCGTGGACACACGTCGCAACAATGAATTTCCAAATGAGTAATGAAAAGTGATAGGAGAATGGTTTTTAGTAAAAGTTATCTTGAAACATTTATTTAAATTCAAAATTAATTGGTTTTGTCTACAGTACTCAACCAAGTTATTCAAATCTAGTTGAAGATCAAGGCAGTCCCTTAAGCATCTGATAGATCTAGAAACTTTCAGAGCAAGAATCTGGAATGCCGAAAACATTTATCTATGTCATTTATATAAATTAAGGAAAAGAGAGGAACGAGATGAGTTCCTTGCTGTACCCCTGAAGTAATAATGAAAGATTCAGATTTAAAACTATTTAAACTAACGAAATGTGACCTATTTAGAAGATACGATTGGATCCACTCAAGCAACCCACCACTTACACCTGCTTCGGCTAGTCTAAAAATGAGAATATCGAAACTTATTTTGTCGAAGGCTTTAGAAACATCTGTGTAGGTAGCATCAGTCTGAATTTGAGAATTCATTGCACTCTGCAGGTACTCACTATAAACGATCAAATTAGTTTCCAGAGTCCTACCCTTAAAAAATCCGTGCTGTTGTAGGATAATAAAATTTTTCACATGAGAGAAAAGATACTTATAAATTATACGTTCAAATACTTTAGCAATGATCGAAAGCTTGTTGATAGATCTTTAATTAGAAATATCATTTTTATCTCCACTTTTAAAAATTGGGACAACGGCGGGCTCCTTCCACTTTTTTGAAAATACACCATTAATGAGATGATTGACCAAAATATGCATTGGTTTACTTAATTTGTGAGCGCAATTTTTGAGATAAATTGGTGGAATGCTGTCTGGACCTGAACCCTTCGACACGTCAAGGGATAAGAGAACCTCTCGAACCTCTCCTCTTCTAGGTGAATATTTGATAGTACATCATTATTGCAGTTTTTAACAGTTACACTACGACTACGCTGCTGACTTACAGGAACATATACACTCTCGAAATAACGGGCAAAAAGATTGCATATCTCTTTTCCATCTGATGAAGAAATATCCCCATACCTCATTTCATTAGGCAGTTTAGAGCCGCCCATAAAAAGATGGTTCTCTTGAGAATCGTTTCAGCTCTGGATTTCCCAAAGTTTCTGATGATACAGGCTGGACATTTCACAAATTTATTTCAATTAGCTAACAAGACTAGATAGTGTTCGTGCTAAAGTGCCCATTAGAACAGGAACAGGTTCATCGATCAGTTACAAATACTGAGATTCGAGTAAATGGACATCAATCTACAATTAGCAATTGTATTCGGAGCGGTACACTAGACTACGACTCATTCTTTCATTTGATTTCATCAAAAACTTGCTGTACATTCGGAAAAGTAAATCATTATGCCGGGGAATATAGGAATAGACGGAGAGGATTTAATTCCGATGTTGGTTTCAATATTCCACAATGTTCTTTGAATTTCAGTCCAGATTGACGTTTGGAAACTATCTGAGAATAGCAGTTACACTAATTTTGTTTGCTTATAGCTTTTTCGTTGATGTTGTTTTAAAACTAAAATGGCAAATAAATCCACAAACGTGGATTTCGAAATTTTATTTAGTATTCCTGATCAATGTCAACAAATAATAAGTCGAACTTGCAGAACATTCATTGAAGAGTACCCAAATTTACGACCAATTGCAGAACACAATTTAGAAAACTCAAACAAATTTTGTCACTTATAAATTACAAGAAACTGCGCGTTAACTTACTTCAAACGATAAGCATGTCGTTCTGCCGACATGAATCATGACACAAAATTTCAAACATTCATGAAAACCAAAATTGAAATAGAAACATACCTTTCGAGCCTATCGGGACATATTGTAACCCAGACACAGAATCGCATTATAATAGTCCCGCTTTGCCTATATTTATTTCGTTTCAGTCTTTTCAATACACTAAGAATCAATTAAGATTACTCGCATGCGTTTTGGTTTGTTTATTTCATGTTCAAGTGGTTTCCATATTTAATTTTATTTACAGTGGGTAAAAAACATTGGTATAATTCGAGCTTTGAGTGTAATTGAAACATGAAGGTATGTTGCTCTTATTAGTTACAAATTCATTTCATTTTATCATTCGAACAATATTGAAATTCTCAAAAACATACAGCGGGATACATTTGTCCAATTAGGCATGCTGTGTGGGATATATTTATCTCGACAGAATTCATTGCTTCTAGATGAATCGACACACAATCCGATAAAACACAATTATACACAGGTTGTTGCCAAAGCAGAGAACAGACATGTCCATGAAGAAGATGTCCAAAGTTCAGATAGTGATAGTGATGATTCTGAGAATAATTCTATTGAAGATCCATTTCGTGATAGTGATAATTCGTCAGATGATATGGATTATGAACCAGATGAAAATAACTCGGACAGTGAATCCAGTGATGCAGATGAAGCAATAATTGATGGCAATATAGCAAAAGACACAATCCGATGATGAAACTTCAACAGACCCAAGTAAATGATGCTGACTAATTTTGGGTCCAAAATAACAATGATACGCTTGTTCCCCGATTTAGTGTTCCTGATGAAAGAACAACTGAAAGAACCTTATCCAGAGACATGAAGGAAGTAGATATTTTTGAAACTTTTCCCAAAAAGTCTTCTAATATTTTGATTGAGGAGGTCGTTACTTAATGAAAATCGATATACATATTTTCAATGAAATAAAACTAAAGTATTTAGATTTTCACTATATTAACAAAAACTATGACCGGTTTCACCACACTGTGGCTTCATCAGATAGATACAAACTAATGAACAGAGTTATTCCTTATATATTAGTCTTATATCTTACTTAATATTACAATAGGTACAAGAGGTATGTTGGAAAACCCATCGGAGTTGCTTACTTTATGAATTGAAAAGATTGAGTAAAGGAGAAGGATTTAGATCTAATTGACTTTTAAGTAACCTACCTGAATTCTTCTCATTGTTGATCTCTAAAATTTCCAATAGATTGAGTTTTTGTCTGTTATTTTCATTGTGTAAAATTTTGAAATTATCAATAAAATGATGGTTTTCTTCGAGTAAGTGATTACAATAATGGGAATCTGATTTATGATAATTGAAACTACGTTTGTGCTCGGATAACCTAACTTTGAAATTTCTGAAAGTTCTACCAATATAAATTTTATAACAATCCCCGCAAGGCAGTTAAACACCGGATTTATTACTTTTATCAATTTTAGATTTTCAGTTGTTGATATGTCGGCCTAAGGAATTATCAGTTCGGAATGCTATATTGAAATTATAATGCGAGAGGAATGATTTTAATTTTAGACTAGGATTACCAATGTAAGTTAAGCTGGGGTATTTTGTGTTTGAACATTTTATACTCGGAAATACTTTCTGGATTGCTTTTTGTATTTTTTGCGTGAAATCATGTTCTCAATCACAGTTGGACTGTAACCGTTATTGACTGCTATTTGTTTAATTATATTTAGCTCTTTTATGAAATTATTTTGTGACTTTGGGATATTAATGGGTCTATGTACCATACTATTGTAAGCTGCTAATTTATGTGGTTAAGGATGTGTAGATGAGCTGTGAATAGTAATATCTGTATGCGATGGCTTATGAAAATAGAAAAATCATGTTTGCCGTTAATTTTAGTAATAGTTAAATCCAGAAATTTAACGGAGTTTTCTTTTCTATCTCTAACGTGAATTTAATTTTATCGTGAATTTTGTTGAAGAATGTTTTGAATTACTCTAATTGTCTGTTTGTGCCAGTGAAACAACAAATGATATCGTCGACATATCTAAACTAATAAATAAAGTGTTTGAATAACGGATGTTCTTGATAGTTTTTTCAATATTATCCATGATCCATATGGATAATATTGAAAAATTTGAGATAGAAGTGACTGAATATGTTTACAACCTAAATATATACACGCCAGTAAGGAAATTGACAATAATGAAGCTGGCGTAGAAGAAGGAACTGTCAACTAACTTGCTAATTCTATAAGGCGTAATTATGTGACCTCATATTACGACAGATATTTCTCCTCGGTGTATTTGTTGAATACCATTTCCTTTCCTGGGGTTGGAACCAGAATGAAGAACAGAAAGAATGTCCCAAAATTCTTCAAATCTCTTCAACATAGAGAAAGCGAATTCAGAGTGAATACTAGTGGCACTGTCGTCACTCGATGGCAAGATACGAAAGACCTACTGGCTTATCTACGATTGTATTTACTGTCAATTGCATAATGGAAATGGCACAAAAAAGAATTTTTATGTCCTGAAATGCTGGAATTCTATAATCAACACATAGGTGGGGTGGATACCGACCAAATGGCCGGTTTGTATGACATTAATCAAAAATCCACGAAATAGTGGAATAAAGTTTTCTTCAAACTACTTAGGATATCTGTCGTCTCTTATGTGATGACTTGCGTAATAAAAAACTCCATTTATACTGTTTCTGTTTGAAGTTGCTGAAGGAGAGAGAAAATGCTTAGGTAAAAAGACGATCTGCTGCATCATTAGGCAGGCCATCGAAGAAAAGAAAAACTAATGCTTGCCTAAATGTGGGAGATCATATGCCTATCGAAGGAGGAACTAGAAGGAGATGCTATAGATGCCAACTAGTGAACAAAAAATAAAAAAGAACCACTACTTTATGCGAAATGTGTAATATTGCATTATGTAAACTATATTTTACTCCTTATTATAGGCTATAGAAATGATTTTTTCTGAGTCTCATGGTATATATACGTGCCACCATAAATGTCTGAACGGAACATATTTGTCGAGATTGTTGCAACCCTATTATTTCTAGCTATAATTAAACCTCCAATGAAAAAAACTCAAAACTTTCAAAAACTGATTAATTAAAATCCGGCTGACAGGGTTAAACCTGGCATAGATATTGAATTGACTCCGTCTATTTCTCTCCTAGTTGAAGATAACGTTTTTGACAATTCTGTTTTATTGAGTTGACAAGTATTTTGGAGCATCCGGTTTATAAAATATCATTGGAAAGTACGTTGCCGTCAAAAATAACACTTTTTCCATCAAACTAATAAAAAGTTACAATTTTACTCAAATCTGAGTCATTTGTTTTCGGCAAAGAAGACGACCTTTAATTCTATGAAGAAATCATAGCTCAATAGTAGTTGATTTTAGATAGGCCAAATCTCAACAACAGGTGGTTGAAAAGGATGTACTTCAATAAAAATTAAAAAGTGCACCACACAATTTGAAGTAGCAAAGTCGATGTCCAGTATAACTGAAAATGGTACCGTTCTGAAAATAATAGCAAATTGTAGATCAGTATCATTTTACTTCTGTTGCACTTTTAGAATTCAGAAAAATGGTACCCATACAAAATGAGAATGATAGCTGGATGGAATTCTGCCCAATACTTGTGAGTTGCGTCATATTAATACAATCTTTAGAATTGTTATTCTGATGAAACAATGTTCACCCTGAAGAGAGATGTCAATCGCCAGTAGTAACGATTTCCAGCAGGGAATAATCCACAATGTATGCGCCTTAGCGGAAGTTCTAAGGAAGATTTTCATTTCAATTTTTGAGGGACAATCGCATCGTCGCATTGGCTGTGCTTTGCCACCTTATGAGTCGATATGGTTTTTGTGAAATTTGACTTCTCCGCACGAATATTTGCTGGTTAGCAGCTTTTGAAGAAGATTTTGGGAAGTTTGGATCAGGACCCATCGAATCCCAAATTTGGATACTTGCGATTATTTGTTATGGTGATAGTTGAAAAGTAATATCTATAGATATTGAAAATAAAATTAACGAAGTTGATTCGATCACCCCACCAGCAATCTATAAAGTTGTCAACTTATTTTATGCCCAGTTCACTATTCGTGAAATTGCAGAAATGACTAATTTCGAACATTTTAATTGAAAAATTACTTAATATTCAACTCATTCACCTTGTTCTGGTTTGGTTTTAGGTTGATTCTCTTGATCTCTACGTCAGTAAATTTCATCGAAAACAATTTGTTTTAATTGATTTCAGAGTCAATAATATCGCGAGTTCATTAGTACGTGGTACCAGATTACATCTTCTTTTTTTTTTAGTCGCACTGAAATTTGGTTCGAACACGACGTTGGACTAATCAGAGAATTCTTTTTGTCGATTAACAATTGGGTGTCATTTTTTGTTCCCTATCAAGATTCTCATGATGAGGGGTACAGAGAGAAAAAAATAATCCCTCCACACAAAATAGACAACTGAAAGGATTTTCTGAAACAAGTTGAAAATGAATCTATGAAATAGATCAAATTAATTCTCGGATAAAAGACCTTGTATCACAAGTACTATTAGTGGCAGGGTCCATAATGGGGGAACTGTATAACCTAGAAAAATATTTCAAGTTCCAATCAATGGCCGCTGATGCCCCTTCTTGAATAAAGTGGAACTTGTCCCAAAACCTTTTAGGTAATTATATAAATGAACCTGTCCAAGTATATTTTTCATAAACTGAAATGAAAAAAATTATGAATTTTATTCCATAATTTACATTCGCACTGTACACGTTCAATCTGAATTATTTAATTGGGAATTTCACACCCTTTAAAAATAATTTATTATAACTATCAGAAATACTGTTTATGCAAAAAATGGAATGGCATTTTTTTCATATTTTATTTGTTGATAACTTTAGCACATTTTTATATTGAGGTTAAACATTATTATAATACCTTTTTCTAGACAACATTCCGAATAGTTTTATGGACTTAATCAAGAATGGATAGCAATTTGTACTTGTAAGCTAGACAAACAGCCATTTCATTTGAAAAAATGTATTGTAATCTTTTCTTGGAATTGAAAACAATTATATCCTCAATTTTGCTTCAGCTTACAGTATGTAACTATGAATGGCTGAGCATACAGAGCAATACCGACAATGAAGTCCTTACCCCAAAACTACCGCCCTATTTCACTTTTTTCCCTTTATGTCCAAAGTGATGGAAATAGTCATAAATGATGAACTCATAGAATATCTTGAGTTGTAGGGAATTATTAACGACCGCCAGTATGGTTTTCGCAGCCAAAGATTGACAGATCTGCTCGCCTACGTCATTCATGTTGGTACATCAACGATGGAAAAGTATGGGGAATCTAGAGTAATAGCCCTCGACATCTCTAAAGCCTGCGATAGGTTTGGCATGCAGCCTTGTTGAATAAACTTGCTGCATATGGGCTTCCTGAAAATTTTCGGGGTTGGATAAGTAGCTTTCTTTCAAATAGATCAATACAAGTGGTGGTCTACGGTATAACATCTGATTGTTTCCAGTTGCAAACAGGAGTACCTCAGGGATTCATTCTTTTGCCAACCTTGCTTCTGTTGCAGATAAACGATCTTCTGTCATCTTTAGAGTACAAGATCTTCGGCTGTGCAGACGATTCTAGTCTGGTTTCATCTTTCAGTAGTCTATGGCTGATTACTGCTGCGGAATCTCAGCGTAAGTGATGTCAATAAATTAATAACTTAAACTTTGACTAACAAAGGATATCTGAGTGTGGTCATTTGAACCTAGTGAGCTTCAACGTGGAAAGACGCAAGCAACTACGTTTTCTAGAAAGATCCCCGTTGTAGAACCTCCTTAATAATGCAAGGCCAACAAATTGCATCCAAAGATTCGATGTACCTTCTCGGAATAACGATCAATTCCGGGTTTCGCTGGCATGAACGTGCATCTGCGAAAGCTGAGTCGGCATCAGCTAAACTTAGTTTTCATTTCAGAGACAAACGATACTTCACGTCATCTTAGCTGTTGCTTTTATATAAGGCGCAGATTTGACCTGCTTTGGAATATTGTTCCCATGTAAGAGGATCTGCGTCCAAACATTCGTTGCGGATGTTAGATAGTGTGCAAGAACTGGCTGTGCGCCTCATCGACCACAAGGATTTCACCCGCTATCTCCAACCTCTGGCTCTCAGAAGACAAGTTGCTGAAGTTTATCTATTTCACAGATACTTCCACAGAAGATGCTTCAAGTAGCTGAAAGACCTTGTTCCATGAAAACTCATATTTTGCCGCAGCACTAGGCTGGAAACGAGTTCTCATCATATGGCATTACATTTAACGAACCCCGACCTCTTTCTATAACTACAGCTACAATTGGCCCTCTCCAACTAGCGAGTGAACAGACACCTCATCTCTTCCCAGGCGGCGCCCACTCATGTGGTTTAACAGGTTCGCCTATTCGTGGAAGCTCGTATAAAAAAAAAAGTAAAAGAAAATCTAACGGATATAGCTCTTATAATTATTGACCGATTTCAATTAAATCAACTCTGAATTGCACCTTGAATGATACTCTACCATCTAAGGATATTTCATTGATCTGTCATCTCCGGAAACACCAGAAGTTGACCTTCACTTGGACTCTTTAAACAGTAACCACATATTAAACTCTACCTGAAAATTTGGACTAGTTGAATGAAAGAATAAGTACCGCCTATCTGGAAATTCCTTGAGATATCGTCTTGAATGCAACACGTGCCTCATTTAAGAGATGCAAAATGTGAATTCAACTGCATGGAGAGCATTCTCAAAAATTTTTATAGAAAATTGTTTTGTGTAATTTAAATATTAATTCAATGTTTTCGGATTATGGAAACAGATGTTTCACATTCGTAAGTTTCTCTCGAGTATGGTAAACTTGCAGCTTTGATTCATGCCGATCAGAAATCGTTCCTGATAGAGTAGAAATGTACGAGCACTATATCCGTTAGATTTTACATCATGTCTGTATTTTCTTTATTTTCATTTCGCGTTAATAATTACGAATGACATTCATTATTATTTCATGAAGATTGCTTGTGGTTTTCAATGGTATTTCGCAACAGAGATTACTTCACGATTCATCAGAATAATCTATTACGATTTGAATATTATTTACCCAAAGTACGAAAAATATGAGCAACATTTTCTGTGATAGAAAAATGTTATCACAAACTGTAACAGTTGCCTATTCTATGAATCAAAAATGGTAGTTTTCTCCTAAAATTCTTCGTTTACGGTAATGCTTTCATCGCAGCGGTTACACAAATTGAATGAGTAATGGGAAAAGGAGCGAAAATATATGCTTAATGTTTGAAGATTCTAAGTGAAGGTCAACTTTCGGAGATCGCAGACCAATGAAATATCTCAATATAGTAGAATGTCATTCAAGGTGCAATTCAGAGTTGGTTTGATTGAAATCAGTCAATAGCTATAAGAGCAATATATTGGGTTGTTTTCAATGAACACCCAATCTACGACGTTAGATTTTTCTTTTACTTTATTGTCGGTATTGCTCTGTTTGTATGCTCAACCATTTATTCATTTATTTATTTATTAACGATATGAACCATGAAATTACAATATAGGAAAAAAAGGAACAAAAGCAATATGCATGAATTGAAAGCAGTCATATACTTCCACACAGTAGGAAAAGTAATTGAACGAATCTTTGACTTCAATTCAGCAGGCAAAATGCTGAAACACCAGTACCACTAAGTTACTTATTACCTAATCGTAGCAAACGGGAAACAGGTAAGTTTGCATAATAATTTGTCCTATGAAGAGGTTCACTGAAGGGAGGCCCACCTCTAGTAATCCTTCCAGGAACATGAAGACCAATCTGATACAACAAATTGGGACAAGTCACCTCACCATCAAGATATCTACAGAGAGAGAAAAGATCCAGCACAATTCTTCTTTCAGATAGCTTTCTTATGTTCACTTCAACCCTAACAAATGTTGCAGAAAACTTTATTCTAGTGATAGACATTTTATACGATATATAAAGAAGAAGTTTATTCTGGACCCCTTCAACCTCATTCGAATTCTCCAAATAGAAAGATGACCAGACAGTCTAGGCGTACTCAAGAATAAGTCTGCAATAACAATTGAATAATAATTTCAAAATGTCACAGTTTGTTAACTTAGACGTGTTACGCCTACTAAAGCCCAAGGTTTTCAAGGCTCGGTTTACAGTTGTGTCGAAATGAAACTTGAAAATAACTCGTGAATCGATGAACACCCCGAAGTCTCTAACAATATTAACCCTTTTGAGTTTGGTACAATTGATAGTGTAATCAAAATTAATTACACCATCTAACTTACAAAAAAAAAATGCAGTGGCATTTATCCAAACTGACCTCCAAGCCATTTCTGACAAACCAGTCAGATACAGCATCCAAATCTGCCTTAAGCGACAATGCATCAGTGACGCCATTTATACTTTTGAAAACTTTTACGTCATCAACATAGCGCAGGAAGTTAGAATGCCCAAAGACAGAACCAATATCGTTAATTAAAAGTGAAAACAAAAGTGGGCCTAAATGGCTACCCTGTCGAACACCAGAATCGATACACTAGCGAAATATCAAATATAATTCATCGAGAGAATCTATGAGCATAACTGAATCCCAATTTATGTTAATCAAATAATCTTCAAGGAATAAATAATAAAAAGTCAGGATCCAAAATTTTTTCCACCAAATCCGCAGGAACTGTAAGTTTGAAGGATGCGTACATCTTAGGATACTTAGAATTCAGCTGAGTGCAGGACACATCAGGTATCACATCTTTGAGAAAACCAACAATATCTTCAACTTTTGTAGAGGGAGCCAGACGAGAAACGTGGATCTCTGTAGTTCTCGGAAGAGCGGTCAGCAAAGTGGACCTGGACTTCCTGCAATAGGTTTTGACTAAGTCGAGGTTGTTCCAGCACCGATAACTCTCATCCTAGCCTGATGTATACCATAAGACTCCTGAGAGATTGTTATTTTATCGGACTGATCTGACTCAGGTTTGAGTGAAGTTGCTGATGGAGCAGAACTTTTGCCATCGTTCATCCCACTCGCAACCCCAGAGTTGTTTGGTAGCACGTTGATCTTCGATGGTAAATTTGAAGAACAGTTGCTGTTGTTCACACCCTTCTTCCTTTCAGAAGACCCTTTCGATACACTTGCCAACACTCCAAAAGTAAGCGTTAGTTCACATTCTTCCTGAAGCTAAGTTGAGAATAGAATTGAATGAAAGAATATGGGGTAAACTAGATCCTGCAGGTAACTCCAGAACCAAAAATCACGATAGGTCAAATCTTTGGAGTGAGCTGGCCACCTAACAGAACCAATAATCTCTATCCATTGATCACCAAAGGTACTGTTCAGCCCGTTCACATTTAAAGCAGCGTTGTGAGGAACAGGACAATCTCGTCGGAAGTTGATTTTTCCTTGTTCTGTCGGACGAAGATTATTGAAGAAATCATGGAATGTTCGAATAAAACATTCATTATAATTGTTTTGATTCAAGTTTTCGTCAATGAAAAGTGGTCCTATCAAACGATTCGAATAAATGGCGCACCAGACGTTCAAACTGAATATACGCTCAGATGTTTGAAATTATTTCTATTCAAATGACGATTGTCGTGTACATGGATCAGAGTCAAGAATAATCACAATGCATTCAGTTTAAAAATTTCCAACGCGAGGTGTCAAACACTCTCATGTTTTTTAAGTGCTTGAGCTTTTTGAAAAACATAAGGCTTGTGTTCAAATTGTTTAAATTTTCGTAAAACAAATTTAACGTCGCTGACGTTTCAGTTTTCGAAGAAAATTGACGAACCTTTATTTTTGGGTTCGTTCCCGGTTTTTTTTCTGAATGAAACGTATTCGAGTAGGTTTTTTCGCGTCTGGAAAACTTGCGGCTCTCTAGTTCATCATCATTTGGAAATCGTTCTCGATAAAGTAGAAACACTCGAGCACCACAAGTGTTAGATTAAAAGTGAACTTCAAGTATGTGTGTACTCGGTTCATTTTCATTTACCATATATATTAATATAAAACTCAAAACGAAATAATAACAAGAAGTAGAGGGTAGGTATCTAATCGGTCATAATTTTTCCTCAATAATTGCGATATCATCAATTATAATTCTATGAAGGTGGTGCTGTGGTTTTCGATGGAATTCCGCCACATAATTTCTCGATGCTTGTCACACTTCTTCTTTTTCTTTTGGGTTTTCTCTACCCAAAATACTAACTTGAGTAATTCGAACTGAAATAATGATCAAAACACTTTCTGAGGCGAAAAAATCATCACAAAATCAAGCAGTCCACCATTCTACGAATTACATAGATGAATTAGAAATGTGGTTTTTCCGAAATATTACAATAATTTCTTTTTTCAATTAAAAAGTGAAAACTTTTTTTGTAGAAGGAACTCACAATTGAACGAGTAATCGAAAAAACTAAAACTATGGCGTTAACATTCAAAAAGTCCGAGTGAATGTACATAACAAACTAATGAAAACGTCTTAGGCGTGAGAATATTACTCAAATTGCAATTTGGTTTTTGTTACATTGAAATCAATCAAAAGTTTTATGTGCTAGAGTTTGGGGCATTTTTCAATCCCGAAATAAGCCCTGGTGACTATAAAAAACATATGATTATAAAATTGCTTAACAACATTTTCCTATACTTCAATTAACATAAATCAACCAAATTTGAACGAAACAGAATATTTTCTCTGGTACAGATCTTTGTGAACCTCCTCTCATAAGTTAGGAGAATCGATTCCTAATTACTTTAGGGTGGAACTTCAAGAGCGTCATATTGACCCTTGCAGACACTGAATTCCCAGTTTTAGCCCCTTTTCCTTTAAACCTCCGTACGTCGGCCACATGCACATGGGAGATTAATGATTTGGGGCAATATGGTGAGAGTGTCCTTGGAACTAATAACCTTTATGAAATTACAGGACCTTCAAATAAAGCGTAATGCTGCTAATAGCGTAGTGGACATATGCCAGTAGCCCCTGCTTCGAATGTATCTGAAAATGTGCCCACTTTATCGTTGTGTTCGGAAGTAATCTGATAACATTCATCAACGTTTCGGGCAGTATATGACATTTACCTCGTGTGAACCATATATCAGTTAATACCTCATTTGTATCGATAAGCTGCAACTTTCTCGCTTCAATGCATGATGAAGATATGAGCAAAAATCTTTGTTGTAGAAATAATTCAAGCTTTTATTAAAATTATGCTCCTTGCCATAAAACGGCCGTGGTGAGGAACTACTTGGATTTAAATTTTGAAAATAAATGGATCGGTACCAATGGCCCAATTTAATGGCCACCTAGGTCTCCTGACCTATCCGTTTTAGATTTTTTCTTTGGGGTTATTTACAAAATAAGATATATAGGAGGCAATACGCCAATTACGATCAATTGAAGAATGCAACAAATGAAGCATTCGAAGATCTGAGGAGATCCTCGCTATATTTGACTAGGGCCATAGAAGATATAATCCGAAGATGCACTTTATCGTTACAACATGATGGATATCAGTTCGAGCAATATATGTAAATCATTATGAGAAGTAAAGTTGAGTTAATTATTAGGTGCCTATTATTATTCTCATGTAGGTATTTCTCAGAGAACTCTAGAAACTAAACGACAATCTCAAAAATAAAATAAAAAGCGGAAATTGCGGATGTCATAAATAACGATGGAATCTTATGAGCAGCCTAGCTCCATTATTTCCAAATTTTAAATAGTACGTGTACAAATGAAATGCATTCTTTTTCTATCTTCTATCGAAATTTTGATGAATTTTTAGATTTTTTCCAGGGCTGCCATTTTTTTATCTTTATAATGAAATTTGGCAAGAGAAACAGAAAGAGAATCACAGACACATTCATTTTTGAACTTGGACCAGATCAGTAGAGTCTACAATTCTCGCAATGTATTCTTAAATTTAGTGTTTTAAATTATTGAAGGCACCTGTTGCGGGGCTGCTGATGATCTATTGTTTTGTAATTCGACACATCATGTAGCTTTGTTCATTTCATTAAGGAAG
This sequence comes from Cryptolaemus montrouzieri, assembly GCA_013387265.2. Taxonomy (NCBI): domain Eukaryota; kingdom Metazoa; phylum Arthropoda; class Insecta; order Coleoptera; family Coccinellidae; genus Cryptolaemus; species Cryptolaemus montrouzieri. The sequence goes on along the minus strand of JABFTP020000185.1, from coordinate 34,911,238 downwards.
TCATTTGTAGTGGTCGATGACGACTGTACAGGGTGAGCAAATTTCGATGTATTTGTACGGCAGCTATGTGAAATATTGCAGATAGAGAAAAATGAGCCTTCCTCTCCCGATCTTATTTTCAGTGACTAGTTTAGTGGTGCCAAAATATTTCTGATATCACTTTCCGTTCAAAATTTCTCGAATTTTGTGAAAATCGTCCATTGCGGATATCTCGATCTTCATCAAAGTTACATAACAATAAGTTCTACAGGCACTTTTCAAGTAGAATACAGTACTGTGTGAAAAAATTTTCCAACTCAACGGTTTTCGAGTCCTAATGCAAACACGTCTTTTTTTTTAATATAAACCATAGGAGATTTTACATCTATTGGATGCAGCAATTTTTTTCCTATTCAGAATTATATCACACTTGTTAACAATTATTGCATTCAATACCTCTTTCAGAGAAAAAACTGAAATTTCCATAATTCCATTTATTAGGTGTATGCCCATCAACGATTCATATGGTTCAATGACTGAAAACTACATATTATAAAGATCCTTTTTAAGATCATGGTTATTTCTATGGTTTGATTCGATCTAGACCATAGTAATTAACTGTGGTCCTAGAGTTCAACAATCACTTCTACGCTTCATAGATCGAATTACAGATAAAATTCGAAACTTGCCAACCGGAGGATTCTACGTAACATATGAGTTCATGTACGTTGCTTTGGTAATATTCTATTAGAATGATTAGAGAGTTATGCGAGTAAAAAAATATTATTATGAAACACAAGACCTATGACATTGAACTTTTCTTAAGCGTAAACCAAAAACACATACGAAAATCTTTAACAGGACCAAAAAGTCCTAACGATACAGATGGGGGAAACTAGTTTATCGCACATATTCAAAAGTGTTGCCATTGTTTTCATTGCATGAATCACATCGCCGAGAAACACTACGGCAAACATTGTAAATATGAATATTGCTAATAGAAGCGAGGTATTCCCTGAAATTCTATTCTAACTCTTCTTAATTGTTATAGTTCCTATTATAGAGTGAATCCTCAACATGACCCCAAAGAAAAAAATCTAGTGGCGTCAAGTCAGGGGAACGAGGAGACGATCTCTCAGGACCTTTAGTCCCTATCCACTTATGCAAAATTCAAATTCAACAAATCAGTGATGGCCCTTGTTTGGTGTGAAGGGACACCATTGTGTTGAAAAAATATTTGATATTTGTGCTAACGGAAGTTGATCAAGAATTCCTTCAATGATAATATTGTTGATGATGTCTTCATAACGTTTAAATTTTCATCAAAAATTTCAAACGCCGAAACGCGACTATTTTGCAGTGCACCCAGCACATTAAAACCATATCTTCCTTGATGCTGCACATCGATATAGCGTTGAGGATTTACATTGGACCACAAATGTTCATTGAAGCGATTAAATATCCCATCGCTAATGATGCCGACTTCATCTGTTCATTTGACTTCTCTAAGAAAGTTTGGGCGTTCTTGGATATTTTCTAGATACAAATTGCCGAAGTTTAGTCGGCGAGGGGGATCTCCTATCTGAAAAAATTAGGAGAATCGCAATTTGTAAGGTTCAAATTGGTTTTTCCTTCAGAATGCCGAGCGCCCGACGTCTGTACATTCCTGTTTCTGCATCTATTTGTCTACTCGAAATCGAAGGTTTGGCCGTTACAGCACCTATCACTTCGATCGTTTGTTTGTTCGTTTTTCCTTTAACGTGCTCTATTTCTGCCTTTTGGCTAATGATACGCCGGGGAATTCTGTCACCTCACTAACCCGGGAATTTTGCCGAACCCCTCTCGTGTCGAGGGAAGGGATCTTTAATGTCCATCACAACTCTGTTAGACAGGACCGACAGCTTTACATCTCCTCCGAAAGATGGACACTCAAGCGATTTCCAGAATCCTAAAAATCGCACCGACTTTGTGGGATTGTACCCAGGTAACTCTGCGTAGGAGACGAGCATCATATCCCATACGCCACCGAGCCGGCTACTTGATCGTTGCTTCCTCTCAATCACTTACTTACATGATGTTTTTTATTTCTTGCTTTTCTGAATAAGCCACTATTGATAAGATTCTATTTCATTCTTCAAAAATAGATATTTTTGGCTGGTACCTTCCAGGATACCGATTGAAATATTTTTCGGCCGTTGCTGCTAAATCATACCCACTAAGAATCTAACATTCCATCATATCGAACTTTTCATAATTTTCATAGTTATGATTTCTATTCTGCATCTTGACACAACCAAAGTCTCAGGTGAACAAATTCTTAAATATAATAGTTGGAACGTACAACTAACAAGCAGTTAATAACTATGATCTAAATCCAATCAAACCATAGAAATAACCATGATCTTAAAAAGGATCTTTATAATATGTAGTTAAAGTCATTGAACAATATGAATCGTTGATGGGCATGAATGGAATTCTGGAAATTTCAGGTTTTTCTCTGGAAAAAGGTATTGAATGCAATAATCGTCCACAATTGTTATATATTTCTGAAAAGGAAAAAAAAATTGTTGCATCCAATGAAGGTAAAACTTCCTATGGTATGTATTTAAAAGAAAAGCATGTTTGCATTAAAACTGGAAAAGCGCTGAGCAAAAAAAATTTTTTCAAACAGCACTGTATTCTACTTGAAAAAGTGCCTGTAGAATGTCAATTTTATTTTTATGTAACTTTGATGATGATCGAGATATCCACGATGCACCATTTTCATAAAATTCGAGGAATTTTCAATAAGTTCAGAACGGAGAGAGATATCAAAAAATTTTGGCACCACTGAACTAGTCCCTGAAAATAAGATCTAGAGAGGGGGTTCTGTTTTCTCTATCTGCAATATTTCACATAGCTGCCGTACAAAAACATCGAAATTTGTGCACCCTGTACTTCTCGAATTGCTGAGTATGACTTTGGTAGGGCAAATTATGACGCACTTAATGATTTCTTAAATTCGGTGGACTGAGGGTTCTGTAATAATACTGAGAATTGTTGCCAGATTCTATGATGTGTATTCCGAGAAAAATTATTAAATGTTCCAACTAACCTTTGTGCTCCAACAAAGAACTCATTTATATGATACATAAAAAGAAACAAACCCATAAGAAATTCAAAATTACCGGTGAACATCAGGACCTTTTGGCATTAAGGTCTTAGAGGCAACAATGCAGCAATCTGAGCTCTGGATTCTATAGTGCTTATCTGAACAGGGTTGACCGAAGTGTTCAGTCAAATCCTTAGTATTTGTGGACCTACATTCGCGAGCTCAAAAAGTCAGACAAGCTTCCACTCACTGTGCTTTTTGAGCACAAACACTGCTGGTAGGAGGGAGAAATAGCTGATTTGTTTGCTGATTTTTTTTCAGAAGTTTATTTCAGGGAAAATATTGTTCCTCTCAACTTAAGTATTTCCGAAGGGTTGGACATAAGTCAGCTAAGCTTAAGTCAAACTGAAGTCTTTGAGATTATCGAAAAATATGAATTCACGTTAGGTACAGACGGTGTACCTTCGACAATATTGAGAAAATATGTATTTTCGCTCTCCTGTCCTCTTGCTGCTATTTTCAATACTTTTATTCGGCTTCCAAAATTTCCCTCTTACTGGAGAAATAGTTTCATAGTACCTTTTTTCAGGTCGAGGGATAAAGCAGAGGTCGAATTATGGGGGTATATGCATTCAGTCAGTAATTCGCAAATTACTAGATAATCTAGTTTGTAATTATCTCACGTGGAAGTGTATGTCAATTGTTATTGATGAACAATGGGGTTTTCAGAAGAACAGGTCTACTGTTGCTAATCTTCTTTCCTATGTCAACGACATAACGGCTTCCATGGATGGCAGAGTTCAGATTGATGCAATTTACACCGATTTTTCAGAGGCATTTAAAAAGGTTAAACATACCCTATTACTTGATACACTTTTCAGAATGGGGATAATAGGAGCAGTACATAAATGGCTTTGTGACTTTTCGAGAAATAGAATGTGAGGTGTAATGGTTCAATTGCTGTCTATTTCGGGGTTCCTCAAGGGTCCCATTTTGGACATTTGTTGTTTCTTCTTTTTGTCAATGATCACAGCCTCTGTGATTCAAAATAGTAAATTTCTTATGTTTTCAGACGACTTGAAGCTATATCGTTGCACTTCATCATCTAATGACTCATAATTGCTACAGTAGGATCTTGCTCGAGGTGAGGATTGGTGTCACATTAATAGAATGTTTTTAAATCCTCAGAAAAGTGTTATTACTTTTTTCAGACTCAAGTCGGGCACTCACTACGACTACTTTTTGGATAACTGCAAATTGGAGTAAGTTTCAGAAATAATGGAACTTGGAATATTATTGGATTCAAAATTGACATTTAATTCCCATATAGGTCTGGTCGAAAAAAAGCTCTGAGAAGTCTTGGCTTAGTTCTCAGGAAATGTCGTGAGTTCTCTGTGGCATACTTGAACGTTCCATGTTGTTCTTTAGTAGGGAGCATATTAGAGTACGGTGCTGTTGTCTGGTCTCCAAGGGGTATTACCGCTTCCAACATCCTAGAGAGTGTGCAGAAAAGATTTCGGTTGTTTATAGCTTACAAGCAGGGAGTTTCCATAACTAATACTAACTATGCAATCTTCAGGGCAAGCATAAACATTACCTCTCTCTCATCTAGAAGATCTATACCGGATCTTCTTTTTCAAAATTCCAATGTGGAAAACTCTATTTCAGGATCTCTTTTTCATTCGTAATCCACATACTTTCTATAGACAACATTTCTCTCTCATAAGATGTTGTAAGTATATGTTGTATAAAACTTGTCGTCCACTCCAAATATTTTTGGAGCATTTGGTGCCTATAAGTCTCAAGTGCTTGAATTATTTGTACCTAATTCACAATAACGTATCTAAGTAAGGTGATAATTTGTTGGTTTTAGTTTTCGCTAGTATTAGATTAATTTCTGATGTACTTTTTTTACTTAATTAAAATTGTGAATTAATCTTGTCAAAGGGGGTAATCGAGTCTATTTTACTATTACCTTGCTGGAAAATAGTATATAAAAAATAAAAATAAAAAAAAAAAAAATATGTCATTCTTCTTTCTTTCTTTTGTATAATTCAGATAGGTATTCGATTTTTGTTCTGAATGGTTTCTCAATCATGATATGAATTTGTGTTTGTTTAGTTACAAAGCAAGATGAAATAAGTAAAGAATGTTTTTACTCTCCATATATATCAAATACCGGACACACATTCTCTAACATATGGAATTTTCTGAAACTGAAAATTCTCTGAACATTCATTTTAATTTTCATTGTCAATTGTCCAAATAGATTATTATTACTCAAATTCAACTCACATTGTTGATTTGTAAATAATTATCTGAAAACTTTTTGATTGTTTGTGAATTTTCAACGTGCTGAACTTCTCCTTTCAGAAAAGCTATAATTTTGATGTAGTGTCCGAAAATTATTCTGTTAGTTTTCCTTGCAGAAGCAAGTCAGTTTGATATGAACTCATGTGCTGTTGAAAATGAGTTGGTTATCAGATTATACATCTCAGATATATCAGATATACATCTCAAAGCTACAGCATCTGGGACAAATTTCTGGTAATTTATATCTGAAGATAAATATCCGAATCTAAGGCAAATCGCCCATCGATAGATGGCAATGTTTGGGTCAACTTACTTGTGCGAGTCTGCATTTTCTGAAAATAAGATAAATCAAGTCAAAATGTCGCAATCGACAAACATCGTGCTTGCGATTAGCACTCATTGGTTACGGTACCGTCTTATGAAAAGTATGCTGAGGACATGCAGTGTCACGCTTCAACATCCAAAGTCACTCCTCAGTTAAGTTTAACACCATATGTAACTCTTGTTTCGTAACAATCAATAAACCCGATATTTTGAATAAGTATGAGTTTTTTCATTGATATTATAGAGAAGAACCTAATTAAACCTAACCGAAACTTTGAATAAAATAATGTATATTGTGCGGAAACCTAATATCTATATATGCACGGTACACACTACCTGGGTAGGTATGTAGGTAGGGTGTATCGCGTATGTACGACAACCCTGCATCACACATACTTGTAGCCCCTCAGAGTCGATCGTGAGTAGTCTATAATATATTGAGGTAGATCGCCAGCAGTTCAAGTCTGAGCACCTGTGCTCAACAGCAACGATTTTGTCGGAGATATTTTCACACTATTCTATCATTCGAATAGTGTTCATTATTTTTCTGCACCAAGTATTTATCATATTTCAATCTACTTCATATTGAGCTCAAACAAAATAGTAGAAAGAGGGCATTTCCAGGAATATCATTTTTCACCCAATCAAATCACTACTGGCTAGCAACTATAACCCCGAGCACATTTTCCAATTCATCGATATATCAAACAAGTGACACAACGAATTTCGTAGCCAAACAGCCCTCGGACCCATGTCTTACATTTTTAAACCTGTCAATCGGTTCTGATGGATTCGAGTCCCACAGGAATATTGAATATTACATGCCCAGCGAACAGCCTTCCGGATTTTATCCCCTTCAGTTCGTTCCCTGTCGAGTCTTTGACTAAGAGATATGCCGAGAATATGATTTAGTATATGGACTAATGTAGGCTCTTTACACAGAGGGCATCTCTTTTAAAATGCACCAAGAATTTCTATATATTAGTTGATTTATGATGGAGACTACATTATCAGTGACACTGTCAAGTAACTTTTGAAGAGCATATAGGGAGTACGGTTGATAGAGGTATCACATTTTTTGTTAAATGGTTTTTTGGAATTGTTATAATAAAATCTACTATGCTGATGTGTACTATAGGTTAAACACAACAACTTTCATATCAATGAAACAATGAAAAAAACAGTCATCAACAAATCTCAGAACTAGATGGATCGATTTCAAAAACGAATCGAGAATATTCCTAAAGACGCTTTTCAGGACGCAGGGCTGCAGTTTGGATATTCAGCCAGAAGTTGACTTTTTAAACTTTTGATTAAGTTAATGGCCCTAGAATTATAATGAAAATAAAAGTAATATTATCCAGTCAAGGTAACTAACACCTACGCCATTCTAGTGTTGCTTTATTCATTTGGACGAAGACAGAACTGGATGATATTCAAAGGCAGACTCGAACGATCCTGACAAAGTACAACAATCATCATCCAGAATCGTCTGTGATACGAACAACTTTGAAGCGGAAAGACGGAGGACGCGGATTAATAGATGTTGTCAATTTACAAACCGCACAGATAAAAAATCTCAGAGAATTCTTCTCTGTCAAAGCTCTCACTTCTGACCTCCATAGAGTGGTATCGTTGGCTGATAATAGATATACACATCTGCATCTTACTACCAGATAGGACCTGCTGAATTCACCATTCCTTTCGGATACTGAAAAACAAGAGCAATGGTCAAGAAACGAATTGCATGGACGACATCACCATGAGATTAATCAACCACACATCGACAGAGAAGCCTCCAACAAATGGTTGATGAAAGGAGAATTATTCACGGAAACAGAAGAATTCATTATGGCCACTCAAGGCCAAGTGATCGCTACAAACAACTACGAAAAGTTTATTATGAAGGACGAAACATTACAGACAGATAAGTGCAGAAAGTGCTACATAAGATCGGAGACTATACAGCATATTACGTCTGGCTTTGAACAACTGGCCAATACGGACTATATTCATAGGCATAATCAAGGGTGCAACATTATCCATCAGAAACTTGCACACAGGTACGAACTTCTGAACACCTTCCATTCATATTACAAGTATCAACCGGCGCCCGTATTGGAAAATGACTCTATTAGATTATACTACGATAGGCCTGTTATCACTGACAGAATGGTGATAATTGAATAATAGGCCGGACATAGTGGTGTATGATAAGAGAGCCAGAATGGCAAGAGAAAAAGTCCAAATACGAAGACCTTGCTATTGAGATCAAGCAGATATAGCACTTCGATAAAATAGATATTGTTCCTGTCATCGTATCCTCGACTGGATTTATACCCAAAACTTTGCATGATAGCCTTAAGAAATTAGAATTGCATAAGAATACCAATATAGAAATGCAAAGAGCTGTAATTCTAAATACATGTAGGATAGTTAGGCTAATTATGTCAAGTATAGTGTAATCGAGTCTATTCCCTTTGATTGCTGAATCTGGGAATGGTAAATTATATCCAGCTAACAGCTGAGATAGTGCATAAGTCCACGATAAAAAATAATCACAATATTATGTCCGTGGAGTGTACAAAGAAAAGGGACACTATAGAGAAGGTCAAACACACCGAATACACTGAAATAAATGAGTATACAGGTATATAGGATACTGCACAGTTTCATATAAATCACCAAAACTATAGAACAAATCAAACTATTAAATTAAGAATTCATCTATACTATAGTAACACATGTATTTCGAAAGGCCTTCAGTTTCTTCTTGAAAACATTCAAGCGAGAAGAGCTTTAATATCCTCACTCAAATTATTGGAAACCGTTATGGCAAGAAACATAGGCGATCTTCTATATATCCTAAATTTACATTTAGGAATCACCAGATTACTATTGATGCCTTCATAATATTAGTGGTAATCTTTGTTTTGCAAAAAAATTTAGGTTATTTTCATAAATGACTGTAGCCACCTCCAAGATAACAATATATGGTAGAGTCAGAACCCTAAATTTAATAAATAACCGCCTACACGATGTCCTTTGACTGACACCTGCTATATACCTGATAATTCTTTTTTGACATAAGAAAACATCACTAGCTGCCAACGGAGAACCACACAAAACTGCACCATATCTCAATCTTGATGATACATGAGCGAGGTATACAGACAGCAGTTTACTAATATATTTTAATATATACCGTACAATGGTCTTTCCAGTTGAGATTTTATCTAGTTTCACACCAAGGAATTTGGTACTATCAATTTCTTTTACAAGTATATCATTAAGTTCTACATTAATGTTGACAATTTTGTTATAATAACGAAATATCACATAGCTTGTTTTAGTTGGATTGATATGTAATAAGTTTCTGGAAAACCATTGATAGAGCTCATCACAGCTCCGCTGTACTCTGCTTCCAAATAAAACACTCTTCTTAGCAGACACCACTGCAGTGGTGTCATCAGCAAAAGGAAACAAATCACCTTTAAGACAATCACTTATGTCATTAATATACAAAATCGATCCTTGAGGTACACCCATGGTGGTACCAAGTATTTCTGAGTTAACAATCTCCTGTCTAACACCGTTACTATGTTTAATAGGTACAAACTGCCTCCTATCATTCAGATAACTTGTCAACCACGCTAATGCATTACCTCGAATTCAATATTTCTCAACCTTGTTTAAGAGTATGCGATGCACAATCATGTGGTTATTCGCCTGACTCAATATGATCAACTACACTGTATGAAAGCATACCTGGTGGAATGCTCAGGACGAAAACCAAACTGATTTTGGGATAATATTTCATAGATGTCTAAATATTGGATAAGTCCTAATTTTGTTCTGATAAAAGGAACGTATTTTCAACCAACAACGAATGATTGTGCTTACAGTCACGATAAAAATCCTTTAAATACGGCAGAGTTTTGGATATAATGCAAACATCTCTCAGGTTCCTACCAGACTGTCTCACCCCATCATCAACCCACACACTATTTTGTCTTTTGTAAGACTTCTTAATCGAAGAATACAAGTTAAAATAATGCGAAAAGATTACAAGAAAATCAATGAAAGCTGCGTCAGCTTGATTAGTTGAAAATACGCTACCACATTGTTCCTTAGATAGATCATGGAGGAAATTATCGATAATAACTCTATTGAAATCTGTTTCATATTCCAAAACTTGTTTTCGAGGAGCCTTTCTTGCAGTATTGAACAATAAACCTTTATGATCCGAAATGTAGATTTCAACGACATGAGTGAATGAGTTTACATTTCTAAATATGTAATCAAATAGCTACAATACCTGAATATTCTGTGGGTTTTAGCATTTTTTCTGTCAAAATAGTACTGGGAATTGATCAACGAAACACAAAATATTTGTTTTTCATCCAAATTTATTGTATCGCCTTCACAGTAGGCCCGTTACGAAATAATTACGAAAACTGTCAACATCACCTCGGCTTTTGTTCGACTCTGACGTGGTATTTTCGGTTTCGGTTAAGTTGGAAGGCGCCATTCCAACGATTGTTGCCGGGTTTGCGTGCTAGACTCATAAACCCATGCCTCGTCACCAGTTACAATGCGTTTCATGAATGTGCGGTCGGAATTGACTTGTTCTAGCATGCCTTCAGCGACCTTTACGCGATTAAATTTTCGAAGGAAATTCAGGTCTTTTGGAACTAGTCGAACGGCAACATATTTCATGCCCAAACAATCATTTAAAATAATCGGAATTGATTCATGAGACTCAGAAAGTTCATTGCAGATCTTTTTCAAACGAAGATTTTTTTAATCGATGTTCAAGATGTTGATGGCCGACCAAAGCGGGGCAAATCTTTCGACACTTCTCTGCCGCTGTAGAATGCGCTGTACTACTCATATGCACGTGTTTTTGATAAAGTTAATTCACCGTAAGCCTTTTGTAACATTTTCAGCGATTCGGCATACGAAATTATATTTACAATATAAAATTTGAGACAAATTCTTTGTTCGATATTATTATATTATATTATTATTCCATTGTTCGAATCGCTAAACATACTAAATGACACGTAGCGTTGAAACTGAGCGTTGGTATAGAAAACAGTTGTGCCAACTTAGAAACAACAAAAAATTTGACAATTGTTTTAAGCAGATTTTTTGAATAATCAATCTACGGTACTTTTTCACAGAATGTATATTGATTGAACACAATATCCAAGGAAGAGGTTTTGAACACATGTCAGTAGATGTCCAGGTACTGACAAACAATAGATAGTCTAAGAAGACAACAATATTGTCAATTTGAATAGTAACATTGGAAAAGGAGGAAAGGACAGTTTAGAGTCTCATAGAGAAAAACAAAGAAATCGCTAGATAATGGATAAAGATGCCTAGAAATTAAGTAAAGGTTTATGGCTCCAAATCGGACTCAAGGGAGAGCATTTTCTCAACTCCCTAATAAATGAATTTTGGGAGAACCTAAAGCGAGCCAAACTCCGGATACATGATTCCTGTCGTAGACGAATAATCTCCATCCAAGTTTGTAAAAACCTTTTCTTCACCAGTCTGATTAGCAGTTTTTCAATATTTTCTAACATTAGAGGAAAAGATAAATGTTTTGAGTCATTTGTTCTTCATGTCACAAAATCCGAGAAGGTAGAAACTGGAAATAAGGCTTGATGGTATATCCTGCAGAACAGAAGTATGTTGCTTTCTATGGTCGTTGAAAAATTGGGAGATTCTCATTACCAAAGATTTGGTATAAGATGCAGTGGACGAAGCCAATACCATTTCTGTTTCCTTTTTTCATTCAAGTCAATCATAGGTTGCCTTCTAAATATGCTACAACTTTTCATCGAAAGATATCGATACCTGAAGCGTTTTGCTACTATTGGTGAATCTGAAATGTAGAAGAGATCAGAAAGTGGAATTTAATCATAAGATAGAGTAAGAATACCAGCACATGGAGATGACCTGATAGCCATGAAATAATTAACCAGAAAGAAACAAATTTGTGAAATATTGATATATTGTCTAATATATACTAGGGCAATGCTGTATATTTTGAAGTACAACAAATAGACGAGGCGTATGATGCATAATTATTTATGTTCAAAAAAATCTGCACCTGCTTCAATGCACTTTTGTAATCGAAGCTTCCATAACAACATTCGAAGCCTGCCGTCTTTGGGAATGATTCAGAAAGAAGTGATGAATTGTCTCATCGATATCTTTCTCCGTCGTGTAACGTAGACTACGTAAATATTTTTTTTTGACTGAAGAATAACCAGAAATCACATATGGTTGAATAAGGCGTTGATTTTCGAACTTAAGACGGAATGGTGGGCAAGAAGGGATACCCGTCTTATATCGGAAACCATTTGACTAATCACAACCGTGCAAGTATGGCAGCGCCGCCATAATAGGTTTTACTCAGCGTAGTGACACAGCGACGACGCCACTTTTTTTGTTTTTTATATGATGAAAAATAAAATAAATAACAGCTTTTCGAAATACAAGTAAAAGTTATTCATATGGGTGAAAGATTACTCGAGGAGGTAATTACTTGCTTATTTCTGTGCAAGAGCATTATTTTCAGTGTTTCATTTGTTAATTTATATGGACATGAGAGGTCAAGACTTTCCCGTACTAAAATAGTTCTAATGTTTATTTTGCTATATCAGTAAGAGTTTAATCATATGAAATGTATTTACTATTTATGAAATAAGAACAAATAGAGGAGATTGGTCAGAAGAGACCATGAGAAACGCGGTGGACTCTGTTCTACAAGGCAAAATTGGTTAGGAAATCTAGCAGCGAAGACTTGTGGTGTTCCTCAAACCACTTTGGAAAGAGAAGTGAAGATGGTTCGTGTAAGCTCTAAAGAAAATGCATCAGCTACTTTGAAAATGAAGGTTCAGTTAGGTCAGATGAATAAACAGTTTTTTCCTATGATGAAGAGAAATAATTGTGCAGTTATATATTAGATATGGAGAGTAGGTTTTACGGACTGACCACTAAATATTTTAGAGGCTTAGTCTACAGGCTAGCGATTGAAAAAAAGAAAACTACATCCATTTAATGATTGAAAAAAAGAAGCTGGTGAAAACTGGGTACTAAGCTAATTGAAGAGGTATTCAGAGTTGTCTATAAGACAACCTGAAAGCACCTCAGCTGCTCATGCTGCCGGATTCAACAAACAAGCAGTTGATAAGTTTTACACTTTCTTGGGAAATGATTATGATGAACATCAAATGACACCTGACTGAATCTATAATTGCGACCAAACTGGAATTTCGATTGTGCCTAAGACAAAGTCAAAAGTAATAGCTTAAAGAGGCCGAAAGCAAGTAGGGGCCATAACTTCCGCAGAAAGAGGTACCACTATCAAAGTCGATATATTTTCCAGTGCAAGTGGCCAATATATGCCACCCATGATGGTATTTCTTACAAAAATGATGGATCCGCAGCTAATGCTAAATGCAGCACCTGGAGCTTGGGGAGTTGACAGTGATTCTGGTTGAATGAAAGCAGAGTTATTTCTGAAATGGTTTGAAAAGTTTATCGAGTTCTGTTACTGTTGGATGGGCATAGTACCCACACTCAAAACATTTATCTCATGAATGAAGCTCGATCCCACGGATTTATAATTTTATGTTTCCCCCACATACAACTCAGCAGCTTCAGGTCACTGATGTTGCTTGAATGAGACCGTTGAGCTCATATTAGGATCAACAAATAATAGCTTGGTTTCGCAGCAATACAAGAATGGTCATCATTGTTCGGCGAAAGTTGCTGATTTTTTATCAACGGCTATAAATGGGTAAAAAACGCAAAACTTGGCAATATAATTCATCAGTTTTCTCAGAAAGTGGCTTTGCTCCTTCGTTGATGACGGATATTCCGCAGATCGAGAGGGAACCGATTACCGAGGTAACAACTGCAACTACAACATCTAATATCGAATTAGCGCTGTAGCAGTATCATTGTTCGATTCCCAAATTAAAGCTTCAACTGTCACAAAAACACAGCCAATTATTGTAACATAACCAAACTGTCTTGAAGTAATTCCTCTTGCAACCTCCACTACAACAATATCATCCCCGAAGCCTGGTTGTTCTAGTTGATTTGATAACACTAGATAAATAAGAGATGAACAAAACACCAGATAATCCACGAAGATCGACATTTTCTCTAACCAATCCCCAGCAAATAATGTCCTTTCCAGCAACATGCAAAGCTTCTCGCGTTGTTAGAAAACGAGGAAAACCCGCAATTATAAACTTAATTGCCATATAAAAATGAATTGGAAAAGACGATGGAAGAAAATGAGATTTGGCAGAGGAAGGAGAGCAATAAGGTAATGAAAACCGAAAAAAATCTTCGGCAAACAAAAAAAATGTCCAAGAAGAAAAAAGTATCTAAGGAGCCATCAATAGAGACCAACGGTAGTGAAGTTGAAAAACACCATTTTTGTATGGTGTTGTTATTTGGAATCAAATGAAGGTTGGCCTGCCTGTTCCGCATGCGGCAAATGGGCTCCCTGTAGCTGCGCTGGTGTAGATGATGAAGATGCAACGTTTACTTGCAAATTTCGTCAGGAAAAATAAATTGGATTTTTTCAAACCCCATCTTACCCCTTGGGTACCTCATCTTACCCGACGGAGGGGGCAAGATGGGGAGATCTACTATCTGTTAATTTTCGTCTGAATTATCTGATATATGTTCCTAATTAGAAAAACTTATGGAAGACTAATTACCAAAGATGATTACTGAATTAGAAAAGATAATATAGACACGAAAATGTTGGTTTTGTTGAGATCCAAACGTTAAGTACCTCGTCTTACCCCTCTCACCACTACCTGAAACGTAGGATATTCACAAATCATAACTTCCAAGCACACAAACAGTACAACATCTTTCATATTCAATTTGTAACTCATTCAAAGCAATCGTATAACATTAAACAAGATATTACAACATACAGTGTTTAAACCAAATAGGTCAAACGAACAACTGATCAAGCAATGTGACCAGCTCTTAATCCTTTAGTTTCGTGGCACTTCAGAATAAACAACGAGGGTTTCGTTTTTATTATCGAAGGCAGCTTCAGAGAAGCCAAGGGATATCTCGAATTCGAATTCTATGCAAGAATACGACTAAACCTAATTAGAGAATGAAGGTACAATGAGATGGTTCAAGGGATAAAATTCGAAGAAATTAGTACTTTCTGAAAATTCTTTGGACCTAGCAATCTCTTTCACTAGGGAGTTCAGCCATATAAAAAAGCTCCTAAAAATACATTCATTCAAATTTTAAAAAGCCATACGTTGTAGGAAACATCTCCATATATGCTAACTTACTTCTATCAACACAAATACCAAGAACTCGTCAATAACTAGCGGCCACCTACTATTCGTCATTGGAATTGAGAGCAATCGCTGTGAAGCTCTTAGGCAGTTACTATACTAAGTGGTAAGACCAAATGCCCTCTTTATTGATGCTGTGGATTGAGAGAAGAAATAGTTGTACGATTTCTTCACAAATGTTCAGCATTTATCGACAAATGAGGGAGAGTTGGTCAACGTCTGCAAATAGGAAAAAAAACATAGAAAACCAATCGTTGAAGAGCAATTTGGATTCAGGAAACTAACTCAACACAGGTTTTTATTTTGAATTGAAACATAAATCTTTTAATTTTTCTTATATAAAGAATATGTTTCTGCATATAAAGATATATGAAAAGATTAATATTCAGTGCCAAGAATTTCACAATTTCAATATTTTTATATATTATTCAATCTTGCGGATAGATCCGCATAAATGCCCACAAAATTCGATGTTTTTTCCTTGCGTACATGAGGTATAAAATAAAAGAACTAAATTGAGGTTTTGTTAGTAATCACCATATATTTATGAAAATGTTGATAAATTGATGTTTCTTCTATTTGAAAATTTCAAATTTGAGTATTAACGGACAAAAATCACAAAAATTGAATTCGGCAAAATTTTCTGAAGCAGTGCTGTTACATGAGCTTATTTGGACTTATACAAGAATAGGCCAAAGGCTCGGTATCTTCCATTCATCTTACTCCAGAAAGATCCGCTGATACAGAAAGACTGGTAGTAATGAGAAAAGACCTGGGCAGGGACACCCTCGAGCAACAAAGGCGATCCACGACCGTTTTTCAAGAATTTCCTCGTTGGGATAACTGGTCTCTACTGTAGTTGTACTTTTCAATTCAGCTTCGCGAGAACAGTTGAGTTCGAATTAGCACTGAACCGATATTATATAGTTTCAGAGAAATTCGTTTGAGACCTCATGTCACAGCTCGAGGACCAGCTCTTTTCGTAGCAACTCAAAGAGCCGAGAATTTCACAATTTCAATATTTTTTATATATTATTCAATCTTGTGGATAGATCCGCATAAATGCCCACAAAATTCGATGTTCTTTCCTTGCGTACATGAGGAATAAAATGAAAGAAATAAATTGAGGTTTTGTAAGTAATCACCATATATTTATGAAAATGTTAATAAATTTATGTTTGTTCTTATTTGAAAATTTTAAATTTGAGTTTTAACGGAAAATAATCACGAAAATTGACTTCGGCAAAATTTGCTGAAGCAGTGGTGTTACATGAGCTTATTTGGACTTATACAAGAATAGGCCAAAGGCTCGGTATCTTCGATTCATCTTACTCCAGAAAGATCCGCAGATACAGAAAGACTGGTAGTAATGAGAAAGGACCTGGACAGGGACACCCTCGAGCAACAAAGGCGATCCATGACCGTTATTCAAGAATTTCCTCGTTGGGAAAACTGGTCTCTACTGTAGTTGTACTTTTCAATTCAGCTTCGCGAGAACAGTCGAGTACGAATTAGCACTGAACCGATATTACATAGTTTCAGAGAATTTCGTTTGAGACCTCATGTCACAGCTCGAGGACCAGCTCTTTTCGTAGCAACTCAAAGAGCCAAGAATTTCACATTTTCAATATTTTTTATATATTATTCAATCTTGTGGATAGATCCGCATAAATGCCCACAAAATGCGATGTTCTTTCCTTGCGTACATGAGGAATAAAATGGAAGAAATAAATTGAGGTTTTGTAAGTAATCACCATATATTTATGAAAATGTTGATAAATTTATGTTTGTTCTATTTGGAAATTTCAAATTTGAGTATTAACGGAAAATAATCTCGAAAATTGACTTCGGCAAAATTTGCTGAAGCAGTGCTGTTACATGAGCTTATTTGGACTTATACAAGAATAGGCCAAAGGCTCGGTATCTTCCATTCATCTTACTCCAGAAAGATCAGCAGATACAGAAAGACTGGTAGTAAAGAGAAAAGACCTGGGCAGGGACAACCTCGAGCAACAAAGGCGATCCACGACCATTATTCAAGAATTTCCTCGTTGGGAAAACCGGTCTCTACTGTAGTTGTACTTTCCTATTCAACTTCGTGAGAACAGTGGAGTACAAATTAGCACTGAACCGATATTACATATTTCAGAGAATTTTGCTTGAGACCTCATGTCACAGCTCGAGGACCAGCTCAATTCGTAGCAAATCAGAGAGCCCGATTGCCAAGAAGCAACTCAATTAGTTGAAATCTGACTAATAGAGAGTTTTGTTTTCAGATGAGTCGAGATTTAGTCGTTTTCCTTGCGATCAACGTTCTCTAATGTAAAGTCGTTGACATGAGAAAAATGTCAAGTGCAACTTTTCATCTACCTATGGTTTTGGTGAAGGTTCAATGAGGGAGTGGGGAGGAATTTCTTAGAACTCCCGCACTGATTCTAATAATGGAACCTTGAATGTTCAGAGGAACGTTACAGACATTTTAGAAGAAAACGTTGTACTATTTGTGGCTAACGTGGAAGAAAAATCATTAGGACTTATCTTCAAGATCACAAAAACACCAAGTCCAGACCTCAATCCCATCTAATGCGTCTGGAACATTCCCAATAGGACTTCAAGAAGCAATGAAAACTATTATCATTACGTATGACGTTTGTAAGAGACTGATCGAAATTTGAAACGAATAAAATCAGAATGCTTTATGCTAATATAGGCTTGAGAGAATTGTTGAAACTGAAATAATATTGAGAATTGAAAAGAATTCAGACTATAAGATAAATGAAAAAAAAAGAAAAAACATCAATTGAATAGATATTCTACATCAGCCTAATTTGATGACCAAACTAAAAAATTTATAGAAATTCCAAAATCAGACATACTGAAAACGGGCCTATTTCGATACTTTGGAAGCAACATAATATCTTTTAATATTCAGAAGATAGAATTGCACTCATTTGATTAGTTTGAAAGCGTCATAGCATCTATAAATGAATCTGCACTCAAATAAAAAAGATTCTGTTATAAGCAAAGAAAACAAACTTAATTTAGGAAATTCTTCATCGACACATACATACATTGCAGAAATGTTGGCACATTTGGTATTTTTAGGTTGATTAGTCAACTATTTATATTCAGTGATGATAAAATTGTAATCAATGATAGATCATAGTGTAATTATTCTAAATTAGCAACAATCACAAGAAGGATGTCTCTACCTTAGAAAACAAAGTTAATCGAAATCTAAATATCAACTTCTTTCGAGATATTATTGAAACATGAAAACCATGTTAAATACATGAAGGTCACCACCAGTGAAGAATATGACTTTCTGGAAATAATTATCGCGCACATCTAAGTAATTGAGAGATTCTGGAAGGATGGTGTGTCAGTCTAATTGAAGAGAATCACACAATTGTCTTCAATTTGGAAAATCATGTTGACCTAATATAAATTCCTTTCGCAATGTATCCCAAGCATGTGCAATTAGATCAAGGTCCGGTGATTGAATTCTCGAAGGTGAAACATTAATTCGATGGGAATTCAAGAAATCCGTCATAATCATAGAAGTCTCCTCACAGCCATTAACATTCGTGAATAGAAAGTTCTCCTATTACAGCAGCAATATGGTTGTGGAAATATCTGGGATGGAAATATCTGATTAACGAAAAAGTTTGCATTCAGAGTTGTCAATCAAAAGGAGATCAATAATGTGATTGAAAAAAATTACTCCCTTTCTCTGTTGCTCTATATTCTGGACTTCTTAAAACCTTTGAACATTATCAGCATATCTTCGCAGCCTAGTCGCCTAGAATGCAGTGATTCATTCGACGAATGAAACATTGGAATAGTCTTCAAGTTTTCATTTTACTTGATTTTCAGGCTTTCATTTCAGATGGTGTTTGGAGATTAGAGGGAGTTTTCATAATGTCTTTACATTTTTGCTGAATATGTCTCGAGTGTATTATATAATTGTGAAGAATCTATCGTGACGAAAGAGAAAGAGACACAAGAGAAAAGGCAGAAAACAGTGTGGTTAGAATTGAATGAAATATCAGGCACAGAAAAGAAATCATACAATGAATATTTATCAGAAATTAGAGAAGCATGCTGGGAAAAAAAAATCAGAAAGAAAAGCGGAGACATGGAAAACCTTATTCGTTAATAGAAACATAAAGAATGTTTGATGAAAGAACTAATTATCAACTCTGAGCAAGACAGAACTAATATTTTCAGAATGTCAAGACCTTCATGTACCAATTTCTCATAGAGCTTCCTTGAAAGCAAACAGACGAAAGTGACTGCTACGACACAACGCTATCCTTAGGAGATGATAATTATGATGAACGTTGCATAACAATACCTTACTTTTAAATCGTATAAAACTCTTTAACAAATCAGAAATATGAAATTTCGAGATTTCATAATGCGGTTTTCCAGCTTTATGGGTGCTTTCGTTCTATAGAACACACATTACTTTATTTATCATAAAAATAGAATTTCTAGACGTGCAACTCCGTAGATTACGACCCTTGCAGTTGTCGCAGTAAGTGCTGATATAGCATCCAGTCAGGCATCACACGGCGCTCTGACGTGGATGGGGATAGAAATGAGTTCCTCACCCTTATCGTCACACACCTCACGCCCGTTCATTCTGATCAGCACCAACCCTCAAACAACCCCAAAAGCACACATACTCAGACCAGTGTCTGACAAAACATGTAATGGAATAAGTGCAATCACATATAACAGTGGTCAGGGGTGGAAAAGATTTATTTTATTGAGACTTTTCAGGAATGTGAATGTTGTTGAATGGGGAAAATTCAGCGGAGGGGGTCCCAAGCAGTAGCTTTTATTTTATAAATAAAAAAATAATCTCATGATATTGTGGAAATCTTATCAATATATCTTGCAAACTCATGCAAAAGTGTGAACTTTATGTAGGTTACAAATTCAGTAATTCTTAAGGGTTATCGGAGCAACCAAGATCTTCACCAACGATAACTTTACAAGACTTGAGGGGTTTAAATACGAAGTCGTCTTTCCTGAAAAACTTGAATTCCTTCCTTAATAATTTCAGGCTTTATTTTATTGAACTACTACTTCTCATAAATACAGTGGAATCTCTATAACTGCAACCTCGACAAGTCGAAATCCTCAGTAGGTCGAAGAAAATTACCTTTCCGCTGAACACTTAAATACTCGATATTTCCAATTATTTAGACTTTGTAACTCGAACAAAATATTATTTTCCTACGAAATATTGATGATATGTATTTATACTCTAACTCGAATTTCAAAAAGGAGACTCCGCAACACGTTGTTAGTAAAATATAGGGTTAGGCGAAAGTACCGGAACGGCTAATTATCTCAGTTATTTACCGAGCAATTTTTTTGAAAATTGGCATTCCTACGTTGTGAAGCATAAAGAATTCAGTGTTAATATTTTGTGCTCAATAGTGTTTCCGGTGTAGCCAGAACATAAGAATTTCAAATATAACATCCTATATGTTAATTTATTTTTAGATTCAGAGGAAAAAACTTTCTTAGAAACAATCAAAACAAATGCTTTTTCTCCAATGTCGTGTTCGTAAAAAAATCGAAATGATAATAGCTATTATCACCTTAATCAAATTACTCTCGAATTCATAATCAACGTGACAGGTTGACAATTATTGTCAAGTATTTGTTGAAGTTTTGATTTTTGCACGAACGAGAGAAAATTTCTCATTGAAACTATAGCAAGTGTTGAAAATAAGTTAAATGCTGCCCTTCCTGACACCAATCTAATCGATCACTGAAATGTCGAAGAGAGTTTCGGAGAAATTGCGACGCCTTAACTCATTTAGATTGGCAGCTCGTTCTCTATAAACTTGGCATTTAAAGTGGCGCCATAAAGAGAAGTCCAAAGGCGATTGATCAGGTGACATCGGGGGCCACTCGATAGGACCTCTTCTATCGATCCATCTTTCTGGAAAAACTTCATCCAGATAATTTCGTACATCTACAGCAAAGTGGGGGGGAGCTCTATTTTGTTGGAACCATACAGTATCAGCTGGGGTTAACGGATTATTTATTTTGGAAATAAAGCTGTTATGGCTAGCACAATTTCATTTCTTAATAATTCCAAATATCGCTCTCATTTAAATTTCCTTCTATAAAAATGGACCAATTATGGTCACCGATAATAGCGGATCAAACATTCAATTTTTGTGGATGTTGTGTATGAACCTCTCTAATCCAATCTGGGTTGTCTCTCGACCAAAATACGGCAATTATGCCTATTCTATTGAAAAACATTTGGATTTGCTATAATCATATCCATGATGGTCTCTGAAAATTGTACTCTACCGTCAGAATCGTCTTCAGTAAGCTCATGGACGAAATGGATTTTATATGGTTTCATTCTTTCTGTTTTCTGTATCCTACAAACAGACCTGTGAGAAATATCATGATTCAAGGCTAGTTTATTTGTAGAAACCTGAAGATTTTCCTCAATTGGCAGTAAATTGTCCAACTTTGTTTCTTCGTCAGTGGCAGACTTAGGGCGTCCTGCTATGGGAATATCTTTCAGTTGCCGACTTGCTTCATATCGCTGAATAGTTCTGCATACTGAAGATTTACTAATTTGATGATCTGGGTGAACAGTATTGAACAGACTGCGAACTTCTTGGTAAGATCGTTGTCTGTCACTATATCCGCGCATCATCAAATCCACGATCCGTTCTGCTTCACTGAGCCTGAATACCATTATAAGGAATTGAAGTGCAAAAATCTAAACTTCAACAAATACTTGACATTATTTAACAACCTGTCCCGCTGAGCATTAATGCAAAGGTAATTTGATTTAGGTAATGAAATTCTTGTTATTTCAATTTTTATGAAGTCGACATTGAAAGGAAATGTTTTTTGTTGATTGTTTCTAAAAAAGTTTTTTTTCTGAATCAAAAAATACATATAGGGTGTTACATTTGAAATTCACATTTTTTGTCATTTCCGGCTACATCTGAAACACTAGCGAGCACAAAATATCAACACTGATTTCCTACTGTTTAGCAATGTAGAAATACCGATTTTCAAAAAAATCGCTCGGTATATAACTGAGAAAATTAACCGTTCCGGTACTTTTGCCTAACCCTGTATAATGACGTCTTACTTGGAATTCCCCGAAATGATAGCAAGAAAATCTAAAATGAAAGTTCGGGTTCGGGGCTTCTAATGTATTGTTTTTGTCTTGTATACGTGCGACAGTATTATTTTGGCTGTTAACTAACAACAACATTAGTACAAAGCGGAAACTAAAGACTTTGACTCTACGTGAAAAAAGTGATGTTATCAATGCGGTAAAAAGTGGCATGAAAAAAAATAAGTCGCAGCTCAATACGGATTGCCAGCAAGCACTTCGTCTACAATAACTAAGAATGAAGCCGAAATATTGCGAAGATATGAATCATGCAGCAATTTATCTAGCAAAAGACAGCGTCTAGCTGAGTTTCCTGATTTAAAAGAATGCTTACTCACCTTTTTCAAATAGTGTTGGGACAAAAACATAAGCGTATCTGTGCCTATCTCACGCGAAAAGGCAGAAGAATTTTTATAATCACTGGGACAGTTCTTTTCGTGCCAGTAACGGTTGGTTGTTGAATTTTGAGAAGCGTCATGAACTTGTGTTTAGAAAAGTTTGCTGCGAAAGTGCAAGTGTCAATAACGAGATATGTGATGAATGGGTAATTGAGATGCAGAGTTTATTGGATTATGAACCAAAAGATGTCTTCAATGCTGACGGGACTGACCTTGTTTTCAAGTGCTCAACTTATAAAACACTTATTTTTAAAAATGAAAAACGTCATGGCGATAAGTACAGCAAAAAGCGTTAAACAATATTGCTAGCAACGAATATGATAGGCTCTGAAAAACCTAAACCATTAGTTATAGCCGAAGCTATAAAGCCTCGTTGTTGTTCTGGTTATAAATCTCTACCACTAGACTATGATGCTAACAAGAAAGCCTGGATGACAGCTGAAATATTCAAAGGATGGCTCATTAAAGTCGACAAGAAGCTTACAGAAAAGAAGTTGTTACAAAACTGATAACAAATACGGAACAACAGTGAGATTTTGGATTGTCTAAACGTTTCCCGATTAACTATATTCCATACGATTCTGTGGTTATTTTCTGAAGAAGTTACTAGTTCTTCATAGTATTTTAATTTGGTAATCCCAAAAAGCCTTCTATAGTCAAGCTTAGCCCTATTGTAAATTTCTAACGAGATATCATTTTTTAAATTTGTCTTCAGCCAGTCTAACTTTTTCAAGTCGTGATTATCTTGCTTCATTTCATCTGATATCCAACCCTTAGATGAATCACCCTTATGTCTAGTATACCGTGTGGAATAACATACTGATATGGACTGCTTGTTAATATCAATAAAACGCTCAAAACTACGATCCACATCCGAACTCATATACACATCCACAGAGAGATATCAGAAACAGCAACAGCAAGTCTGTCGAGGTTCTGAGGAGTCATGCTCCTAGATTCTTTAATTGGCTCCCTAGTGGAAGCCTTTTCGGAACAAATACTGAAGCAATAACCAGGAGATAGAGCCCTATGGTCCCCTACGGGAGCCTCATATACCCTCCCTTACAACTATCCATAGTGGCACTCGTCAGGAAATAAGCGACTTTAGAAGAAGAATAATAGCCATTTATATTTGTATACACCTTATTAGGAATAGAAGAGGTAGCTCTCATATCAAAACACATCAAAAGATCGTCAAACAACTGCGTAGGCACGCAATTTCTCTTCAAATAATCCATGTTCAAGTCACCACACCGAAATGTGGTATCTGCAAAACTATTGCACCGCTGTAAGATACAAGCCATCTTATTTAGAAATACCTGAAAGTCGCCAGATGGGGTCTTTAGGCACTAATAACACGCATCCCAACACCCCTAACAGTAATCTTCACTGCAGAAAACTGAAACTCCATCTCCTCAGAAAGCTCAGGAATCCCTATATGGCTTGAATTTGTAGCTGGTGATAGGACATGGGCTTATGAGTTCGACAAGCAAACCAGTCAACAAACTTCGGAGTGGCGCCTTCCAACTGAACCGAAACCAAAAAAACCACATTAATCAATTAACATTAATATCAAAACGAAAAAGGAAATGTTGACTGTTTTCTTCGATAATCGCAGTGTTGTGTACTCTAAATTAGTGCCAGAAGGTCAGATGGCAAATAAAAATATTATCTGAGCGTTATGCGGCGTTTGAGAGAGCAAATTTTTCAAAGAAGGAAAACAAACCATGGATTTTTCACCCCGATCTCACATCATTGTGAATGAATTTCGGACCAAAAACTCAACAAATGCCATCAAACTACGAACGCATTTACCTAAAATGGCAATGAAAGAGGTTTTTCTTCCTAAAAATCTCAAATTACCACTTCACAGACATGCGGCGAGAACTGAAGTTTATTCAGGAAAAAGTCTTTGAAAAATGTTTTGATGATTATATGATTTGTTGGCGTGAATAAATGTATTATTTCGAAAGGGGCTTACTTTGGAGGCGAAACAATAACTTTGGATGAAAAATAAATTTTTTGTGTTTGATTTACCAATTCCCGCTATTTCTTTGACACAATGCATATGTATTCACAATTACATCTTCCTATGCAAATTTTGAAAATTAATTAATTGAAATAGAGTAAATGAATGGAAATGAAAAAACTGAATTTATTGAATTCAGATAGCGTAATCTGTAAAGAGTAGCTTGTCAAAATGGACTAGAACAGGACTGGAATTTTATTATAATATACCTATCCTGTTCATCTAAATCATTTGATAATTTAGGCATTCATGAATATTTCTCATCTTAATTAATTCAAGAAATGTTGTGGTAATGATCATTGGTTTTGTTTCAACCACCCTATGTTCCATTGAATGTATTGATTTTTTCTTTGATTGTGTAACAGACTATCTGAATTTTTTTTTATTTGAAAGAATATTTTTCCTATAGTTTATCAGTGATTTATTTAATTTTTTATGCAAATTATAATTCTTAATTTTATTTACAGGTAAGAGATTGATGCTTTTTCCGACATACCAATAGACCCTTGCTTGATATTTTTTCAAGGTAGGTCTATTATTCTGTATATACTTCCATTTACGGTCTAGATACGTTCTACGAAAGTTAGCGGCGAAGCCGAAAGCCGTGTAAGGAATCAATTTTGTCTGCGATTTTTATCTGACGTAGATGCGTTGTAAAAGCGTTCTTTGATCACATTCAATTATTGAGCACTCTAAGTTTTTTTTGTTTATGGATCTTCACATATACTACCAAAGTGTGCATGGTCTAGTACCATATTAAGGAACTTCAGGGTGGCAGTAGCCTCCGGTAATTTTGATGTACTTTGTGTAACCGAGTCTTTCCTTAATGAAAATGTCTTCGACGCTGAAGTGGTTGGTTTGACCGAGTCTACCGACGTGATAGAGCGACGATATCTCCTTCTAAAATGGATGGTGGCGGCGGGTTCGTCGCTGTTCACAAAAAATTGGAATCTCATTCAGTGGTGAAATTCAATAGTGATGCTGAAGATATATGGCTGCCGTTGAAAGTGAACAATTTTAAATTTTATATTTGCTGCGTTTATTTGTCACCAGGTGACGTTATTGCAAAAAATCTTTCCCCATCAAAATTGGAAGAAAACATGAAATCTATCAACTGTCTTTTTATCCTCTGCGGTGATGTCAATTGTACTACTGTAGATTGGGCGAGTCATAATTATTATTTTATACCTACAAATATCGAGGATAAATGCTCTGATCCGATGGATACTTTCTCTATTGTTGAGCTTATGCAATTTAAATACATAAAAAATTCTGATGAAAGAATTCTCGATTTGGTTTTTTGTAATGAAAACATTGTCTCAGGTTTAGTACATTGTGATTACCCTCTCGTTGCTGAGGACAAGCATCATCCTGCACTTGAGTATTTAGTTCGTTTCGGTGAGCAAAAGTTGTTGAAGAAAATCATTGAGGAAAAATTTTATCTCAATTACAAGAAAGCTGACTATAGTGCAGTGAATGATGCAATATCTAGCTTGGACTGGGAGTTCTTGCCCAGTAACCAAAATTCTGTCGATGAAAATGTGGGAACATTTTACAATTTAATTGATGAGTTAATTTTTGAATTTGGGAGGCTTTTACTTGGTAAAATTCCATTATCAATAATAAAAGACAAGTACTGTGTTTGTATTAAGTAAAATTCCTTAAAACACAGTACTTGTTAATGAGTTAATTGTTCAGAATATTCCAAAACGAAGATCATGTGGGATTTGCATCATATTATTCAAAACTTACTGTTGCAACTATAAGGGAAAAGTTAGTATGAAAGGTAATAAAACGCGTTTATCATAAAAAGTGGAAACTCAGTAGAAATATTATAGATTCTGATTTACTTGATTTTTCAACACGAGATTTATTATTTTAATATGTTTACCTAAGTTATTAGAAGTTTTGAAAGCTATATTAAGATTTTGTTTGACGAGAAATGATTTAATATTGGTACTTGCAGAACCGCAGAATGTTAAACTGTTGAATATTTTATAGTCTTTATGAATAGGATATACTTCATTTATTGCTTTCTGATAGAGTTTTTACGAATGATTAGATCTATCATATCCGGATTATATGAATTATTAATGGCTATCTGTTTGATGGTGTTTAACTCTTTATTATAATCTTCTACTGATAAAGGTAAATTGAGTAACCGATGTACCATGCTGTTTAAAGCTGCAACTTTGTGTTGAATTGGATGTAATGAGTAGTTATGTATAATTGTATCAGTATGTGTAGGTTTACGAAAGACCGAAAAACATGATTATTATTTTGTTTAGTGATTTTAAGTCCAAAAATTTATGGAATCGTTCTGTTCAATTTCTATCGTGAATTTAATGTTCAAATGGATGGAATTAATGAAATTAACAAAAAGTCTAATTGACGAGTAGTTCCAATGAAACATACTAAGATGTCGTCAACATATCTATACCAATAAAGAAATTTGGAAATGAGTGGATGTGTATGAATTTTCTGTTCAATATTATTCATAAAATCTCTGCTAAAAGTGGACTCAAAGGATTTCCATGATCAAACCATTTTCACTACTGTTATAGATGTTGTTGAAAGAAAATAATTTTGTTCAATGCAAACGTCCAACAGATTCAATATTTCCGATTTAATTATGTGGTTAACATGATTCGAATTCAACATGTTTTCGATTAATATTTTGACATCACATGGAGGAACACTTGGGTATAAATTCTCAACATCAAACGAAATAAGTTTTGCGTTAGGTGGTAGGTTAACGTTTTTTATGTTATTTATCAATTCGAAAGAATTTTTTATAGAAAATTTTGATTTGAATGAACAATAATTTTTAATGATATCTATAAGGTAGTGCGACAATTTCACGGCTGGGGCTGTAATGTAAGATACGACTGGTCTAACGGGGTTATTTACTTTATGCAATTTAATGAGTGAATACAGTTGAGGTGGTTGAGGGTTTGGTAAAATTAATTTGTATTTATCTATTGCTTTAATTAAAGATTTTGCGTCATTTATTGCAATTTTAATATTTTTCTGGAATTTAATAGTTGGATCTTTGTTTAAAATTGTATAGTTTCGGACGAAATGAAATTTAGAGTTTTAAATAGGTAGTCATTTTTATTTAACGCAATAACAGTATTACCCTTTATCTGCTTTTGTAAAAATAACTTCATTTAGTTGAGATTTTTGTTTGATGGCCTTTAAAATATTTTGTTCTTTACTCGGTTTAAAGTCAGCTAATGATTCATTTTAATAATGTTAGATGCTAAATATTTAAGGTGAGTGTTATTAGAATATTTTTCAGAGAAATTTCAGTATCTCTGCCAAGTTCCTCTAAATCAGATTTTATCTTGTTTGATTTAAATCTCAACTAAATGAAGTTATTTTTACAAAAGCAGATAAGGGTAATACTCTTATTGCGTTAAATAAAAATGACTACCTATTTAAAACTCTAAATTTCATTTCGTCCGGAAACTATACAATTTTAAACAAAGATCCAACTATTAAATTCCAGAAAAATATTAAAATTGCAATAAATGACGCAAAATCTTTAATTAAAGCAATAGATAAATACAAATTAATTTTACCAAACCTCAACCACCTCAACTGTATTCACTCATTAAATTGCATAAAGTAAATAACCCCGTTAGACCAGTCGTATCTTACGTTACAGCCCCAGCCGTGAAATTGTCGCACTACCTTATAGATATCATTAAAAATTATTGTTCAATCAAATCAAAATTTTCTATAAAAAATTCTTTCGAATTGATAAATAACATAAAAAACGTTAACCTACCACCTAACGCAAAACTTATTTCGTTTGATGTTGAGAATTTATACCCAAGTGTTCTCCAGGTGATGTCAAAATATTAATCGAAAACATGTTGAATTCAAATCATGTTAACCACATAATTAAATCGGAAATATTGAATCTGTTGGACGTTTGCATTGAACAAAATTATTTTCTTTCAACAACATCTATTACAGTAGTGAAAATGGTTTGATCATGGGAAACCTTTGAGTCCACTTTTTAGCAGAGATTTTATGAATAATATTGAACAGAAAATTCATACACATCCACTCATTTCCAAATTTCTTTATTGGTATAGATATGTTGACGACATCTTAGTATGTTTCATTGAACTACTCGTCAATTAGACTTATTTGTTAATTTCATTAATTCCATCCATTTGAACATTAAATTCACGATAGAAATTGAACAGAACGATTCCATAAATTTCTTGGACTTAAAAATCACTAAACAAAATAATAATCATGTTTTTTCGTTCTTTCGTAAACCTACACATACTGATACAATTATACATAACTACTCATTACTAATGATTTCAATGTTTTAAACTTTGAAAAAGATCTAAGCAGATCATTTCCATGGATATGACTGCCTTCGCCTCTTCGATAGAGCAAGAGCTCCCTTCCAATAGCAAACTGTTCTGGAAATATGTATCATCAAGGAAAAATAATAATTGTGAAATTAATAGCGAAATGGTTTATGAGAATGTTACAGCATCAAATGGAAAAGAAATTTGCGATATGGTCGCTTCTTATTTCAAAAGTGTTCACACCCCAAAAAATCAATCGAGTCAAAAAATTATAGATGTTCGAAATGAGAATAACAGTATCTTGTCTACTTCAAATTTTTCTGAAAAAGAATTTGAACAGGTCCTCTCAGCACACGATGCTTCTAAGAGTTCTGGTCCTGATTCAATTCCTGATTTTTTTTCTAAAGAACTGTTCCTTCACTCTATGTAAACCTCTTCATATCTTATTCAATCAGTCGTTAGCACAAGGAGTCTTTCCAATTAAATGGAAGGAATCCAACATAATACCCATATTCAAGAGTGGCGATAACACAGTTGTTTCAAATTATAGGCCCATAAGTAAACTTTCTACAAAAGCCAAAAAATTCGAGCGTTTAATTTTCAAATATTTGTTTTCTCACGTGAAGAACTTTATTATTCCGCAACAACACGGATTTTTTAAGAGCAGTACTCTTGAGACAAATTTGGTTGTATATACAGAGTACCTTCATGGCCTGTTAGACTCTCAGCCTCAGATAGACTCCGTCTACACCGATTTCTCAAGAGCATTCGATAAAATTTGTATATCGTCTCTAATATATAAATTAGGTGTAGCAGGTGTTGACGGTGATCTTCTGAGTTGGGTTCAGTCCTATCTTGAGAGTAGAATGCAGTCTGTCGGGATCAATGGTTTTCAATCCGATTATTTCATTAGTACTTCTGGTTTGCCTCAAGGAACGCACTTGGGGCCGCTCTTTTTTATCATCTACGTTAACGATATCGGGGGTTGCTTCGGAAGGTCCTACTTTATGTGGACGACTTGAAGGTGTTCAGGCCAATCGGGTGTTGGGATGACTGTCTGAAGCTTCAAAGTTATTTGAATAACTTATTTAACTACTGTGAGGATAACCATCTTTTCTTGAATTTGAAAAAGTGCTGTTCATTTCATTCACTAGAAATCACCCATCATTCACGTTTCCTTATAAAATTTACGGATGTACACTCAAGAAAGTGTATTCGATCACAGATTTGGGTATGACTTTTGATAGTAAGCTTCTCTTTGATGTATACATCAGTCAGATTGTTGTGTGGCTCCAATCGTATGTTGGGCATTATATTTCGGGAGAGTAGAGAATTCAGGAATGTTAAATCTTTTCTCACTCTCTACTATGCATATGTTTTCACTAAACTTAATTCCGTGTCTTGTATATGGAACCCTCGATACATGTGTTACACCAATCGCATTGATATGGTTCAGAATAAATTTATTCGATTCGTTTGCTATAGAATAGGTTTTCAGATTACTAATCACGACTATACACCTGCTCGAAGATATCTAAACTTATTATCTCTAATGTTGTCGATATTTTGTTTCTGTCCAAAATCGTGAATTATATCTTTGAAGCACCTGAGGTGCTTCATATGATCTTATTTAATATTCCCAGTAGATCACTGAGAAACTATGATCTTTTCTCAATCAGTTTAGAAAAAAACAAACCGCACAAAATTCCCCAATCAGTAGAATGTTGCACTTTGCCAATCTGAATTCCCATTTAGGTTTGTGTGGAGTCTCTCTTATCTCCTTGAAAAAGAAATGTCGTTCAACTTTCCTGTGATTCACTCTTTCTTTCATTCATACCTTATAAGTGATGTTAATCCCAGTAAATTCTAATAACTTGTATTAGTCAGTACTTTTCCTAAATGTTTTGTTTTAGAATTAATTTGTATTGCTTACTAGACATTTTTATGTATTTTTCAGTGAACGTCGTTTCGGCTTCGGCTGTTGACATTCCTTTGTGATAATGAATAAATAAATAAATAAATAAACTAATTATTCTAATACAAATTCAATGGTATCTGTTTCAAATATGTTAAAATTTAACATAGTTCATCATTGAAAATGCATTTCATCTTTTTCATTTCATTTGAATCAATAAAACATACATATATTTGTACATAAAATAATACCAGACTCCAAAAACCACAATAATCTAAAATAAAATAAAACAAATGTATATTGCATAAAATGTATAAAGACAACGTTGTTAGTTTACCTTATTGTATATTTCGTTTGCGAAAAGTGAGAGATGTCAAATGAAACCAAGACGGTAATTTTAATGAGTATCTATGATACACCATTTCAATAACTTTATGATAATTTGTTATATTATTTATAACCTACCACCATATGTTGCGCCTGTATCAGAATTAGATATGTATATATTATATGTCCGTAAGAAGAATGCATAAATTCCCATAGTAAGGTTACACAGTTTTGAAAAATCTAGTATTACAAATACAGTACAACTTCACTATTCTGGACACTCGCTATATCGGGCACTCCAGTAACTCGGGCACGCGACTCATTCGGGCACTTTAAGAATTTTACCTCTATAATCCGGGCACGACGACGCCGGCTGATATATGTACAAACAATAATAATTTTCCTGTCTGCATATGTATGTATGTTCTTGTACTATCTAAGAGTGGCGAGTTTCGTTCTATAGTTGCATTTTCCATTTCAATCTCGCCGGTGGTGTGCATAATGGCTCTAACCAAGAGAAATCATAAAACGCTTACACTGGCACAGAAATCAAAAATAATAGATTTTATTGATGTTGGAATGAGTACTCGTCGAATAGCAGCAAAGTTCACTATTCCAAAATCAACAGTGTGTGACATGAACAAGAACAAAGACAAAATGAGGAGATTTATATCCAAATCGTACCAAGGAACAAGTAGGAATTAGGGATGCACCAAGCAAGGGTTTTCACAAAAAGCCGAGTATCGAGTTCTCGATCATACAAAATTACTGCATGCCAAATATCACGGCCGACAGCTAGGCTGGCCCAACCGGGCCCTCAGTGCATCCCTAGTAGAAATTTTATTTCAAAATTCTCTCGAATTTATTCTATCTATCCATTTATTTCAAATTTCTCTCGAATTTATTCTATCCAAAGCATTTTTGTAGGAAAATTATTAGAGAAGCTGAGGATTCTGATGTTGAAATAGCATTGTATAACTGGTTTCTTCAACACGTACTAATTTCGTCAGACTTATTGAGAATAAAAGCCAAACAGTTTCATAAACAAATCACAGGAAAAAAGGTTTTTTGGCAAGTTCGAGATGATTAGATAAATTCAAGCTTAGACGTGGAATTCGTTCCTTGAAGGTTTGTGGTGAAAAACTTTCCAATGATGTTTCCTCTCTGATATTATTTAAGGAAAAATTTCTATCGGTTGTTGAACAGATGGAATTAAGCAAGGAACAGGCGTATAATGGTGATGAATCAGCCATTTTTTGGAAATGTTTACCAAACACAACTTGGGTTCATCAAGGGAAAAATCAGCACTTGGTCGAACAGTGTCGAAAGACCGCTAAACATTCATGCCATGCTGCAATAGAGCTGGAACTCACCAATTACCTTTACTAGTCTTAGGAAAAGCGGCATTCAAAAACGAAAGTTCACTACCAGTTGTCTGCAAAGCATCTACCAAAAGGTGGATGACCAGATCATTATTTAATGAAAGGTGTAAAACATCTTTCATCCCCGAGGTGAAGAATTTTTCTACTAAGATTAACAAGCCCTCTAAATCTCTGCTTTTGGTAGACAATGCACCATCGCACCCACCTGAGGAAGATATTTATACTGATCCAAACTTCAGAGTTATGTTTTTGCCACCCAAAAGTACTGCCGTTCTCCAACCTATGGATCAGAATGTAATTCAAAACATGGAACTGTCGTATAGAAAATGCCTTCGTAATCATATCATTTCGCATGAAGGTGAAGAGATAACTTCCATTTTGAAGCATTATAATTTGAAAGATGCCGTGAACAATCTTGCCCAATCTTGGAAAGCCATTACTTCAAAAAATATTAGAAAAAGGTGGACAGCATTGTGGTATGACACTACAGAAGTAGAAGAATTAGATGATGAAAATATTTCGCTCTCAAAGATTCAGAAAAAACTTCGTCCAATCAGTGAAAATGATTTGAAAAATTTTGCCGAATCATTAAGGGTCATCGATCCAACAAATGACTTAACCATAGAGAACATTACCAACTGGGCTGAGGGAGGCAAAGAGTTTGTTATCGATTTGACTGAATAAGAGCTTATACAGGATACTTTAGGAAGGTATACTGAAGACGTAGAGGAATCTTCTGACTCAGAGTATCATTTAAATAGTATGGTAAAAGAGAAACATGCAGATACTGTCAATGCGTTCTCCCTGATTATCAGTTGGTCCAAACAGAATAATCTTCATATAGAAGACGTATTGCTCAAGGAAATATCAGTTCAGATGGCAGAATCGAGAAAGGTTCAGAGTAAAATCGATGGATATTTTGAACGTCATAAGGAATACCATGTTCTTTATATACACTAGCTTAAATTTAAATTCTATATTTTCTATGAGAAAAGATTATAATGAATGGAAATTCTATAATATGATTCTGTTTTATAATAGAAACTATTTTTTGTTCAACTTTTCGATATTTTTATAATAAACTCGACTTTAACAGATTTTGGGTTGTTTCTATTTTGAAAATGAATCAAATTCAAGTCACTTCAGAAATTCGGGCATTTTGATAGTCCGGGCATGCACCGGAACGATATCTGCCCGGACTAGTGAACTTGTACTGTATTGAAATATGCAGGTGTATAATCACCAAGTCATTATATTTGTTATTGAAAGAGAATTGTCAATTGTTGATACGAAAAGTTGGTCAGTTACTATTATTAACAAATTTGTTAAAAAGGTGTTTTAATGGATACTGAT
This sequence comes from Cryptolaemus montrouzieri, assembly GCA_013387265.2. NCBI lineage: Eukaryota > Metazoa > Arthropoda > Insecta > Coleoptera > Coccinellidae > Cryptolaemus > Cryptolaemus montrouzieri. The sequence goes on along the minus strand of JABFTP020000185.1, from coordinate 34,877,248 downwards.
CAGATAAATTACTTAGTTTCAATTGATATCTCACAAATTTCTGCTTTGCAAGGCTTGGCATTTCCTTACGTTCTATGTTTTTGGTGGCATTTCTTTTTTCGTAGGATCTATGTTACCAAAAATTATTTATACAGGCATATCCACCGAGACCGTCCGTTAAAAACTTTTTAAGTTCCGATTACAATATCAAACTGAAATTTTATACGCGGTCATAACTAGCGATTTCCAATTGAAGTGAAATATTTTCGAAGTGATACCATTTCTGGTTATACCGGAAGTGGGTCATCACTTTGTTATTTCAAATGGTAATCTACCTTTTTTATTATACATCTAGAACCGACATTTGAGCAAGGCATAAAATACGCAAGTTGTTGGCACTTATCTGTCAAAACTTTCACAGATTTAATTATTTTTGTTATAAACTCGATTTTTGAGGAACATTTAAAAAATTGTGGCTCGTAGATCTTTTTCACTACAGACACAATTTTTGTTTGGGTGGATAGAAGAAGGATCAAGGAATTTTTTAAGCAGTCTACACATGTCCAATATTTATTGCGTTGTTTTGTATGTTTTTTTCAATTTGGCCTTTCTCAAACAGCAATAACTCAATTTTTTCAAATTGCACGTGCCAATTTTCATATCGTCATCAGATGAAGCGTCAAATTTCAGATGGAATTCTATAAGCATGTCATATACCCATCTCTTATAGTTCCGAAATAATTTGGGAATATATTGAATTTTGATGATTTTGCAAGAACTAACAGAGAATGCTTTGAAATATTTGAATCAAGTACCTGAACTGGCTACGCTCAGCTGACAGGTGCCTAAAATTAATGTACTTGTCACTTCGTTCATTCGAATTCGATATTTCAACAAGAATTGTCGTTATTTCAGATTGAAAATATCCGAAAATACAACACATTTGGAATAAAACCACTGGTTATTCAAACGAAAATATATTTAATCTTTTTTAATTCATTTTAGAATGTCAAAAGTAGTGGCTAGAAATTGCAGGCAATTCAATAAACAATTTCCAAATTCAGCGTCTATGAGTAAAATAAAATTTCGAAGCACTAGCAGCCATTTTCTACAATTCGGATGAATAAAAATTGTAGGAACTTAGCGAAAACCAATCATCGAAGATAATTACATTAATACGAATAAATGATAGCAAACATCATAGGAGAAAACTAATTTACGATCTGAATAAATGTTCAATATGGGCCCCATTTTGCTCGATATACTTGACAGCTAGTATACGCACATGATGAGTTGCCCTCCTAGTTTCCTCAGGATCAATATTACAAAAAGCATTATGAATGTGCTCTACTAACTTTTCTTTACTTCTTACAGGAATAAGATACACTTCACTCTTGATTTTGCCCCATAAATAAAAATCAGGGGGCGTCAGTTCCGGAGAACGCGGAGGCCATAAATTTGGTCCTTGATTACCCCACCATTTATCCTCGAACATTTCTGTTAGCTGCCGATCTACAGCACGTGTTTTATGTGCTGGTGCACTATCTGCAAAATTTGCTAATGTTCCTCTTAAAATTTCCAGGTATCCTTGTCCATTAAGATTTTCCTCATAAATGTGATAAGCCAACAAATCATTCATTAAAATTGCAAAAACATTCACGCTGAATATATTTTGGAAATCAATAACCTCAATAAAATGTGGATTTTCTGTGGCCCAAAAATCTCGATTTCTCCTGTTGGTTATTTCACTTTCAATGAACTTGGCTTCATCATTTTTTGCAGAATTGTCTCATCTTCTGGATTACGAATTAATAAATTTTCACAGAAATTCAGCCGCTTGGAAAGGTCAGTTGATTTCAATTTTTGTAGTCTGATAAAAGAATTCGGGTGCATGTTATGTCTCTTAAGGATCTTTGAATGGAAGTATAACTGAATCCAATATCCATTGGTGCTGACTTGATGGACGCATGTGGTATTGGCACAAAAGTTTCTATGTATTTTGTTCCTCCATGCTAGCGTAGGTGCCAAATTTGGAAATTGGTTATTTAATTGCCTGCAAGTTCTATCCACCACTTTCTGACATTCGCCATGAATTAAAAAGAGATTAAACATATCCTCGATTGAATAATCAGCCAATTTATCATCAATCTGGTGTTTTTCAAATATTTTCACTTCAAATTACCAACAATTTTTGTTGAAATATCAAATTCGAATGAACGAAGTGACAAGTATATTAATTTTAGGCACTTGTCGGGTGAGCGTAGCCAGTTCAGCTATTTGATTCATATATTTCAAAGCATTCTATGTTAGTTCTTGCAAAATCATCAAAATTCAATATATTCCCAAAGTATTTCGGAACTATAAGAGATGGGTATAGTACATGCTGATACAATTCCATCTGAAATTTCACGCTTCATCTGATGGCGATATGAAAATTGGCACGTGTCATTTGAAAAAATTGAGTTATTGCTGTTTGAAAAAGGCCAAATTGAAAGAATTATACAAAGCAACGCAATAAACATTTGACATGTGTAGACTGCTTAAAAAATTCCTTGATCCTTCTTCTGTCCACCCAAGCAAAAATTGTGCCTGGAGTGCAAAAGGTCTACGAGCTACAAATATTTTAATTGTTCCTCAAAAATCGAGTTTATAACAAAAATAATTAAATTTGTCAAAAGTTTTGAGAGATAAGTGCCAACAACTTAAATATTTTATGCCTTGCTGAAATGTCGGTTCTAGATGTATAATAAAAAGGTAGATTGCCATTTGAAATAACAAAGTGATGACCCACTTCCGGTATAACCGGAAATGGTATCACTCAAAATATTTCACTTCAATTGGAAATCGCTAGTTATGGCCGCGTATAAAATTTCAGCTTGATATTGTAATTGGAACTCAAAAAGTTTTTAACGGACGGTCCCGGTGGATATCCCTGTATTGTTTGTGAAATATGGAAAAGGCTCTTAAGTAAGGTGAAAAGATAAAAGGATAGAGTGAGTACCAACCTAAACCTAAGTGATTAGATTCAAATATAGAGTACAAACTAATGGATTCCTATGTCTTAAAATTATTTAAACATACAAATTACTTGCAAATAATACATTTACCAATAATAGCAATTGAATATATAAAACGAAAATCATGAACAGCTCTTCGAGGTACATTATAAATCAGAACAGCAGCGTGGATAATAATTAGGCATCCCTCTCTAGTCACGTGTTCTTTATCGACGAGTTCAGCATTCCATTTTATTTCTCTTCCATAAATTTTAATCAGAAATTAAGAAAAAACGAGTTGTGTTTTCTAAGTGAGAACTGTTTCAAAACCGAAAAAGACGACCAAAGTTATCTCAAAATTTTCAATTTCCTATGAAAGCCTGTATCTTAATCTACTTTTCTACATAATTTATTTTCAACATAGCGGTATTTGCCATAACGTTGTACCTGTTTTTAAATACCCTCCTCATAGAAGTCTGCCGCCTGACTTATTAACCACTGCGTCAGAACTGTTTCGACTTTGTCGATACTTTATTACTATTTACTTATTGTCCATTTCCGGCATCAAATTTTGATAAGGGCCGAAGGAGGCCAACTCCGTTGTTTATCATGCACATTTGTGCGGTCTTCTTTAAATGCGCCCATCCACTTTCTAACCATTCCATCACTCATAATGTTTTGTCCATAAACTACACATATCTCACGATTTAGCGATTCATTGAAGCGAACACGCGTTCAACAAATGTCATATTTTTTATTCTCACAGATCATTCCAAAATGCATGTATGATGTTTGGTGGAAAGAGGTTAGATGTGAGTATACTAGGTTTTCTAAATGCCCCCAGACGAAATAGTCTAAGGGATTCAAATCAATTCGTGGGGGCAAACCTACAGAACCGCCTTTTCCAGTCCTCACTATAACTCAAAAATGCGGGGTGAGCCATCATGCATAAACCAAATTATTCTTGTATTCGAAAAAGGTACATCATAGAAAATAGCTACTGGAGTGTTCTGCAGGAAGTCGAAGTATGCTAGAGAATTCAATATGTTAGTTAGAATCACTGGCCCGAGTAATTTGCTATCGTACCAACTAGTCCATTTACAGAACTTTTCTCGGTGATAACGCTCAGTTGTCTCATGATGACTCTCTTCAGTCCATACGTGATTCTTGTGAAAATTAAATACATCTTTTCGCTTTAACGCTGATTCGTCTAGAAACAAAATATTTCCACTTCCTTTTCAGCAAACCATTAGCGAAATTCGAGCTTTCAGGCTAGATCTTTAGTTTTGAGGGTTCGAATCCTCAGGATATGGTAGTGGTATAACAGTTTGTCATGCAAAACTCTCTAACCAGTCGAATGTGATACGACAACCGGAAGAGACAGCCTTCGAGTGCTGAATTTTGGATTATTATGGACTTCATCTTCATTTAAGTGTACTGAGAAACCGATCTGGTGTAGAATTTTTCTTGGTTGATCGAAACCCTCTAGTTTCTCTGAAGGAGGGGTTCTCTAAAGAAAAGATAGTGTAACGTTTCTTAGTTCTTGAAATTATTGGTGGGTTCAAATTAAACACTTCAACGTTACAAAAACACTAATTTATTTACAAGTAAACTGAACACTTAAAACACTAAACTGAATGATTAACTTCTACAACTTATTGATATAACACAATAATGCAGCGTGATTTATTTCCCACACTTTGTTCACTTATTTGGGCTCTTTATTCAAACTGACTTCTCCGCGCTTCTCGAAGTCTCTTCTTAAATACAAGCACGAAGGTTCGAGATCCTTCGCTTAATTTTCGCGAGCGGGAACTTTTAAATCTTTCTCGAATTATCTCGAAAGTGTATCGCAATTCGCCATTCCGCCGGGCAGGGACAGGGTCGGCTTCAGGGACGATTGGATATCGTCACAATAGAATCTTCGGGCATCAGCTGCTCCTTACAACCTGATGCACCATAGAGTAGAGGAATATCAGCAAATTATTGAAAGATGTACTCCATTCTTACTTTGAAAATTACCAAATCTATAAGTTTTTCACAAAAATCAACTTCAATTAAAACTAGTATGTTTTATGGTACTATGGATACCTGCAAGATTAGGCTTTAGTTAAAAGTACTTGTAATACACACACCACAAAAATTGTCGCATCACCTGGTATTCTGAATTCCATAATCGATTAAGCAGCTCGATCGCTGTTTCTTTGTTGACATATGTTTTTGGACATATGAGGGGAAACAAATCTTATCTATGTTGTAACATTTGTTTCCATATGATCTCAAACACGTCTGAAACAAGAATGAGTTTATTTGACTATCAACATTCATTCAATTTCTCTTCAATTTTCACGCTAAATTAATGCAAGTTTTCTGTTTTTCGTGTTGATTTTCGAATCTTTGAATTTATTCTAATGGCTGCTGAACGTCCTGGACGCTATTTGAGTTATCATGAATTGGTAAGAATTGTAACACTTCTAGAGGAGGGGCGAAGTCAACGTTACGTGGCTAACTTGTTGAATGTTAACCAAAGCACTATTTCAAGAGCAAGTAATCGGTATCACAAAACAGGGGAATATGAGATAAGGGCAGTACAGGAAAGAAATCGGATAACAACACCAGCTGATGATCGTTGGCTTCGTTTAACTGCAGAAAGAGGTCGGCACTGTACGGCTAGAATGCTACAAAATGAACTTGCACTTTTCAGAAATGTGCATATTTCATTGCAAACTGTTAGGAACAGGCTCAGAGAAGACGATATCAGACCAAGAGTGGCTTTTACCGGCCCACATCTCACCAGAGAGCATCGAGTTGCAAGACTTCAGTTTGCGAGGGAACATGCAAATTGGGGTATTCCAGAATGGTCGAATGTTCTCTTTTACGACGAGTCCAGTTTCTGCCTAGTATAGAATGATAGATGCATGCCTGTATATAGACGACGTGGGGAACGGTATCAGCAATGCAATATCCGGCAAACCGAAAACTTCGGAGGGGTCTCAGTATTGGGGTGGGGAGGCATTTCTTTTTATGGTCGAACTGTGTTAGTCCTAGTGAATAATGAAAGAATGACAGCGGCCTGATACATCGCAGATATCTTTGAACCCCATGGCTCCATTGAAAACTTCATTTATATGCATGATAATGCTCGGCCTCATGCAGCTAAAGTAGTTACAGAATTTCTGCAAAATGCCGAAACTGATATTCTAAGATGGCCAGCCAGAAGTCCTGACTTGAATTTCATAAACATGTTTGGCACAACATGGGGTGGCAAATTCAGCAACGTAGGATGCCTTGTGGAACACTCCAACAACTAGAAAATCTGCTTCTTGAAATTTGGAACTCAGTGCTTCAAGAGTACATCCAAAATTTGTTTGAAGGGTCTTCCGAGACGTATACTGTCAGTAATTAGGAACTGGGGAGGAAACACTCGATTTTGAAAATGAATAGTAACCATCCGATGCTATTTGTTTGGTCTCTTCGCGAATGTTTGAAGATGGTAGAATTTCTCGAATTAATTAAATGATTCAATTTAAAACTCGAAAAAGTTTTTATATTTTTCATCATAAACTCATCTCTTTTGAATGATATCTTTTTATTTTACACTTCTGAAAGTTAATAAGTGACTCTTGAATGACCAACCTAAAAGTTTATATAGTGTTGTCGTAAAAGTAGGGTGATGCGACATTTTTTGTGGTGAGTGTGTTATGGCCCAAAAAGTTACAGGTCATCTGAAATTCTACTGAATAAAATAAACACTCACATCACAATATGCAAACTAAGAATGTCGAAAAAACTAATTCAAAAGGTTATTTCCCTAGTTTCTGTCAAAATTAAGAAGGACATATCAGATCCCTCGTTCTCATTACCAACGGCTGCGACCAGTTGCGTATTACACTATTATTTTTATGAAGTCAAAGGTACCATGACACTGAAAAAAATATCACCCTGTATATTTTCGCAACTACTGGATACATCTAATGAATTGATGTGTAAAATAATGCCTTTCCTGGTAATAAAGTTAGATCTCTTGAAAACTACGAAAGTTACCAACAAAAATGTAAGATATGTATCTTGAGAACAGAAATCTTTTGGACATAAAATCATAGGGATTTCATGTATTTTCATGGGAAACCTACGGTAGGAATTAAAGACTGCATGCCTTAAACACTCTGTATATTATTCAAGGTCCCATCGAAAATCAACGATATTTTCGTGATGAATCAAAGTCAATATTCCATTTTCTTGCCCTCGGAATAAAATTGTATATGATTATCTGACTCTCAATTCGTCTCGCAATTATCCAATCGAACTACATCATGACCAACTATGATTAAGCACTTCGGAATACATTATTCCGTTACAACACGTTCTGAAACCTTTGCATTGATCTCTCAATTTCCGAGGAGACGTAGAAATTGGTACAAAAACGTCGCGGTTGCAAATTATACGCACTTTTTAAATCCTTCTCTCTGTAATTTTACGAATGACGTGATGCACTCGATCATGACAGCCCGTTGTTGCGGTTCGTAAAGAAACAAGAAAAAAGTGAGATGAAAGGCACATTATCCTATCTGACGAGCAGACGAAAGATGGAAATAGTTGATTTTATACGAATGAAGTGAAATGGAGAATATAGATATCTGCAGATGAAGTCATTATAGGATGATGACGGGAATGAGAATAAAAATCATACCGTTGGATGCTTCAGTGGCAGAACAAAAACCGGCAAATAATGTTTCATTTTCTTTTGTGTCGAGGTTTGTAATTTCATATGAATGATGAAAAATCTGTTGACGAAAGCAAAATTGGAACATGATTTTATGAGCGGAGAATTTTTTCTGGAAAGTGAACGGTAAAGATTACCGTTTTCCTGTTTGGCGTTTGCGTCTGTGAAAGATCGACGCCAACGGCGCTAGGCCTTCTGAAAAAGTGCACTCTAGGCGCAAATATTCTGTAAAAAACGCGAATACACGAATTCGTGAACTGTTCGGAAATTTCGGAAAAATGAATTTAAGACACGTTTGAAAAAACTCAAGCCCCTTGCACGAAATTCGAACTGAAACGGTGGTAAAATTTTACAAGAAATCAAGATTTTAATTCTTGATTCTGCAAATTTTCAGGAAGAATCTTTTCGACCCTAGAGGTATTTGCTTCCAAGTTTATTCCGTTTTCGAAAAATCTGTCATAAAAATTCGAGCGTTCGCCAAAATCCTTAAAAGAATACTTTGATTGTCTTACTTCCATTTTGCATATGAAATTTATAAAAAAGATAATGAGACCGCCAACGTCGATTCCCATCCGGCAAGGCATGATACTAGAGGCTTCGAGCAGCATCAGGTGCACATGTGATACGCTTCCAGTATTAGTTTGAACTCCTCATTGGTTTGTCCCTTAATTTAGGTTGAACAGTTTTCTCTTGTGCATTCTAAAAGTTAGTAGCACCAATTTTGAGCAATAGTGTGCAATCAAATTTCGATTTAAACTGGGACACAATACAACAGAAACATTAGAAATACTTCGGCAGGCCTATGGGGAGAGTGTTTTGTCAAGGGCCCAAATTTTTCAGTGGTTCAAGGAATTTTCCGAAGAACAAGAGTCGATTGAAGACGAACCTCGAAGCGAAAGCCAAGTGCGAACACCGACGAAAATGTCAACAGTGTGCGGGATCTCGTGCAAGTAGATCGACGGTTGACAGTCAGAATGTTTGCGGAAAAGTTGAATTTAAATCATAACTCCGATAACCAGATTTGAAGATGAGAAAATTTTGAGCAAAAATGCTTCCGGAAAACCTTTCCCAACACCAAAAGGACCTCAGAAGGTAGAGAAGTCTCGACTTTTTGGGATCGATTGAATATGTTCCCCATTTCTGGAACGTGATATTACTGGTGAAGAGTCTTGGCTGTTCGAGTACTTCGAGTCTTCGTAATTTAGTGATAGTGCATGGAGCTGCACACTGTTACCTCCCCAAGACTCAAAACGTCACGGAAAAACAAGTTAGAGATCATGTCATGAGTGTATGTCTCAAAGCATATGGTGGATCAAAATTCGTTGAAAGATTTCGAAAAAGGAACTTTCTTGTGTGACCAAACATCAAAAGTAACTGGGTGTTGCATAACGACAATGCGGAATGTCACACTACAATCTTAATTATGTAGTTTTTCGTCAATAAAAACATCCCTGTGGTTCCTCAGCATCCTTTTTACCAGACTTGAAAATTGAGACTTTTCTCCCGTCGCGAGAATTGATAATTACCTCAAGTTAACTCATTGGGACACTTGAAATCATCAAAGCAATTATGACCGACCAGCTGAAGGTTATTCCAATCCCCGAGTTACAGCTGTGGTGTGGTGTGGTGTGGTTTCCCAAAGGAACTACTTTGAAGTAAACAATATTGCATTGTAATTATATTTGAATAAAGAATTGACCTTCTGGCCATTCAGAATAATGTAAATTTTCTTAGATATCGATTTTTTTCGACATGGAATATGTACCACCATATTGCTTCTTCAGAGGATTCTGTTTCTGTGTTAGCACCTGTTCTTCATGTATTTCAGATTTCGTATGAAAACCACATATTTCTAGAGTTTGCGAGAGTACACTATCGATCCAAAATTATCATCCAATCCCATCGTTGTCCATCATGTCGGAAGTCGTGGAAATAGGGATAAACGATATATTCATAAAATATCTCGAGTAACTGGCAACCTCCTTGCTTACTTCATTCATTTGTGGATATCAACAATCGAACAACTTGGCGAATCAGGAACCATTGCTCTCAATATCTCAATGGCTCTCGACAGGGTTCGGCACGCATCATCTGATGAATAAATGAATGGCATATGGACTGTCCACGAAATTGCGTAATTGAATTAGTAGCTTCCTCCTCAGTAGATGGATCAGGGTAGTGGTTGTGTAACGACTGAATCTTTTCAGGTTAATACAGGGGTACTCCAGGGCTCCATACTCTCGCCTCAACCCTTTTTCTGCTGGCCATAGATGATCCGGAGCAATTCACTGTACTCTGGTGCCGTAAATATCTAGCTCTGCTGAGCGGTCACACTGATAAAGATACAAATATAGAATGTCACTGAATTCAGCTTGGAGAAGATATCGGAGTGGAGCCGTTTGAACCTGGTCTATTTCAACACGAACAAGTCGCAATCAACAACGTTCTCCAGAAAAGTCACTGCTGGAGAACCCCCTCAAATAATGCAAGGACATGGAATTTTCTCAGAAAAGGAAATGAATTTATTCGGCGTCACAGTCAACACAGGAACTCGTTGTCATGACCATGTGTGAAGCCATTGCCACATCTGCTTTTGCTAAGCTGAGGTTTCTTTCAGGGCTAAGTAATACTTCACTCCATCACAGTTGATGATTTTATACTAACCGCAGGCGACTTGGTCTCGAATACTGTTTTTATGTGTGGGGCTCCGCAGCTAAATAATCATTACATCTATTTGATAGTGTCCAGAGATAGAGAGTGAGGATGGATAAACGAGTTAACAAGGTTACAAATGGAGTGCCACAGAAATCTGTGTTGGAACTTACTTTGTGGAATCTCGTTTAGGGTACTCGCCTTAGATTACTGGTGGGCGTTTGCAAGCTAGTTGCTGTAGTGATCTGGATAACTTGAACAACAAAGTCGACATCGCATTAACTTCAGTATAAGATCTCCTGATGAACTGTGCCCCTCAGATAGAGATCCAGGAAATTGAAAAGTGGGTACTGAAAGGCCAAATAAAGGGTTAGCATTTGCAGAACGCAGCAACAACCTAGGTGAGAAAACTGCAAAATATGGGCTTTAATTGAAGCGATCCACGCATATAGATCTATATGAAAAGTGCATTAAAACTGCGCAGAGGATTATCCTTTCAAGGGTATGTGCGTTTTGCATAGTATCGGCAGAGATGGAACACAACGTTGTGAGCACGCTCCCTATTAATCTACAGGCAAAAGAAAAAAAAAGAAGGCCAAAATCATAAACAAATGGTAGGATAGGTAACAGAAACAGAATAAGGCCATATGGCAAAACTGTTAATCCTGAAATGGAAAAGTGGGTTTACTAACCGCAGAACAGAACAAACAACTGACTAACTCAGGTTATGATGGGGATTATTATATCATGGATCTTTTGAGATATAAAAAGCTCAAGAGAATACTTGAATGCTAGTTCTAGGATATGCAAGGTACAGGATGAAGGTAGTCGAATGAAAGAGGTAGAAAAGCTAGAGGATGGAACTGCGATAGGCATTTGGAGCCGATCTAGACTGCCAGAAAATATTTCCAGAAATGCTTACGTATAGACAGAGCTGAAAGAAAAGATTAGTTTAACTAACAGAAATGATGAGATGGAGGAGCAGGTACCCATGAATGGATTGCCGGAGATTTTACAGTAATGATAGAATGGGCTTTCAGCGGTTTATTTCTATTGTGGAAAAAAGAAATCTGGAGTGGATAACAGAATGGGGTAGAGCAGCTGGATGATGCTGGATTCGATCACCTTACTTGTCAGCAGGTTGTCGTCACCCGAACAGCGAGTTTTTCCCTCATCTGTTTAGAAAAGAGGATTTTGGTGAAACCTTATAATTTAAATCACGATTAGAACACATTGGATAATTAATGGTTTTTTCTATTTATTCCATGTGGCATTTGTAGTTTGCTCGAAGAAAAATCTAAAGGCAATGATAAATTGCCGGAAAATTCGGACAAACAGGAAAATTTATAGGTGTTTTTTGGATAAACTGCAGTCCTCAACATCATCAAAATTTGATGAGATAATAGGAACCTTATTTTTAATCTTCATTCGAAATGGGGATTGAATTTGCAATTTCATTAGACTGGATGGCTGTTCTATTTGATAGCTCTTATTTATTGATTTTTTCGAAAGTAGTTTTTCGTCAGAGATGAGTACCTTGAAAATAAGGATTTCTGATAGGAATCCACTGTATTTTTAGAAATGATGATGAACGAATCTCGAAAACAATACGGAAAATACAAAGAGAGAAAAAAGTTGGAAAATGCATTAAAATTATTTTTCAATGGCCGTACTTTGTGGAAGTCCTAATATCTAATTAAGCCCTCTCGTAAGCATACAAGACATACTTATATCTCGTTTCGTTATTTCACGAATTAACTTGTATATCAATTTTTGCCTCTATCCCTAGTTGAATGTCTTCAAGTTGTTGAAAAGTTTTGAGGAACGGTAAATTTCCTGGACATCTATTCAAATATGAATGCAGTTCATATCTGGAGATTGGTCCTTGTATTCTTTGAATTCCGTGCAAATTCAACCCATTATTTACAGGATCTGCGGCGTTGCGCCCGGATCTTGTCGAATATATTGAAATTGTCACCAAGAACATCATGAGTGCAAATGATTATTAGTAGAACAGAATTAGTAGAACAGACTCGGTGTTCTACAGTACTCATTATCATTGAACAGATAATGAGTACTGTAGAACACCGAGTCTGTTCTACTAATTGAGCCCGTACTAAAAGTCGCTGGCTCCAGAAATGCTTCACAAAACGCTCCACCGTTCTAGTCAAAGCTTCAAATCTTGTTTCGTGTTAGAATATGAATTTTTCATTTATCAATGGTTAAGTTCCAATATTTTCCGATTCGCAGTCGTGGAACTACACGATACTGCTTACGTAACTGTGGACGCCTGGCTCGTCTACTAGACCTTAAACAAATCTCATGCAAATTTTTGTCACTGTTTTGGTACACCTGATGACGATAAGAGTTTAATTCGTGTTTCTAAGGACTTTATCGATACATGATGCTGAAAAAGCATAATTTATCGTCAAAATCATCAGAAGTACAGGTTTTCGGAAGGGCTGATTCTTTCTGGCTCTCCCTACCAGATCTATGCTGGTGGACATAGTAGTATGTAGTTGGTTGATTGTTGTTCATCCTGTCCACGATCATGATTTTTGTTTTAGAAACATTCAGTTCCAAGCCGAGTTCCGTACTCTCTCTCTCCACTCTGCTAACAAGCTCAGTCAGTTCTTCCTCACTTGTTGCCAGGAGGACCGTATCATCCGCGAATCTCAGATTATTTACACATCTTCCGTTAATTGGTATGCCGCCCTTCCATCCGTCTAATGCCTTTCTCATTATGTATTCAGTGTATATGTTGAATAACTGAGGAGAAAGAATACACCTGCCTCACTCCCTCTTTGGTTTGAATTCTGATGACAGCATTTCATTGATTTTCACAGTATACCTGGTTTCATTATATAGGTTGATGATTAAGGCACACAAGTGATCCGGTACAGCCATATTCCTAGAACGATCCACAACTTATTCCATTTCACTCTATCGAAATCTTTTTATAATCAATGAAACATATGTATAGGGTATATTGAACTCTCTGGCTTTTTCTATTATTTGCCTTAAATTTATCAAATGCTGTCTAGTCCTCTTCCTTTAAAAATCCTGCTTGCTCTTCCGGGATTTGGTGTTGTAAAAGTTCTTCAGTCTTTCGTTGATTATTGTCAGCATTATTTTGCTCGTATGTGAAATAAGTGTTATCGTTCCGTTATTTTTGCATTTTCTGTTACTCCCTTTTTGTGAATTGTGATAATTGTGCCTTGTGTCCAATCTCTTGGCCATTGTGTTGTTTTCCATATTTTATTACACAAGTGGTGTAGGCTTCAGGTGCCCTCTTCTCCTATTCCTTTTAGTATTTCGGATGTTATTTTATCGTTGCCTGGAGATTTGTTATTTTTAAGTTTATGGATAGCTGACGTAATTTCGCTCTGCAGTATGAAAGGTTCTTCTTCGTATTCTTTTATTTCGTGTTCATTAATTTCCTCGTTTTCGGCGTAGAGTTTCTCGCAATAGATCCTCCAAGTCTCTGCTATTTCTTCTCTGTCTGTAACAAGTTTACCATAAGTGATACTACTAATCGATTTATTAATTCATTTATTTGAATTAAATAGAGCGTTAGAAGAAATTTCAAGACTTCTTAGATTATATAATGTCATAATGTCACTCACACTAAGCTAAAGCTCAGTGGAATGAGATGGAACAGGTGAACCATACGTAATTTTTCATTAGATAAAAATCCTGAGGAGAAACCTTATCTCGTCTGTTGATACACTGTACAGCTGGTCTATAGTTATTTGCGGAAAAAAGTGAATCAAGTGATGAGGACTTTTTATTCGTTCATTCTAATTAATGGGATATAGATAGGTTAGATTAGGCAATACATTTGTAGACTATATAGATTATGCTATAATGTTCAATTTTGGTGTGGGTCAAAATTACGATCGAACGTAAGCACAGTGGAATGAACAAACATTCAAAACACATCTACAACAATCGGCCCAAAAGTGCAATTGGTTGTTGTTTTTTCTGTTTTTGGTCCATTACGAACTTGAAAAAAACTTTCGGGATACAAATTTGGCATAGTTACAAAGTGAAATCAGAAAATACACTTTCGATCATACCCGACGATAGGGAAGAGCCATTTACGTGATTCAAGTTTGTTTTGTTCCTTATTGATTGGGAGTTGATGTACTCTCGATCTAATCTGACTAGCTGTCCCATCTTCAGGACTGCTAGTTGACAGCTAGAAATATCTATGTATATAAAAATCAATTGCTGTTCGTTAGTCTCGCTATAATTCGAGAACAGTAAAACGCATATATCTTATCTTGGTCTTGAAATGTTCGTGGAAGTCTAGGGAAAGTTAAAAAGGTGAGAAAAATTCGAATAATTGCCAGGAAAACCATAAACATAGCCTTTTTATTTCCTAAACTTTTTCTAAACAAAATGTAGAGTCAATTTGAACTTTATTGCTATTAAATAAAGTTTATATTAAATTATGATCACTCACTGCTGTCTAAGCAATGTAGGTATGTTCCTAAAGTTAAAGAGTCAATTGCAATTTACCGCTGCACAAAGTTTAACTTCAATAATATCTATTAAATTAGTCTTCGCGTGTGCGTTGGATGATCTAATGCCGCTTTCCGAAACTAAACAAAAGTGAATCGCTACAAAATTGCATAGTCACAAAATGTAATAGATCATTAGTAGTACTGATTTTCGATTTGGTCTGCTTCGTGAAACTCAATTTTAGCTAACTTTTGTTGTTAAAGATTGATAAATCTCAAGTTTTGTAACAAATTAAATTTCTCAACGCAAGCATAATATTTGACATTAGATTGTCAATCCATCCTGTCGCAATTCAGAACATGGTAAAAATTATTACGATATTTATGAGTGCATCCTTATATCTTTGTGAATAAAGATTACATATTCTCAATGAAATCAAACTTAGGTATTTAGATTTACACTATATTAACAAAACTATGACCGATTTCACCACACTGTGGCTTCATCAGATAGATACAAGCCACAGTGTGGTGAAACCGGTCATAGTATTGTTAATATAGTGAACTTTTTTTTTATTTCATTGAAAATATGTATATCGATTTTCATCAAGTAACGACCTCCTCAAACAAATTAATGAAGATTACCTCTACGTGCGCGAGAACTTTATATCATATTATATTTATATCTTTATATATAACAAGCAAAATCCAATAAACGACATTTTGTTGACGTTTTCTACAACAGGAAGTCTTGATGTCGCAAATATAGTATGGGTTCTTTCTTTTCCACTTTTTTACACATCTTCAGAGTAAATCCAACGCTGAGGAATTGTGTCATCTTGCTGGTCAATCAGCAGCATTTTTCCAAACATTCTTTCTATAAAATGGTCCCAAAATTAATTATCCATGCGTTATCTGAAAGAGTTATTGTACCCTACCAATCAATGTTATTAATTCAAGGCCACAAACACATAATCAGTACTTCGGCCTTAATTTTTTCAAACAATTATCTTTTGATGGACAACCACCAATTTCGAAATATGCTCTTTCTGAGAAGATAATAATTTAATGAAATATGGTTGTCCTTCATTTCAACTCACTAATGCACCGCATTCAAATTATTACAATAGCTTTGAAACTGCATTTGACTGCATATTATTTCTCAAACACAACGTTTTCTGATTTTACTTTCAATTATTCTCTTGAAATTGAAAGTGAAATGAATAACTGGAGCTGAACAAAATATGAGAATATGTAAACCACAAAATTGGACCGATTCATTGTTTATCGTGTATTAATTTCACAACTGTCATGAATACACTTTTTACATATCTGAATACTTAGAGAGAAAACTTGGTACGCCATACCATCTATTCATAATTTCCCTTATGCTTCTATATATTTTTCATCATCTGAAAGGTTGGGCGCTATTTGGATACGAGAACTGTAACATAGGTCAGTAACCTTTAAACACATCTGACGGATTCAGTAATCGATAAATTTATACGTACTTTTTTGCTTTCCGTAGTAACCATTTCCCAAGTTGTTGCCTCTTTTCCAGTGATTATACGTTTGAAATAACATAGAGAATATAAAGAACTTTTTCATGAATTGTTATATGATTGGTTACCTAAATTGATAACGAGCGTATTAGACATTTTACTTCTAAAATGTATATGACTTGGAAATAGCATTATATCATAATCTACCTTTGAAATACTTTGTTCTGATACCTCATAGAAACCCATATTTGGTTTGAAATGTTTACAGTTCATTTATTCTGAAAAGATAAGAAACCTGATAGATAAACACAAATGGGATTTATTTTCCTTATTATCAACAATAACAAAACATAACTGATTTGTCTTTGGTCCAATGAAATTTGGTTATAACTTCTCCGGGCATGGTCAGTGAACGTTCGACTCTCAATTTTGCAAAAACAAATTGAGAATGAAAGGTGAATTTTTCTGAAGAATGTTTTGTTGTGCTTTAACTTTTAGTTTGCACGTACTATAACAAAATTTCCATTCGATTATACCCATTTCTTACACAAAATGTTTCGGAACCATATCTAGGTTCGTATCAATATATCACATATCCTGGTGTGTTCTCTCTCAATTTCCTTTGCACTATACTAAACTATTCTTCACTTTTTATTTTGGTAGAACGGACTTGGGGCGCTTTTATGAGCTGACCCATTCCCTGACAATAGTTTGTCACCAAAATCTCTGCATTGTCCATTTAATTTAGACGCCCTGTTATTATACCGGGGACAGACGACAAATTTTCAGACGATGAATTTTTTCAGAAAATTCATTATCAACGTTAAAAACGAAGACGGGGCGTCGTCGTAAAAATAGAATTAACTGGTCAAATGTACATTTGACTCCTTATAATCCAGACTGTGTCGTTTTTACCGAAGATACTGAACTTTTCGATTAAATAAAAGAGCTAGATTCACTAGCCGATTAATCAACGAATTGACAGTAACGATAGTGGATCAATCCAATTTTAAAGCTACTTAAGATACTGTCAAAAAGCCAGTCCACATCACCTAAGAAGAGATAGGACAGTTTATTGGTATAGTTAATTGTATGTCTATTGTGAAATGAAAACTACTAGCATAAAGACGTATCCAGACATAGGGCAACCTCAGAAAAATGATATAATGACATGAGCAAAATTCATTATAGCTGGTAAAGGAAGACAGGATAAGCTATTCAAACTTCGTCCTCCGTTAGAGAGAATTCGACAGTCTTTGCTCGTTCCCAGGGAAGAATATCTAGCTGTAGATGATCAGATGATTCCTACCAAACGCAGAAGCAAACTCAAATAGTATTACCCAGCGAAGGCAGATAAATGGGGTTGTAAAAGCCTGAAGTGTAACTTCTGGATTTAGCAATGATTTTAAATTATTCGCCGGCGAGCAGAGAAACAAAAATCCTGATGGGGCACTTAACCTTGGAGTAAGTGTCAATGTTGTTACTCGTTTAACGCAGTCGGTACCAAAACCCAAAAACCATAGGATTTTTGGGTAATTGGTACTTAAGCTCCAAATTAGGAGTATATCTAGCTGAAAATGGTATGTTTACTTTGGGTACAAAGCAACTGAACCGAGTGTCTAATGTTCAAACACCTCCCAAGGAACGGTCAAAAAAGAAGGAAAAACCAGTACAATTCATGGAATTGAAGTAGGTTAAGTCACTGGGCTCGATATCAAACCTGTGGGTATACGTTAAACATATGTTGGTAGCGAACGTATCTTAGAAAAGCCAAAATGTTTTATAAAAACAATCAAAACAAAGAAATAGACTGTCCATACGCTGTTGAAGTCTCTAATCTTCATATGAGAGCAGCGCACTACTAGATTAAATGTTGGGCTTTCACAAGATTATACTTAAGATCGAAGAAGTGGTATAAAAGAATTTTTTCAATATGGTAACCTTATGTGTAGTAAATGCCTGAATTATGTGGTGAAGAAACAACAAAACTCTCAATTATTTCTGTTCATCTTGGAACACTTGCACAAAGCTGGAAAAATAGGTCGTTCATTGGCTTATTCAGTAGCTGATTCACCGTGTACGGGCCGCCAGGAGTGTCCATTAGTTTTCCAAATACTGGGAGACCATCAGGACATACCCTTGAACTCTGTGCGGATAGACAATGTCGGACACTCTGCTGAGTGGCAGAAAAATGGACAAATCGACAAATCTGTCAAGTTTCTTCATTGAAAACCTATACTTAGTGTCCCTAATGTAAAGTATTTTCATGTTACAATGACGAGAGAAATTGCCTATTCAAGTTTCATCATCAAAATTTTGTATGACATCCTTTTTAACAAACTTTTGGTATCACTTACCCATTTGCTCAGTATGCATATGAAACCATATATACGCAAAGCGTTGAAAGCTTTGATGCATAAGATACATATGGTTCCCGAAATGAAACCATAACGGGGTACACTTTTCATATATTTATATTTTTCAATTGATGTCTTTAAAGCTGCAATAAAACTGTTCACAAATTTATTTCATATATTTAATAAATCATACAGTAAAGGTTAAGTGCACTTTCATTTTATAACTTTTGAAATTAGCCATCAAAATTATAGCTATTCCATGTAATTATATTTGCCAAGCGATTACTTAATCATTAAATTGTTGCAGAAAGAAAGATTTCTAATGAAGATACTGCCAATGGACAAAGTTCTCAAATAGATGATTCCATAAGATCATATTGAAGAATCGAACTTGATTTACATGAAATGTGACTTTTGCGGTGAAGAAGTATTTTGTATTCGAAGTGATCTTCACGTCAAAAGTTATGATAACAGAAAAACTAGAAAATATTTTATGTTTTGAAGTGATCTTAGTTGAAGGATACATTTTACGGCTCATGATCAATGTATTTGTGTGGTATTATAGGTAAATTTGATATTAGTGATAAATAAGAATAGAACCTTAAATACGATGGTGTTTTTCAAGCACAGTATAAAGCATAGCAACAAAGTTAATCGTACAACATCCAACTAATTGAAATAATATCAGTACAGACAGCTTATCGAAGCATATCTAAAGAATTTTACTTGATATTTCAATTCTTTTCACGAGTTGAGAAGTTGTTCTTCATATTTATACTGCTCCTGAGGATAAAGAAAGAAGAACTATAATACAGAAAATCTTAATATGATTAATAATTCAATTGAGGACGTTGATATTCCATGAAAATTGATTTGAATATTTCAATTAAATAAAACACTGCTATTCAAATATTCACTATATCCACAAACGTATGACTCGTTTCTGCACATTGTGGCTTCATCAGATAAGTAGCAAATCTAAATTGTAGATTTCAGTTCTATACTTTTCATCCAAACGCACTACTAAAAACTTACAATTTTTAAAATTGTTCTCACCGATGAATGTTTTTCTACCAATTCACCAATAATTATTTAAATCACAAAACCATCCATGCCTGAGTTGAGAAAACTAGCTTAAATAGTGAAAATAAAGAAAAGAAAGTTTCGCGTGAACGTTTGGTGTGATATACAAAAACGAAATTTAAGATCAAATGGAGGATTTTCTTAAAATATCTGCAGATTTCATAACTGATGTAATAGATACAGTGTAGACAAGAGGAGTCAGCAGTGCATTTACCAGAAACGGAAACGGTGGTCATTCTGATCAATATTTCTGAGTGATTCTTTAATTAAACATGATTTGTTTTGTTTTCATTTTTGCCTTGAAAAGACAAATCCATAAAGTTTGCATTTTCGTCCAATTCTCCGTATCTTCTCAAATCCTCGTTCAGCGTTTTAAACTGATTAGAGCTTTCAGTTCGTCAGTTTTTTATTCAATTTAATACCATCTCTTGAACAACGCAAAATAAGTCTAAGTTAAGTGATTTCAATGTTTTGGAAAAATTGAATTAATAGAATAATAACTATTTTTTCTGTGCATGAAAAATAGAATAACAGTTATTTTGTATATATCGGTATAATCGAAAATTATTCTTTAGACTGAAGATATAAACGTTCAAATTCAAAATGAGAAAATTTGTTCAACGGGTCTTTCTCTTCTTCCTTAAAAAATGTAGTACACTCATTCAATAGCCCATTAAAAGCCATTTTACCATGAATTTGAATTTTTCTATGAAAAATAAGTTACCGCGATTGTCGGTTTTCAGGAAGAATCATGTTAATGAAAGATATCTCCCATATATTATTTTAAGGAATTTTGTGAAAATCACATACTCCAAATAATCCGAGGAAAATTCGAATAAAGTTGCTTATTTTAAAATTGAAAAGATTGAGTAAATGTGATGAATTAAGACGAACAGAGTTTTTCTGTTTGTTCTTCAATGATTCCTATAAGTGTATTATCGTTAAGAGTATTATTTTCTTAACGTAAATGGTTAGTGATCTCAGTGCGAATCAGATTTATTTTCGTTTGACAAAAATGCGTTTGTACTTGATAACCTAATACTGAAGAAATTTCAAAGCACAAACATTCAATATGAATTTTTTGAACACAAAAATTCTTAGGCATTAGAGAACAATGCAGCTCAAGAATTGGCACACCCACACAATACTACAGTTCTTCTATGCTTCTAGTCAACATTTAGACTTTCAAATTTCTCTATTTTGAATACATTCCCCACAAAAATTGTCGCATCACCCTACTTTTACGACAATACTATATAACCTTTTAGGTTGGTCACTCAAGAGTCACTTGCTAACTTTCAGAAGTGTAAAATTAGAAGATATAATTCAAAAGAGATGAGTTTATCATGGAAAGTATCAACAATTTTCGAGTAAATGAAAAATTAAAAAATTCTACCATACTCAAACATTCGCGAAGAAACCAGTTAACTAGCATCGAATGGTTACTAATTATTCTCAAAATCTAACCTAACCTAACCCCCCCGGGCCCTAATTACTGCCAGTATACGTCTCGGAAACCCCTTAAACAAATTTTGGATGTACTCTTGAGTCACTGAGTTCCAAATTTCAGGAAGCAGATTTTCTAGTTTTTGGAGTGTTCTACAAGGCATCCTACGTTGTTGAATTTGCCACCCCATGTTGTCCCAAACATGTTCTATGAGATTCGAATCGGCACTTCTGGCTGACCATCTCAAAATATCAATTTTGACATTTTGCAGAAATTCTGTAACTACTCTAGCTGCATGGGGCCGAGCATTATCATGCATACAAACGAAGTTCTCGTCAATCAATGGGCCAAAGGGTACAACATGGTGTTCAAGGATATCTGCAATGTATCTGGCCGCTGTCATTCTTCCATTATTCACTAGGATTAACTCATTTCGACCATGGAAAGAAATGCCTCCCCGCACTATTACTGAGCCCCCTCCGAAGGTTTGCCGGAAATTGCATTGCTGATTCCGTTCTTCAGGTCGTCTGTACACAGGCATGCGTCTATCATTTGATACTAGACAGAACCTGGACTCGTCGGAAAAGGGAACATTCGACCATTCTGGAATACCCCGATTTACATGTTCCCTCGCAAACTGAAGTCTTGCAGCTCGATGCTCTCTGGTGAGACGCATTCTGGTAGAAGCCACCCTTGGTCTGATATCGTCTCCTCTTAGCCTGTTCCTAACAGTTTGCAATGAAATATGCACATTTCTGGAAAGTGCAAGTTCATTTTGTAGCATTCTAGCCGTACAGTGCCGAACTCTTAGTGCAGTTAAACGAGGTCAACGATCATCAACTGGTGTTGTTATCCGATTTCTTCACTGTCCGGCTCTTCTTCCATATCCTCCTGTTTCGTAGTGCCGATTAGGTGCTCATGAAATAGTGCTTTGGTTAACATTCAACAAGTTAGCCACGTAACGTTGGCTTCGCTCCTCCTGTAGAAGTGTTATAATTCTTACCACTTCATGATCACTCAAATAGCGTCCAGGACGTTCAGCAGCTATTACAGTAAAATCAAGGATTCGAAAATCAACAAGAAACACAGAAAACTTGCATTAATTTAGCGTGAAAACTGAAGAGAAATTGAATGAACACTGATAGTCAAATAAATTCATTCTTGTTTCAGACGTGTTTGAGGTCATATGGAAACAAATGTTACTACATAGTTAAGATATTTTTCCCCTCATATGCCCAAGAACATATGTTGACAAAGAAACTGCGATCGAGCTGCTTAATCTATTGTGGAATTCAGAATACCAGGTGATGCGACAATTTTTGTGGTGTGTGTAGTTCTCTAGTTACGATCGAAGTGAAGTATATAACGGATGCATTTATATTCAGAGTCTCAGATTCTGTTTCATTCTAATTCAATGATCTGACAAATCCGTGTCTTGAACTTCGTATAATTCCATGGAAAATTCATGTGATGATTGCATACTTCTCAGACCTTTCAAACACAACTCATAACTATCTCTATCTTATTTTCATAATTTCATACGCCAACCTATTTTTTTATTCATATTTTATTATTCAGCCCTAGTCGGACTTCTTCATTTCATTTGATATTGACTCTTCTAACAGGTTAATTTTGCTGTATTTTGTTGATATGTCAGGTATCCTTTCGTTTACCAAATGAGCTTTTTCGGAGACCTTAATCGATTGGCAATAATTTCGTAATGAATGGTAAAAAAAGAAAAAAGTAGAAGTAGTTTAGTATTTAGAGCGATGCATATATCAGACCTAGTTTCCGGAATCTCAATGATATAGAATTGGGATTTTTTCAATTTTTTTCATTAACATTTATGCAAAAAGTTATAACTGATAACATTAAAAACAAATTTATTCGGAGAATAACCGAATTTTGGTTTTACGGTATTACTGGCATAATCAATCCAGTCAGATTGCTGTGTAGTCATTGAATTCGAGATACACGAGCCGCCTCTGATTGCACAATTCAGATTCGTGAGAACCACCAATCATGCATCGGCTATTTCAGATTGAAATGGGTTTCGTTATTTCTTTTCGTTTTTTTCAGGGATTCATTTTTCGGTTGAATTTATAAACTTAATTGCTTTTTGCGTTTTGCGTTCAACCGGGAGAGAGCAGTTATCATTTTGTTACATGTATAGATGTTTTTTTTTTGCTTCGTTTGATTTGCTGAAATGTTCAATTTGTTGGCGGAGAATATGAAAGTTTCAGTTTGAGACATGTTCCAACTGATTTTATGAAAAAATATAAATCCATCACCCGATAATTAATAATATATATAATAAAAAACAAGTACTGTGTTTTAAGGAATTTTACTTAATAATTGCGATTCGTAACGCGTTTCACTACACCGTAGCTTCTTCAGACGAATGATTATGCAGAAAAATATAAATGAGAATATAACTATAAATGTTCTTGAGTATTTAAAAGCTTATTGGTTGATTCTTCTTAAGTCGTTATTTATGACAGGTATATCCAATAAAATTAAGAAATAGATTGCTCCCGAAAAGATTCAATAGAGGTGAAGGGCTTAAATCGACTTGTTCATTGATGAGTCTACCTGAGTGTTTGTATTTATTTATTTCTAAAGTTTCCCAAAGATCTACCTTCCAATATTTATTATCTGTATGCAAAATTTCAAACTGTGGGTCGAAAGAATGATTATTTTCTAAGAGATGATTCGCGTAATTTGAATCTGATTTTTATTTGAAAAACTGCGTTTATGTTCCGATATTCTAATATTAAAATTTCTATGTGTTCTACCAATGTAGAAATTATCACAGTCATAGCAATTCAATCTATAAACACCTGATTTATTGTTTTTACCTGGTTTGGTTTTATTATTTTTATATATTTGCCTAAATTATTATTAGTTTGGAAAGCTATGTTGAAATTATTGCTACTTAAGAATGATTTCATTTCTCACTTGTAATGCCAACGTAGGTTAAGGTGTTGAATTTTTGTTTCAATTTATCAACAGGGTAAACTTCATTCAATGCGATTCTACTCTGTTTTTATTTAAAATATTATTTATTAGTTTGGGATTGTAACCATTATTTTTGGCTATTTGTTTAATCAAATTTAGTTCTTTGTTGAAATTTTCTGGTGATAGCGGGATGTTTATCAATCTATGAATAAAACTATTGAATACTGACATTTTATGTTGATATGGATGACGAGTTATGTATTATAATATCTGTATGTGACGGCTTATGGTAAATTGCGAAAACATGTTTTCCATTTTCATTCGAAATTGTTACGTCTAAGAAATTTATCGAATTATTGCTTTCTATTTCGGTTGTGAATGCAATTTTTGGATGTAATGAATTTATATGATTTTCGAAAATTTTCAACTGTCTATCTGTTCCTGTGAAGCAAATAATGATATCGTCTACATAGCGATACCAGTATAAACAATATTTGCTGAGTGGATGATTATGAATTAATTTCTCTAAGTTATTCATGAAAATTTCTGCTAACAAAGGACTTAACGGATTGCCCATAATCAAGCCGTCTTCAATAGTATAATATTTGTAATTGAAATGGAAATAATTTTGATCTAAACAAATTTTTAATAATGAAAGAATATCTGATTTAATGATAGTATTGACATGATTCCTTTCTAATAATTCTTCAACTAAGTAATACGTATCTTTTGGAGGAATGTTGGGAAATAGATTCTTAACATCGAAAGAAATAAGTTTGGAATTAGGTGGTATAGTGGTATCTTTGATATTGGCAATAAGTTCGTAAGAATTTTTGACCGAAAATTCAGATTTAAAATTGCAATGTTTTATTAGCAAGTCGTTGAGGAATTTTGAAAGTTTGAACGAAGGTGCCGTTACATAAGAAACAACAGGTCTAATAGGGTAATTAGGTTTATGAAGTTTTATCAACGAATATAATTCGGGGGATTGTGGATTGGAGTTATTGAATTTATATTTTTCTGGGTCTGTAATTAATGATTTTGCTGTCGAAATTATGTTTTTAACAACTTTCTGAAATTTTGCGGTAGGATCCTTAGTAGATGTTATATAGTTTTCTTCACCTCTATTGAATCTTTTCGGGGAGCAATCTATTCCTTAATTTTATTGGATATACCTGTCATAAATAACCACTTAAGAAGAATCAACCAATAAGCTTTTAATTGCTCAAGAACATTTATAGTTATATTCTCATTTATATTTTTCTGCATAATTATTCGTCTGAAGAAGCTACGGTGTAGTGAAACGCGTTACGAATCGCAATTATTAAGTAAAATTCCTTAAAACACAGTACTTGTTTTTCATTATTGATAATGGAATTTTACCAAGTAAAAGCCCCCAAATTCAAAAATATATATATATATATATATATATATATATATATATATATATATATATATATATATATATATATATATATATATATATATATATATATATATATATATATATATATATATATATATATATATATATATATATATATATATATATATATATATATATATATATATATATAGACACAACCAACTTTATATGGAATCACCCGATATTTTCAATATTTCCTGAGGGAAATTGTTAGAATTGTCCTTTTGAGATATTTTAATTAAAAAAGGAATAAATTAAGGTTTATTTTAAGAAAGAAACAAATGAACAAAAATAAGAAACACTTTCCGCATTTATTACAAAAACTAAAAATTGTTTTCTCACGGAGTAGGCGTTTTTTTGTCGACCTCAGTAGCGAAACAGTGATTTACTGGAATATAACGATGATCAAACCGACAATTGACATGTAGCATTCAAATACTGAATTAAAAGTGACCAAAGTTGAACTAAACTGTGGAAGGAAATTAATTAAGTAATTGGAAAAATAATGAAAGACAAAGAAGTGATAATTGACTTTTTGAATTCTTTCAAATTCACGACCCAAACAAGCAAAAGAGCGGCGTTGCCACTGTGACGAAAACTTTTGGAAAATCAAATAAAAACGTCAGTGCTGAAGCAAAAATTAACAACAAGCTGGAAACTCCAGTAAAAGTTACTATCCTGATCCCTAGTTCCGTAACAACAAATGAGCGACCTAAAACTATAAGGAAAACCGCAGACGTAAACTCAGTTATAAGGGAAAATTACAACAAACTTCCACAGGACCTAAAACAACAGAAACAAAGTAAGTTTAATGAAATTTAAATATTCAATGAATGTAATATGTGAAGAATGTGTTCTATACTTATCTGTTGCCAATCAATTTGCTGTAATTTTTTTTACGGTTGGTCTGTATAGTTCGCATCGTGTTTTTTTATAATGTTTTTCTGTTGACGTGTCTCTTCTTGTATTACCTCCTCTCGCCCTGATACAAGCTTGAATCCGTCTAGGCATGCTTTGGATTAGGTTTTCGACCTCCTCTGGGGTAATATTCTGCCACTCTTCTGTAGCGGCTTGGATGAGCTGTTATGGGGATTTTGGACTATCCTGGCGCGATCTAATTTTCCATTTGTGATTATTCCATAAATGTTGAATAGGATTTAGGTCTGGGGAGCAAGCTGGTTAGTTCAAAATAGCGATTCCCTCTATTTCAAGATAATTTCGCGCTAGGTTGCTGGTATGCGGAGGAGCATTATCTTGCATAAATGTGAAATTCTCACCGTGAGCGCCTCTCCAGAATCTCACTCAGAGCTCCAGAACTTGGTCCGCGTAATTTCTAGCCGTTACACTCGTAGGAAACGAAATCAAATCTGTTTTGCCTCCCAGCATAATGCCACCCCACCAAAACATTACACTGCCACCTTGGTATTTTGGAATTTGTCTTATTGCTCGGAGTCTGTCTTGCGTTCCACGACCCTTCAAAACCTGAATCTGGCAGTCATATAATCGAACACCAATTCTGGTCTCATCCGAAGAAAGAACATTTCGATAATTCCCATCAATTTTAATTCTGGTGCTCGATACACCAATTAAGTCTATTAATTGTTTGTTGTCTGGTTAGCTCTTGAACTCTTAAGGACCTTCTGCTGTGTAAATCCCTTGAACCTTGAAAATTGACGTATCGTTTCGACTAATACACTGATGCCTGTTGCTTCCAGAAATAACCTTTGGAGAAGGGGGTCTCTTCTTGCAATTTGGAATGAAAATCTTGTTCTTCAGAAGTGATCTTCCTACATTTTCTTCTAGGCCTAGTTTTCAGAGATTGAAGCTCCACGTATCGGGCGTAGGTTTTTGAAATCATCCCCTGTGACACCCCCATTTTGGCCGCTATATCCCTCTGTGTCACCCCTTATTCAACAAGAGCAATTATTCGACCCCTCTGCACATCGGAAAACCCGTAAGGGATTTTCAATTATGATTATAGGCTTTTTTAAATTTTGAAATTCACAGTTTCAAATCTCAGCGACGACCATTTTTTCAAAAGTATTCAAAGATCCATGGTTAAAAATAATCAATAGTGTGAAAAACCGAGTGATTCCTTATTCACCTTGATAATGAAAAAATGGGTGTTGTATTGGAAGAAAATTCTAAATTGACCATCCAATTCCATTTCATACTCGTAGAGATTCATGACTTTCATTCCATACTTTTTAGTATGAATACAGTTAAATAAGTTTTCCAAGTTTGAAAGGTTGACGAGAAAACTACTTTATGCTTCCATATGCGATTACTTAGTGTCTTAAGTGGTAAGTGAGATCTATGTGAATCGATTTAAGCATCAGTATTCAGTAGTGGAGAACTCACAAATAGTTAATTCGGGTTGGCTGAAAAGTTGTTTCCGACATGCACAAAGTTTGTAAACTGAATAAATCATTGGACATACTTGTAACATCCCTAAGACGTTTACTGTCTCATCTGGATTATAAGTTGGCATCAATATTTCTCGTCTCTATGTTTACTGATTTCTTGATAGGTAAACGACATGGTCGACAGCTGTTTCGTTACAAGTGTCGCATACAAATCATCAAGAAACATGATTCCTGTCAACACCTCTTGCGATGGGGGCAAACGAATATTTCCTTTAGTGCTATGCGAAAACTTACAAATTATCGTTGAGAGATTGGGATAAATGCTAACTGCACGAAGATAGTTATATATTCTAACGTTCTGGAAACTATCAGATTTGAAGATTTCATGGAGATCTATGTACTAAACACAAAATTGGGACCATTTTGAAGTCTCTGTGTATTAGAAAAGTAATTTTATCGATGTATTCTGCAAAATCTCTTCTTTTTCACCTAAAATAGATCGAGAACAAATGAAATTTTATATTGAAGGGAGACTTTTCGAGAGTAGTTAACGCCTGTGTCCATTAATCAGCAACTGCACTTACCTTGAGGTTTTAGACAATCAAGAAAGTGAGACAGTAGGTTTTGTTATAATGTCTTCTTGAAGCTCTTTTCATAAACTAAAACTATTTTAAAAAAATTCATTATTTTCATTTAAATTGCAATATTTTTCTTATTTAGTAATAAAAATTCTCCTTACCTAAGCTATGTGTTGTTAAAAGAATAATTGAGATCATTTGACGTACATTTTTGTTCTTAGATGCAAGGTTTTTATCAGGTAATTAGTTGGTTCGAAAATTTGATGCAATATAAATCAATCATTGAGTTAATACTCTGCTGAGGTGGTTGAAATTCCGAAAATAACTATAGTGTGCACATTAAAAGAATATATTGAACTGGTAAGTCTTTATTATCAAAATCAAAATTATGCCTTACCGACTGCAAGGATATTTCAGCTTGAAAGTAATGTTCGTCATAAGTACGATATGAAATTGATACCAAATTTTGATACAGTTCGGTAATGAATAAAATAGAGGTGCCATTGGAATTGTGAATGATGAAGCAGCAGCTGATCCGGTATTGGGGAATTTCCAACTTAGGCTGAACACACAATATGCAGCTTTCGGTACTAACCAATCAAACGGTTTGAAAATTGTACTTAAATTCAAGGACCTTGCATACAAAATTGAATTTATGAATGAATTGAATGATGACGATTTCGATCGTAGACAAGAGTCCTGCGAAATTATAATACAGCTTATCAACAATAACCTGATTTTCTAGTAAAACGTTTGTTTTTCTGTCCAATGCACATTTTTACCTCATCAGGACGTTAACCCCAATGAAAATAAATTTTGAAGTGATATAAATCCTCATTCACTTCGAAAGACCGCACATATCCAGAAAAGACGAGTGCTTGGGTAGAAATTGGACCACTGTGCATTCCTGGTAATTTAAACGGCGAAATTTATCTCGATAAGTTGGAAAATGCGAGTGATCTATCGATGGAAGAAAAATTAGAAAAGGAACTCCCACTACCTGAACAAAAATTGTATTTCCAACAAGACGGAACTCCAATTCACTACGCTCCACTACTTAGCCAATACCTCTTTCTGCAATATCCTGATCGTTGGGTTCAAAGAGGGGATACTATGGAATGGCCTCGATCTACTGAGGTGAACTGTCAAGACTTTTCTTGAGTCTTGAATATTTGAAATTCAGTTCGAGTGTCAAAATATGCTGAAGAATGTAGCAGAAGAAAAAAGATTTTATTATTGTATGGAAGTATATGGAAAACAATTTTAATGATATAGTAAAATATGAGGATGAACCATAAATACATATAATCCAATCTCTAATGTATCACATGCTTAGACCATTCGCCAAGTCTCAATATTCCAATTGACCAATTAAGTTTGTTAATTTTTTGTTGTTTGGTTAGCTCTGGAATCTCAAAGGGCCTTCTGCTATATAAACCCATTGAATGAAGTCTTTGTGTATCGATTCGACTGATACACTGATGCCTGTTGCTTCCAGCAATCGCCTTTGGAGTATGGGGTGCGATGCACTAGGCTCTCTCTTTGCAATTTGGCACAAAATGCGGTCTTGTTCCTAGGAAGTGATCTTCTTACGACTTCTTCTAGGCCTATTTTGCAGAGATTGTAGCTCCACGTATAGGGCGTAGGTTTTTGAAATCATCCCCTGTGACACCCCCATTTTGGCCGCTATATCTTTCTGTGTCACCCCTTCTTCAACGAGAGCACATCGGGCAATCCAACGATGATTATAGGCTTTTTAATTTTCGAAATTCACAGTTTCAAATCTCAGTGACGACTGAGTACAATATCCCGAATAATATGGTGATAATTCAACATTTCTTATCATACTTTCCAGTTTCTTTACAGCAAAAAACTTCATTCTTCACAAGTAGTCAAAGATCCATGGTTTAAAACAATCAATAATGTAAAATACCGAGTGATTCCATATAAATTTGGTTGTGTGTAGGTAATAAT
The DNA here is from genome assembly GCA_013387265.2 of Cryptolaemus montrouzieri. NCBI lineage: Eukaryota > Metazoa > Arthropoda > Insecta > Coleoptera > Coccinellidae > Cryptolaemus > Cryptolaemus montrouzieri. The sequence goes on along the minus strand of JABFTP020000185.1, from coordinate 34,846,741 downwards.
GATAGAATCTTCATTGATGATCGAATTTTCTGTTGTTTATTCTGTTTGGTTATAAATACAGTCAACACAACCCACTTAAATCAGAAATTTGATAAAAGGAGATTGCAAAAAAGGAAGAAATCAAATGGTAAAGATTGAGAAAGAAGAAGAAGTAAAATGAAAGATAAAAGAAGAAGAAAGACAACACAAAACACTGTTTTTTTTAATTAAAATATAATTAACAAAATAACATAACACTCATTTACTAGTTGCTTATTTAGAATTGTTGGTAACTAAAGCATGAATTGAATCGTTGGGAACTTAATGATGAATGCTGAATGAATCCCATGATTGTAACTGTGACCTATATTTGCCTCTGTTTGAATGACCTTGACAAGATATGTTATGAAATACAAATGGTTTCCTCAAATTTTAGGATCACAGGCGCCACACAATTCATAGTAACTGCTGACTAATTGACATGGACTGAGTATCTTATGAAATACATATGGCTCTTGCACAGTTTGGTATCAAAGGCACCATCACGGTTGCCAAGAATTCTAGAGAACTTCCAAGTTTTTGAAAGTTCTGGTTCTCCTTTGAATTTAACGATTGCCTTATTCCAAGAAATGAACGATAAAAACATTCTGAAAGGCTCGATTTCACATGTTGTGCCATGTAAGATGATAATGTAAATTTGTCCTTTGTCTAATTCATATAGCAAATCATAGGCGTAACATGGATTGCTTGGTTGGTACATTAAAAATATTAAAAAATAAAGGAGCACATGAGAAAATATAATTGGGGAAAAATTTCCAGAATATATAGGTCCAGCTTTACTTGTGTAGTAAATATATCGTTATCTGAGTTCGGAATAAAATCTCCAAATTGTACGTAATCTTATCATGTGTTGTTTTACTGTTTCAGATAGGAAAACAATTCGTTTGTTCTCATTTATTATGAAACTATATCAAAGTTTCAAGTTTTCATAAAACAATGTTCTTCTGAAATACATATATTTCAAAAACACTTTCTTCAACATCTGCTAATTAGTAGGCATTCTTAGGAGTCAAGGTATGGGTCTAGATGGCCATTGATTAATGCTTCTCAATCGTTCTGCGTTTTTGTATTTTATTGTTAATCATTTTTGGTTTGCTTTTGCAAAATTGATCGGACATCTATGATTAACAACCAACCTTAAGTCGAATTGTGATAATAATACATATGTGAAAGTTATTATTGAGAAGTTATTGAAAATATTCTGCTCATAATTGCCAGTAATTATGGGGTCTTACCCGACTCTCACCACATGGGAACTGCCAATTTGAAAACACTCAAAAAATTTTCAGCAATGAATCTCAACAACACAATTTGACATTTCCGATCGGGAGAGCCAAAATGACCAGGTTCAATCCAACAACATTCGTCCAGATCGCCAAAATCAAACTGCACTGAATATACCTACAATATGTTTGAAAAACTCGTGACTTCTTGCCACACTAGATGCGGTTAGAATCCATTTTCCTCATTTTAGAGTAAATATTCCTGAGGAACCTTAACAGCATTAGGTTCAAATGGTGAAGCAGTAATTTCATTTTGCTCAGAGTTATTGAATAAATTTTACAGCATTGGGCTGAACTTATTGTTTTCATATTCTGAATTTTCTTGGTCTTAAAATAATGTCAAATATAATAGTGAGCTTATTTGCCAGCTATATCCCTAACTTTCTCGGAGCAGTTTACTTCAGATTTTACGATTTTTGCGAATTACATTTCAATCTTCTGTTGGGTAACAAGAGCTAGGTTAAGCGATATTTTCAGTGGGATATTCCGTAGGATTTATTTCGTGTTTACTGAGATTACATGCAGATCCGGAAAGGAATAAGGATATATATATTCAGAATATCAATCGTATGTTTATAAGATTTTCTATTTGATTGTTGTGTCTCGCATATTGGCGACATATGGTCGGATCCCAAGGGAACATAATATAGGCGTGAGAAACGCACATTTGTAAAATATATGATATAAAACTCCGGCACTCATTTCTATTTTGTTCACAAAATCTGGTGGTTTATATACAAGGGGAGTAGTGATATTTTTCGTTTCGTATGTATATCGCATGTTCTTTTAGTTATTGAACGATTTTCAATTCTCGTTTGATTCATTCAAATATATCATAAAAAATGAGTTGTACATTTTCTTTTCTGGATCCACCAACAGAAAGAAATATGCATTCTGCCTATTGAATAATTTTTATGACAATTAAAATACACTGCGTCAAGAAATTAACGTACAATTTCTATTTCCAAAACGTATTTTGTAGTAGACAACTGAATATGGTTTTTTACGGATTATGTCTCAACATATACAAACAAAATTTGTTATTTTTCACACATGAACGCACATGATAGAGAAATGAAATGACAGAAATAAATTGAGATTTTGCAAGAAACCATCACATATTGATAACAGCAGTTGTTGATCAGTTGATCAGTTGATCAGTAATAAAGCAACGCGAATTTGACCTCCACACATGTGATGAAGCAGTGGTGTTATGTGACATAGGTTGGACTTATACAAGAACAGACCAAATGCTGTTTCCAGAATCATCCGCAGATATAGGTAGACTGGTAGTCATAAAAGGAGACCTAGGCAATGACAACCTCGGGCAACAGCAACAGCGATCCCAGACCGTTCTATATGAATTTCCTTATTGACGCAATGGTTTGCTACTGCCTAGCACTTTCAACTGCTTCTCCAACAGAACAGCGTAGTGCGTTTTTGCAAATTAGCAGCATAGTTTTCCTAAACTAGAGGTATAGAGATGAAAGGCCGTCCATTCAATACAATCATATACACATGGCAAAAATATAGGAATATTTGATATTTCTTGTTTTGTTATTTCCGATTGGTGTTGAGTAAAGAAAAAGTTACTCTAAACAATAAACCAAAATATAAAATGTATAAATCAATAACCATAACCGACTACATCTTTCTTCCTGAAAGATAAGTTCGAACTGAAAGCACCTCAATTGTTGCTGATAGAATATCGAAAATTAACAAAATAAACGCAAAGGTATTAGTGTAGTAAAGAACATGACCCCTCCTGAATTGATTATAGCCCTACACTTTCTAGGTATGCTCGACTTTAGTAATTGGGAGATCGTTGAGAACAGTGTTCTGAGTCAATTGGAGAGAATATATTGTTGCCTTTTCTAAAAATCATATTGACCTAGTGTAGCACCCCTTTGCAATGTATCCCAAGCATACACAATATGACTGAGGACGGGCAATTCAGCATATCAGAGTAAAACATTGAGTCCATGCAGATTTATGAAATATGTCTCAGCAGGTGAAGGTGAGCAGTCAATAACGGTAACAGTCCTAGTATGATCTCACGCAAAAAATTTCAGAAAGCAATGCAGGAAGTATTTTCAAGTATAAAAAGTTCTAACACAAAATACAATAGCATAACTTATATTGGTAATCCTAGTCTAAAATTAAAATCATTCCTCTCGCATAATTTCAATATAGCATTCCGAACTGGTAACACAGCTCTGAAAAAAAATTTTTTTATTGTTGCCCTGGATATCATCGCAAATTTTTATGTTTTCAAGTGCCCAGATTACGAATATATTCATGAAAGTTCTCAAGGTGCTCGTATTTTCATGATTTTCGCATTTCTTATATTTTGAACAATTATAAGCTTGTTAGAAATAAAATTTAATTTTCCAGTCATGATTAGGCTTCTGCGCAACTTTTTCGCGCATACAAACATCACCTGATCCCCACTCTCAGACCCCTTGCTCCACAGAACAGCTGAGATCTCAGTTATTTGACAATAATAATAAGTACATATACACGTAAATCTGTATAAAGTGTCGTGGATTAATATTTTGTTTCAATTACTGAATGTCCATTCTTATATATTTGTCTTCTAGTCTAAAATATGAGTTCGTCACGAAGAAAGTGTAAATATTGTAGTGATTTATTTTGTTATATTTGCGGTGTTTATATACCAAAAAAACAAAAAAGAAATATCACAGACTTTGTCAAGGAGACTTATGTTGAATATTTTGGTTTCAAAATGGACAAATTAGGTAAACCATGGGTTCCTAATAAAGTTTGTAAGTCCTGTGTTGAGTCTTTACGGTTGTGGAAAAAAGGTGAACGTTCTGGATTAGACTTTGGTATTCCTATGACCTGGATGGAGCCTACGAATCATTTAGATGATTGTTACTTTTGCGTAGTAGATGTTGAAGGTTTGATCGAAATCAAACGTGGAGATACCCAGACTTACAGTCTACGAAATGTCGGGTCCTACACAGTGAAAATCTCCCTCGGCCCATATACTTTTCAAAAGTAATTCGCATGCCCTCAGAAACAATGATGTTACCAAATTCACAGAAATCGGGACCATCTACTAGTGGAAGTGAATGGGAAGGTGAAACATCTACGCCAAAGTTATTTTCTCAAAATGAACTCAGTGATTTAATACGTGATCTCAATTTATCAAAACATGGATCAGAACTGTTAGCCTCAAGATTGAAAGAAAAAAAATTTATTGGCACCAACAGTAACAATAACAACATACAGAATGCGAGAAAAAGAGTTATTACAATTTTTTAGTGAAAATGAAGGATTAGTGTATTGTAATGATATCGCGAAGCTGCTTATAGACATGGATTTAAAAAAGTACAAATCTACTGAATGGCGCCTTTTTATTGATAGTTGCAAAAGAAGTTTAAAATGCGTCTTATTGCACAATGGGCATAAATTTGCATCAATTCCAATTCAACGAAACTCAAAGAAGAATATGAAAATGTAAAATTAGTTTTAGAGAAAATTAAATACTCTGAGCATCAATGGCCGATCTGTGTGGATTTAAAAATGGTTAATTTTTTACTTGGCCAACAAACTGGATATACAAAATACCCTTGCTTTATTTGTATGTGGGATAGTAGAGCAAAGCAACTTCATTGGGAACAAGATGTTTGGCCTGTAAGAAATTCTTTAACTGTCGGTAAAGCCAACGTAATAAGGGAGCCACTGGTGAGCAGAGACAAAATCATACTTCCACCATTACATATTAAGTTAGGTATGATTAAGCAATTTGTAAAAGCGTTGAACAAAGACGGAAATTGTTTTAATTACATTTGCAGAAAATTTCCGAAGGTTAGTATGGAAAAATTGAAAGGTGGAATATTTGATGGTCCTCAAATACGGCAATTGATGAAAGACTCAGATTTTATCAAAGTTATGACTGTTCCGGAAAGTAAAGCTTGGAAAAGTTTTGTGTTGGTTGTCGAAAATTTCCTAGGTAACCATAAAGCAGCAAATTATGAAGAAATTGTGCAAAATATGCTGACAAACTTTCAGACTTTAGGAGCAAATATGAGTATTAAGTTACATTATCTCCGCAATCATCTAGATAAATTTCCGGATAATTTAGGAAATTATAGTGAGGAACAGGAGAGCGGTTTCATCAAGATCTAAAAGTGATGGTAGAAAGGTATCAAGGTCGATGGGATTGTCACATGATGGCAGATTACTGCTGGTCTTTGAAAAGAGATTGTCCCTGAGAAATTATAGAAGAAAAGCTCATAAAAGGCGTTTTATGGAAATATGAAATATATTTTCGACATTTTCCTCTTTATTTACTTCGATGTATCCGAATTTCTCAAAACATAACTGACATTATAAATATATCTGTTATTTTGTTTCTTGTTTTACGATTTTTGTTATGTAAAATGAATATAAAGATTTAAAAGAAATCAGAGCAAATCCTACAAAATCATTGATAGTTTCACGAATTTTGTGCATAAATAGACCCAAAATCATTTTCATATCTAGGGCAACAAAACCATTGTAGACCAGTGTAATTCTTTAGGCCGACGTATCAAAATCTGCAAATCTTAAATTGATAAAGGTAATAAACCCGTTGTTTATAAACTGTCTTATGAGGATTGTAATAATATATATATATATATATATATATATATATATATATATATATATATATATATATATATATATATATTATTATTTCATGATAATTTTCGAAATTTTACACAATGGAAATAATAGACAAAACTCAATTTATGGGACTAACAAAGAAAATAATTCAGGTAGGTTACTTAATAGTCAATTTGATCTAAATCCTTTTCCTTTACTCAATCTTTTCAGTTCAAAAAGTAAGCAACTTCGATGGGGTTTTCAACATACCCCTTGTACTTGTAGCCACAGTGTGGTGAAACCGGTTATTGTTTTGGTAATATAGTGAAAATCTAAATACTTTAGTTTTATTTCATTGAAAATATGTATATCGATTTTCATCAAGTAACGACCTCCTCAATCAAACTAGTTGTAATAAAGTTTATATAGGAAGGTTTTAGTAATTTCAATATCAGCTCATCAGAACACAATTGTAGTTTTGACAAGTTAAATTCAGATTCTCACTATGCAAGCCATTTACTTGAAGAAGAGCATGTTTTTAATAATAACTTTGATATTTTACATAATAATACCTATTGATTAGAACTGAACCTGTGGGATGCATTGGAAATCGATAAACAGAAAAATTCCTGATACTTACCTCATAGAGGCACCAGAACAAGGTGAGGCTACCCGTTCACGATATACAAACGTATATCAGAACAACACCCTGTATACGTCTTTTCGAGAATACTTATACACTATGTATATGATTATGAAGACGACTCATTGTTTTGGTTTGAGAAACACTTGTCATCCGCAAATCACGACTCATTTTCAATTCAGAATTCGATATTTATTGGTTTCTATTCTTATCATGAGTAATTTAACTAGTCTGGCAGAATAAAATAGCGGCGTATTCTGGAAATTTTTTACAACTACACACTAGATTTCTTACCGACAAAGAAAACCTTAAAAGACATTTCGATTATTAAGACGATGATGCTGATGATTAATTCATCTTTTGAGAAATCAATCGCAGCCAAATTCCCCACGTTAATGAAAATTTTAGATTAAAATATCAATTCATCCATGAACGATAACATTGAGCCAGAACTTTCATGAAAAAATATCAGATGATAGAAAAAAAACAGGTTCGGTAAGTTTCACCATAGATTTTCCAAATTGCACCCAATCTTTCATAGGCAAATCTTTCTTCAAACTGTTACATGGCTAACTGCTTTTCTTATAACATCCGGTAGGTATCGAACAACAATTTTGTGAATCGTAGTCAATCAGTGGACTTTCAAATTATTATTCACAGATATTTAGAACACAGAATCAATTCTAGACGATCAGCTCGACTAAACCAGCAGTGAATTTTTCAAGTGATTGTCGAATCATTCGGAAGATCGTTCCATATTGCTACTTCATCTCTGGGAAATAGCACCTGGACCGGCTAGTGGTAGAAATACATTTTGTCTCTCTTCAAATCACTACATGGGTTCATTCTTCTCAACACTCTTGATCTACTGATATTCGGGTTGTTTTCTCGAAATCCACGATATCGTTGGGCTATTTACCATTCTCCTGAACAGGCCCTTCTGTTTTTATATTCCATAGGAACTTTCCAGTTTCTCTCAATGAGCGGTTGACTCTTGCGATCGTTTGGTGATTTGGGAGATATCATTGTGGATATCGCCGACTGCTGCCCAAGAATTACAATTGCAAAAATCATAAACGGAAATCATATCAGTATAGTTGGCGTTGATAAAACAGGGCATGCCTCTCAAATGAAAATGAAAATATTCTGGAATTCGATTGAAGATTCACAGACTGGTTTAGTCAAGTTAATTATTACAAATTAATTTTGTGTTTTACTGATTAATCAAAACTAATTCAAGGCACCTCCAATTTGTTGTGATTCACAGAATTGTCGTTCAACACCCACCAGATGATAAAGGAAAATTAGTTGGCCATCTAACAGTTTGGTGGAGAATTCATGTACAGGATTTGAAAAATTTATTGTAAAATTTTTCGGTTTAAATGTAGTCTATCATTGTGTTTTTCAACTCACTTATGCATGAACTGGTTTTTCTCAAATAACGGTAGGTTTTTTAGAAAAAAATTTTTTTTTAGCTCAAAGGCACAGGTTCATAGAAACTAACAAAAACATAAAAACTTCTAATGAAACATACCGTCCTATATATAGGTCGTTCGGAAAATGTGCTACTACGAATAAGGTTTTGTGGGAAACATAAAAAAGCATTCGACATGTAACCCAACGTCACATTCGAGATATCTGGTGGTAGTTTTCGAATAACAGTGTCGATATTTGGTCTGCTTTACTTGGGGACCTACCAAATGACCAATGTTATAACGAATACTTAGGTTTTCATCTTTTCTCGGTCTACATGTTGCCAAACTGTCTTCTTTTTAGTTATTCTTAAGCAGATGAAATGCAATCTGACGTTTGAATCCTAAATGATCTAATTTACCTGATTTTATGAATTTGCCAAGCATTGTGAATGCTCAGATCGATGCAGTAAGCAACCAGAGGAAAATACAATTTTAACCTTGTATAGAAATTCTATATAAACTAATGTTTTCATCGCAACTGTCGACGCCACCTACGTTCTTAATATAGATTTTTATTATACACGGTTTTTTGATTTGCACATTCTTCTTGTATTTATACTAGTAGTGTTTGGCAGTGGTCAATGAGATAAGTCCAATAGAATTCGCAGAAATAGTCACTATGTTATTATCGTTCCATTGCACAGGTACAATGTGGTTATCTTTCAAAATTTTCGATTCATAATTGCCTCGAGGCGCCTTTTTCAGTTGGATCTTATTAACAAATGAATTTCCTGTCAATCTATTTTTGCGGAGAGTTTCACTTCCTCTGGTTCACAGTAAGTGGGCCACTTTTGTTGTAGAGCTTCTGAATAACTGAGAACAACACCTTCGCCGATCTCATGTTCCTTGAATCGCTCGGAAACGTGAGCACTTTGATATAGTTAGATCCAATTGACGTAACCAAATCTGGATGTAACCATTAACATTTTGTACCCATATCTTATAGGCTTACCACGAATGTACTGCTTGCACCCATGTCCCCCAAAATAGGGTACCATAGCTTCATCAACGCTGTAATTTTGGAATTGTCAATTATGTGAAAATTGGATATAATATACTCTAATCTATGTCCTGAAATCGCATTGGATAACAAAGTTGAATGCATATCCAATTATTTTTCCCAGTACATTTGACGTCGTGGCGAAGATAGATAACCGCTCAAAATGAGAACGCCTATGAATGCTTTAATTTTTTTGAAACTTACATTTCCGTTTCTTTTGTGGAAAGAAGCATAGCAGTTCGTTTCAGTTACAATGAGATTTATCAAGGAGTCAGGAAAAACCTTAGCAAAAAACTTATTGAGGATATATCTTCAACACCTATGAAAGATGGCCATTTCATTGGCTGAGGAACGAGATTGTCATTTGTCCAATGATAATTCTTCTCTTCTTTCGTTCTTGACTTCAGTTTCCTTGACAGTTCCGCTAAAGAAATTTCATCTTCTGAATCAAAGTTGTCATCTCGATTATCTGAATAAATTTCTGCATGTGCTGATAGTTGCGAGCCAGGTGAATCAGAAGGACGAACCTGATCTTCATTCTAGAATCCCCATTCGTTACTTCACCATTTGCATTAAATGGACGCATCATAATAACATCTACGTGAAGTTCGGTTCGCATCATCATCACTGTTTCCTTCTTCAAGAAGATCCAAAATGTCATCCAGATTCAAATCCCTGAAATAAAATATGTAATGCTTGGTTAGTCATAGCAGCATATATTCCTAACGTCCTACATTTAGGACGTCAAGGTTTGAATCATCATTTCTCCAAACTAATGAAACTAATATGCATTCATGTTGTTACATCTCTTTCATTGATTATTTTATCGCGTATTTTTGAGTATTGAATAGAATGATGGTTAAAAACTTAACGCTCGTAGGAAATACCATAATCCTTCTAATTTTCATCCGCAATCATCCTCGGAATTTCGCTCATTTTCACAACACTCCAAAGCACCTCAGACATGAGACTAGATGAACCTTGATATAGAGGTTACGTGGAAATAACTAGTAAGTTCTCCCCACTTTCTCTCATGCGCACGCATTCACGAGCGCCAAATTTAAATACATTCCTACAAATAATACGTCAAGCATATCTGGGTTAATACTTGGCAGAAAAAGAACGGTGTTATTGGTTGAAATGGTGAATCTATGTTTCTTTGCTACACTGTGATAACTGAACTGAAAGAACAAGAATAAATAACGACATATCCTCAATTATATCAACATAGTCAAAAAAAAAGCACTCGTCCGAGAGATCAAGAAAATACTCAAATTTAGCCTATTAAACTATATTGATTTTTCTGAGTATTGGGAATAGGTATCTTCCCAATTTTTTCCAAAAGGAAAGGCAAGTTCATGAAATGTTTAATCTGAAAATTGTTATTGGAATTAGCTGTTAAAAGGCGCAGGTGATGAAATTCACATGAAACTGGAAAAATTGCGAAATGATGACTTTGACGTACCTACCCAATATTTATTTTAAATAAAAGAGATTGAAAAATATTTCCAAAAAAACGTCCCCTTTTTTATCATGAAGAGGAAGCTGAAGTATTCATGATATGTAAAACCGATAAATATCAAATGCTGAATAGGAAATAGATAAGTAGGTCGTGGTTTGCGAGTTTCTGAAACTAGAAAAATGAGTCGTCTTGATAACAATTTTGTATAAAATAGTTGAACAGAATATAACAGTTTCCGCAGTTAGCTCATTTATTAAAGCGATTCTTGCACATTCACATTGTTTATAAGGATTTTCGGAAAGTCATGTTAAAGGTGTTGCTTTGATTTTTTCAAGATGAAAACTATTTTTTTCAGTGTGATCATGTAATTTGATTATCACCTACTATTAGCTCCTTAACTTCAATCATGCGTTCTAGACTTAAGAATATTTGGCCCAAATATATCTGTATATCGGGAATGGACAGCCTTACCTATATTTTTGGGCGTCGATTCTGGTTCCTTTAGGTATAATTTAACTACTGTTTTTCTATATACAGTCTTTCGTGAACCACTCTGTTAAGGCATATCTTTCTTTTAAATGTATTACTGATATAAGTAAGTCAAAGTATGATGAGACGTGTCATAAGTTTGTGAACATCATGGAAATTTGGTCATTTTTAATAAATAATAGCATATTTTTCAAATTTCATCAAGTTACAACCCTCTGAATCAAATCGTATTATTTACTCTTCTTCTTGGAGATAAAGTATGTAACACATCATATTTCAGTTCATCTAGATTCCTTCCTTCAGCATTTTAAAGATGTCGGATATAGTGAAAAATTCTACAATAGATATTAAATATATGTTCATGTATTCATTTTCTCTGACTTTATTTCAACTCGTCAATAAAGGGATAAACCATTATACCGCGATAATTATGATATACGGAATGCATCAGCCTAACGCCTACGACGTGAGAGGAAATTATAGTGGCTTAATGAAAAAAATTGACACTGTAATTACATGTTTACTGAATGCATTAACATTATCTCATAGTTACCCAGGGAAAAATTATTGCTGCAATTGTGAGTGGAACGAAATTAACATTATAAATTGAAGATTGAGATGGCTGTGTTTGCTTATCGCCCACATACAGATAAATTTATATAAATTTATTACGAAAGAAAGAACAACCCATGCGTATATTATTGCTTGAATTATTTCAAGTTTAATTGGAGAATAACTTTACTCTTTCCGCGGGGGAAGTTACTTAGGCCTTGAGGGGCACAATAAATTATTCTTAGGACTGTTAGTTGGACAGATGTTTGTTTCGAAAAACCTGACTGCTGAAATATACGTCACAAAACTGTCTGGTTCCAGTTGAGGTAGATAAAAGCAGCAAAACACTTATTTCGATCTTATGGAAAGACTGTCAATTGCGACCAGTTACAGATTAAACAATCTTGGCCGCTATACAGAGTGATTCTGCAGGAAAGGAAAATATTTACATTTGTAGAAGGAGTTATCCATGGGCTGTCGGTATGATACCTGTTTTCTTCATGTACGTTTTCTTCTCGAGTATATGGGGCGTTTTGTGTAAATCTGACAGATGAGGCAACTTGAATGAAAATCGAAAGATTTGTTTCAAACTTAGTCATTCATAGTAAACAACCGTTTATGTCACTCTCGATTCATTTAGGTAAACTACTGTTAACTGGTGAAGTAAACTTTACCTCACCTATAGTTATTTATGGAATGTTATCTCATCCAGGAGCTTTATTGTTTTTAAGCGATCTTATGCCCTTGAGAATTTCTGCTCGACTAGGTGGGGCGGTGCTGATGTTTCTATTCAAGATGAGTGGTTGTTCTTCAAGTTCTTCGTTTTCATTGCAGTTCTCTGGTTCGCTGGATGACTCCATGAAATGTTCCCTCCATCTTTCCAATTGTTGTTCGGTATTTGTAAGTATTCCTTCATCTTTGTATTTTACTAGGTTGAGTTGTCGGTTCGTTTTTCCACTCAGTTTCCGCGTACTTTGGTAAGGTTACCTCATGTTTCTGTTAAATTAAATACAAAAGCGGACCAAAAACTGTGCCTTGGGGCACTCCGGTTATCTTAGCTTCACTGCTCTTATTCACTGCTATATATTATGGTTTCAGAATACTGCAACCTATCCTCTAGAAATGATTTTATAAGTTGAAGAAAAGGTCCCTGCACTCCCATTTTGTATAACTTCTTTAATATAATAGAGATATCTAGTGTATCAAAGTATCAGGTCGATAAATACCAATATCATTGTTTCAGCATTATTCAGTTTACTTATGTTGAACTCGACCAGTTCTATGACAGCACCTTGTGTAGCACTTCCAGATTGGAAACCGTATTGTACCGATGCTAATTTCATAAAGTTTCATAACTTTTTTCAGAATTTTCGTAAACACCGACATAATCGAAGTAGGTTAGTTTCCTGGGTCAGTTGAGCTACCCTTTTTGAAGACTGGTAAAACTTTTGATAGTTTACAGCTTTTTGGAAAAGGACCAGACTTCAGACATTGATTTAATTCATTAAGAAGAACATCTTTTATTGTAAAAAATATATTTCGAATATCTTCTGCTGTAATCCCATCTACTGGTTCCGTGCATTTTTTAAGAGAGAAAACAATTTTTTTCAATTCATGAGCAGTAAATTTTTCTAGAAGTATTATTCCGTTAGTAAGCATCTCTTCAAATTTTTTAGTCGATTCATTACGAGGCTGTAATTTTTGTGCAACGTTACTAGGTAATTGTTCAAGGCATTAGATATTCCGTTTGGTGAAGTATATATTCTATAATTTCAAATTAATTATGTTATGTTGTTGATATTCTTTTGATTTTTATTTAGCATACAGTTTATTTATTTATTTATTTAATCAACGTGTCTCGATATCGCAATGGCCATTGACACACGAACAATAAATAAAACAGAAAATAACAATTTGGAAAATGAGTTGAATAACATTAATGAGGTTTGTTACTCTTAAAAATGTTTCTAATTTTAGATATTTCACAGGAGGAGCATGACATTTCACTGAGTGTCCTCTTGTGTTTGGTATGAATGCAGGAATTTTCGTAGAATGGAAAGGTTGTCAATATATGTGTGGTAGTAAGTTGAAAGTTTGGGCAGTGTTGACAGATGGGGGGATTTTCGGCGGCCATAAAGTATCCGTGGGTGAGGTGGGTGTGTCCAATTCTAAGCTTCCTGATGGCGACGGCAGTTCTTCTATTTAATCCCAAAAGCGGAAATGGTTCCGTTATCTGGTATATGGTCCGAAGATGGCAGTTGGATCTGTTCCATTGCTGTTTCCAATTTTCGTGAATCTGTATTTCCAGAGTGTTTATAGAATTCTGTAGTATATTGAAAGTGCTTTCTTGGCAGTAGAGGGTGAGATCATCTGCGTATAAGACGTATTTGACTGGTGATTTTATGGAGGAACACATGTCGTTAATGGCGAGGAGAAATAATGTTGAGCTAAGAACTGATCTTTGCGGGACTCCATACTTAGTGGGATAGGATTTTGAGCAAGTTCCATTGATAGAAACTCTGAATGATCGGTTGGCGAGGAAGTTTTGGATAAAATGAAAGATGTTACCTGACAAGTTAATCTGTTTGAGTCGTTTAAGATAACGAGTTGAAGGGTAGTATCAAAAGCACTGATGATATCGAAAAATGGTTGCGATGGTTTCCATATTGTTTGACATACCTTGTAATATCTCGTTGTGAAGAGTGACAATGTTTTGGATGGTACAACGGTTCGGTCTGAAACCTGACTGAAATTTGTTTATGAGGTTATGTTTCTCAAGGTACCACATTAGACGTTTGTTTGTTATTTTTTCTAGAAGTTTGCCTAGTGTGCATATCAGTGATATGGGTCTGAAAGAGTCTGAATCAGTTGAAGGTTTGTTCGTTTTGTGGACGGGAAAATGATGGATTCACGCCAGATGGATGGAAATTCTTTGCGAGACCAGATGCGGTTGTAGAGTTCTAGAAGTCGAATCAAGATATTGGGAGAGAGGTTTTTCAGGAAGACTGATGGTATATCGCCAGGGCCTGTCGCGGAGGAGAATTTTGTCAAAGTCGGAGCATCTTCGAGTTCGATAAAAGAGAAGGGTAGATTCAGATCGTCTGAGTCGAAGTTCAATGGTTTGGCTGTTTGAGGAGTCGGTGGAGGGTTATGTGCAGCGTTTTCAGTTTTTTGTTAGAAATCTTTGCCAAAAGTTTCTGCTATGATTTGGTTATCGGTAAATGTTTCATTTCCGGAGATCAGGGCTGCAATTTTATATGTCTTGTTTTTTCCACTCATTCATTCGACCTTTTTCCAAACCTTTGTCGGTGTTGTTTCAAACGTGATTGACTTGACGTACGTGATCCATGAGTTCCTTTTACTTTATTTGAGTACTCGTTTAGATTTTGCTTTTGGTTTATTGAAATTTATGAAATCATCCAGGTTGCGCGTTTTCCGATATCTGTCCAGTGCTATTTTGCATTCGCGAACAAAATTCGTTTCACCAGGGTACAGTGTTTTTGGATGAGATCATTCAGTGTTTTTTGACATTTTATTCCGCATAAAATATTAAACAGCTAGTGAATTGGTGTGGGCCTCATCTATATTTTCAACGTATGTTTAGGTGGAAATTTGGTCTTCTTCGCACAGGCTGACCAGTATTGAGTAGGAGTAAATCGAGGGAGTCTATGACTTTTTCTATGGTTTTTCCTCTGCCGAATGTATGGGTGGAGCCCCACATCTGTCTGTGGGCGTTAAAATCACCTACAATGATGAAAGACGTTAAAGACAGCTGACTCATTAGGTTTTGGACTTCATTATAAGCTATTTGTCTGTTAGGAGGAAGATAAACGCTGCATATAATCATTTTGTGAGGACACCAGACTGTTGCAACTATCACTTCTAGATTTGAGTTTAGTGCAACATTCTTCAGAATATTCGTCTGAGGAAATGAAAATCGATGCACCGCCAATACCTCTATCGCATGTTGTTCGAATATGGTGGTAACCTAGTTATTTCTTCAGGTTTCGGCTATGAGATTGTTACAAATTGGTTTTTTGCAGTTATATAATGTCAGGATTATGGTCGAAAATGAGTTATTGTAGTCGTTCTAAGCGAGGATCAAATACATCGCATTTCCTTTGGATTAAGTTGAACGTTAGTAGGGAGGTGTTGAAGAGAGAGTTATCTGCGATGTATCTGAGAAGGATTCATCATCACTGATGTCTGTGGGTGGTAGTGACGCGATGCTGCTAGTTTCTATTTCTTCGAGAGTTTATTATGCGCTAGGTTTTCTGCATATTGTTACCAGCTCCCATGAGTTTAGTACTGCAATATATATACTTCTTTTGTGGAATTTTTAAAGTAACTTTATTCTTAAAATTTGTAAATTTTTTCAGTATTGTTATAAAATTTTTCATATAACTTATCCTTTTTTTATTTAGTTAGTTCAGATAGAAATCATAGAGTTTGTTTTTTCACTTTAAATGTCGTGGTTTTTGTTGATAATTGTTTTGCCTTTTTAACTAAAGTAATTAAATCTTCTAAACTATGTACTTTGGTAAGTTTCATCAAATGACGAAGGAGTAGTTAAACATTGCATAGTTTGTATAAGTATGTTCTTGAGAGATAATTTTCATATTAGATGAAGGAAGCAAAATTCTAGAAAAAGCATTTTGTGATCTGATATTGGCACATCAGTAGATTGTGTTTGGTATAGAAGGTGTATTCATTACTTCAAATTGTATATCAGATCTAATATATATCACCTCCATGGGTTGGCTTGCAATTATGTATTATATCTGCGAATACGAAAAGAGTTAGTTTCATTCTGTGCTAACCAAGTCTCAGTTAATATAACAAGTAAAAGATTTTTTTTATATATATATAGTCATTAATATTGTCGATTTTATTCCTACATTTAATTTGACATTATGTAAAAGTACAATAAACATACCTGACTCTTTCTCCTCTCCTTGGTTTTATCCTTAGTTTTTGAACGTAATATTTTGCTAAGTGCTTCCTCGGAATTTCATTCAATTGGTTTACTAGAGTCATCTATTTTTAACAAGATTTTTCTATTTGATATCCAATCTATATTAAATCTATCTATTTAGCATTTCTGGTGAGTTTAAAATGCTTCTGATTTTCTGGTGTGAGGTCATGATTGATTAAAATTGTATCGAACCCAAATTGAGTAGTTTCTTTCCCTTTTTGCTTTTAGTATATTTAATATATCTTTGAAGTTCTGAAATTCAATCTGAATTTGAGATTTACTTTCACCGCCAGTTTTTCCATATTTAATGTTTTCGGCGGATAATTCAGTACTAACCTTCTCTGCTATATCGATCGTAAGTTTGGCAAACCCCTGTAACCCCCCTTTCAACTTTGGAAGTCCAGCAACCAAGATGTTGCTATTTATTTTTCTTGGTCGCTATTATTTTTCTCATTGAGTAAATTTCCCAGATTACTTTTCACGAATCTTTGTTTTTTTTAAGGCCTTAATCTCTTTTTTTAACCCTTTGTTTTCCTTTTCCTGTTCAATAATTCTTTTCCACATGTATTCGTTCTGTTCAACAAATTTGTTCAATATTCCATAACATCATCAAGGGTGAATTCTTTTTTTGAAAAGAGGTTTTTATAGCTTACAAGTAATTTCCTAAAGCCAAGGCAATCTATTTTGAATTATCACATATGAAAATTATCATTTTAAATTTATTCAGTTGGCCAGTCTCCTTGTTTACAATGCGACACTCTGTTTTATTTTTAATATCCGCTGAATGTACAATATTGCAGTAGTGGCCATTTGAGCAACGGTTCATAATGTCGTTTTGTATTTCTATAATCATTTACAGAATTTTCAATATCAGAATCTCCACAGTCAGTAGAGATTTTTCAAATAGCGACTTTCCTGTCCCTGAATGAAACGCTACCTTTTTGTGAGTTTTTCGTAATAATTTCAAAAATATAACAATAAAGAACTTTTGAGGAAAAAATATTGCTCTTTCAACGGGGCGGAAATTTCAGTTGGGTAAAGGCATATTCGTAATAGATCCAATAATTTCTAACCTAAGAATTTTCTAATTAACAATATGCAATCTGCATGCATTTTCAGAATAACTGTATGAATTCAATTTGTATTCGAGTTCAATCACACATAATTTCATTTCTAGATATCAAGGCATTTTAGTCGTTCTAACTCCGTCTCTCGCTCGTTACTCGATAAATTTTTGACATCATTTATCGTATGACACGTTTAAGGTTAACCGCCTTGGTAGCTGCGCGGTTAGTGAGCGAGTATGTTGGAAATGTTAAGGCCAGTTATGGATGTTGTCCTTGAACAAAAAAGTGATACTTGGTCGCCTGAAGGGGGCATAAATTTTCGAAGACCATATAACGTATAATCATTGTGGTAGCAGTGATTATTGCACGGTCTAGGAGGGTGCTGAAAGCTGCAAGTCTACTGTGTGAATGGGCTAATCTCCCGAGTACATTGTTGAATTACGAAACAACAAACGTTAAGGTTTCGAAAATTTTACTTTCTTAAAATAAGAGGATAATAAGTGTTGAGAGTAAAGACTAGGGGCTCAACTGAAAAATAAAAAATGCTGTCCTTTAAGTTGAATTTCAAATTCAAATTATCATCTATATCTGTTAAACCAAATAGATTTTAGTGGTTGAAAGTGTTTCTTCTTTCTTCAACTTTGTGAGTGAATATGTCAGCAGAGATGGCTGAAAGAAAATCATGTTAAATGAAGATGTGGCATTGTTTGGACATGTTGTATCAGATTTCTGGAGTTGGTATCTTATTCTGGGACAGCCTCACTAACAATTTTCAGACTTATGAGTGTCGGTTTCTTTTTATTTTCAGGGTATTGAATCGACGATACTGAAAGTAAAACTAGTGAAAACTCACACCTGATCCGTTTATTGAAACAGTTGATTAACAGGAGATTAAAAAATCTGTGTACATATTTCTCATGAAGTCGTTCCATTTTTCTCCAATAAGTCATGGCCAAACCATTCCTTGTTGCATAAATCTTTCTCACAGTGGCTACAGGTTTCGTAAACCTTCTTTCCGTTCGGTTTTCTATATCCACATGTATATTTGTCTGTACTGCATCCTTTAAATTCTGCACCCTTGTGTATAATGCTGAGGCAAGTGTCATCACCTTCTGCACATTTTTTTATTGTCCCTGGAGAACATGATTTCGGGTCTTTACGTCCATTACAGGTGTAACAAGTTATTGCATCTGAATTTGCTGAAATTAATTGTTATTATTAATACGTTTCAAGAAATAGCGGAGACATTTGTTTGCGAGTATTATGGTTATTCTAGCTCGATGTTTCTTTAAAATAAAACCCAAATTGAAATATTTCAATTATTCTCAGAGCGTTCTCAAGTGAAATCGAAACATATGAATGAAATTTGGCTTCGATTAGATGCCTAACAAGAACACGATCCCTCCAAACTTTTCTGGTACTATATTGGCTCTGGGTACCTTAAGACTTACAGAAATGATTTGACGTAACTTGATAGGAGAAAGTGTCTAGGTATTGGATTGCACATCCATGGAGGCGATGACATTGATCCATTTCTCAATATAATACATTCATAACATTTGAATTTCAATAAATCAATTTTTATACCATCTGTATAGCTTGTGGTATCGACTTGATTAAACCACATATCCTTCATATCTAACAGATTTAATTCTATAAATAAATTACGTCAAACCATACCTCTGTAGCGATTTCCTTTGACAGAGATATCGAAATTATTTTCATTAATGTTAGTTGCTGAAAAACCGTTCAGAATATTGCCATGACTCCAAATTACTATTCTTGAACCACCAAGTTGCGAGTTCAGCATGCAAAAGACGATTCATCCGAAAAATAATACCAAATAATTCGACGAGACTTCCAGAAGCCATGACTATCTCGATTACAACATCTGATGTTAGTTATATCAGAAGAAATTTATAAAACGCTAGATGGAATTATTGCCATCGTTACCATCAAGGAAGGAAATCCTATCTGCTCTAAGCAAAATAACCATTAGAACGAGCACGGGTGAGGAATTTTTATTTATATCTGAGGAAGAGGACGCTAAAATAGTTTTCTCCTGTAAATCTTATCTTTCTTTGATCTAGATGATTTGTATAAAGGAATATCCTCCGAGACCGTCCGTTAAAATCTTTTTAAGTTTCACTTACAATATCAAGCTGAAATTTCATACGCGGCCATAACTAGCGATTTCCAATTGAAGTGGTTATACCGGAAGTAGGTCATCACTTTGCTATTTCAAATGGCAATCTACCTTTTTTATTATAAATCTAGAACCGACATTTGAGCAAGGCATAAAATACCCAAAATGTTGGCACATATCTGTCAAAAGTTTTGACAGATTTAATTATTTTTGTTATAAACTCGATCTTTGAGGATTATTCAAAAACATTGTAGCTCGTAGATCTTTTGCACAACAGACACAATTGCTTGGGTGGATAGATGAAGGATCAAGGAATTTTTTAAGTAATCCACACATTTCAAATGCTCATTGCGTTGTTTTGTATGATTTTTTCAATTTGGCCTTTTTCAAACAGCAATAACTCAATTTTTTCAAATTTGACGTGCCAATTTTTATATCGCCATCAGATGAAGCGACACATTTCAGATGGAATTGGATAAGCATGTACTATACCCATCTCTTATAGTTCCGAAATAATTTGGGAATATATAGAGCTTTGATGATTTTGCAAAAACTAACAGAGAAAGCTTTGAAATATTTGAATCAAGTAGCTGAACTGACTACGCTCACCTGACAGGTGGCTAAAATTAATGTACTTGTCACTTCGTTCATTCGAATTTGATATTTCAACAAGAATTGTCGTTATTTTAGATTAAAAGATCCAAAAAATACAACACATTTGGAATAAAACCACTGGTTATTCAGACGAAAATATATTTAATCTTTTTTAATTCATTTTAGAATGTCGAAGAGTAGTGGGTAGAGATTGCAGGCAATTCATTAACCAATTTGCAAATTTACCGTCTATGAGTAAAATAAAATTTCGAAGCATTAGAAGCAATTTTCTACACTTCGGATGAATAATACTTGTAGGAACTAAGCGAAAACCGATCATCGTAGATAATTACATTAATACGAATGAATGATAGCAAACATCATAGGAGAAAACTAATTTACGATCTGAATAAATGTTCAATATGGGCCACATTTTACTCGATTCACTTGACAGCCCGTAAACGAACATGATGAGTTGCCCTCCTAGTTTCCTTAAGATCAATATTACGAAAAGCATTATGAATGCGCTCTAGTAACTCTTTACTTTTTACAAGAATAAGATACACTTCACTCTTTATTCAGCCCCATAAATAAAAATCAAGGGGCGTCAGGTCCGGAGAACGCGGAGGCCATAAATTTGGTCCTTGGTTACCCCACAATCTATCCTCGAATATTTCTGTTAGCTGCCAATCTACAGCTCGTGTTTTATGTGCTGGTGCACCATCCATTTGGTAATGGCAATCCCTCAGAATGTTAAGGGGTAATCCATCTGAAAAATTTGCTAATGTTCCTCTCAAAATTTCTAGGTATCTTTGTCCATTAATTTTTTCCTCATAAATGTGATAAGCCAACAAATCATTCATTGAAATTGCAAGAACGTTCACGCTGAATTCATTTTGGAAATCAATAACCTCAATAAAATGTGGATTTTCTGTGGTCCAAAAATGTCGATTTCTCCTGTTGGTTATTCCACTTTCATTGATTATGGCTTCATCAAACCATATAATTTTTTGCAAAATTGTCTCATCTTCTTGAAGCCGAATTAATAAATTTTCAAAGAAATTTAGCCGCTTGGGAAGGTCAGTTGGTTTCAGTTTTTGTAGTCTGATGATGGATACATGTGCATGTTATGTGTCTTAAGGATATTTTGAATGGAAGTATAACTCAATCCAATATCCATTGATGCTGACTTAATGGACGCATATGGATTGGCACCAAAATACGCTAGCGTATTAATTTGATTGTCGTCGTTTTCGAGAATTGGTTTTCTTCTAGTTACTATGTATTTTGTTCCTCAAAATTTCAGAAAATTGCTTCTACTATGTATTTTGTTCCTTCGAAATTTTGTTTTACTCATAGGCGCCAAATTTGGAAATTGGTTATTCAATTGCCTGCAAGTTCTATACACCCCTTTCTAACATTAGCCATGAATTAAAAAGAGATTAAACATATCCTCGTTTGAATAATCAGCCATTATTTATCAATCTGGTGTTTTTCAAAAATTTTCACTTCAAATTACCAATAATTCTTATTGAAATACCAAATTCGAATGAAGGAAGTGAGAAGTACATTATTACAGGCATCTGCCATGTGAGCGTAGCCAGTTCAGCTACTTGATTAAAATATTTCAAAGCATTCTGTTTGTTCTTGCAAAATCATCAAAATTCAATATATTCCCAAATTATTTCGAAACTATAAGAGATGGGTATAGTACATGCTTATACAATTTCATCTGAAATTTGACGCGTCATCTGATGGCGATATAAAAATTGGCAAGTCAAATTTGAAAAAATTGAGTTATTGCTGTTTGAAAAAGGCCAAACTGAAAAAATCATACAGAACAACGCAATAAGCATTTGACATGTGTGGATTACTTAAAAAATTCCTTGATCCTTCATCTATCCACCCAAGCAATTGTGTCTGTAGTGCAAAAGATCTACGAGCTACATTTTTTTTAAATGTTCTTCAAAAAGCAAGTTTATAGCAAAAATAATTAAATCTATCAAAAGTTTTCACAGATAAGTGCTAACAACTTGGGTATTTTATGCCTTGCCAAATGTCGGTTCTAGATGTATAATAAAAAAGGTAGATTGCATTTGAAATAACAAAGTGATGACCCACTTCAGGTATAACCGTAAATGGTATCACTTCGAAAATATTTCACTTCAATCGGAAATCGCTAGTTATGGCCGCGTATAAAATTTCAGCTTGATATTGTAATTAGAACTCAAAAAATTTTCAACGGACGGTCCCGGTGGATATCCCTGTATACTTGGACGGTACCTTTCATTATATTATGTTTTCAATTTCTCATGGTACATGGCATTTCCAATGAACTTCACTTACATTATTATATCGATTTTTCAACTTAGCTTGCAGATATATAAAAAAATGTTTTCTTGGCCTCTAGAAATATTCAAAAACGAAAATGTACAGGTCAATATTTTTCAAACAGCTGTAGATTTTGTCGGTTGTAGATTCTTTCTATCTTTCGTAGGCTTAGTTCAAGAAATTCAAAAACTCGGTGATGAAAATGATGGATACATAAATTTTAGCGCTTGCATTTTTGAATCCACATCAAGTAAAAAATTCTTTGTTTTGATTTGCTACGTTTACGATTAGAGATCAAAAATTCGCTTATTATTCATTCGACGATTATATCATGAAAAATATTTCCTCACCAAATATGAGCCGAAACTTCGACAACGCTTACCTGTACCATAAATACTTCTGAATCTTTCCATCGAAATTCCAATGATTTATTATATAGTTCGCATCCCAATATATTTGTTATTCTTGAAAAATTGAAGGAATATCATTTGCATCAACATTTGAATTGTTCATTTATCAAATAAGATTCATGATTAAAATTTATAGGATCACCAAGAAATGATTTTACAAATGATTGATAGTTATTCTAAGAAAACTATTAGCCCTTTCGTTTAATTGAATGTTAATTATTGTATTTTGGTAATAATTGGTATGAAAGCTTTCGTTTTAATATTGCAAAACTTATTTTGTCACATATTCTTATATATAGGAGTATCTTTAAATCAGTTTCAACAAATTCGATTGAGGCGGTCGTTACTTGATGAAAATCGATATACATATTTTCAATTAAATGAAACTATGGTATTTAGAATTTCACTATAACAAAACTAGGACCGGTTTTACGACACTGTGGCTTCATCAGATAGATACAAACTAATGAACAGAGTTATTCCTTATATATTATTTTATTTTCTACTTAATATTACAATAGGTACAAGTACAAGGGATATGTTGGAAAACCTATCGGAGTTGCTCACTTTATGAATTGAAAAGATTGAATGAAGGAGAAGGATTTAGATATAATTGACTATTAATTAACCTACCTGAATTCTTTTCTTTGTTAATCTCTAAAATTTCTCAAAGATTGAGCTTTTGTCTATTATTTTCAATGTGTAAATTTTGAAATTATCATAAGAGCTACGTTTTTCTTCGAGTAAGTGATTAGAATAATGGGAATCTGATTTATGATAATTAAAACTACGTTTATGCTTGGATAATTCAACTTTGAAATTTCTGAAAGTTCTACCAATACAATCCCTGCAAAACAGTTTATAAACACCGAATTTATTACCTTTATCAATTTTAGATTTGCAATTTTTCGTACGACAGATCAGATTCCCATTTTTCTAATCACATACTCGAAGAAAACCATAACTTAAATGATAATATCAAATTTTACGCAATGAAAATAATAGATAAAAACTTAATCTATGGGAAATTTTAGAGATTAGCAAAGAAAGAGATTCAGGTAGGTAACTTAATAGTCAATTAGATCTAAATCCTTCTCTTTACTCAATATTTTCAATTCATAAGGTAAGCAACTCCGAGGGTTTTCCAACATACCCCTTGTACCTATTGTAATATTAAGTAGGAAATTAGAATAATATATAAGGAATAACTCTGTTCATTAGTTTATATCTATCTGATGAAATGTGGTGAAACCGGCCATAGTTTTGTTTCAATTCAAATTGTGCATATTATTTAATAACCAACCTTAGCTCTAAATATTTTAACTTCAATAACTGCAGGGGAATATACATGTCACTTACAAGGAAACTTTTATTAGTTTCATCATAATTTTAAGGTGGAAAAATTAGAGTTATTCCAGCTAATAATGCTTAGAAGAAGTAATTTTCACTCGGAAACTATACTTCACATCAAAATTTGCAGGAGACAGAAAAATTCTATACTAGAACTAGGAATCGGTTCCTCAGATAAGAGCGGATAAATTTCAAGCAAACTGCCACAAAGTTCTGCAGGGTGAATTCTTGTATGACATCCGAAATATATTAACCTTATTTAGAGGTTATCTTTCCACATTATCAAGAATGATCACGTATGACATCTTGTAACATCAAAGTTTCAATGACAAAAGTAGCATAATTGGTTCAGCTTTTTTAATTTTGCATTCTCAACCAACATCATTTCAATTTCATTTATATTATATTTTTCTTATGTAAGCATTAATATTCAATTTTGAGTGTTAGAATTAGTTATTTATGAATGATGATTGATACTTACCATAAACTACAAAACCAGCAAACACAACAAAGAGAAAAATGTAACAAGACATATTTTAAGGTATTGAAATTTCAAAGCAATTTGATGTGTTATATACATTTTATTCCTCTACGTCAGTCTCATTTATATTTTACTCCTGATAACATTTTATAGCAAAAATAGCAGTTTACATCTGATAAACTTGTTCTTTATCGACAATTACTTTAAATGCTTCTATACTTTGGCCTTGGCAATTAAGCAATACAGTCTATACAAACTTAAATTTGCAAAACCTATCATAATTTGAGGTCCCAATAAGAATTTTTATTAAAGAATATACCATCCATTATTATTTATCATGCATTAACAGTTTGGAAAAAATAGACTACCCTAACAATGAGGTAGGTAGATAATCGAAGAATTGGGGAAAAATACTTGGCCTATGTTTCACAAAATACGGATAATAAAAATATGTTTAAACATATGTTTCGGGTTTTATACCAGATAACAGAAGTGATGGCAAACGGAAGTCAAGCTGGTCGTTAAGCCCATAGCACACGGCGTATTTTAAACGCGCAAAAGACGCGCGTTTTTGAAATGGCGTCGTAGACGCTGATTGATGCGTTTGCATTCATGATAAAAGCGCGTGCATGAAGCACATACACGCGCGTTTGAAGAAATACAAACGAGTGTACAAAGGAGCTAAATAGGGGAGTAGGGAGGGGGTGTGCTCACGCCACCACAACACCAGCGCCTCTACATTTATAATCTTTTCTTTTTTTAAAAAGTACTAAAGTCAACGTAAGCATTGTTGTCTCAACCGACACCATTGTACAACTAAAGATGTGTCTCTGATCAAAACGCAAAAGTTACGAGCGACTACAGCGCGTCTGTATAGCTGTATCTGCGCGTATACGCGCAGTAGACACGCGTTTCACGATCGCCACGTATGCTTAAGTTATAAGGTTGCGATCGAATCTCGTTTGAATCGCGTATACGCGCGTAATCTGCGCGTCGTCGGCGCGTTGAAAATACGCCGTGTGCTATGAGCCTTCGTTATTGGTAGATTATGTTTGTGAGCTGATGCAATTTTTGCGAATTCTAATAAATTTAATCTCTTGTTTTATAAATTAAATGTTAAATTTTCGTTTTCGTAAAATCCTGGAAGTGATTCTTGCTTTTACAATTATTGAAAAACACTTAATTTATTATGAATTTTTGACGATTTTTGCTCTACGAGTGCTATTCGTAAACTTTCTGTTTCGTGAACCTGAAGGGTGGAGTAAATTGGGGATAATAATTATTTGTGTTTATTTCAGATAATAATTTATCTATGATGTTATTGTCGAAATCTTTCCTAGATTCTAGTTTCCTTGACGAAGTTTTTTCGTGATAGCGATAGCCGCTATTAGAGTTGAAACGCCGATATTTTGATTTTTATGCGGATGGGAACTTCTATTAGAGATTAAGGTATTTGTGAACACTGGTTTTCGAGAAATGTCAATTTCAAGAATATTTTCTATTCTCATAATTTCAATGTCTAAGAAGCCTTTCATGCATATTCATAGTCTCCGCCAATTTATCTTTTCCAGTAAAGAGTAATGTTAGTTAAACTATTACATGAACCTAAAACTTTATTCTCAAAATTGAACTCGGAGAAATTACTCAAAAGAGGAGAACTCATCGGAAGACTTTCTAGCTGTTGGAAATTTTCAATATTGATCTTGAAATATCTCTGCTTCTACTAAGAGCATCGTTTTTATTCTGATTTGACGGGCCAGTGGTATATTGTTGAGTAATTAGTTAATTATGATTTCGAGTTTTTATCCGATGTTGAAGGGAACTAATTTACGACGTTGAATAAAGTTCTAAATTAAATCTATTATTGATAAAAATATTAAGTGCTTTTAGCTCTTCTGTTAGTTGTAAGGCATTTTTGGATACAGTATTCTGTGTGATAATGAGTTAAACTTTGTATTTTTGTGTTGCGATATTTGCAAATATTTATTATTATATGAAACGTTTGGCCTCATCGAACAACCACCTCTAAGTATTTCAGAAAGGACATGGAAAAAGGAATTCTATTTTCCACCAACGTAAGAGAGAATTTATTTTCAGAAAGTACGGGTCGAAAAGTACATTTGTGCGGATGAAATAGCTCCTCCCCTTGTTGCGCGTTAACTTTGCCGGTCACGTGACCAAGAGCTCAGTTGTCAATGAACCTTTGAAGCTTTGAGAAGAGCCAAGCGAACAGGACCGAATCTTGCAAATCTCATTTCGATATTTCTAAATTTTGGTGGAATGGACTTCGTTTCCAATTGAAACATCTATATTCACTTTCGGTCAATAACAAAAATCGACTTCATATGGGTGAAAAAATCGGTGTATATAAATTATATTGTAATGACTGCCCTGCTTTTTATAAAATTTGAACTGGTCGTTCTGTCTATAGAAGAGTAGACGAGCATTAAAAATCAATAATTCATTATAAATTATCAGCTGTTTTTCAGAATAGGAAACCATTTCCTAGATTTCACAAACACCTGAATTTTATATTCAGCTCACAAAAACAATAGATTTATAAGAATTGAAATGAATTTTATCACCTGAGAAACGCAACCTATCCATAACCAACGACAAGCTTGATTTCAGTCTGTCCCCGCTTAGGTATAAATGCTATTGTAATATTTTGATTTCCTCTTAAATTTCATTATTCGAATATAGGATTGAACCTGAAACTGTCAAACAAATTGTTATTCATTACATTTTATGAAACTTAAGCGTAGTGTGCTTTTTCAATAGTTTAATTATTTAGTAAAAATGTTTCACTTAGTGATTAGTGAGACTTCAGTATTATTTAGGTATGTTCTATTAAAACGGAAGAATCTTAGGAGAGGTAATTAACTGATCAAAACATACATATTTCCTTGCAAGATAAGCTCTGAGAGAAGGAAATATCGCAGGCTATTTATTTTTGTATATCTTCTCAGTCCAAAGTAGAAGAGGAGCCTACTATTCCTAATAGAGTATTCTATTTGAAATAAGAAAAATAATGTGGTTTCAACCATTAAAATCTTGACATACATCCATCACAGACCATACATCCACAAATACTTATTGTTCATGGTTCCTTTAGTCCAAGAGAATGATTCAGTATTGAAATTCATTTGTCAAGACGATTCCATAAGATATAGGAGATGTTTAAAAAAGTTAATTTCTAGAAGAATATCGACTCACTCAAAAACGATTTAGTTAAGGCATATACTGATCAGAAAAAATTTGCCCGATTTCAGTTTAGAACGTTCAAGAACAATGATCGACATAGGGTGTACTATTTGAAAAACATAACTTTGATATTTATCCCTATATTCGAACAGCCGGTATTTTTGAAAGGGTTTTAAAACATGCAGAAAATCTGAATATATCCTTTTTCTATATAGAATTCTTCGATATATACTGTACAAGAGTAACATCATTAAGAACCGATCACACAGTATATTGACACACGGTGTACAGGGTATTCCCTTTTAATTTTTTCAATACGGCAGCTAGGCGGAATATTGCTAATAGAGAAAAATAACCTCCCACCTCCGTTCTATATTTTCAAGGAAAATTCATTGATAAATAAAAATCGCTCCTATTTTTTTTTGTTTTTGAGTTATTCTGGATGTCTCAATTTTCCGAAATTACTGCATAAGACAGTATCTAGATCGCGAAAGTTAGGTGAAAACTATGTTGACATTTCAGTGGCTCTGATTTAAGTAGAATGCACATTTTCTCAAATATATGTTGAAGGTTTTCAAATTATAAAACAATCTTTCATTTTATTTTTCATCATTTTCTTTTTCCAAATATAATGGAAGTAACACAATACTATGTCACAACTTGAGGGCGTAAATGTTCGTACAATTCTAAGAAAAAATTCATATAAACATAGGTCTGCGAAAGCTTCGTTACGGAGCTACAGAGTGTTGAAATTTCCGGAAAAAATTCTTTTTTCTTTCAAAATTCCTGCAGTTTTTGAGATATTCATCCCAAATTCGGAATGCAGGCTATTTTTTACAGCCTCCATCATTACCTGTCCTAAATTTTAACTAAAATCTATAAGGTGTTTTCTTTTCTTGAGCCATGTCTTCTTTTGCCTTTTCAAACTTTTTTGCAGTACGCCACTGATCAGCGTACAATCAATTTTCGTCATCTTCGTTCAATTTAGAAACTTTTCTGACAGGTGTAATTTTTTCGTATCTCAGGATGTTCTCGAGCAAAAATTTATTAAACGATTGTAAGCATTCGATGAATTGAAAGCATTTCTATTTAAAAAAATGACTAGTAGGCTTTGATTTTTTTAATTCATTTATTTACTGTGTCAGTTGTTAAAGTTGAACCAGTGTCTGCTCAAATTGTTTATTACATTAACGATTAGTTTTGATACTTTTGAAGTTTTTGCTGTAAGAAAGAATGGCTAATTTTAATAAGGCCGAATAAGCTGATATCCGTCTGGCTGACGAAAACACAACAGAAGCTAGGCGATTATATCAGGTGCGCTTTCTAAATCGAGTAACACCAGACAGGCGAGCATTTTCAAATATCTACAGAACGTTGAGGGAAACGGGTACTTGTACTGCATATAATCATTTAAAAGGTGCAACTCAAACTATGAAAACTCCAGATATTGAGGAAGAAGTTTTGAATTGTATGGATTTGAATCCTTATGTGAATACAAAAAAAATTTGGAATCAGGTGAATATTTCACATGTTCTAGTTTGGAGGATTCTCCTCGACTTTTTATGGTACTCGTTTCATATTCAACTCGTCCAAACTCTGCTTCCTCGAGATTTTCCTTCAAGACTGAATTTCTGCCAATAGTTCTTAGATAAAATGAGAGAAAATGCTCATTTTGATATTGAATTAATGTTCACAGATGAAGCTAACTTTTCGAGAACTGCTATCACAAATTTTCACAATAATCATTATTGGGCTGAGGAAAACTCCCATTTGATTGAGGAATCTCATCATCAAGAACAATTCTCACTTAATGTCTGGGTCAAAATAATTGGAAATTATTTGATTGGGCCATTTTTTTTTGCCAGACTAAACGGTCTCGCTCATCTTGAGGAGGAGTTACCTTTATTGCTCGAGGATGTGCCACTTTTGGTGAGAAACATAATGTGGTTCATGCATGATGGGGCACCAGTACATTTCAGTTGATAAGCTAGGAAATTTTTGAATAATACATTCAACAACCGATGGATAGGTCGGGGTGGCCCAGAACCATAGCCTCCTAGGACCTCAGACTTAAATAGTTAAGACTCTTTCTTTTGGGGATATCTGAAAAGTTTAGTTTATACCACTCCAGTGAACACTGTACAAGAATTGAGAAATCGAAAAATAACCTCTTGTGACATGATAAGAAATACCCCAGGAATATTTCATACCTGTATTCTTGCAGGTGTTTATTTTCAGTTTGAAATTGAATAAGTGTAAGTTGAGTCTCAGAAGACGAGCTATCAAAATAAAAGCAAATTTTGGGCATACCTATGGAGTATTTCCATTATTTTTTTTATGTAGAGAATAACATACTTTCAAATAATTCAAATTCAATAATTTTTCATTCGAGAACGGTTGGAAAAACTATAGGTGTCAAGAAAGTTTTTAAATTGAACGAAGATGACGAAAATTGATTGTACGCTGATCAGTGGCATACTGCAAAAAAATGGACATGGCCTCGGAAAAGAAAACACCTTGTAAATTTTAGTTGAAATCAAATCTAAGACGTATAATGATGGAGGCTGTAGAAATTGGTTGAATTCCAAATTTGGGCTCATTATCTTAAAAACTGCAGGAGTTTTGAAGAAAAACATTTTTTTTCTGGAAATTTCAACACACTGTAGCTCCGTAACGAAGCTTTTGCGGACCCATGTTCATACGAACTTTATTGTTTTCAATTGCACGTAGATTAACCCCCTCAAGTTGTGACATACTATTAAGTAGCACCCTGTTTATAACATCATTAACAAATTTCATCTAAAATATCAATTCTTCCAGAAATGAAAATCCTCTGAACCTTCTGTGGTTTTATCTTGTACGCTGGTGCAAATATACACAAAACATCCTAATGTTTTCAATTTTATGCTCACAACGATGAAAATAAATAACAAAATTGATCCACTATTCAATTCATATTATGTCTGCAGCTACCTGCAGACATGTTTTTGAAAAAAATTCAGCTATATCGAAACTAGCCGAATGGCGACGCGCCGCATACACAATTGGTTCACCAAAATCAAACGGGCGGCTTCACGAGAGATGTTGAGATCACGAGCTATCTCTCTACCACTGGCATTGCGATATTCGAGCACCATTTCTTTGATTTTTTAGATGTTATCATCGGTTGAAGAGATCGAAAGTCGTCCGACGATCTCCCCACCTTCTTTAAAGACTTTGTACAACTCGTACACCTATGTTTTTAGTCTTTATAAGCCTTTTTCAGTATTCGCAATGATTCAGCACTCGGAATTTTGTTTAAAACACAAAATTTGAGACAAAGTCTTTGTTCTGTATCTTTTTCCATTGTGAAATGCGCAGAGTACCACTGAGGTCTACTGGTTTCAACAGCTGTCGTAAGAAAACTAGTTGACAGGTCGCGCTCATGTTTGACATAGTGATTAAGGTCAGTCCTACCAACGTACAGAAACTTGAAATACTCAAAAATAACATAACGTGGGCAATTCAAATGAGAATTTCCGGATAATTGTTTTCACAGAGTATTACGATATTTAATGACGTTCAATACGTTAGTATTTTTCTGCTGGTTGATCACTGTTTGGGGTGGATCATAATGAAATAATGAGATTTGGTTTCAATACCTGAATAGAACAGTGTTGATGTGATATCTGTTCGTGCTTATCCAGGACTATGCATCAAGGGTACACATTATCCCGATTAATATTATGGTTGAAATCGCACCGATAATGACCGAGTTAATATTCTAGATCCGCAACAGAAATGGAAGCTTCAAATGTGGCCATATAGCCATTATGATCATTGAATTTCTGTGGGCATCATTATGCATTACAGTAACATAGGCACACGGCCATTGAAACGGAAACCTTTAGCGCCAAGAAACTTCAGTTGCATATATTTACATTTATATTTGCGTTGATTGATTTTAACAAGAGAACCTTGGCAAATTTTCTTTAGCCCATAGGAACTGGTCTACAATTAAAGTGGACAAAACATTTCACAAAAATCAAGATTTCGTTGCTTCATTAGTAAGTAGTATCTGCTATATCGATATGAATTAGATCTTCTTCACTTCTAATTTCATTGAACCTCTGGATTTTTTCCGGAAGAATTGTTTTTCAGGTGTAGAAATCATGAATCATAATGAACAAAATGAAAATTGGATCAACAAAGTATGTCAGTTTATTAGTGATTTCTTCCATTTTTTCCTGATATTCAGTCCCACATCATACCGGCAGGGAACAACCTAGATCTGGGCAGTTGACTAGTCAACAGTTGAAGTGCCTTCCTAAAAAGTTATGGAGAATGCTTATTTCATAACACTAAAACCACTCGCTACATTGATTTGTTCATTTCTACGATCAGGATACGTATCTTTATCAAACAAATTCTGTCTGAAAAAAAGTAATTTTTGTGCTCGTTCTTAATTATTTACTGGATCTGATTTTCACCATGTTCATTTCTAATATACACTACCGGTTTCGACAGTTACGACAATTTCAAGTATCTATAGATGCAGTAATGAGATATTAAGTGTAAAGTAGTGGAGAGAGATTCAACTCTACTTAACTATTGAGGCTGGTGAATGGTAAACAAAATCTACAAAGTTCTAGCGAGGAGATTCAAGAGCTACCTAAGCTAGTGATTTTCAAAGACGCAGATGAAAATTTGTCACTGAAAAAAGTACATGAGAACGAAGACAGGGGTGGGAGTATGACGGACTAAAATTATCATTATGGCAAGAATATTTACAATAACAAATATAAAGTGTAACGGTATAAAAAATTTGGCGAAACAAAATATGCTAGTGCAATTCATACGCACGAATGACGTAGATTTTGCATTTTTGCAAGAGGTGAACACAGACTTTATCAGCTGTCCATATGGCTACGAAATCATAACAAATAGGTCCTATGTTCAGAAAGTGGAAGAATTTTATCAGTCGAAATAAATAACATAAAATATATTAACCTATATGCCCCATCAGGATCACAGAATTATAAAGCTAGAAATGATTAATTTGAGAATGAAATAATTCCACACTTAGGTACAGTAAACTGCTCGACAATTATACTGGGTAATTTCAATTCCGTCATCCAACAAAAGGACTCTAAAAATATGACAAAACAATTTGGTGAGTCACTCATTCAGCTTGTTCAAAATGTTAAACTCACTGATGCCTGGGACCTAGTAAATCCCAACAAAATAGAATTTAATTTCGTAAAGAAAAATGCGGCAACCAGAATAGACAGTGCTATATATAACAACAGGAACAACAATTGATACATAAATGCCAAATTAAACCAATTCCTTTTTCCGATCACTATGCCGGCATAACGATTCAGACAATGACCACATCCATCAAGGGTGGGTCTATTGGAAGTTCAAAACTACAATCTTATCCGAAAATACAAAAATACATATAGAAAAGAAATAAAAGGCATGAAAAAAAGTTCAAGATACACGAGAGACTTCAAAAGATGGAGGTATTAGGTCGAGAGTGTCGAAAATTACAAGATTTTCATCAGAATGCATTGTTTGAACTGAGAAACCGTGTAAATAAGGGCGAAACTTTTGATGAAGTCAGAGAGGTGGAAATGATACTAATGGAATTGAAACAAAAGCAACTAGATGAACATTTAAGAAATAAAAACAAGGACACAATAAATTAAAAGTACACTTTGTATGATATTATGAAAAAACAAAACAATCGAATCTCTCTGATTTCATCACTAGCTACGGAAAGTAACGAGAAACTGACGACATTTAACGACATCATGAAACACATAAAATAGCAATTCGAAAACAAATTCCGGGAAGCTAGTACGAACAACCTGCACATAGATCGTATGACAGAAAATATAACAAAGACCTTAACAGATATCGACAACGATAACTTAATACAAGACATTACGCAGGACGATGTGCTCCTAACAATCCAAAACGCTAAAAGAAAAAACGCCTGGAATCGACGTACTAGCTTATGAGTTCTATCTTACATTTTTCGATTCGATAGGTCAAGAATTGACAAAAAGTCTGAATATTTTAATCAAGACAGAAACTTCAGTACCAAGCCAATTTACTGAAGGAGTAATTGTCCTTATTCCAAAAGAGAAAAATGCCACAGCTTTAACACAATTTAGTCCAATCACGTTACTAAATACAGATTACAAAATTCTAATGAAAATTCTTTCTGCGAGACTGAAACCCATGACCGAAACTTTGCCAGGAGATGAACAGACATGAGGCACAACGAAATCTATTTTCAATAACACGTTACTGATGAGAGATATAATGCTCTATGCAAAGAAAAATGCGAAAACAACCAAGGATTCGTGGGCTCTTCTGCTCATAGACCTCGTACAGGCTTTTGACAGAATAGATCATCAATATTTATGGCGTGTTTTGGGAAAAATGGGTTTCGGGACTGAAATAATACGTTTCATTAAAAGTATCTACTACACATCAAAGTCAAAAGTACTCATAAACGGTTTGCTAACAACGTAATTTAAATTAAAAAATCAGTAAGGCAGGAATGCCCTCTGGCCGTGTTAATGTTTAGTCTACCAATAGAACCTTTTGTAAGAGCGGTTAACGCAACGATTACAGGAATTAATATAGGTACGGGAACAAGAAAGATTACAGCCTTTGCAGATGATATATCGGTTTTAGCAAATAATGTTGAAGACGTGAAAAAGATTCTCATTATAATTGTATCTTTCGAAAGTGAGTCAAATTCAAAATTCAACTATGAAAAATCAACCTAATAACCCCTTTACAATAGAACCGAAGGTTATCAAAATCAAAAATGGATGTTAGGCATCCAGTCCAAGAGAAAATTGAAGGAAACTCAATATTTCATAACGTTAAAATTGCTCTTTTGCTAATAATATGAGGAATCTTGATATAATAAGAAATATATGGTATATGAACACATATATCCTGTCAAAAGTGTGGTATGTTTTACCTCTGCTGCACGCGGAAGCACAAAAATTGTCAAAGTGACAGGAGCCTTCATATGGCAGGTACACTTATACCAAATTACTAGGGAACAACTACATTTGGAAAATGAAAAATAGGGACTAAAGTTGATTAAGGTAGAAACAAAACCTCTATCACTTTTATTGAAAATCCAACAAGAATCATGGTCAATATGTGGTGGAAAACAATTTTATAAGTCACTACTAAACGAGCTTTTTGAGCATAGACATGAATTTTCATAATCAAGACATTTAAAAAAATTAAAACTGGGCGAGTCGAAAAAAATTAATTTCGTGCATTAATTACACGGGTATCAGGCTGAACGAAGTTGACAGCCCGTCCGGCGAACATAAAGGGATATATTTCGACGAAGAGAGAACGAAAATCCTAGTGTTCCACCCAATATCCAAGTAAGTAATCACACCTTCGTTTAGTCTGAACATAGAAGTATTTAGGCGATTTGCTTGTACTTAGGGTCACAAACCAATCCTTGTCTGCAGATAAATCATTTTTACGACATGGAGATAGTATATTTTTCGGAGACAGAACTCTTTCGGAGGACAGAACCATTATTTGAGGTTTACAGTTAGAAGTCATCGTATGGTGATATGATTGATTAAGGGAAGCGGTACCTTCATTGTTGTTTTAGGTTTGAAACTCTGCTGTTTGGAGACTATATCGTGAAGTGTTTTCCTTAATATATATAGGGGGTTTCACCCCGACGAATTGCCCATATATCTGTTTATGCAATCAAACTGATTTCATGAAAAAATATAAATTCACCACCCGGTAATTAATACCATTGCCAGGCAATGATTATAATCAAAACATATCCTGGAATAATTATATATTAGGATAACGTTAAATGTTATGAGAATATATCAATCTACCAGAATATATACATACTATAGCATCAGCAGACAATGATATCAATGTACCAACGAGTAGTGTCAGAGGCTTTCTCCCCGGAAAATTCCAGTGTACGGACCTTAGTCAAGTACCACTGAATGTTACTCATTAATAGTTTCCTTTGTGTGAAGTGGTGAACGATCGAATAGAATACTGCTCTGAATATAAATATGACAAAATTGTCAGTTAATTATATGACATTTATATAAACAAATAAATAAAATATAAAATGAGATTCTGAGCAGTATAAACTAAAGAGAAAACCTATGACTCTACCTCATTATTTTTTCGGAAAGAAACCTACGAAGAATATTACAAGATTTGATGACTGTTATCTTTTGTAACTGTTCAAATAAATTTTTCTTCAGACCCAAAATCTTAATAGTTTTGTGAATATTCCTAGGAATAACACCTGTTGTGGAGATAATAATCGGTAGAATAAAAATTTTTGTCATTTTCCACATTTTTTAATCTCATCGCCAAGCATCATATATTTAGAAATTTTTTCATTGTATTTATTTTGTATATTATGTGTGTCGGGTATAGCAATATCAATTATATATGTTATTTGATTTTGTTTATCAGTAAGAATAATATCTGATCTATTGTGTTTTACAGCTCTGTTGCAAAGAATTGTTTTATCAAAATTAAGTTTATAATTATCATTTTCACAAATAATCTCAGGTTCATATTTGTAAAATTTTTTCTTTTGGGAATTAGATCATGTTTAATTCCTAGATTAAAATGAATAATATTAGCATTATGTCTTTTAAATAATCTGTTGAAGCAAGGACTGAGCAAGATGATAATATATGAAAACTGTACTATATATATATATATATATATATATATATATATATATATATATATATATATATATATATATATATATATATATATATATATATATATATATATATATATATATATATATATATATATATATATATATATATATATATATATATATATATATATACGTTTCTATTTGTTTTATTGTAGAAAACTAAATCCAGAACAATTTTTCACTATAGCATTGCTAACTGAAATCAGCTGAAAGAAAGCTATGAATTTTTCAATCGGAATTTTGCGATTTTTGGTTGTCTTTTAGAAAACATTTTGAAAATACTGAAGATCATTCAATATCGATTATTCCTAGCTCGTTGTAAGTGAAGAGGCTCATTTAGAATAATTCAATGCATTTAGAGGCTTCACGGTATACAGAGTACTTCCAAAGCATGTGACAAATCGTAGTACATTCAAAGGTACAAAAGGCCGTTTTTCAAAACAAATAACCTATTTTTACACACGCCATTTATTTTACTTGTAATATTAATAGTCATTGATTTGTTATATGTTCCTTTACCTTAAATACATCGTTTGCGAGTTATTCGCGATTTTATCCAAAACAACGAATTTTCTCGCGAGAACCCTGAAATTCACAGATTATATGACCAGAAATCTTTCAAATAATGCGTTTCGATCTCTCAATACGAGACCCATCTTGAAATCTTTATCAAAGTAATTCTGGTCGGAAATACGTGCGACATCAACTATTATTGAACTGAATTGAATCTGACTTCTCGTTTTTCTTTTTTTCTAGTAGGTTATTCTCGATTACTTCAGGTAGTTTTCAGAAAAGTCATCTACAAATTACCAGAAATACCTCGTTAAATATAATAAGACCATATCCCTTCTCGATTCATTTTTAATGTCATATGGTTTTATATTTTATTTAATATATTCTTCCTATTTTATGGGAAAATAGGGGTCTAATAAATACTTCTTAATCAATTCAACCCAAGCTTTTCATTTCAAATTATTGCGCCGTCGATTATCCTAGAAGTAACTTTCTAGCTTGAGTTGATAGTCAAACTAGTGACGCTCTTTGTATTTACAAGTTTGTTAATTGTAATTTTTCTTCTGTCAAACTCACGGCTAATCACCGCTGAGTGTAGAAAAGGTAATTAATCTTGCCCCTCCCCCCCCTAGAAAAGACA
Source organism: Cryptolaemus montrouzieri (assembly GCA_013387265.2). Taxonomy (NCBI): domain Eukaryota; kingdom Metazoa; phylum Arthropoda; class Insecta; order Coleoptera; family Coccinellidae; genus Cryptolaemus; species Cryptolaemus montrouzieri. The sequence goes on along the minus strand of JABFTP020000185.1, from coordinate 34,808,718 downwards.
TAAAGAATAAATAGATGCGGGGTAACGTTTGATGGGATTAACATCTGGACTTCGTGTATGCCACTTCATAAAAGTGATTTTGTAATCATAAAGTTAGTTTCTAACGATATAATCTTGGTGGGGTCTGACATTATCATGAATTAACAAAATGTTCTCAATGTTTGAATTCAGGGTTCCATTATTTACGATGACCAGAACAGGCGTTCAAAGATATTCTTTCACACACCATTATTGAGCCTCCACCAAAACAATACGTAGGTGATAACGGTTGCAATGTGCAAATCTCTAATTGCAACGTATGTACACTAGAGAACATGGAAGAAAACGACCAAATATTGACTCATCTGTGAAGGAAACTTTCTCTCAGTCAGCTTCTGTTCCTAACTCAATTGGGCTTTTCAGTGTGCTGCCACTATTCTGAACAAACTGCATTTTGAAGGTATCCAGCACCAGCGAACTAGAAAATTCTTGAATAACCATCATTAATTGTCGTTGTTGCTCGAGATCGTCCTTGCTCAGGTCCACTTTCATGACTACCAGTCTCCAAGTACCTGTGGATCGTTCTGGAAACAGGTGAATGGAACACCCCAAGCCTTTACCATATTCTTGTATAAGTCCAAACTAGGTCATCTAAGACCACTGCTTCAGCATATTCTACCTGGGTCAAATTTCGTGAAACAGTGCCATTTCTCTTCGGTCATGCTTGCAAAGCATCCTAGCTGGTGACATAACATAGGTTTATCGTACGACATATAAGCAACTTTTCGAGCCGTAAACGATAAAATAACGCAAAGCTGTTTGAAATACTTATTAATTTTTGGATTTCCAAGGTTTCACGGTTATAGTTTCGTCAATCGCAGTCCTGGTTTAAGAGTTTCATTTTATAATATGATTTTTTCATGGACTGACTTCGATTGAACTAAGGAAATATTCCGTTAGATGCTTTGAAATTCACAAGTCCTGGTTGATCACGTCTCCTTGTTGCGATATTGATATTATTAGAAGTGAAGTAACGGAGAAGAATCTGCATTCTCGCTAGAGTTACTATGTTCACAATTTATAATATCACGTTATAGGATGTTAGGCCAACTTGATAAATGACTACTTTATAAATTGGTATTGTTTCCAAATGTGATTCTGAATATCTGAGAATTATGACATTGATGTCAAATTATAGATAGATTTTTGGCATTAAGAAACAGCAGCAGAAAATATCATGCCAACCAATCTCATTCAATTATACGCCCTTACCACCCAAGGTTGCCTCTCGATCGCCATTCTTGTATTTTCTAGTAAGTAAAAGTAGTAAGATTTCACTGTTCAAGGCCAGTCCCTCTTGATAAGACCGTGGCTAACGAGGAATAAGAGAATTGTACTCTCAAACGTCTTTCCTATCATTCCTAATGAAGTCATTGAAGAAAGTTTAGACAAATTGAATATCAGAAGAACTTCAACGATTACATTTATGAGAGCGGGACTTAGTGACGAAGAGATATATATGGGCCACATTAAAAGTTTTAGACGCCAAGTCTACATTCATCCTGAAGATGTGGCAAAACTTCCTGAAACCTTGAAAGTAGAAATTGATGGTTTTGCCTTTTGATTTATGTCTCATCTGACAATGGAACCTGTTTCTAATGTAAGGAGGCAGGACACATTGCCAAGAATTGCCCTCTATCTCCACCAATCCTCCCAGAGGGGACTTGAAAACGGGGACACACAGAATCAAGAAACAATTACAGAGAATTCAGCAATCGAAAGCAATCCACTGAACACGTCTACGTGTTCAATGAGCACAGAACCATTGAGCCAAAATGATTCATCTCAACCTGCATCGATTACCAAAGTAGTCTTCAAGCGACCACTGTCGCCTTCTACTTCAACAGATAAATCTGATGTTATACCTGAAGATCCAATTATAAACGAGAACAACAAGATAACAAAAATACTAGTACAAAACCAAAGGCCAAACGGAAGAAAACCCAAGAAATATCCCCAGAAGAAGAAGCTCAAAAACACAGAATACAATCGATTTTATTAAAGACCAGATAACCGACCCCACAAAAAATATCCTCTTAACGTCACACAACTCAAATGTTTTTTGGAAAACGCGAAAGGCAAACCTAATGTCAAAGATATAGCCCTGCAATTCACAAACGACATTCATGAATTAGACATTATGCTTACAGACCTTTATCCATACATCAAAGACAGATGTATGAAAACCACATTCACGAAAATAAGGAACAAATTACGAGACACGCAGAACAAGGAAGAGCGATGGTCGACAACTGATGTTTCAGCGACGGATGATGAATAATTTCCCTGCTATTGTTATTATTGAAATTTTATTTTTGTTCTGTCTTCAAGGACAACCTGAAAAAACAACAGCAGTGCCTAAAGACGATACAGTTTCTCAATCCATAGGATTATACACACTTATTCAAAACAGTCTACAAGAAATTGCTTAAGTATTTATTATCCTATTACTGTATGAATAAACCATTGTGTTACTGTTGAATGAGCAGTCGCTAATGACCTCGATGTAGATGCGACTTTAAATAAAGGCAAAAAAAAAAAAAAGTAGTAAGAATCTAGTTTGGGACTTAACGTTCATAGCTTTGAATTCCTCTCCGAATGGACAAATTTGAGTCGATACAGCATTCGATTCGATTGGAAATCGCAATAAATCATTCGTAAAAGATACTACATACACTGAACTCACGAGTGTGAATTTTATGATGTGAAAATGTGACCTCAATATTACGGCTACGGCAGTCTTAAAATGCAAAAAAATTGAACATATTTCTGTGTAATTCTGGATTTTTGAAAAAAGACAAAAAAGTCGAAAGAAGGCGGCGTCAAGAAAGCAGACATTTATTTCTGTAAGTAGTATAGCGGTTTGTTTACGGCGGAGAAGGTAGATGTCAAGATCGATACATTGTATCTAATGTTTGTAAGTAGCTACTATCATGCCGGTTATGCTGTTGATAATTATGTCATGAAAGTAATGAATCTGCCAAATGGAAGAAGATATGTATTTTTGAATTCAAATAAATAATATTAAACTAATGAATGACGCTGGTAATAAAAAGCTGGGATAAGATGTTATAATTCCAAAAAAATTTAAAATAGAAAAGGGTTTGAGAGTCCGTCAAATTGAACCTTACGAAATGTTATTTAAATGTATAGGAAATTTCTGATTCAACCATATAAAATTTGAATCTCTTTCGACAATGGTAAATGGGCCTCCAGTTTAGACAACCGCAATTCTAACAGTTTTTCACGTACTTTCAAAGAAGTGAAAAATGAACTTATGATACCATAATTCTGAGGAAATATCGGAATTATCAATATTTCGAAAAATTAAGGAATATATGCTCGCAAATTACGCTTATCAGCTATATGCTTATCGTTAGTTTTTTCAAGTAATTTGGGAAGAATGAGGATAAGGGATCCTGTATAAAACTATTATTAGAGTTTTGGAATGGAAGAACCTCACAATGACTTAACAAATAATTGCATTCGTGCTGAATGTGAGCTATGATAAGCACTCTTCTAATATTATTTCTTGAATAATTATTGAAATTGAAAACAAAAACAGTCTGATAAGGGACAAATTCTAGATTCAAAGAAAGAACAAATTGCTTGTCATGAAAGTAATTTATATGAGCGACCGAAATGACAAGGCCATATCCCCATACTGATAACAAAACAGAGTGAAATCCATATTGTTTCTTGAAAGTATCATCCTTCAAACGTCTTCGTAAGAATTTCAAGACATTTCGATAATTTGTATGCAAGTTATAGTGTTTTTGTTGATTTTAAAATATCAATTAATATGAAAGTTGTGTGCTGATTTTTCACCTTGCTGATAGCAAAAATGTCACAGTGAAAGCTTGACTTTATGAGATCAGAACTTGCTTCATCGAAAGCAACCTGGAATGTTGGTGTGCTCAGATTTAATAGGACCGCTGAAACATCGAGGAAGCTAGTAGCTCTTAAAGTCATTTCTTCAAAATAACCGTGAATTTTAGTAACTGAGATAGCTGCCATCATGAAGATATCGAAAACATGTGTTGGATTTGCAAGAATCTTTGTTCACGAAAAAACTGTTCTCGAATGTGCTGCATTTGATCACACAGGAACAAAAACAGCAACGTGCTGATGATTTGGAGTTCTAATAGAATTGAATAAATAATGCATGAAACATGAATCCCCGACATGACATAGAATCGAGTTGCAAGTTTTTTGAAGAGGAATATATGGGTAAAAGGCACAGCGCTCCCAATCGGATCTGTGGAGGGTCCGGATGGGCGATACACGGGCTCTGGAAAGCAGACGTTAGAGATTCTTGCGAGAACACACTTCCCGCATTGTCGCTTTCTTGATATCAGTGAAATCTTTGACACCGTCGCCCCGTAGGGCCTTGTAAAGAGGCCAAAAAAGGACGATTGGAAGAACAAAAGAACGATCATCAAGCCCAGAGCAATCAGGTGGGCCATTCACTCATTCAAGCCATTCAAAGCTCCTGGAGAGGATGGCATCTTATCTGCCTTATTGCCAGCTGGCTAAGAGTCAGGGTTGTTTACATCCCTAAGGTGGGTAAATCGAACTCACAACCGAAGTCGTTTAGACCAATTAGTCTTACGTCTTTTGTTTTAAAAACCCTGGAGAAGGTGTTAGATGGATACATCAGGACCGAGGTGTTATCGCTGAGGTCTCTAAGTGAACATCAATACGCCTATCAAAAAGTAAATTAACCAATCTGGCACTTAACAAACTTAGTCAGGAAGAGCACACAGTCTCTGGACCGCAAGGAGACTGCAGCTGCAGCCTTCATGAATATTGAAGGTGCGTTTAATGCGGCCCCCTTTGACACACTGTGTGGGGCTGTGAGAGCCAGAGGAGTACTAAATATTATTGCGGAATAGATTAGTAACATGCTAAATGCCAGAGTGATCAACACTTCACTGAAAGGGGAAGTAGTCACTTTTGTGGCTGGCACGAGCTGCCCACAGGGAGGAGTACTATCCCCTCTGCTGTGGTCTCTGCTAGTTCATGACCTTCTGGCAAAAATTGGCGCACTAGATAATTATGCACAAGCATACGCTGATGATATAGTCATTCTGGCTGTCGGAGATGATAGCGATGTTTCCGACAGACTACATGAGGCTATGTCTGCAATTCAGGGGTGTGTGAAGGAGATAAACTTAGCATAAACCCCTACAAAACCCTTATGGTACCGTTCACCAGAAACAGGAATGGATCAGCTCCAAGAACCGTCTACTTAAGGGTCACTTTTGGTACACGAATGGCTCAAAGACTGCGAAAGGTGTTGGAACTGGTGTCTACGGTCGAGATGCTGCCAAGGAACACTCGATTTGTCTTGGTGAGCATGCGACTGTCTTTCAAGTAGAAATATTCGCCATTGACCACTGTGCTAACCTCTTTTTTTCGGGGTGATTAACAAATAGGTCAATTAAAATCCTCACTGATAGCCAAGCTGCACTGAAAGCATTGGCTTCCGATACCTGTACTTCACTTATGGTGCAGAAATGTCACTCTACCCTTGGGAAACTAGGAGAGCGGAGCAGGCTTTGTCTAATATGGGTTCGGAACTAACCTAATTGAGTTCATAGGACCGGAGCCTAAGCTCGGAAATCCCCTGGAAACTGCAAGGATGGAATACAACCGATGGCTGGACTTGAGGATACGTGGTCATTGGATGAGCATCCCAGGACTCAGACACGCTCCACTTACCATCAGTGGACCTTCCACTACAAAGTCCAAGGCCTGGCTCTAAATCTCTAGGTAGGAACTGAGAGTTTTAACTGCCATATTAACGGAGCACTGCCACCTCAGGAAACACTTAAATAAATTAGGATTGGTTAAGGATCCTTCATGTAGGCTATGTGAAGAAGATACAGAATCAATGGAACATGTTCTGTGCGAGTGCCCAGCAGGGGACAGGGTCAGGTATCCTTTGTGAGAAGGATGGAGTCCGTGGATGAAATTTAGGACAGAGTATGCCACGATAGACCACTGGGTCGCAATGGCCGGGCTGCTAGGTAGCCCTCGCTCAAAGATAATATCTACCTATCTGTGGGTAAAAGCCAAAAATCGATGCAAGTGCAGAAGAGAGAATGCACAAGGTCAAAAGTCAACTTCCATAAAAGCAACATTTTGAGCTGCCTACTCATCTACTGATTTTAGATTTTGCTCCTAGTCACTATCGTCTGCTGCAAAAGTGACTAAAATGTGCGAAATCTGTCTCTTTCATGGAGACTGAGTGAGTGATTGCTGGTCTACTGAGTCTTCAAAACGATTGTGTCGTACATTATATATTTTTGAACAGGTTCAAAGGAAAAACTCCTCTGTTTTTTTGTAAAGTAAGATTCTCTTATCGAAAACTCAGAACATAATTCTATTAATTACTGTGTTACGGAATGGCTTGGTTATTGCCACGATGGGTTCTACTTATAAAGAAGAACGCTTTGTAATATATACATATATTGAATTCACTACACTAATATGATAATTTGTACATGTAACTAAGTATGCTGTAGTATGATTGATAGTGATAGTACGTTACCACAATATTGGTTGGTTGAAATGTTACTGTGCTGAATATTGAAGTGATAATACCAGTATTATCAGTCATTCTGTCCGAGACAGAGTATTATTACCTGTTCACATCTGGCCAGGGCGTAGTAACCCAGCTCCGATATGAACCTGGACGAAAACCCAAGTTTTGTGGTTTTTTTTTACAAGGAACAAATAGTTATAGAAAACAATAGATCATCACAGTAGATCTTTCCAATTGTTAAGACAATCGAAGCTCCTACTAAATATTGATTACAATGGTTAAAAGTGAACATGGACATTTTGAGACCAGGGTATATAATAAAATTAGGATAAATTTGAACTTTTTATTGTCCTTTATTGCCCTCCGAATAATTCAAAGAGCCATCATTTGAACATGGCTCTGGTCCCACCAGAAAGAGAGAAAGATGGATCTGCCCCATCTGCCTTTTCGTTACCTGACCAGCTTCAATGACTCAATATGGTGAGAGTGTTGTTCACTTTATATCTGCTGTTTAATTAATTTGGCAGGTCTGTGATACTCTTAAGGTACAGCAGTTGAAATTAAAGCTGTCACTTAATATTTTACTGCTCTGTCACGTGGATGATGTTCAGTAATTTACCCAGTCAGTAGCCTTTGACGGTTCTCTACTGGATATCCTGAAATTAATCAAATATTACTTACACCATATTTTTCTGTTGTTTTTTTATTCTTTTTTATTCACAGGTTACTGCAATTTTTCTACCAATCAAAGATATAATTAGAAAGGAGAAGAACGGAACTTAACCATAATAATTCTGATTTCACATTCTGTTGTGTAGTTGTTGGAACACTCTCACGGACTAGCCGTTGCTGATCTATTAGCGACAGCCGAGGTGATTGTGAGAGACTTAGTATGATTTAGATATTTAGCCATTTTACAGAGATCTGCTCTCTGATCGTGTTTTCATTGACATCGAAACCTGACATTCCGTGGTTGTCTGACTTTCTGAATGTTTTTCTATCATTCAAACCACACACATTCAACAAAATCGCAAAAGCATTCAACACGATGATATTCATCTCTAAAACTAAATAAATATTGTCATTTTCATTTATTGAAATGTGAAAGGAGAACTGACTCCTATATACTCAAGAACAACTGACTAACAAATAAGTGAAACAAATAGATGCGAAAAGAAATTTTGAAGAAATGTATGTATAAAAGTTAGACAAAAGAAATGAATACTCACTATCTAGCCCAACGTATTCTTGAAACTATATTATCGCAGTTCCACTCACGCATTCTCCTGAGTTCCAAAATTACTAGCAGTTGCTGATCTATTATCTTAGTATGATCTAGATATTTAGCCATTTTACAGAGATCTGCTCTCTGATCGTGTTTTCATTGACATCAAACCTGACATTCCGTGGTTTTCTGACTTCCTGAATTTTTTTCTTTCATTCGAACCACATACATTCAACAAAATCGCAGAAGCATTCAACACAATGATATTCATCTCTAAAACTAAATAAATATTGGAAATGTGAAAGGAGAACTGACTTTCTCAAGAACAACTGACAAATAAGGAAACAAATAGATGTGAAAAGAAATTTTACAAGTAGTATAAAAGTTAGACAAAAGAAATGAATACTCAAAAACTATCTAGCCCAACGTATTCTTGAAATTATTTATATTATCCTCAGAAGTTTAAAGTTACGACCCCATCGCTATTCATGGGAAAAAGTAAACTCAGTTTCACACCAAACAGACCGTGGAGGGCTCGGTATGTAATAATGAGGTCCCCTCGATTCCGACGGTCGACAGAGGTTGAGGTGCCCATCATTCTCAATCTCCTCATAACTGGCACGTATGAGCAGTACGGAATCCTGGTTGCCGATGTTGGATACTTTTGGAGAAGATCTGAGTCGCGTGTAAGTGGGGAACTCCATTCAAGATCACCAAAGTCAAGTATAAGACGGACAAAGGTATAGAGAAAACTACAGGTACTCGGATCACACCCTGAAAAAGACCAGTTCAACAAGTACAGAGACTTCCCCTTTTGTTGGCAGCCTGTAGAACATGATCGGACCAAAAGAGCCCGAGAGTACATATTGCCTTCGAAGACCCTACACTTAGAGAAGTTTGAACGCAAGAGCCTTCGTTTATATATACAGAATATTAACGAGGTTGTTCTGAATAACATGACCTCATGTACGACGGATGTTGTAGATCTTGGTGTCGTCGGTGAACATCAAACATTCAGAATCAAGAGGACGGGACAGATCGAAGGTGTATCAAAGAACCAGAGGGTTTTGAATCCAGGACATGGTAGACACCGTCGCTAACTAGTTTGGGAACAGACAAAGCATCACCAATCCTGACTACTCGACTACTCCAGAATGGCTTCATGAATAGCAAAATATGCTATAGTGTAAGTAAAAGTCGTTTGTATGGCCGAATTAGCAAGAAAATTTTTCGTACATTACGTCGATAGGGACTTGTTTGTGAAGCCTTGAACTCCAACATTCGACGCATTGAAGCAGGTTTGTAACTACGGAACAACCAGGCATATGTTATATCCATATAAGTTGTCTGGTATGATACGGTCCGTGAGTGCAAAGTCGATCACTTGCTCCAGAATGATTTTGTCAAATATCCCAGTCATCTCGGCATCTTTATCTTCTTTTTTGAAAATTGGTATCATCAGATCACAACGCCAAGGTGAAGGCAAATGATGGTATGACAAGGATCTAAAATAAATACAGGAAAGAGGTGGAGCCAGTGACGAAGCACAATTGCTCAAGGTTGCAACAGAAATGCTAACTCGGCGCCAATGATGTTTTAAGCTAATTAAGATGTTTCTCAACGTTATTGTAGGAAAGTTGGATATCAATCAAACCAGGAACAGATCTGTTAGTGAAGAGACTAGGAAGAATGTCTGGCTTGTCTAAAGGAAGCATAGCTCGTTTCAATACATCAAATAACTGACTATGGGCAAGGTCATCGTCGTGAAGTTTCCATTGACTTTATCTCTGCCATATTTGACAACGTAGGAGGACCCGTAGATTATGTTAAGATGTAACTCGAATCTGGATGTGGTAGTGATTGACCTAAAATATTTGTAAATAGAATTTTCAGACGTATGGAGCCTTAATCTGAGAGTGAGGACTAGCACAGAGGCTGAAGCCAGGTTTAGTTAAACGCTACTAACCAGTAAACGCTTCTTCTAATTTCTAAAGTACGTCCTAATAGACTAGGCACAGAAAAGAAGGTGAAAACAATAAAATAGATATTTTGAGGTTTACCCAGGAAGAGTCAGCACGGGTTATGAAAGTGAGAATATACGCAGAACACACAAGACAGAGTGTATTAATGACTGGAATAACATACAACAAGCATAGATGATTCAAGAACAACTGTGCTGTGCTTTGGTGTTACACATCGTGAAAGTTGATGTGACAACCCAAGAGTAAAGAGGCAAGAGTTCGATGATTATGGAGGCAGTTTCCTAATCAGTGCCGAGAAAAAGATGTAGAAATGATGTGAGCAGAATATTTTTACGCAATGAAAAATGCTTCAATTGACACTTGATACCTATATCTCCTAGAATTACCGAAAGTGTTCAGATACACAAATTTCGATTCAATAAAATGAGTTGCTCACGATTCGAACACAAGAATACGTCAAACTATCGAAGTTCGAAAAACCAGTGCATGTTTCGTTAGCTATTGGAAATGAGAATGAATTTCTTCTATTTTTTTAACGCGCTTCCCAGGAATAGCCGAACCTGTTACAACGCATAATGGACGCCTGGGAAGAATTGGGGTTAGTTTACTCGCTTCTAGAAGTGGGCCAAATTGAAGGATGTTGGGAAGATATTGGACGGAAGCGAGTTCCACAACTCACCGGCCCTGTAAACGGAGGAATTCTTATAGAGAGAGGTTCTAGAGGTCGTTAAATGTACCGCCATATAATGAGAACTCCTTGCCAGCCTAATGTTGCGGCAAAACATGAGTTTTCCAGAAACAAGATCATTCAGCTCCTTAGAACATCTTCCGTGGAAATATCTGTACAATAGAGAAAGGTCAGCAACTTGTCTTCTGAGAGCCAGTGGTGGGGTGGTCGATGAAGCGCACAGCCCGTATTTACACACTATCCAATATCCGCAACGAATGTTTGGGCACAGATCCCTATACACGGGAACAATATTCCAAAGCAGGCCATATCTGAGCAGCAACAGCTGCGATGAGGTGAAGTATCGATCAGATCAGAAAAGAAAACTAAGTTGAGCTGATGCCGACTTTGCTATTGCTTATGCATGTACATGCCAGCAAAACCCAGAGTTGACCGTTTTTCCGAGAACGTGCATCGAATCTTTGGATGGAATTTGTTGGCCTTGCATCATTAGAGGAGGTTCTCCATTGGGGACCTTTCTAGAAAACGTAAATGCTTGCGTCTTGCTCGCGTTGAAGCTCACCAGGTTCAACTGACCCCAATCAGATCAATCAGGCTTTCATAAGAAATCTTAAACAGTCGGTTAGGAATAGGTGCCAGTTCGAGAGCTCACTTTCCCAGGACGATTGGCGGTATTTCGTCCAGACCAACTGCCTTCTTACAGTTCAGCTGCTCGAGAGCCCGTCTTGCAGTGGGGACTTGATTTCTGCCATGGAAGAATTTGTTGGTGGAATGTTCGGTGGTATTGCGTTAGATGAATCTAGCACAGAATTCTTTGAGAACAAGAAAGCAAATAGATCAGCTTTTTTTCGGAGATGATGTCATACTTCCGTCTTCTCTAACGAGAGGCGGAAACACAGATTTGCAGAAATTGAAACTGACAGTCTTCGCCATAGACCAGAATTTTCTAGTCCCGCTTGCCTGTTCATGGAGTTTATTAGTTACCCCTTCGTTGAAATTGGTCTTTGCTCTTGCAGTTGTCATGCTGCATATGTTCCGTATTCGTACGAAGGTTGTTTTTATTTCCTATGTTGGATTCATCTTCCATGACTTATAAGCTCTGCTGCAGAGGCTCTTTCGCAGTCTTTGTTGAACCATGGCTTTTGTGCTGTTGTTCTTTTCAGGAAATGAGGGATGTTGAAATCCATTCCTGCATGAATGATTTCTGTAACAGATTCAGTGCACACATTGATGTCAGGATCTGAAAAGCAAACTTCACTAATGAGAAGCACGAAAATAATTCACGCAGCTCATCTCAATTAGCACGGTTATAGTGCCAAATGCGTCTGGGAGGTTTAGGATCTTGGTTTAGCAGCAGCACAATGGTTCCAGTAGTCGATATAAGGTTGTGGTCTGAGTTGCCTAGCGGTGCTGGGACCTCCACTCTAAAATCATCTGGATCTGAAATAAAAAAAACCAAGGGAAGTCAGTTGGATGATGAGGTATTCTTTCAGGTTCGTTGACTAGGTTCGTAAGGTTATGGCTGATTGCGAAAATTTCAGCAAGTCTTTCCTCTTCATCTATTCTATTGGAGTGGCGAAGCCAGTTGGTATTGTGAACGTTGAAGTCACCCAGTACAATGACCTCAACTGCCGGATGATGTGTCTGAATCCAATCCACCTTATCACCTAGATATTGAAACAGTTTAGGGCAGTAGATATCTTTTAGCGAGCAATATGAATAGCATAAGAATAGTGTTTTATCCTGCAAACAGATTTTAATCCACACAAGGTCGAAAGCGTCGTCCTCCATCTTGTCCTCTCTCTGGCATGCAACATCCGATCTGGCGAAAACACAGAGGCCTCCTCTAAACCTAAATCTTGTATGTAAGTCATACCCATTAAAACGTTAATATGTTGTGTCGGTTGTTTGACTTATTCGGGTTTCGGTTAGGGCCATCACATAGGGTTGTGCGTTTTGCAGATGCAGGTTAACTGCATCGACATTCACGTTGTTGTGCCCCAGTCCTCTGATATTGCAGAACTCTATCAAGAGTTTGCTTTCTTTTCTAGAACGTGAATGAATTAGTGAATTCGCCGTGGGAGTGCTCGACTTACCCGCATCATGAACCCCTCGAGGCAGTCCCTCCCGGAGATCCGAATGGGAGACTATTTGAACTGACGATTTCATCCTAGAACAGCTCATCATGCGTCGTTGCCAATCCTTCACAATAGAAAAGTTTAATCAATTTCGTTAGTCATATACCAAGAACCGAAACAATTGATCTGTTTGAAAATCAAAATATTTGTTGTACAGCTTGGACAGGTTTCGACGTTTCAGTACTGCAGCTTTTTGAAATATTTTGCATAGAGGATATGACCCCCTCATTATAGTTAGACGGAGTAGGTGCATTTAGAGGGTGGGAATTCTTTTACTTATTGCATTGGTAGTCCTAGGTTGGACCTCGAAGAAAAGGCCTATCCAGACGTCTGGAAGTAGCAACGGCCCATTAACCAGCCCGAGGCTCCCTAGGACGAAAGAAGAATATTCTCTTTTGTTTCAACCCTTTGTTTTGTAAATAAGTTTTTATTTCTTTTTGTGTATGACAATAAAAAGCACCTAGTAAATATAGAGTAGATTAATATAGTGCCAATTGAAATTTGAATGTTTGAATTTTTGAAAGGGGATGAATGGTACGTGCTCCCAATATTTCAGGGTACTTGTGACTTTACCGAGCATTCTTTTATTATAAAAATCATATGTTAAGAATTTATTTACCGTTATAAAATTATTTATTTTTATTGAATAAGCGATTTCTGCATTATCAGCATTATAACTATTTCGAATATAGAATTGAATTATATAGAACTTTTCAAAAATTTTTTTCAACTTGATTTGATTACAATGGTGTATAAGGAAATCCAACTGACGACGAGTTGAAGGAGGAGATAGAGAAGTTAACGAAGGAGTTGGAGGAAAACTACATTGGGGAAGGCATTAAAATATTGATACCCCACTCCATCTTACCTACATAGAGAGGAATGGCATCTATTCCGAGAAAAAATATATATTAGGTACTAATGTATCACAACATTTCTTGTTAAAATGAAAAAATTTGAAACCTATTAAAACAAAGTACTCTTAAAATTTTGAACATCGATAAAAACTTAGTACACTTACTCACTATATATGCTTCGTATGATAATCATATTAAAATCTGATCTTGTATGTCACGGAAATGCTCATAAATTCAGTGGTTTATCGAAAATAGTAATTTCTTTCAGCTGTCGTTTATTGAAGTTAACTTTTTCATATTCTCCACTATCCGTGAAATAATATCAATGTTCGAATTTCAAAATTGTTCGAACATTTTTACACTGCAATTTGAGAATCCATTAGGTTTTTCTAGTAAAATAATGCGAGTGCAAATGTCGAAGTGGTTGGAACCAGAATGGAAGGTTGAGAACACAAATTTGCTTTTAATGACATACCAAAGACATTGGCATACATCCAGTAGTTTTGAATGCACTTTTCCTAATGCAGTTTTCTCGCCAGCCGTTGCAGCCACTTCAACTTAATGAGAGCAGAAAACTTGATATTTACAAGACGTACATGAAGTATGCTTACCTTCTTTCACACTTCGATTTTGAAACGAAAAATGTGGAACTGGTAGGCTGTGCTGTAAATTAATTCAGTTCCCCAATAGAAGTATACATTTCGAATGAAATATTTCCTTAATCATAACGCATTTCCAGATTTGCTTATAATTTTTGTGAGAGCGTAATCATATTTAAGACATATATTCAGGGAACAATATTCAATCTTCGTAAAATGCTGAATGTTCCTCACTGAAGGAAGTAAATTCTGGTCTACTCATCGTTATCAGCCTCAGCTAGGCTGACAATAGTAGTGAAGCAATCTAGTAGGATGTGATGAATAGAAGCATTAGACTGCAGTTCCGTTCTCCTTTGAACTTGACAGTGTAGCATGCCCATTTGTATCATTCAGCCATACTTCAACCTACCTATATCAATTCGATGGACGGTTCTGAGGATATGTATATGCATACACGGGGTGTTTCCTGAAAAACGTGAATGACAATTATTTAAATCGGAAAATGTGAACACGTTTTTAAAAAGCTACAAAATAGGCATACCACATTGTTTCTACGAAGTTAGCGCCATGGAAAAAATAATTCCAAATTGAAACATTTGTATTTTTATATCGTTCTTTATAAAATTTACATACTTTTACTTCTCTTGTACAAAGAGTATGCTTTTTCAAAGCGATGTACAAATAAATCTCCTGTTCTACATATACCAAGATATTATTCAAATAATATGAGTTTTAATGTAATCCAGTCCTTTCGGAGGGTATTGTGGAGCAGAAATATTGTTATTTGAGGATAAATTATAACTTATTATAATTATAAATTATAACTCCAACATTCATACGTTAGGTTAAATAATATTTAGTAACACATGGATCAATAAGTCCTGAGACTAACAAAGAAAACAAAATTTTTTTGCAAAACTTTTTTTATTTATCAACGTAATCACCTTTTAGGGTGATAGAATGGTTCCACCGCTTTTCCAATTTTTTAGTACCATGTTTATAAAAAAATGTATCTTTCGCTTCAAAATAAGCTTCAGTTTCAGCGATGACCTCCTCATTTGAGCCAAATCTTTTTCCCTGGAGCATTTTTTTAGGATCAGCAAAGAGCCAGTAGTCACTAGGGGCTAAATCTGGCGAGTATGGGGGGTGGAGAAGCAGATCAAAGCCCAATTCGTTCAATTTTGCCATTGTTTTCATCGACTTGTCTTGGTGAAAAAGGTTTTTTTTTCTCTGCATGTTCGGCCTTTTTTTTTGCGATTTCCTCCTTCCAACGCACTAGTAAGTCGATATAATAATCACTGTTGATCGATTTACCTTTTTTGAGGTAGTCAATGAAAATCACGCTATGCGTATCCCAAAAAACTGACGTCATGACTTTGCCAGCTGACTGCTGCGTTTTTGGACGTTTCGGACGGCTTTCGCCAGCTGTGCGCCACTCAGATGACTGCCGCTTCGACTCTGGAGTGTAGTGACGTATCCATGTTTCGTCCATGGTCACGTAACGACGCAAGAAATATTTTTTATTGCGGGTAAATAGTGATAAACAGCTTTCTGTATCATCGACTCGTTGCTGTTTTTTGTTCCATCGAAAGCAATCGCGGCACCCACTTAGAAAACACCTTTCTCATGCTCAATTTTTCATGAAGGATTGTAAATACACTTCCATATGATATCTGTGTCATCTCCGCAATCTCACGGAGCTTCACTTTACGATCTTTCATTATAATTTTTGTCACTTCACTCACATTTTCCAGTGTAACGGCTTCCACAGGTCTACCCGAGCGTTCCGCGTCATTTGTGTCGGTACGACCACGTTTAAACTCGGCAAACCACCGACAAATCATTGCTTTTGATGGACAAGAGTCCGGGTAACATTTTTCAATCCATTGTTTTGCTTGCACGGTGTTTTTACCCATTAAAAAACAATGTTTTATCAGAACACGAAACTCGGTTTTTTCCATTTTTTAAACAAACTACAAAACGGCATTACTCTAACCTCGATAACTCAGCTGTTTCTGGTCCGATCGACTTAAAATTTTGACACGTTTCAAGCAAAGGTTAGTACTCTAGAAAGACAAGTTACTGGTTTACTACGAGCGCCATCTCTGGGTTAGTCTCGGGACTTATTGATCCATGTCTTATTTTTGCTTAACAATTGTAGTAATGCACAAATGTGGAATAGATAAAAAATTATGTCCGAGTTTCTAAATAAAATTTACTTAATGTAAAGATTTCTGTTATTTGAGATCCAATTTTTTGTATATTTCACAAATGAAGAAGCGTTATTGCTATGAAATAGATAGATTATATATTATTCAACATTAGAAATCCTTATCTACCGCCTCAAAGTTGGCCTAAATAATATTCTCGCTATTTTAACATAATATTGCTCCATGTTCTAAATAGAAAGGTTTTTACCAATACGCAAATCATATTCGTTTTCCTTGTTCTCTCTGTCAGAAAAACTGCATCGAATTTTTTTAGGCAAAGTCTTATGATTATCTGGGCTTAAATCATTTTTCTGTATTAAATCCAAAGATTCTTTTCTTATTTTTCCAATAATTCGTGAACGACTCGATCGATAAAAACCATATTTGGTATGTGTAATCGGATGCGTTATTCACGTTTTCAAATGATCCACTCAATGACCTTGACGTTTAATAAATGTCCCTGAAAACTCGAACGTGTTTTCAATCAACCACAATTTGCGTTTGAGCAAATCTGTTTTGGACATTGAGTAGCTAGGCTATTTATCAAACTTTTTTGTCTCTTGAGAAATTTTAATATGATAAGCGGTTCAATCACAAAAACAGTTTTTCAATTCCATGATTTCATTTCTTTAACCAGCTAGCAAGTCAAAAATATCAGATTAGACCATGTTGGCTTTGGATTTGTTACTGTAGTCTAGCAGATTGTCATTTTATTATGCTTGACAAACTCTTGTTGACAAAATGATGTTTTCTAGGTTGCTGAATCGGATCAAGCAAATGGGAATGTTCAGTAGTACAAAAATCGAAAAACTCGAAGAAAAAGTTCAATAAGTTTTTCACAATGACTATTTAAAAATATGAAAACAGGTTGGCCAGCTGGAAACTAAATAAGAAAAAACAAGTCACTTCAGAATAACAATTAATTAGTTTACACCCAAAATTTCATTCAATTATAGTAAATTTTCAAAAATTCCACCATTTTGCTGAATTCAAGAGTATATCCTCTTTGAGAAATTAAATTGGTCCTTTGGCATAACTTCAGGGTCATTTTTGAAGGAGTTGGCCGCATTTAAAATTCTCAAATGTAACTAACTCTTCTCGGGTATCAATTGGAAAAGAGTAAACTCTTGATTTTAAAGCACCCCAAAGAAAGAAGTCGCACGGTGTCAAGTCGGGAGATCCTGCTGGCCAACTTGCAGAACAGCAGCTCCCCCTCCGATCCACCGGTTCGCATACTGTGCATGTAAGAACTCGCGAACCGCTAAAGTGAAGTGAGGAGATGCACCGTCGTGCATAAACCAGATTTCTGTTCGAAGTAATACTGGAATATCGTTCAACAAATCCGGCAAAGTTTTTTGCAAAAAATTCAAATATGCCTCTTTGTTTAATCGATTTGGAATCACTACCGGACCAATAATGAAATTGCCAATTACTGAGATCCATTCGTTAATTTTGAATTGATTCTGATGATGTGTACTTGTAAAGGCATGTGGATTTTCGAAAATGTAAGTGTGTTCATGGTGACGGTTACTGATGCCAGACCTAGTGAAAGTGCATTCATCAGTGAATAGAATTTTCCTACTGAAGTGGAGATCCTGAGTTCTCATTCTCTCTGATTTATCGGCAGAAAGTTAGACGATTTTCAGGACCGTTTGGAAGTAATTCCTGAACTTTCTGAATGTGAAAAGAATGAAATAATTGTTCCTTCAAGACAGCATGAATCATTGTCTTAGAAACGACCAACTGCAAACCTAAACGCTGCATGCTTAATTGTGGCTTTTCCTCAACCATGTCCAAAATTTGTTCTTCGCGTTCTACCGTCCTTACTGTTCGTTGTCTTCCTCGATCCAAATTTCTGGGCCTGAAGCAACCATTCTCGTGGAGGCGCCTCTCCAGTTTTGCATCGGCGCTTTCACGTCCATTACCTTGACAAAATCAGTACACCATAACCATATCTACCATTTCAAAGTTACTTTACATCTCCTTGCCTAATAGTGATAAAAAAATCACCAAAATATCTAGTTAAGAACTTAAGGAATACTTTTGTATCAACAATTTGTTGTCAAGACTCAAAAAATGACAATCTGCCAGACCACAGAAAAGAATCCAAAGCCAACATGGTCAAATATTATATTTCGACTTACTAGGTGGTTGAAGACTATTTTTGTGATTGAACCGCTCTTCATATCAAAATTCCTCAATTGACAAAAAAGTTAGATAATTAGCCTAGCTACTGTATGTCTAAGACAGTTTTGCTCAAACGCAGAGAGTTGAAAAATTATGGTTGATTAAAAACACGTTCGATTTCTTAGGTTAGGTTCGAGGTCGTTGAATGCCTTACTGAAAAACGTGAATAACGTACCCGGTTATGCACACCAAATATGATTTCTATCGACTGAGCCGTTCTCGAATTAGTTGAAATATAAGAAAAATAATCTTTGGATTTGGCAAGCTCTAGCGGCCAAACGAAGGAATTTTTCATATAGTTAAGTTGGCCTTAATCGATTTACTTCGAGCTAAAGAATCTGTGGTATAGCGTAGTACACGCAATTCACTGACACCCTGTATATTCTCATAATAGTCTGTTATGAACCGTCTTAGGGATGGAATTTTCTGTCAATGTCTTAGCAGTGGTATTTCCAATTTTTGCAGAAACTCTTGCCGATTTATATATTTTGTTCATTGCATCGACTCGAAGGACCAATTTAACTGAATGAATTGGTTATTACCACGGTGGGTTCTTCTAATAAAAAGAGCGATATATACATATCTTGAATTCACTACAATAATATAATAATTTGTACCTGTAACTAAGTATGCTCTTTTATGATTCATAGTACGTTGCTACAATATTGGTTAGTTGAGATGTTACTGTGCTTGGTGTTGAAGAGTTAATGCCAGATTTCTCGGTAATTCTATCCGAGATAGGATTTTATGGCCTGTTCACATCGGGTCAGGGCGTTATGAACCGGGGTGAAAATCCAAGTTTTGAGGTTACATACTGCCCCCTTTTAGAAAGATAATTTTCAACAAACAAATAGTTATAGAAAACAATAGATCACACACATATAAATATATATATATATATATATATATATATATATATATATATATATATATATATATATATATATATATATATATATATATATATATATATATATATATTGGTTCAAAATAAACATGGTAAGGAATAGCACAAATTACCCACCTGTTGCTGCATTATAAGTATCAATGATGATTTACTATACATGGGGTAATTGTGAAGTGGAACAATAAATTTTTGTTTTTTTTCAACCAGTAACAGTTATCTATTGCTATATTACAATTCATAAAATGGATACTCTCCTAACATAGTCGGTTGGTACACTTTTCTTTTCATCCGTAACTCTAGGACGGAGGTGATCTGTTCATTTATCACAGGTGTGACCACCAAGAAGATTTAACGTCTGTCGTCTCTCGCTCCTTGAAGATGACTAAAGATTAAGTTATGGAAAAGATGTTCAATGGAGGCAAGTTCCATAACACGTTAGCCTTGTGAACAGAACAATTTTCATAGAGAGTGCGTGGTGTAGCTAGTTAGACTGATGAGAGTTTATCCCAATTCGGGATTTTCTTTGAAACTGGAATTTTTCTGGAACCTAAATTTCAAGCTCTCAGAGCATTTACCATGTAGAATCGGTAGAGAAGAGAAAGATCATTGACCTGCCGCCTTTGAGCGAGATGTAGGAGATCACGCGTAATTCCTCATTGACCACCAATAAGGCACATTACTTTTTTCAGGAGTATATTTGACAATAGATGACACATGTTCATGCCAGAAAACTCTGGTGTTGATTGTTATGCCAAGTAAGAAATTCGGTGTCCTTGCATGATTAGAGGAGCTTCTCCAGCAGTGACTTTTCTTTCTGGAGAACGTTGTTATTTGCGTCTTGTTCTGGTTGAAGTTGATCAAGTTTTCTGTGGAGTGGAGCAGATCATGAATATGCAACAGAAAAAGAGTTTACGGGAGTTCAGATCCCTGAGTTACTCTTGCATTAACCTGAGAAGGTTTATTCGTTACACCAATAACTACCACCCGAACCGATCTTCTGAAGAGAAATCTACTAATCCAAGCACTTAATTTTTCGGCGAGTTTATTCATCAAGGCTGCGAGCTAAACCTTGTCGAAAGCATTTGAGATATCAAGAAATATGTCTTTTGCCATGACATTCGACATAGTAGGCATTAATACGATTAGACGATAATTTTGGGTTAGGCATTTCTTCTATTTGTTTGGAATCCGTTATACTCTCGCAATTGTCCAACAGTCCGTAAAGGTTCATACATTCTTTTAAAATTATGGTTCACCTATACAGTGTATGACATTTAACAAATCAGATGTATTAGCTTCGTAAGGCATGAGTGTTTTTATGTCCCACTTATCGGGCTTACTTATTATGTATACACGAAAAGGACACCAACTTCAATGGCTTACTAATTGTTCATCTGATGTATAGTACTCAAAAAGAGTATAGTCAGCTTTAAAATATTTCAAAATATTGATTCGATATTCACCTTCTATGGTATCTTCCAATACGCAAACTTCCTTACTGTCTGAACATGAGCGTTAATATTTTCGAATTTATCATCTGGGCCAGGCTTTTCAATATCCCTCCAATTGTTTCTGTTCGAAATATTGAAGTACTTTGATAACAAGAACTACATTAACAATAAAAAAATTAAGCAATTACGATTCGAAATAAAGAAAATACTCCTCTTGCGGGAGTCATAAACTCAGAAGCATATAAAATCAAACATTTCAACTTTCCAACCAAACCTATTCATAACTGAATCTAAGGAATTATTTATCTTCAGGACAATATACACATGCGTACTTGGGTTATGAATTACCTTACTTCCATACATAGAATATAATTTTTCAAATAGTGATGTATGTTTCTCATACACCAAAATTATATTAGTATTTATTTCAATTTCTTGGTAACAGATACTAAATATAAAGTCACATCATTTCCTCCTACATAATCTACTGATTCTGAAACACAATTTTTCCAGCGTATTGGACGTTTTTTGGTGCCCGATTTTATAATATGTCGGAAATCGGAAAAAGCTTAGGCAGATTCTTGCTTGGGAGGTTTTATACTCAGTTGATGAGTTTTATAATGTCAATTTTTTGTAAATTTTTTGTTGTCTACCATTTAAAGGTTTCTTATTTACTTGTATTCAAGTATTTTCATCGTGTATTTTAATGTACTTTTATTATATTTTAATTCAAGTCATTTTAAATTGATTACATTCATTATCATTCATCTATTACTTTTTGAATTTTATCTGAGGTTTTATTCACACAAATTCAGTTGTTCAGTTGTTCGTTTTGTCCTTTGATATGTATTGTAATCAACCCACTGACCTGAGCAAATACTTTTATATTATGTGTAAGGCATTAATAAATGAGGACTGAATAATGAATACTAGAAACAAAAGAGGCGTGTCCCCATCAAATTGTGCTCGAAGGCAGAACAGCAGCATCATTCTCAAATCCTTGATCTCCTAATGCATCATAACAACAAACATGTAATAATCACAAGGTGATAAATCAGGACTGAAAAGTTCCAATGATTGTCAACATATTTCCTTCAACTTTTCACACGCTATATGCAAGTTTAGTTTCTTTCAATAGCAGACGGTATTATGCAGCATTAATAGTAAGTTAGTCATGGAAACAGTCAATGAGCAAAACCCTTCCGTAATCTAAGAAAAACATTGCCCGGGCCTTTCTAGCAGAGAAACGAGTTTGGAGTCTGTCAAATATCAGCAACAATTGAGCTCAATTCTTCTCCCAAGGAGGAACCGAACGATATAAATGTTTTCTTCGTCAAACTTTTTCGTGAGCAGTAGGGGTGCAAAATTTTTTGTGACAATCCTCCACTCGGAATTTCTTCTGGTATATCTCCCCGAATTGTACCTCAAGTGTTCATATAATTTTGAGCAGCTTTGTGACATCAATCGTAGAAACTTTATGATAATGCGTTATGCAACAGTCGTGTGTACCCCTCTTCACTCCTGGTGATGTCGACTGAACTATCAACTAACTAGCCACGTGACATTCTCACTTACATCACCCAACCGTCAAACCTCGATAACATCCTGCCTTCCCAGAAGAAATTCTGGTTCATATTTGATTCACCCTCGTACATGAATAGACGTATTTCCTGCTCTTCGCAGTGAAACTCAGAACATCGTATAAGATAGAAATATTATCTCGTTTAAGTATCTGATTATTATAGATACTAAAAATCGCGGCAATTGTTATTTTAACACTCGCATTCATGCCTGATATCAACTACATTTGTGAAATCAATGAAAACACTGAAATATCGTTCGAAACATTGAGCTTTCTATTAGAGGTTGTCATGTAGAAATCTGAATCCTCTGCCAAATGTTCCGCCATTCAAATGAATGTACTGAAGTTAACCTAGTTATTCAGAGGTTAAAATCACTGCAGCAAAATCTAGATAATGGCAGTTGGATAAAACTTTGCGTTTGACCTTTGTGTCTATGGCCGAAGCTTTATATTCATTAAGGATGTGTATTTTTAGAAATCGTTGGAATTTAATTCCCACCTTAAAGAGTAGGCTAAGCTTGGCTTGACATCAAATTTATCGGGTAGATGATTAATTGCTTCAAGTAAATTCACTAAAACTTGCTGTCTCCTTCTACGTCTCATTGTTTCATCAACATGTACTTCACATGTACGTCGATTTTTTTTGTCTTCAATTTTCATGCCGAAAACAACTATATTGAAGGAGAAATCTGAAAAACTTGCAATTTATTAAGATTTTGTTGGGACGACTGTCGGCTGAGTTAGATGATCGAAAGTCATATTCATCATCGATTATCGAAATTTATAATGATATTATTAATATGTAGTAGCACTATTGTTTGTTTTGCTTTTACAGTTAGAGCGCTGAAAGTATTTTGATAAAATTTAGTATGAAGATACCTTGAGCTTTGAATGGACATATACTTCTTTTTTCCAAATTTCATCGCTAAGGGTGTGGATTTGGGGTTTATTTGTATGAGCATTTTTTGATTTGAATTCAGTTGATTAAGAACAAATATATTATAACTCTAAATGAGATATTATTCTCAGCTGGTAAAACAATTTGAAACGGTCTGTCATCCACTGTGCCAGCAGAGCAACGACAGCTTGATCAATAAGTGTTCTTCACCAAAATATTTGCTCATGACCTTCGCACTCTGTTTCAATGTAATTGTATTACAACAAATATGTAAACAAAGCATTGACCATACGGAGATGACGAGGGATCACCAGAAATTCATTCTATTTTTCACAGATTTTTCTATGGTAGATGCTTTGAAGAAACGCTTGTGGTTCCGGTAAGAATTCATTTCAGCGGACGGTCCAACTAGCAAAGCCACGTAAATATTCTTCTTTTTTCAGAGCTAGTGTTGGGTGAAACTTGCTTTTATCGAGGCATCACCTCCTTCCAAAAGTTGAGAATGAAAAAAACAGAAGGAATCAATATACCGACATTTAAAGTTGAAAATGAAGAGTAAGAATTTGACGCTGGTACTAGATTGTGTATGACCGTTGAGAGATAAATTCATAAAAAATTTATATTTCTGTTGCACAATGTTGGCTTCACATACCACTCGTTGGTAGAAAAGAGAATGTCGTGTATAGGTTGTTCCAACGAAAATTAGACTCTGCTCTAGCTCAGAATAAGACTATGTCAACGGAAAACACTGAAACTCGTCGAATTTTATTTTTACGAAAACCATTGCAAATGACGGCCTTAAGCATATCAGATCAATGACTTTCCGCCACAATATCCTAGTTAAAAAATCACCATAGGGATTATGAATCGGATGGCACATCGTCAGAAAGATGTTTCGATTATCAATGAATCGATAACTATTTCTAATTAAGTTTTTGATGCGAGGTGTTTCACTACAGAAAGATAAAAGCAGATTGATAAGAATATGTGAAGACCAACCTTCTATCCTCGGCATCCCCTTACTTAAGAAATTCAATGACAAAGAGTATCAACTCATTGATACCCTGATTGAATTCGATCAACAGTTTGTCTGGGGTCTATACAGGACTTTGTTACCGGGGTATTCATGTCCTCGTGTAGCTAGGTTTGTTATGTCGATTGATTCAACGGTATTCATCAATTTGAATTGTTACTGGAACTAGTAACTACCGGCAGATGTTATACAAATATTACTTAATAATTGTAATTCGTAACGCATTTCACTACACCGTAGCTCCTTCAGACGAACGAATGTACAGAAAATAAGAATGAGAATATAAATACAAATGCTCTTAAGTAATTAAAAGTTTATTGGGTTGCTCCTTCTTAAGTAGTTATTGATGACAGGTATATCCAATAAAATTAAGGAATAGATTGCTCCCTGGAGAGTAACAATAGAGGATTGATGAGTCTGTATGCCAAATTTTAAACTGTGGTTGATTTTATTATTGATATTATATAATTGACGTTTACCAAGTAAAAGCCTCCCAAATTCAAATGTTATAGAAATACTTCAATTCGAAGAAGATCCGATTGTTATGTGAGGAAATGTTAGAAATAATTTCAATGAGCACAATAATTTCTTACACATGTCCTACAATTATTTTCCAGAATTAATCATTTCATTTTTTTATCATACTATGATCAATCTGTTATTCTAATTATAACTGCATCACTTTCATTCGAGAGAAATTCGAAAATGATACATTCAATTGAAATAATCGTTAAAATCGTGTCACTTTTGATTTCGAAATAGCAGTAAAACGAACGTAAGAATATTGAACTCAGACTGTCCAGAAGGATAACTGTCTAGAGATTAATGAAGCACAAATTTCATTCCCACAAGTATGCACCATAAGCTGAATGAAGATGACTCTATTCGACTGCAGTTTTACAAAAACACGAGTGAGAAGATGGATAATAATCTCAACTTTCTTTTAAATATATGTTTGTCTAACGTGAGTACCGTCGGCTTGGAGCGAACAGACGAAATTTCCGATACTGAAATACCTTAAATTCCTCGTTTCTACAGGAAATACATACACAGACTCCACGAAGATTACAAGTTTGGACAGGAACCTTCTTGTTGAACAGGTTTTCTTCAAGGGTAATCTCAATAGTCATAGTTATCTACAACTGCTAGAGGGATTGATTCATTCCAAAATTATCAAGATATTGAACAATGATCCCTTCACCTCAGAAGATCAAATGCATTTCCAACAAGGTAATGCTGTTCCGCATCTCTGTATTCTAGTGTGAGAATATTTAAAGAATAATATTTTAAGGAACTGGATCGATAGGAGGGGACCAACTGATTAGTCAGTAGGTCACTTTGGTCGAGTTGAGTATTGATGTTTGAAATATCTCGTATAGAGTGAAGAAATTGTGGAAAGAGAGCAATTGATACAGAGAATATATGAGGCTTGTGAACATACTAGAAAACAGCATGAAATCATACGCGAGGCAGGAGGATATTTGAGGTAAAGAGCTGAAAAACGTACAGAACAAAATGAGAGTAAAGTTGAACACTTGCTTCATTTCATTTTTCATTTCATGAAGATTTATTCATCAACATTCCTTTTCTATAAATGTTTTCGTGATGAAAAAGTTTGAAGTTTGAATTTGAATTTAAAATGTTTGTTAGAACAAAAAATAAGAATATTTGAACTTACTCACTTCATATTTAGTCGATTCTTTACAAAAATGTTTCAAAATACTCTATTTTAGGCAGTTTCTCTGTGATTTCTAGGGTAGAAAAATGATTAATCAAGAAGCATGCTAATTAGAATCTCAACAACTTTCATGTGTAGTTTATCGAAGACCTTGGACAAAAAACACATTTTCTGATAGTTCGGTCGAGAGCAAATAATTGCCAAATGCGTCTACAGTTGACTCTCATACCAAATTCGACGAAAATCCATCGAACGATTCAGGTGTAATTGTGAATAGATTTATGAAAGAGTCTGTATCTTCGAAAATAATGGCATTACCCAATTTCCCATTTGCATTTCAGAATTCACCTAGCATTGAAAACTTTGCATTCATTCTCTGAGTTTGAATATTTTCAAATCCATAAAGCTAGGAAAAGCAAGTCTCCCTCTAGAAGACAGATACAGAGTAGGGAATAGGTTAGAATTGTAACCACCGAACTCCTTCTTTTTCTTCTTCCTGCTCGGCGCCTACTGCACTTGCCATGTTATGTTATTGTGTTATCATTCTATCAGAAATTTTTTGATAAAGTTTGCATGTCTGTTGTAGGGGGGCTCCTAGATCATCCGGGTACTAGGTGTTCAGGGCCCAAAGTGTTCAATCTTGTCGTTTTATGAGCAGCACAGTCGTAGAGTATGTATTTCTTCGTTTCGTAATTCTCTAGGCTACCAAGGCACTGTGTTATTTCTGATAGTCTGATGACTTGTAGATGTTTATTTAGTTCCGGTAGGGCAACAATCCCGTTTTTTCCAATAGGTACAACAATCAGTACCCCTACCCTATAGTTCGGTGGTGATCCAGTGTTGAAAAATAAGAATAGGTCTAACAGCTGTTAGGCCAATGGAAGCTTCTATCTCATCTCCTTCGGTACCCTGATGGGCTGGGCACCAAAGCAGAGTAACTCTGTTTGTACCACTGAGTTGTCGAAGTACTGCCTTGCATTCGTAAATTAGGTTGGATGTAACCTTTGGATCTTTCAGATATCTAAGGGTGTTCTGGCTGTCAGAGCATATTCAGATGTATGCGTCTCTGTGATTCCTGTTCAGGTTGTACTGTATACATACATGGAACTTTTTACTACTAACTTTTGCCAAGTCAACGTCGGACATAAAATTCAAAATCTTTTCATTTTGGATCCATAAATTCGCACAGTTGACTATAGCTTATGACAATACAGTAGTTCGCTGACAATTCATTCAGATAGCCTATATAAATTTTAAAAACTGAAAATTGCAATAAGATGGAATTCCATCCATAATATTTCGAAAAACTACAACGAGAAAGATTAAATAAGCCCTCAAAATATGATATGATATCTCAGATATTTGTTTCTGTGCCTGCCTTCTCCCATTCTTCTTTTGAGGTTTCTCACTTCAGAAGGAAAAAAGATCTCTTACAGGATAACCTCATAGTTGTCTGCCTGCTTGTCTATCTTTCTAGACTCTTTTCGTAGTAATCTGTATAAATGCAAAGCTGAAAGTGATAGCGATTGCTTGGGTCGATAGTCTCTTGATTCTACAAAAAAATCTAACATATTAGTCATCACAATAGGAAGACACTGCCATGTATGTTTCAAGATATGACTTTAACGGAATTCTGTTGCATGTTTATCACGTAGGAAAATTAAAATCTATATGATACTTCTCGTTAAACTCAGAACATTCAATTTGGTAAGGAATAATGTCTTCTAGCATATTTCCATCAGAAAACTATGAATATGTAGTATTTCAAGGCAAGAATTTTCTCTCGGTAATAAATTTATTCGATTTTTCTCAAGAATACACTGAAGGTATCAAGTTGATATTATCACCAAACATTCAAGTACACTTACATCGGAAAACTATAAATACCATCGGCACATTGACGAATTTTGAGCCCTAGAACTTCCTCTGAACCTCAACCTACTGATTCACAACAGAAGTTCATTCACATTGGGACGAAAACTGATAGTAGTTATAGTGACTTTGAAGGTGACCTGGAATCGTCGAAGTTATTCTATCAAGACAACTTAACGACCTAATCTGGGACTCCCAAAGTCTGCTTCAGCAATCCTGGCTTCTTGGCTAAAAGAAAGGACCTTGTAACGAAAGAATCTAAATCTTCTCATTACTGTACCAGAGAGTATATTGATGAAGAAGATGATTTCGTATTCTGTAAAGACGTACCTTGTTTAATGGTTGCAATGGGTTTATGAAATTACGTTATGAATGAATGACGGAGTCTAGAAGGTGTTCTTTTACAGAACGGGAAGAAGTTAGGGTCCCTGCCGTTCGTACATTTTACTATACATCTGTCGCTTTGGTTTTTGACCAAATCAAGTATACAGAAAATAATTGGTTCGTATGTGGAGATCTGGATACAAAAAAGGTCGAATTTCTTTTAGGCCATCAAAGCGGTTACACAAAGTAACCCCGTTTCCTCTACTTTTGGCATAGTGAAGCTAAAAATCAATACTGGGTTGGAAAAAACTTGCCCACTCGCAAAGCGCTAATTCCAGGACAACAAGACGTGATAAGACGAACAATACTATCAAGGAATCGCATAATATTGCCTCCATTGCTTAGTAAGAATGGAAATTGTTTCCTTTCCTTGTCGCGAAACTTCCCAGAACTGAGGACAGAAAAGGCATATTTGATGAGCCACATAGCAGATCCTCAATACACACAACAAGTTTAACGGGAACGATAAGAGAGATTGAAAAAATTGCATGAAATGAGTTTGTTTGGCTTGTTCAGAATATATTTGGAAATAAGAATAGTTGTGACTATTTTCAACACGTTGGATCAACAATGAAGCAATAAGAATGCTTGGATGTAACATGAGCATCAAGTTACACTTTATTCATAACCACCTTGACTATTTTCATGCTAATCTTGGGTGAAGAACAGGGTGAGTGATTCCACCAGGACCTTCTAACTACAGAGAAACGCCATCTAGGCTACTGGAATGCACACATGATGACTGACTATTGTTAGGGAATTCAGAACAGCTCGCTCCCTACAACATCTACCACCACAAAATCTTTCCAAAAAAATATTTTAGAATTTAATGAAATAAGATCCATTTTGTAATTACGTTAATACCAAGCTTCAAATCTCGATCATCAGAATTGCTGTGCTGCAATATTATAGATGAAGAGGTCTCACCAGTCACACGGTTAAACGTTTTTACTGAATGAATTAACAATTGAAGAAAAAAACACAAAGCTTCAGTTTCACAAGATATAATGATCAAAATCTCTTTGACATATGTTTGGTTTCAGATTTCATTTCATCTCCAAAAACTAAGAGGAAATCAAAATATTACAATGACAGAAATCATGCTGATCGTTAGTTTTCCAATTAATATATTATGTTCAAGAACTGATGACCTTTCTTCAAATTGTAATAGTTGTAATCTCGTGCTTTCGTTACCTGAATCTGATATTTCAGTTTTTCTGAAACCTGAGAAATGATTTTCGTTTATAAAATGTCCTAAAAAACTATTCCTCATTTTATGCGTTATTTATTTTTAAAGCTCGTTCATGCTAATATCTGCCGAACAACCACTTGGAACTATATAAAAAGCGGGGTAGTCTTTACAATATAAGTTATATACTCCGCTTCTTGCACCTATATCAAGTCTATCTTTGTTATTGATTTAGAGTGCATAAAGACTCTCCTAATTCGTATGTGTTCCGTTGATTTTATGAAAATTAAATATATGGCTTAATTCAATACTTATTTGTGGAACATAATTACTGCTGTGGTATTTGATTGTTGCATGAACCTGAGTGATAGGCTGCACCGAGGATAATAATATTAAGTGATAAATCTTTTCTAATGAATTTTCTATAATGTTATTGTCGTACCTATATATTACCATGAGTAATCTATGCTCAAATGTATGAAACACGGAAATTTTGATTTTATGCAGAATCCATTTGGATTTAAGGAATCATTGATCGTTGGTTTTGATAAACGTTATACACAAGATAAAATCATCTCTTCTCCTATTCCTTGAAATTGAAAATATCATGGAACACTTAACTTTTTAGCTATTAATACTATGGGAACAAATAATCATTTTGAATTTGACAGACAACAAAGTTCACTGATACCATAATAATTCTCATTCGCATAAAATGAAAATTCTGCATTACATTTGTGCATAGGTTACTCACAATTCCTTTGTCATGAAAAAACTCTGAAATAAAAATTAAAATTTCGAAAACATAATCGTGAAATATTGGGTAAGACCATCACATTATAATGATGATATGAAATTAAGACTATGTATTTATACCTTTGAATTTGGGATTCTTTTACTTGGTAGAATTTCATTATCAACAACAAAAAATAACTAATATATTTAAGGAGACCTACGAATGTATGTATATATATTATGATAATATATATATATATATATATATATAGATACAATTGAAGATATAAGTACCAATGTTCTTAAGTAATTAAAATCTTATTGAGTTGCTTCTTCTCAAGTGGTTATTGATGACAGATATATCCAATAAAATTAAGGAATAGATTGCTCCCTGAAGAGATTCAATAGAGGTGAAGGGCTTAAATCGACTTGTTCATTAATGAGTCTACCTTTGTGTTTGTGTCAGATGATTTCTGAAGTTATCCAAAGATCGTCTTTCCTATATTCATTATCTGTATGCAAAATTTCAAACTGTGGGTCGAAAGAGTGATTATTCTCTCGGAGATGATTCACGTAATTTGAATCTGATTTTTATTCGGAAAACTCCGTTCATGTTCCGATATTCTAATATTGAAATTTCTGTGTTCTACCAATGTAGAAATTATCACAGCCATTGCAATTCATTCTATAAACACCTGATTTATTATTTTTCTCTTATTTGGTTTTATTGTTTTTTATATATTTACCTAAGCTACAGTTGGTTTGCAAAGCTATGTTGAAACTATTTCTGCTCAAGAATTATTTCAGTTTTTCACTTGTAATGCCAACGTAGGTTGAGGTATTGAATTTTTGTTTCAATTTATCGACAGGGTAAACTTCATTCAATGCGATTCTACTTTGATTTCCATTCAGAATATCATTTATTATTTGTTATTACAACCATTAATTTTAGCTCTTTGTTTAATTAAATTTAATTCTTTGTTGAAATTTTCTGGTGATAACTGATTGTTAATCAATCTATAAACAAAACTGTTGAATGCTGACATTTTGTGTTGATACGGCTGACACGACAAGTTATGTATTATAATACCTGTATGCGACAGCTTACGTAGATTGCGAAAACACGTTTTCCATTTTCATTCAAAATTGTCACGTCTATAAAATTTATTCAATTGTTGCTTACTATTTGGGTTGTGAATTTAATTTTTGGATGTAATGAATTTATATAATTTTCGAAAATTTTCAACTGTCTATCTGTTCCTGTGAAGCAAATAATGATATCGTCCACATAGCGATACCAGTATAAATAATATTTACTACGTGGATGATTTTGACTTGATTTCTCTAATTATTCATGAATATTTCTATTGCCCATAATAAAGACTTCAAGTCAACAATGAAATCATTGAGTAGAAATAATTTCAACAGCTTTCAAACTAATAATAGGCAAATATATAAAAACAATAAGACCATATCAGATAAAAATAATATATCAGGTGTTTATAAATTGAATTGCAATAACTTGATAATATCTATAATGGTAGAACACATAGAAATTTCAATATTAGAATATCGGAACATAAATGCAGTTTTTCAAATAAAAAACCAGATTCAAATTACGCGAATCATCTCCTAGAAAATAATCACTTTTTCGACCCACAGTTTGAAATTTTGCATACAGATAATTAATATAGGAAAGTAGATCTTTGGGAAACTTCAGGAATCGACAAAGACAAACACTCAGGTAGACTCATTAATGCAATGTATTCCTTAATTCTATTGGATATACCTGTCGTCAATAACCACTTAAGAAGAAACAACTCGATAAAATTTTAATTGCTTAAGACCATTTGTTTTTATGTTCTCATTTGTATCTATATATAGTTGTCATAATTCGTGTACATTCATTTGTCTGAAGAAGCTACGGTGTAGTTAAAAGCGTTACGAATCACAATTATTCTGTAAAATTCCTCAAAAATATTACTTGTTTTTGTTATTTTGGTCTTTCGACCATCTTCAACTGACAACAAGAATTGACCTAAAGTTGAGAATGCATACATATATAAAACGATAAATACAAAATCAATCAATTAAAAATCAATCCAAGAAATGAATATCGAAAAAAAAATCACTTTCTACGAAAAATTCAGATAATATTCAGAGTACCGCGTCCATAAGATCATTCAGTAGTAGAGGTTTATATTATTCAGATCATCATTTATCAACCTCTGAACGTAGTCTGTCAGAGAAAGGGCACATATTCAACCCCATAATCTCATCCAAGTGCATGAAAGAAAGCTTGGCCGCCGAATCCGCAGTTGCACTCAAACCACTGGACGAGCCTCATTTAATATCATTCAAAAATGCAGATATCCTAATAAAAAATCACCAAAAAACAAATCGAGAATTCAAAGGTTTCGTAACAAATTTAAAACAAAAAATTCGGACAAACGATTTAGTTTTAACCTAAGCAGACAAATCAAACGCCATAGTCATTTTACCGAAATCAATATATATATATATATATATATATATATATATATATATATATATATATATATATATATATATATATATATAAAAATCACAGACTTTCCTCAAAAGAGAACATAAGTGAAATACCCAAAGATGGATATCCAAAGAACAGTAAGAACAGCTCAAAAAAATTTCACCAATAATACTAAAATAATCAGTCAATTTTTTCATAGATATTAGATATAAAACGGACCTACAAAACCTTACGTCCTCATAATAAATCACAACGACAATGCCCCAATACGTCCAGTATTATCATTAATGAATAGCCCAGTATATAAATTCGCAAAAGAATTGAATCTTTTATTCAAAAATTCAACAAATTCAACACCTAAATATTCTATGAAAAACTCAATTCAATTAACACAAAAATCGATACAGGTTCGAACCCCAATAAAATCATATTTAATCAGTTTGGATAACATGTTTTCCAACATCTCAGAACAAGAATGCCTTCCCTTAGTCTCAAACATCCTGAAGAAATCACACGTTAATCTGGTTTTTCAAGATGATTTCATGTTTTTGAACAAGTTGTGCCAACAATAGAATTATTTCGAGTTCATTAATAAGTTCTATGAATAACCTCACGGTCTACCAATGGGATCACCATTGATCCCATTACTAGCAGACTTTTTCATGGCGTATATTGAAGATATATTCAACTCCTCCAAATAAAAATTAATTCATTTCTGGTATATAAATGTGGACGATATACAAGCATGTTTCATAGGAACCGCTAGATAACTAGATCAATTTTTAGCTCACTCTCAAAATAGGGAGAGAAGTCCATAATCAGATTCACTTTTTAAACCTAACGATCATTTATATAAATAACACACTATGTTCTGATATATATCGAAAAACCCACCTTTACTAATACTTGCATCTCTTATGACTCAAGACACCCAAAATCTCATAAACACGCTGCGTTTAAATCAATGATTCAATGGGCTTTTAACGGAAGAAAATATTTCCAAAGAAGTGTCAACTATCAAAGAAATAGCTAAAATCAAAGGTTATCTCGCAAATATAATAAACGGAATGATCCGAAAAAACAAACACAAATACCATATGATAATATTTACCCTCGTATAGAATCATAGAATCAAATAATACAGATAAATATATTTCATTAACATATTTCGGCCATATCAGCGAAAAGATTGCAAATGTCATTTCAAAATAGAATAAAAATGTAGCTTTCAAGACCCACGTGAAACTCTCCCAGGAGAGTTTCATCTCCAAGGAATTTTCTAATAGTTAAGATAAAACTGATAAATTTGACAATACTGGAGTTTATAAGTTGTCCTGTATGGATTGTGAAGGTCAAACTGGTCGTTTATTCAAAACGAGATATAAGGAGCATCAGTTAGATTACAAAAGCCAGAGAACAGTCGAATCTACTTTTGCTTCACATTGTATAGAAAATGACCACCATTTTCCACCCATAGCTCAACTTAAAATTGAATACCCTAAGGACGAAAGTTAGATTTGTTGGAATCAATCGAAATTTTCAAACTGCAACAATCCCTCATAAAGAAAATCTTCCGAACGACCAGTATGGCCCGGCTTATTCGTCTCTATTTGAAGTCTTTAAATAATACCTGCTTTCATCATAATTATTTATTGGCCTCTTGTTTGCGCCCTTATTAACTTTGTACCTACCGATTTATATATGTATGTATTTTCAATTTTAGTTCCATACATGTTGTCAGCTGAAGATGGTCGAGATCACAATCTGATTTTCAATAAAATCTGTTGTGATATTATAATATAATACACAGTTTTAATTTCTCATCATCATCGTGATTAACTCTCACGTAGTAACGGCGGAATCAATTATTTGTTACATTATACACAAATTAATAGCTTGAAAAGAATTCAAATAAATAAGGACAAGAACATAATGTTGATTCAATATTCGACTTTCGTCAGTTGGAATGAAATTGTTATGTTCGAAGATCGGTTTTACACTCTTGATTCTAAAATATTTCAAACTGAAGAAATTTAGATCATATATGCAAAAATTGCAACTGTTCACCCCTAGCGGGTATGTGGCGCAACTGAAGAACGAAAAATTAATTTGAAAAGTTCGGGAGTATTTATGTTATTTTGGGACATCCTGCACGTCATCTACGTCATGATATTTCGCTTGTACCGAACATTTCAGAGAATCTCGGACGCCCCTAAGATCCGGGGTAATCAGGTGGAATGGCATTTATAGTTTCATAATTCTTTCATGAGATGCGCAAACAATAGGAATGTATCAATATTTTATAAATTTCGTTCAGAGCATTCTTCCAATGAAATAAGTATCAAAGAGTGTATATTTCATTTCAGCAAATGCAAACAAATCACAGAAATTCCTGCGTTAATATCCTGGAAAACGGAAGATCGTATTCGCCATTTCAATAAGCGTTTCTCTAGCAATCTAAAGGACATTAAGTTTTTCGAAACCGTGCATATTTGTGTACCTATAGCAATAATGGCCATGAGTGTCACATTGCGAATGCAATAGCGGTAACTCCTCATAAATATATGAGCCATGTTTGTGCTTTGTGGCAGCAACAGATGTAACAAATGGCTACGTCATGCCTTTGGCATTATTTCTGGCGTTAGTTTTTTATTACTGGAGGGTGACTTGTATACTTACTTCACGTTCTCACGGATCTCCCGGAAATTTTATTCTGCATTTGCTAAGAACAGGGCACGAAGATTTTTACATATGCAATATTTATGAGTCCTATAAAACGTGTGGTTGCATTTACGATGTTATTTCTCATGCTCGATATGATTTTTGTATCGGAAAACTGATTACTTCAAACACGATCTTTCTGTTGCAGCCACTGCAGCTCGTATGGAAGATTGCATTTTCTACATAATATTGGAGAAAAATGATTGTTACGTAAATCTCATGACAATCCGACATATTCAAAGTGGTTTTTACATCTCTGAGATGTGAACCATATTGACGTACACACTATCCTAATTGGAATATAAATTTCATAAAAATAAACAATATAGAGGGTGTCCCAAATAGCTTGACTTTCGCAATTTTTTCCACATCTAGAAGACATATCGAAAACCGGTTTACAAATACCTTCAACTACTTAAAATTATCAGGAGAAACGGAAAACTTAATTTATGATATGAGACGAAACACTACAAATTATCCATATAATACTAAAGCAGTAAGGCTTATTTCGAGAAAAGTGGAGGGGACGGTTGGAGTTTGAACCGGGCGGGAAGAAAGTGACGGTGCGAAAAAGCGGGGGCCATAGGCCCATCGAACGAAGGGCTATCGGCCGACTTTCGCAAATTTTCGCTCTACTTTCCTCATTCCGAAAATCTCCGACGGCCAGAAATTCTCGAAATTGACAAAAATCGAGCTGTTAAAATACGGGTTTTTGTTTTAACCATCCTACTTAAACGGGGTCATCGGGGGAAATGATTCGACCTTCGAACGATTCCTACATATCTCGAGATCGGGTCCGCGAAGAGAAATCGTTACTGTAAGACTTAATTTTCTAAGTTGGGACGATTTTTGAGACCTATGTTTTCGAGAAAAAGACCGGAAACACGGGGGTGGAGCCAGTCACCACTCCTTCTGCCCTTATATCGCTATTCAATGTTGGAAGTGAGCGTTACGAACGTGTAAAATTTAATGTTCTCTCTCTTCTGAACGAAAATAGTGAGATAGAAATAGTTAGTAATTTTAATTTGCACCAACATAATTTCGGTTCTAACAACATCTAGAATATAGTGCCCTCTCTCCTCTGAGTGACAATCGAATCTAACCTTATTTCAATTAGTCTTATATTCGATCTGTCAAAATGAGACGAAATTTGAAATAAACTTTTAGAGGTAAGTGATCGTAGTTTGATGTTTATTTTATCCATGTTAATGTATATTCCGTTCAAGGAAAGAAACAACATACTTTCAAAATCCATAAATTCAACAGTTTGTGGTTATTCTAACCTAAACAATATGATTCAAACGGAATGTTATAATAAAAAGCATTTAAGGAGACTTACAATAATGTTTGAAAGATAAGTGAATGTAATTTGAGTTTTATTAATGTATTTTAATGTATATTTTTCTAGGCATGCTCAAGGAATGTACTCAGAATTTACGTATTTCAATTTTCTTTCACGGTTATTCTAACCTCTTTGCGTTGAAAGATGTCCTGGAATTACTAGGATCTTCGTTAGAATCAATTGGGACAATCTTACAAAATGATGGGATTTGCTTTGAGTTGCTATTGATAGGTATTAAGCTCTTTTATACAATAATATTTTTTCTGAAAGGAACTCTATATAGTTTTCGTTAAGTCATTTAGAGTATGTATCATATGAATATTGAAAGCTATCCACTAAAGGCTATATCTATATTAAAATATTTTAAGCTGGATGTCAATATGACCGTGTCATTTCAAATTGAATTTTCGTTTCAGTTTACTCAAGAGGAAGTATATTTGTATTCTACAATTATCCAAATTCAAAAATTAATGAGATTCAATGTTCAAATTTGAACCAAAGAAAATAAGATCTCAAATTTGCACAAAAGGTAATTATTGTGAGTTCCTTCTATGCATAGCTCACAGTTACTGTTTCTCAGGAAATTTTATCAAGGTTGTTGAATGAATGACAGGAATTCCTCATTGATTTGAAGTTGAAAGTTTCTTTGTTATAGGTGGCTGATATTGGGAAACAAATATGTAAATATGTAGTTTTATTTGGTACAAGCACAAATTTCAATCCAATATTTATGTAAGTCGAAGGAAATATGCTGCTCTTGTGTGAATCATATTTCGGAAAAGATTCAACTACTACGTGGAGAATGCTATGCAATTTGACAATTTTCGTAATAAGTAGTTGTACTAAAGGTATTTTATATAATTGTGTTAAATGAGTATGTTCATCATATAATATGGAAATATGAAGTTGTTTGAATGCAATTTCTACCTTTCATTTTCATTTCATAGTATATTAAAAAGTTTCACAAGACATGAATTGAAGAAAAGTAAAATTGAAGAATAGAAAGTTTAATTATCAGAGAGCAAGTTTATAAGAAGCTGACTACTCGAAACCAACTGCCAACTCGACAGTGAAGGATCTAGGAAATTAACAGTTACAAGAAACAGTTTCACTGAAACTGATATATAGTTAACATCATTGTATTGTATATGAGGGTCCATAATGTAATTGACAAATTTGTGGAACTCATTTTTGCTTTCCGCAAGAGCCCTTCAATTCAGAAGATGTTTGTTCTTTCTGGTAAGCAAATTGTGTGAATTTTGGTCAATTTGAATTTATACAAAATAGTTACGTATAGTTCAATCACATGAAGTAAAATTTCTATGTATTCAGTAGTGTTCCTTTATTTGATTACAAATTTCTCGCTTTTGTCCTTTGGATACTCCCAAGAAATTTTAATTTGATAAAACTTTTATTTTCTATTTCATTCATATACTTGAAAAGTAATTTTTCCATCTTGCTGTCTCAAGCTCCTATTTGTTGTTTATTATAATTCATGAATCTTATCGTACTCTTATCTGATCTAATACATATCAGAACTGTAGAGTAAAAATTAAAAATTTGAAACAATAGATCTGCATATATTGATCTTCCTGAAGTATATATTTAAAACTAAAATTTGAAATATTTTGAATTAATATTAGATTGATGATTGAATTTGTATGACTAAAGGGTGATTGAACAATTTGTTTTTTGAATCAATGTTGAAATGTTTTTAATTTCATCTTATGCTAGCTCAATTGGAGGAAGTTAAGATTTTCAAATTGAATGTTTCTGTTTGAATTTGGATAGACGTGAATAGTGTTGAAATTTGTGAGGTTGATGAGTCAGTAGCCATAAAACAATACTAGAAGCTGCGTTACCCTAAGGATGACTGAGGTAATTTATGAGAGATTTTCATGTAACATAAAGAACTATTAAGTAAAAATATGAATAATGAAGTGAATATAATAAGGTGTTCAGTGTAGATAGAGTAGGATATGAAAAGGCGTTCAGTATATTAGGCGTTTAGTATATTGGCTATTTAGATATAAAAGGCGATCTCAATGGGCTCACTTGTTTCGATAACTAAAACAATATTGCGAAGATGTAAATGTGGAATGTGGATGTGCTGTAAGCATTCTAAATAAATCTGTCATTTTGTGTATTTATCGATCGCCTCTGGGTGATATTGATATATTTTATGAAAGGTTCAGTCAAATATTACTAAAAGTTAATGAAATTTCGAAAAAATATAAAATAGTCTTGTGCGGAGATTTCAACATATTCTTGTTAGGTATGTCTTGTGATTCCACAAATTTCCTAAGCATGATTCACGAAGGTAATCTAGTCGAAACAATCTTTACGCCTACACGTGTAACAAAAAATTCACAAACCTAAAGGTGAAGTAATTGTAGCCGCTCTTTCGGATCATCACGGCCAGCTTTACGAGGTGGATCTGGGGCTGAGTCATCGGAGTTCGTTCCCTTTTACAGGAAGTGTTATTCAGATTCCAAAACGATTCAGGTCTCATAGCACCTTGCTCCTGAAAGTTGGGAAAATGTTTATAAACAGAATAATCCTGATGCTCCCTATAACTATTTTATATGAAAGATCAAGAATTTGGACAGGATGATTATCATCCCTTAATTGTGCAATAGATACCCTAGTAAAAAAACATGGATCACTTCTGGAATTCGATTATCTTGTGAAACAAAGCGATATATCGAGATCACAGTACGATATTCATTGCTGGTTTCTGAAAAAAGTTGTACAACAGCTAAAAAATTGATGAAAATTTCTTAAGAAATGCAATCAATAAGGTTAGAGCCACCTGGCAGGTCATAAATAAATAAATACACAAATAAATCAGTGTTATGTCGATAAGCTGCCAAATGGAATTGACAATGCATGTAAGGTGTAGAATAAACTTAACCAACATTTAATTGTCACATGCCAACGGATAACCAATGGGGCACACTTCAAACCGATAGACAAAAACATGCATGGTGCTGCAATATTCCTTAATCCTGCATTACCTTTAGAGATTTATAACACCCTATATAGAATTCAGCTTCATTGAACTTCGATGAAATCCCAGTGAAACTGATCAAATACATTGCTCACATCATATCGGACTCTCTGTGCCATATTGTAAATCTAAGCATTCAGAACGGAATATTTCCTAAAAAACTAAAATGTGCCGAAATAGTTCCAATTCACAAGACCGGAGACAATACTAATATCAACAACTATAGACCAATTGCAATCCTAAATAACTTTAGTAAAATATAGATTGATTCATTTTTTTGAGAAGAAAATGATTCTCTCGGTGTAGCAGAACGGCTTAAGGAAGGGTGAAAACACAATCCGAGATAAATACATGGCAATATGTGCAATTTTGAAGTCCCTTCATGAAAACAAGCCTGTGTTAGCATTGGCTCTAGACCTAAGTAAGGCTTTTGATGAAGTGGAAAAATGTATTCTTTTAGAAAAGTTCGAGTGCTGTGGAATACGTGGAGTAGCATTGAAACTGTTGGACAGCTACCTTTCAGATAGGGTTCAATATGTTGCAATGGCTGATAATGCTGGAAAAATGCAAGACTCCCTACTTTATATTCTTCACACTTATGATCTGTCTGGCATCGTCGATGGCTTGCTGGTGCAGTTCTTCAACGTAAATAATCTGAAATGACATACTAGAACAACACAGCTCTTATATTTTTCGTTTAACAAAAATTGTTAAAGACCTCCGTAGCGGTAAAGTTATTGAGTATGTTGGGGAGATGCGATTCCTGGGTGTGACCATCGATTCTAGGCTTGATTGGTCTAGCCATGTACAACGTATGGCGGATGCATTGGCAGGCAATTCTTATGCTCTGAGAATGATTACATCACATGTCAATCTCCAAACTGGCATCTTGTCTTATTGAGCTAATGTGGAGTCTCAGATCCGATACGGAATTGTCTTCTGGGGCAATTCTAGAGAAGCGTCTCGTCTCTTCAAACTCCAAAAGAGATGCTTGAGATCGATGTTGAACTTTAGATGCATTGAAAGCTGTAAGGATAGTTGATAGTGATAGTTGAGCTCGTATCAATTTTGTTTAATGAGAAAACTTTCGTATCAATCCCCGTGTCGTGTCAAAAAGTATTGGGCTCATTCCTTTCCAGGAACATGGTTTTCGAATTGTTCAACCTATCTTTTTTGAGACTGCAAGTAATTTTTTCTTTTCATCGCCATTCACACAGTGAACTTATTTTATGGCTTTTCCTTTTTTTAGTATTTATAAGATGTTGTCATTTCTATTTGGAAGCCACTAATATTCATATTTTCGCTTAGAAAAAGATTTGTCATCAGCTGAGTTTCCGAAACATTCATCTTTAGCCCTACTTGTTGGGAAGCCTCGTTTAGTCTTTCGAGAATTTTCGCCTTTTCAATGCAATCTGCAAATAAAACCACATCGTTTGCAAACCTGAGATGAGTCAGCATCTCGCCGTTAATATTCATACCAAAGTCTTCCCAATCTAGAAGCGTGGTAAGCAATTTTGGAGAGATAGTATCGCCTTGGCGTACACTTCTTCCAACTGGAATCTTTGTTATAATTTCATGAAGTTTGACACTTGCAGTTGCATTTTCATAAATATATTTTATGATTGTGGTGTACCGATAGTCTATTTTACGGTCTGCTAACGCCTCAAGCTTCTTGTGTTGATTAATCGTATCAAACGCTTTCTCGGAATCAACGAATATAAGGACTGGTTTATTGTACTCAACTGATTCCTCGATAAGATTTTTTACAACTAGGAGA
Organism: Cryptolaemus montrouzieri; assembly: GCA_013387265.2. Classification (NCBI taxonomy): domain Eukaryota; kingdom Metazoa; phylum Arthropoda; class Insecta; order Coleoptera; family Coccinellidae; genus Cryptolaemus; species Cryptolaemus montrouzieri. The sequence continues at coordinate 34,767,155 of JABFTP020000185.1, read as the reverse complement.
TGATCATTTGTGCCGAATTCTGATCTGAATCCAGCTTACTATCTTGATTGGTAGAACTCAAGCTTTGCGTTCTGTTGGTGAGAATTCTGGTGAACAGCTTATAATACCATAAGCTTATTGGTCGATAGTTTTCTAGTTTTGTTATGTTACCTTTCTTGTGTATGAGCACAAGAATGGCATTATACCACTGCTCTGGAGTAGTTCCCGTGAGGAAGGTGCATTCGTAAAAAAGTGTTTTCAATGCATCTAGTAGTTTCTCTCCACCTGATTTAACTGCTTCAATCTCTATCCCATCTTCACCTGGTGACTTATTATTTTGCATTTCTATGACTGCATTTCGTATTTTAGGATTGTTTATTTCGGGAATGTCTTCTGAGCCTTGGTTTACGACTTGACGGATTTCATTATTATTTCTGAGCTGTGGGTGACGCCTAAGCAATTCTTCATTGAAATTTTCCACTTTTGTAAGAATATTGTTTCTATTTGTGACTAGTTCGCATTGTGCTTTCCTTAATTTACAGATATTTTTTTTACCATTTGCCATTTTCCGTCTGAGAACCTTTAGACTTTCATTATCTTCAATCACCTTAGTGATCATGTTTGTTGTTGTTCGCTCTAACTTCTTTGGAAATTATCTTGTTCAGCTGTCTCAGTCTATCAAAATTTCCACCATATTTATTTGTTAAATTTCTTCTCTCCTCTATCTTTTTTTCGTGTTGTCACTCAATTTCTTCTCTCTTGTAGATCTTTTATCACATTATTTTCGTTCTCTCTAATTCCCTCGATGATAGACATATTGAGCTTTTTGGTGTCGACAACATTGTTTCGTAAATATTCCTCTCTATCTAGATGCCTTTCTATTTCATTCTGGAACTGTGTGTGGTTTTGAGGTTCTGTCTATCCTTTTCCTCTGGTTTTCATCATTTGTTTCGTTCGTTCTTTCTTTATATTGATGGGTACTTTCGTTCTGATCAATCTATGGTCACTGCCAATTGAAAACTCATTCAACACAGTGACATCCTGGATAATGTAATTTTTGTCTGTTATAATGAGATCGTTTTCATTTTTATGCTCTCCATTGGGGCTTATCCAAGTCCATTTTCTTTGTGGTTTTTCATTGAAAAAAGTGTTCATCGCATACAGAACCTTGATCTGTAAAAAGTTTAACAGTATATTTTCTTGCTTTTTCCTTTCCCCGTAACCATATTTTCCTATTGCTGTTTCTGGCTCATCTTGCTGCTTACCTAGTTGGGCATTGGGAGAGTGAGATGTGTGCGTTGTTTGTCTAGTGCCTTAGCAACGTCATCGTTAAATTATTCGAGTTCTTCGTCTTCACAAGTTGATGTCGAGGCGTATACTTGTACTGTCTTGATGTTGTATTTGGAATTCAGTTTCAGTATGAAATAGATTACTCGTGGGCTGATACCTCTTATGTTTCTTGTGTTTCTTCTGTGGATTATGAAACCTACTCCTCCTTCAGAGAGATCTTCTTGTCCTTTTTAATGGAAAATGTGGCCTGATTTTAGGGTGAATTGATATTCTCCTCTTCTTCTTACCTCACTGACATCAATAATGCCCCATTTAATATATTGTAGTTCATTTTCTATCTCTAATAGTTTTTCGTCGGATAGTAGAGTTTTTGTGTTGTAGGCAGCTATTTGCAAGTGTCATTTACCATGGTAGCCTGGTCCAATGCGGAAATTCTTCGAACCCTCTGCTCTAGATCGGATATGACCGCTAAAGTAGTCTTGGGTCGTCGAGCTGTCGAAGACTGAGGGCTGTTTCTTATTTTTACTTTCCATTTTATAGATTCGTTTCGAGTTTTTTTTCAGCCATAAGGTACCACGTAGGCCAGTGCGGGTTGGAAGGGGGGGATGCAGGATGGGTAGGATGAAAGTGTTATTAGTGAGGAAGAAGGTGCAGGACATGATACCTCCCTAGGTTTGTATAAGTGGAAGAGATCAATAGCTCACGTGGGCAGGGTTCGCTAAGGCCCTGAACCAGGTCTATCCACTACCGGGTTCGTAGAGGAGTACCTGGCCGCTGCCGCGTTAAGCTGTTATTGGAACTAAAATTCTGTGTTGTGAAGTCATAAATATTTCACTTAATTGCGGTCACAATGGTGAGTTCATAGGTGGACAATTCAGTTATTGATATGTTTAATTTATTTTTGAACTTGAAATAACTTTGTTGAATATATAGGTTTAAAGCTGACTCCTATACAGGGTGCTTCAACGAAAACTAAACAGAGGCTATTTCTACCAAGATATTCATTTCTGATCGAAACGCAAAGATAAGTCAATTTTTGCTTCAAGGGGGACATCTTTTGGTTTACAAAGCATGTCCGAAATATCAACCCCCTAAGCGGGGGTAGCAATTCTTGAACATTTTGAATAGCGGAGATGGGTCGAGTGATAACTCAAAAGAAAGGTGGTCTCTTTGTCCATATTGCCTTGAACGAATTTCTATATTTAATTGAAAACTGTGAAAGATACAGTGTGAGCAACTGAAAGATAGGGAAGACTATTTCCCTGAGACTATTCAAGTTTCAGTGAGGTGAAATGGAACAGAACCATGCTGATCAATGGCAGTCATCATCAAGTACCATCTTCATTTCAAATTCTACCCCTAGAGTAGGGGTGACCACCTTAGAAAATTTGGAAGAGGGTAGATGGGTCGAGTGACTACTCGAAAGAAAGGTAATATCTTTGTCTGCATTCCCGTGAAAGAATTTTCATTTTTAATTGAAAAGTGTAGAAGATACAGAGTGAACCATTGAAAAATAGAGAAGACTATGGCCCCAAGACTATTGGAGTATTAGTGCGAAAAACTGGAATAGATTCATTTAAATCAAAGATGACAGCCTTGGATCTGGAATGAACCTGTTCCATTTTTTTTGCACTATACTAATAATAGCTCAGGGCGATAGATAGTCTCCTTTATTTTTCAGTAGCTCACTCTGTATCTTCTACAGTTTTCCAGCAAAAATTAAAATTCGTTCACGGGGATGCAGACAAAGATAATACCTTTCTTTCGAGGTATCATTTGACCCATCTAGCCTCTTCCAAATCTTAAAATGTGGTCACCCCTGCTCTAGGGGTTGGAATTAGAGATGAGGATGGTACTTGATGATGACTGCCATTGATCAGCATGGATCTGTTCCATTTTATTTCACTGAAACTTGAATAGTCTCAGGGAAATAGTCTTCCCTATCTTTCAGTTGCTCACCCTGCATCTTTTACAGTTTTCAATTAAAATTGGAAATTTGTTCAAGGCAATGTAGACAGAGATATCACCTTTCTTCTGAGTTATCACTCGACCCATCTTCCCTATTCAAAATGTTCAAGGACTGCAACCCCCGCTTAGGGAGTTGATATTTCAGGCAAGTATTGTACCCCAAAAGATGTCCCCCTTGAAACAAAAATTGACCTGTTTTTGCGTTTTGATCAGAAATGAATATTTTGGTAGGTAAAGCCTCTGTTTAGTTTCCGTTGAAGCACCCTGTATAAGTGGACCTTAATGCATTATCATATTAAAGTTATGGCTTTTTTGTGGCTGCGACATCAAGGCATGGTATAAACGGATATATACTAATTATTATGTCAGAAGATTTCAGCTTAACATTTCACAGATTTTTGAAAATACATACACTGCAGTGAATTTGATACTTTCTATACAAGCCAAACCGGAAGAGAAGAGAACTGAAGAATATAAAAGATACCAAACAAAAATTCTACTGGTTTCTTCGACCATTATATAGGTAAAAATCATGCGATATATTTCGAAAGAGTTCAACTTATACATCAATGTAATAGTGGGAAGAAGATGGACATATTAGAGATAATGGTAATTACATCCGCTCGTAGAGAAAATGAATCAATATGAAATGAGCAAACAGATTTCGGTCTATCTCTTGTTGTAAATGTATTTATATTTTTGTAAAGCCACTCATTTCGACTTTCAGTATTGTATTACTCATGATAATGAAACGAAAAATATGTATTTTAACACATTTTTATGAAACCTTTCGATTAATCATTCAATACTTTCTATTTTCTCTAGATGTAAAGAAATTAGTCCAAACTAACCCAAATCAATGTGTTCATTCAATCATGTCGAGACCTAGTCTTAACATCTGGTACATTGAAATTAACATCAAAATCTTTTCTAAACTGGGACCTACTGTATAATAATGATTTGCAATTCACTCAATAATTCAAATGGAATGCGATTTTCTTCCTCCTTATTCTTCATTTCTTGAGCAGGCTTGTTCACGGCAATTTATCATTGTTTTCGGTTAACTTAACTCTGAACTTAAATATGCGTTTCACAGGTATGAAAGGTTGTAAATAGAAATAAATATTCGAGCCATCAGAGAAGACCGACGTAGTTTCTATTTTGCCGGAACCAATCATCGCAACAACACCTCGCTCTCAACATTATTCAAATATGTTTCAATTCGTCGAGTCGGCTCGTAAAATTCGCAACTTTCCTCCGATTCGTCTTGGCGAAATTAACTCCAGATCTATATTTAGCGAGACGAATGCTCCCGCTAAATTGCGTGACAAATTCAACGTCCGTAAGTGCCGTAAAGTCGGTGGTTCGTACCGCAACCAGATATCCGCATCAAATAGGTGTGAATCATGCTTAATAAGCTGAAATATTTCTTCGCCCTTTCGTTCAAAGGGTTGAAAGTCTGGGTTATACGCCCGAGGAGATCGTCTGCTCAGGTGTCGCATAATGTAAGGTGTAAAACCGACTCTAATATATCGATTTCGTGGTGCTGTAAACTAAATCAGGTGGGATAATCTTGAGATGAAAGCATATTTCAGTTCACGAAGTGAGAATGGGTATGTCGCTAATCTCCTAAATTTGAAGAGCAAAGTAAGAGCGAAAATGTGCATCATATTCGGTCGAAATAAATTGAAACGCTAAAAGCTGTTATGCAGGCATTTCGAACTGATAGAGAAAAGATCCCGCACGTTTTTCACAAAAAAAGTGGTTTCGGTAAATTCTTCTCATTTTCTGAAATTTCGTACTAGGGATCTTACTCTTAAGGTTCCGTTGAGAATAGAGTAGGAGAATGTCCAGTTCATGAGATACAGGGTGTCAAAATTAGCAATTCTTTTTAGTGCGTTTTCGTCATTTACCTATTGAACACTTGAGGACTCTCAAAAAAGGCTTATATGTTGTTACTAGGTCATAAAATGATAAATAAGGTGTTACATAATAGTATGTCACAACTTGAGAGGGCAAATCTACGTGCAATTTTAAGAAAAAATGTTCATATAAGCATAGGTCTGCTTCGTTACGGAGCTACAGGGTGTTGAAATTTCCGGAAAAAATTGGGTTTTTCTTCCAAACTCCTGCAGTTTTTGAGATATGCAGCTCAAATTTGGAACGCCAGCTATTTTTACAGCCTTCATCATTACATATTCTAGATTTCTAGTGAAACTAACATGGTGTTTTCTTTCAGAGGCCATGTCTCCTCTTGCCCTTTCAAACTTTTTTGAAGTGCGCCACTGATCAGCGTTCAATCAATTTCAGTCTTCTTCGCTCAATTTGAAAACTTTTTTGACACTTGTAATTTTTTCGTATCTCCAACCGTGTTTGAATGAAATATTATTGAATTTAAATTATTCGAATTGTATGTTGTTCACTAAATAAAAAAAATAAGAGAAATACTCGATAAGTATGCCCAAAATTTGCTTTAACTTTTTAGCTCGTCTTCTGAGACTCAACCTATATTTATTCAATATCAAACTAAATAATAGAACAACTGAAAACTAAATAATTTGCTGGAAGTGTCCTCCACCTGCAAGAATATAGGCCTCTGCCCTTCTTCGCATATCATCACGTACTCTCCGAAATATTCCTGGGGTATTTCTCATCGTGTCACAAGAGGTTATAATTCGTTTTCTCAATTTTACAGTTTTCACTGGAGTGGTTTGAACTAAAGTTTTGAGATATCCCCATAAGAAAAAGTCTAAAAATTTAAGTCTGGGGACCTAGGAGGCCATGGTTCTGGTCCACCCCGACCTATCCATCGGTTGTTGAATGTATTATTGAAAAATTCCCTAGCTGCACCACTAAAATGTGCTGGTGCCCCATCATGTATGAACCACATTATGTTTCTCAATAAAAGCGGGACCGTTAAGTCTGTTAGGCAAACAAAAAATTGTGAAAATTTGTGATAGCAGTTCTCGAAAAGTTTGCCTCGTCTGTGAACATTATTTCACTATCAAAATAAGCATTTTCTCTAATTTTATCTGAGAACCATCGGCAGAAATTCAGTCTTGAAGGAAAATCTCGAGGAAGTAGAGTTTGGACACGTTGAATATGGAATGGGTACAATAAAAAGTCGTGGAGAATCCTCCAAACTAGAATATGTGAAACATGCAACTGCTTTCCAATTTTCTTGTACTCACATGAGGATTCAAATCAATACAATTTAAAACTGCTTTCCCAATATCTGGAGTTCTCATAGTTTGAGATGCACCTTCTAAATGATTATTTGCAGTAAAAGTACCAATTTCCCTCAACCTTCTGTGGATATTTGAAAATGTTCGCATGTCTGGTGTTACTCGATTTGGAAAGCGCACCTGATATAATCGCCTAGCTTCTGTGGTGTTTCCGTCAGCCAAACCGTAATGTTATGGATATCAATTCGGCGTTAGTCAAATCAGACATTTTTTCTTACAGCAATAACTTCAGGAGTCTTAAAATTAATCGTTATTTCAATAAACCATTGTAGCAGAAACTGGTTCAAATTTAGCAATTGTCAAAATAAATAAATGAAAAAAATCAAAGCCTACTAGTAATTTTCTTAATTAGAAGTGCTTTCAATTCAGCAAATGCATACAATCGTTTAATAATTTTTTGCTCGAGAACGGTTGGAGATACGTAAAAATTACAGGTCTTGAAATAGTTTCTAAATTGAACGAGAATGACGAAAATTGATTGTACGATGATCAGTGACGTACTGCAAAAAAGTTTGCAAAATAAAACATGGCTCCGGAAAAGAAAACACCTTGTAGATTCTAGTTAAAATTTAGGAGGTTTAATGATGTGCTGTAAAAGTAGCTCGCGTTCCAAATTTCGGCTGAATATCTCAAAAACTGCAGGAGTTTTGAAGAAAAAACCAATTTTTTCCGGAAATTTCAACACCCTGTAGCTCCGTATCGAAGCTTCTGCGGACCTATGATTATATGAACTTTTTTTCTTAAAATTGCACGAAGATTTACCCCCTCAAATTGTGACATACTTTTATGTAACAGCCTGTATATTATTTGAATCGTCGGGAACTGAAAATGCACTAATTCTAATCAGCAACGTTGTGAACATTTTGACTGTGTTTACTAAGAAAATAGGGTGAAATTAAAGAAGCGGGGATAATATGAAAACATGGATACGCAAATAGAGTTTTTCTAAGACGCGTTCAAGATGCATGTAATGTCAGAGTTCGATTTACCTCACTAACAGAGTACCTACCTTTTTGTTTAAGATTACGATGTGCAATGAATTGGGTGTGACAGGTCTACTTAGGACTTTTGGATCCACTCTCTATCTATTGGATGGAATTGCTCCTATAGATGAGCGTTTTAATTATTATTCGAGGAAACTCTCTTCCACTCAGTATGCGCAATGGCAGCAATGGGTAATTTTTACGATGATATCTGAAAAGGTTCTGATTATTTTCAGCTCAGAATGACACCTTTAAAGGTATTCAGTCTCATAGGTGAGTACAGAACTAGAACGCCTCGTGATGAGCGCATTCGTGTAGCAAAAACGCGACGAAAGAAACTCTGAACGGGAAAAACATCTGCTTGTATCTTTCAAATCAGAACTTTACCCAATATCATCATTGGTTGTTGAGGAAATGGAAGAAAGAAATCATTTCAGGAACAAACGACCACACATACATGTGTCCTGAAACTTGGGAATTCGGATATAAAGATCCAAATTCTTTTTTATGTCCGCTTCCCAGGATTAGAGGAACCTGTTACACTACATGAGTAGGCACCTGGGAAGAATTGAGGTGTCTGTTTACTCGCTTCTTGAAGTGAGCCAAATTGTAGGATGTTGGGAAGATGTTGGATGGAAGCGAGTTACAAAGCTTACCAGCCCTGTAAATGAAGGAATTCTTATAGATAGAGGTTCGAGGGGTCGTTAAATGTATCGCCATATGATAAGAACTCCTTGCCAGCCTACTGTTGCAGCAAAACATGAGTTTTTCCGGAATAAAGCCTTTCAGCATCTTTCGTGAAAATATCTGTAAAACAGAGAAAGGTCAGCAACTTGCCTTCTAAGAGCAAGCGGTTGGAGATTGCTGGTGATCTCCGGGTGGTCGATGAGGCGCACAGCCCTTTTTTGCATATTATTCTACATCCACAACAAATGTTTGCTCGCAGATCCCCATACATGGGAACAATATTCCAAAGCATGTCGAATCAGCGCCTTATATAGTAGCAACAGCTGAGATGACGTGAAGTATCGCTTGGCTCTGACAAGAAATCTAACCTAACCTAACCTAATCTAACCCTTTTTCCTCAGAAAACACAGTCAATATGTTCACAACGGTGAATATATACAGGGTGTCCTGAATTTTCAGGACACCCTATATATATATATATATATATATATATATATATATATATATATATATATATATATATATATATATATATATATATATATATATAATTTATTGAATAAAAATCTTTCTGATGCAGAATAAATTAATTTGAGGAACCATGTACGATTAGTGAAGCGGTCGTTCTGGAGAAGCTATAGGGCCTGCATTCGCACCGAAAGAAAGAAATTTGAACATTTGCAATGTAAATAATTAACGTTTTGTAATTGAAAATTTGTTTAAAATACACTGATAGTTGAAGAAGGGATGTATCATCATTAAGTTGTAGAATTATTCTCACAAAGAAAAAGTGTTTACAGGAGATCGCTCGGCACTCAGGTATCTTTCCTGTAGAGCATGGCTGCTGAGCTAGAATTGCATCAACAATCTCTACAAATGAGATGAATATTTGCATATTCTTATGCTGAATATAAATATGCCTTAGTGCAGGGGCATCAGGTCCGGAGAACGCGGAGGCCATAATTTTGGTCCTTGATTACCCCACCATCTATTCATTTCTGTTACCTGCCGATCTACAGCTCGTGTTTTATGAGCTGGTGCACCATCCATTTGGTAATAGCAATCCCTCAGAATGTTAGGGGGTAATCCATCTAAAAAATTTGCTAATGTTTCTCTCAAAATTTCCTGGTATCTGTGTCCATTAAAATTTTCCTCATAAATGTGATAAGCCAACAAATCATTCATTAAAATTGCAGAAACGTTCACGCTGAATTTATTTTGGAAATCAATAACCTCAATGAAATGTGGATTTTTCGTGGCCCAAAAATATCGATTTCTTCTGTTGGTTATTCCACTTTCATTGAACTTGGCTTCATCAGACCATATAATTTTTTTGCAGAATTGTCTCATCTTCTTGAAGCCGAATGAATAATAAATTTTCACACAAAATCAGCCACTTGGGAAGGTCAGTTGGTTTCAATTTTTGTAATCTGATAGAAGAATACGGGTCATGTTATGTTTCTTGAGGATCCTTTGAACGGAAGTATAACTCAATCCAATATCCAGTGATGCTAGCGTATTAATTTGATTGTCGTCGTCCTCTAAAATTGGTTTTCTTCTAGTTTCTATGTATTTTGTTCCCCCAAATTACAGAAAATGGCTTCTAATCCTTCGAAATTTTGTTTTACTCATAGGCGCCAAATTTGGAAATTGGTTATTGAATTGCCTGCAAGTTCTATCCACCACTTTTTAACATTCTGAGGTTAGGTTAGATTTCATCACCTAACGTAACCTCAGAATGTTAGGGGGTAATCCATCTAAAAAATTTGCTAATGTTCCTCTCAAAATTTCCTGTTATCTTTGTCCATTAAGATTTTCCTCATAAATGTGATAAGCCAACAAATCATTCATTAAAATTGCAGAAACGTTCACGCTAAATTTATTTTGGAAATCAATAAGATCCTCAAAATTCAATATATTCCCAAATTGTTTCGGAACTATAAGAGATGGGTATAGTACATGCTGATACAATTCCATCTGAAATTTGACGCATCATCTGAGGGCGGTATAAAAATTGGCACCTGCAATTTTAAAAAATTGAGTTATTGCTGTTTGAAAAAGGCCAAATTGAAAAAATCATACAAAACAACGCAATAAAGATTTGACATGTTTAGATTGCTTAAAAAATTCCGCGATCCTTCTTTTATCCACCCAAGCGAAAATTGTGTCTGTAGTGCATAAGATCTACGAGCTACAATTTTTTTTAATGTTCCTCAAAAATCGAGTTTACAACAAAAACAATCAAATCTGTCAAAAGTTTTGACAGATAAGTGCCAACAACTTGGGTATTTTATGCTTTGCTCAATTGTCGGTTCTAGATGTATAATAAAAAAGGTAGATTGTCATTTGAAATAACAAAGTGATGACCCACTTCCGGTATAACCGGAAATGGTATACTTCGAAAATATGTCACTCCAATTGAAAATCACTAGTTATGGCCGCGAATAAAATTTCAGCTTGATATTGTAATTGGAACTTAAAAAGTTTCTAACGGACGGTCCCGGTGGATATCCTTGTATATATGTATTTTATATATATATATATATATATATATATATATATATATATATATATATATATATATATATATATATATATATATATATATATATATATATACATACATTTATAGATATTCTTTCGCCATTTTTCTCGGTCAAACCAGTCATTTTCACTTGTTGCTTGTGCTTGTTGCTGGTCTTGCTCGTTTTCTTCTACTGTTTGGTACATATTCCAAGGCTCTTTTGGGTCGTCTCTCATTCCCCATTCTCTAGACGTGTCCGTACTATGTTAACTGTCTGGCTTCAATTCTATTGTAGACTCGGAGTGTCTTGCGCCTTATTTCTTCATTTATAATGTCCTGCAACCTGGAGATCCGACATGTCAAATCTGATGCGACCTTAATAGAGAGTTCAGGATGCGGACGCTCGCTCTGTCCTGCTGCGCTCTGTTCTGGATGTTTCTTCTTGCGCTATGATACTTCTTAAATATTATACATTATATAAGTGGTCTCGCAACAACATATAGGCCTTCTTTTGAGAAACTTCAAGTGTTGAATAAGTAAATGGCGGAAACACTCCAAATGAGATTGCTAACTTTGACACCCTGTACGTCTTTGAATAAACATTCATTAATTTCTTTCCTTTCTAAAACCTTTCAAATGGGTTATTACTCAAATTAACTGATCATTTCGAAGATTTGAGGGGTTGACAGCCTCATCTGAAGAGGTGTCTGAATGGGTGTAGTGGAAGCACCACTGCTTAAAGATATTTTTCTCCAAAATACAACAGAATTTCGATGAATGTTCATTCGAAATCAACAGATTTTGCAATCACTGAAAATAACTTGTCTTTTGACGAACCAGCCTGTATCGTCTTCCAAATATGTCGCAACTAGAAACTTATTACACATTTGTGTTGTGGTATCTTCCCTATTCAAAATATTGAGTTTTGTGCACCCCTGCTTAGGGTTGATGTAAAATAAAATCACCGTGTCTTAAAAGATGTCCACCTTCAGACAAAAATTAACCTGTTTCTGCTTTTCGTCCAGGAACGAATTGTTTAGCAGTTATTGAGTATTTTTCATTTTAGTTGCCCCAACCGGTATATCCAATTTTCATTTCTCAGTGCAAACGATTTGATGAATTAGCTTTTCCACAGACAAATTGAGATTGATTACTGAAAATGCATGAAATTCCGCACAACTGCCATATAAATACGAAACTAATCCCTCGATGAAAGGATTGTTAGGATTTTCAATTGAAACTTGCGAACCTTCATAATGGCGTATGAATAATACCTTTCAAAATGCAATTTTCATGTGGTTCCGTAATAACGAAGCCAATTTATAGCTAATGGTATGTCAATTATACCTGAAGGAAATTACTCTAATTTTAATATTTGCAAATGGGTGGAACTGAATAGAAATCGATACAAATCTAATTCCGCGAAATCGAAATTATTCTGATTGCATAAACATTAGCAGAAAAAGGCGTGGTTAGATAATAATAGTTTCTTATGAATTGCAGCAGTTGGCGGGTTTAGTTCATTTCTGAAATAGCAACTTTCCTGGAAAACCTGCTATTGGCAATCAATATAACTCTTTATTTTCTGATGAATAATTTTCCTGGAAGTGAGCAGATCTGAAAAATTCCTTTGAACAGCAACAAAAACAATATTCCTGAAATACCGTGTGCCCAGTTAGAGCGTTCTTGTTCACTAACTCTGAAACGGTACATTGTAGGGAAAAAATAAAGAGATGCTAGGTAGATCATGAGCCGTTACATATTTCAAAATTTTCGTATTTACAGGCTGTTCCATTTCAGAGGTTTTTATCCAAATTATGATTTTTGAATGGAATGCCCTATTCTTCGCATAATTTTCTTATTTCTCATACAAAAATAATAAGAGTTTTTAAATAAATTCGTGGTCACCCGAATCCAACGACTTTCGAATCATTCGAAATCTTATGAAATTTCGACCGTTTTTTTTCAAACTCTTCTTGTACTACTCAGAATTGTAAGAATATTTCCACGGAGACACGAAAACTCCTCGAAAAGTAAAAATATTGGTTGTTCATTCTTCATCAAAGTTTGGAATTATATGATTCATATTATTTTCCTTCGTTCATGTGACACATACCGAATTAACTATTTAATCTGATTAGGAATTCTATTACATATTGAATAGTGTATACCTATACTAATAAAGGGTTCTGGATTTGAGAATATTTAGGAAATTATTATTATTATTAAAAATTTATTTAAAATTACAATAAATGATCCATATGTTTACCTTCTTCTTAGACATACTTTTTTAGTCTAGGAATAAAGATTATTGAAATATTTCCTTGAACTACAGGAGTTGTTCTAAGGAATGCTTCACCAAGTCTTTGCTTACTATCGTTAATTGTGACACAAATAGTTGTGTAAACTTTCGAGTTCACCGCTCCCTATTGTAAAAACTCCGTTGACGTGAGGTTTGAAGATCTAAGAGACCAATGGAAAAACTCTGCTCAAGATACACTTGCCGTGATACATCATATTGAGTTCCTGACATACTTCGTAGAAAAACTCGAACCATTTTTTTCTGGAAAATCTACCCTCAAAAAACCTGATCATTCTTGGTCATTCAATTGCCTTTCAGAAAAATAAAGCTAATAACCTCATATTTCATAATCTTACTCCAAAATTTAAGAGACCATTTACACTGAAAATTGTTCATTCGGTTGATGTGCCGATATTCTTGACTGTAAAATGGATATGTTTTCTATTAAAAATTCCACTTTAATGAAAAGTGAATAAAATCAATGTGAATAAATCTTCACTTTCTGCCAAAAGATTCTTCAACCTTTCATAAAACCGTATGCTATTTTCGAAATCCTGTTCTACTAGTTCTTTGTAAAGTTGAACTTGGTATGGACTATATTTCACTTTGAATGTTTTTGATACTGAAATTTTTAATTATTTTCTATTTTTATGTATGCCAGTAGCAACTTGCGTTGTCTTTGTGTTTAGATTATTCACCTCGTCATAGTGATGGAACACTATGCATATTTGAGAATACACATTGAGAAACACTTTTCCTAATACATGTCATTAAAGTCCAGACCACCTTCGAAAGAAACATATAGAAGAGCTCATCTAACTCAAACACCGTTTGTTCTGTATATTATATACACAAAAATTGTAAAACTAATGGTTATTCAATGATGTTTCTAATAAAATAGTGACAACTGCCTAACTTTCATAACATAACATAATCCGTTCCCAATAATTATGAGACCATTTATGCTGGAAAATGATCATTCGGTTAATGTACCGATATTCTCAACTGTAAAATGATAACTATTTCTGTTCAGAAATTCATTTTTATAAAAAGTGCTTTCATCAGTGAATATATTGAATTTGAAAAACTTTTTCATTTCCTGCCAATACAGTATACTGCCATTCATAAAACCATATGCTATTCTTGGAATCCTGTTCTACTAGTTCTTGGTGAATTTGAATTTGGTATTGACTATATTTATTCACTTTGGATGTCTTTGATACTGACATTTTTCAATTATTTTCTATTTTTATGTATGTCAGCATCAACTTACGTTATCTTTATATTTGTATTATTTAACTCAGCCAGGAAAATTCGCAGTAGATTTTTTCCATCCAACACCGTTATGTTGTTGGAGTTATTTTTTAATGATTAACGCTTCCAGTGTCTTGAGAACGTCGCCACAAATTTTAAAAATATTCAACTGGGGGATGTCCTCTTCCTCTCCTACGAAGGAAAAACCAACCTGCAATTTCCACAGTTACTTCTTATTTGATACACGATATTCTCTAATTCTTTTTCACTAAAATCCATGATGCTGAAGACAATACCGATTATTTTGTGATGAGGTAACGAAATTTATGTGTAGTATTGTTACAATTAATGTGTACACTGAATAACCATTGAGAAATATTGTACCTCATTTCTTCACTATATTATTTTCAAATAAGGTAAATATAAAAAGCAAAGATTTCCCTACATTCCCTCCACATATTTTCATTATAGTGTACAGTTTCAGAGCTATCTCATAAATACGCAATATATTGACAAACGGTATAAGTTTCTCCACATTATCATGTAGTAACAAAATGAAAGAAATTTTTATTAATTGTATGAGTAAAGTTTAGGTACACTTATCTCTGGAAATCATTCCATACGGGTCTACAGAATGTTGAAAATTCGATTCTTTTCGGCTCTTTACATAGCTCTTGTAATTTCAGCAAAATGCATCTGAAACTACGAAATAAATTTGATATGAATTTCGTAATGGAACGCTATGTATATTTGAGATTACACATTGAGAAACACTTGTCCTAATACATGTCATTGAACTCCAGACCAACTTCGAAAGAATCATATAGAAGAGCTCATCTAACTCAAACACCTTCTATTCTGGAAAATATATAAACAAAAATCGTGAAACTAATGGTCACTCAATAATGTTTCTAAAAAAATATTGAAAATAACCTAATTTTCCATAATCCGTTCCCAATAATTTTGAAACAATTTATGCTGGAAAGTGTTCATTCGCTTAATTTACCGATGTTCTTAACTGTAAAAATGATAACTATTTCTATTCAGAAAATCATTTTCATGAAAAATGCTTTCATCAATGAATATAATGAATTTGAACAAATTTTTTCATTTCCTGCCAATAGAGTATACTGCCATTCATGAAACCATATGCTATTCTTGCAATCCTGTTCTACTAGTTCTTGGTGAATTTGAATTTGGTATTGACTATATTGATTCACTTTGGATCTCTTTGATACTGAAATTTTTCAATTATTTTCTATTTTTATGTATGTCAGCATCAACTAACGTTATCTTTATATTTGTATTATTTAACTCAGCCAGGAAAATTCGCAGTACATTTTTTCCATCCAAGATCGTTATGTTGTTGGAGTTATTTTTTAATGATTAACGCTTCCAGTCTCTTGAGAACGTCGCCACAAATTTTAAAAATATTCAACTGGGGGATGTCCTCTTCCTCTACTACGAAGGAAAATCCAACCAGCAATTTCCACAGTTACTTCTTATTTGATACACCATATTCTCTAATTCTTTCTTACTAAAATCCAAGATGTTGAAGACAATACCGATTATTTTGTGATGAGGTAACGAAATTTATGTGTAGTATTGTTACAATTAATGTGTACACTGAATAACCATTGAGAAATATTGTACCTCATTTCTTCACTATATTATTTTCAAATAAGGTAAATATAAAAAGCAAAGATTTCCCTACATTCCCTCCACATATTTTCATTATAGTGTACAGTTTCAGAGCTATCTCATAAATACGCAATATATTGACACACGGTATAAGTTTCTACACATTATCATGTAGTAACAAAATGATAGAAATTTTTATTAATTGTATGAGTAAAGTTTTGGTAAACTTATCTCTGGAAATGATTCCATACGGGTCTACAGAATGTTGAAAATTCGATTCTTTTCGGCTCTTTACATAGCTCTTGTAATTTCAGCAAAATGTATCTGAAACTACGAAATAAATTTGATATGAATTTCGTAATGGAACGCTATTTATCTTTGAGAATACACATTGAGAAACACTTGTCCTAATACATGTCATTGTACTCCAGACCAACTTCGAAAGAAACATAGTAGAGCTCATCTAACTCAAACATCTTCAATTCTGGAAAATATATAAACAAAAATCGTGAAACTAATGGTCACTCAATAATGTTTCTAAAAAATATTGACAATAACCTAATTTTCCATAATCCGTTCCCAATAATTCTGATACCATTTATGCTGGAAAGTGTTCATTCGCTTAATATACCGATGTTCTTAACTGTAAAAATGATAACTATTTCTATTCAGAAAATCATTTTCATGAAAAATGCTTTCACCAATGATATAATGAATTTGAACAAATTTTTTCATTTCCTGCCAATAGGGTATACAGCCATTCATAAAACCGTATGCTAATTTTGAAATCCTGTTCTACTAGTTCTTGGTGAAGTTGAACTTGGTGTGTACTATATTTACTCACTTTGAATGTCTTTGATACTGAAATCTTTTATTTATTTTCTATTTTTATGTATATCCGTATCTACTTGCGTTATTTTTATGTTTGGATTATCCACCGCAGCCAGGAAAATTCGTAGTAGATTATCTCCATCCAAGACCGTTTTGTTGTTGGAGATATTTTCTCATAATTAACGCTTCCAGTCTCTTCTGAACCCCGCCTCAAATCTTAAAAATATCCAACTGGGGGATGTCTTCTTCCTCTCCTACGAATGAGACACCAACAAGCAATTTCCACAGTTATTTCTTATTTGATACACCATATTCACTAATTCCTTTTTACTAAAATCCAGGATGTTGAACAGAATAAGGATTATTTTCACATGGGGTAACGAAATTTATGTGAAGTATTGTTACAAGTAATGTGTAAACTAAAAACATTAAGCAATATTGTACCTCTTTTTTTCACTATATTATTTTCAAATAATATAAAAAGGCAAAAATTCCTATCTTCCCTCCACATCATTTCGTTATAATGTACAGTTTCAGAGCTATCTAACAAACACGCGCTATATTAACACACGGTATAAGTTCCTCCTAAATATCATGTAGTAACAAAATGGAAGAAATTTTGATTGATTTTATGAGTGAAGTTTTTAATAAACTTATCTCTGGAAATTATTCCATTCGGGTCTACAGAATGTTGAAAATTCGATTCTTTTCGGCTCTTTACAAAGCTCCTGTAATTTTAGAAAAATGTATCTGAAACTACCAAATAAATTTGATATGAATTTGTGTCATGGAACACTATATATATTTGAGAATACACATTGAGAAACACTTGTCCTAATACATGTCATTGAACTCCTAACCAACTTCGAAAGAAACATATAGAGGAGCTCATCGTACTCAAACAACTTTGATTCTCGAAAACATATACTCAAAAATCGTTAAACTGATAGTCATTCAATGATGTTTCGGAAAAAATTTTGACAATCACCTAATTTTCCATAATCCCTTCCCAATAGTTATGAGACCATTTGAGCTAAAAATTGTTCATTCGGTTAATGTGCCGATGTTCTTAACTGTAAAAATTATAACTATTTTGATTCTGAAATTCCATTTAATGAAAAGTACATTCATCAGTGAATGAATTTGATCAAATCTGCATTTTCTGCCAATAGAACCTACAACCATTCATAAAACCGAATGCTATTTTCGAAATCCTGTTCTACTAGTTCTTGGTGAAGTTGAACTTGGTATGGACTATATTTATTCACTTTTAATGTCCTACATACAGAAATATTTTATTTATTTTCCATTTCTATGTATGTCTGTAATAACTTGCCCTATCTTTTCGTTTGGATTTTCTACCACAGCTAGAAAAATCTGCAGTAGATTTTCTCCATCCAAGACCGTTTTGTTGTTGGGGTTATTTTTTCATAATTAACGCTTCCAGTCTCCTCAGAACGTCGCCTCAAATCTTAAAAATATTCAACTGGGGGATGTCTCCTTTCCCTCTTACGAATGAAAAACCAACAAGCAATTTCCACAGTTATTCCTTATTTGATACCCAATATTCACTAATTCCTTTTACTGAAATCCATTATGTTGAAGAGAATAACAATTATTTTCTGATCAGATATAGAAATTTATGTGTAGCATTCTCACAATGAATGTGAAAACTAAATAACCATTGAGCTATATAGTACCTAATTTTTTAATATATTATTTCAACATAAGATAAATATAAAGAAGCAAAGTTTTCCTTATCTTCTCTCCACATCATTTCCTTACAATGTACAATTTCAGAACTATCTAACAAACACGCACTATATTGACACACGGTATATGTTTCCCACTAAATATTATGTAGTAACAAAATAGAAAGAATTTTGATTCATTTTATGAAAAAATTTTCTAATAAACTTACGTCTGGAAATGATTCCTTACGGATCTACTGGATGTTGAAATTTCAATTCTTTTCGGCTCTTTACATAGCTCATGTAATTTTAGAAAATGTATCTAAAACCACGAAATAAAGTTGATATGAATTTGTGATGGAATACTATGAATATTTGAGAATATACATTGAGAAACACTTGTCCTTATACATCTCATTGAACCTTTGACCAACTTCAAAAGGAACATATAGAAGAGCTCATCTAACTCAAACAACTTTTATTCTGGAAAATATATACACAAAAATCGTAAAACTGATGGTCATTCAATGATGTTTCTGAAAAATATTGACAAATACCTAATTTTCCATAATCCCTTCCCGATAATTATGAGACCATTTAAGCTAAAAATTGTTCATTCGGTTAATGTGCCGATGTTCTTAACTGTAAAAATGATAAATATTTCTATTCTGCAATTCATTTTAATGAAAAGTGCATTCATCAGTAAATAAAAAGAATTTGAGAAACCAACTAGCACTTCTCACAGTTATTTCTTATTTGATACACCATTGAAGAGAATAACAATTATTTCCTGATGAGGTAAAGAAATTTATGTGTGGTATTTTTACGATGAATGTGCAAACTGAATAACCATTAAGCAATAGAGTACCTCATTTTCTTACTATATGATTTTCACATAAGGTAAATATAAATATGCAAAGATTAACCTCCACATCTTTTCGTTGCAATGTACAGGTTGGGCAAATTTCGATGTATTTGTACTATGTGAAATATTGAAGATAGAGAAAATGAACCCCCTCTCTCGATCTTTCTTTCAAGGACTAGTTAAGTGGAGCCAAAAGTTTGCTGATATCTCTTTTAGTTCTGGATTTATCCAAAATTTCTCGAATTTTGGGAGAATCGTCCTTCGCGGATATCTCGATCATAATCAAAGTTACAAAAATATCAGTTTGACATTCTAGAGGCACTTTTTGAGTAAAATATAGTGCTGTGTAAAAATTTTCTTAGCTCAGCGGTTTTAGAGTTCTAATGCCAATATGCTTTATTTAAATATGAGCCTTAGGAAGTTTTAACCCTCCATTTTCTGCAGTAATTTTTCCTTTTCAAAAATATATTACAATAATAATCAATTATTGTATTCGATAACTCTTTTCAGAGAAAAACCTGAAATTGCCACAATTCCATTCACAAGGTGCAAGCCCATCAACAATTCATATTGTTCTTTGACTGAAAACCACAGATTTCAAAGATCCTATCGAAGATCAGCTCATTTCTATGATTTGATTCGATTTAGACCATACTAATTAACTGTGGTCTTAGAGTTTGACACTTACGATTCCAGTTTCAGTATAGGTATTAATGTTTATGGAATATCGAAACAGCTGCTTGTTAGTTATATGTTCCAACTATTACATTTAAGAATTTGTTCACCTGAGGCTTTAGTTGTTTCAGATGCAGAATAGAAATCTTAACTGTGAAAAATATGAAAAGTTCGATACGATGGAATGTTATATTCTTCATGGGTATGATTTAGCAGCAACGGCCGAAACATATTTCAATCGGTATCCTGAAAGGCATCAGCCAAATAAATCTATTTTTCTAAGAATGAAAGAGAATCTTATCAAAACTGGCTCATTCAGAAAATGAAGAAATAAAAACTATCATGTAAGTGATAAAGAGGAAGCAACGATCGAAGTGATAAGTGCTGTAACGGCCAAACCTTCAATTTCGAGTTGACAAATAGAAGCAGAAACAGGAATTTCGAGACGTCAAGAAGAACTAGTTTACACCCTACAAAATGCGAGTCTTCCAAGTTTTGCAGCCAGGGGATCCTCCTCGCCGACTAAATTTCTGCAATTGGTATCTAGGAAATGTCCAAGAACGCCCAGACTCTATTATGGAAGTCATATGGACAGATGAAGTCCGCATCACTAGCGATGGGATGTTCAATCGCTTGAATGAACATTTTTGGTCCGATGTAAATCCTCAACGCCATATCGATGTGCAGCATAAGGAAAATATCGTTTCAATTTGTGGCGTGCACTGATAGATAGTCGCGTTTTGGGGTTTGAAATTTTTAATGAAAATTTGAATGGAGCACGTTATGCAGAAATCACCAACAATAATATTGAAGAATTTTCTCGAACAACTTCCGTTAGCACAAAGATCAAAAATTTGTTTCAACACGATGATGCCCCTTCTCACCAAGCATGGGCCATCACTGATCTATTGAATCTGAATTTTGGACATAATTTGATAGGGAATAAAGGTCCTGTGAGATGGCTGTTTCGTTTGCCTGACTTGACGCCACTAGATTCTTTTTCTTTGGGGTCATGTTGAGGATTCACTCTAGAAAAGGAACATTTACAATTTAGAAGAGTTAAAAGAGAATTTCAAGGAATGCCTTGCATCTGTTAGCAATATTCATATTTACAATTCCTGCCGTAGTGTTTCTCGGAGATGTAATTTATGCATTGAAAACAATGGCAACACTTCTGAATATTTGAGATGAAGTAGTTTTCCCCATTTGTATCATTAGGAATTTTTGTTTCTGCTAAAGATTTTCGTATGTGCTTCTGGTTTCGTTTGAGAAAAAATTAATGTCATAGGTCTTGTTTTTCATAATAATGTATGTTTTTACTCGTATAAGTTTCTAATCATTCTAATAGAATATTACCAAAGCAACTTGCATGGACTCATATGTTACGTTATTTGTGACTAAGTAAGGACTCAATCCAGCTGTCCCCGTCAATCATCTCTTTCTCAATCAGTCTTTTAATATTAGAAGTACTCATTTTCATATTTATTTTCTGGTTCTTTTCATTATGTTGCTTTCCCGTTTCTTCACTTTCGTGGGTCAAACATAATTGCGAAATTTATATGCAAAAATTCGGGGATAAAATGCAAGAACACATACATTCAACTCTGAATCAATTGAAAACAGATGAAGGGACTCCTTATACACCTTATACAGTCCTTATACACCTTATAAGTCTCTTTTAATTGTAGTCACTAAAATAAGAAAAATAGTGAGTTTTGAACCTGAACAAGATTTGATATCCATCACAGAACAGCCTATATAACTGTACCAAGAAAACGAGTCTACACGGAAGATGATCAAACATAAATCTAATCCCACAAAAGATCAAAATACTAAAACCAATATAGTGAGAATTTTGGTCATATTATTGAAAACAATATACCTCTGATATGAATTTCTGTAACACTCGGTATATATGAAATTAATTTTAATACATAAGTCTTCTGACTGTTTCTCATCTTTTTCATTATAGTTATCACGATCAAAATTATCGATCATGCACTAAACGGACACCCGGTATATTCTATTACATAAGATTAAAAATTTTATGAATTTTTCCATTCTTATAGGCCAATAAATCAAGAATAAATAAGTTAACTACAATCCACTCATTTAAGTATCTATTAGTATTGAAATATTCTGAATACTGTTGTAATCAAGAAGTTAAATGTACTACCGGATGTAAATGGCCTTGTAGCCGAAACATTCCTACTGTTAATTAAAAAAAAATAAGTTTTTTTGCACATCTGTTCTCTTTAGTCTTAATTTATTTCGGATCTTAATTTAATACGGACATCATTTCCGTATAATTATTATTCCTCCTGCAATTCTAAGATCTATTCGGCATAGCTACACGTAGATCTCTCACATATATATCTTTGTGGTCAGGTGTTCTCGCCTTATTTAACAAAAGCCGACAACAAGTTGAGCAGTTAGACGGCCCCACAATTCCCCGGAAGGCTTTACCACTGTGTCTATCCGGAAATGCTGAAATTGACACGTTTCTTACGACCACAGAGTAATAATAGGTTATGAAATTTTATGGCGCTCATGTCGACCATTAAGCGAATATTCAAAAGCATGTACATTTCCATTGAATCGGTAGGCAAACTGAATTATAAATACAGTGTTAGATGGAAATTGGAGATGTTCGTCGTCTTGTGGGAGGATTACTGATACAGTTGAGGGGAATATTTCTTTCAATTCTCGTATTTCTATAGGTGGGTCACTAGAAATATCCTTCTCGAACACTATTTTGAAAACAATTTTATATGTCCTTTCATAACATTTCAAATATGAAGCTATTTACATTCGTATTATTATGTCAATTTTCAATTGATTTGATTTTTATGGTTGTTTATTATTATTACACGTTAGTATATTCTCAGTTATTCGATTCAAGTTGCTTGTTGTGGAGTGTAATTGGAGTAGTATATTCAGCTAAATTATTGTATTTTACTCAGAGAAAGAGATGAATAAGAGAAGAGAAAAAATTAATGTTTATGACTCTGGAAACAAGAGTATAGAATATATTATAATCGATTAGTTGCTCCTGTTAAAATTGAATGAAAGTAAAGAAACGTATTATATTTTTAATTATCTATTTATTCGCTGTTCTCGAAAGAGCAAAAATATTTTATCCATTTCGTTAAGAGTTAATATTTCACAATATATTTCTGAAATATAAGTGAGAACCAAATGAAAGGAAACATTGACAGAATAATGTAAGGTGTTTTATGATTAGTTCAGATACTTGATTTTCATAATTTTGTGTCGCTGTCCCTGCCTGGCGAAATGACGAATTGCGACACACTTTCGAGAGAATTCGATTTAATATCTAAAAGTTCCCGCGCGCGGAAATTACGCGAAGGATCTCGAACCTTCGTGCTTGTATACAGGTTGTTACGTAATAGTATGCCACAACAATCTGCATGCAATTTTGAGAAAAAAATTTTTATATAAACATAGGTCAGCAAAAGCTTCGTTACGGAGCTACAGGGTGTTGGAATTTTCGGAAAAATGGTTTTTCTTCAAAACTCAGTTTTCAAGATATTCAGCCCAAATTTGAAATTCTAGCTATTTTACAGCCTAAATCATTACACGTCCTAGATTTCAACCGAAATTCACAAGGTGTTTTCTTTTCCGAGGCTATGTCTCCTTTTTGCCCTTTCAAACTTTCTTGATACACCACTGATCAGCGTACAATCAATTTTCTTCATCTTCGTTCAATTCAGAAATTTCTTTGAAACGTGTAATTCTTTCTTATCTCCAACCGTTTTCGAGTGAAAAATTATTGAATTTCAATTTTTTGAATTGTATGTCCATAATTTGCTTTTATTTTCATAACTTGTCTTCTGAGGCTCAACTAGTACTTATTCAATATCAAACTGAAAAAAAACAATTAAAAACTAAATAAATTGCTGCAAGTGTCCTCCACCTGCAAGAATACAGGCCTTCTCCGCATGTTATCATGTACTCTTCGAAATATTCCTAGGGTATTTCTTATCGTGTCACAAGAGGTTATTATTCGATTTCTCAATTCTTCTACAGTGTTCTAAACTAAACTTTTGATATATCCCCATATGAAAACGTCCAAACTATTTAAGTCTGGGGACCTAGGAGGCCATAATTCTGGCCCATCCTGACCTATCCATCGGTTGTTGAGTGTATTATTCAAGAATTCCTTAGCTTCTCCACTTAAATGTACTGGCGCTCCATCATGTCTGAACCAAATTATGTTTCTCACCAAAAGTGGCACATCCTCGAGCAATAAAAGTAATTCATGATCAAGAAATTGTCGATAAGCGGGACTTCCTCTGTTAAGAAAAAAAATGGCCCAATCAAATAATTTTTAATTGATCCCTCCCAGATTCGGTGAGAATTGTTCTTCATGATGAGATTCTTCAATCAGATGAGGGTTTTCCTCAGCCCAGACTTCTTTCCCATTGTCGTAGTTCAACCTCCACATTCACATTAAGTAAAAGCGGTGACAAGCTGCACCCCTGTCTCAGCCCCTTTGTAGTTTTTATTGGTTCCAACAGCCTACCATCAACTTTAACGTACGTGACATTATCTTCATAGAGCTCTCTGGTTATCTTTATTCGTGAATTGTCCGTATCCAACTCTTCCAGAACATTCCATAGCAGGCATCTAGCGGTGAAATCGTAAGATTTTTCTAGGTCTAAAATGCTAAAAGAGCTTCTTGGTTGACCGATATTTTCTTTTCTAGGACTTGTTGAATGACGAATAGGTTATCTACACATGAACGCCGCGGTACAAACACGCTTTGATCCTCGCTGATTTTGTGCCCGATATTTTCTCTCATTTTACTGATAATTTTCTTCCGAAGAGGCGACACAGCGAACTGTTGATACTCACACCCCTATAGTAGTTCGGGTCTGGATATAAGAAATAAAAAAGTCAAAGTCATCTGAATCTAGCCAATTCGAGTATTTATTTAAAAATACTTTAAGTTTTCGGTGACATTTTTCGCAACTTCCTGAAATTTTGTCGGAAACATATGAAATTCTATCTTTCAAAGGCCCTGTGTCCACATCTTCTTGATTGTTAATGCTTACGGCAAAAACAATAAATCGCATCAAGTGATCTTGAAGTGGATTTTTTCGGAAATTTAGCCCACTCTTCAAAAAATCTCCTCCTCGTGATTCGGAGTGAAAAAAATTATGTATCACCCAAAACGTATAAAATAGCATAAAACAATTAAACGAGAAGGATTGTTGAAACAAATCCTAGAAAAAAATTCCTTGGAACCACTGGGGATGATAGAGTTTTTCTTTATTGAATATGTGCATAAATTTACAAAGTGCTAAATTAATTCACTCATAGATCATAGATCATAGATATCGGTATACCAAGATCTTGCAATACCGAGATCTCGCACCTATTCTGCAAGAGCAATCTCGCACCCAAAATCATGCGCAATCTTGCAAGATTTGCAAGATTAGTTTTTTGTCAATTTTGGTTAGCTTTCAGTGCTTTCACATGTTGTTTTTAACTTATGTAAACAATATACCTATTACCGGAAAGCAACACGTGGCGCTAGGGCCACAGAGCGATAAGGATGAGTAAAGCGAGACGTAATCCGGTTGTCGTAAATTTGTCATTGTTTTGCGAGCCTGGACGTGTCAGAGTGCATGGCAATCTGCAGATTTATAAACTTTTTCAATAACAGTTGAAAATAGTTCTTTGTGTGCTTAAGTATTCTCG
This sequence comes from Cryptolaemus montrouzieri, assembly GCA_013387265.2. NCBI lineage: Eukaryota > Metazoa > Arthropoda > Insecta > Coleoptera > Coccinellidae > Cryptolaemus > Cryptolaemus montrouzieri. Next base: position 34,741,493 of record JABFTP020000185.1, on the reverse strand, counting down.
GTCTATTCGTTTCATGTTAAAATGACAACAAAAGTAGTTTATAAAGAGTTTCAAAGTGGATCAGAGGTATGTAAATACTTTTTGAAGGCAGAGAATGGACAAACTGCCCAGTGCAATTTGTGTAGTTCTATTTTGAAAACAACGGCACGATCTCCCAAAGGCTTACATGTACATTTACTGTTCAAGTACAAAATTGATACTTCTCATAAAAACGTGACAAAAAACATGACTCTGGTTCTATCAAATTCTTCAATGCTGATAAATGCTTCCCTCGTCAGTTAGGCTACCTCTTCCAACTGGTACGAAAAGGCAGAAAATATCAGATCACTACAAAAAGTTTCTTCGAAGGAAAGAATTTCAAGGATGATTCCTTGATGGCATGGTTTTTAGATCTTTCTGCACGTCGAAAGGCTTGATACAATTATTTGCGACTAGAGATTACAAATTGCCTGCATCGCCTAACTTCATTAAACAGACTGTAATGGATTATGGCATGAGTTTGAAAATGAAAATTTCGCAGGATCTCAAGAATCTAAGAAAGAAAAACCATAGATTCATCCTTACTTTCGATGAATGGACCTCATGCAAAAACAGGCGCTTCATGAATGTGAATATTCATACATTTTCAGAGAACAAAAATATGTTCTGGAATTTGGGTCTTGTGCGCATAGTAGGAAGCATGTCTGCAGAGAAGTGCATAACTATGTTGAAGAAGAAATTATCAGAATATGGCTTGTCATTAGATGAAGATATAGTAGGTCTTACTACAGATAGAGCTATTGTAATGGGGAAGGTTGGGCGACTCATGAATCCTCCTCACCAGCTATGCTATGCCCACGGAATTCAATTGGGAGTTATCGATGTGATTTACAAAACAAAACGTGGAACCGAAATGCAAAAGAAAGTACAAAAGACATAGTCTTAGCTCAATCAGATGTGGAGGAGTTTGACGATGAAGAATTTGATGACATTATTGATAATGAAGGATTTGGCTGCAGATTACCCACTGTAGATGAAGTTGACTTAGTGCCAGAATTTGATCACCTGATCAAAAAAGTAAGAGAAGTAGTCAAATTTAAAAAAAAATCACCAATTAAGAATGACATTCTTCAGAAATATATGAAGGACGAATCAACAAAAATGTGGGACTCGTGCTGGTCTGCAAAACACGCTGGTCTTGTCTTGCAGATATGATTTCCACATTCAATAAGGTGAAGCAATGTGTAAGCAAAGTCTTGATTGATTGCAATCTTGGATCGAATACAAATCATAGTTTCTCAGACGAAGAATATCGTGCCTTATCAGATTTAGAACTCGTATTTCAGCCTATAAAACTGTCGGTGGAAGTATTATGTCGTCGAAACGAAACGATTTGTTAACTGCCGAAACTACTCTGCAATTTGTGGTGAAAAAGTTAGAAGAACTCGGAACACCAGTACCTCAAAAACTAGATGAATCCATGAGGGCACGGATTAATGAACGCCGAACATTTATGACCGCAGCATTGTATTATTTGACAGACCCTGTCCAATACGACGTATATTTCAATCAATCTGCTAGTGATCAAACTGCCTCCAAAATCTTCAATTAAAAATAAATAATAAAGTTAATCGGAAGATTTCACAAGAACAGTATGAAAGATGACAATATTGCAGTCAATATACAAAACAAATCCTCTACATCTTCAGTTGCAGATGAAGTCATGAATGGAAGTGATGGTGATGATTCAATTCCATTAGCTGCTGTGAAAAAAAATTTAGAGCCTGAAATAACGAACGCTTCTCTTAGTCTTGATGATGAATTGAAAGTGGCATTGGAAGAGCGTTCGCAAAAACGTGTAGCACCTTTGATCATCGTCACTTGATATGATTTTGAGAAAAGAAATCAATTTGTACCAGGTAAAAGGGATAAAATCTAAAGTTCGTTCACCAATGTGTTTTATCTGTAGTACCAACAAGTGTCGAGACAGAACGGGCATTTTTCTCAGCTGGTTATCTGGCATGCAGCATTCAGAGTCGGCTGGAAGATGAAACCTTAGATACTTTATGCTTTTTGAGGAGTTACTTCTTAAGATTTAGAATAATATATTACTTTTCGAATAAATTACTGGTTAGCTTGGGATTTCATTTCTCTGATTTGCTCCTGAAAAACAATTAGAGCCAATCGAAATATAAATGATGGGAATATTCATACATTTTCGATGATCATTTCTTAACAATGCGAGATCTCGTACAATACCGAGATTTCGCGAGATTGGAATTCCTGAATTTCGCGAATACATAGATTGATATTTTGATGCAAGATTGCATTCCATAATAGCAATGTTCAGTCAATAATGAGTGTGGAAATAAATGGTCCTACCTGTCTCAGAAATATCCATTGTTAAGGGAAAAAATATTTCTTTGCATTAGAAACAACTTCAACATAATAATATAACATCGAAGAAATATAATACCACTGCAGGCAATTAGGTGTGTAAACAGGAGTTCTTCACTCATATACTAGTTATTTGTAAAAGCGCTAAGGTGGGAATTAATAGTATTATGCGTCTTACCAACTAATAATGAAAACGTAAAGAACTCAGAAATTCAATCTTTCATATAAACTGGTGATTTTGTCCACTGCGGCACACAATTAAAAAAAATACCGATTAGATGAAACTAATTAGAGCTAACATAGCTCCTTATCATCTTCTGTAACACTGACAAATTAAACCAAAGTCGACTGAGAAATTAGGATATTTGCAATAAACCGCTTTTGTTTTGAACGTTTGACACCCTTCATGATAAGGACAAATCATTTATATACTTATTGGTGTGTGCACTTTCAACCTTAATATTGAATAGGAATATCTTCTAAAAAATTTGAGATAAGTTTGAAACACCTATAAATATGTTATCTGTACGTGTATATTTAGAAGCTTCATTCAAACGGCTGGTATAAGTTTAATCTAATTGTTAGTGTGTATTTGAGTTGCATAGCGTTCGGCTTCTAGTACCTTTTTTCTTCATTTTGACCAAAATTTTCATTTAATTTCTCCAAAATCTTAAGTATTTCAAAACCATAACTACAAAATACGAACTGCTCTTCACTAGCCCCCTGAATAACTATGAATATCGTCCGACCATACAAGAATTCAATTTCAAATGTTACTTTGTATTCAAGTAGCTTATAGAAAATTCAATTATCAAAAATATATTTGCGAACAGCAAACGAGGCTACTTTTGGGCAGGACAATGTCTGTTGGGCCCACTAGTTACAGATATGTTTCAAACCAAACAATTCTGTTCCCGCCTGAATGAATGATAGTGACATAATTTTCATCCATTATTTTTAATTAGGTCATTTCCATCAATTCTTCGTAATATCACTATATTTACCTTATGCATGTAATATACAAGGATAATTAATTTTGCAAATAGTTTACCTAGTCTGATTTATTCTCGCATTTAAATTTCTAATATATTATTGCGTAATTAAATTATATAGTTTATATCATTTTCTGCATAAGCTGTGTCAATAAATCGACCAATTACTGTTGTATCTTGACTCACTTTAATTTTTTCGTTATCTAAAATACAGGTACTGGTTCTATCAAACGTGTCAATAGAACGGTTCGTTAAGTTTTAATTAACTCAAGCTAATGTACAAATAGCAACTTCTGATCATTATTAATGTGAAGCCAATTTAAAAGCTTCTTTACTGAGGCTACACTAGTTGTTAAATTTTTTCGTCATGAAACTACCCTATAGTGATGAAACTTTATTTCTGTTTCCTCTATTTTAGGTTTTCTCATCGAGTCGAATATTTCTGGAGATAAAAAATAGGTAAAATATTCAATTGGTTCAATGTTGATTTTCGAAACTTCTATAGAAGCATTTAGTAGAATTTTATATAGTAAGAGAGCTTTGTGTGTCTATTTACTACACTTCAGATTAGGCTAAGCTTATTTGAATACCTGCATGCCGCATTGAGATAGTTGAAGTTAGATGAGTTATTCCGCATCTCCAAGAAAGCCAAGTAGTAGCTTGTGGAATAAAAATTTCGATAGAAAAAGGTTCCATAGCACGCTTTATTTGAAGAAAGTACGTCGTGTAGTAGGTTAGATGTTGGAAAGTTGTTTGGTTTGAACGTCCATCAACGTTTGTCTTCCTACGAAATGTAGATATTTCCCAAAGTGGTCCTGCTACTCATCTGGAACAATTTTTATTGTATATCTAGAGTAGAGAAAGATTAAGAACTTGTTTTCTCGGAGTTGAAAATTAAATGTGTTCCGTCTGATGATCAATAATACTACCTTTATATGTCTTCTACTGTCCAGCAGATCGAAGGCATATTTTCAGACACGTGAGAACAGTTTTGCAACATAAGTTAGATTGATTCGATTCAACCGACCTCATTTTAATGTTTCTTGAAAATGAAAAGGCAAACTCAGGACTTAGGATCTGTTGACATATTTAATTGGTGATTTATAGTAGGAAAATGGGTGTCATAAGTTTGTATCCTCGCATTCATTTTAGAAGTAGACTTCATTTCTTCGACTACAATCTGCACCAATCTAATAATTTCCCAATCAATAGATTTAAGAGCTCCCCAAAATTCTTAATAGAAAAAGAAATAATGGCCGCATAGAAGAAAAACTTATCAAAACATAGCGATTTTTGCAGTGAATCTCTTATATCCTCTTTAACCTGAAAATTTCATGAAACAGTTGTGGAAAATGAAATAAATACTCATGATGAAAAACAGATATCTATATTCATTAAACTGTTAATGTTAAAAAGATAAATCTATCATTTTTATGGCGATCGCAAAATCATCAAAAATAATTGTTTGGCAACTAACCACCTGCTTCAAAAATATGTGACACGAAGAATCAAAAAGGTTTTCCTGAAATTGAAAGAATTAGAAAATTTCTGGTATACATTAGTTTTTCGAAAATTATCTCGACACATAGTCATCATGAAACAAACCCGGAAATCAAATTTTGACAATTTTATTAATTTTGAGCTTCCACAAACGACCATTTTCGAATTCAGTTTTACTGTTTAATAGCAACTGAGGAAATAAATCACTAGCATATTCACCCGAATTTGAAAAAGATATCCATTGGTATTTCAAATTCGTTTGCCGATACTCAAATTTAATGAAATTGTCACGATTCGTTCCTGACAGTACAACTCTTGAAGGAAATAATTAGTCTTTATTCGTTTCTTCAGGACCATCCAACCAAAGAAATATGTGGTAAAAGAAAGGATAAACTCTGACTGTTATTAAAATAGATATACGTTGATTTTATCAAGGGAATTATTAGAAAATTTCAGAATTCTTATAGTGGTAGAACATTGTTGTGCTGAAAATATTGTGGAAAAAATATTTCCAGAAACTTGACTGTAATTTCTTATTTTTAACGGCATGGTTGGTATTCCTATTTCTTTTTGTTGGAGAGAATCCCTTCTTGAACAATTTCATGTTATATTTGTTACACCTTAAGTTTACTGAAAGAAAGATACTATTCTGCAGAATTTTACTATTGGTTTTAAAACTTGAAATAAGGTCGTTGAATCCGTTTGAATTGGGAATTTGGTAACAACCTTCCTGTAACCTTATTCTAAAATAGAAATGAATTTCAGTAGGTTTTACTATTCCGTTTTTTTTTCCTTAAAATTGACTCATCATCTACGTTGCCAATGCTAAGAAAATTATTTCTCTATATACCCAATGTGGTAAAATATTTCCATAAAGTTGACTGTAATTTCTCATTTTAACGGCATGGCTAGTATTCCCATTTATCTTCTCTTGAAGAGAATCCTTCTTGAACAATTACGAGTTATATTTGTTACACCTTAAGTTTACTGAAACAAAGATACTATTCTGCAAAATTTTAATATTAGTTTAAAACTGATATGAGGTAGTTGAATCCGTTTGAATTAGTAATTCTGAAACAACCATTCTGGAACCTTATTCTGAAATAGAATAGAATTTCATTAGGTTGTACTATTCCTATAATTGTTCGTTTTTCCTTAAAATTTACTCGTTAACTGCGTTGCCAATGCTAAGAAAATTTTTCTCCATATTCCATAATTTCAACATAAATTCTAATAAAGGAAAATGCAGATTCTCACAAAATCATAATATACTTCTAGTGTGACATCTCTGGTACTTTTCTGAAGGAGTTAAATAAGGGACAAATTTTCTGAGAGCTAACCCAGAGGCCTTCAAGATTCGATCCAAAGAATCAATATATCCATGAATTCTCTAGATCCTCATTAAATACGTAGGCCACTAAAACGATAGTTCGTGAGAGAAACGATTTATATTTGAATCAAAATGGAAGATACATTGAATTTTCTTAATAATTTGGTATTATGAACCGTGTAAGGTTCTTCGAATCAGTTATTCTTTAGGTACTCTCATCCAAATATAAATTTTTATTTTGCAATGGTTAAATATAGGTTAAAATTCAATTGAACTTCTTGAAAAGAATGCAGTTTCTGATGTTTAAAGTACATCGAATCGGTTGTTGATTTTCGACCAATCTCTGATGTGAACAACTCCAGAAATCTATCATTCCCAATAGAACATATATCTCATATGGAATGCGTAAAAAATACTTCGAACGAATTCAAGTAACTCATTTTAGATTTCCAAATGAATAATAAAGGAAAAGGTTCTCAATAAATGATTCTGTTATAGAAAGAATAGAAAGCACATCATGCTTTTGAATTGGCATAGTTGATGTCGACTTTCAGTATTACCAGAAAAAATCCTTCTTGAACAATTTCAAGTTATATTTGTTACACCTCAAATTTACTGAGAGAGAGATACCATTATGCAGAATTTAAGTATTGGTTTGAAAAACTGAAAAAGATAGTTGAATCCGTTTGAATTAGAAACTTCGAAACAACCTTCCTAGAACCTTATTCTAAAATCGAATTGAATTTCATTAGGTTTTATTATTCCTATAAAGGTTTGTTTTTCCCTTAAAGTTGACTCATTATCTGCGTTGCCAATGCTAAGAATATTATTTCTCCATATTCCATAATTTCAACATACATTCTAATGAAGGAAAATGCAGATTCTCACATATTTCAATCCTAATTTACTTCAAGTGTGACATCTTTGATACTTTTCCTTAGAATCAAATGGAAGAAAAATTTTCTGAGAGCTAACCCAGAAACCTGCACGATTTGATCCAAAGAATCAATATATCCATGAATTCTCTAGATCCTCATTCAATACGTAGGCCACTAAAACGATAGTTCGTGGGAGAAACGATTTATATTTGAATCAAAATGGAAGATACATTGAATTTTCTCAATAATTTGGTATTATGAACCGTGTAAGGTTCTTCGAATTTTTTATGAGGAAATCATTTATTCTTTAGGAACTCTCATCCGAATATAAATTTTCATTTTGCAATTGTTTAATATAGGTTCAAATTCAATTGAACTTCTTGAAAAAAATCAAGTTTCTGATGTTTAAAGTATATCGAATCGGTTGTTGATTTTCGACCAATCTCTGATGTGAACAACTCCAGAAATCTATCATTCCCAATAGAACATATATCTCATATGGAATGCGTAAAAAAATACTTCGAACGAATTCAAGTAACTCATTTTAGATTTCCAAATGAATAATAAAGGAAAAGGTTCTCAATAAATGATTCTGTTATAGAAAGAATAGAAAGCACATCATGCTTTTTGAATTGGCATAGTTGATGTCGACTTTCAGTATTACCAGAAAAGTGTTTTCTTTCAAAAAAATGTCAAAGGGTCGTAAGATGAGATGAACGATTAAAATAAGCAAAAAATACAGGGTGTCCCGTTCGAAAATCGAAAGTTGGTATCGTTTTCGGCATAACCGGAAACGGAATGTCAAACATATTAATGTTATTAAATTCACATGTTGTCAAATGACCACGGTCATAACAACGAGATTCTCTATTTGGGCTGAGAGTCTTTTGGATGGAATTTCTTAGGTTTGAAGAAGGTTTGTATATTGTATTACACACCTGAAAAGAAATGTCTCATAACTTCTCAATCAGTGTTTCGGTCATAAGTGCATAAGAATGAGAGGATCACTGAGATGGTCACCTCTTTCATTAGATCTAACCCCGTGAGATATTCTTGTCAAGGATTTCTTGTATAGACAAATCCATAATGATATAAACAGTTGAAACAAAACTTTAGAAATTGTTTAGTTTCAGTCAGCATTATTCAAATTCAAAATGGAAATACGCTCGAGTATTTTAGAGTTTTCATTTGATTATTTCATCATATTATCATTATTTGTGGCATTTCATTGCTCATGAGAAAAAATAATTTTGTTTATTCTTGTTATAAGTGGGCTTCATTTTTGTGAGCATAGAAGAGGAAAAATTTGGCCTGTTCTGTGTAAATTAGCACCAGATTACTAGATTGAACTGCAGATTGTTCAAAGAATTTTCATTGCTGTAATAATTTACATTTTTGCGGAAATTTGTAATTAGAAAGAAAAAAATACTCTTCGTATTTTATTTTATTCGAATTCACATATAGTTTATATTTAAAAACAAATTTTGAATACGTCTCTGCAATCCACTAAAAATAATTCTCGTAAAATGTTAAAGAATTTTCACCTCAGTTTTATAGTAACTGAGATATTGGCAAATGTCGGTATTTCAAATTCGTTTGGGGATAGTCAAATTCAATGAAATTGTCACCATCTGTTCCTGAGAGTACAATTTTCGAAGGTAAAAATTATTCTTCATTCGTTTTTTCAGGCCTGTCCGTCGATAAAACATAAGTTTTTGGAAAAAAAGGAATCATTTCCGAGGGTTGTTCTAACACATATACGGTGACTTTATCAAGCGAATTATTCGAATATTTTAGACTTCTTATAATGGTAGGATATTGTTGAGCTTAAAAAATTGTGGAAAAACATTTCCAGAAAGTTGCCTGTAATTTCTCATGGGCATGAGTGGTGTTCGTTTGTCTTTTTTCTTTGAAAGAATCCCTTCTTGAACAATTTCAAGTTATATTTGTTAGGTAAAAATTATTCTTCATTCGATTTTTCAGGTTTATCTGTCGAAAAAACATAAGTTTTTGGTAAAAAAGAAATCATTTCCGACGGTTGTTCTAACACATATACGGTGACTTTATCAAGCGAATTATTGGAATATTTTAGACTTCTTATAATGGTAGAATATTGTGTGAAAAATTGTGGAAAAACATTTCCAGAAAGTTGCCTGTAATTTCTCATGGGCATGAGTGGTGTTTTTGTTTTCTTTTTTCTTGGAAAGAATCCCTTCTTGAACAATTTCAAGTAATATTTGTTACACCTCAAATTTACTTAGAGAGAGAGATACCATTATGCAGAATTTAAGTATTGGTTTGAAAAACTTAAATAAGATAGTTGAATCCGTTTGAATTAGAAACTTCGAAACAACCTTCCTAGAACCTTATTCTAAAATAGAATTGAATTTCATTAGGTTTTATTATTCCTATAAAGGTTTGTTTTTTCCTTAAAATTGACTCATGATCTACGTTGCCAATGCTAAGAATATTATTTCTCCATATTCCATAATTTCAACATACATTCTAATGAAGGAAAATGCAGATTCTCACATATTTCAATCCTAATTTACTTCAAGTGTGACATCTCTGATACTTTTCCTCTGGAATCAAATGAAAGAAAAATTTTCTGAGAGCTAACCCAGAAACCTGCCCGATTTGATCCAGAGAATCAATATATTCATGAATTCTGTAGATCCTCATTCAATACGTAGGCCACTAAAACGATAGTTCGTGGGAGAAACGATTTATATTTGAATCAAAATGGAAGATACATTGAATTTTCTCAATAATTTGGTATTATGAACCGTGTAAGGTTCTTCGAATTTTTTATGAGGGAAATCATTTATTCTTTAGGAACTCTCATCCAAATATAAATTTTCATTTTGCAATTGTTAAATATAGGTTAAAATTGAATTGAACTTCTTGAAAAAGTCAGTTTCTGATGTTTAAAGTATATCGAATCGGTTGTTGATTTTCGACCAATCTCAGATGTGAACAACTCCAGAAATCAATCGTTCCCAATAGAACATATATCTCATATGGAATGCGTAAAGAAATACTTCGAACGAATTCAAGTAACTCATTTTAGATTTCCAAATGAATAATAAAGGAAAAGGTTCTCAATAAATGATTCTGTTATAGAAAGAATAGAAAGCACATCATGCTTTTCGAATTGGCATAGTTGATGTCGACTTTCAGTATTACCAGAAAAGTCTTGTCCATAGTTTTCAAATTTGTTTTAGCAGAACCTTGAGCTTCCATAATCGACCATTTTCGAATTCACTTTACAGTGTGATAGCAAGTCAGGAAATCAATCAGTGGCATATATTCACTCGAATTTGAAAAAGATATCACTTCCTCAGCTCCAACGAGATTTCAAATTCGTTTGGGGATAGTCACCATCCGTTCCTGAGAGTACAATTTTGAAGGTAAAAATTATTCTTCATTCGTTTTTCAGGACTATCTGTCGAGAAAACATAAGTTTTGGTAAAAAAAATCATTTCCGACGGTTGTTCTAACACATATACGGTGACTTTATCAAGCGAATTATTGGAATATTTTAGACTTCTTATAATGGTAGATTATTGTTGAGCTTGAAAAATTGTGGAAAACATTTCCAGAAAGTTGCCTGTAATTTCTCATGGGCATGAGTGGTGTTCTTTTTTCTTTTTCTTGGAAAGAATCCTTCTTGAACAATTTCAAATTATATTTGTTACACCTCAAATTTACTGAGAGAGAGATACCATTATGCAGAATTTAAGTATTGGTTTGAAAACTGAAATAAGATAGTTGAATCCGTTTGAATTAGAAACTTCGAAACAACCTTCCTAGAACCTTATTCTAAAATAGAATTGAATTTCATTAGGTTTAATTATTCCTATAAAGGTTTGTTTTTTCCTTAAAATTTACTCATTGTCTACGTTGCCAATGCTAAGAATATCATTTCTCCATATTCCATAATTTCAACATACATTCTAATGAAGGAAAATGCAGATTCTCACATATTTCAATCCTAATTTACTTCAAGTACGACATCTTTGATACTTTTCCTGTGGAATCAAATGGAAGAAAAATTTTCTGAGAGCTAACCCAGAAACCTGCACGATTTGATCCAAAGAATCAACATATCAATGAATTCTCTAGATCCTCATGAAATATGTAAGCCAATAAATTCATAGTTCGTGAGAGAAACACTCGCATTATGGATTATTGATTAATTATATTTTCCTAATGTATTATTGATCGAGTGACTAGTTCGACTTACGTAAAAGCAGAGCAATCATTACTTACAATCTGAATGAGAGATCCATTAGTAGGCCAAACACAAACGGATAATTATAGGATCTCTAATATGAAAAAAAAGTCATTTCAATAGTTTTGACAGATCAGCTTTTGATGTTACAAGACGAATTTTCAAAATCTTCTGTTCATCCTTTCGCACCAGCACTTTGCTATCTTGTATCCAACAAAATTGAAAGCTTTATGTCATATAGTCGAATGGTAGTGAAAAATTCTGAAAAAACTAATATGAGAACATTTATTCAAAAAGAATGAATTTGGTTGCGTTTTCCAGAGACCAAATGTCTGTTATTTCATAGAATTTATGTTTAACCCAAAATTAACTGCCTTTGATGAAAGCCAGTTTTTCATATGAATTACGAGATTACAAGTGATATACACAAAAATAACAATTTATATATCACCATTTTTATCAACTTAACTGTTCGTTATAACTTTTTTTTTAATCTAAGCAGCTCTGCCTGTAACTAAATCAAACAAACTCATGAAGAGTAAATCAGTGGAAGATTCATGAAATAAATAGAGAACCGGATAACACAGTTGGCTTTTTCTTCCAACTCGTAGAATTTGGCGACCCTCTATCTGCCCAAAAGTTATTCAACTTTGTTAAAATTATGGTATTTTTTGTCCTTCGGCAGGGGTTAGAAACAATTTATGTTGATTAAAATGGGTGAAACGTAAGAGAAACCTCGGACTGGTGCTAAAATGTAGGGATTAAACCGAAAGGGATACGCAGAAGTCCTTCTTCATTTCGGTTACTCTGCCTCAGGACCGGTTTTATTGTAATTTCTTGAGATGTCATTCATTTCTTTTTAAATCAGGACATTTCTTTCATTTTCTATATTTCTCATGTTATTATTCAAACAAACTGGATTCTGCACAACATATTTTGAACATGAAATAAGAATAGTACAGAGTTGACAGAATTAGAGCGGAAATGATAATACTAACTGTTTTTCAAAGCGAATCAATGCAAAAAATCAAATTCCTGTAATCTAAAGAGTGATCTTCAAGAAAACGTGTCAACTAGCCATCAATTAATGCATAGCTGAAAGTTTAACAAAGTAGAAGAAAATTTTTCATTAAAATGATATTATTTCTTCAGTGAAACAAAATACATTATAAAGCTTTATGTATGGAAAGAATTTCCCTCAAAATTGCCTTTGTAGCTCCACAGGAACATGTGCAATCTTTTGTCGTAATTTTCAATGATCATGCTGCATACAACTGTGGCTAAGGCAGTAATAGGGGTTGACACAACAATTTCACTATGATCCTTAAGATCTGTTAAATATTCCTCCCCGGTGGACTTGACGTATATCCTCAATATAGCAGATACTAGTCCTCACCGGAATAAACTCATATTAGACAGCCTCCTTCTAAGCAGCCCAGTACATGTCGCCAGTATGTATCGCCCATTCTTGCTTCTTTTTGTCGAATCGGAATGTGTCGTCATCGGTTTGTCCGATTTTCTTCCAATCATTCTATCGCCCACACTGAAGGCTGTAGTCTACTTCGTTCTTAAATAGGGTGGTTCTCAAAGTCCTGCATAGGATCGGATCTGGATCCCCATTCTATTGAAAATTATAGTTAACCCAAAACAAAAGTTTGATCATCTGTCGAATATCGCTGGTCAAAAGGATGTTTGTGGACTCAAGAGTTGAGTAAATGTCCAACAAACTGAATGCTATGAATGTTTTTGTAAGGAATCTGAAACTAAGTCAGATTCAGGTTAGATGAGATCAGTATAATAATTTATCTTTCTACATATGGATGCGACTACTCAATCATTTCTATCCTGAAAAAACCAGAAAATTAAGAACACACACATTAAGACTTTGGATGCATTGGAAATAGTTAAGAGAGTACAGAAAACTGAAGAATCAGAAGAAGTTTATAGAGCTTGGAAAGAAATATATATCGGTACACTTGACGAAATAAAAAGACGTAAAAATGCCGAATACATTAAAGATGCCCAAAACAAGATGAAAGCTGTTTGGGATGTGATTCGAAGGGAAACTAAATCAGATACAGATACTATGGAGTATTCCACTACTCCTAATGCATCAGATTTCAATGAATACTTCGGAAATGTTGGTGTCAAAGTGGTGAAGGAGTTGAATTCTATCGCGACAGGTAATCGTGGTTCTACTGCCTGTTAAGAAGAAATCACCCAGGAAGTGCGGTCTCATGCTATTTTTCCAAGAGTACACTAGGAGAAATAGAACAATTGATTATTACATTGAAGCCAAAATCCTCAAAAGGTATTAATGGAATGACCAATAATATCATGAAAAATTTTACAATTGAGCTAGCATATCCTTTGACAATTATGATAAACAAATGTATCGAAGAAGGATACTTTCCAAATGAACTTAAGATTACACGAGTATTCCCTATATATGAAAAATTTGATGCTGAACAATGTCATAACTATAGACCCGTAGTCATACTGCCAATAATGTCGAATGGGCTCAGACTGATATGTGGTATTCCGCAAGGTTCAGTTTTGGACCCTCTCCTCTTTATTATCTATGTCAATGACATAACTGTGGCAGCTGCTAGCAATGTCTGTCTTTACTGTGATGATACATTAGTAGTTTTGAGGGAATCAAACGAAAGCGAGATTAACATGAAAACAGAGGAGGTTTTGAGAGAAACAAAAAATTGGTTTTCATCAAATATGATAAAGCTAAATGAGGACAACACGGCAAAACTTTCCCTTGGCCCAAGAGTGGTTTTGGAGTCAACCAAGTTCCTGGGACTGTGGATGGATTCAAGATTAAGTTGGACAGTACATATTAACATGACACGTCAGAAATTGTCTAGGGCACTCTACGATTTGAGAAAGATCACGAAAGTCAACACCAGATATTAAGCTAAAGTAGCTCATTTCGCATACTCTCATGCAGTAGTGTCTTATGCAGTGCTCATATGGGGTAGAGCTTCAGAGTCTTTAAGCAGAAGAGGGCTCTACGAATAATTTTTGGAGTCAGAATAAATGAGTCTTGTAGGCCAATATTCGAAAGCGAAAAAATACTTACCCTTCCATGTGTCTACATCCTCGAAGCACTGAAACAGGTTCATTTCAATAGATCAGCGCACCGAATTCACTGTGACGTGCATGTCTTCAAGACGAGGAGCAGGTTCAATTTGGAGATACCAATTCACAAAAAACATATAACATCTTTCACAGCACTTTAAGGACGTGGAAATTAATATACTCGTTAAAAAATTGAAGGAAAATCTCACACAAGGAGCATACTATTGTATTGAGGAATTCACAAGGGCATGCAAAAAATTTTGATTTGAATGGTAGAGCGTGCACATTTACCTGTGATTTTGTTTGTATTTCACTCTCATAGGTGTGTGTTTGTTTTTCATTTACTATTAATGTTCATTTTTCATGTATTTTTGTTGATGATTAATATATTTCTATTTCTATTTCTATTTCTACATTCAAAATGAAACATAGAATCTCGACACGGACCAAAAAGCTTCAAAGCTCTATACAGAAATCATACACCAGAACTACTGAAGATGAATGAAAATTAACTTTGCGAAAAAAGTAGAAAGTTTTCAGTCGACTAGAAACAAACTCCATTGAAGAATGAATTCCAGTCTGAGAACAGACAAAAAAGTCAACATATTTTCAGACAAAAATATAGAGAAAACGTCTACGATAGCTCTTGAATACTTCAAGACTTATCTGAAAGTTCTTCTGTCAATTTTGGGTTCCTAGCAGGAACATATGTTCCTCTGAAAATTTCGGGTCCTCGACAGTTCATTTCCTTGAAAACTGGCTACCCCGAGGAATGCAACTAGACTGTACTCCAAATCTGGATCTCGAAGTTAGCTTCGAAATTGGAAATTCTTCATGAGGTAATGAAACAATACATAGGCTTTCTTCCCAGGTTCCTTCAAAAGTTGAATTAAAAAATTATTATATCCGAATGCAGCAGACTTCGAATGTCGAGTTTTTCGAAAAGATATCTAATCTCAAATATTGACCTCCTCCAACGAGCTAAAAGGACATGTGAGATAAGATAAGTAAGAGTAAAACTTTTCATAACCACGAAGCTGTTAAAATCTGTTATCTTGCATGAAGAAGAACCATGAGACGAGTCACTTAAATATACTGACAACAAAATTAATATTATACCGATAAATGAAGATTTTCAATATGTTGACTCGTTCAGAAACGAAACAGAAAAGAAAATTAGATTGATTGGTATTGTTATATTCTTAGGCCAATGCATTGAAGGATTTTAGCTTATTTAGATCAATGATAGTGAGAATTCTGACACAAGTTATGAAGCCGCAACTCACCAAGTCACTTGGTCACCCTGATATCATTCACTCAGTGGATCGTTAAATCTATTCTTTCAGTATACTGGCTTAGGCTTTTAACTTGGAATGGTCTCACGGGAAGAAATTAATGCCGTCAATTATCTAGAAGATCAGTTCTCATTATCGGAAAGGTAGAATCAACGACTGGTAAAATTCTACTGTTTCGCTTGATGTATGTCATGTGGCAACGTGTAGATTTCGCCAATATCAATATCATCCAATTTAGGAAGGAGAAACTGAGTCAGCTTTTCACAATATCGAGCACCACTAACATTCACTGCTTACTCAGCATCATTTTCGAAGGATCATGATGATGAATGAGCAATAACACCTCCAGTCCAAAAATTTGCACAAAACCAGTGTACGCAGGTTCTCTTAATTCCCAACGTTACACTAACTATTTCGACTATTAGAAAATACATCGTGGTGAAATTAAACTTTGCTTGAAGAGGGACATTCAATGAAAACTGGTGTTTTTACTGTTGATCATAGAAATAATTTAATTCTAGTCCGCATCTACAAGTTATTTAAGTATATTCAGTCATCCTTGCTGATAGTGGGGTCTAAATTATGCATATTTTTCGATAATTAGAAAGGTTCTTAAACTAGGATACTTTCAGGAAATATCCTCTGATGAACAATTTTTAGAAGGAAAACTTGTGCATTTTCTTCGCTTCAAGGATATTAACATACTCATATTTAATAAGGCACTCGGTAGCACTTACGTCATAAGTTTGAAACGTGACTTGCAAGTGCTCATTATATTAAAGACAGACACAGCAAAAATGTGGAGAATATTATAAAATTTTCTGTATTCTTAGAGCACCATATGGAACAAAGCCCAGTGCACTATATTCAGACACATACTATTTCATGTTTGAATTTTTTACACAAACATAGGTTTTTATTACCATACATTCTCCGCTGCGACGAAATCAACAATTCATTGGGAAAAAATCAATTACCATGGTTGATCCTGAAAAATGTCCGTTTCCAACGCTATGTAGAGTCGAAGCCTAAGGCTTTTCGTTCTCTAAGAGCAGAAAGTTGCGAATTGCGAAGCAATGAATTCGTGCGAACGCTGTTCGTCCGAAATCGGGCGATTGACGATCGTTCATTAATCTATTGAGTATGTCCGAACGCGTAGGCGGGATATAACTGTTTTTTTTATTACGTACCTGAGAACGGAGTCTTAGCGTTAGAATTATTATCTTTAATTTAAGGTTTGGCGGATTTCCTCATTTGTGACATGACCTTCGAATCGATGATAATCAGCACATCTCCTATTTTCGAATGAAAAAGAATTTTCCAAAAAATTGTTGGCAACATCCACTTAAGACTCCAAAAAATCAGAAATTTTCGTGAGACGATCCCTCCACCGGTACAGCTGGCTGTTACATCAAGCTTAGTTGAAAGAAAAGCAAAAATCACTGTATTTGCTAAGCAAACTGTAGATTATTTTACTTAACGGAACTAGAGTACATAATAACGATACAAACTAGATACGCTCATCACAAAAAACGAAAGTAATTTTTTATTGATTTCCAAGGTATATTCCTATAGGATCATAATCATGAAAACAGGGCGATGAATTGTACTGACCCCCGAAGGAATCATCAGTAGTTTAACATGACTTAGAAGTATTCGAAATTTGATTCAATTCATCCATTACATCCTCCATTATCTGTTTGCGCACGATCAGGTCTCTCATCGTAGGAATATCATGGAGATGAGGCAATATACTCATGACTAGCTGATAATCTCCCTGTTGGGTACGAGTTGATTTTTCTTCCACATATTTTACATTTTCGTTTTCAAATTCAATTAGTTACTCATTAAACTTTCACACTTGGCTTTTTGAGCATTTTCACTTTTTGAAACGGCTTTTAAAGGTATTTTGGCGTCTGAGGTGGTGAATGCTTCTTGCTACTATCTATGTATACTCTCATTTGTTCATGAAGTTGAAGGTAGATCTGCTTGGCTACTGCTAAATAATTGTATTTACAATAAATGCTTGTATCTATAATTTTGATGTGTGTCAGAAAAAAAAACACAAGTGTGAGCTCAGGAAATGTAATAGGGGAACCATACTATCTTGTATATGATTCAATAAACGAGTGAAAAAACCAGAGGAAAAAACTCGTTTTCCTGTCGCCATTGCACTAGCAATAGCTTGTCTGTTTATGTTGTGTTAGTGTCGTGTGTACATAAAGAGTACCAAAGATTTTTCTGCTTAGCCGCTTCATTCCCTCTTGCATTCCATGATTTCCAAACGAAGACAAGGCGAAAGGAAAGGGGTTTGGGACAGGAATCTGTAACAATGGAAAAAGAAAACCAGCAGAAAAATATTTCAGCAATCATACTTCTTATATGTCTAAACAAATCTAAGAAAAGATTTTACATACGAAGCAAGGTCATGAAAAGGACAAAGGAGATAATAAAAAAAAATACATAACCTGCTATATTTCCTCAAATTTCATCTCTGTTTGACCGAGAGAGCCCCGATGAAAAAAATATTAAGTTCAGTTAAAAGGTGACTAAAGAAATAGTGATATACCAAATTCACTATTATCGTTCACTAATTTCGAACTCGTCTGGTTTTTTCGCTCCTTTTGATTCAAAATCTTCCTTTTCACAGATATCTAGCAACTGGAGTGACATTCGAATCTCTGGACTACTCTTCTCGAATGTCACTGTTGGGCCAATTGTTCGCGAAACTCCTGCAACCGTATAGGAATTATTGAGCAACGTCCACGTGGAATTTCCTTCTAATGAACAAGTCCATAAAATTTCAAGAGAATCTTGAAAGGATTTTTCGAATTGTGCCGGCTCTATTGATGAAAAGCACATTCATACCAAATGCACACAGTGTTCTAGTACGGCGTATTATAAACATAAAAAATTGTTTTATATATTTCTCCAAACAGTAGTGAGACCTGACGACAAATTCATTGGCATTGATTTTTGGAGCCTCTGGAACACAAGGTGATAGTGACATATTTGATCTTCTCAACCTGAAGAAGCAATTGAACCATGGAACTGTCAGAATATACAAGGGAGTAATAGGCGAACCTGTTACACCACATGACTAGGCACCTGGGATGAATTGAGGTGTCTGTTTACTCGCTTCTTGAAGGGGGCCAAATTGTAAGATATTGTGAAGATCTTGGACGGAAGCGGCCCTGTAAACGAAGGAATTCTCATAGAGAGAGGTTCGAGGGGTCGTTAAATGTACCGCCATATGATGAAAACTCCATGCCAGCCTAGTGTTGCGGCAAAACATGAGTTTTTCCGGAACAAGGTCTTTCATCTCCTTGGAGCATCTTCCGCGTATTTATCTGTTAAATGGAGAAGGGTCAGCAACTTGTCTTCTGAGAACCAGCGGTTGTAGATCGCGGGTGATCTCCGGGTGGTCGATGAGGCGCACAGCCCGTTTTTACCCACTATCCAACATCCGCAACGAATGTTTGGGCGCAGATCCCCATACAACATGGGAACAATATTCCAAAGCAGGTCGAATTTGCGCCTTATATAGAAGCAACAGCTGAGATAACGTGAAGTATAGCTTGGCTCTGAAAAGAAAATTAAGTTTAGCTGATGCAGACTTAGCTATTGCGATTACATGTTCATGCCGGTAAAACTTGGGGTTGACGGTTATTCCGAGAAGTTGCACTAATCTTAGGATGCAATTTGTTGGCCTTGAATTATTAGAGAAGGTTCTCAAGCGAGAACCTTTCAAGAAAACGTAGTTGCTTGCGTCTTGCTCGCGTTGAAGCTCACCAGGTTCACCTGACCCCACTCAAATTGTAATTGAGAGTTTAAGTCATTAAATTGTTCATATCTCTGACGCTGAAATTCCGCAGCTGTAATCGGCCGCAGTCTACTGAAAGACGAAACCAGGGTACAATTGTCTGCAAAACCGAAGATTTTGTTCTCTCTATATGACAGAAGATCGTTTATCTGCAATAGAAACAAGGTTGACGAAAGAATTGATCCCTGAGGTATTCCTGCTTGCAACTATAAATAATCAGATGTTATACCGTCGACCACAACTTGTATTGATCTATTTTAAAGAAAGCTACTTTTTCAACCCCGCAATTTTTCAAGAAGCCCATATGCAGGAAGTATATTCAACAAGGTTACATGTCAAACCATATCGAAGGCTTTAGAAATGTCGAGGGCTATTGCTCTAGATTCCCCATGTTTTCCCATCGTTGATGTACAAACATGAGTTACATAGGCGAGCAGATTTCCTGTCGATCTCACTATGGACATAATGAAAATAAGTGCAACAGGGCAGTATTTTTGGTGTAAGGACTTCTTTCCTTTCTTTGGTATCGGTTGAATTTTCGTTATTTTCCATGTGCTCAGAAAAGTCTGGCTTTCATACGAAAATCAGAATCAGACGGTTCAGTGCGAACTCTGAACTCAATTTCTGCCATGGAAGAATTTGTAGGTGGAATGTTCGGTGGTATTGCGTTAGATGAATACAGCACAGACTTTTTTGAGAACAAGAGCGCAAAGAGATCAGCTTTCTCTTTCGGAGATGATGCTATACTTTGGTCTTCTCTAACAAGAGGTGGAAATACAGATTTGCAGAAATTGGCACTGACAGTCTTCGCCATAAACCAGATTTGTCTAGTCCCAATTCCCTTATCAAGGAATTTATTAGTTACCCCTTCGTTGAAATTGGCCTATGCTCTTACAGTTGTCAGGTTGCATATGTTCCGTAATCGTACGTAGGTTGTTCTTGTTTCCTCTGCTGGATTCATCTTCCATGACTCGTAAGCTCTGCTCTTGGCTACAGAGGCTCTCTCGCAGTCTTCGTTGTACCATGGCTGTTGTGCTGTTGTTTTTTCTTCATGGAATGAGAGATGTAGAGATCCATTTCTGCATGAATGATGCACCTTACGTGATAATTGTTGATGTAAGTTATCCTCTGAAACCATATTGGATATGTCCTTATTCTGATAGAATAGCTGGGCCACATTTTCAATAAACGTTCGTTACATGTCTGGCAAATTGTGAAATGTGCGTTTTGTACCATCTGCACAAATAGCGAATACTCTTTAAAACAATATTGGTACCTTCAGATGGAGCACATGTCATTGTAAAATGTATATGTTCATTGCATAATACCATATAATTATGAATTGGTAAGGAATAGGACCATTTTACTTTGAACCAAGTCACAATGTTTCGATAACTGATAAAACAATAGATTTATCATTCTAGATAGTAATTGAAGTACCTTGACTGCATGTGAAGTTAACAATTATTTTTAAAGAACATATATGATATGTACCTGCCTATTACTTCCAGCTCTCCTTGTTTTTATTTACTTTCCCAGGTTTAAATTATTACGGAAATAAAGTCATTACATTAATAAACAAAAATATAAAAGATTAAAACAACAATAGATATGATGTTATATACATTATTAATAAACGTACCTATCTGGTAATTTCATTTCAGTGAAAACTCATTCGACAATTGTTTTGGTACATTTCGTGATAGTTCTTTCCCGTTGGTTTCACAGATATTTCATTTCCTGCACAAGCAAAATTATCTTTGCACAATCCATGTTTCCGCACCTCTTTGTCCGAAAAATCTCAGCTGATGCAGACTCAGCTATTGCGATTACATGTTCATGCCGGTAAAACTTGGGGTTGACGGTTATTTCGAGATGTTGCACTAATCTTAGGATGCAATTTGTTGGCCTTGAATTATTAGACAAGGTTCTCAAGCGAGAACCGTTCAAAAAACGTAGTTGCTTGCGTCTTGCTCGCGTTGAAGCTCCCCAGGTTCACCTAACCCCACTCAAATTGTAATAGAGAGTTTAAGTCATTAAATTGTTCATATCTCTGACGCTGAAATTCCGCAGCTCTAATCGGCCACAGACTACTGAAAGACGAAACCAGGGTACAATTGTCTACAAAACAGAAGATTTTGTTCTCTCTATATGACAGAAGATGGTTTATCTGCAATAGAAACAAGGTTGACGAAAGAATTGATCCCTGAGGTATCCTGCTTGCAACTATAAATAATCAGATGTTATACCATCGACCACAACTTGTATTGATCTATTTTAAAGAAAGCTACTTTTCCAACCCCGAAATTTTTCAAGAAGCCCATATGCAGAAAGTATATTCAACAAGGTTACATGTCGAACATTATCGAAGGCTTTAGAAATGTCGAGGGCTATTGCTCTAGATTCCCCATGTTTTTCCATCGTTGATGTACAAACATGAGTTACATAGGCGAGCAGATTTCCTGTCGATCCCACTATGGACATAATGAAAATAAGTGCAACAGGGCAGTAGTTTTGGTGTAAGGACTTCTTTCCTTTCTTTGGTATCGGTTTAATTCTCGTTATTTTCCGTGTGCTTAGAAAAGTCTGGCTTTCATACGAAAATCCGAATCAGACGGTTAAGTGCGAACTCTGAACTTGATTTCTGCCATGGAAGAATTTGTAGGTGGAATGTTCGGTGGTATTGCGTTAGATGAATACAGCACAGACTTCTTTGAGAACAAGAGAGCAAAGAGATCAGCTTTCTCTTTCGGAGATGATGCTATACTTTGGTCTTCTCTAACAAGAGGCGGAAACACAGATTTGCAGAAATTGGCACTGATAGTCTTCGCCATAAACCAGATTTGTCTAGTCCCAATTCCCTTATCAAGGAATTTATTAGTTACCCCTTCGTTGAAATTGGCCTATGCTCCTGCAGTTGTCAGGTTGCATATATTCCGTAATCGTACGTAGGTTGTTCTTGTTTCCTCTGTTGGATTCATCTTCCATGACTTGTAAGCTCTGCTCTTGGCTGCAGAGGCTCTCTCGCAGTCTTCGTTGTACCATGGCTGTTGTGCTGTTGTTTTTTCTTCATGGAATGAGAGATGTAGAGATCCATTTCTGCATGAATGATGCACCTTACGTGATGATTGTTGATGTAAGTTATCCTCTGTAACGATATTGGATATGTCCTTATTCTGATAGAATAGCTGAGCCACATTTTCAATAAACGTTCGTTACATGTCTGGCAAATTGTGAGATGTGCGTTTTGTACCATCTGCACAAATAGCGAATACTCTTTAGAACAATATTGGTATCTCCAGATGGAGCACATGTCATTGTAAAATGTATACGTTCATTGCATAATACCATATAATTATGAATTGGGAAGGAATAGGATAATAGTAAAATGTTACTTTGAACCAAGTCACCGATACCTAATAAAACAATAGATTTATCATTCTAGATAGTAATTGAAGTACCTTGACAGCATGTGAAGTTAACAATTATTTTGTAAAGAACATATATGATATGTACCTGCCTATTACTTCCAGCTCTCCTTGTTTTAATTTACTTTCCCTGGTTTAAATTATTACGGAAATAAAGTCATTACATTAATAAACAAAAATATAAAAGATTAAAACAACAATAGAAATGATGTTATATACATTATTAATAAACGTACCTATCTGGTAATTTCATTTCAGTGAAAACTCATTCGACAATTGTTTTGGTACATTTCGTGATAATTCTTTTCCGTTGGTTTCACAGATATTTCATTTCCTGCACAAGCAAAATTATCTTTTCACTATCCATGTTTCCGCACCTCATTGTCCGAACAATCTCAGCAGAATGGGATAACTTCGCAATTCGCACCTGTTTGTACGAAAACTAAAGAACAGTACGCGGACCACTCCTTCATCTCCTTTCGAGTC
Organism: Cryptolaemus montrouzieri; assembly: GCA_013387265.2. Classification (NCBI taxonomy): domain Eukaryota; kingdom Metazoa; phylum Arthropoda; class Insecta; order Coleoptera; family Coccinellidae; genus Cryptolaemus; species Cryptolaemus montrouzieri. The sequence continues at coordinate 34,718,061 of JABFTP020000185.1, read as the reverse complement.
ACATGTTCCGCTCTCAGTAGACGAGGGGCCTAAGGGTGACGAAGGCACAAAAATATGGATTGGCGGTTTCAGCCAATATTATTTATCATAATTTCTTCTGCAAGAGTTTGGAAAGCCACTTGCTTATTTGATGTGTACGTGATGAACGTGTTGAATACTCAAGTACTGAAATGAACTATATATTTATATATATTTATTTATTTATTCTTTTATTATTTATTCATATAATTGTCATATGCACAATAAATTAATAAAAACGGGAAACCCCCTTTTCAAACTTGGTTGAAACATAAATTTATGTGATTATCAATTTCTAACAAGTAGTAATCTGATTTGGGTCTTAAAACAAGGAAATTAAATACTGAACAATTCAAGACTGTCACCAAGATAATTGACCAAAGACACTGTGCGATTTAGATATGTATTCGAGCCATAATTGTACCTGCAAAGTTTTGGACGGAATAAAGGAGTGTGTCGAGTGACTCTTAAGGGTAGATTGAAATCAGTCAGTTTCAACAGATTCGGGCAACACACCAAACCGTTCACTATCTTGAAAAAGAAACATAAATCGAAAATTTTTCTCCTTATTCGAAGAGGATTTAGGCCATAAGTCATACGCAGGATATCGAGGTCAACAGTCCGACGATGGCACCTGAAGGATAATTATCTCAAAAATTTACACTAAACCTTCTCTAAACAATCTATATCACAAGAATAAAATTGAGACGATATACAGGTTCCATATTCTAAGTTAGATCTTACTAACGAACAGTACAATAGTTCAAAGGTTCAAGCAGAAAATCCGAAGGAATACCGAACAATGAACCCCAACAACCGGTTAGCCGAAGATGTTATTGTTCTACTATACTCTTCAAAATTTAACTGAACATCAAGTGTTATGCAAAAATTTCGGATACAGTCTACACGCAACAGCTCCACACCATCCAGAAAGTAACTATGCATAACTGCCGTATTGGAACGATAGAAAGTAATAGCTTGACACTTGTAAAAATTCAGATACAGTGAATTAACACGAGTCCAACACAGCAGAGTATCAATTCGGCGTTGCAAGTCATGTACAACTGTAACATCTCTGATAACACGATATAATTTCATATCATACGCGAATAACAAAAATCCGGAACCTAAGGCATCCCCGATGTTATTAATGAACAAATTAAACAACAAAGGGCCAAGGTGGGAGCCCTGAGGTACACCAGAAGTAACAGAAACAACTTAAGAGCGAAAATGTTTGTATTTCACTATCTGCTATTAGCAAGTTGTGATTAACCTTGTCGAAAGCTTTTGAAAAATCAGTGTATATGGCATCACATTGAAAACCTGCTTCAAAACAATCAACAATATCATTAATATATAACACCAAATTAGATTTTGTAGAACGACCCTTAAAATATCCATGTTGTTCATCAATGAGAAAAGAACAGCATTTCCAGGTTAAATAGCTACATAATAAACTATCCAGAATCTTAGGAATGACAGATTGAATTGAAATTCCCCTGTAATTTCTAATAAGTGATTTCTAACTAGATTTAAAGATGGGAACAATAAAATTTTGTTTTCAATAAGTTCGAAATCTCTCCAATTTTAGAGATAAATTAAATATTGAACTAATAGGGCCAGACAGGGCACTCCCACACTTTTTAAGGACATAATTGGGTATGCCATCAGGCTCATCACACAGCTTGGACTTCATACTCGAAATAAATTCAAAACTTCAGTCGGAAAAAACTGACATGAGTCAATGTTTACAACCTGATCATGTTGTATCTCTGGTGGCACGATAACTTCCGTACTGTATACAGTTGAGAAAAAATCAGCAAAGAGATTCACTATTTCAGCTCCATCGGAGCTACTCACATCGTCAAATTCCATATGATTTGGAAGGTCAAAATAATTTTCTTTAATGTTGATACGCCTCTAAAAACTCTGCGGGTCCGAATGGATATTTCTTTCAATTCTACGCATGTAACTATTGTACAGACTGTTCGACAGTAGCTGAATATCCAAAAGAAGTTAACTAAATACATTATAACCTGAAGGATCTCTGGTTTTATTGAACCGACAATGTGCTTTTTTCTTCTTACTCACAAGCTTAATTAACTCACCATTGAACCAGGGAGGGAATTTCATAGAATTAACAGCCTTAGTCGGTAAAAAAAACAAACAGTTGAAGACCTGTATATATACAGGAATATCCACCGGGACCGTCTGTTAAAAACCTTTTAATTTCCATTAACAATATCAAGCTGAAATTTTATACGCCGCCATAACTAGCGATTTCCAATTGGAGTGAAATATATTCGAAGTGATACCAGAAGTGGGTCATCACTTTGTTATTTCGAATAGCAATCTACCTTTTTTATTATACATCTAGAACCGACATTTGAGCAAGGCATAAAATACCCAAGTTGTTGGCACTTATCTGTCAAAACTTTTGACAGATTTATTTATTTTTGTTATAAACTCGATTTTGGAGGAAAATTTAAAAAAATTGTAGCTCGTAGACCTTTTGCACGACAGACACAATTTTTGCTTGAGTGGATAGAAGAAGGATCAAGGAATTTTTTGAGCAATCTCCACATGTAAAATGTTTATTGTGTTGTTTTGTATGATTTTTTCAATTTGCCTTTTTCAAACAGCAATAACTCAATTTTTTCAAATTGCTCATGCCAATTTTTATATCGCCATCAGATGAAGCGTCAAATTTCAGATGGAATTGTATAAGCATGACTATACCCTTCGCTTAAAGTTCCGAAATAATTTGAGAATATATTGAATTCTGATGATTTTGCAAGAACAAACAGAGAATGCTTTGAAATATTTGAATCATGTAGCTGAACTGACTACGCTCACCTGACAGGTGCCTAAAATTAATGTACTTGTCACTTCCTACATTCGAATTTGATATTTCATTAAGAATTGTCGTTATTTCAGATTGAAAATATCCAAAATATACAACACATATGAAATAAAATCACTGGTTATTCAAACGAAAATATATTTAATCTTTTCTTAATTCTTTTTAGAATGTCAAAAAGTAGTGGGTAGAAATTGTAGGCAAAATCAATAACCAATTTCCAAAATTACCGTCTATGAGAAAAATAAAATTTCGAAGCTTTAGAAGTAATTTTCTACAATTCGGATGAATAAAATTGTAGGAACTAAGCGAAAACCAATCTTCGAAGATAATTACATTGATACGCATAAATGATAGCAAACATCATAGGAGAAAACTAATTTGCGATCTGAATAAATGTTCAATATGGGCCTCATTTTGCTCGATACACTTGACATCTCGTATACGAACATGTTGAGTTGCCCTCCTAGTTTCCTCAGGATCAATATTACGAAAAGCATTATGAATGCGCTCTCGTAAGTCTTCTTTACTTCTTACAGGAATAAGATACACTTCACTTTTGATTTTGCCCCATAAATAAAAATCAAGGGGCATCAGGTCCGGAGAACGCGAAGGCCATAAATTTGGTCCTTGATTACCCCACCTTCTATCCTCGAACATTTCTGTTAGCTGCCGATCTACATCTCGTGTTTTATGTGCTGGTGTACCAACCATTTAGTAATAGCAATCCCTCAGAATGTTAAGGGGTAATCCATCTAAAAAATTTGCTAATGTTCCTCTCAAAATTTCCAGGTATCTTTGTCCATTAAGATTTTTCTCATTAATGTGATAAGCCAACAAATCATTCATTAAAATTGCAAAAACGTTCACGCTAAATTTATTTTGGAAATCAATAGCCTCAATGAAATGTGGATTTTATGTGGCCCAAAAATGTCGATTTTTCCTGTTGGTTATTCCACTTTCTTTGAACTTGGCTGCATCAGACCATATAATTTTTCGCAGAATTGTCTCATCTTCTTGAAGCCGAATTAATAAATTTTCACAGAAATTTAGCCGCTTGGGAAGGTCAGTTGGTTTCAATTTTGTAGTCTGATAAAAGAATACGGGTGCATGTTATGTTTTTTAAGGATCCTTTGAATGGAAGTATAACTCAATCCAATATCCATTGATGCTGACTTAATGGACGCATGCGAATTGGCACGAAAATACGATAGCGTATTAATTTGATTGTCGTCGTCCTCAAGAATTGGGTTTTTTCTAGTTTTTATGTATTGTGTTCCTCCAAATTGCAGATAATTGCTTCTAATCCTTCGGAATTTTGTTTCACTCATAGGCGCCAAATTTGGAAATTGGTTATTGAATTGCCTGGAAGTTCTTTCCACCACTTTTTGACATTCGCCATGAATTAAAAAGAGATTAAACATATCCTCGTTTGAATAATCAGCCATTTTATTATCAATCTGGTGTTTTTCAAAAACTTTCACTTCAAATTACCAACAACTCTTGTTGAAATATCAAATTCGAATGAACGAAGTGACAAGTACATAAATTTTTGGCACCTGTCAGGTGAGCGTAGCCAGTTCAGCTACTTGGTTCAAATATTTCGAAGCATTCTCTGTTAGTTCTTGCAAAATCAGCAAAATTCAATATATTCGCAAATTATTTCGGAAATATAAGAGATGGACATAGTACATGCGGATACAATTCAATCTGAAATTTGACGCTTCATCTGATGGCGATATAAAAATTGGCACATGCCTTTTGAAAAAATTGAGTTATTGCTGTTCCGGTTATACCGGAAATGGTATCACTTCGAAAATATTTCACTTCAATTGGAAATCGCAAGTTATGGCCGCGTATAGAATTTCAGCTTGATATTGTAATTGGAACTCAAAAAGTTTTTAACGGACGGTACCGGTGGATATCCCTGTATAGCCGTAAAATTTAGACAAACAATAATCTATGAAATCATCATGAATTGAATAATCACTGTAAGAAAAGAAATCGTTAAGAGCTACATAATTATGACGATTGAAATTGAAATCAATACGTTGTTCACCAAAATCCAATGAAGTGGCACGATTAGGCAAACATAATGGAACATCGAATTGAAGGGCAGCATAGTGAACACTGTTCGGTTGTAATAAGTCAGTGACATACGAAATAATAACACCAGAGTCATTTGTGAAAACCAAGTCCAAATATACGCCACGACTGTTTGGAATATCACAAACTTGGGAAAGATTTGCAACCTCGGCCGAATCAATGAAAACTGATGCGCAACTACCAGTATTACATAATGAAAAAGCAATTAGTCCACTTCACGGAGGGTGAATTATAGTCACCACATAAATACATATCGAGATCTGGATACGCAGTGAAAATTCCTCAATTTCAATTTAGGTTAACATAATTCTGTGGATTCATTTTCAGAAAAGAACCGAAGCGCCCGTATACGAGTCATACTTTGCGGCATTGTGTGGTTCGTTTAGCCAACAGGGTTCATGAATAAAATGCTGAGGTGATATGCAATTCTAAAATGTTAAATTTCGAATGTTTGTTCTTCATTCACATGCACGAGAAAATACTGGTAGACATATACTTTATTGGTAATGTCTCCTTGAACGCATATTTACTTGTCTAGGGTTCAGAGTTCAAATCGTTGACCCATAGCGAATGTAGAACAGGAGGATGAGTGACATGAATCTCCTCATATCACACCAGGAAGCAGTTGCGCCGAAGGTGTCCGCAGATCTGCACTGCACTCGCGAAGAACACAGTGTCTGGCCGACGTTGGATTCGCGTGCATGTGCCCACCTACGTTCTCTGTAAGTGACGTTGTCCGCGATCACTTCTACGTACATTCATGTCGTGTTTACATCCACCTGAGACGTTATCATTTCACTGACAAGTAGTGAGTGACAGGTGTGAATTGGAAGGCACGTCGTTGAATGGAACTACCGTTTTATTAAAGGTAGATCCTTATGAAATTTTTTTGAAAGATGTACCGAGGCATTCTTCATTTTTCTTCGAATGATTTGATATTTGCATAACAGGCAAGAATGCTCATAGGTTGAAATGGCGTATTGTATATTTGTAAATCTCAATTGAAAAATGGACCTGATATTCGGTAAATCTTCAGAAGAAAATAAATGAACCATTTCATACGAGCAATCCTAATTTAAGTAACAGTTAGGAAATAATAACTTATCATCCGTTTAAGTAGAGCAACTGTTAAATTGAAGCAAAGTGCTTGACATCAATGATACACACACAACCAAATTTATATGGAATCACTCGATATTTTGAATATTACCTCAGGGATTTTGTAAATTTCGAAGGATTGTGTAGAATTTATCCTTTTCGAGATATTTTAATTGAAAAAAGAAATAAATTAGGGTTTATTTCGAAGAAGAAACAAATAATAAGGAAATAAGAAACTCTCCGCATGTAGTAAGAAAGTTGAAAATTGTTTTCTCACGGAGAAGATATTATTTCCTCGACCTCAGTAGCTTGTATTACCTCCTCTTGCCCTGATACAAGCCTGAATTCGTCTAGGCATGATATGGATTAGGTTTTCGACCTCTTCTGGGTTGATACGCAGTCACTTTCCTGTGGCAGCTTGTATGAGCTATTGTGGGGTTCTTGGATTATCCTGGCGCGATCTAATTTTCCTCTAGCGATTATTCCACAAATGTTCAATGTGATTTAGGTCTGCGTGCAAGCTGGCCAGTCCAAAATAGCGATTCAAGATAATGTCGCGCGAGGTTGTGGGTATGCGGAGGAGCATTATCTTGCATTATCTCAACGTGGGCACATCGCCAGAGTCTCACTATGGGCTCCAGCACTAGGTCCACGTAATTTATAGCCTTTACACTCGCAGGAAACGGAATCAAATCTGTTTTACCACCCCAAGACATCACACTGCATCCTTGGTATTTCGGCATTTGTCTAGCTGCTCGGAGTCTAGCTTGTCTTTCACGACTACTAAAAATCCAGATCTGGTGGTCATCTAATGGAACAGCAATTCTGGTCTCATCCGTAAAAAGAACATTTCGCCAATTCTCGATATTTTTATTTTGGTGCTTGATACACCAATTGAGTCTGTTAATTTTTTGTTGTCTGGTAGCTCTGGAACTCTTCAGGACCTTCTTCTGTATAAACTCCTTGAACAAAGTCTTTGACGTATCGTTTAGTATGATACACTGATACCTGTTGCTTCCAGAAATTGCCTTCCGAGTATGGGTTCAACGCACTAGGGTCTCTTCTGGAAATTTGGCACAAAAAGCGGTCTTGTTCTTCAGAAATGACTTCTGCTAGGCCTTTCTTGCAGAGATGGTAGCTCCACGTATCGGTAGTATGATTTTCCCATTGTGGCCGCTATATCTCTCTGTGTCACCCTTTCTTCAACGACAGAAATTATTTGACCCCTCTGCGCATCAGACAATCCAAAGTAAGGCATTTTCAATTATGATTATAGGCTTTTTAAATTTTGAATTTCAAAGTCTTAAATCACAGTTACAACTGAGTACAATATCATGAACATGTGGTGATAATTCAGCATTTCTGATTATACTATCCAGTTTTCTCACAACAAGAAACTTCATTCTTCACAAGTATTCAAAGTTCCATGGCTGAAAACAACCAATAATGTAAAATACTGGGTGATTCCGTATAAATTTGGTTCTGTGTATTATTCATGGGCATATAGATAATAAAAATATGAATATCGTATATTGTAGATTACTGAATAAATATATATGTTTTCGAAGATTCTGTTATCCCACACCGCCAAAAGTCTTGACCGCACAGGAATTTCTGAAAAGTAAACTAAAATGCAAAAATTTTTTATTAAGGTTCATTGCTCACTTAATTCTCAGATGTAACAAATTTTTCATTTGTTTTTCAGGTTTAACACAGAAAAAATAGAGGAGATTGGAAAAATTAATTATTAAATTTATTCTTTCACCTTCAACCGCTTCAACAAATAGGAAACTGAAGAATCGCCAAACTAGTAACCGGTATGGCTCCCGCTGTTCGGCAGTAGAACTCCACGGTTCATGCCAACAATACGGTTATTGATGGTGCCACTGGAGATGTTATTCCATTCCTCTCTCGTACAGCGTTTAAGAGGTCCTCCATTGTCTCGTGTTGGTAAGTGCCCTCGTGACATACTCGATTGCGTTCATCTCGCAAGCCACTGCATCCTTCTTACGTTTTGGTCTATAAGAAACTTATTGTTTTGTGGACGTGGCATTAACGTCCATTGATGTGAATCGGTGTCCAATTTCATTTCGTAGTGGAAGAACTATTGCTCGTAAATTGTTTTCTACATATATATTACCCGCCATTGTTTGTGGTACAGGAGTGAGTAGAGCTGGACAACCATATATTATTCCACTCCAGAATATAACGGATCCCCCCTCTGAAGGAACAACTTCCTTGGCGACTGCTAGTCGCTCTTGGATTCCTGGTTCCATCACTACGCTTTCCCCGCGATTGTCACTCACGAATGCTGATATGGACTCGTCTAAAAAAGAGCATATTTTACAGTTGTGGTAAGAGTCAATTCTCATGCTCCCGATCACTTTGTTGACGTATAGATTGACTATTCTTCGTACAGAACTTCTAGCTATATGAAAGCGCTGTATAGGTAGGTGTCTTGATAATTCCATGTTATGGAGAACCACTATTCTCGCTCTATTAAACGAACAGACAATATGTCGAGGCACAGTAACCGACAACTCTAACCAGTTCTTTTCATCCTGATGAAACTAAAGAATTTTGTTGATGTGAAGACACAAAAGAAGTTGTTGTTACCAGAAAAAAGTTGTTCAACCATATATGGCTATTTAATCACAGAGGATAATTTATGTGATCATAGATGGTGAAGATAATGATTCATATAATCATAGAAAACAAATTTCCAGAGAAGCGAAAATATAGCCGAAAATGCTCTACCCCCAGTATTCGTCCATTTAGAAATGAAATCAAACACATTTCTTATTTATTTGCAGAAATGACGGTTCCAAGCAGAAAGCAAGGCTCCCTAGACTGCTCATGTCTCAAGATAATGCAAAACACAGGGGGACCATACTGTCATAACACAGGTGTGGCCGTTCAAGATGATTTAATATGTGTGTTCGCTGGCCTCTTGAAAAGAGCCAAGTGATCAGCGTTGTATAAAACCATCAGCTGTAATGGTGTGAAATATTGCTTATGTTCCCGGAAACAATACTGGGTTTAGCAGAAGCAGATTTGGTAATGGCTTCTGGTCATACCAGTAAACTCCGGTGTTAATTGTGATGCAGATAAGATGCATGTTCTTTTCTAGGGAAATTCGATGTTCTTGCATGATTAAAGAAATTTCTCCAGTGGTGGCTGCAGAACGTTGTTGATTGCGTTCTGTTCGCGTTGAATTTGACCAAGTCGGCGTGATTCCTCAGCAATAATAGGATGCTACTAGGAAATGAGGCCACCAGACTACAGTCATCCGCAAAACCAAATATTATGTTTTCAGTGAGGTGGACCAGATCATTTATCTGCAACAGAAAAAGAGTTGGCGAGAGTATGGAGCCCTGAAGTACTCTCGCATTAACCGACACATGTGGGATTCTTGATGGCTCAGAGTTTGATGTATCTGAAATAGAATTTCAAATTTTCGCAAAGAAATCCACCTTTGTTCTAGGAAATTATGCGAAAAACCGTAATTTCCAATCATACACGGAAAGGATGACATGCAAAAATTGCTGCTGACTGACTTAGCCATGGACCAGAGTTAACTAGTTCCAATGGTCGGCTGTAGGAGTAAATTCCTGATTCTTTCATTGAAGTAGGTTTTCGCTATATAATTCGTTGAGTTGCAAATGATTCTGAAACACACATATTCAGTATTAGTTTCTTCTGTTTGATTTTCCTTTCAGGACCTTCATACTCTGTTATTAACTGTGACAGTTTTTAGAGAACCAAGGCTTTGATGTAGATGTTTATCTCGTCGAGTTTGGAGTGTAGATGTTCGTGCCTGGAAGAATACCTTCAGTGACGGGCAGTGCAGATTTTGATGTCAGGATCAGGAAAACAGAAGTCATTGAAGTGAAAATTCAAGCAAAGGATGCGCAGCTCCCCCCAGCTGGCTCGGTTTTAATGCCACCAATCCTTATTGCGTGGCTGTGCAAAGTTACCAATAACAAAACCAATGTTGTCGTCGGAGTTGCCTAAGGGGGTTGAGACCGGTACACGGAAATCATCTGGATCAGAAACATGAAAGATATCGAGAGTATTGGGAAAATCGGTTATATTCTCAAGTATTCTTGTTGGCCCATCGACAAGTTGAGTTAATATGCGGCTGAGTGCAGAGGAATTTATGCTTCGTCGGTTCTTTCAGAGTGTTGGAGCGAATTGATGTTATGGACGTTGAAGTCTCCCATTATGATCGCCTTAGCAGACGGATGCTGTAATTGGATCTCGTCTTCTTGTCGCCTAAATACTGAGACAATCAAAAATAGTTGCGGTCGTTAAGTGATGGATATAGAAAACGGAGAAATATGGTTTTATCATATAAAAATATTTTGAGTCATGCCAACTCGGAAGTGTCATACTTTAGTGTATTTTCTCTTTGGAATGCGACATTTGATCGGGCAAAACCACAAAACCCTCTCTTTACCGAAATCTTGAGTGTAACTTATAGCCCTTGAAATAAAGATAGGTGAAGTATGTTGGCATTCTTCAAGTTTCCGTTAGAGCTAGTACATGAGTTCTCGTGTCTTGTAAGTGCGGGTGTACTACACTCACATTGAAGTTGGTATGTTGTCGTTCTTGTATGTTGCAAAACTCAATTAGGAATTGGTTTCTCTCATGAGATTTGATGGTACTTCATGCATCCACCAGAGGACTGTTTTCAGTCGTATTATCATCATGAGCCTCCGAGCCAGTTCTCTATGTTTTATCTGAAAAATCCTTCACACTTTAGAGAACCGAACCATCGGGAAAGCATCGGAAACTTAGTTTCCGATGCAATTCACGGGGCTTCTAGTATGATCTGGTGGTATTACACCAGGCGACAGGAGTGGTACCGCCTTCCACGTGTAGACCAAAATAAAATTATTATTACCAGTACTCACAGCCGCTTTGTCAAACATATCCCCCTGATGCGGTTTTTATTTATTTTAGTAACATCTTACAGTTATTCCGTGCTCAATGCCATCACAATTGGTATGCGACCGAAAAGTTCTTCTCCGTGAACTTCAGAGAGTGTGTATTATCAAAACAAATCATGGGCAAGGGCTGCTTAATCTTGTGTTAACAATAGAAGTTCGTTCCTAAAAGGGACACTAAGTGGATATTCAGATGATTATAATTTTAAATGGTGAAGTTCCAAGTCCATGTATGAATTTTCTTTGATTTCTTCCTTATATAAGGAATTTTAGAAATGAAACATTTTAATTTTTCGACGTTTCGGTTCTATATTTCGGCCATATTCAGGAAAGTTGCATTTAAAAAGCTTTCTGGAATGATTAAAAACATACTTTCAGAAATTTGACGAAAATGGGGAAAAGGATACAGGTAAAACAAGTGTGAAGAGTTATCTGGAAATACTTACAAAATTTTTGTCAGTTACATTATTGTCTACATATTCAAAAATTAAAAGAAATCCAGATTATAATTTCATTTAGTTGACTACATGATGAATGCTGAGAGAAGAGAAGCAAAAAAAATTTTTATGATTAAAAAATTAAATGGTTACAGCGACTTGAGGCCATGGACAAAACGAAAGTAGAAAAAGAACGCGAAAACGTCTTGTGTCAAAGAAGTGGGTGAAACGTCACAAATCTGACAGAGTGGCTAGAAAATCTTTAACTTACAAAACAAGGTTGAAATGTATAACAGATTGCAAATAGAAAACATTATCTCTTACAGAATCAACAGAGAAATTACAGGAGATTTTTATACAAATTAAGACCTTCGACCTCGACCTGGGGGTTAACGTTGTTCTGATAAAGGTGAATGTACACTGACTCCAAGGCCAAAGGTTTATTGTAGTTAGGGCCGTTATCCAGAACGTTTGTATCCTCGAAGTTGAATCGATGACTCGTATCTACAGAGTGTCTACATAAACCTGAGTGATCAGCATTCAGTAGTCTGGCATGATAACTATGTTGTCTTCTTTAGATATTGCTTCGTTTCACCAATGTCACACACGCCGCATTGGCCACAATGAATCTTGTAAACCAAGTCGATGAGAGCCTTGACCATCTCAATCTTCCAAAGCAGAGTATACTGATTTTGTGCTGTCTAATGTAATCCACGCTGGGACCATGTTTGAAGGTTAAAGAAATTTGTGAACCGAGGAACTTATTGACATATATGGTAATTTGATGTGAAATTTAGAGGAGGTTGGTATTGTTTTATTCTATACTAAAGATTCATTGAGTTGTACAGGTCGTTTGTTTATTGTTGTGTCTATTAAGCGTAGGGATAAGAATTTAATAAGAGTTTTTTTATTTCAAAATTGGTTGTGTGATGTTCCATATCATATCAGAAAGTAAAAAGCACGATCAACGAGGGCATTTATAACTGATATTTCAAATTTAATCGGATGGTGAGACATGAAATTGAAATATCGTTTAGACCAAGTCGGTTTGTGGAACCAGTTGGTGGAAATGTTATTATTATTGAAGGATATGGTAACGTCCAAAAAATTCATTTTGTTGTCTGCGGGATCTTCAAGAGTGAAATTTAGACTGTCATGTACCTTATTGAAGTACTGTTAAACTTGTTGCATTTTTGCTTTTCCACGTATATCAAGATATTATAAACGTACCCGTTGTACCAGTACGTACCTGTACCTGTACCTGTAACGGGAACTCTAACTTCGAAAAAACTTTCATTTGTAGCTTGTACATAGCTATGTCTGCAATGATTGGACTGAGAGGGCTACCCATTGGACATCCAAATTTTTGTTTGTAGAAAGTGTTGTTGAAAGAAAAAAGACCCTTCGAAAATGAACTGGATTGTTGACAGGGAATTTCTTTCGGTAGTGGTATCAAGAAGTTGGAAATTAACATTTATGTAATTTGGGGCAAAATTGACAGTATTAGTATAAAGGAAATGACATCTAGAGATATGAATTTATGTTGAGAAGGCAAAACAAAATGATGGTTTTGAGCTTATGAACTACAGCAGACGATTCTTTTACAGAGGATTCTGAGGAGGCAGTAAAGGTTTAAGGATTTCCGAGAAGTAAGCTGATTATTGATACGTTAGTAATCCCATGGTACATTCTACTGGTCTGAGCGGTTGACCCGCTTCGTCTATTTTGACTAAACCTACATCTCCGACGGCACTCCATTTCTGCATACAAGAGAGTTGTAGGTATCAATGTCTATGTGTTGTTGTACATGGAGATCCTTGATGATATTGTAGGTTTTGGTGGAGTTGTGTTAATGCTGATCACTCAGGTTTATGTAGCCACTCTGTAGATACGGGTCATCGATTCAACTTCGAGGATGCAAACGTTCTACATAAAAGCCCTAACCACAAGAAACGTTTGGCCTTGAAGTCACTGTACATTCACCTTCATCAGAACAACGTTAGAACCCAGGTCGAGGTCGAAGGTTTTAATTTGTATAAAAATCTCCTGTAATTTCTCTATTAATTCTGTTTAATATAATGTTTTCTGTTTGCAATCTGTTATATACTTCAACTTTGTTTTGTTGGTACAGAATTTTTGAGACAGTCTGTCACATTTGTCACATTTCACCCCCCTCTTTTGACACAAGACTTTTTGGCGTTATTTTTCTTCTTTCGTTTTGTTCATGGCCTTAAGCCGCTGTAACCGTTTAATTTTTCAACCATAAAAACTTTTTTTAAGCTCATGCGCTTTCGTCCTTAATAAATGTAATTTCGACGTATAATGTTTTCCTTCTTCTCTCAGCGTTCATCATATAGTCAACTAAATGAAATTATAATCTAGATTTCTTTTAATTTTTAAAAGGTAGACAATAATGTAACTGACGAAAATTTTGGAGGTGTTTTCAGATAACTATTCACACTTGTTTTACCTGTATTCTTTTCCCCTTTTTTGTCAATTTTCTAAAAGTATGTTTCTTGAATCATTCCACAAAGCCTTTTAAATGTAACTTTCCTGAAGATGGCCGAAATATAGAGCCGAAACGTCGAAAATTTAAAATGTTTCATTTCTGAAGCCCCTTTCATAAGAATGCGATCAAAGAAGAAAGAGTGATTATAATTTATTAACTAAAAATGCTATAAAATGTTTTCTCAACCGGATCGTTCGAAAATAATATCAGGTGTGTGCTTAGTCTTTTCGAAACGTTACATAAAAAAAAAGCAACCTCTTAGAGTTAATCTGCAGTGCCTATTTTACAGGAAAATGTTTCTTCTTATCAATTACTAACATTTTGGATGCTAGGAGTTCAAACAAATTTATTTCTTTTTCAAGTACCGTAATGAATATTACTATCAATCTAACCTAACCTCGATAAATACTTTGGAAAATTTTAATTTTTCACCACAAACGAGAATTTTACAAATTTTCAATGTATAAAACTTTGTTTCCTGGATTTACAGAATCGGAAGTCCTGACATGCAGATTTTCTAAATTTTATAGAAGAGTTCTTAATTTTCAAGAATATCCTAGAAACATCGTAAAAATATGTTTCTGTTCATTAAGTTTGAAACATTTCATAATTAAATATGTCATCATCAAAAAAATTCTTTTCAATTTAAACTTTCCTGTGTATCCTATTACCATGTAACACATGGAAAATCTCTTTCGCATACAAAATAATACGAACGACACATAAATCACGAAACATTATAATAATCCGACGGTGTGCGGAACGATTCCAGCTTTTATTCTATTCAGGAGAATATATAACTGCAATAATGGTATGTGCAACCATATTAGGAACATAGAATAAAGTCTGGGATCCGTATAGTCGAGTGCTAACCTACCATTAGACCTAGGGTGACAAAAGGGCGCGCGTGGCGATAAATGAAGCTCAGAGGGCGTAGGGCAAGATTACATACATTTCGGAGAAGTACGATTCAGCAGATGTACCCTTTATCTATTACCTTTCGCCGTTTCCGGACCCGTGTTATTATCGATCACTTTGTTCGACTTTGGGTTTTGATATTCATAGTGTTATTTGGGAAGTAAATAGAAGTCATTCGACAATTTCGGTTCATATATATACCTACAAGCTATAGGATAGAGGATATTACTCTTCGGTGAATGCTCTTTATACAGACTGCTGACTGGAATAAGTTTTGTAAACCGTCAGGTGAATATTTTTTGTGAAACTATCAGAATATGTTGATTTCAGTGTGTTATGCTTTACATTTTAATAATTTGATTGAGGAGGTCGTTACTTGATGAAAATCGATATACATATTTTCAATGAAATAAATTTAAAGTATTCAGATTTTCACTATATTAAATAAACTATGACCGTTTTCACCACACTGTGGCTGATGAAGCCACGAATAAAATTTAAGTCAATAATTGTCTTGAGACTATTTCTGGGCAATGTACTAGTCAAAAATAAACATCGTATCGTCTTTGACAATAAACTAATAATAAATTACTATCATCTATACAGAGTATTTCAGGTATGCAGTCAATTGTTATTATTAGAGATTCCTTATCAAAATACATGAAAAAAAGGCCCATGAACATGTCTTCTAGGGTACTCCGTTCTCGAAATGAACACGAAACACAGCATTATTTCTACGTTTCGGTTGGTAACTCTTGTACTTTTCAACGGATCCAGTTCCAATTTGCATGACAGGAATCTTACTACTCATCAGTTTATTAGCAGTGTCTAGTCGTTGCGAAAATATACAGGGTAATCATTTTTTCATTTGACCTCATCAAAATCCTTGCGTAGTTCTCCATTAGGCTAATGATATTCAATGAAAATATCTAGTTTTACATTTCTTTTATCTCATGAAAGTTTTCAAGCTTCGAGCTTGGATCAAGAGATCGTGAAAGATATATACAGAAAAAGGCTGAATGAGAAATTGGAGGACAAACAGATCGATAACAATGAAGATCCTTATACGTATATTCAAGAATGCCTTCATGCCGCAGCAAAAGAAGCTTTAGGATTTCAGGAAAAAGGTAAGAACTACAAACCATGTTCGTTGGATGAGGAAATAGATAAGGAAATCGAGGCTAAGAAAGAACTTTACCAGAAGTACTTGAACACCTAAATGTACAACGAATGAATGTCTACAACAACAACGAAAAGGGAGAATAATGATATTTATGAAAAAAAAGAGTCATGGCAGCACAGATGTCAAGTGATCAATGCCCACATCGAAGGAAGAAGAAGCACAGAACGTTGGAGAACTATAAGAGCGAACAGAAAGAAAGAAGGAACTAATACCACCAATTACGATAGAAGCGTAGGACGAGTATTTGGGCAAATTATTAACTGAAAACAGACAGGAATTCAACGAGAACGAAAACACTGACAACATAAATATAATCGGATCTCCAATAAGAATTACTCACAAAGAGGTTAAAGATATATGCACATCCCTAAAAAACGGAAAGGCAGCTGGGCCAAGTAACGTACCAGCGGAACTTATAAAATACGGAACAGATGAACTGTATGAACATTCAACGAAATTGTTTTAATGCTGCATAAATGGAGCAGAAATCCCCAAAGAATTAGAACATCCTTCATATCCCCAATCAACAAAAAAGGTAGCAGAAGCTCTTGCGATGATTACAGAGGTATAGCAGTCACCAGTACTGTAAGTAGAATATACTGAAAGCTATTAAAAATTAGAATAGAGAAGAAATACGAAGACATGGATGCCGAAGAACAGGCGGGTTTTCATTCAAGCAGATCGGTAGTAGACCACCTCTTTTGCATTTCATAGATGATAGAAGAGAAATTAGTAGTTGACCAGGAATTACACCTCCTCAAATGATAGTATTCCACATGAAAAATTATGGAAAGCCATGCAGAAAACTAACGTTAACGCAAACCTTATAGCAGTTGCGAAAGAACTGTTCAGAGAATCTTATACCAAGATTAAAATAGGCAGATCAACTAGCAAGATTTGTGACGCAGGCAAAGGGCTGAAACAAGGGTGTTGTCTGTCACCAACCCTATTCAAAATATATCTCGAGCAGGCGTTGAAGACATGGAAAAGGAAGATAAAAAATATGGGAATTCCACTTGAAAATAACAGCTTATACACACTATGCTTTGCAGATGATCAAGTGGTCATAGCGCAAGACCATGACGATCTAGAATACATGATAAAGAAGCTGATCGAGGAATATTCAAAATGGGGTCTGGCGGTGAACATTGATAAAACGCAATACATGAACATTGGCGGAAAAAAACAGAACATCTCGTTAGAAGGCGGACAGCAGATTAAATACAGCGACAAATACACCTATTTAGGAGTTGAACTCACAGATTATGGTAAATTGGACAAAGTTATCAAGAACAGGAATACCCGAGGGAGAATAGCCATCGCCCAAATTAATGGTGTGTATTGGGAGGCTTTTACTTCTACTTGGTACAATTCCATTATCAATAATAAAAATAAGTAATGTGTTTTTAGGCATTTTACTTAATGATTGTGATTAGTAACGCGTTTCTTCTCCATTCGTCTGAGGAAGCTAGTGTGTAGTAAAATTCCTAAATACACATTAATTTTTTAGTGAAGCATAGAATATACAATACGATAATAAAAAGTATTGTTACGTATAGCAGTGAAAGATGACCACCCAAAAAGACTACCGAGAATTCACTACTGGTCACTGAAATGGATAATTGATGACGGGTTGCGAGGAAATCGAGAAGAGAAGGAGACCAAACACCAGAATAAGAGAAATCATGAAAACCAAACACACACTGCTTGATGAGATACGAACAAAGCAGTTGAGATGGTACGGACATGTAAAAAGAATGAACGAATAAAGACTACCCAAACAAATTATGCACTGGAAACCACATGAGAAGACGAAGAGAGGAAGACCCAAATTGAGTTTAAGAGAAGGGATAGATAAAAAACTGATAGAACGGGAAATATACGAAGCCTTTGGGTAGATAGAAAGTCTTGGAGGCAAGGCATCGGAAGACGGCGTAAAACGTTTAAACCCGATTTATATATGTTTTCCGAAACCACATTTGTTTTCGAATAAAAAAAATGAATCACATGAGAAGGCACCCAATTTTTGAATCAACTGAAGTAGGGGTCGACAATCCATAATTCAAAGGTGGGAGCAAAACTGTTTTCCTAATTTTCAACAAATACACGGACAGTAGCTTCTGAAAGAGTTTTCACCATTTTGGTTTGAATATACAGAATGTTATTTTTGTTCTGTGAAAATTCAAGTGTCACTTTCAGGGCCATGATGTTACTGGTATATTTAAGTAAAACTTAATCCTAATGGATGATCATATTCGGCATATAATGAAAATTGAAGCCACTTTCGAAAAGCCTTCTTTTTTAAACTATTGAACTAGGATAAGTGTTTGAAATTACCAATCTTCATTTCTTCACAATATTTGAGGCAGCAATTGCTTGAAGCCAACATCCGAACGACAATGCCTGGGCATATTTCTTATGGCTTCACATGCACCCAAATCACGAGTATGAACCTGTATGGGAGCAACAACTTGTGAGTATACTTGGCATTCAGAGTGCCCCCAGACGAAATAGTCTAGGGCAGGGGTGCTTAAACTTGAACTGCTGGCGATCTACCTCAATATTTTTAGACTACATACGATCGACTCTGAGAAGCTGCAAGTATGTGTGATGAAGGGTTGTCTTACATATACGATACACCCTACCTAACTACCTACGTACCTAGGTAGGGAGTTCCGTAGCATATATAGATATTAGCTTTCCGCACAGCATACATTATTTTAGTCAGGGTTTGGGTTAGGTTTAGTTAGGTTCTTCTATATAATATTAATGAAAAAACTCATAGTTATTCAAAATTGCTAGTATATTGGTTGTTATGTAACAAAAGAATTACATATGGTGTTAAACTTAACTGAAGAGGGACTTTGGATCTTGAAGGGTGGCACTGCACGTTTTCAGCATACTTTTCATAAGATGGTACGTAAGCACTCAGTGCTACTCGAAAGTATGATGACATATGATCGTCAGTTAGTCGCTTGCGATATTTTGACTTAATTATCCTCATTTCAGAAAATGCAGACTAGCTCTAGTAAGTTGAACTAAACAATACCGTCAGTTGAAGGGCGATTTGCCTCTGATTCGGATATTTATCTTCAGGTATGAAACACCAGAGATTCGTAACAGATGCTGTAGCTTTGAGATGTATATCTGATATAATCTGCACCAACTTATTTTCAACAGAACATGAGTTCATATTAAACTGACTAGCTATTTCAGTAGCTAATTCCTCAATCTTTTTACATGAAAAAAGATAACTCATAAATGAAGCTATATTTGCCAATTTATTACAATCATAAAAACGCATTTCGAATTGTCCCAAAATATTTGATAATTTACCCTCATACGTATCACAATTCAACTGAGGAATTCTTGCTTTCATAAATGGAAAATGTTTCAGGTTCTATGTTTTCAGTTGATCAATCATAAGTTGGAATTCACTTCTGAATGCGTTTACTGCGCTAATCATCTTGATGATAGTTTTTCCTCTACCTTAAAGCTCCAAGTTAATCGTGTTCAAGTGCATTCTAATGTCAGCCAAATCAGTCGGCTATTTTAGTTTTTCAACATCTGAGTGTCATCATATCTTTCGTCTAGAAAAGCTGTTATTTCGAGCAATAATTCTTGAAACCTTTCTAGGAATTTTCCGCGACTCAACCACCTGACGTCCGTGTGAATAACTAAATCGGTGTGTTCAGCTGACTCCCTATCTGCCAACTGCAACTTAAAGAGCCGCCGTTGCAAGCTACGTGCACAGATGGAATTCACAATTTTTGTTACAATGCCCATAATTTCCTTCGTGTTCGTAACTTTTGAACAAAAAGCTTGTTGATGTATGATGCAATGCAATGAGAAAGATAAAAGGAAATCTTCATTAGCTCGCCACAATCCCACAAAACCGTTTTTGTTTCAAGTCATGGCTGGTGCTCCATCGGTTGTAATTCACATTAATTTATATATTGGTAGCTTGTAGTTTTTTACAAAATTGAAGAAAACGTCATTTATATCTTCGCCAAGGGTTTTTCTCTTTATACGAATGATTGTCAAAAATTTTTCGTTAGCCAACATGTCATTGAATACCATCCGAATAAAAATACAAAGCTGGGCAGTGTCTGTCATATCAGTGAATTTATCGAACTGTGGGGAGAATTATGTACATTTCATGATATCATGTTTAATTTATCTGCCATTTCCTGACTCATGGCTTCAATACGCCTTATGACAGTCGGACGAGACAATTGAAGTTCTGTAATAGCAGACATGATTTCTGTTATTTTTGAAATCTCCATATTAAGTCTCACCCGCTTCAATAAATGCTTCCTTCACAAACGATCCATCTACGAATGGTTTCTTGTGTTTTGCCAATATATGAGATATTTTAAATGACGCGATCGTAGCAGATTTTGATTGTTTGGCTTGTCTTGTGAACATGGGTTGTTTTTTCTTCAAACTAGATATCAAATCACGTATTTTTCGTTTTCTTAATTCACTCTGTGGTGGAAAATCCTTTTCATAGTTTTTATGAACCGTTTTATGGTGCCTCTCTAAGTTATCACGCTTAGGTATTGCAACTGACGCACGACAAATAAGACAAATACACTTATCCCTCACTATACGAAAGAAAATTCTTCCTCCCAATCGTCATTTAAATGATACATTTTCGATTTCTTTACTACAATCATTCTGTACTATTTAATAATAAATTTGTATCGACGTAGTATTGCCTTCGAGTTACAATTCAGAATGACTCCAATTCCTGCAGGCGCAACATTTATATCTGCGTTAACGAAAGTCTGAAATTTTCCTGTCAAACGCGTAGCCCAAAATTCCTAGAAAAGAGCAAGAAAAAGAAACGCGGCTTTTATTTGACAAGTACTGCGCGTTCCTTTGATAAAGCCGGCTTTTGGCGCTAGGAGAGTGTTAATTTATTTTATTCATTTATACTGAAAATCTTTTTCTTCTCGAGATCTACTCAAAAAGCACTCGCGATCGACCAGTCGATCGCTATCGACTCGTTTGAGCACCCCTGGTCTAGGGGCTTCAGATTGTAAATTTAGATGGATTTATTGGGTAATGCCTAGTTGAAATGATTCCTTACTATAAGTCTGAAATAAGGGAAAGTACCAACATTGAAAAACGACATTCTTCTTCTATTCTCTGAGGCACATCATTGAAAAAATCAACCAGTGTGCTGCCGGAAGTCAACAGAGAACTCAATCTGTCAACTTTAGTTGCTGGACCCAACAATCTGCCATCATACCAACTGGCTCATATATTAATATAAAACTTGTCTTGGTAGCTAGGGTCGATTGTTCCTTGAGGATTCTTACAGTCCACCGATATCCTTGTGGAAATTCATTATACCCTCTAGCTTAAACCATTCATCGTTTGTGAAAAAACTACTCCTATAAAATTCGGCATTCTGAGTGCATTTCTGTAGGAGTCATTGGCAAAATTCGAACTTTCTGGATAGATCATGTAAATTCTTCAAACAACCCACCTGTAGGGTTATTCACTAACTCTACATAATATAATGATTTACTGTACTACTTTTATCTGCTTTGGTAATAAATAATCTCATCCTAATGGGTGTTCTTTTTATGATATGATGATCTTGGTCTAATTTCTGGAAACAGTATAGATAAGAATTGTTTCAAATTGAAAATGATTTGGGATAAACAGGCCTATTAAAGATTACAAAATTCATCTAGTAGATGTTATATTTTTGAACAAAAATCAGTACTTCCAATAGGATCCCCATGCAGCCCCTTATTAGCCTATCTTCTCATGTACAATCTCAAAAGTGCATAAAAATTATAAATAAGCTCAACAAGAACTTTTTCATATCGATACATTGATAAGATTATTGTGTGTTTACCAGATCTAACAGACATATAGACCAGTTTTTACATTTTCTATATAAAAAACAAGATAAGGCAACATTCACTGCTGAATTTGGACGTATCAATTATATACATTTTGTTACGAGCAGAAATCCTTTTCATAAATTTGTATTTTGTAACCGGTATATTTTGGTTCTAGGATTCTTCTTCTTTATTGGTCTCTGAGGATTTGTTGGTAAACAATAGCAAATAATATGTGTTAACTTCCTGATGTTATTCTGTCATTCATTTAGGACAATGAAACTACCCACTATTATAAAGAGAGGGGGAAATAGGTTCCCAGCAGAGTCTCTCTGAGTTTCTTTTGATTTGGAACTTGGAGAAGTGCGCGATTTTGAATTGTCGTTTCGCAATTTCGCGTATTTATCTCTAATCATCTGAATCAATAATACCACGATTTGGTATCGTTTGCATTGTATTTTGGATTACAACCGATATTTTTGAGTTTTGATAAGCAAGTTCTAATCCATGTGATTGATTGGCCGCCGATGAGTCTTTTCTTCTTCTGGTGTATGTGTATATATATAAAGGAACCATACCTTCTTCTTTTTATAGGCCTTTATTTAACCTACAGTTTAACCCCTGAATGTAACAAATACCACACTTACCATCCAAAGCTCAAACATCTGATAGCCTAGATCCAATTTGCTACAGTAACCACCTATACAGGCATCCCAAGCAGTATTGTTTTGGGCCTTCACTTGACTCAGGAAAAGAAGTAATTAGGAAGTGAAATGGGCGAAACCCTACAGATAAGTGGCCACCCCAAGAATAAATATTTGTCATCAACTTATAATTTCCTCTATTTATTTCACATTTGAAAGAAAGCATTTAGTAATTTTGAAGGGTAAATCTATTTCTGTATCCATTAATTGTCAGGAAATAAACGTTTATCACCTCCAGTCCAACTTAGTGGTATGTATATAATTTAATTGATTGATAGTTGAGTTACCTTTCTTGCTTTTGTTTTCTTTTAGATTCATATAATATAGAGTAGTTTTGGCAATCTGTGATTGAGTTTTTATTATTTTTTCGAACAACCACTCCGTGAAGGATCAATTAAATTAAAATTTGATTGGATATAACAGTTTTTTATTCTTTTTAAATAATATTAAGATTGGAATTTGTAAGGTAACAATTTCTTAGACATAACCATTACTAAACCTTATAATACAGACTCAACAATTTCAACTACAGTACAAATAAATTAGCCACTCTTAATTTAATGCTGCAGGAGTCTTTTCCACTCCTCCATCCATAACAGACGCAAATGAATATTATTTTAAGAAAATTGCATCAAAGATTAGGATAATAAAAAATCAAACTATGTATTATACTATCATAAAGTTTATTGAAATTTAGTATTGCACTTTCGGTCTCTCCGGCTTTAGCTGACAAGAAGTAATATTGAACTTTTAGTTGTACAGTATTTAATATCAGCTGGAGAATTAGAGATCGAAATTCAATCTTGAGTTTCAATAAACTTTTCTGATAGTAGAATAAATAGTTTAATTTCTTATTATCATCATTATTAACTATCACGTAACAACGGCAGAATCGATTAACCATCAATTATTAATATACCTGACTCCCACACGAACAGTATTATTAAACGCAAAAAGAAAAACAAAATTCTTACATACTGTAACTGGTGGAACAAAACAATATCTTTTTTGCAATTTTAGTATTTCGTTGTAGAAGGCCAAGAACAGTGACAATTTTCTTATCTCAACATCTCCTATCACGAAAATACAAGATTGTTTCTGAGAATTCAATTGCTCATTTTTTACGGGGAGTCAAAGTTAATTATAAAAGATCGAAGAGCGAAAACGAAATAATCATAATAAATGTTCAAAAATAACACCATTCTCACGAAAATCGCACACGATCAATGGTTCCCCTAACAACATTATTTAACTGTTGGGCTATAATGCCTGCAATAGCCTGTTTCAAACGGTTCTTCCATTCTTGTTGGGTTCTAACAGGTGTTCGGTAAAACTCACTCCTCAAATGGTCCCACAGGAAGAAATCTAGTGGACTCAAATCTGGCAATCTAGCTGGCCATCTTATGGGACCATTTGTACCTATCTATTCTTCGGGAAAAATTTCGTCGAGATACCGCGAGACCTCCTTTGTGTTGTGAAGAGTTGCACCATCTTGTTGAAAATATATTTCAGTCTCAACAGATAATAGCCACTCGTCCAATTCGTCTTGTATATGGGTCCTCATAAATTCCAAATATTTCTCCTGTCAATAAATCTTCAAAAATTATAGGCACTATTGAATGTCTTCCCATTATCCAGATCCAGACATTGAACCCAAAACGTTCTCGTAAGTTTCCATCTCGATATCTGTGCTCATTTTGTTGCCTATTAAGCAACCCATTGTTCGTCAAACATGATTCGTCAAACATGATTCGTCACTGAATCACTGAATAAAATCTTTGTGGGGTATTGTGTATCACCCTCCATTTTCTTAAGGTACTCACAGTACTGGAGGGGCCTAACACAATCGTTAACATACAGGTGTTGGCGTAGTTGATATTTAAATGAGCGGTACTTATGTTTCTTCAAAATTCTTCAAGTTCAAGATCCTCTTGTTGATGTTGTTGGATTAATAACAACAACTGTCAATACGTCTATTTCAGTATCTTCGTCGATAACGAAATCTTCCTCTTCAGCAGGTTGCACTTCAACAAATTTTCGTTCAACTCTAGAGAAATAGGTTTTATTGGGATGAAATCTTACCGGATAGCGCTCTATGTATAATTGTTGAGCTTGAACGCTTTTTTGCCTGCACTCTCCATAAATAAGGAGCATAAATTGCCTAGGTATTTTGCACTAGAACTCAGAAACCGTTGAGAAGAGAGTGCCGTGAGAGGTATAAAAAAACATGAAAAAATACTGCTTCTGTAATACCGGGTGGTCCGATATGGTTGTTTCAAAACAAAACCTACTTTTCGAAGAAAAACTGAAATTTAAAATTTCGATGCCCTGTCAAAAATGAGCAACTGAATTTTTAGATACAATCTGTATTTTCGTGATAGGAGATATTGAGCTAAGTCAATGGTCACTGGTCATGGCCTTCTAAAACGAAAGATGAAAATTGCAAAAAAAAGATTGTGTCAAATATTCCAAATAGAAAAAAGTTACAGGGGTGGCCCTAGTTTCAGATGCATCCGGTATGTATTACATTATAGAAAAAAAAGACAATGAATACGCATGGCTAACTTACAATGGTCTTCTCTCTATCGATATCAGCAATTATATTTCCAAATTCGATATAAGGACCCCAGTCAGTCAGTCAGTGGTCCCAACATGAGCAAATTACTGTTGAGTGTCAAACAAAAGCCCAATAAATTCAGACTGTCTTTAATATACAAATAACAGCTTACGTAGGACAAATTTTGAAATTTTGAATCTGGATTCAAAACAGCTCTCTCCTCAGATGAATAATCTGCAGTTTTTGAAAATATCAAATCTACAAACCATTAGTTACTTTAGGTAATTGTGAAATTCCCCACAAATGCAATAAGCGATGTAATGAATCTGTTGGAAAGTTTAGAAATTAACAGCATAGTAAAAACCCATGAGTCACCACACGTAATAACCAACTAAAATTGAATTACTCCTCATTACTCATCATTTGAAATTGGTAAAGTCATCACATTCTTTCTCAAAAGTGTTAGTTCTTGATACTTGAAAATAAGGAAACTTTCTAAACTGGTAGTGCCCAGTATAACTGTTTAATTTTTTTTCAATGAAATATTATTCTTTCTGTCTATTACAAATAACTGATCAACATAAGTGAAAGGTTCTCTATTTAGTTATTTTGTCAAGAAGCTATGGTCTCCTAAGAAAGGGGACAATAAAAAAAATTGTGAAACACCAGAAAACTGCTGAAATCACTTTAATTTAAACTGGAGAAATCTCAGAAAAAATGTTTGTAGGTTAGAATGCCTTGCAGAACGAATAATTTTAGTATGCGCTATCCTTCATCACTGACGATGGTGATGACATTTATTTGATCGTTTTTAGATTTGTTTGTTAAACTCATCTGAAAATAACTGGAAATAAAATGCAAATATTTTTCTACTATTCATACCGATTCATTCAAAGAGTTTCTATTTCTTTTCCAAGAAAAAGAAGCTAACTAAATAAAAATATTTCGTCCCTACGTTCGTGTTCCTGAATTGAATACACTTTCTCCTAGTCGAGACCAAAAAATATAGTTTTTATTTCTCAGACCAGCGCGTGGGGTGAATAGTAATGCTTGAATGCAGAATCTAATTTAATGCTCCAGATATGACATGTGAAGCGAGACGAGATCATCTCAAGGGGTGCCATTCTCACATGGGATATTTCGGAACCATTCAATTAGAGAAGTCACGTTCATCACGGAATCACATTAAATTGTCTACCGCCAAAACATACCAAATAAGATCTTCCTCCATCGGGAATTCATCGTTTCGATAATTTATCATGCCAAAAAATGCAATCTGAATGGGGTGTTTAGTTGCCCTTTCGCAGATTGAGGGGAATTTGAATCATAGATTGGGAATTTTTATTCCCTGATGTTTGTATTTCAATCAAGAAAGATGTGCACTATCGTGAGAAAATATAAATGCGCAGTAGTCAGTAGGAAACTCAAATTTTTAAATCAATTTATGTACAGTGTGTTCCAGGTATCCAGAACTTACTTTCTACAGGAGATTCCTCATCTAAAAAGGGGTCTATAAATCGCAGAGAACGGCCTACATGATGGAGCTTTTCGATCTCTACCTACTGCGGCCATAGAACTGATACTGGGCATTGCCTCTCTTCAACTGCTGATTAGATGAGCAGCTAGAATGGCAATTCAGAGATTTTATCACATTTCCTAAAATTAAAGAAGTGTATTCTACTGCGTGGCTGGTGCTTTACTGTCTGAAGTCGAGGACAACGAGATACTGAGTATGAAGTCTGTCATAGTAATACCCTAAACCAACATGGAGCAGCCATTGCAGATCATCATTCCCAGCAGATAGGAATGGACCAGCTCCAAGGACTGTCTACTTGAGAGCACCTGTTGGTTCATAGACGGCTCCAAAACTGCAAGAAGTGTTGCAGCTGCTGTATATGGTCGAAGCGCTACCGAAAAACAGTGTATCCATCTCAGAAAACTTGTGACTGTTTTTTTAAGCAGAAATATTTGCTTTTGTTCACTGTAATAACCTCATGCTTGCGAGGAGAGTTAACAAGAATATCAAGAAAAATCATCACCGATAACCAAGCTCCACTGAAGGTATTGGCATCCGACATCTGCACGTCACTTATTGTACAGGAATGTCGCTTCACCCTCGCCAAACTGTGGAATAGGAATAGGCACCGTCTCGAGGAACAGGCTTGGGATTTACCGGACTGGAGCCTCGAGTCGGAATTCCCTGGTAGATGAAAAGAATCCGATGGTTGGACCTGAGGGTACAAGAGCCTCGCAGGTCTTTGATACTCTCGACTTGCCATCAATGAACCTCCACTACAAGAGCCAATGCTTGGTTTAAACTCTTCAGACCTGATAGTTCTATCTGCCATATTAACGGGGCACTGTGAGCTCAGAAATCACCGGAATGAGTTAAGATTGATTGAGGACCCTTTATGTAAAGTATGTGAAATGAAGAAAGAATCATTGGAACACGTTATGCGCGAGGGTCAATCTGATAACAGAGTCAGGCTTGGTGTACTTGGATCTAACAAACTGAAGCTGATTTTGCTTTTTAAGCTCTCACCCAAAGAGCGTTTTTTATTTACAAGAAGAATGGAATTTGTGGATGGAGTTTAGGATAGCGTGTGCTACAATGGACTACTGGGTAGTAGTGGACGGGCTGTTAGGCAACCCCTGCTCATTATCTACATCTATCTCTATGTACTTATGGACATATTGAGGAAGAGATTGATTGTGATACTACGGAATGAAGGAGTTCCTACATAAATTATTTCGTTACTAGCTGACCCGACGAACTTCGTACCGCCTAACAGTCGATTCTTCAATTTTTTAGTTTTTTAATACTATTCTGCTACTCGGACGGTCGGGTCAGCTAGTAAGTAACATCTAAAGTTCTTGAAGTTCTTTTAATAGTATAATAATAAAGAAAAACAATTAAGATTACAATTTCAGATTTTTTATTATATTTTAAATGGTGAAGTTTCAAGTCCATCTATAAATTTCCTTCAATTTTTTCCTTATAGAAGGTACTTCAAAAATTAAACATTTTAATTTTTCGACGTTTCGGCTCTATATTTCGGCCATCTCCAGGAAAGTGACATTTAGAAGGCTTCAAAATTTTTGTCAGTTGCATAATTGTCTACATATTAAAATTAAAAGAAACCTAAACTATAATTTCATTCAGTTGACTACATGATACTCTTATCTGAGCTTTCATCATGTAGTCAACTGAATGAAATTATAATCTAGATTTCTTTCAATTCTTAATATGTAGACAGAAACGTAACTGACAAAAATTTCAAAGCCTTTGAATGTTACTTTCTTGAAGAATGCCGAAATATAGAGCCGAAACGTCGAAAAATTAAAATGTTTCATTTCTGAAGGAAAAAATTGAAGGTTTTTTATTATTATACCTACTTATTATATTCAATTATATTTTCGCTAAATTTAAATTAAGTTTTATTATCATTATTGTACTTTATCGTACATGATATTTTTCGTATTATTAGCTGGCGCGTAAACAAACAGAGTAGATAGTTTTCCAATACGGAAACAGGCAACATACTATTGACCATGGGGGAAACATGGGTTTTCTAAATTAATAACACAAACACTCAACGGATGCCCTCGAGACCTGTTTATGGTTATAGTGGACGCAAACCGTACTGGAAAATGTAGTCGTTTAAACTCGGATGGTATATCAGTCGAAATCATTGGGATGAGAGGTATCAAAACGTCTCCTCTTTTATACTTTCCTTTCAATATGATTGCTTCTATTACGTTGTTCAGTAATTTTTTCATCGCTGATCGTGTCCTATTACAAAGTCGTGGTTGGTTCATATTTCGCAACATTGACACTCATATTGTTGCTCGAATGTAATAAACACATCGATATATCGCATCCAGAACGATCAATATGGATGATTTTTTTAAGAAATGAACACCTGCATCAATTTCTCACCAAATTATGTAGAGTGCCGCAACAGATTTCAGTTTTTTTTATAAAATTATATAATCATTTCATGTATTCAGTGTTTGAAATCAGTTAGTTGGCACTTTGTTTCTGTTGTAAGCACAAATAAAAGATTCAAGTTTTGTGATTCGACAATGGAAAGACGACATTTGACTAGAGAAGAGATGTTACGAGCCGTTGGCATGCTCCAAGCTGGGAGCTCACAACGGAAGTATCCAGGGTTCTGGGAAATAGTCCAAGTGTCATAAACCGTTTATGGTCGCGTTTCAATGAAACAAGTAGCGTAGAAGAACGCCATACAGGTCGTTTCAGGATTACTACAGTCGCCTAAGTCCGATTTTTGGTTTTACAAGCCAGAAGAGATCATACTACCACAACATCTCAATTAGCTCAAGAGCTATCACGAGTTCATAATGTACAAATTTCCGACCAAACTGTGAGAAATCGACTGCACGAAGGTTAACTCCACTCCAGACGTCCTTTAAGAGTTCCACTACTGACCCATGGAAATCGCGCTACTTGTTTAGCTCGGTGCCAAGAACACGTAAACTGGAATCAAGAGAGATGGGCCACAGTTCTCTTCAGTGATAAATCTAGATTAAGTTATTATCCCGTTTCGGGATAAATTCGAATATCGAGGAAACTGGAAAGCAAAACCGTCTCCAGCATTCTCGAGAAGTTGTTGAACAGGGGGCGGATCAGTGATGTTTTGGGGAGGTATACGCCTTGGTGGAAGAACTGACCTCGTTTTCATACAGAACAACCTCACGGGAAATTCTTACTCAAATGAGATAGTTTTACCTGTAGTGGTACCGTATCTCCAAACAATGGGTCAAAATCCACTCTTCCAACAAGATAATGCCCCTCCTCATCGTGCAAGAGTTGTCTTGAACGTTCTTGAAGAGAATGATATCGATCTTCTACCGTGGCCATCCTGCTCCCCAGATCTAAATCCCATCGAGCATGTGTGGGACACCCTAAAAAGAAATCTCCTGCGTCAAAACGTCTTCCATCATGAACAGGAGCTTCGATTAGCAGTTCAGGGGGCTTGGAATGACTTAGGCCAAAATGTAATAGACAATTTAATATTGAGCATGCCGTGACGATGCCAAAGTGTCATTAATAACAGGGGTGGACCTTCTGGGTACTGAAAAATATAAGTGCTTCCATATCGTTTCGAAAATATTAGTTCAGGAATTTTTTTGTTTTACCAAACATCATTTCAAATATCAAATTTTTTTATAATAGGTGCTTTGGAAAGTCAAATATTATTTTGTTTTCTTGAGAATACATTATATACAATACATCCTAACAAATACCGAAAGATTACTATAAATTCGAATCATCAAATTCATATTTTAAAGATATTCGTAAGTGCTCCCTAGACTTTTTTGACGTGTTTATCTTGACATGTGTCCACAAATTGCAAGACTGTTTAAAGTCCTGCAATTTTGAAGTTTGAAGCATTCAGTTAATCAACTGGCGTGGAACGTGAAATCACTGGCAATGTTAATAAAATTATTGCGCTATCAATCTGGGTTTGGTAGTTCCGAAGATCTTGAGCCTCTAAAGATTTTTCATGCGCCATCTTCAATTCATACCATACCATTAGATAATATTGCTGTAAAGCCTTTGACATTGCAGAATTTTTGGAAATATTGCCGATTGGAGTTTCATTGCTTTGCATATTTAGTGCCAATTCTAAAGCTGAATGGGTTGTTTGACCGCCTTCAAGCAAAGTTGTTCAATATATGATGAAGCAAGAGCAAGAACAATTTCAGTTTTAGATCGAATTGTTGCCAAATTGCAAAATTGCTAAATTTGTCTTATAGGAGGCATGTCATAAACACCAAACACTTTATATTGATTTAAGAGTACTGAAGATGCTCTTTAAATAGATTACATAATTAATTATAATTACAATGAATTACATTTGAAGTGACTTTTATCACAGACAGATTGTGTTTGACTGATGTTAGGTTAGGTTAGATATAGAAAGATGTTGTTTTAAGACATTTTCAAGCATTTTTTGAAATTTCTCTGTGACAGGATGCCTGTACTTCAAGGAATACTTCGAACAGATATTTCAACAAATTGTCGAAGTCGGTTCAGCTGTTTTCGAGAGTTGCGCTCACAAACACATTCAGCGTTCAGTTTTCACAAAATCAAACCATGAGTCATCGTTCTCTTCAGCTTCATCAAAATTATTTAGAGAATAATGAAACTATGACGAATACAGTTCAACAAATCCGAAAAGAAAAATGTCGACCGTCACTATTCACCAATTAATTCGACAAGCATAATGTGGTCTTCAAGTAGTTAAACCCCTTAGTTTCACATACTCTAGTTAACCAACCTTATTGGTTTGCTTAAAATAGGTGTGAAATTATGTGTGGCTTCGCCTTGAAAACTAACTAACGTAACTCAAGATAGATAAGATTTAGACTCGTCCGCATGATGTTTCTCGTTGCAGTTGATCATTAATCGTAATTTCATCGTAAATGGTTGCCCTGTGATACGGTACACCACGCGTGCGGAGCCATTGGGTTAGACTTATGTATGCATTCAACTGAAAGTAATCAAATAAGTTTTGTTGAGAGTAACTATCGACAAAATAAATTTCGATATTTCCTCTCAATTCGTCCCATTACAAATAATTAAAAAGCTAATTTGCCTTAAAGGGTTGAAACTATGTTATACATTTCCTAGAATCATCATATTTATCATAGTTTTCCATACCCCAATTCGTTTTTGCTAACCCTACTCATAACGATGCTATGCTACGATAGCGTACATAAATTAAGATAACTTCAACCTTAAACTATGTATTTGCGTGTATCATTTGGTCCCGAAGGATGCATAAAAAGGCTAATAGGGAATAAATTATAGTTTTCAGCCATGAAATCCTAGAGAATATGGAAATCTGATTTGTGAAATACATTCTCGATTGATGCAAAGTCAGGATAAGTCGATGATTAACTTAATAACAATGTCTGACCGTTTAACGATACATGAGCTTATAGATCGCCATAAAACGTGATGGATGCACCATCGTTCATGATACATGCATGAAATTTCAACATCAATTCAGCCCGTTAATTCAACAAGAGGCGAACTACATCCCACAAAGTTATATTCCTGGTATCGGGTTTTGTCGAAAATAAAGCTGCATTATGTTATGTTTGGAAAGGATTATAGGCATCACAAATATGATGCTCTGAACTATCTTCTAGAGAATTTGGTGAATGCATATATATCATTATACGAAATCTATCTAGATATAGAGGCCGTTCATTACCGAACAAATGTAAATTTCTGAAATACGTTCATATTAATCATATTTGTACTTCCAGGGATATGAACATTTACACAAGATATTTCTTTTAGTTGTCATTTGATGGAGCTCTAAAGAATGATGGACGAAAGTGAAATCGGTTATAAAAATTTCATATAAAGAAAATGAAGTTTTTCAATATAAACACCTCAAAAAGTCTAGGGATCACTCAGCAATATCTTTAAAATATGAATTTGATGATTCGAATTTATAGAAATTTTTCGGTTTTTGTTAGGATGTATTGTATATAATGTATTCTCAAGAAAACAAAATAATATTTGACTTCTCCAAAGCACCTATTATAGAAAAAAAAACTAATATTTTCGAAACGATATGGAAGCACTTATATTTTTCAGTACCCAGAAGGTCCACCTCTGTTATTAATGACACTTTGTCATCGTCGCGGCATGCTCAATATTGAATTGTCTATTACATTTTGGCCTAAGTCATTCCAAGCCCCCTGAACTGCTAATCGAAGCACCTGTTCCTGATGGACGACGTTTTGACGCAGGAGATTTTTTTTTAGGGTGTCCTACACATGCTCGATGGGATTCAGATCTGGGGAGCAGGATGGTCACGGTAGAAGATCGATATCATTCTCTTCAAGAACGTTCAAGACAACTCTTGCACAATGAGGAGGGCATTATCTTGTTTGAAGAGAGGATTTTGACCCATTGTTTGGAGATACGGTACCACTATAGGTATAACTATCTCATTTGCGTAAGAATTTCCTGTGAGGTTGTTCTGTATGAAAACGAGTTAAGTTCTTCCACCAAGGCGTATACCTACCCAAAACATCACTGATCCGCCTTCCTGTCTAACAACTTCTCGAGCATGCTGGAGACGGTTTTGCTTTCCAGGTTGCCTCCATATTCGAATTCTTCCCGAATCGGATAATAACTAAATCTAGATTCATCACTCAAGACAACTGTGGCCCACCTCTCTTGACCCCAGTTTACGTGTTCTTGGCACCAATCTGAACGAGCAGCGCGATTTCCATGGGTCAGTTGTGGAACTCTTAAAGGACGTCTGGAGTGGAGTTGACCTTCGTGCAGTCGATTTCTCACAGTTTGGTCGGAAATTTGTACATTATGAACTCGTGATAGCTTTTGAGCTAATTGAGATGTTGTGGTAGTATGATCTCTTCTGGCTTGTAAAACCCAAAATCGGACTTAGGCGACTGTAGTAATCCTGAAACGACCTGTATGGCGTTCTTCTACGCTACCTGTTTCATTGAAACGCGACCATAAACGGTATATGACACTTGGGCTACTTCCCAGAACCCTGGATACTTCCTGTTGTGAGCTCCCAGCTTGGAGCATGCCAACGGCTCGTAACATCTCTTCTCTAGTTAAATGTCGTCTTTCCATGGTCGAGTCACAAAACTTGAATCTTTTTTTGTGCTTACAACAGAAACAAAGTGCCAACTAACTGATTTCAAACACTGAATACATGAAATGATTATAAAGCAGCGTCACATCTGCTGCATTTTTAATTTTATATAAAAAAAACTGAAATCTGTTGCGGCACTCTACATAATTTGGTGAGAAATTGATGCAGGTGTTCATTTAAAAAAAAAATCATCCATATTGATCGTTCTGGATACGATATATCGATATTCAGAAATGTTCCCTAGAATTTTTTGAGGTGTTTATTAAAGAGAAACACCTTGTATAACAAATGCATTTCTTACAAATGTTGATGAGATAAAATGAATAATTGTGGAAAGATTTCGAAAATTAAAGAAATGAACTAATCACTTCGATAAAAACTGTTAAGAGAGAATATTGCGATCGAGCCAAAATAGCACCAGCTAGGTATGAAGGATAATCCATAGAGAAAATCTGAAGAAAAAATGTTATAAAATTAAATATTAATAATAGAACGGTTAAAACTATGGTAGATGTTGTACAGAAGACAGAAGAAGACACCCAGTAGAATAATGTGACTCAAAAAGCTAGGTAAGGCCATTGTTCCCGAAGACACAGGATATTTTATAAATTGGAGCCAACTCTTTCATTCCCTATAACAGTTGAATTCTGTGATCGATGCGTGTCAATTTGGAATAGTTCTTAACTATCCCTACATTATGAATTCATCCGAAGATTAATTGAATATTCCACACAGGAACTGGAAAAATGTACAGGGTGTCCAAATTCGATGTATTTGAATGGAATCTCCTGAACTATTAGATATAGAACGATTCGGTTGGTGCAAACTGTTGCTACTTTTTAATGAAACTTTGATGCCGTTTACAGAATTTTCATAGCCGTCTTCGTTGTCGAGATATAGGCTGATTATCGAAATATTACACTTTCGGAAAACCCCTGAATCTCAGTTATCCATAGCTTAGCGCAAAGATGAAAACTGTTTACTGTAGGGCTTTACATGTTGAATATATTGGCGTGACAACTTACTTTTAGGGGGAACGACTTCTGAGTTATAACCCAAACTTGTATTTTTTGAATGGAACATCCTGTATATTCCACCATTATCGTATTCTTTTCACTGGGAGTTCTACAAATATATGCAACACTCAATATTTTACATTATGAGAGCGCCCGAAAAGGCGATGATTATATCGTTAAAAATTTGATTTGTCGTGAAATTTTGTGAAAGCGGTAGTAAAATATCGTTCACAATAATGAAACTATATTCAATTACGGTCTTGTTGAACTTGTGCATACGTATATCTTCATATTTGATATCTTTGGGCATTTATGATAATACCACATAGCTTCCATTGATATAAATCAAATATGTCACGATGCCCATGAAACAATCATAGGCGATATTTTTGGTGTGCATATTTTATTCTATGCTCAATATTTATCATTGCTTCGTTCATTGAAAATGGCTTTTCTAGTGAATTTTGAATACTGTGAAAAATATGATATGGTTAGCTGCTTATTGAGTGTAGCGAAAATGGAAATGCAGCAAGTCGTCTTTCCTTGGAGAGGTATTGAAAACAAAACGGTTGGCCTCATATTTATTCACGAAGTTACGCATACTATTTCTTCACAGGTTTCCAGAAAATAGACTACCTGCTAGCAATATTTTGTGTAGACTGAAAAATAACTTTATCAATTATGGATCGTTAGGAAAACCTTGATCAAAATTCTGTAAAAACCAGGACAAGAGACGACAGAAATTAACAACGATTGAGACGGAATAAATATAAGCCCTATAAATTCATACACTAAGCCTGTGGGCCACAGTGATCGTTTTCAGTGAATTACGTAGCGCTCGACATAACCACTGGCAGAGTGAAAGGGATTTTGTTGTAGCGCTCGTATACGACCGCTGGGCGTAATGGCCTTCTTGACCAAAGGTCGTATACGCCCACCGTGGCAGTCAACCTGTTAATATAGCAGTTAGAACTCTCAGGTCCAGCCTGGAGAGTTTGAGCCAAGCATTGGCTCCTTCTGTGGAAGATACATTAATGTCGAGTCGAGAGTGTCTGAGACCTGAGAGGCTCAGCTAGTGCTAGTCATTCCGACCCTAGGCTCCAGTTCAGTGAATCCATAGCCTGTTTCTCGAGTGGTCAATGAGTTCATCTTCTCAAGTCCCTAACAGCCCGACTGTCCGGGTACCCTCGTCAGACGGAGCTTGTCATGTTCTCCCAGTTTGGCAAGGGTGGCATTCCTGCATCATAAATGACGTAAGGGTGTCGCATGCCAATGCCTTTAGTATAGATCAGCTACTGGTGAAAATTTCTATTGATACACTTAATGATCCCCCTGCAATCAAAAGGTTGCACAGTGGTCAATGGCAAAGCTTTCTGCTTGAAAAACGGTCGCAAGCTCGCCAAGACAAATCGACTGTTGTTTGGCAGTACTTCGACCATATACACAAGCTCCAACACCTTTTGTAGTCTTGGAGTCTGTGTACCAACAAGGAAGTCAAGTATACGGTCCTTGGAGCTGGTCCATTCCTATCTGGTAGGAATGATGATCTGGAATGGCAGCCCCATGTTATTTTGAGTAAAGCTATATCAGTGCAGCAAAGCTCAATATCAGTTCCATGCCGCAATAGCTGTAGAGCGAAAAGCTCCAGAGATTGAGCTGGGATTCAAATCTGCGTTCTAACTAAGCAATGCAGTCTTATGTAATACATGGTCTCACTATCATCACGTATGGCCACTAAAGTTGCTTTGGGGCAAGACCCAGTCCACAGATCATTTGACATTCCCATAAGAAATGTTTACCTTTTTATGTTGTGTTTTCCATGTTCAACTTTCACGTGAGTTTACTATCCAAGGTAATCCCCAAATATTCTGCTTCTTCCGCAACTGGAATAAGCACTCCACCCAGGATAGAGGCAGGAACGATTATCCTCCTTCTCCTCTTGGTGCATGGTGCCATAGGGATTTTGTGGGGGCTTATGCTATTTTAGGTCATAGTATTTCAATAAAAATGTTGAGAAACTCCGCGGTTTGGGAAAATTGTCTTGCAATTAATGCAGAGATGGCTTTTAGATTGAAAAAAACTACTGAAGGCAAATGCAGAGTAGAGTGAGTGGTATCGAGTGTGAAGTTCCACAAAAATGGTTTTAGGGAGTATTTTTTATGCTTGACTGAATTCATTTCATTTAAACTACGGACTTTGTATAATTAGACATGTCAAATACAACAAACGATCGAGATAAATCAATATAGACATTTGATTGGTGCCTTCTATGAGCATCCTTCAAGATTCAGAGGACATCTCTCGTATTCTATAAATAAAATAGTTAAACATTTGAGCTAATTATTTTATCAAGGGTACACAAGAATCCTTTATTTTCAGTATTTTCCTAGCCTTTCCGGGCTATTCGAAGTTCAGTCAGTATGTGACGAAGTAATTCCTATTTTCTCGGCTTTACATCAAACAATGCTCGGTTTGCGGGAATTCTATTCTCGTGTAGATCAAAGTGCAACTAGAGCGTCTGATAACAGAACGTAATTTCACCGTGGAGGTGCGCTGTTCCAGTTTTCGTAGTAAAGTAAATCTCAAGTTTGCCACAAATTCGCAAAATTGCACATGCGGTACGAAATCAGACGTGAGCCAGAGCAACGGCTTTTATAAGAGTGCATTACACGACTTTGAACCGTTGCATCTGATGTGGAAATGAATTTTCATGCTTCGCTCTGAATCTCTCTGAGTGTTGCGGGAAAACTAGAGATCGTGAAAATTCCACAACTTGGGAATATGCCGTATTTGTGTTGGTTAATTCTTTGTTTTTATCCTTCGAAGGAAAATTGGAATACAAGTATAAAACACTGAAATTCTCGACGACTATCACTCATAGATACATATCGAATGAACCACAGAAGAGCTAGAGATGCCTGAATCTGTTTCCAACTCATGGAAGTTACTATTCTAGCTTGGTCAAAATAGACATTCGGGGTTACATTAATTCCCACAAAGCTGAAAAGTGGCATGAATGTTAGAAACACTGTTACAAACAATTCGTCAAAAATCCCCATTGATACGGCGGGTACATAGAAACTTATTAAAAGTGAAATGATGCAAAATTCTGTTTTTTACATTTTTGAGCTAAACGGCAAGTTTTATCATAAAAATAAACGAAATAAAATTATTTGTCATGCGATTATCTATAAAAGCTGGCTCTAGATTTTTTCTTGAGAATCACCATTTCGGAGCTATATCGATGCTAAAAGTTGAAAATGTTGTGTTCTTCATAACATCTACACCAGGAGTGCTCAAAAAGTCGATTGCGAGTGCTTTTTGAGTAAATCTCGAGAAGAAAAAAATTTAATGAGTAGGAAACTGAACCTCAAAAATTCATTACGTAATAAAATAACACTCTGCTAGCAGGTAAAGGCGGCTTTATCAAAGGAACGCGCGGTACTTGTCTTAGAATAGCCCCGTTTTCTGTTCTTACCGCTATTCCAGAAATTTGTGGCGGCGCGTTTGACGGGAACATTCGAGAAATTGAAGTCATTGTGAATTGTAACTTGAAAGCAATACTACGTCGATACAAACTTCATTATTAAGTAGTATAAAATGAATGCAGCGAAAAAATCTAAAACGTATCATTTTAATAACGATTAAGAAGAAGAATTTTTCTTTTGTATTTTAAAGGATAAGTGCATTTGTCTTATTTGTCGTGCGTCAGTTGCAATACCTAAGCGTGGTAACTTAGAAAGGCATCATGAAACGGTTCATAAAAACTATGAGAATGATTTTACGCCACAGAGTGGATCAAGAAAACGAAAAGTACGTGATTTGATATCTACCGGCTAAACAATCAAACGCTGCTACGATCGCGTCATTTAAAATATCTCATATATTGGAGAAACACAAGAGACCATTCGAAGATTGATCGGTTGTGCAGGAAAAATTCATTGAAGGGGGTGAGACTTTATTTGGAGATTTTAAAAATAAAACAGAAACCATGTCTGCTATTAGAGAACTTCAGTTATCTCGTCCAACTGTCTCAAGGCGTATCGAAGTGATGAGTCAGGACATGGTAGATAAATTAAAACGTGATATCATTAAATGTACATACTCTTCTTTACAGTTGTGCATTTTAATTCTCATGTATTGGCAAAATACAAGAAACCATTCGTAGATGGATCGGTTGTGAAGGAAGCATTTATTGAAGCGGGTGAGACTTAATATGGAGATTTCAAAACTAACAGAAATCATGTCTGCTATTACAGAACTTCAATTATCTCGTCCGACTGTCATAAGGCGTATTGAAGCCATGAGTCAGGAAATGGCAGATAAACTAAAACATGATATCATGAAATGTACATAATTCTCCCCACAGTTCGATAAATTCACTGATATGACAGACACTGCCCAGCTTTGTATTTTTATTCGGATGGTACTCAATGACTAGTTGGCCGAGGAAGAATTTTTGACAATCATTCCTCTGAAGGGAAATAACCTTGGCGAAGATATATATGACGTTTTCTTCAATTTTGTAAAAAACTACAAACTACCAATATATAAATTAGTGTGCATTACAACTGATGGAGCACCAGCAATGACTGGAAATAAAAACGGTTTGGTGGCAATGTGTCGAGCTAATGAAGATTTCCCTTCATTTGTTCATTCCATTGCATTATACATCAACAAGTTCTTTGTTCGAAAGTTTTCAATACAGAGGAAATTATGGACACTGCAACAAAAGTTGTGAATTCCATCTGTGCATGTAGATTGCAACGACGGCTCTTTAAGGTGCAGTTGGAAGATAGGGAGTCAGCTGAACACACTGATTTAGTTCTTCACACGGACGTCAGGTGATTGAGCGGAAAATTCCTAGAAAGGTTTTCTAGACGAAAAATATGATGACACTCAGATGTTTAAAAAACTAAAAACTAAAAACAGCTGACTGATTTGGCTGACATTACAATGCACTTAAACACCATTGTCCGAAATAACAGCTTTTCTAGACGAAAGAGGTGATGACACTATGATGTTGAAAAATGGCTCAATGACTTGGCATTTCTGACTGACATCACAATGAACTTAAGCATCATTAACTTGGAGCTTCAAGGTAAAGGAAAAACTATTATTGAGATGATTAGCGCAGTAAACGCATTCAAAAGTGAATTGCAACTTATGATAGATCAACTGGAAAGAAAGGATCTGAAACATTTTCCGTCTGTGACAGCAAGGATTCCTCAGTTGAATTATGATATGTGTGAGGCTGAATTATCAAATAATTTGGGACAATTTGAACTACGTTTTGATGGCTGCAGTTAATTGGCAAATGCCTTTTCATGTAAAAGTATTAAAGAATTAGCTACAGAAATTGCAAGTCAGTCTAATATGAACTCATGCTCTGTTGGAAATGAGTTGGTGCAGATTTTATCAGATATACATCTCAAAGCTACAGCATCTGATACAAATTTCGGCGTTTTATATCTGAAGATAAATATCCGAATCTAAGGCAAATTACCCTTTAACTGACGGCAATGTTTGGGTCAACTTACTTGTGCGAGTCTGCATTTTCTGGAATGAAGATAATTAAGTGAAAATATCGCAATCGACTAAATGACGATCATATGTCATCATGATTGCGATTAGCACTAAGTGTTTACGTACCAGCTTATGAAAAGTATGTTCAGGACATGCAGTGCCACGCTTCAACATCCAAAGTTACTCCTTAGTTAAGTTTAACACCATTCGTAACTCTTTTGTTTTGTAACATCCAATAAACTCATAATTTTGAATAACTATAAGTTTTTTAATTGATATTTTATAGCAGAACTTAACTAAACCTAATCCAAAGCTTGACTTAAATAATGTATGTTATGCGGAAAGCTAATATCTATGTATGCTACGGTACACCCTACCTAGGTTGGCAGGTAGGTAGGGTGTATCGTGTATGTACGACAACCTTGGATAACACATACTTGCAGCCTCTCAGAGTCAATCGTAAGTAGTCTAAAAATATTGAGGTAAATCGCCAGCAGTTCAAGTTAGAGCACCCCTTTTGTACACGTTTCCGCGCCACCCGTGAGGTTGTGTACTTGGCGCGTATTTTTTCAGGTGGTTTCCCTGGTACACCTATTACACAATCTATTGTTGTCCTATTGAGTTAAAAAGATTGTATTTAATTCAAAAAAGTACTATTGGAAATGATGAAAGTGGTATGAGTAATAATTAATTTGGTAAAATCAACTAATGGAACTTCAACCATGCCGTTCTCTTTTTCTTCCTGCTGGGTACAAGTGAATTGTTCAAAGAGCAATGTATCAGATGTCTCCGTGCATATATCGTCACAATCATCTTCTACTGGCAATTCCACATTGGATCAAGATTGGCCTCGACAACTAATGCATATTAATGAACAAAAAATCCGACTTTTTGAGGAGTTTTCTCCAGTTCAGGTCGGAGTGTAGTTTGAACTGATTCCAATGTATCGTTAATTAACTTCCAACCCCAGTCTTCCGGATATAGTTTTTCACTGAGGTTGGAGGAAAGCAAGCTAACTGTTCTCGTTTCTTCTTATAAGTATTTTTCATGAAAGATAAGTACCATAACATATCTAATAACGTAATTTATTCGGAGCTCCGTTTACCGAAAGAAGAAACCAGATTCCATTGATGATTACAGCTTGTTGAGTAGAGGTATTTTCTTCAAAATCTTCAGCACAATCAATTAA
Organism: Cryptolaemus montrouzieri; assembly: GCA_013387265.2. Taxonomy (NCBI): domain Eukaryota; kingdom Metazoa; phylum Arthropoda; class Insecta; order Coleoptera; family Coccinellidae; genus Cryptolaemus; species Cryptolaemus montrouzieri. Next base: position 34,676,452 of record JABFTP020000185.1, on the reverse strand, counting down.
ATCTTGTTTCTCAAACAATTTCAAAACTATAATTTTTCCGTTCTGCAAAATGCTGGTGTCGTGTCGCAGCCATTTATCGCATGTAAAAATAGTATGTGATTTTGGAATTTTGGAAAGGCACATAATTTTTCGATTGTTGTTCAGCCTTTGCAGGTTACAAAAATAAACGACCCTCCACCCAGTAATTAATACTACTGCCAAGCAATGATCATAATCAAATCATATCCTGGAATGATTATATATTAGGATAGCGTTAACTGTTGTGAAAATATATCAATTTACCAGAATATACATAATAAATAGCATTATCAGCGAGTGATATTAATGTATCAACGAGTAGTGTCAAAGGCTTTCTCCCCAGTGAAATTCAGTATACGGACTTTATTCAAGTAACACTGAATGCTATTCATTCATAGTTTTCTTTGTGTGATGAACGATCGAATCGAATACTGCTTTGAATATAAATGATACGATTGTCAGCTGATTATATTAAACTTATATATACAAATGAATAAAATATGAAATGAGACTCTGAGCAGTATACACTAAAGAGCAAATCTATGACCCCACCTCATTACTTCTTTCGGAAAGAAACCTACGAAGAATATTACAAGATTTGATGACTGTTATCTCCTAAAACTGTTTAAATAAATTTTCTGTTAGACCTAAAGTCTCAGTATTTTTGTGAAGGTTCCTAGGAATAACACCTGTTGTTGAAATAATAATCGGTAAAATAAACATTTTTCTATTTGAAAATTTTCCTACCTCGTCCGCAAGATTAATATATTCAGAAATTTTTCATTGTTTATTATTTTGAGAATTATATATATCGAGTAAAGCAATATCAATATCAATGTCATTATGTATGTTATCGATTTTGTTTATTCGGAAGAATGATATCTGGTCTATTGTACTTTACAGCCCTGTTGCAAAGAATTTTATCATCAAAATTTGAGGTTCATATTTGTAAGTTACATCTCTTTCCTTTGAGAATGAGGTCACGTTTTATTCCTACATTAAAATGAATGATATAAGATGCGACATAAGACTTTTTGAAATATGAAAACCAGTTTCTGAAGAACAGCAACATCTAAAGCAAGACTCATCTATATTTGCTTGATGTTGTGTTTTCTATAATTTCATGTGAAAAAAACCTGAATAACTTCCTAGTTCCTAGATGTACCTCCAATAAAATTATTCCTCTGTTGCCAAACAGAAATGTCAAGAAGGGATAATGAAAGAAAAAGAAAGGAAGAAAGAAATCAAGAACAGATGATAGTTGACAAGTCTTTTTGCGCACCCTGTAAATAAAATAGCATCGGAAAGTAAGTTGCCCTCATAAATAACGGTTTTCTCGTTAAACTTAAAAAAACGTTGTAATTCTACCCAAACCTGAGCTAATTCTTTTGGACAGAGAAGATGACACTATAATACCGACAATTTTGTTGAATCAATCATAGATCAATGTTGTTTGAATTTAGAAAAGAAAAATCTCAACAATAGATGCATGAAAACAAAAGCATACTCTTCAATAAAAAAGTATACCTTCCCACTTAGAATAGCAGAGTTGTAGTTGATGATCGGTATAACGGGAAGTAGTACCACTCGGAAAACAATTGTAAATTGTGGATCAGTATTCGTTCACCCTAAAACCAAAATTTGGAATTGATCGACAAACCTGTTTCCCAGATACTTCCAATGAGCGCTTTAGCCCAGACACCCTATATAATCAATTTTGTAACCACAAACAGCCATAGTTCAGATAGAAGAATTCTGATCGCCATCAAACTTTACAATGATTGCTATGGGGCGGGCCCAAGAGGATAGAAATAGTAGGGGTTGAAAATTTTCAAATCGCCATATCTCTGGTAATTACCCAGATAAAGCCTATATGGTGTTCATATTTTTCTTAGGAATGTTAATATCAGAAACTTCTAATTGCAAAATTCTTCAATACGACCCTTACTTCCCTAATCGGGAAGGAGGAGTTGAAAATTTTCAAATCGGCAAATCTACAGTAGTAACCAAGTAGCTCCTATGCGTTGTTCATATCATCTTCAGCAATATCTATGCGAGAGACTTCTAAGTATATTTTCTTCTTTTTTAGATAACGAAATTGAAAAATTCTCAAAAATCTACATAGTTTTGATAAGCTGAGTGCCCTTACTTAAAATGAAATCTACCACTGCCTGCAGGATCTGACGAAAGGAGTTTTTTTTATTTCAAAATAGAAAACTAAATTAATGTCTCCACTTCGAGTAGTTACATCTAGAAAAGGAAGATCATATGAGAAATAGATTACTGAACAAATTTTCCTTATTTTATCGGATAAATCGTCACTCTAATTTAATCCGCGTAGAGTCCTTTCCGTTAAAGATGAAACGATGAAAAATTTTATTTTCATAAATTTTTCAGAAATAAAATCAAGATTGATGAGAAGTATTTTTCGAGTATAACATATATTTTTTGAGTACTTAAGAATTGAAAAGAATTGTTATATTCAAATTCAAAATCAAAATATACTTTTGAGTTATTAGTTAAAGTTAAAATATTTGCATAGATCAAGCGATCAAAAGGGACAAAAGGGATTCTCAAAGATATAACTTTTAAACTACCCCTCCGACTGGATTATTTACACATGAAATAAAGATTCGACTGATTCAAAGTGTGATTCATTGCAACGCAGCTGTCATATATTGTTGGGTTATTCATTCCCTATTGCCTCAAGGGCAAAAATGGAAGATATAATAGAGTTCCATTATCAATTCATATATTGATTATTTATTGAAGAACATCTATTCCGCCGCTCCATCTTTAATTTTATTCTGAGATTTATTGAAATGAAAAAATGAAGTATGTTTATCCATATTTAAACAAAATATTTCTGGGTGATTGTCTTTATGTACTAATAACGAGAAGAAAGCAGTTAAAAACTTCTTTACATTATGTAGAACTGGCCTCCTGTCCAGATGGTCTGTGTTCCAATACCAGTTAGAGTTTGGATGTTTATCTGAGGTAGTTATTTTCAATAACATGTGAATAATTTATGGATAATTTCTAATTTTCAAGACAACAGGAACAAGTGAGGACGAACATAGGCCAGTTTTCTACTTCTCCCGTTTTTATCAGTACGTAAAAAGATTTAACAAGCAGGCTTTGAAGTAAAAATATAATATCAATATATCTTCTAATAGATGGAAGTATCAAGAATTTATGGCAGTGGGGATGAATAAAACGTATTTCGCTTATGAATTGTCCTGATAAGGAATTTTTTCTTTAGTTAAGGAAATGCTTCAGAAAGTAAGTAACATTGAAGCATTGGGGAGTTAGAATTTCGAATATTGGGATATGCATATTTCTTGTTTACTTATTGCTACAAGCCAAGCAAATCAGAAGTATTGTCTGGTTGTTAAATCGTAAGCAAAAAACTTCATAGGGCTAAGCGAGCTCTATAAAAATTGAAAATAGGCAAAAAAATAACTGCTTTATATATCTCATCACAAGACAAAAATATAGAACTTCCATTCGAGTTTCAATTTACGATCTTCAATCGTTTGAGAAATATGTTTATCATAAAGGTGCTTCAATATTTCTTTCTCTGTGTCATTGCTGCTCCTATAAGTAAACAAAGTGAGCATTATTTCAAAGGAAATGAGACCATAGATTTTTGAACTTGAAAGATCGTCAGTATATTGAGAAACTGTAAGTAAGCATAATATATTTCTCTAAACGATAAATCGAAATAAAATCCATTCTTGATGTATCACTGCGAGAATGAAGGAACTGTGACCTGGTAAATTTCTTTATGCTTATCAGTGTGTCTTATAAAAGCTTATTTTCCCTCTTTGACCTGCCATATTTTCTTTCATTGTGTACAGTACTATACTCATTAGTTTGCTGTGTGTACTGTAGGTTCCGACTAGGATTCACTGATTGATTTATAGAACAAGCGGCTTGACTTGACTATACTAGAAATCAAGTCGAACTTACGTTTTCAAAACATTAAATAACATGAAATCTTGAACACAATTGTAATAAAACATTGAACATCCTCTCATATTCAATATATTCAATAAGAGGAGAATAAAGGTTTGGATGATACTGAATATTTAATCAGGAAGTATTTAAATGAAATTCAACGTGAGAATCTGAAAAAGAATTCATAACGTTGTTGAAGGAAACTCATAACATACACATAAATGTATATAGTCAAATAAAACATGAAAACATGAATAAAAGTTCTATAAAACAATTGAAATAAGCTCATGTTGAAATGAAAGAAACTGAATTAAAATTTTCTGAGCATAAAAGAAACGCCTACTTTTAATACTTGAGTCAAAAGAATAAGAATGCGCGAAGCTACATTCCCATTTCATCAGAAAGTTTATATTTTACTATTTTTGAACCAGGATATTTGTTTGATATATTTATACAGGATGTTACATAATAGTATGTCACAACTCGAGGGGGTAAATCTACGTTCAATTTTAAGAAAAAAAAGTTGATATAAACAAAGGTCCCCAAAAGCATCGCTACGGAGCTACAGGGTATATAAAATTCCAGTTTTTTTCTCCTAAACTTCTACAGTTTTTGAGGTATTAAGCCAAAATTTGGAACGCGAGCTTTTTGTTACAGCCTCCACCATTACGCGTCCTATATTTTAACAGAAATTCATGAGGTGCTTTCTTTTCCGTGGCCATGTCTACTTTTGCCCTTTCAAAGTTTCTTGCAGTATGCCACTCATCAGCGTTCAATTAATTTTCCTCATCTTCGTTCAATTTATGATATTTTTTGACACTTGTATGTTTTTTGTATCTCTAACCGTTTTCGAGTGAAAAGTTATTGAATTTGAATTGTATGTTATTCGCTAAAAAAAAAAAAAAGAAATACTCGATTGGTATGCCCAAAATTTGATTTTATTTTGATAGCTCTTCTTCTGAGACTCAACTTATACATATTCAGTATCGAACTAAAAAAAGAACACGTAAAAACTGAATAAATTGCTGGAAGTGTCCTCCACTTGCAAGAATACAGGCCTCTGTCCTTCTTCGCATATTATGATGCACTTTTTGAAATATTCCTGGGAATATTCATTGTATCACGAGAGGTTTCAATCCTTCTACAATGTTCATTGGAGTGGTATAAAATAAACTTTTGAGATATCCCCATGAGAAAAAGTATATACTATTTAATTCTGAGGACCTAGGAGGACATGGTTCAGGCCCACCCCGAACTTTCCATCGGTTGTTGAGTGTATTATTCAAGAATTCCCTAGCTTCTCCACTGAAATGTGCTGGTGCCCCGTTATGCATGAACCAAATTATGTTTCTCACCAAAAGTGGCACTACCTCGAGCAATAGAGGTAACTTCCCAAGAAATTGCCGATAAGCGGGACCATTTAGTCTGTTAGGCAGAGAAAATGGTTCTATCAAATAATTTCCAATTATTGCGAGCCAGATATTTAGTGAGAATTGTTCTTGATGATGAGATTCTTCAATCAAATGGGGGTTTTCCTCAGCCCAATAATGATTATTGTGAAAATTTATGATAGCATTTCTTGAAAAGTTAGCTTCGTCTGTGAACATTATTTCACTATAAAAATGAGCATTTTCTCTAATTTTATCTGAGAAAGATCGGCAGAAATTTAGTCTTGAAGGAAAATCTCGAGAAGGTAGAGTTTAGATGCGTTGAATATGGAACGGGAGCATTAAAAAGTCGTGGAGAATCCTCCAAACTAGGACATGTGAAGTATTTAACTGATTTCTAATTTTTTTTGTACTCACATGAGGATACGAATCAATACTATTCAAAACTGCTTCTTCAATTTCTGGAGATCTCATAGTTTGAGTAACTTTTAAATGATTATTTGCAGTAGAAGTACCAGTTCCCCTCAACCTTCAGTGGATATTTCAAAATGTTCATCTGTCTAGTGTTACTCGATTTGGAAAGCGCAACTGATATAATCGCCCAGCTTCAGTTGTGTTTCCTTCAGCCAGACCGTACATGTAATGGATATCAGCCAATTCGGCGTTAGTAAAATTAGCCATTTTTTCTCACAGCAATAACTGCAAAAGTCTTAGAATTAATCATTAATTTCATAAACAATTCGAGCAGACACTGGTTCAACTTTAGCAACTGTCAAAATAAATAAATAAATGAAAAAATCAAAGCCTACTAGTCTTTTTTTAATAGAAGTGCTCTCAATTCAGCGAATGCATACAATCGTTATATATATATATATATATATATATATATATATATATATATATATATATATATATATATATATATATATATATATATATATATATATATATATATATACTCGAGAACGGTTGGAGATACGAAAAATTACAGATGTCCAAAAGTTTCTAAATGGAACTAAAATTATGAAATTTGATTGTGATCAGTGATCAGTGGTGTACTGCAAACGAGTTTGAAAGGGCCAAATAAGACATGGCTCCGGAAAAGAAAACACCTTCTTGATTCTAGTTAAAATTTAGGGACGTATAATGATGGAGGCTGTGAAAAATAGCTTGCATTCCAAATTTGGGTTGAATATCTCAAAACCTGCAGGAGTTTTGAAGAAAAACCAATTTTTTCTGGAAATTTCAACACCCTGTAGCATCGTAACGAAGCCTTTGCGGACCTATGTTTATATGTACGTTTTTTCTTTAAATCGTACGTTGATTTACCTGTATATGTTTTTTATATATTTATATGTTTTGTAATTCTCATCATGCCTTAATTTCAAAGATCTCTTCAGCGAAAGGTTCTTCATTTTGAAATTTGATCTGGCAAAAATAGCACTCTCCAACGTTAGCCTGTTTACTTTCACTTTGCGCGTCTCTAAATACTTATATTTGTTGAGTATTGGTTCTCTATCTGTTCAAACTATATCAGTATCAGAATGCGATGAGTTTTATTTTGGGTATTCTGAGCTGTTGTTGATTCTCATTAGGATCTTCTTCCGTTTTCGAGGAGATGTTATTTCCACACGATTTTCAACACCAAAAGTTTGTTTTATCTTCAAAATTTTCTCTGTTAAAGCATTCTGCCGTACAGTAACAGGATATTCACAAAAAATGGAGCAAGGAGAGGAAAACATTTTTTTTATATACGACTCTCGGTTTTCGGGAATTCGCTCATTCTTCGAAAGGGTTCTGCTGATAATCGCCAAATGTAGTAAATCTCAATCAATAGCTTATTGTACTTCAACTTTTGGATTTTAGGTGATGTCACTACATAAATTTCTTTCTACTTTTTATATATTTATATGAATTATGCGAAAAATCTCTGAAAGAATCATTTCATCTGAATCTGTTCCATATTAAATAGGATCCTATTGTTGGTTATAGGTGTAATCAATATTTTGTTGAGTGTTGGTGGTGAAAACAGAATTTATTCACTTCTGTATATCTTTTTATTTCTGAAATGATTGCCTACTGATTTCTTCCTTTTTCATTTAAGTTAACCAAATTCCCTCGTGAACTTTTTGTAACTACTTGTTGCCCTGCGAAACGAATTGACTAGATCGAATTTGGTGAGAAATCCAAGTTTATCGCAGTCAATTGGAAAATTCTGTATGACTAGAAATACTACCTGCTTCTATTGCATAGTGAACTTTGCTTCATGGTCTTACAATTATTTAACTTGCGAACAGCTTGAAAAAACGTAATGCAAGTCAAGCTTTTTAGTCGCAAAATCAAGTTATGTCAAAAATCTAACCTTTGATTTTTTAAATTTTGAATTTCATGTCAGGTCAAGCTTTTCGAAAAAATTTCAATCTACTTGACTATATGAAACCTTAGTTGCGATATTAACGAGGGATTTGAAAATAATGTTTTGCAATCTATGAAACAATGATTGGGCACCGTTAGACAGTAATTTAAGCCCTGCTCCTCTTTGACAGTAGTTTCTCATTTCGTCTTAAGTTTAGGGTGAGATGTACAAAATAATTTCTTCACTTGTCTTCTCCACTATGAGCCCATAGAGGTCAAAATATTTGGTCGATAGGTAGGAAGATTCGCTAATCTATACACAGTTTCTCAAACTGTAACAAATTAGAGCTATTCCAGAGTTAAATTCACAAAACAATTATAATTACACATAAAGCTTGAATTTTCATATTGACCCAAATTGCATTGTCTTGTTGAATATCAGACCAAAATATCGCAATTTTTACGGACTAGTTTTTTTTTGTCAGATACAATGTTCAAAATTCACTTGTCATAAAACTATTGACATTTCATTTTCGCCAGCTCGTGAGATATAAATAAAAGGAGCATCGTCGTAACTAAATTTTGAAGTTGTAATAAATAAGCTTCCTCGTGTGGAAGACGACGAAATATAGGGTGATCCAGAGAAAACCGGACGTTTTTTTCCGTTATAACTTTCGCAGTTTTTGAGAAAGATCATTCGTTCTTGCTTCATTGTAAAGTCAAAGAATTAGATTTTACAGAAACTTTATCGAGAATTCATTTCCGGTGAAATCCAATATGGCTGACTGATTCGAAAATGAGCAATATTTTGAGATCGCTGGAACTTTTTTTCATTAAAAAAATAATTGGGACAATCAGTCGATAATTCAGTCTTTTTTGAACAATTCGACAGATTGATATTGAAAATATTCCAATAATTGGTGAAAAAGTAGCGTGAAGTTGTGGTGTTTTTCATGGATGCTCTAAGAAAACAGAGAACCATATTTTTCTAAAACCAACCTACGATTCGATTTCGAATTGAAAATGACCAATTTCCTCAAATATTAACAATTTTCCTCGCGCCTTAAAAAATTTTCGCGGTCGTGATGAATCAACATAAAATTCAATCACTAGATTGAACCTTTGCCATCATTTTGAGGGTTCGAACTCAAATCATGATTCAAAATTGTGCCAGTTCTTCTTACAGAGGTTTTTGCGATTTGGCATCTCTGAGACATTTGGGAATCAGTCAAGCTGGTTCCTGAAGTTCTGATAGGGCTGACTGACTCAGTTATCCTGAAATTGTCAATTGAGTTTGCAATACAAATAATGTAGAGTTGATGCTTGAAAGAGATCATGAAAAACGCGAGTATCTGTGTTCTAACAGTTCTAGCTGCACCAGTCCTCTTCCTAATGACCCTGTTGTCCGAAATTTTTCCTCATGATCATAGATAGTAATTCTTTTCTAATTAGGGGCTAGAAATTGAAGTCATATTTGCCTAGCAGTATAGCTACGCACAAATGAACTTTCAATGCCTATCCTCATTTGTTAAAACCATTGTTAACAATTTCAAACGTCAAAAACAAGCAACACCAAGATAAAATTGCGGCTCGGTAGCGTAGGGGATATGATGCTCGTCTCCTGCGCAGAGTTACTTGGGTTGTATCACCACAAAGTTGGTGCGATTTTCGGATTCTGGGCAGTTCTTGAGTGTCCATCTTTCGGAGGAGATGTAAAGCTGTCGGTCCTGTTTAACAGAGATGTGTTGGACTGTAAAGATCAGTTCCCTAGACACGAGAGGGGCTCGGCAAAATTTCCGGGTTAGTGAGGTTACAGAATTCTCCGGCGTATTATTAGCAGAAAAGGCAGAAATAGAGCATGTAAAAGGAAAAACAAACAACAAGATAAAATTCGAGTTCAAACCAGATGTCGTCTAAAACTCGAAGATATTTCATTATTTTTGTTCATCATAGAGTTAATGCATGCAGTCTATGTTCAGAGGTTTCACAACGGAAGGTGCATATGATGTTGAACAAGAGAAATATTTTTGACGACAATTAGCACAATTCTGAATCAATATTCAAGTTCGACATCTCAAAATGATGGGAAAGGTTTAATCTAGTTACTGAATTACGCAGTTTATTCCTTAAGACCGCGTAAAATTTTTTAATGTGCGGAGAAAATTGTTAATATTTGAGGAAGTAGGCCATTCTGAATTCAAACGGAAATCAAATTTTAGGTTGGTTTTAGTAAAATATGGTTCCTTGTCTTCTTAGAACATACATGAAAAACTCAACAACTTCAGGACTACCAACGCCATAAGGTGAAGAAAATATTTCGATTCCAGCTAAAAATCAGAATGAAAAAAATTCTACACGCTACTCTTTTATCAATTATTAGAATAGTTTTGGGATCAATATGTCAAATTGTTCGGAAAAGACTGAGTTATCCACTTAATGTCCCATTAGAATGTTTTAGTGAAAAAAAACATTGAAGCGATCTTGAAATATTGCTAATTTTCCAATGAGTCACCCATATTGGTTTTAACCGTAAGTGAAATTTCGATACAATTTCTGAAAGTCCTAGTCCTTTGGCTTTCCAATGAAGCAGCTCTAAAATTGCGAAAGCTATAATGGTTTTCTCTGGCTCACCATATTCTTATACTTGATCGAGAGACGCAATACCTTCTCAATTCAGAAGCAGAAACCTCCAACACCTTCTGTGTATTAAATCGTTCCTGTTCTTTTTTTTCAGAGAGCATATCGAGTATCGAGAGCAGTGACGTTATTTGCTTCAAGCATACGATAAATCAATGAAGGGTGCAGTCAATCTGCGGTTTTTAGTGCTGCTGAATGCAATTTTCGGTCCATATGAAAAAATGTCATCCTCGATTAATCGAATTCAATGCCTTTCTTATATACTTTCTGTCTGACGATGTGAGAGGTGAAAAATTACTCGAGAGTCGCATTTGCGACATCCATTCGAATCATTCTGGTTTAAAGTATTTAAATAACCCAGTATTATAATAATACACTGCGCCATGTAAGTAACGCTGAAATATTTTAAATTTCGTTTTGGTTAGGCAACCAATCATTAACAGATCCTTTTTTTTCGGATATATCCGGATATATTCCAACAAAATTCGATGTTTCTTCTTGACTCACATGTTCATCTCAACAGAAATAAAATGAAAGAAATAATTGTGATTTTGCAAGAAACTACCACATATTGATAGCAGTTATTGTCCATTTTATGCAAATAACGTTTGTTCTTCTTGAAAATTTCAATTTTCGGTAATAATGTAATTCGAATCACGAAATTTGACACCAGTAGAAAGTGCTAAGGCAATGGTATTAGATTGCCCAAGTTGTACCTTTAAAAGAATAGGCCAAAGGCTTAGGGTGTCTCATTCATCTTGATCCAGGATGATCCGCTGATACAAGAAGACTGGTGGTCATAAAAGGAGACCTGGACATGTACATTGTTCAAGAATTTTCACATTTAGCCAACGGTTCGATACTGGTACATACATTCAAATGCTCTTTCGAGAGAACAGTAGAGTGCAAACTAGCACTGAAACGGTACGTTACGTCTCAAGAAATTTGGTTTGAGGCCTCCTGTCGCAGCTGGAGGCTCAGCTGTAAAGGCAATACTTGAAAGATCCGATTGAATTTTGCCAGACAATATGTCAATGGGATAGAGGTACACTAGGGGAGATTTTTGTTCCCAGATGATTGGATATTTTGTCTATTTCATTATGATCGACGTTCATAGTGTACATACTTGGAAATTACAGATATAACTAGTGCAAGTTTGTACCCACCTATGGTGTTGGTGGAAGTTTCATAAGGGAGGACGAAGAATATGTTGTATTATTTGCGGCAAACCTGGGTGAAAACTTTCTGCTTATGTATGAGAACGTCGAAACTAGCTAAACTACAAAAGTCACGAAATTTCTTCACTATAGTAGCACGAAGTCCATTCCTCATTGAACATATCTGGGACATTCTCATTGAAGTCTACGCATCCAGCAAAATCAGCGAGATTCTATATATTCATTGATTTCGAGTATGAATTGTAAAAGTTATACAGTAATTTTAGCCTGGGGTTGCAATATCCGGTTGTTGGGAACTGATTAATAAATTTTCATTAGATTGTTTTCGAGTACTCCTTAGTGCAGGTAGATTACTGAAGAAATAATTCCTTAACATTCTATTAGAATAATTCTTTCAGTTTCTTGAAACAATCTCTGTCTGGTTTCTACCTCTCAGGGTCCTTTCTGAATATTTATTAAGTTTAAATGATGCAAAAGTCATAATGCACTACCCAACTCAATTGGAAATACGAAATAAATCATTACGAGATAGAATATTTAATACCAGCAGATTTTGAGAATGTAGATTATTTATAACTGGTAGATCTTAACCTACGTAAACTCTCAGAAAATCAGACCGTCCGCTTCCTTACTTCCTATGTTTATATTGAGTTCCTTTGTGCAAAATTTGACTCAGGGTCGGATATAAATCTTACAGCTCACTGAATGATATTGACGTGACCATTAGGACGAGGATTGTATCGGTCATTCCATGCTAAAATATTTAATGACTCTTGACCGTGTTGGAGTTTCCTCTCTGACACTGATATTGAATGACAGTAACGAGAATCAGGTATTCTTGAATAGTTGTTGATTCGTCATAAATTACACTGATAGACAAAAGTGACCTTAATGAAAGTTAAATGGAATTGAATGGGTTATTTTGTATCTAAACGACTCTGTAACTAATCTGCATTTTTAGAAAATTTTGATCACCCTCAGTGTATTTGCAACAGCAATTAATCTTTTTCAAGTTAAAACGGTGTAAAAATATTTCAAATCAAGGAAAAAATACTTATATTTACTTTTATTCAGGATTTTCGAGAATATTTAGCGTCTACACTTGCCTTGGTACCTTTTTTCTATGCTGAATATGTCCCGATGGGACCGCTCACCGTTTTCGTCGCTGAAGGCTCCCAAACTTTGCAGATTTCGAAGTTTTGTCTCCCCCAGGAGGAAAAGAAGAAAGTTGTGCTAATAATATTCAGTTGGACAAAGAAAGATCTTCCTGAACAAAATGGGAGAACTATCGATTTTTTACCACTTGTAAAGTGCTACTTCCTATTGAGTACTTCACGAAAATATTGTCTCTCGATATATTGAACGATATAACTGAACAAACCAATATCTACAGTACTTAATATACTGGGACATGTATAGGCAGAAATGCCAATTTAATGACATCAATCCTGTTGTATATGGGAATAATTGATCTTTCATCATATGAAGACTATTGGGCAAGCGGTACACATATCGAGCAGGTAGTCTCCCTGATGTCCATCGTTTTAAAGCTCTTAGGCTTTATATCCATTTCAATAACAACGAAGACCTAACGGAAAATAATAATGACAGATATTTCAAAATACGCCATATCGATCAAATTTCCGTAACTTTCATACCGATAATCAATATTCAGTAGATGAAACTATGGCGGCCTACAAAGGTACCAGAGCGGGAAATCTTTGTCAATATATAAAAAACAAGCTTAATAAATGGGGCTATAAGTTTTTTATTATTGCGGGAAAATATGGCAACCTTCTGATTTTCATTTCGTATCAGAGTACCGCTACATTTGAACAAATTAGTGGAACCATCAATGAATAACTGAAACTGAATCTGATATGGAGCTTCGATTGTTATTACCCTTGCTAAATCCCTACACGAACCGAATAATACAAGTCCTTATTTTGACAACTATTGCGCAGGCTTGACTATTTTATATTTTGAAAAACCAAAAGATCTTGTACGGTCTTGGAACTTTGCGCAGCAACAGAATTGCTGGATGTCCCATTGAAACCGACAAAGTTCTACTGAAACAAGGAAGAGGATCATTCGACTATAAAAAGGACAAGGATGAAGGTGTCATTATTGTTGAATGGGTGGATAATAAACCTGTTTTGCTGGGAATTACTCTTCATGGAATAGCACCGATAGGCAGTGTAAAAAGATATTGTAAGACTGAGAAATCAGAAAGAGACACAACGTGTCCATCAAGTGTAAATCAATATAATAAACACATGGGTAGTGCTGGCACAGCAAATGCTCTTATGGGCTTTTACAAAACGCTCCATAACGCTGAGAGATAGTATTTTTCTATTTTCCCATACCTGCTGGATATTTCAGTGGTAAATGCTTGGCTGCATGCATAAATAATATTTTTTGAAATATGGAGGTGTTGTTTGCATGTGTGGGGGATACCTATCTTCCAGATCATATGTAAGTTTGACAATGATATTGAAACTGAGTCGCAAACTAGTAACATAAAAAGAAGAAATCATTCTCCAAATAATATAAAACTTTTTGACAATTCTTTCATAAATGAAACTTGGGATTCCCTGATGAGTAAAACTAATTTTAATGAAAAATTCGAAATATTCAGTGGAATCTTTTACACATATTACAATGAATGTTCTCCTGAACAACTTGTCAAAGAAAAGGTTGTAAGTAAGAAATGGTTTACACATCGGCTCCGGTCACTTCACCTCCAGTTGTGCGAAATGTCTAAAATGGAAAAATGCATTAAAAATCCTATTTATACAGATAAATTTAAAGAATTTAAGAAAAATACAAGGAAGAAGTGGCTTACGCTAAAAAACAACAAAGTAATTTGAGAATAATCACGGCGAGCAATATCAATAAAGAACGTTGGAGAATTATCAATTTACATAAACACAAGAGAAAAACGTTTGGCTTTGAACTATTCGATGAAGAAAATAAGTCGGAAATAAGTTATAAGAAGGATGTATACAATTTTTAAATGATCATTTTGCCTCGCTAGCTAATTCACAGAATGCTGGTGAAAATATTGTAGACTCATACTCCAGTATTGACAAAAGTTTTCTTCCTGTTACGATTGCTGAGGTGATTGGAATTATTCGGAGAGCCACTAGAAAACCGGAACCAGGAATTCTGAATCGTGTCAGTGGATGTTCAAGTGAAATTTTAGCATATTTGATCTACGAATCATTTTGCCAAGGTGTTTATCCTGATGTATTAAAAAAGTCGAAATCAATTCCTCTATACCAAAATAAGGGCTCTAAGTGTGATGTCGCCATTTATCGAATATTATCGTTGCAGAACCAGTTTTCAAAATTGTTTAAGACAGCTTGTTCGGTAAGAATCTATAGTTTCCTTGAGAAAAATGAAATTCAAAATAATTTTCAAAATTGTTTCAGACGCGATTAAAGTACTAACACGGCCCTCAATGAAGCTATTAATATTATATATGATGCTCTAAATAACAAAAATCATTGTGTTGCGCTATTCTACGACTTGAGCAGGGTGTTTGATATTGTTGCTCACTCACTTCTTCTGAAAAAATTGTATAGAGAAGGTATACGTGGTAAAGCCTAAATCTGGGCAAAATCATATCTGAAGCATCGAAAACAAACAATTGTGATAGATGGATGTAGGTCCAGGGAGGTTGAAATAATGGCGGGTGTACTGCAAGGCTCCGTATTAGGGCCATTCTATCAGTGTATTTTTACTTTTTGTACGAAGTGAAACTAAAATTTAAAATAATTCATTGGGCTTCTACTGAGTACTCAGCAATTATAATATCATGGTGAGATTGGGATGTAGCGGTTGGTGTTGTAATATATTTTATTGCCCTGTTTTGTTGTTTCTTACTAATTCGGGTAGTACAGGTTAAGTTTATTATTCAGATTGACTATTGAAATGGTAGTCGTAAAGGTTCTAGGGCCAAGTCTTCTTTCTCTTAAAGAATGCCTTTTACTACAGATTTCTAACCAAGATCTCATGTCGGATCTCAGGAATTCATCGCGATTGTTTGGGCAATATTATTTCACAAATAAATTTGAAATAATAAGCAACATCTTTGAATACTTATCAGTAGACTTTGATTCAAAATTTTACACATGTAAGCAGACAATAAATAGGTAGTCACTCAATCTGTGAAGAAACATCTCCAAACTTTCTCAGTACATCGAAGAAGACAACGAAACGAACAATGTTTTAAATGCATTGAACTCCCTATCTGTTTTCTTTCAAGTCAATTTTGTGTGATAGATAGATTTAGTTTTACGTAGTAGACTCTGAGATGAACTGATTCTCGTATTCGACAATTGCACCACTGAATTGACGTATTAGCTAATTCAAATTTTTTCCCGAATAAATAGGTGCCCCACTTGAAATAGAACGATTTCGCAGAAACATCAAGGAAGCTTAGTCAGCTAGAAGCTAGAATATTGATAGCGCCTTCACATTTTTCAATATATTGAGGTAATCAAATGACAGAATGATATTTGAGTAAAGCGATGAAATTTATTAATGCTAAAACTTTTGTTCCGGTATTTTCTTTTATAATGGAACGTACATAGTAATGTTGAATGTACTTTTGATTGACCAAATTAAATTCTGGGGTATATATTACTGTGCATTGTTTCAATTCGATCAATCAATGCATGAAATTAATTAATATTTATACTAGTCATAAAATATAGGGAATTAATTGGGTATATACGTGCAAGCATTGTTGTTTTCCTAAAATATTTGATTATAACAAAATTAAGTGGTTTCAATGTGACAATAGTGCGCATATCCATCAGAGTAAAATATTTTACTTGCTTTATTAGTATATAAATGCATGTTATATGGAGCGTGAGGATTTAGGGAAGGAAATAAACATCAAAATACTTTATCAGTTATAATTAAAACCTAATTCTCTGAAAACGATATTTGCTTTAGAGCATGTATTAATTCAATTTATATGATGAAGTATTTAGGACCATGTAATCAGTTCCAAGTCCACCAATATCCAAAACTCAGTTTTTCCAGCAAACAACGGACTTCTCATAAATGAAACAACGAATAGATCTTTGAGCTTCTAATTTTTTTCTTTAAAACATTCCAACGTTTCCACACCAGATATGTGTCTTCCTCAGGGAACTACAAATAAATTTACATTTTGACAGAGACAAAACGAAAATGGGACGTATAACATACAAATGTTGCTCATATTGGGTACTTACATTGATTAATACTTTCGAATGTAGGCAATACAACTTCAAGTTAAAATTATTCAAATTATTTCGCTCAATAAGAGAAAATAAAAACTACATGTAGGTACCAAAACTTTAAGTTAAAATTATTAAAATATTTCGCTCAATAAGAGAATATAAGAACTACATGTAAGTGATAATACTGTAAGTTAAAATCATTAAAATCTCCTGTTCACAAGTGAATATCTGAACTGGTTACAACACAAAAGAAATTGATCGAGCAAAGAATTTCTGTTTTACAAAGAACCTTATGTTAATTTACATATTATCCGTCAGGTAAATTTCAAAATACACTGTTACATAAAAAGAAGAAGTATATTCTATATCAATACAAAGTTCATACGTAAGAAAAAGAAGAAAGATCAACGCATAGAACGTGACGTGAAACAATATATAACCTATAAAGTTACGATACGTCAAGCAAAATATAAACTAAACAATCATGAAATTAAGGAGGCCTATCATTAATTACCCGAATATAATTGAAAACAACAGTTTTTTTTAAATGTTCAAACCCTCCCCTTCCGTTTGTGAATTGAATATACAATGATTCAAGGCAAGACGATTGTCCCTACGAGGGCTCTTTGTAAAATTTTTGCTCCTTTGAATTTAAAAGAATGACCAGTGTGCAAAGAACGTTGACATAATGAAGAATGATCCGGATTCATGTTATTAGCCAACATAACTATCATATTAAAAACATGAATCTGGATCATTCTTCATTATGCCAACATTCTTTGGGCACTGGTCATTCTTTTAAATTCAAAGAACGAAAAATTTTACATAAGAGCCCACGTAGGGACAATCGGGGGAAATTTGGAAATTTCGAGGAATTGTTAAAATTGAACTTTTCTGAAATATTTCAATTGGAAAAAGAAATAAATTAACTTTTACTTTAAGAAAGAAATAAATAAAATAATAGACTCTTTCCACATGTAGTAAAAACATTGAAAAATGTGTTCTCACGGAGTAGGTGTTTTTATCGATCTCAGTAGTTTGTATTACCTTCTCTTGCACGGATACAAGCCTAAATCCATTTAGGCATGCTTTGGATTAGGTTTTCGACCACCTCTGGAGTGATATTCTGCCAATCTTCTGTGGCGGCTTGGATGAACTGTTATGGGACTCTTGAATTATCCTGGTGCAATCTAATTTTCCTTTTGAGATTATATAATAAATTTTCAATGGAATTTAGGTCTGGAGATCAAGCTGGCCAGTCCAAATTAGTAATTCCTCCCAATTCAAGATAATGTCGCGCGAGGTTGCTGTTATGCAGACGAGCATTATCTTGCAAAAAAGTGCATAATGCCCACCCCAAAACATCACACTGCTCCTTGGTATTTCGGAATTTGTGTTCCACGACCCCTTAAAACTCGAATCCGGCGGTCATCTGATCGAACACGAATTCTGGTCTTATACGAAAGAAGGACATTTCGCCAATTTTCAATATACCAATTTTGGTGCTCGATACACCAATTAAGCCTGTTTATTATTTGTTGTCTGGTTAGCTCTGGCACTCTTGAGGGCTCTCTGTTAAAACCCTTGAACAAAGTCTGTGACGTATCGTTTCGACTGATAAACTAATGCCTGATGTTTCCTGAAATTGCCTTTGGAGTAATTGCCTATTTTGTAGAGATTGTAGCTCAACGTATCGGGGGTAGGTTTCTTAAATCACCCCCTGTGATACCGCCATTGTGGCCGCTATATCCCTTTGTGTCGCCCTTTCTTCAACGATAGCAAATATTCGACCCCTCTGCACAACGGATAATCCAACGTAAGGCATTTAAATTATGATTATATAGGCTTTTTTGAATTTTGAAATTCACAGTTTCAAATCTCAGTGACGACAGATTATAATATTCCAAGCATGTGGTGATAATTCAACATTCCTTATGATACTATCCAGTTATTTTACAACAAAAACTTCACTATTCACAAGTTGTCAAAGATCCTTGGTTAAAACAATCAATAATGTGAAATACCGAGTGATTTCATGTAAATGTGGTTGTGTATATTCAAAACCTTGATGTTTCCTATAGTCGAATGATCCCCATTTTCCGATAAATTTTAAATATATGTCTAGAATTTTCTGAAGAATGAAGAATTTGATAATATTTATTGTTGCACTATGAATTAGAGATTTGATATTGACCACTCTGACATAATATATACAGTATCAAAAGATTTTCCGGGAAAAAGAGTAAAAATAAAAAAATGTGGATTGAGGTGTTTCAGAGTTTTATCGAAACCTTTTGTATTTTTCATGACCTTTATACGATTTACAAGATATTCACTGTATATCCAGAGCAAATTGTAGGAAATAATTTCATAATCACAAAACGAAAACATTGAAATGTCAGTCACAATGACAAATATAGGTTATCTAAAATTATTTAAATTTCGAAAAAACATTTTGCTGAATCCGCTTAGTAGCAATCGATCTTGCTGTTGCTGGTTCTACGAAGATGAAGTAAATATATTTTATACTTTCCACAATTTTATTTTCACAAACACGACCGGTTTCTACCGTCAAATCATTTTCAAGTGGTCAACTACAGGACGCAAACTTACTTACTTATAAAGTGTCTAAGTAGCTAGTAAGAGTGATTTCACTTGGGTTTTAAAAAGTTTATTGATTTCCAAACATTCCAACAGATTCATTTTCTTTCTTTTGTTACAATTATGAAGAACTATGATATTATCTAATGTTATTGAATGTTTTGTGGTTTTATATCTTCACATATTGGAGAATTATTATCAGAGGATAAGTGTTCTTTAAATCTGGTTTCGAAATCCATACCAGTCTGTTAAACAAAAGCTACCGTACACTTATTGAAAAAATATTATGTACTTCTGATTTTTTGAATTTGCCTGTTTTTTGTTTAGCTTCGAATAATAATTGACCACTTGAAAAGGGGGTGGTTATTTTTAATTTGAAAGAAATGCTAAAGTTATTGGAGAGGGGGCTAGCGTAGTTGAAACTAGCGTATTTTTTCAAGCAAGTATCTCTTATGGCATTTAATAATAATTGTGTTATTTATTTTTTTACGTTGAATAATTTAGTCTATAAAAACTGAAGGAATTTTGTTATTTAGGCAATTTTTTTGATAGTACTTATTTCATTTTTGAAGTTCTTCGGAGACAGTGGAATGGAAACGGCCCTATGGATCATTGAATTATAATCTGCTAATTTGTGATTTAAACGATTGAAAGATTCCATGGGAATAGCTGAGTTTGTGAAGGTTTCTTTTCTGTAGATGTTATAAATTAAATTATTAGTAGATTGTTTTATTATCAGATCTAAAATATTTATTGAGTTATTAGTTTCTATTTCTGCTGTAAACATAGTGTTGGTGTAAACTTCATTCAGAAATTGCAAGAATTTATCAATTTGCTTGTTTGAGCTATGGAAATCTACCAAAATATCATCTACATATTGACACAAAAATACTACATTTTCTTTGCGAAGTTGCTATTTAATATTACTGTTCTTTCTATGTTATCCTTGAATATATCGGCTAGGAGATGGCTAACAGGTGATCCTATAGAAAGTCCTGATATTTGTTGGTAAAACTTTGATTGAAATTGAAAATAATTTTGACATGGCAAGTTTCAAGAAGGTAACAAAATTCATCACCAACGTGTGGCAGCGTCTTATTTTTGATTAATATTTCTCTGACTATCGGAGGGCATTCATCCGTTGGAATATTTGGATACGTGTTCTTTATATCGAATGAAACTGATTTAGGATTTTCTGTTTTATTTTCGAGCCTAGAAAGTTTTTGTATAAGGTTAATAGGGTTCAAAATAATGTGTTTCGAACGGAATTTTGTGAGTTAAATAAATTTCTGATTTAACAATTTTGCTAATTTACCTGAAGATGTATTTATACTGGGTGATTCACCAGTGGCACGGTGCTCTGTAGCTCGTACATTCTTGAAGATTTCATTTGTGTTCGAACGGTATTGTATTTAGAAAGTGAAAATCTACTTCAGCAATTCATTTTGAAGTGAACAGGGTGTCCCAGTTTTCTATAAAAAACCTTGGAAGCTTTTTTCAGATTGGAAGACCACTTTTTTGTTGAAGATTCTAGAGCGTTCTAAACTCTGCCATAATGTCTTTAAATAATGAGTTTTTTCGGTGATTAGTTTCGTGATAATATTTTTTTTTCCGTTAAAATTCATGAAAATAGGCTCTCACATCATCGCATCCTTCGGCCAGAGAGGATGAATACTTTTTCCTTTCGTTTTCTTATTGCCCGAGGATAGCTTTATTGAAGAATTGAAATAGATTATCCTCATTTTATACAAGAATGACTCAAAACAATTATCGAATATTGTAATTTCAAAAATATTATATCTTGATTTCATCAACTGGAACATCCTGCATTTTTTCATTTATGTCAACGCATAAAATATTGTGCCATAGTTTTGCAGGAATAACATTATCTTTATCTTCGCCCATTTTCGAAATGACAAAAAAAAACTAAAATAATAAAATCAGAGGTTGCGAAACGAGAGTTTATTAGTACATATTATTATATTGGATCAGACATTTAAGGTAGTCGTGTATGAAATACTTCATAGATCGGTTTTTGGTGATATGATCTACAAGCTGTTGAACTATTTCAATAAGTGTTCGAAATGTTGCCCGTTTCTTTGTAGACACAACTCAATCCTTCTGAGGAAAAACCGTTGAACTGTCGACAACATTAAAGGATTAACTGGCTGAAAGGCGTCGACTATTCTCTGTCTTATATCCAATTGACCCTTAATATAACCCCACAAGATAAAATCTAGACTTGTAAGGTCCGGAGACCTAGCTGGCCATCTAACAGGACCACCACGTCCTATCCATTTGTTTGGAAATACATGATTCAAATGCTCCTAACCTGATGTGATTAATGTGAACATCTGAACATAAACGTAGCTCTGATTCATCTTGATGAAACCACAAATCTTGTCTTATATTCTCTGGTACAACAGCAAGTAACATTGTTAGATGATTTTGCAGAAAATCTAAATACATTTCACCTTTGTGATGCCCGTCGAAAAAATGCTGCCCGATTAGATATCTACTATAGCGGCCCATACATTCAAGGCCCAACGATGCTGGTGATCTATTTGTCTCATGAGGTGTGGATTTTCCGTGGTGTAATAATGAAAGTTGTGCCTGTAAACAAGCCTATTCTTATGGAAAGTTGCCCCGTCCGAGAAGAGAACTCTGGTAATCATTTTTGGATCTTCAGCTATTTTGCCACTTACCTAGTTGCAAAAATTGATTCGATTTTCATAGCCTTGATTAGTTCCTTGTGCAGCTGTACATGATATGCACGAAATTTATTCACTTTCAAGATTCTCTGGACGGAAGTTTGACTTATTTCTGTTAACTGTTATCTGTTTTGGCTTTTATGTGGTCTGTCACTGTCAACAAAACTGATAACTGGTTGTCTCCAGCTGAAGCAATTTTTGGTTTTCCATGTTTTCTGTAACCGATATTACCCGTTTCGATAAATCTAGTTATAAGTTTTTCAAAGAATCTTGCATCAGGATGCCTCTTATCAGGAAACCTTTGTGCATAAACTCTACTTGCCAACAAAGAATTTCTATCACACTCACCCAGAATAAAAAATCATATCAACCATTTCTTCTTTGGATAACTTCATGGCAGTCAATTGAGAAAATTGGGTTCAAACCTCACTTTAACAATGTTTACTAACGAAATACTGATAGGTTCATCATGTAAAATGCAGAATATGATATGTCCGGACAACTGACAGAAGGCACAAATAAAAAAAAATGTCAACAGATTACTGGATTTACGTTTAAATCATCTTGATTTTATCATTCGTTAAAAGAATCATCTTGTCAAGGTTCCATTTCTTACTACTTGAATTATTACGGAAAAAAAACTTCTGTGCGAATAATGATGCATGTTGATGAGTTTGATACGGTTTGTAGATTTTTTATCAAAAATTTTCACAAATAATCGAATATTTCGAAAATGATCGAAGATAAAGATAAGGTTACTTCTGCAAAATATAGCACAATATTTTATGCGTTGACATGAATAATAAAATACAGGTGTTCTTTTTGAAAAATCAAGATATAATGTTCTTAAAATTACAATATTCAATAATTTTTTCGAGTCACTCCTATAGAAAATGAGGGTAATCTATTTCAATTCATCAATAAAACTATCTTTGGGCAATAATAAAACGAAAGGAAAAAAGTATTCATCCTCTATGGCCGAAGGAGCATGCGATGATGTGAGAGCCTATTTTCATGAATTTTTACAGAAGAAAAATATTGTGACGAAACTTCTTACCAAAAATCTTATTACTTAAAGACATTTTAGCAGAGTTTCGGCCACTCCTGAATCTTGAACAGAAAAGTGGTCTTCCAATCTAAAAAGAACACCAAAGATTTTTTTATAGAAAATTTGGACACCCCCTTTTTACTGCAAAATAAATTGCTGAAGTAGATACTTACTTTCTAAATACAATACCGTTCGAACAAAAAAGAATTCTTCAAGAGTGTACGAGCTACAGAGCACCGCGCCACTATTGAATCACCCAGTATATGATATTACTGCTCTAGCTTTGCTGATCCTATTTGTTCTTTCATATCTGAAACAAATAAATTCACTTATCATCAATACGTTATTACATGTAACATATTAAATACGTTGAAAATACATTAGGTGATTTATTTCGAATATTTTCGAGTGCTTCACTTTTTTTCGAGCGTGCATGCTGTACACCAACAGATGGGCGTTTCGAATATATTTCATTCCCTCTTGTAGGTGCGTATTTGTTATAACTTCATATAATTTCCTCTTCCGTGTACCTCAATAATAGAGGAAACAGATGTTATAAAAAATGTCCCCTAGTGTAACTCGTGACAATATAATAAAAGTGGAGAATTATATGCCGAATGCTAGAGCTACGTTCACACACAATAGGCCATTAGCTATTATTTGTTTTTGTACTCACACTAAAATTGAGAGGGGAAATCAGCATTGTAACCAATTTGCAGGACACCGCATTTGTGGAGAAATAACAAAAGACTGCAAAACGGCAACTTTTGTTATATGCTTAAAACGATCGAAAGAAAGAACAGTTGGGTAAAAAATATCCAAGGGCTCATGCTATTCACTTTTTTATTGTGAATGAAACTACCTATGTCATAGAAAAAAGCTCAGTTTGTTGCTTAATATTGATCAGTAATACAGATTTATCGGAAATCGAATTGAAGTTGACACTTCGAATTTTTTTTATCTAGTTTTAATTTTTCTACTGTTCGAAATATTATTTTCATACAGTCATTTGCATAATGAAAAAATCCGCGAATTGGACTCGAATAAGTTTTAACTCCTTTATATTATTTCTTTCTTTGCAATAGTCTTAAGCAAAATTTGAAATCAAAATTTTCTTCATGGCTGCATAATTCGGGTCATTATTATCCTTCTCGAATAAAGAGTTTTTAATCTCAATTAAAAATGTTCTTTTATTATCTCACCACAAATTAACGACGCGTTAGATTTGTCTGTATGTTTGTGCTTGAAGACATTGATTCTTGTGGAATTTTTTGATTTCCCACCTAGTACCTAAATACGCTACAGAATACGACATAAACAGCCATATTTTCCGATTGCATCTGCATTTAAGTTTGATTTTTCTACAAATTATGTACATTCGTTGTTCGTGAATGGTAATTTCTAAGCTCATAGAGATAAGACGCGGTTTCCACGGAATGGTACCACTTTCTGAAGAAACGATAGATGCTGTCATCAAAAATTTTCATCATAGTTTTTGGAATGTTCAAGTTTCAAGAAGTGTATCCTTCAAGATGGCGCAATGGTAAAAAGTGCATCTTATAGAAAGTCTTACAGGCAATCCCTTGGTGTAACCGAAACTTTTTAAGGGTTCAATTTTTCAGTTTCACACTAAAATTCAGTTTCAATGAGTATCCTGTATTTTTTTACGTAATCAAACTCATAAATATATACAAAACTCAGGGCTTTTCTATTTTGTGGGAGCCGAAAAATGATATTTGATGACACGAAACAGCGTACGGGAAATATTTATCCATTCACTACAGGGTGTTACATAATAGTATGTCACAACCTTAGGGGGTAAATCTACGTGCAATTTTAAGAAAAAAAATTTTTATGAACATAGGTCCGCAGAAGCTTCGTTAGGGAGCTACAGGATGTTGAAATTTCCGGAGCAAAATTGGTTTCTTCTTCAAAACTCCTGCAGTTTTTGAGAAATTCAGCCCAAATTGCGAATGCAACATTTTTGACAGTTGAAATTTTTTCGTATATCCAAACGTTCTCGAGCAAAAATTATTGAACGATTGTATGCATTTGCTGAATTGAAAGCACTTCTAATTAAAAAAATGACTAGTAGGCTTTGATTTTTTTCATTTATTTAGTTCTTTTGACAAATGCTAAAGTTGAACCAATGTCTGCTCGAATCGTTCATTGAATTAACGATTAGTTTTACGACTTTTGAATTTATTGCTGTTAGAAAAAATGGCTAATTTTACTAACGCCGAATTGACTGATATCCATTACATGTACGGTCTGGCTGACGGAAACACAACAGAAGCTAGGTGATTACATCAGGTGCGCTTTCCAAATCCAGTAACACCAGACAGGCGAACATTTTCAAATATCCACAGAAGGTTGAGGGAAACTGGTACTTTTACTGCAAATAATCATTTAAAAGGTGCAACTCAAGCTATGAGAAATCCAGATATTGAGGAAGCAGTTTTGAATTGTATTGATTTGAATCCTCATGTGAGTACAAGAAAAATTGGAAATCAGTTGAATATTGCACATGTTCTAGTTCAGAGGATTCTCCACGAATTTTCATTGTACCCGTTTCATATTCAACGCGTCCAAACCATCTGCCGATGGTTCTTAGATAAAATCAGAGAAAATGCTCATTTTGATAGTGCAATAATGTACACTGACGAAGCTTACTTTTCGAGAATTGCTATCACAAATTTTCACAATAATCATTATTAGACTGAGGAAAACCCCCATTTGATTGAAGAATCTCATCATCAAAAAAAATTCTCACTAAATGTCTGGGTCGGAATTATTGGAAATTATTTGATTGGTCCATTTTTTTTTACCTAACAGACTAAACGGTCCCGCTTATCGGCAATTTCTTGAGGAACAATTGCTGTTGTGCCACTTTTTGTGAGAAACATAATGTGGTTCATACATGACGGAGCACCAGCACATTTTAGTGGAAAAGCACCAGCACATTTTAGTAGAAAAGTTTAGTTTATAACACTCCAGTGAACACTGTAGAAGAATTGAGAAATCGATTAGTTACCTCTTGTGACACGATAAGAAATACCCCAGGAATATTTCAAAGAGTGCGTTATAATATGCGAAAAAGGACAGAGGCCTGTATTCTTGCAGGTGGATGACACTTCCAGCAGGTTGTTCATTTTTTAATTGTTCTTTTCTTTTTTTTTAGTTTAATATTGAATATCTCAAAGTCTCAGAAGACGAGCTATCCAAATGAAAGCAAATTTTGGGCATACCTTTCGAGAATTTCTATTATTGTTTATTATTTAGCGAATAACACAATTTAAATAATTCAAATTCAATAATTTTTCACACGAAAACGGTTGGAGATACGAAAAAGTTACAAGTGACAAAAAATTTTTGAATTGAACGAAGATGACGAAAATTGATTGTACGCTGATCAGTGGCGTACTGCAAAAAAGTTTGAGAGGAG
This sequence comes from Cryptolaemus montrouzieri, assembly GCA_013387265.2. Taxonomy (NCBI): domain Eukaryota; kingdom Metazoa; phylum Arthropoda; class Insecta; order Coleoptera; family Coccinellidae; genus Cryptolaemus; species Cryptolaemus montrouzieri. Next base: position 34,649,874 of record JABFTP020000185.1, on the reverse strand, counting down.
ACATGGCCTCGTAAAAGAAAACACCTTGTGAATTTCAGTTAAAATCTAAGACATGTAATGCTCGAGGCTGAAAAAACTACCTTGTATTTCAAATTTGGGCTGAATATCTCAAAAACTGTGGAGTTTTGAAGAAAAAATCAAATTTCTCTGGTAGTTTCAACACCCTGTAGCTCCTTAACGAAGCTTTTGCGGACCTATAATTATATGAACTTTTTTTCTTAAAATTGCATGTAGATTTACGCCCTCAATATGTGACATACTATCATGTTACACTCTGTATAGTGTTATAAATGATTCGCTTTATTGTTTTGATAGTCAAAAATTCGTGTCTCAGTCGATAAGAAAATATGAAAGCAATTGATATTGATGAAATATTTATTTGTTTTAGAAATTCATTCCAGAATATGAATGAAAAGAAAAACTTTTTCGCATTTATTCGTTAATATACGACCGGTTTCGACCGTTTGGACATTTTCAAAGTAAGGTACAATTATGATAACAAGATATATTATTTTCCTTGAATGTCGAGTTGGGGGGAGTTATTCATTTGAAGTTGGCGATTGAGTTTAGTATGATGCGAGGTTTTCTGGAGTTTATTAATTTTCAAAGTTTCCAACAGATTCATTCTTCCTTTATTATATTTGTGAAGGACTTCACGATTGTCTAAAACTATTGTGTGGTTTGTTGATTGAATATGCTTAGGTATTGGAGATTTCTTGTCTGATGTTGAATTTGAATCTGCATTCAAAAGTTCTACCTGTTTGACTTACAAAATCTGATGACATTCATTAGATGTTGTGAATACCAGATATTTTGAGTTTTGTTTTGCCTTGAAAAGTAATTTGCTAAGAATTGGACTGATTTAGAATGAGGTAGTTAATTTGAATTCGGAGAATTAATGTTTCAACCCACATCTGCCTGAACTAACGGTAAAATTTTTAGGAGAAATAATTTATTTCGGCTCAGAGGCAGTACAGGTTTATAGAAAATAACAAAAAAAAAATACAAAATTTAATGAAACATACCGTCCTATATATTGGTCGTTAGGAAAATGTACTACTACGATCATGATTTTGTGTGAAACATAAAAAAACATTTGACATGTAGCTCAACGGCACGTTCAAGACATCTGGTGTTGGTTTACAGTGTTGGCATTTGGTCTGCTTTACTTGGGAACCTACCAAATGACCAATGTTATCACAACGAATACATAGGTTTTCATCTTTTCCCGGTTTTCCTGTTGCGAAACTGCTTTCTTCTTTGTTATTCTGGAGTAGATGCAATGCAATCTGACGTTTGAAACATAAATGATCCAGTTTACCTTGATTGATTTCATGAATTTCTCTAGCATTTTGAATGAGGTGGTCGTTGCATTAAGCAACCAGATGAAAATACCATATTTTTACCTCCTATAGACGTTCTTTATAAACAAATGTTTTCAGCGCACCAGTCGACGCCACCGATGTTCTTTGTAGAGATTTTTATTATACAGGGTTGTTGGATTGGCACGACCTCTTTGTGTTTATACGAGTAGCGGTTGGCAGTGCCTAATGGGACAACTTCAATAGAAATCGAAGAAATAGCCACTATGTTAATATCGTTCCATTTCACAGCTACAATATGGTTATCTTTCAAAATTTTCGATTCATAAGTGTCTCTAGACGCCTTTTTCAGTTGGACCTCATTAACAAATGGATTTCCTGGCAATCTATTTTTGCGCACAGTTCCAGTTCCTTTGGTATTTCTCTGTGTCAGCACATTCAGAAGATTCACAGAACAGAAGAAATTATCAAAACATTAATGAGAACTGTAAGTGGTCCACTTTTGTTGCAGAGTATCTAAATAACTGAGAACAATACCAGCGCTGACCCTATGTTCCCTGTATTGTTCGGAAACGTGAGTTGTGGCACCTTGATGTGATTCAATCCAATTGACGAAACCCTATCTGGATGTACCCATCCACATTTTGTACCCACATCTTATAGGTTTACCACGAATGCACTGTTTGCACCAATGTCTCCCGAAATAGAGTACCATAGCCTCATCAACGCTGTAATTTTCCGATAGGGGAGCCATTTCCATATATATTTTATTCAAATGGATATAATGGAAATAATGGACGAACTTTCGCGAATTTGTCTTGCGTGTTCATATTGGAATTGTCGATCATGTAAAAATTGGACATAATATACTCAAATCTATCTCTTGAAATCGCGTTGGATACCAAAGTTGAATGTGTATCCAATTATTTTTCCCAGTACAATAGATGTGGTAAAGATAGATAACCGCTCAAAATGAGAACGTCTAAAAATGGTTTTATTTCTTTGAAACTTACATTTCCGTTTCTATTGTGAAAATAAGTATAACGTTTCGTTTCAGGTTTAATGAAATTTATCAAAAGTTAGGAATAAACTTAGCAAACAAACTTATTGGGGATATATCTTTAAAAGCTTTGGAAGATGGCCATTCCATTGGCTGAGGAACGAAGTCGCCATTCCTCCGATGATAATTCTTCTTTTCTTTCGTTCTCAACTTCAGTTTTGTTGCCAGTTCCGCTAAAAAAAATTTCATCTTCTGGATCGAAGTCATCATCTCGATTCTGATTACCTGAATAAATTTCTGCACGCGCTGATAGTTGCGAGCCAGGTGAATTAGAAGGACGAACCTGATCTTCATCCCCAGAATCCTCATCGGTTACTTTACCATTTATATTAGATTGAGGCATCATAATACCATCTACGTGAGAAGTTTGGTTCGAATCATCATCACTATTTCCTTCTTCAAGAAGAGGCAAAATGTCATTCAGATTGAAACCCCTGAAATAAAACATGTAGCGCTCGGTTAGTCTTAGCAACATATATTCCTAACGCCCTACATTAAGGACGTCAATGTTTGAATCAGAATTTCTCCAAACTAACATGCATTCATGTTGTTACATTTCTTTCATTACGCATTTTTGAGTATTGAATAGAATTATAGGTTCAAACTTACCGCTGAAAGGAAATACCATAATTCTTTTAATTATCATCCACATTCATCCTCGGAATCTTGTTCATTTTCACAACACTCTAAAGTAACACAGACATGGGACTAGATAAACTTTAATGAAGAGGTTCGGCGCGAATAGTTAGAAAGTTCTCCCCACTTTCGCTCATGCGCACGCATTTGCGAGCGCCAAATTTGAATGTCGTTCTACATATAGGACGTCAGGCATATCTGGGTTAATGTTGATGCTGTATTTATTTTATGGAAAAACATTCTCAACGAAGATGAAATAAAATATATTTTATACTTTCCACAATGTTATTTAATTTATTTGAAATTGTGGAAAGTATAAAATATATTTTAATTTATTAATGTTTCAGTTTATGAGAAAATGCGCCGGCAAAATTGAAAGAAGCATATATTTTTTGAGTTTTTCTTGATGGAAGTGTAATAATTGTGATGTTGGATTTTCTTCTTCCTGTCTAATGATTTTATTCAAGCAAGAGGCTGGTATATTGTTGTTGAGGATACTCTATTTATGGTATTTATTTCCGTTTCGAAATATTGCATTGATAATCCTATAGATATTATGAGTTAGGATATTGTTCATGTTTGTTAAATCGTAGAATTTATAGAGTTATTAGTTTGGAACTTCAAGAAATTTGTGCCACTGAATTCAGCTAACCGATTTTCATTCATTATTTCTGAACTATGGCTGAATATGTCTGCAGTAAGAGTTCCTCAAAATTTGAAATCTCAGTCTTCCACTCAGAATCAAAGAAGCCACGCTGAAAAAGAAACTGCATTCTCACTCGTGAATTACATGTTCATTTTCCAATAACTAATATCTATTATTATGAATATTGAGAATTCAGGCTATAAAATTTTTAGATAAAATTACCATTTTGACTAAACTCAAGTCACTTGAAATCACCTGGGTGCAGGTTCTGAACCAACTGCAACTTATATGATTTATATTTATGTTTCCTCAATTCTCTTTGGACACACCAAGCGTTTTTCAGTTTTCCTGGATAGTAGAGTTGGTTCCATCTGACATGATGTTAAATGTTGATTTCATCAATCTCCTGTTGAGGTTTTTTTGTTTTTTCGACGAGGTCTCCCAAATCTATTTTTCTTCACTCTGACGATTATTTTGGTAGAAGATTGCCTTCGTTCTGGAAAGCATCAAAATTATATTATTGATGAGTTCAGGAATGTAAGCTATGATAATTAAGTCGTAAGGTCTTTTTCGGCAATAATCCGACGGGATGACGGTAGTTTGAATCGGGCGGAAAGGAAGGGAAGCCGCAAGCAAGTGGGGGCCGAAGGCCCCTTCAAAATTTCCTTTCTGCTAGAGAAGAGTCGGAGGAACGTCTGCGCCAAACTTGGAGCCCCTTGCTCCAATGACCAAGCCCTAAGGATTTTTTGGAAGATTTCGCCGAAACGCAACAGTGTACGAAATATCGAAACGGCGAGATTTCTTCGGAATCGGAAACTTCAATTTTTGAGCTCAATGAGCTCAGTGAGCTTCAGTTTGTTAGATCCATATTCCTCCATCTTGACTCTGTCGCCAACTGGGCATTCGCTTATAACATGTTCCATTGATTCTATCTCTTCTCTACATAGTCTACAAGAAGGATCCTCAATCAATCCTAACTTATTGAGATGATTTCTGAGGCAACAGTGTGGCCTATTAGTATGGCAGTTAGAACTCTAAGGTCCAGCCAGGAGAGTTTAAAACGAACCTTAGCTCTCGCAGTGGAAGGTCCAATGTTGTCCAAGACCTGAAGAACTCATCCAGTGCTAACGTACCTTCAGATCCAACCACCAGTTATTTTCCATCAATGCAGTCTCCCGAGGAATTTTGAGGCTAATTTCCTGTCCGAAAATCCAAGCTTGTTCTTCGAGCGGCCAATGAGTCCGCTTTTTCATTCCCCTCATTGTTCGAGAATTCAGGTACCTACATCAGACGGAGCCAGTTCTCCCAGTTTAGAAAGAGTGAGCGACATTCCTGCACTATGGGTGACGTAAAGGTATTGGATGCTATTGCCTTCAGTGCAGCTTAGCTACCAGTGATAATTTTTATTGACCTACTGGTTGATCGCCCCGCAAAAAAGGTTAGCACAGTGGAATGTTGACTGGTCCTCGGCAGTACCTCGACCATATACACTAGCTCCAACAGTTTCTGCAGTTGTGGAGCCGTATGTCTACCGACAAGGGCCCCTCATGTAGACGTTTCTTATAGCTTAGCTTCATGACATTGCTTCTAGATAAATTCTATGTTTCTAAGTTAACAATAAGTATCCCATAGGAGTAGATTCCCTAGCAACTATCAAATGGCCTTATGTTCCCATTGCCGTGATTCAGAAGTTTGATTTGTCGCAACTCCAGAAGATTGTTGACTTGAATATTCAGTTTTTCAACGATGGCTAGGAGTTCCTGAAAAAAGTCTTGACAGACATACCTACGTATCACGAATGATCCTATTAGGGTTCTGTTTTATCTATTAGGGTACGAAACAGTAAAATTGCCTCCTTTCTTGAAATTTTCAAAAAACCAAGTTTTTGTTCTTTCGAATTTTTTTTCTCAAATCCAAACAGAATCTATGAGCTCAATGAGTAAAACAAGATATTCGAATAATGAAGTACATGCCGCATACAAGGGTGGTCTGAAAACTTTCGACCTAAGATGCAGAACATTTTCTCTGAATATTTTATTCAATTTTTCAACATCCTCTCCATGCAACTCTACAGACTTTTCCCAGTGGTGTGCTCATCTCTGTAATCCGTCCAAATAATACTCGGCGCTTTTTTCAGCGAAATAATGTTTCACGAAGGTGATTGCCTCTTCACGCGGGAAAAAAAAAGAATTCGCACAGAGATAAAACTGCTGAGTAAGGCGGATGGTCACGCAGTTCAAACCGTAAATCGTTGGTATATGGCATGACAACCGCTGAGGTGTGAAAAGATGCGTTGTCTTGCTGAAACAAGATTTTCTGTTTCTGTAAATGTGACCATTTTTCCGCAAGTTCTTCTTTTAACCATGGCTATCCCAGAAAACAGTCGCCATCATTTTTCTAGCCGAAAAACAGTTTCTGTTTTTTTGGAGTCCACTGTTATGAGTATATTTTTATTTCTGGCATATAAGAGTGTATCTAATGTCATCTACAGTACTTTGGCAGCGCAAAAACTTGGATATATTCGCCGAAACTGCGGCAACAGAGCGTTGGAAATGTTTATCCGAACACGTTTTCGATCTTACGTGAGCAAACGTGGCATCCAACGCACAGACAACTTTCTCATGTATAAATGTTGATAGAATATATGACAAATACGTTATTTTGACATGTTCATAATCTTATCTGACTCTCTCACTTCAATTCGGCGGTCGTGGAGCACCATATGGTAAACTTTGGAGATGTTATAAACGGTAGTTGTAGTTTTTGGACATCCCGAACTTTCATCGTCTTACGGCCATGTTTAAATTCAGGTGGCCCAAATTTCACTGTGGTTAATGATGATGCAGAGTCCTTATACACTGAATTCTACTCATTTTTAATATGCATATGCGTATTGCGTTTCAAAAACGAATATTTAATGGCACCTCGATACTCGATTGCCATTTTCATAAAAATACTCACATTAACTCACTCGAACGGCTGGTCCATCTCAACTACGCATCCAATCTTTGGTAAGTAACTATCAACAGGTGAACAATTCAAATTCACTAGCTTTTGTTTACCCGTGTATCTTCACATAGAGGTCGGAAACTTTTCAGACCATCCTCGTAAGTTCATTGTTGGAAAATGTGGATTAGTTCATATTTTGTACCATCATGAAATAAACTAATTTTAACAGAACGAGGAGAACTAAGAAAATTGACCTATTCGAGCGTTTTTTATGGAACAAAAAGACTCAAACTATTAAAGGTAGCACATAATTATTTTCATGTAAACAACAATTTTTTTACTTTTTACTGCATTTCCAACATAAATATGTATTTCAGTTATTAAAGTATCATCTATTTCATTAAATAACGAGGTATTTATTCAAGGTTTATGGTCTTCTTCACTTTCAAAATAAGAAAAAAACGTAGTCGTGATTCTGGAATGGGATTTCATTCTTTCCATTTCAGTGTAAATTACTCCCAAGTCATTCACAGTGATAATTTGACGATCCGGTCTATAGCCAAAGCAAGCCTAAATAAAATTTTCGAAGAAGCTACTCACAGCTCACAAAAAATCACATATAATAAGAGTGAGATCGAGTTTTTACGATCCACAGCGAGATTCTTCTTCAGCCTCGAGATCGGGATCCTAAATCAATTTTAAGTAGATTGTTTTTTGTGCTTCTTGCAGTCTTGATATAAAGTCATTAAATACAGCTGTACTAACAAGGATGAATAAAGCGTGGCACCGAGCATCCATTGGCTGGTTTTTTATTCCGGCCGAAATATTCCGGCTCACCTTTAATATAGTTATTAAAAAAGGAGAAACAATTTTCGTAATGATAGGTCTGCAACCACGGGATATGCTGGTCAGTCAGTCTGTATCATTAGGTAATCACGCAGGTGTTTATAATGCGCCGTTCTAATACCTATACGATCCCACTGAGTTGTGATATCTTAACTAGTTTTGTGCTGTTTCGGCATTATCAATAGCATGGTTATTAGGCTTCATGTTTCGGCATACTAATTACAATTCGTTTGATGTTTAGGAATTCATGCGATTACGAGATATTTTAGAACGTTGGATGATGTATAAGATGTTCCGAGAAGTTGGGGATATGACTAAAATTTACGTGATAAAATTGGTCGGAAAAATGATAAATCCAAAAAATATTTCCTTGCTAGATAATTTGTAATATAGATGATTTTATCCTGTAAATGTCTCAATTAACAACATTTATGTTCTTTAAATATACTTCTTTTTGTACTACAGTATGGGCTATTCATTTGCGGGGTTCCTATATGTTCCGTGAATATGCCGCGACTACAGAAAACGTGGATATGGAATGGTAATTTATGTGTAATTCTAGGATCTAGGACAGGGGTGCTCAAACGGTCGACCGCAAGTGCTTTTTGTGTAAAATTTTTGATAAGTAGGTAACTAAACTTCAAAAATTCATGACGTAATAAAATAACACTCTGCAAGAGGCAAAAGGCGGCTTTATCAAAGGAACGCGCGGTACTTGTCAAAGAAATGCCGCTTTTTTTATTCTTGCTACTTTTCTAGACATTGCTGGCGGCGCGTTTGACGGGAACATTCGAGACTTTCGTTTACGCCGATACAAATGTTGCGCCTGCAGGTATTGGAGTCATTTTGAATTGTAACTTGAAGGCAATACTACGTCGATACAAAGTTTATTATTAAATAGTACAAAATGAGTGCAGCGAAGAAATCTAAGACGTATCAATTTAAAAACGATTGGGAGACAGAACATTTCTTTTGTATCGGGAAGGATGAGTGTATTTGTCTTATTTGTCGTGCGTCAGTTGCGACAACTGCGTGGTAACTTAGAGAGGAATCTTCTGTTACATTTTCAGCGACTCGGTAGATGAAATTCCATTTGCAATAAAAATTTAAAACAAATTCTTTCTTCGATATTTATATCAATTGTAAGAATCGGAAATCAGTCTTGTGAGAACCGAAAAAATCGAGCACTGTAAACAAACTAAGTGACAGATTTAAAACTGCGCGTCAGTATGGAAAACAGTTGTGCCAACTTAGCAATAACATAAATTTCGACAATCGTTTTGAGTAGATTTCTAAAATAAACAATTCCCGTTACTTTTATGACAGAATGTATAACCACATGCGAAAAATAATTTTCATCATCAATCAAAGTGCTGCATAGAAGTGAATGGTGTCGATTTCAAACTTTTTATACGTAAATTTTTACTTGATTTGAATATCTATTCATTTGGACCTTAAATAGTAAGATATTGTCAAAAGTTAAAAGCCTGTTACATTGATCTTTTCAACTAGATGTACCCTAACATATCATGCTATTTGAAAAATTAAGGTGTAGGTTAGATTTCTCCCCACCTTTATTACCCAATATGGACGAAATTACATGAACAATTTAACTGACCAAGGTCCGTAATGGGCTTGTCTTGTGCTGTTTGATGAAAAAAGAAGTCACTTGTTCTATTGAATGTATTTTATTTGAAGCCGCGCTGCTTATGTACTTCAGCTCAACCTTTTATATTCATCAAGTACAATTCCATAATAACGCAGAGCAAAATTCAATATCCAATATATTTCATTGAAATCAGGAACTTTAATCTTGTTTATTTGTCAATTCCATTTGAACGAAATGGAGCATTGTCAGAAGGGACTTCATTTCAACTTCATTATTTGTGGTGCTATGATGATTGTCATTTTTATAATGGCTGAGCTGTTAATTGAAGTATTTCAAATAATGACTTCTCTTGATCATATCATCACCATTGTATTTATTTTGCACCTGTAGATGTTTACATATTCCTTTTAACGTGGTTTTACACCAACAACAGCCACCATTATAACAGATTACTCCATTATTAGTACATCGTTCGTTACAAGTAGGTGAGTATCTGTTATGTATGGAATATTTTAAAATAGCTTGTGCATTAGTTGCAGTGATTTTGCCGAAATGAGAGAATATGATTTTTTGATTTTTGTTCAGCTATTTCACATGAAAATTCAATGCTCTTTTTCACCAATATAATGAATGTTTCAGTGTGAAAAGTGAGTTTTTTCATGCCAAATCTTAAGAATTAAAATAAAATCATAAATTATGACAAATGAACAAACTTTTCACATTGAAGGATCCAAGTATAGTTTCCAAATTAGCCGAGGTGCAACACTAAGTGCGCAGAATGCACTTCATGTCCACATGTGAATAGTAGTTTTTTATTCACATAAAAGGGTGAAAACGAGAAAATATGAGTGACAGAAGGCGCATCTGCTCTGAATTACGCTTGGCGATAATTGAACTGTTGGCGTGCTCATTGGAGCTTGCTGGGGTGAACCTCTCAATTTATGATAAAATGTAAAGTATCAAAAATCAACAGTCGACCTGCGCTAGCGTTGTTGCTAAAAACCGACATACAGAATTGAATGCAATGAATGCCTAACAGCTTAAAAAGGACAAACTGTATGAAATTTTGAATCTAGATTCAAAGAACACTTCTACTCAGATGAGTCTGGCATTTTTGACTATATTAACTCTGCAAATCACATAATTACATAAGATAAGCTATGTATGTGTATTTCTCCACAAATACAATAAGGGGATGACAATGACACTATTGGAAAGTTTGGAAATTAACAAACTTTGTAAGGCCCAGAATTTTTTTATGCGTGCTTCCCAGGAATAGTAGACTACAAGCCTATGGCAAAAATTACCCTGTGAAATGACCCACCGCGAATAACGCTTAGAAAGTTGTTACTGTATAAGAAAATAACTATCAGCATTATGCCGTTACTTTTGAGTGGTACAGGTGAGTACGTGAGTAAATGGAATTTTTCAGGACAAATGGGGAATTTCGACTAATAATTTATGTACGGCTTTCTTATAGTTTGATAGATGATTGAAAATACATACCGTACAAAGTGGTGGTACTGCAAATTTTTAATTCGTCGATGATTGCGTAGAAGCAATATAGGTTATTTAAGACTGTGCGGCATTTGTGTGGTTCATTTTGTATAGATATACAGATTTCAAGTGCAGGGGTCGAAAACCAGGGGTCGCAACCCTTTTATCACACCCATTAGATTTAAGGTTATTGTTAAATGTACGGCATTGGGTTCAAAATATTATTTAACACGAACAGTAATGTTGAATAATTATGCCGTCCAAATATTATCGTTAATATTTGTGTAAATAAATAATTATCAAAATTTTAGGACTTACCGAGTTATTACTACCGTAAGATCATGAACTCTTGCATGGCTACTCTTTTTATTCAATGTAACTGAATATCACAGTTGTTCCTTATAGCCGTTCATTATTAATGGTAACAAATAAAAATTTTAGAAAGAAAAATATTAAATTTCCGAGGTTTATAAGATTTTTCAAATGCTCTTGGAGTAATATAAGGAGTATAGTTTTAAAAGATTATTGTTATTTTATATGTACCATATATAAATAGACAAAAAAATAGATGCCGTACATTTTACTTTAGATTATTCATTACACCAGATGAAAACTTTGATAACGTTTGAGATGTCCTTTAAAGTCATTCATAACTGTACGGCATTTGAAAAATTTTGTTTAAATATCAAATATAAATAGAAAATCATGATGCCGTACGTATGTACACATATAATATTATGATTGTTTTTTTGTCTATGGGGAGTTATACAAGAAAAATCATAATTTTTATTTGAAATAATTTTTCTGATAATTATTAACTATCGAAAGTGTACGGCATTCACATTTTATTGATGGTTGTCTAAAGTATAAACAAGCTATGTTACTGCCGTACAGATAAAGTCACCGGAAAATCACTCTTTTCGGAGGAAGTACCTAATTTACCTCATACATCTATGTGTTCCACTAAAAATGTACGGCAATCTGAAAAATGTTATCTATTCGTGAAGTACTCTCGCGATTTAATTTTATGTTGTTTTATATCATCATCACCTATGCAAATCACAGATAAGTGTTGCGAGCCCTGGTTTTCGACCCCTGCACTTGAAATGTGTACGGCGTTCATGGGTAAAGCATCTGTATATCTATACAAAATGAATCACACAAATGCCGTACAAATATGAATAACCTATATTGCTTCTACGCAATCAGCGGCGAATTAAAAATTTGCACTGACTTCCGGTACCACCACTTTTGTACGGCACTAGATTCTTCGTTATTTATTTACAATCATCTATCAAACTAGAAGAAAGACGTACATAAATAATTAGTCGTAATTCCATACTTGTACCTGAAACACTCCATTTACTCACGTACTCACCTGTACCACCCAAAGGTGACGGCATAGTGCTGTAAGATATTTTCATATACAGTAACAACCTTCTAAGCGCTATACACGTTGATTCATTTCACAGGGTAATTTTTGCCATAGGCTTGTAGTCTATGGACGAACCTCTTACCACCTTGGAAGAATTGAGGTGTCTGTTCACTCGCTTCTAGAAGAGGGCCAACTTGTAGGATGTTGGGGAGATGTTGGACGAAAGCGAGTTCCATAGCTCACTGCCCCTGTAAACGAAGGAACTCTTATGGAGAGAGGTTCGAGGGGTCGTCAAATGTACCGCCATATGATGAGAGCTCCTTGCCAGTAAAACATGAGTTGTCCAAGAACAAGGTCTTTCAGCTCCTTGGAGCATCTTCCTTGGAAGTATCTGTAAAACAGAGAAAGGTCAGCAACTTGTCTTCTGAAAACGAGCGGCTGGAGCTCGCGGGTGATCTACGGGTGGCCGATGAGGCGCACAGCCCCTTTTTGCACACTATTCAACATCCCCAACGAATGTTTGGGCTCAGATTCTCATACATCGGAACAATATTCCAAAGCAAGTCGAATCTGCGCCATATATAGAAGCAACAGCGTAGGTGATGACTCTCAATAGTCAACTAGAATTGAATCACTCCATAATTAACAACTGACCATCCTTTCTATTTTCTGTTGAGATTTTTGGGTATCTCATACTTATTCTAACCTATCGATAAGAGTATCAATATATTCTATAAAAAGTATACCAAATGTATAATATTTGGAATATTCAGACTTTGCCATGTAACTGTCCCGAATTTCTTTCTTCTTCAACTCTTTGGAGAAGGCGACGTCTTGCATGCCTCAGCGGTGGCCGCCCGAGATGATTTAATGAGTGTGCTTACTAGTTTCTTGAAGAGGGCTTAATTGTAAGTTATTGGATAGATGTTCGATCGAAGCGAAATTCTCAGCACAATAGCCCTGTAAACAAAAGATTTTTCATAGTGAAAGGTACTTGGCTTCGCTAGTTTACACTAGTCCGCCCGCTGATGTGTTTTCATATGGAACTGGACTTTTTCGGAAACAAGCCTTTCAGTTTCTCACAGTCTTCAGCATGGAAGTTCTTGAAGGAAAAAGAAACATTAGTGGCCTACCGCATTTGAGCGAGAGATTGGAAATCACGAGTGATCTCCGGGTGGTCAGTGAGACGTACCGCTCTCTTCGGGATACTATCCAATAGTTGTACATAAAGTTTGGCTGCGGAGCCCCATACATGAAAACAGTATTCCAGATCAGCTTGCACATGGGTTTTCTATGAAAGCATCAACTATGATGTCGTGAAGAACTGATTTGCCCTGAAAAGAGAACTCTGTTTAGTAGAAGCAGATCTGGCAATGTCTGACACATGGTATTGCCAGAAGATACCGGCGGTCGAGTAGGTGCATGTTCGTTTCTGAGGAAATTCGATCTCCTTGCGTAATTTGAGAAGGTTCTCCAGCAGTGTTCTTTCTGCAGAAAGTTGTTGATTGTCTCTTGTTCGCGTTGAAATTGACCACGTTCAACATTCCCAGTTTGATATACACTACAAGTTCGATTGCAGTGATATGCTCTGTCGACATTACTCCTCACGGGAAATAGGACGCTGATCAGCAAATGTGAACACCAGGGTCGTTAGCAAATCGAAATTTTATTTTTTCTGTGGAGTAGAGCAGATCATTAATGTGCAACACAAAAACAGTTGACGTGAGAATTGAGCCATAGGGCACTCCTGCATTACCTTGAAAAGATTCACTCGTTGCATCATCAAGTACCACCTGAATCGATCTACTGAAATGATATTGAATTGGTCGTTACTAAGTGATATTTGATCATCATACGGTGATTTTGGTTTACTTTGTGAAGAATATTAGGTTGAAAATATTCAATTAACAAACATGACGACTCTTTCGATATTTCTATCATCAACTGAAATTTATAAGTTGTGAGTCGTGCAATTTGTCTCGAATAAAGAGAAAAATATATGAAAAACAGGTACGAATTATGAAGAGGTAGAAAAACAACAATTCAACAATTCTTCGATATTGGAATATTTATTTATTTATTTATTTATTAACGGTATGATCCTTGAAATTTCAATATAAGAAATAAAGAAAAAAAAACAATATGCATGAATTGAAATCAGTCAAACACCCATACTCAGTAGAAAAAATAATTGAATGAATCTTCGACTTCAATTCATCAGGCGAAAGGCTGAAACACCAGTCTGCATTAAGGTACTTACCAAATCGTAGCAAACGGGAAACAGTTGAGTTGGCATAATAATTTGTCCGATGAAGAGGTTCACTGAAGAGAGGCCCACCCCTAGTAATCCTCCAGGAACATGAAGATCAACCTGGTACAACAAATCGGGACAATCCACCTCACCATCAAAACATCTACAGAGAAAGAGCAATATAGATTGGTATTCAAAGGTACATTCATAATTACTTGAAAATTTAAAAAACTGGGGAAGAACATAAATCTGTGTAGTCGTTAAGAAGTATATGATTGTTTATATTGTGTTTATCTTTTTTTCAGAGGTTCTAGGTTATTGAGTTTATTGTTTTTCGGGCACGATGAATAATATTCAGATTGTCTGTACTAGAAAAGAGGTGGATGTTATCTAAGCAATGCTGTGCGATGGCGAAGTCAGTTTTGTTTTTGCAAAAGGAGGAGTGATGTTATTTGTATTTAATGCGAAGAGATCTTCCTGTCTTGCCTATGTATACACCGTTACAATCAGGGCAACACGTACTACTGAATTGTCTAATTTGTGAGTTTTGTCTCTGGCATTAATGAATAACTGTGATAATTTACATGTAGGTCTGAAGGCAATTTTATATTGTGACTGGACATTCGATTTACTACTTGCTGTAAAATTGGACCAGAACCTACATGTAAATTATCACTATTAATTTTAATGCCAAAGACAAAACTCTCTTATTGGAAGATTCAGGAGTATACGGACTGTATTGCCCTGATTGTAACGGTACGTGGGCAAGACAGAAAGATTTTTCATATTGGATACAAAAAATATCATTCTTACTTTTGCAAAAACAAAAGTGACACCACCATCGCACAGTATTGCATGAAACTTAGTTTTAATCCACAATTTATGAGCGTCGAATGATGATAGAAATATCGAAATAGCTATAATTGATAATTGAATATTTCCACCGAATTTGGTGATATTCTTTACAACGTAAACCAAAGTCACCTTAGAAAGCTACTAATCCATCCACGCAATGTGTGATTAGTTCATTCGTTAATTCTGCATGCCCCAACCTATCGAAGGTCTTTGAGATGTTATGAGCAATGGCTCTTGATTCTCCACACTTTTGATTTTTGATGTATACGAATGCGTGAAAAATGTGAGGAGGTCACTGTCCTTTCAACGGAAACCGTATTGTCGATCACTGATGATACCCTATAACTCTAGCTATTTTATTAGATCCTCGTTTATCACTTTTTCCATGACTTTCGACATAATGGGAAACAATGCGAACGGGCGGTAATTGTGGTCTAGGCTCTTATTTGGAACCCGTTGTCCTCTGGCAACTAAACAATACTCCGGAAACGTCTGGGTCTCATGCGAAATCTGAAACACATGATTAAAAACCAGAACTAACACTGGAGTACATTTCTTCATATTATTCAAAAATTTTACTTGATCAGGTTGAACGGAATAAAAACATAATAGCCAAATATGTTGCTTCTGTATTCAGTTGAGATTTAGAGGGCGTAGAAAAGTTTTGATTTTTTTGTAATATTACGAATTAATTTTTCTTATTACGATAGCATATGAAACAAACAAGAAATCAATTATTTGGTTCTTACGAAAGTGAGATTCCTATCTTCGCACTTTAAGTCATCCCCTAATTTTCTAATTTTTCAATCAACTTTTTCCTTCAAATACTGATCTAGGCTAGTAGAAATAGAATAAAAAATAAAGCAAAATAAAGCCAGAAAAAGAATTTCATTATTATGCATATAATATTGATACAGGAGGGAAGTTGAGAACAGAACGTCAAACGAAATCTGTGAAGAGATAGTCATTTTAATTTGGTATACATAAGAATAAAATAACAATGTAATGAATTAAAAATTTTTATCTTATTCGTATTTATGCAGTTCTTCATCAGATATGTTCATTCTTAAAAATGAGTATGATCTACAAATATTATAAGTAAAATTAAGCATTTCATTATTTAATATCCGGCAAATACATTATTCTGAAACCATTTCAGCTAATAATCAAAATAACAGAATGGCGTCCATGTAATAAACGAGGAATTTGCTCAAGAATGTCTAGGAGCATGATACTGGAATTTTATATCCACCGAATATCGGTTAATTCGTCGGGGGTTTGGTTGAAGGCAGGTGTATACGAAATACTTGAATTGTTCGTCCAATATTCGTGATCACCAGACCACGACATGCAGTTATTTAGTTTGATATCAGTAATAAACCACTATTTTCATTAACTAATTTTTATTTGGGAATTCCAAAGGCAACTACATACAGTGTGTTCCAACGAAAATTTGACCCCCCCTATAACTCCGAAATGAGTAACATTAGCGAAAAACACCAAGACACGTCGATTTTTGTTTCGAGGGGGAGCATTTTTCGAAATAATTCGAAACTTGTCAGATCAACCCCTACCCCAGCAACCCTAATTTCGAAATTCATCATAGGGAATAAGGGTCGAGTGGCACCTTACTGTAAAGGTCTGTCAATTCTCCATTCTGATTTGTCATTTTAGAATTTTAAATTAACATACAGGGTGTCCCAACCGAGGGTAAAGTTGAATTCCTGCAAATCCCAAATACTAAATGAAATCGATTTATTTTGGCATAATGCAAGCGCAGGTTTATGCTCGGTCTAGAAAAACGACCTACACTTGTGAATTTGGAGTTGGTGCAATCAACCCCTATTTCCAGCATCCCCAACTCAAAAATCATTCGATCGAAAATAGGTCAAGTGGCACCTCGTTGGAAAGGTATTTCAATTTTCTCTTCGAATTTGGTATTTTCGAAATTCAGAATCAGCATACAGGGTGTCCCGGAGCAGGAACACTGAAAACCCAAATAACTTTTTGAAACTGGTTCATTTCGGTATAATACGAGAACATGTTTATGTTTGATTCGAGAATAAGACTCTCTTGCGTGAATATGGAATTTTTGCAATCAATCTCTTCCATTCAGCATCCCCAACTCAAAAAATCATACAAGTGATTACAGGTTGAGTTGCAAAGTTCCAGAAAGATTTTTCTATTTTCTGAATCACTGAGGCATTGGTTTCAGTTTGGCAATCGAGGTTTTCTGGCGTGAGGATCAGGATGAGGGGATGATGGAGAAACTGATTGGATGCTCATCTAAACAGGAAAACGAGATTTATTGAACTTGTATTCAATTGAAAACAAAAACTAACTTGATTATTACAACAATTGTTCAAAATGACCTCCGCCCACCTCCATACAGTTATACAGACGATTTTCGAACTCTCTTCTCACATTAGCGAAAACTTCAGGAGTCAAAAGTCGGCATTCTGTGATAATCCTCATCCGCAGCTCCTCCAGGTTTTCTGGTCTTGTGGCATAAACTTTAGATTTTAGATGGCCCCACAAAAAAAATTCTAGGGATTTAAATCTGGTGACCTGGCTGGCCACTCAACAGGTCCTCTTCTACCAATCCACCTTCCTGGGAAATTTTCGTCTAAATATTGGCGCACCCGAGCATCATAATGCGGGGGAGCACCGTCTTGTTGAAAACGCATTTCGTCCTCAGAAAGAGTTGGATCGTTCTGTAAAATTTCTGTCAATCTAGGATGTATGTGTTCCTCTAACAACTGTAGGTAGCCATTTCCATTCAGATTACCCTCAATAAGGAAAGGCCCGACTAGATGATTGCCAAAAATTCCTGCCCAAACGTTCAACTTCTGAGGCCTTTGCGTGTGGGCCTCTCTAAACCAATGAGGATTCTGTGTGTCCCAATATCGACAATTATGTCTATTCACTTCACCACTGAGCATAAAGGTGCTTTCATCAGAAAAACAGATGTTATTCAGAAAATTTGGATTAGCGTTTAGGTTTTCACTTAGATTTTCACAAAACTGTAAACGACGATCTGGATCATCTTCGTTTATTTCATGCACTAATTTTACCTTGTAGGGGTGAAATTTGTGATGTTTCACGATTCTATGGACAGTTGTAGCTGATACACCAGTCAGACGAGATAGTTTTCTGATCGAAGTAGTATCCTCCATTTGTAGATGACCCACTACTGCCACTTCCGTTGCCTCATTTCTGACAGGACATGCCACTTCATGTTTTTGTTTGCCACCGAACCCGTAGCTAGGAATTTGTCAACCAAATATTTAACGTACTGGTGACTGACTCCCTTTCTCTTTCAGGATGGTTCCTATCGAATATCCTTGCCGTTTCTTTAGCACAACTGTTATTTCGAAAATACGTCGATACAATTTCGACCCTTTCTTCAGTGGAATAAACCATTTTCAGATTAATTTCAACTGACGAACAACAATAATGAGGAACTGATCTGAATAATAATAATATTTCATTGCAAAATGAGAAATAACAGATGACTGCACGCCAGATGGAAATGAAAAAATGTGAACATTTTCAATGCAGAAATCAGCTTTATTTCTTCGTAATTGATGCTCAACACATCGTACCCCAATACTTTTAACAGTTTCGAATTAATTTTAGTTGATAATTTCAAATGACGATATTGAATTTTTCGAAAGCGACATCCTGTATGGAGAGCCGAACTGAATGAAATGCTTTAATCATTCTGGAATTCAAAAACCTTTCTGAAGATATGCCACTTGAATTATTTGTATGATTTTCAAGTTGGGGATGCTGAATGGAAGGGGTTGATTGCAAAATTCTATAACCACACAAGAAAGTCCTATTCTCGGATCAAACATGTTCTCGTATACCGAAATGAACCAGTTTCAAAAAGTTATTTGGATTTTCAATGTTCCTGCTTCGGGACACCCTGTATGATGATTCTGAATTTCGAAAATACCAAATTCGAAGAGAAAATTGCAGTACCTTTCCAACGAGGTGCCACTTGACCTATTATCGATCGAATGATTTTTGAGTTGGGGATGCTGGAAATAGGGGTTGATTGCACCAACTCCAAATTCACAAGTGTAGGTCGTTTTTCTAGACCGAGCATAAACCTGCGCTTGCATTATGCCAAAATAAATCTATTTCATTTAGTATTTGGGATTTCCAGGAATTCAACTTCACCCTTGGTTGGGACACCCTGTATGTTAATTTAAAATTCTAAAATGACAAATCAAGGTGGAGAATTGACAGACCTTTTCAGTAAGGTGCCACTCGACCCTTATTCCCTATGATGAATTTCAAAGTTAGGGTTGCTGGGGTAGGGGTTGATCTGAGAAGTTTCGAATTATTTCGAAAATGCTCCCCTCGAAACAAAAATCGACGTGTCTTGGTGTTTTTCGCTAATGTTACTCATTTCGGAGTTATAGGGGGGGTCAAATTTTCGTTGGAACACACTGTATATTATACCTATACAGGCTTGGTCTTGGGTAGGAGTAAGCGATTTACGTATTTTTCTTCAGAATATTGAATTCTGTTTTCGGTTGAGGAAGCTGTTACTTGATGAAAATTAAGATGATGATCAAAATTTCTCTTCACAAACTTTGTGGTTGCGAATATGGTGAAAATTTGAACATTATAATTTGAAATTTCGAAGAAAACTGTTACAAGATGTTTTGTCATTCGGTACTTCAAAGTAATTCTACGACGTGCCACAACTACACAATTATGTAAAGAATGAAGTGTTCCTGAATACATTAATCCCAATACTCACAACAGCATTCGTGCAGAGCGGAAATGACAACTGCAATAGCCTTCTAAATTTAATACACTCAGACCGTTTTTATAGGTTAGGTAAGATAGTTAATACACTCAGATCGTTTATATAGGTTATATTTAATGGAATTTCATACTTTAGATTTTGAAACTAGATTCACAAGAAATTGATTACCTTATCCATAAGAAGTATAAAAATCACTTCCGAAATTTAAATAAATTATTATAGATATGCCCGATATTTTCAACAAATTTAAATAATGATCAATAACTGTCAAATCACCCTCTTTCTGATAGGTTCAGTAGTCTTTCAGATACTATAAATACAATATATAAAATATATTGTATACTTTCCACAATTTTATTTTCACAAATACGACCGGTTTCAACTGTCAAGTCATTTTCAAGTGATCAACTACAGAAAACACGAACCTACTTATGTAGTAACTAGCCTTATCACAAATTATGTTGTGAAGATGTATTAATATCTAGCTGGCTAATAACGGTGATCTCACTTGGGTGTTCACGAAGTTTATTGACTAAATATTCCAACAGATTCGTTTTCTTTACTTTGTCGCGGTTATGAAGAATTTGTAGGAATTTCGAAACCTTTAATAATAATTCTTCAATATGTGTACATATAAAAACATATATCAAAATTCTTCATAATTGCGACGAAGGAAAGAAAATGAATCTGTTGGACTGTTTGAAAATCAATAAACTTTGTAAAGACCCAAGTAAAATCGCTCTTGATAGCTAGCTTAATTTCTAATTAGGTTCATTTTCTGTAGTTGATCACCTGAAAATGACTTGACAGTACATACCGGTCGTGTTTGTGAAAATAAAATTGTGAAAATTATAAAATATATTTAATTTCATCTTCGTTAGAAATGGATTTCCATAAAATGAATAGAGTATTCCTTGAAAAAGGTTTCAAGTCAAATAATTTCAATTTTATTTTGACCAGCGTGGAATTGAAGCTGAAATAGCTTATAAACTATTCTCAAAATCCAAAAATGTTTACATTTAGTAGCATCATTAGCATATTAAGAATTAATTCCTTCAAACGAAATGAATTTGATAATATAATAAAATACATTGAATCAAAGAATTACACAGTATAGAATATACAAAAAATCAAGATGTATCCCACCCATAATTTTGATTCTAGTATTCAACATGCAAACAATTACAAATTTTCCGTGGATAATCTTCTGTCACCAAAACTCTATTCTTTCGTCAAACTCTTTAAAAGAGGCGAGAGAGTTGTCCCGTACGACAAAGGCAAATTTTCTCGGTATCTTATGGATTGAATTGAATAATCATGTAATTTCAGTCTAAAACTTTCAATTAAGAATTCTTCAGATGTAATAAAAAAATTCAACATTTTGTACTATCATATAATTCTAAACTTATGTCTTCGGATCTAGTTAATTTTACCCTATTATACTCACGATTCATTGAAACAGATTAACCAAGCTCTGCAGAATAGTAATTTGAATCCCATTTTACCATTAGAAAGGTTTCTCCTAGTATTGAAGAGACCACTCAAAAATATAAAATATTAACTTTTATTGGTAAACCAAGACTAATTTCAAAATCATTCTTCTTATCTCATAATTTGAATATAGCTTTCAGAACGGATAAAAACAAATCAGGTGTTCATAAACTCTCTTGTGGAAGTGGTGATAAAATTTATATCGTTATTATAACTTATAGAAATTCAGTTGTTGAAAGAAGCAACCCTGTTTTGATGTTACTCATATTGGGCCAAAGTAATATACAAGGCAGCACACCATTCTTTCAATTGTACCACTGATATTATAGCATAATCTATCTGTTTTTGAGGGAGCCTTCGTATTCTATGTTCATTATATGAAGATAAAGCCTTCAGTATTATGCAAAAAATTACTGCCTTGTTATTAATCTCTGACAGTTATAAATGTTGTCTGACTGAAGCTGAATGTCTCTTTCTTTGTCTTAGTTCGTTTATGAATTTGTTTAACTTCTTTTTTGCTGGTGGGATGTTGTGTTAAGCTTATAATACAATACTTAAAATAACTTATTTTTCAACGTCCTTCTGAATTTAATGATTTAATGAGCTATCACTCTTATATTAAGAAGTTTCATCACGGACTGATACCGTCTTAATATTATCACTAGTCTATCTGGTAAATACTTGCCGTTCATATGTCTTGAAACAGAAAGCCGAACCATTATTTATGGGAATCTAGGAAAAGTATTCGAAAATTCCCGTTAAATTGCAGGTAGTCTACCAAGGCGTGATCATATCAAAAACGTACGTGTTTGAATGTTCCAGGATTCACGTGACACACCTGTCATACGAATCATTGCTACGATAACCATTAGGCAAGGATTGAGATAAGCTCTATCACATATTATATACTGGCTTGATCGTGGGTATAGAAATCAGCAATCTACGTATTTTTCTTCTGAATACTCAAGATCTAAAATCATTGTTACGATCACCATTAAGCAAGGATTGAGATACGCTCTGTCAGTGCAGTATTAGTTTTTGGACCACTGAACATCTATCCTCATAAGTGGATGCAAGACACTATTCAATCTTCACCAACTTAACAAGTAGATATTCTAGTTAAGTAAGCACGTGGAGTCTACCCTTTAGCTCAGCACGGGTTTTTAACCACGAGTCACGAATAAAGAAAAGTTTACCTGTTATAATAATATAATAATAATTTCCATCAATTTGAAAGCTAGAGACTTTCAAAATTGGCAGCTCAAGTTCATGAAACCGACATTTCCTCTAATCGTGCACATGTCCTCACTGTCCTCTCTTGAGGGGTTCATTGACCATCTGTAGCTGTATTAGTACATGACGATCCCCGTGAAGGAGCTCGCTGCACTTTTCGCAGAGATGTGACTTCTAACCCTGATTACTTTGATTAACGCTCATTCCTACCCAAGGGTTCTTGCGTTGTCTAATGAATCAATTATCTAAATAAAACCTTAGAGGAGGGCCAATACATTTGTTTCAATAACAGATACTTGACAAAGCCGATCTTCAAGGATTGCTAGTCCGGGTTGATAGCGACGACAGATATTGAATGAATGGATAAGTTGATAAGATGATATGTGAGACTCTTACACTAAGATAGCCGTGTGCGGAAAAGGGTCGAGAGCAGCTAGCGGAAGCGGGAATCTTCAAATTGCCACATGAATCAATGTAAACAATTTTATTTGGTATCCGGGGTTTCATTGATAAGAACTCCTCAGACTAGAGAGAGTAAACCATTTTATGTTGAAGTCCTGGAGCATTTTCTATGCGCGGCGCGAACTCTACTAGAACAGTAGTGGCATTTTTATTTCCTAACATGAGGCCACAATCGAAGAAAACTTTTCATGTATAAGGTAAGTATAGGTGACAAGGCAGCTACAACTGTCAAAAGTACCAGTCATGAGAACAATGATTAAATCGTTGTACAGAAATAGAATGGAACCATTGGGGAGTCAAAGTTCAAAACTAAATTGGATTATGTTTTCTTGACAACAATTCTTTCTTTCCATGAGGTCATAATCTATTCATGACTTTTTTCCTGAAATGAATCAATATCATTTCGAATTCTGATGTAGTTGAGTCTAAACATTAGTCGTGGATGGTTTCTTTATCTTTAGTTAGGATTGTTTAACTTGCTCTGGTCCATTGTCGTAATTTTCCTTTTTCCAGACATAATAATGTACACAAGTTTCAGAAACTGTTTTAGAATAATGCAAAACTTCCTTAGAATTTAGTTTGAATTCTCGTTGGATGCGATTTGCTGACCCAACTTTCGAGTGTTATCGAAGTTAATAACAAAGTTTTAAGTGTTAGCAAACTCAGCGCAAATGATGATATAGAATATTGTGATATACCACCTCAGCTTTTACATTCACTTAAATTAAGTTTTTGCATTTTCTGGTTCATTTTTTGATAATCGTGAGGCATATCACACGATCTCTGAATTTTTCTATTATCATACAAGTAAGTCAGGTTAGCTGAAAGCAGCACTAGATTAGTATAGCTCATGGTTGAAAATTTGGATATGACCTTATGTTTTTTTGTTTGTTTCTGGAAACATCAACATGTTTATTACTTGATAGAGCTTGCATATTTTAAGAGGACACCTCTTAAAATATGCATAATTATTTGAGAATGTTATTTTTTTTTCTAAAGTACTTACACAATTCTGTTTTCGGTATAGCGTTCAGTGCTTAAATTGTTAAGAAAGTAAAACATCGAGTTTCAGAGATTATTTTAATATCAAGGACACAGAGAAATACAATTCATTATCTGTTTTTCAACTATAGAACTACGAATAAGTAGTAGTTTCAATAAGCCATTCGCGTATCCTGATGCATTTTGTGTTAAAAATAGAAGAAAAATCTTGTAGGTAGCGTTTTGGAGCACAGCTTATTAGCATACTCCCTTGTATCTCCAACCATTGACCTTCCCTACCTTAAATAGTTATAAGCAATCCCTGCTTTCACACGCATGCAAGTAAACTTCAATATATATTGATAATTACCTCAGAGATTTGGGAAATTTCGAAGGATCGTTAGAATTGATCCTTTCTGAGATATTACAATTGAAAAAAGAATTAATTAAGCTTTATTTCAAGAAAGAAACAATTCAAAGAAAATAAGAGACTCTTTCCGCATGTAGAACAAAAAATTTAAAAATTGTTTTTTCACAGAGTAAGAGTCTTTTTCTCGACATCAGTAGCTTGTATTACCTCTTCTTGTCCTAATACAAGCCTGAATCTGTCTAGGCATGCTTTGGATTAGGTTTTCAACTTCCTCTGGGATGATATTCTGCCACTCTTCTGTGATGAGTGGCCTCGGATGAGCTGTTCTGGAGTTCTTGGATTATCCTGGTGCAATCTAATTTTCCTTTTTAGATTATCCCATAAATTTTCAATAGGATTTACGTCTGGGGAGCATGCTGGCCAATCCAAAATAGCGATTTACTCTGTTTCAAGATAATATCGCGCGAGGTTGCTGGTATGCGGAGGAGCATTATCTTGCATAAAAATTTAATTCTCATCGTGGGCACCTCGTCAGAGTCACACTATGGGCTCCAGCACTAGGTCCACGTAATTTTCAGCCGTTATACTCACAGGAAACGAAATCAAATATGTTTTACCTCGCAGCATAATGCGACCCCAAAACATCACGCCGCCCCTTGGTATTTCGTAATTTGTCTTGCTCTTGGGAGTCTAGCTGGTCTTTCACGACCCCTTAAAATTCGAATATGGTAGTCATTTGATCTAACACCAATTCTGGTCTAATCCGAATAAGAACGTTCCGTCAATTCTCAATATTCTGGTTAGCTCTGGAACTCTTAAGGGCCCTCTGCTGAATCAACTCCTTGAACGATGTCTTTGACGTATCGTTTCGACTAATCCACTGATGATTGTTGCTTCCAGAAATTGTCATTGGGGTATGGGGTGCGACGCACTGAGGTCTCTTCTTGCAATATGGCACAAAAATCGGTCTTCTTCTGTAGGAGTGATCTTCTTACGACTTCTTCTAGGTCTATTTTACAGAGATTGTAGCACCACGTATGGGGCTTAGGTTTTTTAAATTACCCCCTGTGATACCCCCATTATGGCCACTATATCCTTCTGTGTCACCCCTTCTTCAATGAGAGCAATTATTCGACCCCTCTGCACATCAGACAATCCAACGTAAGGCATTTTCAATTATAATTATAGGCTCTTTTAAATTTTGAAATTCACAGTTTCAAATCTCAGTGACGACTGAGTACAATATCCCGAACAGGTGGTAATAATTCAACATTTCTCATCATACTATCTAGTTTCGGGTTTCATCTCTTTTGTTCATTGTACCTCCTTTTTCAATTTCCGATGATTCTCTGATAAGACGTTTCTTAAGTTAATTATTGGTGCCATGGGAGATTGTGACGAGATTTACATCGACCAAACCAATCGAAGAATACAATAAGGTATAGAGGAACATAAAAGAGCACTAAAAATTAAGTCCACCTTATCCACCATTTATCTACATAAATTACATACAGGCCCTACAATAGATTTCGATAACTCAAAACAAATCAGCACCACACAAGAACTTAAGGAACCTCTTATCTTGGGAGCAGTGGAAATTGAAAAAGGGGGTACAATGAGCAAAAGAGACGAAGCCCCTCAACCTATCGAATGCTTGGAAAATTATTTTTCCACCTAGGAAACCGGCATCATCAACAGATAATAATGAAAGTATCCCCACCATCAGGTCTACCGGCGCCCACAACGAGGACACAAAAAGAGGACCAACAGAAAACCGCTATAAATTACGCTCGATTACCAAAGCCCTGAAGATGACAAAGGACAACTTGTCCAAAAGTCGCCAAAAAGCTCTAGCTCCTGAATTGATAGATTGCAATGAAACGAAAATGCATCTTGGATGATGAAGTAGTTTTCCCTAATGATGTCAAAATTACGAATGCGATAATGCACGGTATTCCATCTCTCAAGAAATATTTAACAGAAATTTTATTTTTTCGTATATGGGATACATTTTTGGGCAATCCTCGTATCAGAAATACGTTTTTCAGTGAACTCGAACTGCAGTTTCAGCTTGTCGAAATATGATATAATACGTTTGTTATTTAGAATTGCGAGCTCGTTTTTCAACATTCAAACTCTGCTACTGTTTGAACGAATCGTAGAAATAAATAAAAATGATTCGTCCAAGGCATTCCTTTTCCTCTTGAATTTAAAATATATCGTATATCATCTAGTTCATCATGTCAGGATTTTCATATCCATTAAAAGTCTGGATTGTTTTATTCAATTTCATTCGTTTATTCGTTTCATCTTTCCATATTCTGATGTACTTTAACTTCAAATTTCCCCTGGCTATGTATATGGATCTATATCAAACGCACTACTTTTTTGATGTGGAACCTAAAACATTACGGCTTCATTAGGTATTCAATTTTGAGTTATTCAAATTCTGCTCTTGCTCTTCAGTTACAATAATAATCAATGGTACACAGTGGTTGCAGACATTGATAGTGTATACATATTAAAAATTATTTCTGAAAACCGCCAATCGCAATAATTTCTTTACTTTCCATCAGTTTAAAGAATTTTGTATAGAGTTCCGTAGATAGCAGAACGAGAAAGTGAACAATTCATAGTAAAATATGTGTAAACAAACTTCCACGAAAATAATATTCATTTTTTCGGAAATATACCGTTTTTGAAAAATCGAGAAATCAATTTCGAATAAAGTTAGTTTTTGACTAGCATTCATCAGCATATAAAAATGGTACGCTTGCGGTTGTTTGAAGCAATTCTTCAAGAGATTTCATTTCTGATATTATATGAATTAAACTATTATCGAAAAATAATTTTTCCATTCGGAACATAATGTTAATACGTGTTTATTTTTCTACTCCTAAAATTATGTAAATGAACTGCATCCATCTTTAAAGTTTCATAGAACATAGAACGATGATCTTCGGTATTGATCGATAGGTAGATTGGAGTCATAGAGTTGCGCAATTGCCATATTGTAATAATTGTTCGAAACCAAGAATTCTTAGTGGAATATTAAGTTTGGAAAATTAATATATCTAACTTTTTCAGTAAGCAATATGATTTTGTTTTACAATAAATAATTCATATTCAAATTTACAAAGCAAAAGAAGATGGGTTGCGCTTTGCTGTACAACATGGTTAGGTTAGTAGGTTAGGTAAGATTAGGTATATTAAGTTAGGTTAGGTAGGTTAGGAAAGAAGGAATTCAAAGCGAGATTAACAGGGCCGCGGACCTGATAATAGGGTTCATGACCGATAACGGGCTGAAGATTGCGGTTCGAAAGACTGGGATGGGATTATTGAAGGGACCGAGGTCAGTGAGTGAACCGCGGATGATACTGTGGCGTGTTGGATAGCGTGCAACAAATGGTGTCAAGCTTCAGTAAATGGGTCACTGGAAAAGGGAAGCTAAAGGACATCTTTGGTGGTGTCAGGGATTACCAGGAAATGGTCTCCGAAATGCTCCGAGATGAGCGGAAATAGACGGAGGGTTTCAGTGTGATAACCAACGCGATGCAAAGGAAATAGATAAAGGACCGAGAACATCAGAAGGAGATGATGAGGTTCTCCTCTCCTGCGATGATCAAATATGAATACTGCAGGCAGGAGAGAGGGAGGTTAGGTTTAGTGGGTGCGAGTCCCATACTCCTCGCAGCATTGCACTACCCGCTTTGGGGGTGGTCTAGTAGAGATTCTCCCTTCCTCTTGGGCGAAGAAAAGGTTGGGTTGAACTGTTGTTGGAATACGTAGATTGGGTGAGTTGTGTTTTATTATGAAAGGTTAGGTTAGGTTGCGCTTTGCTATAGAACATGTGAATTTGGGAGGCTTTTACTTGGTAAAATTCCATTATCAATAATAAAAAAACAAGTACTGTGTTTTAAGGAATTTTACTTAATAATTACGCTTCGTAACGCGTTTCACTACACCGTAGCTTCTTCAGACGAATGAATATACAGAAAAATATAAATGAGAATATAACTATAAATGCTCTTGAGTAATTAAAAGCTTATTGGGTTGCTTCTTCTTAAGTGGTTATTTATGACAGGTATATCCAATAAAATTAAGGAATAGATTGCTCCCGAAAAGAATCAATAGAGGTGAAGGGCTTAAATCGACTTGTTTATTGATGAGTCTTCCTGAGTGTTTGTGTTTATTGATTTCTAAAGTTTCCTAAAGATCTACCTTCCAAGATTTATTATCTGTATGCAAAATTTCAAACTGTGGGTCGAAAGAATGATTATTTTCTAAGAGATGATTTGCGTAATTTGAATCTGATTTTTATTTGAAAACCTGCGTTTATGTTCCGATATTCTAATATTAAAATTTCTATGTGTTCTACCAATGTAGAAATTATCACAGTCATTGCAATTCAATTGCGAAAACATGTTTTCCATTTTCATTCAAATGAAAATGAAAACATGTTTTCGTCACATACAGATATTATAATACATAACTCGTCGTGTCATCCATATCAACATAAAATGTCAGCATTCAATAGTTTTATTCATAGATTGATTAACATCCCGTTATCACCAGAAAATTTCAACAAAGAACTAAATTTGATTAAACAAATAGCCAAAAATAATGGTTACAATCCCAAACTAATAAATAATATTTTAAATGAAAAACAAAGTAGAATCGCATTGAATGAAGTTTACCCTGTCGATAAATTGAAACAAAAATTCAACACCTTAACCTACGTTGGCATTACAAGTGAGAAACTGAAATCATTCTTAAGTAGCAATAATTTCAACATAGCTTTCCAAACTAATAATAATTTAGGCAAATATATAAAAATAATAAAACCAAACCAGGTAAAAACAATAAATCAGGTGTTTATAGATTGAATTGCAATGACTGTGATAATTTCTACATTGGTAGAACACATAGAAATTTTAATATTAGAATATCGGAACATAAACGCAGTTTTTCAAATAAAAATCAGATTCAAATTACGCGAATCATCTCTTAGAAAATAATCATTCTTTCGACCCATAGTTTGAAATTTTGCATACAGATAATGAATCTTGGAAGGTAGATCTTTGGGAAACTTTAGAAATCAATAAACACAAACACTCAGGTAGACTCATCAATGAACAAGTCGATTTAAGCCCTTCACCTCTATTGAATTTTTTCGGGGGGCAATCTATTCCTTAATTTTATTGGATATACCTGTCATAGATAACCACTTAAGCAACCCAATAAGCTTTTAATTACTCAAGAACATTTATAGTTATATTCTCATTTATATTTTTCTGTATATTCATTCGTCTGAAGAAGCTACGGTGTAGTGAAACGCGTTACGAATCGCAATTATTAAGTAAAATTCCTTAAAACACAGTACTTGTTTTTTTATTATCTATAGAACATGGTTGTCTCAGGTTTGCTTGAGAAATTCAACCTCAACATTAGTGAGTAATAATTTTTTCATTGAATTCCATCAACTATCACCCAATATCACAGGTTAGAGTATTAACTATTAATCTGCTTCTTCCAAAAATATTTTCTTCTGTTATATTGGAAAAATTTCACAACATGACAACTCTGATAAATTATTGATATAACTATCAATTCTTAACAGACTTCACCCAGATCTATGAAAACTTAAAGATTTGTTTGCATAATTTTATGAGTGCAATAAATTACCAATATTTTCAACATTTTGTGAATTGGAATATATGGTTATCATATTTTTTTATTCTTATATGACTTACTATTGCTATTTGTTTTAATTAACTCAAATAAACGTAATTGAACCTTTTTATATCGATAAATGTTCGTTTAAATGTACCTTCATTAGACATATGTACGAAAACATTTAGGTTTTTTTTTTATTGAACCGTTGATTCGCCTAAATAATATATCATTTTCGACTTCAGGGGGTCTTTTTTCGCTGAAAAAAACTTAGAAATATTCAAATTAGTGTTCTGCCGTATACGGAACCACAACCAAAATTTGAACAAATAAATGGTTTTTTTAGGGTTCAGTAAATGGTTTCACCATATATTCCATTTCATATATAACGAGTAATGGGATATCCCAGTAGAAAAATATCTTAATTTGAATCGGTACTTACATAATTTATTTTCAACAATTCTCACGGAAACTTTTTTGATATAGGTTAAGCTATTTTATTCCGATGTTTGCGGTTTATTGCAATAAATGTTCCTTTTTTTTTTAAGTTTTTTCGAGTATAGTAAGTTTGCAGCGCCATGGTTTATAGCGATCTGGAATTCGTTCAAGATAAAGTGTTAGTTCTTCGTTGAAAAGACTCGAAACGAAACAATAACATCTATCTAATCTGTCAGAATTTCTCGTTAATAACTGCAATTGGAATCCATTATAATTCTATGAAGATTGTTCTGTGATTTTCAATGTTATTCCGCCACAGAGCTTTCTTAACGATTTATTAGAACGTTCTGTTACGTTTTGATTCTTTTTTTACCCAAAATACAGTTATCCAATCTAAACTAATGACCAAAACTCTCTTTATGACAGAAAATTTTATCATAAAACAAACAGCGAGAAAAAGTGCGTTGTAAGTTATACTTTTCTTCCAGAAGATACTCAAAATGAGTAATCGAAAAAGAGTAAATTCTACTTAACTATATACAGAATGTGCTCATCCGCATACCGATTCGTTCTCCAATTTAATTCTCATGAAACTACCACAGAAATAATCGACGAAAATTAAGTAATTAAAGCAACGTTTGATTGCTGATAGTTCATTGCACGCACCGCTGAGTTTTGCGTGACATGGTCTAGTAATCACGAATGTTGAATTAACAAAACATTTAAGTATTTTGTCCGCATCTGTTTCAATTCCAACCCTGTTGTCAAATGAACCCTAATATTATTTTGATGTTTCCTCAAATTTTTGTACCAATTCTCTGTTTTTATCCTTCATTCTATTTGGTTGCTAGATTAAAAGTCTTTTGGGATTATGCATTATATATTCTCGAAGTTCCGTATAGAATGATTCGATTTTCCTATTCAAAACTCACAATCATTTTTCATTACAAGGCCCAATAGTACTGGACGCAACAGAAAGAAAGTTAAACTGATTATGGTGAAGTTGAAATTTTCATATTTGTTTTGTGCTTTCATCTGATTATCATAATTCTGTTCTCATACTGATAGGTAGATCTAGCGACGGTTTTCGCTTCTCAAACAACAAGACGAAAGTGCTCCGGTTCAGTAAAAGAACGCGTACCCCCGAAGAACTGCCTCTTACCTTCAATGAATCTACCTTAGAGGAGTTAAGCATTACAAGATACTCGGGATTACTTTTGACTATAGATTAACAAGGGAAAAACATATCAAAGAACTGAAAGCAAGCTGTATGAAGCGACTGAATATAATAAAAACTCTTTCACACTACAAGTGGGGAGCCGAGGAAGAAGCTCTCTGTAAGATATACAGATCCCTCATTAGATCCAAACTGGACTATGGCAGTCCCATTTACTCCACCGCCAGTAAATCACTACTCAAATCACTCAACCCCATCCAAAATACTGCCTTACGCATGTGTCTTGGTGCCTTCAGAACTACACCAGCAGCTAGCCTCTGCTGCGAGTCGAGCAAAACCCCTCTATGGCTGAGACGTCAACAACTACTCTCAGGATACTCCATAAACGCCATATCCAATCCCAACAAGCCTACCACAAAAATTCTTACCGAAACTCTGATAAATAGGAACATAAACATCAATGCCTATTCTTCCAAACGCCTGAGACCTAGCTTCGAACTCCTACTCCCAATAGCTGATAATATTTGCATCACGAAAATCACCCCCAACATTCTTCCTTCTTCTCCTCCGTGGTCTTTAACACCTCCAAAGATCGACACAAGCCTCTGTAAATTCAACAAAGCAGAAACCACGCCTCTCTTCTTCAGACAATCTTTTCTAGAACTCATTTCAAAATTAACTTTGACAAAGTCCTTTATACCGACGCCTCAAAAGCCAGCGCTTACGTAGGTACTTCAGTCACAACAACCATAGACACACTCAAAACCCACTTGCTGCCTCACACAAGTTGCATTCATACAGGAGAACTATTCGCAATTCTGCAAGCCTTCAAGATCCTAACAGCTGCAGACAAAAAGCAGCAATATGCACAGACTCATTGGCATCGATACATTCTATAAGAGACACTTTCACACACCATCCCTCGTACAAAAAATACATGCAATTCATAGAAGTCTCAATATGCAAGGCACATCTGTTACCCTAATATGGTTACCATCTCATGTAGCCATCACTGGAAATGAGGCCGCAGACAGAGCAGCAAAAAATGCTACAGTAACAGAGATGGCAATTAAAGAAATTTTTCTGCGAAGCGAGGCAAAAATGTGGCAAAGATAATAATTCAACAGAAATGGCAACAAGCCTGGGACTCATCACGGAACAAGCTGCATGAAATACAGCCGAGAGTGACTTCCATAAAGTTTCCAGTAAACATGACTAGAAAAGATAAAATAGTCATAAGACGATTAAGAACCGGACATACTAAACTAACACACGAACATCTCATTACCTCAGAACCCCAACCCGAATGTGAAACATGCCCAGGAACCCACATCACCGTGAAGCACATCCTCACTGATTGCTGTAAATACCAGGAAAAACGGCTCCTATACAACATCAAAGGACCCATATCAGAGTTACTGAGTAACACTCAAAATTTCAAGAACATCATCGAATTTCTCCAAGCATCCCAGCTATATAATCAGATATAATCTCTTTGTAAATTATAATGTTGTAACACACTAGAAGTGTCAATGACCTTCGATGTCGAGACACACAAATTCTAAATAAAAAAAAAAGATCTAGCGAGCTAATTTTACATAAGATTCTTACTTCATTGTTGGCTGTTATGAGCATCAGCTGATTATTTTGATCTTTTAAAGCAATTTGATTGTGAATGTAATTACTTGATGCAAATCGATGTAGATATCAAGGTAATGAAAAAGTGCGTTGAAAATTTTCGCTACATTGCTAGGGTGGAAATATAAATAGCAATATTTTACTAATTTAAAAAAACAATTAAGTTGAATTGCACTTTTTTGTTTCTGCAACGAAAAACAAATAATGCAAATTTGTGATTTGTGTTGCATTTCTCGAAAGTCATGTAAACTATAACATCGAGCATTCTTGAGGCGTCTCTGAACAGAAATAAGTACCTAGGATTCAGACCCCGAAAATATGATGAGGAAATGGTTCGTAAAGTTGTTCGTGCAATTTTGGTATCACATTCACATTGATTTGAGTCACGGTGTAATATCTTAATGAATTAGCCGGTCTTATTTTGCAGTTTTTACGCTAAGATATATTAGTTTGATTCTGTTCAGAAGAATTAATAATTCTGTCAATTTGGAATAGGGAACAGAGACGTGCGATATACTTCCTGAAGATAAATCTTGATTTGAATCAATAAATGAGGTCGATGTTTCTTTAGATGGCAAGAGTCGGTTGGTTATCTCAATTTTCTCATGTTTGAAAATATCATCGAGATCTGCTATATTCAGTTACCATTGGTTATTAGTTGAAACACAGATGACTATTGTTGGTAGTATTTTTCATAGTTTGATAAACTGAAATAACGGTGATTTAGTTGAAAATGGTGTACACACACCAGGAGCGCACTGAAATCCTAGCTCGATTTTCATAAATAATAAAAGCAAGTAAGCACATGTTCAAGAAAAATAATAATGGAAGCAATTTGGGGCATTCGAAGCCATGTTCCAAAAATGAAACTTTGCATAATTCAACTACTAACTCGAAGATACCGCTACTTGTCCCTATATTAACCGCTTCCCTTTATCATAGAATATTGGCAGTGATACACAACCTAGTGCACGTGGAAGAGGATCATTTCGAGCGACAGGTAGGATAATTCCAGCACTATATGCTGTTTGTGATTTTCCTACATTTCGTCGTATTGAACTGAATTTCATAGTGGTATCTCATATAATTGATTATTCCATAGAAAAACTTATTTTTGTATTTCACAACATAGATATGATATGTGAAACGAGTGTTCCAAATTCGGAATATGGCCTCTAATGGATCCTTCTTTTCAGAACGGAGCTATGGATATGAAAACATTTTTCGGTAAAAACAAATGTTTGGTAATGAATTTGAATCGATTGTTGGACAAATTGAACTATGAAGAACAATTCGATTCTGCAGGTTTTTTATATAAATCCGCCAGTAGATGACTCGGAAAGTGATCCTGAATCATCTGATAGAGAATACGATGTAGACAAATCAAATAAATTCTCTTCAGAAATTTGGTCTGCTCCTGCAGAAGTCTCACTCAGAAGTGCCTAAATCCATAAGAACTGTGAAAGGTCAGGGTCGAAATGGTAAGGGCAAAGAAAGATGAAGGAATGGAGGTTTTGCCAATGAACAGGTACCCTATGATTCTGCAGATATTGAAGGCATTTTTGGCATGTTACCTGTTTGAATATGTCAAAGATCAAACTAATCTGTACGCTACGGAAAAAGAAACCAATAATCAATTCCTAATCACTACAGATGAAATGAAAATCTTATTTGCTATTCTTATGAATTCCTGATACAACCCGAGGCCTCGTCGTGACATGTATTGGAGTCTTGTTGATTCGGATCTACGAAATATTGCAATCGCGGAAGTTCTGTCTCGTAATAGATTTACAGAAATACCCAAATTCATCCATTTTTCAAGTTCAGAAATTTAGACCATTTTTACAACATCTTAATCGGATTTTTTGAAATATACTCCGGTTATGGAAAATGTAGACGTAGATGAATCTATGGTACTTAACTATAGCCATTACTGTAGTAAGCAGAGGATCCAAGAAAAACCCATTAGATATGGGTTCAAATTCTGGTATCTCAATTCATCAAATAGCAGCTATTCGATAAATACTGAACCATATCAGGGAAAGGGAACAGGGTTTGATGATGATGACCTAGGACTTCAGTTGTTCAAACTTTTGCTAGAAAGTTGAAGAAACAATTTCCAGAGCGTCGCATTAATTTTTCCATTGATAACTTCTTCACTCGTTTACCCCTTTTGAGAAAACTGACAAATATGGTATATGGATGCAGTGGAACGATAAGAAAAAATCTAATTGATTGAGAATTGTACTCCCGATAAAGAGATTCTGTTGATTCTTTTACCAATTCTGACTCAACCATTTCTTTCGTCGGAAAGACCGGTTGTGAGCGAGTGCCTCAGGGATCCGTCCTGGGGCCACTTTTATTTGTCATCTTCGCCAGCGATCTTTCATTACACATTAAATCTCGCAAGTCATTCTTCGAAACCAAGTTGTATGCAAACCCGTTCACCGAGAGACAGATTCTCCAGGACGATCTTGACGCAATAAACCGATGGTGCAACGACTGGCTCCTACCACTAAATGTTGATAAATGTGTTGTGCACCATATAGGACCCAATAATCCATCCCATCAATACTCGATTGACAATCATCCACTTCGCTCAGTTACTTCACATGTAGATCTAGGAGTAACCGTTACTTCAAACCTTACGTGGTCGGAACATGTCCCAAGTGTTTGTAAACGTGCTAATTCTTTAATTTATCTCATTCGTAGATCGTTCGTTAAGTTGTCCTTCTCTAGTTCGGTTACACTTTATAAGACTTATGTGCGTCCTATTTTGGAGTATGCAGGCTCGGTTTGGTGCCCGGTTCTCGCTCGGGATAAAAGCATGCTTGAGGGTGTCCAGCGCCGTGCTACACGTATGACTTTTGGGGTCGTTCGTCCCTCATATAATGAAAGATTGGCTAGAGCTGGTCTCATAACCTTAAAGCAGCGAAGACATCGCGGAGATCTAATCTTGTGCTATCGTATAATTAAACACAATTACGCCAACCTGAGATGTTTGTTTAGTTTGAGTGCTGATACTCGTTTGCGTGGTCATCATCTGAAGCTGTCGTCGAGACAAAGACAGTATTTTCTTGTGAATAGGGTGTTCGATGATTGGAACAGGTTTTCTAGTGATGTGGTGGACTCAAATTCGGTTACGGAATTCAAAAATAAATTGGACTTTCTTTTGTTTAATTAGATTTCGTTTTTGACATAAGTGGATTCAGTTATTATATATGTGTGCATATTTAATTATGGCTAAGCTGTGCTTGCAATACTAAAGAAATTATTTTTTTGTTATAAGGCGTTTATAGTACTTGTCCTCAGCCTTAAATTACTTCAATAATAATAAAATAAATTATTATTATGTAGTGGAAAGACAATGCTACATTTCTAGTAGCATCCAATTGTTATGGAGTAGCCCCTGCAAAAGATGCAAAGAAGTATTCATCAGTAGCCAAAAAAGTTATAACCGTTCAAACGCCATATGCAATTGATCTATATAACACTTTCATGGGAGGAACTGATCTAATGAATCGAAACATTTCGAACTTTCATGTAAAACTGAGAAACAATAAGTGGTATTGGCAAGTCTTTAGCCATCTGCTGTCAGCATCTCTTGCTAATGCCTGGCTTTTTCATCGAATGCAGACGAAGAAACAGAAACCTTCAACTATCAGTGAAAATTAAGTAGAAAAACCACTGGACTTTCTTGGCTCTATAGGAAACGTAGCCATTACTTATCTACTTCTCAATACGAAAAAAAAACAACTATCGGCCTACAAAAACAGACAGATGTGGCATTCCGGAATGTTCCTGATGCAATCTCACATAACAGGAAAGTTTTGCACTATCCAAGTTCTGTAAAACAAAACAGATGCGAAAGGTGCAAGAAAAACACGTTTGTCCCATAAATCTACATCCCATTTTAGGAGTTATCATGATCAAATTGAGTAATTGTTTCAAATTCTATATGTCTCAATTCAGAAATTTTTTGTTTTCGATACGTTCTATCAATTATTTTATTCGTCACAAATGCGGCTATGTTTCATTTATGGATTTTTTTTCAAATCCCTGCTGCTATCGCAATTTCAGAAAATTTTTTTTATTATTTTTCTGTGTTTTTAAACTTATATCTTAAATTAAAGAAAAAAAAAGAATTTCAAAAAGTTGGCATCGATAAATACTGAACCATATCAGGGAAAGGGAACAGGGTTTGATGATGATGACCTAGGACTTCAGTTGTTCAAACTTTTGCTAGAAAGTTGAAGAAACAATTTTCAGAGCGTCGCATTAATTTTTCCATTGATAACTTCTTCACTCGTTTACCCCTTTTGAGAAAACTGACAAATATGGTATATGGATGCAGTGGAACGATAAGAAAAAATTTAATCGATTGAGAATTGTACTCCCGATAAAGAGATTCTGTTGATTCTTTTACCGATTCTGACTCAACCATTTTTTTCGTCGGAAGGACCGGTTGTGAGCGAGTGCCTCAGGGATCCGTCCTGGGGCCACTTTTATTTGTCATTTTCGCCAGTGATCTTTCATTACACGGCTATGTTTCATTTATGGATTTTTTTTCAAACCCCTGCTGCTATCGCAATTTCAGAAAAATTTTTTTATTATTTTTCTGTGTTTTTAAACTTATATCACAAATTAAAGAAGAAGAATTTCAGAAAGTTGGCATCGAATGTGTTAACAAAATTGCCCTGAACATAACGTTGTTTAATAACATGATAAATAACCGCCGCTGTTATGCTTTCGCTGTGTGAGATTATCTGGAAAATAGACTTCCGCATCGTTGGAGGTGCTATAGATTGGCCGGCTGGATCGTCCGATCTGACCCGACTCGTTGGAAGAACAATGGGATAATATTGTTAGAGCATGTCAGCAGATAACACTACCTATACTGCAAAGTATGAGAGAATCATTCGAATCTTGAGTAAACTAATGCATGACAGTACAGTCCCATTTTGGGGGTGCCACCAGGAGCATCTCTGTTATTATTTATGATAGAGAGATGAGGTTTTCACGACCCTCGGCTACTTTTTCGAGACAAATTCATAGAGCTAATCAGAATTATTCTAACTTCAGTGGTTTTGAGTTATTCGCGAATCTTGAAAATTTCCGGATTTCTTTTTCTCGATATCTCGGTTCTTATAGAAGATAATTGAAATCTGTTTTACGTTTCTAAAACGGTTTTTGAGTAGATTCCAGTGACGTACTCGAAGTTTTTTTCATTAATTATGACAGATATGACATAAAGTTGCATTTTTAAATACGAACATAGTTTTTTTGGCATACTCCGATTGCCGTTTTTTTCCTTTTCAAAATATATAACATGATGACAAAATTTCCACCCAATTTGAAGAAAATAACGGAATAATGATTTACCCTAATGGCTGGGCGAAGGAACACACGTGAGCGGACGAACCATAGAACATTTGTAGTTATTCGATGAGAACGATCAAAACAATGCAAAATCTTCTTGACCGAAATAATGGAGCTAGGCTGCTCCTAAGATTCCATCGTTATTTATGAAATCCGCAATTTCCGCTTTTTATTTTATTTTTGAGATTGTCGTTTAGTTTCTAGAGTTCTCTGAGAAATACCTACATGAGAATAATAATAGGCACGTAATAATTTACTCAAATTTACTTCTCATAATGATTTACATATATTGCTCGAACTGATTTTCATCATGTTGTAAACATAAAGTGCATCATCGGATTATATCTTCTATGGCCCTAGTCAAATGTAGCGAGGATCTCCTCAGATCTTCGAATGCTTCATTTGTTGCATTCTTCAATTGATCGTAATTGGCGTATTGCCTCCTATATATCTTATTTTTAAATAACCCCAAAGAAAAAATCTAAAACGGATAGGTCAGGAGACCTGGGTGGCCATTGAATTGGGCCATTGGTACCGATCCATTTATTTTCAAAATTTAAATCCAAGTAGTTCCTCACCACGGCCGAATTATGGCAAGGAGCACCGTCTTGTTGGAAGTAATATGTGTTGAATTGAGCAAGAGGAATGTCATCTTGCAGTTGTGGCAGACAAATATTTAAAATTTCGAGATATCTCTGTGCATTCAAGTTGCCATCAAAGATATAGTAGGCTAATTTGTTGCCCATTGCGAAACACGACACATTGAAACCGAACCTCCCTGCTGCCGTCGAGCTACTGCTTCGTGCTGGTTTTCGTTTGCCCGGAATCTATTCGTATGGCGATTAAAGATTCCGGCACTGCTGATTCTTGACTCACCAGACCAAATGATATGTCGCCCAAAACGAGCTTCACCTCTGATTCTCCCTAAATACCAATTGCAGAACGCCGTTCTCCTCTCTGCATCCCCGGCATTGAGATGATGAATTATTTTATGTTTATAGGGATGATATTTATACTTTCTCAAAATTCTTTGGGCTCTGCTTTTGACACACCCACTTCGCTCTCAATTTGCCGACACCATGTAGAATGGTTAGCCTCAACAGCTGCTAACACGTCAAGTTCATTATCACCTCTATTCCGTTTATTGTAGTTTTTACTTCTTGGTTTCTCGAACGAACCATAATTGGAAAGATTTGCTTCCATTTTGGCGAAGAACTTCCTGTTTGGTTGAATTCTTTGAGGAAATCTATTGGAGAGTGTCAGTCAGGTATTTAATATTGATTAGAATTACTACTTCCATTTCGATTGTCGAACTTACCTATTCAAATATTCTTCTGATGCACGGACTGCGTTACAGTGACACTAAAAGTAGACCTTCAGCATATCAACTTTTTCGAAATTTTCGTATCTTCTATTTTGTTCCATAGTGTGAATTGCAGAAATTAACTAAACTATCCAAATTCAACAACGAACACTAATTTTACGAATTCAAATAGACACGAAGCCAATATATCCACAGATAATGAATAATAATAATTATTGGTCGTTCTATGGTTTCTAATGAACGTGCATAGATGAAGACTTCTGTGATCACAGAGAGCATTCAGACATAGAAGATATAATCCGAAGATGCACTTTATGTTTACAACATGATGGAAATCAGTTCGAGCAATATATGTAAATCATTATGAGAAGTAAATTTGAATAAATTATTAGGTGCCTATTATTATTCTCATGTAGGTATTTCTCAGAGAACTCTAGAAACTAAAGGACAATCTCAAAAATAAAATAAAAAGCGGAAATTGCGGATCTCATAAATAACGATGGAATCTTAGAGCAGCCTAGCTCCATTATTTCAGTCAAGAAGATTTTGCATTGTTTTGATCGTTTTCATTGAATAACTACAAATGTTCTATGGTTCGTCCGCTCACGTGTGTTCCTTCGCCCAGCCATTAGGGGTGAATCAATATTCCGTTATTTTCTCCAAATTGGGTGGAAATTTTGTCATTATGTTATATATTTTCGAAAGGAAAAAAAACGGCAATCGGAATATGCCAAAAAAACTATGTTCGTATTTAAAAATTCAACTTTATGTCATATCTGTCATAATTAATGAAAAAAAAAATTCGAGTACGTCACTGGAATCTACTCAGAAAACCGTTTTTGAAACGTAAAACAGATTTCAATTATCTTCTATAAGAACCGAGATATCGGG
Organism: Cryptolaemus montrouzieri; assembly: GCA_013387265.2. Classification (NCBI taxonomy): domain Eukaryota; kingdom Metazoa; phylum Arthropoda; class Insecta; order Coleoptera; family Coccinellidae; genus Cryptolaemus; species Cryptolaemus montrouzieri. Next base: position 34,608,985 of record JABFTP020000185.1, on the reverse strand, counting down.
AAAAAAGAAATCCGGAAATTTTCAAGATTCGCGAATAACTCAAAACCACTGAAATTAGAATAATTCTGATTAGCTCTATGAATTTGTCTCGAAAAAGTAGCCAAGGTTCGTGAAAACCCCATATCTCTATCCCAAATAATAACTGAGATGCTCCTGGTGGCACCCCAAAATGGGACATGCACCAGGACGTTTAATTTCATAATAGATTTTCATAAGGAACTTGAAAGTCCAAGCAGTGTCATTTTTGAATTAATGACACTTCGAAAAACAGACTGTTATGTGGATCAGAATCAAGAAATCTAATATTTCTGATGTCACACAGTTCCTTTCTTATTATGAAAACTCGGAGTGGTAGTTGATGGGAGTAGGGTGTAGAGATGCGAATGTTCAAATGAGTAACAAAATTTTTTCCGATTCAGCTAGATCTATTTTGATCGAACGGAGATCGAGCGGGTTCCTGGAATTTTGCCAAATAATTCTCGATTTCAATTCGTCATATGTTATTAATTACTCAGTCTTATAGACAATTAATAAATGGTATTAGATGTACAGTGTGTTCCAACGGAAATTTGCCACCCCCCTTTATCTCAAGATGGACTGATTTTGGCCCATCAGTTTTCTATTGGAGAGTGACCAATTTCTGAGTAAAATCATGTAAAATTAACTCACCACTCTAAGCAGCACCAAAGTCTAAATTCATTATAGGAAAAGTTGATTGAGTAACATATTTTTAAGAAGGTATTTCATTGCCTATTCAAAATAGTATCTTCATAAATATTTAATATCACACAGAAAGTTCAAACACAACGGAAAGTTGTATTCTCCGAAACTCGTCGATCATTTATTTGAGCGAAATAAATTGCTGAGTTGGTTCGAAGCATGTACAGTCTACCCCTTACCCACAGCAGCACCTATGACGAAATTGATTATAGAAAAAGTGGATCGAGAGGCATTACTTTGGTGAGGTCTCTTAATTCTCTACTCAAAATAGTATATTTTATAGTTCACCAGTAGAACTTGTATTTATATATACAACGTATTATATACTCAACGCCTAATATACTAAAAGCATAATATATTGAACCCCTTTACTAGCCAGGTCTATCTATACTGAACGTCTCATTATATTCGCTTTTATTCATACTCGATTGATTTTGATGTTATATTGAACCCCTCATATATTACCTGATACATGTTTATGTTAAGATAGCTTTGAATATTATTCTATGGATTTCAGATCAATTATCATAAAAATTTCGAGACAATTCACTATTACATACATTCAATTTTGAAATCTCAGCTTTCTCTGATTCAACTTACACAGGATGAAAAAAAAGGTTGCAGCATAGATTCAGAAATAATATCATTTAATCACACTTTAGGCGTAGAACTTCAATAATCAAAAACGCATATAAAAATTTATATCAACTCATATTAATTTTCAAGCATGATAAAAGGTTTTTGAAGATCGCCAGAAAAACATTCTGTCAGTTGTCAGTAGCTAAATCAGTGCAATAAGTGATAGAAATATCTGAAAAGGAAAAGATGAGTTTCAAATTTGAGTTCGACCATGTCAAATCAGGGGTTTCAATCTTTTTGATTTCCCCTCCGTACTTAACTGTCCTGGTTCAAATAAGAACGACGAATGCTACTTTATCACCAGAAGTAAAGAACAAAAATATATAAAAACAATGAGTTGAAGTAATTTATTTCAACAACTTACTGTGAACCTGAATCTCTGACATTCCTGGTAATTTTTTTTTACTGATTCAAAATCCTTGAATTACTCCATTACACTAAGCGTTCTCAGAAAAAAGTCTTGGAGGTTTCAGTAAATTGTAGAATTTAGTTCATTTCATTTTGAATTGTCTATGTATACTTAATTTATACTAATATGAACTGAACAAACTGAACCCTGTCTTATTATTCTGGATTTCACGGTTACTAAACAGTTTGCAGCTGCTTCATATAATTTCAAATCTTCCTATTGCACATATTATTTCAGAATTGATAGTTTATTGAAAAATTTTCAGGAACTATGGATTAACCCTATCTTTTTATGCTTGAATACATATTAACATTCATATTTGCATTTGAATTTAAAGATATTTGAGGAAATTCTCCAGACTGTTCTTTGAAAAATATTGAGATTTTAATTAAAATATTGCAAAAGAATAACATTATATTCTACTTGAACTGCACATCACTCCCAAAAAGAAGTGAAAATTTTTCTCAGAAGATTACAATCATTCTCTAATTTCATGAACATTGATCACATTTCAATGATATAACAACACGGAAACGGGCTATTATACACGCACATGACAATTTTCGTTATGTGAGAAAAAGTATCTACGTTAATATATATGTATATGGGTGCCTTTTTCAAATTTCATTTAACTCATCCTAAATTCATGTTCTTGAGAAATGCACAATCATTCATAAGATATCAACATTGATATTTGAAGAAATGATATGAAATATATATCTTCTTCAATATAAATATTTCTCGACAGTAACATTTGAGTCATATAAGTTCAATACTACAACTGTACTCACTATAACTCGACAGTAACATTTGAGTCATATAAAGTTCACTACTTACACTTACAGAATAAAACAAAATACGCTTCTTCAATTTGATACAGCTTACCTGTCCTGTGTTTATGTATCTTGATTATTCGAAACAAAACATATAAAACTATAATTCTTTCGATTCGAAAATTCAAATTACCATGAGCTCCCTCAAACATATTTACATTTGAATTTGAATAATTGGAGAGCATTGGATGAACTAAAACAAAAAATAATAAAGTGAACAGAGATATTTAGTTCGAAATATTTCGTTTGTTGTTGGTCCTGACATTCTTGTTTTATTTGAAATCTGTAACAATATCAGATATCTACTTTCAAATCAGGTACAATCAAGCTAGTTTGAAATTATTCAAACACCCTGGTACATTGCTAAATTCATAATTATAAGTTTTTGTATATCACAACAGTTATAACAACAGGTAGATAAAGGATATATAAGTTATGAATAACTTTCAATATGCATATCATAACAAATGTCTGAATGAATATCCTTTCAGTAGAAACATACACAGCAAAGCCTATTACCAGTCAATAGCATCCTGAAGGATCTTCTATTATTTTTTTTTATTTCAATTCAGAAACAATATAACAGATTCATTTCTTAAACAGGTAAAATTGAGCCAAGTTTTGAATCATTTCACTGACCTCGTACATTGATAAATTCATGATCATTAATTTTTGTATCTTTTAACAGTTAAAGCAACAGATGTTATTATAATGTTAATAGATACAAACGAGGTTATGAATAACTTTTGATATTCATATCATACTGAATGTATTTCTCAAACAGAGTGAATTTATTTGTAAGAAAAATATATACATATATAAGAAAAGCCAATTACCTGCCAATAGCGTCTTGGAAAATATCTCATTCTTGATAAAGATTGTCTTGATGTATTTTATACAGAATTCTAATAATGATAATTTCAATATTTCAGGAATCCTAGAAAAGAAATTTAAAGGTAAGGTTTGCTTGACTTTAATCCAGAAATAAAAACAGGTTTATGAATTTTTCTTCACCTTATTGCAAACATAAGAACAGATAGATAATAGATTTATGGCACGTTGTGAATAACTTTCATTATTCCAGTATAAATGTATTTACGAAAACAGAATGAAGTTCCTTTCAGAAGAAATACATACAGAAAAACCTCTCACCTGTTAATAGCGTCTCAAGTCTTATATTTTCTGGGATCGTCTAGATTAATTGCATAGGAATCCTTAGTATTACAAATTTAACATTCCAGGGCATCAGAATTACAAAATCAGTTAGAATAACCTGAAATTGTAAATGTGAAATATATAAATCATGAAGAATTATTTCTTCAATCAGTTGAGTAAACTATTTTTAAAGTTCATTTAACGAACGACAACTGTGATTGAAAGTACTGCGAAAACAAAAGACAAATGCGAAACAGATTCATTATTACTAGATGGTTGTGATAGAAACAATTAGAGGCTCCCTACAAAACATTGATGTTTAGCAATTTTTCAAATCATTACATTTTCTTGAGAATCAAAATTTTGGAAGTGGACAAGAGTCGTCACTTGCGAATAATACCAGATAATTGAAATTATATCATCAAACGGATGTCCGATGAAGTAAATTTGATTTTGAGCGTTGTCAAACTTTAGTTCGAATACAAAATTTTGCTGTGTTTCGACTGATTTTATGATATTGAAGTTAAAATTTTTGAATGCATCAGTTATGATCAGACCGTCTGCAAATTGTCTACATGAAGGTAAGGAATTTCCACAAATTTAATTGTAATTTCCTCATTGCTTAGCTTTTTGTATAGATTTCCTTTATGCTCTGGAGAAGAAACGTCGTTTATGAGATTCTGGTACAATCTTTGGAATAAAGACCGACCCATTCTTAACGTAGCATTCCGTTGTGACAGATTTTTTAGTTTTTAAAATTTATGAATGGCTTTCATTCAATCATTTGTAAATCGTCAATATGAATTGAATTGCCGGAAAATCGAATAATCCGATTCAACTGGAAAGAATAAGTAACAAGCTGTTTTTACCAATGAATTCTCTTCTAAAATAGAGAACTGATATGAGGGAGTCATTCTTCTTAGTTTGTAATCGTTCACATAGCCTCTGTAATAACAAATGCGAAGATGGTACATCTAGTACATTTGATTTTACTGTAGAACAAGTGTTATTTTCGGTGATTATTCAGATATCATCAATGTAAGTCAAATCTTCTTTCGGCATCACCGTTTTGAAGTCCCTGAACGTTTGTACTTATAGGAATATATTCAAATTTTCATAATATTCACCAATCACACATTTGTTTAGTCGATATGGTTATGTCAGGAATCATTATGTTAATAATATTCAGAACATTTCTTTTTATCCATGAATTGTATGACTTCTCGGTCATGGTTTCTGGAATGCATCAAAGTTGATAGATTTATGAATCAACTTTTCGAGTATTTGAAGCTGGTTGTCTTTCAGGATACATTTCTCGGTAATTCAGAATTTCAATCACTTATATTTTACAGTCTAACTTGTCGAATATTTCATAGGATGCAAAGCTACTCGCCATTTCTTTCGATTCTAATATCTAAAAGGATAAGTTTGCCTATTAGAAAAAAGTATAACATTAGTTATAACTGCCAAACGAAACCAAAGAAACATATTCATCGCAATCTTTCGGAAAGAGTGCCTGGGACGTTTTGGTTTCAAAGCTCGTGCTCAAATTATACCGAAGTTATAAACTTATCTAGAATATCTCAAAGACTCAATATTTTGCTGATAGCTTGAAAACGAACAATTTGGACTGAATGTGGTTTTCACCTGTTCGATATTCTTCAAGAAAGAAATCGAGTACGTGTCACTAATTTTTTTCTAGTCCTAACGGTTATCAAGGTGGTGTCAGAGTCCCATCAAATTAGAGATTATTTCAAGAGATTCATAAATATTGATATTGACGAGCCTTTAAAAGATGACTAGGAATCACAAAAATAGTCTAGGAATTTCTTGAAGTTTCTCTTAAAGACTATAATACTTCAGTGAATGGTAGCTTTGAAAAATTATTCCATGACTGATAGAGTGCTGAATATTTCTCCTTCAAAAAGTTCAGCTACAATTATTATCAACTGAATTTCAACACATATAAAACTACATAGTTGCATGTAATTCCGTAGGATACATACATTTGACTACATTCAATTTTAATTTCGTTCAGATATCATCAAAGTTCCTATTTATATTCCTCGACTGTCTACCATTCAGTCTAATTTAGCTGTCAGACTTTTATATTCCAATGTTCCGCCCATGCGACAGACCCCCAAATTAGTCCGATTGTTGCAGCTAGATAGCATAAATTAGGTTTACTGTTTCATTATTTTTCGGTAGTTCTATTTATTTATGAAAAGAATACCTTAATATAACTGTGGAAACGAGTTTTGTATAGGTTTGTTCAGCCCACATATACAGAAGAACAATTTGATTATAATAACTGTTAAATACAAATTTAAATGGCTCTTATGTAAGCACAGATAATAATCAGAAAGGAAATTTAATTTTTTCTGTAATCAAATTCTCGGTATATTATAATTAAATAGTATAGCTACAAGGAATGCTTACTACGAACGAGGTTCTAGAATTGAGAATACATACAGGATGATTGACGAGAAATCGTACAGAGGACTTTGTCGAAGGAATACATAGGGGTGGTTGTAAATAATTGGTCTAAATATAGTATGAAGCTTTTTATAACAGAGATACAGACTGTTTGATGAATTTATGGCAACTCTTGCTCACATTCTATCTATATTTCTGGAGACCATTATTATTATATATATTATATATTATTGTATTTACAATAAATGCTTATATCTATAATTTTGGTGTGTGTCAGAAAAGCACAAGTGTGAGCTCAGGAAATGTAACAGAGGAACCATACTATCTTGTATATGATTCAATAAACGAGTGAAAAAACCTGAGGAAAAAACTTGTTTCCCTGTCGTTATTGCACTAGCAATAGCTTGTCTGTTTATGTTGTGTTAGTGTCGTGTGTACAAAAAGAGTACCAAAGATTTTTCTGCTTAGACGCTTCATTCTCTCTTGCATTCCATGATTTCTGAACGAAGACAAGGGTGAAAGAAAGGGGGTAGGGACAGGAATCTGTAACAATGGAAAAAGAAGAGATCTAAGACGTATCATTTCAATAACGATCGGGAGGAAGAATTTTTCTTCTGTGTGGTAACGGATAAGTACATTTGTTTTATTTGTAGTACGGCAGTTGCAATACCTAAGCGTGGTTACTTAGAGAGGCAGCATAAAACGGTTGATAAAACTATGAAAAGGATTTTTCGCTACAGAGTGAATTAAAAAACGAAAAGTACGTGATTCGATATCTTGTTTGAAAAAAGAATAAACTATATTCACAAGATCAGCTAAACAATCAAAAGCTGCCACGATGGCGTCATTTCAAATATCTCATATATCGGCGAAACACAAGAAACCATTGGATTAATCGCTTGTGAAGGAAACATTGTTTGAAGCGGGTGAGACCTTATTTGGAGATTTTAAAGATAAAACAGAAATCATTTTTGCCATTAGAGAACTTCAGTTATCTCGTTCGACTGTCACAAGGCGTATTGAAGTCATGAGTCAGAAATGGCAGATAAACCAAAACATGATATCATGAAATGTACATACTTTTCTTTACAGTTCGACGAATCCACCGATATGGCTAAGCAATAATATTTGACAATCATTCATTCATTCAGGAAGACCCGTGGCGAAGATATATGCGAGGTTTTGTTCAATTTTGTAAAGAGCTACAAGCTACCAAAAATAAATTAGTGTGCATTACAACCGATGGAGCACCAGAAATGTCTTGAAACAAAAACGGTTTTGTGGCATTGTGTCGAGCTAATCAAAATTTCGCTTCATCTTTTCCATTCCATTGCATTATACATCAACACGTTTTTAGTTCAAAAGATTTAAACACGGAGGAAATTATGGTCATTGCAACAAATATTGTGAATTCCATCCATGCACATAGCTTGCCACGGCTGCTCTTTAAGTTGCAGTTGGAAGATAAGGACTCAGCTGAAGACAATGATTTAGTTCTTCATACGGACATCAGAAGGTTGAGTCGCGGAAAATTCCTAGAAATGTTTCAGGAATTATAGCCCGAAATAATTGCTTTTCTAGAAGAAAGAGATGATGACACTCGTATGATGAAAAACGACAAATGGCTGACTGATTTGGCATTTTTGACTGACGTCACAATGCACTTGAACTACATCAACTTGGAGCTTCAAGGTAAAGGAAAGACTATTATTGAATGATTAGCGCAGTAAACGCATTCAAAAATAATTTGCAACTTATGATAGATCAACTGAAAATAAAGGATCTGAAACATTCTTCGTCTTTAAAAGCAAGGATTCCTCAGTTGAACTATGATCCGTATGAGGCTGAATTATGAAATACTTTGGGACAATTCGAAATGCGTTTTTATGATTGCAATAAATTGGCAAATATAGAATTGTTTATGAGTTATCCTTTTGCATGTAAAAACATTGAGGAATTAGCTACTGAAATAGCAAAACGGTTTGATATGAACTCATGTACTGTTGAAAATGAGTTGGTGCAGATTATATCAGATACACATCTCAAAGCTACAGTATCTGATACAAATTTCAGGTGTCTTATATCTGAAGATAAATATCCGAATCTAAGGCAAATCGCCGTTCAACTGACGGCAATGTCACTTTACTTGTGCGAGGAGTCTGCATTTTCTGAAATAAAGGTAATTAAGTCAAAATATCGCAATCGACTAACTGACGATCATGCTTGCGATTAGCTCTCAGAGGTTACGTACCATCTCATGGAAAGTATACTGAGGACATGTAGTGCCACGCTTCAACATCCAAAGTCACTCCTTAGTTAAGTTCAACACCATATGTAACTCTTTTGTTTTGTAACAACCAATAAACTCGCAATTTTGAATAACTATGAGTTTTTTTTATTGATATTATAGACAAGAACCGAAGTAAACTTAACCCAAACCTTGACTAAAATAATGTATATTATATCTATATATGCTACGGTACACCCTACCTAGGTAGGTAGGTATGTAGGGTGCATCGTGTACATACAACAACCCTGCATCACACATACTTGCTGCCTTTGAGAGTCGATCGTAAGTAATCTAAAAATATTGAGGTAGATCGCCAGCAGTTCAAGTTTGATCACCCCTGGTTTAGAAAATGAAGAGTCGACCATCAACCTCGACCGGCGGAGCTCACTTTCAAACTATCTGTTGCTTTTAAATCGTCGACTCAAACAACGTTGACATTTCGAAACAATCAGTTAATATTATTTTGAAGGATACCGATTTGTACCGAAAACACTGAATTTTTTCTGGAAAAAGTGTGTAAATCAATGTTTTCTGACTATAAGACAGAATGAAACGCATCGTTTTAGGAGATGAGACGGGGATTAATGTTAACGACTCAGAAACATCCGATCAACCAAGTGAATATCGTGCTAATGAGCAGGCATGACCAAAAACACTGTGCCAAAGTCGCTAAAAATCAAAGTCATGTCGACTGCTTTCTCCGATTATCGCGGTTTTGTGCATTTTAAATTCCTTCTGCGGGGTCAAACCGTCAACAGAGAGAATTTTTGAGTGCTATGTTTCCTGAAGAAGCCGCAATTGTGGCAAGACAATTCTTAGTTTTTGCACCATAATAATGCACTGTCTCACACTGCATTGATTCTTCGTGGCCATTTCGCCAAAAACTCGATCCATATGGTTCAACAACCTTTGTATTAACCTGATTTGGCATCGTGGGACTTCTGGTGATTCAGCAAACTCAAAAGACTGCTCCCAGGACACCGTTCTGAGTCGATATTAAAGATACAAGCCGCATCGAAGAGAGAACTGAAGGCCATCCCGGGAATCGACTTCAAGAACTGTTTTGAAGAATGGAAAATCCGTATCTAGAAATAGTTACTATGAAGAGGATGAAATAGGTTTCGATGGAAATTAAAGATTTTTCAAAATAGATGCTGAGTCAACTTATTTTTGGGACACCGTTGTATATTCATAATTTATGACTTCTTTTATGATTTGAAAGATATAAAAATAGATGGAATCAAAAAAATTGCTCTGAATTAGCCACGCAAGTATCACTGAAAGTATTATTACACCCGGCTGAAAACTAGTTCGTGATACGAAACCATCGCTCAATTTACTCACAGAAATACCATCCACTTATCCCTTCAAATTATTCGAATGACATGAAAGCCTGTTCAAACAACCAGTTTTATAAAGCACGTGTAAAACGACATATGATCTAGAACGACATATTTTTATTCAATATCACTTTCGTAATATCCCCCTCGTCGATGTAACAGTTAGATATTACGTCATGAGCTATAAATTACATGCTTCGCCAAAGAAAGGTTAATTTATTAAAGGATCTATCAGAGATGATATTTTATTAAAGAGATGCATTGTAAGTCAGGGGCAGCTGATGTATCTTCCGTCCTGATCTTATTATTAAACTCGTGTAGTGACGTGGTACTCATTCATTATTTCTGTTTCAATAGGGAGTAGGAAGTACAGTGAATTATTAACTTCAAAGAATTCGTCCGGATGTGCTAAACTTTCGAATCTTTTGAACTGAATATTGTGTATGGTTTTTCAATTCGTTATTCTTTAATTAAATTTATCTTGAATTTAGAATTTCGTAATTATCAAATTGAACAGGTTATTTTCTTTTTATGTTTGTACAGGAGTGTTTAAGTAGATTTGTTGAAACGGCTTCAAAGTAAAATACTGCAATTGGCTGTGTTAACAGAAACATTAATCAGATCAAATCAGGTCACGTTGCAGTAACCATCCATGTTTTGTTTGAACCACTTTTGTAATAACTTTTTCCGATTGATTTGAGCAACATTCTATTAGGAAATTCTTCGTAGTCTCGTTGAATTGGAGACTGGAACCTTTGACTTGGCATGGTTCTGAAAAATATTGATATTATTTAATAGAAAATTAACAACCATTACTGAAATGTTGTTGAAATGTGCACAAATTGATGTAGGCTTACCTCTTTATTTGATTATACTCATAGCGCATAGAAAAGTGAATATTCTGTATCAATTGAAACGATAGGTTTTTGATTGGATGAATATAAACACCTGAGCTGAGTTTCTTATGAAATTAACAGCAATAAGAGACGGAATTCTAATACTAATGTCCAAATTTATTCAAAAGAAAAGAGGAAAGTACTCTACTTGAATGCATAAAGTAAAGTTTTGTGGTCATTTATCATGAGAGACTGGTGATACAAAAAAGCAATGAAAATTGGTCAATGAAACACAAAATATTCTTTTTACATCCAAATTTATTGTATTACCTTCAAAATATGCCCTTCCGAAATAATACATTTACTTTAACGAATAATCCAATCATCAAAACATTTTTCAAATGGTTTTCCGGAATCAACAGCAGTTCTCGCCGCGAATTATCTTTTATGCTTTCAATCGATTCAAAACGGGTACCTGGAAGTGATATTTTGAGTTTTGGAAAAAAAAAGTCGGCCGGAACCATATCAGGTGCATATGGTGGTTGTTCGATGGTATTTGTTTAGTTATTGGTCAGAATTTATTCACAATGATACCTTTGTGGATGGTGCATTATCATGGTGCAAAATTCATGAGCTTTCTTTCCATAAATCTGGCGTTTTTCCAGGAATTTGCTTTATAACGCTCAGGTAATGTTCTCTATTCACTGTTTGACATTCTGGCAAGAATTTCGGGTGCGATAATCAAAGAAAGCAATCAACATTATCTTGACTTTAGATCGATATTGACGTGGTTTTTCGGTTTCGGTTCAGTTCTAAGGTGCCATTCGGCAACTTGTTGACTAGTTTTCATATAAAACTCATAAACCCATGTCTCATAATCAGTAGGAATGCGTTTTATGAATGTGGGGTCGGAATCTCGAGTTTCATCGCGTTTCATGCCCAAACAATCGTTTAAAATGGTACTAATTCATTCGTGAGATACAGAACTTTCATTGCCTGTCTTTCTCAAATATAAATGATGATTTTCAATTATCATTTCCTTCACTTCATCGCTGTTACTGTAGTTGAAGATGCTGATTGCCGACCAGAGCGAGACAAATCTTCCACCACATCTCGGTCGCTATTGAATGCACTGTACCAATCATATGCACCTGTTTTTGATAAAGTCGATTCACCGTTAACTCCCTTTCAGCGAGTCGTCACACTAAATTCCATTTGTAATACAAAACTCGGGACAAATTCTCTAATTTTTCAATCACTGTAAAATTCGTAAAACACACTTGTGAGATTCAACAAAATCGGGCACTGTAAACAAACTAAAGGACAGATCGCGTTTAAACCTCACGCCAGTATAGAAAATAGTTTTGCCAACAAAAATTTTGACAATCGTTTTGATCAGATTTTCAAAATAACCAATTCCCGGTACTTTTGACAGAATGTTTAACTGGAAATAATTTTCAGTTCCAACTAAAACTATAAAATACCTGAAATAATGGTTATTCCAATAAGTAATTGAATTTCATCGCTCAGAGCTTAAATTGGTTTCTGTGATTAGTATACTTTTTCATATTCAATAGATTAAATGTGGAGATAGAGTAAGTTTCTTTCTTTCAACGGAAGGTGCTATGAAGTATCGAGTACCTCACAATAACGAATTATAAGTATATATGGGATTTTATTGAAGTATTTGTTTTAACTCATCTTCTACTTCAAATCAATGAACGAATAGCGTATTTTTTCAAGAATTTAAACTTAGCGCCTGCATATTCGGACACTTAAAAAATGTCCAACAATGTGCATACGTTCACTACACATGACATTCCTTCCAAAATCATCCTTATCTCTTTTGAATAAGACAGATTCTTCAAGCAGACGGTTTTCTACTGCTGAAATGCCATAGAATTTTTTGAGAATCTAATGCAGATTACTCAATACGTTCACGATTTCAGAAGAGCTAAAAGATAATACTGCCTCATGCAGAATAACTCATACTTTCAGTGAGTTACCACACAATTTAACGCATACTTTTTCAAGTTCAAATGAAATTCTGAAATACTGAAATATCACTCATATAGGAACACAGACACTACAAGTGTCGCAAATACATTCTCTCAAAAATAAAATTCATCGACACTGTCCATACCCACGATAGTTTCAATCAATGCTAGAGTCGGAAACGACCTGATGTCTCCGTGCTCGCGCATTATATTGAATGGGCCCTACGCTCAAAAGCAACACCCACTATGATTGCTTTATTTTCTTCCTCAATAGCTATACATGAATAACATGTACTAGTGAGACCATTGAGATCGCCTTTTTATATCAATTTTTTATTTTGACAGATCGAATATCAGACTAAATGAAATAAGGTCTGTACACATGGATATTTCATTCCGTCTCATATTGTCATTCAGAAGAGAGAGAGCACTATATTCTAGATGTTGGTAGTACCGAAATTATGTTGGTGAAACTGATTTTCATTCAGAAGAAAGAAAGGTTACTGGCTCCGCCCCCGTGTTTCCGGTATTTTTCTCGAGAACCTATTTCTCAAAAATCGTCCTTCCCTTCGAAAATTGAGTCGTAGAGTGGCGATTTCTCTTAGCGTACCCTATCTCGAGACATGTAGGAATCATTCGGCACCTGAATCCTTTCTCCCTGTAACTCCGTATAAGTAAGATGAATGAAAGAAAAACGTTTATTTTGACAGCTCGACGCTCGTTTATTTCTGGCTACCAGAGCGCAATTTTGCAAAAGTTCGCCGAAAGCCCTTAGTTGAATCGAAAATTTTCGAATTTTCCCAAGAGCTTTATGGGAATGAATCTATTTTCGGCGCATTATGCGAAACTCTAGGCTTGCTCTCTATCCAGGTATTGAAACAATCGAACGTGATGGAAACATTTGTATAGACATAAAATTCCGTCAAAATTATCCCCTCTATTAGCAAAAAATCGGGGATCTTTTTTATTTTCGCTGTTTTGGGGACTTTTTCCCGAATTTTCACTCAATAGATCGTTCCGATTGCCATCTGAAAAACCGAAGTTTCTGATTTCAAAAAAATCTTCCCGTATCGACTTTCCGTTAGCTTTCGGCGACGTTTCAGCAAAATATTTCGAAAAATCCTCAGGGCCCCGTAGTTCAAGCTAGGGCTCCAAATTTGGTACGGACCTTTCTTCGACCCTTCCCTATTGGAGAAAAATACTCGGGGGAGCCTTCGGCCCCTGCCATTACACCACGTCCCTTCTTCTCCGCCTGGTTCAAACTACCATTATCCCCTCGGATGATTTCCGAAAAAGAACTTACGACTTTAACAATATATACTAGTGTGCGGGCAGATATACCTCGCGTCTCAAACGCCCAGGCGCACTGAACTACCTTTCGCCCCTACAAACGTCCACAACTACCTTGCACCCAAACATCTAGACGATGCAAACTACCTCGCGCCAAAAAAGCCGCGAACTGCCTTGTGTCCCAAACGCTGGGGCTTTCCACATTGCTTTGCTCCTTAAACCCGAGCCCTTCGAACCACCTTGCGCCTCGACAGTCCTCTTGAACGTCCAGAAACCGGTTCGCTAGAGTGGCACAAGGTAGGGACTTAAATCGGCTGAGATTGAATCACTTTAATCTCAAGGTGTCTTAGTACCAAGTTAACATTGTTACAGATCCTATTTGCGAGTGCCATAAAAACGAAGAAACAATCGATCATATTCTTTAGTAATGTCAGTTGTTTGTTGTTATATTATAATTCATCGAAAGCTATGCTTTAGCTACCTATGAAGGTTGACACAGACATCAGAAGAACAAATATTCAGGCTTGTATCGCTTTGAAGCAGTTTCTTGAAAAATGTAAAAAAAAACTATAACTGCTAAAAGGAGAGAATATTTTTTTGGATGAAGTTATAGCACTTTACACTTTTTTCGTTTTGACTGACTCACTTAATAAGTTTATCTTACTTATGTTATCAGAGAATGGAAAATAACATAATATTCTCTGTACGCCGAATAATCCTTAGATGGTTTCAAGGCAATAATGAGAAAAAACATACATTGACAAGCACTTTGTGAACAACCTTAATATTGCAATGAGCAATTTGTCTTTTTCCTGATATGTAAATAATCCAGCGAGCATCAAAAATCGGAAAAACAAACTCGAAGTACGAACTGATGTAATTTAAACAATATATTTGATTTCTTTTTATTGATCAGTTTGAAATAGTGATAAATAAATGTTTGAATTTTTACGACGAAAATTTCAAACCCACAGAATAGCTAAGCCATAGCAATTTTTTTGGAAACTCATTCGTTTAATGGCTACTGTAAATTTTTATAGGTAACTTAACAAAAAACGAATTGATTTATTGACATTACACTGAATATCGGTCGTTTCTTCTGGAAGGTTAAACTGTGCATTTACTGTTTTTTCCCTGACATATTCGATGATATATATCCAAACATTTCGATAAAAAAATCCGTAATATAGCAGTCCATTCGGAAATGAAACGAATTTGCCATAAAAGTGAACTGGACCATTTCGGCTTTATGAAATTCTAAAACCAGCATGTGAATCAATATATCTTCACTATACATAGCATCGGTTTTAAGCGTCTATGGTGATGAATACTTTGAATATTTCTTCTGAAGCCAATATCTGACAATTTCCGCTAAAAATGAAACGGAAATAGGAAAAGGTTTAAAATCGTTTTTCTTTGAAGGATGGATACACGTAACAGTTGTTTTGAGATTATATCGTCACGAGAGGTGAGATCCAAATTTTGCATTTCTTGGTTCGATGAAAATATAATAAGAGTATAAATTTCCTAGTGGCCATTATTCACCAGATATTTAAAATATTTTCACGACTTCGACTTTTCTACATTTGGCACATACGCTCAAAATCTATAGATATTCATTACTCCATTTCCCCGATTTTAATTTATTTCCCATTCAAAAGAGTTGTTGGGTGTATCCTGATATTTACAATATCTGTTTGTCATATCATCGGGAATCTGAAGGACATGAGATACGTAGGACATGATGAAATGCCAACTAAGCTCATCAAATTCATGAATAGTAGTAAGGTTTTGAAAAAGAAAATCAACTGTTTGTGCTTTTTATGCAGCTATAAGTGAAGTGAATAGAGCATTAAATGATGAGAAGAAACAGCGGTAATAAACATCCGATAGCGTTGATAACCGAAAGTTGGTTGGGGGTTAAAAGTATTTGGCATTCGAGGCGCCTTCATTAGGCTTATTGAGTCATTTCTTTCAAGTAGATATCAATATATATATATATATATATATATATGTGAAGTGGACGAAAATGGTGATTACGTTGTTTGTGACAAAATTGAGATACTTAGTGGTATAATACAAGATTCTATCTAGGAGCATCTTATGTACTTCATTTATGCAAATGAAATACCAAATGAAACATGATACTCAATTACCCAGGATGCTGATTATACAACCTTGACTCTTACAGGCCAGAATATTGAACGACTTGAAGATAGTGTGCATATATTGGAGACTTATTTCTAGTGGTATTTTCTTGGTCGTATAAAAGTGGAAGAGAATTCTGAAGTAATCTGTCTTGGGATCAGGCTCAATTGGACAAGGCTTGTCGAATATCTTTCGGTTTCACTTGGTCTTCACTGATGAGGCTTCAGTGTACTTTCTTCTCTCGTGAACATTGAAACAATCTTCTTGGCCTACTCAGCATTGGTTGAATCGAGATTGAGGAAATGCATTAATTTTTGGGGACATCTGCAAGAAGTGGAGGAGATTTTTGAGCTGCAGAAGAGATGTATGAGAACCATATTATATTTTGTCTGTACATTCATGAATGCTCAATTTTCTTTAAAAGACACTAAGTGAATACCTATAGCGGTGAGGATCCAATATATAACACATGATATGATTCCCAGCTTAAAAAATGCGGATTTATTTATAGTTATCTTCAGTCATAAATGTTCTCAGCGTATTTTCAGTTTTCAAGAGGCATCTCGGAAACTCCCAGTGAAGAAATTTAAAGTGAAATTGTGAAATTTTATATTGAAAAAAGCCTAATATAAAGTGCGGAATTATCTACTTGATAATTTGGTATCAGGGGATATTACTCAGTTTGTTTTAATAACTGTATTGTATTTCTGTTTGACGTATCTTACACCCATGATGGTTTTATGGAATAAATATATTATCTACAAACCTATCTTGTCCAATAGTCTGCAACATACTACAATTTTCACAACTTATTTAGATACTTTATACTTTATAGTCATTCAAAGTAGCTGCATTTTGAATGTGAGATTTTTCTTTTTGAAACCTTTCATGATTCAGAGGCAAACTAATTAATCTGTCAACCAAGAAATGTGAACTTGCCATTTTAGGTTGCTCAAAATAAAATTAGTCGAAAGGAATGTACACTCATGTAGGAATGCTCTTTTGATCTCATCAAATAAATTTTGAGGATTTTTTATTTCTGGTAACAATTATGTCCAAGAAGCGAACCGGTTTGATTTTTCTACTTCATATGTGAATTTGATCGAATGGCGATAATCTTTTAATTGCTCAATTATCCAACTTGTTTTTTTTTTGGTATCAAAGACAACAAATATATTATCGCTATAGTATAGTTTGTTAGATCAGATTTCCATTTATAACACTTTCGACTAATCAGAACGATGGTTTGCCGAAAGCGTGTAGTAGAAAGGATGGATGAAGTACCAAAGAGATGAAGCACTAAATGAAAAATTCAAATTTATTGAGTAACAACTAGCAGAAAGAAATGCTCGAGATTAATCGAAATGAAAATGGTACTCATAGAAATTTAAATGGAAATAGAAAAACTTTTGGAAAGGCATATCATATGTCAACAAAATTCTATTCTATTCTAGTCTGCTACTTACAAATTGACAGATTCCCAGACAAAATTCAATCGGATTTTTCAATGTGACGCAGTACGAGCTGGGTTTCGAGCTGTGATACAAGGCCTTAAACCAAATTCCCTGAGACGTTTTTGTCTCGCTTCAAATCTATCGAAGCTGCATTTGAAGTTTTTTAGCAGTAACAAAGCGTTGTTTCAACGAGTAAGTTGTAGAATATGGATCATGGGTCTCCCTTGTTGTTCGATATCGTTCTTATCTGGTCTCTTATGACAACCATTCTCCCTGTATCTGCGAATCACTCCGAAAACAATAGAATGAGATACCCCAAGCCTTAGGTCTTTTTTTTATAAGTCCAACCTACTATACACTGATACTGATCTACTATTTGCAATTATTTTCAGTCTGGTGCCACTCCCTGTTACACCGGACATCGTCTTCAACCTTGCAATCTGCAATATCATGCTGCACTTCCTGTCGTTCCTTAAAATTAAATCATTAGGATATGGAACATAGAAATAGACAAACTGGCTTTCATTACGATACCCTTTTCTATGTTCCACAATGTTCTATATAAGGTTCCACGAATTTTAGTCTCAGTTAGACGTTTGAAAAATTATCTAGAATAACATCAATAACACTAATCTTGTTTGTTTATTGTTTTTTGTCGATTAAAATGAGAAATAAGTACTCAAACGAGAATATTATGAATTCATTAATTCTTCATAGTCAATGTCAATAAATGACGAGTTGAACTCGTTGAATATTCAAAGAAGAGTACCTGAATTTACTACCAATTAGGAGACAATTTCAATCAAATCTTGTCACTTTCCGCGACATCAATCATAAAGCGAAATATCTAATATTCATGAAAAATAAAATTGAAGAAACACAGTCCCATAAGCAAGGTAGTAAAAATGGAATCAAATTATTTGTTCAAATGGTCCAGATGTTGTTTTCTAAAAATATTTAATCTGCAAGCGCAATTCATTAATAGTTGCTGTTGCACCTGTTTGGATTCGATGTCAAAGGCAAGTCTCAGTTCTAATTCGATAATCTACATCCACAGTTGTCAGCAAACTAGAGAATTGGTGCTCTATGTACCTCCATAGATAAAAATCTAAGGAGGCAAGATCCTGAGACCTTCCAGGCCAATTCCATGGAACCAGTCTTTTTATCCATCTGTCGTCAAACAAACTGGTTAATTCGATACCAAGATGTTTCATGGGCCGGAGCAGATCTAATTGGTACCAACATGAAACACATTCATGTAACGGAAGATTGCTCAGGAATTCCGAAACAAATATGGATAAAATCTCTAAATTTCTCGAACTATTTGAATTCTCCTCATAAATTAACATTTCACATTGTTTTTTGTACATTATACTGATCTTATTGAAGCTAAAACGATGTTGTAAATTTTGCTCCAGCGTTTGATGTGGATTTTCGAATGAAAATTCGTGCTATTCTTAAATCTGTAACAGCTGCACTGAGACGCATACGGTTTGGTATTAAAATAACCCAAGACTATAACGGCAATGTCATCATCGTTGGTAACCAAACTTTTTTCTACCCTTTTCGATGTTTTCCATAAGTGACGCAATTTGATTGTAATTTTCTGAATTGTTTTCCCGAATCGGTCGTGAATTCAGATACTTTTGCATTTGGGAGGCTTTTACTTGGTAAAATTCCATTATCAATAATAAAAACAAGTACTGTGTTTTAAGAATTTTACTTAATAATTGCGATTCGTAACGCGTTTCACTTTCTTCAGACGAATGATTATGCAGAAAAATTTAAATGAGAATATAACTATAAATGTTCTTGAGTAATTAAAGCTTATTGAAATTTGAAATGATTTCAGTGAAATCATAATGCCAACTTAAGTAGTGAAACTGAAATCATTCAACAATAATTCAACTTAGCTTTTCAAACTAATAATAATTTAGGAAAATATATAAAAAATAATAAACCAAACCAGGTAAAAACAATAAATCAGGTGTTTATAGATTGAATTGCAATGACTGTGATAATTTCTACATTGGTAGAACACATAGAAATTTTAATATTAGAATATCGGAACATAAACGCAGTTTCAAATAAAAATCAGATTCAAATTACGCGAATCATCTCTTAGAAAATAATCATTCTTTCGACCCACAGTTTGAAATTTTGCATACAGATAATAAATATTGAAGGTAGATCTTTGGGAAACTTTAGAAATAAATAAATACAAACACTCAGGTAGACTCATCAATGAACAAGTCGATTTAAGCCCTTCACCTCTATTGAATCTTTTCGGGAGCAATCTATTCCTTAATTTTATTGATATACCTGTCATAAATAACCACTTAAGAAGAAGCAACCAATAAGCTTTTAATTACTCAAGAACATTTATAGTTATATTCTCATTTATATTTTTCTGCATAATCATTCGTCTGAAGAAGCTACGGTGTAGTGAAACGCGTTACGAATTATTAAGTAAAATTCTTAAAACACAGTACTTGTTTTTATTATTGAATTCAGATACTTTTGCTTAATGTTTTCTAGTTCGCCTTATTATTTCTTGACATGACTATGAATGAGGAATAACTTCATAATATCCGCGTTCGAGTATTTATTTGCCATTTTATTTGACAGAAAATACTGAACACAAATAGAGAGGAGTTATTACCATTTTCAAATTATTTCCAAACGTCAAATTGAGGACACGATTCATAGAACCTTACATAGAATATTGTGGAACATAGAAACTGTTATAGCAATTGAATCCACAGTGCCTATTTTCATGTTCCACGACCTGATGATTTTATTTTCAGAAGTAACTGCAGGTTTATAATGAAATCAGAATTAAAATAAAACGGAGCCATTCAAGGTTTAGGAAAACTTAATACCAATCAATACTGATTCGAAAACCGGTTCTAATGGAGGAAAAAAGGGTACTCGTATTAAATAAAAACGGATTTTGACAATTCAGCATTATTGAGTAAAGAAATCAATTTTGAGCACCCTATTTATTAAATAGCATTGAAAAGTACAATTTCGATTTTTCTGGCCAAACTAAATAATTCCGAAAATTTTGATAAGAAAAATTGACAATGGTGGTTAACTTCAGATAGAACAAATTTCAACAGAATATGCTTGAAAAAGGATGCCCTTCAGTAAAAAAATTGAAAATTATATCATGCATTTCGAAATCGCAAAGTTGTAGTCTTTGTCCGGTTATAACGGAGGTAGTTTCGCTAGGGGAATAATTGCAAATTGAACATAAGCATGCATTTACAGGAATTCCAAAATTTGAAGTTTATTGCTACTTTTGATGGGCCTTTAGCGCGAACAGCCTGTAAAATAGTTTACAAGTTTGATCTTGAGAGTGGTACAGTATTAGAGGAATAAGTTGAATTCTACATCGTTTTTTCATATGGATTTTAGAAAGTAAAAGACTATTCAATCCGATTGCCCACATTATATAAATATCATTGTATACTATTTGCCAGCTGAATAAAACAACAAATTGTGTTCCCGATTCACTTAAATATTTGCATTACACATATTAAATTATACATCTTTGACGTGAAAGCTGATTGTACCTACAGCTTAAATCGAGTGATAAATAAGCCCGTCGAATAGACAGTACGTGGGGTTAGTCGAGCATTCAATTTAGGGGAGTGTCACTTTTACTAACTGTAACGATTCACAAAGACAGGTGGCTTGACAATATAGTTAGTTTCGCTGTTTGATTTCCAAGGGAGCATGAGCTAAAAGCGGAATTGTCAGACGAACTTGCCGTACAGACATTTGCAGAAACTATTACAGTATGTCATGTACATCCCGTTATATTCAAGGAATTATATCCAGTTCAACGGCTATGTAGACCTAATCTAATATTTCATAAAGAGATTCCAGATAAGGGTAATATGTTCTCAAAATTAAATAAAATACATAACACTCTCATAGCATCAAGCAAAAGTTCTCCCCTCTGACCTATTGTTCGATATCCTTGAATTCTGGATAATGCTACATATAACAACTGATATTCGTGAATATGTGAAGATGTATTTTAAATAGAGATATGAGAGGGAAAACCGAGAATGCATTTTCACACGAATTGAGAATTACTCTGTAAAATTTCGTAGGTGAATTTCGTCATGAAGATACATTTAATTTCAAACTTACATCTATTCCCAATGATGCAGTCTACGACTCATGGTGCAAACTGATTTCTTGCTGGAGAAACCAATTTTTCTCTAGCATAGTCTCTTCTTCTTCTTGCACGGCTCCTTTAGGGGCAGCACTCAGGACGTTGGCCCATTGTGCTTGCCGCGTTGTGTTATTTTGTTATTTGTCTTGCAAAAACTTCTTGATAAAGCTTGCAGGACTGTTGTAAAGGGCCTCCTGGATCATCCGGGCTCTGGAAATTTCAGTGCCTAAGGTGTTCAGTCAATAGGCCAACTTCCATCAGAGCAGACTTTTCATCGAGGCACAATAATTTGTATACCCTCTTCTTTGATTGCGGCCCCTTTATGAGCCTTTTTGACTGTCTCAGTCCTGATATGCCTGCCCAATAGTTCAGGGCCTCGGTAGTGTTACAGTTTTGAAAGAAAGAGATAGCACGTGGATCTATGGGATGGTCAGAACTGATTCTGGTTCCATCGGCTTTACAGTGTTGCCTTTCTGGAAAGGATTTCTGCTATCTCATTTTCTTGCCCTGATGGATCGGGCACCGAAGCAGAGTATTCTGTAGCTCTGAGTTGTCGAAGTGCTGCTTTGCATTCGTCATTTAGTTTTGATGTAACCTTCCTATCCTTCAGATGTCTAAGGGGGCTATGGCTATCAGCGTATAGGTAGATGTCTGCGTCTTTGTAGTTCCTGTGTAGGTTTTCCTGTACACATCGGGGAATAGCAAATATTTTTGCGTATGTTACGGTGAAATGGTCTCCCAGAGCAATAATATTGTTTGCACCCTCATGCACCCATTCCGGTGCAGGCATCGTGTAGTACCTGAACTTGCCGTGAAATTCTTTTTTGTTAAACTTAAACTTGTGTTGTGTTGTGGTGTATTTGTAGTAAACGATTAAAATTCTTCTATGAGAGGTTTGATGTGATACGACCAATTCTCCTTGCCTAAATTATAGGTGAGGAAATCAGACAATCAGAAACAGATTCGTTTACAATGTCCTTCACAACGTTCTCTTTGCAATCGTTGGCGTCTTCAAATCAATTATCATAGACATTAAATTGCTTAGAGACAGGCTCAATTGGACTTCACCCATTTTTGTGAGAATCTTTAAACAATGAGGACATATGGATGCTTTCCAGGGAACCCCAACCTGGCATCAAAGGCGAGTGGGTTGGACAATTTAGAGCCTCCGAGATCGAAATGAAGTTCTCTTATAGTTTGTGAGAACTGTAGGCTCTGGACGTACATCAATATTGTTACCATTGTGAGCACGTTTCTTTATGCGAGTGAGTTGAACCACTTCGAGCATTCCGAGACCTATCCCTAGCAAACTTGAGAATACTCCAGCCATCGACGATGAGTAAAATTGACCACTTCAAGCCTCAGAAGTACATCGACCACACTTCTTTCTGTTAATGGGATCGGGTTTTCGACATCTCTTGGTCAATCCGATTTTGTCATCCGTAGGCGAGTAGGTTGAACCACTTCGAGCCCCAGAATCGCACCAAGAGAAGTCAATCACCTACAAATACAAAGATCTCGATGCAAGTGGGTTGAAACATGTCGAGCCCCAAGGTGGAACCAAAATATTTACAATAGATCCAACATCACATACTGAGTAAATTCATTCAGCTTCAAAACTGAATAATGTTAACGTCACGATCGTGGCCTTTGTATATGTGTTTCCCAGAAGTTCTTACATCCGTACTCCCTTCTGCCCTTGGTTATCAATTACATGTTGCATAAGGCGTTTTCCTTCTCGCGACGAGGGGATAGCTGTCTGAGAAATTGCCAGATAGTGTCAGCGACCATGGTCACGAGAGGGTTTACAATAACTATCGGGAATAGCGACAAATAATGTTTGCTTTCGGTATCTCATCTGAATTTGGGTGTATTGTAACAACACAATTTCAACGCTTTTGAATGATTTTAAGCTGCTTAAAATAACATAGGATTTCAGTACATTGAGATTTTCAAAATGAAATTATCGCATAATTCTGACACTATAATTTCGAATTGATATGAAATATATAGAACGTTTTTCAGATAGGTCTACACAACACAGTATTCACAACAATTAACAAAAAATTTAATTAGATTGAATATCAAGAAATAAAAGAATAATTTCAGTATATAAACAAAACCATAGACTCTGGTTGTGTGACTTCTCACCACTGTGATTAATGCTGTTTTTCCTTCCAAACTTATGCCATACCAAAAAAATACATACCCTCCTCCATAAACGATTCTTGTAGTAAAATTGTCTTGATTGAAACGCTCACCAGTTTGTCGATAAATTTGAAGACGTCCATTCAGAGATTTGAATCAAAACGTGGATTGGTCAGAAAATATAACGTTTCCCTATTCTTCCTTGCATGAATGCTGGTGTACTTTGGCAAAGTGATTCAATTCAAGGCCTATTTCAGGTCTTCTGGCACGAAGGCTAATTGCTCTCTTTCTGTTGTTCCATCTACTGTTACTTTTTTTCTTCTTCCAATCTGTTTCTCTTTTACTTCGGCACTAGATCTGTCTCTCAAAAACACCGAGCCTTCAAAAGATCATCGCGAGCAGTCGTTTTCCTTCTTCCTCCGTCTGCACGCATATGAGCTTATATTAGCTCATATGATCGTTTATGTTTCCGAAGAGTGTCTGAGTGCAAAAGTTTCTACCCTGATTAGAAAATATACTATTCCTTAGATAAATATTCTTTTGAAACCTCAAATTCCCCGAATTGAAAATATATTCCTACAGTTATGAGAAAATATGCAGATATTATCTGTGTTTATGATTTATGAGATCGAAACGCGCGACGGGATGCTAGAGAATAATATTGAAGATTTTCTTCTGTTCGTACAGTTTATACTTCGGCATTTAGAAGACACAGAGGAAGGGGAACCCTTGAGGAAAAAGAGGTACGACTTAGTAAAGGCAGCATACAAAACGAGGAGAATATTATAGACTTCCTTGAAGATAACCCTTCGATAAGTATTCGGCGCATTCCACAAAAGTTGCTAATGCCTATTGTGTTGTTTTGAAAAAAGAGAAACGCCACCCTTATCATCTACAGTGAGTGCAGGAATTGAATGAAGGGAACGAGTAGCATCGACTAAAATTCTGCCTCTACATTCTGCAGGAATATGCTCAATATCTAGATTTTATATGCAACATCTTATGGTCTGATGAATTTTACTTCACAAGAAATGTATGAATAAATTCACTTTCTGCTCTCGGCTTGGCAGAATCAAAATGCGATTTGGCAGTGGTATACCCGAAGAACGTTTGGGGTGGCTTAAATAATGATTGCTTCTTGCTGATTCATATTTTAAATGACAGATAGATATATCGAAATGTTCTATAGCACACGTTGTTGAATTTTATCAAAGTTGTTCCCCAAAGTTTCAATACGAGTATGTATAATCAACATGACGGAGCACATGCACATCAAGAAAGAATACTTGTTAAATGGCTGAATGAATATTTTCCGAAAAGTTAGATTGGTAAGGGATGTCCAACTGTTTGACGACAACGGTCATCGGATCTAAACCCTATAGACCTCTATGAATATAGACACATAAAACATCTCGTCTACAGTGTAGAGCAGGGGTGCTCGAACTTGAACTGCTGGCGATCCACCTCAATATTTTTAGACTACTACCCTACCTATCTATCTACTTAGGTAGGGTGTACCGTAGCATATATATGGATATTAGCTTTCCGCAGAATATACATTATTTTAGTCAAGGTTTGGGTTATGTTCAATTAGGTTCTTCTCAATAATATCAATGAAAAATATATCAATAATTATTCAAAACTGCCAGTTTATTGGTTGTTATAAAAGGAAAGAGTTACATATGGTGTTCAACTTAACTAAGGATTGACTTTGGATGTTGAAGCGTGGCACTGCATGTCCTCAGCACATTTTTCATAAGATGGTACGTAACCACTGAGTGCTAATCCCAAGCATGATGACATATGATCGTTAGTTAGTCGATTCCGATATTTTGACTTAATTATCTTCATTTCAGAAAATGCAGAACAAGTAAGTTGACCCCAACATTGCCGTCGGTTGAAGAGTGATTTGCCTTAGATTCGGATATTTATCTTTAGATATAAAACACCAGAAATATGTATCAGATGATGTAGGTTTGCAGATATAATCTGCACCAACTCATTTTCAACAGAACATGAGTTCATATTAAACAAACTGGCTATTTCAGTAGCAAATTCCTCAATGTTTTTACATGAAAAAGGATAACTCATGAATGATACTATACTTGCGAATTTACTGCAATCATAAAAACGTTTTTCGAATTGTCCTAAATATTTGATAACTCAACCTTATCTGTATCCTAATTCAACTGAGGAATTCTTGCTTTCAAAAACGGAAAATGTTTCAGATCTTTTCTTTTCAGTTGATCTATCATAAAATGCATTTTACTTTTGAATCCGTTTACTGCCCAAATCATCTCAATAATAGTTTTTCCTTTACCTTGAAGCTTCAAGTTAATGGTGTTTTGAGTGTATTGTGATGTTAGACAGAAATGTCAAATCAGTCAGTCATTTTCGATTTTCAACATCTGGGTGTCATCACCTCTTTCGTCTAGAAAATCTGTTATATCGTGCAATAATTCTTGAGACCTTTCCAGGAATTTTCCGCTACTCAACCACCAGACTTCCGTGTGAAGATCTGAATCAGTGTGTTCAGCTGACTCCTATCTTCCAACTTTAACTTAAAGAGCCGTTGCAAGCTACGTGCATGGATGGAATTCTCAATTTTTGTTGGAATGCCAATAATTCTCTCCGTGTTCAAAACTTTTGAACACAAAACTTCGTGATGTTTAATGCAATGGAATGAACAAATAAAAGGAAATCTTCATTAGCTCGACACATTGCCACAAAACCGTTTTTATTTCCAGTCATTGCTGGTGCTCCATCAGTTGTAATGCACAATAATTTATATATTGGTAGCTTGTAGTTTTTACAAGAGCGAAGAAAACATCACATATATCATCGCCACGGGTCTTCCCCTTCAGAGGAATGATAGACTGTCATATCGTTGGATTCGTCGAACTGAAAAGAAAAGTATGTACATTTCATGATATCATGTTCAAGATTATCTGCCATGTCCTGACTCATGACTTCTATACGCCTTGTAACAGTCGGACGAGATAACTGAAGTTCTCTAATAGCAGACATGATTTCTGTTTTATTTTTAAAATCTCCAAATGGAGTCTCACCCGTTTCAATAAATGCTTCCTTCTCAACCTATCCATCTTCGAATGGTTTCTTGTGTTTCGCCAACATATGAGATATTTTGAATGACGCGATTGTAGCAGCTTCTGATTATATGGTTGGTCTTGTGAACATGGTCTGTTCTTTCTTCAAACAAGATATCAAACCACGTACTTTTCGTTTTCTCAATTCACTCCAGGGCAGAAAATCCTTTCATAGTTTTTAAGAACCGTTTTATGATGCCGCTCTCTAAGTTGTCAGGCTTAGGTATTGCAAATGACACACGACAAATAAAACAAATGCACTTATCCTTCATCATACAGAAGGAAAATTCTTCATCCCTATCGTTATTTATATATAATTTAGATTTCTTCGCTGCACTCATTTTGTACTATTTAATAATAAACTTTGTATCGACGTGGTATTGCCTTCAAGTGAAAATTCAGAATGACTCCAATTCCTGCGTGCGCAACATTCATACCAGCGTGAACGAACGTCTCGAATGTTCCCATTAAACGCGCCGCCCGAAATTTCTAGAAAAGCGACAAGAATAAATAATGCGGCTTTTCTTTGACAAGTACCGCGCGTTCCTTTGATAAAGCCGCCTTTTGCCGCTAGCAAAGTGTTATTTTATTACATAATCAATTTTTATAGTTTAGTTACCTACTTATTAAATGTTTTTTTCTTTTCGAGATATACTCAAAAAGCACTCGTGATCAACCGTTTGAGCACCCCTGGTGTAAAGGCAACCGATTTCGGGTAGTTACGGACAAACAATGCCGAGAAAGAAACAGAAATGAGAATGTCCTTAATATCCTTCTGCAGTCACTTCTTCCTAAATCTGAGCTATGCTTTCAAATAGAAGACGGTCATTCTCAGCAACTCTTTTTTGATTAATATGATGGTATTTTGTATTAATAAATATGATTTTAATTATTATTTTCTTTCAAGAATATTCATAACTTTGAAAAATAATGTCAATTCAAAATAATTTTCGACCTTTTCGATTGAAATCATTATAACCAATATATATTTGATCACCACAAAATCGCTCTAGAATCTTCAGTTCAATTCTCTACCAAATTGTCTTCCGTTTTCATCGCAAAACTATATACGTAAACCATACTTACATATTCCTGATTCATTAAGGAATTCATTTTGGATTCTGAAAAGGTTTAAAACAATATTTATCATTCGACAAAATTATTCTAAATATTATGATAGTCATTTTATGGTGGTCAAGAATGTCATCTTCTGTACAACAAGATATGTATTTCATTCCATTCATGGTAACACCACATAATTGCTTCCATTTGTTGAAATTAAGTATTTCATCACCAAATTTGAAATTATTGTCATGTTGTCATCACTAATTTGTCTTAGAACCACATCCAAAGTTTTTCATAGAGCTTGGAGGTCACCCTGTATTGTATTGGCGTCTTATCGGACGACACGAAAGTGAACCTTCACGTCTTAAAAAGGTTGACTGGAAAAAATGTTCTAATATAAAAAAGGAAAAGTAATAATTCACCGCAAGGGCGACCTTCGCTAGTTCGAAAACCTTCTTATATACTGCAACACATAAAAGAGAAAAATTCTATCAGCTCTTTCAGCCCTCTACTTATTCAAATATTCAACTTATTGAATAATTCGGTTCGTTGCTGTAGACCAATCTGGCTGCACGCAATTTTTTCGCTTTTATTCTGCAGCAAAATAATTATTCTTGTCTGTAGGCCGGTATCGAGGTTGTTGGTTATAAATAAATTAAAGCGAGTGTTGGTTCATTTGTATGTTCAATGACTAGCAGAGAATTTAATTTAGGCGCCTATATGCCAAATTTTGGAGTCGTGTTTATTTATCTGAATTAATAAATACATTACGTATACGCGAATATTTCGTGGTGGTGAATTCAGTCTGATAATTTATCGAGTCTGTGTAGCCACAATTCTGTCGTGTATTAATGACGGGCTTACAGGATGAATAACAATGTCGAAATCAATACAAGCCATACATCTAACTGTTCCGTGGAAGTTTATTATTTGATATTGCAAGTTCGAAACTGTTATTCTGTGCCTGAGGAGCATCCCCTGCCTTTGATATAGCATAGTTGGAAACTATGCACTACTGCTTGTTCATGAGTGAAAAGCAGATATATAGATAAGCTGCTCTTGGTACTCGAGAATGATATTATATTCAAAATAATTTTCTACTAATAGAAAAATACTTTGAAGATTTCTGCTATAACGTATGTCACAAAAGTCTTGGGAAAAAATTCGAATAGATAAATTAATTACTGAAAAAACTTTATTGAATTGATTAAATCATTAGAATTTTAAGTTGTATGCTCATATCTAAACTTTATAAAATCGTAT
Organism: Cryptolaemus montrouzieri; assembly: GCA_013387265.2. Classification (NCBI taxonomy): domain Eukaryota; kingdom Metazoa; phylum Arthropoda; class Insecta; order Coleoptera; family Coccinellidae; genus Cryptolaemus; species Cryptolaemus montrouzieri. The sequence continues at coordinate 34,579,666 of JABFTP020000185.1, read as the reverse complement.
TTTGCCGTGAAATAGATGTCATTGATATATTGCATATTCCTTCGGAAAAAGTTCCTAAAATTGTTCTGCTCAATGGATCGCAATTTTCTAAGACGACTTTCCTCCCATCAGTCTTTGGAAACAGGACCTTAGACATCGACGTCAATTTCTCGTATCTTCTGAAAGATTTTCTGTCTCAAAAGCTTCTTCGTTTTGGCTTTCCATCCATTTTTATAGACTTTTACAAATAACATAGAAGACTGTGCAAACGAAGTAAAATTCAAAACAAAAGAAAAAATTTGAGGACAAGGTTTTGGTTTGGTGAACTATTTCTGGAGCTGTCAGTAAATCTCCGCCAGGTAGAAATGGGATGTTATTAGCCTCTAACAGAAAATCTTTCAATCTCTGCGTGATAGGCTTTGATGAAATCTAACAATTTTGGGGACATCTTGTTTTAAGCATATTGCGATTCGGTGTGCATCCACATCTTCACATCTTCGCCTCTCACATGCCCTACATATGGTTTGAAACCCCAGCTTCAGAAATAGCACACCAAACCAAAACTTTGTCTTCAAATTTTTTCTTTGTTTTGAATTTTTCTTAGGCAAACTAATTTGGCTTATGAGAATGACATTGACGGATACCACCTATAAAGTTAAGATGAGCGGACAATTGTCGGAATCATTCTGTATTGATAAAGGCCTGAAACAGGAGATCTCCTTTCTGCTACACTTTTCAATATCGTGATGGATAAGATTATAAAAGAGAGCAGTATAGCTAGCAAAGGTACAATATACAGTCAAAAGACACAAGTTTTAGCGTATGCAGACGATATAGTTATTGTGACCAAAACAAGAGAACATTTGGTGAATTAATTCAGAAAGTTAGAAACCGCTGCAAGAAGAAAGGGTTTAATGATAAATGAAAATAAAAAAATGATAATAGGACAACAAGAAAATGAAAGGCACTCAAATCTGCAGATAATTAGTGAAGATAGGACATACTGCTTTGAAAAGGTAGAATAGTTCAATTATTCAGGTGTAACATTAACGAGAACAGGGAGGAGAAAGTAAAAATACAGGAGAGGATAACTAAAGGAACAAAATGCTTAGGAGGATTATACAGAGTGCTCAGGTCCTAAAATATGTCGAAAAACGCGAAGAAGAAAATTTATCAGAAGATCATCAGACCTGTGATAACATATGGTTGCGAACTGTGGAAGTTGAATCAGAGGGCAAAATATCCATTAGAAGTTTTCGAGAGAAGAATACTCAGAAGAAAATAAGGTGGAAAAAGGTAGAAAATCGTTGGGAACGGAGAACGAACGCCGAGCTTCAAGAATTGTATGGACAACCCTCAATAACAGATGTGGCTAGAGCACAAAGAATGAGATTGCTTGGCCATGTTTTCCGACTGGGAGACGATAGAACAACAAGACAAGTTTTGACAAGGGGAATAACGGGAAGAAGAGGCAAGGGAAGACCACGCACAGAATGGATCAAGATGGTGGAGAAAGATATTGAAGAGCTAGGAGTGAAGGACTGGAAGGGAGCAGTTATGAATAAAATGAAATGGAGAAGAACGTGTAATGAAGCCATGGGCCTACTTGGCCTGTAGAGCTGTTTATATATATATTAGAATTATACCTCATATCTAAACTTTATAAAATCGTATTTAAAGGATTGATAGGGGCCCGTTCTGCTCAATGGATCGCAATTTTCTCTGACCCCTCCCATCAGTCTTTGGACGACATCGACGTCAATTTCTCGTATCTTCTGAAAGATTCTCTGTCTCAAAGCTTCTTCGTTTTGGGATTTTCATCCATTTTTATTGACTTTCCTTGTCAGTAAATCTCCGCCAGGTACAAATGGGATGTAATTAGCCTCTAACCAATCTCTGCGTGATAGGTATTGATGAAATCTAACAATTTTGGGGGACATCTTCCAGCATATAGGTTTGCATCCACATCTTCGCCTCTCACATGCCCTACATATGGTCTTGAAACCCCAGCTCCAGAAATAGTACACCAAACCAAAACCTCGTTACAGTTGATTTCAGAATGGGATAATGTAAAATATTTTTCATCATCCAAAATTATGGTTCTGTCATTTTCGAAGTGAATTCTTCTTAAGGCACGGCAACATCTGGAGATATTTTCCAATTGATTCTGGGTGTATTTTGGACACTTACGCCTTTTACGATATTCACATCCCGCATTCAGTAACTCTCGCCTTATTTTCTCACGAGAAGTACGAAATCTTCTGGATAATTTTCGTGATGATGTTTCTATTGTGTGGCTCCTTCTAAGGTCCTGTTTCTACGGATTTTATTCAAAGCCTTCGGTCGACCACTTCTTGGCAAATTCAAGCATGGTATTCTTTGCTTACATTCACTTATCACCCAAAGAAAGTCGTCTTAGAAATATTCTGACCATGAAAAGTGTTGATGATTTCCGCTTAGGAACACGCCCAACTGAATTGTAAATACTTCTTCGAAGTTTTTATTTGTAAGCAATTTTAGCGAACTTATTCAGATTTTGATCGAAGGAATATGCAATATAAATCATAAGTGACATCTATTGATCACGGCAACTAGATCTTCCACGAATTGAGCGAACTATGCATGAAAAAACTTTTTCCCAAGACTTTCGTGACATACGTTATAAATAAAATATTTGATTGCATACAACTTAAGAACTCTTTCCTAATTTTGATAAACTACCAGGTTATTCCATTGAAACGACTATGTTACCGGTAGAATGAGTTACAAATCCTCTTTTTCGGTATTCTCTATTTTATGGAAAAATATATACAGGTTGATTTCTGAGTGAACGTGCATAGCATGACTGTTGTTAAGAATTTTGTCTATGGTGAAGCGATAGTGAACCTGGAGCACCTAATAATTGAGGAAGGTTGCGATTTCATTCAAAATAAACCGGATGATATTAAAAAATCAGTTGGGCATCACTCGACAATTTGTGTTCAAGAGGGAGGGAGAATTTATGAAAGTTTGTTTTGAAATTGTTTGAATTAATTTTCTGTTAGTTATTTCTTGTTTCGTTAGTGGTAGATCTGTTTCAATGTTTCCATTTCCGGATGGATATTTCATTTTTATCCTGAGTTTTTATCAATGTGAAACATTGGTCGTCGATTAATTCTATTGAATGATGCATTAACCCATTTCCAGCCAAGGGGTCCTAACGACCCTGAAGTTCCTGCTTTTTCCCCATGCTCCTGGTGAATCTTTTATTTTTTAGCTACTACATATACATCCTTTTGAGAAGAGAGGATTTACAAAATTCGAATAATTGTATTTACAATAAATGTCAGAAAGACACAATCGTAAAAACAAGCGAATAAATAGAATACCACCAGAAAAACAGACCATGCCCGTTTCTTAATCAGTCATCTAAACTCGCATCACGATTGCCCCTAAGGTGTGAGCACAGGAAATCTAACCAAACTATCTTGCATATGATTCAATAAACGAGTGAAAAAACCCGTGGAAAAACTCGTTTCCCTGTCGCTATTCTATGTCTGTTTATGTTGTGTTAGTGTCGTGTGTACAAAAGAGCACCAAAAATTTTTCTGCTTAGCAGCTTCATTCTCATCATCTTGCACTCCATGATTTCCAGGAGTTCTACACGAAGACCAGGGTGAAAAGGAACAAGGATTGGGATAGGAAAAATCGGTAATAATGAAAAAATAAAACGAGCAAAAAATATTTCATTAAAACATACCTAACTCTCATATGTAATAACTCACTTGAATCTAAGAACTTAACTAATGCACCTATGTTTCTCAACAGGAACATCTCATACACCTTTTGGGAATGAAGCCCTACATGAGTGTAGACCTTGCCTTATCAACATACACTATGGGAAAAAAACACTAAGGGGAGCAGTCCTAGCCTTATCTAAGAACTTAACTAATGCTTCGCTGTTTTTCAACAGGGAACATCTCATACACTATTCGAGACTGTAGCCCATAATCGCCTCAAGATTCATAAACTAATCTCCTAAATAGACTTAAAGTTCTCTACTCAGTTAATGAAATTATCTGAAACGGAATGAATTTCTCAAAAACCACCCGTAAAATGGTAAATAGGACAATCGAGGACTAAATGTCTTATTGTTTCTTCAGCTGCGCCATATTCACATGCTAGACTTTCTACAGTATTCCATTTGAATTATTACCACCATGTCCTGACCTGAGATGATTTAATATACACCAATTTTCCCTACCTATATCGAAACCTGCAACCATTTTGGAAGGATCCTCTATGATAACTTTATTAAAAACATCAACTTCCTGCCATTCAGTTTTCCAAAGATCAACAGCCTTCACTCGTGTAGGCAAAAAGTCAATCGACCAAATAGGTTTCCTAGATTTCAGTCTCAGGTTAGGTGGATTTTTAAGATCATGTATTATAGGAAAAACTTCTGGAAATGACTTATACTTATCCCAAGACGATTTAAGAGCTAATTTCCTGCGAATATTACAAATAACCGGAAGCCATGGGGTAGCACTTGAACTGATACATCTACTTATAACTCTCATACAACAGTTCAACGGAGAATCAATCTTATTAACATGAGCACTATTTAACCACACCTGACATCAATATTCTGCTGCTAAATATAATAAAGCTAAAGCAGTAGTTCGCAAAGTAGAGACTCCGGCGCCCCAAGTAGATCCACCTAGTTTATGTAGTATATCGTTTCTTGTTTTCAACTTCTGACATAATTTATCGATATGAAATTTGAAAGTCGAAGAACGATCAAGCTTTACACAAAGATATGTTGGAGTGAAATTATGAGTTAATAATGATTGATTGAAGAATACTCTTAGTTGCCTATCTTTCTCATGATTATTCAGATAAAAACAAGAAACCTCAGTTTTCGAAGGACTTGGACATAAGCACCATTTCTTGAAGAAAATGTTCAGAATTTGTAAATCAGAAGTCAGTGTTTGCTCAATTGGTTCGAAGTCATAGTGTCGAAAAACCAAAGCAATGTCATCAGCATAAATAAATTTTGTAGAGGAAGTTTCAGGATGTCAGACATATATAAATTGAATATAAGAGGAGCAAGAACCCCGAGGTGAGCCATCATTTAGAATGTAAAATCTACTGCTTTTCTCACCAATAAAAACTCTGAGTCTTCTATCAAATAACATATTTTCAATCAACTACACAATTTTTCCACATTGAACTTCTTCAAAGAGTTTATTAACTGCACCATCCTTCCAAACTGTGTCATATGCGGAAGAGAGATCTACAAATAAAGCGCTTATTTTAAGTTTACCCTGAAATCCTGTCTCAATTAAAGTGGATGAACCTAAAACCTGATCAGAGCAATTCAAGTTATTTCGAAAACCTCCCTGAGAAGTGGACAGAGCTCTGTTAATGATTGGTTCTAACCCCTGATAAAGAAGTCTTTCTAAAATTTCGAAAGAAACAGAAAGTAAGCTGATAGGTCGATAACTACTAGGAAGTTCTGGATGTTTCCCAGGTTTGAGAATGGCAATAACTTTAGTCTTTCTAAATTCAACGGGAATACTATCATAGCTAATGATATGAAAAGATGAATTAGTCTGAAAAATTCTCAATTCCCAGACATGACCCTTCAATGATCAGGAAAATTAAGTATATGTTCAAATATGAGAAATTTAGATACACATTTTTGTGGATTATAAAAACTTCAATTATAACATAGTAAAAAATTTATCCCATTGTCAATGTGTTGTTCAAATATTGAGCTAATGAATTTAGACTGTTGGTATGTGAAAAAAATGCGATAGGAAGTCCCAGGCTCTGGTAAATATGGTTGGGGTCGTAGGCGACCTAATTTAATCTAAACTGACGACTGGAAGTGAGGTCCGAGGTTTCCACGAAACTCAGAGGCTGGCAGCCGGGTGGGCAGATGAAATGATTTCTGACCGTATGCTGCTACATCCGGCTACACGTCTTACTTGGGACTTGGAGGCAGTGTTTTCATTGAATTACTTAGTGTCGTAAAGGAACCAAGAAAACACGCAGGTTACTTCTCCTCCCACCAGGTGTTTCGTACTCTCACAGAGTATCGGGTTTAGTGCCACACTGTGGGGGAAAATCGTCTAAAAAAGTGTCCCCTATAGCCTGATTTTGAACTGAAAAAGATACCAAGTGGAGCATATGATTCTGCGTATGATCTGAAATCGAATCTGTCAGCTGTCAAATGGCACGACAATTTGACCGTTATCGCGACGCAAACATTGAGCCCCTCCACACCGCCAAACGATTTTCAAGATCGGAGCGACGAAAAGTCACAATTGGGCAACCCGGAGTGATCTCCGGTTACAAAATTTATATGGGAGAGGTAGACTTGCACGATAACGGGGTAGCCAATTATCGTATTTGCGTACGAAGCAAAAAATGGTAGTGGCCCATGTTCACCAATTCTTTGGGTAATGCCATTGTGCATGCATGGAAAATTCACTGTCGCCCGAACAAAGATTCGCTGCCTCAAATTGAATTCGTTTCGGCCATCGTCCTTCATCTCATGAAATTCGAAGCTTCTGGGGATGAAAATCCTCCCAATCTGAACCTCGGAAGACCATCAACTTCTTCAACATGTTCGAGGTATGATAATGTGGGCCAAATTATCATAAGGCATTCTTCAGACACTCGCAACAGGCGCCGACAATGTAAAAACAAAACTTTTTACTTGTGCGAAAAATGTGAGACCCACCCAGAATGTTTCAAGACGTATCACACTCGCTAGGGTATGAAGCCGTCGGGTCGTATACGACCCCTACTGTCTAAATTACTTGTTGATATGTAAAAAATTGTTCTTACGTTTATGGTCATTGTTTGACTCATAATAGAAAGAAAATAAAGAAAAAACAAAAATTTTTATTTATATCACACCTTGGTATAATATGGGTTAATTATCTTCTAAATAATAATCAAAATGTCCCTTAAGGAGTTTTTTGTGGTCAGGCACCTCTTTAATTGAAAGCAAATCTTATGATATCTCTATGGAATTAGACAACTTCCTGAGAGATGATATGGACACGCTATGTATTTTTCAGTAAATAAATTGATGAATAATTTTCGGAATACTCCCTGAAATTCTTCCTCTACTCAATTCTATGAGGAGGATTAGCTGAAGTATTTTCTAGACAAAAACGATAAATACCCAATGCTGAGTTGTTATTAGGAAGATAAGCTACTTTCGGCGATCACGAAGTTTTTGCAAAACAAAGAAAATATGAGTTATCATCATAATCAGACCTCAACAAATAAGTTCAATGCAGTGCGACAGTTTTCGTTGTAGGCTCATTTTTCGAGAAATTCTTGCTGAGTAATATTGAGTACAAGAGTACTAGCAAAGTCATGTACAGGGTCTTTGTTGAGTTGTTTCGAGGAAAAACCTTTTCTTTTCAGTCCGGCCTTGGAACTTGATCTTCGTTTACGAATAGTAGTGCTAACATCAGCCAAGTTGTTTGTGGTACGAAATATCGAAGAAATCGCTCTATGCGTTCAAGAGTTATTGCGACTAAAGTATTCATCGCAAATCCATAAAACAGCCTGTATATCGAAAACGAATAGCATCACCTAGTATTCTAAGTGCCGGTTCGAAGTCATCTAGGTATATTTTAATTAGAGTTAAGCTATGTACGATCATTCGTGAATCACCACTGTATACAGGGTCCGCCACGTAAACCTCTCCAGACTCATAACTTTGTTAGTTTAAGTTCTAGAGAGTAAGGGATAAATAAAAGCAAAGGTATCTCAGTCCTTTTTCAAACAGTTTATTAGGTGAGCAAAAGAATCATATGCTCTATAGGGTAATTCCGGGGAGATGGGGCCGTATGGGAGTGATGGCCAATAGGATTGTAATCATGGATGGCATTACTTTTGATTTTGATTCAATATATATATATATATATATATATATATATATCTTCTTCTTCTTTTCAGCCCTTCTCTGTCCACTGGCCCCCTTCTAGCTTCCATTTCTCTCTGTCCTGTGCTATATTATACCATCTTCTTCCTACTTTTTCCTTTATGTCATCCAGCCACCTTCTCTGATAAGCGTGGTCTCCATTGAGTTATTCGCTTAGTCCATTTTACATCCTGTTGTCTTGCTAAAACCAGACATTCTCGTGATTACGTTTTTTCTCCTTCTTATTTCCGTTATAACTTTCGCAATTTTGGAGCTAAATCATTCGTTTATGCTTCATTGGTTAAAGCCAAACAACAGCCCAAGTCATTCTTATTCTTCTTGACAATTCTGCTAAGTTTTTTATAGTGTGTCAATTGTACCGAAATTTCACTTCTTGTGAAATCCGGAATAGGCAATTTGGAGCTAAATCATTCGTTGATGCTTCATTGAAAGCCAAAAGGTTGACTCATTCGAAAATGAGCAATATTTCAAGATCGCTGGAACGTTTTATTTTCACTAAAAAATTCGAATGAGGCATTCAGTCCATAATTCAGTCTTATCTGAACAATTTGACATATTGATCTTGAGAATATTCTAAGAATTGGTGAAAAAAAAAGCGTAAAGAATTTTTTTCATTCTGATCATCAACTTAAATCAAAATATTTTTTCCATCTCATGGCGTTGGCACTCCTGAAGTTGTTGTGTTTTTCATGGATGTTCTGAGAAGACGAAGAACCATATTTTACTAAAACCAACCTAAAATTTGATTTCCGTTCGAATTCAAAATGACCGATTTCCTCAAATATTAACAATTTTCCCCGTGCATTAAAAAGAAAGTTTTTCGTGGTCGTAGAATCAACTGGGTGATTTAATCATTAGATTGAACCTTTTCCATCATTTTGAGAAGTCGAACTCGAATATGGATTCAATAGTGTGACAATTGTTGTCAATAATGTTTCTCTTCTTCACTATCACATGCGCCTCCCGTTGTGAAACCTCTGAACATAGACTGCATGCATTAACTCTATGATAAACAAAAAATAATGAAATGTCATCGAGTTTTAGACGACATCTGGTTTGAACTCGAATTTTATCTAGGTGTTGCTTGTTGACGTTTGAAATTGTTAACAATTGTTTTAACAAATGAGGATAAGCGTTTCATTGAATGTTTATTTGTACGTGGCTATACTGCTAGGCAAAATTTCCTGAACGCTGAGAAGGTCGATTGATTCAATGACGAAAAACAATGGCATTTGGAAGGAAGCTAATTTTTGAACTTCGATATTTCACTAAGCTTCGATATTGAAACATCAAATTTTGCCCACCTTGCGCATAAAATTGGAAATATCCTGTACATATACGTCATTGAATAAATATTTTTCAATCCATCCATAATGCACAGCAATGCGCTAGTCCGGTACTAAACTGGACCGTTTATCTTTGCGTTTTGGAAATTTATGTATGTCTATATGGCTTCTGCGGCATAATGCAAATGTTCGTTTAATGTTTGTCCTAACCAAAATTTTCAGTTTCGTCAATATTGCTGTTGCCTGTTCGCTTTCATAAATAAAACGAGATATTGGACGAAACACACAAGGTTAATTCGTACTTTACTGAAGATAAATTCAGTTTCTGCTTTTATATGTATCACTTTGAATATTTAGTATGCTTCAAAGGAATACCCGCTTTTCCGTTATATTATAAATAATTCTGAAATTGACATAAATATTAATGAATAAATCTAAAAGCCAGTTCATTTGCGAGATGCTGAGTTGGTTCTCATTGACGTTATAGTATTTTCAATCTCTCTGATTTATTTTCGTTCCAAATCAATATTTTGTATGCACTGAAATTAATATTTATATCATGTCAAATCAATATCCGAAAGAGACGTTTGACATAATAAGTGTGTGGAAAATACAGGGTTAGGCAAAAGTACCGGAACGGCTAAATTATCTCAGTTATTTACCAAGCGATTTTTTTGAAAATTGGTATTTCTACATTGTAAAGCATAAAGAATTTAGTGTTGATATTTTGTGCTCAATAGTGTTTCCGCTGTAGCCGAAAATGACCACTGCCTCAAATTGAATTCGTTTCGGCCTTCGTCCTTCATCTCATGAAATTCGAAGCTTCTCGGGATGAAAATCCTCCCAATCTGAACCTCGGAAGACCATCGACTTCTTCAACATGTTCGAGGTATGATAATGTTGGCCAAATTATCATAAGGCATTATTCAGACACTCGCAACAGGCGCCGACAATGTAAAAACAAAACTTTTTACTTGTGCGAAAAATGTGAGACCCACCCAGAATGTTTCAAGACGTATCACACTCGCTAGCGTATGAAGCCGTCGGGTCGTATACGACCCCTACTGTCTAAATTACTTGTTGATATGTAAAAAACTTGTTCTTACGTTTATGGTCATTGTTTGACTCATAATAAAAAGAAAATAAAGAAAAAACAGGAATTTTTCATTTATATCACACCTTGGTATAATATGGGTTAATTATCTTCTAAATAATAATCAAAATGTCCCTTAAGGAGTTTTTTGTGGTCAGGCACCTCTTTAATTGAGAGCAAATCTTGAAACAGAAAGGCTGTTATGATATCTCCATGGAACTAGACAACTTCCTGAGAGATGATATGGACACGCTATGTATTTTTTCAGTAAATAAATTGATGAATAATTTTCTGAATACTCCCCTGAAATTCTTCCTCTACTCAATTCTATGACGAGGGGACTAGCTGAAGTATTTTCTGGACAAAAACGATAAATACCCAATGCTGAGTTGTTATTAGGAAGATAAGCTACTTTCTGCGATCACGAAGTTTTTGCAAAACAAAGAAAATATAAGTTATCATCATAATCAGACCTCAACAAATAAGTTCAATGCAGTGCGACAGTTTTCGTTGTAGGCTCATTTTTCGAGAAATTTTGCTGAGTAATATTAAGTACAAGAGTACTAGCAAAGTCATGTACAGGGTCTTTGTTGAGTTGTTTCGAGGAAAAACCTTTTCTTTTCAGTCCGGCCTTGGAACTTGATCTTCGTTTACGAATAGTAGTGCTCATATCAGCCGAGTTGTTTGTGGTACGAAATATCGACGAAATCGCTCTATGCGTTCAAGAGTTATTGCGACTAAAGTATTCATCGCAAATCCATAAAACAGCCTGTATATCGAAAATGAATAGCATCACCTAGTATTCTAAGTGCCGGTTCGAAGTCATCTAGGTATATTTTAATTGAAGTTCAGCTATGTACGATCATTCGTGAATCACCACTGTATACAGGGTCCGCCACGTAAAACTCCAGACTCATAACTTTGTTAGTTTAAGTTCTAGAGAGTAAGGGATAAATAAAAGCAAAGGTATCTCAGTCCTTTTTCAAACAGTTTATTAGGTGAGCAAAAGAATCCTATGCTCTATAGGGTAATTCCGGGGAGATGGGGCCGTGTGGGAGTGATGGCCAATAGGAAGGAGTTATAATCATGGATGGCACTACTTTTGATTTTGATTTTGATTCAATATATATATATATATATATATATATATATATATATATATATATATATATATATATATATATAATATTTTGTATGCACTGAATTTAATATTTATATCATGTCAAATCAATATCCGAAAGAGACGTTTGACATAATAAGTGTGTAGAAAATACAGGGTTAGGCAAAAGTACCGGAACGGCTAAATTATCTCATTTATTTACCAAGCGATTTTTTTGAAAATTGGTATTTCTACATTGTAAAGCATAAAGAATTCAGTGTTGATATTTTGTGCTCAATAGTGTTTCCGCTGTAGCCGAAAATGACCACAACATGAGGATTTCAAATATAACACCCTATAAGTTTATTTATTTTTAGATTCAGATGAAAAAACTTCCTTAGAAACAATCAAGAAAAATACTCTTACTCCAATGTCGTGTTCATAAAAAATCAAAATGACAATAATTATTATCACCTTAATCAAATTACTCTCGCATTCATAATCAATATGACAGGTTGACAATTATTGTCAAGTATATGTTGAAGTTTTAATTTTTTCATACGAACGAGAGATATTTTTCATTGAAACTATAGCAAGTGTTGAATATGAGTTCCATTCACCTCCTGACAATGCGACGCCTTAACTCATCTAGATTGGCAGGCATTTCAATCTGTTATGGTTGGCACAATTTCATTTCTTAATAATTAAAAATATTGCTCTCCATATAAACTCCCTTCTATAAAAATTGACCAATTATGTGGTCATCGATAATACCGGCCCAAACATTCAATTTTTGAGGATGTTGTGTATGAACCTCTCTAATCCAATGTGGATTGTCTCTTGATCAATTACGGCAATTATGCCTATTTACTCTACCGTTGAGGTAGCTTCGTCCGGGAATACGATTCTATTCAAAAATTGGATTCGCCATAATTATTTCCATGATGGTCTCTGAAAATAGTACTCTACGGTCAGGATCGTCTTCAGTAAGCTCATGGACGAAATGGATTTTATATGGTTTCATTTTTTCTGTTTTCAGTATCCTAAAAACTAACCTCTGAGAAATATCATGATTCAAGGCTTGTGTATTTGTAGAAACCTGAGGATTTTCCTCAATTGTCAGTAAAATGTCCAACTTTGTTTCTTCGTCAGTGGCAAACTTAGGGCGTCCTGCTCTGGGAGATTGTTCAGTTCCTAGTGCAGCTGTACATGATATGCATGAAATTTATTCACTTTCGAGATTACTGGACGGAAGTTTGACTTATATCTGTTAACTGAGAAATCTCTCTTTGGCTTTTATATCGGTGCTCTGTCATTGTCAGCAAAACTGATAACTGGTTGTCTTCAGCTGTAGCAGTTTTTGACTTTAACAATATTTATTAACGAAACACTGATAAATTCACCATGTAGAATGCAGAATATGATATTTCCGGACACCTGACAGAAGGCTCAAATGAAAAAAAAGGAACACATACCTTGATTTACGTTTTAATCATCTTGATTTTATCATTCGTTAAAAGAATCAACTTATTTAGGTTTCCTTTTTCACTACTTGAATCATTACAGAAGAAAAAACTTCTGTGCGAATAATGATGCAGGTTGATGAGTTTGATACTGTTTGTAGAATTTTCATCAAAATTTTTACGAAGAATCGAATATTTCGAAAATGATCGAAGATGAAGATAAGGTTACTTCTGCGAAAATATAATACAATCTTTTATGCGTTGACATAAATAAAAAAATACAGGGTGGTTCATTCGAAAAAATCATCGAGAAATAATATTTTTAAAATTAGAATATTCAATAATATTTTTGAGTCACTTTTATATGAAATGAGGATCATCTATTTCAATTCATCAATATAGCTATCCTGGCGCAATAAGAAAACGAAAGGAAAAAAGTATTCATCCTCTCTGGTCGAAGGAGCATACGATGATGTAAGAGCCTATTTTCATGAATTTTTACGGAAAAAAAATATTGTGACGAAACTACTCACCAAAAAAACTTAATACTCAAAGACATTATAGCAGAGCTTAGACCGCTCCTGAATCTTTAACAGAGAAGTGGTCTTCCAATCTGAAAAAACCACACAAGTTATTTTCATAGAATATTGGGACACCCTGTTTACTGCAAAATAAATTACTGAAGTAGATTCTTACTTTCTAAATCGAATACCGTTCGAACAAAAATGAAATCTTCAAGAGTGTACGAGCTACAGTGCACCGCGCCACTGGTGAATCACCCGGTATATTTCATGTCACTTTAAACTAGGCTTTCATTATGGCCTATATTGAACAAGTGAGTTCGAAATCGCGGTAACATTTATTCATTTATTTGCTAGTAGTAAAAACATACTTAACTATTCCAAATATGTTTCAATCATGCTCAGCTACCAAATAGTAACGGCTAAATCCATACAGTGTAGCAAATTTTACATGAATGTTCTGGACAAATTTTGTATTTACTCAACGCCCGTTCGTGACTGTTAAGCTATACGTATTCTACATTTCTTAGACTACGCAAAAAAATCTATAAATTGTCATCATTTAATACCATTTCGTTTCAAACAACAATCATTATAATATTCATTATACATTTGGTCGATCTAAAACAGAATAAACATACTGATTGAAAGAAAGGAAATATTCGAGGGAATTTGATCGACTTCTCTATCCACGAAACAAAGAATTCATTGGGGGAATAAAATATTGAACTAACTGCTAATTTCCAGATAATTTCCCCCAGAGCCCTACTATTTCGACAACTCGTGAAAAAGTTTCACCCAAGGGATCATTCTATTTCAAGCATATTGATAACTTCATCCGAGTTTTTCTTTCATTTCTCCAGCACCACGTTTGACTTCAGTAGCAGAGCGACTGCCCGCGGTGCTCGCAGACGTTTCCTTTTCTTTATACCCCGGAAACGATTGGAAATAGATCACGACCCGCTCAAGCCGAAAAAGAACTCGCCATAAATTTCGAGTGGGTGTTGCTGATTTTGGTGTTGTTATTGGATCTGACGGTGGGAAGATACAGAGATATCTTAATGGAGGGCAATATATTTTCTTTTCGACCTACTAATATCTGATTCGTTTGCGGAGCCCACGCAATATTCAGATGAATGTATAGGGTGATCAGAATTCGATGTTTTAGTACGGCGGTCTCATTGAATGTAGTAGTGGCTGAACAATCACCAATACTCGATATCTCGGTAAATGCAAAAGTTACCTATCTTATTCTGTAGGTCCTGTTTTCAGTACACTGGTATATATTTTCACCATCGTCTAAGTACGATCTTAAATTTGAAGTTCTTCATGAGTGTGAATTTCTACTTTCATTTAGTTAACGATCTAGACACGTGCCCGTTACCACAGCATCACGTTTTTTTGTCGAGTAAACAGTTGATATAAGATTGCACAAATTGACTTTTTTATGTGGAAGTGTTCTGCTGTTGTGTGAATAAATGAATCTCAATGGTTTTTCTAAACTATACAGGGTATCCTAAGTTCAGTTTATGGAGAACTAATAATGCCATAGTTCAGAAATTTTGGTATTAGGTGCGCAACTAAGTTCGCGCTGTTTGTCAATGGATGGCTCCAGCAGTAAGTGCTGGTCAATTTTTACATATCAAGTACGTCTTCAACAAAGCTTAGACATATGGTAAACAAACCACTGTGACAAATTAGGGATTTTGTTTTTGCGTCATATACTTTTAGTTGTGAGAAAATATCTGATTTTGTGCCAAATAATCGTCATTTGCGGGAAGTGTTTATTTTCTCCTTTTATTCGAAGAAAACGGAGACTGCAGTTCATAGAGAGCTCCAAAAAGTTGACGGAGATGCTGCTCTAAGTGAAACAACGTGCTGGGATTGGTTCCGTCGCTTCAAAAACGGTGATTTCGATATGGACGACGGTCCCCGTGAAGGAAGCCCAAAAATCTTCGAAGACGCTGAATTCGAGGCATTGCTCGATGAGAATCCGTAGCAAACTCAAGAAGTCTTTGCTTCAGCCTTAGGAGATACCCGCCAGGCCATTTCCAAACGATTGCATGCGTTGGAAATGATTCAGAAGCAAGGAATTCGGGTTTCTTATGATTTGAAGAAAAGAGACGTTGAGCGTCTGTAAACAACTGCTCCAGCGACAAAAAAGAAAGGGTTTCCTTCATCGCATCATAACGGGTGATGAGAAATGGATTCACTACAGGAACCCAAAGAAAAAAATGCTTCTACGTCATCGCCTCGGCCGAATATTCACGCTGCAAAAGTTATGTAGTATATTTGGTGGGACCTTGTCGGTGTTATTTATTATGAGCTGTTAAAACCAACACTGAGGAACGGTATTGAACTCAGTTGAAGCGATTGAGTAAAGCACTTTGCGAAAAGCGGCCACAATACGAGCATGAAAAAGTAATTATACAGCATGACAACGCTCGGCCTCACGATGCCAAACCTGTTAAAACCTACTTGGAAACGCTCAAATGAGAAGTCCTACCCCAACCCGCCATACTCCCCGGATATTGAACCATCCGATTATCACTTGTTCCGTTCGATGGCACACGGTGTGGCTGATCAGCAGTTCCCCTCATATGAAGAGCTCGAAAAATAGCTTGATTCGTGGATATCCTCAAAAGACGAACACTTCTACCGTCACGGTATTCGAGCTCCTCCAGAAAGATGGGAAAAAGTTGTAGCTAGCGATGTGCAATATTTTGAATGATTCATTTGTAATATTTTTTCACAATAAAGTCGTATTTTCTTGAAAAAATAAAACAGCGAAAACTTTGTTGCGGACTTAATAGTTGATTCAGCTGGTCCGAAACTCTATTTCTGACATATGTTCACATTAATGGAACTTCCTGTTATACCGGAAGTGCATACTAACTTTGTTATTCAATAAAGAACACCCTATATATTGATAACAGGTTTGATAATACTTGTTATTCAATTACAAAAACTTTTGACACATAAGTCTAGATGTTTCGTTCATGAAATATTCTAGTTTTATTTGAAAATTATCGATTTTTCCTGTTCTAAAAAATTGATATATCTCGAGAACAGTGTGAGCTATCAATATAATGAAAGATATTTTGCAAACAAGAAACTATGCGTGACATAATTCATATTCAACTAAATATCAGTCAGTATACAGAGTGCTTTTTTCCCGCCTCACATTTCGAAACGAAGAAACATCAAAAACTACAGTTTTTCAAATTGTAACACATATTTTTATTCAATTCATTAGATTTGCTGTAAGAAACTAAATGAAGTTCCCCATATATATCCTGTACTCAAGATTTCAAGTTTTCAATTTGAGGGAAAAAACGAAATTTACGTACCTAACCTAACCTAAAGTTGGCATAGGCGGTTGAGGTTCCTGCACGTTCATAGACAGTTCCCAGAGCATTAACAAATAACTGTCCTGTTATTGGATAATTGATAAATTAAGAGAAAAAAATGCAAAACTGCACTTGTTGTCGAATTTTCAAAATTAAATTAAAAAACATCAAAACGAATTAAACTATATTTTCCTTAATTTTATAATAATTGTTCAAAGTGATGACCATTTACTTTTTCACATAGTTCTTACTCGACGTATAACACCATGTGATGAGACTTGCCTCAGTTCCTTCACATCCAACTGCATGAAAGAAGTTTGCAGTCTGTTATGCAAATCATGTCTTGAAGTCACAGGTTAGGTATATATATATATATATATATATATATATATATATATATATATATATATATATATATATATATATATATATATATATATATATATATATATATATATATATATATATATATATATATATATATATATATAAACTGCAGTCTGCCGCTTTGTTTCTCGGTATCCTGCACTATTGTGGCGCTTGGGGCTCCGTGCATGGCAGGCAGATTTGGGAACTAGCTCTTGTCAGGAGGGATTATTCATTGATCTACGGATTTTTGAATTATTCGTCTTGTCTCAAGTTTACATATGTAGACTCCTCGCGAAGTTTATAGAGAAGAACACCTTATATGAATGTTCTCAGCAGATCCGTAATAGAGTTACAGGATGTTTTCTGAATTTCTTCGAAATTCGTTACCGTTTTATCAAAAGTAGCAGGTTTCTTACTCTGCTGTGTATCAATGGAGCCACTAATTTCGAAAAAACTCCAGGTCGGATTTTCATGAATTGATACAAAGTGCTTCAAGATATAAAACACCCTGTATGAATCAAATTGAAAATTTTATCTCATAACCACAAAAACTGTTGATTCAGAAAAACCAATAAGATAATCTAGCACACTGAAAGCCACAGAGAAAAAAAATTATTCACGAAAAAAATTGGGGATCTCCTTTTGTCCATTCATTATTGAATCCTTAATTAGGGTGATATTAATGCAATCGGGAAGCAAACAAATTGACTGTCTCAAAATAATCAATTCGAAGTAGTTTTTGACCTTGGAGGCCACAAAGATAGACCGTTCGTTCCAATCCATCTATCTTCAAATACGTCAGTTGAAATTCGATAACTTTCATTTGTGCGATGAGTTGACGCTCCATCGAGTTGGTACCAACAACGCCTTGATTCAGCTACTGATAAAGTGTCAACGAAGTCACTTTTTACCGTCCTCAAAGTCTCCTCCATATCAAGTTCACCATTTATGTTTTTATCATACACAAAATACGAAAATCTGTTGTCCTTCAAAGGTGTAAACACATTAAGACTGAATTTATTATGGGGATTACTTTCCTCGTAATATGAGAATTTTGGTTGGCCCAAAAGTGTGAGTTAAAAACCTCCTCATTGGAAAAGTTTGCCTCATCCGTCCAGATAATCTTTTGAGAACCCCTTGTGTTCTGAGAAGAAGGATCTAACACAGTTTTAATCGAAGCTGGCAATTGCCAGCTTGTAGAGTTTGGACCAATGAAAATTTATAAGGGTGTAGTTTATGTTTTTTTAGAATTCTGTGAATACTACTATGAGGTAAATTCAGATTATGCTCTGTTATTGCCAATGATGCACGTTGATTTACATCAAAATAAGCTAGAACGGCCATTTCATTGTCTTCAATTTTGACTAAGGGCGATGGAACTGATGTCTTATTCAGGACCGTTCCAGTCGAAAGAGAATTTGTTACGTATCTCCTGAATTATTCATGTCATAAATAAAATAAAATAAATTTCAATATTGGCTCCCATTCTGTTCGAATTAGTTTGACAGTTAAAACAATAAGAGTTTCTTGTCTATGCTCAGGAGCCTGTCTATGCTTTGGGATATGTCTATGCACGTGCAGCTCTTGTGGCTAGTAGGGGCTTGTCCACAGGAAGGAGTACTATCCCCACTGTTGTGTTCCCTGCTAGTTGATGACCTTTCGACAATGATTGGCGCACTGGATGTTCATGTACAAGCATACGCTGTTGATATAGTCATTCTGGCTGTCGGAGATGTAGCGATGTTTCCTACAGACTTCAGGTGGCTATGTCTGCAATTCAGGGGAATTGTGAAGGAGATAAACTTAGCATTAACCCTTACAAAACCCTTATGGTACCATTTACCAGGAAGAGGAGGATATTTGTTTCCCCCCGACCCTGGGGTTGTTTATTCCGATTGTGATCTCAAACTCACGTAGAATTTGCACCTGGAAAACACAATACACAAGGCTAGTCATTCCCTATGTGCATGTCAAACGACCCGTGGAAAAAATCTGACCCAGAGCAACTTCAGTGGCTATATGTGATGGTGGTTAGACCACATATTACGTACGGCTGCATTGCTTGGTGGGAGTGCAGTCTTAAGAAGCAATGCCAACTCAAGCTCCCTAAATTATAAAGAAGAGCCTGCATGATGCTTACTGGAGCCTTTAGCTCTACATCCACTACGGCCATGTCTGATATGGGTTCCTAGTCACTCGGGCATTGAGGGAATGAGAAGGCGGACTCATTGGACGCTCGAGGAACTAACCTGGAGTTCGTAGGACCGGAGTCAAATCTCAGAATTCCCCTGGAAACAACCGACGGCTTGACTTTAGGTACGATGAGCCTCCCAGGCCTTAGACACGCTCGACGTGCCATCAGTGGACCTTCCACTGCAAAAGCCAAGGCCTGGCTTAAGTTCTCTAGGTTGGAACTAAGAGTTTTAACTGCCCTACTTTCGGGGCACTGTCGCCTCAGGAAACACCTAAATAAATTAGGATTTATTGAGGATCCTTCATGCAGGTTATGTGAAGAAGCTATAGAATCAATGGAACATGTTGTGTGCGAGTGTCCAGCCGGAGACAGGAGGATGGAGCTCGTGGATGAAATAGAAGTGCCACAATAGACCACTAGCTCGCAGCGGCTAGGCTGCTATTGAGCCCTTACTCAATTAATAATATATATCTATCTATGCACGTGCAGAAATCTAAGCCTCATTTGTCAGCTCCAGATAGGTACGTAAAACTCCTTAACTTGAAAACTTACTTACTTTTTTATGGCGAATCTAATGAATTGAAAAAAAATGGGTTGCAATGTAAAAAACATAGTTTTCGATGTTTCATCGTTTCGAAATGTGAGGTGGAAAAGAGAACACTACGTATACTGACTGAGATTCAGTCGGATATGAGTTATGTTCCGCATGGTTTCTTGTCTGCAGAAACACCGTTCACTCTATTTTTGTAGCTCACGTCGTTCTAGAGATATAACAATTTTTTCAAAAACCAAAAAACTCCAAGTAAAACTGGGATATTTCATGATCAAAACAAAATAGGCTTATGTGTTAGGTGTTAGGAATAACAATTGTTATCGAACCAGTCATCAGTTCACAGAATGTTCTTTATTAAATAACAAAGTTGGTATGCACTCCTGCTATAACCGAAAACACCATGAGGTGAAAATATCCTAGAAATAGATTTTCGAACCAGTTGAATCAATTACTAAAATTTCAGAACCATAGCATTATTAGATCTCCATAAACGTCCAATATGTCACTCAACTTGGGATACCCTCTATATTATTCATTTGTTAAGAAAAACCCTGGATAAATAACATGGTGCAACCTGAACATCTTCAATCTCCATTTCAGTTCCTTGAGATTATCTTTACTGAAATAGTTGTTTTGTGCAAATAAAACTCTGAAAATATTCTGAATTACATTAGCATATGAGTATTTCCATGTTTCAAGTGTTGAAATAAGGTCAAGCAATACACTTCACCAAGAAATAAATATTTCATATTTCTTTTTTGGTAGGCAACTAATTATTGAAACATGTTTTCTTTGAATCTGTCCTGACATATACCAACAAAGCTCCATGATTTTCTTGGCTTCGGTGTTCTTCTTATGAGAAATATCTTGAGATGATGCAAGAAATCACCACATATTGATAACAGCAGTTGTTGACTCAATTCAGGTAGTAAGGTTTGTTCTTCTTGAAAATTAATTTTCGGTAACAATGCAACGTGAATCCGAAATTGGACATCGGCATAATGTGCTGAAGCAGATACATTAGATGACCTATGTTGAACTCTACAAGGGAATACTTGCAGTGTTCACTTCATCTGTTTCCACAATGATCCGCAGGGAGACTGGTAGTCATGAAAGATGACCTGTAAAACCACAACGACGATTTGTGATCATTATTGAAGAAATTTCTTGGTGAGACAACAGTTTGCTACTGCTAGGCAGCTTCAAATGTAGCTTCGACCGAACAGTGGATTGCAAACCAACACTGAAACAATATGATGACGTCTTAGAGCATTTATTTACCTATCTATGGTTCAGATGGATATTCAATGTTCATTAGAAATGTCTCAGAATGCCTACACCGATCTGGTCGTCGTTAATAATGGAACTTTGAATGTCATGTCGTAGCATTTATGAAAAACTTGCTTGAAAACTTTCTTCTGCATGATAACGCAAGACCTCACCAATGTTATATCGTTAGGATCTACCGTAAAAATCACATCACTTCAATTAAATAGCCTGATCTAGATTCGGACTTCAATTCTATCGAATATGTCTGGCACACTCTCGATTGAAGATTAAGAAGCTAGCAAAACCAGCCAGCTACCATGAATAAGATTCGAAACAGGCTGATCTAAATTCAGAACGAAATGGACCAGAATGCTATAAGTTCATTGATTTTGACTACGAATCATTCTCGATTCTCGACAGGGGAGAAAATATCCGGTATTAACATTGTTTAGGGAATTGGTTTTTTCAAAAATTCTACATTTTTCATTATAAGTTTTATCTCTTTTTCAGTGGGTACTAGTTTCATTGAAATATGCATCAAACTTTTCGAAGAGTTAGTCGATTACTGAAAAAAAAAAAGTTCAGCATATTTAGGCTCCTCAATAAATTTGAATATTCCTTTTTGTGCGATAATTTCTTAACGCAGTGTATTTATGGCGGCATATCTGAAGTTTAAATAGTAAAAACAAATATGCACCAATCAAAATCCTTGAATATGGTTGAGAAATTTCATGTCATAGAATATTTCGACAACAAATAAAAGTACGTGTTTCATTGTCTTGGAAAACAGATAGAAAAGTGCGTTCATATCTTTTTAGCAGCTACGTTCACTGAAATAAAATAAATAAACTTGACGCACATCCTTACACTAAAATTGTGCTCACACTGCTACCCCGTTTTATGTTTGTTTATTTTCATTCGCGACTACAACATCGCAGTACATATTATCCCAAGGTATGAATATAGCAAAATATATTGCAATTTTAATTAATCTCCTGGTAGTATAATTCAATATTGAATTAAACTATTTCAATTGATTCTATTTAGTATATTTGCCCTCCGAGATGGCCAGAAATCCCGTGGGAGTATCGACATTTCAATATAATTAGACAGGGTCTAATGATTCGCAGAAAATTCGAAAATTTTTCGATAGCAACAATAAAGCTGAAATTTCGGAAATATCAATTGATTCAAACGTACGATTTCAACGGATTAATAGAGTTTTTTAATCAAAATAGAACAGAACAATTTTTCACATTTCAATCAAGAAAGAATTAAATTTCAAATTATCATTGGTATCTGTTTGCTAACATAGTCGTCGATAAAGACCACTGAAGTGATGGCATAATGAAATTGAATATCATTGCATTGACTCAAGATAGACAATATTATATAATATTTTGTGACGAATTTAATCGTATGAAAATATTAGTACAAGCGATAAATTATAGTATAATATGAATGAATTAGCAACAGTTACTATGAAAGGTGAAATAATCTAAAATTCAAATTTTATCAATTTTTCATAAAACAATGTTAAAATAGTAGAATTCCATTAAATAAATTTTAAGATCATTGTAGTGAAGAATGGTAAAGTTTATTTGCACATCATAATATCACAGTCAATTTAGAAATGAAAAATAAATAAATTAAACTTATATACAAAAATAAGACATGCAATACAATATTATAAATACGTGTTAGTATAAGATAATTGCTGAGAACAATTTTTGATAAAGATCTCAATTCTAGAATATATTTTTCATATACTTCTCCAAACTCTATGCTGAATTTCTGAGTAGGTCATTCCTAATTTGTTGTATTTTTTACGTTTTGTGAAACTTCAATTTTTTGTGTTGATTTTATAACAATCCCCGTTCATTTCAGATTTATTCTGATGGTTGTGCACAAATTTCCCTCAATCAAGTATGTAAACTACGAGAATGGTGGGTATTTTCGTTTTTGTAGAGGTTCTTCTACAACTTTAATCCTTCCTTAATCCACAAATCACTCTTGAAACCCATTTTTGTTTTAAAAAATCCCTTGCACCAGGTTGATATTCTCAGAAAAACTAACGGTCTCATACGTACTAACGTGAGTATATTGCTGGTCACATTTTCGACTTAAGTCCATCACCTTTATATTCTTATTTTCTTTCGATGAACAGAGTAGTGGTTTCGTAGTTCTTGATGTTCAGCTTATAGCTGGCAAATTAAAATTAAACTTATTGCTCTATATTTTTTAGGACTGAGCTGGCTTACATGAGTAACATCATCCTTCAAATTTGAGATCATGGATACATAAAATAAATTCCATATTTCCTAAAATTGACCCCTGGGGCACAACACAATTCAAAATTTTCTCTTTCGATCGAGTTCTTCCCCAAAAGGCTCGTTGTCGTCGATGATCAAGAAGATTTCATGATTTTAAAGATAACTTCTCCACCTAATGCTTTCTGATTGAGTCAAATACTTTTGAAAGATCTCTAGCAAAATGGTGCACTTGAAGATTGGAATCCTGTGCTGCAGGACTTTACAAGTCTAGTAACGATGTAGTTATCAAACGACTTCGTTGTTGTTTCTAGATATCACGTTAACCTCGACTAACAACTTCTAGAATTTTGGACAAGACCATTGGAATTGCAATGGGTTCATAATTACTTGCCTAGTTGACCTTCTTGAATATGGGTTTATTTTTTGTCTTTTTCATCTGTTCCAGGAAGACATACTTTACTGGGCATTTGTTCGTTATCACTGATGATATAAAAGGATACTTCCAGGCCAATGCATTGTAACGTGGTTAGATAGATCTAATATGTCCAACGTTTCGATACCCTTCAAATTAGAATTATTTTTCCTATTTCGTCGAACGTTGTTGGTAGAAGAAAGCATGATGATGACTAGCAATTCTCATGGACTCCTTCATTCTTTTAACTGGCTTCATTTTTAGCACTAAAAGTTGAGTTTATTTCCTGTCCAACTTAAAAAAAATATTGGGAGTGTCGCAATTGATGTCATTAGAGTGATTTCATTTATTTTACTCGATAACTTCATTATGTATTACTCTCCAAATTGATGTATTTCTATTTTCGGAATTTTTAATAATTTGAATCGAATGAATAAATAATAATGAATAATATAGTCAATTAGAAAGCATCTAATAATTATTTCTGATTTCGAAGATCATATTCACCTTGTAAGCTTCGCCGACTCAAGAAATCCGTCGCGGCTACTACAGAGCGAGGAGGAGTTTAATCATGTATTCATGGAATGTCTTTCTAATTTGCTACCTCATAGACTGTTGCAGATTTTGATTAATGCCGAAGTTGCATTCAGAGAGTTGTTGGCCAAATCGAGGGCTTTCTGCGAAACCATTGCAGAACCTTCCATGTATCTTTGTACTTCCTAGACTTCTCTATGATGGTAATAACTATATATGTATTATACTATCACAAGAGATTTATTGAAAATCAAATTGCAATTT
Organism: Cryptolaemus montrouzieri; assembly: GCA_013387265.2. NCBI lineage: Eukaryota > Metazoa > Arthropoda > Insecta > Coleoptera > Coccinellidae > Cryptolaemus > Cryptolaemus montrouzieri. The sequence continues at coordinate 34,555,056 of JABFTP020000185.1, read as the reverse complement.
CGGTCTCTCGACCATCTTAACCAACTATGAAAAAAGCAGGTATTATTTAAATATTTCAAATAAGGACGATTAAGCCGGGCCATATTGGTCGTTCAGAAGATTATCTCTTAGGAGGGATTATGACAGTTCAAAAATTTCGATGGGTTTCAAGAAATCTAACTTTCGTCTCTTAAGTATTCTGTGAATAATTTGAAATTGATCTATGGGTGGAAAATGTTGGTCATTTTCGATATAATGTGAAGCAAATGTAGATTTATCTGTTCTCTGGTAATTGTAAGCTGACTGATGCTCTTTATATCTAGTTTTGAATAAACGACCAGTTTGACCTATATAGACGCCTTCACAGTCCATACAACTTGTATACTCCAGTTTTGTCAAATTTATCAGTTTTATCTCTACTATTAAAAAATAGCTGGGATGTTTCATGTGGGTCTGAAAGCTATATATATATATATATATATATATATATATATATATATATATATATATATATATATATATATATATATATATATATATATATATATATATATATATATATATATATATATATATATATATATATATATATATATATATATATATATATATATATATATATATATATATATATATATATATATATATAGGGTGGTGCGAAAATATATGAAATTTAAAATTTTTTTTTCAACGGCATAGCGATGAAAAATTGCCTTGTTATATACAAAACAAACATAGAAAATATCACACAATATATTAAATTGATTCTTTTTGCTAAAACTAGGCATACGTTGACGAGATAGTTATCTTGCTCTAATAAAACCATCTCGTTTGTTTTCCCCACAAACTGCACGCGATGCTTCTGTCACCAACTTAATGCAGCGCTCCACAGCTTGGGTGTGGCATGGAAAATCTTTAATATCCTGACATGTGCCAAGACCATTTTTTACAATTTCCTTCAAGGTTTCATTAGACAAATTTGAAGTTAGAGGTGGCTCAGTTATGTCACAGTCACGCCACAAAATAATGTCAGTATAGTCTTTAGCATCGAAATTGAACACCGGCACCTTGAATTTTCGAAGTCCTCGAGTATTCTGTGATCTTGCTTTTATAATTCTTCGATATGCCAGATCTCGGATAACCTCTCGGTCATCGCCAAGCATGACAATGATGATATTTTCTGGATGACCGAAATATCCATTTCGTTGGATTACTTTGTCAATGATAGCCTTCATATCGGAGTTCAATTAGCGACTAAGATTAATATTTTGCCAAAGGTGATTAGCCTCGTCGATGCACCTGGAATTTTATTGTAAACAACATCAGTCCATAAACTTTCATTACGTGCGTGGTTAATACCACTAATTTTTCTTCAGGGTCAGTTTTTGTGGCATACAAACTTAGAATTCGATTAGCTGTTAGCCATCTAGAATGGTTAAGGAGTCCATGTTCTATATTAGCTAAATCAGAAGTAAATATACCAGTACTGATAGCGGTCATAATATCGTATAGATACTTGTGGTCGGTACTTAGCTCTGTCCTAGTAATTTCAGGTAATATTGTGGGTATAAAGGAGAATGCGACTATCGGCTCTGTTTGACAATTCTGTAATTGAGATCAAATGGCACCTGAAAGTATTTCGGCCCTGTAGTTTTTCCATCTAACTGTAATAACAAATGTCGCAGTGGTAATTCATCAGAATGCAACTGGCAGATAAACCACTGTAATGGTCTGTTTAGCTCTTCTTCCATCAGATGAATAACGTCACCTTTAAAACCTGTATTGACTACCATTCCATCGCAGCCAACAACAGCTATTTCACTCGGCTTTACTGACTTAGCTTTTAAGTGAGATATTGAAGTGTCTTTAATACCTTTAGCAGTCCCCGACTCACAAGTGACACGCCCGAAATAGTTGCTTCCTGGTTCTTATAAAATTACATAATGATCTTCTATCTATCGTTTTCTGTGAAATTTCCCTTCTTTCTCAATACGATTCAAAGTCTTATCCCTCCTGCCATCAAAATATAAACCGAGAAGCATTTTATTGCAGTCCGTTTCTTGTAAAGTTAATCTGACCTTAGTTCTTTCACGGCTCAACTTTGAACGATCAATGACACGACTTGGATCGTTTGGGGAAATAATGCCAACATCTTTCAAGACAGAAGAAGCTATAATAGCAACGGCTCTATCGGATATTCCAGTACGATCACAGGCAAGGGCTAATGATGGTAAGTTTAACCTCTTTTTTTCTGGTGGTGAACCTTTTAGTTCGACCTGTTCTGAGTTTTCATGATAAGGACTAGAAGATGATACGGGTGAGCTAGCGCATGAACTGCTGCTTTCGATTGAAAAATCATCGGTCAAAGAAAGGGAACAACAAGGTTTGTCATAATAGTTTACCTCTCTGTTCCGCGATAAACTTTTTTCTTTTCTTTCTTGCTTCTTCTTGTTTTTCAGTTGCAATTGCAATCATCATTCTTCTGTCTTCCTCCTTAAGAAACTTGCTTCCTCCTTAGGAACTCCTTGGTTTCATTAAGCTTCTATATATGCCGTGGTGCGCACGAATCAGTTGTAAAACTCTTTTTACACTCACAGTTGGCAGCGACGATTTTTGCCATATTTGAGCCAATCTTTCAGATATTTCATGAACTGTTGGCTCTTTTGTTGTTTCGTCAGGCTTCAACTCATGTTTCATGAACAGATAATTTTTCATAACATCGTTATAAGTTGGTAATTGCGATGCTGGTAACTTTTGCGGTAAACCAAAGTCAGGACAGCTCGTTGTTTTTCGTGTTATAACTTGAGACATATTTCTGCAAACAATACAAATAATAAATACTCTAATATCACAGTCAGGAATTAAACTACAAGCATAAATTATGAAAATCACTACTTACAATATACGTCACAATCCCAGTTAAAGATAAACTAATACAATTTGATGCCTCAAATAAATGAACGGCAAACAGATGACTGTAAGCGCTCGAAATTACTATATTTCGCTTGATATATATATATATATATATATATATATATATATATATATATATATATATATATATATATATATATATATATATATTATATCTTCATTTACATATTTCAAAACAATCGTTAAAATCCGAAGTAATTCCAATCAAAAGAGGCATTTTCAAGGTGATTCTTTAAGTTGTCTTTGGTTTTGTCTTTGCCTCAATCCATTATCTCATGAATTAAATGTTACTAGTTTCGGCTTCAAAATAAAGAGTCTATCAACTGAATTCAAATTAAGTCACTTAATTTATTTAGATGATATTAAATTATATGCCGGAACCAGATCTCATTTAAAAGTCTACTTGAGATTTCTTTCAACTATTCCAATGATATTCATATGAAATTTGGGCTTCCAAAATGTAAAAATCTTTCTATTGAAAAGCAAAGATCACCTCTGATTATATAAAGATTTCCAATATCGAAATCGAGCCAATGCATCAAGGAGATACATATAAATATCTTGGATTTTGTCAAGAGAAAACAATTAACCATAGCAGCACAAAAGAAAATATTAGAAGTTCATATTACAAAAGACTTAGAATTATCATCAAGAGTTAACTAGTAAAAACCTTTTCAGAGCTATCAACTCTTATGCTGTTCCTATTCTTACATCTTCTTTTGGAATTATTAAATGGTCTAAAACTGATCTAAATGAATTACAATGTCAAACGAGGAAAATGCTCTGTAAATATCATAAGCACCACCCAAAGTCAGCTGTTCAGAGAGTTACACTACCTAGACATCTTGGAGGTCGTGGATTAATTGATTTGAATAATCTTCATAGTAAACAGATTTTTCATCTACGTTCCCATTTTAATGATAAACAGAGAACGTCTAAATTACATGATATTGTTGTTGCTTCAGATTATAATCTTACACCTCTGAACTTGACAATGCAAAAGGTAGATTTTGATATATTTGATGATAATTCTAAAAGAGAAAGTTGGATGCAGAAGGAATTACACGGAAAGCACCCTAAAGAATTGAAAAATGATTATATTGATGAAATTGCATCGAATAAATGGTTAGTATCTGGAGAATTGTTTGCTGAAACAGAAGGCTTGGCAATTGCGATCCAGGATCAGATTGTTTTCACAAGGAATTATAGAAAACATACCATCAAACAAAATATAGATGATTCTTGCCGTAGATAATTCTGTTCTTCAGAAACAGTTTTCATATATTATCATCTTGCTCAGTCCTTGCTTCAACAGATTATTTAGAAAGACATAATGCCGTCGCTAATATTATTCACTTCAATCTAGGAATTAAACATGACCTAATTCCCAAAAGAAAAAAATTTCAAATATATGAACCTGAGATTATTTGTGAAAATGACAAATATAAACTTTATTTTGATAAAACAATTCTTTGCAACAGAGCTGTAAAACACAATAGACCAGATATCGTTCTTAATGATAAACAGAATCAAATAACATATATAATTGATATTGCTATACCCGACACACATAATATACAAAATAAATACAATGAAAAAATTTCTAAATATATGATGCTTGGCGACGAGATTAAAAAATGTCGAAAAAGGAGGAAATATTTATTCTACCGATTATTATTTCTACAACAGGCGTTATTCCTAGAAATCTTCACAAAAGTATTGAGATTTTGGGTCTGAAGAAAAATTTGTTTGAACAGTTACAAAAGATAACAGTCATCAAATCTTGTAATATTCTTCGTAGGTTTCTTTCCGAAAATAATAATGAGGTAGAGTCATAGGTTTTCTTTAGTTTATACTGCTCAGAATCTCATTTCATATTTTATTTATTTGTTTATATAAATGTAATATAATTAACTGACAATTTTGTCATATTTATATTCAGAGCAGTATTCTATTCGATCGTTCACCACTTCACACAAAGGAAACTATTAATGAGTAACATTCAGTGTTACTTGACTAAGGTCCGTACACTGGATTTTCCGGGGAGAAAGCCTCTGACACTACTCGTTGGTACATTGATATCATTGTCTGATGATGCTATAGTATGTATATATTCTGGTAGATTGATATATTCTCATAACATTTAACGTTATCCTAATATATAATTACTCCAGGATATGTTTTGATTATAAACATTGCCTGGCAATGGTATTAATTACCGGGTGGTGGATTTATATTTTTCATGGAATCAGTTTGATTGCATGAACAGATATATGGGCAACTCGTCGGGGTAAACCCCTATATATATATATATATATATATATATATATATATATATATATATATATATATATATATATATATATATATATATATATATATATATATATATATATATATATATATATATATATATATATATATATATATATATATATATATATATATATATATATATATATATATATATAATATAGGTATCCACTTTCCCAATCTCAAAAACTTCACGTGAAATATTCGATTCCCCCCATAGCTCAATATGTGCAGCGGGAACCAGTATCCATTCAAAAAGTCTATTTTCTTCGATGTGTGTCCTGTACGTGAAATCAGTTCAAGTCCTTCCAGTCGCTCAGGATGTGCTGCTTTGATGTTAGATAAAGTTGGAATATAAAACGTGAGGTTCATAGGATTGTATTGAATTGAAACTCCCAACATTATAAGCCCTTCGTACTTCTGTGAAGTACGGGAGTATGTTCGATAGAGAATGTGGGTTCACAGGACTAGGTTTCAGGCAATAACAATTGAATATACTATTCTGACTGGGCTATCAGAGAAGTTTGTTGACGAATTGATGATATAACATGTTCGTCCGCTGGGATGGTCTTTGAGATGTTGCTGAGAACATTTATAAATATTATTCTGCCTTTGATCATTCCTTCATAGCTATAGGAAGCCAAAGAAGCCATTTTTCTGTATATTCAAGACTTTGTCGATGTCCTGGTCGTTTTTATTCTTACGATAATAAAATATAACATCATTAAAATAGTGGACATATTACTGTTTTTCAATAAGTTATTTGAACTTCTTGACAAAAGTTAATGAATAATTAACTTACCCTACAGTCGTTCATAATTTCCATCTGTTTTCGATATTTTGAAATTGTTGAAATGATTGATTAAATTGAAAATTTAACCAAAATTTTTTCTGTTCATTCTAATTTTTATGTCTATACCAAATGAAATAAAATGAGAATTAATTGAATATTTCGTTTTAGCCACGCTTCTGATCGAATGTGAATATAAAAATAATATTTATTGCAGAAATTCTATTCCTTAAAGGTTTCAGCAAAACTATCATGAGCAAAACGTTTTAAGCAATCGAATATCTCGTTCATATGGGCGATTTTGATTGACAGTTTATACTGATGATAAGAAATTAAAACTATGTACTATAATATCACAAGATTCTATTGAAAATCAGGATTGCTATTTTGGTCTCTTTATCATCTTCAGCTGAGAACATGTATTGAACTGAAGTTGAGAATACATACATACAGAGTGTTACATAATAGTATATCACATCTTGAGGCGGTAAATCTGCGCGAAATTTTAAGAAAAAATGTACAGGAAAACATAGGTCCGCAAAAGCTTCGTTACGGAGCTACAGGTTGATGAAACTTCTCGAAAAAAATTGTTCTTTCTTCAAATTCCCTGCAGTTTTCAGTCCAAATTTGAAATTCAAGCTATTTCTTACAGCCTCCATCATTACACGTTGTAAATTTCAACTAAAATCTACAAGGTGTTTTCTTTTCCGGAGCAATGTCTACTTTTGCCACTCAAACTTTTTTGCAATGATCAGCGCAAAATCAATTTTCGTCATCTTCGTTCAATTAAGAAACTTCTCTGGCACCTGTACTTTTTTCATATTTCTGACCGTTCTCGAGCAAAAAATTATTAAACGATTGTATGCATTCGCTGAATTGAAAGCAATTTTAATTAAAAAAATGACTTGTAGGCTTTGATTTTTTTCAATTATTTATTTATTTTGACAGTTGCTAAAGTTGAACCAGTCTGATCGAATTGTTTATCAAACTAACGATTAGTTTTAAGACTTTTGAAGTTATTGCTGTAAGAAAAAAAGGCTAATTTTACTAACGCCGAATTGGTTTATATCCACTACATTTACGGTCTGGCTCACGGAAACAGACAGGAGAACATTTTCGAATATCCACAGAAGGTTGAAAAAAACTGGTACTTTTACTGTAAATAATCATTTAAAAGGTGCAATTCAAATTATGAGAACTCCAGATATTGAGGAAGCAATTTTGAATTGTATTAATTTGAATCCCCATGTGAGTAAAAATAAAATTGAAAATCAGTTGAGTATTTTACATATTCTAGTTGCCACTAGTCCAATGTTCTAGTTTGGAGGATTCTCCACGACTATTTATTGTACCCGTTTCATTTTCAACGCGTCCAAACTCTACTTCCTCGAACTTCCAAGACTGAATTAAGATTGAAGAATCAAAGAAGTTGTTAAATTGAACGAAGATGACGAAAATTGATTGTACGTTGATCAGTGGCGTACTGCAAAAAAAGTTTGAAAGGGCAAAATGAGACATGGCCTCGGAAAAGAAAACACCTTGTGAATTTCAGTTTAAATCTAGGACTTGTAATAATGGAGACTGTAAAAAAGGCTTGCATTCCAGATTTAGGCTGAATATCTCTAAAACTGCAGGAATTTTGAAGAAAAACAGAAATTTCAACACCCTATAGCTCCGTAACTAAGCTTTTGCGGACCTATGTTTATATAAACTTTTTTTCCTAAAATTGCATATAGATTTACCTCCTCAAGTTGTGACATACTATTGTGTAACACCCTGAATATGAATCAGAAGGTACAAAATTGATGAGGGTGCAAAAAAGAGGCAACAAAATAATTATGATAAAAGCAGGTATTATTTAAAGAGTTCAAATAGAGACGAATAAGCATGGTCATACTGGTCGTTCAGAAGATTATCTCTTGTTTGTTGCAGTTTTGAAAATTTCGATCGATTCCAAGGAATCTAACTTTCGATCCATATGTATTCTGTGAATAATTCTAAAATTTTTTTGAAATAAGAAAAGTTCTGATAGTTTTCATCATGTTGAGGAACTGATGAATCTCTTTCAAAAGCTAGGTGACATAAGCATCAAGTTACACTTTCTTTATACCAACACTATTTTCCTACTAATCTTTGGGGTCTAAGTGAAGAAGAGGGCGAGCGATTCCACCAGGACCTTCAAACTATGGAGGAACGCTATCAAGGATACTGGAACGCAACATGATGGCTGAATATTGTTGGAACAATCAGAACAGCTCACTGACTACAGCATCTGTAACAAAAGAAAGTTTTCATCGATTCTCATATGTAATAATACAAGACCAATCTTGAAGAAGTGGTGTTTTATTGTAAAATGGGCCATGTGACATATTTTCTGAAGTACAGCCGAAAGGGAGTTTCAGTCACGGATTTGAAATCGTCAGTTGAAATTAAGCTACTATCATCATAATTCAATCATCACAACTGCTGTTTTCCGGTGTCAATCACTGACTCATCAGGTTTTCCACAAGTAAACAGGGCAGATTAAGTATCATCAGCCAATGAATAACTAAGTTATAAAACTTCTGCGAAAGACCTATATAACTTCAAACTATCTACAATAAATCTGCTATTGTATGTCAAAGAATTAAAAATACCATCACCTTTGGAGATGCCCCCCAAATATTTCCAAAAGCTAGCAGCATCACGTCTTATGTTGGACTCGGTGTCGACGATATATTCCTTATAATCTCTGGATTTAGAACATATAACAGCTTGTCTTGAGTTGAATAAACGACGGATATTTCAGCGACTTAGCTGTGAAAGCGTAACAAAATAAATAGATTCACTTGTACAATTCTAATTTCAAATATTCGAATTGTAGAAGAATGGATCAGGCAGAGAATGTTATCGAATATCTAAATTCGATAGTTGAGGTGAGATAATAATAATAATAATAATTATTATTTTCATTTTATATCATATAATTTAACCACATGAATATCATCGCATATATATATATATATATATATATATATATATATATATATATATATATATATATATATATATATATATATATATATATATATATATAAAAGAGAGGATACACAAAATTTGAATAAATTGTATTTACAATAAATGCTTATATCTATAATTTTGGTGTGTGTCAGAAAGAGCACAAGTGTGAGCTCAGGAAATGTAACAGGGGAACCATACTATCTTGTATATGGTTGATCACTAGTAATAGCTTGTCTGTTTATGTTGTGTTAGTGTCGTGTGTACAAAAAGAAAACCAAATATTTTTCTGCTTAGCCGCTTCATTCTCTCTTGCATTCCATGATTTCCAAACGAAGACAAAGATGAAAGAAAGAGGGTTTGGGACAGGAATCTGTAACAATGGAAAAAGAAAACCAGCAGAAAAATATTTCAACAATCATACTTCTTATATGTCTAAACAAATCTGAGAAAATATTTTACATAGCAATCAAGGTCATGAAAAGGACTAAGGAGATGATGAAAAAAATACATAACCTGCGATATTTCCTCAAATTCCATCTCTGTTTGACCGAGAGGGCCCCGATGGCCAGGTTCAGTCTTCCAAGTGATGCCGATTATGATCATACATATACTTATGTATAAAAATTATGTGATACATTAAGTGAAAATTTGTCAAAAGATTCTCATGCAAATTGAATTACTTTAACACTAACACAATACATTAGAATAACTAACAAGAAAAATAAATAACAATCTTATACAAAATAGCCACAGTTAAAATGGTCTTAAATAATCTTTAGTATGTACAAGGTATAAATCACTGAACAATACAAAATTCTTCGAAATTGTAAGGTTCTATATCACAGATATACTCATGAAGGCTTCATCAGAACCTAGACGGAATGTTACTCAGGGACTTAAGCCTAGATGGCAATTTGTTGAATAGTCTCATTGACGAATAAAAGAGTCCCCTCTCATATATAGACAACCCATACTTGGGCAATTTATAATCTGAAATTATGTTTGAAGTCTGTCCTAGTTCACTGAATATATGTTTATTTTTTAGGAGAAACATTATTGTCTCAAAAATCTACAATCCTATTACTGTAAGAATGCCGTGCTTCTTAAACATTCCCCTGCAACTCTCCATACTCTTCAGTCCTAGCATCGCCCGCAGGGCCCTTCTCTAGGAAATCATGATGGAACCCACATCTTTGCATAATCCCCAGAACACAATACCGTACCTAACCAGACTTTGAAAGTTCGACAGATATACAGTACTTCAACATCAACAACGAATAGCCAACACTACACAATCGTTTACGCAATCGGTCAACATGAGCACACCAATTCAAATTCTCATCTATGACGAGGCCCAAAAAGTCAGCCGTCTGAGATGGTATTCTGTCTGGGTCATACAGTCCTATTGTCTTGTTCTGTTCCTTTGTAAGCTTGAATCCTCATTCAGGACAAGTCAACTTGCATACATCTATTGACATATCCTAATAACATATCTGCCTCCCGGACCAACACATCACAGGAGGTGACCAGATAACTAGAGTCGTCAGCAAAGTTAACTAATTTTTGTTTCGAACGTTCAACGTGACATCATTCGAATATATTATAAAAAATAGAGTGCCCAAAACTCGGCCCTGGGGAACACCGATCTCAGCCCTCACAATATCTGACAGATATTTAATAGAAGCCTCGATGACACACCCGCTGCGTCCTATCTAACAGATAAGACTTCAACCATTCCAATACAGGACCCCTTAGTCCATATGTCTATAACTTCTCAAAAGATATCGAATGACAGAACAGGTCTAATACCTTAGAGAGATCTAACAGTATAGCCAATATAAACTCCCTATATTCAAATCCTTCCAGAATACCGTGCACAAAGTCATTCACCGCCGAGGTATTTTATCTTTTTACTATGGAGAGGTTATTGTTTCATATTACTCACTTTGAACTGAATATCCACATTTAAATAGTGGTGAAAACATATCCTATTTTACCTAAAAATATGAAGCTATTCAATTCGTAACTCATTTCCCCAATCAAAAAAAATCTGAATACAAAACATCGCAATATCATGAATTTCGACCGGAATCGATTGTAGCTCTATCACAGTAATACCGCTGTTACCGGAGAATAGCATGTGGGAACCATATTCATCAGAACTAATAGATTGTGTTGGGCCTAATCCGATATGAGCTGGAATCGGCGACGCAGTTACTCATCCGGGGGCGGCGGCACGCATCACGCCGACGATGAATGGGGAAATAAACGGAATCATAAAAAACGTCATTCATCATTTATGGTAAATTTTTGTTCCGATGGAGATTCCGTTACATCCGATGCTGATAATTTTTAAACCGTGCATGCGGCATGGATGCAGATGAGAAATGAATGTAATATCCGGCCACGGTGGAATATCCGCGGATTTGAAAATAAATTTGCGAGGTTTTGGCACGTCAAAAGCTATTGTTCGAAAGAAGTCGAAAAAGTTAACCAAATGAAAGATTATGAGCCTACAAGGATCCGGTTCTCAAGATACATTCACCAACACTCAGCACCAGATGTGGTGGTAATCGCAATTAAGCAGTTTTTGCAGTATATGAAAGTTAATTGAAAAAAAAAGATTTAGGAATGATGGAATGGATTTCTCTCGAATTTTAAACAACAGGCGTATTTAAATACTTGCCCACATAATTCGTGGTATTCTTATACGTTCACAAATATAGAGGTGTATAAAATGTTCTCATCGCTATTTATTATTGTTATTAAATTTCAATATGAATCGAAGAACAAAGATTTGTCTCGTCATCATGGTCATTGACACGGGAACCAGTAAGTTGCGTTTTGAGTTATTTGAATATTACATTTTGTGTTCAGCTAAAATATATGACAATGTTTGTGTATTGTAAGACTAAATGCTATGGTATAGTTGTATATCTTTGAGGTAGTCCGGTGTATTTTTCATTCTCGGGTGTTGCTGAGTATTGTACCTATTGTTCCTCGGATGTTTTGCTGATCTCTCCTTTCAGAGTACGTAGGGAATTCGGCAATGATGTCTTTGACAGAAATAATTGAGTTAGAACAAGATCTGTTTTCAGTGGGCAGTTCATTCGTCAGTAGGTACTCATGAAAAGATTTCGTGTGGCCTATTCTCAATCTTCTGATTTTTACTCAATCCTTTCTTGACAATTAGGTAGGTTCGGCTGGATTTCTCTGAATTTGTTTTGTTCCGTGTTTCAAGTTTCTTGCCAAGTAATTGAGACATATACGCTTCTTTTGCAGCCTTGTCTGCTCTCTCGTTGCCGGTTATTCCGACGTGGGATGGTATCCAGATGAGTGTAGTTTTAGTGTTGTGTCTTGCAAAGTCATTGATAATTTCATGTGTTTGTTGTACAAATCTTTTTTAGAGTCGATGGATAACATTGAGTCGGTGCATATTGCTACATTCTTGGTTTCCGGTGTGACAGTTTTGAGTGCTTGTAGAATTGCAAATATATTGTTTGAATCATATATTTGTTTTCGCAATGAAATACTGAATTATGGAAAGTAAGAAATAAAAAAAATTAATACGTTGGTACAGTTATCAAAAACAGAAGTGAAAGCTAAAAACTCACTGACTATCTATGATGAAATCCTATTTACTTTTGAAATGGTTAACTAAACCCGCCGATACTATCTTCTCGGGTATACTATTCCACACGTGAAAATCGGTTGCTCAGAAGTACTATCTCTGTCTGTCTGAGTTAAAGGCTATGGTCACTTAGACGGAATCATTGTTCAGTTGAAAACTAAGTTCAAGGGCGCCCCCAAGAAACGCCTCTGATGTTTCCGAATGAGATCATGAGATCACCCCATCATTCACGGTCTCTGAAAGTTGAAAGATTGACAATTTCTAGTATTTCATTGTAACTTGAGCGTAAACCATCGAAAGGAATACACTCCACACTGGTTCACATTATTCAGGCACTGATTGTTCGTAGACTTTATACAGTTGCACAAACATAAAAAAGTTGTAGACTGAAAAGCAGCAAGAACAACCCAGAATAAGCCCAAAGGTAAACATCCGCAATATGATATAACCAGCGTAAATCGTATGATATTATGACATCATGTTGCTACGGAACACTTTCAACGATATATAAACAAAACCGGTTTGCTTACTTCTACTAATACATCACTTTTCGGTGCATTTTGAGGTAAGAAGTCATTCATCGACCATCCATCCATTCTGATGAGACCTTCCTCTAGTTCTATCTTCTTTGACTTTACGATTTTAAGTCGTCACCGTACCAAGAAAATTTTGATTTGATATGATGTTCAAGGTCCGACACAAATAATAAAATTCGGCAGAACCGTGAGTGCTGATCCCTAAGGTACTCCACTCAGAAATGGTTGTCCTCATGAGGATTATTGCCCGTCTTTATACAAAGAAATCGATCGGTTAGGAAATCGTTCATCCAATTGAAAAGATTGACTCTAACTTTCACTAGGTTCAAATAAAAAGCATCCACTGGAATTTTAGAATCAACTCATATTGTGCAATTATTCACGCAGTCCAATAAAGTTGTAATTGCAGATTTGTCTGATGAAATGCCATCTTGGTCGGGTGGTATGATCCCTTAAGAGGGATTCCATTATTTTTGATATAATTGGCTCGAGGTTTATCGTTTCGTAGTTGTTGCTATATAGTTTGTCGCCCTTCTTATATATTTGTGTAACACGTTCCGGCTAATGGTAGCTTATGACTGACTGAGGAGATCGTTATTGAATGAAACAAAGGGGTACTGACAACAGAGCAGCATTTTCTCGATAACTGAGTGTTCCTAGATGAAACAACAAGAGGCAGTTTTCCGTTCTGCCTGAGTGTAGACTACTGCAATGGTTTCAGGAAGTATTTTGCTGTCTCCAAATTTGTCAGTCACTCGACTTTGTTCCTTTTCAAAGTAAAACCGTAACTGTGGAACAGAGGCCATAACATTTATTTATGAAGTTAGAGCAAAGAAAGTTTTCATAGAGTATCCTTGATTGGCTTATTTTAATAGATACCTTATATGATTTGATTCTATGGGTAATGTAGGCTGCTGAATGGCCAGTCCCTAAATATTTTGGAAAAAGATTTTTTAGACTTGATGTAGCTTTGTATATCAATTCATCAACGGTTTAGTCCTGTTGTGTTTAATACATCCTAATCTTGTCTGCTTAGAGTATACAATTTTGACTGTGTCGCAGAAAATTTCCCACACATCGAAGTCGTCGTCATGGTATGAAGTGAGTCAGGATATCTTGTGGATATTGTTACCAGTTGAGTAAGATTGGTGTCCAAGAGCAACGCGTCATAAGCCGCGAGGGTTGGAGGCCGTTGAGAAGAAAGAGAATAAAACTTTTGCCCACGATATGCTAGAAACAAAAATATTCCTCAGTAATTGGTCGGTTAACAACTAATTTCGATACTTTAGATTCCTCAAATGTGTCGTTCCTCAGATATATGCATACACCGCTACAAGTGTCTAACAATCGGTCGGCTCTATGAATCGTTTAGTCTTTGGTTTCGTTCAGCGACTTGGAAAAATTTTTTTTGAAAGATTCGGTGATTACATCACAGACCGGCTCTTCGCTTTGAATATTGGCAGTAAGGTTGTTGAATTGGGCAGGCAGGCAATCATCCAAAAATTAGTAGGTTAGATATATTTGGAGAATAATAATATATATATATATATATATATATATATATATATATATATATATATATATATATATATATATATATATATATATATATATATATATATATATATATATATATATATATATATATATATATATATATATATATATATATATATATATATATATATATATATATATATATATATATATATATATATATATATATATATATATATATATATATATATATATATATATATATATATATATATATTTAGCTGATAGAAACAATAAAATAAAATATATTGATGTAATATACAAATATGATATTGTATTGTAGACTCATGGATGTCCTCATCAGAAAGCAAACGATTGAAACACTGCAGACCGGCTCTTCGCTTTGAATATATATATAGGCAGGCAATCATCCAAAAATTAGTAGGTTAGATATATAGAATAATTTATATATATATATATATATATATATATATATATATATATATATATATATATATATATATATATATATATATATATATATATATATATATATATATATATATATATATATATATATATATATATATATATATATATATATATATATATATATATATATATATATATATATATATATATATATATATATATATATATATATATATATATATATATATATATATATATATATATATATATATATATATATATATATATATATATGATAAGACTGTCCATTTAGCTGAAGCTAGAAACAATAAAATAAAATACATTGATGTAATAATACAAATGATGATATTGTATTGTAGACTCGCGGATGTCCTCACATCAGAAAGCAAACAATTGAAACGCTGCAGACCGCTGAGAAAGGTGGACTTTTGTGTTGAAGAAAAATCAAATATCTGAATGTGGTACTCATCGTTTGATCGCAGACCATAACCAATCATATTTGACCTTTTCACCAAAAACTGTTTTAGATATGAAGGCGTTTGATCATTCGTAATCTTGTAAATGAGAATAAGGTTTGACTGCTCAACCAACTGCGCCACACTCAGAAAACCTAACCTCCCTCCTACATATATATATATATATATATATATATATATATATATATATATATATATATATATATATATATATATATATACCTCAAAAAGTCTAGGGAACACTTCTGAATATCGATATATCGTATCCAGAACGATCAATATGGATGATTTAATTTCTCACCAAATTATGTAGAGTGCCGCAACAGGTTTCAGTTTTTTTTTATAAAGAACTAAAAATGCAGCAGATGCGACGCTGCTTTAGAATCATTTCATGTATTCTGTGTTTGAAATTTTGAAATCAGTTAGTTGGCACTTTGTTTCTGTTGTAAGCACAAATAAAAGATTCAAGTTTTGTGATTCGACCGCGGAAAGACGACATTTGACTAGAGAAGAGATGTTAGGAGCCGTTGGCATGCTCCAAGCTGAAAGCTCACAACGGGAATTAGCGAAGAAGAACGCCATACAGGTAGCTTCAGGATTACTACAGTCGCCCAACACCGATTTTTGGTTTTACAAGCCAGAAGAGATCGTACTACCACAGCATCTCAATTAGCTCTAGAGCTATCACGAGTTCATAATGTACAAATTTCCGACCAAACTGTGAGAAATCGACTGCACAAAGGTCAACTCTACTCCAGACGTCCTTTAAGAGTTCCACAACTGACCCATGGAAATCGCGCTGCTCGTTTAGCTTGGTGCAAAGAACACGTACACTGGGATCAAGAAAGGTGGGCCACAGTTCTCTTCAGTGATGACTCTAGATTTAGTTATTATCCCGATTCGGGAAGAATTCGAATATGGAGGGAACCTGGAAAGCAAAACCGTCTCCAGCATGCTCGAGAAGTTGTTATACAGGGAGGCGGATCAGTGATGTTTTGGGGAGGTATACGCCTTGGTGGAAGAACTGACCTCGTTTTCATACAGAACAACCTCACGGGAAATTCTTACGCAAATGAGATAGTTTTACCTGTAGTAGTACCGTATCTCCAAACAATGGGTCAAAATCCACTCTTCCAACAAGATAATTCCCCTCCTCATCGTGCAAGAGTTGTCTTGAACGTTCTTGAAGAGAATGATATCGATCTTCTACCGTGGCCATCCTGCTCCCCAGATCTGAATCCCATCGAGCATTTGTGGGACACCCTAAAAGAAATCTCCTGCGTCAAAACGTCTTCCATCATGAACAGGAGTTTCGATTAGCAGTTCAGGGGGCTTGGAATGACTTAGGCCAAAATGTAATAGACAATTTGATATTGAGCATGCCGCGACGATGCCAAAGTGTCATTAATAACAGAGGTGTACCTTCTGGGTACTGAAAAATATAAGTGCTTCCATATCGTTCCGAAAATATCAGTTCAGGATTTCTTTTTTGTGTTTTACCAAATTTCGTCATTTTCAAATTTCAATTTTTTTTTATTATAGGTGCTTTGGAGAAACCAAATATTATTTTGTTTTCTTGAGAATACATATATATATATATATATATATATATATATATATATATATATATATATATATATATGAATAAAATATGGAATATGGAATAGGATTCTGTGCAGTATAAATTGAAGAGGGAACCAATGATTTTACCCTATTCTTTCTTCCGAAAAGAAACCTACGAAGAGTATCACAAGATTTGATTACTGTTATCTTCTGTAACTGTTCAAAATTGAACTTCTAGGTGTTCTATCATACTGAAGTTCAATATTCTTAGTGGACTCTGAGTTACGGAGTTTGTTGTGATTTCAGAGGACCAGAATTCAAATTTGTTTTTCTTTGTTAGTCTCAATGTATGAGAAATGCTAGATTGCATCTCTGGAACTCATATTCGAAAGAGATTTTACAGCTTTGGTGTGAAAATATTTGATAATCGCATGGAAAAATGCAACATTGAGTTATCCTACAAAGGGCTAATAAGTGTATATCATTTTGTGCATTGATGTCAATCTTAATTGTTACGTCTTCACCTTGAAACTTTGAGACGCCAATATTGGTGTGAATATATGGAATCTTATTCTCTGGTAGTTGATGAGTTATGATCTAATGATCTTTCAACTTGATTCTAATTTTAAATTCATGTTCTTCTTGTTCTTGATGCAAAATCTAGGGACATTAAATATTGCATGCTCTTAATATCTCATTTTGTATTTAATAGAAAGTGTGTTGAGTGATATGTTGGCCAATCTATCATGTATTTTTGATATTTATTGTGCAACTGTACATCAAGGACTTATCTAGAAATAATTTCTTGAAAAGCAAACGAACTGCCTTGAAGGCGAGGGCTACGCTGTGTATTTTCAGATACAGAAAATACACAAAATGTATGGTGTGAATTGGTTAACTCATATTTAAAGCAATCTCTAACTACATCAATGTACTTTTGAAACGAAACTTCCACAAGTGAAAGATTTGAAACCAGTCATCTTTCAAAATGCTTTCAAAAGAGTAATGAAAAAGTGTCAACTGTATGCTGTGCCATGAGTGACGATGCATTCTCGTGATGCAACGTTATCCCGTGAATCTTGAAAGAATCAAGCTCTGCACGTAAACATTTTATGGTGTATCAGTTGTCTGTCACTGTACATTGATGTTCAAACTTGTTTACTTATTTTGTACTAATTTTGTATCCAGAAAACTATTTCGATAAATCCTGACGTTTGAGCAATTGTTTGGGTAGAGTCATCTTCATTAATCCACACATGGCTATTCTGGAGAAGTGGAGCATCAAAAATCGAAATGTATGACTTATCTTCTGTTATAATTACGACGAAATACGATGACCACCATTACTCAACATTTCTAACGTTTCTCGAGAGATTTAGTCGCTCTGCATTTCGGAAATCGTTCTGCGTGTGTTGCATCCATCGGCTAACAAGTGTTTCCACATATAGAGGCTTATATAAAATCGCAAAATTGAAATGACTTTTACGGATCCAACACTAAGGCTTGGCTTCATCACTTAACTGGTGCATTTTTCTATGGAATATCTACGAATATTTCATAAATTGGCTAAAAAATCATCACCAAGCAATTTCATTTGCCATGAATCACTAACGAAATGGAGCTCCCATTCTTTATAATGGAAAACTGAGAAAACGGTTTTTCGTTTTGTGCGGAAATGGGAAAAATGATATTTCATAAGCTTTCACATCACATATTTCTGAGAAAGAGTAATACAAAATATATTGGTGTATTATTTCAACAGTATTATATTCTGGATCGATCTATTCGCCACCAGATTGACAAATACTTCGACGTCATTCCAACTTCAGGCTGTGAAAGCATCAACATCACCCCTGGCTTTCCGGAGTTGCATCAAAGAGGGTTGTGAAATCTAGTTACCGGAGATTGAATGCGACTCGATGATTGGCAGGGGAGCTGTCAGCTTTTATCATAACCTGGCAGCTCCCGGCGTGCTTTTGCCCCGCTATTATTCACCGCCTACTGAAAAATATTCATTTTGCATATGAATCCTGAATTTTTCTCATTGAATTCGTCATTTCAACCGAATGATAAAGTTCATTGTGATGTAGAAACGAACTGATTTTAATTGAGGGAAGGGATAGATAAATTCCATTGCTGGAATAACCTAACTTAACGTTTGACAAGTACAATTTGTGAACTTAGCTATAAAAATATATTTTTATTATTAGGGATTTTTTTATTCATCACTTATGAATGACTTGACAGCTTGATTCAAACGTATCCGATTTGAACTACCTTGTATCAGATCGAGTTATGCTCAAATAAACTTTTCCTTCTCTTGAACTCAAATTCAGTTTCGACATATTCAAATTGGCAACAATATCAGATTTATCTTGACCGATAAAAATGAGTCTGGTTAAGGAAATAAACATATGGAGAGTAATCATTTGGTAGTAGTTACTTTAACATGTTATTTTAAGATAACTTCCCTATATCAAAAGTTCTCAAAGTTCTTTTTCGAAATTCAATGCGTTTAAGTTTCAAAAAAATTTTCGCTTTTTTTGATAAATTTTTCAATTCGCCATATATTGGCTTCGAATCAAACTTGAAACGTAAGTTACCCTTTATGTCTTACATGGTTTGGTATTTAACATTGCTGTATATACTGAACGGTTTTTCTTCTATTGGTTTAAGTCCCCCGAACTTCTATTCAGTACACCCTTGAATAACTGAAATGAACTTTGACTTCTGAATCTGTTGAGAAATTATTATGCTCGTTGCATTTGTGTCATTACTGTAGGATTACCACAAATACTTTAATTTTGCCTATTTTTCCTTGATAGTCAACTATAAAATAACAATAGATACAATCTTAAGTAATCAAAAACGAATATATACATAATTTGAAACTTCGAACGAGAGACAAATCATGATACACTCCACATCACCCTACGACATACTATATAAACTTTTAAGTTGGTCATTCAAGAGTCGCCTGGTAACTTTCAGAAGTGTAAAATCAGAAGATATCATTCAAAAGAGATGAGTTTATGATAGAAAATATCAACAATTTTCGAGTCACTGAAAAATTAAAAAATTCTACCATCTTCAAACATTCGCGAAGAGACCAATCGACTTGCATCGAATGGTTACTTATCATTTTCAAAATCGAGTGCTCCCTCTCGGGGCCCTAATTACTGCCAGTATACGTCTCGGAAGCCCCTCAAACAAATTTTCGATATACTCTTGAGTCACTGAGTCCCAAATTTCAGGAAGCAGATTTTCTAGTGGTTGGAATGTTCTACAAGGCATCCTACGTTGCTAAATTTGCCATTCCATGTTGTTCCAAACATGTTCTATGAGATTCAAGTCGTGACTTCTGGCTGGCCATCTTAAAATATCAATTTCGGCATTTTGCAGAAATTCTGTAACTACTCTAGCTGCATGTGGCCGAGCATTATTCTGCATATATATGAAGTTTTCGCCAATCAATGGGCCAAAGGGTACATCATGGGGTTCAAGGATATCTGCGATGTATCTGGTCGCTGTCGTTCTTCCATTACTCACTAGGACTAAGTCACTTCGACCATTTAAAGAAATTCCTCCCCGCACCATTACTGACCCCCCTCCGTTTTCGGTTTGCCGGATATTGCATTGATGATACCATTCCCCAGGTCCTCTGTATACAGACTTGCATCTATCATTTGGCTCTAAACAGAACCTGGACTCTTCTGGAGTACCCCAATTTGCATGTTCCCTCGCAAACTGAAGTCTTGCAACTCGATGCTCTCTGGTGGGACGCTGGCCGGTAGAAGCCACCCTTGGTCTGATATCGTTTTCTCTGAGCCTGTTCCTAACAGTTTGAAATGAAATGTGCACATATGGAAAGTGCAAATTCATTTTGTAGCATTCTAGCCGTACAGTGCCGAACTCTTAGTGGAGTTAAATGAAGCCAACGATCATCAACTGGTGTTGTTATCCGATTTCTTCCCTGTCCGACCCTTCTTCCATATAACCTTGTTTCGTGGTACCGATTAATTGCTCTCAAAATAGTGCTTTGGTTAACATTCACAAATTAGCTACGTAACGTTGGCTTCGCCCCTCCTCTAGAAGTGTTACAATATTTACCACTTCCTGATCACTCAAATAGCTTCCAGGACGTTCAGCAGCCATTATAATAAATTCAAAGATTCGAAAATCAACAAGAAACACAGAAAACATGCATTAATCTAGCGTGAAAACTGAAGAGAAATTGAATGAATACTGATAGTCAAATGAACTCATTCTTGTTTCAGACGTATTTGAGATCATATGGAAACAAATATTACTAGATAGATGAGATTTTTTCCCTTCATATGTCCAAAAACATATGTTGATAAAGGAACTGTGATTGAGCTGCTTGATAGATTGTGGAATTCAGAATACCAGGTGATGCGACAATTTTTGTGGTGTGTGTATGTATTTTAAATTCTATTCTGATTCTTCTCTCTTTCTGAAGGGACTGTAATCAAAAATGATATTGAGTTGGCAATTACTACATAATATTTGATTACTAGAATAGGTGAAAAATATTTAATTAATAAACGTGATAGCTATTTTGACTTTTCTATCATCATCAGACGTTTACAAATTGTGTAATGTCTACCATTAATCTACAGCATTTTTGACCGTTCACAAATCAATCATATTAGTCACAAGAATTTTACTTCTCTTCTCCACCTTTGTCTTCAACAAAACTATTTCCAATTCAATAACAAACTTTATGAACAGTCTGGTGGCGGTGCTATGGGCGCCCCCTTCCACTTCTTGCTAAAATATTCATGAGTCATTTCTTCTTCTTCTTGTACCATGTGCACTGCACGTTGGCGAACACTCGTTCATTTCCAATCATGTCTTGGTCAGGGTGCCTTCTTAAGCCTGTCGGAATAATGTTGCTACGTCCGAAAAATTGCACCAGTTTCTGATGTTTCAGTGCCTGGAGTGTTGTGTTCGACTTGGACCCTTTTCCCTCGATTTTACTATGCAATATAAATCTGGAAATGTGGTATTTATCCCTACTTAGCATGTGACCCAAATACGATGTTTTTCTCGGTTTCACGATGTCTAAGTATTGTCTGTATATTTCTGTTCTTCGTAAAACTTCTTCATTGGTAATATGCTCTGTCCAGGGTATCCGTAGCAGACGCCGAATTGTCCACATTTTCAAGGCTTCTATTCGGTTTAAGGTCCTAGTTTTAAGTGACCAAGTCCTAGCACCGTACAGCATAATAGGCCAAACATAGCATCGAATCACTCGATTTCGGGTGTTCAAAGTGAAGAAGGAGGTTCCTTAGTTTGTTAAAGGTAGTTTTTGCTCGGCCAATTCTACACTTCACCTCCTCACCGCAGTCTCTTCTATCATTATGAGTGACTCCCAGATATATAAGCTTTGTTATTCGCTCTATGACTTGTCCACTGATATTGAGAGGTTCACAATTTTGATTATTTCTACAGACCATCATCATTTTTGTTCTGGCAGTGTTCATCTTCAACCCTAGCTGTTCTCCAGCTGGTTAATTTTATTCAATAAAAGTGAAGATCTTCCATTCATCATCTACATACCGGATGTTGTTCAAGAGATGTCCATTTATTTTTATTCCTTGTGTTCCGTTTTCTAGTGCCCTCTGAAATATTTTTTGTTGAATAATATAGGTGACAGAATACATCCTTGTCTAACCCCCTTCAAAATGTCGAAGGATTCTGCTGTTGTGTCTCTATTGATGCGAATCTCAGCTAACTGGTGCCAATACAGTTGTCCAATTATTCTGATATCTTTCTCATCTATATTCATTTCCTTTAAAATTTCCATCATCGGTTAATACTTGATGTTATCAAATGCTCTATCATAGTCTATGATACACATAAATGCATCTAGTCTTTGGTAATAGCACTTTTGTACTAGCAATTTCATCGAAAACAAGGCTTCCCTGGTATCGAGTCCTTTACTGAACCCAAACTGCATGTCACCACTCATGTTTTCACACTTTTTGTAAATTCTTGAGTGAATTATTCGTAGAAATGCTTCAAGTGCATGGCTCATAAGACTTATGAGTCTATAATCGTTACAGTGTTTTGGATTGGCTTTTTTCGTAATGGTAATAAATGTGGATTTCAACCAGTCTATCGGAATCTGCCCTGTGTCATATATAACATTAAAGAGACATGTGAGCTGTTTGAAATCAATTTGCTTCAAGACCTCTATATGCAAGTCATCATGTCCTGGACTCTTATTATTCTTCAGGTTATCCACCGCAAGTCTTACTTCCAACTCTAGACTCTTAAACAGAGTTCCAGCGTATTCTTTCCATACTCTCTTCAGTTCATCAGGTTTGAGTATCGGTTTTCCTTGCTCGCTTTTAATCATTGTTATCGATGTTTTCCTGCCTGTACCAGTTATTTCTCTCACCTTCTTATGAAAGTTAAATGAATCGTGAAGACGATTTAGCCTCGTCACATTGTTCTTGGGTCCATTTCTATTTGGCTTTTGTGACTTTTCTCCTGATGATGGTAGCAATTTCCCTATATCGATTAGGTACATTCTTCAAAAGATTCATTCATCTACTGCATTATCTCAACTTTCATCCAAGACTTGGTTTTGGTTCTCCGTGGTTGTTCGATTATAGTTTCAGTGGCCACTTGACTATTAGATTAAAGTTTATTCCAGATCTCATTACATGTATTTTCTTCAGTTGAATTGTTTTCTTGGCACATTCTATCAACTTTATATGAGTCATATAGAAGAGAAAAATTTTCAAATTTACTGTTCTTCACAAATAATTTTTGGTATCGTTATGTTGATGATGTACTAACGTGCTTCACTGGTACATCAAGACAACTTGATGTTTTTCTGAATTCCATCAGCAATATCTACCCAAAACTCAATTTCAAGTTATCAATCGAAACAAACAGTGACCTAACTATTTACCGCAAAAATAACTCTTCTGCATTCGATATATTTATAGAACCTACTTTCACAGATATTTGCGTTCCTCATGACTCTTCCCACCTTTTGTAACATAAATTTTCTGTTAACTCAATGGTTCATAGAGCATTTTCTTCGCCACTTTCTATTGAAAATATTAACAGAGAAATTTAAATTATAAAATTTGTCGCCAGTAATAACGGTTACCCGCCTACCATAGTAGACCAAATAGTTCTTGAAAAACAAACACAGTTAGGTTACAATAGTATATACCCCCATGTTGAACCAAATTCCGATATTCAAAAATCCTTTCCCTTAACTCATTTTGGTCCAATTTCACAGCAAGCTGCAAATCAAAAGTCAAGTCACAACATAAAAATTGCCTCCAAACCTACATGTGAATTATCACAATAGTTTTTTAATGCCAAGAACAAAACTCACAAGTTAGAGTATGCGAACTGTTGTGGCATGATTGTAACGGTGTATACATAGGCCAGACAGGAAGATCTTTTTGCATTATATATGAAAAATATTACTCTTCTTTTTTCAAAAACAAAAGTGACTCCACCATCGCACAGCATTGCCTAGGTAACAACCACCGCTTCCCTAGTATACCGGGTGTAACTGAAACTCATTTTTTACGGGGTGTTGAAGTTTTAAATTTCAGTTTTTCCCCTAAAAGTAAGTTTTCTTTTGAAACTACCATATTAGGCCACCCGGTATTACAGAAGCAGTATTTGTTTATCTTTTTTTCTTATAATACTCACGTAACTCTATTTTTAACGGTTCCTGAGTTCTGATGGAAAATACCCAAGCAATTTTTGCAGAGTTTCCTCATTCGCTAATTACAATATCTATGTTGGGGATGCAAAATTATTGTGCATACGTAATATTCTGTGATCATGAAAATATTAGTGTAACATGTCAAAATTCCATTGTTAATTATCGACGTTGCGAATTAGTGAATTCAGTTTTGAGTATGAATCAATACACACAAAGTGAAAAAGCTCCTTATTTATGGACATTGCAGGCCAAATTGCGTTCAAGCTAAACAATTATACAGAGAGCGCTATCCGGAAAGACTTCATCCGAATAGAAGCTATTTCTCTAAAGTTGAACGAAAATTTCGTGAGGTGCAACCTGCTGAAGAGGAGGATTTCATTATCGACGAAGATATGGAAATATACGTATTGACATTTGTTTATATTAATCCAACAAGGGAAATTGACGAGGAGCATATGCATCAATTACACCAACACTTGTATGTTAACGATAGTGTTAGGCGACTCCAGTACTGTGAAGGGTACCTTAGAAAATGGAGGGTGATCCACAATATCCCACAAAGATTTTATTCAGTGAAGAATCACGTTTCACGAACGATGGGATGTTTAACAGGCAAAATACCAGGTACTGGTCGCAACAAAATGAGCACAGATATCAAGATGGAAACTTCCAAGAACGTTTTGGGTTCAATATCTGGATGGGAATGATGGGAAGATATTCAATAGGGCCTAAGGTCCATTGACAGGAGAGAGATATCTGGAATTTTTGACGACCCAAATGCAAGATGAATTGGACGAGTTGCCATTAGCTGTTGTGAATGAAATATAGTTTCAACAAGATGGTGTACCTCCTCACAACACAAGGGAAGTCTGGCGGTATCCCGACAAAATTTTTTTCCGAAAAATGGATAGGTACAAATGGTCTAGCTAGATCGCCAGATTTGAGTCCACTAGATTTCTTTCTGTGGGGCCAGTTGAAGAATGAGGTTTACCAAACACCTGTTAGAGGCCAACAAGAACTGAAATACCGTTTGAGACCGGCTATTGCAGGCACTGCAGCCAATAGTTGTAAAACTTGTGGGAGGAACCATCAATCGTGTGCAATGTTGTGTTCGTGAAAATGGTGGTATTTTTGAACATTTGTTGAATTATTCTGTTTTTGCTGTCCGATTATATCAAATTTGACACCCTGTAAAAAATGAGCAATTAAATGTTTGCATATTACAAAATCTTGTATTGCGAAAGAAAGATTGTGTTTTGTTTCTCTTTCAAAAATATGTGAATAGGTCGTAGGAAAAGATGAACAGCTGAAAAAAGCAAAAAAAATTATGTCTTCTATTATTTTCCCAAATAGAAAGGAATTTACAGGGGTGGCCCTAGTTTCTGTTACACCCGATATACCTATTACTTTACTACATAAGCCTTGGAGGAAATCATCTTCAATAGGTTAATATAAGCCATCGATCCTAAGATACCGAAGTACCTCAGACTAAAATCGTCCACGATTCATCAGGTATTGATCCTCGCAAACTATATGCAAATATCCAAACTCAATGGCGAAAAGGGTTTCGCCCATTTATTGATATCAGCGAGGCCTGCGACAGCGTCTGGATAAGTGGTCTCGTTTACATACTCTTTTATTTAGATTGGTCTGATTATATCACAGGTACTTTACTCAGCATGTTGGAAGCTTCGGGTGAAAATTCACGGCCATTTGCACCTCAACAAGGTCTTCCTCAAGGATCGCCATTATCTCTAACATTATATAACCTCTAGTGTTTTGATATGTATCATGAAGATCCAGATGCATACAATTCTGACAGCTACATCTTACAGTATACTCACGACATCTCAATAGTAAGCCATTCTAATAATCTACCCAATACAATCGATCAACTTCAAAGTCATCTTTCTAGGACACATGGTTCAACAATTGGAGACATAAACAGAACCCAACTAAGAGCCAACTTCTCATATTCAATTATAGATCAAAAATACATCACCTTCTAACCTCACCCGAGAGACTACACTAAGTATAAGCGAATCACCACAGTTAGTTAGCTGAAATTTGGTCTGCACGCAGCCAACATCAAGACTGCCATCGTTAAACGTACCAGCCACTTTCGTTCCTTCATCTACCGACAAAAAGGCTTCTCCAGAACAACAGCAGGACAAATATAAAAAATCATCTGTCGACCATTTCTGGAGTACGGAACGTTCGTTATGCCAAACTGTAATAATACTGTACTGAATAAGATATACTTAGTAGAAACTACAGCTCTCAGAAAAATCACTAAAATGCACCATCCTGATAAGCGAAGGAGTATAAGAGATCGTCAAAACTTCAACCAATGCTTGATAGACTGAAATCTCTGTGCCGTAAGTCTAGCAGTGAAGACAATACTCAGTAGATCGAACTATTTTGTATCAAGCAAACGTGTCAAAGAGCATGGAATGAATTTTCAACATCTACTGCGTGTGAGAAGATAACTAGTTTTTGTTTACAAGTATTATATATATTTCTATTGAAATAGTAAATGGCAATAAGCTCTAACTCTTAGCAACCCTGGCTGAAAGGCTCCGGTCGATATTCGTTCGTAAGTAAAGCCTTAGAATAAATATTATCTTATCTATTAATGCTTATCGTATCTCTCCAGAATTAACTTTTATTCCTATAAAGTGATGATCACTATCGATTGACTCGACTCAATTAATAATAATCATATTGTAATCTCATTAGATAAGCTACTTTTCGATATGAAAACTTAATACAATATTGCACAATTATTTCCTATAAAACTAACATTTATTAGTAACTTCTCACATGCCTGAATTTTCCTGAAAAATTCACGGAAATCTTTCATTAACTAGGATAATTTTTCTTCTTTTCCAAGTAAATCATTTATTCAGCATGAAAGACATAATCACTTCATCCTTGCCTAAGAAATCCTGGACCAGTTAACAATAAATTATTTTTGACATCAAATGGAACGAGAAGTCGTTTTTACGAGATTAGCCGGAGACCGTATTTCTTAGTATTAAGATTAACGAGATAATCGGTTTGGCGCGAAGAACTTTCAGAAGCGCGGAGAAGAATTTTTATGAATGACTTAATCCTTTTGGACGTGTAAAAATAAGAGAAAATTCATTAGGTCCGTCGCGTCTGCAAGAAATAATTGAAAATTAGGAGGGTTTCCAAGATAACTTTCGTCGTGTTCGAAATTAGGATTGGCAGATAATTCATGGAGGATTTCCAAGTAAAAAAGAACACCCTTCCTATTGATTAAACTAATCGTTGAAAATGTAATCTGCTAACGTCTTTCCTATAACTTTTGCTGAAGGTTAACCTGAGGCTTCATCTACGTGGAATGGTTTGAATCAAGTTGACTTTCGAATTGATATGTCATAATCAGTCAAAGTTTGTAGTGAAATCACAAAAGATTCGAAATGTTTCAGAATATTGAGTTAGGTAAAAGAATTTTAGTTGGAAATTTACCAAGGAATTAAGAGATTATACACTGATAGAAATTTTTATTGAACAGGATATCATATTCAACATATTTTACTTCGCAACAATGTGAAATACCGCAAATAGAGAAAATGAACCTCCCATCCCAGCCCTCGATTTTCGAGAGAAATTCAGTATTGTTCTCTAATTATAACATAAACTGGTGTCTTTTGAATAGAAACCATAAGTAAAGTTGGATAAAACAAATAGAGTATATTTTCTCTCTCTAAATATGCATAACATGCTCGACAAATTTGCTCAAAAATGTGAATTTTTCTAGAAATGAACATTTCTATGGTATCATCTAGTATGCTGGTGCATACGAATATTATAAATAATTATCCACAAACGAACAATTAAAAACTAACTTGCACACTCAAAACCGTAACCATTTTTCAAAATTCATAAATTTCAACACAAAAAACACTTCTGCATTCATTTTGAATTTGAATATTAATCACTGAAGCTAAACAATTTTCAAAGTTTGGCTTCAACTCTCCTATGTCATTATGGGTTTTTCTATACAATAAATTCTTGGAATAACCCTAGAGAAAAAATTCTAATGGTGCTAAATCTGGTGAACGAGGTAGCCATGTCATAAGTCCTCACGTTCAAATCCAGTTATCACCGGAAGACTGGTTTAAAAGTTCTGAGATATTTCTTATCTGATGTGAGGGAGCACCGTCATGCTGAAATTGAACTTAACCTTATTGAGCAAGGAAAATTCAATTCAAAAAACCATCGACTATGTTGCCATTCATTAGATAATATCCCCACGTCAAAAATAACGCACGTCAAAACACGGCGGTTCATAAACGTGCACCAATTGGACTCGAAAGAACCAGTGTTTGTGAGATTATATTTAAATCTTAGAAATATAGTTTTTATAGGTTGCCTCCTGTCAGGAAAACGAACAGAATAATTTCGTCAAGCTGCAGTAGAATCATACCCATTCTGAACGTGGAATTCTGAGATATCGAATTTTTCACATTTCACAAACATTTTTAATCAAAAAGTTTTCAGCTAGTTATTTGTACATCAGCAGTGTCAATTGAATAGTGGATTCATTTTGATATTTATGGTTGTGAGCATAAAATTGAAAAAATTGGGATGTTTTATGTAAATTCGCACGAGCATACTTAATTATACTACAGAATGTTCATAGAATTTTTAATTCTGAGAAAAATCACATTTTCGACTTTATTTGTCAGTCTTGTTTTATATGTTGGCGAAGAGAAAATAATGCTCTTCCTATTTTATTCTAATCTATGTTTTACATTCAAAGAACTCGAGTGTAAACTTCTGATATTTGTCATATTTTTAGAACGACTGTCGAAATTTTTTCGCAAGTTTTTCTTTAAATTGAACAAGATCCACGAAGAAATAATATATGGGCGATGTCATCCCAAATTATT
The DNA here is from genome assembly GCA_013387265.2 of Cryptolaemus montrouzieri. Taxonomy (NCBI): domain Eukaryota; kingdom Metazoa; phylum Arthropoda; class Insecta; order Coleoptera; family Coccinellidae; genus Cryptolaemus; species Cryptolaemus montrouzieri. The sequence goes on along the minus strand of JABFTP020000185.1, from coordinate 34,525,236 downwards.
GGGTCTATAATGATTCTAAAACATCTATAGATCACAATCGGCATCTTTTGAAAGACTGAATCTGGCCATCAGGGCTCTCTCGGTCAGGGAATTGCTTTGTTGAGTTTGGATATTGAAGGGTTTTTGCGATTATATTTCAAAATTGGGAAGCAAGAACAAGGAAGTGATTATGTTTGAGGAGACTCACAATGCTACGAAAGAACATCTCCGCGAAAGAGGAAATATCGCAGGTTATGTACTTTTTGATTATCTCCTTAGTCCTTTTTATGGCCTTGTTTTCTATGTAAAATCTTTCCTTAGATTTTTTTAGACATATAAGAGGTATGATTATTGAAATATTTTTTTGCTGGTTTTCTTTTTCCATTGTTAGAGATTCTTGTCCCAAATCCCCTTCCTTTCACCTTTGTCTTCGTCTGGAAATCATGGAGTGCAAGAGAGAATTAAGCGGCTAGTAAGAAAAATTTTTGGTACTCTTTATGTACACACGACACTAACAAAACATAAACTGACAAGCTATTGCTAGTGCAATAGCGACATGAAAACGAGTTTTTTCCTCAGGTTGTTTCGCTCGTTTATTGAATCATATGAAAGATAGTATGGTTCCCCTGTTACATTTCCTGAGCTCACACTTGTGTTTTTTCTGATACACACCAAACTTATAGATAAAAGCATTTATTGTAAATATAATTATTCGAATTTTTGTAAAATCTCTCTTTTCAAAAGAATATATTTATACGTCGAAAAAGTACAGGAAATTGATTATTTGAAAATTCTGCTTGAAACGATTGTCAAAACTTGCTGTTGATGAGTTGGCACAACTGTTTTCTATACTGACGCGGAGTTGGAACGCGATCTCTCATTCAGTTTGTTTACAGTGCCCGATTCTGTCAGTTCTAACAAGTGTGTTTTGGTATTTTTACAGTTGATAAAAATATCAATCAAACAATTTGTTTCAAATTTTATATTGCAAATGCTGCTGCGTGTGCCGAATCGGTGATAATATTACATAAGGTTTCAGGTGAATAAACTTTATCAAAAAACGAGCATATAAGGCGTACAGAGCATTCACCAGCAGCCGAGATGTGGTCGAAGATTTGCCTCACACAAGCTGGTCATCAACTTCTCCAACTGAAGTTAACGTCAATAACATAAAAGAAATGGTAACTAAAAATAGTCATTCAAGTTTGAGAGACATAGACAATGAACTATCTGAGTCTCACGAATAAATTCGTACCATTTTAAACGATTGTTTGGGCATGAAACGCGTTGCGGACCTGAATTTTCTTCAAAAATTGAATCACGTCAAGGTCGCAGAAGATATACTGGAACCAGTCGTTACCAATTTCATTAAATGCATTGTAACTGGTGATGAGACGGGTTTATGAGTTTGACATGCAAACCAATCAACAAGCTTCGGAATACGGCCCATCGGAACCGAAACCGAAAAAACTACGTCAAAGTCGATCAAACGTCAAGGTAATGTTGATTGGTTCCTTTGATTATCACGGTGTTGTGAACTCGGAATCCTGACCAGAAGTTCAGACGGTAAATAAAAAATAAAACCTGAGTGTTATGCGCTGTTTGAGAGCAAATTCGTCAAAAAGGCAGATTTGTGGAGAGAAAACTCATGAATTTCTCACCATGACAATGCACTCAATTATCATTGAACAACGACCGTATTCATGATGATAATAAGAATTTAAACTATTTATCTATCACTTGAAGTTAGCACCGTATTCACCTGATATCCGGCCGACTTTTCTCTTTTTCCGAAACTTAACCTACCAGTTCGAGATACCTGTTTTGAATCGATAGAAGACATAAAACAGTCGATTCCGGAAAAAGCGTTTGAAAAACGTTTTCACGATTGGATTCATTTTGGGGCCTACCTCGAAGGCGATAGAATGAATTTGGATGAAAAAATATTTCCTATTTCATTGAACAATTTCTGTTACTTTTTCAGCAGAATGTATTAAATTTTAAAACTATTCGACAAAAAAATTGAATATGTAACTGCATTCCACTGAATATCAAAATAGTTTCCACCTAACTTTGATAGCCGCTAAGATATTGGCATATGCCGAAATCCTGGAAAATCAAGAAATCCGGAATAACTCAAGAAAGGGTGTCAATTTTCTCTATTGGCAGAACATTACATAGCTAGAGTACTAAAACATCGAAAATGGGACATCTGTACACAATTTTTCGATCGATAGAGAATAACTCTGGTGAAGACATTGTCCTCCGATTAATCCATCCAATTTCCGGTACTAATCGTAATGTTAGCGGGGACAATTGGTTCAGTAGTTCATCACTTGTTGAAAAATTACTGATAAATCATAAATTAGCATATATTGGTACATTGCGAAGGAATATATGGAAATTCATACCAAGTAGAAACACTGAAGTAAAATCTTCAATTTTTGGGTTCAAGGGAAAATACACCCCATCAAAAACAAATCAATGCTATTGTTATCGTTACTGCATCACTTCAATTCATTAGATGCTGAGACAGGAGATGACAAGAAATCAGTCATTACAGACTATAACATCGAAAATTGGTGTCGATTTAGTTGATCAACTGTGCAACAATTACAATGTTGCTAGAAATACCCCTAGGTGGCTTATGGTTGTGTTCTATGATTCTCTGAACATTGCAGGCATAAACGCATTCTGCGAATTCAAAGCTAATCGCGTAGTACAACGAGGATCCCGTAGTGATTTCCTGGAAAAATGAGCTTGGGAACTCATAAAACCTCAAATCGAGTTTAGGGCAACAATAGTATAATTACCTCCAGAAATGAGGCGCATCGCTCGACATCTATCGAGGTCGTACTCCCTCCCTCTCAGAGGCCACAGAATCATGTTGCACGTTGCTGCATATGTTCTAAGAATGACAATAAATCAACACCAAAATATTGTGCAAAATGCTACAATTATGCTTGAAAAAATCATATGAAGGAAATATATGTGAATTGTGTAGGTGAACAAAATTGACAGTTTTCTGGGGGACATGAAAGGGGTAAAAATTGGTAGTATTGTAGCTTGTAATGACATGTTCTCATTAGCCTGTTCTTTTTCAGTCTTATACTGCATGTTTTTTCACGTTTATGTATTTTTGAGTTTATGGAAAATATATAGAGTAATGACAAATAATGGATTTATTCTCAGACTTTTTGGCTATTTTCAATTCCACAAGGAAAATATCAATATTTTCATCAGCACTAAAATAACTTCAATCATAAATGATAAAAGAAACTATTTCATTTGAAATACGTATTCAAGTGTATGATATTGATTTCTTATGTCAAAATGAAAATGGTCTACAATCGTAGATCACGCGAGTAAATATGTTCGAAAAGAGGGCTAGAGTAATCAGGGTTCAACAAGATATATCACACCTTAGGAAAAAATTTATATTTTCATTCGAGTATATGTGGAACGAACAACATAATTGAATGGTGAAATCTCATTCAATCCAAAAGCACACACTCTTAATTGAACAGCATTAACCAATGATAATAAACAAACATGGAGCTTGAATATTCTCCCCTGTTGTACGCATCACAAGTTCATAAATACGAACCTCATCAATGAGGATTATTAGGCAATTCGTTAATTGTAAAATAATCTCCAACTGGAAGATAGTTTTCGAGGTTGTTAACGAAGATATCGAATGTTTCGATGGAACTAGAGCCTGTCGTTTCTGCTGGAATTTTTAATTAATTTGGCAACAGCTAGTTCGCTCATATTTATCTACAATATTGGACTATATGCTACAACTTCTTTTCATGATATATTACTATAAAAACGAGTACATTCCTGTTCGTTTTATATGAAGTACTGTACTATTCATCTAATCTCCGTTAAACTTTGGGAAGTTGTTGAGTGCACTTCTGTGATTGCTTCTGACATTTAAACACATATATATATATATATATATATATATATATATATATATATATATACTATATTGTAACGAAGCACGCACGCAAAAAGCTTAGAAACTTATGTATCGCGTGGGTTGACTATCGAAAGGCTTTCGACTCCGTTCCACATTCATGGTTACTAAAGGTTATGGAGTTGTATGGGGTTCCTGGTTCGGTGGTGGGCTTGCTGAGACAACTAATGAGTACATGGCGAACCTCTCTCTGTCTAAGAACGAAAGGAGCAGAAATTTCTGCAGGTGAAATCAGGATAAACAGGAATTTTTCAGGGGACTCTCTAAGTCCACTCTGGTTCTGTCTAGCTCTGAACCCCTGAGCTGCCTTCTTAACAACAGCACAGACAGCTACGTTTACGACAGAGGAGCAATACCCGGATAAGCCACCAATTTTACTTAGATGACCTTAAACTATATACAGGTACAGTAGATCAAATGAAGAAGCAACTGGAAACTGTGGCAGCCTTTAGCGAGGGTGTTCGCATGCAACTCGGAGTAGAAAAATGTGCGGCGGTTTGTGTCAGGAGAGGCAAGATGGTTGATATTGGGCCTGGAATTCAGCTCTTCAATGAGGACATGTTCCCTACACTTGGACCCCAGGAAACCTACAAATACCTGGGCATACAGCAAGCCTTGGACTTCAAAACTTCAGAAGTCAGATAGGCATTCAAAAAAGTTGTTCGGACGAATAAAACTTGTACTGCAGTCGAAACTGAATTCCAAGGCAATAGTGACAGCCCTTAACACCTGGGTATTCCCGAGCATAACCTACTCGTTTGGAGTTGTTAACTGGTCAACGACTGAGCTGCGGAATTTAGATAATAAAGTTAGAGGATGCTGACAAAATATGGCATGCACCACCCTCATGCGTTGGTGAACCGACTCTACCTTAGAAGAGACCAGGAGGCAGAGGAATATCAAACATAGAAAGCGCCCACAATAAAATTATCCTTAGCCTAAGGAAGCACTTCTCGGCGAGTAACACGTCGTTTCACAGATCCATACGTGCATTCGATGATGTGACTCCTCTGAAACTGATGAGGGCGAAATAGCACAAGGAAGCCGCACTCCTGAAGAAAGGATGAATGAGTGGAAGGCGATGAAATTACATGGCCGCTATCCCAGGTTCCTTGAGAGTGATAACGTTGACAAGCGTGAGTCGGTGAACTTTCTTATGGCAGGATATTTACACCCGGAAACTGAAGGCAGGCTGCTAGCCATACAAGATCAGGTTGTGCCAACAAGGGCCTATAACAAGCATATCGCTAAAATTAATACAACTTCAGACCAATGTCGCCGCTGCTCCAGGGGCCTGGAATCAATCCAGCATGTCACGTCCTCATGCCCGATCTTGGCCCCCAAGGATTATCTCAACAGGCACAACAGCATGGCCAAAATATACCACCAGGAGATAGCGTTGAAGCTCGGACTTCTGAAGGACAGAGTACCGAATTACAAATATACGCCTGAAACTGTCCTTGAAGATGAGGAGCACAAAGTATACTGGGATAATACTATAATCTGTGATCAGCCCATATCGCACAATAGGCCGGATATCTTTATATTCTATAAGCAAAAGAAAAAAGCTGTACTCTTGGATGTGACGATACCAGCTGATGATAATATACCGAGGGCGTATTCGGAGAAGATCGATAAGTACAGAGATCTGGCCATTGAAATGAAGCAAATTCACGAGGTGAGCACCACTGTAATTATGCCTATGATTATATCCGTCAACGGCCTCGTGGAGGGCACCTATTGCAAAATACCCAAAGATTGGGTCTCGATAGAGCAGTTGTCACTAGATCGCAGCGAGAAGTTGTTCTCAGCACCACCAGAATTTGTACGCGGCTTTCTCAACAATGAATGAGCCACGAGATGTTAAGATGACTACTATGGCCACAAAGCCCGGTAGTTATTGGAGTTACCCGCAACTGTCGGTGAAAAAAAAAATATATATATATATCCCTTTTACCATCTGAAATGGTGTAGGGTCTACAACATATTAACATTTCATGAAAGTTTCATGAAAATATATAAACAATATTGTTCATATATGAAAATATATGAAATTTTTCCATTCAATCTTCTGTCTTGCGATATTTTTGCTATTACTCTATCCCATATTTGTCGTGGTCTACCTCTTTTCATCTTTCCGGTAGTTTTTGTCTTCCATATACGTTTGACTTGCCGTGTATTATCCATTCTCTGAAGATGTCCCCACCAGCTGAGCTGCCTTTTCTCTACAAATTTCAAAGTTGATTCAATTCCTAATTCCTTTCGTGTTTCAGTGTTCTTCAACTGATCTCTCTTTGTGACTCCCCTTACCCTCCTAAGATATTTCATTTCGATAGCTTGAATTTTACTTTTTTAGTTTTTATCTAGATCCCATGACTCACGTCCAAATGTCAGTATTGGCCTATAGATAGATGTGAATACTTTCATTTTTGTGGCTCTTGACACTTCGTTCTTATTAATGAAATTGTTGCTGATAGCATAATATGCCTTCATAGTCTTTTCGATCCTACCATTGATTACAGCATCTTGTTTTCCTGATTCTTCGAGTTCAACTCCTAAGTACTTATATTTTTTCACTTGTTCTATTTTTATCCCCTCTATCTGTATATTTATGTCTTCCTTTTCTGTTCCAATCACCATTACCTTAGTTTTCTCTTTGTTCATTTTCATACCACTCTTCTCTAATTGTCTGTTCCATATATTCAAGATCTTTTTCATTGCTGGCCATTATGCTTATATCATCCGCGTATGCCCCTTCTGATACTTCTACTTGCTGTAAGTTTCTATATCTAATCTGGATTTTCCTCACTTCTGTCGAGCAATTTTTTATTATTTCATTAATAAAGATTATAAAAAACAGAGGACTAAGCCCACCCCCCTGTCCAAGTCCCTCCGTTGTCTTGAAATACTCCGATCTCTTGTTTCCTCTTAAAATTCAATTTTTATTACTTTCATATATATTTATTATCAGTCCTATAATTTTTGTTTTGATTCCTCTTCTACATAGTATTTCCCTTCGTCTAGGTACCCTATCAAAAGCTTTTGCCAAGTCCATGAACGCTAGGTATATTTTCTTCTTCATCCTGTTAGATTTTTCCATCGATATCTTTATGTTGAATATATGATCTTGAAAACTTCTTCCTTTTCGATTTCCACTTTGTGTCTCTCCCAATGTTCTTTAAATAATTGGCCTCAGCTTCATATCTATTTGTTCATATATTTTCATAGCCGTGCATAATAACGTGATTCATCTGTAGTTGCTACATTCATGTTTGTCACCTGATTTGTAAATTGTGATTATCATTGAAATCTGCCAGTTTTCCGGGATTTGTTCTTCTTGCCATACCCTATTATATATTTTCAAAAGCAAGTCTTCTCCATATTGTCCCATATTCTTGATCATTTCGGTCGTAATCTTGTCATAGCCTGGGGCTTTTCCATTTATCGAGCGTTTTATAGCTTCCTGTAATTCCTGTTTTGTTATCTTTTCTTGGTCTCTATCTTTTTCTATGCAAACTTCACTATCCTCTAATCCGTTTCCTCCGCTCCCAAGTAGCTCTTGAAAATATTGCTTCCATCTTTCCATTACTTTCCGGTCATCTATGAGAATTTCTCCATTTTTGTCCTTGATACTATAAATGTCAGAGTTCTTCTTCCTTCTACATGATTTAACTATTTTATAGAATAGCTTTTGGTTTGCTTTGCTCTCGGCTTCTATTTTTCTTTTAGATTCCAAGACTAGATATTTCACCCGTTTTCTTGCTTGTTTGTATAACTCAAATTTCTCTATAGTTTAGATAATTTGCCCATGCTCTCTTCTTCATTCTCACTTCCTCTCTAATTGCATCTGTCCACCATGCCGTTTGTTTTGCGTTATTTCTCTTTCTGCTGCTTCCACATACTTCTTTAGCAGAATCGAGAAAAGTGCCTGTGAAATACTTCCATAAGTCTTCTGTGCTGATATTATCTGTTGCATCTTCTATATCCTCTAGTTTCCTTGATATGGTTTGCTTGAAAATTTTGGCGTATTCTAGATAGGGAGTTTTTAAGCCTTCATCGATTCATATTCGACCTTTTTTTTAACTGATACATCTTTACCGTCGTCTTTCAGTTCCTGTTTGATATAAGCTGCTAGTAAAATATAGTCGCTCCTTATTTCAGCTCCTTTTCTCACTCTAACATCTTTTCTTTTTTCAGGTTGCTTTTGTCTACAAATATGTAGTTTACTATCGATTTCTCTTGTCTACCTTCTACTTGTCTCGTATATTTACGTATATTCTTGTGTTCGAAGAAACTGTTACTAATTATCAAGTTATTCATTACCGCAAAGTCTAGTAGTTTCGTTCCATTGCTATTTATTGTCTATTCTCCATGTTTGCCTAAAACTGTCCTATAAATACTATCATTATTTCGCTGTCCTACTCTTCCGTTGAAGTCACCTGCAATATAAATACTGCCCTCTGCTTCTTCTGTAGCTTTTGTTAATTGTTCCCAAAATTCGATTTTCCTACTAACTGATTCGTCTTCGTTTGGTCCATAGACCACAATTATTGTTCCTTTGCTCATGTTCGGATTCCTTAACTCAACTGTGAGTATTCTTGCTGACCACGCTTTCCAGTTTAATATCTGCTCTGCGATTTCTTTCTTATTAAACATGCAACTTCTGCTGCCGCCCTAGTTTTTTCGTCTACTCCGCTGTATGTTAATATGTGTTTGTTTTCTAACTCAATTATTCTTTGGCCTTTTTTTCGTTTCTGTTATAGCAAACATTTCAAGTTCTGAATTCTCAAATTCGTATTCTAATTCCTTTTTTTTGCCTTGTATACTCCTTGTGTTCCAAGTTCCTAGTTTTCACGTGTCTTTCTTTCTTTGTTTCATTTTCAATTGTTTCTGTATACTTTCCGACTGATTCTATACGTTCCGCAATTTCATATCATTATTTCCATTATCTTCATCTTTTTCTATAGCCAATGTCTGCGTCATATTTTTTCTATCTCCATTCATTATTTAGTACTATTGTTACTAACTGATGAAAAATTATAGTGAATGGAAGATTCAGATTGTATGAATCTGCAACAAAAACAAAATGTCCAGTTGACCTCCTCGTGAATTGATTGCAGTCATAATCCTTCTAGGTTTGCTCAAGATTAGGTCATTAAGAAACTCTTGTCAGATGAATTCAGCACATCGATCAATTATTATTAAACGTATTGAAAAATTATGTTGTCCAAGCATACTGATTCAGATCAGAATTCATCAGATTTAAGAAATCAGTCGTAGCAGCTGCAGTTAAAAGATAAGATTAATGTAACAGTTTCCATTTGGAGAAATGTTAACCAAATCTGTAACAATAAAGACTGGAAGCAAAATCATCAAAATATCTGCTATGCTGGGGTATATTTCATGGACATCCCTAAGCCTTCAAGCATTACCGTGTTGTCCCCATAGTCGCACTCGTCCATCTTCTAAGTACAGGCCAAATCGACAGATACCCAATCCACATAATTTCCACAGTTTCCTTTAGTTGAGAGCTGACACCGCTCAGAAAGGAAAAGACAGAAATAATTTCAAATTTAAAACATAGCATATCGAAGTAAAATCAAGAGACTGCGATAGAAAGTTGACTAACAGAGAGACATGTCGCTTCTGCGAAATATTCCATCGACTGTTGATATCATGGTTGTTACTGCAGTTACGTTTAGGAATAATTGATTCAATATAGGCATATTTTCAAGTAGAGTGAAATTGCTTAAAGAATTGTGACTAGCAGAATGGTTTTCGAGTTTCAATGCGCCTTTTTTCGAATGTTAACCATAGACGACTTCATTTCATAAAACTAACAATTTTTCCCCATCCTCAACAATATATAATTTTTCTATTGAATATTTTGATATGGTTCATTTCGAAAACCTCAAAATAGATTTCGATGTTTTCTCCATTAAAGTTCTTTCAATTATTCAATGAAATGACGTACGAAAATTAATAGAAGTATTACATTATGGAATACTTCATTTTGAGCGGTTATAAAGTGAATTTTGCAGAAGAAATATATTGGTCTTGTTGTCCTAGAAGGATATAGCACATTTCAGAGATGTCATAAATAGCGGTTCGTTCGATCTTCAGAGAATTGAAGAATATAAAGAAAGTTGATTTTATACAGACTTTTTATGGAAATGAGAAAAATATTTCAAAGATTCCAAACTCTGATGAAGTTGGGTATGCTGGATTCAAGAGATACCAGGTTTCGTGGGCGATGTCGACCAAATAAATAACACCGTTCTTGTCTCCTAAGTTCCATACCCTTCCACTTTTCTCTGTTTCTTAGCATTTGCTAAGTAAAATCTCACGATGTCATTCAACATGCATACTTCTCCTTCAGAAATAGTCCTTTTTCATTTGGCATCAGCCTTATGAGGCTAGTACTATTCCTCTGGTTTTCATTATCAACCTAGTCTTTGATTTTAACTTGACTTCATCTACTACTTTTATCATGCTACAACCTCATCTTCATCTCTTAATACAGAACATCTTGATATTTTTTCCAGGAATTTGTAGTCAGTGGTTTCCATCAACTCTTTCACCTCGTCATCGAATGTAATTTTTTTTCCAGTACGTTTTCTATTCTGCATGCTTCCATTATGGCTCTATCATTTGCTTTTATCTTACAATTATGTCCAAAATGAAGGTGGAAAATACCATCGCACATAGAGTTCCAGAAAATAACAAGATTGAATTTGTGGGTCGCCCTCGATCAGTTTTTACTTTCCATCGTTCCTCAAAAAATATTCATTAAATAGAAAAACTTCTTATGGTATTCCTAATTTGAACATATATGTTATAGGGTCCACCACATTCAATCCGTCACATCTAATCCGTCAAAATACATTAATATACACCATACATATACGTATGTAATTCGATTATCTGCAGCCATTCCACAACTAAGTTTCTTTACTAGGAACACTCCACATGGTATTCCATGTTTGAACGTTGATGTTCTTAGGTTCGCAACATCTAATCCGCGAACTGTTTTTATCTAGGACATTCATTTTGCCATCAGTTCATCAGTGTAATGTTAATCTATGTCGCAACTTTGAAATTCCATGTCAAAACGACAGACGACGAATATGATCCTAGTAGTTTAAATGATTGTGACGTTATGTTGTCCTTAGCTACATTTTCAGCCCGATAGTAAACCACCTCTTCATCCCAAACCAGTGATACAGCCTACACGATCACCAGATTTTTTCTCATTACATTTTATCTTGAGGAACATATTAAAGATAAACCGTTCCTAAATGAGAACCTCTCCAAATATGCATGTATCTATCTTCACACTTCCCAACAGCGGACAGTATAACAAGGGCATCAACCTTCTCTTCAGTAATTCTTTCAGCACTGAAATAACAAGGATTAGCTTTATATGCGAGGCTTGTTATGTCGAATTTGATAAAAGCACTTCCCAAAACACAAGTTCTGAGATTTGCCACTTTCGATATTCTTCACTGAAAAGTTACTTGTTGCTAGTACTGGATAAAATCAGTTGCAATATTTACGTCTTTCCAGTAAAAAATTCCATCATTTCTAGCTTGTCGAAAAAAATATAATGTGTGAAAATTTTTAGGACGGAGAAAAATTGTTTGTTTTAAAAATTAAGACTGGTTATGGTTTAGATTTAAAACGCAGAAAGTTTACATTATTACTATAAACTGTTGAAGTGCTTGAATAAGCATATATATATATATATATATATATATATATATATATATATATATATATATATATATATATATATATATATATATATATATATATATATATATATATATATATATATATATATATATATATATATATATATATATATATATATATATATATATATATATATATATATATATATATATATATATATATATATATATATATATATATATATATATATATATATATATATATATATATATATATATATATATATATATTTTTTAACTTAATTTAGTGAACCTCATTACTTGAGTGGTCTACGATCGTAGACCACGCTATTTTGGTGTTCATTGGAAGACAATTTTTAATGTGCGCGCCTACGCTTTAGTAGGTATAGAAAACTTAAGTAATTTGTGAATCAGTATATTTCTGACAGTGTCAGCGATTCGTTTTTGAAGATATTTGCTTCTGAATATGACTGGTTTACGATTGTAGACCACGCGAGCATTGACGTTTTACTTTGTGTTTCGAGTTAGTTCAATTCAAATTTGATTTATTGGTACCTTGATAAGAAAGAAGTATGTCTGAACCCAAAAGACGACGTGTACAGTCCAGCAAAGATCCTGAAGTCTGGTTACAGTGGTTCAATGAACTTCCTAGTGATTTTAAAAATTCCTCTAATGAAAACGATGAAGAGGAAGACGATAATGCAGAACAAGATGCTGTTGAGGAGAACAGCAATGACACGGAGTCAGAGCAGAATGTAACAGAGGATGGAAGAGAATGATTTCAGTTCGAGGCGTTGGTCTGCTTATTACTTAGGAAGAGACAAAATAACAAAATGTAGAAACACTTCACCGAGCCTTCGAATTCGAGTTCTTTCACATAATAATGTGAGACAACTTTCTGGAACGAAAGGTAATGCTCTTGATGCAACAACCGAAATCCAGTACCTAAAATTATTCGCAAACGATATAATCGTTCGAATTATAACAGTGTCAACAAACATACATATAGAAAAAAATATATTTGGCAGGATTCGGGACGCGAGAAAAACTGATGAAGAATAAATGAGTTTATAGAAATTTTGTTCCCCATTGGCGCTTTCAGGAGTTCAAGAAAAATTTGAAAATGATTTGGGACAATTCTAGAGGGAGCGAAATCGAATCATGCTACATTGTTATGAGTGAAAAAAAATTCAGGTTCCTTCTGAGATATATTAGACTCAACGATATAGAAACTAGCTTGTTTAGTTGGCTCCAACTCGGGAAGATTTTGAGAAGTTTTAAGGAATTTTCAAGCCAATCTCACTACATGTGAGTTCCTCACTGTAGACGAACAACTAGTAGCTCTCAGAGGCAGATGTGACTTCAAACAATATATACCAAGTAATCCTGCCAAATATGGTACCAAAATGTTTGCTCTTGTTAATGCAGAAACATTGTACACGATTAATTTGGAACCCTATATTGAGATGCAACCTGAAGGACCATATAGGGTAAACAACTCTGGTGAAAACATTGTCCTTAGATTGGTCCAATTTCCGGTACCAATCGTAAAATTACCGGAAGCAATTGGTACAGTAGTAGTGTACTTGTAGAGAAATTATAAACTAACATATATTGGTACATTACAAAAGAAAAAACGGGAAATTTCAAAAGAATTCTTACCAACTAGAAGCACTGAAGTAAAATCTTCACTTTTTGGGTTCAAGGAAGAATGCACCCTTGTTTCATATTGCCCTGAGAAGAACAGATCAGTGAATCACTGCAATTCAATAGATACTGAGACTGGAGATGACACGAAACCGGGGATCATTACAGACTATAACCAAACGAAAATTGATGTTGATTTAGTTGATTAAGTCTCCAACAATTACAATGTTCCTAGAAATACCCGTTGGTGACCTATGGTTGTGTTCTATGACTTACCGAACATTGGAGACATAAATGCATTATGCGTATTCAATGCTAATCGCCACGTACAACGTTTATCCCGCAGTGATTTCCTGGACAAATATGCTGGGGACTCATAATACCCCTAATCGAGTTTAGGACAATAATAGAACAATTACCTGCAGAAATCAGGCGCCGTGCTCATCATCTATTAGGCATTAGTGAGGTCGTACCCCCCTCAGAGCCCACAAAATTATGTTGGACGTTGCTGCATATCTCCTAGAAGTGACACTAAATCGACATGAAAATATTGTGCGAAATGCTACAGCTGTGATTGTAAAAATTATATGAAGAAAATATGTGTGAATTGTGTAGGTGAACAAAATTGACTCTTTTCAGGGAGACATGAAAGGGGTAAAAATTGGTTGTTTTTTAACTTGTGAACATTTTTTCATTAGCGTGTTACCTGTTCCTTTCATTTTTATACTGCATGGTTTTTCACGTTCATGTATTTTTGAGTAAATGGAAAATATATTGAGTTATGGCAGATGAATGATTCCTGGTACTATTTGGTTTTTTTAGTTCCACAGAGGAAAAAGTCAATAGTTTTCATCAGAACTGAAACAACTTTAATCACAAATAATCGGAGGAAATATTTCATTTCAAATGCGTATTGAAATGGATGATATTGATTTTTTAGGACAAAATGAAAATGGTTTACAATCGTAGACCACGCGAGTGAATACGTTCGAAAAAAGGACGCGAGTAACCGAGGGTTAACAACCAAGATATAAACTACTCAGGATTTCCTGAAAATTTGGGGACTTTGAGATCAGTGTAAAACCGAGATGATAACCCTAAAATTTCGTCTCAGAAAAAGATGAGTTCATTATTCCTAACCTCAATATTTTCGTAGCTCTCTGACAAAAATATCAAAATTTATCCAACTTGAAATACGTATGTTTAAAAGAATGAAATGCTTTCAGCAATCTCTTCCTTGAATATTCTCGTGCGTTTTTCAAACAACCTGTAGAGGGTGGGTAAATTTCGATGTACTTGTACGGCAGCTATGTAAAATAATGCAAATAGAGAAAAATGAACCCTCCTACCTCGAATTTATTTTCAGGGACTAGTTTAGTGGTGAAATTTTCTTTCTGATACCTCTTTCCGTCCATAGCGAAAATCTCGATCATCATCAAAGTTACATAAAAGTTGGTTGAACATCCTACAGGCACTTTTTAAGTAGAAAACAGTGCTGTAAAAAAAATTTTTTTAGCTCAGCAGTTTTTCGAGTTTTAATGCAAACATGCTTTTTTTTAAATATAAACCATAGAAAATTTCACCTCAATTGGATGCAACAATTCTTTTTCCTTTTCAGAAATATATAACACTTGTAGACAATTACTGCATTCAATACCTATTTTCCGAGAAAACCTGAAATTTCCACAATTCCATTCATAAGGTGCAGGCCCATCAACGATTCATATCGTTCTATCACTGAAAACCACAGATTTCAAAGATCCTTTTGAAGATCATGGTTATTTTAATGGTTTGATTCGATTTAGAACATAGTAATGAACTGTGGTCTTAGAGTTCCACAATCACTCTTCATAAATCGAAACACAGATGAACATTAACTTTTTGAAACTCGAGTATATTATTATGAAAAAGAAGACCTAAGACATTAAACTTTTCTCAAACGAAAACCGAAAACACATATGAAAATCCTTAAAAGAAACGATACAAATAGGGGCAACTACTTTATCGGAAATATTCTAAAGTTTTGCCATTGATTTCAATGTATAAATTACACCGCCGAGAGACACTACGGCAGGCATTGTATATATGAATATTGCTAACAGAAGCAAGGCATTCCCTGAATGTCTGTTTTAACTCTTCTTAATTGTTACTGTCCTTTTGTAGAGTGAATCCTTAACATGACCCCTAAAAGAAAAATCTAGTGGCGTCAAGTCAGGGGAACGAGGCGGCCATCTCACAGGACCATTAGTTCTTATCTAATTATCTCCAAAATTCGAATTCAACAGATCAGTGATGGCCCTTGTTTGGTGGAAAGAGGTACCATCGTCTCAAAAAAAAAATATTTGATCTTTGTGCTAACGGAAGTTGATCGTGAAGTCCTTCAATGATATCAATGTTGATGATTTCTCCATAAAGCGCTCCATTCAAATTTTCATCAAAATTTCAAACGCCAAAAGGCGACTATCTTTCAGTGCACGTTGAAACCATATCTTCCTTGATGCTGCACATCAATATGGCGTTGAGGATTTACATCGGACCACAAATGTTCATTAAATATCCCATCCCTAGTGCTGCGTACTTCACCTGTCCAAATGTCTTCTCTAAAAAAAGTCTGAGCTTTCTTGAATATTTCGTAGATACCAATTGCAGAAATTTAGTCGGGAAGGGGGATCTCCTGGCTGCAGAAATTTGGAGACTCGCATTTTATAGGGTTTAAACTGGTTCTTCTTCAGAATGCCGAGCGCCCAACGTCTCGAAATTCGTGCTTTTGCTTCTAACTGTCTAATCGAAATTGAAGGTTTGGCCATTACTAAATTAATTTTATTGTGGATTTGAAGGCTGCAGGCCACAATATTACCAAACGTTTTGTTTATTCTACATTATCAGAAAGCGAAGTCTTTTTATTTGTGCGAATATAGTGAAAATTTTACCCATACAAATATCCGTCGACCTGTAAGACAATATATTCTTGCTTAAAGCTCTCAAGGGGAATGATCTTAGGTCCATTTTCTGGTCCTACAACGTAATAGCTATTTCATCCTTTTGGAAGAAGCTTTATGATTAGGTATACCGTTTTCTGCTGTTAAATAATAAATTAGTTATCTTTTTGCAACAAAAACAACATAATATTATAACAGTTTCATTTTCGGAAGGTCTTATCAGCTCCTATATAAGTTTAGGTTTATTTCGACTACCAACCCTTAGCAATCTTATTGTCTTTAAAGAATGAATTATACCCTCATCGCATAGCTATCAGGTAGTAAATTTCCCTGAATCTGTTCAAATGTAACGTAAATGATGAAACAATTAAATGCGAGAATACAATCTGACACCTTAAATTTCATTTTAATATACCATTTTGTTTCAGGTAAGTTCTAAATTACTCTCAATGATAAGGAAAGTTGTCTTGCATAACAACATGGCGGCGGAGCCAAGAGAGAATGGAATTGATTAGGGCAGTTTGAAAGCGAGTTGTTAAAACTTGGCAAGAAAAGAACAATTTAATGACCTGTGCGGAGGTGAGTTGAAATGTTGAATTATGAGAACGTTCCCTTAAAGCACTGCCGGAAAGATAGGATTAGATGACTTTGTTTTCGGCAAAATTCGGAAACAAGAGGGAATACTTTTCCTATTCGTTGCATTTATACTAATGAAAAACTAAGGTAATTGAGACATGAAATATTTAACTCTTCTTGGGGAAACATGATTTATAAATTATTCGAAGATAATTTAGAATTTTTTCTTTAATATTAGAAGTATTACACATAATAACCTCCCATCTCTCTGTAGTGTTAGCATGTTTTAAGTGATTTTACGTGGGACGAATTAAGAAGGAATATTCCGATGCGGATTTGGTTTTATATTTGAATGCAAGCTTCTTGGAAATGAATTTATTTAAAAAAAAAGTTTCGAAGGAAGAAAGAACAAATTCGTCCTTTAAATTGGCATTAGGTTTCGAGCTACTCGATCAAGTTAACAAAGAAGAATTCAGGCCTTCAGGAATAATTGTTGAAAGAAACCAGTTTTTTCGATCACGCCAAGGGTCGTAAGAATAATATAAATTTCAAAGTATTGAACTTAAATATAACCGGCTCGGTGGCGTAGGGATATGATACTTGTCTCCTGCGCAAAGTTACCTGGGTTCATTCCCCACAAAGTCGGTGCGATTTTTCAGATTCGGGGAACCGCTTGAGTATCCATCTTTCGGAGGAGATATAAAGCCGTAGGTCCTGTCTAACAGAGATGTGTTGGACATTAAAGATCCCTTCCCTCGACACGAGAGGGGTTCGGCAAAATTCCCGGGTTAGTGAGGTGACAGAATTCCCCAGCGTGTCATTGGCCGAAAGGCGGAAATAGAGCACGTTGAAGGAATAACAAACAAACAAATTTAAATATTAGGTCTATAAATAGGAAGTTGGACCATCTTGAGGAACTATTAAATGAAAAAAAATTGAGCATTGCAGTCGTCACTGGGCATTGGTTGTATGGGGTGGCCTGCGAAAACCTATATCTTCACACTTCACCTCAACAAAATGGGAGCGCATATTTCTAGGGAAAATGGATTTGGAGGTACACTCATTCTCGTGAACAAAAGCATGAAATTCAAACCTTTGACACATCTCGAAGCCCATTCAGAACAGGGTGTGATGGAGGTTTGTAGAATAAAAAAAAGCTATATTAGCAGCCTACACGTGGATCGATGGAAACGTTTTCACATAAGATGAGAGTATGTCTGGAAGAGGAAAGTGAATGAAATCATACACAAATTTATGTTGCAGGAGATTTTAATTTAGATCTTTCGACTTCAAGTGAATCTGAAACAGATCTCTTGGAGCTGTTTGAGGGTAACGAAAACATCTGCAACATAAATCGACAATGTTTTCTCAGATGAAGAAAATTTTAGAATACTTACCTTTGAACTATACTTGTCTGATCACAATGGCTAGTTCCTGAAGAGCAATTCTGAACCAGAGAACAAACCTGTTGAAGGAGAAATACAATTGATGAGAAATATAAATGATGAAAATAACTGTAAAATTAATAAAGAGCTCAAAATCCAAACTTGGGAAACATGCAAAACAGCTCCTTCAGCAGCAAAAGCGTTTGATGCTTTCCGGGAAGTATTCACAGAAATTTTCGATAGAACATGCCCTGAACGATGGACTGGCATGAAAATAAACCAGTCGACAAAGTTGGAAAAAAACCAAAGAAGCCGTAGAACTGAAAAAACAAATGGATGCTCTTGACACGATTAAAGACGTTAAAAAGGATTCCACAAGTAGCAATGCTTATAACATGTCAAAAAAAATCTACAGAAGTAAATTACAACAGATAAAAAGGAAACATAATTCGAAAAGGATTGATGAAGCACAAAACATAACTAAGGCAATATGGGATATCATACGAACACAAAGTAATAATAAGAAAAAGAAACCTTCATCCTTCCTGGAGCCTGATATTCTCAACGAGTTTTTTTTAATGTGGACAAAAATGCAGCAGACCGTTATGCTAATACAGAAGAAAATCCCATCAATCTGTTGACAAAGGCCAAAGAAAAAGTTGAAAATTCAATTTGCCTATCAAAGGTGACAGAAAACGAGGTAATTAAAATAGTCCGAAAAATGAAACCGAAATATACAAAGGACACATATGGCATGTCAACTAATATGCTGAAAAAACAGACATCGCAAAACCCATTAGTTTTCTGATGAACAGGTGTTTTGCAGAAGGATTTTTTCCCAGAGCAACTAAAGAGAGCGAGAGTGGTTCCTATATTTAAGGAAGAAGATCCAAATTCATCGGATAACTATCAACCAATATCGATTCGACATGCAGTATCAAAGATTTTTGAATCGGCAATAAAAGAAAGACTGTAAAATTTCTTTGAGCGCTTTAGTGTTTAATTCAAGCAGCAACACGGTTTTCTGAGAAAGAAATCGATAAAAACGGCACTAACTCATATATTGGGCGAGATAGCTTAAACCTTTGATGGTGGTAAAAAATGCAAGTTATCATCCTGCGATCTAAGCAAAGCCTTCGACAGCATAGTCTATCAAATTTGCGGAGGAAACTGAACTACTACGGTATACGAGGCGTATCTCTAGGACTCATAAAAAGCTATTTGAGCAACCGATCTCAGCAAGAGTGGCTCCAGAGTGAAAAGTCACAGTGGCGAACGATCATCCATGGTGTACCACAGGGGTCAATCTTGGGCCCGCTATTGTTTCTTATTTATGTGAATGATTTGACAGATAATGTGACATCAACTAGCTCAGTTATTTCTGCCGATGATACCAGCTTTTTGAATAACCCCAACTCAAATACGCTTGAAGAGGCGAAATTTTGGTTCGATACAAACAAACTGAAGATGAATGAAAGAAAAACCCAACATCTGATACTCGAAACAAAATCACAAATGAATACTGACCTTCGGTTTTTAGGAGTCACCCTGGAACCGGATCTGAATTTGCTCTTCACATTGAAGACCTAGCTCGTAGACTCTTCACCATCCGTAGAATGAAGCTAACTGCTGGTGAGATATCTGCTCGAACCGCTTACTTTGGGTGCTTCCACAGTTTGATCTCCAACTGTGTCATTTTCTGGAGTGATCATCACGAGAGTAGCAGAATATTCCTGAAGCGAAAATATGCGCTGCGATTCCTGTGCAACGTTAGAAGAAGGGAAAGCTGCAAAAACCTCTTCAGAAAAGTAGGAATACTTACCTTGACATCTCTTTTCATACACTCGTGCATACTTTTCATTCATGATCACTGGCTTGACCTTCCAAGAAATCATTTCAATCACATCTATTCCACAAAAAATGCCGAAAAATTTGTAATACCGTTCCATAGAATAAACACGTCACCACTTAGTATAAACTACACCGCAATGAATGTATATAATAAGCTCCCAGAGGAGTAAAAGAAAATGAAGAGACCACTGATGTAAAAAACCTCAAAAAAACTGATATCGGAATCCTAATACACGCTAGATGAATAATTTCAATGAGAAAAATTTCTAGAAAAACTTATTTAATTTTTATTTTGACTCCCATCTAATTTCTTGATGGGTCAAATTGTTCATTAATTTAATTATTGTTGTACTCTAGAGTTGATGAAGAATAAATTAAATAAAATGAAATGTTGGTTTACATTGAAACGACGTTCACTTTCTTTTCTTAATTTAATTTTATTGATACGTCATTTTGACTTTTTCCAGTAGGTTAATTGTATACCAGGTGTAAACGAAACTTGGGGCACCCCATAACTTCTTTCATGTTGGAGATATTTGGCTGCAATTCATTGTTTAGAATGAATAACACAATTTGAATTGTAAATAAATTGTAATTGTAAAACCGTTTGTTGCAGGCTATTGAGCGTATTACTCCTCAACAACTAGACAACGTTCTAACTGTCTCAGTTAATTGGGTTCAACTTTGTATTCGTGGAAACGGGGGTCATTTTCAGCACTTGCACGTTACTTTTGAAGATCGTTGGATATTGATTTTTGTTTCTCCTCTGAATGTTTCATTGATTCTATCATATCATATGTATTAACAATTTAATTTCGTTCGTTTTTTCCCGAGAGTATGTGAAAGTGATTCAAAATACTATGAAGTCTCATATATCGAAAAATATGCAGTATGTTCCATAAAAAAAATCGAAAATAGATTTCACTTCCGGTACAAACGGAGACAGGATGTCGTCAAAATTTATGTTGTTGAATTCAAAATATTTTCTTCTTTTCGAAAACGAAATTGCCGCCAAATATCTCTGATACAAAAAAAGTTACGGGGGAGGTACAAGTTTCGTATACACACGGTATATTATGTGATCCAACGAAAATTTGCCTCCCCTTCTATCTCAAGATGGAGTCAATCTGGCGGAAAACGCTGAAACACGTCAATTCTCGATTGGAGGGGAACCAAATCCTGAGTTGGTTCGCTGCATGTAAAATCAACCTTCAGCAGTACCGAAGTCGAAATTGATTATAGGGAAAGTGGTTAGTGGTGCCATATCTTTGAAAAGGTCCTTCAACTTTCTATTCAAAAATTTTATCTTTATGCATTTTGATATCATACGAAGAGTCTAAGCACAGCAAAAGTTTCTTTTCCAACGGAAATTTGACAACGATTGAAATTGAATAAAGTTCTCAAGATGACCTCATCCGAAATACATTCAATTATACAATTCTAGTTATCTGCTAGGTATCGATTATTGTGTTCAGCACTTTGAAGTTTATAATTCTCAAAAGAAATGTAACAGTTTGAGATATTCATAAATATGAATATTTTGTAATATCAATGATAAATCTCTAGCACATTTGTCTTTCACAATAATTTTAATCTTAGTTGTCGTCAGTTAGATAAACGGTGGAAATGTTTACTGATGATTGATGAGCGGATCGAAATTGTTTCAATTTATTATGAAGATACTAGTTGTGCCAGAGAATCGGTAAAGATTTTCAATTTGAACCATCCGAAAAACAGGTAGGACACCAGTTTGTTTTATATATGATGAATAAATTTTAACTACATGTTCCGTGGTTAACGAAGATATGAAGTTCAACATCAGCCAATACGGAAGAAGTCACTGAAGAGGCAGTTTTGGGCCACTTACAAATACAAAACACTACTTCCATCAGAAAATTATAACGAATGTCTGGTGAATCACCTTCAACAGTCTACAAGATAGTGAAACATCACCAATCTCACCCTTATCGAGTGAAACTAGTTTATGACATGAACGAAGATGATTCTGATCATCGCTTGCGATTTTTTAAAATTTTGAATGGAAATATCAATAATAATCCACATAACATCTGTTATGTGGAGTGAACACTCATTATTGTCGATATTGAAATACCCGGAATCTTTATTGGTTCATACAGGCATACACGCAAACGTCTCAGAAATTGAATGCTTCGGCTGTAATTTAAAGAAACCGTATTGTAGGACCACTCTTCTTTTGAAGGTTATTTCAACGGAGACGGTTATTTGAAGGTGGTGGCAGAATTAATGAATCTCGGGCTCACAGAATGCAGTTTAACAGAATGACATACGTTTCCAGTAAGATGTTCTCCTGCACATTTAGATGTTCGTGTGCGACAATATTTGGATGCAAATTTCGCACGTCGGTAGATTAGCAGAAGAAGAAAAGTTGAGTGGCCAGCCAGGTCACTAGGTTCGAGACTTTTAGATTTCTTTCTAAGCGTCTAAAATCGAGAGCTTATGCTAGAAAACAGGTAAACATGATAGAGCTGCGGAGAAGAATCATAACCGAATGCAGAGTTTTAACACCAGCAGTTCTTCAAAATATCAAAGAGAATTCGAGAATCGTTTGCATCATTGTGTGGAGGTAGGAGGAGATCATTTTAAGCATTCATTCTGATTTTTGGTAGTGTCGAATTTTCGTTGAGATACAAAATTTCGTTGTTTTTGAGCTGTCTGTATGATATTGAAAGTTCAAGAAGATACTATTTTTGAATAGAGAAGTAAAAAGCCTTCCCAGAGATATGCCACTCGACCCACTATAATCAATTTCGACCTAGGTGCTGCAGAGGGTAGGACAATTGAATTTGAAAGGCTTTTACTTGGTAGAATTCTAATTATGGGCAATCCGTTTAATCCTTTGTTAGCAGAAATATTCATGAATAATTTAAAGAACTCAATTCATAACCACCCACTTAGTAAATATTGTTTATACCAGTATCGCTATGTGAAAAATATCATTATTTGCTTCACAGGAACAGATAGACAGTTTAAAAATTTCGAAAATATAAATTCATTATATCCAAAAATTGAATTCACAACTGCAATAGAAAGCAATAATTCAATAAATTTCCTAAACGTCACAATTTCGATGGAAAATGGAAAACATGTTTTCGCAATCTACCTTATGCCGTCACATACAGATATTATAATACATAACCCGTCATGTCATCCGTATCAACATAAAATGTCAGCATTCAACAGTTTTATTTATAGATTGATAAACATCCCGTTATCACCAGAAAATTTCAACAAACAATTAAATTTAATTAAACAAATAGCCAAAAATAATGGTTATAATCCCAAAATAATAAATAATATTCTGAATAAAAACAGAGTAGAATCCCATTTAATGAACTTTACCCTGTCGATAAATGGAAACAAAAATTCAACACCTTAACCTACGTTGGTATTACAAGTGAGAAACTTAAATCATTCTTGGGTAGAAATAATTTCAACATAGCTTTCCAAACTAATAAGAGCTTAGGCAGATATATACAAAACAATAAAACCAAATCAGATAATAATAATATATCAGGTGTTTAAAGATTGAATTGCAATGAGTGTAATAATATCTGCGCTGGTAGAACACATAGAAATTTCAATATTAGAATAACGGAACATAAACGTAGTTTTTAAATAAAAAATCAGATTCAAACTACGCAAATCATCTCCTAGAAAATAATCATTCTTTCGACCCACAGTTTTAAATTCTGCATGCAGAAAATAAATATTGGAAAGTAGATATTTGGGATACTTTAGAAATCAACAAACACAAACACTCAGGTAGACTCATTAATGAACAAGTCGATTTAAGCCCTTCACCTCTGTGGAAACCCTTCGAGGAGCAACCTATTCCTTAATTTCATTGAATATACCTGTCATCAGTAACCACTTAAGAAGAAGAAACTGAATAAGCTTTTAATTACTCAAGAACATTTGTATTTATATTCTCATTTTTATCTATATATAGTTGTTATAATTTCTGCACATTCTTTTGTCTGAAGAAGCTGCGGTGTAGTGAAAGGTTTTATTATTCAGTAAAATTCCTCAAGAAAATATTAGTTGTTTTTAGTTCTTGACATAGTGAGGGAGGACAATGTTTTGTTCGAATACAACCCTTCGTTGAGTTTGGACTTTTTGTCTGATATTTAATGTTCTTGAAAACTAAGATGTAATAGAGAATTGAAATACCTTTATATAGCAGTGTCACTCGAGCTACTCTTCCTATAATGAGATTAGACTTCAGTGCTGCTGAGAAATAGTGGTTGATTTTATAAGCTCTGAACTAACTCAGAAATTGGTCCCACTCCAATCAAAAAAGGATGTGTTTCAGCAACACATTGTATACTAAGAACAATTACCACACTCATGCCTTATCTGGACTCGCACTCAGATACCTATAAAAGTGAGCATAGGTAGCTTTATACACAGCTGAGGTATACAGGGTGTTTCATCTTAAACGAGGAATATAACTCATCCCGCAATAATTGAAAAACTACGTCGAATTACGTCCAATGATTTTGTTTGAAGGATCTATTTTGTCGTATATTTGAAGCATTAACGAGCAACCCCCATATAGGGACAATTTCAACCCTTCAAAACGGATTACAGCAAAGGGATCACGCGATATTTCATTTCAAAAATAACGGCGTATGGGGAAAGTAATGTTGAAGAATGTTTTTCGCAAAAATTCTTTTTATATTTCGAGGTGCATGGATTGAACTAACATAAATATTCTGGCTATTTTCGAGATTATTGAAAAAAGTGAAAAGAAACCAATTTTCGCTTTGAAGGGAATGCTTCCGAGGAAAGTTAGCGCCTGCGTGCATTAACCAGTTGTTTAGATCCCTTGAGGCTTCAGACGAAGATTAAAGAAGGTTTTGTGATAATGTATTTTATCAATCTTTGAATTACTAATAGTTCTTTTTTAGTAAGAAACGTTTTCTCAATGTATGTACAAATAAGAGAAAATAGAATAAAAGTGTAGATGTTCTATTTTTTTCATGGAATTTCATCTTGAAAGTAAAACGAAATGAAACACTTCTTTCACTTTTCCACAATTCATTTAATGGTGCTGAGTGTCTTCCCCTCAGTACAGTTATCTTATCCGAGTCTAACACACCGCCATATATCACTAATGAACTTAGTAATCTTCTTCAAATATGCCTATTTCAATGTTAATTTCAATTTCAATCTGAATTCTTCAAACAAAATTCAGTTCTTCCAATGAGATCACCTCTTAGCCCCTACTCGCTGACATTTTCATGGATAATTTAGAGAAAACTCAATATTAGACACAGATTTCGCTAAAAAATACATTATTTTCTGGTACACATATGTAGATGACATTTTAGTTGGTTTTCGTGGTTCGAACAGACTAATTCAGCAATTTTAAATTTCCTGAATAAAAATACTGAATAAAATACATTGCCGCATCAGCTTCATTGCTGAAATAGAAAGTATAAACCCGATTAATGTCCTAGACCTATCCATCATAAATTCAAAAAACCATATCACTTATAAAATTTATAGAAAGGAAACATTCACAGACACATCGATCCCAATGAACTCAACCGGTCATTGGAGCCACAAACTAGCTGCATATAACTTCATAATTCATAGAGCTTACTCTGTTCCCCTTTCGACAGAAAATTTTCAAACTGAACTTAACATCATTAGAAGAACTCCCTCAAATAACAATAACCACAATATTTTTTAAATACAATTATTAAACGCAAAGAACAACGTATTACCTCCCAATTACTATATAGCATCGTAGAAACCCCGGAAAAAAGATACACCAGTCACAGATATACCGGCGAACTCACTAACAAAATCAGTAATTACTTTTCTAAATTCAACATAACTATTTCATTCTCAAGCGGCCCCAATTTAAGTAGATTATTATTCAATTCCAAACAAAAGAACGATAAATTCAAGCAATCAGGAATTTATCAAATCAAATCAATGATAACTTTCACTGTACAGTATGTCCCATTTAGGGTGCCACCAGGAGCATCTCTGTTATTATTTAAGATAGAGAGATGGGGTTTTCACGACCCTTGGCTACTTTTTCGAGACAAATTCATAGAGCTAATCAGAATTATTCTAACTTCAGTGGTTTTTGAGTTATTCGCGAATCTTGAAAATTTCCGGATTTCTTTTTTTCCCGATATCTCGGTTCTTATAGAAGATAATTGAAATCTGTTTTTACGTTTCTAAAACGGTTTTCTGAGTAGATTCCAGTGACGTACTCGAAGTTTTTTTTTTCATTAATTATGACAGATATGACATAAAGTTGCATTTTTTTAAATACGAACATAGTTTTTTTTTGGCATATTCCGATTGCCGTTTTTTTTCCTTTTCAAAAATATATAACATGATGACAAAATTTCCACCCAATTTGAAGAAAATAACGGAATAATGATTTACCCCTAATGGCTGGGCGAAGGAACACACGTGAGCGGACGAACCATAGAACATTTGTAGTTATTCGATGAAAACGATCAAAACAATGCAAAATCTTCTTGACCGAAATAATGGAGCTAGGCTGCTATTTTTACAAATTCAAATAGACACGAAGCCAATATATCCACAGATAATGAATAATAATAATTATTGGTCGTTCTATGGTTTCTAATGAACGTGCATAGATGAAGACTTCTGTGTTCACAGAGAGCATTCAGACATAGAAGATATAATCCGAAGATGCACTTTATGTTTACAACATGATGGAAATCAGTTCGAGCAATATATGTAAATCATTATGAGAAGTAAATTTGCCTATTATTATTCTCATGTAGGTATTTCTCAGAGAACTCTAGAAACTAAACGACAATCTCAAAAATAAAATAAAAAGCGGAAATTGCTGATGTCATAAATAACGATGGAATCTTAGGAGCAGCCTAGCTCCATTATTTCAGTCAAGAAGATTTTGCATTGTTTTGATCGTTTTCATCGAATAACTACAAATGTTCTATGGTTCGTCCGCTCACGTGTGTTCCTTCGCCCAGCCATTAGGGTAAATCATTATTCCGTTATTTTCTTCAAATTGGGTGGAAATTTTGTCATCATGTTATATATTTTGAAAAGGAAAAAACGGCAATCGGAATATGCCAAAAAAACTATGTTCGTATTTAAAAAATGCAACTTTATGTCATATCTGTCATAATTAATGAAAGAAAAACTTCGAGTACGTCACTGGAATCTACTCAGAAAACCGTTTTAGAAACGTAAAACAGATTTCAATTATCTTCTATAAAAACCGAAATCTCGAGAAAAAAGAAGTCTGGAAATTTTCAAGATTCACGAATAACTCAAAAACTACTGAAGTTAGAATAATTCTGATTAGCTCTATGAATTTGTCTCGAAAAAGTAGCCAAGGGTCGTGAAACCCCATCTCTATCTTAAATAATAACAGAGATGCTCCTGGTGGCACCCCAAAATGGGACATACTGTACTTCTATACTTGAACTTACCTACTCATCTATTATATTGTTATTCACTTGAAAATGACCGTAAGGTCGAACCTGGTCATGATTATTAAATAAATTGTGGAAAAGTGACAGAAGTGTCTTATTTCGTTTTACTTAGAAAAATAGAAAATATTTGTTTTTATATAGTTTTTTTCTGAGAAGCAAACTTTTATCTGACAATATGTTCGCGCATTGTTAATCGATCATTGAATCAGAACTTTGCTGATGTGGTTAAAATAACAAAAACTTGGTGTATACGTTGCAATACCGTGTTGTAATCCTTTAACCCTTTATAACCGAAATCAAAATTGTGCCCGATTGGCTGGAAGGTTTTAACCGAAACCATTTTGAACGTTCGTCGTGAGTACATAATGGAATTGATAAGAAAATTTATTGAGATAGCTTTAGTAAAAGATGAAAAAGAGGGCACCCATTGGAACAGAGAAGATTAAGCAGCAGCTGTAGCGGCATGTCCAATCAGTGTGAAGAATTTCTGCAGCTCCCGGTGTAAACTAATCTAAAGTTCGAAGGATTTCTAACAAATCCAAGATTAAATATATTAAATGATGATGATTTGAATCGAAGGCATGAGATTTGCGACATTATAGCTGAGTGTATCAACAATAACCCACATTTCTTGTATAATATTTGCTTTTCTGAATAATTCATTTTTTCACTTCATGGACAGCTTAACCGGTATAACTGTAGATTCAGGAGTGATTCAAATCCTTATGCATTATGCATTTCGAGAAACACTCACTCAATATCCGGAAATCTAAAAGTTTGGGTAAGAATTTTGCGAGACCACCTAATTGGACCTGAGATTATTTCTGGTAATTGAAACGGTGAAATTTCTCTTAATATGCTTTAAAACGTGATTTAGGTATTGATAACAGAAAAACTTGAAAAGGACCGCCGACTACTTGAACAAACATTCCAACAAGCTCATCCCTACTAAGCTACACCAGTTTTCAAATAATTTAATTTGCAACATACTGGTTGTTGGATTGAAAGAAGAGGTCCTTTGGTGTGGCTTGCCCATTTTTTCACCTCAGTTCTTCTGACTTTTTCTTGTTAGAACATCTCAAGTCCAAAATGTTTGTGAATCGGCCTCAGAATGTGGACGAGCTAAGCCTGCAAATTGTTGATTAGTGTCGTCAAATTACTCCAAATATGCTGATCCATGTTATAGACTGTTTTCAGTAAAGATTATATTATTTCATGGAACTAAATGAAGGCCAATTTGATTAGTTGCTTTGAAATAATTTTTTTTTCTATTTTATATATGAGGCCCTTTAGGTTTAACTTTAGACTGTTTGGTTTAGTAAAAAAGGTTCCAAAGGACATTATAAACAAATTTACATTCTTCATCTAAAACTAAGGGGTGAGTGAATTTACTGTTCAAAGCACGTAGACACTAAATGATTTTTTTGAAAAAACGAGTCGTCAGGATTACTTTTCTAATACACCGTTTCAAAGAGGCTTCGAAGAGGATTCCCTATGAAAGCCTCGAATTAACGTCAAAATATATCCCTCAGAGAAAAGCATTAGAAGTGATTCGGCAAATTTTTCTTCCCCTTAGGCCCATAGCACACAGCGTATTTTATACGAGCAGAAGACGCGCGTTTCAGGAACGCGTCTTCTGCGCCGTAGACGCTGGTTGTTGCGTTTGCATTGATGATACAAGTGCGCGCATTAAGCACGTATACGCGCGTTTGTTTCGCTTCAAACGCAGGAGTGAATTGGGGGGGAAAGGGTGTGTACTCACACTACTGCGCGCATACGCACAGTAGTGGCGTGTTTCAGGATCACCACGTGTGCCTAAGTTACAAGGTTGCGATCGCATCTCGTTTGAATCACGTAGACGAGCGTAATCTGCTCGTGTCGGCGCGTTGATAATACGCCGTATGCTATGGCTCTTACGGTATAAGTAATATACAAGTTCACTCGTTTGAGATGAAACACCCTGTATACCTCAACCGTCTATACAACTACCTATATTCATTTATATAGGTCAAGATTCAAGTAGTTCAAAGACAAAGATACCCGATCGATGATTTAGCAGCAGTTTGCCGTTTGGTGTCTAAGCAAATCGTTCGCGATGGGCTGATGGCTTCTCCCCTTTGTGTATGACTTATAATAAAATTCCATGTTTTCGTAATCACTACTCAACGAAATTATAATTGCAACAACTTATAAAGGTTGAATTTCAATAATTCCGATAAGGCTGCAGACGTTTTTATTATTTTTGTCGCCTCAGTTATGATATGCTGTTACAGTAAACTAACATAAAATGAGTTCTCGCAATTCAATATTTACCCTGAAATAATCCAAATTGCAAGAAAATTAGTTTTAGTAGCCATTGGTAACAATTGAATAAATAAAATGAAAATGGCGTCTTCAAATTTGTCGGGGCTGGTCAGAGCAGTTATTCAGTTAATAAATAAATATGCATTTGGAGGAAAAGATTTTGAAGCAACTGCAATAAATCATATGATTTACAGCTTCGACACCAGAAAGTTGAGAATTTCGGACTGTAAAACGTCAAATACTGAAAGTGACAATTCAAATGACAATAAATATTCGATCTATGTAAAATTGTATTGATCAAGAAAAAAATCGGCGATAATCATTTATTATAACTTTCACAGCTCACTCTCCTTGTTGAATTCAGAATCTACCAGCAATATATGTGAAAAAACTGCAAATCTAATTTGACAAGTGACAGTTTTTGCCGCTGAAATCGTTTTACAAGGGATCGTTAAAATTTCATCGATTTTCGAAACGGTTCCATGAAGAGAAAAAATTCTTGTCTCCCAATTTTGGTAAATATACTTTTATATTCGAGAATAAGCGAAAACTATTGAAATGATTATAACAACATAATTATACTGCATCATAAATGAAATAAACTGTGAAGTTAACCACGAAATAAAATTGAATAAATAAATTACATTCTAAATAACTTAACACTACATACTTTCAATGTCTAGATACGATGCAATTTCTGAGTCATTTCGACGTTTTATATATACTAGCAAAAAAAGAATAATGCAGTGACCGGTACGATGTCTAGTCGGATTAAACGAAAGTAGTAATGAATCAAGCCTCATAGTACAGGATGTACACTTGGATTAGCCTCTTTGCAAGTTATTTCAGCATCGCTTTTCTGTTTTTGTCTCTCGAGTTAATGGATCCGGATTAAAGTGTAAAGTTTTCTTTCCGCTACCGCAATAAATTTCATTTTCATTCCAGTCTCTGCAACATACAGAAATTATGCGATTACATATCTTGAACCTCAATACCAGATTTATGTTATTTACTGTTAACAAGTTTGGTTTTAGAAACATTATCACATAAAATCAAGATGTATTTTTCAAAAATAGAAGACTACCAAAACATTTTCTTGATATACGCTTTCATTTATAGGAGAATTCACAGATGGAGAAGGAGAGTAATTTGTTACTTCAAATTTGATTTATATTAGTAATCTATATTATTGTGAAGTCGTGAGGCCTTTTTGGGAATAATCCGAGGGGATAACGATAATTTGAACCGGGCGGAGAAGAAGCGACGCGGCCGAGAAATCAGATGCCGGAGGCCCTGCGAGTTTTTTTTTCGGAGGAGAAGGACCTGAGGAAGGATCGTGCCAAATTTGTAGACCTTAGCTTGAACGACGAAGCCCTGAGGATTTTTAAAAAATTTTCGCCGAAACGGAAAGTTCAAACGGCGAGATTTCTTCTGAATCGGAAACTTCGGTCTTTCGGAAGGCGATCGAAACGATCGAACGAGCGAAAATGCCTAAAGAAAACCCTGAAAAAGCGAAAATGAGAAAGGTCTCCGTTTTTTCGCGAGTGGAGGGGATAATTTCGTCGGACTTCTATGTCTATACAAATTTTTCCATCGCGTTCGATAGTTTCCAAACCTGGACAAAGAGCAAGTCTCGACTTTCGCATGTTGCGCCGCAATAGTTTCATTCCCGTTAAACTATGGGGGAACTGGAAAATCTTCGATTCAACGAAAGGGTATCGGCGGACTTTAGCGAAATTTCGCTCCATTTTCCTCATTCCGAATATCTCTGACGGCCAGAAATTAGCGAACGTCGATCTGTCAAAATAAGTGGTTTTCTCTCATCCGTCCTACTTATTCAGGATTACAGGGAGAATATATTCGATTCCTACATACCTGAAGATCGGATCCGCGAAGATCAATCGTTATTCTACGAATTAATTTTCGAATTTGGGACGAATTTTGAGACATAGATTTTCGAGAGAACGACCGAAAACACGAAGGCGGAGTCAGTCACCTCTTCTACCGCCCCAACGATCGCTATTCAATGTCGGAAGTGAAATTTAATGCTCTCTCTCTCTTTTGAATGAAAATAGTGAGAAGGAAATAGTTAGTACCTTTCACTTTGACCAACATAATTTCGGTACTACCAACATCTAGAATATAGTGCGCTCACTCTTCTGAATGACAATATGAGACGGATTGAAATATTCATTACATATAATCGAATCTAACCTTATTTCAATTTGTCTTGTATTCGATCTGTCAAAATAAGTAATTCCGAATTTTATTTAAATGAAAAGTTTGAAGAAACTTGGAGTAAACTGTTAGAGGTAAGTGAACGTAGTTTGATGTTTGTTTTATCCATTTTATGTATATTTTCGAGGCAAGAAATGGCAAACTTTCAAATTGTATAAATTTAACATTTTTGGTTTTCTAACCTAAATAATGTGATTCTAACGGAATGTTAAGGAGACCTACAATAATGTTTGAAAGGTAGGTGAATATAATTTGAGGTTTATTTATGTCTTTAATGTATATTTTTTCAGCATGCTCAAGAAACGTACACAGAACTCACATATTTCATTTTTCTTTCATGGTTATTGTAACCTTTACGCGCTGAAAATTTTCCTGTAATTGCTAGGATTTTTTAACGAATAGTTTGGTAATATTTCACAAAATGATGGGATATCCTTTAAGTTGCTATTAATAGGTATTGAGCTCTTTTGTATAATATTTTTTCTGAAAGAAATTCGATAAAGTTTTCGTTAGGTCATTTAGAGGATGAGAGGATGTATCATATGAATATTGAAAGCTATCCACTAAAGGCTATATCTGTATTAAAATATTTCAACCTGGATGTCAATAAAACTGTTTCAAATTGAAGTTTCGTTTCAGTTTATTCAAGAGGAAATACGTTCTTATTTTTAAATTCTCCAAATGAAAAAGTATATGAGATTCAATGTGTTTGACAATGTTCAAGTTTGAACCAAAGAAAATAAGATCTCAAATTTGCACAAAAGGTAATAATTGTGTGTTCCTTCTATTCATAACTTATAGTTACTTATAGTGTCTGAAAGTGGGAAACATGATGTTCAAATATGTAGAAGTTGCATATGAAGTTTCATTTTGTACAACCACAACTTTCAATCCAAGATTTATGAAAGTCACAGGAAACATGCTGCTGCTTATGTGAATGAATAAAAATTCAACTAATACTTGGAGAATGCTATGCAATTTGACAATTTTGTAATAGGTAGTTGTACAATAGCGATTTCATTTAATTGTGTAAAATGAGTACATTCATCGCGTAATATGAAAGTATGAAGTTGTTTTAATGCAATTTCTTCTTTACATTTTCAATTCGCAGTATATTATAAGGCTTCATAAGAAAATGAATTGAAGAGAAGTAAATTGAAGAATAGAAATTTCAATTATGAGAGCAAGTTTACATAAAGCTGAGATTCTCGAAACCAGCTACCAACTCGACAGTTAAGGATCTAGGAAATCAACAGTTACTAGAAACAGTTTTGCTGAAACTGATATATAGTTAAATTTATTGTATTGTATATGAGGGTCCATAATGTAATTTACAAATTTGTGGATGTTTCAATCTCATTTCTGCTCTTTACAAGAACACTTCAATTGAGAAGATGTTTGTTATTTCTAGTATGCAAATTGTGTGAATTTTGGTCAATTTGAATTTATGCAAAATAGTTACGTATATGTCAATCACATAAGGTGAAATTTCTATGTATTCAGTAGTGTTTTAATTTCAATTTCAATTTCATTGATATACTTGAAAAGTAATTCTTCCATCTTGAGGTTTCAGGCTCATATTTGTTGTTTATTATAATTCATGAATCTTATTCGATTCTTATCTGGTCTAATTCTAATCAGAAGTGTTAAGTAAAAACTAGAAAATTGAATTTATAGATCTTCATATATCGTTCTTTCTTTTTATATATTTAATACTTTTGAAACTAAAGATTTGGGATATAGTGCATTAATATTTGAGTTGTTGACGACTGAATTTCTATGTCTAAAAGGTGATTCAAGAATTGGTTTTTTCGAATCAATGTTGGAATTTTTTAAATTTCATCGTATGCTACCTCGATTAGAGAAAATTGAGATTTTCAAATTTAATGTATCTCTTTGAATTGGGATAGTAGTGTATGGTGTTGAAATTTGTATGGTTGATGAGTCAATATACATAAAACAATACTGGAAGTAGCGTTACCCTAAGGATGTGTGCGGCAATATATGAGAGAGTTCCATTCAGCTAAGAATATAAGAACTGATGAGTATGAAAATCAGCGAATATAGTGAGAGATTTAGTATAGATAGAGTTGGATATGACAAGGCGTTCAGTATATTTGGGGTTAAGTATATTAAGCGTATAGTGTATAGGGTGTTCAGTATATTAGGCGTTTAGTTTATCAGCTGTTTAGATATAGAAGGCCATCTTAAAGGGCTCATTGGTATTAATTAAAATGACTGACTCAAAGCTCAGAGATTTGAATCAAGTTGAACAACCTACTTTGTACTTCAATTGTCTTTACATTCGTACTTGGAACATTTTTGCTTTGTAAAAATCCATCTTATATTTATTGAAAATAAGTTCGTGACGCTGCTCTCTCTTCACTGTACCTTCTGCAGACTATTATGTATAAAACAGTGATAACTTACATGAAAATGATCAAAATTATTAAAACAAATTCTCACCTCAACTATTAACTTTAGATGAAGAAAGAACAGCCAAAACTTCCAAACCACCTGTGTGAGCTTCAAAACTGACATATCCACGGAGGCGACCCACTAAAAGAATTATTAACCGGTGATATAACAGGGACAAGAAAAAGTAGTAGGCCACGTACAGATTGGATAGGGTTCTGAATCCAGACATAGAAAAGGGTTAAGGATTGGAGAAATCTAGTAAGGAATACAGAGGAATGGGGGAAAATATGCAATCATGCAGTCAAGTCTTCCAGGCTAGATTTTTGCCTTATCTATTTTACTTTATTTTTGATCTATTTGAATAGATTCTTATTCGTTTGGAATGTGACGTAATATTCTAACTTTTCCAGAAAATGTTTGTGAGGCTACTATTCATATGTTGATCTATAGATTTTCGGTACACCAATTCTATTGTATTGTGTTTATTATGAGCTATTTGATTGATATTACAAATAAAATACTTAAAAAGAGCTTATTATGGAAATCCGCTCAGCTTTTATTGGAATAAATTTTATGGATAACGTAGAGACTACAATATAATGAAACACGTTAAACAGGTTTTATTTTGGTTTCACTATATGGATGATATCATTTTATACCCTCCAAATAATAAGTTTCTTCAAGGCTCCCAAAAACACGTTTGTTTCGTCCCCCAATTCGTGCATTTTGATCATCGTGACTAGACTCGTGTGTACTCATGCATTGTCTTGATTGAACAGCATTTCCTTCTTCGCCAAATGCGGCCGTTTTTGCTTCAAATCAACGTCGAATCTGTTCAATAGCTTTGACCAATATTCGCCGGTGATCGTTTCACCTTTTTCGAGGTGATTGATGTAAATGACACCGCGTGCATCCCAAAAGACTGTGGACATGTTGGCTGACAGACTCTATTTGGCCTTCTTTAGTCCACGTTCACCCCAAGCAACCCACAGTTTTGATTGTTCTTTAGTCTCTGGAATATTGTGATGGATCCATGTATCGTCCACACTAACAAAACGGTGCAAAAACTCTGTAGGATTACGGCTAAACACTTTTTTGGAGTGATCACACGATTGCGCTCATGGTCGAGTGGTTTTTTATCTCCAAATATTCGTGTAAAATATGATGTACCCGTTCAGCTGAGATGCCTGCAGCCAAGTCATGCACTTTCATTCTCCGATCGTCCAATACCATTTCATGGATTTTATTGACGATTTCCGGCGTGGTCATTTCTTTTGGGCGACCTGAGCGTTCGGCTTCACTAGTACTGGTACGCCCATAACGGAACTCTGTGGACCACTTTTCAACCATTGAAATTGATGGTACCGAGACCCCGTAGTATTTATCAGGTCTTTCCTTAGTTTCAGTGACGGACATTTTACGTAAAAAATAATTCTTAATCAGCACACGAATTTCACTCTTTTCCATTTTCGAAAAAATTCACGAGATTGTCTGCTTTGAACGGCTATCGAACACCAACTGCACGATATAGCTTGCTCAAAATTAGAAAGTTGCCCACTGATAGATTACAGTTGACGGCACCACTGTTGCATTTGAAGTATCTGCGCGGTAAATTCGAAAAGTCACTGACTTATCAAACCGTCCTGGTATTATCAAATCAAATTATACACTTGATTTCTCCATCCTTCATTAACTGGTCGTTCCATTAATGTAAAAATAGATGAGTATTGAAAATATTATAATTTATAATAGATTTTTAACTGGTTTTTCAGAACATTCTTTGATTCTCTGATTTTAAAAAATCTAAATTTTATATTCAGGTAACAAAAGCAAGAGATGAGATTTATTAGATTTCGATTTCGAAGAAATTTCATCAGCCTGCAAGCATAATTTACCAATAACTAACGACCAGTTTGAATCCCCTTCAACTTCACTTCTCTCTTCTATTTGTTAGGTATGAATGCATTGCAATGAATGCATTTTATCGAAGACTTTGGAAATGGGATAAAAACCGAAACATATGTGAAACATATTTCTTTTCATTATACGGGTATCTCAACATTAACGCAAGATTTGAATTCGCCGCCATTCATGAAGTAAAATGTTTACTAATCTAACCTGAAAATCCAAATCGACAGCTGACAGTTTAGAGTTAGCAACTTAGGAGTGTTACACGATAGAACAACGTTTCTTCATCATTGAACAATATTTCGAAATTAATGAGAAAGTGGCGGCCGCAGCTCGAAAATTTCATTCCAAATATGGTTGGAATAGTGTTTCAACTTCATCAACTGTTAAGAATTTGATTGAAAAATTCCGACAGACAGGATTCATTGGGGATGGCAAACACATTGGTCATACAAAAACGACAAAATAGTTCAAATGTCAATATCGAAATAGTGTGTGAGAGTGTTGATCCAGGAACCTCAATTCGGCGTCGTGCCAAGAACTAAACATTTCAAGCTCTCTACAGCTGAAGATCTGTGTCACCATGCTCAAAAAATTCAATAAACACAACAACTGAAGCCTAATTACCATGATCAGCGAAGAAAGTTTGTTGAATGGATTATTGAACATCAACAAATGGATGTCGATTTTCATAGCAAAATCATCCCAAGCGACAAAGCTCATTTTCACCTCGATGGGTTTGTTCTTCGCCAAAATAGCCGCTTTTGCGGCTACATGATCAGTTTTTGCCCTGAAATTAAAAGAGATTGATATGGCGAATATGTCGTTCCACCATAATGGTCCCACATACCTTTTCAATTACTGCATGAGACATTTCCAGGTCGTGTTTTGATGATCAGAATTGGTCCCCTAGATTATGTAATTTAACACCATTATATTTATTTTATGGTGTTTTTAAAAAAAATTAAAATTTAAAAGCGTACAACTCGTGCGTTAGGGAGGAGATTTAAGTGTACATCAACGAAATTCAGCCACTTTTATACTGAATGATCACAGAGATTTAGGCAAACGTATGTGAATGTAAAGCTATTTGCCGAAGTGCTATTTCATGAATAACCCTATCCTACTCACTTCATGATTAAGTAAGAAACTAACAATCAAAAGACTGTAAACTGTGTATTTTACTCAATTCTAATCTTGCGCTAATTTGGGATGACCTTTATTTTGTAGAACGTAAGCCTAGAGTTTCTTCCTTAATTGTTTGATTATCTAAACATATTTTTTTCATTTTTGAATATGAAGGTAGATTTCTCAATAGGCATACCTCAAAAATACATTCTGTACAATTCAACTGGAATCTCGGAATGATCACCTGAAAAGTACATGATGACATACGAATTTTGTACTCAGTTTAATTATAAATAAAAAGATTTGGCCGTTACTATGTGATAAGTATTTAACATTATGAGAATCGCGAATATTACTACGTAAAAATATCACTGTTTAAGATGGAAAAGTTCTTGCAATGTTGAAGATATTTCGAGCTTTCGCTCATCATCAGACAAATATGAGTTCAAAACTAAAATACAAAAATGGCAATTTTCTTATACATATAAATTATATTTATGTTATTCCCCAATATTTGGGATTCTCAAGTAGTTTACAATTATAAATTAGTACCCAAAGTTACTCTTTAATATGTATTTTACCTGTTCTGTTAACCCATCTTTGTTCGAACGGTATTGTATTTAGAAAGTGAAAATCTACTTCAGCAACTTATTTTGAAGTAAACAGGGTATCCCAATTTTCTAAAAGAAATCTTGGGAGGTTTTTTCAGATTGGAAGACCACTTTTTTTTGTAGATTCAAGAGCGTCCTAAAGTCTGCTATAATGTCTTCAAGTAATAAGTTTTTTTGGTGAGTAGTTTCAACACATTATTTTGTTTTCCGTAAAAGTTCATGAAAGTAGACTCATCATCGCAAGCACCTTCGGCCAGAGAGGATGAATACTTTTGTCCTTTTCTTTTCTTATTTCCCAAGGATAGCTTTATTGCTGAATTGAAATAGATTATCCTCATTTTATACAGAAGTGACTCAAAAAATTATTAAATATTGCAATTTTAAAAATATCATATCTTGATTTTTTCAAGTTGAACATCCTGTATTTTATTATTCATGTCAACGCATAAAATATTGTGACATATTTTTGCAGACGTAAACTTATCTTTATCTTAGACCATTTTCGCAATAAAAGAAAATAAACTAAAATATTAAAATCAGAGGTTGCGAAAGAAGAGTTGATTAGTACATATCATTATACTTGATCAGAAAAATGGAGATATTTTAAGGTAGTCGTGCATGATATACGTAATAGATTGATTTTAGGTGAGATGATGTGTTAAACTATTTCAATAAGTGTTCGAAATGTTGCCCGTTTCTTTGTCGACACAACTCAATCCTTCTGAGGAAAGACGGTTGAATTCTCGACAACATTTGCAGATTAACTGACTGAAAGTCGTCGACAATTATCTGTCTCATATCCAGCAGTGTTGTAGAAGGAATCTGGTAAACGATGCCCTTAATATAACTCCACAAGAAAAAATCTAGATTTGTAAGGTCCGAATACCTAGCGGGCCATTTAACAGTACCACCACGTCCTATCTATTTGTTTGGAAATACATGATTCAAATGCTCCCTAACCTGATGTGAGTAATGTGCCGATGCTCCATCGTGTTGAAACCACAAATCTTGGCTTATATGCTCTGGTACATCGGCAAGTAACATTGGTAGAGGATTTTGCAGAAAATCTAAATACATTTCACTATTGAGGTGCCCGTCGAAAAGGTGCGACCCAATTAGATATCCATCTACTGTAGCGGCCCATATATTCAAGGACTAACGATGCTGGTGATCTATTTGTCTCATGAGGTGTGGATTTTCCGCAGCGTGATAATGAAAGATGTGCCTGTTAGCAAGCCCATTCTTGTGAAAAGTTGCCTCGTCCGAGAAAAGAACTCTGCTAAACATATTTGAATTTTCCGCTACTTTGCCACTCACCTAAATGCAAAAATTGATTCGATTTTCATAGTCTTGATCAGTTCCTGGTGCAGCTGTACATTATATGCGTGAAATTTATTCACTATCAAGATTCTCTGGACGGAAGTTTGACTCATATCTGTTAACTGAGAAATCTCTCTTTGGTTTTTATATGGGTCCTCTGCCACTGTCCACAAAACTGATAACTGGTTGTCTTCAGCTGTAGCAGTTTTTGGTTTTTCATGTTTTTTGTAAGCTATATTACCCATTTCAATAAATCTAATTAAAAGATTTTCAAAGCATCTTGCATCAGGATGCCTCTTAACAGGAAACACCCAGAATAAAAATCATATCACCCATTTCTTCTTTGGAGAACTTCATGGCAGTCAATTGAGAAAATTGGGTTCAAACCTCACTGCAGAATATGATATGTCCGAACACCTGACAGAAGGCACAAATACAAAAAATATCAACACATACCTCGATTTACGTCTCAATCATTTTGATTTTATCAATTGTTGAAAGAATTATCTTGTTTAGGTTTCGTTTTTACTACTTGAATCATTACAGAAAAAAACTTCTGTGTGAATAATGATACATGTTGATGAGTTTGATATGATTTGTAGAATTTTCAACAGAAATTTTCACAAATAACCGAATATTTCGAAAATGATCGAAGTTAAAGATAAGGTTAGTTCTGCAAAAATATAGCACAATATTTTATGCGTTGACATGAATAATAAAATGAAGGCTATTCCATTTGAAAAAATCAAGATATGATATCCTTAAAATTATAATACTCAATAATTCACTCCTGTATAAAATGAGGATAACTTATTTCAATTCATCTATAAAGCTATCCTTGGGGAATAAGAAAACGAAAGTAAATAAGTATTCATCCCCTCTGGCCGAAGGAGCATGCGATGATGTGAGAGCCTATTTTCATGGATTTTTACGGAAAAAAAATATTGTGACTAAAGTACTCACTAAAAAAACTTATTACTTAAATACATTATAGCAGAGTTTAGGCCGCTCATGAATCTTGAACAAAAAGGTGGTCTTCCAATCTGAAAAAAACAACCCAAGATTTTTAATAGAAAATAGGGATACCCTGTTTACTGCAAAATAAATTGCTGAGGTAGATTCTTATTTCCTAAATACAATACCGTTCGAACAGAAATGAAATCTTCAAGAGTGTACGAGCTACAGAGCACCGCTCCAATGGTGAATCACCCAGTATATGAAAATTTCTAACATTGTATTTTAGTTTTAAACTGATACTTGTCTGATGATGAACGAAAGCTCGAAATTGCTTTAACGTTGAATAAAATTCTTCATCTCAAACAGTGATATTTTTCACGTATTATTATGTGATACCCTCATAGAGTTTAATTAGTTTAAAAATAACACATCTGTTACTTTATTTTAAACTTTGCATTGAATTATAAGGCAGCTGTTCAACTATATTTTTTCTTGAGGAAGTCATTTATTCAAAAGGACGAGAACATAGTTTAGAAGCAATAATTCGAACAACTATGATAAATACAGCATTGTGGCAAGTGACAAGAAGAAGATATTACTGTTGAACATTTTGCTTTTGAATTTATTTTGTCGCCATATGGTAGCTAGTTGTACTCGCTGGCAATCAGTTGGGGGCCCCACATTAATGAGAAAGGGTGTCGTCACCAATAAATCAGGACCTTCTGCCAGTAGCACGATTAACCGCAAAACGTCAAATGCAGAATAATCTTTGTCTGTAATACGGTCGGAGAGATAATTTGATTTACTCCGAGATTTATACCTTTGAATTAACATGGGTCATATTTTAGGGAGCATTAATCACTTCTGTTCATTGAGTAGTCCCCACGTTAATATGAGAATTAGATGTTCGAAATATGAGACATTCCGACCAATTATATCATTGTCTACATGTTCAATCCGTATTTAACCACTATAACTATTCTGCAATATTTATGATTAAAACAGAAATGGAAGCCTTGATTTTTTCGTTACCAACAAAGATATTAAATTAAAAGTTCATTGCTACCCCTGTTTTGAACTCTCGTTCGTCGTCCGATAGCATGAAAATCAAGTACACAGTGACATGAAATATATATGAATTGGTTTGAAAAAACTAGGTATCAGGTATACTGCTCACCAACTATTGAAAGTTATAATTTGAATACATCTAAAATTTGGGTGTACATAGATTACTATGGTTATTCACTATCTGAGAATTGTCATTAAAAAGTGATCTGAAAATATTAACAGATCGAGTTTTGTACCCTTAGGGGCAATGAGTAGATCGCTTCTAGGAAAAGAGTGACCATTTAGGATGCAATGGTTAGATTTTACAATTTAAATAAGAGTTTATTCTGAGATGTGAATGCGATTCTGGTCAAAATATATTAAAGTTATGAATTTTTCGAATTTTTTGCTTCACTTGTTGGATATATTTGGCTAACAGCTAATGTAATTGGTTTTCTTTCACTATTTTGTCGATTAGGCCAAGATCAAATTCGTTGTTATGAGCTACAGTTTTAATAGTTTCAATTTGTTTTTTTCAAAGAAAAATGCTATAAGGACCATTAAATTGTTAACCGAAATTTTATTTGAATATGGATAGTTAGATTTGCTTAGATTGGGAGATCTAAAAATGATATTTGATGGTTTTCATCTTCTTCAAATTTAAATTTCATTTTCGGGTGGATATT
The DNA here is from genome assembly GCA_013387265.2 of Cryptolaemus montrouzieri. Taxonomy (NCBI): domain Eukaryota; kingdom Metazoa; phylum Arthropoda; class Insecta; order Coleoptera; family Coccinellidae; genus Cryptolaemus; species Cryptolaemus montrouzieri. The sequence continues at coordinate 34,483,043 of JABFTP020000185.1, read as the reverse complement.
TTTCATCAATAAATTTGAGAAAACAATCTAGCTGTTTACGTGTACCATTTTGGCAAATGTCATTATCGTATCTATCCCAGAAATTAATGTTGGTGATGTTGATCCCATCGTAAGATCGTTTGTTTTGCTCTTCATATATCTTATCATTTAATAGATAATCTATATCAAATCTACAGAGAATTATTCTTTAAAGTGAAGCTTACTAAATTTTGGATGAATTAAATTGAATATTTGATTGTTTGTATAGTGTGAAATCTGTAATTCTTTTGGGTACCATATACAATTGTTTTTCTAACTTTTTAATGGGACTATTATCACAGATATATGTATTCCAACCTCCCATATTCTCATTAAATTTCGACTTACAATTCAAGGATGCACAGAGCATTTACGCTACTCTTATCATTCAAAAATCTTGAGAAAGAAATTGAAACCATTAAAATTAAAACTCACTGTGATTTTTATCGTGGCTTAATAGATAAAATAGTGAAAGGAAAACATTGATTTAGAGCTATTAGGCTAATATATCATATTATAAGTCAACTAATACGAAAAATTGAAAACTTTAACTCCATTTCGAACAGATAACTGAAATTATCGGAAATAACCTTTCCTTAAAATAACTTGTCATCACTCTCAGTCAGTGCTTAATATCCTATAGAGAATTTAATTAAATCACGAGTTTATATGTATTTCTGTTCAACAAAGGTCATTCTGCTCGTTCCTTCATAATTATAAATAAAGAACCTCTAACTTCATTGCATAAAAATAACGAGATTCAACATAAGCCATGGCAGTCAAACTAGCCGATCTTTTTTAGGTATTTATAAATTGAAAGGTAGAAAATTCAATCGCCTAGAATCAGTGGCAAATTTCAAATCACTTTTTAACGACATGTTTCAGAGTATAATATCAGTATCAGGAGATAAATATTCCATTTATCTGTGTCCAATATTCATGATTATATTCACACAAAGTAAAAATGTACCGAAGTCTGATATGGTTTACCTTTGTTCTTCCGGTTCTATATCTATATATAGTCTCGCATGGTGGAACTGAATAATTTAACAGTCCAAACAAAATGTTGAGTTTCACAAAATATACAAAATAAAATAAATGTAATAAGGCATAACAATAAGAAAAAATTAAAATATTACAATGTCAATGTCAATGGTCGTTGGTTATTGGAAGATTATATTTGTGAGCTGATGAAATTTTTACGAATTCTAATTCATCTAGTCTCTAGCTTCTATTACCTGATTGTGAAATTTGGGTTGTTGTGGAAATATTCTTCGTTTATGAAATGTTGAAAAACTGAAAAACTAATTATTTTTGAATTATTGATTTTTAAGTTCATCTACTCTGATATTGATAAAATGACGAGTTTGGCCTATATAGAAAGCAGGACAATTATTACAATCCAACAAATTTAATCTGCTCCTTTTACCTGTACCAAATCGGTCTTTGTTATGGACCAAGAGTGAGCATTGGTTTTTCTCATTCGTACATTGATTTTATACTGTGTTAATTTAAGCCTCAATTAAGTACTAATTTGCAAAACATGATGAATGCTTTCATATTTCATTATTTCATGAACCTGAAGAGTGAGGAAATCCAGGATAATAATAATTTATAATGTTTTTCAGCCATAAATTGGAATATGACATATGAGATATATCTATCATATTATTTGAAGCTATTTTAAACATTCTAGTTTCTTTTTCACAGTTTATTCCTGAAAATTGAACCTTCAGTAATCTATGCACGAATAGATTAAACGGGGTCGTTTTGATTTTATGCAGATGGGAATACTATTATGGATTAAGGTATCAATGAACGGTTTTCGATTAATGCAAAATTTATTCGATGCAATTATTCGAATAAGTAAGAAATTAAAAGTTTCATGCATAATTTAAATTCACATAGCGAAATGGATGCTATCGTGAAATTCATTTTGAGATCTTCAAAGAGAGGTTTAATTCTCTATTAGGTATTTTCTGAACTCTTGGAAAGAGGCGATGACTGTTACATCATAGGTGAGGCCGTCCAAGATCATTCAATGTGTGTATTCACTCGTTTCTTGAAGAGGGCCAAACTGTAAGTTATAGGAAAGATGTTCGATGGAAGCAAGTTCCACAGCACAGTAGTCCTGCTAACAAAAGAATTTTTATTGGGAAAGGTACGAAGCCTAGATAGTTGGATCGACCGCTGATGAGAGTTTTTCGTGAAACTGGATTTTTCTGGGACTGGATTTTTTGGCACCAATCATTCCAGTTTTTCCAAGCATTTATCATGGAAATATCTGTAGAAAATAAAAAGATCAGCAACCTACCGCCTTTAAGAGATAGGCTGGAGATCATGCGTGATCTCCACGTGGCCAATGAGGATCACTGCACTCTCCTGAACACAATCCAATAGATGTATGAATGTTTAGGTGCGGACCTTCAAGCATTGGAACAATATTCCAGACCAGATCGCACATGTGCTTTGAATAAAGTCATCAGCTGTGACGGTGTGAAGCAATGCTTAACTGAGTTTAGCAAAAGCTAATTTGGAATGACAGACACATGGATATGCCAGCAAGCTCCGGTGTTGACTGTGACGCCGAATAAATGCATGTTCTTTTCTAAGTAAATTCGATCTTCTTGAATGATTAAAGCTTATTGTAAAAGACACAAGGGTACAAAGGGGTATAGAATGTGGCTCAGACCATTATCTCCTCTCAACAAAAACCGAGATGTCATTCATTTTCTGTAAAAGAACAATGGGGAACACTGATTAAGACAAATTGAACCAGAAAATATACAGTTTCGACAGTTTACTGGACTCAAGTACGAAACAACTTTATCAAAATAGATTTGATCGGAATTGAACAACGAGTCCCTAACAAAAAACACAGAAGTACTGTACAGGCACAAGCTCTACAATCTGCGGCACTAGAAGCTTTAGGAAGAAAGAAAACACTAAATAAGAAGAGACACAACACAATAACCTGGGATAAAAATTTGGAAGACCAGCAGAAAGAGGAAGATAAATCTTATAAAAAATGGTTGAGCACAAACAACGCACAGGACAAATTAGCTTATAAAAAGGAATTCGCTAAGTTTGAGAATATTATCAATAGAAACAAAAATGAAATATGGGACAGGAAATCCTCTCAGATAGATTGTTATATTGGGGGTCCAAATCAACCCAGGCGTGGAAATTTATCAAATCTCTGAAAACAAACTCAATAAAAAAATCAATATACATCACATACAATTGGAAGAATGGAAAGAATACTATTCAAAAGAACTAACAGAAAACAGAGAAGAATACCTTACAAACTCACCGAGGTCTTATCAAGTGGAACTAGACAGCGCCATGATAGAACAAGCCATTACATCAATGAACAATAGAAGACCGTGTGGACCAGAGGGAATACCTGTGGAATTGTTAAAAAACGAAACGGAAAAAATAATGAACCACCTGGAAGAACTTTTTTCTTTAGTAATAAATGGCGACAAAATGCAATATATTTGGAAGGAAGCGTGGATAACACCAATTCATAAGAAGGAAAACCGACAAAGTTGCTCTAATTATAGATGTATCTCGGTCACAAGAACCTTTAGCCAACTTTACGAGAAAATATTACGTAACATCTTAGAGGGACAATTTGGACCATGTGAAATTGAACAGCAAGCTGGGTTTCTGGCTGGTCGCTCTTGTATCGACCACATTTTAAGTATCGTACAGACAAATGAGAAAAAGGTAGCAACGACGGGTGAATTGTATTTACTGTTCGCTGACTTAACAAAATCATATGACACGGTGACAGTCCAAAAGCTATGGCAAATATTAGACAGATTCCCAATAAATAACACTCTCATAAACAACTCTATCATCAAGCAACATCTAGAATTAAACTGGGTACTAGGATCTCACAGCCTCTCGAAGTTACAAAACGCTTAATTCAGGGGTATTACCTTTCCTCAGCATTGTTTAAAATATTCCTTAATGAAGCCCTCAAACAATGGAGATGATTTTGCAGCAGAATGGGACTGCCCTTAAACGAAGACTCCACGCTAACCTAACCTAACCTACATTTTGCAGATGATCAAGTGGTCATTGCACAGGGCAAACACGACTTGGAATATATGACCCGAAAATTATTCCAGGAATACAAGGACTGGGGACTAACTATGAATCTAAACAAAACTAAATATCTACACAAAACTAAATATCTTTGTATAGGTAGAATAAAGAAGACTTACAACTGGAAGGGGGTGAAAAGATAGGGGCATGCGAGGAATATATTTATTTGGGGACAAAGATTAATAACAGCAGGTGCATAGAACAGGAAATAAGAGAAAGAATAATTACAGGAAAGAAGGTTATAGGGTGCCTAAATACAATGCTATGTTCGAAGTCGAAGAACATATCGAAGGAAAAAAAAAATCTTTTGTATAGCTCCATATTTTAGAGTATTGTACTGTATGGATGTGACATGGCAACTGAATAAGACATTAGAACAAAGATTACTTGCGCTAGAAATGGATTTTTGTCGGAGAGCTGCAGGAAAATCAAGACTCGAAAGAATGAGTAACATAATGAGCGTGGATACGACAATAATAGAAGTTGAAAGGAGGCAACTAATATGGAACGGTCATTTAAAACGTATGGCCGACGAACGCATTCCCAAACAAACTTTGAAACGGTTACCAATACAGAGACGGAAAAGAGGAAGACCAGAAACAACATGGATAGCAAGAATAAGAAAACTATATTAAAAAGAAATCTACAACCGGGAGACTGGTAAAATAGAAGAGGCTGAAAGTTGTGGACGGAAGACGCTATAACACCAGTTTCATATATATATATATATATATATATATATATATATATATATATATATATATATATATATATATATATATATATATATATATATATATATATATATATATATATGTATATAGTCTTCCGCCTTCCGGTCCACAACTTATATATATATATATATATATATATATATATATATATATATATATATATATATATATATATATATATATATATATATATATACTGGTGAACGTTATTGCATCTTGGTTCAACTGGCCTCACTCTGATATCATATCCAAGTCTGAATTCAGTGACATGCTCTGTTGATTTCTTTGGAGTATGACACTTCAGCAGTTATAGGGCGCCGATATAACCCAAATATTCTCTTTTCGGTAGAGTGGAGCAGATCCTTAATCTGTAACAGAAAGAGAGTTGGCGAGAGCATAGAGCCCTGGAGAACTCTTGCATTAACCTGAGAAGATTCACTCTTTTCATCATCAACTACCACCCAAACGATCTACTGAAGAGAACCACGCAATTTTCAGGAAAGTCCATTTGCGATTAGTTCATTAATCAAAGCTGCGTGCCAAACCCTGTCAAAGGCCTTCGAGAGATTAAGAGCAATGGCGCCTGATTCGCCATGCTTTTCGACTGTTGATGTCCATAAATGAGTAGGTATTCAAGGAGGTCACCAGTTGATCGAAGTCAACGATACCGTATTGTCGATGACAGTACCTTCTTAAGTATAAAATATATCATCAACATATCGTTTCCAGTGAAGAGAGTTATTAGTTAAAATATTACGTGAAGAAAAAAGTTTATTGTTAAGCTTGGTCATGACCTTCCGCTCAAAAGAGGAGAAAGTGGAGAACCCATCTAGTTGTATGATGATTTCAAATCTGAATTTGAAATAACTCTGCTTCAAACTCACTTGTACTAACAGCATTGTTTCTAATCTGATTTGAGGGACGACTTCAATTGAAACTAATATAGCATTAACGGCAATATTGAGAATATTTGATTTAATGATAGAATTGACATTATTGAAGAATTATTAGAAAAGAATCATGTCAATACTATCATTGAATCAGATATTCTTTCATTATTACAAATTTGTTTAGATCAAAATTAATCCGTTAAGTCCTTTGTTAGCAGAAATATTCATGAATAACTTAGAGAAATTAACTCATAATCATCCACTCAGTGAATATTGTTTATACTGGTATCGCTATGTAGACGATATCATTATTTGCTTCACAGGAACAGATAGACAGTTGAAAATTTTCGAAAATCATATAAATTCATTACATCCAAAATTGCATTCACAACCGAAATAGAAAGCAATAATTCGATAAATTTCTTAGACGTAACAATTTCGAATGAAAATTTAAAACATGTTTTCGCAATTTACCATAAGCCGTCACATACAGATATTATGATACATCATAACTCGTCGTGTCATCCATATCAACATAAAATGTCAGCATTCAATAGTTTTATTCATAGATTGATTAACATCCCGCTATCACGAGAAAATTTCAACAAAGAACTAAATTTGATTAAACAAATAGCCAAAAATAATGATTACAATCCCAAACTAATAAATAATATTTCAAATAAAAAACAAATTAGAATCGCATTGAATGAAGTTTACCCTGTCGATAAATTAAAACAAAAATTCAACACCTTAACCTACGTTGGCATTACAAGTGAGAAACTGAAATCATTCTTGAGTAGCAATAATTTCAACATAGCTTTCCGAACTAATAATAATTTGGGCAAATATAGAAAAATAATAAAAACAAACCAGGTAAAAACAATAAATCAGGTGTTTATCGATTGAATTGCAATGACTGTGATAATTTATACATTTGTAGAAGACATAGAAATTTTAATATTAGAATATCGGAACATAAACGCTGTTTTTCAAATATAAAATCAGATTCAAATTACGCGAATCATCTCTTAGAAAATAATCATTCTTTCGACCCACAGTTTTTTTGCATACAGATAATGAATATTGGAAGGTAGATCTTTGGGAAACTTTAGAAATCAATAAATACAAACACTCAGGTAGACTCATCAATGAACTAGTCGATTTAAGCCCTTCACCTCTATTGAATCTTTTCGGGGCAATCTATTCCTTAATTTTATTGGATATACCTGTCATAAATAATCACTTAAGAAGAAGCAACTCAATAACCTTTTAATTACTCAGGAACATTCATAGTTATATTCTCATTTATATTTTTCTGCATATTCATTCGTCTGAAAAAGCTACGGTGTAGTGAAACGCGTTACGAATCGCAATTATTAAGTAAAATTCCTTAAAACACAGTACTTGTTTTTATTAAAGAAATCTCTACTTGATAGAGGTGAAAAAATGGAAATATAAATTTTATTGTAATGATTGCTCTGCTTTTACGTAAGTTGAACTAGTCACTCGATCAATAATACAGTAGGAAAATATAATTAATCAATAATAATGATAATCTCAACTGCTTTTTCAGATCGAATATCATTACTTAGATTTCACATAAACCCAAATATTATACACAGTTAACAAAAGCAAGAAATTTTTCAGAATTCGTAGATAATTCATCTCCTCACAAACATAACCAATATTCTACGACCACCTCAATTTCTGTGTCCCCACTTCTCTCATCTGTTTCTTAGGAATAAATGATTTCAATTCCTCTTGGTTTTCGAGAATGCGTTATAACCCGAAACAAATGTCAACATACTTTCATTGATTATTGTGAAACGTAAGCCAACTGTTTTTCTTCAATTGTTTATTTATATCATTTTGAATTCAAACCGAAAGAAACAATTTCAAGCATTATACTATCTTCTGGAATTCCGAGATATTACGTAATAGTTATTAAATAAAGTTGATTATATACACATCTTATTCGAACATAACTTACTCCTCCAGTTATAAGCATTAATTTATGCAGTATTTTACGCTTGACACCTTTCAGTTAATGAAAACATACGGCTTGCTAACATTCCTCTTTCCACTGGTCATTTTACAGTTTGTCGTTCAGGATCTATAAATTTCGTCGAGAAGGTGCTGAATTCAGCTCGTAAAAATATTGGATTTATGATATACTCGTAGTTGCTTCTGTTTAATGAATACAAATGACTATGCAATGCATTTAGAAGGTTTTCGCGCTTTTGTTCCAAGATTCTTTTATGTGACACTCCTTGATGTGGGCGATCATGAGCGACATTCAAATGTAAATATGGAATTATGAAAATGCGTCGAATCCAAGTAGGACTTGCGCAATGGGGGTTTCGTAAAAGCAATAATTCCATACTTACCAGTGAAAACGACAACCTTGCCCACTTTTTTTAAGATTTTTGAGGGATTTCAATTTTAGATTTAATCTTTTGAACGAAAAAAATAATTCACTCTCTAGAGACCGTCAGCCTAAAAATGTTGAGGAAGACCATAAAAAAAATATTTCGAGCAAAGTTGTCAGCAAGACTTTGTTCAGAGATTTGAATTGCAGTTTTGATCGAAGCAACACGTTTCTAGGGTTATGTTTCTTTCAGTTCGTTAAACTATAAGAAATTTCGACTTTAGAAGAAAGTTTGGAAAGAATTTATGACTTTTTATGATAACGGCATTTAAAAACTAACAGAATCGGAACTTTTAGATGATTGAAATTTAGAAGGATAGATTGATAATCTTTGTACTATTGCTATATCGTATGATGATATAAACTATACATTCTATCAAAGAAGTACCGAATATTGGTCAATGAAACACAAAACATTAATTTTTTATTCAAATAAATTGTATCAACTTCAGTTCCCGCCGCGAATTCTCTTTTATGTATTTTATCGATTCAAAACAGGTAGCTCAAAACGGTAATTTTAGTTTTGGAAAAAGAAAACTTTCGGCCGGAGCCATGTAATGTAAATTCTGAGGTTGTTTGATGGTATTTGTTGAGTTTCTGGTCAGAAATTACTTCATAATAGCCTTGTGAGATGGTGAATTATCGTAGTGCAAAATCCATTAGTTTTCTTTCCACAAATCTGGCCTTTTTCGACGAATTTGCTCTCTCAAACGCATCAGAAAGCTCAGGTTTTAATTACCGTCGGCCCTCCTGTAAAGAATTCCTTCCCAAAATACCGCGATAATCAAAGAAAACAGTTATCATCACCTTGATGGTGATGACTTTTGATCGAATTTAAGATGGTGTTTTCGGTTTCGGTTAAGTTGGAAGGCGTCATTCTGAAGCTTGTTGACTGGTTTGTACGTCAAACTCATGAAACCATGTCTCATCAACAGTTACAATGCGTTTTGGTAATGTTAGGTCATTTACTCTACTCAATTGTTTTGAAGAAAAGTCAGGTCTTTTGAAACTAGTCGAGTGGCGACCCATTTCATGACAAAACAATCGTTCAAAATGATATGAATGGATTTGTGAGACACAGAAAGTTCAGCGCCTATATCTCTAAACTCAAATGACGATTTTCAATTACCATTTCCTTCACTGTATCGATCTTAACTGTCGTTGTTAAATGCACTGTAACACTCATATGCACGTGTTTTTGATGAAGTCGATTCATCGTAAGCCTTCTCTAACATTTTCAGCGATTCGGTATACGAAATTCCATTTGCAATACCAAATTCAAGATAAATCCTCTATTCGAATACACTTATGAGAATTGACAAAATCGAACACTGTAAACAAACTAGAGAACACATAGCGTTCAAACTCCGCGGCAGTATAGAAAACAGTTGAGCAACAACAAAAATGTTGACAATCGTCCTAAGCAGGTTTTTTGAATAATTAATTTCTGGTACTTTTTTGACAGAATGACAAATAAAATGACTAGGCAATCACAACACAACATAATTCAGTGGAGTGCTATTTTCATGAAAAATGTTCAGCCTTACGTGCACTAGGATTTCAGGAATTCTGATTGTGGATGTGTAGTCGTGCTAATGCCAAGTATTTGTTATAGAAATAAAGATGTTTTATTTTGATGCGCACTAATCATGATATGTTACCAAGTAGACAATTTATGACAAAGTGTTTGAATAGGTATTTAATATATAATAAACTATCAAAACAATCAGCTTCGTTTCACCTCATAAGGCCGGACACTCACGTGCAGTTATAACTGTCAGTTTCAATTGAACAGTCATAATTGACTGTTAAAACTACAAATTGAAATGTACACACACGTACAGTTTTTTCCTTCAGTTTTTATAATGAATCCGAAAGAGCTGGATGATGTTGCCGTCCTCGGTTTAGTTTTTGTGATGCCTCGGTTTACTTTTTGTAATTTTAGGACAAGAGAAAAAGCAAAAGCGAAAACAGTGGTGAAAAAGTTGGTTACTAAAACGAAATCTATCTTTCCACATCAGTTTATTGAGAGAATTAGGTGAAGAAACAGTAGGTTTTCTCAATTATTTGCACATGACTCAATCAGTGTACTAAAAATTGCTTGAGTTGGTTTCCTCTTTGATTATGAAGAAAAATACATTCATGGGATAGCACCACACGAAAGACAGTTAGTTCTAACTGCTACGTTGAGATTTTCAGCAACAGGACAATCGTATGAGTATCTCAAATTTTCTACAAGAATATCACCTCAAGTTCTTGCAAAAATTATTCCAGAAACATGTGATGCCTTGTACCATGTTTTGTGGAAGTATATGAAGGTATATCTTTTACATTTTAATAAATTAATTCAATAATTAATTATATATATATATATATATATATATATATATATATATATATATATATATATATATATATATATATATATATATATATATATATATATATATATATATATATATATATATATATATATATATATATATATATATATATATATATATATATATATATATATATATATATATTGATATATATATATTATATATATATATATATATATATATATATATATATATATATATATATATATATATATATATTATTGATTATTGATTATTGAATTAATTTAATATATATATATATATATATATATATATATATATATATATATATATATATATATATTATTAATTATAAAATTATCCGCCTATTAAATCATAAGAATATTATAAGAAGTGAAACTAATTATGTCACTGCAAATAAAGAGTTCAAATCTTAATTTTTAATTCTCTATGAATAATAGTGGAAGATCTATGGAAAAATTTGGAATTTAATTCATAACAGATGCCATAAAATCTTCTATTGTGTTAAAAATTTGAACCCTTACGACTAATTACTGCCTTCAACAAAAAATTCATTATTCTTCCAAGAAAAAATAAATGAATGTTCCCACTGCGATAATATTAGTTCACAATGTTATGTGTACACTTAAAAGCGGTAATTGAATCCTCACCGTAACGAAAGTTGGTCTCTTGGGATACACCTTTTGTGTGAATATCTTGATGAGGAAAAAGTAATTTTTACCACGAAGTATTTAACTGTTTACAATTATAATTTCAAACAAGAACCCTATCCGAAGTTCTGCAATATTAAACCAGCGAAAAATGCCTAAGGTAAGATGATCCCGTAGGATTTCAGTCCGCATACGGAAAAATAAAATAGAACGAATATTTTCACCGGCTTGTTTGAGATTGCTCCCGAAATACTGGGTATTCTGAACGAGCCCCCTAGACTGCTGATGTGAAAAAACTGCTTGGATAAACTGGACTTGCAGACAACACAAGTAAAGTGTACTCACCTAAGAATATTATCATTCCAAATATGAATACATATGAAAAATTAATTGTAATTAATTATTTAAATATCTTATTCAGAACTTTTAAGATGTTCAGATGAATTTGGATGTCCTTCGATGATAACTGATACAAAAAACCATCCAAGTTTTCCTGTATAAATAAGGATCTACAATATGATCTCCTTTAATTCCGAGCCCAAACATTAACTTTTTGAGGTACTTGAATATAATTCTCTCGTTAGAATGGAACTTAGTACGAGGATGGATTGATAAGTTTCCGACCTGAGAAAGAAAAGCAACGTTTTTACGATTTTATTTATTTCTCAACATATTCTCCTTCAAGGCTGATACATTTCTCATAGCGGTGTTCTAGTCTAGTAATGCCATCTCTATAGGCTGATTCGTCAAGTTCCTCAGAATACCCATTTACAGCTTCGATTACTTCTTCATTTCCCACAAATCTCTTACCGCCAAGCCATGTTTTGAGGTAAGCAAAGATATAATAGTCAATCGGTGCTAGGTCTGGAGAGTAGAGAGAGTGCGGCATCAATTCGAACTACAGATCATAGATTTTAGCCATGCAAACGTGCGAAGAATGCGCTAGTGCGTTATCGTGATGAAATAAAAGATTTTTCTTCGCCAAATGAGGTCGTTTAGTTTGCACCTCGTGGCTTAAACGTTGTCGTAGCATTGACCAGTGACAGTTTTATCCCTTTTGAGGTAATCAATGTATATACTACCTCTCGCATCCGAACAAACAGTAGCCATAACCTTATTTGCCGATAAAATTGTTTTTGCCTTCTTAGGAGTGGGTTCCCCTGTTCCAGTCCAATGTTTGGACTGTTGTTTGGTTTCTGAAGTGTAGTGGTGGACCTAAGTTTCGTCAGCAGTAACGAACGACTAAAAAATTCGCTTCGATTATGCTTATACAGCGCCAAATTGGCGGTAGAAATGGTTTTTCGAATCAAGTTTTAGTGAACCCGGCACTCATCTTGCACAGAGCTTTTCCGTATGCAAATGTTGGCGCAAAATACTTCGCACACGTTTTTATGACATCTTACAGGTCTCAGCTATATCTCGCACTTCTGATCTGCAGTCTATCTGGAGTTGTGATCTCAACGGGCCGTCCTGAGCGTGGCTCATCAGAGGTGCTCACACGGCCGATTTTACATTCGGAAACCAACTGCTCAACGGTAGAATATGATGGAAAGGATGTCCCCAGTGTTGAATTAATCTCTCCTTCAATTTCCTTCGGCGTTAACTCCTTCAAATGAAAATATTGCTGGCAGCACGCTTTTCCAATTTTTCCATTTTCACAAAAAACACAGAGGTGTCTTGTTCAGCGTGTTATCACACGTAAAATAACCTGGCGATCGGGCTGAAACTATACCTACAATCTATCTAAGGGTGGTACTGTAGAAAGCCACCTCTGAAGTAGGCCAGTGGCGCCATCTCTTGGTTCAGTGCGGAGACTCATTCATCCAGTCTCGTATCACACCACACTCTACAGTTATATCGATATTTCGACTCGTCAGGAAAACAAACATATTTAAGCTAACTCGGATCGTTATTGATCCACAGAGTTAAATGTTTGCAGAACTCTGAACGAAGATCGAAATCATCTTCATCCATACTTGTGAAGAATTCCAGCAATATTTCTCCAGCATACTCCTGATATTTGTGATAATCTCCTAAAAGGTGGTGTATTCTCAATCATAGCCGAAACGGCCACAACAATGCTCAAGAAGGTAGAAAAATTTATTTCAGGGTTAATTTCGTTAAAATGCGCGCAGTTGCTTCAGCACAGTTTTATTTTCGAAAAATTAACTCACAATTTCAGTGCGTACCTGAAGCGTATGCACAATCTACTTGATCATCATTATTTTAGACTCCCAAACTAAGGAGAATTCCATCATTAAAAGTCACCGAGAATAACCAAAAGTATCTGAATCTAGCTGGTCTAGAAAACAATCCAAACATGGGAGATTGACAAAAACCGAAGCATGCCAATAATATGAAACATGGTTTTCATCAATTTTTTTCAAAGGAAGGATGGACGCGGGCATTTCTATTCCTTATTTGGCAATGGATTTGCTATTTTGCAACGTTTTCCAGAAGCAAATCATCCGTGAATCTAAGGACAAGCACAACAGAATGCGGGCTTTTACCTATATCCCATGAAGGTGGTCGTTTTTATTTATTGATTCAAATGGAACAAATCTAGCATTTTCTTAAGAGAATAATTTCGCCCTCTTTCTTTCTCCACCCTAGTTCAGCAGAATTATTCTATAATTGAAACTGTTCGAAACAAAATCAACGCGATAGATCCTAACATAAAATTTGAAGAGTGGCTCGATCGTCGATGAATAAATTGAACCATCATTCAAAAAGTTATCATCCAACCTCTTTATCTATGAAGATTTTCGGAGTAATCATGGATGATGCGCAAACATTCAGATGAGAAAAATACACTTTCTTGAACCAACGGACTCAAGTGTTTCCCTTAGACGTAGATCCGAAAGATTTATAACAACTTGGAATTTTTTCAAACAGTACTGGATTTCTATTAATCAAATGTTATTTTAGAAAGTGAATAAAAATGTGATTCTCTAAAGAAAAGAATCACATTTTCGAAAAGGTATCAGAAGACTCCGTTTCCCTCTTCAAAAATTTGGATAGGAAGATGTCAGGGGTGGGGGATCGATAGGAGGAGAACGAAACATCTTACAAAAAAAGTCCTCCCCCGGTGAAAAATCGACCTGCTTCAAGAAATTCACAAGAAATCAAATCTGCTGAGTTATTCATGGCGGTTTGGTGACGAACGCGAAGTTGCAAATACACTTTCATCCAGTGCTCTTTTCCTTTCTTCTCCAACCTGTTGTCTTTGATGACTCTAACATCGAAAATTTCTGTAAGTGCACCAATACACTCTTGCGGGAAAGTATCTCTTTCCTTTATTTTGTTGAATTTTATTTTTAGTTCAATGATTTTGAAATGCTTGTTGATGATTGAGTGTGAATACGCTACTGAACGAAAATTTTTCATATTCCAACTTGTAGCGAGTCTTTTCAATTTTAGTCGTGCTTCGTATCGAAAGAATTATCTGAACAACCTATTCTCCGTGATTCTGTAGAAGCTTGTTATTGTGTTCCTTCTTTAAACGAAAGTATTGATAGATTTGTTCTTCCTTCGTTCCGAAGGATAGCAACCGCTAGGGCAATACGAATTTTCTGAACCACTGTTCTAAGCAGCTAGTGAAATGTAACCTCCTTGGGAATGAAATATTTTTTCTAAATTGTCATTTAATAGTTTAAATTTAGCTCAATAAAACTCTTCCAGCGATTTCGCAACTTCTTGATCATGTCCGAAAAGTAATATTTTCCGTAAGTTCTGCAAAATTCTCTTCCGCGGCTTTGATGATTTCCTCGCTTGACCTGAATTTTCTATTGATGAGCCATCTATTAAGATTTGGGAACAGATAATAGTCCGAGGGAGCCAAATCGGGTAAATACGGAGGATATAGAAGCTATTGGTGCCCTAAATCATTGTTTTCAGCCGTAGTTTCGATGCTCTTGTGCACCGGCGGATTATTTTCCGAAACCAAAATTCTTTTTCGCCTAATGTGAGGCCGCTTTGCAGCGACTTCGACCTTCAATCGCATCAATAGTGCACAGTGATACCGGCTGTTGTTAGATTTTCCTTTTTCGAGGTAGTCCTTGAACAGTATGCCATAAGAATCACATAAAACCAACGCCATAATCTTTTTCCAACCCATTGACCCCCCTGCGGCCGTTTCGGAGCACACGTGCCGACCTTAGCCCATTGCCGGGCACTTATTCTGTTTTCTGGTGTGTAATAGTGGATCCCAGTTTCATCAAAAATCACCAATCGACGTTAAAACGCCCGATTCCGCATCAGCCAACAACAAAGTTCTCACGCGTTCGTGTTCTCGATCCGGAGTTAGCATACGCGGTACCCGGCGGCAGAATAACAGAAGAATCTCGCCCAAAATAAAGTAATAAAGTACTAACCGCGTACCTTGTGCCTTCAACATTTCAATTATTTTTCGACATCTGATAGCTCGCTGCGGATTCATCGGTGGTGGAGTTGCGGCCACCGCTACCAATATTTGACGGTGTAATATGAAGGTGCTTAACTTTCCTTTTCTTCTGTTTTGTTTGCAAAATTTAATGCCACTTCAACAACATTTCACCATAAACTTTTTTTTGCAGTAGCAGCGTATTCTGGCAGTCAAGGAGGTTACTTTTTCACGCCACCCAGTATACTGTTCTCTATGGTTATGTATGATGGTTTCAATTTCAAGAGGGGGGTTATCTAATAAGTCTTTTTCAACATATCATACCAGCTAGATAATCTGAGACAACACTATTCACGTTTGACGACACTAGGATGAAGAGTTCAGAACGACTTAGATGAAGTGTTTATGGGGAATCTTTATCTGCCTCTAACATAGTCTATATGGATAAAAAAAATAAGTGACCCAACTTTAACTGAACGTGAAGAACCCTTCAAAAAATAATTATTAACACTATGAAGCTACGAATGATATTGAGTATAGAATCCATGCCATGGTTATGGAAGACCATTGAGTCATACGCGAAAAAAGTTTCAACATACAAACATGCTCAAAATACAGAGACATTAAACATATATATCTAATGATTCATTTCCTAACCCAAACTGTGTTTCATGTCGTTTCTTATGCAAGATCTTGATGAACATAATTCCGAGTGTGTTAGTTGTCCATGAATAACCGAAATGGTCGTCTCCGTGGCATAGTGGAGAGAAGTCACTATTGTGACACGGCAGATCGCTAGTTCGATTCCGGCAAAGGCCTAGGTATTGTGTTTGTCCCCTATCTGGTTACAAATTAATTACTCTTGTGGAACAATGTCGTATAGTACAAATTCATGGCCTATAAGGTTAACGAAAGACGAGCGTGGGAAAGTATGCTCGCATGCTTCCTTCTATAAAAAAAACCGCGATGCACAATTATTTTAAAGCAAATCGAAACATGCGTAGATGCCCTCTTAATGAAAACGAGATGTTGAAAGCTGTGAATTCCTTGAGTAAGGAATACTTTAAGATGCCCCAAATGCAAGGAACACCAGTTAGAGAGTTCTCTCTGAAAAAAGATGTACAGCAGGTAAAAAGAATGGCGGATGAATATTTCATAAGAAATGCAACCAATAAGGGTATAGCAACCTGGCAGGTCATAAATAAATACACAAATAAATCCACGAAAAATTAGTGTGTTCTCGATAAGCTGAGAAATGAAACTGACAGTGCATGTGACGTGTTGAATAAAGTTACCCAACATTTTATTGACATATGCCAACTGATAACCAATGGGACATACTTCGAACCGATAGACAAGAACATGATTCTCTCAGAGTCGCAAAATGGCTTCAGGAAGGGGAAAACATAATCCGAACTATATACATGACACTATGTGTAATTTTGGAGTCCCTAAATGAAAACAAGCCTGTAATAGCAATGGCCTTAGGCCTAAGTAAGGCTTTTGACAGCGTGTAAAAGTGTATTCTTTCAAAAAAGCTCGAGTGCTGTGGCATACGTGGAGTAGCATTGAAACTGTTGGATAGCTACCTTTCATATAGGGTTCAATATGTTTCAATGGCAAATAATGATGGAAACATGCAAACCTCCGAAATGTTGAGAATAACAAGGGGAGTTCCTCAAGAATCGATTCTTGGATCCCTACCTTATATTATTTACACCAATTATGTTTCTGGCATCGTTGGTGACTTGCTGATGCAATTTGCAGATGATACAAATGTTATATTGAATGGTAGTAATCAAGAACAACTAAAACATAGAGTTTCAAATAATTGAATTACCTTGGAAAAATACTTTGACATGAATAATCTTAATTTACATACTATGAAAACACAACAATTACATTTGTCGTTCAACAAAAATTCTGAAAAAATCTCCAAACCCCACAGCGGAGAAGTTATTGAGCCTGTTGGGGAGATGCGATTCCTGGGTGTGTCCATCAATTCTAGGCTTTATTGGTCCAACCAAGTACAACGTCTGGAGGATGCATTGGGGGCTATTCTTATGCCCTGAGAATGATTACAGCACATGTTTAATCTCCGAACTGCCTTCGTGTCTTATCGAGCTAATGTGGAGTCTCGGATCCGATACGTCTTCTGGGGCAATTCTAGAGGAGCGTCTCGTTTCTTAAAACTCCAACAGAGATGCTTGAGATCGATGTTGAACTTGAGAAACACTGAAAGCTCCAAGGACTATTTCATCCAAAATAACTTACTCACACTCCCCTCCTTATACATTTACGAAGCAATCATATTTGTCAGAATAACTCTGATCTTATTATATAGAAATGAACACGATTATATGACCTGTAATAGAGAACTTGATATCTATGAAATTCAATCGTACTTACCAACAGAGAAATGCACATCATATGATAATAAAAATAATGAATAAAGTACCACCTAAAATACGCAATGAACAACCATTAATTCTGAAAAAACATGTACATAAACTTCTAGAAAAAACAGCTCCGTACAGCTTACAAGATTTCCTGAATGCTATGTTCGACTAAAATTAAAACTCATGTATACAATGTTTAAATCGCTGTCCACGTTATTCTTGTTTATAGTCTTACGTTTATACATCTATTCATTTCGTACTTATAAATTGAGACTTTTCTGTTGATTGTAAGTCTAAACTATCTATAACGTGATTGTACTTCTTCAATTGACATGTTTTACGCCTTTGACATAATTTGTTTTTCACTTTTATATTCACAAGTTGATTGCATAAATTATCTATATATCCATCTATCTATTTCATGTCTCTGGAACGTGATACTGGAAGTATATAAAAGAAATCACCTAGAGATGTCAACACCTTATATGAACCGAAATATATCACTTCTAACACTGCGACTACACTTGAATAAATGAAACCTTTAGCCGGCTCGGTGGCGTAGGGGATATGATGCTGGAATCCTGCGCAGAGTTACCTGGGTTCAATCCTCACAAAGTCGGTGCGATATTTCGGATTCTGGGAATCGCTTGAGTGTCCGTCTGTCGGAGGAGATGTAAAGCTGTCGGTCCTGTCTAACAGAGATGTGTTGGACATTAAAGATCCCTTCCCTGACACGAGAGGGGTTCGGCAAAATTTCCGGGCTAGTAAGGTGACAGAATTCCCCGGCGTGTCATTATCCGAAAGGCAGAAGTAGAGCACGTTAAAGGAAAAACAAACAAGTAAATGAAACCTTATGATGTCACAATTTTTTAGACGTATGATCTATAGAAGATAAAGACAAGGTTATTCAGTTAACAGAACGGATTGAAGATTCTAATCTATCAAAATCTGAGCAATCGCGCTGCTGGATTTGCATGGATACAGGAGCACGTTCTCTCTGAAGAAAATAAATAGAATGTAGTTTGTAGTAATCGTCAGTGATTTTTTGTCGTCAGTCTATGCTGGGGTGTGCCGCGAGATAGTGTATTGGGTACCTTGCTGTTCCCAATACTCACTACTGATATAGTGAGTGCTATTAGACCTAGCACAACACTTCAATACGCCGATGATATACGAATTTATAAAGAAAATTATTTTCCTCTGAGACCAATATAATTGATCTTATAGGTTCGAACCTATCTTCAATTGAGTGCTTGTTCGTTAAAATCGTTTATTGCTTAATCGCTCCAGAAAATTTGCTGGATGTATTCGTATAAGAAATTTGAAAATGAAGAGCGTTAAGTTGTAATATAACGCTGAATTTACATCTAAGATGTTCTTGAGGATCTGTGTGTGCTATTTGATAGATATCTGAATTTTGAAAGCCACACAAAGAATATTCAGATTTGCCCATTAAGATCTGAAATGTTTTATATCTTTCAACAGTTATTGTGTAGTGTTGTAAAGTTGAGGTTGAGTTGCACTATAATCCTAAACCCGTTTTACTATTGCAGTTCTGTGTATTAAACTTTTGCTATGATGGCATATCAATTTTTGATTCAGATGCAGTAAACCCGTTATTTGCGCATTTCTTTCAATGAATCATATCGTGATCATGTCACTCCACATTTTAGTAATCAGATTCTGAAGTATAAACGCTTGTTTCTTCGTCAATATCCTCTCGCAGTGTTTAGGATACTGACATCGATTAAATCCTCGTCTGTGTTTTTACACTAATGACAATTTGAACATCTGGCTCTATACGTAGATATTCTCTTCGAGAGAGGACGTTACTATATCCGTCATGAGTGTTTTTCGAAAATTTAAGTTTTACTTTACCTTCATAAACACATTTGTAGATAAGCTTCAGTTAATTCATCCTACATATTAGCTGATTTCAGCTCAGACGACAGAAATCATGTTCTTCTTAGTTACTCGTTCATGCTTTGTTTCTCAGCTAGAAAAATATGTCTACTGAAGCGCACCGAAACGTATCAGAAGCACCCTTACAAGACCAATCAAAAAGTACTTTTCAAAGACGTGCCAAACACTTTTCGCGCGTTGATATTTGCCAGAAAACGTACACAAAACGGTTGTTCAGGCGAGAGGGTAGCAATGGCTTCTTCTCCCCTACGGAAGGTACAAATAAAATTCAAATCAGGTGCATGCAGGCGTTTTGTCAGTGCTACAAGGGTGAACTTAATTGCCTCGGAAATATTGGCAAACGCTCTGATGGCGATATTGAAAATATGGGGTTAGTTTGGGGGTGATGAAAATGCTGCTTCACGGAGAAATAGATCGCCCTGTTTCCGTAGGGTGATGTAAAAAGAAACAAAAAGTAGTGTTGTACTGCAATACATTTTGTTTTCATGAATTAGAGGACGTGTTTCAGTTTCATTATTGTAATGATGAATGTCATATTTTTCGAACGACTGTCAAAATTTTTCGCAAATTTCTCTTAAAATTAAACAAGTTCCACGTAGAAATAATATATGGGCGATGTCAACCCAGATTATTGGGTCCATAATGATTCTAAAACAACTATAGATCATAATCGGCATCACTTGGAAGACTGAACCTGGCCATCGGGGCCCTCTCGGTCAAACAGAGATGGAATTTGAGGAAATATCGCAGGTTATGTATTTTTTTCATTATCTCCTTAGTCCTTTTCATGACCTTGATTGCTATGTAAAATCTTTTCTCAGATTTGTTTAGACATGTAAGAAGTATAATTGTTGAAATATTTTTCTGCTGATTTTCTTCATTCATTGTTACAGATTCCTTACCCAAACCCCCTTTCATTCACCCTTGTCTTCGTTTGGAAATCATGGAATGCAAGAGAGAATAAAGCGGCCAAGCAGAAAAATCTTTGGTACTCTTTTTGTACACACGACACTAACACAACATAAACAGACAAGCTATTGCTAGTGCAATAGCGACAGGGAAACGGTTTTTTCCTCAGGTTTTTTCACTCGTTTATTGAATCATATACAAGAAAGTATGGTTCCCCTGTTACATTTTCTGAGCTCACACTCGTGCTTTTTCTGATACACACCAAAATTATAGATATAAGCATTTATTGTAAGTACAATAAATATTGTATTCATACGATAGGAAAAGGAAGTAGCTGTATTGATGACATGAGAGTATGAAAGTTCCAACTGTCCAGCTTAGAGTAGAATAACACAAGAAGCCAAAGCTCGCTTCGGACTAGCACCGATTAATAAAAAAAAAGGTTAAATTACATTCATTTTTTCCGTGAATTTTCTTCTTATGATTCATTCAATTGCATAATACCCCAAAAAAAAGTTAACGTCGCTAAGATATATATTGATCGATTTTCATATGTGTGAGTGCCTACTAGATCTAGCGAATGTAGAATTAGAAATCACTAAACAAACCAAGATAAGTTCAACCGCTCGCGACACTTATCTTCGATTATAGTGATCCAGAATTGATAGGGATCAACGATATTTTTCTTATTGTGAATATTTTGATTTAATAAGAATATGAGATATCTATAATTGAATTTTATATTGATTTGAATGAATCATAAGAAGAAAATTCAAGGAAAATATGAATGTAATGTGTCATTTTTTTTATTAATCGGTGCTAGTCCCAAGCGAGCTTTGGCCTCCTGTGATATTCTACTCTAAGCTGGACAGTTGGAACCTTCATACTCTAATGTCATCAATACAGCTACTTCATTTTCCTATCGTATCCGTATTTTCTTCAGCATTATGTAATTTTCTGCTCACCAGATGTCTCAGTTATCGGAGACATTTGGGCTTGGCGAAACGAATGCCATGTTCATTATTAATGAGTCGACGATTTCCGAATTCCATAGATTTCTCTTAATTCTATCATCATAGATAGGACCGCATAAGCTTCTGAGAGTCTCTGTCCCTCTTAAAGACACGTAAGACTTATCGCCTTCAGGTTCCTGTAGGGGTATAGGATGCAGACTTTTTACAATTCACTCTGTGAGGAATATCGACCTAAAATGTTGGTGAAATCAAAATGGGTATATTTAAGGACTTCATTGTGAATGTCAAATGACATCTGCTGAACACAATTCATTCCCACTCACAAGTATTTCTACCGTATCTAGCTTTCGAATTGCTACTTACTGATCTTCAGTTCGTGAAATCTTTTGGTTATGCTAATGGAAGCCAAGGAGGATTTTCTTTATACATATCTATTCATTATAGATCTCTAATGATATATGCTCACTGTTATTCATTTCCACTCACAATATTCAAAGTGTCTCTCGCCTTCGAATCGTTTCCTGCAGACCTTTAGTTTATATAACAATCTTGATGCTCCTGACGTTGGAATAAACAGGTTTGTTTTAGCAAATCTTCAAGACAGACTGTTTGCTTTTACTTCACGATTCAGTGAATATTTATTTTACAGTTCTTCCAATTTAACAAAGTATTGCCATATCTAGCAGGACCTACTGACTAGAGATCCTTCCGACTGAAAACGGTAGGCATAGTAACCTGAAATCGAAAAGGATAATCCCAATTGTTCGATGACATCTGAGAGATCTAATATCTTGTGGTGTATCCGCCAAAGCCCAGTTTCCCTACCCTACAAGGAGATTTTTCTAAGTCAACTATCAAATCAAGAGCTGTGTTAGCGTCCATCTCTATAAAGGCTTCTTCTAGATGCTGAAGACTTCATGAGAAATGTAAAAAGGTTCTGAATCATCTCTGCAATTCAGCCCAAAGGTACCTAATGTTGTATCTGTATGGAGAGTATGTAGTTCATCATTCATAATTGCATTCAAGAAAAGCTTAAGTTTAAACGCATCTGTGAAGAGGTAAGTGCGATTTGCGTCACCTAAAATTCTAAAAATAAAAGGAGAAAATTTTAATTTCTTGAAATGATTCTGTTTTTCTTTTCAATAGAGGAGGGTTTGATTGAGTTTAAGCCATTCAATAAACTAATATAATTTTAACCGATTTGAATCAATAGATTGGCAAATTGGGTTCAGTGAACATTCGCCAAAACCCAGATAAAAGTGTGTGCATCTCAAATGAGGGAAAAAAAGTTAAAAAGGACAACTCGTTGCGCGTTTACTTCTTGATCATTGATCAAGAAACATTTTGTATACAAGTTGTTCCATCGCTAACGAGCCAGCTGTATATTTTTATCCCGGAATAAGTGGAACAATTTCCGAAATAATTAGAATGATTTTGTTCGTGGCACGTATATTTATATATTTAAGCCTTAAACGAGCAACCTTCTACAAAATTGCATTCGTCAAATGGATCGCTGAATACCTTTTTTTTATTCTAAACTCTTAGAAGGAGGCTATTTTGAACTTTGCTGGAATTAACCATCGAATAATGATCAACTCTGTACATATCGATAACCATAAAAATACAACCGGAAAGTTCTAAAATCTTTGGCGTAGTCGCTTATGAGGCTTCTTCTCTCGGAAAGAGAGACACATTACGAAAAAATATTCTGCTCTTTCTGAGGCAATTGAAAATATTAGCAGAAGGAGATGAAGATATAGAACGTTGAGAAAAAAAACGAAGAATATGTAACTATTGCACTAGAGTAAAAGAAAGAGAGACCACTATGATATGTCATTCTTGCAACCAAACGTTATGCGAAGAACACGCACTAGTTGTTATTGCCTGCTCGGGCTGCAAAAGCCAGTAGTTCACAATTCTTTATGTGATACATAATAATTATATTATATTTCTCTCACTTGAATGTGGATATTCATTCAATCAAGTTTCCATAAAAGTTCATTTGTTCTTAACTTGATGTTTCATTTGAATCAAATGACAAAATGTATCAAATCACTATTTTTGTTTGATCTCATGAAATTCATCACGAGTGTACGTACTTAATATCACATGGCGCATGTGGTTAAAGGCTGAGAACCGTTAATTGTTCACATTATAACGGACGTAAAAAAAACACCACTCATTCATACTTATGGAATCAAGTGAGTGAGCAAGGCAACTGGCGGTGATCATCAAAGGGCGGCAAACATCAAACTCTTTGATGGTGCTTTACCGGCGCAGTGTCACAAAAATGATTGTTGCTGAACAATTGTTTAACATTAGACGGCTTCAGATCATCATTTCTTCATTTTGCCTATATAAGCGGGTGGATGGCCCGCACGTTGTTCAGTCTATTTGAGTTACCGATGTGATAACATCGCACAAGCGATATCATAACAAATTAGTGGTGCCGTCAATTTTCTTTGTGACTTTGTATGCATCTTGAGTGCTTTTTCATTATTCTTTACTCATACGAAGAGGCGATGCATCATCATGCCAAAGATGTGGCCGAGCAGGATGATTTGATGTGGACATTCACCCGCTTTCTGAAGAGCGCAAGTAGTAAGTTATCAGAAAGATGTTCGATGAAAGCGAGATCCTCAGCACACTAGTCCTGTGTACAAAAAAATTTTTATAGGGAGAGGTACGTGGATTGGCTAGTTGGACCGTCCGTTCATGGGATTTTTTCGCGAGACTGATCTTTCTCTGGAACTGCATTCTGCATTCTGGAACCTAGCCAAATCAAATACCTATCCAATAGTTTGTTATTGAGTTTGCTCGAACGAAGAGTAAACAGAAATAATGCCTGGTGGACAGAAATGAAAACCAGTTACAAAGCGTCTCCAGTTTCAAGAGGAATAGACTGAAGATTACTTTCTTGCACAGTGATGAGCCTATTTGTTTGCTTTGTGATCTCAGTGATAAAAGAAATCTATATAAAGAGGCAGTACTCAACTAAGCAACTTACGCTGCACTCACTGACAGGATAACATAGAAATTACCCAATCCAAAAGCTTATCGCAAATTTGTGAAAACAGCAGCAAATGTTTTATAAACAAAGATCACAGCTTTTTAATGAAAACGAGTTTTATAGTTAGTTCAAAATTAGCAAAGGGGAGAATTTATTAACGAATGAATGTTAGAAGTTTGTAGTGTTTCGTGTCCTGAAAAGAAAAATAAATTTGGGAAAATTAGTTTGTCAAGACGAACTGTTATCTTACGTACAGAATTGATGACTAATGATATTAAAACAATACTGACAGACCGTATGCCTGTTTTAGAATCCTTATTCTTAGCATTAGACTAGAGTACCAAATTGGTTGACACTGCTGTGGTGGCTGTATTTATTCTAAGTATTGAAAAAGACTTCGCCCTTACTGAGGAATTGCTATCTTTTCAACCGCTGAAAGGAACCCATCGATGAGAGAACATTTATATTGAAGCTCAAAAGATATGGCCAACTTTCGGCATGCTATGGTCATTTTAATTGGAGTATGTACAAATGGTGCACCGTCTATGGTCGGGTCAGTTAAAGCTTTGATAGAAATTTTGAAAAAACAATCGAATATTAAAGATGCAGAAAATTGACTCGATGGTCCTTTATTGCATTATCCACGAACTAAATTTGTGTTATTAGTCCATTCGACTCCAGAATGTGGTAGTAAAATTGTCATTTTGTTCGATCCCGAGGTCTTAACTGTCGTCAGTTCAAGACGTTTTTAGATGAAATATCTGCCGAATATGACGACGTAACATATAATTGTGAAGTCGAATGGTTAAGCGAAAGAACAATTCTGAAACGATTTTACGAGCTTATAAATGAGACCAGACTTAATGCAAATAGAAATAAACCACTTTCTGATTTACGTAACTCAAAGTTGATATGTGACTGAGCATTTGTGGTCAATATCACTTGCTTTTTAAATAATTTAAATTTGAAACCTAAAAATCTAGGCAGTTAATAAATGATTAGTACAACTATTTGAAAGCATTTCACAACAAAGTCCGCTTGTGGAAGGCCCAGGCTGTCTTGTAGCAGCTACCATTTCAACACGCTCTCTGCGTATGAAAATACTGATTATACCCAATATGATAAAGTACAAGAGTTACTGTTGGAGCAATTCTCGAATAGATTAAGCGGTTTCAAAAACATGGTCAACTGTTTCCATTCAGTTGGTACTCCAACAAAAAATGAGGTACGAAATACTCCTATACTTTAGCAAAAGGAGCTGAACGAATTTCAAGAAAACTAACTCCTATAATCACAATTTGATGAAATAGAGTTGTGCAATTTCTAGAAGACATACGTCGAAAATGATAATTGTTCGCGGTTTGAAAAATTCTCGAAAAGATCAATTTTCGTGATTGGCAGTACTAAGAAATGAGGCCAATTTTTTTCAATGGTGAGAGTTAATAAATCAAAATTTCGTACACGGCTGACTGACGATAATTTGGAAAACTCTTTTTGTCTTTGCATCAGTAGAATTGATCCAAGCATCGAGGATTAGTTTCCCAGATTCAAGCTCATTGATTTCGGCGTCGCTGTTCAACTTTCTTAGTTTGTAGCAATTTCAAATATAATAATTTAATCATAATGTTTTACCTAGTTCCTTCGTCTCTTTATTTCAATTTCAATGAATTGTTATATAACATTATTTTCGTAATATATCAGGTCTGATAAGTATCTCTGAAAATTATGAAACTTCTTTAAAATACTACTCTAAAACGCACTCCTTTCAAATGCGGTAACATGCCGAAGGATACCCATAGCTACCGGGGGATTGGGTCGCACACACAAAGAAAACGTCGATGGTTTACACAAACTTCCATTGTTGTAAACGTAAATGTAGAATTAAATAAAACTCACACTGACAGACAACGGTGGTCTGGCAGTATGGCGAACGGTGTGGCTTCTGTATAGAGTAGACTCGAGGCAACGCGTACTGCAGACAATCTACGGAGACGATGACTTCGATGAAGTCGGCGAAGGAAAGAAGAAATAGTCTGAAAAATGCCCGGATATTCAAACCTTCGAGATTAGTAGAAATAAAACACGTTCTGTACTCAACTTCGTTGGAGAAGCCTAGAACGATCTATGGTTGAAAAGCATAATGGACACGGTAAAACGGCCACCCTCCGAAGACCGCGGTTAGGCGCCTCCATATTGCCATACCGATGATAAAACCATGTTTTAGCTTTTTTTAAGACATGTGCATCACACCATTGAAAAACAAAAAGAGAAAAAAGTTTTACCCGCTTCTTATATCTAACACGACGCCATCTGTAGTGCGTCTGTGGCAGTCTTACTATGTTACGTACCATTTGGCATCAACGCGATGATGTTGAAGGAAGCCACAGAAAACCTGGTCTTATGTAATTTTGCATATTCATTTGCCAGATGCATGAAAGAGATTAAAAATGTCTGAGAAAGAGAAAACGTGCTGAAAGAGAAACAGTTGACTAGCCTGAGACACAAGATGAGTTCATCATGCGTTGGAGAGCTGTGACTGCGAAAAGGTTCACTCGCGTACTGGTCTTCTTGAAACGCTACACTCACAACTTCGTCGTCACATTCAGGATATCCCGACATCATGATAGAGTTGCTTCAGGTGGTTTTGGGTGCAACCTGTTGTCTTCAGTCGTCCAAGAACTGGATGCATCTTTCACGGCTGCTGCGGTGGTGAATTTTGCAGTCGATGGATTAGCCGGATGTTATCCACATAGAGCTTGGAAGTTTACCTTCTACATCGACCTAGTATATGTTATCTCCAGCAATCGTGGCTATTCTGCAGGTGCCTCGTTTTAGTATCCACGGAACTCCGAGAAATTTGTGGGTTTCGAAAGATTATCCTACTGTAGAAACAACTTGCCGATATCATTCATTTCAAGTTTTCAATCCACGTGCGTCGTTTCTATTGCTGGCGTCGGTCTTACCACGTATGTAGGCTTCATCTCGTGTGCAGAAGTAGCGGAATTCTTCACTTGGCTTCGTCTTACCACCATTCATCGGCTAACTTAATCGGTGATGGGCTCTTATACTCAACATAGAAAACTTCGCCCTAAAATGCAAGTTGGGCTCCACTCGCTACCCTGATGGGGTCAAACACGCTGAGAAAATGGTTCACACAAACGCCAGTTGTAGTGAACGTAAATGTCGCATTAAATAAAACGCGTTCTTCACTGATAGACAAAGACGGTTTAGCAATTTGGTGGACCGCGTGGGTTGTCTGTAGAGTCAGCTTGTGGCAACGCGTGCTGCCGACGATCTACGGAGACGATCTCGATATCTCGATAAAGTCTGCGAAGGAAGAAAGAACAAGTCTAAGAAATGCCTGGATATTTAAACCCTCGGTCAATTTAGAAACAGAGCACGTTCTGTACTCAGCGTGGTCGCAGAAGACTAGAGCTATCTACGGTTAGAAAGCATAGTGAAAACACCCTACCTGCGTTACACTTAAGTGAGGCATTTCGTGTATGAAGAAAGCGATGATACTCGAAGATGACTTTCACAGTGTGGGAATTAGGTGTGCAATAAGGGTTAATTCGAAAAAAATGTAAAGTTTCTACTGAATGCTTCTCTATTTCCATGTAACACTCTACTTACTGCCTATAAAAAAAATCTCCTGCAAATTCTCTGTAAAATGCCTAAGAAAAACAGAGATTTTTTCTTCCGATTCCATTGTCGAGGAAACTGAAAACATAATTTCATTTTTTTTTCTCGTATTGAGATTATTGAATTTTTATATTTCCTAATGATATGATTCATTGCTCTTCATAGGTAGGTTCCAAGTTGATTCAATCTCAACATGGGTTTTTTCAAAGGTAGGTCGGTGTTAACTAATTTAACTCCTTACGTTCATTTCATAAGTTGTAGTTTCGATGATGGCATTCAGGTTGATGCCGTCTACACAGACATGGCTAAGGCCTTCGATAAGGTACATCATGCAACTTTGTTGTGGGTTCTAGAGGATTTTGGTGTGGTGGGGTCCTCACTGAAATGGATAGAATCGTATCTGTCGGATATACTGCAGTATGTTGCACTCGATGGCACTCATTTCGGTTTCATTCGTGTCACCTCTGGTGTTCCTCAAGGGTCACATCTGGGTCCCCTTTCATTTTCAATTTACATAAATTATATTTCGGAATGTTTTGTTCATACAAAACATGATTTATATGCCGACGATCTTAAAGTGTACAGTGCTATTCGGTCCTATGATGATATTTTGCGGATTCAGAGTGATCTTAACAGACTTTTCTCTTTTTGTCAAAGTAGGTATTTTCAATTAAATATTGACAAGTGTAAGCATATAAGGTTTACAAAGAATTCAATGTCTTCGATGCTATTTTTTCTGTTGATGGGCTTGTAACTGGAAGGGTAAACCAAATTAAGGATCTTGGTATATATCTTGATTCTAAGTTGTCCTTTGAGTATCATATTGATAATATAGTTTCTAAGGCTTTCGTTCTAAGAATTACTGAAAGTTTCAGTGATCCAAGATCTTTAAAAATGCTATATTTCTCGTTAGTAAGGAGTTATTTAGAATATGCTGTACCTGTTTGGTCCCCTCACTATTACAAGTATATTGACAGAATTGAATGAGTCCAGAGAAAGTTTGTCAAAAGAGTCAACTTTAGATTTTTCAGTCCTAACCGTGATTATCAATTAAGTTTGCGTCATCACAAAATTTTAAGCCTGGAGCGGAGGAGAGTCCTTTTCGACACTGTATTTTTTATCGAATTTTAAATCATTCTTTTAGTTTTCCGCTTGATAATTATCTCACTTTCAATGTTCCGTGTATCCTAGTCGTCGAAATGCACTCTTCTATGTTCCGAAGGCCCGTACTAGTTTATTTTTTCATTCTGTTTTCTTGCGAATTATGCGTCTGTACAATTGGCATATTGCCAGTATAGATATTTTTCATGAATCTCTTTCTTCTTTAAAAAATTTTTATTGCATATCTCATTAAATCTGAATCATGCTCATTCTAGTAGTTTTTAGTTTTCATGATGTTTGACTTGATTCTGTAGTCTTTAGTGAGTCTTTTTTTTCTCTCCTGAATTTTTATGAAAGTTACAATTTTCATTTCGTATGACAGTTTCACTTCTGTTTGTTTTTCTGTTATCATTTTTTGTGAACCTTGGTAATTGGGTCTATCCTGTAGGGGTTCTTATGTTTTGTAACATAAATGAATAAATTAGCCAATTAACCACTACCTAAGCGTTCTTAAAAGTATATCACTAAGCAAATGAGCAAAAATATTTTCTTGATCCACATCCGAATTCTTGTTGTAAATTCTTTCGTTTCCATATAAGGATCGCATTTCGTTCTATATCCATTACACTTTTTCCGTGATTTGAGACTCAATCGCTGTTTTGGAGCTAATTATGCTCATATTCATGGTGTGTTCAATAATTATTCTGTTCAAATTCCTGTTTCTGAAAACATAAGGGAAATTAAAAATTATTCTGACCAAAATGTATTCACTCTACTCAATATTGACGTTTCATAATATAGAACAGTGTAATTCTGGGACAACGAATTTTCAGCACATTTGACTTTGTTGATGAAAAAGATTTCTACTTCAACAAATTGTATGAATGTTGACTGAATATCAAAGCGGGTTAGCTCTCAAGGATTTCAAACTGAACAAAAAGCATGAAAACACATACAGCTGTACAGAGAAATAATGGATAATAACCAGTGTCGACAACCGTCCAGACATATCAGCCAGAGGTTGGCCAACATGCGTGAAACGACGGACGCAAGTTTTTGTTACTGTCATGTACAAAACCGAAATTTCTATTGTAGCCGATGAAGATATAAAAATAAAGCTGTCAATGTAATTTTGTGGCAAATTTTTACGTTTACCCATTTCGTTCCAGACCTTTTCACTGTTTTCATATTGGGTGAGAAAGATCAGACACGGAATGAAACGACAATATGTGATTTTATTTTCCTCGCGAAACGGAGAGGCATGGTTTGTTTTATTCTTATTAAGGCCGGAATGAACAACGAATGGCTGTAGTTTCGCCAGACGTTTCCTACTTCAAATAATATATGTGACTTTGTTGCGTAAAACATCACTAACTTAATTATAGGGAAAGCAGGATTCACGTTATTTCGAATACTCAGCAGTAACTGAAGGATCAACATGTGATGATAGATTTATGAAAGTAAACTAATCGCGATTTGAATATATCATAGCTAATGATGGAAATAATAATAATGTTTTACAGAACTATTTTAATGAAATGGAACAGGTGGTAATTTTATGTTATCAGTTGTATGAAATAATATTCCAATTTTTACTAATGTAAACAGGGTGTTACATAATAATGAATAATAAAATAAAACAAGTTACTATGTTTTGCAGAACTTCAACAGCTAAAAATTCTTCATTCCTGTGATAAATCTTATAAACTCAATTTCTTTGAATCGATCGAAATTTTCAAGGCATCTAGGGTAGAAAGGGTTAAACTACTTAACGACCAGCTAGACTTAATTACCTATTTATCACCATTATTCAAGTTACTGTGACCTGTACTAGCATTTTTTTGATGGTGATTTCTGTATTGCACATGAGTATTAAGTTTTCATTAGCTTGTTGTTGATAATGGACGTATGTCCGAAACCGGTCCAGCTAATGTAAAATTTTTTCATTCTTTACATCAATAAATTAGTGAAACTTAAAACATAGTAACTTGTTATATTTCATTATTGATTATGAATATCAACTATCACGTAGTTCAGGCTTCATCGATCAATTATTTGTTACATAATAGTATGTCACAACTAGAGGGAGTAAATCTAAGTGCAATTTTAAGAAAAACAGTTCATACAAACATAGGTCGGAGCTACAGCCTGATTAAATTTCCAGAAAAAATGTTTTTTTTTTAATTCCTGCAGTATTAGAGATATTCAGCCGAAATTTGGAATGAAAGCTATTTTTTACAGCCTCCATCATTACACATCCTAATTTTCAACTAGAATCCACAGGGTGTTTCTTTTTCCGGAAGGGAAAAATCTTGCAGGTTTTGAGACATTCAGTCCAAAATTCGGAGAGCACGCGTCTTAAATTCTAACTAGAATCTAAAAGGTGTTTTCTTTAGCCATGTCTTATTTTGCCCTTTCAAACTTTTTTGCAGTACGCCACTGATCAGCGTTCATTCAATTTTCGTCATTTCCATTCAATTTAGAAAATTTTTTGACAACTGTAATTTTTCGAATCTCCGACCGTTCTCGAGCAAAAAATTATTAAACGATTGCATGCATTCGCTGAATTGAAAGCAGTTCC
Organism: Cryptolaemus montrouzieri; assembly: GCA_013387265.2. Classification (NCBI taxonomy): domain Eukaryota; kingdom Metazoa; phylum Arthropoda; class Insecta; order Coleoptera; family Coccinellidae; genus Cryptolaemus; species Cryptolaemus montrouzieri. Next base: position 34,450,921 of record JABFTP020000185.1, on the reverse strand, counting down.
TATTAAAGAAATGACTTGATTTTTTTTCATTTATTTATTTCTTTTGACAGTTGCTAAAGAAGAACTAGTATCTGCGTGAATTGTTTATCAAACTAACATTTAGTTTTAAGGCTTTTGTAAGAAAAATTGGCTAATTTTACTAACGCCGAATTGGTTAGGCGATTTTATCAGGTGCGCTTTCCAAATAGAGTAAAACTAGACTGGAAACAGTTTCAAATATCCACAGAAGGTTGGGGGAAACTGGTACATATACTGCAAATAATCATTTAAAAGGTGCATCTCAAACTACGAGAACTCCAGATATTGAAGAAGTAGCTGATTTGTATTGATTTGAATCCTCATGTGAGTACAAAAAAAATGGAAATCAGTTGAATATTTCACATAGTCTAGTCTGGAGGATTCTCTACGACTTTATTTATACCCGATTCATATTTACCGCGTCCCAACTCTACTTCGTCGATATTGAATTTCTGCCGATGGTTCGTAGATAAAATTAGAGAAATTGTTTATTTTGATAGTGAAATAATGTTCAAACACGAAGCTAACTTTCCTAGAACTGCTATCACAAATTGTCACAATAATCATTATGGGGCTGAGGAAAACCCCCATTTGATCGAAGAATCTCATTATCAAGAAAATTGTCGCTAAATGTCTGGGTCGGATTAATTCGAAATTATTTGATTGGGCTATTTTTTTTGCCGAACAAACTAAACGGTCCCGCTTATCGGTAATTTATTGAGTAGGAGTTACCTTCATTTCTGGATGATGTGCCACTTTTGTTGAGAAACATAATGTGGTTCATGCACCAGCCTATTTCAGTGGAGATGCTAGGGAATTCTTGAATGATACATTCAACAACCGATGGATAGGTCAGGGTGGGTGCCTCCTAGGTCCCTAGACTTAAATAGTTTAGACTTCTTCCTATGGGAATATCTCAAAAATTTAGTTTATACCACTCCAGTGAACCCTGTAGAAAAATTGAGAAATCGCATAATAACCTCTTATAACAAGATAAGAAATACCCCAGGAATATTTCAAAGAGTGAGTGATAATTTGCGAAGGACAGAGGCCTGTATTCTTGCAGGTGGAGGACGTGTCCAGCAATTTATTTAGTTTTTAATTGTTCTTTTTTCAGTTTGATATTGAATGAGTATAAGATGAGTCTCAGAAGACGAGCTATCAAAATAAAAGCATACCTATCGAGTATTTCTATTATTTTGGTTCAGTTAGCGAATGACATACAATTCATACAATTCAGTAATTGTTCACTAGAAAACGGTTGGAGATACGAAAAAATTACAGGTGTCAAAAAAGTTTCTAAATTGAACGTAGATGACGAAAGTTGGTTTTACGCTGATCAGTGGTGTACGGCAAAAATGTTTGAAAGGGTAAAAGAAGACATGGCTCCGGTACAGAAAACACCTTTTAGATTCTAGTTGAAATTTAAGACATGCGATGGTGGACGCTGTAAAAAATAGCTTGCTTTCCGAATTTTGGCTGGATGTCTCAAACCCTGCAAGATTTTTCCCTCAAAATTGAACGTAGATTTACCACCTCACGTTGTGACATACTATTATTTATCACCATGTATAGTGAATGTGAAGAAAATTGGTTTTATTTAATTAAAAATGCGTGTCTTGTTTTTATCAAGAAACCCCCACAATCAAAATAAGGAAATAATTAATTGAGAAATATGGAAAAATACACTACGTTCCAATGAAAACCAAACCCCCTGAATAACTCAACTGGTTTTATTTTTCTGTGAGTTTCCTGAAATGAATCGATTTTTGACTGGCCAGTTCTTGTTACATGTTTCACTTCATACCTATCAACCCGCTACCCCAGGCAGCTCCCACCGTAGAATTTTGAATAAAAAAAGAGGGTCGTGTGATAAATTTTCGAAAATGTGACCACGTAATTATTCACATTGTGAAATAAAATGTGACAAATTAAAAACTTGTTTGTAAAATTGTTTGTAAAAATTCAAAACTCCACTTGATCGACGACGTTTCGCTGACACAGCAGCTTTATCAAGAATGATTAGAATGAAGAGTATATTATAAACAAATCGTAGAACAAGTTGGATGAATAACAGGAAAATCCACATCTAGCCATTGTACAGTTAGTATGAAAGGTAATAAAACTAATTAAACAAGTTAAGTAGGGGTGAAATTCAAATCTACCTGTTCATTCAAAAGATTTGAATTACTCTAACTAAAGTGTAGATTAAAGTTAAACCTTGTGTTTTATCTCATTTATATCATGGATCTACATCAAGTAACGGCCCCACAATTCAAAAAAAAAAAAATTATTTCAGTTGATTCAGAAAACTTTTCTTTCTCATTTGATCATTTGTGCATAATCCTCTTATCCTCGTCAACTAGCACCCCAAAAACGTCTACATGAAAAACAGGTTATGTGATACCTCTGTGAAAGATTAACCAATTTACATTTTTTTTAAATTCATTAACGATCATAAAACCCCTTAAATTTCACGTTAACCTCTATCAAGTTTTTCTTTTTGAGTATGAGAATAATATGATGGTTGTTGCAGTCGCCGTCGTAAAACACGAACGTCCATTTTTTACCCTTTGATGATCTAATCTCATTCATTGCCTAATGCTTTCAGCAGATATGTACTTACTTGCGGCCTTCCTTCTATTTTGCTTGGAGCGAACTTCTCAATGAAATTGAATCGAACGAGGCTAAAGCTCAATTTGAAGGATTATTTTACTTTAGTCACCTTGAATGCCATTCAGATGAGAAAAATTCATGAAGGCTTTGCTTGTATGGAAGTTTGATAACTTTAATTTCGTACATTTAGTATTTTCCTGAAGAAATTAGAATTCTTTCGATATTGAGGGAGAAAAATTTAAAATGACCTTCTTCTTTCATCTACAGTAGTTTTCTCTCAAAGGTCTGTTGACGAGATAGGAGTACCTTTGCAAAATAAGTCAAACACACCGTAAGTTTTGTATACTCTTCCTAAAGTACAGTTATAGATACAAGTCGAATTGATCTCTCATTTCTATAATTCCTACCCATGCGGTTCATTAGAATAATAAATAAGCTCTTATGAAAAAACGTTGAATGCAAAAGGACAGTAAAATAGAAAACTCTTGGACCTCAACTGCTTCCCCCCAAACTGTAAAATAGCTACCTCAAGCTGTTGATGGGATTCAAATATATTCAATCCGGTTTATATCTAGAGAAACTCAACGTATTCTTCACGCGTTATGCGATCGGGCATTGTCGCTGACCCAAATGAAATTATCTTCGGAGGAAGAGAATATATATAGTTCAATGACCATATCGCAATATATCAATGTATAAGTTGTTGAATTATCCAATAGAACTAATCATGTGAGATAACCTAAGCATATTATATCTCAAACATAAATGAGGCCTTCACTAATTTCCACCACTTGCTTCCGAAATTGCTCCACATAACCCTGCTTCATGCACAAATCTCATCAACCATGTAAAACATGAATTCGTGAACTCTGCTTCAATGCTGATGACAGCTTGTTGTTTCAAACAACATGATGATGATTTTGGATGAAATAAAAACACTATATTAAAAGTTGTATATCGTATAACTGTTTTATCAAGTCAAGCATCTGGAAAAAGCTTCGAAAAGCTAATTTGACTTGAAATTTAAGCTTTTGAAAAATCAAAATATTTCCCGAAAGTCGTATATAGAAGAATATATATAAAATAAGTAATTATTATTTTAATAGTAATTAATAACAAATCAATATTTTTATAATATAAATATAAAATTTGAAGAAATATCGTGGATTAAAAGCGAACTGTTAACTATATTATGAAGTGTGAGACGATAATAAATAATAAACCTTTAGTCAAGACGAACAAGAACACCAATATTATCCTAGCAAGCGTGAATTCGGTGTTTGAAGAATATACCGACCAGAACACCTTGGAGAAGATTCACACTTCGATTTACTGTGGAGCAGTAACGGTTCTTCGACTTCACAAACAACAAATCTCCACAACTCTGATTCAAGCTGAGCCAAAAAGCGTCAGAAAACCACCATGGCAAAAACGACTGGAGAAGGATATTGATAATATTAGAGCAGAAATCGGTCGCCTCACAGAATTCCTGAGAAACAGAAAACCCTCAAGGCGCTTGAAATCACATATACGCAAAATTTATAGGAAAATTGGTACGAACACAAAACACCCTGATCAGAAACAACACATCGACGTGTATATGGACACTTTGAAACAGAAACTCCAAGCAAAAGCAAAGAGGCTTTCAAGATACGTCAAGTGTACTGAAAGGAAACACCAAAACCAAAGGTTCCTCCAAAACGCTGCCAATTTTCATAAGGGAAATAACAAAACTGCGACCAACAATAACAGAGAAGTACCTGACGCACAGTGCTTGACCGACTATTGGTCACCACTATGGTCGAACCCCAAAGAACACAATAGAGATGCGGAATGGATCACGAATGAAAAAGAACGCCTCGATATCAGATATATGGACTTCGATGGAATAACGGATGAAGAAATTACAACAGTAATTGGAGCGACCAACAATTGGAAGGCCACAGGTATAGATAATATCCACAACTACTGGTACAAGAAGTTTGATAAGCTCCATGGAGCCCTAGCGAAACAGCTCACGTATGTTCTTCAACATCCCAAGAAAACACCCACTTTCCTAACGCAAGGCTTAACATATATGCTACCTAAGAGCGATAGAACACAGGATCCGTCTCAATATAGGCCAATCACGTGCCTGCCAACACTCTACAAAATACTCTCCTCATGCATATCCAATCGAATATACCAACACCTTGACGACAACAATATATTAGCAGAGGAGCAGAAAGGATGCAGAAAGAAACACCACGGGTGCAAGGAACAACTCATCATCGATTCTGTGATAATGAAACAAGCACACGTAGGGCATCGCAATGTTCATTCAGCTTTTCTCGATTATCTGAAGGCATTCGATAGTACCGCCCATTCTTGGCTTGTTGAAGTATTGCAGATATACAAAATTCACCCATCCCTGGTAGAGTTCTTGAAGACAACAATGACACACTGGCGCACGTCTCTGCAGGTCAACATGAACAATAAATCAATTAAAACCGACGAGATACCCATACGTCGTGGAATTTTTCAAGGAGACTCTTTGAGTCCACTATGGTTCTGTTTGGCAATGAACCCATTGTCCTCAATGCTCAATAGAACAGGATACGGATTTAGGATAAAAGCATAAAGGAATTATCATACAATCTCCCACCTGCTGTATATGGATGACATCAAATTATATGCTTCGAACAAGAAGCAATTGGATGATTTGCTGAAAACTGTCAGTGAGTTCTCGGCAGATGTTCATATGAAATTCGGGATTGATTCATGTAAGACCCTGAACATTCAAAGAGGGAAAGTCATAGATGGTGAAACACAACTTCCAAACGGTGATATTATACAGTGCATGAGAGATGGCGAAACATACAAATATCTGGGATACCAACAAGCCAGATTGCTAGACCAAAAACAATCAAAGGAGAAGATTCGTTCAGAATACAGTCAGCGTCTGAAGTCTGTGCTGAAATCGATGTTGAACTCGGGGAATCTAGTCAAGGCAATTAACACCTACGCCATTCCAGTGTTACTTTACTCATTTGGAATAATCAGATGGACTAAGACAGAACTGGATGATATTCAAAGGCAGACCCGAACGATGCTAACAAAGTACAACAACCATCATCCAAAATCGTCTGTAATACGAACAACTTTGAAGCGGAAAGAAGGAGGACGCGGATTGATAGATGTAGTCAATTTACACACCGAACAGATAAAAAATCTCAGAGAATTCTTCTCAGAAAAAGCTCTCACTTCTGACCTACATAGAGCGGTATCGTTGGCTGATAAGGGATATACACCTCTAAATCTTGCTACCAGAGATGACCTGCTGAATCTACCATTCCTATCAGATACTGAAAAACAAGAGCAATGATCAAGAAAGGAATTGCATGGACGACATCACCATGAGATTAATCAACCACACATCGACAAAGAAGCCTCCAACAAATGGTTGATGAAAGGAGAATTATTCGCGGAAACAGAGGGATTCCTTATGGCCATCCAAGACCAAGTGATCGCTACAAACAACTACAAAAAATTTATTATGAAGGACGGAACATTACAAACAGATAAGTGCAGAAAATGCCATATAAGATCGGAGACTTTACAGCATATTTCGTCCGGATGCGAACAACTGGCCAATACGGAGTATCTTCACAGGCATAATCAAGTATGCAACATTATCCACCAGAAACCTGCACACAATTACGGACTTCTGAACACCTTCCAGCCATATTACAAGTATCAGCCGGCGCCCGTATTGGAAAATGACTCTATCAGATTATACTACGATAGGCCTGTTATCACTGACAGAATGGCGACGAATAATAGGCCGGACATAGTGGTGTATGATAAGAATGCCAGAACAGCAATGCTGGTGGATGTCGCCGAATAATAACAACATGCTGAACAAGTTCCAGGAGAAAAAGTCCAAATACACAGATCTTGCTATTGAGATCAAGCAGATGTGGCACCTCGAGAAAAAAGATATTGTTCCTGTCATCGTATCCTCGACTAGGTTAATATCCAAAACTTTGCATGATATCCTTAAGAAATTAGAATTGCATAAAAATACCTATATAGAAATGCAAAAAGCTGTAATTCTTAATACATGTAGGATAGTTAGAAAATTTATGTAATATTGTAATCGAGCCAATTCCCTTTGATTGCTTAATCTGGAAAAGGTAAATTACATCCAGCTGAGGTAGTGCATAGGTCCACGATAATAAAGAACCTTTAGTATGCTCTGAAAATACAAATTCATTAATGAAGTATTGAACTTAAAGTATCCGGAGATAGAGCAAACAAAGGAGGAAGTGTTTTTTTTCTCTCTGAAGTATTAAGTACTTTTATGAGAGAGTTGATGTCACAAAAATAGTTTTCCAATTTGGAGAGTTAGTTTTTTAACGGCAAATATGTCTTTCCATCATAGACAGCATTGACCTGAGAACATGGAAGTTTCAGCAGCCAACCCGAAATTAGTTTTTGAATACGATAAAATTTTCAATTGACTTAAATCTCCTTGGCGACACGTCATAAAGCCGTAAATATAGATATATATATATACATATATATATATATATATATATATATATATATATATATATATATATATATATATATATCATGGGTTCCTTGGCGAACAACTTTAGTCTTTTTCCTTCTTTGTAGTCAACATTTTAAACCTTGTGTTGTAGTCATGTTCAAGAAACTGAATTACTGTTTCATTTCGAAAATGATGCGTTAGAATTGAATGAAAATATAACTTTCTCATATTTAACACCCCAGCTTATCTCATTGTCTCAGTACTAAAAAAGTGATTATTTTGTGTAGAATAATTCTTAACACCCACTTCTGAGTATTCTCGAGATTGTACAAGTGTACATCTAGGACTCCATCCCACGCTATTATTCCATATGAGATATGTGACTGAACCAATGCAAAATACAAAGTGCGCAACTGCGAAAATCTTAATAAACATGAAAAATACCTAAATTTGGAAAGAAACTCCCTAATCTTCCTCACAACGTGTGGAACATGAATGTCCCGGCGTATGTGTTTATCCACAGTAATCCCACGGTACCTAATTGAATCAACAGAATGTATAATACATCTTCTTCGATGTTGAAAGTTTCGAAAGCTGGTCGGTTCACTTCGTGACTGGAAAAACAGATGACGTAGGTCTTGCTTGCATTCATAGTGAGTAGGTTAAAATCGAATCACTGCTTAATTTTTTTAATAGCCCTTCCGATTTCATTTTTAATTCCGCCCAGCTTTCTGCCCTGTAAAATATCGCCGTATCATTTGAGTAGCTCAAGACATCACAAGAATCGCCCAGCGTCTCCAATAAGTCATTAGCATAAATAACAAATAGAACAGGACCCAGCACGGTTCCCTGTGGAACATCACACTCTACTACGCGAAACTAGCTTGAAGAATCACCAATTCGAACCCCTTGTTTACGTCCCGTCAAATGAGTCTGCATTAAGTTGTATGCATTTCCTCTAAATCCGTACCTACAAAGTTTATCGAGCAGCAACTTATGACTCACAATGTCGAATGACTTGGCCAGATCGACAATTACACATAGGCATGGATCTGATTCGTCCAAGGTTCGTACAACTTTTCTGACAAACAACTCAAGACATCCTGAGCTGACTTGTTTTTCCTAAAACCGAATTGTTTTTTCGATGAAAGGTTCAAGTGATCAAAAAATGTCAATAGTCTTCTTTTGATAATTTTGATGATTTCTGTGATTTACATTACAGAAATTTCAAGCTCTTGAAGAACATGATTTTTTTCACTCATAGAATGCATTCAGGTTATTCTTTTTCAGGACTATAATCTGGTCTGTTGACTGTACTTAACAATCTTAACAATCATCATTTCCATGAAAATAATTTTAGACATCGTAGCCAGCAGAATACGCATTATTCAATGAATAATAATTTTCAACGTAAATTCGGTGTGAACGTGCTATAGAAGAAAACTTGAGTCAGAACAATTCAGATGAAATGGTGGTGATGGTGCTGAAATTATAATACAGCTTTTAATTTGAGTTGTCTGATCAATAATTTTGATGATCAATGGGTAGGATAGGTGACCAGTCCAATTCTCAGATTTGACTCCCTCAATTTTTGGTTTTAGATTTATCTACAGGATGGGGTTTACCACAGTCCCCTGGAAAATTTGGATGTGTTGAAAGATAGAATAAGAAACTTTTTCCAATTGTGTAGTCAATTACATAGAGGACAGTTCTAATAATTAGAATAAATATCTTGATATGACTTGAGTTTTATTTGTTCGATGTGTTCGGTTCCTCGAAACAAATGTTCTCACTTTCTGAAGTTTTTCTCGATTATGGAAATCTTTCAGTGCTCTGAGTCATTATCTGGAAATGCTCGAGCTTTATGTCCATTTGACACTTGATTTTCGTCCTCCATAATTTTCTTTCTGTTGAATTTTGCGTAACGTTTTTACCCAAAATGAGAGATAAAGTAAGTTATCCGAACCAAATAAAATTGCACCATGTGCTCACATGATACGGAGCATACTGTAATATCCATGTTCAATTCATACAATTTTAGTGTGATCCTTATGATTCGTTGAGCAGTATAATTGACACCTTGACCAAGTCTAGATTTATGTCAATTTTCGTAAATTTGTATGTTTGATGAATGTGGATTGACAATTCATCTATCTAAATCAGTCCGAATAGTGCTAACCTATAAGTCAACATATATAATCAGATTGAAGATTCACAGTTTATTACAGTAAAACAAACCCTCAAACTCATGTTGAATTGCTTCATTCGAACAGAAACATCGTTCAAATAAAGGTGAAACCCCAAATCTGAGGGCATTTCGACGAATAAGCAATATATAAGGATTGGATATGAAAATCAGAACCGAATCAAATTCGTAATGATGAATGGATAACATTCATCAAACAATTCCGATTCATGTACGGACCGTTTGGCCGGGGGTCATGATGTTTTCATTTCGCCGACTAGACAGGCAAACAAATGTTTCAAGAGTGATTTGATGTTTTTGCATGTAGTTATCCTTTATTTGAACGCGATCATCATTCATAGTGCCATTTCGAAATCCGTTTATTATTGTTCGGTTTTTGAAATGGGAGGAATCTTTCAGAAGCATAAATTTCTGATGCACCTTTTTTAGAAATGCGGTTTAGTTTGAAATTTTTACGGCTTTTTGTGTCGTCACTTGAATTTTAGTTCGATTCTGTATCGAAAAAAATATTTTGTAATTATAGGGTTTGTTTAATATTCCGAATAACAGGTGAGTTTACACCATGTACCAGGAGTCCTTAACGACCCGACTCTGATACTATCCATTTTGTGTTAATAAATTAGTACGTTTATGAAAGTTCTGCAAGTAAAATACAATTTCAGTTCTGTGGAAGCTTTGAGTTTAAAATCAGTTAAAATCAAACACACTTTTGCAGAGAATGGTGGAGTTTTTTGCAACGATAGCAGTTGTTGCTGATTTTTCATCCAGGTTCCTTGGGCAGTAGTACAACTTAATGTCTTCGTTTTCTGATTGGCTCGAGGTGATTGCTCGAGCTCCTTGACAAAGACACCTTCCCTTTTCTCTTCTGCAACATATTCTTCAATCGTTTCAGCGTTCCATTTACATAAGTAGTAATTCTGAAAGCTTGTTTCTAATGTTAGGGTTATTCAAGCATTTCGTGATCAAAGAAGCAGCTGGTTCTTTGCTGAAATCTACTAAAAAGAAGTATAGTCCGTGGTTGTTGGACTTTTTTCAGTATGGATGCAATTCATTCTAAAAAATGAAAGAATTCACTAAAGAAAAATCAATTAAATTTATAAAGAGAGCAAATGGCCACCACATTGTTTGTCGCTATGTGGTGTACTAATCAATCATTCCATCAGAATTGTTGACATCTCCTTTAGTGCTGTTAGACTGTTCTATGATTTCTGGCTTTTTCAGTAGATCGTCTTTAACGATGGTGCTCGAATGAGGTTCACTTGACATCAGTAGAACACTCATTAGGGCGAGTCACACTGAAATCCAAAGATTGATGTGTTTAGAGAGTGGCTTCTGCACGGAGGGAATTTAGGAGATATGCACGTTTAATTTTTTCTAGCGTTCCGCAAAGGGTTTCATTTTTATTCAACAGCTCTTCAGCTAAATCTAGAGATGTGAAAAAACTGTGATTATACCGTATCCAGGACCAAACAGGTTTACCATATTCAGAATTACTCTCTTTCATTGATCATTCCTGGTAGTTGCCCGTTTTTCTGATGTATATTTGAACATTATTGCAATACGAATTCGCGGAATCAGCCAGAGTTCTAAGGTTTATCCACAACTCCCCTGGTTTCCTCTTCATTTAATTTGTGTTTAAAAAAGTCATTTCAATAAAAATGTTCATATAAACATAGTTCCTTAAACACTTCGTTACCGATTTACAGGATGTTTAAGTTTAATCGAAAGATTCAGTTAAATTTGAATTATTCGTAAACCGCTTGAGATATTGAGGTAAACTCAGTGATGTCAAAAAATTTAAATGACACATTACTTTCAACATGGAATAATATTTTCGGCTCACCAGTGGCGCGCGTATGGGCACAACACAGCTTATTCTCAGAGAAGGAACTAGGAAGTTACTGATTTTTTCAAAAATAAAAACTAGTTTTAAAATTTACAATTATTTTCCATGAAAAAATTTCTGGTGAAATTTTTTGCACGGGGAACATAAAATTTTCAAAAGTTTCCTACAAATCCTTGGGATTCCATTTATAATACTCGTTCTATGCTCTATAATAGATATGTTCAAAAATGATTAACGTCAGTGCCATTTGAGTGTTTCTTTTTTCAATGATTTTGAATCTATTGAATTTGAATTTCAAATTGTAAAACGGTTCATGAATCCGAAGTTACTGGACACATTTATTATAATCAATTGATCTGAAGGAGCAGAAAGGTGAAGGGAAGAAAGAACGGTGGAGCTGGAAAATGAGGTTCTTGCAATAATTTAAGATTCTGGTACCTCCACTCGAAAAATTGCTGACGCTTTAGCTGTCGGCCTTGGAAATGCTTGGCAAACACTGCTTGAGAATTTGTTGAATCCATTCCACCCACAACGTGTTCAATTACTTATTCTATCTAACCTAACCTAACCTGACTGTATTGTGTATTATCAATGGCTTTTGCGTAAGTTGATTCAAATTCCTGATGAAGCAATTTTTTCAAGAAATTCCGCCAGTTTTTGGAATATATGCTTCCAGAATTTTTAGAGGTTATACTTCTGGCAATGAGGCAAACTATGTGGTTTATGTACTATGGAACACCTGCCCATTTTGATCAGCTTGCTCGTGGCTTCCTAACTCAAGAGTACGGAAATCGATGGATTGGTCGGAGAGGACCTCAAAATTGGCTTGCATGATCGCTATGTTCAAACCCCTTTCTTCCTGTTAGGTCATTTTGAGTCTTTGGTTTACACTACCCCCGTAGCAAATGTTGAGGACTTAAGAAATAGAATCTCCGCTGGGTGCTATTCGATAAGAACAGATCCTGGTGCTTTTGAACAAGTTCGCCAATCAATGAGGAGAAGACTGGAAACTTGCGTCCTAGCTTAAGGAGGTCACTTTGTACAGCTTTTGTAATTTTTGAAGTTATTGTTGATACTCAAGAGTCTTTGTTTTGCCATTGAATTGAACCTTTGATTTTCAAACATTGGTTATTTAATGATGAAAGGCAAATCACTACGCTGGTTCTCTTAATCGAAGTCTAATTATCCTACAATAAAATCTATGGATTTTATTTTCAACATTTTTAACTCAAAAACTTGTAGTGATTCAAAAAAATGTCAGGTAACCTGTTTTCTTGAAAAGTAATTCGAACAATCAAAAATATTTTTTATTTTTGAAAAAATCAGTAGTGTCCTAGTTTTTTCTCTTAGAATAGCCTGCGTTGCATACGCGCACCACAGGTGAGTCCATAATGTCGCTTCTTATTGAAAGTTATGCGCCTTCAAAAGTTTTCGATACAACCAAAATGTTGCCTCAATATCTCAAGGGGTGTACGAAAAATTCAAATTTAACGGTAATGAAGTGATTGCGGACCAAAGATTCTATGATTATTATTTCCACAACAGGTGTTATTCCTAAAAATCTTCACAAAAGTATTGAGATTTTGGGTCTGAAGAAAAATTTATTTGAACAGTTACAAAAGATAACAGTCATCAAATCTTGTAATATTCTTCGTAGGTTTCTTTCCGAAAATAATAATGAGGTAGAGTCATAGGTTTTCTCTTTAGTTTATACTGCTCAGAATCTCATTTCATATTTTATTTATTTGTTTATATAAATGTAATATAATTAACTGACAATTTTGTCATATTTATATTCAGAGCAGTATTCTATTCGATCGTTCACCACTTCACACAAAGGAAACTATTAATGAGTAACATTCAGTGTTACTTGACTAAGGTCGAACACTGGATTTTTCCGGGAGGAAGCCTCTGGCACTACTCGTTGGTACATTCATATCATTGTCTGATGATGCTATAGTATGTATATATTCTGGTAGATTGATATATTCTCATAACATTTAACGTTATCCTAATATATAATTATTCCAGGATATGTTTCGATTATAATTATTGCCTGGCAATGGTATTAATTACCGGGTGGTGGATTTATATTTTTCATGAAATCAGTTTTATTGCATGAACAGATATATGGGCAACTCGTCGGGGTAAAACCCCGTATATATATATATATATATATATATATATATATATATATATATATATATATATATATATATATATATATATATATATATATATATATATATATATATATATATATATATATATTTGTATGTTTTCACGGATCGATACATATTTATATGGTCTCTTCGGAGTATTCGTCCGTTTTGAACTTAATTTCCCTCGAAACGAAAGACTACAAACGTTCAATCGACTTTGATATAACAAAGCAACTAGCCAACATCGAACAATTTAATGAAAGACTGGTCAGAGAGGCAATAGAAATAGAACTACGAAACAATCTCAATAAAACCTGACGCAGTCTTAGAAAGTGGCGCTAAGCAACTACCAATCATCGAAGAAATCCCAAACACCAGCGGTCAACATTCCAGAAGGAGGAGTCGAAGTACGAACTCTCGAGGAACCAGTTTCCCCACCACTGAACGCACAAGTCACCCACTACAATTTGCGCAGCCGAGAAGTTATATATACGAAAGCCACACCGGACTAGACGCATTAACGAAAACGTCAACAGGCTTTGAAAATGGTGCATGAGATTGCATCGAAACGTCGCCAAAACCAAAGTTTCGAAAGGAACTGAAGTTCAAAACTAACATTTTTCATTATTACTATCATTTCAATTTCTATGAGTACCATCTTCAAGTGGCCTCTAACATTCTTTACTACTGATGGATTACTAGGAAAATATTTCTACAAAATATCTTAACTTCTCCTTAATAATTTTGAATATTGGATTTTGTGCGTTAATTTCTTGGCGCAGTGTGGTTATTAAAATGTAAATTCTTGGAAAATTTCAGAGATTAATACACAAAATTACTCAGACTATATCACGAACATATTTTTAGTCTTAACTTCTTCAAACCTATTAAATCTTTATAATGTACTTCATGGATTTGACTGTATATTTTTCGTTATTAGTTCGTTCAGAAATTTCTTTTTATTTTCTTGTTCACTCATGAATAAGTTACCTTTCATACTCATGAGAAGAAGCTACCGTGTGGTGAAATGCATCATGATTCATCTCAACTTCAGAAAAATTCTTTAACTTCTCGTATGTTTATCCGGAAATAATTCTGTTAAAAAAATTGGATCAAATTATCGTTGTAGGACTAAACAACTCGAAAAAGTTTCAACATTGAAATGAAAATATTTCAAACTACAATTTCACGAAATGTCATTTTAAGTTTCATGATATTGATTTTATGATATTTTCAATACAGCTATCTTTATTATTATTATTACATCATTAAAATAATCCAAATAAACAATGTCTACAGGAATTCTTTTATCAAGGAACTGGGTCCAATCATTAAGGCATTGAAGCAAGTTGGTGATTATAGATCGACCCAGTAGAAAACCATGCTGTTTGTCAGGAATTACAGAATTGGTAATCATGAATTTGATCAGCTCCGCAGAAATAATTCTGTCAGAAGTATTAAGGACCGTAGAAGTAAGGGTCTATAATTCGAAGGATCGCACCTATCACCCCTTTTAAAAATAGGCGTTACAGAAGCTCTTAACCAAGGAGTGGGAAAGTCACCAGATGATAGTGAAAGTTGCATGATTTTACTAAGAGGAGCACTGATAGATGTGGCACATGACTTCAGTAACAAGGCTGAAAGTCCATCTGGACCAGGTGCAGATGAAGACTTGAGTGTGTCAAGAAGACTATTTTTGCAGGCCCAATAACTACATCAGTAATACTCGCACCGCATCTCGGTCAACCAATTCGGGGCATCGGGGCATCCGTCTCCTTAGAAAAAGCTTGCAAAAATGTGTTGGCTAATATTGTGCCTGATTCCAAATGGCCAAAAGCCAAATCCCGTTGGTGTTGCGGACCACTGGGAAGGATATGTGCTGTTCAGATCATAACGCATACTTATGAAACTTTTTGGTATCTCTGGACTTGACCAATTGATCCTCAAGCTGTGCTTCAAACCGACGAACATGGGATGAGAGCTCCTTCAAGAATCTCCGATGACGTATAAAATCGTTTTCCAACATGCTTCTCTGAAATCTTTGCCACAAACTTCGCTTGAATCTCAACATGCGCAGAACTTCCGAGGTTATCCATGGTTTTGTTGGATTGCGTTTGATCGTTTTGGTTTTTGTGTTGTTTTCTATTATTTGAAATCCAGTGTCACTAAAGGTGCTTCACATAACGTCAATATCATGATCAGGCAGAATGCGTTCCCAGTCGATATTGGTCAGAACACTATTCAATAATTTTCATAGTCTTGCATGCAGACTCAGGACGGACATATGTTGACAACTGAAATTGGGAGAGTTAAACAATATGGTCTGATTTCCCAAGTGATGGGAGGTATTCTAATGATGACAGAATTTCGGAATCATCCAAAGCAGCAAATCAGGCAAACTGGGTTCCTGGTTGATTCTATATCTCGTTGGCTCCGTAACCATCTGATTCAAATTGACATTATGAAGCATTTTAACGAACGTATAGAAATTCACGAAAGACAATTGATTCAGAGGCCATTTGCGAATATCTCCAAAGTTGAAGTCACCAGCTATGAATGTATTTTTTCCTGTATCAAGTGATAGGTTTTCTATATGGGAGAACATTGTTTTGCCATTTTCAGAACGCCTACGACGATAAAAACAGGCTATAGAAATAGAGAAGTTCTTGGACTTCACATCGGGGAAAATATTGTCATTATCCGGCGAATGTAAAGAACAACTAGAAATTACGAAAGTATCCAAAACACTGTTTAAAGCATAAATACAAGCCCCTGCATAACCAGGTGCTGTGAGACTATCACAACGGAAGATAGATTATTCGGGAATAGAAAAACACTGATCGGGTATATCCAAAAGAAACCAATACTCAGTTATAAGAATGAATGTAGGTTTAGTATCGTTGACAAAAATCAGCAGATCATCAAATTTAGCAGATAGTGAGGCTAGATTAGTACAAATTATCGACCATTCAGTGATGCAGGTTTCAAACATTTTGGAGGTATTACGGTAGAATTGACGATCCTCTGATATATCGAATAGTTAAAACTGTATCACCAGAAGAACGTCTAGCTTTCAGTTCATTGCGAATTTCTTGACGCTGCCTATTCTGTTGTTGAGTTTCATCATCTTATAAGGCCATATTTCTGTAATCCGAATGACTCTGAAGCATCTTATTATTTCGCAGTAAGTTGAGCGCAACCAAACCTCTATAGAATTTGACCTTAGTTGGCCTTGAATGATCTTGGCGAGAACCCAGGCGTTTGATGGATACAATTGAGGTTATAGCTTGAGCATCTGTCTTACCAAACCAAATCAAGGACAAGAGATTTCTCAGCAGCGTCATCTTCATTCTCGGGTGCATACCAAATAATTATATTATTTGTTCTTTTAACGAGCTCAATTATTTCTGAAGGTTCAAGAGAATAAAGAATTTGAGCGCTATTGATTGCTGTCGTAGCTTGCTCAGAATTCACTTAGTCTCCCAGCTTGGCAATATCCGCTTTTATAGATGCTTGTGTACTCTGTAAATCTGGAATATTTAGCGAATCAACCATAACTTGCACTGATAATACACAGGGATATCCACCGGGACCGTCCGTTAAAAACTTTTTGAGTTCCAATTACAATATCAAGCTGAAATTTTATACGCGGCCATAACTAGCGATTTCCAATTGAAGTGAAATATTTTCGAAGTGATACCATTTCTGGTTATACCGGAAGTGGGTCATCACTTTGTTATTTCAAATGGTAATCTACCTTTTTCATTGTACATCTAGAACCGACATTTGAGCAAGGCAAAAAATACCCAATTTGTTGGCACTTATCTGTCAAAACTTTTGACAGATTTAATTATTTTTGTTATAAACTCGATGTTTGAGGAACATTTAAAAAAATTGTAGCTGTAGATCTTTTGCACTATAGTCACAGTTTTTGCTTGGGTGGATAGAAGAAGGATCAAGAAGTTTTTTAAGCAATTTACACATGTTGAATGTTTTTTGCGTTGTTCTGTATGATTTTTTCAATTTGGCTTTTTTCAAACAGCAATAACTCAATTTTTCTAAATTACACGTGCCAATTTTTATATCGCCATCAGATGAAGCGTCAAATTTCAGATGGAGTTGTATCAGCATGTACTATACCCATCTCTTATAGTTCCGAATTAATTTGGGAATATATTGAATTTTGATGATTTTGCGTGAACTAACAAAGAATGCTTTAAATTATTTGAATCAAGTAGCTGAACTGGCTACGCTCACCTGACAGGTGTCTAAAATTAATGTACTTGTCACTACGTTCATTCGACTTTGATATTGAATTGTTGGAAATTTGAAGTGAAAATTTTTGAAAAACTCCAGATTGATAATAAAATGGATAATTAATCAAACGAGGATATGTTTAATCTCTTTTTAATTCATGGCAAATGATAAAAAGTGGTGGATAGAACTTGCAGGCAATTCAATAACCAATTTCCAAATTTGGCGCCTATGAGTGGAACAAAATTTCGAAGGATTAGAAGCAATTTTCTGCAATTTGGAGGAACAAAATACATAGAAACTAGAAGAAAACCAAATTTCGAGGACGACAAAATCAAGCGTATTTTCGTGCCAATCCACATGCGTCCATTAAGTCAGCATCAATGGATATTGGATTGAGGTATACATCCATGCAAAGGATCCTTAAGAAGTATAACATGTACCAGTATTATTTTATCACACTACGAGAATTGAAACCAACTGACCTTCCCAAGCGGCTAAATTTCTGTGAAAAATTTAATAATTCGGCTTTAAGAAGATGAGACAATTCTGCAAAAAAATTATATGGTCTGATGAAGCCAAGTTCAATGAAAGTGGAATAACCAACAGGAGAAATCGACATTTTCGGGCCACAGAAAATCTACATTTCATTGAGGTTATTGATTTCCAAAATAAATTCAGCGTGAACATTCTTGCAATTTTAATGAATTATTTGTTGCTTATCACATCTATGAGAAAAATCTTGATGGACAAAGATACCTGTAAATTTTGAGAGGAACATTAAATAATTTTTTTAGATGGATTACCCCTTAACATTCTGAAGAATTGCTATTACCAAATGGATGGTGCACCAGCACATAAAACACGAGCTGTAGATCGGCAGCTAACAAAAATGTTCGAGGATAGATGGTGGGGTAATCAAGGACCAAATTTATGGCCTCCGCGTTCTCCGGACCTGACGCCCCTTGATTTTCATTTATGGGGCAAAATCAAGAGCGAAGTGTACCTTATTCCTGTAAGAAGTAAGGAAGAGTACCTAGAGCGCATTCATAATGTTTTTCGTAATATAGATCCTGAGGAAACTAGGAGGGCAACTCATCATGTTTGTATACGAGCTGTCAAGTGTATCGAGCTGAATGGGGCCCATATAGAACATTTATTCAGATCGTATATAAGTTTTTTTTATGATGTTTGCTATCATTTTTTCGTACTAATGTAATTATCTTCGATGATTGGTTTTCGCTCAGTTCCTACAATTTTCATTCATCATTCAATTATAGAAAATTGCTTCTAATGCTTCGAAATTTTATTTTTTCATAGACGGTAAATTTGGAAATTGGTTATTGAATTGCCTGCAATTTCTACCCACTACTTTTTGACATTCTAAAATGAATTGAAAAAAGATTAAATATATTTTGGTTTGAATAACCAGTGGTTTTATTCCAAATGTGTTGTATTTTTTGGATATTTCCAATCTGAAATAACGACCATTCTTGTTGAAATATCAAATTTGAATGAACGAAGTGACAAGTACATTAATTTTAGGCACCTGTCAGGTGAGCGTATTCAGTTCAGCTACTTGATTCAAATATTTCGAAGCATTCTCTGTTAATTCTTGCAAAATCATCAAAATTCAATGTGTTCCCAAATTATTTCTGAACTGTAAGAGTTGGGTTCAGTATATGCTCATACAATTCCATCTGAAATTTGACGCTTCATCTGATGGCGATATAAAAATCGGTACGTGCTATTTGAAAAAATTGAGTTATTGATGTTTGAAAAAGGCCAAATTGAAAAATATCATACAAAACAACGCAATGAACATTTGGCATGTGTAGATTGCTTAAAAAATTCCTTGATCCTTCTTCTATCCACCGAAGCAGAAAATGTGTCTGTAGTGCAAAAGATCTACGAGCTACAATTTTTTTAAATCCTCAAAAATCGAGTTTATAACAAAAATAGTTAAATTTGTCAAAAGTTTCGATAGATAAGTACCAACAACTTGGGTATTTTATGCCTTGCTCAAATGTCGGTTCTAGATGTATAATGAAAAAGGTAGATTGCCATTTGAAATAACAAAGTGATGACCCACTTCCGGTATAACCGGAAATGGTATCACTTCGAAAATATTTTCCTTCAATTGGAAATCGCTAGTTATGGCCGCGTATTAAATTTCAGCTTGATATGGTAATTGGAACTTAAAAAGTTTTTAACGGACGGTCCCGGTGGATATCCGTGTATAATATAATAAAATTTTCTTAGCTTTCATATTCCCCTCAGTTCAAAAATGAGTTTTGGCGGGTTGAGAATGAAATTTGTTATTTATTGATTCCTGAATCTCCCCAGTCGAGATCACTAGGCTTGTGTATATTTTACTTTCACATCGTATTGGCTGCTAAGACTAGAGTAACAGAGTCTGAAAATCGCATAATAGAAAAAACTGTCAATATACTCATATCTTAGGAACAATATAAATATAATTCGTTTTAGTTAAACAAATTAACATTTATACTTTGTTGAAAGAAATTTTCATCTCATTTCAAGAATACTCGTTATTACTATTACTTATGGAAATATTTGTCAATAAATTGAGTCGTTCTCAATGAAGAAACAAATTTTTGCAGATGTATTTAAATTCAAAATTGTTTAAAATAATTAACTTACCAAGGCGCGTTCTCTACTCAATATCAATGTTGTGTCGAAATAATAACCGTGATCAGTTTTTATGGTCCATACATAAAAGTTATTTTATCCAATCAGATATTTTTCATAAAACACCATTGCATTCAGCAATTATTTCCAGAATTTATCTTTTTCGGTTCACAATCAGATTGGCTGTTGGATGTCCAGATTTGTCTTTTATAAATCACACTTCTGAATTGGCCCCTTTTTTTCAGCGACATTTCCAGCAGTGATTGCCGATCACATTGTTTCCATTCCGCGTGGATATCGCGTAATTGGTCTTTTCATTCGAAGCCATCAAACTGGAATGACAAAGGTTGGCACGAGTAAAGTGCGAATGACAGTTGCCTGGGGACAATGTCGAATTTTGAAAAATTTCCACAAAAGAAGTAGGATTTACTTTGGTGAATCTAAAATTTATTTGATACGATTTATATTACTAGTAGTTTTCCAGATTAATATCCATATATTGTAATTAAATTGGAGAACGATATTGCAGAACTATATGAATACACATAATGTTTGGAATAAGTTTGATAAAATACCAGGAAATATTCTTTTCTAGGTAACAAAGCAGATGGGAATAAAACCATCTTTTATTTCAAGATGAATGATGTCGCGATACAGCGTGTTGGAAAGGTCTGTTTCAGACAAATGTAAGGAATTATTCATTTCTAACCCGGCAACGGATACGTGATTAAAAATTACATTTTCGGTCGAGTGGGGTCTGATAGTTTCCACACCAAATGAAATGGCATTGGTCTTAGTTGTAGTTTTTTATTGATATTTTTCATTCTGGAAAATGAAATTTATTCTATTGTTTAGTAATAGTTCATGAGGAAGCGTATTACCTTATCTCTTAACCACAAAAAAATAGATAACTAATAATTGTTTTCACAAACAAAACTATATGTCTTCTCATGGGTATCAGAAGAATTTTTTCTGGTTATTTTTACCACAGACTATTCATAATTATCCCTTTCTTTATTGGTACAAGGTATGCATTGTATAGCAAAATGTTCTAAACCATCGATCGACTCGATCAACCAATCGATCGCGAGTGCTTTTTGAGTAGATCTCGAGCGGAAAAAAGAGTTTTTAATAAGCTACAAAAATTTATTACGTAATGAAATAACACTCTGCTAGCAGAAAAAGGGGACTTTATCAAAGAAACGCGCGATACTTGTCTCAGAAAAACTGCGTTCTTTATTCTTTCCGCTTTTCTAGAAATTTCGGGCGGCGTGTATGACGGAAACATTCAAGACTTTCGTTCACGCCGATATAAATGTTGCGCCTGCAGGAATTGGAGTCATTCTGAATGGTTACTCGAAGGCAATACTACGTCGATAAAAAGTTTATTATTAAATAGTACAAAATGAGTGCAGCGGGAAAATCTGAAACGTATTATTTAATGACCATTTGGGAAGAAGAAACTTTGTTTTGTATTGTGAAGGATAAGTGCATTTGTCTTATTTGTCTTGCGGCAGTTACAATACCAAAGCGCATCAACTTAGAGAGGCATCATAATACGGTTCATAAAAACTATGAAAAGCATTTTCCGCCACGGAGTGAATAAAGAAAACGAAAAGTACGTGATTCGATATCTTGTTTGAAAATAGAGCAAACCATGTTCACAAGACCAGCCAAACAAGCAGAAGCTGCCACGATCGCGTCATTTAAAATATCTCATATATTGGTGAAACACAAGAAACCATTCAAAGATGGATCGGTTGTGAAGAAGGCATTTATAGAAGCGGGTGAGACTATTAGGAGAATTTAAAAATAAAACAAAAAACATGTCTGCCATTAGAGAACTTCAGTTATCTCGTCCGACTATCACAAGGCGTATTGAAGTCATGAGTCAGGCAGGACAAGGCAGATAAACTAATTCATGATACCATGAAATGTACATACTCTTCTTTACAGTTCAACGAATCCACCGATATGACAGACACTGCCCAGCTGTGAATTTTTATTCGGATGGTATTAATGACAGGTTGGCTAAGGAGGAATTTTTGACAATGGTTTCTCCGAAGGGGAAGTCCCGTAGCGAAGATATATATGACGTTTTCTTTAGTTTCTCAAAAAACTGCAAGCTACCAATATATGAATTAGTGTGCATTACAACCAATGGAGCACCAGCAATGACTGGAAACAAAAACGGTTTTGTGGCATTGTCAAGCTAACGAAGATTTCCCTTCATTTGTTTAAATAATTAAACACGGGAGAAATTATGGGCATTGCAACAAAAATTGTGAACTCCATCTGTGCACGTAGCTTGCAACGGCGCCTCTTCAAGTTGTAGTTGGAAGGTCAACTGAACACACTGATTTAGTTCTTCACACGGACATCAGGTGGTTGAGTCGCGGAAAAAGGTTTCAAGAATTAATGCCCCAAATAACAGCTTTTCTAGCCGAAAGAAGTGATAACACTCAGATGTTGAGAAACAAACAATGGCTGACTGGTTTGGCATTTTTGACTGACATCACAATGCACTCGAACACCATTAACTTGGAGCTTCAAGGTAAAGGAAAAACTATTATTGAGATGATTAGCACAGTAAACGCATTCAAAAGTGAATGGCAACTTATGAAAGATCAACTGAAAAGAAAAGAAATATTTTCCATCCTTGAAAGCAAGGATTCTTCAGTTGAATTATGATACGTATGAGGCTGAATTATCAAATATTTTGAGACAATTCGAAATGCGTTTTTATGATTGCATATATTGGCAAATATAGCATCATTTATGAGTTATCCTTTTCATGTGGAAACATTGAGGAATTAGCTACTGAAATAGCGAGTCAGTTTAATATGACAAGGGAATAACGGGAAGAAGAGGCAGGGGAAGACCACGCACAGATTGGATCAGGATGGTGAAAGATATTGAAGAGCTAGGAGTGAAGGACTGGAAGGGAGCAGTTATGGATAAAATGAGATGGAGAAGAACGTGTAATTAAGTCATGGGCCTACTTGGCCTGTAGAGCTGTTTATATATATATATATATATATATATATATATAGAACTCATGTTCTGTAGAAAAGTGAGTTGATGCAGATTATATCAGATATATATCTCAAAGCTACAGCATCTGATACAAATTTCTGGTGTTTTATATCTGAAAATAAATATCCGAAGCTAAGGCAAATCGCCCTTCACCTGATGGCAATGTTTGGGTTAACTTACTTGTGCGAGTCTGCATTTTCTGAAATGAAGATAATTTAGTCAAAATATCGCAATCTATTGACTGACGATCATATGTCATCATGCTTCGGATTAGCACTCAATGGTTACGTAACATCTTATGAAATGTATGCTGAGGACATGTAGTGTCACGCTTCAACATCCATTGTCACTCCTTAGTTAAGTTTAACACCATATATAACTCTTTTGTTTCGTAACAACCAATAAACTCGCAATTTTGAATAACTATGAGTTTTTCAGTGATATTATAGAGAAGAACCCAACTAAACCTTGACTAAAATAATGTATATTTTAAGGAAACCTGATATATATATATATATATATATATATATATATATATATATATATATATATATATATATATATATATATATATATATATATATATATATATATATATATATATATATATATATATATATATATATATATATATATATATATATATATATATATATATATATATATATATATATATATATATATATATATATATATATATATATATATATATATGGAAGCAAAGTATGTGTGATGCAGGGTTGTCGTACATACACCTACTTACCTACCTAGGTAGGGTGTATATATATATATATATATATATATATATATATATATATATATATATATATATATATATATATATATATATATATATATATATATATATATATATATATATATATATGAAAAAATAGAGACAACCCTGTAGATCGAATAGATAGTTCAAGTTTGAGCACCCTGTTCCTAACAAACTGATGGATGGATCACAAGAACAGCAAAAGTAATTTGTTTTTGTCAAATTTCTAGGGCAAAACTGCAGTGACCACTAACTGTAGCATGATTTTTAGGCGGTTCTTCAGAGCGGTCATTAGTTAATTTTTTGATTTTTCGCATATAAAATGTATGATATGGGGACTATTTTTTCGAGACAGCATTTGCTGCTTAACTAATGATAAATTCAAATTTTTCAAATAGTCCCGCCTTTTTGTTTTATAATCACCCAGATTATACTCATCAATAACACGTGAGTTAATACTTGCTCTATTCGAAAGACAAGACTGGAAAGATGTCATCGTCCAACGTTTCTAGTATCCTTTTAAGAACCCCTTAAATCATTTGTTACATGGACTCCAGTCTTAGTGTAATCATAAAAATTTTTAATTTCAGGAATTTTCTTGTCGACAGTATTGTCGATGTAATTGTCTTTAAGAAGCAATGATAGAAATGAGACGTTTTCATGTTTTTCAGCAATGTACGATACAATGGTAATGTTTTTTGGTAACCAAAGAGGCTTGATTTTTCAGGACGGTCATAAGTTGAAAGCAGGTTAGTTAGAATTTGCTTTTTTTTTTACGGATGTTACCGACTGTAGTAAATTCGTGCTTTTCGAATTCTTCAAAGAGTTAATAATAATGTGTCAATTATCGAACGATACATTTCAAATCGTTCCTATATTTAGTTCAATCATTCGAAGAGCTATGTCTTGAACAGCTTTGCTCAATTGATAAGGTTCATCCGCCTGTTTTCCTGCAATTCCTTATTTTTTGTTTTTCTTAGTGGTGCCTTATCCGTTCCGGACATTGGCTAACATCATGGCAATTCTCACTTTGTTAACTGCTGCTCGAAACAGCTGAGTTGTAGTCAATCCGAATCAATCGCGCAAGTTCTTCATCCACGAGTGACGTCTTCTTCCAGGGCCTCTTTTCGCCTCAAGTTTTCCCTGAATGATTAATTGTAGTAGTCGATATTTGTCGTGTCGCATTATGTGGCCAAGATATTGAAGCTTCCGTTTCTTCAGTGTTGGAACAATTTACCTCTTCTTGCCCATTCTATTTATGATATCCTCGTTAGTAACATGCTGCGTCCATGAAACATGAGAATACGTCTGTAGCACCACAACTCAAAAGCGTTCAGTTTATTAATAAATATCTCCATACAGCAAAAGAGACAAAACATAACACCTGAGCATTCTGATCTTAAGATTAAGTGTTAGGTCTCTGGCAATAAACATCTTTCTCATTGTTAAAAATGTCGCTCTGGCCTTCTCAATTCGGCACAATACCTCTCCCTTGTAGTCCCACAAATCATACCCAGTTGTTCCCAAATAGCTAAATGTGTGTTTATTGTATGAAAACTTCCAGAGTTAACCAAAGAGTATATTTTTATGTCGTATTTTGCTAGATTATTTGGAATGTACTATTGAAATGCACAGCGAACAGCGACCTAGAAAGGATTCCAAGTAACATACTAGGGGTGCATACAAATTATTTACAAACGTTTCAAAGACATCTCTTATAGGAGCAAGCTTGTCGGTTTTCCTGTTTTCTGTCATATTTTCAATATTCAAAATACTCAAACAAGTCGGAAAAACATTGCGGACATTGATGGTAAAAACTCGTGTTCAATAAACTTTTCAACAATCTTTATAATTTCTGTTATTTGTCCAAAACACACCAGGAAGATAAAGTAGACCAAACGCTGCTTTTAATTCAACATTATTCGTATCTAGATGAAAGTATTCTTCTTTATACTTTAAAGCGTTTTCAATTTTTATTATTGTATATTTTGTAATATTTTCAGCCCTTCTTCGGATTTTTGTATTAGAGCAATTTTGCAACCATTTCGTGCTATCCTTTTTTTTGAAACAAATACTTTGAATTTCATCATTACCTATGTTCACGTTAGTTCCACTTATTTCATTTTGTCCATCGTAGTCTTCGTAAATCCCTTCGTCACCTACTTATGCTTCGTTGGTTATTTGGACTTGGCCTTCAGTCAGATCAATATAGTTTGTTTCGAAATCGCTTTCGCTCTCAATAAAACCTTCTTGTTCATTCGATTCATTCCAAAGTTGCAAAAGTTGTTTTTTTCGTTTTCGTTGGAGTATAAAGCAATATTACCGAAAAAACTTTTTTTGCACAAATCTGAATATCAAAGCACTGCATTAACTCAAAATTCATATACTGGAAAAGTGTAGCTGAAAAGGTTATGTGAACAGTATGGTGGGGTTCGTTGGACCCCTGAAGATGAAAATTGACATACACTCCCCAAAATTACTACAGCTAGATTACGCGTCACAATCTACAGAAGAATGTCTTATCAGAAGCTGCTAAGCACCAAGCTACGCAAACGTCTAAATAAGGTAACAGTGGCATTCAGTTATAACGTGGGGCCAATAAGACCCCCGTTAACATTGCCTCACATTTTTGTCTTAAAATTATAAAAAAGTCTATTGTAATATTAACTAACACATATTCATATTCAAATATTCACATATTCGATGTTTTAGCACGGCAACTATATGAAACGGTGCAAATAGACAATAATGACTCTCGCCCACCTTCGTTCTCTATTTTCGAGGAAAATACATTGGTGAAAAATGATCCCGGCAATCTTCTTTTGTTTTCGAGTTTTTCCGGATTTCTCGATTTCCGGGATTTCGGCGTATGTGAATATATCGATACTATCAAAGTACGGATGAGACTCTTTCGACATTCAACCAGCAGTTTTTTGAGTCAAATGCAGGACCGTATTTAAATATTTCTCTGTTGAATGTTTTTCGAATTGCAGTGTGATTTTTTTTTAATAACCCGTTAATATAGTTCGAAAAAAATAAGAATAGAATTTTTCTCGTTTCAAATAAATATAACATGGCCGACAAATTTCCTGAGAACTGTGAATTTATCCACAAATGAAAATTTTAACTCTGTGGTATCATCTAGTATTCTGGTGCGAATTTACAAAAACATCCTAATTTCAATTCTTAGTTCACAACAATGAGATCAACTTATCATTAGAACAAACACAAGTTATTTATGCTCATGAGTAAAAAAAAATAATAATAAGAATATCAAATGAAAACGATCTTGAATAATTATTATTATATCCATTATTTTAAATGATGCTGTATCATTATGAGTTTGTCTATATATTAAATCCTGACATATCTCCAGAGAATGAAATTTATTGGGATCAAATCTGCAGAATGAGGAGGCCATCTAAATCATCCTCTCGGTTCCATCCAGTTGTCTCTGAAAAACTGATTTGAGTTCTGAGACAGTTCTTTCCTGGATCGGAGGCGCAGTCTTTCTAAAAATATATAAGCCACCATTTGAGCCAATGAATTTTCAACCGAAAAAATCACCGTTCTACATTTTCATTCATTATGAATGAATTAAAATTATTATAATAAAGTTCGTCGCGAAAATTTTCGTCAACAACGACGAAAACCAAGATATTGGTTGGTTCGATAACGTGCACCAAACATTATTATCGAATTGTCCATGGTATTGAAAATTCTGTTCCCGATGAGAATTGAAATCAGACTAGAAATATTCATTATTTGATTGAGTGATTCATCAGTCACTAGTCACCCTCACTTCATCAGACTTGGCTTTTCCTGATACCATCGGCAAAATGCTTGCCTGTCCGAGTCGTTTGAAGTGCCAGTGTTTAAGAGGTTCTGTTTGAATTTTTGGAGAGTAGATTTCAGGTTGCCTTCTGTCAGAAAAATGAACAGACTTATTCCGTAAAGTTGCTTCAGAATCATTACCGTTCTGAACTTATCATTTTTATATGTCGAATTTCTCAAAGAGTTATCAGCTAGTTATTTTTCAACAATGTCAATTGAATAATGGATTAATTTCGACATTTATTGTTGTGAACATAAAATTGAAGAGTCATGCTACTTATGTTCGGGAAGAGAAAAAAACTCTTCCAATTTTACTCGAATTCGCCTATAGGTTATTATTATTATTAGAAATAATTTAAGGCTGAGGACATAGTCCTATGAAGTCTAATAACAGAAGATAATTCATAAATTTGTATACACAGCTTATACAAAAATTAGTCTCGTAATAAACTGCACTAGAGCATTGACACACTACTACGCGAAAAGAAGTGAGTCCATTTTGTTTTTGAATTCATTTACCGATTCCGAGCGGACCACATCACCTGGAAACCCATTCCAATCATTGAACACTCTATTGACCAACATGTGCTGTCTTTGCCTAGTCGAAAACTTTCTTTTCTCAGTTTGAGACAATGGCCACGCAAGCGAGTATCATCGTTTAATGCAAACAAACTCTTGAGGTTGGCGTAGTTGTGTTTAACCATTCTGTAAGTTAAAATCAAATCTCCGCGACGTCGACGTTGCTCGAAAGTCGTTAGACCAGCTGCAGTTAACCTGTCAGCGTATGATGGACGTACGGCACCAAAAGTCATACGCGTTTCACGGCGCTGAACACCTTCCAGCACGTTCTTATCCCGAACGAGAACCGGACACCACACCGCACCCGCGTACACCAAAATGGGACGCACATAAGTTTTGTAGAGTGAGATTGAGCTGGTGAAGGATAGGTGTTCGAATGATTTGCGAATGTGGTGAATCAAAAAGTTAGCACGTTTACAAACACTAAGGATATGTTCCGACCATATGAGGTCTGAAGTAATGGTTACACCTAGGTCGATATGTGAAGACACCGAGCGAAGGGGTTGATTGTCAATCGAGTACTGATACAACGGATTGTTCGGTCCTATACGAAGCACTACACATTTGTCCACGTTCAATGGTAGGAGCTAATCTTTGCACCATCGATTTATTACATCCAAGTCGTATTGCAGAAGCTGCCTCCCGATTAGCGGGTTTGCATACTACTTGGTGTCATCAGCTAAGAACGATGAGACAAGTCACTCGCGAAAATAATAAATAGCAGTGGCCCCAGGACGGATCCTTGCGGCACTCCACTCTTAATCGCCCTTTCCGAAGAGTAAGCACCACAACTTTAACTACGAATATTCGCCGCGACAAATAATTAGCAGTCCAAAGAATCAACTTCCCCCGAATACCTACGATATTTAATTTATACACTAATCTCTTAGCTGTGACTCTGTCGAAAGCCTTTGCGAAATCGAGATATATTACATCGGTAGGTGTTCTATGGTCGTAGGCGTTTGTCCAGTCGTTAAGGCAAGATAACAGATTGGTAGTAGTCGATTTTCCCCTAACAAAGCCATGTTGCTCTGGTGGTATGATGGAGTTTTTTGTAATAAACCCTGTCATCGCTTCAACTATTATTGATTTCATAACTTTCGATGCTGCAGACAAAAGACTTATTGGTCTATAATTATACGGGTCGAGTTTATCACCTTTTTTGTAGATGGGAGTGACACTTGACTTTTTCCAACCTAGAGGAACGCTGGAGCTCTCGAAGGACGTTTTCATAATACTAGCCAACGGATGTGAAAGTACATCGGCAAATTTCTTCAAGAAGAACGAACTGAGGCGGTCAAGTCCTGGGGACGAATGATTTTTGAGCTTGAGAGGTGCTTTTCACTATATCTAAGGCAGCTAGAAAATGCATCCACCAGAACCTCCGCCGATTCAGTGTCAGATTCACATATACTCTCATCATTTTTCCGTAGCAGGTTGTATCACAAAAGTACAAATTCGACGTCAACCGAGATATTAGCATATAACAATATGCCGGAACATCAAGATATCAAGAATACCTCGAGAATTAAAAAGACAACTACGATGTGTTCTCACCAATGAATTCACCTCGAAAATTTTGGATGGATATGGGTGGGCAATTTTTTCTCCATGCAGTCACATATTAGGGCTAAAACATTGATATTGGGACAACCTGTGCAAAGTGACATATTCGATGTTCTAGTACTGCCGTTAGGTTTAGTTTTATTGTTCAAAACAAATTTTCCATCCACGATACGTTTTTAAGAGACCAGTTTAGTGTTGCAAAAATTTGTCCGATAATTCTCTCCATTTTTGAACTAACCAAAATTTCTCGAATTTTCAGAACAATTTTCGTACCACTAAGCAGGACCGTGTTCAAAAATATCGAGAGAAGAAGAATCATTTATCTCTTACTATAATATTGCACCTAGTTTCTGTACACGAACATCGAAATTTGATCAACCTCACAGGTGCGATCATGGAATGAAATAATTTGAGTAAAACGTCATGTAGTATTTTTACAAGACTCATCGAGGACAAATATTAAACTGTTAATTTTTAACATTTTTTACAACACTCTAATAAATGTGTGTACGAAGCTCATTTATGTTTGTTTGTTTGTTATTCCTTTAACGTGCTCTATTTCCACCGTTCGGCCAATGACACGCCGAGGAATTCTGTCACCTCACTAACCCGGGAATTTTGCCGAACCCCTCTCGTGTCGAGGGAAGGGATCTTTAATGTCGAACACATCTCTGTTAGACAGGACTGACGGCTTTGCATCTCCTCCGAAAGATGGATACTCAAGCGATTCCCAGAATCCGAAAAATCGCTTCGACTTTATGGGGATTGAACCCAGATAACTCTGCGCAGGAGACGAGCATCATATCCCATACACCACCGAGCCGGCATGTCATTTATGTTCTGTTTGCTGGGACATGAAGACATTAATCAGTACTAAAATGAACCTCTATAATTGGTTAATATAAGCCCAGAATTTCAGATGTTTGCGTGATGTGTTTCAGCCACAACAAACTGTTAAATTTGACAAATCAACAAATCAGTTGAATAATGGAATTGAACCTGAGCGTTTTTGAGCAATAATTTTCTACAACTTCTATAGAATATTTTCTCAACAAGAATGTCCCGGTGAGTTGGTTTCTGTTTTCGGCATTGAAACACCACACCAGTCAACAGTTTTCCGTTTGCTATGGAGAATTCAAATGTAAAAGGGTTAGATGCACCAAAAACAATGGTACCTCAAGAGATTGTGGATGATGTGCGTAATGTTATCCAGGGAGATCGATATACAACATATCGAGAGATTGGGACATCACTGCGGATTGCAAAGACTTCAATACAAAAAATTTTACACAGGGAATTGGATGTGAAAATTCAGTTTTGCGTTTGATCTGCATCTATTGGTAGAAGAACTGAAACCTGAAAGGGTGATTTTATGTGAAAAAACTCTTGCCGTTTTAACCGTGAGATGTCTAACGGCCGGTCCTATGAAGGTTCAATTTACAATCTGGGATGTCATTAGCCGAAAGGCTGAAATAGAGCATGTTAAAGAATAAAAAGAAAATATTTAGTTGATGAACTAAATCCGTTGACTCCATTGTTAAATTTAACTGTGTCCTGTAAACGCAGATTATACTCTTCTAGAACTGAATTAAGTTCGAGAATTTAAGGTTCACTGTCCAAAGATTTTGTTCTACGTTAGCTCTGAATTCGGTTCTATAAACCGAAACTCTGGATTCAGAGTTAAACCAAAGGTTAGATCCACATTTACTTCGGAGTTAGCTTAACCATCAAAATTGATGGTTTATTTGTTTCCCCATAAAAGAGACTGTTGCTGTGGCTAATTTATAAATTAAAATAATATTTCATTTATCGTTGAGAACATTTTTGTCATACATCAAAATGAATATTTGAGAATGAGCAAATGACTAAGTAAGTCGACCTTATAATAACACAGCTCCACAAAAAAAATCGAAAAAATTATGCCAGAACGCAGACCAGTCTTATTACACGTAAGTCAGGATTTTTCATAACCTCAAAAACAAACTGCAAAAATTATATAAATCAGGCAAACATCAACTTTCGGGCTTTATCATCTTAAAAACCGCATAACCGTTTTAACAACTTAGTCCCATGACTCTGTAGACCCAAATACTAAATAACCCGATAGCTTCATAATCTCAAAATCTGACCCAGAAACAGTGATACGCAATTGTGTTACTGGAATTTTGCACTAAATGGGCTGTTGCCAATTGTAAAACTCCCATATAACGTTATAACTTGACCCTTCAAAATTCCTTATGCTTTAAACCCCGCTAACTTAAATTTTCAAACCCCCATTACCCCATGTCGTAATTTCCAAATTCCTATAACTTCATATACTCCATTACTCAGCGGCTACAACGGGATCTAAGTTTTTATGTTATGAGGTCATGGATGGGGTTTTCAATGCACCGTATAATGGCATAACCTCGAAATTCAACCAGCAATGGAGTTCTAAAGTACGTTTCCAAATTGCGTGATATTCAACTCCTTAATGGAATGCACTAATGTGAAAAAGAGATAACAAATTAATCAAAATTAATCTCTAGCTATTTAAACATATATGAGCCAACAACCTAAGCGGTTAAAAGTCTATAGCTTCATACCGTAAGCTTTGAACAGCCATATTCTCATACAGTAAACTGTTAAACCCGCAATAACCCATAACTTAGTGTTGAACTAATGAAACACCCATAGCCTTATAATCTAACAATTTGAATTGTATAACATCATGGTAACGGGGTATAGAGTTGAAAGGGTTTAAAAGCATAAGATATTGGGTTTTAATGATTCGAGTACACAGAGTTGTGGGGATACGTGGTTGAAAAGTTATGCGGTTTTCAAGATAATAATACCCAAAAGTTAATATTTGCCTGACTTATATGATTTTTCGAGTTTATTTTTGAGGTTAAGACAATTCCTGACGTGATGGAACAATTTGGACCTCGGATTAGGTTTCATCGAACCCAAAAACCTATAGTAAGACTGCTCTGGGTTATGGCATAATTTTTCGAATTTTTTTGCGGATCTGTGTAATTATTCATAACTTTTTAATTCATACTCTCCTTGAACAAATGTCTAAAATATCTTCAATTTCACGTTCGGTGAAAGTTTTCTCCCTTCCTGTCTTATTTTCATTCAGTTTCAAATTCGATAATTTCGTAATGGTGAACTTCAAATTCAAATGACTTTTCGTTAACTTTGATGAACAATTGCCGTAAATGCTGCAACTCTATTGGTTCAGAGCTCCATCAAAGTTTAGTTCTATGTTAGCTAACCATTAAACATTTAATCGGGGGTTATATTTATAGGACCGGTTTAAATTAAGTTCTTGATTAGATTTCAATTCCTTGTTAGCTAAACCAGGTTAGAATTTTTCTGTCTAAGACCGGGCGTAAAGGCGTTCACAATATTGTCAATAATGATGAATCTTGGATTTATTCATACGAGCCAGATAATAAGCGCCAATATTTTGTTTGGGTGTTTACGAGGTAGGAAAATTATCCGTGGCCGAAAAGTCACCAAGAAGATGGTTGCAGCATTTGTTTCGAAAACAAGTCATGTGGCAACCATTCCATCACAAAATCAAAGGGTCTTTGAGAAATCAATCTCCAACGGTGAATCATTCTTCACCAAGGCAATCCAAATTCGCACAGCCTGAAAAACAATTTGATATTGAAAGCAAGAGAACATCGAATTTTAACATCATCCTGTGAAAAGTTTGGGCTTATGTCCCAACGGTTTCAACTTAAAGGTATCAGTTTTCAAAAGAAGCTGTTGATGCACCATTTTGAGTGTAGCGTCAAACGATTGGCATAAATACTTCCAGAATTAGTTCGAATGAATGCAGGAGTATATTAATCCTTGCGGAAAATAATTTGAAAAACGATAAAGTCTTCAAAAGTTCTCACTTGTTTGATTCTAGCTCTATATGCAAAACTTAAAGACACCGTGCAATGTCTCGAAATCGGACAAATAGTCGTGAATATAATTTTTCTGAAATCTTCAATTGTTTTCGAAATAAAAAAAAATTTATATTCTCCAGTTCTGAAGAATCGACTTTTCTCGATCTTTTATTTAAAATCATTTTTCATCAATGGTACTTTAATAGATTTTCAAAATCTTACAAATCTATCAAAAATTCCGTTAAATACTGTTCGATACTAAACTTTTTCCAACGGTGAATACTTTCGAATGTAATATATGAAACTAAATTCTCTCTAACGGCGATGAACCCTTGAATTCCTCTATTTTATGCTCTTACGAGAATGCAAAGAATATTGTTTGATAAGGCATATTGCTTCATATACTAATGCTTTCGCCTCAAAACTTTGCAAACAACTAAACAGAATAATATCAAATTCAACTTCACATCTCCCATTATACTCGGTGAGAAATACTTCAAAACTAAGCGAGAAGCTAAAAGCATTTAATATTCCTTCTAATGCTAGATTAGTTTCATTTAACTCGTGAATCTATTCCAATTAACACCGATAAGGAACTCAAAACTATTAAAACAACAAATTACTTCAGAAGATAACATTGACCCTTCAAATCAGATGAGAGGCGATACCACTAGTTGAAGTTTGTTCGATGCAGAGTTATTTCAAATTCAATAATAAAATCTACCAAGAACTGGATTGTCTTGCAAGGGGTTCTTCTATTCCTCTTTTTTTCGTGCGAAATCTTTATGACTAATCTAGAAAATGAACCTTTCTTTTCGTGTATTATTTTAATCACAAACGTTCTTCATTGGAAAATATATATTGATGGTATATTATATATTTGGACAAGTACTGAAAAAGAATTAAATTTCTTTTTGAAATTGTGGAATTCATTCTACTATACGATTTTATTCGCTAAAGTATTTAAAAAATGCCTAAACACTTTTCTAGATGTTTAACTTTCATATGAGAACAAATAATTATCTTAAATTTGAGAATTATCTAAAACCAACGCTGACTGATACCTTAACCCATAAAATTGTTCCATTCGCATATATTCAAATTCTCCGTATTTTATATGTTGGTGCATAGATTACTCATTTCTCCTCCTCGATTTTGAAGAATGAATAAGTATAGGGTTCTTTCTCGTTTTTTTGTGGAAGTGAAAGACAGTTTTCGTATAATAAACAAATACTATATTAAATTATATATTGGCCGTTCTGGTCCAACTCCTTTTGCCATATTTTCGGTAGTAGCATAATTCCACGCTTATAATATTTTGTGGTCTTTGCTGGTAAAAAACTGATCGAGGTGGTTTTTGCTCTCCTCATTTGAGGAATTTCGAATTTTGGGGTGGCCAGAACAAATATTAATCCGATGGTACCAGGTCTGGAGAATGTGGTGGATGTGGCATTGTATTCCATTTGAGCTATAAAAGCTTTTGGCGAGTGACCAAACTTGTGTGAGGTCTCGCTTGTCTTGGTGAAACACTACACCTTTCCTGTTGATTAGTTCAGGCATTTTCTGTTAAAGTGCATAATTCAGTTTGTCCAGCTGATGACGGTAGACTTCCAAATTAATCGTTTTGTTATTCAGTAAAAGCTCAGAATCAAACGATTACTTTAAAATTTCACCGAACAGACAGCATCACCTTTTTTTGATGCATATCGGCCTTGCAAATGGTTAGAGCCGGTTCATCTCTTTTGCTTCAAGACCTCTTGCATTTGACGTTGTTGTACATAAGCCATTCTTCGTCCCCAGTGATGCACTCCAAAACAGATCATTGTCGTGACATTTGAGAAGCGAATCGCAGATGTCAATGTGGCGTCACAGATTTCTTTCTGTGAGAACATGGAGAACCCATACATCGAGCTTCGAGGATAATCCCACCCCTTCCAAGTGGTCATAAATTGTTGAATTTGATATATTTAATCTCTATCCGACCTCACGTATTGTTATTCGCCGATTCTTATCAACGAATGCCTTTATCGCGTATTCATCAGCTTCAACCGGCCTTCCCGAACGTGGTGCATCTTCGACATTAAAATTGCTGGATCAAAATTTGGAGAACCAGTTCTGGCACTGGTGTACTGTCAACACACATTCTCCATACATATCGGTCAATTTCTTTCTGGCTTGAACAGCACTTCTACCCTTTCTGTAGTAAAACAGTAAGATATGTCGAAAATGCTGCTTATCGCTCCCCATATTTAAAAGGGCATCAAACAAAAACTACTGCCTACAATTAATTGGAATTTTTCACAGACAAGCCTTGCTATATGAGCTCTCAAAGCATATGAAAATTATAAGACTTAATTGTGAAGCTGGGTGCAAAAATTATAATTAAATCCTCTGTCGGGAAAAAAACGAAATTACTTTCTGAACAAACCAATATTTTGAAAATGTCATCAAATACAACAAAAACATCGAAGATAAATTAATAGCTAAAGAACGGCACAAATCATTATAATCCTCAATTCACCCCACCCTTCAAATTCACAAATAAATGAAATATCACAGCATTAATTATCTCCCTCAAATGAGTACTAAATTATGCCATATATTAAAACTAAATAAAATATGTTCGAATGGGAAAAATCTTTGATCATCTTAGATTAGTAACAACGATCGACTCAATACAAGTGAAAAAAGCGGTGTATATAAATTATATTGTCATGAGTGTCCTGCTTTTTATATATGTCAAACTGTTCGTTCCATCAATTATAGAATAGTCAAGCATAAATATCAATAATTCATAAGAAAGAAGCAACTGGTTTTCAGAACTTTTCATGAACGAATTCTAATTCAGGTATCAAAAGCATTAGATTCATAAGAATTCATAGAAGTTTGATAAGTTCACAAGCACATTTTAGCAATAACTAATCACCAGTTGGATTTCTGTTTGTTACTAGGGGAGGGGGCACATTGATTCACGGGGCACATTGGTACAGTATCTATATCTCAAAACCGATAAACGCTACACAGTCCGGCACATCACTAGAATGCTCAAGGACATTCACAAGAATGACAGTTGTGACGTCGCTCGCCGCCAGTTTGCCGTTGGGCCTCAACGGTCACTAACGTGTTGGAAGTGGCACGCGGCTGCCTACAAAAAAATACGTGAAATGTAATTGTGTCTCAGGAGGACACTCTTAGTTGTTTTTGTTATTATTTGATACTAAAGGTAAGTAAATATAGTTATTATTGTATTTTAAAATGTTTGTGATTGCAAGATTATTATATATTTGATAAAATTAATTGTTTGTGGAAAAGTCTTTGGGGCACTTTGATACGGTAATGTGCGGGGTACAATGATACGTATCAATCTGCCCCTCTAGTGTATTATAGTGCCCCGTCAAAATAATAGTTTATTTTATTGTTTTTTTTTTTTCAGAAAATGGTGCGCACTTACAAACCCAAAACTGATAGAAAAAATATCAATGAATGAAGCATTGAAGATGCAATACGTGAAGTATTGTCAAAAACTTTATCTATACGCAAAGCAGCCGACAAATATGGCATCAAAACTGCAACCCTACAACATCGCATCGAAAAGGCCCGAAAATCATTTGAAGCTACCAGACCATTATCTACAATTGAAGCATCCTCTTCATTACAAGCAGAATCTTCTTTATCACAAGCAGGTCCATCTTCATCACAAATAGCACCATCTATGGAGATGGCACAAATAGCATCATCTTCAGCACACACTACTACTGCAGCTTTATCACCACACACTGCTACAGCTACTTCATCAAACATATATGGTTCCAAGTATACCGTTGCACAAGTTTTTCAACCGAACAAGAAAAGGCATTGACTCAATATTTATTGAATTGCAGTAAAATGCACTACGGCCTTTCATTGAAACAGCTTTTGACTTTGGCATACGAGTACGCAGAATCCTCAGGGTGTAATTATCCAAAATCCTGGAAAGAAAACAAATGCGGTGGAAAAGATTGGGCAGCTGGCTTCAGGAAGAGAAACCCAGAATTGAGTCTACGAAAACAAGAAAACACAAGCGCAGCAAGAAGCTTTGCCTTCAATAAATCTGCTGTAGCTCAATTTCATGATAATTACGAACGCATAATGAGACAATACAATTTTACACCTGATCGAATAATAAACTTAGACGAAACAGGCATAAGCACAGTCCTTTCTACTCCTAAAGTTATTGCTGGAAGAAAACAAAGACAAGTGGGACAAATAGTTTCTGCAGAACGCGGAGAGTTAGTTACTTTCTGTGGTATTATTACTGCAACTGGTTCTTCCCTTCCTCCAGTATATGTCTTTCCAAGAGTTCACTATAAAGAGCACTTCCTAAATGGTGCTCCTGATGGAAGTCTAGGGTTGGCAAACAGAAGCGGCTGGATGACTTCAAAATTGTTTATAAGAGTTTTGAAACACATTCAACGCCTTACTTCGAGCAATAAGGATAACTCAATCCTAATCATTTGTGATAACCACGAATCTCACATTTCAATAGAAGCTGTTAACTACTGTCGTGACAACGGTATTGTTTATTTGAGTCTTCCCACACACGTCGCACAAATTGCAACCGCTTGATGTCAGTGTGTTCGGACCTTCAAAGGCAAATTGAAGATAGCTTTCAACGACTGGCACATTCAAAATGTTGGAAAAACTTTGACCATATACAACATTGCTGAACTGTCCAAATTAGCATATTTGGAATCATTTACACCAAAGAATATCATAGGTGGTTTTTCCAAACCTGGAATATGGCCAATTAATAAACTGGTATTTGGCGACGACGACTTTGCACCGATAGACATTTTCAGCACAGGTTATCACGATTTGACAGATGAGAACACTCACAACACACAAGATTTACATTTTGTAGACTCAGAAGCAAGTCAAAATAATGAGGTTGTTGATAGAGAACAAAATAAAACTCCTACTTTGGATGCCGACCCAGTTTCAGTGTCTGATGCTGACGATCCTTTACATGTTTCTTCATCAAAGGCTATTCTTACTCCTGAAGTAGTTAGACCTTATCCAAAAAGGCGATTATTGACAGTGTCTTAAAAAGAAAAGGAACGATCAAGAATATACACTGAAACACCAGAAAAAATAGATTAGAAAGCTTACGTAATGAAAAGAACAGGAAAAGAGAATTACAAAAAGCAAAACAGCATGCAAAAGAATTGAAAACAGCGAAAAATCTGTTGGGATTAACTGAGCCAAAAAGAAAAAGAGAGTGACTTTTGCCTTCAGAAATAGATTCCGATTCTAGTCAAGATGAAGTCGTGATGACGAGTGATAGTGAAGACATTGAAATGCCGTCGGAATCGGAAGAAGAGGTAATTAATGAAGAACCAGTTAATCCTGAACACATAAATATTGGAGATTTTCTGCTAATTAAATTTGAGAAGAAGAAAACTGTGATTCACTACATAGCCAAAGTTGTATTTAAGTATAGTGTGACAGAATATGAAGTATTATATCTCAGAAAAAAGCAGGGTCTTCTAAGTTTATATTTCCAATTGTGGAAGACAAAGCAAGTGTGGATGTTAGAGATGTAGTTTTGCAATTACCACAACCAACTTTCTCCAAAGGCACATCTCGAACATCGTCGCTTTATTCATTTTCGGTAGGTTTAACTCGATATAATGTCCAGTAGATTGTTTTGTAATTTTAATATGAGAGTTTTATGATTATTTTTGTTAAATTTTTGATGTTTGTTTAATTTTTAAGAAGAACATTGTTAATTACGATAGAAGGTTTTAATATTATATTTTCATTAACAATATTCAATGTTAAAGTCTGATTGCTTAGTAAGTATATAACTGATTATATAATTAAGAAAATAACAGAGAATTTAGTTTTGTTGTATGATGACAATATTGTTTTTTTGTGATTTTATTCCTTAAGTAACTTAAGAGACTGATTATGGCTAATGTGCACTCTGAATAAAAAGTATTTTGCGATCTCAATCAATAAAATTGTTTTATTTCTTAATTTTAAGTAAAAATACAGTTTATATTGGGTTATTAGTCAGTTTAAATTTGCATTTCATATGGATCTAAAATACGTATCAAACTGCCCCACCCCCGTGTATCAAAGTGCCCCACTGGTGGGGCAGAATGATACAAAAATGATTTTTTCTTAAAATGAGTTTATCTCTATACGTTGCCAGTTTTTGCGGTTTTTGCGTAGCCAAAATATAAGCTGACATATCAGCCAATGCACACATCAAAACAAATATTTAAATATAATGGTTTATGGTCCTCAAAAAAGAGATTGAATTTTTGTGTATCAAAGTGCCCCCCCTTCCCTACTTGTCTCATCTGTTTCTTAGGATTAAATGATAAGGCAATATTTAAATTTCCTCTCAGTTATTGAAAATGAGATAAAACTCGAAACATACCACGAACATTTTTCATTCACTATATTTTGTGGAACTTAATTCTAATGCTTTTCCTTAATTTGTTTAATGGTTTTAATCATAATTGGCTATGAACTATTCCAATATAAGATCAAAATTTCTGAAAAGCATTTTTTCGAAATTTTTCATGAAATTGGCTTCACACCTGTTACGTTCCATTTGAATATAATTTTCTCAAATCCTTGTTATCTTTGAATACGACTTTAGACATAGAAAATCATTTGATATTTATTTTCTCATGGATAAGAAAATACTCACTTCGAACAAAATTTGTTTCAATAATGTATGAATCCCAGTAGAATTTGAAGATGAAAGTGTTGGAGTGGAAAAAGCAGAGATAATGTGATGTTCCCTGTACCAATAGAAAACAAGCTTTCCTGAAAGGCAGCATCAGACTTCATCTTATGCACATAATACTTCCGCTTTATGATTTTCATCAAGAAGTTATTATTATCACTCAACCTGTTTTATCGTCATTATATGAGGAGCTGTAAGCCTTGCCTGAGTAAATATAAAGTAAGGTTATTAAAATCCCTATATTGCCTACGTTCCCGCTCGAAATCAGGAAGGCGACACGCTTCGCTCCTTAATATTTAATTTTGCTGTATTACGATCCATACGGAACACATTTTCAACAATTTTTCGGGTCTTTTTTTCGTGAAGAAGTGATTTTCACCTTACTACATCCATTTAACGTTATTGCCATGGTGAGTGGAGGAAAATTGCGATGAATTTTTTATGTGGTTGGCAGGAAGTTGTACTGTGGAAGATTCAGACAATATTTTGCATTTCCTCGTTGATTATTTCAGACGAATATAAATGTATTAGTTCTCAACCCCTCAGCTAATCAAGATGATTAAGCTTTATCATAAGAAGTTAGAGAATAATATATATAAATATTTTACTCTCAATTCTAAAAGAAATATCAATAGCATTTCATTTTTCTTTGAGTACATTGAAATAGAAAGAGACTCCTCATTTTTTGAAACCAACCACAAAATAACTCGATTGGTTTGATTTTTCTGTGAATTTACTGAAACAAGACGATTTATTATGTAATTGTGTGTTACATGTTTTGTTCCCTCTTTGGGTACCTTTCTGAAAATGTGATTTCATTCTCTATTGGACCACAAATAAAAAAGGAAAAAGTTCCAAGTCCATGTCTAAATTTTCTTTAATTTTTTTTTATTGAAGGGACTTCAGATATGAAACATTTTAATTTTTCGACGGTTCGGCTCTATATTTTGGCCATCTTCAGGAGAGTTATATTTAAAAGGCTTCCTGGAAGGATTAAATAAACATACTTTTAGAAAATCGACAAAGATGGGAAGAAGAATACAGGTAAAACAAATGTGAATAGTTATCTGTTGTCTGTTACATTATTGTCTACGTATTGAAAATTAAAAGAAAACTAGATTATAATTTCATTCAGCTTTTTCCCATCTCTGTCAATTTTCTAAAAGTATGTTTTTAAATCATTCAAGAAAGCCTTTTAAATGTAACTTTCCTGAAGATGGCCGAAATATAAAGCCGAAACGTCGAAAAATTAAAATGTTTCATTTCTGAGGTCCATTCAATGAGGAAAAAATTGAAGAAAATTTTGAAACA
This sequence comes from Cryptolaemus montrouzieri, assembly GCA_013387265.2. Lineage (NCBI taxonomy): Eukaryota > Metazoa > Arthropoda > Insecta > Coleoptera > Coccinellidae > Cryptolaemus > Cryptolaemus montrouzieri. The sequence continues at coordinate 34,408,900 of JABFTP020000185.1, read as the reverse complement.
ACATAACGAGTTGAAATTGAAAATTCAATTTCAAGATTTTATTAATCCATTCGATCATCCCTTGAAGAAAATATTTGATCAAAATCGATTCTGCAGAAAAATTCTTCCCTCACATTCAAAAGTTTGATCATGATGCCGCTACCCTCTGTCAACTGCTAGCCATATGAAAATGGGTTGAGTGATACATTTTTGTAAGGTTGTTCAATTTAATGTTTTTCAAATTCATCGACGATCAAGCAACCTTCACTACACTATATATATATATCTATATATATATATATATATATATATATATATATATATATATATATATATATATATATATATATATATATATATATATATATATATATATATATATATATACATATAATAAATAATAACAACGTGCTGAATATGTTTCAGGAGAAAAGTCCAAATACACAGACCTTGCTATTGAGATCAAGCAGATGTGGCACCTCGAGAAAATAGATATTGTTCCTGTCATCATAAATCCACTGGGTTTCATTTATGTTCGACTGGGTTAATACCCAAAATTTATGTCAAGTATATAGTGGTGATATCATACAGTGCATGGATGGCGAAACATTCAAATAGCTGGGATACCAACAAGCCAGATTGCTAGACCAAAACAATCAAAGGTGAAGATTCGTTCAGAATACAGTCAGCGTCTGAAATCTGAAAATAGATATTGTTCCTGTCATCGTATCCTCAACAATCATCATCCACCATGAGATTAATCAACTGAGAAGCCTCCAATACCCAAAACTTTGCAACTTTGCCTTAAGAAATTAGAATTGCATAAGAATACCTTTATAGAAATGCAAAAAGCTGTAATTCTTGATACATGTAGGATAGTTAGAAAATTTATGTCAGGTACATTGTAATCGAGCCTATTCCCTTCGATTGCTGAATCTGGGAAAGGTAAACTATATCCAGCTAACAGCTGAGATAGTGCATAAGTCCACGATAATAAATAATATATCTTCATTGCATATAATTACAACCAAAGTGTTCAAACAGTTTCCGTCTCAATTTAATTCTGGTTTAGAAAATAACATCGAATTTTCCACACAATAAAGATCCAATAGATACCCACAAAGGTTTATATACCTGTGGTGAGTGTTTAGTTTTTATTTTTTTTTTCAATATTTCAAATATAAGTAATATACTCACAAAATATCTGCATGCACATGAATACACGCAATAAATAATTTCAGAAATCCTGTACACAATACTTACACACTAACAGAAACAGAAGGGCATACAAAACAACAGTAATAATAATAATATGGGCACATGGGAGAGCTGAAGGAGGTCATATATTCCATTCAAATTTCATTTATTTATGTTTGTTTGTTTATGTTTTTATGAATGTTATGATTTGAGTTGTGATCTATGCATTATTTTTCAAATCAATCAAACTAGTGATATAATCTTTATTTGTACCATTTGTCCATCTCTTTAATCTCTGTTGAACATTCTGGGACCAATGAAGGAGTAGCTCCTCTGACTAATTGTCTTAATCGTTTTTGGAACAACAAGTGAAAATTGACTATGTCGAGTATTGGAGTCGTGTGCGATCAGTTCCTGACACTCCATATTCTTCCTTAAGTGATTTAAAATGGCCGAGCAAAACAGCTGTCTAGTGTCTCATACACCAGATATTTCATACAGCATCTTAGACGGAAAAGTCGTGTCTTTCTTATATATAATTTTCAATATCCATTTTTGTTGAATATCCAACTTATTTAAGATATTTTTATAAGCACCACCCCAAGCAATTATTCCGTAACGCATTCGCGACTCAAGAAGAGCCCAATAAATAATATTTAGGTAATCTATGTCAATAATTCCTGAAAGATGTTTGAATCTGGTTACTAGTCCCCTAAGTCTTACAATCAGTCTACTTACATGTGCATCCCAATTTAAATGAGAATCGATAATTACTCCAAGGTACTCGCATTGATATGTACAAGGGATTTCAATTGTAGACATTTCGTCGCTTATACAGAGGGGCAAGCCATCAGGCAGAGACCACTGATCAAAAAGGAATATACTTAGTTTTCTCGAAATTGATAGTTAAAAGGTGTTCCGCCATCCAATTTTCTATGTTTAAGAAATCTGACTCTACCAATAGTTTTAATTCTCTCCAGTTTCTAGCTGAATAGAAAATGAGTGTGTCATCTGCATAACTAATGATATCCCCGCTTGTCTGCATAAGCAGCAGACCATTTAAATATATTGTTATTGTTAATAGTATGGGCCTCAAGACGGTACCCTGGGGTACACCATACTCGAGCGTGCCCAACTCACTCACCACACCATTAAATTTGACAAGTTGTTTCCTGTCTTTAAGGTAGCATTTCATCAAATTTAACTCAACATCTCCAAAACCAATTTGTTTCAGACTGTCTAACAAGATGCCATTCTCCACCGTATCAAAAGCCTTAGCCTTAGTCAATCAAAACACACAGTGATACCTTATTGTCATTGAAAGCCTTATAAATTTTTTCAGTAAGTTTCGCGATAGCATCCTGTGTCGACCTTCCTTCCCTAAATCCATACTGAAAGTCGTATAAAATGTTGTTTCTAGTCATGTATACTGATAATATCTCCTTAATAACCTTTTCAACCATTTTGGACAATATAGACAACAGAGATATAGGTCTGTAGTTACTACATTGCGTTTTTTCACCACCTTTATATTATGGTATTACTACAGCAGTTTTCAGTGCACTAGAAAATATACCCTTACGTAGAATCAAATTCACTAAATGTGTAATTGGCGAAACTAAAAAATCGATTCCAATTTTTAATATTCCAGCTGATATTGCGTCAAAACCGCTACTTTTCCTATTTTTCAAGTTCAAAATTATGTTTGTTACCTCTTCTATGTTTGTAGGAGTTAATCGAAATTTATAGTCAAGTTCATTAGAATCGATCATTTTTTTGTTGTTCTTAACGTTAATTTTTTGCGCTAGATTTTTACCTACATTAGTGAAGTATTCGTTAAAAACAGAGGCCATTTGTTTAGGGTCCTTAATTATATTATCATCCATTTCAAGTTTATCTATATGGCTAATATTTTTCGGTTTTGTACATAGTTCCGATACAACCCTCCACATCTGTTTTGTGCTATCTCTACTGGAGCGCACTTGATCCATGTAAAATTGCGATTTCGCATATTTTATTAGTTTGTTAAGCCTATTTCTATAGTTTTTGAAAATTTCCCAGGAGTCTGCATTTTTATTTTGTCCCCATGCTTTATAGAGGTCATTAAGTTTACCTGTTCCTTTATAATATCAAGATCAAGATATATCTGTTTATATCTGTATGTATTTTTAACTTTAGTTCAATACTTGTTGCCAGCTGAAGATGGTCGACAGTCCGAAATTGCAATCCTTATCTTCAATAAATATCTTGTGATAGTATAATATATAGTTTAATTTTCTTATTATCAAGTTGATATGGTCCTTAAGGTATTATGCCTAAAACATATTCATTAATTGTATTATAACAAGGCCTTCGTTCTAAATTTGTCTATATAAAAATATATAAGAAATGTTACAAACAACTGACCTAACATGGAGAATCTTTCCTTTCGATTGATTTGCCCTTGAGTACAAGAGTGAGCTCAGTTTATAAATCTCGCCGCTTCAAGAATCCTCGAAGTTGTATTTCAATTTCTCAATATCGAAACTCAATCAATTCTAGCCTTGTCCAAGTTTGAGAAATAATGAAAATAATAATAGTTCAGAATTCAATCAAGCGGAGTGATAATTTAGAGAATGAGGGCGTTTGATTCCGCTCACGAAACATATATCTACGATGTCTCCGCCGTCGGGCGATGACTTAGTATGCATAACGTCGTTTGGCAAGGTAGGGCCATAAATTTGGGTAAACCGATATCGGGTTACCACGTATACTGATTATTATAGAGGCAACTTTATTATATTTTTCGGGGATTAATATAATTTACGACGTTATCTGACCGCTGTACTAATTCGGCCGATCCCACAATTAAACGATAATGGGACTTAACGATGCTTCTGCTGCCGCGGCATATTTCTACTGAGGTGTTTTGTTTTTGCCTTGCCGCATTTATCAGGATTTAAGGATGGCCGGTTTCATTTCGTAGTATTTTTGTGGAGGCATAGTGGGTTTGACACTTTTCAAGAATTGATTAATCGAAAGAAACTTCATAAAAAAAAGGGTCAAATTCATTTTTTCTTCAATTGAATGATATGATAAATGTTCAAACCTGTTGTATAATCACAAAGGTATAACGCGTTTCTTTAAGCTGTGAGTTTGTAAAAAAAAATAAAACGATGATGAGTTATAAAAGAAAAAAGATTACTCGAAAGAAATTAATTGGAACGAGAATAATATGGGACAATCCACCCGAGAGCTAAACAAAGGTATACTCTAATGAAAATGTTGAGCCAAAAGTATGAAAATCAGATCATGTTTGAATTCATTAAAATACTCATTCTAATTATTTTAAATTACAAAATGAAACTATTGACACTTGTAGCCATTATTTGATGCAATCTATTTCAAATGATAAATGAAAATTAGTTAATTTATTTAACTATACGAAAACTGGAAGGAATAAGCGTAGACAAATGAGAGAATTCCGTGGGGGAAAGCTGGGGATATGGGGACGCAAATTTTTTAGCGAAAAAATTTTTTATTTCAAAATAGCGGACAATTTTCCCGGAGAGATTGGGATTTTCTCCGTCAGACGACTCCTCGTTCGACGTCCGGGGTCGGCGATAGGACCCCTCGAAAAATCGCGCCGGGGCCGCACCAGGCGAAATCGAAAATATTGCAGGAAAACAAAAATCCGATCTTTTCGAACGAGAATAACGCACTTTACCTGGTCAAAAAATTCGCAGAAACGCGTCACCGAGTGGTTTCCAAAAAAACTACATTTTTCCCCGAAAGTTGGACCGACTTGGTAGGGGTGGGTGTGTTAACTTAAGCGGCTGGATATCGAGACTCGGTTTCTAAATGAGAAACTACCCGAAAATTCTTCTGTTCATAGCGTAGTCTCATTTCAATGTTCGAAACTGTTCCGGAGAAATCCGCCCCTAAAATTGGTCCCTTTCGAACGACCGTCGAAAACGACAAAAACGACGACTTTTCCCAGGCCATATAGAGTGTCGTGACGGTATCTGCTTTCGCTCTGCAAAATAGGCACTTTCGAACCGTTCAAGAACCTATTTCAAAATCCTCCGTTATATATATATCCGGTAGATATTTCGATATTTTCCCTATTAGAAATTGCTGCATTTCTTTCCTGAATCCCAGTTTTAATCGATAAATTAACGTTCAAGGTCATCTCCTCCAGAAATTGATCTCAGTTCAAAGTTACCCCCGCTACTCAGTTTCGCCAGTCTTCCACGTCAAGAAAATTACGAATAAATAATAGTCGACCTGTCCTCCTTATATATGGTTACGTGAATGTATGATTGGAGTGTCAAAATATTCGTACATAAATCATTATAATAAAATCGCCATTGTACGACTCAATTCTCAGATTTGGGAACATTTTTGAGATCTAGATTATCGGGGAAAGAATCGTAAACAGGGAAGCCGATCGAACTTTTCCCCGCTTTCTCCTGGAACCGATTCGAGCCGAACACTGCCGAAAGTTAGTTTAGCTCTAGAGTCATACAAATTCATTCCATCTGTCAAATGTCACAATATGATCTGGACTTTTTCCATTTTATAATCTCCAAGTAATGTTTTTGAGGTAAGTGAACCATGTTTATATTGTCCTCTTCAACGTATGTTTTGTTACAGCGTAATGAAGAAATAATTTTTCCTGATTTATATATTTCACATTTACAATTTGAGGTTACTCTAACTATTTTTGTAACTCTGGTGCCCTTGAATGTTGAATTTATAATAAGAAGGATCCTGTATGCAATCAATCAAGACTATATCAGAAAATAATCGGACATATGACGCTATAAACAGGTAAAAGGTTTATCTCTATATATTTCTTCAAAAAGGAGCTTCATTCTGTTTTCGTGAATACATTTATATTGGAATATTGAAAGTTATTCACTACCTACCATGAATCTATTATCTATCTGTTCATATGGTTGCAATAAGGTTCCAAAAATTCATAATGGTGTGTTATTATTTCTGAATCGAAGTAAAGCCACCTAACCTATAAAATTCTTCTCTAGGATCTCGGAAGTATAGAAATTATCATAATTAGGATTCTGTATGAAATAAATCAAGACTATCTTAATTGAAGATTGTGATATTTCGCAAGACGCTATTGAAAGGTACCTACTAAGCTTTTTAGTATATATTTCTCCTAAAAGGAATTCACTTTGTTTACGAAAATACATTCGGTTTGATACGATAATTATCAAAAGTTATTCACAACATGGATTGTATCTATTATGTATCTGTTGCTATGAAAGATTAAAAGATGCAAAAATTCATAATTATGTAGCAATGTGCGAGGGGTAGTGAAATGATTCAAAACTGGGCTAAATTTCACCTGTTTAGGAAATGAATGTGTAATATTGTTTCTGAATTGAAATAAATTGAAAGATAATAGAATTTCCTTCAGGACTATATTGACTTATAATAGGCGTTGCTGTTTCTACTGAAAGAATATTCATTCAGACATTTGGTATGATATGAATATTGAAAATTATTTCTAACATGTCATGTATCCTTTATTTACCTGTTGCTTCAACTGTTATGAGATACAAAGAATTCATGATTATGAATTAAGTAATGTAAAGTAGCAGGGGTTGGGACTTGAAAAAATCAACAGTCAGGAACAAGAATGAACAAAATATTTCGAACTAGATATCTGTGTTCACTTTATTATTTTAGTTTCACTTCATCCAAGAGGAAGCTAGTTCTCTAATTATTTAAATTCAAATATAAATGAAAATTTAATATGTTTTAGGTTACTCATGGTGAGTTTTAAAATCAACGAAATCTAAATTCAAAGACGAATATAATTTAATATGTCTTGCTGTGAATAATTAAGGCATACATACACACAGGAAAAGTAGGTTAGATAAAAGTGATGAGCGTATTTTGTTTTATTCTGTAAGTTTTCATAAACAAGTAGAGAACTCTATATGTCTCAGATTTTATTGTTAAGTTATATTGAATATAGTGATACCTTGACAGTGTTCTTTGTTCAAAATCTATCATCATGAATTCAGAATAATACAGGGATAATTGAAAAAAATTGAATTTCATGCTTCAAAGGTATAATTGTATGCTTCTGTGGAATATTTCAATTTCCTCAGTTCACATTCATGAATTACATATTTTAAGAGAAGTGACTGCTTGAAATTTGTTGCGAAATTGATGGTTATGGCAACGTAAAGTTGTACTGAAACTTTTCTATCGAAGAAGATATATATTTTACATCGTATGTCATCTATGTGTTGTTATATCATTGGTTCATGTAATTAGAGAATGATTTCAATCTTCTAACTTTTAACTCTTTCTTGGGACTGATGTTAGGTTTATGTAAAATAGAATGTAAAACTATAGCAATTTATTGATTGAAATCTCAATTTTTTCAAAAACAGTCGTAAGAACTTCCTTGAATATTTTTAAATCATCAGATATGAAGATCATTGAGTTTTCGATCATAAATAGAATAGGGTTAGATAGATAGATAGATATCATCTTTGAGTAAGGGCTGCCTAGCAGCTCGGCCACTGCAACCCAGTGGTCTATTGTGGCACACTCTGTCCTGAATTTTATCCACGAGCTCCATCCTTCTCGTAAAGGATACGAGTTTCGTGGGTGAGAGATTAATAGGCTCAGTCAGCTTCAGTTTGCAAGATCCAAGTTCTTCCATCCTGACCCTGTCCTATTCTATTGATTCTATATCTTCTTCACATAGCCTACATGAAGGATCCTCAACCAATTCTAATTTATTTAGGCGACAGTGCCCCCTTAGTATGGCAGTTAAAACTCTCAGTTCCAACATAGAGAGTTTAAGCCAGGCCTTTGCTTTTGAAGTGGAAGGCCCACTGATGGCAGGTCGAGCGTGTCTGAGTCCTGGAAGGCTCATCCAATGCTCACGTACCCTCAAGTCCAGCTATCGGTTGTTTTCCATTCGTGCAGTTTCCAGGGAATTCCGAGCTTAGGCTCCAGTTCTATGAACTCCAGGTTAGTTCCTCGAGCGGCCAATGAGTCCACCTTCTAATTTTCCTCAATACCCGAGTGGCCAGGAACCCATATAAGACGGAGCCTGCTCCGCTCTCCTAGTTTGGCAAGGGTAGATCGACATTCCTGCACCATAAGTGAAGTACAGGTATCAGATGCCAATGCTTTCAGTGCAGCTGGGCTATCGGTGAGGATTTTAATTGACCTATATGTAAATCCCCCCCGCAAGCAAGAGGTTAGCACAGTGCTCAATGGCGAATATTTCTGCTTGAAAGACAGTCGCATGTCCACCAAGACAGATCGACTGTTCCTTGGCGGTACCTCGACCGTAGACACCAGCTCCAACATATTTCGAAGCCATCCGTGTACCAACAGGGACCCTCAAGTAGACGGTCCTTGGAGCTGATCCATTCCTGTCTATTGGGAATGATGATCTGGAATGGCCTCTCCATTTTGGTTTTAGGTGTTGCTAGTTACCCGCTTCATTACGGAAAAGTTGATGGAATCTGTAGAAAGCCATTCTAGACACAACTCTTGTCACAAGATGAAGAGGGGCAAGGCCCAATATCAGCTCCATGGCCGCAGTGGGTGTAGAGCGAAAGTCTCCTGTAATCATCATGCAGTCTGTTCTCTGTAATTTAGAAAGCTTGAGTTGGCATTGCTTCTTAAGACTGCACTCCCACCCAGAAATGCAGCCGTAAGTAATACGTGGTCTAACCACCATCACATATAGCCACTGGAAATGCTTTTGGGCCAGAACCCACGTTTTTCCTCAGGTCAGGCCCATAAAGAATGTCTAGCTTGTGTATTGTGTTTTCCAGGTGATAATTCCACGTGAGTTTGCTATCCAGGGTCATCTCCAGATATGTCGCCTCTTCCATAACCGGAATAAACACCCCGCCCAGGAGCGGGGGGAAAACAAATATCCTCCCCTTCCTGGTAAATGGTACCGTAAGGGTTTTGTAGGGGTTTATGCTAAAATCTTCTCTTTCACACCACCCCTGAATTGCAGACATAGCCTCCTGTAGTCTGTCGGAAACATCGCTATCATCTCCGACAGCCAGAATGACTATATCATCAGCGTATGCTTGTTCATGAACATCTGGTGCGCCAATTATTGCCAGAAGGTCATCAACTAGCAAAGACCACAACATAGGGAAAAGTACTCAGCCCCTGCCAACTACAAAAGTGACTGTGAAGTGTTGGTCAGGCCCATGTTACTAATCAAATATTTAGTACTCCTCTACAGCCCCACACAGTGCGTCACCTTCGCACCTTCAATGTCCATGAAGGCTGCAGCTGCAGTCTCCTTGCGGTCCAGAGACTGTGTGATCCTCCCGACTAAGTTGTTAAGTGCCAGATGGGTTGATTTACCTTTTTGATAGGCGTATTGATGTTTACTCAGAGGCCTCAGCGATAACACCTCGGCCGTGATGTATCCATCTAACACCTTCTCCAGGGTTTTCAAAACAAAAGACGTAAGACTTATCGGATAGGGTTAGTCCACAAACTCTGAATATAATTTCAGAGTTTTTCAATGAATTATCAGTTTTGACCATAAATTGTTGCAGTAAGCAGATAAAATGAAGCTCAAGTAGAAACTTTGGTCATCTTGGCTGGCACGATTCTACTGAGGTTACAATACCAATGTTGTATCCGATAATAATGTCGCTAATAAATAGTTGCAGTAAGCAGAAAGAATGGCAGTTACAGGTGCAAAAAAAATCGAAATTTCAGGAAGCAACTGACGCAACTGTCAAGTAAAATTGAATTTCAGAATAATGTAACTGTGTTCAGTTTCTTTCGTTCAAATTAGTATGAATTGAGTATACATAGACAATTGAAAATTGAATTAACTGAATTCTACAATATACTGGAATCTCCAAGATTTTTTCTCTGAGAAGACTTAATATAATGGCACAGGAGGTCAAAAACCTAATTCAAAGCATACTTAGACAGATTAAGGCTTGTATAAGGACAATAAAAAGTAACAAAAGCTACTGTGGTCGAGAAAAAAGCACCTGCTCCGTGAGAAAACAATTTTCAATATTTTCACTTCATGCGGAAAGAATCTCTTATTTCATTTAATTTGTTTTTTTCTTAAAATAAACCTTAATTTATATCCTTTTTCAATTGAAATATCTCATAAAGGATCAATTCTAACAATCCTTCGAAATTTTCAAAATCCCAGAGATAATATTCAAAATATCGGGTGATTCCACATAAGTGGTTTGGTTTGGTGGTTTGTGTATGTAGGGGCATTTTGATCTATGTTGATTTTTGTCCCTTACATTTTTTAAGTACGTTTTGTTGTACTACTAATGATTGTAAAGAATCAATGTCATTTTGTCTGAATGGAGATTCAAATTTATCAGATTCACTTTTGAATTTCATTCAATTTCCGAGGATAAAATTTTGTTGTAGTGAAAGGTCATTCGGTTATCGATACGAACGTGTTCATGTACGACATACACATATGAACATACAGTAGCGAAATGGTAGAATGAACGAATGCTATACTTGCTAAGCGAACCGTCGTATTCGCTAGAATGGAATTAAATTTGCGCAACCAAATAGGTTTCCCATTATCCTTCTGTTAGCGTGCATTTGTGTCAGAGTCCACATTTTGGCACTCTCACGTACTAAGTTTGTTGATTTTTCCTAAAATTATATTGGTGCTTTGGCGGGCCGCACGAAAAGTAGCATGTGCCTCGGGGCCGCAGGTTGCCGACCCCACAATTCTACACATTCAGGTAAAAAGTGAGTGAAACTTTCTCAGGCAAATTTACAAAAGTATTGTCTAAATTACTCACGTGGAAACAAATTGAACAAATGGAAATGATAGTAAAAATCTACTTATTCATTCAATAATATGTAGGTAAGTTTGTATCTATTGATTCCAAGTAATTCCCAAAATTAATATGAAGTGTCTCATTAGACGAAGAGAAGCTTTCAAGCTTTTCTTTAAAATTATAATTTTCTTCATTTGAATGGTTCGCGTAATTAAAATTCTATATCTGATAAAATTACGATAACGTCCATATATTCTGATATTTAAATTTCTGTTGGCTCTACCAATATTCATTTCACTACCGCAATTCAGTTTGTATATATCAAATTTCTTTCCTATTTAATTTTAAGTATTTTTAATATGATTGAATATATCATTATTGGTTCAAAATGAGATGAATAACTTCAAGTTTTCCAATCAATGTTAAAAATTATGGCAAACTTCCCTAACTTACATGAGGCTACAATATTTATTTTGATCCGTAGGTTTTGGGTACACCAATTCTAATTCCTTAGTTTCCATTTTATTGAGAATTCAGTTTTAATATATGAATTGCAATAATTATTAAAAGCTATTTGTTTAATAATACAAAATTATTTATCAAAATTTTCTGACGATTAAGGAATATTCAACAATCTGTGGAACTTGATATGGAAAGTTTGCCTTCTATGTCGAACAGAACGAAACGACGTATTGTGAATTACGATGTACATGTCAGACGGTTGCTGAAATTGGGAGTAATGTCTTTTATTTATTTTGGTAATAGTTAGATCTAACAATTTGATTAAATCGTTTTATTCAAGTTCGGTAGTGAATTTTATTTTTGGATGAGTTGAATTCATAAACTTTCCGAAAATGAACAATAATGTCTTCTACATACCACATCCACAAGTTATCGACTTATGAAGTTTAATGAATGAAACTTGGGGAGCTAGCGGGTTATTTTCTATTAGTTTGATTTTTGTTGCGGCATCCAGAATATGTTCAATTTCTTTTAATAAATTTTCAATTTTGGAGTTGATAAACAAGATCAAGACAAATTTTAGTTAGCCGGTTTTGTTCAGTACTACTAATGTATTTCCTCCATCTGCTTTGGTGAAACATATCTCATCCTCAAATGTTTAAGTTTTAATGAAATTGTGATCTTTGCTAAACCTTGAGGTAATTTTTGAGCAATTCAGAAATTTGACAATTGAAATTAATTCTTTAACAAAAACAACAATTTCAGACTATTGAATTGGTACCTAAAATCTAAGGATGAACACAGATGTAGTATCCTCACTTACGTTGGGAAAATTAGTCATAATTCAAAATATTTACTGGACTAGCTATAAATATATATATATATATATATATATATATATATATATATATATATATATATATATATATATATATATATATATATATATATATATATATATATATATATATATATATATATATATATATATATATATATATATATATATATATATATATATATATATATATATATATATTTCTCAGAAATAATTTTCCTACGACTTCTTTTGGCCTATTTTGCAGAGATTATAGCTCCACGTATCGGGCGTAGGTTTTTGAAATCACCCCCTGTGATACCCCCATTGTGGCCGCTATATCCCTCTGTGTCACCCCTTCTTCAACGAGAGCATTTATTCGACCCCTCTGCACATCGGTAACCCAACGTAAGGCATTTTCAATTATGATTATAGGTTTTTTAATTTTGAAATTCACAGTCTCAAATTTCAGTGACGACTGAGTACAATATCCCGAACATGTGGTGATAATTCAGCATTTATTATCATCATATCCAGTTGTTTTTACAACAAAAAAACTTCATTTTTCACAAGTAGTCAAAGATCCACGGTTAAAAATAATCAATATTGTAAAATACCGAGTGTCTCCGTGTAAATTTGGTTGTGTGTATATACTGGGTGATTCACCAGTGGCGCGGTGCTCTGTGTAGCTCGTACACTCTTGAAGATTTAAGTTTTATTCGAACTGTATTCTATTGAGAAAGTGAGAATCTACTTCATCAATTTATTTTGCAGTAAACAGGGTGTCCCAATTCATTATAAAAAAACCTTGGGTGTTTTTTTCAGATTGGAAGACCACTTGTTCGTTCAAGATTCAGGAGCGGTCTAAGCTATAATGTCCTTAAGTAATAAGTTTTTTGGTGAAGAGTTTCGTCAAAATATTTTTTTGCCGTAAAAATTTATGAAAATAGGGTCTCTTATCATCGCATGGTCTATCGGCCCGATAGGATGAATAAATTTTTCCTTTGGTTTTCTTATTACCCAAGGATAACTTTATTGCTGAATTGAAATAGATTATCTTCATTTTTACAGGACTCAAAAAATTATTGAATATTGTAATTTTAAAATATTAAATCTTGATTTTCACAAAGGAACACCCGTTTTTATTATTTATGTCAACGCATAGGATTTTGTGCTTTATTTTTGCAGGAGTAACCTTAACTTTATTTCCGATCATTTTCGAAATATTCGATTATTTGTAAAAAAAATTTTATGAAAATTCTACAAACAGTATCAAACTCATCAACATGCATCATTATTCGCACAATAGTTTTCTCTTCTGTAATGATTCAAGTAGTAAAAAATGAAACATAAACAAGATAATTGTTTTAACGAATGATAAAATCGAGATGATTAAAACGTAAATCGAGGTATGTGTTGACATTTTTATCTATTTGTGCCTTCTGTCAGGTGTCCAGACATATCATATTCTGCATTTTACATGGTGAACTTATCAGTGTTTCGGTAATAAACATTGTTAGAGTGAGGATTTAACCCTATTTTGTCAATTGACTGCCATGAAGTTCTCCAAAGAAGAAATGGTTGATATGATTTTTATTCTGAGTGAGTGTGATAGAAATTCTTTGTTGGCAAATAGAGTTTGTGCACAAAGGTTTCCTGATAAGAGGCATCCTGATGCAAGATGTTTTGAAAAACTTTATCGAAACGGGTAATATCGCTTACAAAAAAACTTGAAAACCCAAAAACTGCTACAGCTGAAGACCACAAGTTATCAATTTTGTTGACAGTGACAGAGGACCCAACAAAAGCCAAAGAGAAATTTCTCAGTTAAAGATATAAATAAAACTTCCGTGAAGAAATTCCATGCATATCGTGTACAGCTGTACCAGGAACAGAGCATTCAAGACCATGAAAATCGAATCAATTTTTGCAATTGGGCAAGTGACAAAGTAGAGGAAAATCCAAATAGAGTTCTTTTCTCGGACGAGGCAACATTCTACAAGAATGGGCTTGTTAACAGGCACAATTTTCAATATTACACTACGGAAAATCCACACCTCATGAGACAAATAGATCACCAGCATCGTTGGTCCTTGAATGTATGGGCCGCTATAGTAGATGGATTTCTAGTTGGGCCACACTTCACTCAATAGTGAAATGAATTTAGATTTTGTGCAAAATCATCTACCAATGTTATTTGCCGCTGTACCAGAGCATATAAGACAAGATTTGTCGTTTCAACAGGATGGAGCACCGGCACATTACTCACATCAGGTTAGGGAGCATTTGAATCATGTATTTCTAAACAAATGGATAGGACGTGGTGGTCCTGTTAGATGGCCAGCTAGGTCACCGGACCTTACAAGTCTAGAATTTTTCTTGTGGGGTTAAATTAAGGGCAAATATATATATATATATATATATATATATATATATATATATATATATATATATATATATATATATATATATATATATATATATATCAATAACAATTTGAAGATGACTTTCCTGACAAGTGGCTGATGTAATCGAGAATACCTACCAGAAAAGAAGAAAAACGAGAGGTCAGATTCAATCCACTTCAATAGTAATTGATTTCGGACTTTTTCTCTCTGGATTCTGATACGAATTATTTTAATGAAGATTATGAGATGGGTCTCGTATTGAGAGATCGAAATGCATTATTTGAAAATTTTCCATTCATATAATCTGAGAACTTCAGGGTCCTCGCGCGAAAAATCGTAATTTTTGAAAAAACGGACTTTTGTACATTTGATTGACTCTCGAAACGAGCTAAATGATCGATATTGAATGAGTTTTTGTATTTTTTTGTCTTGAAAGAGACAATCGAAAATCGATCAATCAGTCATTCCCTTCTCCATATACTTTTCATGTTCCATCTCGTGGATACCTGCTATATATATATATATATATATATATATATATATATATATATATATATATATATATATATATATATATATATATATATATATATATATATATATATATATATATATATATATATATATATGATTTTGCAACTATCAGAGAATGCTTTGAAATATTTGGATCAAGTAGCTGAACTGGCTACGCTCACCTGACAGGCGCCTAAAATTAATGTACTTGTCACTTCGTTCATTAGAATTTGATATTTCAACAAGAGTTGTTGGTAGTTTGAAGTGAAAATTTTCGAGAAACACCAGATTGTTAATAAAGTGGCTGATTATTCAATAGAGGATATGTTTAATCTCTTTTTAATTCATGGCGAATGTCAAAAAGGGGTGGATAGAACTTGCAATAACCAATTTCCAACTTTGGCGGCTACGAGTAAAAGATACTTTCGAAGGATTAGAAGCAATTTTCTGCAATTTGGAGGAACAAAATACATAGGAACTAGAAGAAAACCAATTCACGAGGACGACGACAATCAAATTAATCCGTTAGCGTGTTTTCGTGCTAATCCACAAGCGTCCATTAAGTCAGCATCAATGGATATTGTATTGAGTTATACTTCCATTCAAAGGATCCTTAAGAAAAATAACATGCACCCGTATTCTTTTATCAGAATACAAAAATTGAAACTAACCTTCCCAAGTGGCTAAATTTCTGTGAAAATTTATTAATTCGGCTTCAACAAGATAAGACAATTCTTCAAAAAATTATATGGTCTGATGAATCCAAGTTCAATGAAAGTGGAATAACCAACAGGAGATATCGACAATTTTGGGCCACAGAACATCCACATTTCATTGAGGTTATTGATTTCCAGAATAAATTCAGCGTGAACGTTTTTGCAATTTTAATGAATGATTTGTTGGCTTATCACATTTATGAGGAAAATCTCAATGGACAAAGATACCTGGAAAGTTTGAGAGGAACATTAGCAAATTTTTTAGATGGATTACCCCTTAACATTCTGAGGGATTGCTATTACAAAATGGATGGTGCACCAGCACATAAAACACGAGCTCTAGATCGGCAGCTAACAGAAATGTTCGAGGATAGATGGTGGGGTAATCAAGGACCAAATTTATGGCCTCCGCGTTCTCCGGACCTGAAGCCCACTTGATTTTTATTTATGGGGCAAAATCAAGAGTGAAGTGTATCTTATTCCTGTAAGAATTAAAGAAGAGTTACTGGAGCGCATTCATAATGCTTTTCGTAATATTGATCCTAGGAGGGCAACTCATCATGTTCGTATACGAGCTGTCAAGTGTATCGAGCAAAATGGGGCCCATATTGAACATTTATTCAGATCGTAAATTAGTTTTCTCCTATGATGTTTGCTTTCATTTATTCGTATTAATGTAATTATCTTCGATGATTGGTTTTCGTTTAGTTCCTACAATTTTCATTCATCCGAATTGTAGAAAATTGCTTCTAATGCTTCGAAATTTTATTTTACTCATAGACGGTAAATTTGGAAATTGGTTATTGAATTGCCTGCAATTTCTACCCACTACTTTTGACATTCTAAAGTGAATTAAAAAGATTAAATATATTTTCGTTTGAAGAACCAGTGGTTTTATTCCAAATGTGTTGTATTTTTGGATATTTTCAATCTGAAGTAACGACAATTCTTGTAAAAATATCAAATTCGAAAGAACGAAGTGACAAATACATTAATTTTAAGCAGCTGTCAGATAAGCGTAGCCAGTTCAGCTACTTGATTCAAATATTTCAAAGCATTCTCTGTTAGTTCTTGCAAAATCATCAAAATTTAATATATTCCCAAATTATTTCGGAACTATAGGAGATGGGTATAGTACATGCTTATACAATTCCATCTGAAATTTGATGCTTCATGTGATGGCGATATAAATATTGGCACGTGCAATTTGAAAAAATTGAGTTATTGCTGTTTAAAAAGGCCAAATTGAAAAATCATACAAAACAAAGCAATAAACATTTGACAAGTGTGGATTGCTTAAAAATTCCTTCGTCCTTCTTCTATCCACCCAAGCAAAATTTGTGTCTGTAGTGCAAAAGATTTACGAGCTACAGTTTTTTGAATGTTCCTCAAAAATCGAGTTTATAACTAAAATACTGAAATCTGTCAAAAGTTTTGACAGATGAGTGCCAACAACTTGGGTATTTTATGACTATGATCAAATGTCGGTTCTAGATGTATAATAAAAAGGTAGATTGCCATATGAAATAACAAAGTGATGACCCACTTCCGATATAACCGGAAATGTATCACTTCGAAAATATTTCCTTCAATTGGAAATCGCTAGTTATGGCCGCGTTATATAGGTATATATATATATATATATATATATATATATATATATATATATATATATATATATATATATATATATATATATATATATATATATACATATATATAGGTATATATATATATATATATATATATATATATATATATATATATATATATATATATATATATATATATATATATATATATATATATATATATATATATATATATATATATATATATATATATTTATTTATATATTATATAGAATGAAATATATAATTCTATATAATATGAAAACTTCATTCAAGGACTGGATTCATGAATATCTTAGTCAATTTTCTTAACTCGGTCAAAAGTTATAGTAGATTTTGTTGTGAAATTTTAAATTATTGTCTCAGAGAGGAAGAATCCTTGAGAGCAATCAGAGGCCTGAAATTATCTAAAAACTAAATTTCAAACTATTTCTTCGTTTAGTTTTATATGTCGATAGTAGATTCTAAAGTCCACTGATGAAACAAACTCACAAAGAAGAATTGATTTCCACTCGGAGATGTATGCAAAAAAATGCCAAGTCTTCCAATGCAGTCTTTTCACGATGAAAATTATTCGAAATCTCACATAAAGGCAAAGGCAAATTTAGTTCGAAGCATGTGTTCAATTCTATCGTTTATTAATTTTTAACTAACTCCCTTTCTTCATAAATTTGGTTTCCCTTAATTGCGCTCACTGAAGGCAGGTCTTTTTATACCTAAATGCCGAAATACAAGTTTTTACTTCGTGATTCATATCTCAACTACAAAGTTTCTTGTTTCATTCTAAAAGTCATCCAATTTTATACAACATTTCAAATCTGCTTAGCAACTTACCATGTCGTTTTTCCACAAATTCTGAACCAATGTGTTTAGTCTTGTAATTGAGATTCTCACATATAACTTTTACGTGTCTCAACTTTAAAACTGAGGAGAATTCAATGTTAACCTTTCAGTTCCATTTTGGAAGCGTTTGCATAGTTTTCCGAAAAAGTTGTTGATACATACTCGTAGTACAGCATTTGATTATTAAATCTTAAATTAAAATTAAAAAAGCCAGACAAACTTTCACTTCAGCATTTTTCATATTAATATTATTGAATGAATTATGTTCATGTCGACCAAAAAATCAGTTCATTTAGGTTATAATAGATTAACAAAATTGTCCTTCATTCGTCTTCGCCTTTATTAATTAGATTATTATGTCAACATAAAGTTTGGAAACCAATAATTGATTGCGAAGTTCCACTTTCGTCAGTTAGAAACAGTCTGAGTTTAATAAACTAATGATTGTTTCAAACCAGGCAATGTTGGCAACTTTCTTGGTCGCCATTACATCCCCTGTCCTTGGATCGCCCTGAGGTTCACCGAACCAAACACTTGAATTATGGCCGGGGTTGTGTTACTCTCTGGCCACTTTTGACCGTCGTCCACATCAAGGACTGAGGGGGGTTATTTATGCTTTGCAAGTTCCCAAAGCGCATCGTTTAACAAACAATCCGCATTCTCGCCAGACCAAACTGAAAAGGGGAGCTTTAAAAATAATTGCTCATGTTCTTGATAGAATTAATTTATCTGCACTTGATCTTCCACGACGAAATTTATATGAGTATACGAATAAAGAAATTTCGCTATTCGACGAATATTGAAACTTGCAGGTTGTAGTTTATGGGGAGGAAAATTGAATGCGGGAATACGTAAATAACTCCATGATTGTTGGTGTTAAACAACTGATTGATAATATACTCGTTTGAGAATAATGTACCACGAATCTGCAAATAACAATTTTTTGTTGTTAAGTCCCTGTCCTATTCATTTCATTTCCAGAATAATATCGAGCTGAAACAACACAAGTATAAAAACGTTTAACTCAATTATGAATATATCTCTGATGGACAAAACTGGAACCCGCTTAGTTTGCTACTCGACATTTATTTATTACTCTGGAGATTCAATTCATTTTCCACGAACTGGTAGTTTAAAATGAAGGAAGAATAAAAAACAAGTAGATCTATAATCTCAAAAACTACACTTTGCGAAATTATCGCTATATGTGTAGACACATTGAAGAATTTTTATTCAAGGAACAATATTCAAACTTCCGTAGAATGTTAGATATTCTATCCTATGTATACATATAGAGCGATAATTTTGCAGTTGTAATTTTCGAGATTGTACTGCTTGCCTGGTTGACAACCAGATATGAATAAGAAGCGTTAGTCTTTCGACAGATCGCTTCCTTGCTGACACGGTGTGTAGCGTTGCGGTAAATAGTCGAACTTTTGTGACTTTTTGAGATTCTCTGTTTATCTACCCTTTATTTACATGATTTGCCAGTGGCGATGGTAAGTCGTTAGAGGGCGCAGTGACATTTACATGTTTTGTTACACTCCAACGAGTTGAGATTAGTACGTGGCAGTCTGGCCTGATGTTGCGAATAGGTATGCAATACTGACGAGGTCAAATAAGACTGAAACTGCAGTCTGTTGCTCCTATTCCTGACATCTGACCGAGCTGTTTCACTGCTTTGTGTCCCTGGCTGATTATGAAGGGTAGATCGGAAAACCAGCTCCTTAAATAAAAATTCTTGAAGTAGGAATACTCGAGTGAATACATTGCTCTTGCTCAACAATTAAATCGAAACATCTGCTTCAGGTGAAAAACAAAAACAATAGTAAATATTGTTCCAGCCAAAAACTTTGCGTGTTCTGGTATCTATGTGTGGATGATATTTTAAATTGCCGGTCTAGTTTACCATTTTCGGATCCTTTTTCACTTAATACACACACCACATAAATTGTCGCATCATCTGGCGTTCTGAATTCCACAATAAATTAAGCTGCTCGATCGCAGTTTCTTTGTCAACATATGTTTTTGCACATATGAGGGGAAGAAAATCTTATCTATGTAGAAACATTTGTTTCCATATGATCTAAAATATGTCTGAAACAAGAATGAGTTTATTTGACTATCAGTATTCATTTAATTGCTATTCAGTTTTCACGCTAAATTAATGCAAGTTTTCTGTGTTTCTTGTTGATTTCCGAATCTTTGAATTTACTGTGATGGTTGCTGAACGTCCTGGACGATATTTGAGTGATCATGAAGTGGTTAGAATTGTAACACTTCTAGAGGAGGGGCGAAGCCAACGTTACGTGGCTAATTTGTTAAGTGTTAACCAAAGTACCATCTCAAGAGCAATTAATCGGTACCACGAAACAGGAGAATATGGGAGAAGGGCCGGACAGGGAAGAAATCGGATAACAACACCAGTTGATGATCGTTGGCTTCGTTTAACTGCACCAAGAGTTCGACAGTGTACGGCTAGAATGCTACAAAATGAACTTTCACTTTCTAGAAACGTGCATATTTCATAACAAACTGTTAGTAGCAGGCTCAGAGAACACGATATCAGACCAAGGGTGGCTTCTACCGGCCCGCGTCTCACCAGAGAGCATCGAGTTGCAAGACTTCAGTTTGCGAGGAGACATGCAAATTGGGGTATTCCAGAATGGTTGAATGTTCTCTATTCCGACGAGTCCAGGTTCTATCTAGTATCAAATGATAGACGCATGCCTATATACAGAAGACCTGGGGAACGGTATCAGCAATGCAATATCCAGCAAACCCAAAACTTCGGATAAATGGTGTGGGGAGGCATTTCTTTCCATGGTCGAAATGAGTTAGTCCTAATGAATAATGGAAGAATGACAGCTGCCAGATACATCGCAGATATCCTTGAACCCTATAATGTAACCTTTGACCCATTGATTGGCGAAAATTTCATTTATATGCATGATAATGCTCGGCCTCATGCAGCTAGAGTAGTTACAGAATTTCTGCAAAATGCCGAAATTGATATTTCAAGGTGGCCAGCCAGAAGTTCCGACTTGAATCCCATTGAACATATTTAGAACAACATGGGGTGGCAATTTCAGCAACGTAGGATGCCACTTCAACAACTAGAAAATCTACTTCCTGAAATTTGGAACTCAGTAACTCAAGAGTACATTCAAAATTTGTTTGAGGGGCTTCCGAAACGTATACTGGCTGCAACTAGGGCCCGGGAAGGAAACACTCGATTCTGAAAATTATTAGTAACCATTCGATGCTAGTTGATTGTTCTCTTCGCGAATGTTTGAAGATGGTAGAATTATTTGATTTTTCATTAACTCGAAAATTGTTGATATTTACCATCGTAAACTCATCTCTTTTGAATGATATCTCCCTATTTTACACTTCTGAAAGATACCAAGCGACTCTTGAATGACCAACCTAAAAGTTTATATAGTATTGTCGTAAAGTATGGTAATGCGACAATTTTTGTTGGGAGTGTATTATAATCGATTTAACGTGTGAAGGGGCTAGGCTAGTTATTAATAAGTAAAGAACATCATAGACTTTACGAGGTGTTTAAAATGGAACAAAGAATGTAACCTAGCACTATGTGAAACAAAGCTGCAGTTCTCCATTCACGCTTGATAATAAGCTATTGATTTAAGCTTGATAATAAGCTATTCTTGAGATCACATACAGAAAAAAGTATCTAACTATAATTTCTACATGGTCGATGTTCAGTCCGCCCAAGAAACAGGTGAGGGGATAAGTCCGATGCACATCTGCTGAAGCTCAAGTGTTGTATTGTGAACATGAACATGAAAGAAAAATTACTAACTGGAAACGATCCACCAAAATGTGTCAAAGACAGTGGTGGGCATTTCATTTTAGAGGTTATTGAATTGACTATTACTTTTTCGAAGGTTTAGGCTCACGGTTAGGGAAACGGGCATACAGAAAGTACGTACAGCAAAGCTGAATGAATGCTTCGAGATGCAGTTACGAAAAACCTCCCTCAATTGTTGAAAAAAAGCAACCTCATTTGGTTCATGATCATCTATAGTTTCAAGTATCTTTGAAGATGATAGATTCATATCTACACGTGTAGAAATGCAAGCACTAAATAACATAATGATAATGAATATTTTTAGATTGCCTCCTATACGTTTGAAAATAAACTGTCTCCCACAATATTTCACCTAGTTCCGAGAATCGAAACTCATGACGAAATTTACTGATTTACATATTATCTTCAAAATATTTTCTATTTCGAAATTCAATTCCATCTGCAAATCTAAGCATCCACCGAAATCGTTAAACATGAAACGTTTCCCGGTCTCGAAAAGAGCGCTGGAATTCGAGAAATTCTTGCTCATCCTATTCAGCAAATTTCACCATGTACATTCTGTCAAATAAGTACCGGTTTCAAAGGAGGCTCCTTCCGAGATAATTAGTTTACGCCAACGAATAATCCAATTGTCAAAACCAACGCTTCTTCCGTAATCAAGTTCGCAGAGAAATTTTCTTTTATGTCTTCTATTCGATTCAAAACGGGTACCTCGGAGTAGTAGTTTGAGTTTTGGAAAAATGAAAAAGTCGGCCGGAGCCATGTCAGGAGAATATGGTGCTTGTTCGATGAAATTGGTTGAGTTTTCGGTCAGAAATTCATTCACAATGATCGCCTAGTGAGATGGTGCATTGTCGTGGTGCAAAATCCATGAGTTTTCCTTCCACAAATCTAGCTGTTTTCGACGCACTTGCTTTCTCAATCGCCGCATTACGCTCAGGTAATATTTTTTGTTTACCGCCTGACCTTCAGGCAAAAATTCCGAGTGCACAACACTACGATAATCAACGAAAACAGTCAGTATTACCTTAACTTTGGATCGACTTTGACGTGGTTTTTTTGGTTTCGGTTCAGTTGGAAGGTGTCATTCCGAAGCTTGTTGTCTGGTTTGTTTGTCAACTTATAAACCCATATTTCGTCACCAGCTACAATGCGGGGTATGAATTGACTCGTTGAAGCATGTGTTCAGTGACCTCTATGCAATTCAATTTTTGAAGAGAATTCAGCTCTTCTGGAACTAGTCAAGAGGCAACGCGTTTCATGCCCAAATAATCATTTAAAATGGCGCGAATTGATTCATGAGACACAGAAAGTAAATCTTCCACCACATCTCTTCCTCTATAAAACTCACTCTACCATATGCAGGTGTTTTTGATAAAATCGATTCACCGTAAGTCTTCTGTAACATCTTCAGCGATTCGACACACAAAATTCCATTTCCAATACAAAATTTGAGACAAATTCTTTGTTCGATATTTCATTGATTGTAAAAATCGTAGAACACACTTGACACTTATGAGAACTAACGAAATCGAGCACTGTTAGAGAACTAAATGACAGAACGCGTTTAAACTTTGCGTCAGTATCGAAAACAGTAGTGGTAACTTAGCAACAACAAAAATTTTGACAATCGTTTCAAGCGGATTATTCAAATAATCAATTCCAGATAATTTTTTGACAGAATTTATATAACTTCATCTCATGAGAATGCATATATGAAGAAATCATGTTTTTGGACGAGAAATGGGCGTTCAAAATGACCGACATGAACGAAGCTCAAGCTGTCAAAATTCAGGTATTAATTTCGTTCGTCCTGATCATCTTTGAATGAATTTAGCGAAGAGAATGAGTTCATCATAACTTTCGTTCCGATTAGAGAAAATAAATCGTTGGATGCTATATTATCGAATATTCCGCAATGTAAATTGCCCAGATTTCCGCAGAAAATACTAGTTACGAAGAGGCGTTGCTTCAATTTGCGAGTTCTCCTAACTTCAAACTTGATTATGATATGATATAATTGATATGATCAAGACGGTGAAATTTACCGTCGAAATTAATTTTTCGTTACTTCGCATAGCTAATGAGATATTTGCAATTAAGCGATGCCTTCTTTCGTTAATAGAAAATAATTCTACAACTCAGTATTGCTAACTGCAGTTGATATGTAAAACACCTGTGCGGAGTAAGACAGACCATGTGAATATGATCAACATTCTAGGTGTTCATTGAGAGTTCGAAAAGCATCGAAAAGAAATCGCAATGTAACACTACTTTAACTAGAGATCACATAGAAATTGTGTTATGTACCTATGAATGGAGATTCGTTCTACATACACACAAGACATACTCAGGTTTGTTTAGAGCATGAAAAGAGTTTTGCTCAGGAAGATCGAAACTACCCATATTATGTTCTATACTCTTATTCTCAAGAAGAAATCTACAGATCAAGTCCTTTCTTCTTTGAAAACATTTCCATTTTATTCCGTATCGGAGAAATCTGCGATCAAAATCAGATTATTTCGAACATCCGCCAAAATCGTTAAACGAAAAACCTACCCCGGTCTCGAAAAGAGCGTCGTGTCCCAACCAACCTTTACCCGTTCAATTTGGCAGATTCAAACTGATCGAAAACATTTTTCGAAAACGAATTGTCCATTATACTTTAATTCTTCTCTTTCCGAAACTAACTATTGTTGTCTCTCGGAAATCAAGTTTTTTGACGAGAAATTTATGAGAGTCGTTGCCAATAGGAATCGAATTCGAATCAATGTTATCACTGATGTTTTTCACAGAAAATCTTAAAACTTGAACGTCAAGATCGAAACTAACGAAATGGAGGTTTTCCGTTCATTCGTCCTAATTATCCGGGATTCGCGAAAGATATATTTCGCGTAACGAACGATTATCTCATATCTCAGGTTCCATAAGTAAAGAGAAGTCTTCACTTCAAAGATTTTATCTCCGAATATACTAAAATGTAAATTATCCAGATTTCTGCAAAAATTACTTGTTACTAAGTAGTGTTATTTCACACTGCCTACCCACTACTCGAAATTTCACAACGACACAGGTATCATTAGTCAGATGGAGAAGTCCAATTCGTGTTGAGGTAATATTGCTTTGATAACTTTAAATATGTGAACTCTTAAGATTTTCTTATGGCACTTTGAAAATTCGTTCTCTTGCATCATTTTTGTAGCATAGCAACTTGTGAGGCCATATATACGGGGATATAGTAAAAAATAATTAACATTAAGAGATATTCAGTATGAATGGCGTTGAGTGACTCAGTATAAAAAGTATTGAATATAAAAGTGTGTTCAGTATCTTGAAAATAAATTTGCACTCACAATATTAGGTGTTCAGTATATGAGACACATACAGCTTAACAAGTTCGCTATATTATTTACTTATTATTTGCTTGAGCAAAGATTTATTTATCCACTTAAAAGAACAATCGCGGACAAGTTGGACGATGATATAATTAAAGACCAACAAGAGTAAATAGAAAATGATCATTGTGCTTTCTGGTCATTAACTTATTTGATATACACTCACTATGAATAAAATATATAAAGGGTGGCAGATTTCGTCGTTCATCACTGCAGCTATGAAAAATATTGTAAATAGATTAAATGACTCTCCTCCTTCCCCGTCTTTATTTGCTTGAGGAATTCATTACCGCAAACAGATTCAAGCGAGCTTTCTTCGTTCTCAAGTAATTTTGTAATTTTGGAAATTTTCGGGATCAGCCAAGTTCCAATATCTCGGTTGTTTTGAAGTTATGTATAAATGGTTTTGTCATGAATGAATGCCACATTTTTGCGTAGAATTGATTTATATATTGAAAGATTTCTTTGTCCAACGGTTTTAGAGTTGTACTGAAAACTTGCGTTTTTTTCTCTAAATATGAACTAAAGGTGACATTGATTTCGTAGACTAGAGTTTTTTTCAATTTCAAATGAATATCGCGTGAGCATTCAATTTTCACATCCAGGAAATGATTTCATAGGAACTGACAGTTATATAACTTTTCTCTTATTTTATCTAATAACTATATGCATTCACAGAATTCTACAGAATGATTGAAATATATAAGTATGTTCTATACTCCCATCATGAAAATCAATTCTTGCAATGACAATTCAAATGAATTATTTAATATTCCTTCATCTAGTTACATTTTCTGTGGGATTATAGTATCGTTTGTAATAACGAAGTGACCATACCATACGAAACTTTTGAATAGTATTATGTGATCGTTATTTAAATATAGAAAACTAACTACAGAATATAAAATATGGAATGGAATAATCATTGTAGGTGTTCAAATGTATTGTCTTTATGTAAAATTCACAACAGATACTGCGATACACATTGAAAATTCAGATATTGGTAATCGAAGCAAGATTTTTTTCTGAAATTTGGCTTCAATTCTTCAATATTTCGAGTAGCGCTTCTATATAACCCTCAAAGGTAAAAGTCCAGCGCCAACAAATCTGCCGGCAATCTTACTGACCTTCTAATTCTAATCTAATTATGTGCGGAAATTTAAATCAAGTAAATGAGCAACGGCTATAATTCTATAAGCTCCATAATATTGAAAATAGATATTTCTCCGTTAGTTTGAATGATTATTCGGAAAAACTCCAGCTCAAAATATTTTCATTTTATTAGGTTATGTTTTTTTCTTAATATTACAAATGGCTGGATAGCCATGTTTCCATTTAAGTTTGTCTGCTCGAAATCGATCCATTTTCATACGGCATGATGGCTTCGTTATTACAAACGATACTTAATTTACACAAAAGTTGGAACTTGATGATAAAAGATTTAATAATTTTTCATATATAATAATGGTCATTGCAAGAATTGATTTTTGAACTATTGACATTCCGTGTAAATTCTGTGAATAGACAGAGTTGCTGGATGAAATCAGGGAAAGGGAATACAATTTTCGGTTTTTCATGAAAATAAAACAAAATTGAGTGCATATATGATATATTTATGAAAAGAATGGTTGATGTTTGAAAAAACATCTTCAATTCAAAACCGTTGAACAAAAAATAAATTTCCGCAGGTTGTTCAATTCTAATTTTGATTTAATTTACTTATTTTAACAGAAATCAAAGGAGATATCGGCACTTGACTTCCGAGTAACTCGAGAACGAGAATAGCTTTGCGACAATGTGAAAAAAGGACACTGGTTGGGGTCATTTGCTTTTATTCACAATATTTCACATAGCTACCTCGAAATTTGTTCACCCTGTACAAAAACGTTTTAACTACTCAATGAAATACAAAAAGTGGAATTTTACAATAAAATATCTAAAAGCTAGAAGCCAATCATTCATGTTTCATTAATTTAAGTACTAAGCGATTAATCGTCGCTCAAGGATCAATCTGAGACCCGGACAACTCTAGTTAGAACCTCAATAACATTGCTAGCTATAGATATGGGCAAGGCGTAGGTTTCATTTATGAAAATTTCAGTTTTTTCAGAAAAAATTGTTTAGAGAATTGTAATGAATAATCTCAACATGGATAAAACCCTTTGTTAAAATATGTTATTCCATTCGATAATTTTTATTTGAATTCAAAATTTTTATTATACCTTTCCTTAGAAAGGCTGTAAATAGTTATTTAAGTAGCATTTGAAATTCATGGTATTGGAAAAACCTGTATTGAAAATAGTCATGAATTTATTGCCCAATGTAAGGGTATTTATCTCTGGTAGTTAAGATTTCACTGTATAAATAATTCATTTTCATATATATATCCATCATCCAAGCAGTTGAGGCTATAATTTATAAGTCTGTACAGTTCTTTTTCAACAATAAAATCTCTACTGGTCCTTGGAGCTATCGTTATTTATAACCATTAAATTCTTGTTTAGAAATTCACTCAACACTTTCTTCATTTTTCCTTCAGTGCAATGAAAGTAATAACTAGCAAATTTTCAAGCTTATTATCTGAATGAATAAAACGTTATTCTCAAGACTTTTATGACACTAACATAACTTGCCAATTAAAATTCTGCTTAATCCTGATCCTAATAGTTTCCCTCAGATGCAGAAATAACCTGGAATACGAGCGATATTAAAACAGTAATAAAACATTTATGCGCTTATTAATACAAATACAAATGAGCAGCATATAGCTTCCAGATGATACCAAGGCTTAAAATGCAAACCAGAATGAATGTGTAAACTTCGAGACATGTTCTTAATATAAACATTGCATTCTCAACTTGGCCATATGGATATAGTGACAGAACGTCCATCCGATTTTGCATAAAATGCAAATAGAACCTTTGTATTATAAGAACTTCTGGATTCCATAAAAGTTACGCTATTTATGTGTTTCCTTCAAGTCACGTTGCCGGAATCCTTGACAGTTCGGTTCGATTCCAGTCGGATATGCAAAGTCATTTTGTAATGTGGCTGGTTTTCGAGTTTGATGAATGTTTAGCGGAGGTTTTTCGAATCGAAGACGACTTTATTCCACGGATAATGTCAGCAGACGTTGGCAGATTCGCATTTACGAACGTAAATAAACAAAAACCTTATGTACGGGTATCTTCTTGTTTGTTCAAGAATTTTATACTTCCTACGGCGCAGTGTGATTGGCAATAAGGTGAAAACAGGGACGAATATCTTGAGATTATTCTCCAAATCCACAATAATTGATTTCACGAATACAAAGTGAACTGCGCCAACAAATTAACGTACAATTTTGTTATTTAAAATTTCGTCCTTGATAGGCAACGATTGTCCGGATAGATTCCAACAAAATTTGATGTTTTTTCTTGGCGCACATGTTCCCCTCGTGAGCAATAAAATGAAATGAATAAACTGAGATCTTGTGAAAAATCACCACATATTGATGACAGCAGTTGATGATCAACTTTTGGTAATAACATTTGTTCTTGTAAATTTTAATTCTCTGTAATAATTCAACGCGAGTCACGAAATTTAACCACGACATAATGGGCTGAAGCATTGGTTTTAAATGACATAGGTTGGACTTATTCAAGATCTGGCTAGAAGCTAAGAGTGTCCCATTGAACCGTTTCCAGAATAATCAGCAAGTATATGGAGACTGGTAGGCAACAACGGCTTTTCATAACCTTAATTTAAAAGTTTTCTCGTTGAAACAACAGTTCACTACTTCTAGGCACCTTCAAATGCAGCTTCGACATTACATATACTGGAGTGCAAATTAGCACTACGACAAAATCTTAAGAAATTTTGGTTGAAGCTTTGTATCGCAGCATGAGGCCCAGCTCTAACTCTAGCCCATTCAAGAATCCGATTTTTCTAGGAAACATGTAAGTGGTTGAAAAGCTGACTGGGAGGAAATTTATTTCACAGATCATTTGAGATTTCATCTTTCTCATTCTCATGATAGGTTCTCTAGTGTACAGACCTGTCTTGAACCCTGAATGCTCAGAGATTTTGATGTGCTACCGGGAGTCTCAGTGAAGAAGCCAGGATTTTAAAATGAAATGTAAAAAAATATAATATTCTTGAAATTAAATCAGTAAATCTCTATTTTTCTGAATCAAGTATTTACATGGATAGGACTTGAGGTTGAGGTGTTTTGGCTCAAGATATAGATAGACTTAACTCGTCCCCCGGGGAAAACGGGAAAATCTGCACTCAACACCTCGTAGAGGTTTAAGTAAATAGAATCAAGACGTCTGTTCAGGGGCAAGATTCTCTATACTCAACACGTCGCAAAGGTTTGAGTAAATAGATTCAACACGTCTATTCAGAAGGCATGATTCTCTGGGCTCAACGCGTCAGAGAGGTTAGGTTTGTTAATAAACTCAACACGTTTATTCAAGAGGCAGGACACTCTGGACGCAACGCATCGCAGAGAAAAGGAATGCTAAGCTCAACACGCTTAACAAGGGGACGGAACTTTGTTCAGCGCTGAACAGAACTACCAGTTTTCCGACCTTGGTGGTAATTTATATCGACGTTGTCGGCGTACGCATCAGCTTCCACTCTGTCCTGACCATGCTCTGCGTTAGTAACGGTAATCATCGTTACAGGGTACGTTACAGACATTTTGAAGAACATAATCCATTTGCGGCAAACACCAGTGAAAACTTTTTGCTCATACATAATAACGCTAGACTTCACCAAGCTCATATAATTACGAACTACCTCCAAGATCACAAAATTATTTCATTGAATTAGTTTTCACTGACGTTCAGACCTCAATCCCATTGAGCATGGGTTATTCTCATTTGAAGATCACAATGCCAGGACAATCAGCCAGCTACCAGTTGGAGTTCGGAATGGACTGATCGAAATTTGGTACGTCATAGATCAAAGTTCTATGAGGACATTGATTTCAAATATAAATCGTAAATGTGACGAAATAATTCTCGACAGGAATGGCAATATTCGGTATTGACAGGTGTTTGGGATTTTTCCAAAAGTCTTACATTTATCATCATTAGTGTTATTTCAACACTCTAAGTACCACTTTAATTTCAATCATTTCATAGTGTTGGTGGATTACTAGTGATGATATATGAACTTCTACAGAATAAATTTGAATTTTCGATTTGGTACATTAATTTCTTGGCACAGAGTATTCAACGTTTTGTGAAATATTTCTCCCAAAATAGCTAATTTATGGATCTGCTGACCAGGGTCATCGCCAACAAAATATCCAATTTAGTAGCGTAAATAAGTTGTATATCACAACTTAGCAGGATTCATTAAAGCTCTTGCCTTATCACAACTTATGTGTCGGATAAGGAATTATTTCGCTATAATTAAATCACTCTCAAGCTGATATTTTAGAAGGTAGCTAATGATATAATGAGTAGTAAATATATCTGCTGTTTTTTCATGATCACGTCATAGGATATCTATCTTGCTATATATTAGCATCATAACTGTATACTGGTATACTGGTATACATAAATTCTACAGTGTTCACAAATATTCAACTATATAATTAACATCCATTGTAATGGACGCTTCAGAATCGGCCATGATAATCTCCAGACCCTAATAAATAAGCTGGATTTCTTGGAATCACTCCTAGTGACAGCTTGATAGTGAGAATGTGATTGAGACATTGTCAATGAAGAACGTGGGACTAACACCTGAAAGAGACTCATTCTCTCAGGTCATCGGGTAGCGTCCTATCTGCTATCAACTAATTCTTACTTAAAATCGAAAACTCATTAACCGAAAGGAAACTGAAAAAATATCCATTATGAAAATTAAATTGCATATCGTCCTAGCATGTTACTTGCATCTGCGCTTCACGCGCTAGTTAGCAAGGTAGAGTAAAGCCTGGAATATGAAGAGATTGACATACAAGACACCTTGTACGATGGAAAGCAAATATGTTTCATGGCACAGAGATAAAGACTTCTCAGTTTTGAAAGGTGATGGAGATTATAGTCTCGGTGGAATAGGCTCAAAGTAGGGTACCACTGACGTGGAACCTCATGGCCAGTAGAAATTTGATCAGCCTGAATACTGCCGACGTATTATTGAATATTCCTCCCAAAATAGCTGGTCTATAGATCTGCTGATTAGGGTGATCGCCAAAAAAATTTACAATGCAATAGCCTAAATGAGTTACATATCAAAACTTAGGACAATACATTACAGTTCTTGCCTCATCACGACGCTTGTGTGTGATAAGAATTTTTTTCACAATCCGAAGCTGATATTCTATGAGAAAAGTAATGACATGATCAAATTTGAATGATTGACTCTAGTAAATATATCTGCCGGGCATTTTTTCATAATCACGTCATAGGAAATCCATAATGCTATATTATGGTCCAACTGTACACTGGTAGTATAAACTCTTCAGTATTCACAAGCAATCAATCATATGATATAAAATTTTTCACAAGTATTCTCGGATTACATCCATTGCGATATACGCTATGAGATCGGACACGATATTCCTCAGATTCTAACATAATGAGCTAAATTTCTTCTAATCATTCCTAGAGACAGTTTAACAATGATAATGTTTTTGAGACATTGTCAGTGAAGGACGTAATACTAACGCCTGAACAGGGGTCATTCTCTCTGGTCAGCCTGTACCGACCTATTTACTATTAACTCAACTGCAAAGTGAAGCTTGTAATATGAAGAGATTACAGAAGCGATCTTTCTTGGCATACAAGACATCTTGTACGTTGGAATGCAAACATGTTCCATGGCACACAGATAAAAAGTTCTCACTTTTGAAAGGTGGTGGAGATGATAGTCGCGGTGGAATAGGTTCATGGTAGGGTACCACAGGTGTGGAGCCTTATGGCCAGTAGACTGTCGATTAGCCTGAACACTGTCAGCCTTTAAAACAAGGGAACGTCAGCTTCCTAGTATTGGTTCTACGAAAGGAAATTCATCTCTATTACCTTCAGAGACGGAAGATACTGAAAATTGTGGAAGAATAAAGTCGAAATAATTTGGGAAAAATGAGTTCCATTTTTCTGTAAACACAATTTCATTCGGAAGATCACTTCTGCTAGGTCATGAAGTTTATTCGGAAGACCTCTTCCGAATGCTCAGCAAGCTAGAGAGATTTTCCAAGCCATTCAAGTGGGTTGAATAGTTTAGTAGGGGACATATGATTTATTTATTGCAGGGCATGCTAGATTATGTGCGTAGAGATTAGAGCACACCAAAATAGTAGATTGTACATTGAAATCTCTACTGATTCAACCTGGAGTCAAGATGTGGTACACACATGGTTCATAACAAGAAAAGGAACAAGTTCTGGTAATTACAGATCAACTCCTGAAAAGTCCAGACACATAAACCTGAGTAGGCTGCACTCTTTGTGTACTACGCTTGAGGTGAGACATGGATCACTGCGATCAGGAGAATATAAATCTAAAATGCCATGCCAAAACTAATTTCGTTTCAACTGATAGTGGTGCTAAGGTCAAAACTTTTTAATAATACCAGAGTACTTATAAAGTGTCCGGATTGTGAACATTTCCATACCGGCTGGCACGAAACAACTGAAGCTGACTGCTCGAAACCAACTACCAACTCGACAGTTAAGGATCTAGGAAATTAACAGTTGCAAGAAACAGTTTCACTGAAACTGATATAAAGTTAACATCAATGTATTGTATATGAGAGTCCGTAATGTAATTCACAAATTTGTGGATCTCATTTCTGCTTTCCACAAGAACACTTCAATTCAGAACATGTTTTTTCTTTCTGGTAAGCAAATGTTGTGAATTTTGGTCAATTTGAATTCATACAAAATAGTTACGTATAGGGCAATCACATAAGATGAAATTTCTATTTATTCAGTAGTGTTCCTTTATTTGATTACTAATTTCTCGCTTTTGTCTTTTGGATACTCACAAGATGTTTTAATTTGAGAAGAACTTTCATTTTCTATTTCATTAATATACTTGAGAATTAATTCTCCTTCTTGCTGTTTTAAGCTCATATCTGTTGTTTATTATAATTCATGAATCTTATTCGATTCTTATCTGATCTTATATGAATCAGAACTGTTGAGTGAAAAAAATCAAAATTGAAACTATAGATTTGCATATATAGATCTTTCTGAAGTATATATTTAATACATTTGGAACTGAAAATCTGGAATATTGTGAATTAATATTAGAGTTGTTCATTAAATTTCTATGCCTACAGGGTGATTGGACAATTCGTTTTTGGATTCAATGTTGAAATGTTTTTAATTTCATCTTATGCTAGCTCAATTGGCGAAAGTTGAGATTTTCAAATTTAATGTATCCCTTTGAATTGGGATAGTAGTGATAGTGTTGAAATTTGTGTGACTGATGATATCCATAAAACCCTAAGGATGACTGAGGTAATATATGAGAGATTTCCATGTAACATAAAGAACTATTGAGTAAATATATGAATAATGAAGTGAAAATAAAAGGCGTTCAGTATAGTTCCATGTAATATAAAGAACTATTAAGTATAAATATGAACGATGAAGTGCATATGATAAGGCGATCAGTATAAATATAGTTGGATATAAAAGGGCGTTCAGTATATTGGCAATTTAGATATAAGAGGCGATCTAAATGGGCTCACTAGTTAAATA
The DNA here is from genome assembly GCA_013387265.2 of Cryptolaemus montrouzieri. Taxonomy (NCBI): domain Eukaryota; kingdom Metazoa; phylum Arthropoda; class Insecta; order Coleoptera; family Coccinellidae; genus Cryptolaemus; species Cryptolaemus montrouzieri. The sequence goes on along the minus strand of JABFTP020000185.1, from coordinate 34,374,609 downwards.
TAAAATCACAATTTCAATGCGCTTCTGCAGTGTGTACACCATCATCACATAAATCACCTTCATTTCAACGAATAACGAAAAGTTTCTGATTTTAGCAGATCTGGAAAAAATTTCAAATATGGTGATTGATAACAAACCGACACAGTCCATCGAAATGGACCATGGTTTCCATTGACTGATTAAAACGGTAAATACCTAGCTTTTTCTTAAGAGAATGAGATGACACTTTCCCTGTCCACCATTTTATATCAGCAGAATTATTAACTCGTCTCAACAAAACCGACTTTTCGATTTTCCAAAAATCAGAAAATCAGTTAATTGGACCACCTTTCGAAAAGAAATCACACAATTTTTTTCTCTTATGGAAATTTTTGGTATAGTAGTTGACTGGGATAGAAGGATAATACGCAAGTGTTCAAATGAGAGAGAAAAATTTTTCTGAACCACCAGAATCGATTTTCAACAAATGATTTCGTCAAACGGAGACCTAACTGATTGATGAAAATGTTAGTAGGGAATAATTACGTGCTCGTGTAAAGCATAAAATCACTCTTTCAAAAAATATACCTTTCTCTCATTAAAAAATTTGGCGTGGAAGTTGTCAAGGGTAGGTGCTGATAGAGGAAGAACGAAACATGTAACGAAAAATCCCCCCAAATCAAAAATCCATCTGTTTCAGATAAGTCACAGCAGTATCAAACCAGACCAGTTATTCAGAGTGGTTCGTTTTTATTAGAGTTCACTGTGTCCATTTACTTTAGTTTAGATTTTATTTTATATCTGTCTGATTAAGGCTTAGTGTCTTGGAAGCGCGATAGTAATATATGCCAATAAGTATAAATCAAATTTTCATTTATTTACCATTCAAAATAAGTTTGTTTGGTCTTGAATAATTCAGATTTGTGGAATCAAATCCAATGTGATCTAATTCATGCATAAGCTAAAAACTACTACCAATTCCCCCTCATCGTTGATTGAAAATTTCGCACAATGCAAATGGAATTTAACTCAGGAATTTCCTCTGTACAATACATAATCTAATTATTGTCGGGTTGCCTACAATAACAAATGTGGCGCTCGTATGTAAACCAATAATAATCTCATATTAATTTTGGACGCACAGTTTGCCTGATTAAACAATAGAATAGTGTATTTTCACAAACACACTAGAGAGAGGCCACGTAAGCAACGATATTCGTTATCATTCACAATTTATCCGAATGCAGCTATCCAAAACGCGTGCGTTGATGTTGTTGTACTGGAGATAAATTAGTTACGTAATAATTGTAGATAGCGAAATTACCTACCGAATATTATGTGGATTACTTGTGTTGCCCACATATCTGATAATACTCTGATCCACATCTCTGATCCTAATTATGATAGACATATTGGTACATTGTGAGGGAATTCAAACATTACGGTCACTGACGTTGATTTGATTTCAGCGTTATCAATGGAATCTGATGAGATCTGCTGACTATTCTTTAATAATTAGTAGGATATCCGTCTAGCCATAATGATTTTGATAAAGCATATTGATTAGTGTTCTCTGCTACAGAATAAGTATGGTTGTGTAGATTCTGTAGATTCAATTGTTGTTTAATATAAATAAAATGAAACACTTTTGTCTGATTGCCACAATGTTTATTGTTGATACCCACAAACGGTTTCCACAGTTATGTCATTTTCATATATGTAGAGCAAACATTTGTGAAATAGAATGTTCTCAGAACATAAACGTAGTTTCATCAATGGAAAAACCGATTCAAATTATTCAAATTATCTTAGGAAAAATAGTGATTCGTTCAATTCAGAATTTGAAATCCTACATTATGAGAATATATACAGCTCAACCTTCTGAAAGTACTTGAAATTTACAGATTTAGGACTCATCAACCATACAAATGTATACACTATTCACTACCATTCCAAATCAAATTGAAAATCTCAACTTTCTCCAATTGAAGGAGCATTAAAATTAAAAAAATATATGAGCTTAAAACAGCAAGATGGAGGAATTACTTCTAAAGAATATAAATGAAATAGAAACTGAAAATTCTCGTTAAATTAAAATTTCATGAGAGTATCTAAAAGAAAAAGGCGAGAAATTAATAATGAAATAAAGGAACACTACTGAATACATAGAAAGTTCACCTTATATGATTAGTTTAGTAAATAACTATTTTGTATAACTTCAAATTGACAAAAATTCACACAATTTGCTTACCAGAAAAAAAACGTCTTCTGAATTGAAGTGTTCTTGTCGAAAGCAGAAATAAGATTCAAGTATCCACAAATTTGTAAATTACGTTATGAACCATCAACTGATTTTTGTAACTGTTGATTTGATCAGTTGGACATAAATAACTCACCCTCATTAAACTTGTTTCTCAAACACTAATTCAAATGTACTGGGTGATTCATCAGTGGCGCAGTAGCTTGTACACTCTTGAAGATTTCATTTTTGTTCGAACGGTATTGTATTTAGAAAGTGAGAATCTACTTCAGCAATTTATTTTTCAGTGAACAGGGTGTCCTAATTTTCTATAGAAAAATCTTGGGTGGTTTTTTCAGATTGGAAGACCACTTTTTTGTTCGAGATTCAGGAGCAACCTAAACACTGCTATAATGTCTTTGAGTTATAAGTTTTTTTGGTGAGCAGTTTCGTCACAATATTTTCTTTCCTTAAAAATTCTTGAAAATAGGCTCTCACATCATCGCATGCTCCTTCGGCCAGAGAGGATGAACACTTTTTTATTTTCGTTTTCTTATTGCCCAAGGATAGCTTTATGATGATGATTTGAAATAGATTATCCTCATTTTATACAGGAGTGACTCAAAAAATTATTGAATATTGTAATTTTAAAACTATCATATCATAATTTTTTCAAATGGAATATCATGTATTTTATTATATATGTCAACACATAGAATATTGTGCTATATTTTTGCAGAAGTGATCTTATCTTTATCTTCGATCATTTTTGAAATATTCGATCATTTTTAAAAAATTTTGATGAAAATTCTACAAACTGTATCAACATGCATCATTATTCGCACAAATTTTTTTTCTGAAATGATTCAAGTAGTAAAATGAAACCTAAACAAAAAATTCTTTTAACGAATGATTAAATCAAGATGATTAAAACGTAAATCGAGGTATGTGTCATTTTTTTATTTGTGCCTTCTGTCAGGTATCAAAACATATCATATTCTTCATTTTACATAGTGAACTTATCAGTATTTCGTTATTAAACATTGTTATAATGAGGTTGGAACTCAATTTTCCCAATTGACTGCCAAGTTCTCCAAAGAAGAAATGGTTGATATGATTTTTATTCTGGGTGAGTGTGATAGAAATTCTTTGTTGGCAAGTAGAATTTATGCACAAAGGTTTCCTGATAAGAGGCATCCTGATGCAAGATGCTTAGAAAAACTTCTAACTAGATTTATCGAAACGGGTAATATCGCTTACAAAAAACATGAAAAGCAAAAAACTGATACAGCTGAAGACAACCAGTTATCAGTTTTGTTGACAGTGTCAGAGAACCCATATAAAAGCCATTTCTCAGTTAACAGATATAAGTCCAACTTCCGTCCAGATAATCTTGAAAGTGAATGAATTTCATGCATATCATGTACTTCATTGTTCAGTTCCTGGAACTGAACAATGAAGACTATGAAAATCGAATCAATTTTTGCAATTGGGTAAGTGACAAAGTAGCAGAAAATCCAAATATGTTTAGCAGAGTTCTTTTATCGGACGAGGCAACTTTCCACAAGTATGGGCTTGTTAACAGGCACAACTTTCATTATTATGCTACGGAAAATCCACACTTCATGAGACGAATAGATCACCGGCATCGTTGGTCGTTGAATGTATGGGCCGCTATAGTAGGTGGATATCTAATTGGGCCGCACTTTTTCGACGGGCAACTTAAAAGTGAAATGTATTTAGATTTTCTGCAAAACCATCTAGCTAGGTCTCCGGACCTTAAAAGTTTAGATTTTTTTCGTGGGGTTATATTGAAGGCATCGTTTACCATATTCCTTCTACAACACAGTTGGATATGAGTTCATTCAGTCATTTAATCCGCAAAATGTTGCCAGAAGTTCAACGGTCTTTCCTCAGAAGGATTGAGTTGTGTCTACAAAGACAAAAGGAACATTTCGAACACTTATTAAAATAGTTCAACATCTTGTAGATCATCTCACCGAAAACCAATCTATTACGTATTTCATACACGACTATCTTAAAATATCTCCATTTCTCTGATCAAGTATAATGAAGTGTACTAAAAACTCTTCTTTCGCAACCTCTGATTTTATTATTTCAGTTTATTTTTTTTATTTCGAAAATGGTCGAAGATAAAGATGAGATTACTTCTGCAAAAATATGGCATAATATTTTATGCGTTGACATGAATAATAAAATGTTCAAATGTTCCATTTGAAAGAATCAAGATATGATATATTTAAAATTACAATATTACATAATTTTTTTAGTCTTTCCTCTATTTAATGAGGATAATCTATTTCAATTTATAAATAAAACCATCCTTGGGCAATAAGAAAACGAAAGGAAAAAAGTATTAATCCTCTCTGGCCGAAGTAGCATGCGATGATGTGAGAGCCTGTTTTCATGAACGAAAAAAAAATATTGTGACGAAACTACTCACCAAAAACACTTATTACTTAAAGACATTATAGCAGACTTTAGGACGTTCTTGAATCTTCAACAAAAAAATGGTCTTCCAATCTGAAAAAACCTCCCAAGATTTTGACACTCTGTTTACTTCAAAATAAATTGATGAAGTAGATTTTCATTTTCTAAATAGAATACCGTTCGAACGAAAATGAAATCTTTAACTGTGTACGAGTTACAGAGCACCGCGCCACTGGTGAATCACCCAGTAGATAGCTCTGAGTGGATTTTCTCTCTAGTATATGTTATTAAGAAATATTCGTAGTATTTATTCGCTCTTGACAAAGATTTTGTGTATCGAACCGCGACGAGAATTCACTAATATAATTTCGTAGAAATCATAGTTTACTTGTATTTGTGATAATGAATGGATGATGATCATGTAAAATCCTCCTAAGTTGAATTATTTTAGATGTATTAAGTAAAGCTAAACTTATTAAAAGAGTCAAGGGTAGAAACATCTCAATGTTATATATAAAATTGTTCTTATGTTTAATTAAATTGAAGTAGATGTGTTGACGGGTATTGTTTACGTTCATCGTAGAGAGGAGGGGGTTGAATTAATAAACCTAGTTCACAATAACAGTAACAGTAACTGAAAAGATTAAGAAACGATATTTTATGTAGTTTTTTTGGTCATTGTGATATCCAAATTTAAATTAATTGCAGTGGTTCTGTGATTCTTCAGTCATATCAGATTTATTTGAAACTTTCGCACTCCCACATGAGTGTTGAGATTTTACATTTAGCTTCATTCGTTAAAAATTAACAATTCATTATACCGATAATCTTTTCCAATCCAAATAAACGTCGAACGCTAGTTCCACAAAAAGAAAAATAACAAAGGCAAATATAGCAAGCCAAAACGATCAATGTTAATTCGCATCTTCAGCATAAAAACTAATTTACCGATTTCATCGCGTTCCCTACTGCATCCAATCCAAAGTTAATAATACTCCTGTAAATGTTCTAACTGGTGAACAAGCGACAAAGGGAAGACACTGCTTAACTAATCCTGGGTTAAACATGAAATGTGTATATCTTGTGTTGGGCCAACTACACTGTATCCATCTGATCTAACCTCCTGACATGGAATAATACGGGGGAGTAACACCGAGCAAACAGTTGTTTCTCACTCGGCACCAGGATTAGTTTCCCATTATTTCTACGAAGATAGTGTTGACACTCTAAATACCAAGTCAAAATATGGCCTTAGTATAATATTTGAATGGCTATATAAACAGTTATGGTGCAAGGTTGGAAAAGTTTACTATAAATACATTCGTGTGATAGATTTCCGATATAAATTACATAGGTCTACAATGATTTGGGTGCCGCTAAAAGTAAAACTGTTTTAAAGTATTCTCGACATCCATATAAAAATTGATACTTACTTTTTAAAGATACGTGTTGTTTTCGAGATTTCGCATGGTTAAATAAATTGAAAATCTCTGAATCAATTCAATGAAAAACAAAAGAACATTGAATTAAAAACGTTTAATTACATTTTATTACACATTATTTCATAGGTCAGAAGCTCTTCTTTTCATTTTCTCCAGTGAACGTCCTTAGGACATTTCCGTGTGATACTCCAACAGTAATCTCCCATTAATTGCTCATCCCAATGACCTTGCTATCTCTCTTCCATCACTTTTAAATCTTGAAAGAAACGTTCTCCTTGTTCTTCGCTATATGCTCCAAGATTTTTAGGGAACTTGTCTGAATGATTGTCGAGATAGTGTGCTTTTATGCATGCAAGATTTTTAAAGCTAATTATAAGGTTTTGAACTAATTCTTTGTAATTTTCAGCCTTCTGGTTTCCAAAAATTATTCATAACAAGCAACTAAAGATGTCCACGCCGCTGCTTCCAAATTGTTCATCGTATGTATGAAATAGTTGTCTTTCACTAAAAGTCTTATCTGTGGGCCATAAAATACACCAGCTTCTAGTTTTTCATTACTTAAACTGGGAAACTTTCTTGAAAGATATATAAAACACGGACCAGTTTAATCTAATGCCTTAACAAATTGCTTCATGAGTCCTAATTTGATGTGCAATGGAGGCAAAATAATCTTATGTCAAGAAACTAAAGGCGAGTTTATAATATTTTGTTTGCCAACCGTCATGTAATTTCTCAAAGGCCAATCTTTCTTGATTCAGTGGTCCTTCCTTGCTCTGCTGTCTCATAAACATATGAAGCATGGAAATTTAGTGTACCCACTATGTTTACCTACTAAAAAGTTGACCATTTTTAAATTAACACATATAAACTATACTTGGCACTCGATTCTTTTTCTAAGACAATATTCACGTTGCGATAGTCTTCTTTTAATTTCGGTAACTGAGCAATAGGCACCGCTGCATGATTATTATCAATATCTAATGAAACACATTTTAAACTTCGCTTGCAACTCTCGATAAACAATCTCTCATCTTCAGATTTGTATCTTGAGAGACCCAGTTTCATTGGAAGACCACCAATATTATTACAACAGACTATATTTTTTCAGAGCTAAAAATGAAAGAAATTCTTTCTCGAGATCACCATAAAACGTTATATTTGTACCTTGAGATAACAAGTTTGTTTCTTTGAACTTAGATGCTAGTAGCTCAGATTGCTCTTTTGAAAGGTCAAGATCTCTAATCAAATCACTTAAAGCATTTTGAGGAAAAGTGAAGACGCTGTTTACACTTCAAAATCACTGTCACTTTCACCAGAAAAAACATCCACCATCTCTGTGTCCGACAGATAAGATAGATCTGAAAGATCTGAATACAGTTCTTTTAGCAGACGGTAAATCAGGATATGTCATTTTTCATTTGTTTATTCCATGTAATTCTACTACACAAAAATAACAGTAATTAATATGAATTTTTGGCTCTGTCCAAATCTTCGGCACACTACACTTTAAATGATTACGCTTACCGTTTGCCTACTGTCTTAAATGTTCACTACACAACTTAAAAACAATGTTTAGAGCCCACGGTTTGTTCAAAGCTGTAATCTCTATATTAAAGTAATGAATGTACGTCTTCTTCATTGAATCTGTTATAGGTTTTATAATTTTTTTCACCTTATATTCACCACATATATAATAGAATCTATTCGGGTCATCAACACAACACCTCTTTGCCGACGCCATATCGATAATACTGATTAAAGAAAGAAATTAATACATTTTTTAGGTTATGATCGATCTGTACAAACCTGATCGTAGCGGTGTCGTAGCGACACCAAACGAGAAAATTCCTCTGCTATTGAGGGCTTCTAAAATTGAGCAGTTTTTCTGAAATTCATCAAATGAGAAGATGTTCCAATAATATTCTGGAATATTTTAACGGCAGTTAACTTAGTTGCTATAAATATTTGTTAGGTAATATATATTAAGGTAGATACGCTCCTTCAAAAGAGGCAACCTCGTTTTTCCTTAATATTTCTGATACCGTATACACTAAAGCTATGAAATTCGATTGAGTGAAATAACTCTACACCCTTAATGAAATAAATTGAGCTCAGAATTTGGAAATACAGGGTGTTACATAATAGTATGTCACAACTGGAGGGGGTAAGTCTACGTGCAATTCCAAGAAAAGAAGTTCATATATAGATAGGTCCGCAAAAGCTTTCTTCACGGAGCTACAGGGTGTTGCAATTTACAGAAAAAATTGGTTTTTTCTTCAAAACTCCTGCAGTTTTTGAAATATTCAGGTCAAATTTGGAATGCAAGCTATTTTTTACAGCCTCCATCATTACACGTCCTAGATTTCAACTGAAATTCACAAAGTGTTTTCTTTTCCGAGGCCATGTCCCATTTTGCCCTCTCAAACATTCTTGCAGTACGCCGCTGATCAGCGTGAGATCAATTTTCGTCATCTTCGTTCAATTTAGAAACATTTTTGACACTTGTAATTTTTGGTATCTCCAACCGTTTCGGAGTGAAAAATATTGATGAATTATTTGAATTATATGTTATTCGCTAATTAAAAAAAATAATGAAATACTCGATTGGTATGTCCAAAATTTGCTTTTATTTTGATAGCACGTCTTCTGAGACTCAACTTATACTTATTCAATATCAAACTAAAAATAGAACAATTTAAAACTAAATAAATTACTGGAAGTGTCCTCCACTTGCAAGAATACAAGCCTCTCCTTCTTCCCATATTATCACGCACTCTTTGAAATATTCCTGGGGTATTTCTCATCGTGTCACAAGAGGGTATTATTCGATTTCTCAATTCATCATATATATATATATATATATATATATATATATATATATATATATATATATATATAACTCCATAACACTGTCGATGAATATATATAATATATATATATATATATATATATATATATATATATATATATATATATATATATATATATATATATATATATGATTCGTAGAGTTTCACGGATGGGTACATATGTATTGTTTATCCGGGAGTACATCCTGGAGTAGAGAACGAATGGCAAATTCGATTAGTGTATTTTTGGTAACTCTTTTATTTTCGAGTAACGTGAAGAATTTTCACCATAATTAATTGGTTTTTGTATTGTGATGGTGATTTTGGTTTTCTTGATCTCCTCCTGTTTTGATCCACTTGTGAATGGGATCTGCCAGAATGTCATCCATCTTATATCTGTAGCAGCATCTATTACTGTTACTATTATTCCATCGTTTCATATCAATATTTTTAGCGTGTTGATTTATAGTTCGGTGCAGCTTAGTTTCGAGATAGGAAATTTATTATTTGGTCTGATTACGTCTACCTTGTCTTCCACAAATTTTGTGATGGCTTTACCTAGGCTGCAGATGATGTCTTTGGTAGGGAAGTCCTCAAGTGTAATGGTGAAATGGAAATTTTAGGTAGAACAGCGGTTGCATGTTCGGCGACTTGGTGATTTGATAAGTTAATGATGGTTTTTGAGCTTCAAATTATTTCCGTTTAGAGATTTGTTTTTGTTGACTTGTAAGGATAATAAACTTGTCCTAGAGTTTATAGGCTTTCAATTCATTGCAGGTTTCAGCTGTCTTATGTGGAGCTTAGTTATTTAGCTGAAATACTGCAGAGTGCATACTTTGGCCATATTGAACAAGGATTTATTGTAAATTCTTTTCAATGCTTATCTGCTCTCTCCTGATGTTGTTGATTACACTCCTAAATAATCCAGAACTGATTCTCCTGATTATCCATTCGAAAACGATGTTGCTAACAATATCGATATACAGGGTATTGCATAATAGTATGTCAAAACTTGAGCAGGTAAATCTACGTGCAATTTTCAGAAGAAAAGTTCATGTGGACATAGGTCCGCAAAAGCTTCAGTACGGAGCTACAGGGTGTTGAAATTTCCGGAAAAAATTGTTTGGAATGCAAGCTTTTTCACAGCCTCCATCGTTACACCTCCTAAATTTCAGCTAGAATCTACAAGGTGTTTTCTTTTACGGAGCCATATCTTCTTTCACCCTCTCAAACTTTTTGTAGTACGCCACTAATCAGCGTACAATCAATTTTCGTCGCTAATTTTACTAACGCCGAATTGATGATATTCATTACATGTACGGTCTGGTTAAAGGAAACACAACAGAAGCTAGGCGATTATATCAGGTGCGCTTTCCGAATGGAGTAACACCAGACAGGCGTACATTTCCATATATTCACAGAAGGTTGAGGGAAGCTGGTACTTTTACTGCAAAAATCATTTAAATGGTGCAACTCAAACTATGAAAACGTCAGATATTGAGGAAGCAGTTTCGAACTCTATTGATTTGTATCCTTATGTGAGTACAAGAAAATTTGAAAACCAGTTGAATATTTCACATGTTCTAGTTTGGAGGATTCTCCACGACTTTTATTACCTGGTTCATATTCAACGCGTCCAAACTTTACTTCTTCGAGATTTTCCTTCAAGACTGAATTTCTGCCGATGGTTCTAGAATAAAACTACAGAAAATGCTCATAATCTCATTTGGTATTTTCAATGCGTAGTCGTGGTAGGTAACATACTACTATATATATATATATATATATATATATATATATATATATATATATATATATATATATATATATATATATATATATATATATATATATATATATATATATATATATATATATATATATATATATATATATATATATATACATTCTCGAGACAAGCCAAAACATTATTGCATCATTATGCAATTATTGCCAATAAGAACGAGATAATGAGGGCCTCTTCTTACAGCTGAAAGAGATGTAAGTACCACTAAAATTAATGACAGAAGAGGCCTTCCGCCCTTAAAAAAAAAGAAATATTATGATACAACTTAACTTGTTCATCTGTTGGTTTTCAAATTGTCTACACATCTACATAGTATGAAATTTTGCTTACAGAGGGTAGCGAGTACTTTACAAGTGAGCATTTCATCCATTAACAATATAATGGCAAAGACAAAGAGTGGTGATCCACTGAGAAGTCCAAGAAAAAAGGAATCTGATAAACCTGTAGTACATATTAACGATTTTGATCAAACTGCCATAAGAAATGCTATCTCTGACAAGTTCCAGAACAGTGAGTAGTCATTTAAACCTTTGTCTAAATCAAATTTAATATTGTATTCTTTGTAGAGGAACATATTACGTTGTCTGCATTAAAAGAGAAGCTCCACGAAAAACATATTTTCAATGGGTGTAAGACATCTCTATGGAAAATATATATATATATATATATATATATATATATATATATATATATATATATATATATATATATATATATATATATATATATATATATATATATATATATATATATATATATATATATATATATATATATATATATATATATATATAGTCTGTTCGCGTGACGTCATCAACCAGTTTTGGTTATTTTCCCAATTTATTCGTGTGTAAAGTATGGAATATTATTCATAATTAACTCGAAATTATTTGGAAAAAAGATTATTTCTTTATTTAATTCGAAAGATATGGAAGTCATCGACCTTTTTTAAAAATTTCAACCCATATCGTTTGCTCATTATTCTACAGAGATTATTTTTCTGAGTGTTTTGATACCCATAGTAGGGGTCTGAGATGCGTATTTTCTGAAATACAGGCTGTTTCATTCAAGAGGTTGTGGTATGAATTTTTCTGAGAATAAATTCGATTGTCTGTCGACTTTTTTCTCGAGAAAACTTTATCTGATGTCAATTTGAGGCATACGAAATTAATTCGCAAACTTTCTCTTCCGAAAATCCGAAAATAAAATTTTTCAATAATCATTCATATCAATACCTCTTGAATAGGGCTTTCTGTATATCGAAAACTACGCATTTCAGACCCCTAGAGTGGGGTATCAAAACATTCAGAAAAATAATCTCTGTACTTATCAAAGAACGTAAGAAAAAAAAATTATTTCGTCCAAAAATTTCGAGTTGAAAATAAAATTCGAACTGATGGATCTTCAGAATATTAGTACATACCTGTAAATGCAACACACGAGACATAATTCAATTCAATTGTGTTCACCTTTCTTCAATATAAAAACAGGAAGAAGAAGACATTTTCATAATGCACTTTGTACAATAAAAGTTTTGAGCACTGGCCATCTCATTGAATTTGAAATACAATGGAAATGAATAAGGTTTAAAAGATAATCAATAAGTCCAAAATTTAGACCAAAACGTTACTTTTTGACTGATAAAAATTATTTCTACTAGGCCATGAAATAATAATTATTTTCGAAATATTTCAATCTTTCAACTGAAACTAGAATTTAGTCTTGCAGATTCAAATAAGGAGCACAGATAAAACTATCTTATAACAGAAATCAACAAAATCAATCATTTAATGATAATTGTGCAAGGAAAGGTTGAAAAGTTAAAATTGATTAAGAAAATAAATACTCCATTTTATTCGTCAAAAAATGTTTAACTGTCACTGTCATTCTCGTCCATATTTATTATCAAAGGGGGAACATCATCAAGATCAAATTGAAGTTCGCGTTCCCACCAATATTGATTTTCTTTTTCTGTATGCGCAATAGTTTTACTCCATACCTCTGGAGTAATTTTCTGAACAGCTTCTTTCCATACAGAAAGAGATTGTTCAGCGGAACTCCCTTCCTTCCGTACATGGTCCCGATAATAGTTTTTGGTTAAACCCCAAATATTTTCAATTGGGTTGAAAATGCAGTGGTAGGGCGGAAGACGTAAGACTTCGTGTCCATATTCTTCAGCTACATTATCAATCTCATATATTGGTTTTGGCTTATTCCTGTGAAACATATTCAAATTGAAAACACTCGTACTCCTTGAAATACAATCCTATTTGAATTCAGTACTTACATTTTAACTAGACTCACTAATTGTGGTTTCAAATCATTTTCTTTATAAGCAATATTATTGCTTCTTAATCATCCTTGAATCTCAACCTTTTAAGTTGCTGTTGTGGGGGCTTTGTTCAAAATAGTTGTACGATAACTTGCATTATCGAGAATAATTGTTGAAGGCTTTTCCAAATTCAACAAAAGTTGGTGCACAAACCAATGCTTGAAGTTTTCTTGATTCATTTCCCCGTGGTAATCTTTGTCCAAAGTTTTTGAAGAAAAACAAGTTCTGCACCAGGAATGAAACCACATATGTTGCCTGCATGGAGTACAATGAATCTGAAACGAGTATCAAATTTAGAATATCTTGAAATAGTACAAACAATAGTTGATAACCTCACCTGGTTCTACCAACTTTTGTTTTGTTCAAACTTTTGATATTGTCATCTTGCCACGAACAACCGAGAGTCCATCCTTGAAAATGCATGTTTCATCAAGATAGGCAAATTGACGTATTCCTTCATTTTTTATACGAATATATGATTTCAGAGAATGGATACGCCCCAATGCAATATGAGGTAGTTCCATCAAACCTCTTCTTGGATTATCTTTGGAATACTTAAATCCAGTGTTTTGTACAATTTTCCACAGAGATGTCTTATACCCATTGAAAATATGTTTTTCGTGGAGCTTCTCTTTTAATGCAGACAACGTAATATGTTCCTCTACAAAGAATACAATATTAAATTTGATTTAGACAAAGGTTTAAATGACTACTTACTGTTCTGGAACTTGTCAGAGATAGCATTTCTTATGGCAGTTTGATCAAAATCGTTAATATGTACTACAGGTTTCTCAGATTCCTTTTTTTTCTTGGACTTCTCAGTGGATCACCACTCTTTGTCTTTGCCATTATATTGTTAATGGATGAAATGCTTACTTGTAAAGTACTCGCTACCCTCTGTAAGCAAAAAATTTCATACTATGTAGATGTGTAGACAATTTGAAAACCAACAGATGAACAAGTTAAGTTGTATCATAATATTCCTTTTTTTAAGGGTGGAAGGCCTCTTCTGTCATTAATTTTAGTGGTACTTACATCTCTTTCAGCTGTAAGAGGGAGAAGAGGCCCCTCATTATCTCGTTCTTATTGGAAATAATTGCATAATGATGCAATCATGTTTTGGGCTTGTCTCGAGAAAGCTCTTGGTATTTCCACTATTTATATGGAATAAATATTCAAAACACTGAATTCTGAAAAGAACTGATTTTGAAATGATGATTCAAATAGTATCAAAACTTCGAGGAAAACACTTCAATCGAATCTCAATCAGCACAAGAAAGGGAACTAAAATAAACAATAAAAATACGTCAACGCTGCATTTCAAGGCCAATTTTCATAACCAAATGTCAATGTCACTAGTAGTTCCTTTGCGCGAGACTGGTTATTTTGTTCTTGTCCATTCCAATCTTTTCCAACCAGACATCCCCAGCTATGACGTCACTTCGAACTTAACGTGAATTAAATATTGTTGAAATGACTTCTGGTTGAATTGCTTTTTGTATGTACTTCTAGCGCTACGAAACTGATAAACGAATTGCTAAATCAAACTTACTTACTAAGTTTCGAAAGCCGAGTGTGTCACAGCCAATTGAAAAATTTTGTATAACTAGGGATACTACCTACTTCTATTGTACCTGTACGGCAATAAGCGAGTAGCAAGTGAACTTAACTTTGTGATATAACAAGCTTGAAATTGCTTAACATCAGAGTAAGCTTTTGGAATGCAAAAACAGATCAAGTCAAACCCTAGATATCACTCTCTTAAGAAAAAGCTGGACTTTTTTCTGTTCTCTATTAAAATGAGTCCACTACCTTCAACTACTATTAGTGTTACTTCGATTTTCTGGCTGTTATCAAGGTTTGCTACTGCAAAAAATTTCTAATATCAAATTTTAGAATAACTTTTCGCATAATACGGAAATATATTTCAATGTGGTTGATGAGATCCGAAGATTAAGTTCGAAATTGAATTAACTTTTTCTCAACATAGTAGCCCAAAAGTAACCGGGGGCTTCGTTGGGTACGGATAGTATGAAAACTCATTGTTCGGGGCATGTCTTCTGGATGAGTATCGAAGTCATGTCACTGTCCGTGCATCTGTTCATCTATGGGGAATTTTTCAGTGAAACAACTTATTTCAATTCGCTGAAAACGATGACTGTCGAGAGCAATGCACGACTGTGAAATTTTGTTTCCTGTAAGAGGTTTAGGTGCGGAAACAATCGTAGTGCTCAATAAAGCTCATGTGACTGCCTCTCTAATCAAAACCAGAGTCTACGAGAAGTTTCGCGATTTATAAAAAGATAAGTGCCTACTGAAGAACCCCTTATAGTACGATCCTCCACGTCAAAACGTAACGAAAACGTCGACTAAGTCAAATATCACGTTCGTAAAGAATATCGACCAACCATTGATCAATTCTGTGAGATATCTAGAATATCAGAGTCGAATTTAGAGGTTTATCACAAGGGATGAGTTACATTCAAAATGTATCCCTCGCCTTCTCACAGGCAAGAAAACTAAGCGTTGACTTCAGTTATATTTCGAGCTTCAAAATCAGCTCAAAGTTAACTCTGAATTTTTCCAAGGTGTTTATTGATAGTAAATCGTGTTGTAATAGACTCGACCCCAAAACAAAATCGCAATAGAGCCTGAGGAAGATATTTAGCTCTTCTCGCTCCAGAGAACTCGCCGATTGAAATCAAATATCACGAAATTGCGGTCATGTTACTTAGATCCCTAGGATCGAATTGTTAGAAAACTTCTTCTTGAATGGTTTGAAATGATTCAGAGGTAGTATTTGGAAGAAAGTTGAGGATCTCTGGCGTTCGAGCGTTCCATTATGGCAATGCCTCAACCCACACCACTCTCCACGTAAATTAGTTTTAGATCAAAATCAGCATGCCACCATCACCTTCTCCTACTACTTTACCGAATCTTGTCCATTGTGCCTTATTTTTGTTCTCCAGACTCGAAAGGGACATCCGTGGAAAGTGTTTCGCTACTGTGGAGAATGTAGATCAGAAATTGCTGGAAGGCAGCATCCAAATGGGTGAATGCTTCAGACAATAGTAGGACCGTTCGAAGATGTGCGTTGTAGTCAAGGGAGAATATTTAAAGTGTGATCAAAATTAGCAGTAAAAATATTAGGATTTATAGAAATCAACATGGAATTCCCGTTTTTTTCTTGAATCCTCTCTCGTACATAATATAATATTCATCACTTAAACAAGGATGTAGTTATCTATTAATTCTGAATCAAATGTTATCATTGTCTTTTCTATCTGGCGTTGACAATTTTCGTAAGAATATCAATAATTTCTCTTGGTGACATACCAATAGAATAAAACAACAAGAAATCTGGAAAATGGGATTTTATCGCAGTTTCAAATGCAAATGTATTGGGCGCGAAAATTAACAGAATGAAATAGAGGCACTTGAAACTGTCGCTTCCGCCAGGAGTTCGCCCTTTATTTTCAGCTTCGTGAAATTTATTTTGTTGTCGATAACCTGTTTACCTGACTTCGGAATATTTATTAATTAAGTTCATGGCTTCGTGCTTGCTTTAGGCTAGAGAAATTTAATTCTTTGCCAAAGCCTTGTTTCACGCTTGATAAAGGTTTATGTAATTATTTTCGCTTGAGGAATATCCTATTCCCTCGTTTCCTCTCAGCAATAATTGAATTAATAATTGAGACTTTCAATGTTCAATCTTAATCAGATTGATTGAAGATATTTCGCAAAAAAAAGCTGCAAACAGATCTTACAACATTTGCGTAGTATATATATAACACCCAATTATGATAGCCGAACTCCGATTGAGTCAGAAATGATATACTTGAAGCAATTGTCAGGAATAATGTTTCATCAGAAACTTGACCATTAAAACTGAATACGCATTTTGATTAGTTAACCCATTTTCACAAAGAACTGAAGCAGATTAAATTTTTCATGGAATTCTGCCATTAAGACCCCTTGTTTGTTAGATTCAGCAACCAAACGAAGAAACTTTTCATAAAGGTAAGTTAGCCTAAATCGACTTATTTCGAGCTGAAGAATCTGTGGTATATATAACCTTGTACACGCAATTCACGGACATCCTGTATACAGGGTGTCTACTATAGAAGGTTCCAAACTTCAGTAGATGATAGTTCAAGTCATTTGTAACAAAAAAATGT
Source organism: Cryptolaemus montrouzieri (assembly GCA_013387265.2). Lineage (NCBI taxonomy): Eukaryota > Metazoa > Arthropoda > Insecta > Coleoptera > Coccinellidae > Cryptolaemus > Cryptolaemus montrouzieri. The sequence continues at coordinate 34,357,332 of JABFTP020000185.1, read as the reverse complement.
CCTATAAAATTTTTTTGAAAAGTTGATAATCATCGAATTATTTAAAACTTCTTGATTCTACAAAATTTTCTACTTCTCTCTATAAAAACAAGGATATCTCTGTTACTCTTACAGCTACATCAAATCTGACCATACTATCGGAAAGAGCATTGAATTTACTTCAAGATAAGTGAGTTCTGATGGTAAACAAATTTGTTTACCGGGTGTTGGAAAAGGCTGAATGAAAAAATTGTGAAATGAACAAAATTTCTTGTTAGCTGTACCACTGAAAACTGATCGATAAGTAGCTGTTCTTTTTTAATAAAACTACTACGTTTAACTGGCTTTCCAATGGTATATCAGCTTTTGAACTAACTTTTTTTTCAGCAATATTATGGGTAAGAGTAATAAGAACATAAAATTTGAAAACGCAAATATCTTACTTAATGAAACATGAACAGGAACTGAAAAAATTTAATGAATCATATTTTCACGAAAGAGATTTGAAATTTATAACAGGTGTTCAAAATGTCTTCACCTTTTTTGAATGCGCTTAACACATCTTTTTCTTAAACTATCAACTACAATTTAAAGTTCAATGTGTTTTTGAGTCATTTCGTTGCAACAGATTCGAATCCTTTAGATTAATCCTTCTCAAGTATTAAAGGGAATTCTATAAACATTAGTCTTTAATGAACCCCCCACATAAGAATCAAGCGGCGAAAGGTCAGGGCTTCTGGGTGGCCATCTTACCGGCCCGAATCGACCTATCTATTTCTCTCCAAATCTCTCAGTTATCCAGTTCTGGGCCATTCTAGAATTATGAGCCAGGCAGCCGTCCATTTAAAACCAAAAGTGATGCCGAGTAGCTATAGGCGTTTATTCCAGAACGTTCATTATTTCGTTAATTGATAGATTTAAAAATTCCTTTGAATTGAGACAATCGGGCAATATAACTGGACCGACAAGCTAACCCGTCCTTAACCCCAACCACACATTTACTCTAATCTCGTGCTGAGAGTGTGACACAATAGTGCCATGAGGATTTTCTGTATCCCATATATGGGAATTTCTCAAATTTAACATACCAACTTTGGTGAAAGTTGCCTCATCCGTCCATAGAATTTTATCTGATACCCATTCCTATAATTTATTCATGTACCACCTACAAAAATGCAACCTCACCTCACTCTCCACTGGCAATAGGTCTTGAACCTTACTCTAACGGTAAGGATGTAGATTATTTCGCTTGAGAACTCTATGAACCGTGGAATGATGAAGTCTCAATGTAACAACAATTCTCCGAGGACTTGTTGTAGGGTCCTCGCAAACAGCCTGCAATATTGCAGGTGCTTGTCTTCGTTGATGAGCATTTTCACCACCTTCCTTAATTGTTGAACCACTGAATTGACCAGTTTCACGGGAGCGCCTAAACACTTCAACAAATGTCTTTCTGCAAGGTTGCTGTCTGTTTTACATCCAATTCAACACAAAGAAAGCGCAATGCATCATCAATTTAATAATTCCTATAATAGATCTAATCATTCGCTCTATCAGAAAGCAATAAATGAAGTATATCCTATTCATAAAGACTATAAAATATTCAACAGTTTAACATTCTGCGGTTCTGCAAGTACAAATATTAAATCCTTTCTTGTCAAACAAAATCTTAATATAGCTTTCAAAACTTCTAATAACTTAGGTAAACATATTAAAATAATAAATCTCGTGTTGAAAAATCAAGTAAATCAGAATCTATAAACTCAATTGCGGTTCTTGTGATAAAATTTATATCGGTAGGACCTATAGGAGTTTTGGCATAAGAACATCTGAACATAAACGTAGCTTCGATAAAATAAATCTGATTCAAATTATTCAAACCACCTAATGAAAGAAAACCATTCATTCAATAAAACTTCATATTACATATAAAATCAAAAGTTCAAAATTAGATCTCCTAGAAGCATTAGAAATAAATAGATACAAACATTCGGACAAGCTTCTGAATGAACAGGTAGATTTGAATTACTCACCCCTACTTAACTTGTTTAATTAGTTTTATTACCTTTCATACTAACTGTACAATGGCTCGGTGTGATTTTCCTGTTATTCATCCAACTTGTTCTACGATTTGTTTATAATACCATACTCTTCATTCTATTTTTCATTCTTGATAAAGCTGCTGTGTCAAAACGTCGTCGAATTTTTTCAAATAAAGTGTAGATTAAAGTTAAACCTTGTGTTTGTATCTTATTTATATCATGGATCTACATTAAGTAACGGCCTCCACAATTCAAATGTTCAGATATGTTGTTTATTTATCGCTTATTATTATTGAAAAGTAATTTGCGGAATGGTTTAGACACTCCGGTGAAACTAGCTTATTTCTGATCGAAGGATAAGAGAATTTAATGTTCTTACTCTTACTCTTGCCCATGATATTGCTGGTAAAAGAATGGTGAGCTCAAAAGTTGATAAACCATTTAAAAGCCAGATGAATGTTGTTGTTTTTGCCAAACATAACGGCTACTTATTGATCAGTTTTCAGTGGTACAGCTAACAAGAAAATACCAGTATTTTTCTTCATTTCACAATTTTTTCATTTAGCCTTTTACAACACCCGGTATACAAATTTTTTTACCATAACTACTTACCTATCTTATATCAAATTAAATGCCCTTTCCGATGGTATCATCAGATCTGATGTAGCTGTAAGAGTAACAGAGATATTCTTGTTTTTATAGAGGAAAGCAAAAAATTTCGTAATATCAAGAAGTGATGAATAACTCGATAATTATTAACTTTTCGGAAAAATTTTATAGGACATTTCTTGTTGCGAATGACTCGTACTATCACCTACTGAATTTTGGCACCTTTTATAGTAGACACCCTGTATATAGATTAAGGAGATAATTCTTTCATCTTGTTCGACAAAGGTTGTTATTCATAACAAACCATCATCGAAATATTAGTTTATTGGAAATTGATTGAAGTGTTTACAGAAATTTTTTTTTGGAGAAAATGTTGTCACAAAAACTGCTGGGATGCTCATGTACCCATTTTAATTATGGGATGCAGTATATATTTGTATATATTTATTCATTTTTTATACGCGTGCTGTGCTGTGTTCATATTCACGTCAGCACATTCGGAAAAGCAAGTGAGGTAAAAACCGTTTAGTAAAGAAAAACTCAGATCGTTATCGGGGCGTGCAGAGCGAAGTGGGCTTCACGAAAAACTCTTGGAAGTTTCGTTCCGTTTCCCCTCCGGTTTTCCTGCACGCTTCATCATTGATTTCACATGAAAGCGCCTCTCACTTACAGCACTTGTAGATCCGCTCATCGCTCCTGTTGTGTGTGCCCTGCTAATTCCACCAAATCTCTCAACTTCGTACGCAAAATGTCGACGATTCCAACTACGACAATTCCTTTATATATAACACAATTAACTATAAATTGCGTGGATTTGTCGTGAGTTGTCTTCGTGTGGCTAGATTACTTGATACTGGGAGATTACTTAATACGGATTGTCATAAGAAAACTAGTTAAGGAAATGGTTTTATGTAAGTTTTAAACAACTTCTGTCATTAAATTTTCACTTGTACGATGTTTCTTCCGAACACGACATCCCACGCATATATTTAATTAATAATCTTTTGCATCTGCGTTCAAAATTGTGTGTACTATATGAAGGGAACATGGTAAGAAGACGCACTGTCACTCGGTGAAACTTTTTTAGAAATCGGATTATTTGTTCCAATTTGTCTGTAATAAATAAGCACTATTGTAAGACTTCTGAATTACCACAAAATAATGTTTAACTATCTGATTTTACGCACACAACTCTGAAACATGATTCCCTATGTGAAATTCACAGTACTGCAAAATGTGTTAGTTCCTTGTTGAAATAAAAAGGGAATGTCAATACAGTTTTACGTGAAACCATTTCTTATTTGAAAATTGAGCTGAAAGAATAAACATTATGAATACTGGCATACAAAAATATCGGAAAAAATAAGGGTTTCACTTCAAAAGTAATCTATTCATTTATGGGGTAGTGGTAAAATATATTGTTTAGCGTCATATGAAGAAAATTAACAAGGGTCTGGTATATAGTTTTCCTTCGTAATTGGTATAAACTAATTGTAGGAATGGTATGGTGACTTGTCAGTCATTGGTGTCATTTCTTTTATAGGAATGACCCTATCAGAAATGAAGAACATTTCTTCTCTAAGTTTTGTTCAAAATATTCCGCCCAACTTCTGGCAACTCTTGATTTGCCTCGACCACTTCGAGAGGAAAGTGTTTTTTCGCTAGTTTCGAAACACTTCATCCCATTCAGTTGGCTGTTCAACTCTCACCTTTTGGTTGATTATTCGCATAATTTTATCAGTTTCGATGACGAGTTACCTCCCTCCCTCTCATTGGAAAAACTATATCAACAGTTTTGAATCTTTTCTCGATATGAACGAACAAGATCGTATGCAAATCTACTCAGGGTGTTATTTTCAATTTGCCAACAGCAAAAATAAAAATGTTTTCAACTTCAGGATCCATATAATTAACGAGGAAATCATCTGCTCCTTTTTTTCCCGTTTGGGGGTATGTATGAAACCTACGTTTGTTGGAGGCGAGGACGTAAATATTGAAAGTATACACAGAGAACAGGTAGATTTTTCAAACCAACATATCTCTAGAAACAACTAAGATAAACGTAGGTGGTTCTCAAATTATCCTTTGACATATTATTGTCGAAAACATTCGTTTGAAATTTTATTTGATACAACATTCAACTTCCGAATCAGGACAGAAGGGTTGAAAATTGTCAGAACACTATATGCCATGTTATTCTCTCATTCATTCGATTCAGTCAAAATCCGGGATATAAAGTTCGATAAAGGATATGAAAGGAAAAACTAGAAAACTAAGACTTTTACCAATTCAAAAGATTATTCGTTAGTGGTTTCCTAGTAACCAATATATTCATTTCTATATTACTCAAAATTATTCATTCAAAGTTATAAAGAAAAAAAGGAACTCATTTGATTTTACACAAAAATATCAAAGGACATTTGGTATTTCTTAATACGTATTATAATATAACTACTCTTATTGTGTGATTGTAGTAAACGGTAAAACAAAATAAAACTTGTGTGAATCCTCAGCAATAATAAAACTCTTACAGTAAGATTGTAGTAAACGGTAAAACAAAATAAAACTTGTGTGAATCCGCAACAATAATAAAACCAAAATATCCTTTCGTCAAAAAAAATTACTGATAAATCTGTGTAGAGCGAAACACATAAAATATTATGTATGGTACACCGCTTTATTCTCATTTCTTAAGCTCACAGTTTAGGGGCATTTGTAGGAGGATCGGTGTGTTTTGAGTGTTAATCCATTGCACTTACTATCTTTTTCGCCGATCCTATCTTGACTCTCATCAAAACTTGAAATAATCAATATACGAGGGGTGTCTTTTAAGTGTTTGCATATAGAGGCAGAACGAAAAAAGATTGGGAGCTTTTGAAGACTGAAGACAAAAGATCGAGAAAAGTCGATTCTTGAAAACTGAGGAAAATAAATTTTCTTTTTCGAGAACAATTGAAGATTTCAGATTTCACCATGTTGCAAATGATTTTAGACTGGCGGAAGTTAAACAGTTCATAGTTTTGAAACTAATTAACCGTTGCAGCTTTCTGTTATTAGGACAAGAGATGCAATATTCAACGAAAAACTAATTTTTTCACTCGCAATTGAATTTTTTTTAACGAGATGTTGGAATTTCGCAACGATTCTTCAATCTCTTGATATACTGCAGGCCGATGCTGGATAGTCTTACGCATAGCAGTGTTTGGTGCACCTTCCCTTGGATCATCACTAAGCATAATTCTGTTTCGATTAAATTCTTCAATGCCAAAAACAGAAAACAACTCGTCCAGATATTCTTGTTTAGATGATGGTCTTAGAAAATTATTTGATTGTTTGTTTCATCATTTTACGATGTGTTCGGGAACTTGGCCAATCTACACAGGTAGACCTACAGCTTATAGTGGATTCCAAACCATTCTCCTAGACCGTGAAATGATACCTGCCACCACAGGGATTACAAGTTGTCTGGTCTTCGGAAGTTGATGCCCTCTTTAGGCGATTCTTGCAAGTGTCAATTTTTTTTCAAAGACAACATCCGTAAGCTGAACTTGATTTGAACTAGGCACCTCAGCTAAGCAGTTTCAATATTATTGCGCACTAATCGTGCAGCTAACGAGGCGCTTCCACGGTTTGATTACATTTTTCAACTAACTTTTCAAATTCGACAAGTTCTAGCTTAACGCAGCACGCTTAGAACTGAAATTTTGTATCTGTATTAACAAATCATAGAGATTCATTTTTGGTATTGACAGTTGATTCTGGGAGTCCTCTATATCCCAGCATGCAAAATGACGCCTTGTAGTTCTCTGTTTTCTTTCAACTCTTTCTTTCCATAAATGAATAAATTTTCTGAAAATTTATCAAATTTTGATGAATAACTCTTTGTAATGTAACACCTTATATACACATCCTTTGCGAAAGATGTTCGGGCCTTCGCATTGCACATTTGCGGTTGTTAAGTGTGAAGGAAATATTTGGCAGACGGTTAGGACCGTGTATGGAACATCATGATATATGGTCTATCTATCAAATTGTCAACAGTATGGAGAGATTTATTCAAATTAGAGGATCATTTATAAGAATTAATTTCCACTGTGATCATTATGATAAAGAATTATTTTTGCTCAATCAAATTATGATCGAAAAAATTGATAAGATCTTGCGCTATGGAATGTGAAAACTATGTCAGAAATCCATCGATACTATTGACACACCTTTCGATCTGTCTTTATTAGTCATAATATATTGAATGAAATCAGGATTGTAACAGGTTTTCTCCAATAATACGAATAAATCCATTTAGCCGATGTGTAGGAAGCGAATTCTTGAGCGAAATGATTTATAAAAAAGTTGTGCCAAGTTTGTTTTCTAAATCTGTCACGATAACAGACATCTTGCAGCGTGCACGAATAACTTAAGTTTCAAAATTTTATTTATTGAAGCAATACCAAACCAGGAAATTTCTAAGAGGTATTCTGTGTTATTTCGGAATGATTAATAGAAAGATGCAAATTTTGTCACAACCCAATTTGTCTAAAATTGTTTATATACTCTATACAGCTGAAAATAGTATCCAAGAATCTACAACCAATATGGGAAATTGAAGCTGATGAAGGAAAATACTTAAACATTTTTATATTATGTATAAACAAATAGAAGCAACTGGTAGTTAAGAAAATCATCAATTAATCTTCGTCAATACGGTTTTCGTAAAAAAATATCAACTGCTGATCTTTTTAGTTACTTCAGGAACAGAGTGGACCACATAGGTTGTTTTAGTAGGGCAGCTATGATATATTGTTGATAGAGGAATCTCGAGCTCGATTCATGAGAAAACTCATTGGTAAAAAATGAAATCAGCTATATTTTTCAGTTTCTCGAGTCATTCCGGAATTCTGGATTTTTTCAGAATTCCGACAAGTGACAATATCTCGCATTCTATTGAAGTTAGGAAAAAATGTTTTCGTGTTCTGCAGCCACTTCATTGAATCAAGGGCAGGGAAAAATTGCAGATATTCAAAATTCTATAAAAACAAATTTGTCTACTAGCGCCAAAGATCCCATTCAATCATTTCTGTTTTCAAAGCAATAGAGTTCACCCCCTGGAATATACATCTTCTTCCTTTTATGACACTTATTCAACTTTTCAATCTTATAGATATAAATTCATTCAATTCTGTGTTAGAAAAACAGCAATATTCAATCAGTAGCATTGATTCTGTGAGAACAATTACTTTTGCCATGAGCTTATAATGCTCTTCCTTATCTGCTTCGAAAATTCCTACTCAATTGTTATGGCTCTTTAATTTCGAAATCACGAAAAGTCTGCGATGTTGGAATTTTGTATACAGAGTGGGTATGATTCGGATGTTGCGGAAGAATCTTATTTAAATAGATACCCTGAGAGGAGACAGACATAATTCATTTTACGAAAGACTGAAGGACAATTTAATTGCTGGAGGTTCTTTCGAATTACAACGGAGCCAAACATATGAAATTGAAGTTAGAGAAGATGCTATCGTCGACGTTTAAGGAGCAGTTGCAGCAGAACTTCAAATTGCAAGTCATCAAATGCAATTGAAAGTGACATTTCGAAGTCAAGGGCTGTCAGAATTCTCAAAGAGGATAAATTCAGACCCTACGGGATGACAAGATCTCAATTTTTGCAGCCTGGTTATAACCAACGACGACTTAATTTCAGTCATTGGTACCTTTAGAAAACAGAAGAAAATCCAGAATTTCATCGACGTGTTGAATGGACCGCTAAAAACGCCCTATAAGTGACAGAATTTTTAACGTGTACAATGAGCACTATTGGTCGAATGTCAATCCCCATCGACAGCTGAATATCCAACACCTAGGGCGATACGATTCCAAAATATGGTGCGTTTTGTTAGATAATCATGTATTGGCATACACTATCTTTGTCTCGTCTTCGACGAGTTTGAGTATAGATCGTATACCGGGTGTAAACGAAACTTTGACCACCCTCATAACTTTTTCCATATTAGAGATATTCGGCTGCAATTTACTGTTCAAAAAGACGAACACATTTTGCATTTAACGACATAAATCCTACTTGTTTCCGGTTGTACCGGAAGTGATGCCAATTGTCAATACATAAGCTTTCATGGCTGCCCAAACTTTTTCAATCGTATTTAATTCAGGATGATACGGGGAAAGTCTAAGTTCATTGTGGTCCTGATTATCCAGGAGATTATCAATAGCATACCATTTATATCTGGGTTTGTGCAATTTAATTAGATTTTGAAGTTCAGCTCTAAGCATCCCATCTGCGAAGGCAATATTTCGACGATGCAGCCACTCTTGCGTTTCTTCTTTTCGGGAAGCCATGTCCGGGTATTTTTTCTGTTATTAGATTGTTATATGAGGCGTTAGCAATCTCTAACACACTTTTTGGTGGTAAATTCGGAATAAGTTTTTCTCTCAACCATTTTCCGCAGTTTGCGAAATTCATATGATGGTGATAATCATCGGTTTTGCAATTGGACTTAAAGGCTAGATATGCGTTTCGTACGAATCCACATTGACTAACAGCGTTCGAAATGATCAATCTTTATCGTTTTGAAACAAGCTGACGTAGGCTGTCTTGGCCTCTTCACTCCAAGCCTTCTTGTGTCTATAGGAGGAAAGAATATATGTTTCGTCCATGAAAATTATTGGTCTCTTTTCTTGACGGTATCATATCATGCTTTTAAATACTTCAAAGGAAGTTGCTGTATTTCAGGTTTTTCCATAAGTAGGTTTCTATTTGTTTTAGTCTTAATTCAACGAAACCCTATTCTTGTCAAAACTTTTCGAATGGTCTCTCGTGTTCCTGCATATTCATTTTCATCTACCAATTTTTGATGGATTCGCTTTAATGTGGGTTCGATTCTATTGACGACGTAAGAATTGACGACAAACATATGAAGCAGAGCTCTATCGAACTCATCGAGATCTGTTTCCTTCGCTGATATTCTTCTCTCTTCATTGGTAGAAACACTGTTATTTTCTTCATCGTCTTCAATTCGCTCGAAATTTTTTGCACAGCTCGCAAACCTACTCCTGTGGCTACAGCTACACGTTCTTAAACCTCTTTCAAAGAAATTACAGAATTATTCTGCATCCATTCTCGTTTCATGAAATTAATGACATTCTAAATTATTTCATTGGATTGCCCACTCAATTTTTTCCCTTTCAAATTGGAAACTCCATCCTCACCAAAACTAAGAAATATTAGAATGAAATTTGCAAGGTTCGGTCTCAATTACAATTGGAGTACGATGATAATTTGTATTTTCATCACGACGGAGCACCTCCTCACAATTCAAGAGAAGTCATACATTATATGAATGAAAGTTTTCGTGAAAAAAGGATTAGTACAGATATTCCAATGAGGTGGCCATCTAGGTCACCTTATTTGACTCGTATGAAATACTTTCTTTGGGTTTACTTAAAAAATTCGATTAGGAAAGTACACGAGAATTGGAAAACCGTTTGTTGCTGGCTGGTTTGCCTATTACTCATCAACAGCTAGACAACGTTCTATCTACCACAGTTAAACGGGTTCGACTTTGTATTTGTGATACGGGGGTCATTTTGAACACTTATTGTAATCATGTTATTTTTGAAGATTATTTGCTAATGATTCTTGTTCTTTCCCTGAATGTTTCATTGGTTCTTGATAGCTGTCGTATCACTAGAATAAATATTTTTTTTTCTGTTTTTTTCCCGAAAGTATATGAAATTGATTGAAAATACGAGGAAGTTTCATATATCCAAAATATACAGTGTGTTTCATAAGAAAATATATAAAGAAAATATATCTTTTCCGGTGCAACCGGAAATAGGATGTCTAATAGAATTTATGTCGTTGAATTCAAAATATTTTCTTCTTTTCGAATACTAAATTTAAGCCTAATATGTCTTATATGGAAGAAGTTACGCGGGTGGCCCAAGTTTCGTTTACACACGGTATATCATGCAATAATCCTCGCCAGGTTGGTTTTTATAGATGTTTCACATTTGTCGTTGTTAATTTTGTATCAATCTCAATGATTACAATTTCCATTTCCATTATTCTTACGAATTCCTTAGTACTGGCGGATTATTAGAAAAATAATTCTTCAACATATCTAAATTTCTCTTGAATTGATTTGAATTTTCGGTTATGTGTGTTAATTTCTTATTTTAGTGTTTTAACCATGTTCTACCGTGAACAAAGTATTTTAATTTTTTTCTGTTGTCTACAGCCAATATTTGTATCAAGGTGTTGAGTTCCTTGAACAGAATTTTGTTCAAAAAAGTTTGCACTTTGGAACCTCCAAGATTTTCATACATGAAAAATTGCATTAAACTAATCGTAACTTGTGGTGTCAAAACGCGTAGTAATGTCTCATCAATATAATAATCTAGTGTAATATAACAATATTTTCCCTGATCACCGACCCCTTCTTTGAAGAACAGATGTTTCTGATCTTACCTTCTGCTAAAGATAATGAAGATAATTCTATGGGAGAAGGGTTACGAATATGGCAGGTTTATGAAAAATATATATTCTCTCGACAATATAACATTAAAAATTGCAATTGAATACCAGTGGACTTCTCAATACTCTCTCTGTGAAAATCCCTTCAGATTGTGAATATGCAACAGAAGTTTTCTTTTACGAATATTTGCAACCACCTTCAAATATGAGTCCTTTAGTATGCAATGGGCACTACTCGGTAGGCATATAGAGGTGCTGATCTTTTCTGATGATTGCAAGGAAATATACAATTCAGAGTATCAGGGTATGAATTTCAATAAAATAATATCTGTGAATCTTCTTACAGCATTTTTTCTCATTTATCCTAAAAAAACCGCGCTTCCACTGAGTGTTTCATACTTCAGGTAATCACTACCAGATGTTGGCTTTTTTATCGAAGGAGTGGGTTAACTTCGACGAGTTGCCTATATAGGGTATTTCATAAATTCTCCAATTGGTGTTTCCTCAAAAGAAAAATCAAAAATTTTTCATTCAACTTCTTTCTTCTTAGGTTTTCATTCACAAAGCATAGCTGCTCGAAGATGAACATCAAATATGATTAATAATTATTTTTTCGCATACAAAAACAGCTTGAAATTTTGCTGAAATCTTCAATTTTACGAAAGCACTATTCTTCATTTGTCCACTTTTTCTGGAAATTGGTGAAATCCGCATCCTACTTTCGTCCTTTCATTAACAATTTACAGAAAGTTAACTTTTCACCGCTCATTTCAATACATAACATTTTCGTCTTTCTCGTTCCTCTCGAAAAATTGAAGCTTTTCCATGAAAAAAGGTATGAAAGCAACTGCAATCAAAATTTTTACAAACTTAGAATTGAAAAGATGCGTCAGGCTGCTGTCATTCATAAGAATTCAATATTATCTGAGGTTTTCTGAAGAATGAGTTTTTCATTCGAAGAATATTTCTTAATAATTTATGTTGAAAATTAATTAATGTCTTTACCACAGCGAAGAAGAAGGTTCCATCATATTGTCTCGTGAGAATATTGATAATAGGGTGAGTCATTAAGGCGAAGAACTTCTATATCTCGGAAATTATTTGAGATAGAAGCAAAATTTTTTCTGATTGTTGTTTTACAAGTATGTGTTCATTCCTTAAAATTATTTTCGTACATACAGAGTGTTCCATTTTTGCTCCTGGGACAAACATAGATTTTTTTTTGAATGGCACGCCCTGTATTTTTAATCATATTCTGATTACAATTTGGATGCTCTCTTCAATGATATCTGTTTTGTGCCTAAACAACTATTGGTAAATTTTAAATTAATTGAAATATCGATAATTTCGGGAAGTTGGAAGTTCTCAAATGCCTCATTTCGCATAATTCACGCATATATTTTTTTTTTGAGGTAAAAGTATAGTACCTTATTATCAAATGATGAGGAAAATTTTTTTTTATACCGAGTGCTCCTAGTAACCCGGCGAAAATGAAATTTTTCAAACATGAAAAACTTTTTTTTTCAAATGTAATACCCTGTATCTTTTTCACGTGTTTTATTTCTACTCAAATAAGCTTTACAACAATAGATTTTTCTCAAAAATCCGATGGAGATTTCCCAGAAAATTTCGAAATTAGTGTGAGGTTTAGGTATTTCTTGCAATAAACATGCTGTTGATGAAATTCAGACATTGAAATATGCAAGTTTCAACACAAAATTAGATTCTTTGCTGTTCAATGAAACTTAAACATCAAAACTCTAAAGGTGTATCGAAATTTCTTCACAAGAAAGGATTTATTTGCGATTTTATCAGTTGTGCTCAGAGCTTAGTCTTCACTTAATCGAAATTACTCGGTTCGAAATCTTCAATAGATGTTCAAAGAGTCTACTGCGCTCAAAACAACCTGCATGCTATTCTCTTCATTGAGTACACGCTTAGCTCTTTAATTTTTTTCATACCCATTTTGTGATTAAACCATAGAGATAAGTATGACTTCTATGAGCATACCACATGAAGATAGAAAATATAGTTCGATAGTCTGTGGTTTAAACCACCTGTGCCCATAGAAGATTAAGGTTTACTTACAATGCCCCAAGATTTGACAGTTTTGAATTGGATAATTCCAAAGTCATATGAGTGTGTCTAAGTGAGAAACACATAATATTATTGCAACAATGAATTTTACCCAAGAAGAATTAATTAATATGATTTATTGTTTGGGAGAAGGTGAGAGGAATTGTTTGTTGGCGTCACATATTTATTCGCAACGTTACCCAAACAGTAGACATCCTAGGAAAGAGATGTTTGAGAGACTGAAGGAAAGGTTTGAAAGAACTGGACAAGTTGGATATGAGAAGAATGAGAGAGCTAAGCGTGTACTCAATGAAGAGAATAGCATGCAGGTTGTTTTGAGCGCAGTAGAGAATCCTCATGTTAGTACAAGAGATGTTAGTCGAGACTGGGGCATTAGTCAGACATCTGTATCAAGAATTTTGAGGAAGGAAAAGCTCCATCCTTTTCATGTTCAACTCCACCAACAGTTGGAGCCCCTGGATTTAGGGCGGAGATTGGATTTTTGTAGATGGTCTTTAAATAAAATAGCAGACCAACCGAATTTTTTCAGTGAGGTACTTTTCTCTGATGAGGCCACCTTTCATAAGAATGGATTGGAGATCCGGCATAATTTTCATTATTATGATACTCGACATCCTCATTTCATGAGAACCACTAACATCGTTGGTCTCTAAATGTCTGGGGAGGTAAAATTGATGATTATGTGATCGGACCCTTTTTTTTCCAAGAACATTTGAACGGCGAACGTTATTTAAATTTTTCGCAGCATGATCTGGAGCTTTTGCTCATTAGTGTTCCCCAAAACATAAAAAACAATATGTGTTTACAGCACGATGGGGCTTCAGCACACAACAGCGGCAGTGTCCGCGATTTTTTAAATGATAATTTTGAGGGCAATTGGATAAGCCTAAGAGGATGGCCTCCTAGGTCTCCGGACTTAAGTTAGGACTATTTTTTATTGAAATTGGATTTTTTTTTGTGGGAGTATGTTGAATGTATATTGAAACCCTCCAACAACCAGGGAAAATATGATGGAGAGAATTACAGAAGCATTTAGGAGTATAACTCCGAATGTTCTCAAGAGAGTGACCGAATCATTTAACAATCGTGTTCGAGAATGTGAACATCTTATTTGATTTGAAAACTTATTGAAATAGAATTAAATTGGTGTTTCAGTGGATGTTTAATTCACGACAAGCAGTTCAATTTCGTTTCTCAATGAAAATTCCGGAATATTGTGGGCAATTGTAAAAGTAATACAAGTTCAGTGAAAAGAACGGGGTGTTACATTTAGAAAAAAGTTCTTTCATCTCGAGAAATTCTATTTTCGTTGGATCACCAAGAACACTGGGTATGAAAAAACAGTTGATCTCTTACTTCGATGGTGGGGAACATATTTTCTTCAGAGAATAATTATTGTCACACTCAAATGATACGGCAATAAAGATTGTGAGAAATTCTAAAACACCTTCCAAATTCTCGATCTTTTTGATATTTTGACTTTTTGAACATTTATTGAGATAATTTCGAACTGAGTAATTTCAATTAAGTGAAGACTTAGCTCTGAGCACAAATAATAATATCGCAAATGAATCTTTTCTTGTGAAGAAAGTTCGATACACCTTAAGAGTTTTGATGTTTAAGTTTCATTGCACAGCAAAGAATCTAATTTTGTGTTGAAATTTGCATATTTCAATATCTGAATTTCATCAACAGCATGTTTATTGCAAGAAATACCTAAACCTCATACTAATTTCGAAATTTTCTGGGTATCTCCATCGGATTCTTGAAAAAGAGGTATTGTTGTGAAGCTTATTTGATTAGGAACAGAATACGTGAAAAATTTTATTTTGAAAAATTTTATTTTGCCGGGTTACTAAGAGCACTCGGTATAAAAAATTTTTTCTTCATTTGATAATAAAGTAATACACTTTCACTTTGAGAAGAAAAAAATATCATGCGTGAATTATGCGAAATAAGGCATTTGAGAACTTTTGAAAATCTTCCAAATTTCCGAAATTATCGATATTTTAATTAATTTAAAATCTACCGATAGTTATTTGGACACAAAACAGATATCGTAGAAGAGAGTATTCAAATTGTAATCAGAATATGATAAAAACTACAGGGCGTGCCATTTAAAAAAAACTATGTTTGTCCCTGGAGCAAAAATGGAACACCTTGTATGTACAAAAATGATTTTAAAGAATGCACACATACTTATGAAACAATAATCAGAAGAAATTTCGCTTTTATCTCAAATAGTTTCCGAGTTCTTCACCTTATTGACTCACCCGGTATAAAAACATGAATGCAAATATATTATACTGAATATTTATGGTATGGGCAAAAATTACTTACGAAATAAACAATGTAATGTTAAAATATGAATCATATAAAATTGAATTGAATCTAGAGATCGCATTTGCTGTGAAGGTTTTCTCAAGAGTAATGGACTTGTACACATTATACATCACAATTTAATCTTCACATACGATTTCACGTCAAACACCGTGTATGACACAGCCATGGATTGATTTTTTTGGGAAATTCCTGAAACGGGCGCCATTTGTTTTCGCATTTTAGTGTCAGACTGCCACACTTTTCTATTTTTTTGTTGTATTACATTTGCTTCCATTATACCAGCTGTTATTTGACAATCAATAGGTTTTTGAACCGCCACTTCGATGAAGATACTAACTCGAACTGATTGAATATCCACTATTGAATTTGCTGCCTCAAATGTGATGTTACAACGAAGTTCAGTAATAAAGATTTCTTCTACTTTCACAAGAAAGATCTGGTTCGTGTATTTGGCCCAAACAAAACATCCTTGAATAATTTATTCGGCAATTCGAAATTAAAACTTCAATCTAAAACGACTTCCATTTACTTTTAGGCTGGACTCTTCGACTCGTTTATCGGATGTCAAGAACCTTAATACGTAATGAATATTCTTTGTCGAGTGATTTCTTTCTCCTGTCGACATCTATATTCCTTTCGAGTGAAACTAAAAAAACGTGGAGCTATAACGATTGTAATACTGCTGGTGAAGCTCCGAACCGATACATCTCTCGCGCATATTCATCATATTCTTTTACTAAATAATACATTAAGTTCATGGAACACACATTCCGAAATTTGCATCACAAATGAACTGGGATGTCTTTTTGCGCGGTTCGTTTTTAATTAACATCTCATCCAGAAGGATAGTTAGTTCGAATGTAGATTAGAGGACAGGGATGTGTTAGCCCTCGATATTTGGAATCGACCTTTGGTTATAATTTTGATTTGAATGTAGTAGAATAAACACAAGAGACACTACTAGATTTCAATTGTATGTTAAAGATGGTTCAAATTCGATGTTCGTGAGTTCAAGCTGAATTATTGTGAGAGCTGAAAGAAGCATTACGATTACCATCTACAGATTCAAGGAACTAGGATAAGTAGACAACGTTTTTAGATATCTTTAAGCTCTTACGAATTATTTCAGAAAATTTGATTAAGACAAGTTTTCAAAAACTCTTAAATTAATTCTCGTTTATGAAGATTTTATTAATATGTAAAACCTTTGTTTAACAATTGAAGAAAACACTAGGCTTAAGTTGAACAAAATATAGTGAATTAGAATTATTTGTTGGACATATGTTTCACGTTTTTCTCATTCTAAAAAGCTGGAAAGAAAATTAAATATTACATAGTTAGTCATACCTAAGATACAGATAAGAGAGGTGGAGACAGCGGAAATGAAGCTGGTCGTTAGTTATTGCTGGATTCTGTTAAGCTGAATTAATTTCCACGAACTTCAATTCTAATAATAATAACATTCTCCCTTTTTTGTAACCTGAATGTAAATTTTAAGTTTTTGTAAAATCTGAAAAAGTTTTCAGTCCATACAATGTCGTGAAAATCTAGTTGTTAATTTATTATGAATGATTTTTCATGAACGTCTACTCCAATATGGATGAAACTTCAACTTATATAAGAAGCAGGACGGGTGGAGTAAGCTAATTTACCCCAACTTTCAGGTACACGAAGCAGTAAAATATCAAAGCATAAACTGTATCCACAAATCTGTACTGAATAAAGCCATATGTTAAACCAGAATAAAATGAACACAATATCTATATATAAGGAGATCTATGTTCACTCTTGGCCAATAACAATAATCTACTTGATACAGGTGAAAACAGCAGTAAATATTAATTATATTGTAATGATTCCTTCTTTTTATATATAAGAATATGTCGTTCCATCAATATTATAGTAGACGAGCATCAAAATTCTATAATTCATACCGAATTAATAACTAGATTTTCATAACATTCTATAATCGAAAACCGTATCTTAGATTTCACCAAAACCTAAATCTCACGTAACATAAGCATGAGATTATATTTACTTGGATTCGTAGAAATTCCATCAGCTGACAAACAAAATATACCAAAACTCAAGACCAGCTTAATTTCCCCTTGTCCTCCTTCGCTCATCTGTTCCTTAAGGACTTAAGGACTTTAGACTAGTCTAAATCACATTGTAATATTTTGATGTCCTCAAAGTTTCGAATATGGGATAATACCCGAAATACATGGCAAAAATATTTTATTCATTCTCTTTGGTGCAACTAAAGCCTAATGTTTTTTTTTCTTCAATTGTTTTATTTATTTGTAAAAATTTTTCACCAAGTAATTAGAAAGACCTGTTAATCTATTATCAAGATTTTTATATCCTGCTTTTTAAATTAATTTTCTTAGAAAAATTGAAATTTGCAAAAAAAATTATTTCAAATATTTGGTTTTTATTTTAAAATAACAATTTTGATATTACGTGAGGAAATGTTAAGAAATATTTCTGAAAAATGTCGTGGAGAAATATAAAAGCTATCTACTATGAAAATAAATGAAAATGAGGTCGAACACAAGCCGTAAATTTATTACTTGATGCAACTACAAAATAACAGTTTTCGGATTGTTCTGTATCTATGCTAAAAGTCTGGATGAATTCTATATTTTCAGGTCATAGAGAAGTGGCCTATAGAATTTAATTCTTTTGCTAGTATCAAATTATTTAACAGTGTACGACAAAAATGACCGTATTTGTTGATTATGTTGGCTGCAAAAAAATTTGACAGCTTCAAGATATGTATAGTATAAAAATAAATCGCAAAATGTGTTGGTAAGCCCATAACTCAATAACGCCTGGATCAATTCGGCCATTTATTTTTCTAAATGCTCGTTGAAGTTTAAGGATGGTTATTCTGGCGAAAACAATTCGAACAATTGGCAGAAAAATCCTAAAAACAGCCCTTTCCTTTTTCCCATACAAATATTTCCTAATTAAAACGTAGAGTTTAACCAAGAGTTGCATCGAGAAAAACTGTATGATCTCAACACTTTGAAAGAATTAATTCAAACAAATCTTCCACTGTTGAATGAACAACAAAAGTATGAGTTTGATACTCTTATGAAAGTAACAAATAATGGAACTGGAGGGATTTACTTCTTAGATGCACCTGGTGGTACAGGAAAAACTTTTTCGATTTCATTAATATTAGCAACAAGTCTCTCAAAAACTAAATTTGTACTTGGACTTTAGTTGAAGGTGGTCAAACAGCCCATTCAGCACAAAAATTGTCATTTAATATGCAAAGCAATGAAACTCCAACCTGCAACATTTCGAAGACCTATGCAATGGCAAAGGTTTTGCAGCAATGTAAATTGATTGTTTAGGATGAATGCACGATGGCACGTAAAAATTCCTCGGAGGCTTTAGACAGAACTTTAAAACGTAGAAATCATAACCGATTGCGTGGTGCAATGATTTTATTAGCATGAGATTTTCGTCAAACATTGCCAGTGATTCCACGATCAACTCCAGCTGATGAACTCAAAGTATGTCTGAAGTCCTCAAATTTGTGGAATTATGTCGAAGTACGTCATTTAAGCAAGAATATGCATGTCGAGTTGCAAAATGACCAATCTGGAAACACATTATCTAAACAACTCATTAACATTGGTAATGGCAAATTTCCAATAGACATGTTGACTGGCTGTATTAAGTTTCCTCAAAGTTTTTGTCAGTTAACTCGATCAAAAGATGAACTTATGCAGAAGGCGTTTCCAGATGTTTCTCAGAATTACAGAAACCATGATTGGTTGAGCGAACGAGCTATATTGGCTGCAAAAAACATAGATGTAAATGAGTTAAATTTCAAAATTCAAGAACGAACTACAGACGAATCGAAGATATATGAATCAGTTGATTCGGTTACTAACCAAGATGATTTTTGATTGAGTTTTCAATAATTGGATCGTATAAATTATATAATTGTATAAACAGGTTTTTGGGGACTTTAATCTTCTCCAAAAGTTTCGTATTTTTCATTATTAGTTTCATTTCAATTTCTATGAGTACCATCTTCATTTCGATTATTCTCATGTATCTTTTAGTGCTGGTGGATTTCTAGTAAAATGAATCTTCAACCTATCTAAACTTCTCGTTCATGAATTTTCGATTTTGTGTTATTTTTTTGGCGCAGTGTATTATTATATTTACATTACATGTACACATATTAATTTAGCACGTGTATCAAACTAGATGCTATGCCAGAGTTCACGTCGATGGGAATAACGTACATGACAGCCAAAGATGAAGATTCAAGAAATTCAACAAAATACAGACTAACACGTCAATCGGCAATAAACAAAATTTTCACATCCCTCATAACAAACAGAAATTATAACCAATGCTATAAATTACTATTCTAGCAATGTATCGAAAAGGCCGTTTCAATCTTTCAAGATAGTGAGAGAACAACTTACAATAGATCTGACATCACAATTTCAAAAATTTAAACAGAGAAGAAACCTACATGCGTTATACATTGACTTCAAGAAAGCGTACGACTCAGTCGCGAACAGCTGGCTGCAAAAAGTATTAGACATATATAAGGTACACCCAACAATACAATAACTGAATGCCTGACAACACTGAATAAATGGAAAACCAAGCTAATAATGTGTACGGAAAAAGGACAAATACAGTGCAAACCTACCAAGATAAGATAAACGACAGGTACACTATCACACCAACTATATATGGATAACATAAATCTTCATACAGCCTCAGAAACACAAATTAAACGTATACTTGAAATGATATACAAATTTTCTTAATGATACCAAGATGGATTTTGGTTTATATAAATGTAGAACTCAAGCAATATAAAAGGAAAAGAAGTAGTAACAAATGTACAGAACAACATACACTTGAAACTGAGCCAACGAACAAAGAGGAAATATACAAGTAGATAGGAATGCATCAATAAGAAGTACTGAACGTAAATCGATGATAGAGCAAAGTACTTCTAACTGATAAGCATAATTCTCAAATCCAAACTAAATGCAAAATATCAAAATAAAAGCAATGAATAAGTATGTTGTTCCACTTGCACTAACATACAATTTCGTAAATCGATGATAGAACAAAGTACTTCTAACTGATAAGCATAATTCTCAAATCCAAACTAAATGGCAATGATTTTAAAACATACAAATGGGCACAAATAGAAATCAAGGACATTCAAATGAAAACGAACGTAGTCATGAAACATGAGGCACTCAAAAGCAGCAGTAAAGAGAATCACACTGAAAAGAAATAGAAGTAGCAGTTGATTAATGAATATGAACTATATACGAATCTTATTCATTATCAGTATTCACTAAATGATAAAATCCATTCGTGTTTACCGGTTTTCATATTCTTGTGACTTTGTTCAAATCGCTGTTTGGTATTGATATCAAATTTGATATTCGTACGAATGTCAACAATGAATTAGAATGAATGCGATGGTTACTCCCTATTTTGTTCTGAGGTATACACTCTGTTAAGAGTTGTAAATGGTTATTCTGATCCTAAAGGAAGAATCAAATTCCTATTATCTCTTGATGATGGGTCTGACAGTTGAAGGTATCCAGGATTCTAAGAAGTACACTGAATATCAAAAACCGAATAAGGTTGGGGTAGCGTGGAGGAACAACATACAGATCATTGCTGGATTACCGCTCACGCCCATCACATTTTTGATTTTACAAACTAGAAGAGATTGTATTACTACATCATTACTAAAATTGATTCAAGAGCTATTTAGATGTTGTACACATTTCTGGCCAAAATGTCAGAAATCGGTTGCTTGAAGGTCAATTACATTTTGAGCATCCTTTGAGACTGCCATAACTAATACTGAATACTCTTGAATTTGGATCGAGAGAGATAGGCCACAATTATTTTCAGTAGGGAGTTATGATTTCATTCATACGCCCCTTCAAGAGGGACTGGGATATATTGAAAATCTGAAGGCATGCAGCTCATGGGGTTGACATAATTTAACCGCAACTGTACCGTATCGTCCAACAATCGGTCTGAACTTTCTCTCCCGGTGAGCTATGGAACTCGCTTCCGTCCAGCATCTTCCCAACATCTTACAATTTGGCCCTCTTCAAGAAGCGAGTAAACAGACACCTCAAATCTTCCCAGGTGCCCACTCATGTAGTGTAACAGGTTGGCCTATTCCTGGAACGCACGCATAAAAAAAAATATGGAACACGTCGCTGTGCTACTTGGAGTTACATTTCGTTGAGATGTCAAATGGTTAAATCGTTATCACCATTCCAGTAAATTCTCATTCTCATATATTCAAATAATTCTATTTACAATAAATGCTTATATCTATAATTTTGGTGTGTGTCAGAAAAAAACACAAGTGTGAGCTCAGCAAAATTTAACAGGGGAACCATACTATCTTGCGTATGATTCAATAAACGAGTGGAAAAACCCGAGGTAGAGACTCGTTCCCCTGTCGCTATTGTACTAGTAATAGCTTGTCTGTTTATGTTGTGTTAGTGCCGTATGTACATAAAGAGTACCGAAGATTTTTCTTCTTAGCAGCTTCAATTCTCATCTTGCACTCCATGATTTCCAGACGAAGACAAGGGTGAAAGGAAGGGGGTTTGGGACAGGAATTTGTAACAATCGAAAAAGAAAACCAGCAGAAAAATATTTCAACAATCATACCTGACTCTTATACGTCTAAACACTTGAATTTAAGAAAAATTTTACATATCAAGCAAGGCCATAAATAGGACTAAGGAGATAATTAAAAAGTACATAACCTGCGATTTTTCCTCTTTCGCGGAGATGTTCTTCCGTCGCAGTGTGAGTCTCCTGAAATATAAACACTTCCTTGTTCTTGCTTGCCAATTTTGAAGTATAATCTCTCAAAATCCCTTCAATATTCAAACTCAACAAAACAATTCCCTCTCTGGATAGATTGCTTGGACACAGATGTGAGGTAATTATAAGAGCCCGAGGTGAAGATATCCAATATTGGTAGCTTGTAATATTTCATTGTTTGTACAAGGAGTTGTTGCTTCATCAGATTCTTCTGCAGAATCAATTCATTTTTTTCCATCAAAGTTTTTCCTACACGAATTATTCCCCTTCTTCTTTTACGTCTGATATCAAAACAAATTCTGCAAGAAAAATTGTTCTTAAATATATCGTCAAAATGATAGTGGTGCGATAATTACTTGAATTATAGCATCCTTTCGAATTTTTCAAAGAATTATCTGTGAAAAGATAACGCACCATTCAATATATTATCAACGACATGGAAACGCATCAGTTTGTCGTTGATGGTATCTAGCCACATATGTATTGAAAATCCCCATTGGAAAATATTTCTCTCTTCAAATGTGAATATTTTCAAATATTGAATGGTTTTAGCCATAACTCCTTGGTAGTTAATCATGATTCAGAAAAACACAAGGTGGTTTACCATATTTTACTACCAATAAATTATAAAATATACTGTTACTGCAGTTTCAAATATTTTGATATGCCTAAACAAATCAGAAGTTCATAAGTGTCCAGATTGTCATAATTTTTACATAGGTCGATCTTTCAAGATTAAATGTAAAGAACATCTAACCTCTTTCACAAAGAATGAACAAGAATCAACTATCGCCAATCATTGCATCGAGAAAAGATACTCATTTCCTAGTATAGAAAGTTTATAAATTTTACACGTTGCTCCTAAAGGCAAGAAATTGAACTTCCTGGAATCAGTTGAAATCTTCAAATCACTTCATAATAGTAACCCACAAACAATTAACGACCAGCTTGATCTATGTAAATCCCAAATCTATAATATTTTTGAATAGTACCACCCCCTACTACCTGGCTGGTGTCTTTCCATCTACCCTTCAAATCACAAATATAGTTAGTAACTGTACTTTGTATTCAGTTTTCTTATTTTGTCTGAAGATGAATGTTAAACATTTGAAACTGCAGTAAAACTGTAGTATTTATAATTTATTGGTAGTAAAGCATACTAAACCTAACTTTGTGTATTTCTGAATCATGAATATTTTCTTTAACGAATGACGAAGAATCATTCATCGAGAGAATTTTCTGGTGTTGAACTTTGATTGTCTGGTGTTTTTGGCCAAGATAGGGTATCCTGATACTATGTTATTATAGTTTCACTATGAGATCGTCTACAGTTTACATCTTCTGTGAATGCCAGTTTTCATAATCCTAGTCCTCATGTTGTTATTTGTTCTTGGCAAGCTATTGTGTCAGATATTCTTTCTCTGCCTTAAGGTTTGCATGATTTATCCACTTCCATGTTTCACTGAAGTTTTTGAAATATTTTTTTGTTTTTTCTACTTTTGTCCATGCATCTCTTCTGCATGCCATTTGCTATTTTAATTTTTGAATTATACTCTATTGATTGAATTTCGATAGTAAAACTGTTTCCTATGTTCAATAATCTTCTTCCTATCCCATTTCTTAGTGCATACAGATTGGCTCTAGGTTATGGTGCACCAACCATGTTCAGAGTCTTTCTAGTTTGTCTGCCAATTTTCCAGACTGAATCTGATAGTGTTTATTTGATGTTGCACATGCTGAACTGGACGGCAGTGTTTAATGTTGCACAAACTGACGCAGAAACAATGTAATTGTGGATTTTCTGTTCTTGGCCTTCAGTTCGATCTTAAGAATTGCTCTTTCTCTTATGTAGCACGGTTGCCATTGTTTTGTGTTGGATTACATCATTTTCATCGATGCCGTGATATTATTATTATGTACGTTATCTTATTTTGAGGATTTGATGTTTCTTCTTCGAAAAATTTGTATATTTCCTTCAGTTTTCCTTGATAAATCATACTGTCACACACTTTTCAAATCCAAACTGCATGTCTTAAATAAATTGTTCTAATATTTTTAACTCTTTAGTTGGTTCATCTTCATTTGACCTCCCACTTATATATATATATATATATATATATATATATATATATATATATATATATATATATATATATATATATATATATATATATATATATATATATATATATATAGGGTGCTTCAACGAAAACTAAACAGAGGCTATGTCTACCAAGATATTCATTTCTGATCAAAACATCAAACATGCAATCCTTGAACATTTTAATTAGGGAAGATGAGTCGAGTGATGACTCAAAAGAAAGGAGGTATTTTCGTCTACATCGTCTCGAACGAATTTCCATTTTTAATTGAAAACTGTGAAAGATACAGGGTGAGCAACTGAAAGATAGCGAAGACTATTTCCCTGAGACTATTCAAGTTTCAGTGACGTAAAATGGAACAGATCCATGCTGATCAATGGCAGTCATCATAAAGTACCATGATGCGATGTAGACAAAGATACCACCTTTGTTTTGAGTCACCACTCGACCCATCTTACCTATTCAAAATGCTCACGGATTGGAACCCCCGCTCAGGGGGTTGATATTTCAGGCAAGTTTTGTACACCAAACGATGTCCCCTTGAAACAAAAATTGACCTGTTTTTGCGTTTTGATCAGAAATGAATATCTTGGTAGATATAGCCTCTGTTTAGTTTTCGTTGAAGCACCTTGTATATATATAAAAATGAAGATGAACATACCAAACAGTTGAAACTATTAGTTCGTTTTTTAATCTTCGTTGTTATATACGTACTCTGTATTGGTGATTTTCAAGATTAAAGAACTGAGTGGGAATCATACAGAAAAGTAAAGAGGATAAGAAGTGTCCCTGAAACATTCCAAGGTATTTGTATACCTTCAAGTGTTGAAGATGTTGATTCATTCAGTAGATGCATGTCAATCTTCGATGCATTCATTATTCTTGAAGTGAATGACATAAATGGGGAAGTACTGTATATATTTCTCGTTTTTATTAGTCAACTGTGAATGATACTATCAAATGCTGTTCGCAAATCTATCCAGGCAATAGAGAGGATTATTCATTAAATTTTTTTTTCATTTTTCAGCATAAAATTACTTGATAGAGGTAATCATAATTATTATTGTTTTTGTCATGATTGTTCGGAATTTAAATTTAAATTAACCACATTTATTCGATGAACTATTATAAAAAATTTTCATCAAAGTTGGTTTCAATATCATCGAATTCAAAACACGTCATCAGGCAACAGAAATTGCTTTCAGAATTAATCCGTCTCTGCCACGCTGGACGTAGGTTCGTGCAAGGTTTTTACTTCAAACTAATTGAATTTCAAATATATTTGTTCGCTAAATCTGATAATTTTCGGAATTTTTTGTCAACTGACTGCGGTTGATTTCTCATTTACTTATTAATAATCAAGGGGAGCTTTTGTTCGCAATATTAGCGTCGATTTGCATTCTTAATTGGGCGCTTTTAATTATGGAAATAATGATTTCCCAATTAGGTTGGTCATCAGATTCGAAGCGCATCCAACAGATTCGCCGTTTTTGTTGGTTCGAATTCCAAATCGATGAAAACAAATGAATGGTAAATTAATGCTTGCTGTATTTTGAGTGTTTGTATATCATTTCTACGACTGGATGAAATAATCATTATTTTGAGTCGTCGATTCGTAATTATCGCTTCAACTTTCCGCACGGATTTACTTTCATTCATTATCAATTCGAATTGATTATTGGTGTTCGGAAGATTGAAAAGAAAATTGTTGCAAGAATCATATCCTATCTAACAAACGTATCAATGATGACCGAGAGTACCACCATTATGCTAATTTTTCTATTCTTCTCGCGAGTTTAACTAAAACATATGCAGCATTAGGAAAGTATGATATACTGATTAGTAATGCAAACTATCTTACGGTTTCAATATTATTGGCAGTATACTGCAGTACCTCATTCTCTCGTAAATTGTTACGTCCAAATTCAACTTCTCTATAGAGAAACCGTGGTGGAACGGGTCATTCGTTTGTGTTAGATTAAGAAATGGTTATATTCGATTGTTTGAAGAACGGTGCAATATTAGTAGTGTCATGAAATATTGCAATAGTATTCATTAGTTTATTTGAAATGCCATCAAAGCATCTCCTCGTTAATGTGGGGTTAGATTGACATGAGTAGGTATGGTATTGTCGTTGGTACGTGGGAACTATACGGAAGCAATTATGAATAATAAGGTTATACTGCGTTGTGTATATGTAGTGCGTTAGTTTCCTTTCTTGCGTTTCCACTCTGGAGAGTGGAAGGTAAGATGTATGGTATACTAAATAAACGACTACACATCTAGAGCATAGAGTGTTAGCGATATACTGTGGCCATATATGGTTGAAATGATGTGGTACGCTCGGATTGGCTAGGATAATGTTGCGCATAACATGATGACTGGATGAAGGGTTATTGGTCGGTTATGTTTTCTGTTTATGAAAGACTGAAGCTGAAAAAATTGTGCAACTTCTTTTTTCTTCTTAGATATTACATAGAAAGTTGTTAACACGATTGTGAGATTCAAAAACGCATAAGGATTTTTTATCCATCCAGTTATTGAAATTACGCCTGCTAGGTTTTGATGCTTGTTTTACGTTTTTAATATTGGAGTTTAGAGTCCCGAATTCTAGAAATGGAACGAGGTGAAACCAGAAACTCTTCGGGGGAATTTATCTAGCTGCGACGCCATTTCACCTTTGTGCCCTTTGCATTGAAAGAAATCATTTCTCTATTAATAAATAGTCATATAGTCGAAATTCCAGTTATATAGTGAAAATCCTAGTTATATAATTGGAATCCTAGTTTCTCATTTGAAGTTTATGGTATATTCGGAGTCCTTGTGAAGAGTGTAAGAGCGAACCCTGTTCAGCCACCTGCTTTCAAGTGCAAGATGTACTACCATCTCCATACTATCTTGAGGCAATAATAGTGCCAAAGTCTTGTTAAAATCTTGAAGACCTCTATAATTTCATTATATGGATAGAGATCGTACTATTTTCTTGCCCATTTACAAATTATTTACAGGTTACTTAGAACTAGTCGGCAAAAAATACTACCATAAAATTTCACTAAGAAAAAGTGTTGGTTTCTACATATGCTGATAAGATCTCTCATCGAACGATACTTTCAGCATCTAAAGGGTATCATACACCGAATTACTTAACTGATTTGCGACCGGTTTCCTGTTGATCTCTAATGGGGACTTTTCAGAGCCACCAAAAGCGTATTTGCGAAATCTGCTCTCAGATTTCAGTGACACTATAAATAGTGGAATTGAAGCTCTGGAGGAAGGATTGAAAGTGCAATTGATAAACATTGAAAGGATACGGAACAGAAATTTCTGAAGCATGATGAGCAATTAAAGAAGTTAGAAAATCAAAATGAAAAACTCCGTGACGAGCTGGCTATCCTACACAAAAAGCAGAAAAAGTATAATCTACTTATTTATGGCATAACAGTGGAAAAGAAGACACCAGAAGAAGGGTACAGGAATTTATATTTCGGAAGGCCATCTACCGGAGCGAAGAAAAAAAATTTTTACTTCTGAATTTCATGAAAGCGGCGAAGGAGAAGGGCCGTGAAGCTCACTTAAAAAGTGAGAATTTGATAACAGAGAATAGATAAACTTTTAGAATAAGGAAATTCCATAGGAGAGAGTGAGCAAGTGCCAGGTTCAAAGAACACTGAGGCTACTCAACCGAATCAACAACGTCCTAAAACCTGCTCTAATTCTAGGAGATAGTTTTATATTCACAGTATGATGGAGGCTTATATGGGAGAATTGGGTAATGTGAACTTTGACACCTTAGTACTAAGTGATGGAAAAACCTGTGACTAAATGCTGATACCTAAAAACAACCCAGGTATGAATACTATATTTCATAATAACATTAGAAGTTTGGCCAAAAATCTCGATGAACTAAAAATTACACTCAATGATTTAATAGCTGATTTTAATTTGATCGTCTTAACTGAAACACATCAACTTAAAACCCAAATTTGTTCGAAATATCAGGCATA
Organism: Cryptolaemus montrouzieri; assembly: GCA_013387265.2. Taxonomy (NCBI): domain Eukaryota; kingdom Metazoa; phylum Arthropoda; class Insecta; order Coleoptera; family Coccinellidae; genus Cryptolaemus; species Cryptolaemus montrouzieri. The sequence continues at coordinate 34,328,798 of JABFTP020000185.1, read as the reverse complement.
ATTCAATTTATAATGATGGAGAAATAAAAAGAATGATGGAACAATTGTATTCATAAAAACACATTCAAATTTCGACGAAATAATATTTCGCTTGATAATATAAAAGTAATACACCTTATAGTTTTCATCACAGACAGTAGTTCCTGTCAGGTACTATCGCTTTATAGGCCCCTCTTCTCAACCTGAAACGATTCCTACAAACCTGTTGAGGTAATTATGATGCTTTTGTGATTATTGGAGACATTAATATAGACATACTTGATGTTCAAGATAATCTAGTTCAAGAGTATTCAAATACCATGTATGAGAAGAGATATCTATCAACTATCAATACTTATATTAGGACTCAGGGCTCCTCAAGGACTTGTATGGATCATGTCTTTCTGAAAAGCAAGCTTCCTTCCGATTTGGTTGTACCTATCGCGTGGCGTATAAATATTACTGACCACAATCCAGTAATCCTTGGCGTTAGGTATCCTATAAAAAGAAACAAGGTCACCAGTTTAAAAGACGAAAATATATATAGAATTTTTATTAATTATGATCAATTGAAGAAGAATTTAAATTTTGAACAGTGGCAAGAAATTTATAATGCTGAAAATTTGGAACATTCTTCGAATGAATTCGTTACTAAACTTAAAGAACACATACATTTTTGCACTATATAAATGAAACTAAAGAAGAGTGAGATAAAAAGGAAATCTAGGGTTATAAATGGACTACTTAAATCCATATGTCATAAAAACTTGCTATATAAAGAGATGATTGCAAAACCTCTAGATCTAGAACTGAAGCTAGATACAGTTAATACCGAAACTTTCTTCATGAATTAATCAAATCCGCGAAAAGCAATTTGATAAAATCAGAAATTGCTCAAGATTATAACAACGCTAAAGATTTATAGAAATATGTCAAGAAATTACGTGAGGATTCTACAATTTCACCTATTGTTGACGGATTTAAAACGGAGGACGGTGCTAGTGTTACTAAACGGCATGAAATTGCGGAGTACTTCGCTACCTACTTCACTGATATGGGAAAAATCTAGCAGCGAAAATTACTCAAGAGTGTTTTGAAAGCAAATATGAAATCAGTCGGTTTGATCGGAAGAGTGGAGTGAGTTTGATGGAAGATCGGCTGGTATAGATGGGTTGAAATCGGAGACATTGAAGATTGTTAGTGATTTTAATTTGAAACCTTGAGTGTATATTATCAATTGGCCTGTGAATGAGGGCAGTTTTCTTCAGTTTTCAAACTGCTTTAATCAAACCTATTTTCAAAGCAGGGATTGGAGCCTGCCTTCGAACTACAGGCCGATATCAATCATATCTGTGCTGGGCAAAATGTTAGTAAAAATTCTGAAAATTCGCATAGTTGGTTTTTTAGATGAATTTAAGATACCTTCGGAGAAACAGTTCGGCTTTCAAAAGCATTTGACACTGTTTCTCATGCTGATTTATTGATGATATAAGAAAGTGTTAGGTTCAGAGGCAAAGCATATAAGTTGATGGTAGATTACTTAATTAACAGAAAACAATTCGTAGAAATGAATAGCTGCCGTAGTTCAAGTAAAAGAGAGTGTTTTGGTGTTCCTCAGGGCTCAGTGCTGCGTCCCTTACTTTTTTGTCTATATATTAACATAATGTTCCACTTTTCTTTGTCAGGAGATCTCACTACTTTTGCTGACGATACTGCCATTTTATACACAGGTCCTACATGGTTGACACTAAAAATGAAAACAGATTTTTGTTCTATATTGACCTATTTTAGGTCAAAACTATAAACATTTAATTCGCATAAAAATTTTTATGCTATTTATAGTACTGCGTCAAACCCACCTGAGTATGAGTGTTTGCAATTTGAACTTGATAGTGGTGTTGTAAATATTAAAAAAATCTACGACGGTTAAGTACCTGGGAGTTTTATTGGACTCGCACGTTCATATGGTAGCACTAACGAAAAAACTCAGATGCCTTTTGCCTCTTTTTAAAATGTGCAAGGATATCTGTGAGCTATTAAAACTTAGGTCACTCTGTTATTCGCTAGTACAGTCTGTACGGTATTCTGGTGTGGGGTGGAGTGGAGAAAACCCACTTCAAAAAACTAGAAGTAATTCAAAAACGCATTATAAAAATTATATATTACAGAAGTCATACTTACTCATCGGATAGCCTTTACGCTGAATCTCAGTTCATGGATTTGAGACAATTATATTTCATAAGATGTTAGTGCACTATTATAAATACAAAAATATTCAGAATCTAGTAGCTCATAATCATGAAACTAGATATTCGAGCTCAAATTACAAAATACTGTATGTCCTTAAATCAGTTGGACAGAGATTCTTCCACTTTTTAGCTTCACGAACATTTAACATACAACCGAATACTCTAATGAGCATTAATACGATGCCCATTTTCAAAAGGAAACTGGATCCTGGATATTACTTCAGGCTAGATACTTAACCTCAAAGATCATAGAATTGAGAAACGCTAGCCAGTAAAATGTTGAACTTAACTCATAATTATGTTTCGAAGGGAATAATTTATTTATATACAATAAAAACAAGTACTGTGTTTCAAGGAATTTTACTTAATAACTGCGATTCGTAACGCGTTTCACTACACCGTAGCTTCTTCAGACGAATGAATATACAGAAAATATAAATGAGAATATAACTAAAATGTTCTTGAGTAATTAAAAGCTTATTGGGTTGCTTCTTCTTAAGTGGTTATTTATGACAGGTATATTCAATGAAATTAAGGAATAGATTGCTCCCCGAAAAGATTCAATAGAGGTGAAGGGCTTAAATCGACTTGTTCATTGATGAGTCTACCTGAGTGTTTGTATTTATTGATTTCTAAAGTTTCCCAAAGATCTACCTTCCAATATTTATTATCTGTATGCAAAATTTCAAACTGTGGGTCGAAAGAATGATTATTTTCGAAGAGATGATTCCCGTAATTTGAATCTGATTTTTCATTCGAAAAACTGCGTTTATGTTCCTATATTCTAATATTAAAATTTCTATGTGTTCTACCAGTGTAGAAATTATCACAGTCATTGCAATTCAATCGATAAACACCTGATTTATTGTTTTTACCTGGTTTGGTTTTATTATATTTTATATATTTGCCGTAATTATTATTATTTGGGCTATGTTGAAATTAATTTTGATACTAAAGAATGATTTCAGTTTCTCATGTAAGAATATCTGAGTTATGATGTATTGATTTTGTTCAATTTATCGACAAAACTTCTTTCAATGAATTCTATTGTTTTTAGAAAATATTATTTATTAGTTTGGGATTGCAACCATTATTTTTGGCTTTTGTTTAATCAAATTTAATTCTTTGGATTGAAATTTTAAACCCATAACGGGATGTTAACCTTTTGTTTAAATATTGAATGCTGACATTTTCAAACTTGATATGGATGGCAAACGACTTATGTATTATAATATTGCAATTTTAACGGCTTTTAGGTCAATGCGAATTCATGTTTTCCTATTTTCATTCAAAATTACCACGTATAAGAAATTTATCCAAACTTGCTTTCGATTTAAGAATCTATTTGCAACATTGTTGAAAGATACGTAATAATTAGATGAAGAATTTTTAGAAAATTTGTCAACTATCATAAAATCAGTTTCTGTGAAGTATTACAAATATGTTTAGATCAAAATTATTTCCATTTCAATAACAAATATTATACTATTGAAGATTGATTATGGGCAATTAATTAAGTCCTTTGTTTACAATAGCAGAAATATTCATGAATTACTCAGAGAAATTAATTCATAATCATCCACTCAGTAAATATTGTTTATACTGGTATCGCTATGTAGACGATATCATTATTTGCTTCACAGGAACAGATAGACAGTTGAAAATTTTCGAAAATCATATAAATTCATTACATCCAAAAATTGCATTCACAACCGAAATAGAAAGCAATAATTCGATAAATTTCTTAGACGTAACAATGTGGAATGAAAATGGAAAACATGTTTTCGCAATTTACCATAAGCCGTCACATACAGATATTATAATACATAACTCGTCGTGTCATCCATATCAACATAAAATGTCAGCATCCAATAGTTTTATTCATAGATTGATTAACATCCTGTTATCACCAGAAAATTTCAACAAAGAACTAACTTTGATTAAACAAATAGCCAAAAATAATGGTTACAATCCCAAACTAATAAATAATATTTTAAATAAAAACAAAGTAGAATCGCATTGAATGAAGTTTACCCTGTCGATAAATTGAAACAAAAATTCAACACCTTAACCTACATTGGCATGACAAGTGAGAAACTGAAATCATTCTTAAGTAGCAATAATTTCAACATAGCTTTCCAAACTATAAAACAATAAATCAGGTGTTCATCGATTGAATTGCAATGACTGTGATAATTTCTACATTTGTAGAACACATAGAAATTTTAATATTAGAATATCGGAACATAAACGCAGTTTTTCGAATGAAAAATCAGATTCAAATTACGGGAATCATCTCTTAGAAAATAATCATTCTTTCGACCCACAGTTTGAAATTTTGCATACAGATAATAAATATTGGAAGGTAGATCTTTGGGAAACCTTAGAAATCAATAAATACAAACACTCAGGTAGACTCATCAATGAACAAGTCGATTTGAGCCCTTCACCTCTATTGAATCTTTTCGGGGAGCAATCTATTCCTTAATTTTATTGGATATACCTGTCATAAATAACCAATTAAGGAGAAGCAACCCAATAAGCTTTTAATTACTCAAGAACATTTATAGTTATATTCTCATTTATAGTTTTCTGTATATTCATCCGTCTGGAGAAGCTACGGTGTAGTGAAACGCGTTACGAATCGCAGTTATTAAGTAAAATTCTTAAAACACAGTACTTGTTTTCTATTATTGATAATGGAATTTTACCAAGTAAAAGCCTCCCAAATTCAAAAATTTATTTATATTTTTGGTTAATTAACAATAATTAAAGCTTTGAAAATGTTCTTTGTGAAACCTTTCCATGTACAAGGATTGATCCTTATATGGGCTTAAATTGTGAACATGTAAGCTAATATAATGTTCGTATTGTTATTCTTGAATAGTTTATTTAAGTTCAGTCCACTTTCTCACTTTATTTTGTATGGATCATTTATTTATTTAGAATAATGGTGTATGACAATTACCCACCATTGTAAATTTGTAAAACTTTTAAAGTCAAAATAAAGTTATTTATTGATTATCGATTATCGACACTACAGGTCTACAATTCAATTTTATTCAATTTCAATCAGTTTGAGCTCCAGTAAATGATCGATATTCTACATGTAAGTAAATTCAGTGTGGGTCTAATTATTTACTTTATGGCCACTGTGGACTTAATGTAGCCGCTATATCAGGGTTATCGAAGTAAATATCAGTAGGCACCATATCAAATACAATTCGGAATTGGTCATTATCAGTTAATAAATATTATAGAGCAGATAATTGACTTTGATTGCTCTGAAATGATTTTGAGATATTTACATAAGTATTTGCCAATTCATGACTTGACATATCTGATGGCTCTTATTGTGCGTAGTGTTAATTAGATACAAGTTGTGAGAGGCCCTATATATACTGATTTAAGGACTCCATGCCTCCCTTCGACATTGAGTAAAGGGACCGATCCGTATACACGACGACTCTTTAAGTCAAAGTAACTTTCGATTGATAATTTTCCATTCTGCAGTACGACGATTGTAACAACATTTCCGAACATGGAATATTGATGCAAACTAATTTAGAGTTATATTACTTAACACTTTATCCGAAACAGTATTGGTTTAGATATAAACTTGATGATAGTTTCAAAATTTTGAATGCTACATCTAAATTTTCACTATAAGTTAGTGAGGAGACATGTTTAATCAAAATAATAAAAAATTTCATAATATATCATTTATAATAGCTGTCAGTGAGAAAGCTCCGAGGTTACGACTTTACCGCGTATTCAGATAAGTTTGTAACTACATTATTGATCAATGCTTTAATCAATTGATTATTATTGTGTACCTATCTTCATGCACTTATCTAATGTATATATAAAACAGGAGTGTTATGTACAATGTATTCACAAAAAATTATAATCGAAACATTGATGTTCTCAGGTGCGTAAATCGGCCGAATCCATATTCAAAATTTGCTATTATTTCCAGGTTTTATTATAATGAATTTCTAACTTCTTAAAATTCCCAATCATTACAACGGCTTAGAGGAAGCAGTTAAAGCTATTCATAAAGATGGTGATAATGACGCGAATACAATTTTGCAACCATATCTTCTGAACCAAGTCTTAACTGATGAAGGAGAAAGGACCGACGAGGACAAGGTTACGACTTTGCTACCACTTTATGTACCTGGCTACGTTATTTAAATACTTCGAAGTGATCCATGGCAACAATTGAATGATGATGAGTTTTCGGCAGGATATCAACCAGATCAACTAGTTAGGCGTCAGTCTTCATCTCTAGAACCAATTATTGTGCCATACAGGCAGAAAGTGGTAAAAGCCCAGCTTGAAAATATCAGCCCTGTAGAAATACTTGAAAAATTATTTGATGAAGAAATAATAATTTTGATAATTACGTAATCAATTTTGTATGCCACTCAACGTAACAAACACACATTTCAACGGGACCCTGCTAACTTGAAAAAACTTATTGGTATATTGATCTTTTGAACACCATAAACTGCGTATAAATGGCTCAAGTTGGCCATATGATGAACATGTGATGAAATGATATCAAGGTACATTCAAAGATAAAGACTTCGGAATTTAAAAGAGAATCTTCTTTTCGTCAACAATACGAGAACTGGTGATACCCGGAACAAAATTTCAAAAATTCATCCACTAGCTAATATTCGAATTGAAAAATTTCTACAATGGGGTGTTATGCACGAAAACATTTCAACTGATATTTCATAAACACCTCAAAAAAGTCTAGGGAACACTTCTGCATATCGATATATCGTATCCAGAACGATCAATATGGATGATTCTGTTTATAAAATGAACACCTGCATCAATTTCTCACCAAATTATGTAGAGTGCCGCAACAGATTTCAGTTTTTTTTTACAAAAAACTAAAACTGCAGCAGATGCGACGCTGCTTTATAATCATTTCATGTATTCAGTGAAATCAGTTAGTTGGCACTTTGTTTCTGTTGTAAGCACAAATAAAAGATTCAAGTTTTGTGATTCGACCATGGAAAGACCACATTTGAATAGAGAAGAGATGTTACGAGCCGTTGGCATGCTCCAAGCTTCTGGGAAGTTGCCCAAGTGTCATAAACCGTTTATGGTCGCGTTTCAATGAAACAGATAGCGTGGAAGAACGCCATACAGGTCGTTTCAGGATTACTACTGTCGCCCAAGTCCGATTTTTGGTTTTAAAAGCCAGAAGAGATCATACTACCACAGCATCTCAATTAGCTCAAAAGTTATCACGAGTTCATAATGTACAAATTTCCGACCAAACTGTGAGAAATCGACTGCACGAAGGTCAACTCCACTCCAGACGTCCTTTAAGAGTTCCACAACTGACCCATGGATATCGCGCTGCTCGTTTAGCTTGGTGCCAAGAACACGTAAACTGGGATCAAGAGAGGAGGGCTACAGCTCTCTTCAGTGATGAATCTAGTTTTAGTAATTATCCCGATTCGGAAAGAATTCGAATATGGAGGGAACCTGGAAAGCAAAACCGTCTCCAGCATGCTCGAGAAGTTGTTAGACAGGGAGGTGGATCAGTGATGTTTTGGGAGGTACGCCTTGGTGGAAGAACTGACCTCGTTTTCATACAGAACTACCTCACGGAAAATTCATACGCAAATGAGATAGTTTTAATAATAAAGAACAAGTACTATGTTTTAAGAAATTTTACTTAATAATTGCGATTCGTAACGCGTTTCACTACACCGTAGCTTCTTCAGACGAAGGAATATACAGAAAAATATAAATGAGAATATAACTATAAATGTTCTTGAGTAATTAAAAGCTTATTGGGTTGCTTCTTCTTAAGTGGTTATTTATGACAGGTATATCCAATAAAATTAAGGAATAGATTGTTCCCCGAAAAGATTCAATAGAGGTGAAGGGCTTACTTAAATCGACTTGTTCATTGATGAGTCTACCTGAGTGTTTGTATTTATTGATTTCTAAAGTTTCCCAAAGATCTACCTTCCAATATTTATTATCTGTATGCAAAATTTCAAACTGTGGGTCGAAAGAATGATTATTTTCGAAGAGATGATTCGCGTAATTTGAATCTGATTTTTATTTGAAAAACTGCGTTTATGTTCCGATCTTCTAATATTAAAATTTCTACCAATGTAGAAATTATCACAGTCATTGCAATTCAATCGATAAACACCTGATTTATTGTTTTTACCTGGTTTGGTTTTATTATATTTTATATGTTTGCCTAAATTATTATTAGTTTGGAAAGCTATGTTGAAATTATCGCTACTTAAGAATGATTTCAGTTTCTCACCTGTAATGCCAACGTAGGTTAAGGTGTTGAATTTTTGTTTCAATTTATCGACAGGGTAAACTTCATTCAATGCGATTCTACTTTGTTTTTATTTAAAATATTATTTATTAGTTTGGGATTGTAACCATTATTTTTGGCTATTTGTTTAATCAAATTTAGTTTTTTGTTGAAATTTTCTGGTGATAACGGGATGTTGATCAATCCATGAATAAAACTATTGAATGCTGACATTTTATGTTGATATGGATGACACGACGAGTTATGTATTATAATATCTGTATGTGACGGCTTATGGTAAATTGCGAAAACATGTTTTCCATTTTCATTCGAAATTGTTACGTCTAAGAAATTTATCAAATTATTGCTTTCTATTTCGGTTGTGAATGCAATTTTGGATGTAATGAATTTATATGATTTTCGAAAATTTTCAACTGTCTATCTGTTCCTGTGAAGCAAATAATGATATCGTCTATATAGCGATACCAGTATAAACAATATTTACTGAGTGGATGATTATGAATTAATTTCTCTAAGTTATTCATGAAAATTTCTGCTAACAAAGGACTTAACGGATTGCAAATCAAGCCGTCTTCAGTAGTATAATATTTGTTATTGAAATGGAAATAATTTTGATCTAAACAAATTTTAATAATGAAAGAATATCTGATTTTCGGTCAGAAATTCATACGAACTTATTGCCAATATCAAAGATACCACTATACCACCTAATTCCAAACTCATTTCTTTCGATGTTAAGAATCTATTTCCCAACATTCCTCCGAAAGATACGTATTACTTAGTTGAAGAACTATTAGAAAAGAATCATGTCAATACTATCATTAAATCAGATATTCTTTCATTATTAAAAATTTGTTTAGATCAAAATTATTTCCATTTCAATATCAAATATCATACTATTGAAGACGGCTTGATTATGGGCAATCCGTTGAGTCCTTTGTTAGCAGAAATTTTCATGAATAACTTAGAGAAATTGATTCATAATCATCCACTCAGTAAATATTGTTTATACTGGTATCGCTATATAGACGATATCATTATTTGCTTCACAGGAACAGATAGACAGTTGAAAATTTTCGAAAATCATATAAATTCATTACATCCAAAAATTGCATTCACAACCGAAATAGAAAGCAATAATTCGATAAATTTCTTAGACGTAACAATTTCGAATGAAAATGGAAAACATGTTTTCGCAATTTACCATAAGCCGTCACATACAGATATTATAATACATAACTCGACGTGTCATCCATATCAACATAAAATGTCAGCATTCAATAGTTTTATTCATAGATTGATTAACATCCCGTTATCACCAGAAAATTTCAACAAAGAACTAAATTTGATTAAACAAATAGCCAAAAATAATGGTTACAATCCCAAACTAATAAATAATATTTTAAATAAAAACAAAGTAGAATCGCATTGAATGAAGTTTACCCTGTCGATAATTGATGGTTAATTGTCTTCCTTGATAAAATCCAAGATATTTATATGTATCATATTGATGTATTGGCTCGACTTCGATATTGGAAATCTTTATATAATCAGAGGTGATCTTTCCTTTTTCAATAGAAAGATTTTTACATTTTGAAGCCCAAATTTCATATGAATATCATTGGAATAGTTGAAAGTAATCTCAAGTAGACTTTTAAATGACATCTGGTTCCGGCATATAGCATATAATTTAATATCATCTAAATAAATTAAGTGACTTAATTTGAATTCAGTTGATAGACTCTTTATTATGAAGCCGAAACTAGTAGCCTTTAATTCATGAGATAATGGATTAAGGCAAAGACAAAACCAAAGAGCACTTAAAGAATCACCTTGAAAAATGTCTCTTTTGATTGGAATTACTTCGGATTTTAACGATGGTTTTGAAATATTTAAATGAAGATTGGTTCTCCAATTTTTCATTACAAATTCAAGAAAAGACGAAGTGTCTTATCGATTTTATAAATTTCCAAAATTTCTTGAAGCCATGAATGGGAGAACTATCAAAAGCCATTTGGTAATCAATGAAGGCTGTATGAATATTTCTGTTCTTAGTTTGAGCTTGATTCAAAGCAACAGAATCAATTACAAGTTGCTCTTTGGTACCATGGTGTTTTTTACATCCTTTTGTTGTTCGGAAAGAATATTATAATTCTCCAAATGTGCATAAATTTTTGGGTGATACATGCAGTAAGAATTTTATATACTGTTGGAAGGCAAGTAATTGGTCTATATTGAGACGGATCCAGAGTATTATCACTTTTCGGTTTTGAATAAGTAATTCCTTGCGTGAAAAATAAAGGAGTAGCTGAGGGGTTCCTTATTATAAATGAAAAACATTCAGCCAGTTTTTCATGAACGCAAGAGAATTTCTTGAACCAAAAGTTATGAATACCATCAACACCTGGAGATTTCCAATTTTTTGTGTGTTTAATAACTGATGTTATATCTTCGTTTGAAAATTTTTCAAATTGCATGCATTCTATTTTATAAAATCGAGATCTTCCATTTGAAATCCAACTTGCATTGGAATTGTGTTGCCTTGGCACTGCCCAAATTGAAGACCAATAATCAGTTAAAATATCAATTTTAGGAACTCCATTTCCAGAAATATTTTCATTTGAACCTGAAATAACTTTGTAAAAATGTTTTTCATTATTTTCGAATAGTTTGTTTTGGAATTTTCTATCTGAATTTATTTTATATTCACGTAGTCTAATGGAGTATACTGAAAGTTTTTTTTAAAGTATCGATGTATTCTATCAGTTGGCCATTACTTATCTCATTATTTTTATGGGCTTTATATTTGAGGAGTATTTTTTCAATATATGCCATAAGTTTTTTGATCGATTACCTCTGGAATATTGAGTCAATCTTCCTAAATCACATCTGATAGATTTTACCATCTAATCTTTTTTCCATGAAGGTTTTTCTTGATATTATAATTAGATCCAAAATTTTCTAATTTGTATCCAGAATGTTTAACTACTGTAATAGCGTCACAATATATAATCAGATGAAGTTTATAAATATTCATTAGTTCTCATTAAGCTTGTTTATACAATCGAAAATTTTCTTTGAATAATGAATTTAGGAAGTTTAGGTCTTACAGTTGGGTCAATATTTTCAAATAAATTCGTTTGATTGAGAAATAAATTTTCTATATCTTTGTTATCAATATTTTTAGACGAATTTTCTGATTTATTCTCGATGCTTTGCATGAATGGGACTTTCATCTGAAATTTCAGAATTTAAATGTTCTTCTTGTTGAATGTTGTTTTTAATTGATTTTATTCTGATTCAGATATAAAGTTTCTATTTTCAATATACCGTCTTTGATTCGCAATGCTTTGTTCTGAAATACAGCAATTGGGGAATTTTTCTTTAAACATATTATATAGTTTAGACATGTACCCTTTTTTATTTGTTCCATTATTTGTTATTTTGTAATAACAAAACATAATGATTTGTTCATTTCATAAGTCCATTTCATACGTTTTATTTTTTATTAGATTTGTGAAGACCTGAATTAGGTGATGAAGTTATAATATGATTAGACGAACAAGGTGATTCGACATGATTATGATAACAGTTATCAAATCTTTTGTTGTTTGAAGAATAGACACAACAAGTAGAAATGTCAGATCTCTTAGATTTACTTCGTGTATGATATGAATGTATAGTTTTTAAAATATTATTCCTACCTTCATTTAAGTTGTTTACCTTATCATCATATTCATAATCAACGGGCCCAGAAATAATTTTCTTTGCAACGTTACCTGAATCAGATGATATGAAAGTGTGAGAATCAGATGGTGCTGCATCTAAATGATCTTGAGTGCAGATTTTGAAGTTCTCTCTCCAAGAAATATCTATTATATGAATCACAAGGATATTTAGGAGGATAATATTCATCATCAGAGTCATATTCATATGAAAAATTCATTTTTGGAATTCGAAAATTTGACAGTGGTCAATAATATATTTTATAAAACGTTTTCCTGAAAATGAATTATTAAAGGTAGGAAATTTTATGTGTACTTACTGTCAATAACTTAAAAATACTTATCTGAAAAATAGAACTAATTCAATTTTATATATATATATATATATATATATATATATATATATATATATATATATATATATATATATATATATATATATATATGTGTGTGTGTGTGTGTGGTTTCTTCTTTTTCCGGGTTCTCGTCCGTTGATCCTGGTAATGAGCATTCGTTGATTGTTTCTGACGACGTTTCGGCTGGATCACAACAGCCATTCTCAAGTCGGATTATAATTCTACAGTATATATATATATATATATATATATATATATATATATATATATATATATATATATATATATATATATATATATATATATATATATATATATATATATATATATATTCTCAAGTATTAATATATATATATATATATATATATATATATATATATATAGTAGAAATTTAAACATTGCCATTAAATGCATAAATGCATTATCAAATTTAGTGAACCTAATTATCCTTGAATTTTCAAAGTAATTGAAAATGCGTTTCAATTAGGAGCAATATACCCCTCGAGCAAAAACGCAAATGGATTATTCATCGTTCTTTGCCCAGCGTTGCCTTGATCGTTGTTCTATACTTTCCTCCACAACAACACCATTGAGCACATCGATTTTGTTGGCGCTCCAAACGAAATTGATGGTCTAATAAAGAAGTCGTGATCATATTGTTGTCGGCGTGAGATTTCCGGGGCAGAACTTGAAAACTTTGAAATACGTTTTCTATTAGCGTGCTGGAAATATTTTTTCAGTCGAATCTTTTCGGAAGACGTCGCATTGAACCAATCTGCGGTCCAGAGCACAATAGAGCTTTCGAGATACAATAACTTATTGCTATACTGAGTGCCATCTATCGAGAATTGGAAAGATGCAGGAAGTGCTTCATTGGAAAATTACTTTCATGAATAACGCTGTGGAAATGAATTGATTCCTGAGCGGATTTAATATGGAAACTTAATCACAGCGGATAGTCAATATTAAGGAACGAAGTTCAATATAATAATTAAGAGTGCCATTTTAGATACAAACTTTGATGTATATACGATATAATTGTATTCGTATTCATTAGAGTCGGAGGATTAGAACCTAAGTGTAGAGGGTGAGACATCTAGTAACACACGGTGATTTTATTAAACTCAATTTTGTGAATCTGGAAGATAGGACGAGTGATACCTCATTGGAGAACTCTTTCGAGTTTCAACACAAATAAGTAATAATTTTTCAGTTTGGATATATTCGAAACAAGATACAGGCTGGTTCGTCGAAAGACGAGTTATTTTCAGTGATTGGAAAATCTGTGGATTTCGAATGAACATCTTGGAGAAAATATCTATAAGCAGTGGTGCTTCTACTACACCTCCTCAGACACCCCCTCAAATCTTTGAATTGATCAGTTAGTCCGAGTTATAGCTCATTGCGTAGGTATTTAGAATTATCTTATTACAGTGAACGAATTTTGAAATCCCATTACATTTCAATGAGGATACAGGGTGGATCATGGAGGAATTCATACACAGTAGAAGAGCCTCTTCACATAGAAGCGATGATCGCTCCTCGTCATCGGTTGAATCGCAAAAAATATTCCCCATCGTTAGACTGAGGGAACGCAGACATGTGAAAACAACCACTAGGCTAATGGCCTCTAACAGATGGTATCCAAGGTTGAAATGCAACGAACTCAAGTAAAGTTCTCATCACAGAAATATATTCATCCGAAATCACACAGGTGTAATAAAGATTTCTCAACCTATGCGGCAGTTTTTGTTTTTTTTCCAGATTGCTTGTATCTGATGATTGTAATTCGAATTAGTTTTTTTATTTATCTAGCTATTTTTTACACTCACGGGTTGCATCCATACCAGTATAATGGTTTATTCAATAGCTGAAAGAGTAGAAATTGTTGAAGTTTTTTCAGCAATAATATTTGTGCAAATAGGGCAGCTGCTATTTTCAATGAACGCCATGACGACAAACATGTAAGTGCCAAGTATATTTTGAGGATGGTGGAAAAATTTAGAGAAACTAGCTCTATTCAGAATAGGAAAAGAGAGCATGTCCAAAGACCCATACGAAATGAGGAAATGGAAACTGCGTTGCTTGGTCAAGTAATGATTGATCCCACTTTGAGTACAAGAAAATTGGAAAGTGAAATTGGTGTGAAAAACTGTTGGACGAGTTTTTAAACAAAACAAATTCCATCCATATAAAATGAAGATAGTCCAGGAATTGAATGAAGATGACTTTGCAATTTTGTGAAATAATAAGTAAGCGAATCGCGAACAATCCCCACTTTCTCTACAATATTAGTTTCTCAGATCAATGTACTTTTTTTTTGAGTGGCACTGTAATTTCTCATAACTGCTGGTTCTGGTCGGACTCTAATCCCAAAATCTTTCGTGGAGTACATACCTAATAACCTGAAAAATTTATTGTTTGGGTTGGCATCTATGGGAATCGCCTGATTGAATCATTTTTGTGACCAGGAAATTTGACGGGAGAAATGTATCTCCAACTACTTGAAGAACTAATCAATCGAGCCACAACTGAAATTTTGGAAAATGATCCTAGCTATTTACAAGAGGATGTTGTGTTTCAGCAGGATGGTGCCCCTCGCATTTGGCACTTGTTGTTCGACCATATCTAGATCGAGAATTTTCTGATCGATGGATCGGAAGAAGAGGCCCTACAGAATGGCCCCTACGTTCTCCCGACTTGTCACCATTGGATTTTTTCATGGAGCCACTTAAAGAGTGAAATTTATAAAACTGATCCAACAGATTTGGTGGATTTACGACAACGGATTCTAGTGGAGTGTAATCGTATAACCCTGAAATGCTACGTAATGTCCGGGAACGTTTCGAGAAAAATCTGTATTTGTGTTTGGAAGTTGGCGGCGATCACTTTGAACATTTTTTCGATTGATACCGATTTGCCTATAAAATGCAACAGGTATAATAAATTCAATTGCTTTTTCAATTTTTCAATTTTCAATTTTCAATTTTCTCCTTCTCACCCACATGTAGGTAAATCTATGAATAAGCTCTGTTATTTGAGAACCAAACAAACGTGTTCTGAATCTCCATCCAAAATCAGCAGACCTCGCAAACACTGTATCGCTCTCTATTAATTCACCCTGTGTCTTCATCACAATGCAGATGAAGCAACCATTTTGTCTACAATACTTTAGAAGTTCTAGAACCTTTCTAATGATTTATTGCTCAAATTAACTGATCAATTCGAAGATTTGAGAGGTTGTCACCCTCATCTGAGGGGGTGTAGTGGAAGCACTACTGCTTAAAGATATTTTTCTCTAAAATACAACAGTATCTCGGTGAATGTTCGTTCTAAATCGACCTATTTTGCAATCACTGAAAATAACTCGTCTTTTGACAAACCAGCTTGTAACTTCTTCCGAATATGTCAAAACTCAAAAAATTATTATACATTTACATTGAGAATCAAAAGATCTTACAATGATGTATCACTCGACCTATCTTTCCTATTCAAAAAATTGAGTTCTGTGCACTCCTGCTTAGGGGATTGATGTAAAATAAAATCACAGACAGAAATTGACCTGTTTCTGCTTTTTATGCAGAAACGAATCGTTTAGCAGATATTGAGTCTTTTTCGTTTCAGTTGCTTTTGAGAGTAGTTTTGATTAACTCTCTAAAGACATTCATTGGAAGTGCGAAGAGCGCTCTAGATAAACTCGTCCTTTTCTTCCAAGAACAAAGTGTCAGAGTATAATTGGGCGAGAATGCACTTTCATGACTACATAAGAAGAAACAAGGCAATTTCCTTAACTTTCCACTATTAACTTATATGACCGCGAAGCAGTTTCGTCACTCAGGTAGGTCGTTATACAATATATAACAGATTTGTATTACTACCTCAGATTATTATTAGTATGGAGTTTAGTTGGCAATTGAGGCTTTTGATTTCTAGGCTAATTTCATGTAAATATCTTCAAATAATTTTTTAGTCCATCGGCGTATATATTAATAGTTCTTTAAGTTGAAGAACAGTGGCATTCGATAGTGTTTTCTTATATCTGTGTCTATTGATTAACTTATCGACTAATTTATTTTTGAAGAAGTGGAATATAATAATTGCACTGGACTAAAAAAATATATTATAGAAGAAAAATATATAATCGAATAAATTATGATAATTAAAACGAAAATGAAAAAGGAGAACATGAACATTTCAAAAATAACATATGGACCAAATGAAGATTAGAGAAAGAATGGAAAACATGAATATTTTGAAAGACTACAATATGAAATTCAAGAAGGGTAGGCCAGAGTAGGCAATAACAGTTTTAGGTATGACAGAATAAGATGAAAGGAAGGAAATGGGAAACCATAATAATGGAAAGAGAATTATATAATTTCGTTTGGAAAATGAAGTACTGGAAAGAACGGAAAAAATTCTAAGTGGCTACTAGACTCCGCAGAAGTCATTGGAAATATGTGAAGGATGTCAAAGCATATAGAAAAGCAGAGATCGGAAGTAATAACAACTTATTGAAAATGAAATGTACAATGGGAGTGAAAGAAAGTGACGATAAAAGAAGAAAGAAAATGATAAGGTGAAATATTAGCATCCATAAGTTGTCAACTGTCTGCGTTTGAGCAAAACTGTCTTAAACATTGAGTAGCTAGACTAATTATCAAACTTTTTGTCTCTTGAGAAATTTTGATATAATGAGCGGTTCAATCACAAAAAACAGTGTCTCAATTTCATGATTTAATTTCTTCAACCACTTAGCAAGTCAAAAGTGTCACATATTGACGATGTTGGCTTTGAATTTGTTTCTGTAGTCTTGAAGATTAACATTTTATTAGGCTTAATAGCCTATTCTTGGCAAAATAATGTTTTCTAGGTTGCTGAATCGGATCAAGCAAATAGGAGATTCAATATTCAGTAGTACAAAAATGTTTTTCACAATGACTATTAAAAATATGAAAATAGGTTGGCCAGTTGGAAACAAAATAAGAAAAAACAAATCACTTCAGAATAACGATTAATTATTTTACACCCAAAATTCCTTTCAACTATAGAATATGTTGAAAAATTCCACTATTTTTCTGAATAGTTAATCCTCTTTAGAAATTGAATATGACCCTTGGCATTAATTCAGGGTCATTTTTGAAGAAGTTGGCCGCATTTAAAATTCCCATATGTAACTCTTCTCGGGTGTCAATTTGAGAAGAGTGAACTCTAGATTTTGAAGCACTCTAAAGAAGGAAGTCGCATGGTGTCAAGTCGGGAGATCGTGCAGGCCAACTTGCAGGAGCATCAATATCCTATCCTACGATTTGCATAATTTGCATGTAAGATCTCGCGAACCGCTGAAGTGAAGTAAGGAGGTGCACCGTCGTGCATAAACCACATTTCTGCACGCAGTAATACTGGAATATCGTCCGAAAAATCCGGCAAAGTTTCTTGCAGAAGATTGAAATATGCCTCTCCGTTTAATCGATCTGGAATCACTACCGGATACATAATGAAATTGTCAATTAGTGAAATACGTTAATTTTGAATTGATTCCGATGATGTGTACTTGTGAAAGCATGTGGATTTTCGACACTGTACACGTGTTCATTGTGACGGTTAGTGATGCCAGACCTAGTAAAAGAGCAGTCGTCAGTAAATAGAATTTTCCTACTGAAGTGTAGATCCTGAGTTCTCTTCTCTTGGATAGATGGGCAGAAAGTTAGGCGATTATCAGGATCGTTGGTTAGTAATTCCTGAACTTTCTGAATCTAACCTAACCGCCGCGTTCCTAATTGTGGGTTTTCCTCAACCATGTCCAAAATTTGTTCTTCGCGTTCTACCGTTCTTACTGTTCGTTGTCGTCCTCGATCCAAATTCCATTGTCTCGACAAAATCCGTACACCTTAACCACATCAACCATGTCAGAGTAACTGTACATTTCCGTGCCTAATAGTGATGAAAAAATCACCAAAATACCTAGTTGAGCACTTAAGGAACGCTGTTGTGTCAACAATTGGTTGTCAAGCCTAATTAAATGACAATCTGCCAGATCACAGAAATAAATCCAAAGCCATCATGGTCAAATGTGATATTTTTGACTTGCTAGGTAGTTGAAGAAATGAAATCATAAAATTAAGTACCTGTTTGTTGTGATTGAACCGCTCATCATATCAAAATTTCTCAAGAAACAAAAATAATTGATAATTAGCCTAGCAATTCAATATCTAAAACAGTTCTGCTGAAGCGCAGACAGTTGAAAAATTATAGTTGTATAAAAACACTTTCGAGTTTTCAGAGACACTTTTGAAATGTCTTTGAGTTCTTCTAACTAAGAAACAAGAATATCGCACCTGATTACGTATACCAGATATGGTTTCTACTGATCGAGTCGTTCTCGAATGATTTGAAAAATAAGAAAAAGAATCTTTGGATTTGGCGAACTCTAGTGGCCAAACGAAGAAACTTTTCATATTAGTAAATTGGCCTAAATCGACTTATTTCGATCTGAAGAATCAGTGTTATAACGTTGCACACGCAATTCACGGACACTCTGTATACATATTTTCAACTTTAGTTCTTTATTTGTTGTCATCTGAAGATGGTCCAGAGACCGAAATTGCAATAATGATTCTCAATAAATCTCTTGCGATAGTGTAATAAATAGTTTAGTTTCCTATTACCATCAAACATATGAAGTTTTGGAGTGCTAAATTCAAACATCGGCATAGGCGGAAAGGACACTTGAGAAATAATTTGAATTGTTCAATAGCTTATTAAAAGAGATTGTCCGTCGTTCCACAATAATAGAAATCAGTGAGAAAACGAGAATTATTGTTGAAAATGTATATAACATCAGTCTAGATATGCCTGAATTCGTAAAAATATAGGCGAAATTTATTTCTTGTCACAAGACCAAAAACATGCAACAGCTAAGCCACTTACTACAGTTTCTCCAGATGAATGACAGATTTCTTTCAGAGAATTGAGACTAATCACAAAACTAGGGTTAACAACCATACTCCCTAGTTAGAAAGATCTAGTATAGACTAAAGAGAGAGCGAGGAAAAACATTGAATGCCCATGGTTAGCATCACTGAAGACGGGTAGAGTGAATAAAGAAAAACACTCAAAAGTTGTGTTTTTTGTTTGGAGGTAAAATAAATTTACATTTGTTTAACAACTCAATTGACGAGGCTTTCACATGATAGAAATCATTTTCAAATATAATTAAACAAAAATATCCACAAAAATATATTTATAAAAGCTCGACGCGTTCCGATACACAGTATCTTTGTCAAGAGCGAATGAATACTACAAAATTATCTTAACAAACGTGTACTTATATAGGCTAAAGAGGCAATTCATTCAGAGTTATCAGTATTTGGAATAGTGTTTAGGAAACAAGTTCAATAAGGGTGAGTTATTTATGTCGATCTGGTCATTAAGAATTTCTGGGGAATACCTAAATCTATTAATCTCAAGTATCTCCAGAAGTTTGAGTTTTAGACCTCTATTCCCAGAATGTAGGATTTTAAATTCAGAATTGTAAGAATTACTATTTTCCCTTAGATGATCAGAATAATTCGAATCGGTTTTTCCATTGATGAAACAGCGTTTATGTTCTGAAATTGTAACATTGAAATTTCTTCCTATTTTACCAATATAAAAACAATTGCAATCGGTACATTCCAATCTATAAACACCTGATTTATTTTCTTTATTAATTGGAGACTTATAATTTCTGATGAATGAACCTAAATTTGTTGATGTTTTGAACGCTATATTTTTAAGAGGGTATTTCACATTATTGCTAATATTGCCTATATAACATATGTTAAACTATTGAATTTCTTGTCTTGATATTCACCGATTGGATAAATATGTTGTAAACCTAATTTTAGTTTTTTCTTATATAATATGTTGCTAACTAAATTTGCATCATAACCATTATTTATTGCGATCTGTTTTATCAAATTCAATTCTTTGAGATAATTTTCTCTACAAATTGGTGAATGAATTGTTTTGTTCTATTTCAAAAGTGAATTTTATATTTGGATGCAGGTTGTTGATGAAATTTTCGAATACAGAGAACTGTCTGTTTGTTCCTGTGAAACACACAATAACGTCATCGACATATCGATACCAATATAGGAAATGTTAACTAAGCGGGTTTTTATGAATAGTTTTTTCTATATTATCCATGAAGATTTCTGCCAAAACAAGACTTAAGGGGTTTCCCATCACTTTTATAAAAAGAGTCGCTAAATAAAAAATAATTTTGAGATATGCAAACATCTAATAAAGCCATAATGTCATATTTACTTCGTGGTTTCGTCTTATTTTGTGTTAACAAATTTTTGATTATATCATACGGATCCTTCGATGGAATACTTGGAAACAAATTCTTGACATCGAAAGACACTAAAATTACTTGGTATGGCAACATTTTCTATTTTTCTTATCAAATCATTTGATCTACGAATTGAAAAAGACGGTTTAAAATTACAAAATTTTTCCAGAATATGTATTAAAAATTTGGACATCTTGAATGCTGGGGCATGTGTGAATGATACCACTGATCTTATTGGATAACCATCTTTGTGCAATTTAACTAAAGAATAGAGTTGAGGCGGTAAAGAATTCGGTTAAAACGAGTTTAAATTTTTCGCGATCTGTAATGTTGGATTTTGAATTCTCAATGACTGTCTTCATTTCCTTATTAAATTTGTTAGTTGGATCTTGGGCTATAACTGAATAATTAAAAGCATTGATAAAATCTAATGTTTTGGAAATGTATTCTTGTTTATTTATCACTACAACTAATACAGTTGCAGATTCATCTGCTTTAGTGAAAATAATATCATTCGATGTTGATTTCGTTTTTATATATTTTATTAATATATGATCTCTAATTGGTCTATTAATGTATTCTTTATTAATCGCGGACGCAGTTTGTTTCAGGGAACTATTGTTTTCAACATTTCTGAGGCAAATTTCAGTATCTATTGCTAGTTGTTCGAAGTTTGATGTATGATGTTTAGGGTGCATATTATGTTTAAATCCTTTCTCCAATAAAGCCGTCTCATCAATGGTGAAATTTGTTTTAGGTAAATTTATGAATCCTTTGAAAAATAAATGATTTGAAAAGTCGGTGTTAATTTCTTTCTTATGGTTTATTTCTAATGAGGTTATTAATTTAAATCAATTGAGTTTCAAATTTACTATGGATAATTTTATTTTTCTCTCTGATTTTCCAGTCTGAAATATCAAATTCAATTTTATGTAGAGTAAGGGGAAGCTCTGAATGGAATACCTTAACATAAGTGTAACAAATATCCCGTTTGTAGTATTGGATTCTTCTGTCTTTCTTCATCAACGACAGCTTTCCTTTCAATGCTCTTTTTATGGCTGCTGCACTGATGTTCTTTGTCTTCAGGTTGATGTATTTTGAGATCACTTCGTTTTTCAAACACATACTTATAAACTAAATGTTTTGCGAATGTATTGCACCACGGAGAAGTAATTTGTAGTACCATAAAGCCAAAAAGCTATAGTCTGCTTTCTTCAAAAACTCAATTGACGAGGCTTTTACATGATGAAATCCATTTTCAAATATAATTAAACAAAGATTTCCACTGAAATATATTAATAGATTCTCGACGCGTTTCGATACATAGTGTCTTTGTGAAGAACGAATAAATACTACTACTAATATTTAACTGTGCTCATAATAAACTATAAAAATTAATGCTGTCTAATTAAACAGAAAATTCTGTAGGAATATTTCAATTTCTTCCTATAACATGTTGAAAATATTAAAAGTGCAAAGTATCCGAAATTGAAACCAGATATGATGATATTCTTCAATCAATATCAATATTGAATTAACGATCTCGTTCTTCATATTTGACAAGCGCACCCTTCAAACCATCACTTCCTGAATCACTTTCGAATGAAAAATCCAATACAAATACTTCCCATGATCACGATTATACATAAATCTACATTTTACAGAACTCCATCTATTTCCTAGTCCCTTGTAATAGGAAAGAACATCCGTAATACAGCAAGATGAAATATTCAATCCTTCGAAATGAATGTACGACAATAACATCGTAATAGGAAAGACCATCCCCGATTTTTCATATTGTAGGCCTTGCTTCTATAGGAGCTACGTAGTGCGGTGATAAAAGATCGATTGGCAGCCCCCGGGATTACAGATTTACCAACCCCACTGGCGGCAATATGTCGCTGAGATAAATCTCATTTCAGAATTGTAATAACTGGGGTCCGTTCTACGGGACGTTCGAATACTTTGAACTATTACAAATGCAGGCTTTTTTGATCTCGGATTGGCCTCATGAATCCTTGATTGAAAATGAAATGACGGCTCAAGTCTTACTTAATCACTTGAATAGCATTTAATGCATAGTGTTATCAAACGAATATTATCTTGTATTAAGGCAACTAATATACAAAGAATATTCAAACTGGCTAATGAAAAAAGAAATAAAAATTTCTTTCAAAAACATATGTAAAAAATGGCAGGTGTCAAAGCGTATTCTTTCCACCGCCAATCCCAAGTCGGTTATTTAAGTTACCATCTATGGAAGCACCGTTTCAACAACTTCATCATAAATCGTTATCTAATTTTAACAATAATAAATTCGAGATGGACACACCGAAAAAAGGCCGTACCCATCATGACGTAAAAATGACTATCTCGGCACCTAACCCTTTTTAATGACTCTTGAAAAATACCCATGTCAGCCGAGAATTAAACAGAATTCCAATCCCCAACTAATCATTATTTAATTGTTCATTAGTAGTTCAGAAATATAACAGATAATGAAAACAAAATCAATCAGATTTCGAAAGTTATTGCAAGTATCATGTGAAAAATCGATGAGAATAATACTGCTCCAAGTTTGAGTGAAAGTCTCGGTCAAAGAAGAAAAATACTCTCAGTTCATACGTGTTTAAATATGAAAAAGATAATCGTAGATTAGATTAGCATCAGAGAAAACTGAATGGAGGTGCGTTAAAGATTAGTGTACAACATTTTTTGAACAGTTGGGGACTTTGGGAGGAGTGATTTTATGAATTTAAACGAAAACCATAGCCACTAATCAAAAGAGCAACATAGGGACTAACGACAAAATAAGAACTCCCTTGTTTGATGAAATACAGAGAGACGAAGAACCGTCGAAAATCATCAGACAAGGAAAGTGCTAAACTGAATCTAACATTACATGTTTGATGACGACTGATCTACACTGCCGAAAGAAAATATATTTATTATGAACCCGTAAACTGTCACCAGCGCTACCATAATGTATCCAAGAAGTTCATGAAGGATTGGATAAACATTACCTGAAAACCAACAGAAACGATGAATTTTCATTAATCAATGATGTTTCTGAGGCTTAGGTAATTTTTACGTGTGGTCAGAACCCGCAATCTTCATGCGATTCGAAAATTTTTTATATGGATGGCAGACATTCTGTCGAAAATATACAATGAACTGATTATCTAAAAAACATGCTTAAAACGATTGTCGCAAATTTGTTGTTGGCACAACTATTTTTTATACCGACTTGAAGTTTGAACGAGATCTGTCTTTCAGTTTGTTTATAGTACTCGACTTTGTCAGTTCTCACAAGTGTGTTTAGCGATTTTACCAGGATAAAAATATCAATCGAAGAATTTGTCCCGAATTTTGTATCTCAAATAGAATTTTATGTGCCAAATCACTGAAAATGTTACAGAAAGCGTTACAGTGAAGCGACATAATCAAAAACACGTTTATATGAGTGGTGCTGTGCGTTCAAATGCACCCAAAAAGGGTGGAAGGATTGCCGAGCTATGGTTGGCCATCAACAACTTCAACTGAAGTTAGCATAATTAAATTGAAGGAAATGGTAATCGAAAATCGTCATTTCAATTCGAGAGAGATAGGAATGTACTTTCAGTGTTTCACGAATCAATTCGTACCATTCTAAACGATTGTTTGGGCATGAATCAGGTTTCCGGTCGACTAGTTCCAAAAGACCTGAATTGAATCACGTAAAAGTTGCTGAAAACATACTAGAACGAGTCAGATCCAACCCCACATTCATGAAACGCATTGTAACTGGTAATGAGACATGAGTTCATAAGTTTGACATGCAAACCACTCAAAAACTCCTTCCAACTGAACCGAAACCGAAGAAACCATGTCAAAGTCGATCAAAAGTAAAGGTAATGTTGTCTGATTTTTCGATTATCGCGGTGTTGTGAACTGGGAATTCTCGCCAAAAGATCAGACCTTAAATGAAGAAAATCATCACCTGGGCATTATGTCAGAACCAGAATCAGAAATATTTATTGCTTCACAATGGAATGCTTACTCAAATCATTAATAGGATTTTCATGGTACAAAATTAATAATAAAAACAATAAAAACTAAAATCAGAAGCACAATGAGTTCTATACAAACAGTTATTAACATTCAAAAATCTCCTTCAGGCTGTAAAAAATTGCCTGAGAAGGAATTCTTCAACACGACGTTTAAACATATTGAAATTTTCATTCACATCAAGACAATTGGCAATTTTATTGTAACATTTGTTTCCCTGATAATTTGGAGAATTTTGTGAGACGCTCAATCTTTGAAACGGTGCGATAAATTATTGATTGTTTCTCTTTCTGTACTGGTGTACCGCATGATGTTTTATGAATTAATTACGATTTCGGTGGACATAGCACAAAAGATGAACAATATACAAGGGGGAGTATTTTCAGATATTGGAATATAGGTCAGCAATGGTCTGACATAACTGACTTGGTCATGGTTCTAACGATTTTTTTGTGACTGGAAAATACTTCCCCTGTATAATTTGTTGACCCCCAGAGTATGATACCGTGTGCACTTTAACCAGAATGGAATGGTCACACGAGATATTCTTCGGCACAAACCGCACAAGTAAAGTTTTTTTCGTGTTCAATATAAGCCCGTTACGATGATACCAATCACTGAACTCCCATGAAGCTTCATTGCCAGAGTTAACCATGCCAGATTCAGCATCTTCCGAGATTAATATGTTAGTATCATCGGCATACGGTATCAGCTTCGCATCAGAGGTCAGTACTAAATCGTTCATGAATATTACAAAAAATATAGGCCCCAACACAGACCCTTGGGAAACGCCGGCTGTGATATCAAGTTCTACTGATTTGCAGTCATCTATAACGATAGTTGGCTTCCGCCGTTGCGGATAGGATTCGGCCCAGGAGTAATCGCGACCTCGAACACCCTGGTTATTCAACTTTTTATGAAGGAGCAGATGGGCAATAACGTCAAAAGCTCTACTTAGGTCGTAAAAAAGTGCAGAACAGTGATTCCTGTCATTGAGTGCTGCATACACGAAGTCGATCGCATCAGTCAGAGCCGTCCCAGTATTTTTGTTTCTCCTGAAACCATTCAGGCAGTCCCCCAGTATATTATTTTGTTCCAAAAAACCATACTTTGGCGAGTTGGTTCTGGATTGAGATTATTTTGTGATTGGCTACGTCGTCCTTGGGTCCTTTGCCTAATAGATCGGAATAGATCTTGATTCCTTGAGTTTTTCCGGGTATATGCCCATTTCGAATGATTCATTGATAAGGTCTGCCTAAACATCAGCTATTTTTTCCTTCACTCTTTTCAAGATTCTTCCGTCAAGCCCATCCGGACCAGGTGTTGGTTTTCTAGTTGTCTTTTGAATTATTTCCTCCACCTCTCTAGGCGTTACTGGCGAAAGACAAATGCTATTCTCCACGTTCAGTGAAATTTTGTGGCTCTCTGGGTCGATATATTGGGAGCGCGCCAAAGATGCGTTATAATGGTTGAACAGATCGGCAACGTCTTTAGGATCACTTGTCGGCAATTGTTTTGCCTCAACAGAATGCATTCTCAAACTTCACCAAGTTTCTTAAACAACCGTTCACTATCCACTGATTTTTCAACAGTCATTCCATTCCTTCGTTCATCAAAAATCAAAAGCTATTGTTCTTTCTCCAGAAGAAAAAAATGATTAAAAAGATTAGTTTTGACTTCTAACTATAGGCAGAAATGATCACGAAGAAACAAATGGCTAGTATATAGGTTTTGGATTTCATTCTTAAAGTCCGACGAGGTAGATGATTTTATTTCTTCGAAATGTACGAAATCAAACCACAAAATGCTAGACTGCACCAATTCTCGGATTACATGTTTGAGATTTCCACTATCAATCTGGGCATCTGCTGCTTTGTATTAAACAACAAATGCATGAACATAATTCTATGTATTATACACACCCCTGCGTTTCACAATTGTCTATGATATGATTTTCTCTAAAGAATCTGAAATTATGCTTATATAAAGCACTCAACTTCTTAAATATTCAAATTACAGGAAGAGATAATCAATTTTGTTCTTGACATTTATCGAAACCATGAATACCTTAATCCATAATGGTAGTTCCCATCCGCATAAAATAAAGAAGTTAGCGTCTCATACATTTGTGCATACATTACTCAATATTCCTCTTTCACGAGAAACATTGAAGAAGCTAAAAAATAACACAAATTATTAGTAACCTCGATTTTACCTGCCCATCAGGTTCATGAATGTTTCATTTGTTAATGGTCCCACTTACAAGTTAGAAGAGAGTTATTTTACCTGATATGACTACGTCACCAGTGTTTGTTTTGAATTAATCCTTACTACGAACTTTGGATTAACTTTCTCCATCTAGGGTAGTTACCCCTGCCTCAGGCTTTGAAGCTTCGACAGCCTAAGTCCTGAAGCAGGTTCTTGCTACTACAAAATACAAGAATTGCGCTCGAGAGGCAATCTTGGAAGATAAGGGCGTATGAGTGACCCCTGTCACTGAGGCACCGACAAAGTAGCGTCACAAGTAAAATTGCCACATTTAAAGCCATGCTACTTGTCAATAACAGCAACTAATTCAGATAGAATTTCATAAAAAACTTTAGAGAAAATCTATTAATAGATTTTGGTCGATAATAAGCAATTCCAACTACGTTAGAAATTTTCAAAACAGGGGAACATCACCCCTTTAATACACAGGTTGAAAATATAATGCATTCAAACATGAAACGCGAGGAAATCAGGTTCTTGGTCTTATGGATAATATAGTTCCAGAAATTCTATCACACGATATATCAATACTATAAAGATTTTCAATCACCCACCCATCAGGTCGCTCAAAAGTAAACAGGACAGGCTGGTCTCAAAACCTCTGCGAAAGACCAAGACACCTCCAAGGTACTAACAACAGATCTGTCATTGTATATTATAAAATCACGGATACCACCAACTTCGGAGAGATTTTCGATATATTTCCAAAAGCTAGTAGAATCACGTGTCATGTTCGACTCGGTTTCGGCGATATCGGCCGCATATTCTCTGGATATGATGCACCTAATAGCTCGTCTCATATCAGAAGAACGACGGTAAGCCTAGGGTGACCCGATCCTTTCATACAATCAATGAAAGTTTGAAACATATAAACAATTAAAATCTAAAATTAAACTGACGTTGCTAGCGAAATTTGAAAGCCACATTGGCTTTCCACATACCTTCATATCAATAGGGAATTGAAATTTCTTTTCTACTTTGAATTCGACTCCATTACTGATGCTTAGATCTGACATTTAGTTTAAGAGATTGGGATTTCAAATGGGGGTTCTACCCCCTATTTCTCACGCAGTGAGATGCTCATGCGTATATAACGAGCTTATTTATACGGGGTTGGTTTGAAAGCTTCCGGATTTTGAAGGATTAAATAAAGTAGCGAGTTTACTAGCATTCACTGTATTTGTTAACCTATAGTTTTGATTGAAGAGATAGATGACAATGAAGTTCCAGCATATTTTCGAAAAGATTTTCTTAATGATTTCTGTAATATTTTTCTTCGTAATAGTTCTCTAGTATTAACAGTTTGTTTTTGTTACAGGTATGTGCCAGATTCTTCCACTCCAGTTGGATCAGAGTAAGAAAAACTTATATCGTAATTTTTATTATGTAGGAATCTTGAGAATGCTAGTCTAACAATCTCTTTCATTGCTATTAACCCTTAACCGACGTGGTGCCAATATTTTGCGTTAACTACGTTGTAGGTCCCTAGGAACCCAACTTGTTCAAATGATAACATTTTTGTCTTTGTTTAGTTTCGTGACATTCTTTTTATTGCGTTTCAAAGAAAATATGACAAGGTAGTAGAAATTTATTCAATAGTTGCAACCACTGTAACAAATAAACAACAATAAAATAAAAATAAAATATTCGAAATGAGAAAAATGTCTCCCAAAATTGTATGAATATTTAAAATAATGAAGACAGAATTATGATATAAATTGAAATTCTAAACTGGATAGTATTCTATGGAATGAATTTTCAATGTGCAGGTACTTTCACAAAGATTTCTGCAATACCTAAACATGAAATACATTCAGTAGATTATTCTTGCTCGTATACGCAAGTTACACATTTTTTCTGCACCACACTGTAAGCAAATGGCTCTTTTGTATATTTTGCACAGGTAACTTGTCTTTCTTCTCAGTTTCGGATCACATAGATACCACACTTTTCTGGCACCGTATCGGAATCATTTGGAACTTCTGGGACTTTAGTACCTAATACTCTATGAACGCTCTGTCTAAGTTCTCTTGGGAGGCGAATGTTATTTGCCCTTTCTTTCAGAAGAGGTTCATAGAGCTGCTTCGCCAAAAATTCTCAGAAATTGCAATCTTGTGTACTGCGTTTTTGAAACGCTTTGGTGGATTTTATAAGCGTTCAGGCCACTCTTGTCGATAATACAGAAAAATAAGACCATCGGCCAACATCTTGTTTTCCTACTACAAGAATATTTCGAGCATTTTTCGTCAACACCTTTGTTCTATTGTAATATGAATTGATTTCCGGCAACCCATTCTCAACATCATCTAGAGTACCAGTGATATACAGGGTGCTTCAACGAAAACTGAACAGAGGCTATATCTACCAAGATATTCATTTCTTATCAAAACGCAAAAACAGGTCAATTTTTGCTACAACCCCATCTTTTGTGGGGTTGCTGAAATATCAACCCCTAAGCGGGGTTGCAATCCTGAACATTTTGAATGAGGAAGATGGGTCAGTGATGACTCAAAAGAAAGGCGGTATTTTTGTCTATATCGCCTTGAAGGAATTTCCATTTTTAATTGAAAATTGTAAAAGATACAGGGCGAGCAACTGAAAGATAGGGAAGACTATTTCCCTGAGACTATGCAAGTTTCAGTGAAGTAAAATGGAACAGATCTATGCTGATCAATGGCAGTCATCATCAAGTACCATCCCCATCTCGAATTTCAACCCCTAGAGCTGGGGTGACCACCCTTGAAAATTCGGAAGAGGGTAGATGGAACGAGTAATACCTCGAGATAAAGGTATTATATTTGTCTGCATCACTGTGAACGAATTTCCATTTTTCATTGAAAACTGTAGAAGATACAGAGTGAGCTACTGAAAAGTAGAGGAGACTATCAATCGCCCTGAGCTATTCAAGTATTAGTGCAAAAAAATGGAACAGATTCATTCCAGGTCAAAGGCTGTCATCTTTGATCTAAACGAATCTAATCCAGTTTTTCGCACTAATACTCCAATAGTCTTGGGGCGATAGTCTTCTCTATTTTTCAGTGGCTGACTTTGTATCTTCTACAGTTTTCAATCAAAACTGAAAATTCTTTCACGGGAATGCAGACAAAAATAATACCTTTCTTTCGAGTTATCACTCGACCCATCTACCCTCTTCCAAATTTTCAAGGGTTGTCACCCCTGCTCCAGGTGTTGAAATTCGAGATGAGGATGGTACTTGATGATGACTGCCATTGATCAGCATGATTTTGTTCCATTTACCTAACTGAAACTTGAATAGTCTCAGGGAAATAGTCTTCCCTATCTTTCAGTTGCTCGCCTTGTATATTTTACACTTTCCAATTAAAAATGGAAATTCGTTCAAGGCGATGTAGACAAAAATACCGCCTTTCTTTTGAGTCATCACTCGACCCATCTTCCCTATTCAAAATGTTCAAGGATTGCAATCCTTGCTTAGGGGGTTGATATTTCAGGCAAGTTTTGTACCCCAAATGATGTCCTTTGAAGCAAAAATTGACCTGTTTTTGCGTTTCGGTAAGAAATTATATCTTGGTAGATATAGCCTCTGTTTAGTTTTCGTTGAAGCACCCTGTATATCACTGGTACTAATATTACAATGGAAAAAAATATTGAGCGGAGAGTTTTGTCTCAAAATTTTTGTTTAGAACACAATTCCCCGTGCTGATTCATTGTGAATGCTGGAAAAAGCTTATGTAGACTCTGTTCTATCGAAACCCAAGTGTACGAGTAGAACAAAGCTTTTAAAGATGGTCGGGAGATCGTCGCACATTCGCCTTGGTCCGGACGACCTTCGACCTCTTCGAACGACGATGACGTTCATAAAATCAAGGAAATGGTGCTCGAAAATCGTCATGCCACTGTGTGAGAGAGAGCTCGTGATCTCAGAATCTCCTGTGAAACCGGTCGTTTGATTTTGGTGAACCATTTGGGCTTGCGGCGCGTCTCTACTCGGCTAAATCCGATAGAGCTGAATCTTCTTCATAAACAGTACCGAATGCAGGTAGTTGCAGACGTGCGGGATAGTGAAAATTCTGATCCACGTTCATGGGACGGATCATAACTGGTGACGAGACATGCGGCCATGAACACGATACACTAACGAGCCAACAATCATTGGAATGGGTGAGAAAAATGAGCAAAAATGAAAAACACCTAGCCAAAGTCGTTCAAAAATCAAGACGATGCTGATTATTTCCTTCGATATACGTGGTGTGGTTCATCATTAATTCGTTCCGCAAAGTCAAACAATAAGAACTTCTATCTCAGAGTTTTGAGACCTTTACGTGAAAATATTCGCCGTAAACGGCCGGATTTGTGGCAAAACAATTCAAGGATTTTACATGACGATAACGCATATCTCATCGAGCCATGGTTATTAACGACTTTAAGACCAAACACTTGATAAATATCATCGAGCAGCCGCCTTATTTGCCTGGTCCAGCTCCGTGTGACTGTTCTTGTTTCTCCAGACTGAAATTGCTGTTCCTGGAACCAGATTTGATTCCATAGACGTCATAAAAAAATTCGCAATAGGAGATGAAGGCCATTCCTGAAAGCGCCTATAAAAGATGTTTCGACGATAGGAAGAAAACGTTGGCACATGTGTATCGCTTCAAATGATGGATATTTTGAAGAAGATTCAATAAATAATACCGTAGATTAGGATTTATGCGTTTTATTTCAAATTTACGAATACTTTTCTGCCACAGGGCAAATTTCACTCCCGTTAAGTTTCACTTTTGTATTTCTCTGTTGTTAGATTGTTACAATTACTGTGGGGGAAAATCCAATTTCCTTTTATTCATCGTTTCCATCCTATATCTTTCTTAAAACTGCACCCAAAACAAGGAAACTTGGAACTATTTTCTGAATTGTGAGGAATAATAATTTCTCGCAAAGAGCTTAAATCCGGAGAGAACACTTCTCGAGAAACAAGAGTTTCGTCAAGTTAAAATTCACCAGCTTGTGAAACATAACAATATATGCATACAATAGAAATGATACGGAAACTTGTTTAGGACGAATGCAAATTATTAGCTAAGAGTATCGCTGAACAAAATAGTAGCAAAAAGAAACTTCTGAGTATCGCGGAGTAAAAGTGGAAAAACTGTCTCGAGCGTTAAAATTTATCGGTGGCGTGGCAATATCATAATGCGGGTTAAACTTTTAGAAAATATATGTATGTCTGAAGATGTCAACAACAACCATTTGGAAACATTACGCTTTAGCTGTAGTTTGCAGCTGTCCTGTAATGAATCTTTAAGTCTGCTAAGGAAAGCTCGGTTAGCCTTTCGCTACCGCTTCTCTTCCCACATTACGTGTATTCAAAGGGGCCGAAGGAAATCTCTTGTCACTAAACGGATACAAAATTCCTTGTGTGCTGGATTAGTTACCAATATTAATTGAGAATATTTATTCGCAGGTTTTAATGGTAAATAAAAATTCTTGTGTAGGAAAATTGTTATCTGTAAAAAAACTCCTATCCTTCTTCTTAAAATCATAGATAAGAACAATTGAACGTAACTATTGATTGAAATAGAATTTGTAACATAGAGCCTCATAGGTAATCCGCATTTGGTTCTGTTTGAAATTATAATAACTTTATTATTTTTATAATAATAGATAACAAGAGTACGCAAGCTCAAAGATGATCCCTCAAAGTCATCTGAGGTGCAGATTCCAAATTTGGAATTGGAACTGCCTAGTATGCAGTGCTTACTGCCAGCTAAAAGTTATCAGTAGCGTAGCGTCTCATTCTCATTGTGAATCTAGAATTCGTCAAATTATTTAGTTGTGAAAGATCTATTGTTAGAATGATGTTTGTCAGTAACTATAAAAAAATTAATTTTGATTCAATAACATTAATGGAAAATGAAACGTGTAACGGTTTAAAGTTATAAATCGTGTGTGTAAAGCTGTGGATATATCTGCAGGTACGTTAAAATGAATAAAAAGTAAGGTCTTTATGAATTAAGTGGTGAAGCATCGGATTGTTCAAACCTCCAAAAAAAGATGGCGAAGTTTTCCTAAAACTGAAATAGAAGTGGGGAGAGATGAATTCTTTAGAGAACATATTTACAATTACCACAAAATTCGTACAGAATCGCCTACCTTAAAAAGACTTTTGGTCACTTTAAAGAAGGTAATTTGATTCCACAGGATTTAAGCGATTTCTCTCTCAGAAAGATATTGACAAAACTAGTATTCATTTAAGATAATGAGAATACACATACGTTCCTATATTATAAAATTAATTTTTTTTGATTTCTGGTGAAAGAATTTAAAGTTTACTAATTTTCACCATTATTACTTAATATTGTCAATTTTAATTTTTTAATTCTTCTTAAAAGCCCAAAGTAAAACGAAATTTAAAAATAAAAGCTATAAAAATAGTATCAGTACTACAAGTATGATTCTATTGAAAGGATAAGGTATAATTTTCATGAAAATTAATTTTTTGTTTTAGGTATAACCAATTTTTTCATTGATTACAGATGGAAGAAATGTCAAGATAACAGAAGAATTTTGTAGAATCACTGGATATTAGGACGAAAAGACTTGATTATTATATATATATATATATATATATATATATATATATATATATATATATATATATATATATATATATATATATATATATATATATATATACAGAGTGAATTAAAAGGAGAGGAGACTATCTATCGCCCTGAGCTATTCATCTAACATATCCAGTTGTTCTTTCACTAATAATCCAATAGTCTTGGGGCGATAGTCTTCTCTATTTTTTAGTGGCTGACTTTGTATCTTCTACAGTTTTCAATCAAAATTGAAAATTTTTTCATGGGAATGCAGACAAAATACTACCTTTCTTTCGAGTTATCACTCGACCCATCTACCCTCTTCCAAATTTTCAAGGGTTGTCACCCCTGCTCCAGGGGTTGAAATTCGAGATGAGGATGGTACTTGATGATGACTGCTATTGAGCAGCATGATTTTGTTCTATTTTACCTAACTGAAACTTGAATAGTCACAGGGAAATAGTCTTCCCTATCTTTCAGTTGCTTACCCTGTATCTTTTACAGTTTTCAATTGAAAATGAAAATTCGTTCAAGGCAATGTAGACAAAGATACCATCTTTCTTTTGAGTCATCATTCGACCCATCTTCCTTATTCAAAATGTTCAAGGATTGCAACCCTCGCTTAAGGGGTTGATATTTCAGGCAGGCATTGTACCCCAAAAGAGATGTCCTCTATGAAACAAAAATGGATCTGTTTTTTCGTTTTGATCAGGAATGAATATCTTGGTAGATATAGCCTCTTTTTAGATTTCGTTGAAGCACCCTGTATATTAGAATATATATAGAATAAGTCTGTTATTGTTACACGTCTAAAATCGAAAGAAAAATACAATAATTTAGCACAACAGTGCATCAACTTTATTCAAAACAAAGTCAACATAACTCAAATAAATCAAGTGCAATATCATTAGCATAAAGCAACCTAAAAACAAAACACTTTAAGAGGAAATTAACGGTTAAGTATTGATACTCCTACAAACCTCTACATGGTCCTTCGAGTCGGATTCTAAAAAACGAGTGTAGAACAATCCAATGAAAACTATTCTAAATGCAGAGAAAAAGGCAAGTGTAGAAAGCTACTCTCATCAATCTGTCCTAACTCATTCACGAACAATATTTCGAAAACATGTCCATGTGAATTTTCGAACGGATTAAGTTTTTGTACGAACTCTTCATCAGCCAGTAGGTCCTACAAATATTTTTACTTTTATTTTGGCATCACTGATTTTTGGGAATCTTTGTTTCAAGTAACAAAAACCATCTACATTTTTATCAATAGCTTTGACAACATTTTTCATTTGTTCGAGTTCAATATGCAATGGAGGTAGCAATACATCTTCAGGATTTATTAAAGGAGTGTGACGAATGTTTCATTGACCTGGTATAAGAACGTCTCGCTTAGACCACTCCATTTTGACATAATGATTTTTTGTCTCGACTATCCCACTCACAGAGGAAACAACAAAAGTTTTTATATCCAAGCTGTGGACTTGGAGCAAAATAACAATTACTTTCAAATCTCCACATATTTTCCAGGAATATTGGATATATTTAATATGTTCTAGCAGTGATTTCATATTTTCATATAATTCTTTCATTTCATTAGTATGAGCAACCGGTACGGAAGGGTATTCATTACCATTATGTAACAGTACAGCTTTTAAACTAACCTTTGAGGAATCTTTAAACAACCGCCAGTCAGAAGTTTTCTATTCAAACATCAACTCCGTCATCACTGAGGGAATGTTGCTGCAAAACAATATATTGCCATCTTGAGAAAAAAAAAACTTGAGAAGTGCGTATGTCGAGTTCTGTGTACGTATATTCTGGTATTTTTTTTCCAGTAAATTCCGTCATGGAGTCGGGACGCCAATAGTTCTGCCTGTCTTTTACTGAGATCCAAATCACGTACCAAGTCATTGAGATCGTTCTGAGTTATAAAATGAGGTTCTCTGTTTGAAGTACTGAACTGAAAAGTCGGATACGAATCTGAACTCTCGGATACATTTTCTTCGGTCACGTCATCCATGTTTACTGGAGGCTGAGGAACAGGTAAATCATCACTGTGTGGGATGTAAAATAATGCCAGACCTCACCATTCTCATATAGTTAGGAACTATTTTTACGATCATGAAATCACTTCAATGGGACCTCGAACATGTCTGGGATTCTCAATAGAAGATTGAGAAACCAGAAAAAGCAGCCATCTACTGTGAATGTGGTTCGGAATAGTCTGATCGAAATATGAAACGAAATCAGTATACTATGAGGTTATTGATTTTTGAGTATGAATCGTAGATGTCACTGATACCACATTCGGAGTAGACATTTTATAGAGAAATGGATGAACATACTAAAAACAATACATGAATTCATTCCTTGAACCGCCTAGTCCTTTTGAAATCAGTTAATAATGCAACAGGTACGTTTTGTCGATTGTGTTGAATTAGAGGTTCGATTATTTCTGTAAGAGGTCTAAGACAAAAGCGCCTTGACAAATAGATCCACAGACAAACTGGCAGAAAGATAGACGGAACATGAAGTGAAACTGAAAGATTTCCGTTTTTCTCCTTTTGTAATAGGAAACCCTAAAAAGGAAACAATAATTTTTGAGAGAACGAAAGATGTTCTAGAATAATTTATAATTATTATAATTTTCAAAACTCCGATACCACAGCTCTAAAGGTGACCTGTTAAATAAATATACATTCATTTCGCATTTATATCCCCTGTGCCATTCACGGAAATCTTTTGAAATTCCGAGATAATTAATGTAATTCCGTTCGGGAAATTTCATTATGAATCCGTGCCCTGCAGGAAAATGGATATAGAATTTTTCGAGAAGCATGCACCCCGAGAAAGCTTATTTCATTTTCGTCCCGAATTCGAAGTTTTATTTCTCGCAATTATTCGATTCCCGAGGAAAAGTTGTAAAATTTTCGTGGCATAAAATAGATTGAAACATTTTGACGATTTAAAATTTAAATACGACAGATGACAAAACTGAATTTTAATGAGAACCTCGTTGGAGATTAGAGCCAACCAAATACAATTTAATTTGGAAATAAGATGAGAATGAATATGCTCTGCAGAATAGGAAATGAGTGGTTTTATGAATCCCGCAGGTGTCTTTGTTTTACCAGATTTCAATTGGATATTCGATAATGCTATTTTGCTTTGAGTCCTTCAAAAATGTTATATTCTACTGTGTAATTACATATAACTACAATTATTCTATGAGGTTAATACAATGAAGCAAATATTGAAATGAACAGAACTCGCTATTTTCAGATATTCTTTCAACGGAATAAAAATAAAACAGTAAGTTTTCCTCATAATAATATTTCTACATCAACGAATATTTAGGGAATGAATGATGAGAAAATTAAAAGGCAACAAGTTTTTCAACTAAAGTGCCTATTTCCAAAATAAATTTATACCGGCTTGAATAAATTTGTCGAAATACTTAATTCGAATTGAAGTACAAAATAAATATACGGCAAGAGCGAGTCAGACTCGCAAAGCAAAGAATATTGAAGATATACAGCACATGGAAAATCAAGAGAAACGCATTCTTGAAATTTGAAGAAATTATCAATATATTTTTCTAAAGGAAAAAAGCCTCTTCGAAAACCCATTCTAATAAAACGACAAATACCTGTAGAAAAAAAATGTGGGCTAATTTTTGTTTCAAAGAACGTTCTATATGTATATATATATATATATATATATATATATATATATATATATTTTTTATATACAAAATTTCGAATATTTGTATTTAGAATAAATCCTTATATCTATAATTTTGATATGTGTCAGAAAAACACAAGTGTGAGCTCAGGAAATGTAACAGGTGAACTATACTATCTTGTGTATGATTCAATGAACGAGTGAAAAAACCTTAGGAAAAACTGGTTTCTCTGTCCCTATTGCACTAGCAATAGCTTGTGTTGTTTATGTTGTGTTAATGTCGAGTGTACATAAAGAGTACCGAAGATATTTCTGCTTAGCAGCTTCATTCTCTCGTTCTCATCTTGCACTCCATGATTTCCACACGAAGACAAGGGTGAAAGGGATTGCGTTTAGGACAGGAATCTGTAACAATGGAAAAAGAAACCAGCAGAAAAATATTTCAACGATCATACCTGACTTTTATATGTCTAAACTCACTTGAATCTAAGAAAAGATTTTACATAGCAAGCAAAGCCATAAAAAGGACTGAGAAGATAATCAAAAAGTACATAACCTGCGATATTTCCTCTTTCGCGCAGATGTTCTTCCGTCGCAGTGTTAGTCTCCTGAAACTTAATCACTTCCTTGTTCTTGCTTGCTAATTTTGAAGTATAATCGCAAAATCCCTTCAATATTCAAACTCAACAAAACAATCCCCTCTCTGTTTGACCGAGAGAGCCCCGATGGCCAGGTTCATTCTTTTAAGTGATGCCGATTATGATCTATAGATGTTCTAGAATCATTATGAACCCAAGAATTTGGGATGACATCTCCCATATATAATTTCTTCCTAGATTTTGTTAAAGTTGAAGAAAAATTTTGATAGTCGTTATTTATAACAGTCCTATCTCCATTTTTGTGAATAGGAGTATTTTGGCACACTTTAGTTGTCTGGAAAGATTCCTTCTCGTAAACTTATATTAACGATATGACATAACGGATCTGAATATAACAGTAATTTTTTCACGACCTTCTGAAGAGATATCGTTTTCCAAAAATTTCTAAAATAATAACTTCTCGAGGTCACTGACACAATAAATATTATTGCCAAAACATTCAGAATGAGTAGAATTGTTACTTTTTTCTGTAAAATAACAGGGTATCCCCAGTTCCTTGACAAACTTTGAGAGGTGAAATAATTCTAAGGCAAATTAGTGAGCACCATACATTTCAAGTAATTCTTATCTCCCAAATTGCGACACAGCTAAAATATTAGGTATTACTTCAGACGCCAATTTAACGTGGGGAGCGCATGTCAACGCGTTGGTCTCTAGATTGTCATCAGTGGTGTTCTATTTTGCCGTGTTCTACTCGGTCATGGCTTATGGGGTTTCTTTATTGGCAATTGTTCAACAATGGAGAGAATCTTGAAACTCTAAAAATAAAGTGTACGTATTATCGCTCGTGCTGAATACCGTGCACATTGTGTGCTTATCTTCAGAACACTTGGTATACTGACACTTTCTTCATTGTCCTCGATTTTCTTCTTTCCAATAAATTTATTCCTGAAAACCAGCATGGTTTCCTTCCCGGTCGTTCAGTGATTACAAACCTGCTTCTATGTATCAACGATTGGACAAAGGCTGTAGACTTCGGGATTCCAATTGATGTAGTTTATTTAGATTTTTCGAGAGCGTTTGACAGAGTCGTACATCAACGACTGCTGTATAATATTGAACACCTTGGCATAAAAGGTCGGCATCTAGAATGAATTAGAGCATTTCTACTTGGAAGAAGCTTTCGCTTTAAAGTTTCGAATGAAAAGTCTTCACTCATGCCGGTTTCAAGTGGTGTTCCTCAGGGTTCCGTTTTAGGCCCATTACTATTCCTACTGTACATTGCTGAACTTCCTTCTATAATTTCTTCCACCTGCTCTCTCTATGCTGACGATACAAAATTATATAATAATCCATTTTCTGACTTCCACACTCTTCAACAAGATCTCGATCATCTGTCCAGGTGGTGCACCGACTGGCTTTTACCCTTGAATTTGGAGAAGTGCAAGGTCCTGCACCTAGCTGAAACAACTCGCATCGGATGTACAAAATCTCTGGAACTGCTCTGATCACCACATCGAAGCAAGTTGATCTTAGAGTTAACGTCTCTAATGACCTAACGTGAACTGATCATATTCAAAGTATTTGGAACAAAGCTTCTAGACTTTCGTTTCTGCTTCAGAGATCTTTCAAAGGTTGTCAGCCCAAAACTTGTAGTCTGTTATATAAAACTTATATTCGTCCATTAATGGAATTCGCAGGTCCTGTGTGGTCTCCCATTTACAATTACGAGACGAATTCTCTCGAATTTATTCAGCGGAGGATAACAAGAATTCCGTACGGGCGTCGACGGCCAAGTTATTCCGAACGCCTCAAAATATTCGATCTTCAACCTTTCAATAATAAACGGCTTCGAAGTGACCTTATTATTGTCAATAGGGCTTTAAATAACAGGTTCGGTGCAGATTTATCTCCACTTTTAACGATCAATCACATAAGACGTCTACGCGGCCACACACTGAAATTATATCGAGAAAACCCCAAGACAGAATTTTCTTTCCAATCGTGTCTTTACTGCATGGAATGATCTACCATCATATGTAATTTCTTCTACTTCTGTCAATATTTTTAAGAATGCCGATGATTCATGGATATTATCTGAAACCGGCAACTGAAGATTTCTAAGTACCTACAACATGTTTTTGATAAGCAATTATTGTATTTCATTTGGGGTTTCTGTAGGTAGGTTAAATGCTTGATCTACTTGCTTTTGAGAATCTTCTTATTTTGTTTTCATCAGATTAGAATAGCCTAGCCTATTTTTTAAGTCATCTTGTATTACTTTGTTTTCACTGCTTTGCAACCTATTAGACATAATGTATAGTATGATTTTTGAGTTATATAGGCATCACGCCGCGACTCTTATTTATATTAAATAATAATAATAATAATAATAATAATACCGAATGGATCACGAATGAAAAAGAACGCCTTGATATCAGACATATGGACTTCGAAGGAATAACGGAGGAAGAAATCACAACAGTAGTTCGAGCGACCAACAATTGGAAGGCCACTGATATAGATAATATCCACAACTACTGGTACAAGAAGATTTATAAGCTCCATGGAGCCCTAGCGAAACAGCTCACGTATGTTCTTCAAAATCCCAAGAAAACACCCACTTTCCTAACGCAAGGCTTAACATATATGCTACCTAAGAGCGATAGGACACATGATCCGTCTCAATATAGGCCAATCACTTGCCTGCCAACACTCTACAAAATACTCACCTCATGCATATCCAATCGAATATACCAACACCTTGACGACAACAATATATTAGCAGAGGAGCAGAAAGGATGCAGAAAGAAACACCACGGGTGCAAGGAACAACTCATCATCGATTTTATGATAATGAAACAGGCACACGTAGGGCATTGGAATGTCCATTCAGCTTTTCTCGATTATCTGAAGGCATTCGATAGTACCGCCCATTCTTGGCTTGTTGAAGTATTGCAGATATACAAAATTCACCCAGGCCTGGTAGAGTTCTTGAAGACAACAATGACACACTGGCGCACATCTCTGCAGGTCAACATGAACAATAAATCAATTAAAACCGACGAGATACCCATACGTCGTGGAATTTTTCAAGGAGACTCTTTGAGTCCACTATGGTTCTGTTTATCGATGAACCCATTGTCCTCAATGCTCAATAGAACAGGATACGGAT
The DNA here is from genome assembly GCA_013387265.2 of Cryptolaemus montrouzieri. Lineage (NCBI taxonomy): Eukaryota > Metazoa > Arthropoda > Insecta > Coleoptera > Coccinellidae > Cryptolaemus > Cryptolaemus montrouzieri. The sequence goes on along the minus strand of JABFTP020000185.1, from coordinate 34,287,457 downwards.
TTAGGATAAAAGCAGGAAGGAATTATCATACAATCTTCCACCTGCTTATGCTTCGAACAAGAAGCAATTGGATGATTTGCTGAAAACTGTCAGTGAGTTCCCGGCAGATGTTCATATGAAATTCGGGATTGAAAAATGTAAGACCCTGAACATTCAAAGAGGAAAAGTCATAGATGGTGAAACATATCTCCCAACCGGTGATATCATACAGTGCATGAGAAATGGCGAAACATACAAATATCTGGGATACCAACAAGCCAGATTGCTAGACCAAAAACAATCAAAGGAGAAGATTCGTTCAAAATACAATCAGCGTCTGAAGTCTGTGCTGAAATCGATGTTGAACTCGGGGAATCTAGTCAAGGCAATTAACACCTACGCCATTCCAGTGTTGCTTTACTCATTTGGAATAATCAGATGGACTAAGACAGAGCTGGATGATATTCAAAGCCAGACCCGAACGATGCTGACAAAGTACAACAATCATCATCCAAAATCGTCTGTGATACGAACAACTTTGAAGCGGAAAGAAGGAGGACGCGGATAATTAGATGTTGTCAATTTACACACCGAACAGATAAAAAATCTCAGGGAATTCTTCTCTGCAAAAGCTCTCACTTCTAACCTCCATAGAGTGGTATCGTTGGCTGATAGGGGATAAACACCACTAGATCTTGCTACCAGAGATGACCTGCTGAATCTACCGTTCCTATCAGATACTGAAAACAAGAGCAATGGTCAAGAAAGGAATTGCATGGACATCACCATGAGATTAATCAACCACACATCGACAAAGAAGCCTCCAACAAATGGTTGATGAAAGGAGAAACAGAGGGTTCCTTATGGCCATCCAAGACCAAGTGATCTCTACAAACAATTACAAAAATTTATAATGAAGGACGGAACATTACAAACAGATAAGTGCAGAATATGCCATATAAGATCGGAGACTATACAGCATATTACGTCCGGATGCGAACAACTGGCCAATACGGAGTATCTTCACAGGCATAGCAAAAGTGCAACATTATCCACCAGAAACTAGCACACAAGTACGGACTTCTGGACACCTTCCAGCCATATTACAAGTATCAGCCGGTGCCCGTATTGGAAAATGACTCTATCAGATTATACTACGATAGGCCTGTTATCACTGACAGAATGGTGACGAATAATAGGCCGGACATAGCGGTGTATGATAAGAGAGCCAGAACAGCAATGCTGGTGGATGTCGCCATACCGAATAATAACAACGTGCTGAACAAGTTCCAGGACAAAAAGTCCAAATACACAGACCTTGCTATTGAGATCAAGCAGATGTGGCACCTCGATAAAATAGATATTGTTCCTGTCATCGTATCCTCGACTGGTTTAATACCCAAAACTTTGCATGATAGCCTTAAGAAATTAGAATTGCATAAGAATACCTATATAGAAATGCAAAAAGCTGTAATTCTCAATACATGTAGGATAGTTAGGAAATTTATGTCAATTATATTGTAATCAAGCCTATTCCCTTTGATGGCTAAATCTGGGAAAGGTAAATTATATCCAGCTAACAGCTGAGATAGTGCATAAGTCCACGATAATAAATACCGAATAATAACAACGTGCTGAACAGGTTCCAGGAGAACAAGTCCAAATACACAGACCTTGCTTTTGAGATCAAGCAGATGTGACACCTCGATAAAATAGATATTGATCCTGTCATCGTATCCTCGACTGGTGTAATACCCAAAACTTTGCATGATAGCCTCAAGAAATTAGAATTGCATAAGAATACCTATATAGAAATGCAAACAGCTGTAATTCTCAATACATGAAAGATAGTTAGGAAATTTATGTCAAGTATATTGTAATCAAGCCTATTCCCTTTGATGGCTAAATCTGGGAAAGGTGAATTATATCCAGCTAACAGCTGAGATAGTGCATAAGTCCACCATAATAAATACCGAATAATAACAACGTGCTGAACAAGTTCCAGGAGAAAAAGTCCAAATACACAGACCTTGCTATTGAGATCAAGCAGATGTGGCACCTCGATGAAATAGATATTGATCCTGTCATTGTATCCTGGACTGGTTTAATACCCAAAACTTTGCATGATAGCCTCAAGAAATTAGAATTGCATAAGAATACCTTTATAGAAATGCAAAAAGCTGTAATTCTCAATACATGTATGATAGTTAGGAAATTTATGTCAAGTTTATTGTAATCGAGCCTATTCCCTTTGATTGCTAAATCTGGGAAAGGTAAATTATATCCAGCTAACAGCTGAGATAGTGCATAAGTCCACGATAATAAATAATAAGTTATCTCTGTCTCCCATCTGCTGTATATGGATGACATCAAGTTATATGCTTCGAACAAGAAGCAATTGGATGATTTACTGAAAACTGTCAGTGAGTTCTCGGCAGATGTTCATATGAAATTCGGGATTGAAAAATGTAAGACCCTGAACATTCAAAGGGGGAAAGTCATAGATGGTGAAACACAACTTCCAAACGGTGATATTATACAGTGCATGAGGGATGGCGAAACATACAAATATCTGGGATACCAACAAGCCAGATTGCTATACCAAAAACAATCAAAGGAGAAGATTCGTTCAGAATACAGTCAGCGTCCGAAGACTGTGCTGAAATCAATGTTGAACTATGTATTTTTTTTTATCTAGCAGATGTGGCACCTCGATAAAATACATATCGTTCCCGTCATCATTTCTTCGGCTGGGTTAATACCAGAAGTTTGCATGATAACCTTAAAAATTAGAATTTCATAAGAGTAGCTATATGGAAATGGAAAAAGCTGTAATTCTTAATACATATAGGATAGTAAGAAAATTCATATCAAATATATTGTAATCGAGCATATTCCCTCTGATTGCTGAATCTGGGAAAGGTAAATCATATCCCGCTAACAGCTGAGATAGTGCACAAGTCTACGATAATAAATAATAATACTTTATTGCATCTCACATTAACATTTATGAAAATACAAAGAGCTAGAGATTCAGCAAAAGCTTTTCTTTCACTTTATTTCAATAATACAGTTGACAAATGTAAAATGTAGTAAATCCTATATATCAACTGGGGGAAAAATGTATCACCATAAACACCAACTATTCCTAAATAATATCAATTTGACATCAAACAGCACAACATGATACATTTTGTTTTCTCGTAACAAATATCATTACCAAGAAAAAGATAAAGTTAAATTAAGAAGAGAAATTGAATTGTTTCTCTAATAATTTGCTCACCAATCTTGTTGTGAAGGTTTCCTCGGAATCATTATTCACAAATAGAGGGAAATAAAGATTTATGCTTGTAGCAACCAGGTTTCAAAACCACTTTTGAATTTGGTGCTCCTGTGCACAAATTTTTATTCACGCTGGCTGAGTCGGATGTTTACACTATGACGCTGATTTCTCTTCACAAATAGCAAGGAGTAATACTGCAAGAGCATATTGACCAAAAACAAGCTATTAATCTTCAGAATCCGACGATTAATAGAATGCGGCGTTATATAATCACATATTCTACATTGAAAGAATAGCGCAAATAACGGTTCTGTAGCTTCTGTGTCAAGGATTGATAAGCCTACGTAGTAAAATTCAGATATTTATCAAAAACACACCTAGATTTTCAACAATACCTTGAATATGAATCACAGATTCATACAGCATCATGTTACAGTCCTATCCGTGTGGAGAAAGAAGTGGTATTTTAATGTGTATGATGATTGATACAGACAAATTATATTAGCTTCCACAGTCCTAGATTTAGTTGATCACATCTTGTTGCATTGCGAGAGAGAGAGTTGAAAATACTCTCTCAACAACCAAACCTCCACATCCTAACCTAAAGAACCTTTTGTTGAAGTTAAGCCTCATTTCAAAGCTAGACCTATCATAACGAGCAGCAATAGTCTATAAGAACAAGGTGTAATATGGAAATTTATCAAACCAAATCAATTAAAATAAGTACCTGCATTATTCCATCCTGAAGCATTCCATTTGACCATTTTGCATATGCTTGCAATAACTCTTCATTTTTCAAATAATTGATCGGCGAAGCCTGAACTACGTGATAGGTGCTATTCATAATGAATAATAAAATAAAACAAGTTACTATGTTTTAACTATCACTAATTTATTGATGTAAAGAATGACAAAATTTTTTATTGGTTGGACCGGTTTCGGACATACGTTTATTATCAACATCAAGCTAATGAAAACTGAATACTCAAGTAAAATACAGGAATTACCATCAATAAAATGCTAGTAAAGGTCACAGTAACTTGAATAATGGTGATTGGTAGGTAATTAAGTATACCTGGTCATTAAGGAGCTTAACTCTTTCTATCCTAGATGCCTTGAAAATTTCCATCGATTCCAAGAAATTGAGTTTATAAGATTTATTACAGGAATGAAGAATTTTTGTTGAAGATCTGGAAAATGATGACATTCATTCAGACAATGTACAGCTAAATCTGAATCATATTACTGATTTAGGAATGACCGGAAATGTTCTTTGTACCTAGCCTTGAAAGAGTGACCTGTTTGACCTATATAAAAGGAATTGCACGCAGAACATGTTGATTGGTATACTCCTGATTTTTCGAATTTATCTGTTTTATCTTTGTGTTGAAAAGCAGGCCTGATAATTTGCTAACTGGTTTGAATGCAATGTGATCTTTTTTACTATCAGACAAAACTCTCGCAACCTGTTCAGACGTCTTCCCAAAATATGTTAGAGAGATGAATTTTCGGGCTTTTCTCTCTTGGATTGGGGATATATCATGTTGAATTCCTGTACTGTACATAAGTATTCAGTTTTCATTAGCTTGTTGTTGATAATGTCCGAAACCGGTCCAACCAATGTAAAAATTTTATCATTCTTTACATCAATAAATTAGAGATAGTTAAAACATAGTAACTTGTTTTATTTTATTCTTCATTTTTATTTAAATTTGCCTAAATATCGTATCGCTTATATAACAAGTGACAAGCAACTCAGTGAAATACTGGACTTATTATAAACTTCACATCGAAAATTCATTTCGTCATACCTAAATCGTTTTTTTTAAGAGAATGCTGAATGCGGTAATACACACACAATTTTTCATAGCTCCTGCTTTTTATGCACTCTGTATTTTCAAAAATATGTAAACATTCTTTCTATGTGTCTTTCGATATAGCATTTCGCTACCCACCTACTGCAGACCTTCTCTTTTATGTATATTTTCTCTCATTTTGTTGGCAGTGAAGTTTAAGGAGAGTCCGAAACTATGTTTGCTAGGAAATTTTCCCGTTTTAACATTACAAAGGACTCCGGATATTCAGTTAAGAAGCCGCCGTCAACATAAATACTGCTAAATCGTGTTTTATTCAAATCACATCAATATCGATATCGCACTTCAACAGAACGTCTAGCTAGTCGAAAGAGGACATATTGAAATTCCCACCTTCCAAGCTTATTGCCATGTTTTTTTCGGTAAATAAAGGAAGGATGCGGCAGAAAGGAGAGATGCGTGCGTAAATACACAGTGAATAAATAGTGTGAGAGAAGTGATAGAGAAAAAGGTGAAAATGCTCCGCTCGAGATGCCTAGGGTGAAGAGGTAAATCCCCGTGGGTTATTTCCCCTTATTGTGAAGAAAATTCGTTTTTTTTGCATTGACACGTTCGCAGGAAAGATTGCGAATGCACATTTATTTCACTTTAAGCTACTATGTATTTCCTTGGGAAAAAGTCTGAAATATTTGAACACAAAAGAGGTGCGTGCTATTTTTCGTTTATTGATTTGAAACACAGAACACTTTCACGGGAGTATCAATAAATTTCGAAATCTTTCGGTTATAATTTATAAATTATTTTGTTTCGAATGTTTGTTCATTTATGAAATTACTTTTATGATTATCATTGTAATATTTTTAAGGTCTTGGATTTCCTGAATGAAAATAAGTGTATGATAGCAATGTCTCTAGATCTAAGTAAGGCCTTCGAAACTGTAGATGAATGTATTCTTCTGCAGAAATTCGAATACCGTGGAATACGAAAGACGATATCAGGCGAATGTGTACGAACTGGATAAATCCGGCCCAAAATCGCGAGGAATGGAGATCGTTGAGGAAGACCTATGTTCAGCAGTGGACTAGGATGGTGGACAGATGATGATGATGATGACGTTGAGTCATTCTAAAATTGCTACCTCTCAGATTGAGATCAATATGTTGCAATGGCAGATAATGATGAAAACAAACAGACCTCCAAATTGTTGGGACCAAAATGAGAAGTTCCTCAAGTATCGATTCTTGGGCCTCTCATCTTAAACTTTACACAAATTATCAGTCAGGCGGATGACATAAATGTTATGATAGGTGATAGTATTCGAGATGAGTCACAACATTGAGTTTCAACTGATTCAATAACCTTCCAAGAATATTTCAACAAAAATGATCTCAATCAAAATAAGCATCTCTCGGTTTTCTCATCCAATAAAAACAGTAGAAGAAAACTCTTAATCCCACAATTGGAAAACTATTGAATCTGTTGAAGATATCGCACCCTTGTTTCAAAATTGACATAAGTCAAAACAACTAGTTTTCGAGGAAATTGAAAAAACTGATTGACCAGTCGCAAGGAAATAATTAATTGTTTTATGGTAACAACAACATGAATTAAGTTATTCGGTATGAAGTTTCATATATTTTCTTATTGCATTTGGAAAAAACTACTTTTCCTGAGTTGTGACAATCTTTTTATTTTTATTGGAGTTGCGATTAATTATTTTGAATTGTGACAGTCTTGATGAATATTTCTCTAAAAACTTGATAACTATGACTCTTCAGATGATTTTTTGAATTCATTAACCACATACTTATTTTGAATTGTGTCGCTGTGATGTTGTGTTATTTAAGAAATTATGATGAAATTTCTCAAAAGGCTTTACTTAATTTCATAACAGAGTATAAACATAGGAACTTATTCAGCATTCAGTGAAAGAAATATTTTAATTTCTATGAAATATATGTAACACTAGTTAAATTGAACATCAACAATCATAAATTTTACATATTCATGTCAATTACACTTCTAAAATGAAATTATAATAATAGTTCGGTAATATATTTTCATTAACAAAATCTCTCAAGTCCTTCTTTTTATTTTCCGCTTATGGAATTTTGTCGTAATGAGCACGAACCAACCAAACTTATTCTGTATAAGCTTGAGATCTTGTTTTTTAACTAGTGCCAACCATGCTGACTGTCTTGAAGTTCTGGTCATGATAGGTAGTTTTATAAAGAAAAGTACGTAAGAATGTTGATGTCGTGCCAAACTACTTTCATTTTGTATATATATATATATATATATATATATATATATATATATATATATATATATATATATATATATATATATATATATAAAACTATTCAAAATAATGAAAACATTTTTACAAATTTATTTCAGGTTCAAATGAAAATATTTCTGGAAATGGAGTTCCTAAAATTGATATTCTAACTGATTATTGGTCTTCAATTTGGGCAGTGCCAAGGCAACACAATTCCAATGCAAGTTGGATTTTAAATGAAAGGTCTCGATTTTCTAAAATATAGAATGCATGCAATTTGAAGAATTTTCAAACGAAGATATAACATCAGTTATTAAACACTAAAAAATTGGAAATCTCCAGGTGTTGATGGTATTCATAACTTTTGGTTCAAGAAATTCTCTTGCGTTCATGTAAAATTGGCTGAATATTTTTCATTTATAATAAAGAACCCTCAGCTACTCCTTTATTTTTCTCACAAGGAATTACTTATTCTAAACTGAAGAGTGATAATACTATTGATCCGTCTCAATATAGACCAATTACTTGCCTTCCAACAATATATAAAATTCTAACTGCATGTATTACCCAAAAAATTTATGCACATTTGGAGAATTATAATATTCTTTCCGAACAACAAAAGGATGTAGAAAAACACCTTGGTACTAAAGACAAACTTGTAATTGATTCTGTTGCTTTGAATCAAGCTCAAACTAAGAAGAGAAATATTCATACAGCCTTCATTGATTACCAAAAGGCTTTTGGTAGTTCTCCCATTCATGGCTTCAAGAAATTTTGGAAATTTATAAAATTGATAAGACACTTCGTCTTTTCTTGAATTTGTAATGAAAAATTGGAGAACCAATCTTCATTTAAATATTTCAAAACAATCGTTAAAATCCAAAGTAATTCCAATCAAAAGAGGCATTTTTCAAGGTGATTCTTTCAGTGCTCTTTGGTTTTGTCTTTGCCTTAATCCATTATCTCATGAATTAAATGCTACTAGTTTCGGCTTCAAAATAAAGAGTCTATCAACTGAATTCAAATTAAGTCACTTAATTTATTTAAATGATATTAAATTATATGCCGAAACCAGATCACATTTAAAAGTCTACTTGAGATTACTTTCAACTATTCCAATTCATATGAAATTTGGGCTTTCAAAATGTAAAAATCTTTCTATTGAAAAGGAAAGATCACCTCTGATTATATAAAGATTTTGAATATCGAAATCAAGCCAATGCATTAAGGAGATACATATAAATATCTTGGATTTTGTCAAGAGAAGACAATTAACCATAGCAGCACAAAAGAAAATATTAGAAGTTCATATTACAAAAGACTTAGAATTATCATCAAGAGTCATTTAACTAGTAGAAACCTTTTCAGAGCTATCAACTCCTATGCAGTTCCTATTCTTACATCTTCTTTTGGAATTATTAAATGGTCTAAAACTGATCTAAATGAATTACAATATCAAACGAGGAAAATGCTCTGTAAATATCATAAGCACCACCCAAAGTCAGCTGTTCAGAGAGTTACACTTCCTAGACATCTTGGAGGTCATGGGTTAACTGATTTGAATAATCTTCATAGTAAACAGATTTTTCATCTACGTTCCCATTTTCATGATAAACAGAGAACGTCTAAATTACATGATATTGTTGTTGCTTCAGATTATAATCTTACACCTCTGAACTTGACAATGCAAAAGGTAGATTTTGATATATTTAATGATAATTCTAAAAGGAAAGTTGGATGCAGAAGGAATTACACGGAAAGCACCTAAAGAATTGAAAATGATTATATTGATGAAATCGCATCGAATAAATGGTTAGTATCTGGAGAATTGTTTGCTGAAACAGAAGGCTTGGCAATTGCGATCCAGGATCAGGTTGTTTTCACGAGGAATTATAGAAAACACATTATCAAACAAAATATAGATGATTCTTGCCGTAGATGTTTCTGTTCTTCAGAAACAGTTTTTCATATATTGTCATCTTGCTTAGTCCTTGCTTCAACAGATTATTTAGAAAAACATAATGCCGTCGCTAATATTATTCATTTTAATCTAGGAATTAAACATGTCCTAATTCCCAAAAGAAAAGAATTTCACAGATATGAACCTGAGATTATTTTTGAAAATGACAAATATAAACTTTATTTTGATGAAACAATTCCTTGCAACAGAGCTGTAAAACACAATAGACCAGATATCATTCTTAATGATAAACAGAATCAAATAACATATATAATTGATATTGCTATACCCGACACACATAATATACAAAATAAATACAATGAAAAAATTTCTATACATATATGATGCTTGACGACGAGATTAAAAAATGTGGAATATGAAGAAAATATTTATTCTACCGATTATTATTTCCACAACAGGTGTTATTCCTAGAAATCTTCACAAAAGTATTGAGTTTTTGGGTCTGAAGAAAATTTGTTTGAACAGTTACAAAGATAACAGTCATCAAATCTTGTAATATTCTTCGTAGGTTTCTTTCTGAAAAAATAATGAGTCATAGGTTTTCTCTTTAGTTTATACTGCTCAGAATCTCATTTCATATTTTATTTATTTGTTAATATAAATGGAATATAATTAACTGACAATTTTGTCATATTTATATTCAGAGCAGTATTCTATTCGATCGTTCACCACTTCACACAAAGGAAACTATTAATGAGTAACATTCAGTGTTACTTGACTAAGGTCCGTATACTGGATTTTTCCGGTTAGAAAGCCTCTGACACTACTCGTTGGTACATTGATGTCATTGTCTGATGACAACTATAGGTTGTTTATATTCTGGTAGATTGATATATTCTCATAACATTTAACGTTATCCTAATATATAATTATTCCAGGATATGTTTTGATTATAATCATTGCCTGGCAATGGTATCAATTACCATGAAATCAGTTTGATTGCATGAACAGATATATGGGCAACTCGTCGGGGTAATATATACATCTATTTTATTATTCTTCTTATGATTGTTCGAAGTTCGAAATATTTAAAACGTGATTGTATAATTTGTTATTTATTATAAGTTACAAATTAGAATCTATCTACCTATCCATCCATCTGCCTTTTGTACCTAAAGGTTGAAGTATAAGATGAATCATAACAAATACATGAATTCAAGAATCGGGCTACATTACGGTCCTACTCTAAGCTTTCTAAATATAACATTTGAACTTCTTTGTATATTGAATGATTAAATGGGAGTTAGGAACAGTCCTTTCTTTATCTAACTGTTCAGTTGACTTGGTGGAGGTTCAAATAATCCGAATGCGCGCTTCTCAGGCAATTCTGTTACACCACATCAGTAGGCACTTGGGAAGAATTGAGGTGTCTGTTTACTCGCTTCTTGAAGAGCGCCAAATTGTAGGATGTTGGGAAAATGTTGGACGGAAGCGAGTTCCACAGGTCACTGGCCCTGTAAGCAAAGGAATTCTTATAGAGAGAGGTTCGAAGGGTCGTGATATGTACCATCATATGATGATTTCTTCTCTTCTCCTCCTTGCCAGCCTAGTGTTGCGGCAAAACATGAGTTTTACCGAAACAAGGTCGTTCAGCTCCTTGGAGCATCTTCCGTGGAAGTATCTGTAAAACAGAGAAAGGTCAGCAACTTGTCTTCTGAGAGCCAGCGATTGGAGATCGTGGGTGATCTCCGGGTGGTCGAGTTTTTGCACACTATCTAACACCGCAACAAATGTTTAGGCGCAGATCCCGATACATGGAAACAATATTCCAAATGCTGGTCGAATCTGCGCCCTATATAAAAGCAACAGCTGAGATGACGTGAAGTTTAGCTGATGCCGACTTAGCTATTGCTGATACATGTTCATGCTAGCAAAACTTGGAGTTGACCATTATTCCGAGAAGGTGCATCGAATCTTTGGATGCAATTTGTTGGCCTTGCATTATTAGAGGAGGTTCTCCAGCGGGGACCTTTCCAGAAAACGTAGTTGCTTGCGCTTTGCTCGCGTTGAAGCTCACCAGGTTCAACTGGCCCCACTCAGATATCCTCTTTGTGTCAGAGTTTAAGTTATTAATTCGTTTACATCTCTGACGCTGAGATGCCACAGCTGTAATCGTCAGCAGACTACTGAAAAACGAAACCAAGGTCCAATCGTCTGCAAAACCGGAGGCCTTGTTCTCTGTAGATGACAGAAGATCGTTTATCTGCAACAAAAACAAGGTTGGCGAAAGAATGGATCCATGAGCTTGCAACTGGAAACAATCAGATATTATACCGTCGACCACAACGAAAGCTACTTATCCAACCCCGCAATTTTTCGTGGAGCCCATATGCATCAAGTTTATTCAACAAGGCTGCATGCCAAACCCTAACGAAAGCTTTAGAGATGTCGAGGGCTATTGCTCTAGATTCCCCATGTTTTTCCATCGTTGATGTACAAACATGAGTGACGTAGGCGAGCAGATTTCCTGTCAATCTTTGCCTGCGAAAACCATACTGACGGTCGTTAATAATTCCCTGCAACTCAAGATATTTGATGAGTTCATCATTTATGACTGTCTCCATCACTTTTGACAAAATGGGAAGAAGTGCAACAGGGCGATAGTTTTGGGATGAGAACCTTTTTCCTTTTTTTGGGATCGGTTGAATTCTCGCTATTTTCCAGCTGCTCGAAAGTCTGGCTTTCATAGGAACTCTGAAACAGATGGTTAAAGATGGGTGCCAGTTCAGGAGAACAATTTTTCAGGACGATTAGCGGTATAACGTCTCGACCAACTGCCTTCTTGCAGTTCAGCTGCTCGAGAGCCCGTCTCACCGTGCGGACTCTGAACTTGATTTCTACCATGGAAGAATTTGTAGGTGGAATGTTCGGTGGTATTGCGTTAGATGAATCCAGCACAGAATTATTTGAGAATGAGAGAGCAAAGAGATCGGCTTTCTCTTTCGGAAATGATTCTATACTTCCGTCTTCTCTAACAAGGAGTGGAAACACAGATTTGCAGAAATTGGCACTGACAGTCGTCGCCATAGACCAGAATTGTCTAGTCCCGCTTGCCTGTCCAAGGAGTTTATTAGTTACCCCTGCGTTGAAATTGGCCTTTGCTCTTGCAGTTGTCAGGTTGCATACGTTCCGTATTCGAACGAAGGTTGTTCTTGTTTCCTCTTTTGGATTCATCTTCCATGACTTGTTCTTGTCGCCTCCGTTGGATTTATCTTCCATGACTTGTAAGCTCTGCTCTTGGCTGCAGAGGCTTTTTCGCAGTCTTTGTTGAACCATGGCTTCTGTGCTGTTGATCTCTTCATGGAATGGGTGATGTAGAGATCCATTCCTGCAAAAATGATTTCTGTGACAGATTCATTGCACACATTGATGACAGGATCTGAAAGGCAAACATAACTGAATAGAAAGAACGAAAAGAATTCACGCAGCTCATCCTAATTAGCACGGTTGTAGTGTCAAATTCATATAGGTGGTTAAGGTTCTTGTTTAAGTGGCAGCACGATAGTTCCAGTAGCAGATATAGGTTCTTATCACCTTGATACTGAAAGAGTATAAGGAAGTGAATATCATTTGGCAAGCAATATAGACAGCATAAAAACAGTGTTTTATCCTTCAAAGATATTTTCAACCACACAATGTTGAAAGCGTCGTCCTCCATCGTATCCTCTCTCTGGCATGCAACATCCGATCTGGCGAAAACACAGGGCCCCTTTGAACCTTAATCTCGTATGCAACTCATTCCCATTAAAACGTAAATACGTTGTGTCGGTTATTTGACTTATTTGGGTTTCGGTTAGGGCCAGCACATGGGGTTGTGCGTTTTGCACTTGCTGATGGACTGCATCGACATTTACGTTGTTGTGGCCCAATCCTCCAATATTGCAGAACTCTATCAAGAGTTTGCTTTCTTTTCCAAAACGTGAATGAATTATTGAATTCGCCGGAGATGTTCTCGACTTACCTGCATCATGAACCTCTCGAGGCAGTTCTCTCCGGAGATCCGAATGGGATACTATTGTAACTCCGGATGATTTTGAGCTCATCATGATTCGTTGCCTATCCTTCCCATCTGCCAGATCCCGAAACATACGAGGACAATTTTACGGGACCTATAGCTGGATGTGGTGGTATCACACCGGGCGACGGGGGTGAGGCCGCCTGCCACCTGGTTCTGATGAACGTAAACAAACCTTGCTTAAAACGGAAGCTTCTACCATTTGTGTATGATTTGTTGTACAGTTCCATATTTTCATATGCAACTGAATAATTAAAATATTACAGTAGTTTCTTCGTTCTTGGAAGTTTGTTTTTACTCAAAGTTTCAACATTCAAGCAGAAAATTCTTTATTTCCCTCCATTCGCTTTGATTTACCAAATTTTTCCCAAGTTGTTCCGAATCGAATTTTTCTCGACAGTCATTATATTCACCGCTTGTGTTGTAAGCAAGATTTCTAATATACAAAGTAGTAAATCCAATGAGATTTCCTTAAGCTGCGGCGAGTATGGTGTACTAAGCTGAGCCAAGAATCGGCCAATATCGAAAATTCAAAGTTATTTAGGGAAGTTAGATATGTTGAAGAATTATTTTTCCAGTAATGAACAATTGAGATGAAAATGGTACACATAGAAATTCAAATAAAACTAATAATGAATAATGCAGAAGACAAAGTACCCAGAAATCCCAACCCTGTCGAAAATGAAATGATATTTACGATTCATAATCAAAATTAATGACCTTATAGCATTCTGATCCTTGTCGTTTCAAATTTTGATCAGTCTGTTCTGAACCACATTCAGCATAGCTGCTTTTGCTGACTTTTTAATCTTTTATTGAGAATGCCTCAGGTATTTTCGAAGGAATTGAGGTCTAAACTTTGTACAGGCCAGTCCATTGAATGGATTTCATGATCTTGTATATAGTTCCTAACGATATGAGCTTGATGAGGTGTGGCGTTTTCATACATAAACGAAATGTTTTCCCCCATGTTTGCGCTAATGGTACAATATATTCTCCTAGAATGTATGTAACGTGGCTCTGAGCGTTCAGGGTTCCATTATTTACGATGACCAGAGAAGTGCGGGCATTCAAAAAAATTTCTCCCCACACAATTATTAAACCTCCACCAAAACCGTAGGTAGGTGAGAAGCTGCACTAGGCTCATCATGCATTTCAACGTCTTCACACTAGAGATCGTTGATCTCAATGGAAAAAAAAACAAAATCTCCTCTCATCTGTGAACAAAACTCTTTCCTGGCCAGCTTCTAACCGGTTGGTATGTTCTTCGGCTAAATTCTTCTCGGTTTTTCTTGCCCAGGTCTCTTTTCATGACTATTCGTCTCCTACCTGGGGATCAATCTGAAAACAGTTGAATGGGACTCCACAAGCCTTTGCTATTAGAGTGTAAGTCCAACTAAGGACGTCTTATACATTTGCTTCAGCACATTCGACCGTGGTCAAATTTCATGATTCAAGTGGAATTATTACCGAAAATTGAAATTTCCAAGAAGAACAAACTTAACTCGCCAAAATTGATCATCAACTGTAGTTATTTGTATGTGGTAGTTTCTTGAAATACCTCAATTTAATTTTATTTCAGGTAAGAGGAACATGGGCCAAGAAAATAAATCAAATTTTGTTGACATATGTCCGAATATATCCGAAAAAAGACGTTTTGATAATTAATTGCATACTAACTAAGAAATTTGAAATACTGAAATTGTGGGTTAGTTTATTGGAGTAGGTATGTTCATTATTCTCAATATAACAAGTAACGTATAGTTCAAAAAGGCTTGTGCAAGTTGAACACTGAAGATACTAAGTTTCTCCAAACCCAGACTGACCATTTAATTCAATGAGACTCTGATCAGCTGGTCCATTTAACTTATCTGTTTCAGGAACTGGCTTAATAGTGGCCATTTACCATATGTTATCTACGATTTCTGTGGACAATGAAGCGAATTATAGGTGTAAGATGATTGGCACAGGATCATCAGTAACCACAATACTTTTTCAATTATTATTAATTAACAAACGGAATTTGTCGAATTTTTTTGGAAGTCATAATGAATATCGGTGTTCTTTCGATGGGCACTTATTACTTCTAAATGAAAAACTATTTCGTTGAAAATAACAGCACATGAATCAAGTAAGTGCAAAGCTGAAAGTCTGCAAAATATCATCCCACTTGCTCGAGCATTTTCAACATGACATTTTACATTAGCCGAAGTAAACTAACAACGGTATCAACTGTACAATCCACTTTAATCCATTTCGTTTCTGGAAAAAGTTAAGCGCACATTCAGGTCAAGAAAACGGGGCCCCGGGGCGATTGTTCCTGATAACGAGCTCGCCCCACGATATAATAACTGTCATGGGGTGAAATGGCCCTCCTGGGGATCCGATTGGCACAGCCACTGTCCGCTTAAAGACTCACATGATGATGCTAGTCACTTTTCCAAATATCTCGCCGCTTGAAATATACTGCTCGGCGCGCACATTTTACTGAAGATAAATATTCCCTTATATTCTCTGAAACGAGGGTGTCAAAATTTCCCTCGCGCTTATGTGGTTGCCTGAGTTATTTCTTTTAAGATCATGGAAGAGAAACAATGGAGAAGGAGACGTGACTACGATTTGGCTACACTCCTATCTTTTGTCAGTTCTCGTTCTTCAAGTTGTAGACGGTTCTGAAGGGAAAAATGCAATCGACGGTTAACTTAATATTAAAGTTACAACCTGTAGCCATTCTCGTCCATTTTTTATTGAATTTCTCCAAATCAAATTATATTCATCCTCCATCAGTAAGCTACATTAGAATGTGTAATGCTATTTAGCATTCATCAAATATTCTCATGCTATTTGTTTATCTTGAACTTGAAAAGAAAATGAAGACTGAAGTTTCTCTAATCATAGAGCTTGAGAATGTTCAGCACATTTCCTTTATGGACAATCAATGTGCATAAACTATTCAATATTATCAAACAGCTTCCAATAAGACTCCCATTGTCAACAATATCATAATTCACAAGCTGGTCCAGGTGAAGTGATCGACCTGCAAAGCTGACATCATATCAAAAATACACTAGATGCAGTCGCTCCTCCGCTTGAAATGTTCAGGGAACTCCTTAACAATTAAATTGACAGAAAATTTGAAACTAAGGGAGAAGATTATTGAGTATATCTTATGATATATTCTTGAAGACTATATTCACTGCTAATTTGCCAATGAGATATTTGATCCAATCAATAGGAACAAGACTTTCTCAGAATAAAAAGAAAAATATGTTCATATATACGGTGCCAAGATGTTTACTCACAATTTCAATATTTCGAATTTCTTTTCTGTTAGGCACTAAATTAGACTTTTCCTGATATGTTTGGACATATAATTCTTGGTGCACATATTTCCTCGCATGAGAAATAAAATGGAGTAAATAAATTGGGATTCTGCAATAAATCACCACATATTGATGACTGCAGTTGTTGATCAATTTTTTCGAGGTACTGCTTCCAGAATGATCCACAAGTACAAGGAGACAAGTTTTCATGAAAAAAGGCAGGGATAACCTCGAACAACAACGGCGATCCATGACCGTTATTTAGAATCTCCTCAGTAAGAGAATGGTTTGTTATTACTAGACACCTTCAAATGGAGCTTTCACAAGGAATTTGGTTTGAGGCCTTATATCGCAGCTCGAGACCCAGCTCCTACCGCAACACATCGAAGAGCCCAAATGAATTTTGTCAAAAAACATGTCAACTAGTTAGAAGGTAATTGGGAGAGAATTTTGATTACGAATGAATTAGAATAATTGTTATCATTGCGTAAATGTTCTCTAGTGTGCAGATGTCAAAATCACAAATTAAGCTAGTGCAAGTTTTTACCTTGCTATGGTTTTGGTGCAGGTTCAATAATGGTGTGGGGAAGAATTTTTTGAACGCCCGAACTCATCTGCTCATCCCAAATACTGAAAACCTGAATGCTCAGAGGTTCGTTATACAGGGATATCCACCGGGAACGTCCGCTTAAAACTTTTTGAGTTCCAATTACAATATCGAGCTGAAATTTTATACGCGGCCATAACTAGCGATTTCCAATTGATTAGTAAAATATTTTCGAAGTTATACCATTTCCGGTTATACTCGGAAGTGAGTCACCACTTTGTTAAATGGATAGAAGAAAGATCAAGGAATTTTTAAGCAATCTACACATGTCAAATGTTTATTGCGTTGTTTTGTATGATTTTTCAATTTGGCCTTTTTCAAACAGCAATAACTCAATTTTTCAAATTGCACGTGCCAATTTTTGTATCAGCATCAGATGAAGCGTCAAATTTCAGATGAAATTGTATAAGCATGTACTATACCCATCGCTTATAGTTCCGAAATAATTTGGGAATATATTGAATTTTGATGATTTTGCAAGAACTAACAGAGAATGCTTTGAAATATTTGAATCAAGTAGCTGAACTGGCTACGCTCACCTGACAGGTGCCTAAAATTAATCTACTTGTCACTTCGTTCATTCGAATTTGATATTTCAACAAGAATTGTCGTTATTTCAGATTGAAAATATCCAAAAAATACAACACATTTGGAATATAACCTCTGGTTATTCCAACGAAAATATATTTAATCTTTTTTAATTCATTTTAGAATGTCAAAAGTAGTGAGTAGAAATTGCAGGCAATTTAATAACCAATTTCCAAATTTACCGTCTATGAGAAAAATAAAATTTCGAAGCATTAAAAGCAATTTTCTACAATTCAGATGAATAAAATTTGTTGGAACTAAGCGAAATCCAATCATCGAAGATAATTACATTAATACGAATAAATGATAGCAAACATCATAGGAGAAAACTAATCTACGATCTGAATAAATGTTCAATATGGGCCCCATTTTGCTCGATACACTTGACAGCTCATATACGAACATGATGAGTTGCCCTCCTAGTTTCCTCAGGATCACTATTACGAAAAGCATTATGAATGCGCTCTAGTAACTCTTCTTTACTTCTTACAGAAATAAGATACAGGTCACTCTTGATTTTGCCCCATAAATAAAAATCAAAGGGCGTCAGGTCCGGAAAACGCGAAGGCCATAAATTTGGTCATTGAGTACCCCACCATGTATCCCCGAACATTTCTGTTATCTGCCGATCTACAGCTCGTGTTTTATGTGCTGGTGCACCATCCATTTGGTAATAGTAGTCCATCTAAAAATTTGCTTATGTTCCTCTCAAAATTTCCAAATATCTTCGTCCATTAAGATTTTCCTTAAAATATGATAAGCCAACAAATCATTCAATAAAATTGTTAAAACGTTCACTCTGAATTTATTTTCGAAATCAATAACCTCAATGAAATGTGGATTTTCTTTGGCCCAAAATGTCGATTTCTCCTGTTGGTTATTCCACTTTCATTGAACTTGGCTTCATCAGACCTTATAGTTTTTTGCAGAATTATCTCATCTTCTTGAAGCCGAATTAATAAATTTTCACAGAAATTTAGCCGCTTGGGAAGGTCAGTTGGTTTCAATTTCTGTAGTCTGATAAAAGAATACGGATGCATGTTATGTTTCTTGAGGATCCTTTGAATGGAAGTAAAACTCAATCCAATATCCATTGATGCTGACCTAATGGACGCATGTAGATTGGCAGGAATATACGCTAGCGTATTAATTAAATTGTCGTCGTCCTCGAGAATTGGTTTTCTTCTAGTTTCTATGTATTTTCTTCTTCCAAATTGCAGAATATTGCTTCTAATCTAAAATTTTGTTTTACTCATAGGCGCCAAATTTGGAAATTGGTTATTGAATTGCCTGCAAGTTCTATCCACCACTTTTTGACATTTGCCATGTATTAAAAAGGATTAAACATATCCTCGTTTGAATATTCAGCCATTTTATAATCAATCTGGTGTTTTTCAAAATTTTCACTTCAAATCACCAACATTCCTTGTTGAAATATCAAATTCGAATGAACGAAGTGACAAGTACATTAATTTTAGGCACCTGTCAGGTGAGCGTAGCCAGTTCAGCTACTTGATTCAAATATTTCAAAGCATTCTCTGTTAGTTCATGCAGAATCATCAAAATTCAATATATTCCCAAATAATTTCGGAGCTATGAGAGATGACTATAGTACATGCTGATACAATTCCAACTGAAATTTGACGCTTCATCTGATGGCGATATAAAAATTGGCACGTGCCATTTGAAAAAAATTGAGTTATTGCTGTTTGAAAAAGACCAAATTGAAAAAATCATACAAAACAACGCAATAAACATTTGACATGTGTGGACTGGTTAGAAAATTCCTTGATCCTTCTTCTATTCACCAAAGCAAAAATTGTGTCTTTAGTGCAGAAGATCTACGAGCTACATTTTTTTAAATGTTCCGCAAAAATCGAGTTTATAACAAAAATAATTAAATCTGTCAAAAGTTTTGACAGATAAGTGCCAACAACTTGGGTATTTTATGCCTTGCTCAAATATCGATTCTAGATGTATAATAAAAAGGTAGATTGCTATTTGAAATAACAAAGTGATGACCCACTTCCGGTATAACCGGAAATGGTATCACTTCGAAAATATTGCACTTCAATTGGAAATCGCTAGTTATGGCCGCGTATAAAATTTCAGTTTGATATTGTAATTGGAACTCAAAAAGTTTTTAACGGACGGTCCCGGTGGATATCCCTGTATATACTTCAGAAGGACATGTTATACAATTTTTGGCAAACAAGGGTGAAAACTTTTTGTTTATTCATGATATATCTAGAGCTGCCCTTGTATACGGTCTGAGACTGCAGCGGAATTCGTAGTTGATCCAGGTTTGTTGTCAATTAGTTATAAAAGAAATTATTTTTGTTGAATGCTTTGATATTCAGCCTAACATAAAGGAAAATCCCCAGAACGTATATGCTGGAAGATGATAATATTTTATATTCACGAAACAAGTCCCGACATAAAGTCCGCTGTGTGACTTTAGTTATATTTCTTATATACCTCTTTTGGAGCTGAAGACTCTATTTCTTCCACGAGAGTTGCCCCAGAAAAGAATTCCATTTGACGTTCTGGAAGCGATGGTAGCATAATATGATTAGTTCACATTGATATTAGTTACACTTCTGGCTGGTATAGGTCAAAGCAAGCCGAAGCCAATAACCTTCAAAGTCTTTCAACGTGAGGGTGCCAACTTAAATTTTTATCAATTAGCAGACCCAAATTCTTGGAATGCTCCAACTGCTGAATGTATTCATTATTGACTTCCGAAAGATGACTTATGTAACTGTTTTGAGTGGTGTTTCTCAGACAGAAAGTAATAAAAGCTGTCTTGTCAAACTTGAATGGCCTATACTAGCAGCCCAGTCTAGTCAACTGCTATTCGTCTCATAGCAAAGCAGAGTGCAAAGTTGAACTAGTAAATCGCAATGTTGTGTGAATTGTGTGAATATCGAATTATTAAGAGGGCCATCAAAGATCGTCGAAAGATGATATATACCAAGAATGGTGAGAGGCCCTGAACAGAGCATTGAGGCATCTCACACATCACAATTTGACTGAATGACCTTTCCCCTCTAAAACCATGTTCTTCTTCTTATTGTGCCCTAACCGTATCGGACATTCGCAAACTTCACTTTGCTGACGGCACTTCTGAACAGCTCTACTGAACTGATCCCGAACCATTGACGTAGATTACGTAGCCACGAGTGTTTTCTTCTGCTGTTCACTTTACCTGCTATAATCAGTTGCAGTAATTGATATTTGTCGTGCCTCACCAGGTGACTAAGATATTTTAGTTTCCGTTTTTTTATTGTATTAACGACTTCTTTTTCTTCATCGACTCTTCGTAAAATTTCCACATTGGTAACACGGTCACGGTTCATGAATAAATTTTTGAGGTGGAAATAACAATTTGAAAAAGATTTTAATGTGTTATCATGTTCAACAGAGCTAAAATGAAATTCATGTTCATAAAATGAAATATTTGAAATGTCTTCAGGTACTTCGTTGGCATAGATCGTTTGAATTCTTAGGCTTAACCACGAAAAAATTTTGAACTTAAGATGTACCCACAAGATGAATTCTATGCGATTCAGGTCACCTGATCGGACAGGCTAGTTCAACTTCAAAAAATGCGGAATATTGAAAATGAGCTCCGTCTAGTTGGAAATACATTTGTTCTTCAAGTAGAAGGGAACCGTTTTTTAGTTTTTCTGTTTTATTGGATCGATCGCATTTTCCAGCATATCGCTCTTTAAATTACCAGGAATGAACAGAAGTCCAAATAGGTGATCTACCCAATTTCTCATGCAAACATTTTAATTTTTCCGAATATTGAGTAAGAGTTTCTCGAAGTACATGAAAATTTGTGTCGCTTCAAAATCTACAGTTATGCCGATTATTTTCTTGATGAAGGAAGAAAGTTCATTTGTCTGAAAATCAAACGTTGCACATGAAATGAAGTTAATGTTGATACGCTCAGCTATGAAATCGCAAAACTCTTGTCTTTGATTAAATACATCATCATTTAATTTATGAATTAATTCAATTTTACCGATGGAACGTGTTTTTATGTGATATTCTAAAAAGTAAGATTGGAAGCTGAAGAAATTTGTCGTACAGATTGCAGCATAAGTTGTCCACAATTGCTACCTCACAATTCCAATGGGTACCTACTCTCTTTCATCCATTACTCAACCTGTCCTAATATATTTTGATGTCAATTCCATAAAGTACTCATGGCGAACATCACTTTCACAATGGTTTTGGTTGAATATCCTTGCAGCCACTCAATCACAATTTTCATTTTGGTAAAGAAGGCTTACCTTACCTTAAAATGCTCCTAATGTTCGAACTAACGTATTTTCAGCTAAACATTTGGACAAAATAAATGCTTTTATTTAATGTTTTTCAATTATACGTAGTTTGTGAGAATTTCATGGGAAATATTGCAATCCAATTTAAAATAAAATAGTTGTAGTTTGTATATAGGGCTTTCAAAAGACAATACAACAGAACCTACCTCAATACACTCAAAGTGTAAGTGAATTTACAGGTTAATGAACATAGGCGCAAACTACCCTCGGAAGGTTTCTTCCGAAAAAATTGATTTGGTTCCATTTCTTCCGATAATATTTGGCTAAGAATAGCCAAATATTCAAGGTGGCTTGTTTGAGTAAAAAATTAATTTTGGCAAATAGGATTCGTCAAAATTACTTCTCTCGTACACCATTGTAAAAGTTTTCGAAAGAACAATCGCTTGACCCCTTTCCCCTATTGAACTTTGAGGAGTTGAAGCAGATTTTCTTAAAGTTTTGCTCGTTGAAGCCTCAAAATACTTCAAAAGATGCTTCCCAACCGAAAATAATCGACGTGTTTCGGCAAATGTTTTCAATCGCTTCGAGATAGATAATACATACAATAATACTACAGTAGGATGTAACGAAAAGATAATGCGGACTGTGGACTACAATTCCACAAAAATTTAAAAACAAGGTTGAACAAAAGATGAAAGAAGTTCGTTCGAGAGAATTGCAAAACATGCGATCATGCAGTTATTCAGCGAAAATTGTGTCCTCACTACTTTCTTCGAGAAAGTACGACGAAGAAGGGAAGAATGACATTTTCGAAACTGCTGATCTATTACCGGATCCAGAATATAGGTCATAGCAATATTCCTAAAGTTCGAATAAATATTTCAATTCGAAATATTTTTTTTTGAGATCAGGAAGAACCGAAAGCATCAGGTATAAAATTATCCATGCAAATGCGAGATACATTGCTTTCTATTGCCTCAGCTTGCAATAGAAGTGGTGTATCAGATCGCGCAGCTACCCTAATTGCCAGTTCAGTTTTGATTTATGAGGGTAGTGATAGCTTGATGATTGACAGAATGAAAATTAGAAGGCAAGATCTGCCAAACGTTTATCATTGGCGATTACAGCAGCCGAAAATAAAACGTCAATTGTCGTATTATTTTTTGACGGAAGGAAAGATCAAATTTTGATAAACGAAAAGGCAGATTGAACTTACCAAAAAAACGAATAGCAGGAGAACACATTTCCATCGTAAATGAGCCTGGATCAAAATACGTTGGGCATGTGACTCCAGAACTAACTGCAGTTGGATACGATGGCACAGTAGTCCATAAAGGAGTAAATAATGGAGCTCGACGGAGAAACGAGCGGAACACGTGGACAGAAAGGTGAAATTGGCAAAAATCCAGAGAAATGAGAAACTCTTCCAGTTATTGAATTTGTGAAAATATTGAGTAACGTTTCAGATATGAACGTCCAAGTATGTGATCTCAGTACAGACCAAGATTTATCTTTGTCAGATTGTCCAAGCGATCCAAACTGGAAACGTATCTCATTCATTGGCGACCAGAAAGCTCACTACTGCAAACAGGGTTTTGGGACTTTACATCAGAACTAAAAGTCCTTCAGAATTTATTGTAATTTGAACGACATATGACATTAAGGTATATAATCCATTTTGGTTTGAAGTTAAACTGAAGACTTCTTGTAGAGATGGGGCCTGACATTTATTCAAATTCCTAGATAACTGTCGATTTCTCCCGAGAAGTGTCCTAAAAATTATTCATCCAGTGGTTCAGCGTAACGGTCTTTTCGCACACCCAGAAAACATATTATTATCTTCGTTTTCAGACTAGGTCCCGAAGCACAGAGAACTTGGATTCAGCCGTATTCTCAAAGCTCTAGGAAGGAGACAGGCAGGAGTGTTCCTCAGATAAATGTTGATGCAACACATTATTCCGAACTAGTTTTTTAGACAGAACTCACACTTGCTGACCCTCCGTTAACCATGAAATCGGAAATGAGCTCACTTGAAGTGCCAGATTCAAAAATGGAGTTCTGTGATCTTCCGTGCCATACTCAAGCAGTTGAACGCTATGCTAGTCTTGTTAGTGAAGCTTCCCTTGCAGCTTGTGGCCACGAAAACCGTGAAGGATTCATTTGATCCCGTATAGAGTCCAGAAAGCAACTTCCATCATTTGAGAAAAAATCCGTAGATCGATGAGTAATCCCTCCTTACAAGAGCTAGTTCCTAAATCTGCCTGCCATGCACGCAGCCCCCAAGAGCAACAATAGTGCAACTGAGCAGACTGCAGTTTCGCCCTTATTAGGAGCTCATCATAGTCGCATATCGGTTCTCAGCATCCTATCAAGCTACATCGGGGTACCCTATCGATTTCAGAAAGGAAGCACCTCGTACATACGTATGAGAGTCGCCCTCTATAGACCAACACTGCGAACTCACCACCTGACTTTGAGAAAGATGCGGACAATAACAAACAGATATGCATCCTTTCTGGAATCGATAGGGTACCCCAATGTAGCTTGATAGGATGCTGAGAAGCGATATGCGACACTGATGAGCTCCTAATAAGGGCGAAACTGCAGTCTCATACGCGTCGTTATATATATATATATATATATATATATATATATATATATATATATATATATATATATATATATATATATATATATATATATATATATATATATATATATATTCTTGTGAAAAGAGAGGATTCACAAAAATTTGAATATTTGTATATACAATAAAAGCATATATCTATAATTTTCGTGTGTGTCAGAAAAAACACAAGTGTGAGCTCAGGAAATGTAACAGGGGAACCATACTATCTTGTATATGATTCGATAAACGAGTGAAAAAACCTGAGGAGAAAACTCGTTTCCCTGTCATTATTGCACTAGCAATAGCTTGTTTGTTTATGTTGTGTTAGTGTCGTGTGTACATAAAGAGTACCAAAGATTTCTCTGCTTAGCCGCTTCATTCTCTCTTGCATTCCATGATTTCCAAACGGAGACAAGGGTAAAAGGAAGGGGGTTTGGGACATGAATCATAACCTGCTATATTTCCTCAAATTCCATCTCTGTTTGACCGAGAGAGCCCCGATGGCCAGGTTCAGTCTTCCAAGTGATGCCGATTATGATCTATAGATGTTTTAGAATCATTATGGACCCAATAATTTGGGTTGACATCACCCATATATTATCTCTTCGTGGAATTTGTTTAATTTAAAGAAAAATTTGCGTTCGAAAAATATGACAAATGTCATGTTTGATGATATAATATAGAGCAGTATATGAGATTTGTTTGATTTTCAACATAAATTGAGCTAAATCAAATATTTTTTCCATTTTGGTCGAGTTTCGATTGAGAAACCCCAAGATGGCTTTTTGGAGCAATCATACTTTGTAGCTTTGAGGATCAAGATAGCTGTTAGCATGGGGCTTGTGAAGCGAAACATTAAAAATTCTTCAAATTTTCGATTTTATTGTTCGGTGAGGAACCTCCCAATGACTCCATATATTCAAAAAATTTTATTTCTTATTCGTAACTACCATTCGCACCTTTTGAGATGCAGAAATCGGCTCGATTTTGCCTTTTTCGTTCCACCCTAATATACAGGCTGGATCGTTTGAGAAATAATTACCTGTATGGTAGTTGCTATAATAGTAACCTCGTTGTTATTGGTACCTTGAATCATACTAGGTTGTTCCTTTTCATTTTGGTGATGAGTTAAAAAAAGAACCAAAGAGTTATTTAGGAAAGTGCAGTCATATCCATATCAATTCCCGATAGGCATCTTCGGCATCTAACTGATACTATTAATTTATTACACGATTTTTTTCAATTATGCAGTAACAAAATTCTCCAGAGATGGTTTCATACTATTTTAAGAATCCCATTTTGGTAACCAGCAGATACATCACAAAATAATTTAGAATAGAATTTAGTGAGTTTTCATTGAATCCGCCCCTGTTATGAAAATCTGAGAAGCCCTTTCTGAGGCAGATTCGTACATTCAAGCTTGTATTGTGAAAGAAGACATTTTCTTTTTACAAACATAAATTTCACGAGGAAATTGCGTAGGTTTACTCCTAAATTTCACAATCGCATTATTTTGTATGAAATATTATTAGGAACTTCTATAAGCCCTAGTAACACGGTTTTCTCGCCACACGCATATCTTCGAAAGGATAATAACAGAGCTAATATTTCTCACGGACTTCCACCGTTACGTCCTATACGGCTCTCATGCCGTTCAATTTTCACGTCATCTTCTCTCATTTGAGGCACCCTCAGAGCGAGTTTGGTCCCTCAAATCATCCTCAACAAAGTCACGGCGTCCTCCCTGGTTCCTATATTGGGGCTATTATTCACTTTCACAGCGAGATTGGCTCGAAATGCTGTAACAGTGTATTCCTTGAATTCAACCGTTTTCGCAGGAAGTTTCATTTTTATTTGATAGAGATTTATTTTGCGACGAATACGTCAGAAATTGGACTACCGAGGAGTATCCTAGATTGAAAAAGTGAAAAATGATACAAAACAAAATAAATTCTAATTAATTCGAAAAAAAAATATTGAGCAGAATGTTCAGAATGCAACAAACTTTGTTCATATAATAAAATCTTTTCAGTTTAAAATTCGTAGACGTATCCTACTGAATAACTTTTAAATTTTCGGGACTAATTTCACCAACTATAGCTCTAACACATTAAAGCCTTCGGCGTTCTGAAACAACCCTGTCACTGAAAAAATATAGCTATAAAATACAGAAAAGGATACCACAATTAGAAATTTGATGTTTATCCATTATTAGGAAATATTTCAAAACATTTATTTGGATGCCAGGATTCATTCAAGGAACTGTGATCTCAAGATGTGGAACAATCATCCACAAGGACGTATTGGAAGGTATGACATTGCCCATTTATATAATTTCCTCAACTGCAAAAGCTTCTGAATACTTTTGTCCAATTTTTATAACAAATTTCAAACGTTGTATGATTAGAGAAGTTTTGTGGTTCGACATTTGCAAATTAATTGCACTGGAATGGCATTCTCATTAACTTTTTAGAAGAAATCTGTAGGAGCCAATATCGATAACTCAAAGTGAGATGCTCTAAGATGAACTTGAATGCACATTGTTACTTCTGAGGATATCAGACTTCACCTGCAGACTCTCATTCTATTCCTTCTGAAGTGACCTTTTATATACCTTGAGGTCAAGTATGTTGGTGAGATTCCATAGAATCTTTCGTATATTCATTCCCTACTTATTTTAAATCAAGCGAGAGTTGTATCAGGTTACTCGCCTCTAAACAACTTGATAAAGAAGGAGTCATGCTTTTTATTGACAAAGTAGACAAGTAACATTTTTCAATGACGATATTTTCGAAAATCTGTTGTATGTTGGATATATGGCTATTCTAGTCCAAACGTTAGATCTATTATCTTTCTGTGTTGACAACTGACTTGAGCATGCAGATATTGCCTTGATATATTGTAAGCATTGTATACTATTTGGGAGCCACGCCAAAGGAGAAAGTCTTATTTAGAATAGCCTAGATATTGAAAGACAAGAATAATGCTTTATGCATGTTCTTGTATCCGCTCAACTGTTGTAAGAGTTGGATGCGACCATTGATTAAAGTATAGCCTCTGCTTTCCACAATTTGTAATGTGTTTATCTCAAGGCTAGTGAGCTCCACATCTGCAACCCTGTAGTGTCTCCCTGGACACTGTAATAGTTTGTAGTTGTCAGTTAATCTGAAAGGATATATGCCTAAATGTTGATTATATGTTAATCAGATTCCTGTTAAAGTTTCTTGCTCTCACCGAATAAACTGCTTAGAAAGTTCAAGGGCCAGACAAAACTTTTTCAAGTAAATATCGCCATCTGTGTTGAGGTCGAAAAAGTAGTGGTGCAATCTTTTGAGCCTTGTGACACACTGAATATCTTGGGTATCTTGTTGGAGCGCAGTAGGGCTATTTGGATTTTTCTCCTTATGAGAATTTCTCATTTTACATAAATATACTGTGCGGCTACTACAAATCTTGCAGCGACGATATTTGGATTTGCCTTTTAACCCTGTAGGATCGGAACGATCTTTACAAACTTCTTCGAGAAATGGAGAGACTAGTAAGGTAGCTCTTACACCAGGACCGAGTGAGTGATTTATTCCAAAAAATATGATCGAAAGCTTCAGCAGTTCAGTTATGATACCATTTCCTTTTTATTACTTGGTCCTTTGAACAATAGACAAATTAAAATTTACACATTAAATATATTTATTTCTATTATCTGAAGGCATTGTCATTGTACCTTACATTTATTTGGCTACGTAAAATTCGAGTAATTTATCAATAGTTCCTATCAGGAAAATTGGAGTCCTTATCTGTTCCTGCATCTGTTGGTTTTTCTGGAGAACATGTGCCAATACATCTTCTTCAAGAATTGCTAGAATTTCATGAAATAATAATCCCTGACTGTCTCTAGTTCACTTTTGAAACAAATTGAACTAAAAAAAAAAGAAACTCATAGTTCCAGCAATATTCACTCCATTGCATCGAAAAAATTAAATAAAAGCCTTAGGGTCTTGATATGGATAGTCTATTCATCAATAAATGTCACTTTGGTAGAAAAATGAAATTTTTTCACTTACTCTTTGGGATAGACTGCCCTTGCAACGAGTAAACACACGCTAAATGCCCCCAATTATTATTACAGTCCGTACGAAATCAACTCATTCAATATGTCATCAATCGAAAGAATCTAATCTCCCTCTGTCTCTTGGAACCTACTCTTACTGCCAATAAAAATATTTGCTTCTGTTCAGAGAGTTTGATGCACATGGTTCTTTCAGTTGCAGTGGGCTATAATGGGTTAAATTTCAAGACTATATCATCCATAAATGACGTTTGCCTCCTGAAGTTCATTCATCGAATTTAAACAACCCTGCAAGAACTCATCAAAATAGCATAATATTCTGTCATAGAAATAATATTTTTACACCAACAATCTTGAAAAGCTTTCAAAAAGTTGAATGGTGACTGAATGCTTGTTAGAAATTTTTTGGCCAACCAAAGATGAGTTCAGACCAAAAATTTAGTCAAACCAAGTCGAACATGAAGGTTTTATCGATTATTAGTAGTCGATCAAACTGACAGTAAGAAATGTAATTTGAGCCTTATGCGTCTTTGACTGAGGTAATGCACTCCAGATTTGTTAGCAAAACACTCTTGGTTTTTCTTATATGCATCTTCCAGTTTTGGTTGTTCTCGATTTCTTATCAAAAACTACATTCCTATTGATTTGACTCCTGATTTTTTTTCTGTTTTCGAAACTCAAACAATAAATTGTAATCATCGTATTAACTCGATTGAGGAAAGAAAGCCAGCCGGCATCTAAGAAACCGCTCAATATCATCACGAAAATTGTTGGGGTGTTGAAGTAAAGTATTTTGAAGGAGATATATATATATATATATATATATATATATATATATATATATATATATATATATATATATATATATATATATATATATATATATATATATATATATATAGCTAGCCAATGTAGAACTCCGGAAAAGAAAAATCAGAGAAGCCATCGCGATAAAGAAAAACACGATAATAAACTAAAGACATAAACTGAACATACCTTCTATCTGAAAAACTATGTTGCATCCACGAGACAACTAAGCACCAACAGAGAAACACTTACAACAGAGACAAACACGCAACGCCCACAGGTCAGGCCATCGACCAATAGTAACGCTGCGCCACCACTAAACTACGACCTGAGTTCGTGCAAGAATATAAATTTAGCAAGCAGTGGCAGTAGAATTTTATTCCGACATGAGAATGGCTGGTGCGATCCAGCCGAAACGTCGCCAGAAACAATAGATTTGCAACATCTCTATGATTTTTGGTTACAGAGAGGGGTCTCTAGAAAACAATCATACATAATTTTTGTTGAGATATATAAATTTTTTACTTTCGTTACGATAACTTCCAAATTACCGGCTCGGTGGCGCAGCGGTTAGGTCACTCTTCTGCGCAGAGTTATCTGGGTTCAATCCCTGTGAAGTCGGTGCGACTTTTTGGATTCTCAGAATAGCTTGAGCGCCCATCTTTCGGAGGAGATGTAAAGCCGTCGGTCCTATCTAACAGAGATGCGTTGGAGATTAAAGATCCCTTCTCTCGACACTAAACGGGATCGGAAAAACTCCCTGGTTAGTGGGGTGACAGAATTCCTTGTCGTTTCATTAGCCGAAAGGCAGAAATAGAGCACCTTGAAGGATTAAAAAAAGAAAAAAAGCGTTGAATAACTTTTAACAGCCGATCAGAAACAAATTCTTCTGAGAGAGTTGTTTATCCAAACCGTTCGAAAATAGTCTTCATGTTTTCATGAGAACAATTTTCACAAGAAGAAAAAAATTTTAGAGATACTCCACTGAATTATGATTTCTATCCCAAACACCTTGGCGTGAAGTTGAAAATGACAATCAATATTCAGTGTATATTAGCTTAGTCTACTGAGGATGCCGATGTTTACATACTTCGATTTGCTGGTAGTACTCTGGTTTTCTCTAAATTACCTAGCGTACTGTTATGTTGTCTTGTTGAATTTTGCCTATTCAGGTACAATTGATTCCCAATTGAAGAGAATTATAATATCCGCTCTTAGATTCATGTCCGCGAGAGCATAATTCCTCCACATATCGGTAGACTATCAATTTTGAAAACGTTGTGACAGATATAATTTAGTTCCGGAACTTAATTGGTTAGTTTGCTGCATATTTCTATCCATCCGATTATTCTTAGGGAAAGCTCTCTTTTGCTTCACTTCAGCTTCACGAAATATTTTCGTCTCTCTCATATAACGTGACACATACCTAAAATTTTTTTGTCGATTTTCGTTCACTAATTGATTAACCCGTCTAGAATCTTTATGTTCAAAATATATCAGCAGTAGATAACAGCTTATAGATGTGTCTGCAACATCCCAATTTTCATTCATTTAGAATAGTCAGTCAACCTTCAAACCAATGAGTAATCGAAACGACAAGACACTCAAATATCGCGAACGCTTTTCAGAAACTCGTAGAGGAGTAGTTGCAGAATACCGAACAGGTTCGGATGATACTCCAATCACCGAGCTCGTGGCCTTACGTAAGGCTGTCGGATTAAGAACTTTATGTGACCAACTTCATAATTGAAAAGCCCGAAAATTAACGCCTTAGCAAATGAACTTCTCGTCGAACGGATCGAACGGAAAATTACATATTGAATTTTCAACCTGTAATATATGACGCCATAACTTAAAATTTGAATATAAATGTTTAACCGCCTCTCAGCAGAATTATTTCATTCATTGGAATATTTTCTGAAATTGCAATGAAAATATATTTCCGATATTGAAAAATGCTATATAGGTTTTTTTATAATGATGAAGAATCAAGCTATATCTTACGATATCACGTCACAATTTACTAGGGCTCTTCTAGTTCATTTTTCAAACAAAATTTTCAAACGACAATTCGATAATCAATATTGGAACTCGCTTTCTCGAACATATTTCTGATAATAAACAATTTGGCCCTCTTCAAGAAGCGAGTGAACACACATATCAAATCATCTGCCACAGTAGTGGCAGGACAGGCATTGCCTCTCATGGGAGTGAAGTTTCAAGGAAGGACCACGTTACATGAGAGAGACGAAAATACGACTACTGAAAACAAAATATACTTCGCAGTGCGCGCACGCACTCTGATATAGTAGAATATTATTCAAAACCTATTATTATAACTTACTTTATTTAAATGATAAAAGTTGGATAGTTAAATTTATGAACTCATCGAAAGTAATAGAGAAATAAGGGAATTATTTCGATCAACTAAATGGATTATAGAATGATATATTAAATTTAGCATGCAGTTTATCATTGTATCGTTTCGTCTCTTTTGTGGATGATTTGGTGTTCCAAAGTAGAGTAATAAAATATGATTTTCCTTGGTTGTGGTGAGTTAATGTCATAGCCAGAAAGAAGTCTGCGTTTTATTTAAAAACAAATGGAACTGAAACCAAACTTCGGTTGTTAACAAGTTAAAAAAATTAAGGGTGAAACATTTTTGGAAATGGTATCAATACAAATTTGTTCGTCAAGATCAGGGGTGCTCAAACGGTCGATCGCGATCGACCAGCTGATCGCGAGAGCATTTTGAGTAAATCTCGAGAAGGAAAAAATTTTTACTAGGTAGGTTACCAAACTACAAAAATTCATTACCTAATGAAAAAATAACACTCTGTAGCGGTAAAAGAAGGCTTTATCAAAGGAAAGCGCGGTACTAGTCAAAGACGCTCTTTTCATTCTTTCCGCTTTCCTAGAAATTTCGTGCGGCGCGGCGCATTCGAGACTTTCGTTCACACCGATATAGATGTTGCGCCTGCATGAATTTGAGTTATTCTGAATTGTAGCTTGAAGGAAATACTACGTCGATACCAAGTTCATCATTAAAAAGTACAAAATCAGTGCTGCGAAGAAATCTAAAACGTGTCATTTTAATAACGATTGGGAGGAAGAATTTTTCTTTTGTTTGGTGAAGGATAAGTGCATTTGTCTTATTTGTCGTGCGTCAGTTGCAATACCTAAGCGTGGTAACTTAGAGAGGCATCATAAAAGGCTTCATAAAAACTATGAAAAGGATTTTCCGCCACAGAGTGAATTAAGAAAACGAAAAAAACGTGATTTGATATCTTGTTTGAAAAAAGAAATAACCATGTTCACAAGACCAGCCAAACAATCAAAAGCTGCTACGATCTCGTCTTTTAAAATATCTCATATATTGGGAAACACAAAAAACCATTCGAAGATGGATTGGTTGTGAGAGAACCATTAACTGAAGTGGGGAGACTTTATTTGGAGATTTTAAAAATAGAACAGAAATCGTGTCTGCTATTAGAGAACTTCAGTTTTCTCGTCCGACTGTCACAAGGCGTATTGAAGTCATTAGTCAGGACATGGCTGTTAAACTAGAACATTATATCATGAAATGTACATACTTTTCTTTACAGTTCGACGAATCCACCGATATGACAGACCAGCTGTGCATTTTTATTCGGATGGTATTCAATCACATGTTGGCTAAGGAAGAATTTTTGACAATCATTATTCTGAAGGAGAAGATCCGTAGCGAAGATATATATGACGTTTCCTTCAGTTTTATAGGAAACTACAAGCTACCAATACATTAATTAGTGTGCATTACAACCAATGGGGTACCACCAATGACTGAAAAGAAAAACGGTTTTCAGGCATGGTGTCGAGCTTATGAAGATTTCCTTTCATTTTTTTCATTCCATTGCATTATACATCAAGAAGTTTTGTGTTCGAAAGTATTAAACACAGAGGAAATTATGGGCATTTCAACAAATACTGAGAATTCAATCCGTGCACGTAGCTTGCAGCGGCGGCTTTTCAAGCTGCAGTTGGAAAATAGGGAGTCAGCTGAACACACTGATTCACTTCTTCATACGGACGTCAGGTGGTTGAGTCTCGGAAAATTCCTAGAAAGGTTTCAAGAACTATTGCCCGACATAACAGCTTTTCTAGACGAAAGAGATGATGACACTCAGATGTTGAAAAACGAAAAATGGCTGACTGATTTGGCATTTTTGACTGACATCACAAAACACTTAAACACCATTAACTTGGAGCTTCATGGTGAAGGAAAAACTATTATTGAGATGATTAGCGCAGTAAACGCATACAAAAGTAAATTGCAACTTATGATAGATCAACTGAAAAGAAAGGATCTGAGACATTTTTCGTCTTTGAAAGCAAGGATTCCTCAGTAGAATTATGATACATAAACACCTCAAAAAGTCTAGGAACACTTACCAATATCTTCGAAATATGAATTTGATGATTCGAATTTATAGAAATCTTTCGGTTTTGTAAGGATGTATTGTATATAATGTATTCTCAAGAAAACAAAATAATATTTGGCTTCTCCAGAGCACCTGTTATGGAAAAAATTTGAAATTTGAAAATGACGAAATTTGGTAAAAACATAAAAAAACTAATATTTTCGAAACGATATGGAAGCAAATATATTTTTCAGTACCCTGAAGGTCCACCCCTGTTATTAATGACTTTTGGCATCGCCGCGGCATGCTCAATATTAAATTGTCTATTACATTTTGGCCTAAGTCATTCCAAGCCCCCTGAACTGCTAATCGAAGTTCCTGTTCATGATGGAAGACGTTTCGACGCAGGAGATTTCTTTTTAGGGTGTCCCACACATGCTCGATGGGATTCAGTTCTGGGGAGCAGGATGGCCACGGTAGAAGATCGATATCATTCTCTTCAAGGACGTTCAAGACAACTCTTGCACGATGAGGAGGGGCATTATCTTGTTGGAAGAGTGGATTTTGCCCCTTGTTTGGAGATACGGTACCACTACAGGTAAAACTATCTCATTTGTGCAAAAATTTCCCGTGAGGTTGTTCTGTATGAAAACGAGGTCAGTTCTTCCACCAAGGCGTTTACCTCCCCAAAACATCACTGATCCGCCTCCTGTCTAACAACTTCTCGAGCATGCTGGAGACGGTTTTGCTTTCAGGATCCTCCATATTCGAATTCTTCCCTAATCGGGATAATAACTAAATCTAGATTCATCACTGAAGAGAACTGTGGCCCACCTCTCCTGATCCCAGTTTACGTGTCCTTGGCACCAAGCTAAACGAGCAGCGCGATTTCCATGGATCAGTTGTGGAACTCTTAAAGGACGTGTGGAGTGGAGTTGACCTTCGTGCAGTCGATTTCTCAGTTTGGTCGGAAATTTGTACATTATGAACTCGTGATAACTTTTGAGCTAATTGAGATGCTGTGGTAGTATGATCTCTCCTGGCTTGTAAAACCAAAAATCGGACTTGGGCGACAGTAGTAATCCTGAAACGACCTGTATGGCGTTCTTCTA
Source organism: Cryptolaemus montrouzieri (assembly GCA_013387265.2). NCBI lineage: Eukaryota > Metazoa > Arthropoda > Insecta > Coleoptera > Coccinellidae > Cryptolaemus > Cryptolaemus montrouzieri. The sequence continues at coordinate 34,252,280 of JABFTP020000185.1, read as the reverse complement.
CGCTACCTGTTCCATTGAAATGCGACCTTAAACGGTTTATGACGCTTGGGCTACTTTTCAGAATCCTGGGTACTTCAGTTGTGAGCTTCTAGCTTGGAGCATGCCAACGGCTCGTAACATCTCTTCTCTAGTCAAATGTCGTCTTTCCATGGTCGAATCACAAAACTTGAATCTTGAATCATTTATTTGTGCTTACAACAGAAACATAATTTGGTGAGAAATTGATGCAGGTGTTCATTTCTTAAAAAATATCATCCATGTTGATCGTTCTGGATACGATATATCGATATTCAGAAGTGTTTCTCCTTCGTTAAGTTCAACACCATATGTAACTCTTGTTTTGTAATAACCAATAAACTCGCAATCTTGAATAACTATGAGTTTTTTATTGATATTATAGAGAAGAACCTTACTAAACCTAATCCAAACCTTGAATAAATGAATGTATATTGTGCGGAAAGCTAGTATCTATATCTACTACGGTACACCCTACCTAGGTAGATAGGTTAGTAGGGTGCATAGTGTATGTACGACAACCCTGCATCACACATACTTGCAGCCTATCAGAGTCGATCGTAAGTAGTCTGAAAATATTGAGGTAGATCGCCAGCAGTTCAAATTTGAGTACCTCTGGTCTAGATAAACTAAATGAAGATTATACCATTCGCAGGAAAATCAAAGATGGAATTGTATCATTACAATAAATAATTAATTTTGATCAAGTAACGTTCACTCTGAAAGGTGGTTCCAATCGTCGGAATTTAAGAGTTGTAACAGTGGAGATTCCATAGTGTATGCGACAACACCATTTACATCATTCATGAAATTTTTCTTTTCTGATTATTAGCCAAATTTTATTTTCTCACTGAACTTTTGTTCGAACGTGTTGTGAAACGATCCAGATAAAATCAACTTTTCTGTTGGATTCTCAATGCCTTCCAAACAAGTCACCAAAACCTCACTTCCTACACTATAACTGTACACTAATTGGAATTTCATTTTAAAAGTTAACGTGCGTTTTACCAAGCATGTTTGCAGAATCAGGAGATGAAAGTACACTAAATCTAATTTTACATGGCCCAATCAATTTTACCCTATTAGTCATTATCATTAGACGCTTTCGACAGACCATCGTCTTTATTGGTCGAACTCGCTAATAGTGAGCATGTTTAATCTAACAAACTGTTGAATATACTGAACGGAATCAGACTTTTGTCCTAGTGTATTGGATGGTTGCATTTAATTTTATGGATTCTTTTAATAGTGGTCAGTGTATTTGTATCGCCATTCTCAAAATCTTTTCTGTGGTTATAATCAAAAACATATAGGGCAAAGCTAGATTTTTCGGTACATCTGTATTTCAAATGTGCTTCATTTTGTTTTATTCTGGTTTCCATTGATCTCTTAGCTTGCCCAATATACTTCATCCCACAATCATCCTAACTCATTTCATATATGTCACATTTCAGTTTTACCTTTCGATTCCGAGTATGCTTCAATGAGTTGGAATTGATCAGTATACAAATTTTATGTCGATATTTCTTAATATAATTTCTTATTATTTAGTGCCTCGCGAATCGAAAGATCACGACACGAATTCTATCTTTTCTTTTTTAGTTTGAAGTAGAATGGCATTCAACAATTTTTTTCTCTTATCTGGTATGTCGATCATCTTATCGACTAAACTATCTTTTTTTTGTTTAATAATTGTGATTCGTAACGCGTTTCACTACACCGTAGCTTCTTCAGACGAATGAATGTACAGAAATTATGACAACTATATATAAATAAGAATGAGAATATAAATACAAATGTTCTTATTTAATTAAAAGCTTATTAGGTTGCTCGTTCTTAAGTGGTTCTTGATGACAGGTATATTCAATAAATTTAAGGAATCTCTTCAGGATTGATCCTTGAAGAGATTCAATAGAAGTGTTTGTGTTTGTCAATTTCTAAAGTTTCTCAGATCAACCTTCCAGTATTCATTATCAGTATGCCAAATTACTATTTGAGAAACTGCGTTTATGCTCCGATATTCTAATATTAAAATTTCTATATAATTCAATCTATAAACACCTGATTTATTATTTTCATCTAATTTGGTTTTATTATATTTGATATATATATATATATATATATATATATATATATATATATATATATATATATATATATATATATATATATATATATATATATATATATATATATATATATATATATATATATATATATATATATATATATATATATATATATATATATATATATATATAAGCCATCATCAGTTTGGAAAGCTATGTGGAAATAATTGCTACTCAAGAATGATTTCAGTTTCCCACTTGTAATGCCAACGTAGGTTTAGGTGTTAAATTTTGTTTCAATTTATCGATAGGGTAAACTTCATTCAATGCAATTCTAGTTTTTTTCATATAAAATATTTTCTATTATTTTGGGATCGTATCCATTATTTTAGCTATTTGTTTAATCAAATTTAATTTTTGTTGGAATTTCTTGGTGATAACGGTACGTTAATCAATATATGAATAAAACTGTTGAATGCTGACATTTTATGTTGATACGGATGACACGACGAGTTATGTATTATAATATCTGTATGTGACGGCTTATGGTAAATGGCGAGAACATGTTTTCCATTTTCATTCGAAATTGCTACGTCTAAGAAAATTTTTTTTAATTATTGCTTTCCATTTTGGTTGTGGATTCAATTTTTGGATGTAATGAAATTTATTGAAATTTATATGATTTTCGAAAATTTTTAACTGTCTATCTGTTCTGAGAACCAGATAATGATATCGTCTACATAGCGATACCAGTATAAACAATATTTACTGAGTGAATGATTATTGAATTTTTTTCTAAATCATTCATGAATATTTCTGCTAACAAAGGACTTAACGGATTGCCCATAATCAAGCCGTCTTCACGAATATAATATTTGTTATTGAAATGGCAATAATTTTGATCTAAACAAATATTTGTAATAATGAAAGAAAATCTGACTTAATGATCGTATTGACATGATTCTTTTCTAACGGTTCTTCAACCAAGTAGTACGTATCTTTCGGAGGAATGTTGGGAAATAGTTTTTTTACGTCGAGAGAAATGAGTTTGAAATTAGGTGGTATAATGGTATTTTCGATATTGGTAATTTTCGGTCAAAAATTCATACGAATTAATTGCCAATATCAGAGATACCATTATATCACCTAATTCCAAACTCATTTCTTTCGACGTTAAAGATCTATTTCCCAACATTCCTCCGAAAAAGAGAAAGACTAAGACTAAGACTACTTAGTTGAAGAATTATTAGAAAAGAATCATGTCAATACGATCATTAAATCTGATATTTTTCATTATTACAAATTTGTTTAGATCAAAATTATTTCCATTTCAATAAAGAAAATTAAACTAGTGAAGACGGCTTGATTATGGGCAATCCGTTATGTCCTTTGTTAGCAGAAATATTCATGAATGATTTACAGAAATTTATTCATAGTCATCCACTTAGTAAATATTGTTCATACAGGTATCGCTATGTAGACGATATCATTATTCGCTTCACAGGAACAGATGGAGAGTTGAAAATTTTCGAAAATCATATAAATTCTTTACGTCCAAAAATTGAATTAACAACCGAAATAGAAAGCAATAATTCAATAAATTTCTTAGACGTAACAATTTCGAATGAAAATGGAAAACATGTTTTCGCAATTTACCATAAGCCGTCACATACACATATTATAATACATAACTCGTCGTGTCATCCGTATCAACATAAAATGTCAGCATTCAACAGTTTCAATCATAGATTGATCAACATCCCGTTATCACCAGAAAATTTCAACCAAGATTTAAATTTGATTAAACAAATAGCTAAAATTAATGATTAGCATCCCAGAATAATAGCTAATATTTAAAATAGAAAACAAAAAGAATCGCATTGAATGAAGTTTACCGTGTCAATAAATTTAACACCTTAACCTACGTTGGAAATAAAAGTGATAAACTGAAATCATTCTTGAGTAGCAATAATTTCAACATAGCTTTCCAAAGTAATAATAGCTTAGGAAAATATATTAAAAATAATAAAACCAAATTAAATAAGAATGATAAATCAGGTGTCTCTAAATTGAATTGCAATGACTGTAATAATTTCTACATTGGTAGGACACATGGAAATTTTAATATTAGAATATTGGAACATCAACTCAGTTTTTCTTATAAAAAATCAGATTCAAATTACGCGAATTATCTCTTAGAAAATAGTCACTCTTTCGACCCACAGTTTGAAATTTTGCATACAGATAATAAATATTGGAAGGTAGAACTTTGGGAAACTTTAGAAACCAACAAAGACAAACAGCCAGACTAATTAATCAACAAGTCGATTCAAGACCTTCACCTCTAATGAATCTCTTCAGCAAACAATCTTTTCCTTAATTATATAGGATAAACCTGTCATCAATAACCACTTAAGAAGGAGCAACCCAATAAGCTTTCAATTAATTGAAAAATTTGTATTTATATTCTCATTCTTATCTGTATATAGTTGTCATAATTTCTGTACATTCATTCGTCTGAAGAAGCTACGGTGTAGTGAAACGCGTTGCGAATCACAATTATTGAGTAAAATTCCTAAGAACACATTACTTCTTTTGATTATCTATGTTTTTCACACGTGCTGAAGCTTTATGAAACAAAACTCTGGTGTGTATATTATTCATAACATTCTGTTCTTCTTTCGTGAGTGGATTCAGTAAAACGAGGCTAATAAATATGCAAAAAGTAAAGGCTTCCGGATTATTAATGATTCAACATCAATGAGAAACAGCCAATCATCCTGTATATTTGAAACCCGTAAGCTGATGACTTTCAGACACAATTTCTGAAAGGCCTGGAGTTCATCCATCCCCCATTATAATATGACTTTGCGTGTGGGAAAAAAATCGAATTATGTTTTTCCCGAATAAAACACCCTGTATCTCCAGAATCAATTATCGCAGATACTATATTGATATATAAATAAAAAATATCTGATTCGGAAAAATATTGACAATGCCAAATGTCAAACAAGTGTCAAATCTTGTAACAAATGGAAGGAACTGTCACACATGACCAGAACATGTATAAATGAATGTAAAAATTGATCCGTATCAAAATTTTCGCCTAAAACTGAAGTGGAAAAATTATGGGTATTAAACCATGTTTTACCCTCGCAGTATATCTCATATAATATATGGATTAGAATTGAATTAGGAAACAATTCACAACTCTTAGTGAAAAATCACCATCATACAGAGATGCGCTGCACAAGTCAATCACTGGAGCTGTGATGAAATTATTTCATCAGGATAGATAATTGATTCTGATGAAGCAACGTTTACTCAGAAGGGTGATATCAATCGCCTCAATTTATGGTTTCGTACTGAGATTTTCATATTGCATACGCAAACATAATTCACATCATCCATAAAAACACAATGTGTTCACCTACATCGTGAAAAATAATATATTGTGGACTAATTTTTTTTATGGTATTTCAAAGCGAAGAATTCTATCTCATTCTCGCGTTAGCTGTGCTCTACCCCAATGATAACAAACGCGACATACCTCATGTATCACCAAGATGTGGCTTCCCTACAATGCGCAACTTTTTTTGAATGGGGCATTCGTGAATCATTGAATTAGTAGACGAAGACCCGTCGAATGACCTGTTCGTTCTCCAGATCGGAATTCATGCTATTACTTTTTATGGAAATACTCGAAAAGCTCCACAATCAGTAGAGCTGTTTATTATTGGAAGAAGCACGCTTAGAAACTAACTGCATCTGCTTCAAGGGCATCAGGAATATCTCAACATCAAGATATACGAGTAGCAGATCATCCACTATATGCACTGCCAGGGTTTTACCCATTTCCTCCACTTTATTTGTAAAAGAGTACAGATGAATCATATCTGTACACTTAAAATTTTTCCATATCTTTGAACAACTGGCCTCAAGTTAATTCAATCATCTCTTTAACTTCGTGTCAATTCTGAGTTTCTACGGTTATTCTTTCACGTTGGAATTTTCCGAGTTTTTCGCAAAGCATAATTCAAGAATTTCTCCACTACGGCAGTAATTCATTTAGTTGGTCTGAAGGGGTTTTTGTAGCTATAATATACCTTATACCAAGGACTCTTTTATCAAGCCTAAAATTCCAAAGCAATCGGATTACGAAACCGAGGACTTTATTAAATTTTTTTCCTTCTCTAAAAGTATCTTGTGGTCTGAAGTTACCTAAGAACCTTTCGACAGAATATAAATGGACATAATTGAATAGCTGAGCACAATTCAAAATGCACTCGACTGGCTTAATGTGATATTCGTTTTGTTTGTTAGCAATTTATACGAGATTATATTGTCTTTGTGGGAGACATAATCTGAAGAATATTTTCGAAAGAATAATTGGGGCAGCCATGAATCTCATCTGGAATGTGAGCGAAATATTTGAATGTAAAATATTTTTGAGAAATTGGTTGTATAAAATATAGAGTTGGGACAAGCTTCGCTCGGAAATAACCATCAAGTTCATTCGATAAATCTATCTGGATAAAAATGCATGCTACTTAAAAAGAAACATTTTTTGATCTTATCCAAGTTGAAAAGTCCTGAGTGGAAGTTGTTTAGCAATACTTATAGTGGTCATGATCTGCGAAGTACGCCGTATAAAATCTTCTGAACGTTGTTCAAGAGTTTTACTGAAAACGCATTGTGTCACATGCCACTACGTACGAAAGACATTTAAATCAAAGAATCTTCATTCACTTATAATAAAGTAAAACAAAATAGGACACTCTTGTCACTTTACCACAATTTATTTAATAACCACGGCAGGTTTCGACTTTACGGTCATTTTCAAGTGAATAACAATATAACAGATGAGTAGGTAAGTACAAGTACAGAGTTATCCTAGATATTGAGTAGTGGGGATGCATTGAGCTCTAATTGCCATTGAGAGTAGTAAATTGTGGGTTTTTACATAGTTTGTTAATCTCCAAACTTTCCAACAAATTCTCTCTCTCCCGTTTTACATTAATGAAGGATTTTAAGGTTGTTTAGTAATATTGAGTGGTTGGTTGATTTTATGTGTTCAAATCTTGGCTAATTTTTATCTAAGGAAATATGTTTCTTGAATCTAGCTTCAAAACTTCACCCTGTTTGTTCGACATAGACCAGATATGAATTGCATTTGATTTGATAAATTCCTGATTGCTTGAATTTTTCCTTCTTCTGTTTGGCATTGAATAATAATCTGCTTCAGTTGGGGCCGCTTGAGAATGAAGTTGTTATGTTGAATTTATTTGGAAAAGTAATTACTGATTTTGTTAGAGAGTTAGCCAGTGTATCTGAGACTAGTGTATCTTTTTCCCGGGGTTTCTACGATACTATATATTAATTGAGAGGTAATACGTTGTCCTTTGCGTTTAATAATTAAATCTAGAGAATGTTGTGGTATATTGTTATTCGAGGCAATTTTTCTGATGATGTTAAGTTCAGTTTGAAAATTTTCTGTCAAAAGGGGAACAGAGTAAGCTCTATGAATCATGAAGTATGCAGCTAGTTTGTGGCTCAAATGACTGAACGAGTCCATTGGGATCGATGCATCTATGAATGTGAGATGGTTAGTTGAATTCATGATGGTTAAGTCTAGGGTATTAATTGAGTTATTATTTTTATTTCAGCAGCGAAGTTGATGCGGCAATGTTTCTTATTCAGGAAATTTAAAAATTGCTGAATTTGTCTGTTTGAACCACGAAAACGAACTTAAATGTCATCTACATATCTGTTTCAGAAAATAATGCGTTTTTCAGCGAACAATGTGTTTAATATTGAGTTTTTCTCTAAATTAACCATAAAAATGTCAGCTAGTAGGGGGCTGAGAGTTGATCCCATTGGAAGACCTGAATTTTGTTTGAAAAATTTAGATTGAAATTGAAAGTAACTTTGAGATAGGCATATTCGAAGAAGATTGCTAAGATCATTAGTTATATATGGCTGTGTTAGACTCGGATAAGACATCTGTAACGAGAGGAAGACACTCATCCCATAGAATGTTCGGGTACATATTTTTGGGACCGAAAGAGACTAACTCAATATCTTGGGAGATTGTGAGATTTGAAAGTTTATGTATTAGATCTACAGAATTGGAGATTGTGAATTTTGCGTGAAAATTCGTGATTTCTAGAAATTTTTCATTTAAGAATTTCGCTAGTTTACCTGTGGGTGTTCTTGTATATGACACTACAGGTCCTGCAGATTTTTCTTCCTTATGTAGTTCAATCTATTTGTACATTTTTGGAGCTTGAATATTCATTGGAAACAGTTTCGTATTTTCCTATTCTGTATGTGCTAGGTGTTCTGACAAACATAACTCTTGCTTGATCTACAATGTGAAAATTTGGTTGGGTCTTTTGGTATTTTGGTTATATTCATTGTTTTCAGTACATCCTGCACCTTTTCTTCGTATAGATCTTTATTGAGGCATACTATACTATTGCCTTTGTCACCTTTAGTCATTATGAGATCATCGGCTTGGATTTTATTTGATATGGATTTTATTCTTTTCAACTGATTCTGATTGTTAGTTCTTATGTCAGATTTTCTGATAATTTTTGTGAGTTTGTGTTTATGGAGCCTTTAGTTGGTGATGATTTCTTTATGTTTTAGGTGGCCAGCTCTACTGGTTATTTCTCTGTCTGTTTTGAATTTGCTATTGTCCGGGGTGAATTTTGGTCCTATGTTCAATAGATCTGTACGAACTTCACTAAACAGTTTGTTTGATAGATTCATGAATCTAGGATAAAACGTGTCATCTGATCATTCGATAGCATCTGTTTGGATCTTAGGTTGCTGGGGATTGTGTTTTTCTTTTTATTTTCTAAAATTGAAAGATTTTTATGCAGGTTTTCGTAATTTTCCTTTGAAATTTAACTTATTCTCATATTGATTTTATAGTCAAGATCAATATTATGAAAAATATAAAATAATTCTCCCTGAACTGATTTGATGTGAAGTTTTATATTATAACGTACCTTATACCATTTTTTGATTTATTCCTTGAGCCAGAAGAGTTCCATTTTTGGTTTAATTTAAGAGGTAGTTTCAGTATTAATACACATTCTGAGCTTAATATAGTTAGGAATCGTTTTGCGCTTCAGGCATTTTTCGTTGAACCACAAATTCAAGGACACTCTGTTCTATTTCATCTGTAGTCGATAGTACATGTTCACTAATTCTGCTCGACAAGATGTTCTAAGTGATAGTGTCGATGATCTATTTATTTTATGGAATTTAATCTTCAAGGTAAAGCGAAATGAAACACTTTTGTCATTTTGGGTGGTCTAAGAAATTCCTCCTCACACCATATTTGAAATTACTTCAAAACAACAGGTAAGTTAAAAATTGCAATGGACATATATCTCATTTCGACGTTTGTGCACTAGAGAATGTCAATCGCAATTAAAAAAGGCAAAGTTTTGACTCATCTGTAAGAAAACCTCTCCTCCAGTCAGCTTGTAATCTTGACATTATCCTTGTCAAAATTCAATTGGATTGTAGGATCTGTTGCAATAAAAGCTACGGTTCGAGCTGAAACACGAGGCTTCAAACCAAATAACCTGAGACATTGTCGTATCGTTTCAGTGCTGATTTGCTCTCCACGGTTCTGTCGAAACTGCAATTGAAGAAGTATAGCAGTAGCGAACCGTTGTATCAACGAAGAATATCTTAACTAAGGAGCATGGGTCACCGTTCTTGCTCGAGGAGCTTGTCTTCGCCCAGGTCTTCTTTCATATTCATCAGTCTACCTGTAACTTCTGATCATTCTGAATAAATAAATTGGACACTTCAAGCCTTTGGACTATACTTCCGTAAGTCCACCTTATGTCATGTAACACCACTGCTTCAGCCAATTCAGGTGGGATCAAGTTTCGCGGTTCGCGTTGCATTAACCGGCAATTAAAGGTTTCAAGAATAACAACAACGTTTCTCGCAAAAATTAATCAATAACTGCTTCATCAATATATGGTGGTTTCATGCAGAGTCTCAATTCATTACTCATGAAAGAAACATATACGCTGAGGTGAATATCAAAGCCTGAGCCCAAGAACATGCGTTCTTGTCTCTAAAAGTATTAGAGCTCATATATTACCTCACTTTGGTTTCAGCGACCTGGTAGTAGTCAGAATCGATGGAAATATTGCCTTCCCACGGAATATTCCCATATTCCATGGGAAAGCCAAGGCAACAACATCAGGGGATGAAAGCTAGTCGAATATCTCTCTAGCACGAATCTTACACTTCTCAACGAAGAAAATTAACCAACTTTCGTCACATCGAATAGAAAAGAAGTCTTGGACCTTACTTCATACAGTGAATAATTCAACCAAAAAATTCGAAACTGGAGAGTGGTCTCAGTTGTAGTATCCCTCTCCAAAAATCGACGTATCTGTTTCGACATCACAAATGTACCGAAACAACGACCAGTGCCCTACAGGAACCTCAAAGAAACCGATTTAATCCGATACCGGGAACAATTACGGAAATGCTGGAACAGCTAAGACATCAAAAAACTTTTAGGATCTGGAAGCTTTCCGTTGAGAAACTGCAAACCAGCACAATACAATAGAGGCAGGAAGAATACCCTATGGTGGACAGCAGAACTCAATGTCCAAGGGATGAAAAGCAGACACCTCCTGAATAAAGCGATGCTCACTAGCAAAGAATCGATTAGGACAACTACAAGGAAACCCAAAGAGCATACAGAGGATTGATCAAAAAATCCAAAAGAGAAGCATGGCATTCTCACTTCGAGGGAATAGAAAATGTACCAGAGGCAAACCGTCATGGTCGCATCCTCTCTGCAGCAGGACCGACGGACAACGCAAGTCTTGATACACCGGAAGTTGTAAAACCACAGACAATTACAGGATGAAATACTGAGACATCTGGCGGAAGTTCACTTCCCAGGTTTTCTTATCGACAACGCAGAATCCAGAAATCCAATGGACATGCTGACAAAGTAAACTGAAACACAGCTTCAATAGTAGTTGGATTGGAGAAGGTTCGATAGGCAATAACTACCTTTTAACCATATGAGGAACAGGAGCAGGTGGTATATACCCTAGATATTTAATGAAGGGGATGGACAAAATTGTTATGCATTTAATTTACATTTTCAGATCCTGCCTAGCTTTGGGATACGTTCCTGACCCTTGGGCAAGATAGATAAAAACCGCCAAAGATTTTAGACCAATTAGTCTCACCTCCTTCCTACTGAAGACTATACAGATACTTGTAGAAATATGTCTTAGGGAGAACCCTAGTGGGGCGCCCCCTACATATCACTCAATATGCCTACGAGCCAGATAGATCAGTTGACTCAGTACTTTACTCTGTAGTAGGGTATATCGGGAAAGGAATGGAAAAAGGCGAAGTTACTCTAGGAAATTTCCAAGATATAGTGGGATTTCTCAACAACACACTTTATAGATCGATGGATGAAGCTATCGTGAATAGAAAAGTAGACAAAACACTAGCAAGGTGGGTGCGACGATAGCTGTCGACCAGGTGCATCTAGGGTCACCTTTGTGAGTCGACTGTTTGGGGAACCGCCAGTAGAGGATGTCCTTAGAGGTGAGTGTTATTTCCTGTCCTCTGGAACCTCCTGCTGGATGGGCTCCTGGCGGCCATTGCCGATGTTTGGCACTTTGCTGTGGGTTATGCCGACTATCTCGTCCTTCTCGTTTGTGGAAAAAAATTCCAGCACCATACGTGAAGTTGCGCGGAACGAAGTGCAAATGATTGAACAATGGATTAACCTGTCTGTTAATCCAAACGAAGCAAACATGTTTTCATTTACTCTAAAAAGAAACTACCGCCTTTCAAGGTACATATTCCTTTTCACGAGGAACTAACGCTAGTAAAACAAGTGAAATATCTAGAGTGATGCTTGACGCAAAACTTAATGGAGACAATCACATCGAAAGACAAGCGCAAAACACACTCTGGGCCTGCCTGAGACTATTCAGTCCCAGATGGGGACTCAAACCAAACATAATATATTGCTTATACACGACAGTGAAAAGACCGCTCCGCGGTCATCGTATGGTGACCTGTACTGGGCAAAGAGATAAAACGGAAGAAAATAAACAAGATCTAGATGCAAGCATGTCTAGCAATCACGGGAGCCTTGAAATCCACACCCACGTCCTCTATGAAGTATCTTCTGGGCATCCCTCCACTACACATAGTAGTCGGGGAGGCGACCATGAGGGCCTCTTTGAGACTGTGGAAAGGATGTATGTGGAGGAATAGAAATCCAACTTCCGAACAATCCACATTCCTGAACTAAATTAAAGGACTCCGACCCGACCTTCCCACAAGCGGAGATCAAATGAGAGGCACCTACCACTTCGACGAACCCTAACCTAACCCTTCGAGGTCTTCATTCCACCAAATGAAATTTGGATCGCACCCCACGCTTTAATCATCCCACAGGGCCCTACCTGGTTAACGGACGGGTCCAAACCGGGATGAGTACAGGCATCGGAGTCCATGGACCGAGGGTAAACATTACAATTGCTCTGGAAGACCATGCCTTCGTAACACAAGCAGAAATATTTGCCATTCTCCAGTGCGTACAGGAAAACCTACACAGGAACTACAAAGACGCATACATCTACATATACTCTAACAGCCCGAACATCCTTGGATATCTGAAAGATACGAAAGGTACGGCCAAATTGGTTGACGAATGCAAAGCATCACTTTGACAACTCAGTGCGACAAGCAGCGTCACTGTGCTTTGGTGCCGACCCATCAGCTTCGAAGGAGACGATATATCAAATGGCCTTGCCAAAAAACGAACAGCTGTTAGGAGATGGGACCACAACCAATTCTGACCATCCCACGGACCTACGTGCTCTCTTTCTTCCAAAACTGGAACACCTACAAGGCCCTGAACTATTGGCAGGCATCTCGGGACTGAGACAGTCAAAAAGGCTCACAATCAGAGAAAAGGGTATTTGAACTATTGTCTCAATTTATTGCTCATGAAAGGAACATATAAGCGAAGGAAAATATCAAATTTTGTCTGCGTATGTCTGGACGTATCTAAAAAAAATAATTAGTTGCCACCAGAAATTAAATTTGACATATTGCCCATCAATTTCTTGGCGCACTGTAGGTATAACACGTTTGTTGTAATTCAAATTTATTCGCCCTTAAAATTATTGAACTCCTCAAAACATATTAGTTAGTCAACCTTATACAGTTACATGGGCAGACGAAGAAACTTATATAAATTCCGGATCGATTTTCCATAAGTCAGGCCAGATTGAAAGGGACGACGCAAAATAATTTCTTTCACAAAATTAAATTTCTCGAAAGGCTATATTTAATCTCGACCGTAAAATTCTTTCTCGAAGCTAGTCAACCGCGAATTTCCACTTTAAAATCGACCGCGGAGGGAGCTGAATGGCATTATCCGAAAGAAAATAAACAATGAATCCGTTTTATAAATTCGCCATAAAACCGATAGGTTAGCCGAACCTATTATCGCTTTTTAATTCAATAAAGTTCCGTTTATCTTGATAAATCGACCATAAATTGTTTAGGCTTAAGCTGTTAAGGACGGTAGAAAAACGTGCAGGCCGCTACCGTCGATACCGCCATACTTAACAGAAATCCCCTTGCGTATTCACACTTATCTCCTTTATTTGCCTCCTCTTTTACAACAGAATCTGAGAGGAGAATCCGCAATAGAAAAAGATACGCCGACATTTAACAAACATAACATTTCGTGCCCTCACAACGTCTTTTATGGCCTGATACTTTGGCTTCCTCATAAGATTCTTAGCCTCTCTCTCAGTTCATAGGTAGTTAACTTTTGCATCTTATTATGTTGAATTTAGGACAACAAACATGAAGGTCAAATCATTATAGAAACCTAAGCCTTTCAAAATTAATAAAAGATAATGAGTGACTATCAAGTATGAATTTTGTCAGAATAGTACCGGAAATTGATTATTTAAAAAATCTACTTGAAAAATCTTCTCAAAATTTTTGTTGTTGCTTAGTTGGCACAACAGTGCCCTATACTGCCGCAGAGTTTGATCGCGATCTATCTTTCAGTCTGTTCACAGTGACTGATTTTGTCAGTTTTCACAAGTATGAGATGTCTCATATTTTATATTGCAAATGGAATTTCGTGTGCTGAATCGCAGAAAATTATCGAAAACACGTACATATGAGTGGTACAGAGCGAGGTGAGGTGTAAGGTTTGCCTCGCTCAAGTCGACCATCACCATCTTCAACTAAAGTTAACATCGACAAAGTGAAGGAAATGGCGATTGAAGACCATCATTTAAGTTTGAGAGAGATGGTCAATGAACATTCTGTGTCTCACGAATCGAATGGTATCATTCAAAACTATTGTTCGAGCATGAAACGCTTTGCTGCTTGACTAGTTCCAAAAAACCTGATTTTTCTCCAAAAATTGAATAGCGCAGAGGTAAAAATATGCTAAAACGAGTCAATTACTACTCCACATTCATAAAAAGCATTGTAACTGCTGATGATACATAGGTTTATGTGTTTAATATGAAAACTAGTCAACAACTTTCCAAATGACGCCTTGCAACTAATCCGAAACCGAAAAGAACACGTCACTGTCGATAGAAAGTCAAAGTAACGTTGACAGCTTTCGGTCACAAGGCACAAGGCATCATCTCACAAGGCTATCATTGCGACTGAACTCCGGACTAAAAGCTCAACAAATACCATCGAACAACCACCAGATATGGCTCCGGCCAACTTTTTTCTTTTTCAAAACTTAACTTACCACGTTTGAATCAATAGAAGACATTTCACCTCGAGAACTGAAGTCGCTTCCGGAAAAATGTTTTAATGATAGAATTATTCGTCTGCGTAAATGTATTATTTCGGAAGGGGCCTACTATGAAGGCGATATAATAAATTTGGAAGAAAAATGAGTATTTCGTGTTTTATTGATCAATTCCCGGTAATTTTTTGACAGATTGCAATTATTTGGTGAGTATAATAGGAAAGCGTTATCAGATTGACTGTTTCATGAACAAAACGTTTGCATCCAATTAATCATCTCTATATACAAGAATGGTTAAAGTCTAAGAGCCGTACCTAAATCGACCTTCACCAAGCTGGTAATAGAATGAAACACATTTCATTACAAATTTAGTACATTAGAGAATATATTAGGAATGGGTTTGCAACATAATTACTGGACAGAGTATTTTAATTATTTTTTAAGAAATGATTTTTAATTGAATGTTGTCACATCAAGTTAATAAGAAAATTTTCATCCTGACTTGAGTATCTAATGAATAGAATGTGCTGCCGTAGAGTTGCCTCTAATTGTAACTACCAACTACTCAGTTGTCAGGTATAAACAGGAATGTCGACGCAACATTGCAGTCCTTATTTATATTCTAGGTCACATCACGTGGGACTGTTAAAATTTAAATCTTTAACATTCGCAAACCCTTATTAGGGCCAAGTTTATTGTAGACAACCCCTTTTCAACGTGTTCACAATAAAAAAGTGCTTATATTGATATAAATTTTTCTCTACTATCCACACAAGTGAAGGTAACTGACATCGACATACCTGTTTATACCTGACAACTGAGTAACTTGTCCTGGTTAATATTTGGCAACTTAAAGGCTGCATGTTCTATACGTTTGATAGTC
Source organism: Cryptolaemus montrouzieri (assembly GCA_013387265.2). Classification (NCBI taxonomy): domain Eukaryota; kingdom Metazoa; phylum Arthropoda; class Insecta; order Coleoptera; family Coccinellidae; genus Cryptolaemus; species Cryptolaemus montrouzieri. Next base: position 34,236,484 of record JABFTP020000185.1, on the reverse strand, counting down.
AGGGTAGAAAATTTTTTCTTATATTGATGTTACAAGATCTAATTTAACATCATTTAAAGAAAATCTTAAAGATAGTCTGTCCAGGATAGCTTCCGCACATCCATTTTTAATATATTTTCTAATATAATGAATTTGTAATAAAATATGTTTCATTCTTCATTCTTCGTTCAAGATCGATGTAGATTCGGATCTCCTACTATGTTTTTCACCAGATGGTGGATTTATCGGGTGCGCCAGAGATAACCGGACAATTTTTTTCCGTTATAACTTTCGCACTCTTAGCGCTAGATCATTCCTTTTTGCTTCATTGGAGAACCAAGAGACTAGGTTTTTCAGAAATTGTATCGAAATTTCAGTTCCTTTAAAAACCAATATGGCTGACTCATTCGAAGATGAGCAATATTTAAAAAATTTGAATGGGGAATTCAGTCGATAAATCATTCTCTTCTCAACGTATTGGTCTTGAAAATATTCGAATTTTTGGTAGAAGAGTAGCGTGGTGAATTTTTTTCATTCTGATTTTCAGCTGAAATGGAAATATATTTTTCACCTCGTGGCGTTGGCACTCCTGAAGTTCTTGTATTTTTCATGGATGTTCTAGGAAGACAAAGAACCATTTTTTACGTAAGCCAACATGAAAATTGATATCCGTTCGAATTCAAAATGGCTGACTTCCTCATATATTAACAATTTTCCCCGCCTATTAAAAAATTTTTCGAAGGTCGAAGTGAATCCACTGCTCAATTCAATCATTAGATTGAACCTTTCCCATCATTTTGAGGGGTCACACTCGAATATTGATTCGGAATTGTGCCAATGGTCGTCAATAATGTTTCTCTTCTTCACCATCATATGCACCTCCCGTTGTGAAACTTCTGAACATAGACTGTATGCATCAACTCTATGATACACAAAAAATAATAAAATGTCATCGAATTTTAGACGAAATCTGTTTTGAAGTCGAATTTTATCTTGGTGTTGCTTGTTTTTGACGTTTGAAATTGTTAACAATGATTTTAACAAATGATGATAAGCGTTTCATTGAATATTCATTTGTGCGTGGCTATACTGCTAGGCAAATATTACGTCGATTTCCAGCCCCTAATTACAAAATCTATTATCTTGAGGAAAAATTTCGGACAACAGGATCATTAGAAAGAAGATCAAGATGAGTGTTTCCCAAATATCTTAGAGATGCCAACTATTAAAAACATCTGCGAGAATAATAATACGACATGATTTTGTTCAACAAATTACATGAGTAAAATCATTCAACAAAAAGAATCAGGTACTCAGAATGAAATATGTCCTTCATTGGTATCCACAACCATCTGCACCCGTCTTCTCCAGCTCTCTAAGGATCTAGAAAATCTTTCTTGGTCAAGATTTTTCCAACATTCTTTTTTCGCCCTAACTCCTCACAATTATTGAAAATAATACCACTTTTATACACCATTTCTACCGAATGATTCCACAGAAAATAGTCGCATGGATTAAGATCGGGACTATTTGGGTGCCATTGTTCTGGTTGATGATATCGTCTACGCGTTGTCTTAGATAATCCATAGTATAGTGACTGAAATCGATTGAGATAGATTTCATTTAGATACATCTAATTTGGACACTGACGGCCAGTTGAGAGTAAGTAGCGTTTTTTTGTGATATAGTACTGGTTGTTCATTTCTTCGACAAACGTTGTTGGAAGAATATGGGAAAAATTGTAGAATTCGCAAGAAGATTTGACAACACAATATTTGGTAACATATGATCGAAAATTATGTGACAATAATTTTCCGAATCTAATCTTATGCTTATGATATTGGATTTAATGTTTCTCGAAATACCGGCAGAGACCATTAAATGCCTGGAAAATTTTTGTCTTTCTCTCTGCCAACGAGTTAAAGGCACATTCCCCTTGATATCATTTGTCGGAACACAAATTCTGTCATTCTGGCTGTTTCTTGGTAAGCCAACACTGAAAACTTGTTCGTCTCTGAATCAGATATTCTCACTTTGTCTACGTATTCTTAATCTATTTAATAAATTTCTGCATCGCTCGAATCTACGCTCTTTGACAGCTTCAGTCAATTAAAAATTATAGTGCCTCCGAAAATACTAGAGACCGAAATCGTGTCTTATTATTCTTCTCACAGTGGTTTTCTTGATTTGACATCTCGGAGACATTTGGGAAACAGTGAAGCTGGTTCCTGGTGTTCTGATAGTGTTGTTGCTAATGCAAAAATTCGCTGAATGTTATCCTGAAATTGTCAATTGAGTTTGTAATACAAAAAATGTAGAGTTGATGCTTAATCTAACAGTTCTAGCTGCACCAGCATCTGGTAGCCTTCCTAATGACTCTGATGTCCGAAATTTTTCCATAAGACCATAGATTTTACTTTTTTTTATAATTAGGGGCTGGAAATTGGCGTAATATTTGCCTAGCGGTATAGCCACGCGCAAATAAACATTTACTGAAACGCTTATCCTCATTTGTTAATGCCATTGCTAATAATTTCAAATGTCAAAAACAAACAACACCAAGATAAAATTCCAGTTCAAACGATATGTCGTCTAAAACTCGATGACATTTCATTATTTTTTGTTCATCATAGAGTTAATGCATGCAGTCTATGTTCATAAGTTTCACAACGGGATGTGCATATGATGATGAAGAACACAAACATTATGGACGACAATAGGCACAATTATGAATCATTATTCGAGTTCTACCCCTCAAAATGATGGAAAAGGTTCAATCTAGTGATTGAATTTTGCGGTAGATTCATTACTCCCGCGAAAAATTTTTGAATGCGCGGGAAAAATTGTTAACATTCGAGGTAGTCGACCATTTTGAATACGAACGGAAATCAAATTTTAGGTTGGTTTTAGTAACCAATGCTCCTTTATCTTCCTAGAACATCTATGAAAAACACAACAACTTCAGGAGTGCTAACCGCATGAAGCGAAAAAAATATTTCGATTTTAGCTGAAAATCAGAATGAAAAAAAATTCTTCATGCTACTTTTTACCAATTCTTGCAATATTTTCAAGATCTATATGTCAAATTGTTCAAAAAAGACTGAATGTCCTATTTGACTTTTTTAGTGAAAAAAAACAGAGTTGCTTATTTTCGAATGAGTCAGCCATACTAGATTTCACCGAAAGTGAAATTTCGATACTATTTCTGAAAAATCTAGTCCTTTGGCTTTATGGAGGAAGCAAGTCTAAATGATCTAGATCTAAAATTGCGAAAGTTTTAACGGGAAAAAAAAGGTCTGGTTCTCTCTGGCGCACACTAGATATATCTTCAACACGCTCTCATAAGCATACTCGTTATCTATCTATATAACAGAGTTTTTCAATTTTCTTTAAACGCTCTTCAAAATATCAGATTTAATTGAAGATTTGTGTACATATCAAGAACCGTTGATTAAGTAATAATTCGACAGTAAAAATTTATATTATGGATAATACTATATAAAACAAAACGAACACGCTCTAACGCAGGTCAAACTAAAAAGTTTAAAATAATATTCATTCATTGGGAAGTTTTCAACAGTTCAACAGTAATTGGAAGGCAACTAATTCGATAGGAAAAAATTATTTTCAGATGGTTTAGAAAAACAGCATATTTCTCAGAATAAATTTTGTTGAAGATGCACGATAGAAGTTATCATGTTTCATTAGTAGGTATTTTGAAAACTGGACTTAGTATAAAATATCGGATGTTCAGGGTCAACCGTTCCAAGTCAGCTCCTACCATCGTTGATCGATTTTAATAAAGTAGAAACCGACTTGCATCTTCAGTGATGTTTTAATAGCCAGAATGATTTCCATTTGTTTGTCGCTTCCAGAATTAACTTTCAATTGGAGTTTTCGAATCGTAACCCTATATTTTCAACTTTTTCGAATACTCATTCAATTTTGAGTACCTTTGGCTGCTGAACGCAGTATTTTCCAGGAGATAAGAAACTATCGAAAAAGTCCACAACTGTGCCGCTCGAGATAATTTAATGTGTTTGTACACTCGCTCCTTGAAGATTTTGTAAAAAATTAGTATTGCAAATGAAATAACGTAAGCCGATTCGCTGAAAAAATTACTAACGGTTTATAGTGAATCGACCTCATCAAAAACACGTGAATATGAGTGGTACAGAGCTTTCAACGACGTCCAAGATGTGGTGGAAAATTTACCTCGCTCTGGTCGGCCTTCAATATCTTCAACTGAAGTTAAACTCGATAAAGTGAAGAAAATGGCAATTGCCATTTAAGTTTGAAATAGGTAGGCAATGAGCCTTCTGTGTTTCACGAATCAACTCGTACCGTTTTAAACTATTGTTTGGGCATGAAACGCGTTGCCACTCGACTAGTTCTAAGAGACCTGAATTTTCCCCAAAATTGAATCGCGTAAAGGTCGCTGAAGACATACTAGAACGAGTCAGTTCCTACTCCTCATTCATAAAATACATTATAGCTATTGATGGGACATAGGTTTATGAGTTTAATATGCAAACCAGCCAACAAGCTTCAAAATGGCGCCTTCCAACTGAGCTGAAACCGAAAAATCCACGTCAAAGTGGATTAAAAGTCAAGATTATCTTTTTTTTTTATTTTTCGTGTTGTGCACACGGAATTATTGCCAGAAGGTCAGACAGTAAATGAAGAATATTACCTGAACCTTAACCGGCGTTCGAGAAAGCAAATTCGTCAAAAAAAGCCAAATTTGTTGTAAGAAAACTGGATTTTGCACCACGATAATGCATCACCCCAAGAGACTATTGTGACTGAATTCCTGACCGAAACTCAATAAATGCCATCGAACACAACCGTTTTCACCTGATAAGGCTCTGGCCGACTTTTTTCTTTTTCCAAAACTCAAATCACAACCTCGAAGTACCCATTTTGAATCGATAGAAGACATGAAAGATAATTCGCGGCGAGAACTGAAGCCTATTCTGGTAAAAGTGTTCGAGAAAGTTTTCAATCAATCGTTGGTGTGAATGTTTTATTTTGGACCTACCTTGGAGCCAATACAATAAATTTAGATGAAAAATAAATATTTCTCTTTTTTGTTGATAAATTCCCGGTACTTTTCTGACAGAATGTAATTATTTAGTGAGTATAATAGGAGAATAATTGTGCATACGAATCTTATATACAGGGTTAGGCAAAAGTACCGGAACGGCTAATTATCTCAGTTATTTACCGAGCGATTTTTTGATAATTGGTATTCTTTGTGCTCAATAGTGTTTCCGGTGAAACCGGAAATGACCACAAAATGAGAAATATAACAACATATATGTTTATTCATTTTTAGATTCAGAGAAAAAACTTCCATATAAACAATCAAGAAAAATGCTTTCCTCCAATGTCGTGTTCATGAAAAAATCAAAATGACAATAATTATTATCAAATGAATCAAATTACTCTCGAATTAATAATCAACGTAAAAGGTTGACAATTATAGTCAAGTATTTGTTGAAGTTTTGATTTTTGCACGAACGAGAGAATTTTTTTTATTGAAAACATAGCAAGTGTTGAAAATGAGTTTCATTCACCTCCTGACAAAAACCTAATCGATCACTGAAATTTCTAAGAGAATTTTGCAGAAACTGTGGGGGTATCAAATTGATTTCTTCTGTTATGCGACGCCTTAACTCATCTAGATTGGAAGATCGTTCTGTATAAACTTGGCATTTCGAGTGGCCCCATAAAAAGAAGTCCAGAGGCGATAAATTAGGTGACCACAGGGGCCACCCGACAGGACCTCTTCTACCGATCCATCTTTTTGGAAAAACTTGATCTAGATAATTTCGAACATCTACCGCAAAGTGTGGGGGAGCTCCAACTTGTTGGAACCATACAATAACAGCTGGGGTTAACGGATTATTTAAATTTGGAAATAAAGCTGTTATGGCTGGCACAATTCAATTTCTTAATAATTTCAAATATCGCTCTCCATTTTAATTTTCTTCTATGAAAAATTGACCAATTATGTGGTCACCGATAAAACCGACCCAAACATTCATTTTTGGTGGATGTTGCGTATGAACCTCTCTAATCTAATGTGGGTTGTCTCTCGACCAAATACAGTATTTATGCCTATTTACTGTACCGTTGAGGCAGAACGTAGCTTCATCCGATAATACGATTCTATTCAAAAAATTTGTAGTCGCCATAATCATTTCCACGATGGTCTCTGAAAATTGTACTCTACGGTTAGGATCGTCTTTAGTAAGCCCATGGACGAAGGTGATTTTATATGGTTTCATTTTTTCTGTTTTCAGTATCCTACAAACTGACTTCTGAGAAATATCATGATTCAAGGCTAGTTTATTTGTAGAAACCTGAGGATATTCCTGAATTGCCAGTAAAATGTCCAACTTTGTTTCTTCGTCAGTGGCAGACTTAGGGGGTCCTGCTCTGGGAATATATTTTCCTTGCCGACTTGTTTCATATCGCTGAATAGTTCTGCATACTGTAGATTTACTAATTTGATGATCTGGGTGAACAGTATTGAACACACTGCGAACTTCTTGGTAAGATCGTTGTCTGTCACTATATCCAAGCATCATGAAAACCTCGATCCGTTCTGCTTCACTGAACTTGAATACCATTATTACGAAATAAAGTGCAAAAATCTAAACTTCTACAAATACTTGACATTATTTCTCAAACTCTTCCGTTGATTAATAAAGCGAATTAATTTGATTTAGGTGATATAATTTTTATTATTTTATTTTTAATGAACTCGACATTAAAAGGAAATGTTTTTCGTTGATTATTTCTGAAAAAGTTTTTTTCTCTGAATCTGAAAATGAATGAACATATTGGGTGTTACATTTGGAATTCACATTATTTGGTCATTTCCGACTACACAGGAGACACTAGCGAGCACAACTATCAACACTGAACTCGTTATATTCAGCATTGTGGGAAATCCAATTCTCAAAAAAATCGTTTGGTGAATTACTGAGATAATTAACCGTTCCGGTACTTTTGCGTAACCCTGTATATACAGCTCAATTACTCTGTCGCGAATTCAGCAGAACAGCTATAGAGGCGCTATTCAGTTAGCTGTCTCATAAACGAAACGCGTGCATTCTTGAATTAATCATCTCTATATACAAGAATGGTATTATTCACCAGGTAGTGGATTTATGTATTTTTAACACGCTTTCATAAGCATCCTTGTTATCAATCTATATAACAGACATTTCGAACGTTGTTTTAACCTACTTCAAATTATCAGATTTGATTTAAACCTTGGGTACATATCATGGACTGAACAACAATTCGACGCTAAAATTTATGAAATAGATAACAGTATATAAAATAAAACGAACACGCTTCTATAGCAAGTCAAACTAAAAGTTGAAATAATATTCAATCATTGAGAAGTCATTCAACAGTTCAACAGTAATTGAAAGGAAAATAATTCGATAACAAAAATTATTTTCAGAGTAGATAGAAAAATAGTGTATTGTTCGAAATAAATTTAATGAAAGATGCACGATATGAGTTATCATATTTCATTAGTAGCTACACACACCACAAAAATTGTCGCATCACCTGGTATTCCGAATTCCATAATCGATTAAGCAGCTCGATCGCAAATTCTTTGTCAACATATGTTTTCTGACATATGAGGGGAAAAAAAATCTTATCTATGTAGTAACATTTGTTTCCATATATCCCAAATCTGAAACAAGAAAGAGTTTATTTGACTATCAGTATTCATTAAATTTCTCTTTAGTTTTCACGCTAAATTTATGGAAGTTTTCTGTGTTTCTTGTTGAGTTTGAATCTTTGAATTTATTGTAATGGCTGCTGAACGTCCTAGATGCTATTTGAGTAATCATGAAGTGGTAACAATTGTAATACTTCTAGATGAAGGGCGAAGCCAACGTTACATGGCTAGCTCGTTGAATGTAAACCAAAGCAATTAATCGGTACCACGAAACAGGGAATATGGAAGAAGGGCTGGAAGGGAACAAATCGGAAACCAGTTCATGATCGTTGGCTTCGTTTAACTGCACTAAGGGTTCGGCACTGTACGGCTAGAACGTTACAAACTGAACTGGCACTTTCCAGAAATGTGCAGGTCCGGAGAACTCGGAGGCAATAAATTTGGTCCTTGATTACCCCACCATCTATCCTCGAACATTTCTGTTAGCTTCCGATCTACACCTAGTGTTTTATGTGCTGGTGCACCATTCATTTGGTAATAGCAATCCCTCAGAATGTTAAGGGCTAATCCATCTAAAAAATTTGCTAATGTTCCTCTCAAAATTTCCAGGTATCTTTGTCCATTAAGATTTTCCTCATAAATGTGATAAGCCAACAAATCATTCATTAAAATTGCAAAAACGTTCACGCTGAATTTATTTTGGAAATCAATAACCTCAATGAAATGTGGATTTTCTGTGTCCCAAAAATGTCAATTTCTCCTGTTGGTTATTCCTCTGTCATTGAACTTGGCTTCATCAGACCATATAATTTTTTGCAGAATTATCTCATCTTTTTGAAGCCGAATTAATAAATTTTCACAGAAATTAAGCCGCTTGGGAAGGTCAGTTGGTTTCAATTTTTGTAGTCTGATAAAAGAATACGGGTGCATGTTATGTTTCTTAAGGATCCTTTGAATGGAAGTATAACTCAATCCAATATCCATTGATGCTGACTTAATGGACGCATGTGGATTGGCACGAAAATACGCTAGCGTATTAATTTGATTGTCGTCGTCCTCTAGAATTGGTTTTCTTCTAGTTTCTATGTATTTTGTTCCTCCAAATTACAGAGAATTGGTTCTAAATCTTCGAAATTTTGTTTTAGTCATAGGCGCCAAATTTGAAAATTGTTTATTGAATTACCTGCAAGTTCTATCCACTTTTTGACATTCGCTATGAATTAGAAAGAGATTAAACATATCCTCGTTTGAATAATCAGCCACTTTATTATCAATCTGGCGTTTTTCAAAAATTTTCTCTTCAAATTACCAACAATTCTTGTTGAAATATCAAATTCGAATGAACGAAGTGACAAGTTCATTAATTTTAGGCACCTGTCAGGTGAGCGTAGCCAGTTCAGCTACTTGATTCAAATATTTCAAAGCGTTCTCTGTTAGCTCTTGCAAAATCATCAAAATTCAATATATTTCAAAATTATTTCGGAACTATAAGAGATGGGTAAAGTACATGCTGTTACAATTCCGTCTGAAATTTGACGCTTCATCTGATGGCGATATAAAAATTGGCAAGTGCCGTTTGAAAAAATTGAGTTATTGCTTTTTGAAAAAGGCCTAATTGAAAAAATCATACCAAACAACGCAATAAACATTAGACATGTGCAGACTGTTCAAAAAATTCTTTGATAGTTCTTCTATCCACCTAAGCAAAAATTGTGTCTGTAGTGCAAAAGATCTACGAGCTACAATTATTTTGGATGTTCCTCAAAAATCGAGTTTATAACTAAAAATAATTAAATCTATCAAAAGTGTTGACAGATAAGTGCGAATAACTTGGGTATTCTATGCCTTGCTCAAATATCGATTCTAGATGTATAATAAAAAAGGTAGATTGCCATTTGTAATAACAAAGTGTTGACCCACTTCCGGTATAACCAGAAATGGTATCACTTCGAAAATATTTTACTTCAATTGGAAATCGCTAGTTATGACCACGTATGAAATTTCAGCTTGACATTGTAATTGGAACTCAAAGGTTTTTAACGGACGGTCCTGGTGGATATCCCTGTATAATTACTTCAAAAATCGATGATTTAGATTTTATTCGAGAAGGCTTCTTTCATTTTTCAATAGAACGTTCTAAGAGTTCCACCATTTCATGAAATTCCGATAACCCTTTTTTATATTCTTCGATTATTTGTTGAATTTGATATGTATATTGAAGATATAAGAAATTAAAAACGAAATGAGTATATATATATATATATATATATATATATATATATATATATATATATATATATATATATATATATATATATATATATATATATATATATATATATATATATATATATATATATATATATATATATATATATATATAAAGCATATATATATATATATATATATATATATATATATATATATATATATATATATATATATATATATATATATATATATATATATTTGATGGTACTAGGAAGTATAAAATAACATATGTATATTGATATTCAATATAGAATATGTTTTCAAAAACAATATTATGTATTTGAAAGTTATTCAGTCTTCATCACTATCTTCATCCATTACAGTCACTACTTCTTCTTCAAAATCGAAAATATTTGTCGAATGGTCTGCAGGATTAATTATTTTCGATAAATATCTTCCGTGCAATAAATAATTCATAAGAGCTGCATCATGAGAGCAGCAACCAACGGTTCTGTTTCGTTGACACACTTACAACAGTATCGTTTAATTCCACTGATGCTGATTGAATGTGACTGATACTGAATATAAAATTTATTCAAAAAATTTAGTTTTGCTGTTAATGTGCCTCGATTTTACGCAGGTATAGCTGTTATTAATTGAGTGGGGGAGGGCAAAAACGGTGGAAGAAAAGAGCCATTGGTTCTGCTTAATTTTTTTCTCCATGATTATGTTAATGTTAATAAAAAATAAACCAAGTTATTATAGCTCCAATATTGCGCTACGCTCTCTAATCTAACCTAATAGCATCATTCAACTAAAAATCGTTTAGATGTTTCATAAAGTGCTCGCTTTAGTACTTCTTATAAAAATGACATTTTTAAATATTTACAAAAGGAAGTTGAAATAATTAACTACTGATTACATAAAAAATATGTCGAATAAAATCTGAATCATATACATTATATAATTTCATTTTACAGGGTCCATTATTTAATAAAAGTATTAAAAATAATTTAACATTACCGAAACAACCGTTGCTCAAGATTGATAGTATAAGCGCTTTAGCGATGATCAAAAATATAAAAAAATAGCTGAATAATGATGAAAATAATTGGAAAAAACTGGGTTTTTCGCATTTTGTGAACTGTTGGATCATTCAGACAAGTTCGAAAAATCTCTTAAAGGGTTCCTTACACTCAGAGACACCATTTCAAATCAAAGTTAGGTTAGATTAATTTTTGGCTGTGCACCTCTTCGAATGACCGAAAATCCGCTGAAAATGGTAAAAAATAGGGTTTTTCGAGTTTTTGAACGTGGCGCACCTCTCAGAAAAATCTGAAAAAATTCATAGACCTCTTTTGCAATAAAATACATTATTCTATGCCAAAATTGGACCTGCACCGGCTTATTTCGATATACGGAAAAATGATACAAATTTTCAATGAATTTTTTAGGTTATGTAGAATTCTCTGATAATTCTAAAAATTGCCATCCGAAGATACTACTCTCTGAATTTTTTCAGATTTTTCAGTCGACTTAAATGATTCAAAAAGAATAAAATGCAAAAAACTTGATTTTTGTGTACTATGAGGGATGTGGGAGGAGGGGGTTAATAGTCTCACTTGGGTTATTTTTTCGAACCCCCAAAACTGTTAATCAAGAAAAAAAAATTCTTAGGAACTAGGGGATTTCGACTATCTTAACCCAGAATACCCTTTAATAGTGGAGATGTATGTCCAACTGACTATTGAGAGTGATTTCACTTCGGCTTTTATGAAGTTTATTGATTTCCAAACATTCCAACAGATTCATTTGCTGTCCTTTGTCACAATTATGAAGAACTTTGATATTGTCTAATGATATTAAATGTTTTGTGGTTTTTATATGTTCACTAATTGAAGAATTATTATCAGAGGTTAAGTGTTCTGCCCAATAAGCTGCCGTGCACTCATTGCAAACAATTTCGTAAATTCCTGATTTTTTGAACTTGTCTGTATTTAGTTTGAATAATATTGTGCTCATGTTCAAACTACTTAAAAGAGGTGATTATTTTAAGTTTGGAAAAATAGTTGCTTCAGTTATTGGAGAGAGGACCAGCGTAGTTGAAACTAGCGTATTTTTTTCAAACAAGTATCTTTTAGAGAATATAATTGTGTTATTTGATAAAATTAAAATAAAAATACTTGCTTGAAAAATACGCTAGTTTCAACTACGCTGGTCTTCTCTGCAATAACTTAAACAACTATTTTTCCAATTTCAAAATAACCACCTCTCACTCAGGTGACCTGAATTCGAGCAAATTATGACTCAATGCTAAACGATGTGTTCAGTTTTTTAAATATCAAATAGCGAAAATTTGATTGATGAATTACATTTTTAAACATCGTTTTAAAGTAATAAATCAACATTACACTTCCGAGTCATGATGAAAGAGCCTTTAATTCGTACCATGAAGCTTCGCAAAGCTGATGAAATAATTTTTTTCTTTTTGCTATATATAAAGGATCGTTAGCATCATATAACGCCAAAGCCTTAATTCAATTTTTCATTCTACATGGAAATAAAATAAAACCAGTTCATCAGCTAAGCTTTAATAGCTTTTTTTATAGCGAAATATTTCACATAAGCCATAAGCAGTTTCAGAATAAATTGCTGAACTCCAACTTCACTGGAAAAAGTTTATATCCGAAATATTAATTGGTTGGAATTTGGAATGTCGGTAAATTCTATTGGGACCATGTAGGTTTCTGTTCCGTAATTAAAATTTCTCTGTATATTGCATGAATTTCTTTCTCTCCCAAAGTGGTGAAACTAGAATTTATGATGTGATCTCAGTGTAGAGAACGAAGTTTTTAATTCTAGTAAAATTATTATGTTAAAAATAATACAATTTTTCCAATTAGGGAATATGTGGAATATATGAGCTAATTACTAGAATTATAAATGAAACAATATTACATCATACTCATGAAATGAGCAAGCAGTCAGGTCTTTCACTAAAATTACACAAGGTCCCTACTGCTATTTATACCTTGGTACATCATGTCGTGGTCGAAGAGTGTAAGCTTATACGTGATTGGTCGGCGCGGTATCTATCGAGGATTTGACTCCGCCCTCTTAATTATTAGGATCTGAGTTTCTCCCTACTGGTAGGATTCGTTCGGTTGGTATAAAAGCAGATGGGTGGTTTTCAGTACAAATTAAGTAGAATGGTGTTCATGCATGATGGTCCTTCTCCGCATTTTGGACTAATGGGGGGAAATCGTTAGATTCAAGCTTATGCCAATTGATAGATTGTTAGAGGCGACCCTGAAGCTACGCTTCCACGATCCCCCTATCTGAATCCCCTAGACAACTTCGTCTGGAGGCATTTGGAAAGCTTAGTATACCCACAACCTGTTGCAACCAAAGAAGCATTGCATGCTTGCGTTTTGGGGGATATGAGACAAGAAGAGATATGGCAGACATTTTCATTGGGTGTTGGCTTTAATGAATTTAAACTAACACTATGTGTATAGATGAATGGTGGTAATTTCGAACACTTACTTCAGTTTCTTAGTTCAGAAAAAGGATGGTTTTTCGTTTCGCGAATCCATTCTTGTTAAACGCTGAAATCATCATCTATCAGCTTGCTTCAATTTCGTCATATTCATATCTAATTTCTTATAATTTCTGTCTGAAGTAAGAGTGCACTAACATACTTTTAGCATCTAAATAAAATGAGTACTCTGTATGAACATACTCAATATTGGATGAAAACTTAAAATGGCTATTCTCTTAGTTTTTGTGAAAAATTATGTGAAAAGTTGTTTGTTTGTTTGTTATTCCTTTAACGTGGTCTATTTCCGCCTTTCGGCCAATGACTATGTTCGTTGAACACCCTCCTAGTTCTATCCAATGACACAAGACTGTAAAAATTATCATGGTAGACCGTATGAACTGCTTCTCCACCCACCAGGTACTGGATATTTTCAACTTGATAAACGACTTTGTTTAGTCTCGTTGATCAGTGGTCTATATGCATAGACCAACAGAGATCATTTTATAACCTTATTCGTAAAAATTCAACGCTGTCCTTTCTTTTTTGATATGATTGAAAATGTTACTATTTTTGACTTTTTCTCAGTCATCTTAGGTTTACTTGCCAAAAATCAATCCTCGGATGCTGAAATGAACTCGTTTTCATTCCGCAATAATTCCTTCTCAGATTTAGCAGCATCCGGTTGAAATGCATCATCTGCAAACAGCGCAGTAATCGTTTATGTTTACGAGGGACATTATAGGACCAAGTATAGATCCTTGCGGATCATCTGTTTTTATAAATGCCTGATCTGGAAGAGTATCATTGATAAATACTTCCTGGCATCTATTCCGCAAATAAATTTTCAGCAATTCATGAGGTCCACCCCTTACTCCATAATACCCAAATTTATCTATCAAAATCTCATGATCAACGCAATCAAAATCTTACTTATGTCTGAAAATGCAGCACTCGCAAGGCATCGCCTCTCAAATTCAACAAACGCTCTCTCGACCAGCTGCATTGTCGGTTCAATAGTTGCTTTTCCTTCATGTTACCAAATTGGTGATTTGTCAGTTTATTTTTCTGAAAAGAGTCCTATCAAACTATCCTTTTGGGTGAAAATTTCTGAGATAACAGAAAGTATTGAAATGAGTCGAAAGTTGCCGGCGTTTTCTATATCTCTCTCTTATGAATAGGTATCACTTTTACCACCTTTAGTTCATAAAGAAACGTACCTTCATCAATACATGAGGGGTGATTTTGATATATAATCTTCTGCAGTTTTAAGAAATTTTTGCATTTGAGTAGTATATATCATAGCTATCAGAGTCATTTCATCTGTCAATATATATTTCAATTCGTGGTAAATTTCAAATGAAGAGATTTTAAGTTATCTGATTTCAGTTCATTCACAAATTATTGAGCACTAGCATCCATTCATCCTGTATATACGTTGTTAGTAAATTAATGAACTATCTTAAATAGAAGTTCTTGTGTCTCAATTGAATAAATAAGGTGTTTATTTTGGATGAGAACCCTGGTTCATTCATTAGATCTTCTTAACGCAGGTATCATTTTCTCTTAGACTAGGTCTTTCATAGTGGAATGCCAATACAACATCCTGTGTACTACTGAAGTAGATAATCATATACAAATTTCTTGTCATACTCCAATTATTTTGTTAAATAAAATTATTTTTCCTTAATGCGGAATCTTTGTCAAATTATGCTAACATACCTTTCAAATCTAGTTGAATTGAAATTGTAAAATATATTTTGGAGCTGAAAGAATATTTCCTTGATAATAACAGATCCTCCCAAAGTAATTTCTTCGTTCAATGTGAATCTTAGATTCTTCCCCATCCACATATCTCAATATTGGCAAAACTAAGTGTACTTTGTTCTTTGGGCTGCAATTATTCAGGATAATTGAAAACAGATGAAACCGCATCATTTTTCAACATCAAATTATTTGAAACTGAAGCACATCTGTAATCTGTCTCTACAAAATGATGATGACAGAGAACTGTTGCCTTCGTGGGTTTGAAATTTAGCTTTTCGCAGCATTACTCCACTTATGAGATCATTTTGAGTCACTTAGAGGAAACCTTAGGCAGAAAAACAATGAGCAAGCAATCGAAGTGATAAGCACCAAGTTGCACTTAGATAAAGTAACCCAAGTTGACATCAATATCATAAGTTTCATTCGAGAATATACAATAATTACGAGAGGAGCACAAGAAAAGATTAATTACTGACGAACTCACATATGAAATTCGATTTTTCTGCCTCAGAAAGTGTTCTATTGAAGTCGGAACAGTTATTACAGTATGCACAGCATACAGCTATTGAAATATATTAATGCAGCAAAATTTGCAAAATACACGTGAAAAGTAATGAAATTTAGCAACAAAAATTATTTAAATCACTTAGTATTCAAGTAAACTCCGGTTTTCAAAGTTTTTTGTTAGTTAACCGCTTTTGATCAACTTTCATCAAGCGAGTTATATTACTAATGATAACGCGAAGTAGTAACAAAGACAGGTTTACTGTCTTGACTATTTCGCTCTTTCTATGGCGCCCTCTCATTTCTCCTTAACCCGTGAAGTCCGTGGTGAGCATTCCAGGTTTGTTACATCGTCTTCAAAGATCATCATTAGCACGCGTTGCCACGAGCCGATTCACAAAAATTTGCAAAATACACGTGAACAGTGATGAAATTTAGCAACAACAATTATTTGAATCACCTAGTATTCAAGTGAACTTCGTTTTTTTAAGTTTTTTGTTAGTTAACCGCTTATGATCAACTTTCATCAAGCGAGTTGTATTACTAATGATTACGCGAAGTACTAACAAAGACAGGTTTACTGTCCTGACTATCTCGCTCTTTCTATCGCACCCTCTCATTTCTCCTTTACCCCTGCAGTCCGTGGTAAGCGTTCCAGGTTTGTTTTACAGTTCACTGGTGCCTATCTGATCCGAGGGTTTAAATATCCTTGCATTTCTGAGACTCGACACCACAACATGAAAGGAGGATAACCAACCAGTAGGACTCCAGGACAAACCAAGAAGATTCAAGGATCACAGAGAGACTCATCTCTCTTTCTTCGCCGACCTCATCGATGTTACATCATCTCCATAGATCATCAGCAGCACGCGTTGCCACGAGCCGACTCTATAGACTCATGCGTCCGCCATATTGCCAAACTTACGTTGTCTATCAGAAATCCACGTGTTTTATTTCATTTTACATTTACGTCTACTACGAGTATGTGTGTTATCCATCGACATTTTTTACTTAGTGTGTGTGACCCCTTCACGGTTGCAAGTGGAGCCCAACGTGTGCATTACGACATGATTCTCTCCGTTGAGAAAAGAACCTATCTATCGCTGAGCCGATAAATGGCGATAAGGCGAAGACAAGATTAGATTTCGCTACTTCCGCACTCGAGGTGAAGCCGACTCACGTGGTAGGAACGACGCTAGCAATAGAAGCAACCCACGTGGATAAATCTGGTTCTCGAACCAAAGACAACACCAGGTGGCACCCAACGAGTGTGTGTGTGTTATGTGTAGTGTTTCAAGTAGACCTGTGCGCTAGTGAAGTTAGACCTACTCGCCTACTCGCAGTCGGAGCTCTCCAACGCATGATGAACTTATCAGGTGTCTATGTATCAGGTTAGTGAAATTATTTTTTCCAGCACTTTTTCTTTTTCTCGGACACTTTCGATATATAATCTCCATGTAACTGACAAATACAAGTAGATGCGTTTCATTTCCAGTATTTTTTGTATTGTACATATTTCAGATTTAAATCATTTAAATAAAGCTTTGCACCATGTTCTCTCCTTGTAAGTATCTAGACCATACGTCTAACTCACGTCACGACATGAAGATACAACATGGATTCATTACCCAGTGTGGATATATAGAGGCACCATACCGCGTTCTTCAGAGGGTAGCCGTGTTACTGTGTTCACTACGCTTTCTAACCATAAATTGCTCTAGGCCCCTCCGACCAAGCTCAGTACAGAATGTACTCTGTATCTACCTGACCCGAGAGTTTGAATATCCGTGCATTTTTCTCTTCCTTGGCCAACCTCGTCGAGGTCATATCGTCTACGTAGATCGTCTTCAGCACGCGTTGCCATGAGCCGACTCTACAGACAACTCACGCTTCCCCGATATTGCCAAACTGCCGATGTCTACCAGTGAGCTACGTGTTTTATTTAATATTACATTCACGTCTGCAAAGAGTATTTGTGTTAACATCGACAGTTTTCTTTGTGAGTGCGATCCGATCCCGGTGGCAATATCCAATAAACACGAAAAATGTATCGCTAAATGTGCAAATACAGTAAAGACTATCATTGAGGGACCACTATTCATCCCCATTGAGTGTTAGATAGCCCCTCCTGAAGGTGTTGTTTTCATAATCATCGTTCACCAGGCCACATCGTGGTTCAGTCTTGTCGGATGTCATAAATAAAATTAACAGGCTACAATTTCCGTCGCGTTCGACCTCGTCAATGTTGCATACCCATTCAACATCAAGCTATACCGTCGCCTAGGCGTATCAATTCGTTGGAACGTATCAACTACGTGTACATCTGAAGCCCTCCAACTAATCAATTACCTGAGCTAGCGGGAAACGATGTATACATAGAGTAGATTAAACGCCAGGTTCGTTTGCACATTCACAGCTACTATGCACACTGTACTTGCTTCTGACAATTAAGTACTTGATTGGGTGTTAAACCAGATGTACTTGGAATTATTCACATTTCCGTAGATTCGATTAGGACAAACCTACTGGTTTTTCTGAGAAAATCCATACGTCCGACGAATTAAACCTCATAGCGATTGTTGAGAAGCCTCTATCTGGTGAGGTTGCTCTAGGCCCCTATGACCAGGCTAAGTACAGAATGTACTCCGTATCTATCTGACCCGAGAGTTTGAATATCCGTGCATTTTCTATTTCTTCGCCGACCTTGTCGAGGTCACATCGTCTCCGTAGATCGTCTGCAGCATGCGTTGCCATGAGCCGACTCTACAGACAACTCACGCGTCCCCATATTGACAAACTGCCGTTGTCTACCAGCGAGCCACGTGTTTCATTCAATTTTACATTCTCGTCTGCCAAGAGTATTTGTGTGAACATCGACAGTGTTCTCTGTAAGTGCGACCCTATCCCGGTGACAATATCCAATAAACACGAAAAATTTATCGCTATGTGTGAAAATACAGTAAAGACTTTCATTCAGGGACCAATATTCAACCATATCGAGACTTGGATAGCCCCTCCTGAAGGAGTTGCTTTCATAATCATCGTTCACCAGGCAACATCGTGGTTCAGTCTTGTCGGATGTCATGAATAGAATTAACAGACTACAGTTTCTGTCGCGTTCGAGCTCGTCCATGTTGCAAACCCATTCAACATCAAGCTATACCGTCGCCTAGACGTATCAATTCGTTGGAACGTATCAACTACGAATACATTTGACGCCCTCCAACTAATCAATTACCTGAGCGACCGGGAAACGATGTATATATAGAGTAGATTAAACGCCAGCTTCGTTTGCTCATTCACAGCTACTATGCACACTGTACTTTCTTCTGACGATTAAGTACTTGATTGGCTGTTCAACCAGATGTACTTGGAATTATTCACATTTCCGTAGATTCGATTAGGAAAAACCTTCTGGTTTTTCTGAGAAAATCCATACTTCCGACGAATTAAACCTCATAGCGATTGTTGAGAAGCCTCTACCTGGTGAGGTTGCTCTAGGACCCTCCGATCAGGCTATGTACAGAACGTACTCTGTATCTACCTGACCCGAGAGTTTGAATTTCCTTGCATTTTTCTCTTCCTTCGCCGACCTCGTCGAGGTCACATCGTCTCCGTACATCGTCTACAGCACGAGTTGCCATGAGCCGACTCTACAGACAACTCACGCGTCCCCTATATTGCCGAACTGCCGTCGTCAATCAGATGTACTTGGAATTATTCACATTTCCGTAGATTCGATTAGGAACAACCTACTGGTTTTTCTGAGAGAAATCTCATAGAGATTGATGAGAAGCCTTTACCTGGTGAGCGTGTCCCAATAAGGTGCGCTTAGAGCGTGATTATTTTCGAAAATTGGGTCGAAATACAGAAAGGGTTATTGGATTATAGAGATATATTCACAACTCAATTTTAGCCTGTTATTGATGATGCGGATATCACCAGCATATAGTTTCAAAGAGACAGATTCACAAGACTACAGCCACCGAAATTATGAATTTATTACAAACCAAATATTCCGACCATATTCAGCTATTAACTAGCAGGCACAGCCCGAGTATGTGATCTAACACCACTGGATTATTCTATTTTTATGCGGCTATGTTAAAAGCAGGGTCTTCACGTAGCCAGTCGAATTGATTGCAGCCTTAATAATCAACTTCCGCGGCGTGATCAACAAAATAAATCATTCCTTCCGACTAATTGAAAATTTGAATGAAAAAATCTTCATCTGTCAGTTTACTCGTGCTAGACATTCGTCCAATGTCATTTTTCATTTAAAATTGATAAAATTCAAACTTTTCAATATAATCAAAATGTATGAATTTGGGAGGCTTTTACTTGCTAAAATTCCATTATCAATAATAAAAACGAGTAATGTGTTTCTTGGAATTTTACTTAATAATTATGATTCGTAACGCGTTTCACTACACCGTAGCTTCTTCAGACGAATGAATGTACAGAAAATAAGAATGAGAATATAAATATAAATGTACTTAAGTAATTAAAAGCTTATTGGGTTGATTCTTCTTAACTGGTTATTTATGACAGGTATATCCAATAGAATTAAGGAATAGATTGCTCCTCGAAGAGATTCAATAGAGGTGAAGGGCTTAAATCGACTTGTTCATTGATGAGTCTACCTGAGTGTTTGTATTTGTTGATTTCTAAAGTTTCCCAAAGATCTACCTTCCAATACTTATTATCTGTATGCAAAATTTCAAACTGTGGGTCGAAAGAGTGATTATTTTCTAAGAGATGATTCGCGTAATTTGAATCTGATATTTTATTTGAAAACTGCGTTTATGTTCCGATATTCTTATATTGAAATTTCTATGTGATCTACCAATATAGAAATTATCATAGTTATTGCAATTCAATCTAAAAACAACTGATTGATTCTTTTTACCTGATTTGGTCTTATTATTTTTATATATTTGCCTAAATTATTATTAGTTTGGAAAGCTATGTTGAAATTATTGCTACTCAAGAATGATTTCAAATTCTCACTTGTAATGCCAACGTAGGTTAAGGTGTTGAATTATTGTTCCAATTTATCGACAGGGTAAACTTCATCCAATGCGATTCTACTTTGTTTTTATTTAAAATATTATTTATTAGTTTGGGATTGTAACCATTATTTTTGGCTATTTGTTTAATCAAATTTAATTCTTTGTTGAAATTTTCTGGTGATAACGGGATGTAAATCAATCTATGAATAAAACTATTGAATGCTGACATTTTATGTTGATACGGATGACACGACGAGTTATGTATGGTAATATCTGTATGTGACGGCTTATGGTAAATTGCGAAAACATGTTTTCCGTTTTCATTCGAAATTGTTAGGTCTAAAAATTTATCGAATTATTGCTTTTTTTTCGGTTGTGAATCTAGTTTTTGGATGTAATGAATTCATATGATTTTCGAGAATTTTCAACTGTCTATCTGTTCCTGTGAAGGAAATAATGATAACGTCTACATAGCGATACCAGTATAAACAATATTTACTGAGTGGATTATTATGAATTAATTTCTCTAAATTATTCATGAATATTTCTGCTAACAAAGAACTTAACGAATTGCCCATAATCAAGCCGACTTCAATAGTATAATATTTGTTATTGAATGCACAATATATCCACAATCCCGGAATTATATTCGTTGATAAAACTTCATAAACCTAACTACCCTATTAGACCTGTTGTTTCTTATGTAACGGCACCTTCTTTCAAACTTTCGAAATTCCTTAACGACTTGCTAATAAAACATTGCAATTTTAAATCCAAATTTTTGGTCAAAAATTCATACGAACAAATTGCCAATATCAAACATACCATTATATCACCTATTTCCAACCTCATTTCTTTCGATGATTAGAATCTATTTCCCAACATTCCTCCGAAAGATACTACTCAGTTGAAGAATTATTAGAAAAGAATCATGTCAATACTATCATTAAATCAGATATTCTTTCATTATTACGAATTTGTTTAGATCAAAATTATTTCCATTTCAATAACAAATATTATACTATTGAAGACGGCTTGATTATGGGCCGTTAAGTCATTTGTTAGCAGAAATATTCATGAATAATTTAGAGAAATTAATTCATAATCATCTACTCAGTAAATATTGTTTATACTGGTATCGTTATATAGACGATATCATTATCTGCTTCACATGAACAGATAGACAGTTAAAAATTTTCGAAAATCATATAGATTCATTACATCCAAAAATTGGATTCACAACCGAAATAGAAAGCAATAATTCGATACTTTTCTTAGACGAAACAATTTCGAATGAAAATGGAAAACATGTTTTCGCAATTTACCATAAGCCGTCACATACAGATATTATACAACATAACTCGTCGTGTCATCCTTATCAACATAAAATGTCAGCATTCAATAGTTTTATTCATAGATTGATTAACATCCCGTAATCATCAGAAAATTTCAACAAAGAATTAAATTTGATTAAACAAATAGTCAAATGTAATGGTTACAATCCCTAACTCATAAATAATATTTTAAATAAAAAACAAAGTAGAATCGCATTGAATAAAGTTTTCCCTGTAGATAAATTGAAACAAAAATTCATCACCTTAACCTACGTTGGCATTACAAATGAGAAACTGAAATCATTCTTGAGTAGCAATAATTTCAACATAGCTTTCCAAACTTTTCCAAACCAAAAATAATAATTTAGGCAAATATATAGAAAATAATACAACGAAATCAGGTAAAAACAATAAATCAGGTGTTTATAGATTGAATTGCAATGACTGTGTTAATTCCTTTATTGGTAGAACACATAGAAATTTTAATATTAGAATATCGGAACATAAACGCAGTTTTTCAAATAAAAATCAGATTCAAATTACGCGAATCATCTCTTAGAAAATAATCACTCTTTCGACCCACAGTTTTAAATTTTGCATACAGATAATGAATATTGGAAGGTAGATCTTTGGGAAACTTTAGAAATCAACAAATACAAACACTCAGGTATGCTCATCAATGAACAAGTCGATTTAAGCTCTTCACCTCTATTGAATCTCTTCGAGGAGCAATCTATTCCTCAATTTTATTCCCCATAAGCTTTTAATTACTTAAGAACATTTATATTTATATTCTCATTCTTATTTTCTGTACATTTATTCGTCTGAAGAAGCTACGGTGTAGTGAAACGCGTTACGAATCATAATTATTAAGTAAAATTCCAACAAACACATTACTTGTTTTTATTATTGATAATGGAATTTCAGCAAGTAGAAGCCTCCCAAATTCACACATTTTGATTATATTGAAAAGTTTAAATTTTATCAATTTTAAATGAAAAATGACATTGGACGAATGTCTAGCACGAGTAAACTGACAGATGAAGATTTTTCATCCAATTTTTCAATTAGTCGGAAGGAACGATTTATTTTTTGATCACGCCGCGGAAGTTGATTATTAAGGCTGCAATCAATTCGATTGGCTATCATAATTATTAAGTGAAATTCCAAGAAACACATTACTTGTTTTATTATTGATAATGGAATTGTTGAAAAACGCTTTATTTAGGAGGCTTATTTTCCAGATTTTCTTTAAAATTTTGTCGAAGGCTGTTTTTACTCTACTCTACCAATATATTGAAAACAAAATTCAAAATAATCCTCAATAGGTACCAAAATTATCTCATCGGGTAGGAAATACTCAAACCCCTATTGAATGTCCATAAAAACAAATGCTACATATATCAACATGTTCTTGGATTATGAAATAAATTTAAATGGACATGAAATCTAATATCCTTAGATTTGAGGCATGTGTGCTGAATTATAAGACTAAATAGATTTGTGTATTCAATTATTTTCATCTTTGTTATATTATACAAGAGAGAGCTGAGCGTTATATAAATGAAGAGGCGCAAAGTACGTAATTACGTTAATAACCTCTTGTATAATCAAATTTATTTTTCTCAGCGTTTCGTACGTTCTGCATATTAATGCGATCTCTCTTGTTAAACGAATATTGCAATTTATTTTTTGAGAGGAATTACGAACGTCAGCTCACGAACTGCATTGTGCATAGTTATTCATTTCGAACGTCTAGAATATTTAATATTGAGGCTAATTTGCAAACCGTCTGTTATATGTCAACTAAAAACTGAATGTGACTCCCAAAATATGATGTTGAATTTGGAGAAACATTCACTGAATGATAATACAGCTGCATTTCAGAAATAGAGTAAGATGGACATAAGGACAAATAATCGTTAGATATATATTGATATTATTGCCTTAAAGGAAGGCAGCAATATAAGTATCCTACATGACGTATACTAATAGCATGGAAAAGAGGATAGACTACCCCTATCCGTAATATCCATGATCTCAGAAGGCTTGAATAGGCCAACTTCCTTCCTTTTCTCCACATCCTGCAAGAATTAGTCGTCTGTTTTTTTTTTCTGTAAAGAATTCCATATTTTCAAAATGTATGGCAATGATGACGTTTATTGATTATCTAACATTTCAGAATACCAAATAAAATTATCAGCTTACTACAATAGTAGTGTGACTCCACACACCGCCGAAAGTGTTGACCCTCCTAAGGTATTTCTGAAAAGTCAACATCAATGGATGAATTTCATTGCTCTTTTCATTAGGAGATGAAGCAAAACTTTTTTCATTTTGTATTCCAGATCTTACACAAAATACACAAAAAACTGGATTATTCAAATTTTTTGACTTCGACTAGTTCAACAAATAAAAAGCTAAAAAATCGCCAAATTAATAATCTTTATGGCCGTACGAAGTAGGACATGAACTCGACGGTGCATATCGACTATGTGATTAAAACATAAGGATCTTTTTCCATTCCTTTCGTACTGCGTTTATTAGGTCCTCCCACAATGGGTGGGTTTCACGTATAGGTAAGTGCCCTTGTGGTCACATCTCACACAAAGTCGATGTGATTCATGTCTGACGATTTGGCAGGCCTCTGCATCCGTACGTTATAACCATATTGGAACTTCCTTTGGACGCAGAATCTAGAACTAGAACTACATCTGCTATGACAGGAATATGTTTATTTTGTTTCAGTGTTTTACCTTTAGGTTTGAACATTAGTGCACTTTACATATTCTCTCTATCTTTCACTTTCTCACTCCTATCAAACAATATCGTGATCTCATCTTCGACTCCATCTTTTCCCTCTCCATGTTTTCTCTAGTATTCTATATTCCTCTGCCCCTTTTAGTTTCCTATGATTATGTGCCGATATAACCTCAAAGAGGATTTTTAAGAATTAATTTCGTGATGTTGTGAAAGTCAAGACTTTAGAGAGGGTTTCGAAGAAACATCTACACTGAATAAAGGAAATGACCATTTGTTAACTTAGTTCAACGTTTGTAAAGTAAAGCTGAAATATCGTAATTGATTCTTCAAATAAATTGTTATTAGACAGAACAGGTGCATTGAGAGGTGAGCTGCCAGAGCACTCTTCATAAGTGTCTCCCTTTTATAATTCTTTTAGCCTTCAGTTAGCATACACAAAAAGAGATCACGGTATAGTTTTATCGAATCAAAGATTCGAAAGGAAGGAATTGAAGTTAGTTAGATAGATCATGCAAAAGTGCACGTTATAACGTTTTCCTCTTGGAGCACTTCTTCGACCCTTATTGTTCAATAGGGTATATTATCAGGAATAAATGTGAATTGGTTTCCAAATTTGAATTTCAAATGGTTTAAAATATTTTCTGCATAAATAATACCCATCATTGATCATGGTACATGAATGAGTCGAGTTTGACGACCATACATTATTCCAAGCCAAAACACATGGGATTCCCCCTCGAAAGGAACAACTTCTTTATCGAAAGCTAGTCGTTATTGCATTCCTGGTCCCCTCCATACCCTTTCTCAACGATAGTCACTCACCAATGCAAATGATGACTCGTTTAAAATAGCACATTTTGCCATTGTGGTGAGAGCCAATTTCTATGTTCTCGAGGTCACTGTAGACGCGCCGCAGTATGCCTCGGAAGTAGCGTTGGAACTCTTAGACGCCTTCTTGACCGGATGTATGCAGCATGGAGTCTGCTTCTGCGGGTGGTCCGAGTGGTCTATCGAACAAAATTAACAATGTAGTGGTCTTTCCATTCCGTAGTGACTCATGGTCTACCAGTTCGTCGCTTGACATCAATGTTTCCATTTTGAACATACAGATTGACTATCATTCTCACTGAAGTTCTCTTTGTCAAAGCGATTTTGGAAAATTCCCTGCCATTTATCCCATTTATGTGTAAAATCCGAAAAGAACAATTTTAAAACAATTGTTTCAGCTCCTAATGAAGTACCAATGAATTCTTTTTGAAAAATTTTTCATTTGTGTTCCGTTTTCAGAAATACCTAGGGCGTCCAAGCCTTTTGATGGTGTGTATATCTTGGGCTTGCTGAAGAATGCTTGAGAACAATCGAAATAAAATGGTACTCATAGAAATTGAAATAAAACTAATAATGAAAAATTTAAAACTTTCGAGGAAAATCAGTGCAAAAAATCTGTGAATATTGTATATCTACACTCCTGGCGAGAACTACTGCATGACATCCACGACTAATACTCAAAATCAATGAAATTTCGATCAAACTGTTACGAACCACATTCACGGTAACTGGTTGGTTCTGCTGGTTTCGTAATCTTCTATTGCGTATGACCCTGACATATCAGATGTGAGTGCGATCTGGATTTCATGCAGATTACTTCATTGAAGTGATTTCGTGATCTTAAAAGTAGTTTCTAACGATATGAGCTTGATGGGGTCTGGCGTTATCATGCATAAATGAAATGTTTGCATCCATATTACCGAAAATGGTACATATTCTTCTGAAATGTCTGTAACGTACCTTTAGAGTATACATTATTCATGATGATAAGATCAGTGCGGTCGTTGAAAGAAATTTCTCCCCACACCATTGTTGATCCTTCAGCCATTGGTAGGTAAAAAGTTACACTAGGCTTATTTCCCATTTCGAAGTCTGTATAGTAGAGAATGTTGATCGCAATGAATAAGACAAAATTTCGATTCACCTGTAAGCAAATCTTACTCCCATTCAGCTTCCAATCTATCAACTTGTTCCCTAAGGAAATTCACTCGAGCTTTTTTTGCATTTAAAGCTGGGCCTCCAACTACGACACGAGGCCTCCAACTAAATTCCTTAAGATATTGTCGTACCGTCCCAGTACTTATCAGCATTCCACTATTGTGTTGAAGTTGTATTTGAAGGTGACCAGCAGTAGCAAGCCGTTATCTCAGCGAAGAAATTCTTGAATAACGTTAATGGATCGCCGTTGGTTTTCGATGTCGTTCTTGCTCAGGTTTGCTTCCATGACAACCAGTTTCCCTGTACCTTTATCTATCTCCTGGAAATAGTTGAATAGGACACCCCAAGCCTTCTGCCTATTTCTGTTCAACATAGGTCATCTTACACCACTGCTTCAATGTTTCTTGAGCAATTAACCAACAACTGCGGTTTCACTATTTGGTGGCTTCTTGCAATATCTGTGTGTATCTATCTCCTGGAAATTGTTGAAAAGAACACCCCAAGCCTTTGACCTATTCTCGTCCTACCTAGGTCATCTAACAACACTGCTTCAATATTTATTGTAAAATAGATGAACAACTGCTGTTTTCCACATGTGGTGGCTTCTTGCAAGATCGCAATTTGTTTCTTTGATTTTCTTTCTATTACGTGTATCATATGCATCAAGAAAAAAATCGAATTTTGTGTAAATGTGTCCACACATATCCGAATAATACATGTCTTAATAATTAGTTGCCTAAAAAAAAAATTTTAAATATTAAAGTTGTGCGTTAATATATTGGTGCATTGTGATCATTATTCACCGATATTTTATCCACTGTAGGCTCCAAATGCTACCATAAGGATCTAGGTTTGAAAGGAACATTGAGAGATCCCCAATTATACCACCTCATATATTCAATGCAAACTGCTTCTGGAAAAATGTTCGACAATTCTTTGGGAGTTCTTATCTGCCCTAAAACGGTTCTTATAGAAGTTGATGAAGAAATTTCTTGAAATTAATTATACTATCAATGTATCATCAGTAGAAATTAATTCATGAAGGGAGATAATGGGGAAAAATTGCCTACATCCATAGAGTGTATAGCAGTGAATTACGTGAGACGCGTCAAAATACATGGAGGAAAATTCTTCTAGTACTGGTCTCTGGGGTTTATCCTAATTCTGCCTTCAAAGAGTTTGTTTTTCACCTTCATCATTGCTATTCATTTCGAAAGTTTCCACATGACGATAATGAATAATCGAAAATATTCAGTAATCAAGTATTATTTTATTTGAATGACACTCCATGTACAAGATGTCACAAATGTATTGTCCTCGAATATTAACCTCTTAACCAATAGAGATATTTAGCGAAAAAATTCTTGAATAACGTTAATGGATCGCCGTTGGTTTTCGATGTCGTTGTTGCTCAGGTTTGCTTCCATGAAAACCAGTTTCCTGTACCTGTATCTATCTCCTTGAAATAGTTCAATAGGACACCCCAAGCCTTCTGTCTATTGCTGTTCAACCTAGATCATCTTACACTACTGCTTCAATGTTTCTTGTGAAATTAATCAACAACTGCGGTTTCAATATTTGGTGGCTTCTTGCAATATCGCAACTTATTTCTTTCATTTTCTCTCTCTGTGTGCAACTTGTATCTACCTCCTGGAAATTGTTGAGTAGAATACCCGAAGCCTTTGGACCATTCTTGTCCAATATAGGTCATCTAACACCACTGCTCCAATATTTCCTGTGGAATTGATAAACAACTGCTTTTTTCAATATGTAGTGGCTTCTTGCAAGATGACAATTTATTTCTTTGATTTTCTGTCTCTTATGTGTAACATGTGCGTCAAAAAATCGAATTTTGTGTAAAAGTGTTCACACATATCCAAATAATACATGTCTCAATAATTAGTTGCCTAAAAAAAAGGAAATTTGAAATATTAAAGTTGTGCGTTAACATCTTGGTGCATTGTGATCATTCGCCGATATTTTATTCACTGTAGGCTCCAAATGCTATCAAAAGAATCTAGGTTTGAAAGGAACATTGAGGTGATCCCCAATTATACCACTTCATACATTCAATGGACACTGCTCCTGGATAAAATGTTCGACAATTCTTTGGGAGTTCTTATTTGCCCTAAAATGGTTCTTCTGGAAGTTCATAAAGAAATTTCTTGAAATTATTTATACTATCAATGTATCATCAGTAGAAATTAATTCATGAAGGGAAGAATTGCCTACATCCATGGAGTGTATAGCAGTGAATCACGTGAGACGCGTTGAACAACAAGGAGGAAATTCTTCTAGTACTGGTCTTTGGGTTTTCTTCCAATTCTGCCTTCAAACAGTTTGTGTTATCTTCATTATTGTTATCATTTCAATAGTTACAGTTTCCATATGACGCTAATGAATAATCGAAAATATTCAGTAATCAAGTATCATTTCATTTGAATAACACTCCATGTACAAGATGTCACAAATGTATTGTTCTCGAATATTAACTTCTGAATCAATAGAGATAGAGGAATGCATTTTCCTAAGAGTGGTGCTACTTTTTGAAGAATCAATAGATGCAGTCAACGAATCTTTCATAGCCTCATCGTTTTCGAGATTTCAAAATCTTCAGCTTTCGAGTATCATTCGTATCTTGAATATCTTCAACATGTAGGAGTGGAGAAAGTGCATCTACCTGAATATAGTACAGGGTACAGTTTTCAATTTATATACCAAACTTGTAGTTTTTCTATGAATTATCCTGCATGTTTTTAAGTCCTTGAATTGTATTTGTTGAAACCTGATTTTTATTGGAAGACGCTCTTTTGATGTTAAAAATATGATTTTCTTTGGTCGCAAATAATCGATCTAATCAGTGTTATGTATAATTATTCTTATTTGTTTATTCATTAGATGCTTTCTCGGAAATCAATTCATAACACTTTTTTCTCAATGTTGAAGAATTTACTGCGCTATGAAAATTGAAGAATATTATTGTCAGAAACCTATAACTAGAATCACATTCTTCCTCTGTGTTGATCAAAAATATGCATTCGAACGAAAATTTTGATCCTATCGAGGAACTTGAAATTCTCAGCTGTTTTGTAGAGTATTATGAACATGTGAATGCAGGAAGTGATCTCTACTTTGAAAGTAGATCTAAATCTAACCTAGTCTGAAATATCATATTTTTGAGAGAACTCTTACTGCAGAGAGATACTCAGACCATAATTGAATATATTCTTCCCCTAACAATGGATGAAATTCCGTTGGACGAATTAAATTCCATACCACATTTAACTGAAACAAGGGACCCCTGTAACTTCTTTTCTATTTGGATTATTTAGATGAAATTTGGGAGTCGAATAGAAGAGAACATTTTGAATTTGGCAACATTAATAGGTTCGACATTTCGTTTCCAGTTATTCTGGAAACGCTAACAACTTTCGAATTTCAAATGGGACACCCATTTGCTTATTTCAATTGTTCATCTCATCCTACGTCCATTTGATATATTCATGAAAGAAAAACAAAACACTATTTTTTTTTAATTTTCATCTTTCGTTCTAGAAGGCCATGAATATTGACAATTGGCTTAGCTCAACATCTCCTATCACGAGAATACAAGATTGTTTTAAAAATTTAATTGCTTATAGGTTTTCTTCTGAGACAACCCTATCGTACCCTCCTGTTATTACAGAAGCAGTATTTTTTTATATTTTTTTTATACTTCTCACGTCACTCTTTTCTCAACGGTTCCGGAGTGATAGTGAAAAATACATAAGCAATTTTTGCAGAGTTTTCCCATTCGCTAATAACAATAACTAAGCTGGCGATGTAGAATTTTTGTTCATAATTTTTATCTAAAGTTGAACAAAAAGTTCTTGAGATGCAACTTGCTGAAGAGGAGGATTTCGTTATCGGCGAGTATACCGACATAGACGTATTGACATTTGTTGATATTAATCCAACCACATCAACAAAGGAAATTGCCGAGGATCTTGAGATTAGCCAACAAAGCGCATGGAGAATTTTGAAAAAAACTCAAGTGCCGCTCATTTCATATATCAAGTACACCAACGCCTGTATGTTAACGATAGTGTTTGGCGACTCCAGTACTGTGAAGAGTATCATAGAAAAATGGAGGGTGATCCACAATAACCCGCAAAGATTTAATTCAGTGACGAATCACATTTCACGAACAATGGGATGTTAGGTAAAATACCAACAAAATGAGCACAGATATCAAGATAAAAACTTCCAAGAACATTTTGAGTTCACAGTGGATAGGGATAATAGGAAGTTATTTAATAGGGCCTATAATTTTTGAAGATTCATTGACATGGGAGAGATATTTGACATTTTTGGGGACCCAAATACAAGATGAATTGGACGAGTTGCCATTACCTGTTGTGAATGAAATATATTCTCAACAAGATGGTTCACCCCCTCACAACACAACGCAGGTCTCACGGTATCTTGACAAAATTTAGCCCGAAAAATGGATAGGTACAAATGGTCCCATAAGATGGCCAGCTAGATCGCAAGATTTGAGTCCACTATATTTCTTACTGGGGTGCTATTTCAAGAATGAAGTTTGCTAAACACTAGTTAGAACCCAACAAGAATTGAAGAATCGTTTGAGATACGCTATTGCAGGCAATACAGCCCAACAGTTAAATAATATTGTGAGGGGACCATCAATCGTGTGTGATGCGGTGTTCTTGAGAATGATGTTATTTTTGAGCATATATTATAATTACTTCGTTTTCGCTGTTCGCTCTTTAGTTATTAACTTTGACACCCCATAAAGTATGAGCAATTAAATTTTTAGATATAATCTTGTATTTTCGTGATAGGAGATGTTGTGCTAAGCCTATTGCCACTGTTCGTTGCCTTCTATCACGAAGGAGAAAAATGCAAAAAAAAAGAATCTGTTCTGTTTTCACTTTCAAAAATATGTCAAAAGGTCGTAGGATGAAATAAACAATTAAAATAAGCAAAAAAATACAGGGTGTCCTATTTAAAAATCGAAGTTGGTATCGTTTTCGGCATAAACGGAAACGGAAAATCGAACATAATAATATTAAAATGTTGTCTTCTATCCGATTCCCAAGTTGCATCAAAATATTCCAAAAAGAAAAACAGTTAGTTACAGTGGTGGCCCCAGTTTCAGTTACACCGGGTATATTTCCATCATGACAGACCCCTGGCTATAATTCTCAAATGGTACCTCAATACCTGATCGAACATTTTTCAGAATGTTGGATGGTATATATGATTTTATTCGGCATGGTCACCGGACCTGATAGTTCAAGATTTTTCTTTTGTTGTCTCTTTTACAACACCAGATCTATCGAATCCATCATCTCACGATAGAAGATTTACATTATCGGGGTTTAACCCCGATAAGTTGCCCATATATCTGTTCATGCAATCCAACTGATTTCATGAAAAAATATGAATGCTCCACCTGGTAATTAATACCATTGGCAAGCAGTGATTATAATCAAAACATACGAATCATTATATATTAGTATAACGTTAAATGTTATGAGAATATATCAGTCTACCAGAATATACACAAACTATAGTTGTCATCAGACAACAATAAATTGCTCAATAACAACCGGGCATGTCGTAGATACTAGGTCGAACATCAAAATAACTCACCAACTATACATAGATGACCTCAAACTATACGCCGCAAATGAGGAGCAGCTGAGGAACCTTCTGAAAATAGTGACATCATTCACAAAGACCATACGAATGGAAATGGGGTTGGACAAATGTGCTTAACACAGGGAGGAGAAATTCTTATTCAAGATGAGGTAGCTATACAAGAATTAGATCCAGAAGCAACATATAAGTACTTGGGTATACAACAAGCACTGGAGATAAGAACATTCGATCAAAAAGAAGCATTCAAGAACAAATTCTTCGATAGAATAAAAAAAGTCCTCCGCAGTAAACTAAATTCAAAGGCAATTTTCACTACAATAAACACATGGGCGATACCAAGCATAGCCTACCCCTTTGGCGTGATCAAATGGTCAAACACGTATTTAAAGGCGATTGACACACGGGTGCGAGTTCTAATGTCCAAATATGGTATTCACCACCCCCATGCATCGGTAGTAAGATTTTATTTACCGAGGTACCAGGGAGGTAGAGGTTTGCAGAATGTGGAGATGGCCCACAATAAGGCGGTTACAGACCTAAGAAAGTATTCTCACTCGAAAAGCTTACCGTTTCTCCAATCGATATGCCAAGAAGACCAAAACATCACGGCTCTTAATCTAGCATGCAGAAGCGACCCACCACAGACGCCATCACCTGAACAGATGCTGGAGGAATGGCACAGCAAACCCTTACATGGCAGGTATCCGGAGGCACTGAAGGACAAAAGAGTGAACAAAGATCAATCACTTACTTACCCTAAATCCGGATATTTGTTCTCAGAGACCGAGGGGCGACTCGCTGCCATCCAGGATCAGGTGGTACCAACGAGAGCGTACATGAAACATACCACAAAGAAGAACATTCCAACTGATAGATGCCGAAAATGCCTCCAAGGTCTGGAAACCATTCAGCATGTAACGTCCTCATGCTCCATCCTGGCACCAAGAGAGTACACCCAGCGGCACAATGCTATGGCAAAAATTTATCACCAAGCGATTGCCATAAAAGTAGGACTTATACTTACCTCTCGAAGGATGCACGAATACTTTCCCAAGCCTATATTAGAAAATAATGAGTTCAAACTTTACTGGGACAGCACTATAATAACAGACAGAACAGTGCCGCACAACAGACCTGACATCATTATTTTCGATAAGGAAAACCGCCGAGCTACCATCATTGATATATCATGATGATAACATCAGCAAGGCGTATACGGAGAAACTAACGAAGTACCATGATCTAGCTTTTGAAATAAAAGAAATGTAGATCGGTTAGAATTCTTCCCCTGATAATATCCACGAATGGATTAGTTGAGAACCACCTGTCAGAAATCATTGAGTTCCTAGAACTTGATAGAGAACTAATAAGTAGAGCACAGATGGAGGTGATACTCTGGACCACAAGAATCGTCCGAATGTTCCTAACTGCTGCCTAGGAAGTCCTTGGTCAGTAGACCCGGTCTTTCTAGAGAAACCCCTGAATGGTGATATAAAATATATATATATATATATATATATATATATATATATATATATATATATATATATATATATATATATATATATATATATATATATATATATATATATATATATATATATATATATATATATATAATTATATAACCATAGGCCATCGAAGTTTTGTTGACTGCATCTATTGTTTCATCAAAAAGCAGCTCATATATATTATATCTCTATTAATTCAGGTTGGATGTACAGATAGTAGGCCATCTCAGCCAATTCCGAAATCGTATATATTCCATTATAAGGAGTATTGACAACATTTTCATATCACACTCTCAAACTCTTACTTAATTGTTGACACATCTTATGATTTCAAATGCCAGACGTCCAAACTGAATAAGACCATCTCGCAGCAAACTTATTTCAGAACGCTTGGTTTCATTCAGCTTACAAGCAATCGTTTCTGCTTTTTTTTCTCAATAAATGTCTTACACACGAAAGAACTATGACAGAACAAAAGTTTCCAAGTAAAATAGAAGAACGAGCTTGGTACACAAAAGTTAGCTGAGGTGAACCTCAAATATTATCAAGGTGAGAAAATTACCCTGTAGCTTCTGCAGACAGTTTACATGTTCATTTAAGTAACTCATCCTATAAAGTTATTTGAAAAATTAATATAAATATCTCGAAAATTCAATAAGCTATAGCGAAAACAGCTGAAAAAGTATCGAAATGTACTCTTTGTAGATACGTATCCAAAACGTTTGTGCAGCTCAGTTTATTAAAAACTTCAGTCAAAACATTAACCAAAGAATTTTTCTGTTTCTTTAGTACATGATATTTACAAACAGCCTGTATATTAATGTTGTTACCCGTACATTGTTCCATGACGAAGGCAGGTACTTGGTTTATTCTAAATAGGGTTAATCATTATTATTACTGAAGATGCAGACAAAAACGAATTAAAATCTAATTACCTATCAATAACAATTAGAATTGAGTCCTAATTAATAGTTCGCGGAAGTGACAATGTGACTCCAACTCACTTAATCGTATGAGGAAAATAATGTCTCTGTTTCATTCTCCAACGAATCACAATTTGAATTTTTTCCATAGTCGCAAAGAGTGCGTATTTGGAAAACACCATGCACAAAATATCAAATTCAACATATCCAGAAAGTTCACGGCTACAGGAATGCACAATCATGTTGAAGCTTCTTCTTCGGATCTCAGAATTTACCCGATCTCACTTGATCGACTTTCATCGTTATCAGGCAGTGTCTGCAATGTTACAGAAGTCGTTGATAGTCCATACGTGAATATTGTCAGTACACATTTCATCTTGATGCATGGAAATGTACCTACAAAGAAAGCCTATTTATTATGTTATTCGGTAACAGATATTTTCAGTATTTTCTAAACCTGAGTTAGTTTTCTCAGTTTTATATAGTTCTCCAAGAAAATTATCATTAATGATCGTACTTTATTGAATAATTTTTCCTGTTTTAAGTCGTCAGAAAATATTTCATAATAAAATTTGAATGCATTTCCTCAGTAATTTTATGTGAATCACTTCACGAATGATTTATTTGTAATTTGTACAGTATTTATCAATTCAATGGAGAAATGTAATTTCAATTCACAGATCTTTTTTCAATATTTCTTATTTCTAGTGCTAATGAAAAATTGCAGTTTAAATGTTGGGGTACATAATAATTGAAAGTCTCACTGAAGCAACCTGAGCCATATCAAAGTCTAGAAAGTTCCAAGCAAGTAATAGGTAGTAGGTAATGATATGGGGTCATTAGCATCCATCTGCTCTAAATTGAATTCGAAACTATCCTTACAATCATAAAACGTTCGTCAGTAATTTCGTTCTCGTATAGGGATAGAATATCAAATAGCTCATAATTAGGTCCATAAAGTCTCCAAACCCATATTATTTTATATGCCATATAACTTGAAAACATAACAAAACAAAAAAGTTACTTGAATCATCTGTTTGTTCATTAATAAAACTAAATCCGAAAATGCAATATTTTTTATTAGCTAATTTTCCATCTCTTTACTGATATAGTATAGCACAAGATTTGCTTTCTTTAAACGTGCTAATCTGAGAAATTATAACTCGTATTCGAATATATCGGTGAATAGAAAGATTGAAGAATGCTAAATACCATAAAACTTCTCGATTCAAGTAAAAATTAAATCCATTATTATTTTTTTTCAATGTTGAAAATCATCTTTCTATTTCTGTAAATGGCGTTATCCTTCGATCAATATACATATACTATGTGTCCCTCAAGCTATATAACAAACTTTTAATGTGGTTCCTGAAGAAATTCGAAGACAAGTTAGCATGGTCCGAATCTTTTGAACTCAGAGAAATTCAGCCTCGAAAATCTCATTTTACGAGTCCTGAAATCACAATGTACAATATATGAAAGCGATTATGTAGTGTAAACCTAGATGGAATGAAATATATATCTTGATGCACAGCAGGTGATATTCGTAACCATGGCAAAATGATTATGAATAATGTTGAGTAACATTTGATAGATAAATGACAAAATATCTTTTCGATAGTTAATTATTGTTTTGGGAGCTTAAGTTTTTGAATTGAACATGCATTCCTTGGTTAATAAAGATTAGGCATATATGATCTTTTTATGCTATTGGCAATGGAAACGCTCAACTAGGCGCTAGAGAATATCACTGGAGATTGAAGAGCGATACAATGGTACTACCAGTATGTTGTAATATTGTACCCTGATACTTCATTGATACCTGTTAAAAATGTCAAGAGATTTGTATGTAAGCAACTTGAGTTATTGCGTCATATTTGTGTGTGCGTTTAGTGCATCGGTCAGTGAATGAGTTTCAAACGAAGAGCTGCAATTGAGTTAAGTGTTAAAATTGGTAAAGCTTTCACCAAAGTGCACCAAATGCTACAAACTGCATATGGTAATGATTGAGGAAAACTACCCTACGTTCTTGCGCTGACTCCACAGCGAAAGAAAACTTCTTTCTGGAATGAGTTTATGTTTCTATTCGATAAAACATGTTCGGAAACCACAGTCAAAATGAAAAAAAAAATAATGCTAAGGGAAGGATCAAAGATAACAAGGAAGTTAGACATCGTAAAGGAAAATTAGACGCACTCGCTGTAATAAAAGAAGTAAAGAGGATAAGGCCAGTAAAGAAATATATGACATCATGAAAGAGCTATATAGACAAAAACGAAAATAGATATAAATGCAACGAAGAATAAAAAATGCTCCATACATAAATAAATCAATATGGGAAGCAATAAACCAAGAAACAAAAGGTCATGATTCTAAACCGGAATCGAAACTAACACCGGACGACCTTAATGAATACACACAACCAAATTTATATGGAATCATTCTGTATTTCACATTATTCATTGTTTTTAACCAAGAACCTTTGACTACTTGTGAAGAATGAGGTTTTCTGTTGTAAAGAAATTGGATAGTATGATAGGAAATGTTGAATTATCACTACATGTTCGAGATATTGTACTCGTTCGTCACTGAGATTCGTAACTGTGAATTTCACTATTTAAAAAAGCCTATAATCATAATGCCTTACGTTGGATTGTCCGATGTGCAGAGGGGTCGAATAATTGCTCTCGTTGAAGAAGGGGTAACACAGAGGTAAATAGCGGCCACAATAAAGGGATTACAAGGGGCGATGTCAAAAACCTACGCCCGATACGTGGAGCTACAATCTCTGCAAAATATGCATGGAAGAAGTAATAGGAAGTTCACTTCTGAAGAACAAGACCGCTTTTTGTGCCAAATTGCAAGAAAAGACCCTAGTGCGTCCCACCCCATACTCCAAAGGCAAATTCTGGAAGCAACAGGCATCAGTGTATCAGTCGAAACGGTACGTCGAAGACTTTGTTCAAGATATTTATAAATCAGAAGGTCCGTAAGAGTTCCAGAGCTAATCAGACAACAAAACATTAACAGACTCAATTGGTGCATCAAGCACCAAAATTGGAATATTGAGGATTGGCGAAATGTTCTTTCTTCAGATGAAACCACAATTGGTGTTCGATCAGATGACAGCCGGATTGGGGTTTTAAGGGGTCGTGAAAGAAAAGTTTGACTCCGAGCAGCAAGACAAATTCCGAAATACCAAGGGGCAGAGTGATGTTTTGGGGTTACATTATGCTGCGAAGCAGAAGAGATTTGAGAAATTACGTGGACCTAGTGCTGGAGCCCATAGTGAGACTCTGGTGAGGTGCCCACGGTGGAATTTCACTTTTATGCATGATAATGCTCCTCCGCATAAAAGCAACCTAGAGCGATATTATCTTGAAACAGAGGGAATCGTTATTTTGGACTAGCCAGCTTGCTCTCTATACGTAGATCCCATTGAACATTTATTAGATAATTTCAAAAGGAAAATTGGAACACGCCAAGATAATCCAAGAGTCCTACAACAACTCATCCAAGCCGCCACAGAAGAGTGGCAGAATATCACCTCAGAGAAGGTCGAAAACTTAATCCAGAGCATGTCTAGACGGATTGAGACTTGTATCAGGGCAAGAGGAGGTAATACAAGTAACTGAGGTCGAAATATTAACAACAGTGTTTTAGATTGTGTGTTCTTTTGCTGCACTCTTGGATACAATTTGTTGAAATTTTTCTGTGTTTCTTCATCCGCAGTTTCTTGTTCGTTTCTCAAAAATGTCAGTTTCTCTAATTACTCCCATTATACTGACAGATGCATTATTCTCAGTTCTGAGTGTAATCGGAGCAAATCACTTTCTCTCGTAACCAAACTGTGTCTTGTTGTTCGTATGGTGTTGCAAAAAAGTATAAAGTTCGTTTAGTTGAGTATCTTGAATATGCTGTAACTGTTTCTGTGAAAAATTAATTTCAGACAATAAGAAGTGATGTTATTGAAACGACTTCTTCAAAGGAAGGCCAATTATCGTAACAATTGGATGTGCTTTCAATGGAGTGTTTCTAATTTTTTCGATATTTTGTATGATTCTTCGATATTTCAAGGGACCAATAGCATTTGTAAACCATTTGCTCAACAAATGTGCTGCTGTGTTGAAACAAAAGTTGACTCATGGTTCGTAGAGGCAGAGAATAAACACCGACGTCCACCAGAGAAATAGAAACTGAAGGTCAAATTGCATACGTGGTTGACACAGACTGACACGCCCTTCGCTAATTCAATCTAATCTTATCTAAGGGTAGATATTTAAGATGAGAATCTTATGCTTGGAGACGATCCCATCACATAAATATCGACCTATTTTTCTGTTGTATTCAAATCTGCATCGTCTTGTGTAATTGGGTCTCTTTGCAGTACACTGTTTGCCGATTTTAATGGATTTTACACTATGTTCCTTTACTATTCAATTCATGCAATCAACATTGGTTTTATAGTCATGCTCAAAATATTTTTCCCACATGTTCTTTGCATTTTTATCAGCCCGAACTAATTGACAAATCATAGCGCCAAGGTCATTGAAATATTTCTGTGGAATACTTATTGAAGTAGTATTGGAGATAATAATAATATTTTCTTTATAATCTATTCCACCTTTTTTCTCATACTGGGAGTTTAGTCTTGCAGTATTATAGAAACAGGCCTAGTGCCATCAAAATTGAATGCCAAGTTTCATGAGCTTCTATACTGAAACTTTTGGAAAAAAAGCAGCGATATCGCTGCTTTTTTCTTCTGTCTGTTTCTCTACCAAAATGCTTCGTTTTTGAAGACTAAAATACGAAAGCTTGTGTTTGATATTTATTCAAGCACATCTGTCAAACTTGAATGAAGTGTTTTATTCAGGAAGTAATATTCAATCTTCCCTAGAATGTTGAATATAAATATCAGTCTGTTTTGGTATTGTGAATGAGAATGGAACACTAATAAGTTCAAAGGAGACCGAAATTGCAATCTGTTGCTCTCATCAATGACATTTGACTAGATCGGAAAACAAGCTCCTTCAGTGAAGCATATCCAACATTCTACGTAAAGATGAATATTGATTCCTGAATAAGTCTTGAATATGTTCACACATATAGATATAAATTTCTTGTGTTATCGGATATTGAGATAATGATGTCGAAATTCAATTCTCTCATCTTGCGAAAAACAACACGTAAATGTTGTGTTTGTTTGTTATTCCTTTAACGTGCTCTATTTTTGGCTTTTGGGCCAAAGACACGCCGGGGAATTTCGTCACCTCACTAACCCGGGAATTTTGCCGAACTCCTCTCGTGTCGAGGGAAGGGATCTTTGATGTTCAACACATCTCTGTTAGACAGAACTGACGGCTTTACATCTCCTCCGAAAGATGGGTGCTCAAGCGATTCCCAGAATCCGAAAAATCGCACCGACTTTGTGGGGATTGAACCCAGGTAACTGTGCGCAGGAGACGAGAATCATATCCTCTACGCCACCGAGCCGGCTCACGTAAAGGTTGTTTTTTCAATTGTTAATATGTTAAACCGATATAATATATATTGTAATTTAGTGTTTCTGACAGATGAATGAAATTATGGAAAGAAAAATAACTCGCTTTTCGTTGGTAGTGAATTTAATTTCTCTGAAACTAAAATATCGAGAAAGTCTTGAAAGAAACAGTTTGTCAAAACTAGTTCGTCAGCTCAGAGATTTGTTATGTTTATGTAGTCCTCCACATAGAAAAAGCTCTCACCTCTAGAAGTGTAGAATTTTTTTCTACTACTATATATCTCAATTGGACTACAAAGTTCTGTTCACTCGATAATAGTAATTACAATTTGATATTTTGAAAAATATAAGATGAAGGGAATATATTAAATGGAATTCCCTGAGATAATATATTTAAATTAAAGCTTAAGTGAAACTAGTTCAGAATAATCTCAAAGCATTAGATTAGAACTGACTATCCCAACTTTGGAAGTTTATGAACCCTGACATCTTCGCCAGCTGCTAGTCATCACTCAGGACGGAAGAGAGGGACAATGTTTGGGCGTAACTTCCTTAGTTTGCTGAAAACATTCCTCTCGAAAAATATGGCAGTGTCTCGTAGATTTAGTGTTGTTGTGATG
Source organism: Cryptolaemus montrouzieri (assembly GCA_013387265.2). Classification (NCBI taxonomy): domain Eukaryota; kingdom Metazoa; phylum Arthropoda; class Insecta; order Coleoptera; family Coccinellidae; genus Cryptolaemus; species Cryptolaemus montrouzieri. The sequence continues at coordinate 34,195,458 of JABFTP020000185.1, read as the reverse complement.
TGCAATTGATATAAATCGTTTAATCTTATACGAAACAAATTTGTGTAATTTGAGATTCTTTGTTCTATCTTACATGATCGATATTGTTTTCAAAGTTATCGACTACCGTTTTTTCTTCGTTGATATAAAAAAATGATAGTTACATCACACATCCGATCTTGGACCTCAACTGTGGTATGAAAACATTCTGTCCTAATGAAGGAATATTTTGCAAACTCCAAACAATTATATTACACTTAGAAAATTTTCGAAAAATGTTTTTAACACGAATATTGAAGCTTTATTTTAAATACACGTTCTCCCAGAAGGAATGAATACAAGAGTAGCTAAGTTACAATCATATAATTCTAGGCATAGTATTTTCTCATTTCGTAATTATTTTTATTCTATTATTATTGAGAAAGCTCTAAATTGAGTGGCAAGGATTCAATGCGAGTGAATGATAAAATAAATTATGCCAATGCTAGTTTCTCAACTTCTAAAATTACTATCATTTGACTAGGACAAAATAATGAATAGTATATTGATACTTATGATATGATCTGAAACGAATAATTTCTTTCTTGGCAACAAATCCTAAAAAAATACATCAATGTGTTAGAAAAATACTGATTTTAAGTTAACATCCATTCATATAAGATACAATTTCTTATTGACACCCGTGGACAGAACTATTTATCGTTTGTCGCTGTCCAAGTTGAGGAATTATCTAGAGATGATAAGAATAGTGATTTAGGGAATTGTCAATTGATGACATTGTTCATTCAAAAATTGACGAGAACATTTTATATATTCTGCTATGCGAATGTCCGAACGGATCCTTATGAATAATTAAAAATTCAAGAAAAAATATTAGGCTTACAATTCACAAAATGAAGTTTCCCATTTTCAAAAACTAAGGGAAATCAAAATAACACAATGTCATTCATACCTAAGAAATAGATGAGAGAAGTCAAACGGAAATCAAGCTGGTCTTTAGTGATTGGTACATTATGTTTGTGAGCTGATGAACTTTCTAGGAAATCTAATAAATCTAATCTGTTGTTTTTATTTACGGAATGTGAAATTTCGGTATTTGTGTAGAAGTCGAAGTCGAAGTCGAAGAAATAACACGTATCATAGTCGATATTTATTATTCACCAGGAGGCAACATTGATTTATCTCATTCTTATTATTGTTTCCACCCATTCTTAGACTTTCTTCTGTTTTGATGAATGGCATACTGGCATAATCAAGTACTAGTTTCTGAGGCACAATTAGGGCAGCAATGTTCTATTGTTACGTGAACCTGAAGGGGGAAAATCGAGGATAATAATAATATATATTGTTTTAAGTTATTAAGTTGTCTACGATGTTATTGTCGTTTCTGTTATTTGATACTAATTTTTTATAATGTCGAAATTAATGTATGAAACGCGGACATTTGGATTTTAGTGGATGGGAACTACAATTATGGATTAAAGTTTCAGTGAATGATTGGTTTCGACGAATGTCAAATTCACGATTGTTCTCAAAAATGGAATATCTAAAAATTGAGTGATTTATGCATATTTTCAATTTCCATAGTGTATTGGGTCGTATCATAACTTGAATTTAAGTATCTGAAAGAGAGATTAAATTAATTATCAGTACCTGTCCAAATCAATGTATATCATCATTATACATTTCTCAGTAAAGAATATTTTTGATTGGAATTTTATATGTAGAAATAAGTTCATTATCAAGAACGTTCATGAATCTTCTCATTGAATTTGAGACAACTTCTACTAACAGCATCGATTCTAATCTGATTCCAGGAATTTATGCGGTATCTTAAAGTAATTAGTTGATACTAATAATTTTGAGTTCTTCATTCGGCGTTGATGGAAACAAGTTTATGACTTCAAATTAATTTGGTAGGGCTCGAACCCACAAACTCTTATATCCTACTATAAAAGCTTTTAATGCACTCACATGGAATTTGGCTCATTTATATATATAATCCAAAAATATTAGGCAACGGCCTGCTCGAAAATTAGAAAATATACAACTGTCAGCATTACAAATAGCATAAGTATATAGAATGAGCACTCCGACGAACATTGTTGTTGAAAATTCTAAATTACCGCTAATTCAGTAACGAGATGAATTCCTAAGCAAAAATTTCATTATTAAAGCCCTATCACACTGAAATCTTCTCGTTACGAAAAGCATTAAAAACTTCAACAAAATTCACAAAAGAAGTAAAAGAAAACATAACTAACCTTAGCAGTTCTTGAGTGATACTGTTAGTTGTAAAGTATTTTCGACCTAGTAAGCTGAGTGTTGCTCAGTTGAATTTGGTTTAGTTAATATAGTTGCAAAGTTTTGAGCCGAATGAATTAATATATAAATCAATTGGCCTTATCAGACATACAATATTTACTTTCGGAAGAGCATAAAGTAAAGGAATACTAGGTTCATCATTGTAGGAGAGAACTTATTTCCAGATAGTTTTCAATGACTTCTTGGATAGATAGAAATTTCACAGTTGTATCGACTTTGAATTCAATGACATTTGTTGAATCTTTTCCTGTTTTATCTATATAAACGTAATTTCTCAAAATTGCAACTGTATTGCCTCTAGCAGCTTTCGAAAGGAATTCTTGAATTTCTGATATTTTCTTTTCAATTCCAAAGATGACGTTTGAATAGATTCACCTCTCTCGTCATCTGGTCGAAATCTTCAGGACGTATCTTCGAAAAAACATTTCTTTTCATATAATATTTCAATTAGAAAAGGTTTCACACCAAGGAATATCTTGATATATTTTGTATTTGGAAATGTTCTGTTGAAAAAATCATAAGTCATGTGACGCATTTTTAAAAAACTTTTCTTTTCATATATTATTTCAATTAAAAACGTTTTTCACTCCAAAGGATATCTTGATATATTTTGTTTTTGGAAATGTACTGATAGAAAAATCATAAAGTCCGCATTTCATATATTACAAACAGTACCCTTTTATCAAGAAAAATTCGAAACGAAAATAAGATGTTTGAAAATAGAAGCGTCAGTTACGGATATGACATTAACATCATGGGCAAATTAATTTTAATATTATTATCCTTGATTTACCGCACCCTTCAGGTTCAGGAAACAACAAAATAACTCGGAAGTAAGTATGTCCCTTGCATGATTTTATTATGCCATGTATTAAAGAAGAACAAATTCAACACAAGTTGTACGAATAAAAAATCTATGTTCATTCTTGGTCAATAACAAGGATCGAATAGATACATGTGTTAAAGTTCCATCCATATTATAGTAGACGAGGATATTAAACACAATAATTCATATTGAATTAACAACTCCTTTTCACAATATTGTATAATCGAAAATCATTTCTTAGATTCAATAAAACCCAAATTTAACATTCAGGTAACAGAAGCAAGAGATAGGATTTATTAGATTTTGTAAAATTTATCACATAGTCTACCAATAACTACGATCAGCTTGATTTCCATTTATCCCACTTCTCTCATCTGCTTCTTAGGTATTAATGATATTGTAATATTTTAATGTTCTCTTAGTTTTTGAAAATGGGACAAGATCCGGAACATTTGTCCAACATATTTTCATTCATTCTGTTTAGAGAAAGTTAAGCCTAGTGTTGAATACTCAACGATGAAAGTCCCTTCATTGATAATGCGAGCTTGATCCGTCCATACAACGGATCGATAAAATTTTGGTAGTTCTTCTGTTTCTTCTGAAGGTGCCAGTAACTTGAATTAAGTCGTTGTTGGTTATCACCAGGGTGGAGGAATTGCAATTTTCTCTTTTTATTGGGTCTGAATTTATCCTCCTTGAGAATTCTATAATTACGTGTGTTTTGCCCCGTTATGCTCTGAAAAAACCTCCAACAAATAAATTGTCATTCAGTCTTATGAAAGTATACTTATGCGGCTGTTTCCTCTCAGGGAATCTGTTGAAATAAGATACTTCCGATGCATCCTAATCATACTCATTCTGTATATAATATTTCAACATCTCATGCTTTTAGTAAATTTGGAATTGCAGAGCCATAGTAAATGAGTTATAAGTAGAAAATTTCGAATCAGATAGAGAAAAAAGATATGAACTTATGCCATAAACTAATTGTTTCCACCTAATGAATGCTATTGATTAATTATTGCAATTGATTCAAACACAGAATTGAATGAATCCACATCAATAAGATTGATTAGTTGAATAGGGTGATAAAATCTATGTTCTAAGACGTGGACTATTTTTTTAACACAAATAAATTAATGGGATCTTTACACAAGTGCAAGAACCTCTTTTACCATCGAATTGTAAATTTGATATTCCAACTGGATAGATATGAATTTTCGATTTTTCGTTGAGAAATTCTAATCTTGTAGAGGTTTAGTGGGGTATATATTTGAAAAGAAAGAAATATTCCTCTCTATTAATGCCAAAATCATTTATTGCTCGTATTTGAAAACACACAAGTTTGCTTGATAACTCAGAAACCGATAGGTCGAAAAATATTTCGAATATGTCCCTGCATTTCACTCACCTAACCTAAATAGGATTCTATATCGTCACAGGTGGGAATCCCGGAAAATCCAAATTTCCAGAATAACTCGAAAACTGAAAATATACCTAAAATCCGTTTTCACCAATAAGTTTTTCTTAAAAATAAAGCTTGAGTTAGAGGCCCATTTTTTTTTTTCATCTACTATTATGAATACACTTAGGATTTTTCTATTTTTGTTACTGGGTACATATTGACACCACCCCCACTACATTGAATCTTTTCTTCGCGACGAGTAATATTGCATGCATTTCCAGGAGTATCTTGGGTCGTTCAAACGTTGAAGATTCTTTGCATGGCTACACAGATCATTGTTGTGTGGATATGTGCTTAACATATCGATTACTGAAAGGAAGGAATGCCAGGAGACTTCTACTTCAATATGAGTGATTTTGCCCGTTACGCGAACCGTATGAACTGGAATAGAGTTCATTCTTTTTCCTCAGTGGATGATAGGGTTAATATGAATAATAAGATTTTAGCTTTGTTCAACTTTTATGCGCCTCTGAAGCTCGTCACTTTAAGAAGGGAGAAACCACTAATTATGATTAAGTTGAAGAAAAAAGCGTACCGAAAATATCTACTAAATGATGTTAGTTCTGCTTCAGATAAGGGAATGATGACGCCGATGCTATTCTTGGATCAAAAAAAAGCATTTGATTTTGTGGGTTCATTGCTCATGTTGGCCAAACTGAGATACATTGGTTTGGATGACGTCTGCTGTGAGTGGTTCGATGTCATACTTGGTCAATAGTTATCAGAGTGTAAGAGTGGGTGGTATATGCTCAGGAATGAAGGAAATACAACGCGGTGTCCCACAGGGCAGTATACTTGGACCGATTCTCTTCCTCATGTGTACTATGGATTTACCAAGTGCCATCACTAATCCATGTCTTGAATACTGCATGTATGCTGATGATCTTCAGGTTTATGTTCATGCTGAAGCATCAAAAATCGATGACAAAGTAAGAGTTCTAAACTCTGCTGCAATCAGTATATCATCTTGGTGTAGTGAAAATGGGTTGATGATCAACCCAATAAAGTCCTCTGCCATGATTATTTCCTCAAAGTTCTCCCAAGTGGATACGTCACAGATTTATAACATCTCGATAAATAACATCAGAGTGCCATGGGTGGGAAGTGTAAAGAACTCAGGAATTATCCTAGATTGTAAGTTTAACTTTGAGCAACCTGTAAATTCCATTTATAAATAGTCTTACTATAAGCTCAAGATGCTATATTAACATAAACATGAACTGGACCAGGACACAAAGTTGAATCTTACAGAAACTTTGGTCTACCCTCATTTCGGATATTGTTGCTCTGTGTATTACTTTTTTTTTGACAGATGAAAATAAGAAGAAATTTCAAAAAATACAGAAGTGTGTGGTCCGATTTGTTTGTTGGGTTCCTTTTGGCAGTTGTATAACACCTTTGCTTGAGGACATAGTCAAAATTAGCACATACAGCTATGTCTCACTGCATTTTATTTCGTTTTGCCACAAACTATTGCACAGAAGATGCCCAGACTATTTGTATGAACTCATCAAAAGGAGGTCAGATATTCATACTGTCAATTTTGATGTGAGGGTGGACAAATTTCATATTCCTCAACACAAGACGTCTGAGTTCAGGGGTAGTTTTTCATATCTTCTCCCTTCTTTCCTGAATGATTATCTGAACGAACTGAATTTGAGTGAATTGAAATTCAAAAAAGCCGTAAGGAAAATATTGTCTGATAAATTATTGTAGTATGTCGAATTTCTATATTACGGAATCTTTTTTAGGTTAGAAAGGATTATGTGGAAGATCTGTTCGCACAACATAACTCCTATTGTGCAATTTCGTTCAACTTTGTATAGTAAACTTAATGTTTATTCATTTATTCATTTATATTTAGAATTATATATTACAAGCATCGAAAGATGCAGTTAAATTTGAATTTTTGTAATCCGCTTGAAATATTGAGATAATATTCTGGAGATGTCGAAAACTTTCAAAGGCGCATAATATTCATCACGGAAAAACATTTTGGGCACTAGTGGCGCAGGTTATTCTCATAGAAAAAACTAGGACGGTACTGATTTTTCAAAAATGAAATTAATTTTTTTCATTCTCCAATTATTTTTCAAGAAACACACTCTTCTGACGTTGTTTTGTAAGACGCCCTGTTTTTTTACTCGAAAACGTTGAATAAAATAAGGAAAGAGAGTCCATACATTTCATTTTCCGACACGTATTCTTCGATTGAAAGAACCAACAAGATCTGTTATTATTGAGTTGCACCCAGCGATGATTCTATTTCTGAAGTCCTCAGCATTTGCCACGGGAGCAGTGTAAAACAAAGACTTCAAATTAACCCACAGGAAATAAATCGCGGGGGTTTGAGTCTGAGGACCGTGCAGGCCGAAATTGAGGTCCACCTCGACCAATCCAGTGATTTCCAAGCATAGAATGGGCAGGTGCGCCATCGTGCATAGACCACATCGTTTGTCTTATTGCCAAAGAGGCATCGTCCAAAAATTCTGAAAGCGTATTCCAAAAAGTGCCAGTGCACCTCCCCTGTAAGTCTCCGTGGTAGAAATGCTGGTCCAATTAGGCAGTCCTACAATGGCGATCCAAACGTTAAACGAGAACTGATGTTGAAATCGATCTTCATATGTTTGATATGGATTTTCTTCACACAACATATAATTATTATGACAATTCCTTTTGGATTTTCTTGAAAAAACTTGTTTCATCATTGATCAGGATCAGCATCATAAATTGTGGAATTTGAAGCAACTTACGCAAAGCCATGGGCAATACGCAATACAGGCAGGAAAATCGGTAAGTAAAAGTGTTTGTACGCGTTGTAGGTGGAATGGATACAACAAATTTTATGAAGAACTTACCAATCAGTTTCAATGCTGACACCTGAAGCGTCAGAAATTTTTCGAGTGAAGGTATCAAGACCATCTTGAATTATTGTAAGTTCCTCATTTTACAGCTCTACTGTTCTCACTTTCCTTGGCCTTCCTGCTCCTTCATATCATTTTAATATGCCTTTTCTATGTGAGCGTCGACGAAAGCTTTCAATAGTTCAAGGATACCTAGGAAACTTTTCAAAATTTTTTTACTGAAAAGCTGTGAGTCGTACAAAAATTTCAGGAGAGCGTTTTTCTAATTAATATATTTGGAAAATTCAAAAATGAATTTTACTTTTGAGAAAATCAGTCGCATCCTAGTTTTTTTCTTGCAGAATAACCTACGTGCTGCCCATACGATCGCCATTCGTGAGTCCGAAATATTGTTTCGTTCTGAAAATTATGCGTCTCAATACCACTCCATATCCCAAGTGGTTACGAAAATTCAAATTTAACTGTATCTCTCGATTAAACTTCTACACCCTGTAAGTCGGTACGAAGTATTTGCTGACCTACTCTATGACAAAAATTTAGCCGGAAACTCTCATTTAAATTGCTCTCGTTGAGTATTTTTAAGTATTTAAAGTTTTTGTATGTTGGTAGGACTGTCCTCAATTACTATGACAAACATGAGCGCAATCTGTCTATTAATTTGTTTATGACAGCTGTTGAAACCAGTCGATCTTAGTGGTACTCTGCGAATTTCACAATGGAAAAAAATATTGAACAAAAATATTATCTCAAACTTTGTGTTTTGAACAAACTTCTGTGTGCTGAATCGTTTCGAATGCTAGAAGAGGCTTATGGAGACCTCGTTCCGGACGACCTTCTACCCCTTCAACCGATGATAACGTCCAAAAAATCAAGGAAATGGTGCTCGAAAATCGTCATGCCAGTGTAAGAGAGATAGCTCGTGATCACAACATATCTTAATAAACCGCTCGATTGATTTGGTGAACCAATTGGGCGTGCAGTGCGTCGCCGCTCGGCTCGTTCCGATAGAGCTGAATTTTCTTCAAAAACTGTACCAGATACAGGTAGCTACAGATACACTGCATCGTATGAATTCTGATCCCACATTCATGGGACGGATCATAACTGGTGACGAGATATGGGTCACACACACACGATAGGAACACTGATGGTTAACACAAACGCTCTTCGTAAACGTAAATTTAAAATGAAATAAAAACACGCGGTTCGTTAGTAAGCAACGGCGGTTTGGCAATATGGCGTGGGTACGGAAAGCGGGCTCGTGGCAACGCTTTCTGCAGCCGGTTTTCTGAGACAGTGTGAATTCGAAGAGGTCGTTGAAGAGAAAGAAGCCGGGAGTCTCCGAAATGCACGGATACTTAAACCATCGGTCCAGGTAGACCCAGAGTACCTCTGTGCGTATCCTGGTCGGTGGGCCTACTAGGCGATCTGTGATTAAGGAAGCGTGGTTAACACGGTAACACGCCTATTCGGAGGGGCCTAGAGTGATCTATGGTTAGATACCGTAGTGGACACGGTAACACGGCTCCCCTCTGAAGATCGCCGTTAGGCACCTCCATATTGTCATACCGGGTAATAAAACCATGTTGCATCTTTATTAAAGACATGTGTATACGTGTACATCATACCATTGAAAATCAAAAAAAAAAACAGAAGAGTTTTATCAACTCAAATCTAATACGACCCTGTTTTCAGTGTGTCTTTGGCCATCTTACTATCTTACGCGCCATTTGGCATCAACGCGATGATGACAAGGGAAACCAAAGAAAACCTTGTCTCACGTAAGCGAGTCGTATGGTCTACTAACTTACATTATGAGAGCGCTTAGTGCAATCCTCTATTTAAATTATTTAAATCTAAGATATGTACAATTACTAATCTGGGGGGGGGTGTTGTAACGCATCTACTTCGTATCTTTATTTGTCAATCACACATAAACTTAGATATTAAAAGTACCTGAAAAAGATAAACATAGTACTGAAAAAAAAACAATTTACTAACCTAGGACACATGATGAGTTTATCATACGTTGAACAACAGCGACTGTGAGTAGGTTCTAGATTCACTAGCGCACTGGTCGTTTTACAACACTTCACTCACACACTCGTCTTTGGGCGCCAATTGGTGTAGTCTTTGGTCCAAGAACCGGATGCTTTATTCACGGCTGCTGCGGTGGTGGATTAATTCTGCGGTAGATGAATTAGACGAATACTATCCACGTGCGTCGTTGCTATTGTTCGCGTTGGTCATACTACGTGCGTCGGATTCACCTCGTGTGCGGAAATAGCGGAATTCTTCACTTGGATTCTCGTATCAATATTTAACGGCTAACTCAGTCGGGATGGGTTATTTTCTCAACGGAGAAAACAATGCCCTAATGCACACATTGGGCTCCACTTGTTACCGGGATGGGGTCACACACACGATGGAAACACTGATGGTTAACACAAACGCTCTTTGTAAACGTAAATTTAAAATGAAATAAAAACACGTGGTTCGTTGGTAAACAACGGCGGTTTGGCAATATGGCGTGGGTACGGAAAGCCGGCTCGTGGCAACGCGTGCTGCAGCCGGTTTTCGGAGACAGTGTAATTCAAGAGGTCGTTGAAGAGAAAGAGGCCGGAGTCTCCGAAATGCACGGATACTTAAACCCTCTGTAGGCTCAGAGTACCCCTGTGCCTATCCTGGTCGAAGGGCCTACTAGGCGATCTGTGATTAAGGAAGCGTGGTTAACACGGTAACACGCTTATTCGGAGGGGCCTAGAGCAATCTATGGTGAGATACTGTAGTGGACACGGTAACAATAAAGACATCTATTCAACGCTTTTGAGACGTTTGCGTAGAAATATTCGCCGTAAATGGCCGGATTTGTGGCAAAACAGTTCGTGGATTTTGCATGACGATAACACTCAATCATATCGAGCCACTGTTATTGACGACTTTCAGACCATACACTCGATAAATATCATCGAGCAGCCGCCTTATTCGCCTAATCTAGCTCCATGTGACTTTTTCTTTTCTCCAGAATGAAATTGTCCCTCCGCGAACCAGATTTGATTCTATAGACGTCATAAAAGAAAATTCGCAGGAGGAGCGGATGGCCATCGATTCAAGCGCCTATAAAAATTCTTCGATGATTGGAAAAAACGTTGGCATATATGTATCGCTTCAAATGGAGCATATTTTGAAGGGAATTCAATGAATAGTAGTAGATTAAGATTTTTATTTCAAATCCGGATACTCTCTTGTCACAAAGTATATTTGTATGAATTGTTTTCATGAAATGACTTCAGCAATCACCTCTTTGAATATTGCTTTGTCTGGTTAAATACCCTGTATATTAGTTATATGATCAATATAATTATCTTATACTTAGTGTACATAACCTGTAGTTAATTTAAGTTAATTTCGCAAAGTTTAATTATATCTTCTTGTTGTAGGAATAAACAGTATCTTTTCGTAATGGATACAGATAATTAGATTCACTATTATTAAGGTGATTGGTATAGTACAGAATAGTATTAGGCCCTGATGAGTTCATAATGAACATAAAATCGGTCGTTTGTAGCTTAAAGCTGAAATATCCAATTACGTATTGTCTGGATAACCTTCCCATTCAGAAGAAATATTTGCTAATTGATGAGTTGCGAACTAAAAAGGGTTCGTCTCTACGAATTTAAAATTAGGAACAAAGCACTGAAACGATGAATTGTCTCCAATTAATCACCCAAGAAATTGTATAGTCTGGTAAGACCAGACGGGAGCTGAAACTAATCTCATTCTATTTCTGAAATTATTGCGGAGCGTGATCATGAATCAAGCGGTGTTGAATTTATGTTATGTAAATATCCTAAAACAGTCCCTAGAAATTAAAAGACAATATTCAAACCAGTGCCGTTTATGGTAATCCGTCATACAGAAAATTAAATCTCATCGTCTCCAAAGCAGAGGTGTAGTGAACAAAACACACTTCTTAGTAATTCAATTCAAAATATCACGCAGAAAAAAGTTTAAGATGGCAATTCCTATCGCAAATTACGAGTTATAGGTAACCCACCTATCAAGAATGCCTTTTGTTGAGATGAGAAAGATAGAAACAATCATTAGAAGACCCTGAGAAAGATAAATTAAGAAACATTGTAACATGCAAAATTCAACACTGAACGAAGACCCTACCTCATAGAAAGACCGTGGTGAAACAGTTCGTTTGCACTAAATTAAGAAAATGTTATATCCGATTGTTTGAAGTACATTTTATTTTATTTTTGAGATTGTCGTTTAGTTTCTAGAGTTCTCTGAGAAATACCTACATGAGAATAATAATAGGCACCTAATAATTTACTCAAATTTACTTCTCATAATGATTTACATATATTGCTCGAACTGATTTCCATCATGTTGTAAACATAAAGTGCATCTTCGGATTATATCTTCTATGGCCCTAGTCAAATGTAGCGAGGATCTCCTCAGATCTTCGAATGCTTCATTGTTGCATTCTTCAATTGATCGTAATTGGCGTATTGCCTCCTATATATCTTATTTTTAAATAACCCCAAAGAAAAAATCTAAAACGGATAGGTCAGGAGACCTAGGTGACCATTGAATTGGGCCATTGGTACCGATCCATTTATTTTCAAAATTTAAATCCAAGTAGTTCCTCACCACGGCCGAATTATGGCAAGGAGCACCGTCTTGTTGGAAGTAATATGTGTTGAATTGAGCAAGAGGAATGTCATCTTGCAGTTGTGGCAGACAAATATTTAAAATTTCGAGATATCTCTGTGCATTCAAGTTGCCATCAAAGATATGGTAGGCTAATTTGTTGCCCATTACGAAACACGACACATTGAAACCGAACCTCCCTGCTGCCGTCGAGCTACTGCTTCGTGTTGGTTTTCGTTTGCCCAGAATCTATTCGTATGGCGATTAAAGATTCCGGCACTGCTGGTTCTTGACTCATCAGACCAAATGATATGTCGCCCAAAACGAGCTTCACCTCTGATTCTCCCTAAATACCAATTGCAGAACGCCGTTCTCCTCTGCATCCCCGGCATTGAGATGATGAATTATTTTATGTTTATAGGGATGAGATTTATACTTTCTCAAAATTCTTTGGGCTCTGCTTTTTGACACACCCACTTCGCTCTCAATTTGCCCATACGATGTAGAATGGTAAGCCTCAACAGCTGCTAACACGTCAAGTTCATTATCACCTCTATTCCGTTTATTGTAGTTTTACTTCTTGGTTTCTCGAACGAACCATAATTGGAAAGATTTGCTTCCATTTGGCGAAGTACTTCCTGTTTGGTTGAATTCTTTGAGGAAATCTATTGGAGAGTGTCAGTCAGGTATTTAATATTGATTAGAATTACTACTTCCATTTCCATTGTCGAACTTACCTATTCAAATATTCTTCTGATGCACGGACTGCGTTACAGTGACACTGAAAGTAGACCTTCAGCATATCAACTTTTCGAAATTTTCGTATCTTCTATTTTGTTCCATAGTGTGAATTGCAGAAATTAACTAAACAATCCAAATTCAACAACGAACACTAATTTTACGAATTCAAATAGACACGAAGCCAATATATCCACAGATAATGAATAATAATAATTATAGGTCGTTCTATGGTTTCTAATCAACGTGCATAGATGAAGACTTCTGTGTTCACAGAGAGCATTCAGACATAGAAGATATAATCCGAAGATGCACTTTATGTTTACAACATGATAGAAATCAGTTCGAGCAATTGCAATATCATTTGCAATTCATTATTTTAATTGAAAACGATTAAAACATCTCCTCGATAATGTGTGGTTAGATTGAAATGAGTAGATATGGTATTGTCGTTGGTACGTAGAAACTGTATGGAAATAATTGTGAGTAAGGAGGTTGTGCTCCCTTGTCTATATGTCTCATTGTTTTATTTCTTACGTCTCCACTCTGGAGAGTGGAAGGTTTTCATTCGCAAATATGTATGGTAGATTGAATGAATAACTACACTTTGGAGCATAGAATATTACTGTTTTGTTGTGGGTATGTATGATTGAATGATATGAGACGTTATGTTTGGCAAACATTATGTTTGACATCACGTGAAGACTGGATGAATGGTTATTGGTAGGTTGCATTTCTTTGGTTATGAAGATCAGAACTTGAAGAAATTATGCGATATCTTCTTCCTTTTTAGATAGTGTGTTAGTACACCAGTAAAATTCATATGAGCGAAAGCAATTTTGTCATCCATCCATTTATTGCGATTCAAGCCTATTGGGTTTCACGTAGTTAAAATTGGCGTTTTGAGTCGCGAATTTTAGTTGTCAGAGTCGGAGAAATGTGGATAAGGTACTCTCCGGAGTAACTTATCTAGCTGTTACGTCATTTCGTCTTCGTTGCCTTCGAACATCTGGAGGTGAGTGCTGTCTTGAGTTTATGATCAATTCCTTTCCTATTGAAATGTGACTTTGCATTGAAAGGAATAATTTCTCTATTTAAATGCCGTCCAAGTTGTATAGTGGAAATTCGAGTATCTCATTGGAAATCGAAAAGTTTATATTAGTGTATAGTATATTTGGAATACTCTTGAACATTGTAGGTACGAGTCCTATTCTGCGATCAATTATTCCACCTGTTTACAAGCGCAAGAAGTACTACCATCTCATTACTATCCTGGGGCTGTAACCGCTCCAAAATTCAGTGTACATCTTGAAGATCTGTTTAGTATCGACGCTTGTGTATAAAAGTCGTACTCATTTTTAGCTCATTTGAAAAAAAATAAATTGAAAATATGTATCAGTTCAGTACCGGTTCTAGCACATTATGATCCACACATTCAAGTTAATTTAGCGACTGACGCATCTCAATCTGCAGTGGGTGCTTGCATATTGTAAAATAAAAATTCTATTTCTTTTGCTTCTGAAAGTTTAACAGAAACTCGGCAGAGGTATGCTCAAATTGAAAAGGAACTGTATGCTATTCTTTTTGGATGCCAAAAATTCAACCAGTATGTTTATGGGCATAAGGTTTCAGTTCATACAGACCATCGACCTCTGTTTTCACTTTTCAAAAAACCCTGAAACGATGTACCCCCTAGGCTGCAAATGTATGATCTCGATGTGCAATATGAACCAGGCAAATACATGTATATTCCTGATACACTGTCTAGAGCTCCTTTACCAGATACAGAATAAATCAAATATGAAAATAACATCAATATGCATGTAAATACAGTAGTCACAAATTTGTCAATGTCAGAGGAAATACTCAATAAAGTAAAGATTGCTAGTTCACTCGATAGAGAAATGTTTCTACTCAGAAAATATTATTTAGAAAGATGGCCTTCTTACAAAAATAAAGTTCAGGATATAATTAGACCCTACTGGAAACTTCAGTCTTAAATATATTCAGTCGATCAATTAGTATTTTATGGTGATAAACTTTCAATTCCTAAGTCACTCAGATCAGAAATGCTCTCAAAGGCTCATCAAGGCTATATGGGAATATCTAAATGTGAAATTTTACTAAAAACGTAGTTCATTGGCCAAATATTAATGCAAATATTCAAGATATTGAAAAATTGTGAAATTTGTTCTAAGCTCAAACCTTCACTTATAAGTGAAACACTACAACCATACTCAATATGTAAATTTCCATGGCAAAGAGTAGGTGTAGATTTCTTGTATTTCAATAAATCCATGTGTATGCTAGTCACCGGCTAAATTTATAGAAATTGTCTTACTCAATTCCAATTAAATAATTGATAATGGAATTTTACCAAGTAAAAGCCTCCCAAATTCAAACGTTAACATCACTTTCGGTATCAATAACGCAATTGAGTAATTTTTTATCAATTTCTATATCGACACAACAATTTTTATTTTTTTCAGATTTTTCTCTATTGCATCTTGAAATTTCAATGAATTGATCATTTGTTTTGTCTTCACTATCTGAGCATGAAGCTCTTCTGACATTTTGAAAAGATTGACCTGACTTATTGAAAGAATTGGTGCGACAATGTTTTGAGTAATGATTGAAAAGATTACATGACCTGCAACGAACTTGGACTTTTTGACCTCTAATTGTGCTGTCTGCTTTTAGGTGAATTTTCTCTTTGACTGTGACTGGAATGACGGTGACCTGACGACTTAAGGAATTTCGAAACATGTAGAACCTCATTCCGACTTTTTTGTAAGATAGAAGCATTTTCTTGGGACATCACCATAGATTTGGCTATCGCAATGGACTTTTCTAAATTCACATCTTCTTGCAATAAACGTTCCCTTACATTCGTGAATCGACTATGAAGATTCAATATGAATATATCTTTGATGAGTGAATCACGTAACGAACCAAATTCACATTCTGAACCAAGATTTGTCAAATCCGCCAAAAAAGTGTCAATCGATTCTGTGGCAAATTGCTTTTTGGCACAGAAATTATGACGTTTAATGGTCAGATTTCGTTTAGGAACGAAATATTTCGTGAATAAGTCGATAATCTCATAATTTTTCACAGAATTCAGTCTTACGTTGATTGAATTGAAAATCTCTAAGCCATCTGGTCCAATATTATGTAATAAAATTGCTACCTTACGTTTCAGGTTCTTCATCTAAATTTATGGCCAACGTGTATATTTGGTATCGCTGCAATCACGTTTCTCATGCCTTTTTCATATTTTTATTTTTCTCGATTCGTAGAAAAGATAAACTGCCTGATGGAGACATTGTCGCAAGTTGTTTGAATGTGGTCACCGAAGGTTTATCTTGGGGCATCGCGATATTCTCTTTATCAAACCGCACAAGTATTACTCAATTCGCATAATATTGTTTCTGCGATTATTCCGGACACGTTATTTTGTTAGTCTTTTACTTCTGACACCATGTTAATTATGTTTTAATATTATGAAGATAATCACGAGTGACTTCGAATATGTCTATTGACTGAATGAGACAGAGATCTCTTCTCGAGATCGTATGACATGATGAGATTCTATGATTATGAACATAGATTAATATGACTAATATGATAAAGGATATGATAGACATAAGATATTAAATTATGCTGTGTTACAATCATAACAACTATTTTCAATACAGAAAGACTGCGTAAATAATATAACCCTCAAGTTTTCGTTTATATTGTAAGGTTCCCACTAGATCCTACATATAGAGTTTTCTCATGTTCATTCTATGGTGTTTACTTACCTTGGACTTCTCAACACTGTAGACTCGAAAAAAATCAATCAGAAATCAAGATAAGCTGTTATGGTATTTAGCGGAAGGGCATTACGATACGTGATCGCTTTCGCTCACTAACAGGGTTGCAAGTATTTTAGAATAATGTGCAGAAGAAAAGGTGTTCCAATTATAATTGCAGTTCTAACTAACCCTATTTTACGGTAATTACACATTTATAATCATGTAGCATAATTTGCGATTCAACTTTCTGAGAAACTAACTCATTTTCGAAACAACAAATAGTTGTTTCGAAAATAAGAAATAAAATTTCATGCGATCCTAATCAATAACAATCCAGTAAACATAGATATAAAAATGAGTGAAATAAATCTTCCCAAAATTTCCATTCTTGTGAAGGGAGCAGTAAACAGTCGAATTTTCTACTGTGAAGTTTTCTCAATTCAAAGAATTGGAAATAAGCAACGGGCATATAATAAATAAATTATAGGCGAAGAAGCGGATAATTTTGCCCACATTTCCGAGACGGATATGGGTAACAAGAAATATAAAAATTCGAATTCTGCGTGCTACTCTGTCATGATTGTGTAGCTTTAATGGAATGGAAACCTATGAAGGAGAGTGAAAAGGAATGAAGAATTGCGTTAGAACTGTATAGAGGGCGTGAAAAGTACTTCGCTTATGGTGCAAAATGCTTTATACAATAAGTTTTAAGAAGTTTCTGGAGATGTAATCTCACTCCTCGAGCGCTGAGAACCTTCCATCTTGCTGCTCTCGCTTCACCGAAACGTAGTCGGCTGAAAAGTCGCCTTTTTATCTAGGGGAATAGCGTTTTTGTATCAGAAAAAGTTACTTTCAAGACGTCCAAATTCATCATATTCGTTGCGACTTTCGTGATTGGAAAATGTGTTCGCTAAAGTTATTGGATTAACTTGAACTTCGTTCTGGGATGATGACGGGATTCTCCACCTGCTACTTGAACTTTTCCATCGAGCGAATTTAAGATGGCATAATACCCTCTTATTTCCAACATAAAGCTTTTGAGTGAATCAATTTTTATTTGAAGCTGGATTATTTTCATTACTGAGTTCAATATATTGAAAGGGGTTGTACCAAATCGGTTATGTTATCGACATGGATACTTATATGATCAATGGCGAAATAGTTGTCACTACTTAACAGGAACATTAATGTTCAATTCTAGACGTTCTTTTCGTTACGTTAGCCCTATCAGGAAATTGTGAAATACTGACTATCAATTTAAACTTTTAATCTTCTGTTCTTCTATGCGGTTGAGAGTCTCATATGCGCGAAGTGCCAAAGATATAGCGAGTGGAGGAAGTAAGATAAATAATATATTCTGCAATATGATGTCAAATAGCTATCATAGCATAGCGTAAGGGCTTTTTGAGAAAATTATCCCTCTTAGGCATATGGCATTTCACGTTGCTCGATCATTTTAATTTCTTTTACACGGAAATGAGTCACAGACTGATCACCAGTTAGACTAAGGAGATTTACGAGGCAGGGAGTTTTCTGACTGAACCTTCATAATAAGTACTATTTTCTTTCTCTCTATAATTCAAACTTTCAAGAATACCTGGAATCTGTACAATAGGATGAAAAATAGTAGTTGAAGATTGATATTCAATAGGGATTGGAGGCAAAGGAATAGTAACTATGTTTTTCCTAAGTACCTAGTATCTTTCTAATACCTCAGTAGGATTAACGACATAACAAGGAAAATGGAAATTTTAAGAGGTACAATCGTATTGCGCTATCGTGGGGACGAATGATTAGGATTTACCTGGTTGTCAGTTTAATAATACAAATTCATTAAAAATGGTAAAAACTCTATTTATCTAGATAATTTTTGCAAACAATCCAATTATGAAACACGAAATAAGTTTAATAACTAAATTTTCTGTCAGATAGTTCTTCGTCGGAACTAGAAGACTCGCAGTTGCTATGACCTTCGTCTGCTTGCAAAGTACAAATGAAATTGGTTCTTGCTTCATAAAAGATTGATCAATTTTCTGTGTATTGTCACAAAATGATTCTCACTTAGAACGAAGAGAAAACTTCGCTGATAGTTTTTCATTGAGAAGTGAACATTCCTGTCAGCTATATAAACTTTCATGGCTGCCCATACTTTTGCAATCGGGTTTAAGTCAGGATGATATGGGGAAGTTTAAGTGCATCGTAACCCTGATGATTCAGGAGTTTGTCAATAGCATACGTTTTATATCTGGGTTTTTGCAATTTAATTATATTATAAAGTTCTGCTCTGAGCAGCCCATCTGCGAAGGCAATATTCTGACGTTGCAGCCACTCTTTCATTTCTTCTTTTCGGGAAGCCATTTCGGATGTTTTTCTGTTTGCACATTGTCATATGGGGCGTTATCGATCAGTAACACACTTATGTTGGTAAATTTGGAATGAGTTTTTCTCTCTACCATTTTTCGTAATTTACGTGATATCACTGTTTTTACAATTGGACATGAGGGCCAGATATGCGTTTTGTACGAATCCACATTGACTACCGGCGTTCAAAATGATCAGTCTTGGTCCTTTTGAAACAGGCTGATGCAAGCCGTCGTTTGTCCCATCACTCCAAGCCTTCTAGTGTGTATGAAAAGAATGAATATGTTTCGTCCATGTAAATTATTGGTCTCTTTTCTTGACGGTATCGTTTGATGCTTCTTAAATAATTCAAACGGAGTTGTTGAATTTCAGGTTTTTCCATAAGTAGCTTTTTATTCGGTTTCGTCTCAGTCCAACGGATCCACATTCCTATCAAAACTTTTCAAATGTTGTCAGGTGATCCTCGATATTCATTCTCATCGACGAATTTTTGATGGATTCGCTTTAATGTGGGTACGATTTTGTCAACGACGTAAGAATTCACGACGAACCTACGGAGGAGAGCTCTATCGAAGTCATCGATATCTGTTTTCTGTTGATTTTCTTCTCATTTTATCGGGAGTTAAAAATTATATTTTCGCTTCTTCAATTTTCTTCGTTTCAGTCGAAATTTTTTGCACCGTTCGCAAACCTACTCCTGTTGCGACAGCAACACGTTCTTGAACCTTTTTCGAAGAAATTACAGGTTAATTCTGCATCCATTGTATTTTCATGAAATGAATAACATTCGCAATTATTTCCCTCAATTTATCCCTTTCAAATTGGTAACTCCATCCTCAGCAAAACTTAGAAATATTGAAATGAAATTTGCAAGATTCGGCTCTTTTCAAAGCTTGAAAGGTTCATTGAGTACTGAGCTCTTGGTCACGAGACCGGCAAAGTTAAAGCGCAACAAGAGGAGGGGCTATTTCACCTGCACAGATGTTCATGTCGACTCGTACAAGCAACTTTTTTTTTTGATTGTTCAAGCGCGTCATCTTCATTAACTCAATTTTGTATTTCATTATTTCAATTATTTTTATAAGTGTTCAATGTTTTGCATGTTTCTAAATTATGATGCTGAAAAGTCTTTTCATTAACTTGAAGGGTCCTCAAAGCCTAAATGATTGGTCCGTAAGTGCAACGTTTTTCACCGTATGGAGCTTAAGATATCATCTAGCTGCCGTCACCTGTCTGATAAATTTGTCATGAGTTTTGAACTACCCTGTCTCTGTGCCCGGTCTTGGATATTTTAGATATCAAAATTTGATACTCAAATAACATTTGCTATGCTGTGCCAATCCCCATGCCACACTAACGTAGTGGTCTGCAACAAGCAACTGTTCTTCAAATTCATTTTCTATATAGTGAGGACAATAGGTCCAAAGGACCTCAAGACGTTATTCCTACTTTCTTAAAGCTCTTAAAACCCATCTGCTGTTGAGGGGAATCGTTATATCTTCCGTTAATCTATTCTTGCCTAATTGTGAGTCGGATCTAAATACCAACTTGACTAAAACTTTTGTGAATAACTCAGATGAGATGACGTGAACTATCGTTTGGCTCTGAAAAGAAAACATAGTTAAGCTAATGCCGACTTAGCTATTGCTGATCATGATAGCAAAACCCTAAGTTGATCGTTATTCCGAGAAGATGAATCGAATCTTTGAATGCAATTTGTTGGCCTTGCATCGTTAGAGGAGGTTCTACAGCGGGGACCTTTCTATAAAACGTAAATGCTTGCGTCTTGCTCGCGTTGAAGCTCACCAGATCCAACTGAACCCATTCAGATGTGTCAGTCAGAGTTTGAGCTATTAATTTGTTGACATCTGTGAAGCTGAGATTCCGCAGCTGTAATCGGTCGCAGACTACTGAAAGAAGAAACCAGGATAAAATCGTCTGCAAAACCGAAGATCTTGTGCTTTGTAGATGACAGAAGTTTGTTTATCTGCAACAGAAACGAAGTAGGCGAAACAATGGATCCCTGAGATACTCCTACTTGCAACTTGCAAAAAATGAGATGGTATACCTCCGGCCACAACTTGTATTGATCTATTTGAAATAAAGCTATCCAT
The DNA here is from genome assembly GCA_013387265.2 of Cryptolaemus montrouzieri. Lineage (NCBI taxonomy): Eukaryota > Metazoa > Arthropoda > Insecta > Coleoptera > Coccinellidae > Cryptolaemus > Cryptolaemus montrouzieri. The sequence goes on along the minus strand of JABFTP020000185.1, from coordinate 34,174,324 downwards.
ACAACCGCGCAATTTTTCGGAAGGCCCATATGCAGCACGTTCATTCAACAGGGCTTCATGCCAAACCCTATCGAAGGCTTAAGAGATGTCGAGGGCTATTGCTCTAGAGTCCACATGATTTTTCATCTCTGATGTACAAAAATGAGTGACGTAGGCGAGCAGATCTCCTGTCGACCTTTGCCTGCGAAAACCATACTGACGATCGTTAATAGTTTCCTGCAACTCGAGTAATTTGAGGAGTTCATCATTTATGACTCTCTCCATCACTTTGAACATAATGGTAAGAAGTGCAACAGGATGATAGTTTTGGGCTAAGGACTTTTTTCCTGTCCTTGGATTCGGTTCAATCATCGCTATTTTCAGCTGCTCGGAAGAGTCTGGCTTTCATAAGAAAGCTGAAACAGACGGTTAAGAATATGTGACAGTTCGGGAGCACACTTTCTCTGGACGATTGGCGGTATTTCGTCTAGACCAACTGCCTTCTTGCAGTTCAGCTGCGCCAGAGACCGTCTCACAGTGCGGACTCTGAACTTGATTTCTACCATGGAAGAATTTGTAGGTGGCATGTTCAGTGGTATTGCGCAGAATTCTTTGAGAACAAGAGAGCAAAGAGATCAACTTTCTCTTACGGAGATAATGCTATACTTATGTCTTCCCTCACAGCGGAAACGTAGAAATTGGCTCTGACAGTCCTCGCCATAGACCAGAACTGTCTAGTTCCGCTTGCCTTCTCAAGGGCTTTATTATTTACCCCCTCGAAATGGACCTTCTGCTCTTGAAGTTGTCAGGTATTCGTACGAAGGTTGTTGTTGTCTCCTCCGTTCGATTTATCTTCCATGACTTGTAAGCTCTGCTCTCGGCTGAAGGGACTCTTTCGCATTCTTTGTTGAACCATGGCTCTTGTGCTGATGTTCTTTTCATGGAATGAGGGATGTAGAGATCCATTCCTGCATGAATGATTTCTGTAGCAGATTCAGTGCACACATTGATGTCAGGATCTGAGAGCCAAACATTACTGAATGGGAAGCACGAAGAGAATTCACGCAGCTCATCCCAATTAGCATGGTTATAGGGCCAAATGCGTCTGGGTGGTTTAGGTTTCTGGTTTAGCGGCAGCACAATGGTTCCAGTATCAGATATAAGTTTGTGGTCTGAGTTGCCTAGCGGTGCTGAGACCTCTACCCCAACATCATCTGGATCTGAATTCAAAAAAAGATCCAAGGCGTTCGGGAAGTAGGTTGGGTGATCAGGTATTCTTGTCGGTTAGTCGACTAGCTGCGTTAGATTATAGCAGATTTTGAACGTTCCAGCCTGTCTTCCCGCTTCATCTGTTCTGGTGTGGCGGAGCCAGTTGGTGTTGTGAACGTAGAAATCATCCAAAACAATGACCTCAGCTGCCGAATGATGTGTCTGAATCCAATTCACCTCATCACCTAGATACTGAAACAGTCTAGGGAAGTGAATATTGTTTGGCGAACAATATAGACAGCATAAGAACAGTGTTTTATTCTGCACACTGATTTTAAACCACGCAAGGTCAAAAGCGTCGTCCTCCATCGTATCATCTCTCTGGCATGCAACATTCGATCTGACAAAAATACAGAGGCCCCCTTTAAACTTAAATATCATATGTAACTCATACCCATTAAACCATAAATACGTTTTGTCGGTTTGACTTATTTGGGTTTCGATTTGGGCCAGCATATGGGGCTGTGCGTTTTGCTGATGATGGTGGTTTGCATCAACAGTCACGTTGTTTTGCCAGAGTCTTCTGATATTGTAGAACCCTATCAAGAGTTTGCCATCTTTCCTAGAACGTGAATGAATTACTAAATTCGCCAGAAGAGTGCTTGACTTACCCGCATCATGAACCCCTCGAGCAAATACGGTCACAGAATAAATTCGGCCTTTTTTTCTCTTCGGTTGTAGAAAGCTGCAGTAATGCAAAGAACGGAACTATTATTGCAGTTATTATTATTATTAGCATTACTGTTTCAAAGATTGTTTTCGTAAATAACTATTTACTATTGCTCTAGGTGATTCTTTTATATTAATATTATTGTCTACTTTGTTTCTAAATATATTTCAGACATAAAATTACAGTATATTAATGATCCAAACTAGTATTCTAATGGTCAAAATAAACCATATCACGGCTGAAACACAGAATAGATTTTGATGAAATTATGGTATGGCTATACCATGAATTTTAGGAAATGACGTAGGTAAATTTTTTTCATGATTTCATTTCAAGAGTACGAATTAGGCCTCAAGTGTTGAAAATAATAATGAATAAATAGTTTATGAGTACCAGTATTTCATGATGAATCTCCTCCAAGGATTCGAATTAGGATAGGAGGATTAGATGTGATTTAAAGTTTCAGAATTTGGAGGTTGACATGTTTGGTGGAATATTTCCTCAGTATCAAAGTTGAGGATATGAGAATTTGTGTTTAAGAACCACCAAAGGTGCGAAAACGGATTTAAGTATTACTTTTCCTCAATTTTAAAGTTTGACATATGAACATAAACGTGTTGATGCTCTCAGTAAGAAATGCTTTCGGAACTCTCTCCTAATGCGGGTGTTAAAAATTTATTATCACAAAATAAGATACTATCCCCTTTGATGACAAAGAAGGTTGAACATTTTGTATGATATTTGCATCAGTTTTGAACTTCGAAGCATTGAAATTGTGGTGAAGATTTTTGTTATATATTGAATAAAATATTTTCAGATTTTTTGAAGATACGCGGAAAAGGGAATCTCAAAGTTAGATACATGTAAATTTGAATTGAAGAACTTGATAAGAAAGTGAAAATCATTCCTCATGGATGCGACATAAAGATTACGTTAGGTAGATTCGACTCTGTTCTGAAATTTGAGAAATGAAAAAAATTTAAAACCATGAAAATGTTACGAAACATACACATACCTGTACTTGGGCAACGAAGTCAACCTGTTCAACCTAACCCACTCGGTGATCCACAATGACCCCAAAAATTTTTAGAGTAGGTGTAGATGTTATCCTACCACCACTATAGTGATAAGTTTTGTTCTCGCAATCTGCGCTATAATCATCTTGTTCTTGTTCATCATCAAGTTATTATTTGTGAACCATAGTGTTAGGTTATGTACCCCCTTCCTAACAGGGATCGATTAAGATATAATCTCTTCATGTGTAATTAGGTTCTGCTCACTGACATATTGAAATCTGCCAGTTGAATATTATTTCAACAGCAGGTCCAGAATGCTAGGACCGTCACTCGACCATGATTCAGGCTGTTAGTATGTTTGTAAGTGCTACGTTTACCGCTCTTGAAGTTGTTCTTCCTTTTCTAAATCAATTTTGGTACTCACACACTACTCTGTTTATTTAAAAAAATTCATTGATTTTATTATGGATAACCCTCTCAAATACTTTGTTAACATTACTGAGCAGTGAAATCGGCCTATAGTTTCGCGTGTCATCTTTGTTACCCATTTTATATACTGTCTTCATTTTGCTAGGTTTAGTATTCATAATGTGTATTAATTTTAATGTTTCTATTCAGTTTTGTATTTCTTTTTGTTCTAATTGTTCATTATTACTGTTATTATCATTTAATTATATCGTATGGTTTACTAGATTGTAGAACTCCTGAAAACTCATCGTAGATAAGTAGCTTGTCAAGTGATAAAATAAAGTATCTGGAACTCTGCAATGTAAAGTTAAAATCACCGAACCCATTTAACTTTATATACTTACATTGAAAATCAAATTTTAATTGTATCAGTTGTTTACGACAGTTTGCACAGCATTGAAATAAAACACGTAAACTCTATAATCCTAGTTTCTAGATTGCCTGACCAAACGAAGATTAATCCTAAACAAACAATGCCTGAGCTAATAGGTCCTGCAGGAATCAGTAAATAATATAAATGTTCGACTAAACTAGTTTTCCTCGTTTCTGATTCGTAACAATCAATTTGTTAATTATAAATGTATGTAAACTGGACATACAGGGAAATATCGACAGTAACATCGATTCGCATTTCATTCGTGTTAACATGTGTGCTGATCTGATAGGTTTTCATAGTGTACGAGGGTGGTTCGTAGAAATTTCAAATTCTCGAAAAATATAATTTTAGAATTTCTAAAATATAATTTCCGATGGACGAATCGTCCAGGATGGCTAATACGTTTTCATAACGAATCTCTGAAAAAAAGATATGTGGTCTTCTGAAAATACGTATTCTGAACGATGGAAAACAGATTATTCCGAACTTTAGTTCGTTGAAGTTAGACATCGCGACCTTTGACGAACAAGGAAGTTCATTATCATTCTTTTCTAACCTATAGGAGATGGCCTACTGATCATTTTCAGGCAACACTGAGTTTCGAGTTTGGGTCTTCTGGTAGCACTTGGTCTTAACTGAGTGTTGCCAGCAGATGACCGTAGGTTTCACATAGCTATCGTAAAATTAGTATTGAGAATGAATTATTCAAATTCGTCGTCCACCTAAGCAACCAATAGTGAAGATTTGATAAGATATAGTGTATAATTGATATCTATAAATCAATCAACAATACTCTTAATATTATTTACCATGAAACTAATCAATTATTTAAGGACTTTGAAATCTATCACCCATGAAATAGAAAAGAATTATAACAAATCCACACATGTTGATGTCTAAATTTAAGGATCTGATGTTCGTACTTATCTGGCTTCCATCGCAAATAACATATTTAATAATTAGAAATGTCTCCAAACCACCCTTGTATACATGAAAACCCTATCACATCACCCCACATGTTAACACGAATGCAATCAAAATCGATGTTACTGTCAATATCTTCCTGTTTGAATATACAGACAACGAAATTTTTATGGAATCACCTGATATTTTGAATATTAGCTCAGAGATTTTTGAAATTTCGAAGGATTGTTAGAATTGATCCTTTTTGAGATATTTCAGTTGTAAAAATGGAATGAATTAAGGTTCATTTTAGTTAGAATTGATCCTTTTTGAGATATTTCAATTGTAAAAATGGAATGAATTAAGGTTTATTCTAAGAAAGAAACAAATGAGAGAAAATAAGAGAATTTCTGCATGTAGTAAAAAAATTGAATTGTTTTTCTCGAATTCTGTAACTTGTATTACCTCCTCTTGCCCCGATACAAGGCTGAATCGGTCTAGGTATGCTTTGGATCAGGTTTTCGACCTCATCTGGGGTAATATTCTGCCTCTTTCTGTCGCGACTTGGATGAGCTACTATACCGTCTACTTTAACTTTTGAGATTATCCCATGAATGTTCAATAGTCCAAAATAGCGGTTCCTCTGTTTCGAGATAATGTCGAGCGAGGTTGCTGGTATAAAAAGGAGAATTATCTTGCATAAAAGTGAAATTCTCACCGTTGGCACCTCGCTAGAGTCTTACTTTGAGCTCCACTACTAGGTCCACGTAATTTCTATCTGTAACAGTCTCAGGAAACGAAATCAAATCTGTTTTGCCTCCCAGCATAATGCCACCCCAAAATATCACACTGACCCCTTGTTATTTCGCAATTTGTCTTGCTGCTCGGAGTCTAGCTTGTCTTCCTCGACCCCTTTAAATCCGAATCTGGCGGTCATCTGATCGAACCCCAATTCTGGTCTCATCCGAAAAAAAACATTTCGCCAATTCTCAATATTCCTATTTTGGTGCTCCATATACCAATTAAGTCTATTAATTTTTTGTTCTCTTGTTACCTCTGGAACTCTTAAGGTCTTTCTGCTATATGAACCCCTTGAACGACTGATACATTGATGCGTGTTGCTTCCAGAAATTGCCTTTGGAGTATGGGTTGTGGCGCACTAAGATCTCGTCTTGCAATTTGGCACAAACATCGGTCTTGTTCTTCAGAAGTTATCTTCCTACAACTTCTTCTAGGCCTACTTTGTAGAGATTGTAGCTCCACGTAGCCGGCGTAGGTTTTTGGAATCATCCCCTGTGAAACCCCCATTGTGGCCGCTATATCTTTCTGTATCGCCCTCTCTTCAACGAGAGCAATTATTCAACCCCTCTGCACAGCGGACAATCCAATGTGAGGCATTTTCAGCTATGATTATAGGCATTTTCAAATTTTTAAATTCGCAGTTTCAAATCTCAGTGACGACGGAGTACAATATTCGAACATGTGGTAATAATTCAACATTTCTTATCATTCTATCCAGCTTTTTTACAACAAAAAACTTAATTCTTCACAAGTAGTCTAAGATCTATGGTTGAAAACCATCAATAATGTGAAATACCGAGTGATTCCATATAAAGTTGCTCTACTAGAAAAATGCTGACTTGCCGAGGCTCTAAGTGTGAGCAATGGAACTGTTCGGCAAATTCTTCATGAAAGTGTATTGTATCCATTCCACCTACAACGCGTACAAGAACTTATTCTTGCCGACTCTACTGCCTGTAACGAACCATATATACAGCAAAAAGCTATTTATAGTGAAAATTATCAGTAACTTCCCAAAATACCATAGATTAAGATCGTTACATACAGTATACAGCTAACTAGAAGAGTAAATTGAAAAAAAGTTATAATTTAATCGAACTTTTTGGTTCTAATTTCAATCTTTTTATGACTAAATACTGATAGAATGTTCATAGTAATTATGTTAGAGCTTTCCAAATCGGCAACAAACCCTGTGTTCTCAAATAAAAGCAACGGTAATCCTGAAATGCAAATTAACAATGGCCTGTTTCCTCGGCAAAATGCCCGTAAACAAACAGCCAATAATTTTCGCTGTGCCAGTACTGGCTCTGCCTAGATGAAATAATGTGTTTAATTAAAAGTTGAAGAATCTTAATTTGATTCCAGTTTATGTTTACTAGCCAGAATAAAAGGATTATGAAGACTTTGCAATTGCGAAACGGTAAATCCCCCGAGAATGTTAATTGGATACTTTTCCCTCGACAAAGTGTGGACAATGAAAGAAAATATAGTTCAGCAACGTTGAATAGGGGAGGATGAGATATTTGCAAGTATTGTTTTGTTTCATGTAATGAGTATTTCAAGCGTATAATCAACAAGTTTCCCTTGGGTATGTTACTAATTCGCCCCTTTCTTTTATCGTTAAAATTTTCGCCCTTTGCCATAAAATACCCATTCAATTTGGGGAAGTACCCAGAAACGAGGAATTTGGGATCATTTCCACGTGAAATTTTACTGTTATCGTTAGAGAACCAATAATTCACAAACCTCTTCGAAATAATAGAGAACAAACATCGGAGAACTGTGAGTGCTTTTTCAAATCCAACTATTATTCATCTTGTGTCCACATATAGAACAGCACTACACACAAAAGTTAAAGAAATTGAAATATTTTCTTAGATGTGGTGGTAGTAGCGCATCAGTTCCGTGTTTGGTAGGGGAGACTGGGGTTTGTTGGCGCACGGGTTATTGGCGAAACGCGCCAACGAAAGTTAGGAGACTTGGCAACATTCTAACCCCTCTCACGTGTCTATCAGAGAGGCATATCGGTGTCATGAACACACTATGCGAGAGCAGTTTAACGTTTGTGTGAAGTAGGGTGAAAAGTGTTTTCCAAGGTTGGATTAAGTAAATTATATTATTCCAGGTTTTTGTCTCATATTTTTTGTAATATTTAAGTCTGAATCCGATTCTTATATTATTTTGATAGTCTACATATTAAACTTTGGTTCAATCATTATTTGCTTCCCAAATTCAATTCACGAATCATAATATGCAGAATGATAGTGAAAGAATACCTACCTGTGAGGCAAGTTGGTGCATTTAGATCGGGGCAGGTTAACTCTGTGCCAACTTACCCCTTTAGCGTTTATCGTGTTTTTCAATGGAACTATTATTTCATACCTATACAATTTCTAACTATTTCAGGGACAATATGATCAAAAAATATTCGAGAAGGACCCAGAGAACTTCAAAAGCGACTTTGATTAGAGCGATGAGAGAAGTTGCGCTAAATAATATATCGAGGAGATTGATTGTAGCTGATTTTGTGATTCCCGTCAGGACATCTACACGCTTCTGTTCAAAAATATCAATCGAGGGCCTACAAACTGAAAGAAATTCATTCTCAGATATCAGTGTAGGCTACATGCAGCCAAGTGTTTTCTGAGGAGCTTGAAGTAGAATTAGTGATATATCTAACAGAATCGTCAAGTATCTATTTCGGGTAACGGCCGAAAGAAGCTTACTTAAGAACTTTCCTTGAATAAAGATGCAACAATTGCCACTTTATGGAGCTCGAATCAGACCGCAGATGCATACTGGTTCACATCATTTCGACATAATTCATTATCAATAAGAACTGTGGAGGTGACTAATATTGCTAGGTGTTCCAGCTTCACTGACTACTATTATCGTTTAGAATATGGACGAGACTGGCATCTTCACGACCTAAAGCCAAGAAGATCTTCAGCTACAAAAGGGTTCAAACAAATAGGCAGAGTTACATCACAGGAAAGAGGAACTCTGGTGACATTAGCATGTGTCATTTCAGTTACCGGGAATTCGATATCTCCACATTCTACATTTTCGCGCGTTGACTATTGCAATTAATTCATCCGCGATGGCCAACCTGGAAGTGCTGAAGGAGAAAACCCGTTCAATAAGGCAAACGTTCGAAAACCCGACCTGCTCTTTTTATACTTGACAATGAGGCCTTTCATTTGTCAATTAAAGGCTTGAGCCTTGCCAAAAAAAGGGCCTTTCTCTGTTGACATTTTTGCTACTCTGTTCTCAAAAACTCCAACCATTGAATGTTTCTGTTTTTGGAGCTTTGAGAAAATACGCGAACAGAGCTTGTGACTCCCGAATCACACACTATCCAGGAGATCCCATGAATATATAAGATATTCCTGGAATTGTTAAAACAGCCTTGCAGCTAGCACTGACCCCAAACAATATATATATATATATATATATATATATATATATATATATATATATATATATATATATATATATATATATATATATATATATACAATAAGACGTATCTTGGTGAAATAGTTCCAAAACGTTCTTGGTTTTACTGCTGCAAATGGGGGAAAACCTCTATTTCAGCTTCGGATGTCGATTTTTGGGCTCCAGATAGAAGTCATATCATCTCAACCTCTGAGCTCCACCTACGAGTCTCTACCTAGAAATCTCTGTCTACGAGTCTCCACCTAGGACTGCATTTCACAAATAAGAAATGTATCACCAAGATATTCTATGCTCTAACGTAACAGCCAGCTACACCAGGGAATTTAAAGTAACAAAATAACGTGGATCTAACATTAGTTAAAGACAAAAATTCATAGGAAAAATTACAGAGATTCTAAAAATGTAAACTCGTGCTAGCTGACCAGGTAGGTCATAGAATTAGAAGATAAGTTACATAAAAAGCAAGGAAGCATCTATGAAAAAACTATTTACAATTGAAAGAGTAGCTACATAAAAAGCGAGGAAGCATCAATAAAAACTATTTACAAAAAAAAAACAGATGTTTGGCAATCATTTTGAGAATTTAAAATTTCTGTAGAGCAGAATTTGAATTTTTAATAGCTACTATAAGGCATTCAAGCAGTTAATAGGAAAAATGCTGTAAGGAAAATTAAAAATCAGATTTTCAAGGTTAAGTGCTAAATGCACTTTCAACCTACCCTATATATTTTTTTATATAGGTCACTACACTGTAGACAAGATAAAGATATATAGAGAATTTCAATATAATTTAATTATTTCAATTTCAATTTAAGAGAATTTTCAAGTTCAACTAATTAGCTTGAAGGTGTGCAAAGAAAAGAAAGCAGAACGAAGATTCTGAAGCGAAGCTAAGCTGGTAGCACATATCATCTGATAGCCGGATTATGCGCATCAGACTGTTAACCAGTGGCGTGACACAGATAGATGGTTGACTGGAATCAAGTGTTGTAATTCAAACTGTTGTGACGTGATTTCAGCACTTAACAACCACTAGGGGAACATTCTTGGGATTCACCGGACCGGAGCCTAAGCTTGGAATTCCATTGGAGATTGCCAGAATGACAAAGAACCGGTGGTTGGAGCTGAAGGCACGAGAGTACTGGCTGAGGCTCTCAGATCTAAGACACTCTTGACTCGTCATCAGTGGACCTTCCACTTCGAAAGCCAAGGCTTGGGGTGAACCCTCCAGGATAGAACTGAAAGTTCTAACTTCCATATTAACGAAGCACCGTCACCTCAGAAATCCTTGAATTCCTTGAATGAATTATTTAGTGTTGCTGCATACATAGCGATAATTTCGCAAGTTGTGATTTTTTGAGATTGTACTGTATGCCTGATTGACAACGAGATATGAATAAGGCGCGTTAGTCTTTCTACAGATCACTTTCTTGCTGACACAGTGTGTAGCGTTGCGGTAAATAGTCAAATAGTCAAACTAGTCGCTTCTCGGTGATGAAGGTGAGTGCCCGCTGTCTCAGATCGTTGAAGGGCGCAATATCATTTACATGTTTTGTTACTCTCCAACGGATTGTAATGAGTATGTGGCAGTCTGGCTTGATGTTGCGAATGGGTATGATATACTGACGAGGTCAAATGAGATCGAAACTGCAAACTATTGCTCCTCTTGATGACATCCGACCGAGCTGTACCACTGCTGTGTGGCCCTTATTGTTGGTTATTATGAAGGGTGGATCTGAAAAACTGCTCCTTCAGGGAAAGATATTTAACATTCAACTGAAGGTTGAATATTGCTCCTCGAATAAAAATTCTTCAATGTGTCCACACATAGCTATAATTTCGCAAGTTGTAATTTTTGATATCGTAAGCTCGAAATTGTTTTAGGAAACACGAATTTGACTAAAACTAACACTCGATGTGTCGTGAGGAATTCCATAAAATAAATTACCTGACTTTTTACTGAATTCATTTAGACAGCTCTCTGTATAACCTAGAGATGGAAATTAAAACCTTCTGAAGTATTCTATAGTCTCGAAAAATTTCAATAATGATTTCATTATTTTAATTCTCCATCTTTCCGTGAACCATAAAGTTTTGACTGGATTTTAAATTAGTCTTACCAGAATGTTCCTTAATAGTGCTTACTTGACTAGATAAAAACCACATCCGCTCTATGAACGTATTAGATGAACGAAGGCGTCTAGTTTGTAAAGTGCAATCATGCCCCTAGAAATATGGAAAGTTTCGCATTTTTATGGATTTCATAAATTCGAGTTGGCCTAGTAAAATTTCTTCTTGCAGCTACTTATTAACTGAAGTTCTGGATGAAGTATTCATCTCCTGTTAATTATGCTGCAGGAATATCAATTACAGGAAGGAAAAGTTTGTTCAAATAACTAATTTCATTTTCTGAATTGTTGTTGGAAAAGTTTTTATACGGAAATTCTCAATTCAACAATTCCTGTTTTGTTTCATTTCATAATAATTCCTTTCTCTCGAATGATATCTTACAGCGTAGAATAAAGTATTGACTACTAATTAGACATTCTTCAAGTTTCATGAGAATATGCTCGGTCCTGTAGATTTTATTTTGAAATTTTCAATATTCTGATAAAATTTGTCAGCCTTTTGATGAGGCCTGTGGAAAATTAAACGTTATTGACATCTTCTTTAGCCATATAAAACATGTGAAACTGGTTTGAAATACTCCTGTTTTACTTTGTACAGTTCCTTAATTTTTTCCACTCTGTCTTTCTGTTTCAAAATGATCACCTCTCATTTGAACAACTTACCCCAAAGGTGGTTTCAGGAAAGATATTATGGTAGGAATGGATATGGCATGTCACATCATTAGATATTTCGATCTGATTTCTATTAGGTCCACTACATAAAATTCCCAAGACTCATAACTCTCTTAGTTTCATGGACAAAGACCTTCTCATAACAAATGTATTTCAGTTTTCTTTGAAATAGTACATTAGTTGAGTCAAAATAGTTTGTGATAAAAACAAATCAAGATAATGAAGTTATTTTCTTGTGTTTCTTACTCACTATATTGGTTATATCTGATCTAATAGATTAAATAGCTCAAACGATTCCTTTCATTTGAGGTATTGCACTCAAATATCCATATGGCAGTTTTTGTCTGGAAAATAAAAATAGAAAAAATTAGATGTTCAGAAAGATCGTTAGAATAGGGAGTTCAAGCGGGTCAATAATGTGAATCAAGCAATTTTTCTCATTTTGGATACTTTCCTACCTCCTCATCGATATGTCATAAGGAGAATACTTGAATAAAAGGATTTGCGTGCAAATCAACTCAATGGAAAATTCGCTTCAATTTCGGTAGTCGTTCCATTGATAATGGGTGTTGAACATTTCTCTGTGTCCTTCGTACAGAAGGAACTTCGACATAGTACTTATCAAAAATTAGTGAACGGATATTCATTTATTCCATAGTTGCCATTTTTAAACTATTCATTCAATCAGGAACCACAACAAATTTTTTTTGAAATGGAAAACAATGGTTTTTGTTGAATAAGAACGCAGGCCACAGAAAATTAATCGACTCCCTTTATCAATGGTAGACTACGAAGTTTATGCAAATATTGAATGATTTTCATTTACTTGTAAATCCTTTCATGCAAGTGTTTTCACTTTGAGTTATCGATGGGAAAGTAAAAGAATATCCAACTTGAGTGAAATTGCTTCGTCCTTGTTATTCGAGCGGTTAAACTACCTATTTCTATGAACATTCTGTACAAATTAGTTTTTTTGTGTATATTGGTACGCAATATTTCGAATGAAATATGTTGATTTAGGTAATTTATTTGTGAGATCGCATTGAATATACAAGCTAACTGGTTTTCTGTCGAATACTATTGATTCAACTGATACACAGATTCAAAAACGATTGAAGTACCTTCAAGGCCTTTCATCTTTCTAGGACTAAGACTAATAAAATTATGAACCTGAGGAGTCTTACGTGGCGGATCCTGTAATTGTTGATCGTTCACAAGACGTTTAGGCTCACTGCTTGAATTATTTCACTCCTCGCGATTATTTGCAATCGTCTTCCAGTTCTTTATGCCTATTTTCTATAGATCGCCCCTCACTCCTTTTTTTTCTCCATTTCTTTTGGCCTTTCACTTTTATTTTCATTCACCGGTGTCTTCTGCCAAATGTCCTCCCCCAACCCATTTTCTTTCATTCACTCCATATGTCCCAACCAGAGCATGAGGGCATCTTATAATTCCTGATATAACTGGTTCGTTAAATAATTCATACATATTTTTATTCAATTGTCTTTTCTATACCCCCTTCACTTTCTGTCCTCCAAAAATCCTCCTCAAAATCTTTCTCAACGATACATCAAATTTCATCTTGTTTTTACTGCTTATTGCTCTGGTCTCTGTTGCGTAAGCAACTGTTAGCTTCAAAAAGGTCTAAAAATTTTTTATTTTCGTTGTCCTTGCACTTTCTCAAACTGTCCAGAGCACCTGCTGTCCTATCTCCATACGTTTTTTACCAATTTATTCATTTGTGTTCAAGACGTATTGTATTTGTTGAAGCCTCTAGATATGAGAAAGTTTCAACTTTTTCAGAGTTCATTCTTTATTTCCTAGTTTCTACTAGAAAAATTTTCTTGGTCTGTACTTTTCCATCCCAGCTACATTAATTTACTTTTTTCTTTTTTTTTTCATCAACGCAGAATTCAAATATTTCAGTATTCGTACTTTTCTGAATTCATTTAATTTTCTGCCATCAGCATTACGTCGTTTCATAGTCGTTTCTATTAATTTCGTTAAAATTTCACTAGATAAAGGATCTCCATGCATCAATCCTCCCGGTACTTTGAACTCATAACAGGCATCTTAAACTCTTTCAACATACCCATTAATATATTTCTCAAAACCATATCATGGCCCTGTCTATAATTGATAAACACAATATACACTGACACTCCAAACAAACTCCATAGTGTGTTCTATCCCACTATCTCAAGATGTCGAGTGTTATATAAAAAGGTCGTTCAATTTTGTATTCAAAAATAGCATCTTTATGAATATTCAAATCATACCGAAATTCCAAACACAACGAAAGTAAGTATTTCAACAAAAAAATTTACCACCCGCTCTAAGTCTAGAAGGACTGATTGTAGCAGAAGAAGCTGAGACAAGACAAATTTCTGAACTGGTACGGAGCATGTGAAATCAACCCCCTCACCCTCAGCAGCTCGTAAGTTGAAACTCATTATGTGGAGAGTGGATCTTTAGAAAGGTCTTCTGATTTTCCATTCATATATTTCATGTTCATTAAAGTTTAATATCATACAAACAGTCCAAACGAAACAAAAGTTCGTTTTCCAAAGAAATTTTCACAATGTTTAAAATCAAATCAATTTCTTAAAATCACCTCATCCTCAAGTGACGATTCTTGACCACCATCATAATTTTCATCACAAATATCTGGTAATGATGAATCTGTTTCACATTTGTCTTTCATTTCCGTAATATTTTTAAACATAGTTGTCGTTTGGTAGTCGTTTAAAATGGTTCACTCAACTGATGGGCGAGCAGAAATTGTTTCAATTCATCATCGAAATAATAGCTGTGATAGAGAAACGTCAATGATTTTCAATGTGGACCAGCCAGAAAATCAAGTAAGACATCAGTTTGTTTTATATTTGATGAGAAATATGTCAACTATGTGTTCCGTACAGAAAAACATGAAGTTCAACATCGGCCTATACGGAACGAAAAAGCTAAAGTAGCAGTTTTTGGCCACCTACGAATAGAAAACAGTACTTCCATCAGAAAATTATCACTTGTGTCTGCTGTATGAGCGTTAACAGTCTACAGGATCGTGATACATCACTAATACCACCACCTGAAGAAAATGAAACTGTTCATGAAATGAACGAAGACGATCCCGATCGCCGCTTGCAATTTTGTGAAATTTCTAGTAACATAATAATCTACATTTTCGTGAAATACCCGTTTCTCTGACGACAGTACCTTTACTCTCAAAGGTGAAGTGAATAGGCATTAATGTCGATTTTTGAATTACCTAGAATCCTCAGTGGTTCATACAGGCATAAAAAAACGACTCAGGAATGAAATGTATTGGCTAGACATCATGAAAACTATATTGTAGGACCTTTCTTAATCGAAGGTGCTCTCAATGGTGACACATCTGCAGTTGTTGGAAAAATTAATAAATCCCAGGGTCACGGAAATTTTGGTAAATGATAATACTCTTTCAGAGAATGAGATACGTTTCCAGCAAGACGATGCTAACTCACATTTCGAACTTCGTTTACTACAATATTTGGATGCAAATTTCCCAGGTTGGAGGATTAGCAGAAGAAGAATAGTTGAGTGGCCAGCCAGGTTACTGCATTTGAGTCCGTTAGATTTCTTCCTATGGGGTCTATCTTAAATCAAAAGTTTATGCTACACAACCAGAAACTTGGAAGAGCTACGGAGAAGAATCGTCTCCAAATGCAGACTTTTGACATTAAAAATTCTTTAAAGTTGACAGCAGATTTTTTCCAAAATCCTTGAGAAGCATTCGAGAATCGTTTGTTCATTGTTTATTGGAGGTAGGAGGCAATATTGGGCATTTATATCGATTCATGGCATTCTAAATTTTTGTTAGAATGCAAATTCTCCTTGTGTTTGCACTATCTGTATGATATTAAATATTCTTAAAGATACTATTTTTGAATAAAAAATTAAAGACTTTTCCAAAGATATTACTAGAGCCACTTTCCTTATAATGAATTACCTGTGTGAACCAATGAGATTTCCCCATAATGAATTTTGACTTAGGTGCTGCTATGGGTAGGGATTTGATTCTACATGTTTCGAACCAACTCAAAAATTGTTTTAGTTTTTTCTGTCAAAGTCAGTCCTTTTTTAGATGAAGGACGTAGCCAATTTTCTCTGGAACATACTGCGTAAGCAAGCAATTATGATAAAACCTCTTTTTACCGCCGACTATACTTCGAATATGTAACTTCTATAACGTGTTGTTTCGGTGTGTACACTTCCACCAGAGTACCTGTAGAAAGCGGTATCAGTCACTGTATAAGGACTCCAGAAAAGAGGTACTCAAAATTATCATTTACTCAGATTGGGATTCTCTATCTCTAAAAGAGTTAGCTTCTAGTTCAAGGCATGTCAAATCAAACTCATCATATGAAAGTACCAAATTTATTCAAGCAAATATTTACTCGACAGCCACAATTCAACTAGCAAAATTTAATATTATAAATAGTAAATTAAATCAGAAAACTCAAAAAGGGTACCTTTAAAATTGACTAAACTTGACGTGCAGCGAAATATTAAATACAAAGTGACGTTTGACAAGTAGGCACCTAGATACACAAAATTGACTAATCTAATTATCTATGATCAAACGATACAAATGAACAAATAAATTAAATACAATAACTGGTGAAGACGTTCTTCAAACAGGCAAAAACAATTAAAACCTATATCACAATTATAGCTTTACACTTTTGAGAAAAAAATACTAGCTTACTTCTGAATACTAAGAAACAATTAATTCTCTTTCGGTTAGGAAATTACTTCTGAGCTGAATAGAATTGAAACTCAGCGGAAAATGGAAACAATTTAAATGACCAAGGTTAGAAATCTTGACATGATTGTCTTCAGGTAAAGATGGTCCCCAACGTATGTCACAAAGTTGACGGTAGAGTTTGCTGATACAGTAGGTGAGGTCGGTAGGTTACAGGTGGATCGATTCTATTGCTTAAACTATTGCTGCTGAGGGTGGGTAAAAGGTGAGGTGAAAAAAAAATGGTCTCAAAGTTCTATGTGGTCGGTTTCTCCAGTTCCAGAGTTTACAAGGGCTTCCAAAGGTGGACAGATTCAAGAGATGCTCAAAAAAATTGATTCCAATATCTTTCAAATTGAATGAAGAAAAAATACCTATTTAGAAAAAGTACAATTGAAAAGATTTTGGCTCTCGTCTTACTCCTGGTATAAGTTTCTTCAACCGCGTGTTCCAAAATCCACAAATCTCTGTACTCTGTAGCATAGGCTATCCTGACAAGCAGATTTAAACTAACGTCGCCTTACAGCCTGAATTGTTCGTTAAATCAAAGAAATATTTCAAATATCGAACTTTTCACTCGGGCTGCAGCTACCAGGTACTTAACGGAACACGAGTAGTAAGCTTTACAAGATGGTTGAAATGGAAAGAGGACGTTTTCCCATTTCCCAAAGAATATATAAATTTTCAAAGTTCATGAAAAACCATATTCGAATTCGACCGGATGCACGAATGACGAACTTTTAATCTCAATCAAACGTCAAAAGCAAACAGCTCAACGGACTTCTGAAAGAATTTAATGGGCATAGACTGAAATCATGGTCATTATGTGACCACTGAAATCTTCGGCACGTTACTTCGTAGTTCCTATGTCAGTTAGTTGAAGTGAACTGAAAAAGACAACCTAGAACTGCCGCTACAAGGTAAACGAATTGTCACCACAAAGAACTCAAATAACCTTACTTTAATTTTCCAATAGAATGAAGTGAAGGAAAAGTAAGGATTATCACGAAAGGTTTTACTATTGATTAGTCACTTCATTTTATTTGTTTTAGGTGCAGTGAATGAGAAAATCAATTTTTATGAAGCTATGGACCAGAATGACTATATTGTGCATTGAAGGTTACTTTGGAATGATCAGTTATATGTAAATGAAATTATTAAAAAGATTACTGGATGCGTATACCAAACTGCAAGGATTGAAGTTTTACTGTATTATACCTAAATAAATGGTTGAGACTTTAGAAAACTGAAAAATTACTTTTGAAAGATGGGCTATATTTTGTTCGAATTAAAAGAATTGTGAAATATCGAACTGTAATACTTCTTCATTGAAGTCGAATAATTTTTTAAGAAACTAATAATAACCAACGATTTTGAAAACAACTGGACATATATAAATCAAACTCAGTTGAATATTCAGCAATATATATTCCATTCTGATTTCAAAGCTACGAATATTATAATCATTATGTTCCCTAGTTAACTGAAACCATTTAGCATATTATAAAACGAGAATTTAGTCCTGAATAATAAAGAACTAAAACATATTGACCAGTAATATTACGAATTTCGATCTAAACTGAAATGAATTAGGTAATGGAAAACCATTATGTAATTGTATTTTGCGATTAAATATTTTGAATTATGCTGGTAAGCGAATAGGTTGAAAATTAAATTTCACCATAATATATCAGCAACAACAGGCCCCATAAATAAATGAATTCAACTGCCGTGTATATACCCTGTCATTTGCAATAAATGGGTTGAATATTTTGAAATTTATTGAAAATATTTTTCAATTACTGCAATCAATAATTGCTACTATTGATAAATATTAACATAATTTAGGTGTTCGATTCGATATTAATGTCCCTGAAATGGAAAATTGGGAGAAGATTAAAAATGCATTTCAACGCCACAATTTAACACTCACCTCTTCGGGGTGGTTTGACTTGCATCAAAATTTGACACCAAACAATATGGCTTTTTTTTTGTTTTGTAATTCCATTCGACTATATATTGAAACCTCATTGAAAAACATAATAAAATGCCCATGATCATATGTCCAAAATCCTCCGTTCTTGAGATACAGGCAAGTTGACA
Organism: Cryptolaemus montrouzieri; assembly: GCA_013387265.2. NCBI lineage: Eukaryota > Metazoa > Arthropoda > Insecta > Coleoptera > Coccinellidae > Cryptolaemus > Cryptolaemus montrouzieri. Next base: position 34,155,696 of record JABFTP020000185.1, on the reverse strand, counting down.
TTTTTCAGTTGTTATCTCTATTTTCAAGTGATCTTCCTAATTTGTTTTTATCAATTCATTAGACTTGACAGAGGTGATTTCGAAACACCCCTTTCAACCCCTGAGGAGCTTCATTTATACAGGCTGTTTCCTGAATTTCACTTAATATTCTAAAATTCACGACTCTACAACTGTTACCGAATACCAAGCAAGAAATTCGGCACACTGGATCACCTTTGCAGGATCTATGCAAAGCGGGACATAAATTTTGAAAATTCAGGACTGGACTGAATAAATGTATCAAATTGTGTTTGGATACACCCTGTATAATGTGTTTTCAATGATTTGTTCACTGGTGCTCGAACCGCAAAAATAGTCTGTATAAACTATGTAATGAAATCTTTTGGAACCATTGAAATGGCCTTGAAATAAATTTTTGATTTTGCTGAATGACGAAAAATCCATTTGAAAAAAATAGTTTTCGTTTTTTACAAGAAATGAACGTGTTTGAAACCTGTATATGAATATATTTTAATTCTATTTCAATGTAGCATCATTTGAGACCTCAGTTTTTTCCTGTTTTATCTGTGTATGATCTTCGACTCACAATACAGGTCCGTACTATCAGTGGAATATCTCATTGTTCATATTATGAAGATTGTCGCTATCAAAGTACTGAAAGCATTAACGAATGAATGATAATTTTGCGGCGTTCTGTCATAAATCTGACTTTTCAAGAAGAAATTTGTTATTTGGCTATGGCAGTTAGATATCTATTAGTCACCAAAGAATAGGTGTACTGTTTAATTTGAACCAAGTGATCCGTGCATGTTGAATGAATTAATGATTATTTAAAGTAATGGAACTTGTGAGCAAACTAATACTAAGTGAATGTGCATCAAAACAGTTTCAGTCGTTTCAATACTTTGTGAATTATTGAAACATGCATAACCTTTCATTCTTTATAAGAAGCATCTCAATCCATTTTTAGTTTCAAACCACTGAGGCAATCAAAGGTACTCATTTCTATGAGATCGTTCTATGCTTGTCACCATAGATCTTGTGGCAATAGTTTTAAATTCGAAAATAGTAGTTGTTCATTCTTTCTCAGAAAAACTAAATTTTAGGTTTCTTAATTAACCGAAATGTCCTAATTTCCCTAATGAAGAATATGCTGATATTCTGTAAGTCTATGGATATTGCGAGGGCAATGCCCGAGCTGCGGTTAGAGAATACCAACAAGATTTCTGAACGGAAGACTTGCTAGCCAAGTGGCTTTCAGGAAAACTTACCAGTTTTCGAGAACTCATGGAAATTTCCATCTGCGGAGAAGAAACATGATCGCCATAGAAATATTGATGACGATGACCAGGTCATTAACAGAGCAGAGAATCCTTCCATCAGAACTCGAAGAATCGCAAATGAAATGAGCATGACGCACATGAAAGTATGGAGAATTCTACATAAAGAAAAACTACATCCCTATCATCTTCAACCTGCTCAACGTTTGGAACCTGGCGATTTGACTTCTGCAATTATATCATCAACCATGGAAGATCCATCGGTAGGATATTTTTTACAGACGAGACAATGTATACGAGAGATGGAATATACAATTCCTGTAACAGGCATTTCTGTTCCTATGAAAATCCGAGAGCTACCTTGAAGAAAAATCATAGTATAGAGTTTCAGTCGATGTTTGGTGTCCACTACGCAATAATCGACTAAGAGGACCTCATGTTTTCAATGAAACTCTGAATGGGGAACGGTATCTCAAATTTTTGAGAAACAATCTGCACAGATTAATGACGGAAGTTGATATGAGGTGTTTTATATTCCACCATGATATGGCAGGTCCTCATTACGCACTTTCAGTGAGGAATTATTTAAATCAACAGTATACGGATCGATGGATTGGCAGAGGAGGTCCCATCGCTTGGCCACCTAGGTCACCGGATCTGAATCCGGCTGACTATTTCCTCTGGGGTTTTCTAAGAGATTGAGTTTACCAGGAGAAAATTCACACAAGGGAAGAACTCTCAGAAAGAATCACAAAGAGTTGTGCTTTCGTCAGAGGAAACCCTGAAATTATTCAGAAGGCAACCAGGCATATTTTCAGACGTTCGGAAATATGTATTGATGAAGGTGGAAGCTATTTTGTGAATGAACTCTTAAATTGGGTGTCGAAAATTATTAGTTTTAGCTGTCAGTACTTTCCTCCTGTTATTGTTTTATTATTCTGAAATATTCACACACTAGTATTGCAATCAGTTGGAACGACATGTATATTTATATTCCCTATTCATCAATTTCCGTGTGCAGCCATAATTAAAAATAAGTTTTCACTCGCTTACTTATTCATAGTCTGAATTTAAAACAAACAATCAAACTGACTACTCAGCTAAGTACCGAATTAACACATCACAAGTAAAATTGGTAGTAGAGTACTGAATAAATTAAAAAAAATATTTTTCATCAATATTCTCATCATTTTGATAGCAACAGTCTTCATTTAAGCAATAAAATATTTCACTAATAGTCCGGACCTGTATTGTGAGTCAAAGACCATGCGTTGATAAAACAGGAAAAACTGAGGTATCAAATGATGCTACATTAAAAAAAAAAACAAAATGGACTCAAACAGATTTCAAACACGTTTATTTCTTGTAGAAAACGATAACAATTATTTTTCAAGTGAATCTTTCGTCATTCAGCAAAATCAAAAATTTATTTCAAGGCCATTTCAATAGCGCCAAAAGATTTTATTACATAGTTTGTACACACTGTTTATGCGGTTCGGGTAGAAGTGAACAAATCATTGAAAAAACATAATACAGGAATTTGTATCACTCCAAACAAAATTTTGTACAATTTATTCAGTCCAGCCCTGAAATTTTCGAAATTTATGTCCTGCTTTGGATAGATCCTGCAAGGGTGATCTTGTGTGCCGAATTTCTTGGTATTCGGTGCAACAGTTGCAGAGTTGTGAATTTTGAATATTAGGCGAAATTCATAAAACAACCTGTATATCTGAAACGGAGCTCCTCAGGGGGTTGAGAGGGGGGTGTTTCGAAATCGCCTCAGTCACCTCTATCTCCCCTCAAGTCATGTAAAACCTTATATGATACACCCTGTATAACGAGATTGCAGGGTCATTTGGTCCCATCAAAATCATCGCCTAGTGCACCACTGGCTTTTTTTTAATATTGGGTGAAGAGAATTTTCATTTTAAATTTTTTCGACTTCTTGAAATTCTGTTTGTTTGTTATTCCTTTAACGTGCTCTATTTCCGCCTTTCGGCCAATGATACGCCGAGGAATTCTGTCACCTCCCTAACCCGGGAATTTTGCCGAACCCCTCTCGTGTCGAGGAAAGGGATCTTTAATGTCCAACACATCTCTGTTAGACAGGACCGACGGCTTTACATCTCCTCCGAAAGATGGATACTCAAGCGATTCCCAGAATCCGAAAAATCTCACCGACTTTGTGGGGATTGAACCCAGGTAAATCTGCGCAGGACGAGCATCATATCCCATACGCCACTGAGCCGGTTTTCTTGAAATTTATTCGAACTTGCAACCGTTTTCGATTAAAAAACTGATTTGCTTTAGAAGGCACGCGTTTTTTCAATTAACTCAGTTGACGGTCAATAATTCGTAATTCAAAGGAGGAAGCGAAACAGTTTTCATAATTATTCTCAAAATATGGGAAAACAGCCTTCTGAAGAATCTTGCACCTCATCTTGAATTCTAATATACTGAGCGTCCATTTTATTCAGGGAAATTAACGCACTTGTGTGAAAAGTAAAAGTACTTTAGCTAAGGATATACGGCTTGACTGACTTAAAATAAGAAAATTCAAGCTACTTGGATAGCAAAACTTTAAACCTTGAATCAGAACTTAACTACAATAATATAGTGAACTTCTTTTTATATTCAGTGAGAGCGAGAATAAAGGTTCTGTAATACTGAATATATGATCTGGAAATATTCAAATGAAATTCAACGTAAGAACCTGAAACAAATTCATAAAGTTGTTGAAGAAATCACAAACACAGAACGAGAACAAGGGTGAACGTGAAAAGTATATTGAATATAAAGCACAGCCATATCCTCACAAAAACAAAATTAATAAATTTTATTGGAAACAACTGAAATAAATTTCTGTGAAAGAAAACACCTAAATTAAAGTTCTGTGAAACTTGAAGAAATACCTATATTGAAACTTAAGTCAACAAGAATAAGAATAAGCGAAACTTCAATTCCACTTCATCACACAGTTGATAGTTCGCTGTTTTGAACCATTATACAGGGTATTACATAATAGTATGTCAAAACTTGAGGAGGTAAATTTACGTGCAATTTTGATAACAAAACGTTTATATGAACATAGGTCCGCAAAAGCTTCATTACGGAGCTACAGGGTGTTTAAATATTTTTACAGCCTTCATCATTACACGTCCTAGATTTTAACTGTAATTCACAAAGTGTTTTTCTTTTCCTAGGCCATGTCTCCTTTTGCCCTTTCAAACATTTTGCAGTACGCCACTGATCAGCGTACAATCAATTCTTGTCATCTTCGTTCAATTTAGAAACTTTCCTGGCACTTAAATTTTTCGTATCTTCAACCGTTTTCGAGTGAAAAATTATTGAATTTGAGTTATTTGAATAGTATGTTATTCGCTCAATAAAGAAAATTATAGAAATACATGATACGTAAGCCCAAAATTGGCCTTTATTTTGATAGCTCGTCTTCTGAGAGTCAACTTATATCTATTCAATATCTAACTAAAAAAAAGAACAATTAGAAACTACATAATTGCTGGAATTGTCCTCCACCTGCAAGAATACAGGCATATTATCGCATTATCGCATATTATCACGCACTCTTTGAAATATTCCTGGGGTATTTTTTATCGTGTCACAAGAGGTTATTATTCGATCTCTCAATTCTTCTACAGTGTTCACTGGAGTGGTATAAACTAAACTTTTGAGATATCCCCATAAGAAAAAGTCTGAACTATTGGTGTCTGGGGTCCTAGGAGGCCATTGTTCTGGCTCACCCCGACCTATGCTTCGGTTGTTGAATGTATTATTCAAGAATTCCCTAGCTTCTTCACTAAAATATGCTGGTGCCCCTCCATGCATGAACCACATTATGTTTCTCACCAAAAGTTGCAAATCCTCGAGCTATAAAGGTAACTCCCCATCAACAAATTATCGACAAGCGGGATCGTTTAGTCTGATAGGCAAAAAAATGGCCCAATCAAATAATTTCCAATTATGTCTTTCAATCAAAATGGGGGTTTTCCTCAGCGCAATAAAGATTATTGTGAAAGTTTGTGATAGCTATTCTCGAAAAGTTAGCTTTGTCTATGAACATTATTTCACTATCATTTTCTCTAATTTCATCTAAGAACCATCGGCAGAAATTCAGTCTTAAAGGAAGTCTTGAATATGAAACGGGTACAATAAAAGTCGTGGAGTGAACTGATTTTCCAATTTTTCTTGTACCTAAATCAATTCAGTTCAAAACTGCCTCCTTAATATCTGGAGTTCTCATAGTTTGAGTTGCACCTTTTAAATGATTATTTGCAGTAAAAGTACCAGTTTTCCCCAACCTTCTGTGGATATTTGAAAATATCCGCCTGTCTGGTGTTACTCGATTTGTGAGGCGCACCTGATATAATCGCCTAGATTCTGTTGTGTTTCAGTCAGTCAGAACTTACATGTAATGGATATCAGCCAATACGGCGTTAGTAAAATTAGCCATTTTTTTCAAAAGTCTTAAAACGAATCGTTAATTTAATAAACAATTCGAGCAGATGCTGGTTCAACTTTAGCAACTGTCAAAATAAATGAATAAATGAAAAAAAAAGAGAGAAGACATGGCTTCGGAAGAAAAACACCCTGTAGGTTCTAGTTAAAATTTAGGCTGTAAAAATTAGCTTGCATTGCAAATTTGGGCTGAATATCTCAAAAACTGCAGGAGTTTTGAAGAAAAAACCTATTTTTTCCGGAAATTTCAAAAGCCTGTAGCTCCGTTACGAAGCTTTTGCGGGCCTATGTTTATATAAACTTTTTTTCTTAAAATTGCACGTAGGTTAAACCCCCAATTTGTAACATACTATTATGTAACACCCTGTATTTGTTTTATATTCAGGGTGTTTGAAAAAGTTAGAGCAATATTTAAGGACGTGCTTGCTGAACTCAGTTCATGAAAACAGTTCTTATAAACAAAGGTCCGCAAATACTTCATTACCGATTTAGAGGGTGTTGAAATTTAATCGAATAAAGCAGTTAAGTTTTAAGTTTTTCGAGTACCGCTTGAGATAATGAAAGAATGTTGGGGTTGCCGAAAAGTTTCAATGATGCATAATTCTCAATAGGCAACATTATTTTGGACTCATCAGTGGCGCGCGTATGGGCACAACGCAGGTTATTTTCATGGAAATAGCTAGGACGCTACTGATTCTTCAGAAAAGAAAAATATTATTCAATTTTCTCATCATTTTTAAGAAAAACTCTCTACTGGCATTTTTTTGTGCGACGTTCAGTTTTTGAGTAAAAAATGTTGAAAAGTTTTCTAGGATCCTTGTGAATCCATTGATAATACCTGTTCTATGCTCAGTCATAGATTTGTCTAAAGATTATTAACGCCAGTGTCATTTGAGTATTTTCGTTTTTCAATTATTTAAAATTTTTAAATTTGAATTCAAATCGGCTATCATGAATCGTTATTCGAATGCTGTAATGACCGACATGCAATTCATGTATGGACGTGCTGACGGAAGTGCATTAGAGACTCGGCGGTTGTACATTGAAAGATTTCCAAACCGTATTGGTCCCAATAGAAAAACGTTTGAAAGCATTCATCAACGCCTATATGAAAAAGACGCATTGAGACGATATGAAGGGCAGGAAAGCCAAGGGAAGTAAGAATGGTAGCAAATGTTGAGGACTTAAGAAATAGAATCATCACTGGTGCCAACTGCAAATCTGATAAATAAATGCATCTGTATGGGTGAGTTTCCTTCTGTTTTCAAAATCGCAGTTATGAGACCAATCTTCAAGTCTGGTGATGGAGCCCTGCCATCCAACCTTCTGTTTTCAAAATCGCAGTTATGGGACCAATCTTCAAGTCTGGTGATGGAGCCCTGCCATCCAACTATAAACCTATATATTTAATATCAACACTCGCAAAAATTTTTGGGAGAATTTTAAAGAAACGTATTGTGGAGTTTCTGGATAAATACAGAATACTTTACGACAAGCAATTTGGGTTCAGGAAGGGAAAATCTACAGAGAATGTCATGTTGACTTTTCTGTCAAAGGTTTATGGAGCACTGGATGGTGAAGTTCCTGTAGTTTGTATATTTATAGATCTAAGTAAGGCTTCGACACCGTCTCTCACGTCGGTCTGCTCCAAACACTAGAGAATATTGGGTTCAGAGGAAATACACCCAAATTGATGAGAAGTTATTCAGAAGAAAGAGAACAGATCGTCTTGATTCGCGGTGTGGAAAGTTTAGAGCAACCTGTTGAGAATGGTGTACCACAGGGTACTGTGTTGGGCCCAATTTTATTTTGCATTTATATAAATGACTTGTTTTACTTACCCACATGTGGTGAGATAGTCTCTTTCGCGGACAACACGGCGGTATCTTATAGGGCTAATTCATGGCAATCATTGAAAGTGAAAGCAGAGAATGACTTCAGAATGATCCTCAATTTTTCCGGTGCAATTTACTTACCCTCAGTACACAGAAAACAACTTAGCTGCCTTTCACTAGTTATGTTTCCAATTTGCCTCCATTCAGCAAGCTCTCAGTAAATATGGAGCATGACATAGTCGAAATAAATCAAGTGGAAAGAGTTAAATATTTCGGAGTGACGATAGATCGTCACCTAAGATGTCATGTAGGAGTATTGGTGCGAAAGATAAGGTGTCTTTTATCTCTGTTCGTTCTGTATAAGGGTTTCTGTACAGTAAAACACATCGAGGCAATTCATTACGCCCTTGTTCAATCTGTATTGTGCTATGGAATTATAGTATGGAGTGGTTTAGAAAATGTGTAACTACGCAAACTAGAGGTTTTGCAGAGGCGCTTCTTGAAGATCATGCTGGGTAAGACAGCTGCTTTTTCATCGAATCAATTCTATATAGAATCAAAAATCCTAAACTTGAGACAGTTATATTGCTTAAAAGTTGTTCTCCATCAGTTCCAGAATAATAGTAGCAGCAGATTTTACACCACTATGAAACGCATTACACAGAGCACAGCTATGAACTGCCAAGAATAGTGAAACGGTTGGACAGAGGTCATTTTCGTATTTGGCACCGCGGACGTTTAATCTTTTACCTTATAACATGAAAAAATTAAACAGACGAGAGAGATTTTAAAAGGAAACTAAAAGTTGGATATTCAGTGTCCCCCGATCACAAGTTGCAGAATAGATAGACTCAAAGAATTCAAGTCTTGTGTAGCTTTATTTTATTATTGTATTGAGTGAGTATTGAGAAAACTGAATTGTTTGCTTTAATTAGTAAATTCACAAATGCGATGTATTCTTGAGTTTGGTCTCACTTTTTCCTTCATTACTGAGGTAAAGAATATATTTAAGTATAAGTAAGAGCTTGGTTTGCAGATACAATTGGTCATTTATTCCACACACAAGGTTTTCCTTTCGTGGATATAACCCGGGATTATTTTGAGCTCGTGCACTCAGCTTTATTTCGGGAGTCAATTATAGACATTATGTAAAAATCTAACATTGTATTCAGTTTCGGAGAAATAAAGTTATCCTTATTATTATTATCAGCCGATGACTTCAATGTACCTAGGAGTAGTGTCAAAGGCTTTCTCCTCGGAAGAATGTAGTAAAACTCAATAAGAACAGATCCTGCTCTTTTTGAATGAGTTCGCAAATCAATGAGGACAAGACTGAAATCTTTCATCCGAGCTGAAGGGGGCCACATTGAACAGCGTTTGTAATTTTTAAGGAGTTAGTGGTGATACTCAAAAGTCTTTGTTTTGCCTTGAATTGAACTTTTGATATTCAAACATAGGTTGTTCAATGATAAAAAAAATACACTACGATGGTTCTTTTAATCGAAGACTACGTGCCGTACAACGAATATATGGACTTCCTTTTGTTATACTTTTCCACATTTTTTTACTCAAAAATTCTGCATCATACGAAAAAATGTCAAGTGAGGGTTTTTATTGAAGAATAAATGGGAAATTCAAAAATATCTCTACTCTTTGAATGAGTCAGTAACGTCCTAGTTTTATCTTTGAGAATAATCTGCCTTGTGCCGTACGCTCGCCACAGGTGGTTCCAAAATATTGTTTCGTATTGAAAATTATGAGTCATTTGAAGTTTTCGACATTCCCAAACTTTTACCTCAATGTCCCAAGCGGTTTACGGAAAATTCAAATTTAACTGCATCTTCCGATTAAACTTTAACACCCTGTAAATCAGTAACGAAATATTTGCGGACCTATGTTTATATGAACTTTTTTCGGGAAATGACTTCAGCATTAACCTTCTTGTATATTACCGTGTCTTTTTCAAAAATACTGTTTTTATATATTTTTTATATACAAGTTCCGAGGAACTCTCTCAGTTTTCTGAGAATCACGATTCAAATCTTGATTCTCAGGGATGCACTTATTCTTCGGAAGGTTTCTGGAAAATATTGTAGAATATAGTAGGACTTTATTGATAGATTATTGTAGTTACACTACTGGTCGCTAAGTAACTACCCTACATAAATGTATCAGTTTCCTATATGATTTCCCAAAAACTATTGTGTTTCTGAATGATACGAAAAACCTCTGAAAAAAACATTTCATTTGAATCTGTTCTACAGGGTGTTACATAAAAGTATGACATAACTTGAGGGGGTGAATCTACTTGAAATTTTAAGACAAAAAGTTCATATAAACATAGGTCTGCAAAAGCTTCGTTACGGAGCTACAGGGTGTTGAAACTTCCGGAAAAATTTGTTTTTCCTTCAAAACTTCTGCAGTTTCTGAGATATTCAGCCCAAATTTGGAATGTGAGCTATATTTTGTAGCCTTCATCATTGCACGTCCTACATTTCAACTAGAATCTACAATCTGTTTTCTTTTCCGGAGCCATGTCTTATTTTGCCTTCTCAAACTTTTTTGCAGTACGCCACTGATCGACATGCAGTCAATTTTTGTCATCTTCGTTTAATTTAGGAACTTTTTCGTCATTTGTAATTTTTTCATATCTCCGACCTTTCTCGAGCAGAAAATTCTTAAACGATTGTATGCATTCGCTGAATTAAAAGCACTTCTAATTAAGAAAATGACTAGTAGGTTTTGATTTTTTTCATTTATTTATTTATGTTGACAGTTACTGAAGTTGAACCAGTGACTGCTCGAATTGTTAATTGAATCAACGATTATTTTTAAGATTTTTGAAGTTATTGCTGTAAGAAAAAGTGGCTAATTTTACTAACGCCGAATTGGCTGATATCCATTACATGTACGGTCTGGGTGAAGGAAACACAACAGAAGCTAGGCGATAATAGTAGGTGCGCTTTCCAAATCGAGTAACACCAGACAGGCAAACATTTTCAAATATCCACAGAATGTTGAGGGAAACTGGTACTTTTACTGCAAATAATCATTCAAAAGGTGCAACTCAAACTATGAGAACTCCAGATATTGAGGAAGCAGTTTTGAATTGTTTTGATTTGAATCCTCATGTGAGTACAAGAAAAAGTGAAAATCAGTTGAATATTCCACATGTTCTAGTTTGGAGGAATCTCCACGACTTTTTATTGTACTCGTTTCATATTCAATGCATCCAAACTCTACTTCCTCGAGATTTTCCTTCAAGACTAAATTTCTGCCGATGGTTCTTAGATAAAATTAGAGAAAATGCTCATTTTGATAGTGAAATAATGTTCACATACGAAGCTAACTTTTCGAGAACTGCTATCAATTTCCACAATAATCATTATTGGGTTGAGGAAAATGCCTATTTGATTGAATAATCTCATCTTCAAAAACAATTTTCACTAAAAATCTGGGTCAGAATATTTGGAAATTATTTGATTGGGCCATTTTTTTTTGCCAATAGACTAAACGGTCCCGCTTATTGGCAATTTCTTCAGGAGAAGATACCTTTATTGCTCGGGGTTGTGCCACTTTTGGTGAGAAATATAATGTTTTTCCTGCATGACGGGGCACCAGCACATTTCAGTGGAGGAACTAGGGAATTCTTGAATAATACATTCAACAACCGATGGATAGGTCGGGGTGGGCCAGAACCATGGCCTCCTAGGTCCCCAGACTTGAATAGTTTAGACTTTTTCTTATAGGGATATCTCAAAAGTTTAGTTTATACCACTCCAGTGAAGACTGTAGGAGAATTGAGAAATCGAATAATAACCTCTTGTGACACGATAAGGAATACCCCAGGAATATTTTTATTAAGTTTTTAATTGTTCTTTTTTCTTAGTTTGATATTGAAGAAGTATGAGTTGAGTCTTAGAAGACGAGCTTTCAAAATAAAAGCAAATATTCGGCATTCCAATCGAGTATTTCTATAATTTTTATTTTATTTAATGAACAACATACAATTCAAATAATTCAAATTGAATAATATTTCACTCGAAAACGGTTGGATATACGAAAAAATGTGTCAGTGTCAAAAATGTTCCTGAATTGAAAGGAAATGACGAAAATTGATTGTACGCTGATCAGTAGCGTACTGCAAAATAGTTTGAAAGGGCAAAATGAGACATGGCCTCGGAAAAGAAAATACCTTGGGAATTTCAGGTGAAATCTAGGACGTGTAATGATGGAGGCTGCAAAATCTAGTCTGCATTCCAAATTTGGGCTGAAAATATCAAAAACTGCACTAGTTTTGAAGAAAAAAAACAATTTTTTCTTAAAATTGCACGTGGACTCACCCCCTCAAGTTTTGACATACTATTATGTACCACCCTGTATATTTGAAAAATCTATTGTATGTTGTAAGCGACATCAATATTTTGTTGAGTATAGTTGTTGAATACAACAGTTTTTACAAAGGAAGAGACTGCTGGTTGATTTCTTTCTTTTTAACCTTTAAAATAACCAAATTTCCTCGCGAAGCTTTTTGTATCTACTTGTTGCACTGCGAAACGAATTGACTAGATCAGACTAAGTTTTGAAAACCTAGTATAATAATAATAATAATATAATAATAAGACGTTTATTTCGCTGAAGCTAGAAACAATAACATAAAATACATTGACGTAATAATACAAATGAAGATACTGTATAAATGATTTCTCATCTAATCCGAAACATACAACTTTCTCTGGCGTGATTTGAAAACACTTAGACTCGCAGATGTTCTCACATCAGAAGGCAAACAATTATAACACTGCAGCCCGCTGACAAAAGTGGACTTTTGTGTTGAAGACAAATCAAATCTCTGAATGTGGTATTCATCGTTTGATCGGAGACCATAACCAATCATATTTGACCTTTTCACCAGAAACTGTTTTAGATATGAAGGCGTTTGATCATTCAAAATCTTATAAATGTGAATAAGGTTTGACTGCTCAACCAACTGCGCCACACTCAGAAAACCTAACCTCCTCAACATATCTCTGATAGGATTGAACCTACTACATCCAAGAAGTATTCTCATAGCTCAGTTCTGTACTATCTGCATCTTCCGAATATCCTACCCCGACGAAGAAATCAGCAATAAAATGCAGTAATCTGAATGTGGAGCAATAATAGTGTTATAAACAACTCGTCTACACCATGGAGACAACTTTCTTGAAATCCTGTCTAGATAACCTACATTTTTTCCAATTTTTTTACATAAAAAAGCAACATGTTTAGAGAAGTTCAACTGCTGGTCAAATACGATTCCCAGATACTTCCTGTGTTGGACGAAATCAATAAGCTGATCGTCCATAATAATTTTGTAATTATTAGATCGAAACTCCGCGCACTTAGATTTTGATCCGAAAAGCATACTCTTGGTCTTAGCAGCATTCAATTTCAATTTGTTTATCTTCATCCAGTCCTGCAGTATATCAAGTGTTTGTTCATCAGATATCGACACCAGCGCATCATCAGCAAACAAAATGAGAAAACATTCACCCAAGTACAAATTCAAATCGTTCACATACAAAATGAACAGCAGCGGCCCCAACACACTTCCTTGTGGCACACCACAACTAACCTCTGCACACTGTGATAACACTCCCATGACCCTTGTGTTTGCCAAATAGATGGATACAATAGTGTAGTAAATAATTCAAATATTATTCACTACACTATTGTATCCATCTATTTGGTATTCTCCCCTTTCTATGTCAACGGTAATGTGAGTCTCAGTAACCACCAAGACAATTGGTAGTAAATCTGCTGCTACCTGCTGGAGTTGCGTTAAATTTGTCGTTGAGCCGTCTATATTGATACATATTAAAAGAAAATTTTTATGGCATATTCGTTGCTATTTATGATATTGTATTCTTTCCTTATTTAAAGATATTTGCTTTAGATAACTAGCGCAGTTAATATCAAAAACATGATGATCATACTTGACTTCCTTCAAATTGAGCATATCATGTGCGTGCTTACAGTTTGTACATTCATACGTTTCACTCTGACACTCTTCTTTCTTATGTAATCGGCCACATAATCGGCCAACTTCTTGGTTTTTACACTTGTCAGCATTGTGGCCAAATTTCCATCATCTGAAATATCTCAACACGCTAACGAATAGGAAGTATTTATACCTATTCCCCCCAATATTCAACTTCTCATCCTCAGCTATATGATTATATTGCAGACTAGACAACTCCACTATTACGCTGCATGTGTTCCTTTTATTTTTAGTAGTAGCATATCTACGTATAAACTTTAAATTTTTTCCTGATGTTAAATGGCAAATTCTGACTTACCAGCTGTTGAATAAAAAAGTCCTCACTGGCGATATCACTCTCACGAACATTTATAATTTTTATTCTGGGATTAAATATGTTTCCTACTTTGATTTCATATTCACTTTCCATCTCGCTTATCGCTTTCGTTTGAGGTGTCTCGCAGCGAATTAATAAATTCTGTATAACAAGGGATACTACCTACTTCTATTGCTCCTGTACTGGTACGGCAACAAGCAATTAGCTAAAAAATTTGACTTTTTTCTCTTACAAGTATCAAGCTTTCAAGTAGCTGCACCTGCTCTTGGATGGTCGCTAATATAAGTTTCATGTGGCTAAAACAAAACGCGCATGGAATTGAAATTTTGGATTTGTATTAACGAATCGAAGAGGTTCATTTTTAGTACTGAAAATTGATTAATGGCGTCCTCAATGTCCTAGTATATAAAATATAAAAGATCGTTTAACTTTGATTAAAAATAAAAAAAATCGAGAGTTTCCGGATTTTAGAGTGTGCAAAACATTCTCCCATACGTTTTTGCCATTATTCAAGAACTACGATATTTCGTTGGCCCATCATAATATTGAAATTTAATATTATTGGGGTAAATAATATTCATAACTTAGATAATTTGTTTTCTTTTCTCAGGAAACAACAAAGTTAGTTGAACCGGAAAATTAGCATTGCATTCAGCAGAAATTTGAATATTTTATTATGGCGAATGCTGAACGCAGAGGCCAGTCCATCCCACAGCGATTCTAAAGGTTATAAAATCTTTATTGCTGCTGTTTTTATTGTTCTATTAAACCAACAAATACGCAAACTTACTCTAGCACTCCATTTTCATGCTGTCTGGGCACTGCGCTGGACTACCACTTATTTTGTTGGCTAATTTCGCTATTCGTTTATAGCTTGCGAAATAGTAAAAACTATTTCATATCGAGTCTTCGACCGAATTTTACTGATGCCATTTATTGCGAATGACATTGATTGCATTCGCGTTTACTGCGGCAAACAGTTTATCTTAAAATTTCAATTTTAATATAGATTTATGTAGCGTTCAATTCGGTGATAAAAAAGAATTATCAACTTTCAGATATATAGTTTTTCATTAATTCATTCGAATAAAAACAGAGAGAAATACATATAAAATAAGAAGCAATACTGTCTGTTACAGGTAATTTCACACGAGAATCCTCAGTAACCCACGTTACTTGCGCCCTCATTTCGAACGTATTTACTAGCGTGGTCTACGATTATAGACCATTTTCATTGGACATAAAATATCAATAGCATCCATTTAAATACGTATTTGGAATGAAATAGTTCCTTTGAACATTTGTGATTAAAATTGTTTCAGTTCTGGTGAAAAATATTAATTTTTTTCCTTGTGGAATTGAGAAAAACCAAAAAGTTCCAGAATAAATGCTTCATATGTCATGACTCAATATATTTTCATTTACTCAAAATACATGAACGGAAAAAACATGCAAAATAAAACTGAATAGAACAGATAACAAGCTAATGAAAAAATGTTTACATGCTAAAAAGCAACCAATTTTCACCGATTTTATGTCCCCTGAAAAGAGATATTTTTGTTCACACATATTTCCTTCATATGATTTTTACAAGGATACCATTTCGCACAATATTCTCCTGTCGATTCATTGGTACTTCTAGGACATATGCAGCAACGTCCAATATGATTTTGTGGTTTTGGAGGTGGAAGGGGTACGACCTCACTAATGCCTCACTTCTGCAGGTAATTATTCTATCGTTGCCCCAATTTGGATTTGGGCTTTGATGATGGTTGATGGTTTTAAATATGAATCTTCCTTTAGTACTTCTGGGGTAACGCAGGGAACTCATCTCGGTCCTCTTCTGTTTTTTATTTATATAAATGACATAGATGAATATTTCCGACATTCCAGATTCTTCCTCTATGTATACGATCTGAAAGTTTTTAATTCTATCAGATGCTTGAGGTACTGCCTTGATCTTCAACTAAATTTGAACAACTTGGTTGAGTACTGCAGAGAAAACCAATTAATTTTGAACTTAAATAAATGTTTCACGATAACTTTCACTTTCACAACTTAAGAGGGTAAATCTACGTGCAATTTTAAGACAAAAATTTTATATAAACATAGGTCCGCAGAAACTTCGTATCGATCTAGAGGGTGTTGAAATTTCCGGAAAAAAAAAACTTTTTTCTCCAAAACTTCTGCAGTTATCGAGATATTCTGACCAAATTTGGAAAGCTTCCTTTACAGCCTCCGTGATTACACGTCCTGAATTTTAAATCAAATCTACAGAGTGTTTTCTTTTTTCGCAGTACCCCACTGATCAGCTTTCAATCAATTATCGTCATCTTCTTTCAATTCAGAAACTTTTCTGACACCTTTAATTTTGTTGTATCTTCAACCGTTTTCAAGTGAAAAATTATTGAATTTGAATTATTTGAATTGTATGGTATGTTATCCGCTAAATAAAAAAATAATAGAAATACTCGATAGGTATGCCCAAAAATTTGCTTTTGTTTTGATAGCTCATCTTCTGAGACTCAACTCATACTTATTCAATATCAAACTAAAAAAAAAGAACAATTAAATACTGAATAAATTGCTGGAAGTGTCCTCCACCTGCAAGAATACAGGCCTCTATCCTTCTTCGCATATGATCACGCACTCTTTGAAATATTCTTAGGGTATTCTTCTTTTCGTGTCACAAGAGGATGTTATTCGATTTCTCAATTCTTCTGCAGTGTTCACTGGAGTGGTATAAACTAAACTTTTGAGATATCCCTATAAGAAAAAGTCTAAACTATTTAAGTCTGGGGACCTAGGAGGCCATGGTTCTGGCCCACCCCGACCTATCCATCGGTTGTTGAATGTATAATTGAAGAATTCCCTACTTTCTCCATTGAAATGTGCTGGTGCCCCGTCATGCAGGAACAACATTATATTTCTTACCAAAAGTGGTACATCCTCGAGCAATAAAGGTAACTCCTCCTTAAGAAATTGCCAATAAGCAGGACCGTTTAGCCTGTTGGACAAAACGAAATGGTCCAATCCAAAAATTTCCAATTATTCCGACACAGACATTTAATGAGAATTGTTCTTGATAATGAGATTTTTCAATCAGCCCAATAATGATTATTGTGAAAAGTTCTCGAAAAGTAAGCTTCGTCTGTGAACATTATTTCACTATCAAAATGAGAGGTCTCGAAAAGTGAACAAAGAAGTGAGCGTTTTCTCTAATTTTATTTGAGAACCATCGGCAGAAATTCAGTCTTGAAGGAAAATCTCGGGGAAGTAGAGGTTGAACGCTTTGAATATCAAAACGGGCACAATAAAAAGTCATGGAGAATCCTCCAAACTAGAACATGTGAAATATTCAACTGATTTCCAATTTTTTTTTGTACTCACATGAGGATTCAAATCAATACAATTCAAAACTGCTTCCTTAATATGTGGAGTTCTCATAGTTTGAATTACACCTTTTGAATGATTATTTGCAGTAAAAGTACCAGTTTCCCTCAACCTTCCGTGGATATCTGAAAATGCCCGACTGACTGGTGTTACTCGATTTAGAAAGTGCACCTGATATAATCGCCTATCTTTTGTTGTGTTTCCGTCAGTCAGACCGTACATATAATGGATATCAGACAATTCGGTAAAATTAACAATTTTTTCTTACAGCAATAACTTCAAAAGTCTTAAAAGTAATCGTTAGTTGAATAAAAAATTCGAGCAGACACTGGTTCAACTTTACCAACTGCCAAAATAAATATATAAATAAAAAATCAAAGCCTACTTGTAATTTTTTTAATTAGAAGTGCTTTCAATTCAGCGAATGAGTACAATCGTTTAATAATTTTTTGCTCGGAGATAAGAAAAAATTACATGTGTCAAAAAAGTTTCTAAATTGAACGAAGATGACGAAAATAGATTGTACGCTGATCAATGGCGTACTGTGAAAATGTTTGAAAGGGCAAAAAGACATTGCTCCAGAAAAGAAAACACCTTGTAGTTTCTAGTTGAAATTTAGGACGTGTAATGATGGAGGCTGTAAGAAAAATATTGCATTTCAAATTTGGGCCGAATATATCAAAAACAGCAGGAGTTTTGAAGAAAAAACTGTTTTTTCCGGAAATTCCAACACCCTGTAGCTTTGTAACGAAGCTTTCGCGGACCTCTGTTTATATGCATTTTTTTCCTTAAATTGCACGTAGATTTACCTCCTCAATTTGCTATATTCTATTATGTAACACCCTGTAGAATCAATAATTACCCCCAAGAACCGCATTTGTTCTACCGATTGAATAGTTGTCCCTGTAGGTAATCGCAGTTTTATTGTGGTCAGGTTTAAAGCCAAACTCAAACGACTGAGTTTACGAGATACGATTGGATCCACTCAATCAAACCACCACTTACACCTGCTTCGATAGTTGAAAAATGAGAATATCGAAACTTATTTTGTCTAAGGCTTAAGAAAAGTCGCTGTAAGTAGTATTAGTCTGAACATGAGAATCCATTGTACTCTGCAGATACTCCATATAAACGATCAAATTAGTTTTCAGAGTCCTACCCTCAAAAAATCCGTGCTGTTTTTCATATGAGAGAAAAGATACTTATAAATTATGCGTTCAAATACTTTGGCGATGATTTTGTAAATAGGTCTATTATTAGAAATATCATTTCTCTTCCCAATTTTGAAAACTGGGACAACGGCGGACTCCTTCCACTTTTTTGGAAATACACCATTAATCAGAGACTGATTGAACAAAATACCGCTGCATATTTAATATGTAAGCGCAATTCTTGAGAAAAATTGGTAGAATGCTCTTTGGACCTGAACCTTTCGACACGTCAAGGGATTAGAGATTCTCTCGGACCTCTTCCTATTTTATATGAATATTTGATTGTACATCATTATTGCAGTTTTAACAGTTACACCACAACTACACTGCTTACTTCCAGGAACATATACACTCTCGAAATACCAGGCAAAAGATTGCTTATCTCTTGCCATTTAATGAAGAAATATCCCCATACCTCATTTCATTAGGTAGTCTAGAGCCGCCCCGTCCCAGAGATACATATATCCAAAATGTTTTGCTGTTCGGTGGCAGTTCCCGCTCAATGTTAGAGGTCGATTTATTCAAATCTAGTTCAATAGGTTCCTTCAAATGAGCAAGAAGCTGTTTGAATATATTGAGATCATCGACATTTTTGCTAATTTTCCATTTTACGAAATTTTTGCTTTTCTCTTATTGTAGGAATACCTTTTGAAAAGAATGAAGGAAAACACTTAATGACTTTCTTAGGAACAACAGAACTAATTATGTCATTGATTTTCAAATTTTCATCAGTTCCCTTTGAGATGTTGTTGGGCAGAAATTCTCAATTCACAAGCGATAATGAAGCATCAACAGCTTCATAATTCGCATTTCTGATATCCCAATAAAAATCTTAAATTTTCTTACATCATCTTCTCTTCAGACATGGCAAGTATATGTATATAGTCACAATACAGTGTACTTATATGAATACCAGACGATTGAATATTATATTCACGATCGCATAAACGATCATCAAACTCTCGTGGCCACATTATACTCAGACTAGTACGAGCAGGTCTCTAGACGGCTAACCCATGAAAAGTGACGCTTAAAACAAAAAAAGGTTGTCTGTCGTTTCATTTCGTCAAAATTTAGAACCACATAATTAGCTCAACATCCGCTTCCTTATAAGAATGATATATTTTCTTGATCATTTATTTGTTTCTTTCGTTAAGCTTTTCAGTATCTCAATTGGAAAAAGTTTAAGAAAAAACAAGAAATTTATCAAAATTTTTAACCACTGAAAAACGTCTGTCGAGATAGCTATTAATTAATAAAAACATCAGAATTGAAACAAGAAAACATCATCGATACGTCACTGCAGGCACCTAAATTATCTGACAAGATCATCCGTTCATTCATTGAACGAATTTCCTCTTCGCAATTTAGCCTGCAGCTAAGATGAAATAATAACCTAGGATACACCCGTTCATCTGAAACTTGAACATACAAGTTCATTAACCAGATAATATAGAGGTCTACGAAAATTGCAGGAAAACAAATTGAGCATGACAATTAGAGAAAACCAGGCCCGAGAAACCAAAGGCGAGGCACAGACGAGGTACAGCCCCAATCCACAACACCCTGTAATTATCTCATCACGCTCTTGGTTGCAGTAGGCAGCTGAAAGTTAATAGAGACATCAACTTAGTCGCTCTAGCGCAGCCAACTTCAGGCCTATTATTAATCAGACATCAGATAAGAAGTATCGCCCCACAAATACCAATTAAACACTGTCGAGGTAGTACCTTTAAGCGAAGGACTTATTAATTTCATGAAATATATCTTTTTCTATCTTCCCGATATTGTATTCTTGTTTGCAGTGGCGCCTCATTTTTATATGATAATTTTAAATTGGATATAGATTATACTCAAGTGATAAACAATTGAAATAGCTCCCTTTGAAATGCAGTTCCTCAACTGAGTACCTGAGTTTTCCTGCAATAAATAAGAAAAAAATTGAGCTCATAGATGAATATTTATAGGGTTTGAAACGAAAGTATTTTTCTTTCGCATATTGGCCGAAGGAATCGCAACGTTATTTTCAACAGGGAAATTGCCATATATAGGATGTTCCGTGAAAAATCCCCCAAGAAATAGGTCCTACAATTGTTGATCGATTTCAATGGAACAAAAGCCGAATTGCACCTAGAATAATATTCGTACAACGCGAAAAATATCCATTGGTCCCTCACTTCGAAAAAACCAGAAATTGACCTGTTTATTTTTGAAAGACAGCTACGTAATTTTCAAGTTTCTAGATCTAACATATCATCTGTTAAGCCTAAACCCTTGAAAATGACGTTGAAACCTGTCGTGTGTATCAAAAAACAAATCATTGTGGAAATCATACAAAAATGCATCATTTTATATACATTGGAATGAGTTTCTACGAAATATTCAAGAACATCAAGAATAATTGGAAAAGTATAACTCAAAACGATATATTTTTCCGGAAAGAAGTTAACGAAAAATTTCGAAAGAGAATATTCGCCACTGTTTGATTCTGTGATGAAAATTTTCTATCCTAGAATGTGTTTTTTGTTATTCACTTCATAGAATGTAAATGAATTAATTATCGCAAAATCATATTTGTGATATGACTTTTTCTTCTTCTTGGTGCCTTATCCGGTACGGACGTTGGCGATTAACATAGCTGTTCGTATCTTGTTAGCTGCACTTCTGAAGAGCTGTATGGTAGTGAGCCCGTACCACTGACGCAAATTATGCAGCCAGGAATGTCTTCGTCTACCAGGACCTCTCTTGCTGTCCGTTTTGCCCTGCATGATAAGCTGGAGGAGGCGATATTTTTCGTGACGCATTATGTGTCCAAAGTACTCCATTTTACGTTTTTTCACGGTAACTAAGATTTCTCTCTGTTTATCAAGCCTACTGAGGCCCTCCTCGTTGGTAATGTGGTCCGTCCATGATATGCGTAGAATGCGGCGATAGACCCACAGCTCAAATGCCTCCAGTTTTTTCATTGGTCTTTCCGTCATCGTCCATGCTTCCACACCATACAATAGAATTGAGAATATGTAGCATTTTGCCAGTCTGTATTTCAAATTGATAGATAGATCTCTACTGGTGAATAATGGTTTCATGTTGTTGAATGCTTTCTCAATTCTTGTTTTTATCTCCATGGACTGATTCCAATCTGAACTTACGAAAGATCCGAGATAGGAGTACTTGTTGACCTGTTCCACTGGTTTCGTACCTATTATCAGTTGTTCTCATTGTTGTGGTCGTTTACTAACACGCATCCACTTGGTTTTCTCAACGTTGAGCTTCAAGCCATACTGTTCACTAACGACTCGCACTCTCTTCACTAGTTGCTGCAATTCGTTGACGTCGCTGGCAAGTATAACTGTATCATCAGCGTATCTTGATGTTGATCAGTTCTCCATTCATCTTTATACCTGCCTCTACCTCGTACAACGCTTCCTTGAAGATTTCTTCCGTGTATCTGTTGAAGAGGGGATAAAATGCAACCCTGATGTACGCCTTTCTTTATTTCGATATCATCCGTGAAGCTATTGTCTACTTTGACCCGACAGGTCTGCCCCCAGTAGAGATTAGTTATTACTCTTACGTCTTTATTTTCAAGACCTGCTTTTTGTAGGATGGATACGAGTCGTTCATGGCTGACGCTATCGACTGCCTTAGCAAAGTCGACAAAGCAGATATATACATCTTTATTTGTGTCTCTGCAACGCTGGATTAAAACCTGCAGAGCAAAAATAGCATCTCTTGTACCCAGAGCATTACGGAAACCAAATTGAGATTCACTGACCTCTAGATCGCACTTTGTGTAGATTCTGTTCTGGATCACTTTTGTAAATGTCCTAGTCAAGTGGTTAATCAGACTTATTAGGCGGTATTTGTCGCAGGATTTTGCATTTGGTTTCTTTGGAATGGGAATAAATGTCGAGTTCATCCAATTTTCCGGTATTACTCCAGTAATATTGATATTGTTAAATAATTTAACTAAAATATCAAAAAATCTTGGGTTGGATTCACAAATAACTTTAAGGATCTCGATATGTACACCATCGGGGCCTGGGCATTTGTTATCTTTCATGCCAAAGACCGCTTTCTCTATCTCACATTTCAGTATCGGTAGCCAGTCTGTAACATCGGTTAAATTGTATCTCTCGGGGCGTGTATCATCAAACAATTCCTCTACGTATTCTTTCCATATGCCCATGATCTCAGAGGGTTCTGTTTTTAGCATTCCGTCTTTATTCAGTAAGCTAGTTGTTCGGTGAGCATTACTTTTCTTCGAAGTGAACTCTTCAATTGTCCATTCGTCTTGAATCGCTCTGGCGTCTGTGCTTGCAAGCCCTGATTGTCTACCCAGGGAAAGGGATGTCTTATACCTTTCCTTCCAAATCGTCTCGGCGGGGTCTGGTAAGCAGCAGTTGCCGTTAAACAAGAATATCCATGTTGTCTTTAGGCA
Organism: Cryptolaemus montrouzieri; assembly: GCA_013387265.2. Taxonomy (NCBI): domain Eukaryota; kingdom Metazoa; phylum Arthropoda; class Insecta; order Coleoptera; family Coccinellidae; genus Cryptolaemus; species Cryptolaemus montrouzieri. Next base: position 34,132,701 of record JABFTP020000185.1, on the reverse strand, counting down.
CTAGCTAACTGGATAAGAAACTTCTGCTTTGCTGTTGTTGATTTGAACAAATCTTAGTATCACTAGATTTATTTGAATGAAATACTACACACAACCAAATTTATATGGAATCACCCGATTTTTCAATTGAAAAGTGAAATAAATTGAGGTTTATTTTGAGAAAGAAACAAATAAAAGAAAATAAGAGACTCTTTCCACAAGTAGTAAAAAGATTGATAATTAGATTCTCACGGCATAAGTGCCTTTTCGCTACCTCAGTAGCTTGTATTACCTCTTTTTGCCCTGATACAAGCCTGAATCCGTCCAGGCATGCTTTGGATTAAGCTGGACAGACTAAAATAACGATTCCCTCTGTTTCACCTTGTTTACTCCTTTGGAGTATGAGGTGCGACGCACTAGGGTCTCTTCTTGCAATTTGGCACTGAAAGCGGTCTTTTTCTTCAGAAGTGATCTTCCTACCACTTCTTCTAGGCCTATTTTGCAGAGATTGTAGCTACACGTATCGGGCGTAGGTTTTTGACATTTCCCCTTGTGATCCCCTCATTGCGGCCGGTATATCCCTCTGTGTCACCCCATCACAAGATCAATTGTTCGACCCTCTGCACATCGGCCAATCCAACGTAAGGCATTTTCAATTATGATTATAGGCTTTTTTGAAGTTTGAAATTCACAGTTTTAAATCGCTGTGACAACTGAGTACAATATCCCGAACATGTGGTGATAATTCCACCATTTTTCATCCTACTATCTTGTTTTTTTACAACAGAAAACTTCATTCTTCACAAGTTGTCAAAGGACCATGGTTAGGTTAGATTGCACCAATTAATATAATAATAATAAATTATAATCATCTGAGTATCCAATTGAGATTCAATAATAAATACAAGTAATGTTTTTTGAGGAATTTCACTGAATAATTGTGATTCGTATCGCGTTTCGCTACACCGTAGCTTCTTCAGACGAATTCAATTGATATTCGATTGTTAATATAAGATTAAGCAGTCCTTGCCAATGTTTTGCTTTGATAATTTTCTAGGTTAGTTTAAATTGTCAAATGAAAGTATATCTCGTATCACTGCGACATTACTGGTGGTAAGAAATCTTTTGTTTTCTAACTCTTAACCTAATACCATCTAACCTAGATCATTCTCTTTCCTGTCGTTCAGTAATACATCAAATTATTGGTATGTTGTTCATTGGTTGATTCGATAGGACCTGGAGTTATAGTTGTTTCATTGTAGTTCATCTCAAGAATGTCGTTGGCTCTGGTTAGCCTTGCAGTAATGATTTCATTTCCTCAATTCACAAGGCTTACGGCCTTTCTAAATTCAAGCTCACATGGTCTGTGGGTAACAGGTCGTACGGTTTCTTAAGTGTAGCAGAAGCAAAAAAAGAACAAAATTCGATTGCTCTGACCTGAAGAAGATTGTCCTAGGTTGTTCAGGCTCTCTTGGTTTGTGGGTAGCGGGTCGTACGGTTACCTAATCGTAGCAGGAGCGAAACAGAAAAATTGAATTGCTCTGACCTGACAAAGATTTTTCTGGGCTGTTCAGGCTTTTGTGCAACGCTTGGGTCACCGTACGATCTGTTACCTACCAAACATATGAGCCTGAATAACCTCCTAGGACAATCAAGTGCTTGAGATGAGATGAGACATATTAATTAGCAAAATTTGCTACAAAGTTGAAAATTAAGTGCAAAATTACATACCTCAAAAATCAACGATTATAATTTTCTTTTATATGCTGTAATGTATGTCTTTGGAACTCCCCTTTCTCAATACAAGATCTTATAAGCAAATTAACTGCATTGTTCATTACCAAGCCCCTGTAAAAGAGAAATTTCTCAGGTTTATCTTTTTTAGCTGTTGGTACATAGATATTCGGCTGCGATCTTGTATTATAATGATGAATATCACTGACAAATCTTATTTTACGTTCTAAATAATCAGGTAACATCTTGTGGACTATCTAATATATGAAAATCGAATTCAAAAACACAAGCCTCTGCTCCACACTAAGGAGCTGTAATTTAGCCAACATATTATTGACGTCGTTGATTTTTGGAGCATCTAGAGGATTCTCATGGCCTTGTTTTGTAAAATTTTTGGAGCTTTTTCTGTTTGACTAAAATACGATAAGATTGTAAAAAATGTGGTTTGGAATTTTACTCAATTTCTTAACTAAATTATCACTGTGACTTTTGAAATTTTGATTTTCATCTATAACCACACCCAAGTATTTAGATTCACTAACGACTTCTAGGTTATGCCCCAACAATTTCAGACAACTCTGCACTTTTTGATTAAAACCGACACACATCAGTTTAGTCTTTTCCACATTGACGAACATACTATTATCCTGCATTCACTGGGACACTCCATCAAGCTTCCCCAGCAACCTCCCTGCTACCTCGTGAACCCGAGTACCACAATCGTATAGTAAGGTGTCACCAGCAAACAAGTTTATTTGGGTTGTTCCTGCTCCAACACAATTAACTATATCATTGAGATATATTATAAACAACAGAGGGCCCAGTATGGACCCCTGCGGGACCCCATATTTCACTTTTTTTTTTCCGATGTGGTATCATTCAGCCTTGTACACTGGAACATCTCAGTTAAATATCTCTCAAACCACCTGATAGCCCCCCCAGTAATCCCAATAGCTCCCAATTTACAGGTAAATATCTTTCCACAGATAGTCTCGAATGCCCGCGTAGTCCAAGAGAACTACCACCAACACTGAGCCATCATCCAACAGTTCCTTCCATCTTGAAATTACTAGCTGAAAAGCAGTCTCGCAAGAGTGTCGTGCCCTGAATCTAGACTGATTCTCAGAAAGAATATTATTACTTATTAAGTGATCCAATAGCTGATTCTTGACATGTGTCTGCATTATTTTTTCCATTAATGGAAACATATTGATTGGCATGAATTCTTCCACCTTGATGGTATTAACAATTTTATGAACTGGTACTAATGTTACAAACTTTCACACTGCAGGCACTACTCCACTCTCAAATGATTCATTCAGAAGATCAGTAATTTTATTGAAAGCAAATTCACCTCCTGAATGATTCTGAGATCTATTTCATCTGTTGAGTTAGTTTTTTTCAGATTTTTTTAATATTCTTTTCACTTGATCTTTTATCATTAATCGTATATTTTCCATTTTCTTCATTGCTTCAGTATCATATGTTACCAGTGGATTGAGTACTGTACCATTGTTGGTATTCATGCCATCTTTTATAATGCTCTGCACACTATCACCAAATTGGTTGTTGAATATTTTTACCATTTCACTTTTTTCATTGAATCTTTGGTTCCTGTACTCGACCTGGCACAACATGGAAAAAGTTTTTGTTCCAATGAGAAACTCTATATACTTCCACATCTTAGTGCCATTCATTTTATTTTCATCGATGACTCTTTCATAATAATACCTTATTTCTCTGAAGCTTGTATACCTCCCAACTATCAATGGTACTATGCAATGTAGCACTCTTATAAAATCCATCTCGTTTAATTAATTCTTGTTTTAGTTCTTTGTCAAACCATCCACTCTGTTTTTCTCTAGTTTTTATTACTTGCATGGGTATAATTTCATCCATCACCCTTCTTGCATTACCATAAAACTGATCAACCAAGCTATCAACATTTGCAAATGTCTTCCATGTTTGTCCCATCATTAATTGCTAGAATTTGATTTTATAGATTTTCGAACAATCTCTGAACCTTTTTGTCACTAGTTCTTTGGGGTGTCCTGATACTCCTCCTGTTTCGAAGTGTATAATATCATGATCTGACCATTTTGGACTTCTTATGACCAAGACCTCAATATTTCGATTATCAGTGAACAGCAAATCTACCAAAGTTTGCGAATTTAGTGTGATACGTGTGCAGTTCCTAACTTTCTGTGATAACCCATATACTTTCTTTATGTCTTCGAAATTAATATTGAAATCACCCGTAATATAAATGTTTCTACAACGGTCTCTCATAGTATTCTCCATAATATTCTCAAATTGATCAAATTAATCCATCGAAGAACAACTCGGTGACCAGTACACAGTCACATATATGTCACTAGTAACATGAAAACTACTCACCCATAACTTTTTTAGAACTGACCACACAGCCGCACTATCAAATGACAATTCTTCATTTACGTAACATATGATACCACCTGTGCTTCTTGAGTCAGAGTCACATCGGATTGTATCATAACCCTCATTTTGATTTCATTATCTTCTATAGCTTCTATATCTGTTGTAATTCTAGCTTCAGTGATGGCTAAAACTTCGTATTTAATTTCATTAGTATACCATTTAATTTCATCAAGTAGGCCAACTGCTGTTAAACTCTGAATATTCACACAAACGCATTTTAATGGCTATTGCTCATATAATATTTTGTTTTTAATAGAGTCTTATTTTCTTATGAGGCATTGACAACGCCTATCCCATGATGTATGATCAGTATCTAATTTCAAATTATACTTCTCATTGGTACGTACTCAATTTATGCAATTAACTTCTTGAGATTGGCAATCAACAGATATATGCTCTCCAGCACACTTCGAGCAGATATCACTCTTTTCTTTACACTCATTACTCTTGTGGTTGAAACCCCAGCATCTATAGCATCTAAAAACTTTTACATGCTCATAGACTCTGTAGATATACAAACCAATATCCTCGGTTCCTTCTGATAGTATTGCTTCGAAAGTAGAGTTATCAGCTTCCATTAGTGTATTGAACTTATGATGATGAAAACTCTCTTCATCTATACCAACTCAATTCTGCTTAATTAATCTTTGTCTCAACTCTTCCGCATTCTCTTCACCATGAAATTCTTCTGGTATATTGACAATCTTTAATTTGGGCTTGATTTTCTTAGGTTGGAATACCAAGTAATCACCACCCAAATTCTTTTGGGTTGTTTTAACAGTTTCTGCACTAGCTGTTTTTTCACAGTTCAAGATACATCATTGACTCTTTATATTTCTTCCAATTTTAATATCACACTACAGCTCCATTGGAGCTACTTTTTCAACTATACCATTTCTCACTATTTTTGAATCTGTATTAGCTTTTGGTCTCACTAGTAGCACTTCTTTTTTATTATTCTTCACTTTAGCGCTGTAGGATTCAATTCTGGTATCACCTCTGTCTTGCTCTACTCTCGTTAAACTGCTTTGTTTGAATATTTTTTTATGTTGTTCATTCAACACATCTTTCACATCCTTCATTTCACTTACAATATTTTCTAAGAGGGGAACCATTTCTGGAACTTATTTTGCAGGATTCGACTCTGATCCCTCTGGGTTATTATCCACGCCAAAAGATGCAAGTTGAACAATCAGCATATTAGATTCTTTCAACTCATTCACTTCTTCTGTTAGAGTATTTAGTCTAGTTATAACTTGTGATGATGAGTTCTCAATATTCACCTCAACCAGCTCATCAGTTACTCGAGACGAGTAACCAAATTGTCAAAAATATTCTGAGTAATAGGCCTTACCAGTGGCGATCCTGGTTAGACTGAGGATTCAATTTCATTCTGCAGGCACGTCCCACAGTGAAACAGGATTGTTCTCTTTTTGAATATAATTGCTCTCCAATGTTGACGTAAGAACACTACTACAACTTCTTTGGAGCATTGGTCGCTCAACTCTCCCAATTCTTCTGCATTGCATGAACTACATGCCATTTTGCTAATACGCCAATAGTAGCGGCAATATCAAATAATAAACGTGTATAATCCATCAGATATTCATAGCGATTTTAATCACTTTTTCTACCGAAGATATAATACAGTTTATTTTCTTCTTTCTTATTTCACATATTATTTTACTGATATTAATACCAATTTTCCACTAGTTTTCAAAAGTTTCAGAAATCGGCAATATTGGATTCCAAATTCGTAACAGTTTGACAATAAAAATTACGCTATAACTCAAATTTTGTTAATTCTTTTTATATCACCAGAAAGAGTGTTTTCTTCCTTATTTTTTATGTCAATTTTGCAAATTAAAAGTCTTTAATTTTAATTTTGTTCGTTAATCTCACTTTGAAAGGGACAAAAGAACTCACATGAACATATGTCAAATGATGATTCGAACGCTTTTAAAAGTTTTATTTTGTTTTATAAGTTTTCCGACTTCAGGGATATAGAAAAAGTTATGATTGTGAGAAAATTCCTTTTCTATGAATTAGGGTTTACTTTGGATTAGATTACTTGACTGTATATTCTTTTGGAATTTTGAAACTTGAAGAATACGTCTTGCATAGGTTTGGCCGCCATTTGAAACTTGGAGGGAACACGAGATTCCGCTTTACATCTTTGGATAAGAAACACTCTTTTTAATTGTTCATCCGTTGGCAATTTCTTCGTTCAAATTGATGAATTGAATTCATGATCATAATGGAATACTTTCTCCTTAACTTGTATTGTTTAGCATAAAATGTAGAACATACGCTTGGCTAAAGAATTTCGGATTGTTTCAGTAAATAGTATCGGCGTTATATTAAAGTTACGAGTTGATAGATCGCAGATAGAAGGATCGATCTGAAACACAGAATTGTAGCCTAGAGCTGCGATTGGATTTGGCCAGTTGAGCTGTAGCCCTGTTAAAAGGATCAACTACCCCGTACTACCTTGAGCATATGACACGGATAAGATACATTCTCAGAGAAATTTTCCTATTTATCCTGATTTGACTTAACTTAACATTTTATCGAACTTTTTCTCATTTAATTGACTGTAAATTCGAACTGTGCCTATGCTAACATTACAATTTGAATAGTTGATTGAGTCGTAGTGCTCAAGTTTTGCTTTTTTTCTCAAAATATCTTATTTTATGTAAGCAATTATACTATCATAATTTCACACATATCGATCTGTCTGCAATAATTGAGTCGCCTGGTTAAAGTGGTCTTCTTGTGTTGTTGTAAGTAGATTAATTCCTTTTCGAGTCAATGAGCGTTGGTGTTTCAATAGCAGTTTCACAGATATCATGACAATTCTTCCACATTTGAGTCGTTTATCAAATGTGGTTGCGCCGAAGAACCTCAAGCATTGTTGATTAGCCCACTGCTTCCCTATATGAGCATAGCTGGAGGAAAAAGATACTTTATGATAGCTCATTGAAGTCACGATACAATCTATTTAATATAATTGGCGCCGCTGTTAAACTACAAGTTATACATTTTGAAAACAAGCAGGCGTAAGCTTTTGTATTCTTAGTTCCTAGGTATTGCCGATTCAAGCTCTCAGTATCAGTTCCAAGTCTATACCTTCATGTGTTCTGACAAATACACAGACAGAGGTACGACCCGATAAGAGTTCCGTTGTTTCACTAGGAGAATTCAAACATATGTCACAAAAGTCTTGGGAAAAAATTCAAATAAATGAATTAATTACTGAAAAAAACTTCACTGAATTGATTAAATTATTAGGATTTCACCTCATATCTAAACACTATAAAATCGTATTTAAAAGATTGATAGGGGCCCGTTCTGCTCAATGGCGCGCAATTTTCTCCGAACACCTCCCATCAGTCTTTGGACGACATCCACATCGATTTCTCGTATCTTCTGAAAGATTTTCTGTCTCAAACCTTCTGCGTTTTGGACTTACCATCCATTGTCATAGACTTTTTTGTCAGTAAATCCCAAAAATCTTCGGTTGGTCTTGCTTGGAGAGTTTGGGGGGTTATCTCCGCGAGGTACATATGGGATTTCATTAGCCTCTAACCAATCTCTCGTAACTCGCGCATAATGGGAAGATGCCAAGTCTGGCCAAAACTTTATTTCGTCATCAGCGTGATAGGTATTGATGAAATCCAACAATTTTGGGAGACATCTTCCAGTATATAGGTTTGCATCAACAGCTTCGCCTCTCACATGCCCTATATATAGTCTTGAAACCCCAGCTTCAGAAATAGCACACCAAACCAAAACCTTGCCTTCAAATTTCTTCTTTGTTTTGAATTTTACTTCGTTTGGACAGTCTTCTATGTTATTTGTATAGAAATAAGCATTACATTTGATTTCAGAATGGGATAATGTAAAATTTTTTTCATCATCCAAAATTATGGTTCTGTCATTTTACGATATTCACATCCCGCATTCAGTAATTCTCGCCTTATTGTCTCATGATAAGTACGAAATCTTCCTACTGTGTCTCTTGTTCTTTCTAAAAGCCTGTTTCTACGGATTTAATTCAGAGCCTTCGGTTGGCCACTTCTTGGCAAATTCAAGCATGGTATTCCTTGCTCACATTCACTTATTACATGATAAATACTTGTCTTAGAAATTTTCTCACCACGAAAAATGTTGATGATTTCACTCTTAGGAACTCGCCCAACTAAATTGTAAATACTTCTTCGAAGTTCTAATTTGTAAGCCATTTTAGCGAACTTATTCAGACTTTTGATAGAAGGAATACTCAATATAAATCATAAATGACATATGTTCATCACGGCTACTAGATCTTCCACGAATTGCGGGAACTATACATAAAAAACTTTTTCCCAAGACTTTCGTGACGTACGTTAGAATCAAGAATATTAAGTTATCATAGATTGAATAATAACAATATCTTTATTTTGAGGGAAAATAAAAATCATAACATGAAACTAATCATAAACCCAAACTGCATACTCTATTTTCTTTAACCTTGATGATTACCACATTCATTCGTGGCATCTCTGTGAATTCTATTTGAACAAAATGGCTGTACATTTGGTCCATTTCATCAAAATTAGGCTCTTCTTCCTTGGGAGAAGATTTCATTCACTTGAAAATAAATAATCGAATGTACTTTAATAAAAATATTCCTCGTTTATTACTTCCTCATCACTGCATCGGTATTGAATTTATTCAAGCTCGTCTGGCGCTACAGTGTCGGCATGAAAATTAACGTAGTTATTAGACTACAATTATTGCCTTGAAGCAATTTGTTTCTTTTCCTCTACTACTCTTCTCTTTGATTACGAGCTCGGCTTAATATCGATTAATTTGCTTTGAACTACTGTTCAGTTTGTGCCGCTATTATATATCTGCATTATGACAATAACCAGGATTTCGTGAGATCAACATGCTTCTCGATTGTCTGGAATCATTTTCGGTTAGAGAGATCCGAAATAGGAAAAGTCGAAAAAATAATAATTTTTGTATCGGACAAAACATTTTGGGATATCTGTATTAAAAGAATCAAGATTACTGGAATTTTTAAATGAATGAAATGTTTCAAGACATTTCTCTGGGGAATGATTGTTTGTTGAACCATATTTTATTATTTGTTTGCTGCCCAAACAGGTATACCTTATCCAAATTCCAAGAAATTTCCTATTGATCTTTTCAATACAGCCATGAAAGAAACGTACCGAGTAAAACAAAAAACAAATCCTCAGAACTTAAACTGCCGATATAGTGTAAGTGATGAATATTCTACCAAACCAAACATCATTAAAAGATATACTCTTAACGTTAGAATCAAGGCTACAAACGGACTAACGGCTAACATAGTAAAACACATTTTTAAGTAAAATTCAACTTTTTTATTCAATGTAGTCCCAATACTCACCTTCGAGAGAGATACAGCGATTGAAGCGATCAACAATTTTTTCGATTTCTCTCTAACTTCAAACTAAGATTAAGTTTCGGCGATTACCTGTTTTAGCAAGCATTCTTCTCAAGTCTGAAAAGAGAAACAATTCGCTAAGGAATTTTACTGAATAATTGTGATTCGTAACGCATTTCACTACACCGTAGCTTCTTCAGACGAATGAATGTACAGATATTATGACAACTATATATAGATACAAATGGGAATATAAATACAAATGTTCTTAAGTAATTGAAAGCTTATTGAGTTGCTTCTAGTTAAGTGGCTATTAATGACAGGTATATTCACTAAATTTAAGGAGTAGATTGCTCCCTGGAGAGACTCAATAGAAGTGAAGCGCTTAAATCGACTTGTTCATAAATGAGTCTTTCTTAGTGTTGGTGTTTGTTGATTTCTAAAGTTTCCCAAAAATCTACTCTCCAATATTTATTATTTGCATGCAAAATTTCAAACTGTGGATGAATCATAAACTGCGTTTATGGAACATAAACGCAAAATATTCTAATATTGAAATTTCTATGTATTCTACTAATGTAGAAATTATTACAGTCATTGCAATTCAATCTATAAACACCTGATTTATTATTTTTATCTGATTTGGTTTTATTGTTTTTTATATATTTGCCTAAGCTTTTATTTGTTTGGAAAGCTATGTTGAAATTATTTCCACTCAAGAATGATTTCAGTTTTTTCACTTGTAATGACTAGTTCATTCAATGTGATTCTACTTTGTTTTTATTCATAATATTATTTATTATTTTGGCATTATAACCATCATTTTTAGCTATATGTTTAATTAAATTTACTTCTTTGTTGAAATTTTCTGGTGATAACGGAATTTTAATTAATCTATGAATGAAACTGTTGAATGCTGAGATTTTATGTTGATACGGATGACACGACTAGTTATGTATTATAATATGTGTATGTGACGGCTTATGGTAGATTGCGAAAATATGTTTTCCATTGTCATTCGAAATTGTTACGTCTGAGAAGCTTATTGAATTATTGCTTTCCTTTTCGGTTGTGAATTCAATTTTATATAATTTTCGAAAATTTTCAACTGTCTATCTGTTCCTGTGAAGCAAATAATGATATCGTCTACATAGCGATACCAGTATGAACAATATTTACTAAGTGGATGAATATGAATTAATTTCTCTAAATTATTGACGAATATTTCTGCTAACAAAGGACTTAACTGATCGCCAATAATCAAGCCGTCTTCACTTGTATAATATCTGTTATTGAAGTGAAAATGATTTTGATTTAAAGAAATTTGTAATAATAAAAGAATATCTGATTCAATCATCATATTGACATGATTCTTTTCTAATAATTCTTTAACTAAGTAGTACGTATCTTTTGGAGGAATGTAAGGAAATAGTTTTCAACGCCGAAAGAAATGAGTTTGGAATTAGGTGGTATTATGGTATCTTTGATATTGGCAATTAATTCGTTTGTATTTTTGACCTAAAATTTAGATTTAAAATTGCAATGTTTTATTAGCAAGTCAATAGGAATTTTGTCTGAAACAGGTCTAATAGGGTAATTAGGTTTATGAAGTTTTATCAACGAATATAATTTAGGGGATTGTGGATTGGAGTTAATGAATTTATATTTTTCGTGGTCTGTATGTACTGATTTTGCTGTCGAAAAAACGTTTTTAACTTCTTTCTGAAATTTAGCGGTAGGATCCTTAGTTGATGTTATAAAGTTTCCGGCTGTTAAGAATTCTTCAGTTTTTGAAATATAATCGGTTTTAGTAATGGCGATAACGGTGTTACTTTTATCTGCTTCCATGAATACTATATCGTTATTGGTACTGCTTTCACGAATTGTACATATTATTTTATAATCGGAACTGCAATGAGGTAATAATTTCAAAAAGTCTTCTTTGATGAACTTTGCGGGTTGATGTTTGGCTAAAATAATATCTATAGAGTTTTTAGGAATGATTTCGGAGTCAATACCTAACTGTTCAAAATTAGTTTTACTATGTTTTGGATGTAAATTATGTTTTAATCCTTTTTTAATAGATCTTTTGTGGTTGTGAAAAATCTGTATCAGTAGAATTAGTGAATCTGTCAAAAAATTATGGTCTAAAAATTTATGAGTTTGGGTGGAGAAATTTTGAATTTGAGTGAATTTAACTTTTTCTGTTGTTGCTGAAACTTTTTATGAATTAAAATTTTGACATCGTATCTGGATTCAGAGTCCTAAATACCAAACTCAACAGGGTGCTATCTATTACGAATCACAAGGATTCAGTAAAATTCCTCACAAAATATTACTTGTTTTTGTTATTGATAATGAAATTCTACCGAGTTAAAGCCTCCCAAGTTCAAATAAGTTGGATGGAGAATTAATCCGTAGCTTAATTCGTGCAAATTTGACATTGTTTTGATTGATCCGTTTCTGCATGATTTGGTCTTTCAATTGATTTAATAACTCAATGTATTAGTTGCTGTTTATCGTCTATCCCTTTTTAATGTAATCGATGGATTTAATAGCCAGCTCATACCAGAAAACAAATGCCATAACCTTGCCAGCTGACTGCTTCGTTCTTGCACGCTTTTAATGCACTGCACTCCGTTCTGTCCACTCGGTTGACTGTCGAATGCTTACTGGAATGTAGTAGTGAATCCATGTTTCATCCATTGAGATGTATCGGTGACAAAACTCGGGTTTATCACGAGTAATTATCTTCAAACAATGCTCAGAGTTATGGACTTGTTATTGTTTTCGATCAAGAATCGATAAGCGAGGCATCCATTTCACACACTTCCTCTTCCGCGTGTCCAAATATTCTTTTAAAATAAAACTAGCACGTTCCTCGGATATCTTCAAGGTCTCAGCTTTCTCGATCAGTTTCATTTTTCGGTCATTCAAAACAATTTTAAGTACTTTTTAACGTTCGCATCGATGACAGCCTCCTTGGGACGTCTGTTGTGTTCATCGTCTAGAAAGTTCATATGACCTCGTTCAAACTTTGCAAACCACTTTTCCAACGTTGATTTTCATGGCGTCCGAACAATGTTTATCGAGCCATGCTTCGGCTTCAACTGTATTCTTCTTCATAAAAAAAATGTTTAATCAACACATTGAATTCTCTTTTATCTAGTTTTTCAACAATAACAAAAGTTAATTCCCATTCATTGCTATATGTCCAAATCCTCCGAAAACTGAGGTTACTTGTTTTTATCTGAATAATCATGAGGAGGATAGGCAACTAAGAGTATTCTTCAATCAATCATTATTAACTCATAATTTCACTCCAACATATCTTGGTGTAAAGCTAGATCGTTCCTTGACTTTCAAATTTCATATTGATGAATTATGTCAGAAGTTGAAAACAAGAAACACTATACTACATAAACTAGCTGGATCTAATTGGGGAAGTCTCTACTCTGCGAACTACTGCTTTAGCTTCAGTATATTCAGCAGCAGAATATTGCTGTCAGGTGTGGTTGAATAGTGCTCATGTCAATAAGATTGATTCTCAGTTGAACTGTTCTATGAGAGTTATAAGTGGATGTATCAGTTCAACTGCTAGCCCATGGCTTCCGGTTATTTGTAATATAGTTCCTTCCCATATTCGCAGGAAATTAGGTCTTAAATCATCTTGGGATAAGTATCACACATTTTCAGAAGTTTTTCCGATAATACACGATCTTCAAAATTCACCTAACCTGAGATTGACATCTAGGAAACCTATTTGGTCGATTGGCTTTTTGCGTATACGGGTGAAGGCTGTTGATCTTTAGAAAACTGAATGGCAGGAAGTTGATGTTTTCAATAAAGTTCTCACGGAGGATCCTTCCAAAAGGGTTGCAGGTTTCGATATAAGTAGGAAAATTGGTGTACATTAAATCATCTCAGGACAGGATATGGTCGTAGTAATAGTATGTTGTTCAAATAGAATAATGCAGAAATTCCGGTATATGAATGTGGAGCAGCTGAAGAAACAATAAGACATTTAGTCCTCGATTGTCATATTTACCATTTTACGGGTGATTTCCAAGAAGCTCATTCCGTTTCAAGATAATTTCATTAACTGAGTAGAGAATTTCAAGTCTATTTAGGAGATCAGTTTTGAATCTTGAGGTTATTATGGGCTACACCCTCAATGATGTATGAGATGTTTCCTGTTGAAAAATAGCGGAGCATTAGTTAAGTCCTTAGATAAGGTTAGGACTGCTTACCCTGAAGGCTTTATTCCCAAGGTGTATGTAGATAAGGCAAGGCCTACACCCCAGTAGAGCTTCTTTCCCAAAAGGTGTATTAGATATTCCCTGTTAAAAACAGGGGAGCATTAGTTAGGTTCTTAGATTGAAGGGAGTTTACACATACAAGAGTTAGGTATGTTTGATGAAATATTTTTCTGCTGGTTTTCTTTTTTCCATTGTTACAGATTTTTCCTGTCCCAAACCCCTTTTCACCTTTGTCTTCGTGAAGAAGTCGTGGAAATCATGGAGTGCAAGATGGGAATGAGAGAATGAAGCTGCTTAGCAGAAAAATTTTTGGTACTCTCTTTGAACACACGACACTAACGCAAAATAAACAGACAAGCTATTGCTAGTACAATAGCGACAAGGAAACGAGTTTTTTCAACAGGTTTTTTCACTCGTTTATTGAATCATACGCAGGATAGTATGGCTCCCCTCTTACATTGCCTGTGCTCACACAGTCGTAGGAGGTATGATGCGAGTTTAGATGCCTGATTAAGGAACGGGCATGATCTGTTTTTTTCCGCTGGTTTTCTATTTATTCGCTTGTTTTCTAAGATTGTGTTTTCCTAACACACATCAAAATTATAGATATAAGCATTTATTGTAAATACAATTATTCGAATTTTTGTAAATCCTGTCTTTTAAATGAATATATATATATATATATATATATATATATATATATATATATATATATATATATATATATATATATATATATATATATATATATATATATATATATATATATATATATATATATATATATATATATATATATATATATATATATATATATATATATTTATATATATATATTTATGACGATAAATATCTATATATATATATATATATATATATATATATATATATATATATATATATATATATATATATATATCATATATAATATTGCAACCCCTTAGGGGTTGATAGGCATGTTTTGTACCCCAAAAGATGTCCCTTGAAAGAAAAATTGACCTATTTTTGCGTTGTTATCAGAAATGAATATGTTGGTAGATATAGCCTCTGTTTAATTTTCGTTGAAGTATATATATATATATATATATATATATATATATATATATATATATATATATATATATATATATATATATATATATATTGAATAATCACTCGAGATGAGGATGGTACTTGATGATGACTGCCATTGATCAGCATGTATCTGTTCCATTTTACTTCACTGAAACTTGAATAGTCTCAGGGAAGTATTCTTCCCTATCTTTCAGTGGCTCACCCTGTATCTTTTACAGTTTTAAATTTAAAATGGAAATTCGTTCGAGGCGATGTAGAAAAAATACCACCTTTCCTTTGAGTCACCAACCAGCCCAGCCCATCTTTTCTATTCAAAATGTTCAAGGATTGCAACCCCCACTTAGGGGGTTGATATTTTTAGGCATGTTTTGTACCCCAAGAGATGTCCCCCATGAAACAAAAATTGACCTGTTTTTGCGTTTTGATCAGAAACGATTATCTTGGTAGATATAGCCTCTGTTTATAGCCCTGTTTAAGTGTATATATTATATATATATATATATATATATATATATATATATATATATATATATATATATATATATATATATATATATATATATATATATATATATATATATATATTCTTTGAAATAGAGGATTTACAAAATTGAATTTGTATCTACAATAAATGCTTATATCTGTAATTTTGGTGTGTGTCAGAAAAAACACAAGTGTGAGCTCAGGAAATGTAACAGGGGAACCATACTATCTTGCATATGATTCATTAAACGAGTGTAAAAACCTGAGGAAAAAACTCCTTTCCCTATCGCTATTGCACTAGCACTAGCTTGTCTGTTTATGTTGTGTAAGTGTCGTGTGTACATAAAGAGTACCAAAGATCTCTCTGCCTAGCCGCTTCATTCTCTCTTGCACTCCATGATTTCCTGAAGAAGACAAGGGTGAAAGGAAGGGGGTTTGGGACAGGAATCTGTATCAATGAAAAGAGAAAACTAGCAGAAAAATATTTCAACAATCATACCTCTTATATGTCTAAACAAATCTAAGAAATATTTCACATAGTGGAGATCTTCTTCCGTCGCAGTGTGAGTCTCCTGAAACATAATCACTCCCTTCTTCTCGCTTGCCAAGTATAATCGCAAAAAAAACCATTCAATATTCAAACTTAACAAAACAATTCTCTCTCTGTTTGACCGAGAGAGCCCCGATGGCCAGGTTCAGTTTTCTGCGTGATGCCGATTATGATCTATAGATGTTTTAGAGTCATTAGGGATCCAATAATTTGGGTTGACAATGCCCATATATTATTGCTTCGTGGATCTTGTTTAATTTAAAGAAACAATTGCGAGAACATTTTGACCGTCAATCTAAAAATATGACAAATGCCATATAATCATAATATTACATTAAATAATCTTTCTAATAGGGTTGGATGTTAACTACATTAGGTTATACAATGGAAGAATCTCGTTGTGGTTCTTTTTTATTTTACAGTCTTGACTTAAGTCATATTTATGAAGATATTTCAATAAAGCACCGTAATCGAATCATTCTGTACTTTTCTCTTTCATTTCATCTATTCTCAGTCATGAAAGTTGATGAAATTTCTATTTCCATTTTATTCTTTCCATTCCTTTCATGAAGCAAAGTAATATGGGTGAAAGTCACCGTCGAATGTTTTATTGCTTTCCATTTCTTCTCTTCATTTTAAGGAATTCGCAAAATGATTACTGGAAAACTACTCGAAAGCAACATTCTGATATAGCATTGGAAAATCGTAGCAGTCTCGACTTAGAGCTTTCCATAAAAGTGTCGTAAAACTAATTGATCGATAGATTGGAACGCCGTCCGTCTGATGTATAAGTATTTGCTACAATAACACTTTCCGCCCTCTCGACGTGGAACGTTAGAACAAAACAAAAACAAACTTCAAATTCGATTTCAAGAGTGATTGGATTTTAAAAGTATTCCGAATCTTGCCGATAAAATCAATTTGTAGCCCGTTTAACGGCGTTAAGAACGGTTTGTTAGAATTCAATTTCTCAAGAATGGTTTGCCTTTATATTCCCGTGTATGTCGAAAATGCAATCAAGTTGTACGGCTCTTGAGTTAGTACGAGAACAAATATAAATAACCAAGTAGATGTGAGTGACATTGAATTTCCTATGCAGACACTCAACTAACTGCATTTTAAAAGCCCACTCTTGCACAAATAATTCCGCTTCGAAAGAATTAACCTGAAATTGTGGATTTTCTGGAAAAACACCTGTCGAAGACGAATCAATATTGCACGAAATGTGTATTGAAACCCAGTAAAGACTTTCTGTTATTATAAATAAGATCTTATTTTTTTCAGTACTTGTTGTTCACAAACAATGCGGTCGTGCACAATATTATTACATGGAGCGTGGTTGACATAACCACTCTGGAGCGAGGCCTACTCTGATGAAAATGACAGCGAAACGAAGTTGATAGTATTGATGATTTATTTATTTTATGGAAATTTATTTTTGAAGTAAAACGAAATGAGACATTTTGTCCCATAATCGCTGTACCTTTATTATTAAGTCCTTAAATTGATACGTTTTTTCTGTTTCCTTTTCAATGATATTACAATCAGATGATATGGCCATATCTATGGGTTAACAGGTCTTAACTTATTCGTCTTTGACTTCTTGTCTGATTTGTTCGTGGAGATCAGTTTGGACTTGATTAATCCAAATGTGATTCCTGGGTCGTCTACAACCGCATCTGGGGCATGTTGATAGCATTGATGATTGATTTCGATGCCATATGTCTTCTAATAATCCAGTGTAGGTTACGTGCAACTATGTTGTGGAGGTATAAGTAAGCTTTTTTGGCCAATATGAGACAGCCTGATCCTATATGATGTTTAATTCCACCATGAACACGGCAAAGTCTACATCTTGGGGTGATGCCAGTTTTCATGATCCCTTTCCTCATGTAGTTTATGCTACAGCTTGTTATTGGCATGTCGTTATCAGAGCTTGTGTCTCTGCCGTAAGGTTGGCATGACTTAGTGCTTAATAAGTCTTCCTCTCCTTCTTTTTCTATAAGTCCGTGAATTTCGTCTACACGCCATCTTCTTAGTTCTTCTTCTTCCATTTTAACTTTTTTCATTAGTGTTGCTATTGCTGTTTCACATTCACTTGGAATAGTGACTGAACTTTCATTGATGTTTCTGTAGTCCTGTATGATTTTTTGAGTTCTGTTCAGACACCCTACCAAATCATCATTTGTTTTAAGTTTCCGGCAATGATAATTGTATAGCTGTTTCTGTATTCAATAATACTTTACCTACTTCATTACGTGCTTATAGATAGTGTATATTGGCTCCAAGGTGTATTAAAACATGTATATTTTGTAGCTTTCTAATTTTTTCTGTCAAATTTCCTGATTTCTGCGCGTGTCCGTTTGATGATGCCAAAACTTTACTGAATGTCAAGAATAGCTAAAGATATATAGAGGACATTTAGTTTTACTTTCAGTCCTGTGTTAAGAGTTGCTGTTACTTTTCTATAATATTTTGCTTGTGGTATGGCTTCAATTTTTTTTTGTGTTTTTCCTTTTTGCATTATGTTTAAATTGTGTTCTTCAAGGATATGCCTAATCGATGCAGATAGACCGTGGAGTAAAACCCGTAAGAGAAAAAAAACACCTTTAGTTGGAGTGGAACCTGTGCATATTATTATTTTATTTTATCAATAAACCAACTGTTTCCCGAATAACAAAAAAAATATTTCAACCTTGAATAGAGTTTTTTACACATGGAATGGATTGAGTCATTTCGCAATTTTAATATGATCGTGTACCTAACGTCCATGCAAATTTTCAGCTTTCATGGAATTCATATTATGGTGAATGTCTAAATTAATCGCACTACAATCTCTTTTCAGTACTTCGTTTCGCAAAGTTGAACGAAATGTCACGTTTCCACAATTTATTCAATAATCACGATCGGTTTCGACCCTACGTCATTTTAAGTGAATAACAATATATATATATATATATATATATATATATATATATATATATATATATATATATATATATATATATATATATATATATATATATATATATATATATATATATATATATATATATATATATATATATATATATGACAAAATTGTCAGTTAATTATATTACATTTATATAAACAAATAAATAAAATATCAAATGAGATTCTGAGCAGTATAAACTAAAGAGAAAACCTATGACTCTACCTCATTATTATTTTCGGAAAGAAACCTACGAAGAATATTACAAGATTTGATGACTGTTATCTTTGTAACTGTTCAAACAAATTTTTCTTCAGACCCAAAATCTCAATACTTTTGTGAAGATTCCTAGGAATAACGCCTGTTGTAGAAATAATAATCGGTAGAATAAATATTTTCTTCATTTTCCACATTTTTTAATCTCGTCGCCAAGTATCATATATTTTGAAATTTTTCATTGTATTTATTTTGTATATTATGTGTGTCGGGTATAGCAATATCAATTATATATGTTATTTGATTCTGTTTATCATTAAGAACGATATCTGGTCTATTGTGTTTTACAGCTCTGTTGCAAGGAATTGTTTTATCAAAATAAAGTTTATATTTGTCATAAATATATATATATATATATATATATATATATATATATATATATATATATATATATATATATATATATATATATATATATATATATATATATATATATAGATTACATTTAAAAGTCTACTTGAGATTACTTTCAACTATTCCAATGATATTCATATAAAATTTTGCTTCCAAAATGTAAAAATCTTTCTATTGAAAAAGGAAAGATCACCTCTGATTATATAAAGATTTCCAATGTCGAAATCGAGCCAATGCATCAAGGAGATACATATAAATATCTTGGATTTTGTCAAGAGAAGACAATTAACCATAGCAGCACTAAAGAAAATATTAGAAGTTCATATTACAAAAGACTTGGAATTATCATCAAGAGTCATTTAACTAGTAAAAACCCTTTCAGAGCTATCAACTCCTATGCAGTTCCTATTCTTACATCTTCTTTTGGAATTATTAAATGGTCTAAAACTGATTTAAATGAATTACAATGTCAAACGAGGAAAATGCTCTGTAAATATCATAAGCACCACCCAAAGTCAGCTGTTCAGAGAGTTACACTACCTAGACATCTTTGAGGTCGTGGATTAACTGATTTGAATAATCTTCATAGTAAACAGATTTTTCATCTACGTTCCCATTTTCATGATAAACAGAGTACCTCTAAATTACATGATATTGTTGTTGCTTCAGATTATAATCTAACACTTCTGAACTTGACAATTCGAAAGGTAGATTTTGATATATTTGATGATAATTCTAAAAGAGAAAGTTGGATGCAGAAGGAATTACACGGAAAACACCCTAATGAATTGAAAATTGATTATATTGATGAAATTGCATCGAATAAATGGTTGGTATCTGAAGAATTGTTTCCTGAAACAGAAGGCTTGGCAATTGCGATCCAGGATCAGGTTGTTTTCACGAGGAATTATAGAAAACACATCATCAAACAAAATATAGATGATTCTTGCCGTAGATGTTTCTGTTCTTCAGAAACAGTTTTTCATATATTATCATCTTGCTCAGTCCTTGCTTCAACAGATTATTTAGAAAGACATAATGCCGTCGCTAATATTATTCATTTTAATCTAGGAATTAAACATGACCTAATTCCCAAAAAAAAAAAATTTCACAAATATGAACCAGGGATTAGTTGTGAAAATGACAAATATAAACTTTATTTTGATAAAACAATTCTTTGCAACAGAGCTGTAAAACACAATAGACCAGATATCATACTTAATGATAAACAAAAACCAATAACATATATAATTGATATTGCTATACCCAACACACATAATATACAAAATAAATACAATGAAAAAATTCCTAAATATATGATGCTTGGCGACGAGATTAAAAAAAATGTGGAAAATGAAGAAAATATTTATTCTATGGCTGAAGGACCTTAGGTCGGTGGCCCATTGTCTGTAGTATTGTGTATTTATTCTACCGATTATTATTTCCACAACAGGTGTTATTCCTAGAAATCTTCACAAATGTATTGAGATTTTGGGTCTGAAGAAAATTTGTTTGAACAGTTACAAAAGATAACAGTCATCAAATCTTGTAATATTTTCTTCGTAAATGTAATATAATTAACTGACAATTTTGTCATATTTATATTCAGAGCAGTATTCTATTCGTTCACCACTTCACACAAAGGAAACTATTAATGAGTTACTTTCAGTGTTACTTGACTAAGGTCCGTACACTGGATTTTTCCGGGGAGAAAGCCTCTGACACTACTCGTTGGTACATTGATATCATTGTCTCATGTTGCTATAGTATGTATATATTCTGGTAGATTGATATATTCTCATAACATTTAACGTTAGCCTAATATATAATTATTCCAGGATATGTTTTGATTATAATCATTGCCTGGCAATGGTGTTAATTACCGGTGGTGGATTTATATTTTTCCATGAAATCAATTTGATAGTATGAACAGATATATGGGTAACTCGTCGGGGTAAAACCCCTTTATATATATATATATATATATATATATATATATATATATATATATATATATATATATATATATATATATATATATATATAATTTGTTGATCTCCAAACTTTCCAACTAATTCATCTCTCTCCGTTTGTTACATTTATGAAGGATTTTAAGATTGTTCAATGATATGGAGTGTTAAGTTGATTTTATGTGTTCAAATATTGGCGAACTTTCATCTGAGGAAAAATGTTCCTTGAATCTAGCTTCAAAACTTTTCCCTGTTTGTCCGACATAGGCTACTTGACATTAATTGCATTTGATTTAATCAAATACACCGGCGAACTCTCTAGCAAAATCAGTATTCACTTTTCCAAATTGAATATAACTAGTCCCTTCTCAAGCGGCTCCAGCTTAAGCAGATTATTATTCAATGCCAAAAAAAAAGAACGATAAATTCAAGCAATCTGGAATTTATCAAAAATCAAATGCAATGGTGTCAAGTAGCCTATGTCGGACAAACAGGTAGAAGTTTTGAAGCTAGATTCAAGAAACATATTTTCTCAGATAAAAATTTGCCAATATTTAAACACATAAAATCAACAAACCACTCGATATCATTGAACAATCTTAAAATCCGTCATGAATGTACCAAAGGAAAGAGATGCATTTGTTTGAAAGTTTGGAAATTAACAAACTATGTAAAAACCCACAATTTATTACCCTCAACAGCCTACTAGAGCAGAATGAATCCCCACTACTCAATATTTAGGATAAATTTCATTCTGTACTTGTACTTGCCTACTCACGTATTATATTGTTATTCACTTGAATAACAAACCGGTTCTGATTATTGAATAAATTGTGACAAAATTGTCTCATTTCTTTTTACTTTGCGAAACGAAGTTTAAGAAGAGTTTAACACAAACAACAAAATATTATAGAAAATAATCTTCTTAACACAGAACTGAAAGCAAAAAAAATGTCCGCTATACTATATCCCTAGCTGATCATGTCATACAGTTAAGTTTTGGCATCATCAAACGAACACGCGCAGAAATCAGGAAACTTGACAGAAAAATTAGAAAGCTACAAAACATACATGTTGTACTACACCCTAGAGCCGATATACACTATCCATAAGCACGTGATACAGTAGGCAGAGTATTATTGAATACAAAAACAGCTATACCATTATCATTGACTCCAACAATGCCTAAAACTTTAAACAAATGAAGATTTGGTTGGATGTCTGAACAGAACTCAAAGAATGAGGAATACAGATACACCAATGAAAGTTCAGTCACTATCCCTAGTGAATGTGAAACAGCAATAGCAACACTAATTGAAAAAAGTTGAAATGGAAGATAAAAAATAAGAAGATGGCGTGTAGAAGAAATTCACGGACTTATAGAAAAAGAATCAGAGGAAGACTTATCAAACACTAAGTCATATCAACCTTACAGCAGAGACACAATCTTTGATAACGGCATGCCAATAACAAGCTGTGGCATAAACAACATGAAGAAAGGGATCATGGAAACCAGCATCACCCCAAGATGTAGACTTTGCCGGGTTCATAGTAAAATCATTCATCATATAGGATCAGGCTGCCTCAGCTTGGCCAAAAAAGCTTACTTGGACCTCCACAACATAGTTTCACGTCACCTACACTGGATCATTTGAATACAGATGGCATCGAAATGAGTCATCAATGCTATCAACATGCCCCAGATACGGTTGTAGACGACCCAGATGTCATATTATATGGATTAATCGAGTCCAAACTGATCTCTGCGAACAAATCAGACAAGGTATTAAAAAACGAATAAATTAAGACCTGTTTACCCATAGATATGGCCATATCATCTGATTGTAATATAATTGAAAAGAAAACGGAGAAAACGTATCAATAAAATAATAATAAAAGTTAGATTATGGAAAAAAACAGAAAAGTTTTCAACTATCATCGGTGGTTACTCTCCAACACCACCTATAAAACCATAATGGATATTCCTGGATACGATAATTCCGACAATGCAGAAGATAGTTGGGTACAGCAAATATGTTTCGGAAAGCGTTATGAAGAACCTTCTAAGTAGAATGCACAATATGTATCAGGTGTCTCCACATGCTACCATAATATGAGTTTTTATATATCCGAAAAAAACTAATAATGATAATGAACATAATAAGGAATGATGATGATAATATTTGTGAGGCTTTGATCATTAGAATAGCACCACGGGTTAGTGCCTCCCTGTCCTTAAAGGCAACTTACTCCGGAACACCTAGGGTGAATCATCAGTAGTTTCTCTCCAGAGTGAATGCCTACACCCCTTTCTCTTTCTGCATCTATCTCCATAATAGCGGCTTATAAATAGAGAGAAAGCGAACCAAACCTCTAACACTGTAGCGTCCGACATATTAGGCGCAGCTAGAAATAGCGTCTAGTAGTGGCTGAACCAATGGCTCGAGGGGTGGTACTGCCCTGAAATTTTGTGTGTATGATGTATGTTACATTCCAAAGCTATCCATTCATCGGTGTTAACGCTGCTACCAAATTAGTATGCGTGACTAGTGAAGGATATGGTACATGACGAAAATATCCAGCACCACAGTCTGTAGCTTACATAGCAATAAGCATAGGTATAATGAGTGGAAGCTCCCCTCAAGTATGAAGGCTCTTACGGTCGGAAATGTGCTACTTTTCTGGAGTTTATCTCCTAGGAAAAAATATGATACAGTTAAGCGAATATCTATATAAACAACCTCCAAGAGGGGTTGCCCTCAAGAGTGAGAACTGTGTCTCCTACCAATATCCATCGGAATCCTCATCATATCAATCTTATATTTACACAAGCAGAAATCTGCAAACTAGAAATCAATTGAATTTGTATCGTGCACTACGTTCAAGTGCCATCATAGACCGACCATGCGCATCATGAAATATAGAAACCAGTTATATTATCGCCATTGAAGGAGATGAATCAATCGGTATGATATAGACAGAACGCTATAAATAAAAAAAATACCTATAAAAGCTCAAAAATTAACCCAGGTGAATAAGAAACAAGGAGAATGAAAAAAGGAGCGAACAGTTTAAATAAAAAAAAGAAGAGAATGAATTAGAAAATGGCGTGAGAAAAACACGGACAGATAGTAAAAAATTGGTGGAAAAAAATTCATAATCATCAGTGAAATATAGAAATGGCTTGTAGATCTCAAAGCAGAGACAGAAGCTCTGACAACAGCTTGCCAAGAACAAGCCGTAGCAAAAATCTACATGAAGGCTAGGCTCATAAAAATCGGCATCGACTCCAGATAGACTCTGCCGGGTTCATTGTGAAACTATCGATCATCAGTTTCAGGCATTCGCATCTTGGACAGAAAAGCTTTCTTGGATCGCCACAAAACAGTCGAACATCATGTCTACTGAAACGTTTCTAAGTGATATGGCATAGATATGGAATAGAATCCCGTGTGTGGTTTTGTTGGATCCCCATCGGGCGCCTCCCAGGTGGTGGATAGGGAACGCCTCCCAGATATGGGTGGTACCGAGGAAATGAAATACTCAGGGCGAACCAAAATCCAACCTGGAAATGGGCAGCAGCATTTTCAGTACCGAGCTGAAGCACAAAAGACATTATCTTGGACTGGTTCAAGCAAGGATAATGAAGGGCTCGACTGTAGCAGTACCAGATGGTCTTCATTCTGCGATGGAGAAGGCAACGGAAACCACTCCATTATAACTCCCTAGTACATTAAGCATGGCAGTTACAAATCAACAAATGGCCTTAGTCTCCGGCAGGCCTTAGATGGTCAAAGGCTGCTAAGAATCCCCGGGTTAGCTATGCGAATCTGTACGTGGAATACCAGAACAATGTATCGAGCGGGTAAAATAGACAACGCGATACAGGAGATGAATAGGTTAAACATCGACATAATGGGAATAAGCGAGATGAGATGGCCTGGTTCCGGACATTACACAATTAGTGAACACCAAGTATATTTCTCTGGAAATAGCAGCGGACTACATCAAAATGGAGTAGGTCTCATAATTAATAGTAGGTTTCATCAATCAATTTTGTTCCCATTTCGGAGAGAATACTTCTGCTTCAACTAAACACCAAGCCGGTACAAATTAATATCATGCAGGTATATGCACCTACGGCAGATAAATGCGATGATGAAGCAGAAAGTTTTACCATGACCTCCGACAGACAATCAGGAAACTAAACAAGAAAGACATCATAATAATCATCGGCGACTTCAACGCCAAACTGGGAAAGGGAAGCGGTAACGAATTTGTTGGATCACACGGGCTTGGCATACGAAACGAGAGAGGTGAAATGTTGAATACGTTTGCAATGGAAGAACAAATGGTGATACTCAATACATTTTTTAAACTACCGGCCCGCCGTTTATACACCTGGAAATCACCTGCGGATAGACCGGACCACATAATAAGAAATCAGATAGATTTTATGCTGGTCAATAAGCGGTACAGAAACATTTTCACTGCAGTGAAGACTTACCCCGGCGCTGATATTCAGTCAGATCACGTTCCGCTGGTCGGCACAGCTAAATTAAAGCTGAAAAAGATCATAAAGAAAAAACAACATCCCCAAATCGACAAAATAAAACTAAAGAACCCAGCCATAAAGGAACAAGTGAAACAACACATGTCTGGAAAATTAAAAGTCAAAGACACTACTGTGGACGTCGATGCTGAAGTTGATACACTGAAATTAGTTGTGAAGTCTGCAAGTGACACTATTCTTAAGCCTGATAAAAACAAGAAAAAGAAACGATGGATGACTGATGGAATCCTAAGTCTGATGGAAGAACGCCGGAAAGTAAAAGACAAAGATCAGGATAAATACAAAGATATTCAAAAAAGGATCCGGAAAGAGATAAGAGAAGCTAAGGAAACATGGGCTCGAGAAAAATGTTTAGAAATAGAAGATCTGGAAAAAAGACATGATAGTTTCAATATGCATCGTAAAGTCAAAGAATTAAGTGGCCTATACAAAACACCTATGGTTGGCCGTCTGCTGGATGAAGACAACAACACCATCATAGATAGAGACGAGAAATTAATACCTGGAAGAAATATATCAGCACTCTGTTCCAAGATGAGAGAAATAACGAACCATTAATCAACGCTAACGCGGGTTCACCCATCACCTCTGACGAAGTGCACAAGTCCATTGAACAGATGAAGGATGGAAAGGCTCCAGGACCAGATGACCTTCATGCCGAGTTCCTGAAGTTGCTGGACGGAGACGGAATAAAATGGCTGACAAATATATTTAACCATATTTACGACACCGGAGATATTCCTCGAGACTGGCTAAAGTCCACATTTATTCCAATACCTAAAAAAGCCAGTGCAAAACAATGCGAAGACTATAGACTAATCAGCCTCATGAGCCACCTACTCAAATTATTTCTGAAGATAATTCACAAACGTATATATAATAAATGCGAGGAACATATATCAGACACACAATTCGGATTCAGAAATGCACTAGGAACTAGAGAGGCTTTATTTGCTATTCAGGTCCTATTCCAGCGATGCAGGGATGTTGGTTGTGATGTATACGTCTGTCTTATAGACTACCAAAAAGCCTTCGATAGGGCACAATAAACTGATAGAGGTTTTAAGAACAATCGGCATCGACGAGAAAGATTTGCGTCTTATAATAAATCTGTATTGGCATCAAACAGCAAATATTCGAGTCGATGGTGATTACTCAGAAGATGTAAATATAAGACGCGGTGTTAGACAGGGCTGTGTCTTATCCCCACTTTGTTCAACCTGTACTCAGAACACATATTTAACACAGCACTGGAAAATGTGGATGCTGGAGTGTTGGTTAATGGACAGAGATTGAACAATATACGTTACGCGGACGATACTGTTGTGTTCGCTGATTCTCTCGAAGGTCTTCAAGAATTGATGAATCGTGTCATTAAAGCTAGCTCTGAGTACGGATTGTCTCTTAACATCAAGAAGACCAAATTCATGGTAATTAGCAAACAAAATACACCTCCTGACCAACTAGTAATTAATAATCAACAAATTGAAAGAGTAACTAATTACACATATTTGGGCACTACGATTAATGAGCAATGGGATCACTCTGTGGAAATAAAATGCCGCATAGAAAAAGCAAGAGCCACTTTCGTTAAAATGGGAAACCTATTTAAGAGTAGATATCTTAATATACATACCAAACTAAGACTACTCAAATGTTATGTCTGGTCTGTGCTTCTATACGGTGCCGAGTCCTGGACCCTGACGGAAGCATCTACAAAAAACTTGAAGCCTTTGAGATGTGGCTATACAGACGAATTCTTAGAATTTCCTGGGTGGATCGTGTTTCCAACAAAAGAGTCTTAGAAACACTAAAAAGAGACCGAAATAATGAACATCGTTAAACAACGCAAATTAGAATATTTCGGACACATAATGAGGAATCAAAAAGATATGGTCTGCTCCAGTTAATACTGCAGGGAATGGTTTTAGTCAAGAGAGGGCCTGGAAGGCGCAGAATCTCCTGGATGAAAAACCTCAGAACTTGGTTTTCTATGTCTACAAGAGGACTGTTTAGAACAGCAGTCAACAAAGTACAAATTGATTTGCTTATCGCCAACATCCGGAACGGATAGGCACGCTCAGAAGAAAAAGAAGATGGCATAGAATTGATTCAGAAATGGTTCGACCATGAATGTTACCATATCATCTGATTAAATGAACATCTAATTATATAATCAGAATCTGAGAAAAAGCTCAAAGTACACAAGCTTACCTACAGCGATTGAGCAACATGAAGAAAGTGGTGATTCCAACACCATCACGGATCCATTAAGGAAATCCCCTAAAACCACAAACTAGACATAATTCAAGGAAAATTTTGTTGAGAACAACACATATTGTTAGGAAAGTTCTATGAAAAATCTTATAACAGGAACTCCTTAGAGGCACGGTGTGTATCTGGTGTATCCACATGATACTATAGAATAAATTAATATGAGACACTGTAGAAAATGATGTCGATATACAAATTGAAATTGTAACTCCAATCGTTGGAAAAAGAGAAATTATTATTGATGCCTTTGGTCTATGCGATGCTCTTCCATTTTCTCTCAGAATCGCAAAACAGTGAAGGAAAGGAAGAACGTCATCAGAGCAAAATGCATGGCAATATGTTCGGTCTCAAATTCCCTAAATGAATATAAGCATGTGATAGTGATGGTTCTAGATTTAAGTATGGCCTTTGATAGTGTAGTAAAACGTGTTATTTTGCAAAAGGTTGAGTGCTCTCGAATAAGTCAAGTAGCATTGACACCTTTGGCAGGCTACCTTTTAGTTGGGGATGTGCAATGGCACATAATGATGGAAACATACAAACCTGAGAGAAGTTGAGAACAAAAAGAGGAGTCCCCTAAGATTCGATTTTTGGGCCAGTGCTCTAAATAGTTAACACGAATGATTTGTCAGGCCATATTGATAACTTGCTGGTGCAATTTGCGGATTAGACAAAAATAATAAACGGTAGTAATTAAGATCAATTGAAACGTAGAGTTTCAACCAATTATATAACCTTAGAAAAATATTTCAACATAAGTAATCTCAAGCTAATAATTCAAAACACGCAAATCCTAAATTACTTGTTCAACAAAACTATGAAAAAATCTCCGTAACCCATAACGACAAAAATTAATGAATCTCTTGAAGATATACGTTCTTTGGGTATGATCATCGATTCTAGGTTTAATTGGATTATGTATATCTTACGGATGCAGTGGCCATTGTGTGTTGTCGAGCAAAAGTGGAATAACGCATCCGATACGAAAACATTTTCAGGAGAAATTCTGAGAAGGCGTATCTTCAAATTCTAAAAAAGATGCTTAAGATGGATGTTGAATCCGAAAGCACTGAAAGCTCTAAGGATCATTTCATCAAAGAAAATATACTCACACTACCCGCCTTATACATCTATGAAGCAACCAAGTTTTTAAGAAATAACTCTGATCTATTATAAGCAGACCACCTTGTCCTAGCTCCCGTCTTATTCATACATATTTATTTATTCAGTTCCTGTAAGCTGAGTTTCTTCTTCTTATGATTTTGAGTTCAAAGCATTTATAACGTGATTGTTGTTTTTCTTCGACATATACTACATCTTAGGCATAATTCGTTATTTGCTGTTGTTTATTGTAAACTACAAATCATGATGAATAAATCTATCTATCTATCTATTGAGGGAAAAATTACCTTACAATTTCAAGCATTTGCCATGAAAAGTAAAACCGCTAGGTTAGATTGCTACACTATACCATTTTGAATTAGTGGTAGCAATTCCCATGTGATATTGTTTTCACCGAATTCTCTCAAATCCAGATCTACATGATACTTTGCCCAGTTTTTATAGAAAGACTTTATAACTTTGTCCACTTTCTCTAGAGTGCAGGTGACCCCATCACGATAAAGAGTGTGTCGAGACTCTAATATACAGGGTGTTTCAGGAATGAATGCAAAGATTTTTATGGTAGATAGTAGACACACAGTTGTTTTAGTAATGCGATTCAAAAGATTAGGTATACAATTGTTTCCGAAGATACAAGCTGATCTATGAATCTGAGCCAACTCTTTTATTCGCTATAACTGTTGAAACTTGTGATCGATTCCTGTCAGATTTGGTACAACTGTAAACTACCGGTACATCAAGAGTTCACCGAATTATTAATGGAATATTACAGAGGAGGACTGGAAAAATATACTTTTCATAGAAATGAAAACTCTGTACATGTTTTTTCAAAATACTCTCATACCATAACAAAAACATCCATCTATCAACAGTATTTGCTCAACTGTCGCACTCGGTTAAAGAAAGTTATGACGATTCCAAATACTATCTCACGTATTTTGTCCCCGTGACGGCTCTATCCATAGATTGAATATCAAAAACTAGGTATTCTGAAATATTTTTCAGATAATTTGATATTAGTAGAATGAAAGGAATATGTACGGAAAGGGAACATCAAGATAAAAGAAACCGAGAAAAGTAGAACTATTGGAAAAAATCAAGAACAAAAATCGAATTACAACAAATGTTCCAAAATACCACCTCCTTGTTCTAAACATTTTACAGCTCTCAACCGCAATTGCCCTAATGCCTCACGTATGATATTGGGTTATTTTCTTATCTGTTCACAGGTCTCTTCTATGAATCAATTGTGCCGTATTCAAAATTTCTTGATTATTAACTAATGACTTTTTGAATATCCGTAATAAAAAATAGTCTAGGCAAGTCAGATCCGGTAATCTCGCGGGCCAGTAATGAGGCCTAACTCTTACAAATCAGTGGATATGTGATGTTAAGATGAGCTCCTCTCATGTCAATGATCGCATTCGCAATGCTATTTGGCAGTTCACCAACCAGAAAATTATGGCAGGCAATACCATTCAAGCGTGCTGGCAGAATGAAAGGTCCTACTAATTGGTAATTGTAGATCCCACATCATAACTAAATGAAAATCTTCTTTGCGAGTTCCGCCTTCTGGTGACTCTTGGATTTTCTCTGGACCATACATCAGAGTTCCGGACTTAAACTATTCCCTCCCTAGTGAATTGCGC
The DNA here is from genome assembly GCA_013387265.2 of Cryptolaemus montrouzieri. Lineage (NCBI taxonomy): Eukaryota > Metazoa > Arthropoda > Insecta > Coleoptera > Coccinellidae > Cryptolaemus > Cryptolaemus montrouzieri. Next base: position 34,101,575 of record JABFTP020000185.1, on the reverse strand, counting down.
TTCATCTGTAAATAAAATTCTGTAGATGCTAGGGCTTTAGCGTAGTATCTATCTACAGAATGTCAGCCTGCCATCTTCGTCTCCTTCATCTGAAGTTTGAACTGTTTGAGGCTGTTATGGATGTAGACAATGTTTTTTTAGTACTCACCGAACTTGGCAATGATTAACACCAATTGTCAAGGCCATTCGACGAACAGTCATTGTTGGGTTCTATTCTATTCTAACAATTACATCATTTTCTCTTTCATTTTTCACAGCGATCCTTTCTGTAATGGAATTCGAAGAAAATTTACCATTTTCACGAAATCATCAGGAGATATTAATGAAAGTTCGATGATTTGGACTTCTACCATTTGGTTACCTTCTTCGATATTCCCTTAATTCCTCCAGTGAATTAAAGATTGTAAAACCATAAACTTATAACATATTAACGTACTCAGCATATGTAAAATTAGGCATCTTTATGAGATTAATTTCATCCAATTTGTTATATCACAGAACAATTCAATGACATATGGAATAACAACTACAATCATCGAAAAGCATAATGGCTCTCATAATTCATTGATTCATAGAATCGATGAGGCCGGTAAACAAATCAAAAATCAACCAGATATCATACGTAACCAGAAGAATAATTGAGTTTGAGAACTGGAAAATGTTTAGAAGAAGGGAGCATTTTTGAACGTTTGTTGTAATTCGTTTTTCATTATTGATTTTTTTTTATCAGTTCTGCTTTTCTCGATTTGTTTTCTGTTGATTTTTTCTTCGAAATTAATGTTAAAACACTGGTACATACTCCTCTGATACGAATAATATCGAATCTTCAACAAAGACGGTTTTTAACATTTTATCTTCTACGGACAAAGCCGTAACGGGGACAAGATACGTAAGTATTTCGAATCAGTATAACTTTCTTCAATCGAGTGCGTCGATTGACCGAATACGGTTGATAGACGGATACTTTTGTTGTGGTTTGAGCGACAATGAAAAATATCCGAGAATCCATTTACAGGTGGCTGTTCAAATCAATATTTGATGAAAAGTTATATTTTTCCCAGTCAGTACGGGTAGTTAACACTTGTACCAAATCTGACATGAATCGATCACTCGATTTAACAGTGGTAGCGAAGAAAAGATTCGGTCCAGATTCAAAAAACAAAGGTCTTATCTAACTTTTTGAGTGGCATTACTAACACCACTTGTCTTCTATCTACCATAGAAATTTTTGCATGCCTGAAACACACTGTATATTGGAGTCTGGACACTTTCTTTATTATGATGGGGTCACCTGATCCAAGGTTGTATAACACTTGATTGATGGTATGTTGAGAAACAAGGAGAAAATTTTTCTTGCTTTTTTACTTACTACTCTTCTAAAATTCGTTATGAAAAGTTTCATTTCGTAAAGCATTTCAATACTACCTAGTCAAAATTTGTTTAATAAGATTGTATTTCTCTCAATGAAATAAAAGTCGCTACGAAGAGCTATCTGTGGAATTGATTGAATAGCACATTCTTCATTTTCAAGAGTCATTATTTCAGTAACGAGATAGACTGACAATAAGAATTCCATCAAAACCAACGATCGAATATTATCTAATACAACGTAAGATCTCGAACACAAAACTAACTCCATTCTTTGCTTTATAAAAGATGCTTCTTGAGCTGGAAATTCACCTCAGGGTTGGCACGTACAACAAAAAGAGATGACTGAATGATTTATTAACATATTTCTGAGGTTATTCGAATGCACAATTCACAAATCCCTTTTTGATGGAAGTGGAAGTTGGTAATACTGACTCAACAATACCAGCTAATAGCGCAACCGACAACGACGTATCAAATTCCGAGCCATTCATCCCTTCTGAAAGATTGATACGATGCGTTAATCTTTTTAGTGATCCATCATCATTTGTTACATTATGCTGTGACTTCAAATTTTACACTTGCTTGTGTTCTTAATCAACGGAGCGGTTTCAACTCCATTTCAAGATTATAATTAGTTTTGTTATATTATGATTAAGAAATTTCAGTAAGTTTTTAGTGCTTTTGTTAGGTTACTTGATCCCTATTTCTGTGGTTCTGTAATATTCGTCAAAGATTGTTTAAAAGCAGTATCTCACTTTTCTGCGTCATTTTCCTAATTCAAGGCTTCAATATTTCATGTTATTGTAAATTTAAAGAATCAGTTTGACGGCAGTACTGCTTTATAATTTATTGCGAGAGCTTTTGTCTCTTTGAAGAAGTATTATATATATATATTTATTATCTGTATGCAAAATTTCAAACTGTGGGTCGAAGACGAATGAATGTACAGATTATTTTCTAAGAGATGATTCGCTTAATTTGAATCTGATTTTTATTTGAAAAACTGACGTTTATGTTCCGATATTCAAATATCAAAATTTCTATTTAGTTCTACCAATGTATTTTCTAAGAAATTATCACAGTCATATTCAAATATTAAATTTTCTATGCAATTCAATCTATAAACACCTGATTCATTGTTTTTATCTGGTTTGGTTTTATTATTTTTATATATTTGCCTAAATTATTATCAGTTTGGAAAGCTATGTTGAAATTATTGCTACTCAAGAATGATTTCAGTTTCTCACTTGTAATGCCAACGTTAGTTAAGGTGTTGAATTTTGTTTCAATTTATCGACAGGGTAAACTTCATTCAATGCGATTCTACTTTGTTTTTATTTAAAATATTATTTATTAGTTTGGGATTGAACCCATTATTTTGGCTATTTGTTCAATCAAATTTATTTCTTTGTTGAAATTTTCTGGTGATAACGGGATGTTAATCAATCTATGAATAAAACTATTGAATGCTGACATTTTATGTTGATGTGGATGACACGACGAGTTATGTATTATAATATCTGTATGTGACGGCTTATGGTAAATTGCGACAACATGTTTTCCATTTTCATTCGAAATTGTTACGTCTAAGAAATTTATCCAATTATTGCTTTCTATTTCGGTTGTGAATCCAATTTTCGGATGTAATGCATTTATATGATTTTCAAAAATTTTAACTGTCTATCTGTTCCTGTGAAGCAAATAGTGATATCGTCTACAAAGCGATACCAGTATAAACAATATTTACTGAGTAGATGATTATGAATTAATTTCTCTAAGTTATTCATGAATATTTCTGCTAACAATGGACTTAACGGATTGCCCAATAATCAATCCGTCTTCAATAGTAAATATTTGTTATTGAAATGAATCCATTTCAATATAAAATGTCAGCATTCAATAGTTTTATTCATAGATTGATTAACATCCCGTTATCACCAGAAAATTTCAACAAAGAATTAAATTTGATTAAACAAATTTGCCAAAAATAATGGTTACAATCCTAACTAACTAATAAATAATATTTTAAATAAAAACAAAGTAGAATCGCATTGAATGAAGTTTACCCTGTCGATAAATTAAAACAAAAATTCAACACCTTAACCTACGTTGGCATTACAAGTGAGAAACTGAAATCATTCTTGAGTAGCAATAATTTTAACATAGCTTTCCAAACTAATAATAAATTAGGCAAATATATATAGAATAATAGAACCACACCAGGTAAAAACAATAAATCAGGTGTTTATAGATTGACTTGCCATGACTGTGATAATTTCTACATTAGTAGAACTCATAGAAATTTTGATATTAGAATATCGGAACATAAACGCAGTTTTTCAAATAAAAATCAGATTCAAATTACGCGAATCATCTCTTAGAAAATAATCACGTTTCGACCCACACTTTGAAATTTTGCATACAGATAATAAATATTGGAAGACAGATCTTTGGGAAACTTTAGAAATTAATAAATACAAACACTCAGGTAGACTCATCAATGAACAAGTCGATTTAAGCCCTTCATTTAAACATTTAAACCAAGTCTACCATTCTTTCTACTGTAGTGTAAGCTCCGGCAGGTGAAAGAAAAGGGTCATCCATGTACAATCTGCTATTTGTTTCAAGATAAGAGGGGAACAAAAACCACGAGTGTTGTGAAATCAAAATTATTGTGTTCTTACCTCATTCTTCATTTTAACGAGGTCTTCCATTAATAGATGGATGAGAGCATTATGAGAAATGGAAACAACCGTAGCCGAAGGTAAAGTAGATTTACTGAGTAAAACATTACTGAAAAATTGATCTCTTATTTTCAGAAAAGTAAATAGCGAAAACGGCCAGAATTATAGAAATACTAACTGTGAGTCAAGCATAATCGAATTTCTTTCTGTAGATCCAATTAATAACCAATTCACTAGCAAATAGAATCGATAAAAGAAAGTTGATGCAACTGTTCATCCAAAATGCTTATGCTAAGAAAACGATGTATATTTTAATAATAATAGTTATTGAATATTTGTAAAATGCGTGAATTTTCCAACCGGAAGAAAAATTATATAAATCAGGAATCGACTCTAAAAGAGATGTTCTTAGTTTGGGATAGTTCAATTTCCCTTCCGGAACAAAATATGAAGAATGTTTGTCTGCTAGATATCTTGATAAGAGTGCGGTTATGGTAGTAACAAAGTTAAATATGTCTTCGACAAATGAAGAGGTGTACGAGTCAGTTTTAGAGCACTGGGTGAAAAAGGGGATGTGTATCCAAATTGTAAGGACCCAAATCTCTCTTATTTCAAATTGAAGATATAACTAAATTAACTTATATACCCTGGTTAAGCCCAGAGAAAAATGAACAATGAGACCCTAATTCAATATTCGTCACTGAATCTTGAAAGAAAAGTCAAGAAAGTTTTGCTTAGATATTTAAACAATTACATAAATTATGATAATGATACATAGTATCACAAGTACTTCTTTATATGTTAATACAAGCAATAAGACTTATCTTGGTGGTTCTTGGTCTTACTGCTGCTTTTGGGGAAAACCTCTATTTCAGCTGTTGAGCTCCACGTACGAGTCTCTACCTAGGAAACTCCACCTAGGAATTTCTGTCTAGGGCTCCTCACCTAGGAATTTCTTTCTAGGGGTCTCCACCTAGGACTTTCTAGATACCGGTCTCCACCTAGGACTGAATTCCATAAACTAGACATGTGTCACCAAGATATTCTATGCTCTAACGTAACAGCCAGTTACACCAGAGGAATTTAAAGTAACAAAATAACGTCTTACATTATTTAAAGACAAAAATTAATAGGAAGAGTTACAGAGATTCTAAAAAATAAACTCGTGCTAGCTGTTCAGGTAGGTCATAGAATTAAAAGATAAGTTTTATAAAAAGTGAGGAAGCATAAAAACTATTTCCAATTGAAAGAGAAGCTACATTAAAAGCGAGGAAGCATCTATAAAACTATTTAAAATAAATTACAGATGTTTGGCAACCATTTTGAAAATGTAAAAGAATTTCATGATTTACATGATAATTTCACGAAAATTACTTGAAAATGAAGGAAATAATGATTGAATATAGTAGTATGAGTTACTTTTGTCGTTTTCTACTCAGAAAAATTATTTTGATCGAGTTTATTAATGAGAAATCTATCAAGGTCATTATAAAAAATTGTAGAAATTAAAGGAATACGATTATGAAATCCATTGTGAGAAAAAGACGAATCTGTAGAGCAGAATTTCCAAAATCCTACTATCCGGCATTCAGGCAGTTATTGAAAAAAAAGCTGTAAGGAAAAATTATATATCAGATTTTCAAGGTTAAGTGCGGCATTTTGCTAAACGAACTTTCAACTTACCATATATTTTGATAAAGGTCACGATACAGTTTACAAGATAAAGATATGAATTTTATTTTATTTATTTTAACTGCAATTTAGGAGGATTTTCAAGTTCAACTAATTCACTTGAAGGTCTGCATAGAAAAGGAACGCTTGGACTTAAGAATGCTCGTAGCACATGTACTTATCATATGCGGATTGTGCGCATCAGATTGTTAACCAGTGACGTGACACAAATAGATTGTTGACTGGAATCAGGTGTTTTAGCTCCAATTGTTGTGACGTGATTTTAGCACATTACAAAGACCATGAAGAAGTAGTACACCAGGAAATATATCCCCTGCATAAAGTGTGATTTCCAATACAGAAGAGAAGACCACGAATCACAGTAATATATTCCTAACGAGGCAGTTAGAAAAGACGGTGGAGTTTACGTTGGAGGCACCTTCAATAATATCAGTAAAAAATCCATGTACTGAAATTCTCGTATTCGGCATTCTGTGTTTGTCCTTTTGACAGTTCACAATAGTTAGTAATAGTTGTTAGTATGCCTCGATATTATTCCGAACGATTGGGATTACGAGTTAGTCGGTAGGTACCTACTTGTGAATTTATTATAATGAATAATTTTTTAATATATGATAATTATACTGCAGGCGTTTTTGTATTATATTCATGTATACATTAATCTCGTTTTTATTGCAGTTCATACGAGGAGGAGCAGAAATATTTGCAGTCTTTGATGGATGAAAATAGTGATATTGACGAGGTAACTAATAATAGCGATTCTGACGATGATTATGTACCACATAATATAGAGGCAAATGAATATTTTGATATAGATGACTTTGAAGAAAGAGATTTAAGGAGATTGCTCATTCAGATAAGGAATATTCAGGCGAATGAAGTGAAGAGGAAGTTGAAATTGCTTCAATGGCAGTTGATAGCAATATGGCATTGGCTAGGTTGTTTGGAAGGAAAAAAAAGCTGAAATTAGATTCATTTGGCATGTGACTTCACCAAACCCCTCAATTCGCATTCAAAGGCAACATATTATGCGAGCTCAAAGTGGTCCATACCAATCCTCTGAATTGTTGTCGGAAAGTGAAACGTTTCGCTTGTTTTTCATTGACAAAATGTGTAAAATAATTGTTCAAGAAACTAACAGAACAGTTTTTACTGTCATACATTCAATAAACGCTGAAAATCACACCGGAAAATCTGAGGTTTGGAAGCCTTCATCGTTGCAGGAGTTCAGAGCATATATAGGAATATTGATAACAGCTGGTGAACATCACTCTAATAATGATACACTCCACAGAGCTTTGGAAAGTGCCAAAATATCGGGCTACAACATGGATCAATAGATTTTGGGCAATAAATAGATTTATTTGATGCGATAATCAAGCAACCAGGCAACATTGATTAGTAAACGATAAAGCTTATGCGATACGCGATATTTGGGAAATGATAAATGCCAATCTCTCCAAACATTACAAACCGATAAGAGAACATTACAATTGATGTACAATTATTTCCCTATAGAGGTAGAACAAAGTTCCCACAATATATACCATCTAAACCTGGTATAAAGGTATGGTGGGCTTATGACTCTAAAACATTACCCTCTAAAAGGCGAAATATACACCGGAAAATTGGCCTATGACACACGGAAAACTCAAGTGGGAGAAAAAGTAGTCAAGAGACTACTTCGTCACTTTAAAGGATCTGGCACAATATTACTACAGACAACATTCTCACTTCCGTGGACCTCGCCGATTATATTCTTAGTGAAAATCTTACGTTGGTTAGCAGTTTTTCGTGCAAATAAAGCTTGCATGCCAAAAGAAATGCTGAAAAGTAAGACACGACCTGTGGAGTCGTAGCTATCTGGGTTTCAAATACATAAGACCATTGTTTGTTACGTCCCCAAAAAACATAAAACGGTAATTTCATTTTCCACTATGCACTATGATAACGAAATATCAGGCAATGAAAACAAGCCAGAAAATATAAAATACTATAACAGTACTAAAGGCAGTGTGGATTCAATGGACAAAATGCTTCGTCATTACAGTACAAAGCAAACTATTAAACGCCTGTTGCCATGTTTTATAGAATATTAGATATTTAACACCATCAGCACTGATAAGAAGAATTTGGATTCATTGTTAGTTAATAATAAAGATGAAAAAAATTTATTGGATTATAGCGTAAATAAAATACACTGCAATAAATGCGAGACATTCTGTATAGGCCAAACTGTTAGATGCATCGAGAAGAGAGTTGAAAAACATAAAAGATCTATTTTCCAAAATGAAAATTCTACGCGTTTTCGGACACTGCATCAACAAAATTCATTCCATAGATTTCGAGAATATCCAACTCATGCAACCAGGTAAAAGATGGACATTTTGGAAATTATTGAAATTACGTCTGCTCATTAGAAAAACTAACCAATTTGCAACGACGAACTAGACTTCAATTTACCTCCTATTGTGAATGCAGTTGTACATAAGTGAAATCACTCAGTTTGATTTAGTATTGTATTACTCTTGATAATGGACTAAGAACTCGAAACGTATGTCGAGTATTTTTAATGAATATTTGTGGAACCTTTGCCAAGTGATAATCCAATCATTTATTCATTATGTTTCACCAAGTGTTAAGCGAGAATTCCATACATGTTTTCAATAAATCAAGGTTTATTTTAAGAATGAAACGAATAAAAGAAAAGAAGAGAGTAGTAAAAATATTGAAAATTATTTTCTCACGGAGTATGTGTTTTTCTGCTCGACCTCAGTAGCTTGTATTATCTCCTCTTGTCCTGATACAAGCCTGAATCCGTCTAGGCATGCTTTGGATTAGGTTAGATTACGGGTGATATGCTGCCACTCTTCTAAGGCGGCTTGGATGAGCTGTTGTGAGGTTCTTGGATTATCCTGGCGCGATCTAATTTTCATTTTGAGATTATCCCATAAATGTTAAAAAGGATTTAGGTCTGGAGAGCAAGCTGGCTAGTCCAAAATCTCGGGAGGTTGCTGGTATGCAGAGGAGCATCATCTTGCATAAAAGTGCAATTCTCACCGAGGGCACCTCGCCACAGTTTCACTATGAGCTCCAGTACTAGGTGCACGTAATTTCTAGCCGTTACACTCGCAGGAAATGAAATCAAATCTGTTTTGCCTCCCAGCATGATGCCACCCCAAAATAATACACTGCCCCCTTGGTACTACGGAATTTGTCTTGCTGCTCGGAGTCTAGCTCGTCTTCCACGATCCCTTAAAACCCGAATCCGGCAGTCATCTGATCGAATACCAGTTCTGGTCTCACCCGAAAAAGAACATTTCGCCAATTCTCAATATTCAAATTTTGGTGCTCGATACACCAATTAAGTCTGTTAATTTTTTGTTGTCTGCTTAGTTCTGGAACTCTTAAGGGCCTTTTGCTGTATAACCCCATTGAACAAAGTATTTGCCGTATCGCTTAGACTGATACACTAATGCCTGTTGCTTCAAAAAATTGCCCTAGTAGTATGGGGTGCGACGCACTAGGGTCTCTTCTTGCAATTTGGCACAAAAAGTGGTCTTGTTCTTCAGAAGTAATTTTTGTACGACTTCTTCTAGGCCTATTTTGCAGAGATTGTAGCTCCACGTATCGAGCGTAGGTTTTTAAAATCACCCCCTGTGATACCCCCATTGTGGCCCCTATATACTTTTGTGTCCCATCTTCTTCAACGAGAGCAATTATTCGATCCCTCTGCACATCGGACAATTCAACGTTAGGCATTTTCAATTATGATTATAGGCTTTTTGAATTTTGAAATTCACAGTTTCAAATCTCAGTGACGACTGAGTACAATATCCCGAACATGTAGTGATAATTCAACAAACAAACATTTCTTTTCATACTATCGAATTTTTTTACAACAAAAAATATCATTCTTCAAATGTAGTCAAAGATCAATGGTTGAAAACAATCAATAATGTTAAATACCGAGTGATTCCATATAAATTCGGTTGTGTGTATATGTACTACGAAATAATCTTAACATTATTTTCTCGTAACCACTCAAGGCTCTCTATTGACGCGGATGAAGATAAGAACCGAGAAGAAGTACTATGCGGCTACGACTACTACAGTGTTGAAAGTGGCTCAGCCACTATATTGCTATCTTTGAGATATAGTATATTCAGGGACATTCACGCAAGGCTGTACATAGTAGAACTGTAGTTAAAGTTGACCTAGTGGAGTCCGAATCAGGGCCCAAGAACAAGGTAGAACTATCCGTTGAAGATATACAGGCAGTTTTATGTATTAGCGCCGAATGTAGCATAGATCGATTCACTTGAAATTTTGTTCAGCTAATGAAATGACTAATGTTAGCGAATTGATTGTAGGTGAAAATAAATCAAATTCTAGGTCGGATTGAGACAATGACTTCTTAACGAAGATGAGGCAAAATATAATTTATGCTTTCCACAATTTTATTTTTAACCTTCCTGTCTATACGAAAAAATTGCATGGTTAGTCCTTGCACTTCTTAGACTTGTCGATTGGTAGGGTTCATGATTCACTCGCCTTCGCAATATACAGAAAACCAACGTATTCGGATCCCTTGATTCATAACAGTAGTTCCCAATCCCAGAATATCAAATTGAGTGCTTTTCATTCATTTGTGCACAGATTGTTCTCTATTTCTTTGTCAGCTGTCGATTTTGAGAATGAAGTACAAGTTTTAAAATTAATCGCTAAGAACAACGGCTATGAACCAAGATTAATTGATTCCTTTATAAGACAAAAACGACATAAATTCTTATTGCAGAGCATCTATCCGTTGCATACTCAAAAATCTAACAGAAAATTTCCAATTAACTATATTCCGAATATTAGCAACAAGATATGTAACAGATTACTCAGAAATATTACTAACACCATCAGCACTAATAAAAAGAATTTGGGTGCATTGTTAGTTAATAATAAAGATGAAACAAAATTATTGAATAAAAGCGGAATATATAAAATACACTGCAGTGAATATGAGACATTTTATATAGACCAAGAACATAAAAGATCTATTCTACAGAATAAATATTCTACGGTTTTTTTGGACCACTGCTTCAAAAAAAATCATTTCACAGATTTCGAGAATATCGAACTCATGCATCCAGGTAATGAAGAAAGAAGGGTGGGCATCTTGGAGATTATTGAAATTACGTCAATTTGCAACGACCAACTAGACTTCAATATACCTTTTGTTGTGAATGCCGTTATACATAAGTGAAATCACTCATTTTGAATTCAGTATTGTATTACTCTTGATAATGGGCTAACAACCCCAACAACATATGTCGAGTATTTTTAATAAATATTTGTGAAACCTTTGCGAAACGATAATTCAATCATTTATCTTAATTTATTTCTTTTTTCAATTGAAATATCTCATAAAGGAGCAACTCTGACAATTCTTCGAAATGTACAAAATCCCTGAGGTAATATTCAAAATATCGGGTGATTCCATATACAGGGATATCCACAGGGATCGTCCGTTGAAAACTTTTTAAGTTTCAATTACAATATGAAGCTGAAATTTCATACGTGGCCATAACTAGCGATGTCCAATTTGGGTGAAATATTTTCGAAGTGATACCATTTCCGGTTGTACCGGAAGTGGGTCATCACTTTGTTATTTCAAATGGCAATCTACATTTTTTATTATACATCTAGAATCGACATTTGAGCAAGGCATAAAATACCCAGGTTGTTGGCACTTATCTGTCAAAACTTTTGACACATTTAATTATTTTTGTTATAAACTTATAAACATTCAAAAAAGTTGTAGCTCGTAGATCTTTTCCACTATAGTCACAGTTTTTGCTTGGGTGGATAGAAGAAGGATCAAGGAATTTTTTAAGCAATCTACACATGTCAAATGTTTATTGCGTTGTTTTGTATGATTTTTTCAATTTCAGATGGAATTGTATAAGCATGTACTATACCTATCTCTTATTGTTCCGAAATAATTTGGGAATATATTGAATTTTGATGATTTTGCAAGAACTAACAGAGAATGCTTTGAAATATTTGAATCAAGTAGCTGAACTGGCTACGCTCACCTGACAGGTGCCTAACATAAATGTACTTGTCACTTCGTTCATTCGAATTTGATATTTCAACAAGAATTGTCGTTGTTTCAGATTGAAAAGATTCAAAAAATACAACTCAGTTGGAATAAAACCACTGGTTATTCAAACGAAAATATATTGAATCTTTTTTAGCTCATTTTAGAATGTCAAAAAGTAATGGGTAGAACTTGCAGGCAATTCAATAACCAATTTCCAAATTTACCGTCTATGAGTAAAATAAAATTTCGAAGCAATTTTCTACAATTCGGATATTTAAAAATTGTAGGAACTAAGCGAAAACCAATCATCGAAGATAATTACATTATTACGAATAAATGATAGCAAACATCATAGGAGAAAACTAATTCACTATCGGAATAAATGTTCAATATGGGCCTCATTTCACTCGATACTCTTGAAAGCTCGTATACGAACAGGATGAGTAGTTTCCTCAGGATCAATATTACGAAAAGCATTATGAATGCGCTCTAGTAACTCTTCTTTACTTCTTACAGTAATAAGATACACTTTATTTTGCCCCATAAATAAAAATCAAAGGGCGTCAGGTCCGGAGAACGCGGAGGCCATAAATTTGGCCCTTTATTACTCCACCATCTATCCTCGAATATTTCTGTTAGCTGCCGATCTACAGTTCGTGTTTTATGTGCTGATGCACCATCCATTTGGTAATAGCAATCACTCAGAATGTTGAGGGGCAATCCATCTAAAAAATTTGCTAATGTTCTTCTCAAAATTTCCAGGTATCTTTGTCCATTAAGATTCTCCTCATAAATGTGATAAGCCAATATATCATTCATTAAAATTGCAAAAACGTTCAAGCTGAATTTATTTTGGAAATCAATAACCTCAATGAAATGTGGATTTTCTGATGCCCAATAATGTCAATTTCTCCTGTTGGTTATTCCACTTTCATTAAACTTGGCTTCATCAGACCATATAATTTTTTGCAGAATTGTCTGATCATCTTGAAGCCGAATTAATAAATTTTCACAGAAATTTAGCCGCTGGGGAAGGATCAGTTGGTTTCAATTTTTGTAGTCTGATAAAAGAATACGGGTGCATGTTATGTTTCTTAAGAAATCTTAGAATGGAAGTATAACTCAATCCAATATTCATTGATGCTGACTTAATAGACGCAAGTGGATTGGCACGAAAATACGCTAGCGTGTTAATTTGATTGTCGTCGTCCTCGAAAATTGGTTTTCTTCTAGTTTCTATGTATTTTGTTCCTCCAAATTGCAGAAAATTGCTTCCAATCCTTCGAAATTTTAATTTACTCATAGGCGCCAAATTTGGAAATTGGTTATTGAATTGCCTGCAAGTTCTATCCACCACTTTTTGACATTCGCCATAAATTAAAAAGAGATTAAACATATCCCCGTTTGAATAATCAGCCATTTTATTATCAATCTGCTGTTTTTCAAAAATTTTCAGTTCAAATTACCAACAATTCTTGTTGAAATATCAAATTTGAATGAACGAAGTGACAAGTACATAAATTTTAGGCACCTATCAGGTGACCGTAGCCTGTTCAGCTACTTGATTCAAATATTTCAAAGCATTCTCTGTTAGTTCTTGCAAAATCATCAAAATTCAATATATTCCCAAATTATTTCGGAACCGAGTTTATAACAAAAAAAATTAAAGGTGTCAAAAGTTTTGACAGATAATTGCCAACAACTTGGGTATTTTATGCCTTGCTCAAATGTCGGTTCTAGATGTATAATGAAAAAAGTAGATTGCCATTTGAAATAATAAAGTCATGACCCACTTCCGGTATAACCGGAGTTGGTATCACTTCGACAATATTTCACTTCAATTGGAAATCGCTAGTTATGGCCGCGTATAAAATTTCAGCTTGATATTGTAATTGGAACTTGAAAAGTTTTTAACGGACGGTCCCGGTAGATATCGCTGTATATATTTGGTTGTGTGTAGGTATACTTGGCTGAGCCTACAAATTCCGAAAAATTCTCCAAAATTGTAATGTAGATGTAGTATTTCATTACGACGGGGAATATTTCGAAAGCGACAAACATGATATTACATAATATTTTTCTGAAAAAAAAGTAGGGTTGGAAGCAAATGTCAATATTCAAACTGTCTCATATCTAAAATTATATTGTGCCAATTTTCCGCATCATTTTTCGTTTCATTAAAACATTTTATTGTTTCAGGTGAGGTGCCAGCTTTGTAGAGGCCAGCATAACTTTCGTCGATTCATAACCACGTAAGAAAAAACACGAATCATAATACATTCAGATATTTTTCAGTATGTGAATTATTTTCTGGAACATAACGATGCGGAACTGGCAACAAACGAATTATACATGCCAATTTGCTGTCACATAAATTTCCTTAATCTAATTCAAAATTCGATCAGTGTAACGTTCGCGGATGCAAAAACCAACCTGGCTTCGGATATATATTTTCGAACACACAAAAGAACATGATATAAACCGTGGAGAAATCCTAAAAGGATTATCGCGTTTGGTCGACCGTTTAGATTCTGCGGAATTACACAGCAGTCGAAAAAGGAGACGCAAGTTGTATTTTATGTGACACTTGAACTTCTTCTGAACGCTTAGAGAGACATTATTCACTAGGAAAAGGCGCAAGAATAGGACGGTTTCAAGATGCTTAAGGTGGATGTAGACTGCGAAGTTTTACTTCGCAGTGTTGATTAAATTGAAGCGAATGTTGTATTCGTTTCCGGATATCAACACATCTTCCACTAGTTTCTACCAACGTCATTCTTCGAATTCTATCAAAGTTTATAACTTCGAACTTCAAATGAATACTTGCCAAAATACAAGATTATGTAATAACTTGAAAACCATTGGAACAAGAAGAAATATTTTTCACTTTATGGCATTCTACTCGAGAAATTAAAACCAACATGCAAGAAATTTCAGAGAATTATTTATTTGGGACGATGTCCAATAGAATTGGAATTGTAATTGCGTATAGTTGTTCGAAAAATGCCACATGCTATAGCTCCTACAATTATTGTTCGATTTCAATAAAGCAAAATTTGAATTGCATCTTAAAAGATGTTATAATTATCTTAAAACATTTTCATTGATCTGTCTTTTCCAGACATACCGGAAGTTGACATTGACTTGGACGTTTTGAATGGTTACCCCATTTTTTCATTACTTTTTTCGAGTATTTATTGAATTTTGAGTATCTTTTGCGAGAAAAGTGTTACTGAAAGCGATCCGAGAAAGAAATAAATCATCGAAAAATTTTGAGATGAAATGCCCATTTTCAATTCATCGATGTGATGAATGGGTCACTGGTTGAGTTTGTAATGAAGATTTTCGGTCCTATAAAGTGTTTTGGTCATTATTTCGTTTCGATCAACTCACACCATTTCGCATTTTGGGTAAAAGGATCCAAAACGTAACAGAACAATAGTCGTAATATAAGTTCTGTGGCGGAATACTATTGAAAATCACAGAGCAGTTTTCATAGAATTATAATAGATGTCATAAGCAAATATTAACGAGAAACTAACATACTTGATTCTCACATATTGATTCTCATCATTGTCAGTTTCGAGCCTTTATAACGGAGAATCAGTAGGTATGGAAGACAAAAATCGAGTGAATACATACATACTACAAGCCTATTTCAAACCTGAATTAAGGTTAGAGTATTTCGACTCTATCGGGAAGGATTTCCAGATTGGAAAAAATTTAACGCAAATACAGTTCATGGAAAAAACTAAAACTGTCGAAAGGATGAGGAAACGGAATTGAATTTCTATTTGATTGTAGCAGCGACTCTAGAAACATCTGTTCGTTGAATTTCTACACCGAAACGTTACCGACGAATGTTCAATCTATTTTAGGAGAATAAAAATACAAGCCATAACTTTTCGAAGAGTCCAAGCTTTTGAAGAATGACAGTGTTAGAGCCCGCAAGCTCTAAAATGAGCCATGTCAATCATCCTTAAGGTTCAATATCGATTATCAGTATTCAACCACTAGTAATGTAGGAAACAAAATTCCGAGATTGCTGTCCAGCAATCCTCGGATTTCGGATTGTCATCTTTTGTAAGGGAAACAAAACAGTTCAATAATAGAAAAGATATACAGGGTGCTTCAACGAAAACTAAACAGAGGCTTTATCTACCAAGATATTCGTTTCTGATCCAAACGCGAAAAAAGGTCAATTTTTGTTTCAGAGGGGACATCTTTTGGGGTACAATATTTGCCTAAAATATCAACCCCCTGAGCGGGGGTTGCAATCTTTGAACATTTTGAATGGGAAAGAAGGGTCGACTGATAACTCAAAAGAAAGGTGGTATCTTTGTCTACATTTCTTAGATCGAATTTCCATTTTTATTTGAAAACTGTAGAACATACAGGGTGAGCAACTGAAAGATAGGGATAACTATTTCCCTGAGACTATTCAAGTGAGGTAAAGTGGAACAGATCCATGCTGATCGATGGCAGTCATCATCAAGTACCATCCTCATCTCGAGTTTCAACTCCTGGAGCAGGGGTGACAACCCTTGAAAATTTGGAAGAGGATAGATGGGTCAAGTGATAACTCGAAAGAAAGGTATTATCTTTGTCTGCATTCCCGTGAAAGAATTTTCATTTTTGATTGAAAACTGTAGAAGATACAGAGTAAGCCACTGAAAAATAGAGAAGACTAGAAAAACTGGAATAGATTTGTGTAGATCAAAGATTCCATTCCATTTTTTGCACTAATACTTGAATAGCTCAGGGTGATAGATAGTCTCCTTGGGGCGATAGTCTTCTCTATTTTTCAGTAGCTCACTCTGTATCTTCTACAGTCTTCAATCAAAAATGAAAATTTGTTCACAGGGAGGCAGACAAAGATAACACCTTTCTTTCGAGGTATCACTCGACCCATCTACCCTCTTCCAAATTTTCAAGGGTGGTCACCCCTGCTCTAGGGGTTGAAATTCGAGATGAGGATGGTACTTGATGATGACTGATGTTGATCAGCATGGATCTGTTCCATTTTACTTCACTGAAACTTGAATAGTCTCAGGGAAATAGTCTTCCCTATCTTTCAGTTGCTCACCCTGCATCTTTCACAGTTTTTAGTTAAAAATGGAAATTCGTTCAAGGCGATGTAGACAAAGATACCACCTTTCTTTTGAGTCATCACACGACCCATCTTCTTCATTCAAATGTTCAAGGATTGCAACCCCCGCTTAGGGGGTTGATATTTCAGGCAAGTTTTGTACCCCAAAAAATGTCCCCCTTGAAACAAAAATCAACCTGTGTTTGCGTTTTGATCATAAATGAATATCTTGGTAGATTGGTAGATATAGCCTCTGTTTAGTTTTCGTTGAAGCATTCTGTATAAGATAACCATTTAAGAACTGAACTCGTCTATTGTATCCCAAACTGCCAGGTACAAATAGATATACTATAGACGGCGGTAAAATCAGTTGGAATAATAGGTTTTATACATTTGTTTATCCCCAATTATTTGGTCTATCTTAATATCTAGGTACTTAGTGAAAGGTCATTTACATGATATAAATTTAACAATACCTTAATTACGATTCCAAATCCTTTTTATTATTAACGAAATAAAAGTTCATAGATTTTGAGACCTGGTTATCTGCATGGAAATAATTATTGAATCATTAAGATGAAAATAACTTTCTGAAAATAATAAAACAGGTAATTTATTCAATTAAGAAAGTAAACATATTACAACGATAGATATTTGTCAATTTTGCTGATTGAAAATAATTGAAAGTATTTGAGGTTCCCTTATATATTATTACTGATTAATTTGCAGGAAAGAAGTTAATAATCGCCTTCCTCATCATCACAGTGTTCATAAAAGCTATCTTCACCAAGATGAAAAATTATAGGATCCTGATTATCATCATCTGCAATATGTTCTTTCTCTAAATTTTGTTCTTTTGTTCAATTTTTTCAACTTCTTCATATATTGACTTGACAACAGTCGCACATTGCGGACCAGTAAATTTCTGAATTGCTAGATTGTTAACATCTCAGAACTTGAAAGTGACATTTTTCGAGGGAACCTAGTTTTTGACATATGCCCATATTTTCTCCATTGGGTTCAATTCAGGATGATACGGGGGCAAGCGGAGAACCGAATGCCCATGAGCAGTTAGTAGGGAATCGATAACATATGTCTTAATCCGTGGTTTATGCTCATGAATTATTTTATTTAACGCTAGTTTGGTGGCTCTTTGGTCAGAAAAAGATACCATTTCGATTCAACTATGGCTGCATTTCGGCCTCTCTATCTAAAAACAAAATATTTTTTTCTGCAGCTACATTGTGACACGACGCGTTATCCATTACAACTACAGAATTCGGTGATAAATTTGATATAAATTTATCTTTTATCACTTTTTAGAATTTTCATGTTTCATATCAACATGATTGTCAAAGGTTTTACTCCAGATTTGAATATTAAAAGTTAATCTGGAACGAATCAACGAATCCCGGCCCACTGATAGCGTCAGTTAATTCCATGAACAGAATTATCTAACCACTGATTCGAAGTAGTGTGGTTAGAATTGATGTATGTTTCTTCAATATAAATAATTGGCCGATTTTCTCTTTTATATATCCTGATCTTTTTTTTTGAATAATCTAGTCGTTTTGTCCTAATATCCAGTGATTCAACCAAAATTTTACTGTTATCCTGAGTTTTGTTCCATCTGTAATCAATAAATTGCTTGCAATTTTGTGGTAATTGTAAGTAAGATTTCTAAAGAAATCATCTCTTCTTTCAGTTTCTGTAGAACTTCGCCGTTTTTTACGGGGTTTTAAAAGTCCAATACTTCACCACTTAATACATCTAGTCCTTTCTTTTTTATTCTTTTTACCTTACTCGCAGATATATTCACAGCTTTACACCCACGATTTATAACTTGGTTTGATGGAAAGCTCAAACCATTACACACTTCATTTTCCATAAATGTTAATTAATCAAAAATGATTTTTTACATTTACTATCAAACACCATTTTCACAATAGATCTTTCCCAACTAAATAATTCGACGAATTCTAGGTTCACAATGAGACTGAGATGCTACGCTACTGATAACTCTCATCTGGTAGTAAGCACCGCAAACTAGGCTGTTCCGAGTCTCGAATTTGCACCTCAGGTGACCTTGAGGGTTAATTTTAGAGATCGCTGACTCCAGACGCCTCGATTTCTATAAATCATTTATAAATACAAATATTCTGATTATTCTTTTCTCAAAATTTACATTTTTTTAGTCTTAACTTCTAGGAGGAAGCGATGCCTGGGTGTGGCAACCCAAGATGATGTAATCTGTGTGTCCACTCGCTTCTCGAAGAAGGCCAAATGGTATGTTATCGTGAAGATATTCGATGAAAACGAATTCCACAGCGCTTTAGCCCTGTAAACAAAAGGATTTTCATAGAAAGAGGTACGTGGCGTAGCTAGATGAACTGTCTGCTGAAGATAGTTTTTCGCTAGCCTCGTTTTTTTTTTGGAACTGGATTTTTTCTGGAACCAAGCCTTTCAGTTCTTCAGATCATTTACAATAGAAGTATCTGTAGAAAAGAGGAAGATCAGCAACCTGCCGCCTTTGAGAGATAGGCTGGAGATCACGCGTGATCTCCGGGTGGTCAATGAGGTGCACTGTCCCCTTCTGGACAATATCCAATAGATGTTATGAATATTTAGGTGCGGAGCCTTACATATGAGAACAATATTCCAGACCAGGTCACACCTGTGCTTTGTATATAATCAACAGCTGTAAGGGTGTGAAATACTGCTTTACCCTGGCTGACACATGGTCATATCAGAAAACTACGGTGTTGACAGCGAAGCCCAGTATTTCTTATTCTTTTCTGAGGAAATGTCCTCGCATGGTTGGAGCTGGTTTTCCAGCAGTGACTTTGCTGGAGAACGTTGTGTCGTTGAATATGACCAAGTTCACTCTGATATCGCCTGCAAGTCTAAATTTAGTGACATACTCTGTTGATATCCTTGATGATGTTTCCTAATCAGTTATAGAACGCTGATTCTAAAATGAGGACAACAGGGTACAGTCGTCCGCAAACACAAATATTTTGTTTTCGGTGGAGTGGAGCAGATTGTTAATCAGAAAGGGAGTTGACGAGTATGAGGTACTCCTGCATTAACCTGTAAAAACTACACTCGTTTCACCATCAATCACCGCCCGAATCGATCTACTGAAGGGACAGCTACTAATCTAGCGACCTTCTCTTCGGAAAGCCCATATGCGATTAGTTTATTCATCAAGGTTGCGTGCCAAACCCTGCGAAGATCTTGAGATATTACGAGTAATGTCATGTTTTTCGAATGTTGATGTTCAAGAATGCTTAATGCTAGGAGTTCACCAATTGAACGTTGTTTACGGAAACCATATTACCGATCACTGATGATATTCTATTTCTCCTAATATTTAATAAGCTCATCGTTTATCACTATTTCCAAGACCTTCGGCCTAATGGGCAACAATGCGATTGGACGATAATTTTGGGTATTCCAACATGCCGGATAAGTGTGGCTCTCATACGAAATCTGAAACAGACGATTAATAACAAATGCTAATTTTAGAGAACATTCCTTCGTAACAGTTGGTGTTATTCCATCAAGACCCACAGCTTTCTTACAGTTCAATTGTTGTATAACGCGCTCTACCGTATGCACTCTTAATTTTACTTCAGACATATTCGATTGACCATGTGGGATGATTGATTGCACTGCGTTTGGTATTTCTTAAAATGAATTTTGCGAAGACATTTCGGCAGATAGATGTACCTTTGCTTTGGGTGATGATTCGTTAGAACCGTCATCACTAATCAAAGGAAGAGACGGATGACTTGCAAAAGTTGTTGCTGACTGCATTCTGCATAGACCAGAACTCACAAGTTCCACTGTTCTGCTCCTGAGTCTATTTCTAATTCTTTCTTTGAAGTAGCTTTTCGATTTATCAATTGTTAAGTTACAAATGTTCATAAAACGCTTTTATTAAGCTGTAGTTTAGTCTGTTGAATCATTCTTCAAATTCTTATAAGCTTTGTTTGGAATGTGACAGCTTTGTTGATAGTTTTCATTGAACCAAGGCTTTTGTGCGGATGTTTTTTCCCATGCAGATTGTAATATAGAGGTTTATGCCTGCAAGAAGAACCTCAATGACGGACTCAGCGTAGACATTTATGTCAGGATCTAAAAACAGACGTCATTAAAGTGGAAAGACGTGAAGAATCCGAGCAGCTCCTTCCAAGTGGTGTGATTGTTAAGCTGTATCTTCCTGGAAGGCGTTCAATTGCGTGGCTGTACCATCAGCAGAAACAAGGTTGTGGTCATAGTTACCTAAGGGTGACGAGATCTGTGAACGGAAATTATTTGGAACTGAAAGAAGAAAGAAATCGAGAGTATAAGAAAAATTGGTTGTATTGTCAGGAACTCCTGATTATGTTGATGGCGACTAATGAAGACGCGCAGTCACGCGAGCTCCTAATAATAGAGCTAAACAAGATTAATAAGAAGTTGATAATAGATTTACTAGTGAAAAACACTACGCCTAATGAACTAGATAGTGATGTGCTGAAATTTTTTTCTCAAAATCTTTTTGACACTGCTAAAAAAAGTGGAAATGTGTGTGATGATACCAGTGCAGCGTTTTATGACCTTGGGTCCTGTGAAGTTGGCCCAAATTTCGTTATCCGTTCATTAAGATCTGAGATCAATACAATTAGATCGTTGAATAATCATCTTGAGGCACGTATTAGGGATCAAACTGAAATAATTGCATTGTTTAAGTAAAATATCAAATACATGAGCATTCATGAATTCGATTCACCGATAACAAATGATTCATTCAGCAAAGTTGTAAGATCCAAAAATTTAGCCGGTAACACCTGTGAAACTGATAAGGTGCCATCGCGGACAACGCCGTCATCCGGAGAGGTAAATAATCAAAGTGACTTGATTCGTAATATAAACTGCTCAAACATAAAAATACCGCCGAAGGTGCATTGATTGAGAACCCAGAAAACTTACAGGGACAGGAAGTTCTTACGTCGAATAGTAATAGGAAAAAACATAAGTTAGGATGAACTAAGGTCAACTCCTAGGCTAAGTTATATACATGTTTATAGGCTACACACTACCACAAAGGAACAAGATATACTTGATCATCTTAAGCCAACCATCAGCGTTCTTAAATGTGAAAAACTGGATTATCGTAATATTAAATTTATGCCTCCTTCAAACTGACCGTCTCCAGAGAAAACTTGGATATTGCGCTGTCTTCGACTACTTGGCCGAAGGGAGTATGTGTCCGTAAATTTTTTCGAAGGAGAATGACGCCCTTGGAAATAAGCTAAGTACAATTAAACCCATAAATATTGTTCATATAAATACCCAGTCAGCGAGGAACAAAACAGTTGGACAAAGTTGACATTTTATGCCTGACAGAACACTTTTTCCGTGGAAATGAAATCGAGTTTTTTAATTTTGATAATTTTAAATATATGTCTTATCATACATATAAATTCTCTTTCTGAGAATGTACACTGTGGAGTATCAGCTGTGGAATTGACTGATGATAATCTTATAGTTATTACGTTATATCGATCGCCAGATGGAGATTTATTTTGAATAATATTTTAGATCTGTTTGTAGATTCAAAAAAAGACTGATCAACGGTGATTTCAATGTACTATTCAATTCTAAGGATAAAATCTTTTCGTCTCTTTGCGATCTGATAAATTCTTTTGGTTTTGTCTCAACTACCTCGAAGCCCACGCGAGACAAAGATTATATCGATAATGTCCTAATTAATTTTGAGCGCAGCAGAGAATGGCATACTAGAATTTCTGACTCCGGTCTGTCAGACCATAGGTCTGTTGGTATTTGCATTAATTCAGTTAATAAACATGAGAAATTCTGTTATGTTTGCAGGCCTATCACTTTCTCTGGAAAACAGAAATTTTTTCATATTATATCAGAGACCCAGTGGGATTTCATGTACTACTCAGATTTGAATGTTGAATCAAAGTGCAACAGATTTCTTGATATTTCTCAAGATGCAGTTAACTTGTCTTTTCCGGAAAAGGTCTCCTCGGCTCAGAATTTTAGCTCAAACTCAGCAGTGAGTTGGTTTAATAATGACTTAAGGAATAGAAGGGAGCAGGTACGATGGATGAGTGAACTGAAAAATATCTATCCGGATAGTGTCTATGTCAATAATTCCCTTCGAGCTGCAAAGGCCATTTATTCTAGGAAAATTACATCGGCGAAATCTAAGGCCGTTGAAAAACATATTACGAAATCGATAAATAAGAATAAGGCATGTTGGGATGTTTTGCGCTCAAAAAATAAATCACAAACGTCAAATAAAAAAGTCAGTTTTACTGCTGATTAATCTTATTCTTTTTTTCTGGAAATACCAGATAAAATTAAGAGTAGCATTCCCAAGTATAACCGGAATTTTAAAAGCTATTTAACTGACCCAAAAGCACAGGACTTAACCCAATTCAAATTCAAGCCGTTATCATACATCAACGTGAGAGATGTGATGAATAGCTTCACTAATAGCAATTGCAAAGATCACCATGGACTGAGCATGGAACTGATACGGAAAGTATTAAATATAATTCTATACCCCTTAACAACTTTTTTTAATGAATGTATCGAGATGGGCATTTTTCCTAGCCTACTGAAAACATCGAGAGTCATACCAGTTCACAAGAAAGGACCCCATAATGATTTTAATAACTACAGACCGATAGCTTTGGTGCCTATTTTCTTAAAAATTTTTGAAAGTTGCTTGAATCACCATATAGTTAATCACTTCGAAACATTTGGGTTGTTTTTTGTGAACCAGTATGGCTTTCGGAAAAACCGATCCACGGCTGATGCTATTAACAAATTGTTAGCAATCATAGTTGAGGGGATGGAAAAAGGTTTCATCGTGGGTTCAATGTTTTACGACTTGAGCAAGGCATTTGATTGTGTCACACCTGAGACTGTTGTTTAGAAGCTCAAATTTTATAGATTTAGTGAGAACAGCGCCCATTTGATTCGTTCTTTTCTTACGGACCGAACTCAATACACTGTCGTGAATGGAGTTGCTTCTGAGCGTGGCAGTGTCACCGGCGGGGTCCCACAGGGATCGATGTTGGGACCTACACTATTTCTAATTTTTATCAACTACCTAGTGCAGTCAGTGGGCGATGCTGACCTGCTGCTCTTCGCCGATGACGCTGGCACGGTCGGAAGCGATCCAGTTGAGGAACAGTTGCTCAGCGACCTCGAGGATACCCAAGGCTCCCTGTTGGAATAGTTCTCGGTAATTGGCTTGTCTCTTAACTTGGACAAGACTACGAAGATGCTTTTCACACATAGACAGACTACGATTCCTAACCCAGATAAAGTAAAATTTCTGGGTGTATACTTGGATCCTAAATTAACTTGGACTGAGCACGTTGATTATCTTGCTTCCAAAATATCCGGCGTAATATTCCTGATTCGGAATTTAGTTTCGTGTTTGCCTGAGAGTGCGATACGTATGGCATATTTTGCCATGATCCAACCTCATTTGACTTACGCTTTGACCAGCTGGGGCCACTTTTCCCATGCTTCTAGACTCTTTGGTTTGCAGAGACGAGCTATTCGTATCATGCTAAAATTCCATATCGGTCCGATGCTCGTAGTAAGTTTGTAGAACTGAGAATTCTAACTTTCCCGTCTTTGTTCATTCTCCATTGCCTTCTCGCGGGCAAGGCTGATCAAAATAAAGTTCAACGAAACCTACTACATAGTTATGACACAAGAAACCGTAATAACTTTCAGATGATATTTCTGAGATTAAAATCAAGCCGATTCGGTTGTAATTATTATTCAATGGTGCTCCTGAATAAGTTGCCGGAGAGTCTACGAAACCTTCCATTTCTACTCTTCAAATCATTTTTGAAGTCTTTTCTTGTACGCCATGCCTTTTACGATATCGAAGAATTTCTAGATGTTGACTTTTCCGCCACGGCTTTCGAAGTGTCTAACTGAGACAAAACTTATTTTTGTTATGCTTATTTTACTGTGATAATACTTATTATTATTCTTGTATTCTGATATTTTAAGAGTTCATTAATTGACATGTGCAAACCTTTTATATTTTGGTAATGCATGAATAAAGATAATCTCTAATCTCTAACTCTTGTTGGACGAGTTGAGTCGCAAAGACCTCCGCTTGCCTTGCTGCTTATTCATTTTCTTTGATGAGTTTACTTTTCACAAACGTCATTCCCAAAGGAGTAATTTTAGACATACCATTCGGTGTGAACATGTGGTGCGTCATTTATTCGAATCACCTGATAGTACCAGTTTTCCTGACGAAAAGTTGAATCATAACAATTATAATGAAACTCGTATTCGAACATAAGTGTACTTTCTCGAAAAAATTCCTCCAGTAAAACACAGAATAATCTAGTTCCAATAAGATGGTGCTGTTCCTAACAACTGACCTTTGAATGTAAACTAGCTGATCAATAATTTTGGTTATCAATGAATAGGGACTAATGGTCCCAATAGGGAGCCAGTCTGCTCCCAAAATTCAACCACTCCTGATTTTCGGCTCTGGAGTACCCCACAGGATCGTGTTTAACGCTCTCCATCAAAAAGCTTGGAATGCGTTCTCAACAATTTTTATAAGAATTTTTCGGTGTAAATTTATATTCTCTCCTTTTGATTTTTCGATTCATTGAAATAGATTGCTTGAAAACTTACAGTTGCTGAAGTTTTTTCGAGTAAAGTTAACTTGCATCGCTCTGGATCATCACGATCTGTAGATCGTACCTGATAGAGTGTCGATGCTCGCGCACTATTTCTGTTCGATTAAGAATAAACTTCCATCATGTTTGTATTCGCTTAATTTTCGTCTATCATGCTTATTAATTCTCATTGAAAAATATTGGAAACGTAACTATAACAAGAGCTAGCGGGTAGGTACCTTATCTTTATAATCACCAATTATAAAAGAGATCCATTATAATTCTGTGCTTTTTTGCCATTTTTCGTATTTAGTTCAGGATTCATTAGAATCTTCAGTTACGTTCAAAGTCTTTTTCTACTCAAAATACGGAAAAATATGAATTATCTGAGCGGATATAATACCTAAAACATATATTTGGTCTGAAAAGTCTTATCACCAGTTTAAACAGTCGTCTATTCTTCAAATTCCAGCAATGGAGACGAAATATGTATGTTATTGGACATTTTTGAAAATTTCTCTTTTTCTCGGGAATACAGCGTTTTAACTGATATTTTTCTAGAAGAATTTACTCAGAATTGAATGGATAAACAAAAAAATTAAAATATCGAGTTACCATCAAAAATGTCCAAGTGAAGGTCAACTTCTGATATTTCCAGAAGTGACACACTGATGAAAAATATTTAGGCTGTTAGAATATTATTCAAAATGTTATTGAGTTCTTGTTTCAATAAAATCGATCAGAATTGTAGAAGCTAAAGCTTCGGGCGTATTTCATGATACGATATACTGGAAAATTCACAATCACGTTTACCTTTGGGGAAACGAATACTGGTCGGTAAACAGGGTGGTCGATTAGGAAAAACAATTAAACAACTAGTTTGCATTTTACTTTATTTGTTTATCGATCCTCAGTTTGTTTATTAATCTGATAATACGTATTTGTATAATTACATATACTTTAATTCATATAACACAGTTAACCATTATACATTCATTTTTATATATACATAATATATAGATATATATGATCTATCTATTTTTAATTATCAGTATGAGATAATTATTTCAGTCCTTCACTTCAATTTTATAGAATTCAGATTCGCATTTTATAAATAATTGTGAAATATCGGCAGACACATTGTAGGTTTTGATTGTATCTTCTTATAGAACACTGAGACAATTTCGAATTCTTCATGTCATTTTCAGAGCCAGGCTTAGCTTCATCAATTTCTTTAATGCCATCGATACATTTCCAAATATGCAATTCACTACTTTCTGTTGGTAATTCGATATCAATGGATGCAAAATATTTCAAGTTAGGGTAGCTTACAATCTTCTTCAGAGTCGATAATATCAGTATTTCACATAAATCCAACATGGCATTGTCAATGGGGACAAACTGCGCCAGGCCGCTGGCGGGCGTTTCTTATGACAATCTCACTCCCTATTTTTTTAAGAACACATATATTGTTTATACATGTTATGCATCTACCCGCAATAGTTTGCTATGGTTGAAGAGTGATTGTATCGAGTTTGGCCGCCTTCGAGAGTATTTTAAGGATTGATGTGCAATCAACAATTACGAGGTTTAACACGTTCAGTGCGGTGCGGGGTCAATTGATCCCGTGTCTAACTTTACTCTAGTGATGCGACTGTAAGCGGAAAACTTTAAAAAATGTTCGAATCTGTTTCAGCTTTGAATTTTGTCAAACGGTTGTAACTAATATTGCTTTATTTTGCAAATTTCAATAATCTCTTAAAATTCGATAAAAAATAAAATGGGGTTAAATGATCCCGGGACGCACTGATGTTTAAAATTTGAAATCTAGTGCGGCACGGAGCCAAAAGACCCCGAGCTTCTCTTCCCGAAAAATGATGTTACTCGGTCCCCTTTCCCTTCTTGTTGTGACAGCCCTTTGTTGTGCTTCCGCTTTTGCTATATTGAGGAGAGAATCAATATAGTTTTGAAATCCGAACGTTATTGCTAATATTTAGCGATGTTTTCACGTAGTCGGAAGTTGGTTGACTTGGCTTTATCGCTCAAAAATCCTGAAGTGAAAGTGAATCAAGCCTGGTAAGAGTAGTGGAGATGAATTTGAATTCAAGTCTGAGTCGTCAAGTTCAGACGACGGAGATGATTTACTTTATGTTGCTCAAAAGATTTCCAGCCGTTCTCCAAACGCCGAAACTGGCAACATTGATGATAGTCAAATGAATATTGAAGTTCCCAATGCTACATCTTCGATGGCTAATGATGAATGGATGCAAATAGATTTGAATCCTGAATTGTTTTTCGTTGCTATGTAATAAAAGCCATGCATTTTACGGTATTCTCGAATATGTAAGGAACCCTTCTTGAATTTTTCAAGCAGATCGTAGATGATGAAATAATAGATATGATAGTAACCAGCACAAATGAAAACAACAGCCAAGAATTATCTGTACTATCGGAAAAGAGAAAACCAAAAGAAAAATCTCGGCTTCATAAGTGGGTACCAGTTACAGCTGATGAAATTAAAAAGTTTTTTCTATCATATTGTGGTTTGGAATCCATCTAGTACGTGATCTGAAAAGACCATGGTACAAAGACACTTTTCATCATAATAGTTTTGTTACAAAAATCATGCCCAGGAAACGGTTTCTATTAATTCTCCGATGCTTTCACATTTGTGACAATCAGATAAGTGATTCGGGTGATAGACTATACAAACTAGGACCCTTATGTGATAAACTTCTTCCCAATTTCCAAAAATATATAAAGGTGAGTGAAAAAAATAGTTATCGATGAAACAGTAGTTCCATGGCGAGAACGTTTGTTTTTCTGCCAATATATGACTAACAACCGTCACAAATATGGAGTAAAACTTTATAAGCTCTGTACGGATAACGGTTATATCCACAATTTCATGATTTAACTTCGGGAAAGGGGATACGGTTGAAGGCAAATCGCATATACTAACTGTGATGAAAGAGTTATTGGGGAATGAGCCTATAGAAAGTTTATTGGGATCTGGTCGAACCCTGTATGGAGATGGTTCCTATTCTAGCTTGGAGGTGGCAGAACATTTGAAGGTAAAAAGACTAGGTATTGCGAAACATTGAGACCTAATCGAAGAGGTTTACCAAAAAATGTAACGAACGCAAAAGTCAAGAAAGGATCCATAATAGAGAAGCAAAAGAACGGAGTTGAAGTTATGAAATGGTGTGATAAGAAAAATGTCCTTATGATGAGCACAGTAGGAAGTCATGACCTCAAATTGATAGAAACAGAAAACAATATTAAGGGCATTCTAGTCAAGAAGCCTCAATGTGTACTATATTATAATAGAGTCAAAAAAGAAGTAGACTTTAGTGACCAAGTGTCAACATCTTACTCAGTTTTGAGAAAATGGCGTAATTGGTGGAGGAAAGTTGCATCAAAGCTCATGTTTGGATCAGCAATCACCAATTCATGGCTTATGTTCAAAGAGTGCACAAGGAAATACGTACCATATCTGCTTCGAGAAGCTTGGAAAAAAAATGACTTCTAAAGAAGTTGACAACAAAGTGAACATATTGTGAGGAGTGCCCTACGAAGTCAGCTGAGGAGAACGAGCTACGAACCACGAACCTTCTGCACTTAAATAGTTCTCAATCCATGTCAGCAATTTTCACCTTGGACCACAGTGCTCCATCTTATAAAGTAGACGCGATCGAGAGCTCGAACGAAGTCGAAATAGACTGCATCATTGGGTATTTCTGAATCAAACGCTTTCGACCAGTCATTGATACACGACAATAAATTGGTAGTGGTGGATTTTCCCTTGACGCATCCATGTCGTTGTTTTGGCATAACTTAATGCAGGTCTGGAAAAGTGGTGATTTCATCCATTACGATCGACTACATTATCTTCAAAGGCACTGACAAAAGACTCATCGATCGGTAACTAAGGGGTCCAACTTATCTCTCTTCTTAAACACAGGCGCCATTGACGCGGCCTTACAAGGATGATAATTGTCCCTATTCGAAGGAGGCGGTCATCATTCGACATAACGGATAGCAGAAATTATCTGCGTTGTTTTTGATCAACACCGAGGTGATTCCGTCCAATCCAGAGGACGAAGAGCTCTTCAGATTTTGAAGGTACTCTTTCACTTTCTCTTGGGTAAATGAAATGTCTGTGGGACTGGTCGAGAGAAGTGGCGGGAGGGGGTCGGCAGTCGGTTCAAATGTGTAAACCTCAGCAAATGCTGCGGCTAGCATTTCTGCAGATTCTGCATCTGACGAGCAAATACTACCATCAGCACGACGCAGATGAGGAGTTGTAACTTTGCTTTTGAGACTAGTTCAGATGTGTTTGAACAAGGGTTTTATCTGTGTTAAAAATGTTGAGAATTCTCTCTGTATAATAAGAAAAATGAACACGTAGATGATGTCTTCTGGAATAACAAAAATGGTATCTACTACGGTAAAACTGGTACCACGGCATTGAAAATATTTTCAGAGCTTAGCTCAAACACTACTCGGTAAAAATTTTCCCCATTCGGTTTAGCCGTTCTCCATATACTTCTAATGCCTTATCTCACGTGGGCACCTCGTATAGTGCATTATTCGATATTATCTTGCATGAATTCAAAAATAGTACTAGTTCGTGTTTTTGCAAATTTGCTTGAATGTGAGCATTCATAGTTATGCCAATTCATCGATAAGATGTCTCTTTTATATTTTCACAATTTTCCTGCATATGGTTCTCACATTGACTAAACATTTTGTTAATGTTCAATGATAATCGGATTTGTTTATTTTCGAATTCAAAGATTTAATAGGACAGTCGTTTTAAATCATCGAAATCTGGCCATCTTGACATCCATATTCCCCTTTAAGGGTCCTTATCTGAGTGAAATCGATTCCGTTAACTCCGACACAGTTGAACAGACACTCGCTGAACGACGTCGCAAGGAAGGAATATATCAGTAGCTAGTGATTAACACATACTCGAAGTGAATTAGCCGCGAACAAGCCTTACACGCTGTGAAGTATCTGCATTCCCAGAGGATCAAAGAGCCCCGCCGTCAGATCTATGGCCGCGACAATCCGAGAAAAATGGCGCAAAAACTTGGACCATATCCAGATCGTTGCTGTTTTATACCATTAAATTGCATTGCCTCCGCGGTATGCTCTTCGAATGTCCAAACTTAACGTATGTAATGTCGAGCTGTAATTTATATTGCTACTCTCCAAATATACGTTGCTATGATATATTTTTGAGGGGCGAGACTTTATTTGTAACCCTTCCGGTGATCTATCGAAACCGCCACCAAACTTCGGAGTTTTCGTCCTTGAAATACGGCCGATGCTTTTTTAGACGTCTACCTTATGACGCTCTCTCTCTAGACGACGCGACGCTGAAAAACAGGGAATTTAGAGAATAAAAATATTTTGTGAAGTATATGTCTGATCGTTAACTTTTATTTATTATTATTGTATTATGGTAGCTGTAAATATCTGTGCTAGCGAATGAACATAAATTCGACGAATACGGAGGATGACCGTTAATTGGTGTTAATATTTACACCGACTTTTCTCAATAGATAATAATATAGTAATAGATGCCAAAGTCTCGCTAGGTGAAACATTGGTACTGAATAATTAAACGATTGAAGAAAAAATACTAAGCTTGACTTTTCCATAATATCATGAATAAGAATAAAAAAGAGAAAAAACACTTTTGTCAGTTTTTCTCGTGTATTTGTTAATATATGACCGATTTCGACCATTCGGTCAATTTCTAGTGCTGAATGCTAACTAAGGTGCGAAGATGGTATAATATTTCCTTGAGTGTCAAATTGGCTATTGAGAGAAGTATAATGTGGAGTTTATCAATTTTCAAAACTTCCAACAGATTCTACATTCAACTTCATTTATTGCATTTGTGGAAGATTTTTGAGATTGTCTGAAACCACTGTAGGTGATATTAAGAAGAAAATTTTATATGAACATAGGTCCGCAAAAGCTTCGTTTTAGAGCTACAGGGTGTTGAAATTTCCAGAAAAAATTGTTCTTTTCTCCAAAACTCCTGCAGTTTTCGAGATATTCAGCCCAAATTTGAAACGCAAGCTAGTTTTTACAGCCTCCATCATTACACGTCCTGAATTTCAACTAGAGTCTACAACGTGTTTTCTCTTCCGGAGCCATATCTTATTTTGCCCTTTCTAACTTTTTTGCAGTACGCCACTGATTAGCATACAATCAATTTTCGTCATCTTCGTTCAATTTGAAAACTCTTTTGACACTTGTAATTTTTTCGTATCTCCAACCGTTATCGAACAAAAAATCATTAAACGATTGTATGCATTCGCTGAATTGAAAGCACTTCTTATTAAAAGAAATGACTAGTAGGCTTTGATTTTTTTCATTCATTTATTTATTTTGACAGTTGAACCAGTGTCTGCTCAAATTGTTTATTAAATTAACGATTAGTTTTAAGACTTTTGAAGTTATTTTAGTGAGAAAAAATGGCTAATTTTACTAACGCCGAATTGGCTGATATCCATTACATGTACGGTCTGGTTGACGGAAACACAACAGAAGCTAGGAGATTATATCAAGTGCGCTTTCCAAATCGAGTAACACCTGACTGGCGAACATTTTCAAATATCCTCAGAAAGTTGAGGGAAACTGGTACTTTTACTGCAAGTAATCATTTGAAAGGTGCAAACTATGAGAACTCCAGATATTGAGGAAGCACTTTTGAATTGTATTGATTTGAATCCTCACGTGAGTTCAACAAAAATTGGAAATCAGTTGAAAATATTTCACATGTTCTAGTTTGGAGGATTCTCCACGACTTTTTATTGTACCCGTTTAATATTCAACTTGTCCAAACTCAATTTCCTCGAGATTTTCCTTCAACACTGAATTTCTACCGATGGTTCTCAGATAAAATTAGAGAGAATGCTCATTTTGAAAGTGAAATAAATTTCACAGACGAAGCTTACTTTTCGAGAACTGCAATCACAAATTTTCACAATAATCATTATTTGGCTGAGGAAAACGCCCATTTGATTGAAGAATCTCATCATCAAGAACAATTCTCACTGAATGTCTAGGTTGGAATAATTGGAAATTATTTGATTGGGCCATTTTTTATCATATCAGACTAAACGATCCTGCTTATCGGCAATTTCTTGAGGTGGAGTTACCTTTATTGCTCGAGGTTGTGCCACTCTTGGTGAGAAACATAATGTGGTTCATGCATGACGGAGCACCAGCACATTCTAGTGGAGAAGCTAGGGAATTCTTGAATAATACATTCAACAACCGGTTGGGGTGTGCCAGAACCATGGCCTCTTAGATCACCAGACTTAAATAGCTTAGACTTTTTGTTATGGGGATATCTCAAAAGTTTAAAGTATACCACTCCAGTGATCAGTGTAGAAGAATTGAGTAATCAAATAAAAACCTCTTGTGACACGGTAAGAAATACCCCAGGAATATTTCAAAGCGTGCGTGATATGCTAAAAAGAACAGAGGCCTATATTCTTCTAGGTAGAGGACACTTCCAGCAATTTCTTTAGGTTTTAATTGTTCTTTTTTTAGTTTGATATTGAATAGTTATAAGTTGAGTCTCAGAAGACGAGCTATCAAAATAAAAACAAATTTTGGTCATTTTGGGCATACCTATCGAGTATTTCTATTATTTTTTCTGATTTAGCGAATAACATACAGTTCAAATAATTCAAATTCAATAATTTTTCACTTGAAAATGGTTGTTTGACAAAAATTGATTGTACACTGATCAGTGGTGTACTGCAAAAAAGTTTAAAAGGGCAAAAAGAGACATGGCCTCGGAAAAGGAAACATCTTGTGAATTTTAGTTGAAATCTACGACGTATAATGATGGGGGCTATTAAAAATAGCTTGCATTCCAAATTCGGGCTAAATATTTCAAAAACTGCAGGAGTTTTGAAGAAAAAAACAAATTTTTCTGGAAATCACCCTGTAGCTCCGTAACTTTTGCAGCCTATGTTTATAAAAACTTTTTTCTTATAATTGCACGTAGATGTACCCCCTGAAGTTGTGACATCATATAATGTAATACCCTGTATTTAAAAAATCACACGTTTATATTATAATGTGAAAACCTTTCAGGTAAATAATTTTTTGAATACAACCCTGCAATCTGCCACCAAAAGAACTTAATATATTAAAATACTTTTTACCAAACTCTAATTACATATATTGGCATATGATGCAATTTCGGAAAACCGAGAAATCCGGAATAACTCGAAATTTTTCATTTTTCTCTATTTCAGTATTTCACATAGTTGCCGTACTAAATTATCGAAAATATTTTGTCCTGTACTCAGGGTATCAAATGTATTCGAAACTTCCGTTCATTTACAGTTAACAAACTTTATTCTTGATAAAAAAGCATTACGTGTAACATAATCCTCCGAAAGTAGCTATTTCTCGAGATTCATATCAAAATCATTGCTGTCCAAAACTTACATGCCAACACTAAGATTAGATTGAATATTACAACATTTTAAATAAATATACTCATAAAGAAAACTTTCACTATTTTCATCTCAACGCGAACAATATTTAACACCGTTGACGGTTTCAACCAAAGCGGACATCGTGAATTAAGTACGGGCATTGTCCCTCTTGCATCAGAAGCGTGCACAATGTTCCATTCACCCCATTATACATATGGGTCTGAATAATAATCATATTATCATTTTGATTCCAGTACAATGTTATCATGGGCCACGGTTGATTCAATCGAATATGCGGATTAGTTTCGGTTTGTTAGGAAGTATTATTCGGGGATATTGGATAGAGATTGATTGCTCATGTTTCTGACACTATTCAGATTACTCGACCCTTATAACTTAAATGAGATTTTCTAATAAATATTGAAAAAACTAGAGAAGTGTAGTATCCTTGGAATTGAAGACATTGATAACTTCAATAACAGAAGATTGAATAGGGAATTAGATAAACCAGGGTTTCCCAACCTTTATTTCACTGAGCCTCCCCAATTCAAAAATAATATTCTCATGCCCCCTTAAGTTTAAAAACATTAAAAACACACAATTTTTTTTTACAAATATATTATTTATTTGAATTAAAATTAAAAACAAAGAGTTCCATACAGATATTTGTAGATATTTATGTTTTAAGGATCTAATAAGAGAAGATATATGTATATACACTTGAAAACCATTAATTACTTTCACATTTAGGTAAATATGTTAGTTTTATTTCAATTATTAAATACTTATGAGATACTTGAGCTCGCATGTTCTGTACCAGTATGTCGATTCTTGGTTCAGTCTTTGCTAGAGCAATAGTTAAATCGCTATAGACGGCAAGACGGTTTCGCTGTTTAGTTTTTATTAAAACCAAAGCTGTGAAACCTGTCTCACATAAATATGTGGTCGAAAATTGAATAATTATTCTCAAAGCAAGTGAAGCAATTTTGGGATTAACAAGAAATCGTTTGGCCCAAAATTTCTCTAATGTCAAGAGATGGAA
The DNA here is from genome assembly GCA_013387265.2 of Cryptolaemus montrouzieri. Classification (NCBI taxonomy): domain Eukaryota; kingdom Metazoa; phylum Arthropoda; class Insecta; order Coleoptera; family Coccinellidae; genus Cryptolaemus; species Cryptolaemus montrouzieri. The sequence goes on along the minus strand of JABFTP020000185.1, from coordinate 34,066,430 downwards.
GTCATCTTTCATGGTCGAGTCAGCCTTCATTTCTAGAAATTCTTCCTGAACATCTTCAGGCAAATCTGAGACATCGACAACAAATGGGATTCTGGTCATGCGCCATATTGGTGACTCGGAATTAACATCTCGATAGTAGAGGAGAAATTCGTTTTCCAATGTTTGTAGATGAGTTTCTATTTCGAATTTCAAATCATTATTCAGTTTTTGTTCATTAATCGCTTCGAAAAGCCGTGAAAAAGGAAATGTGTTTTCAGCAGATACCTTATTTTTCCAAAGTTGAAGCTTTAATATGAAACCTTGAATATGATCATAGGTACTAATCGAATTGTCATTTCTGCCTTGAAGTTTCAAGTTTAGCTGATTCAGGGCCTCAAAAATATCAGCTAAATAGGCCAGCTTCCACTGAAATTTTTCATCTTTGAATAGTTGCATAAAATTATAATTTTCTTTAAAGTCAAGAAAGAGGATGACCTCTTCTCTTAATTCATAAGGCGAGCTAACATGTTGCCTATTGAGAACCAGCGCAATAGGAGGACCTTGTGATCAGAATCGAGATCCTCGCAAAGCAAAGTGAATAGCCGACTGTTCAATGCACTGCTTTTGATGTAGTTAACGATCTTTATGGCAGAGTTTAAAATCTGGCATAAATTCTGTGGCAAAGTTTTCCAAGCCAAAGCTTCCCGATGAATAACGCAATGCGTTCTAATTAAGGCGGGGTTCTTTTCCTTAAGTTTTTGAGCCAAGCCTGATCGTGAACCTATCATTGCAGGAGCGCCGTCTGTGCATAGTCCAATAAGTTTATTCCAATCCAAGTCATTTCTTTCGATAAAGTCTGATATTAAATTGAATATATCTTCAGATTTAGTGCCTGCTGGTAACGATTGGGAGTGAAAAATCTTTTCCTCAATGTGATCTCCACTGACATATCTAATATAAATGATTAGTTGTGCACAATTAACGATGTCTGTAGACTCATCACAACTAATGGCAAAAAATGGTGATAGTTTGACTTTATTTATAATATGTAATTTCATGTCTGATGCAATATCTTCGATTCTTCGCTTGACAGTGTTATTAGAGAGAGATATGGAATTAATTTTTTGATCTGATTCTTCTCCTAATATTATTTTCGTGGCTTTAAGGATACATGGTTTGATTAAATCCTCCCCGTTGGTGTGAAGTTTTTTTGTTCTGCTATCATAAAAGCTATTTCAAATTAAGCTTTGAATGTTTTGATACACCTGCATGATAACTTCCTGACTTATCCAATCTCATGCGCTCAAGTGATTCTGCCTTGGATGAAAAAAATTCTTTATATTTCGAAACCAGAGTAGGATGTTGCTGGTTCAAATGCCTCTCAAGGCGAGTGGGCCTCATGCTATCATTGCTCAAAACTTTCATGCATATAACACACTGCGGCAATTGTAGCTCGTCTTTTTCTATGAAGGTCAATCCAAATTTAATACAATCTTCCGAAACTTTCTTTATTGAGCTGCCGTTTCTAATCTGTAACAATAGTACATACACATTTATATTAGGCTTGAGTGACGTACCTATTCGCGAATGACGTTGTTTCTAAAACATTTTCACCACCTCATACGTTCGAATCCTCAAAATCGAAATTCGAAAACATCATGCGGCAGTGAAAATGTTTTTCAAAACAACTTCATTCAAGCCTATGATCATTCGAACCTGTGTGGTTGTGGGAAAAATATCGCACCAGCGCGGTGTATTTTGCAGCAGCGGCGTTCGAACCTACATAAATGTTCAGAATGTAACCCATTCCGTACAAATACTTGCGAGATAAAATTGAAAAAATAATTACTTTATTTATGAATTAGGTATCTCAATCTTAATACAAAATTTTATCGCCTTTGCCAATATGGTTGAATAAATAAAAAGTTATTAAAATAATTATTTGAATACTATTGCGATTTAATGACACAATAACTTAAGAAACTTACCTTTTATTAAAGTGAAGACACAATTTCACTTCTAAGTATCTCACAAACACCAATTTCACATTTAAATATATGTTAACAAAAACGCAACTTGGAGCGAACGAACTAAGTACTGACAGTACGACTACGATCCGCAAATGCTCCCAATTGTTTTACGAGTGATAGATGGATGCAAGGGGAAAGGTAGGGCGGGGGTGCGCGTGAGTGTCGTGTTGTGACTTGTCGAAACTTGTTTATGTAGAGCGCAATACACACGAGTCTGCCGGACTGACGACATATGTCGGCAACTTTTTGTCTTTGATTTGATTTTTTTTTATACAGACCGACGGGTTGTGTCGGCGGTCCGGCGGGCTTAGTGTGTATTGCGCTGAAGTACTATTTCCGGAAATTAAACGTACCAATTACGCCCTCCCTGGTATTCCTTTAAGCCCCCAAAGGGAGTGTGCCCCCCTGGTTGGGAACTCCCGAGATAAACCAAGAACATTCTTCGACGGGTTGTATAATTTGTCCACAATATCTCATGGATGATGAATATGTTTTACAAGAGATTTGAAAAATTCAGTGAAATTGAGATTTCGTTGAGAGAATTGGCAATAATCGAGTGACCAGAGAAAGCATAAAATCGTCAATACTTGAAATCTCATCTGACGAATGACTTAATCCTGAAGTCGGGAAAATTTGAGGGCGTACTTTGCGAAATAATGCAAGTAGCTCTCCATGAAGGGAGAATGGTTATAAGTTAGTACTTATCTGTTAACTCAGAAGAGTTATTTAAATATCCCGCGTTGAGTATTTTTAAGTATTTTAAGTTTCTGTATGTTGGTATACATGTCCTTAATGACAATGCTAAACATGAGTGCGAACTGTCAACTAGTTTGCTTACGACAGCTGTTGAAACCAGTCGACCTCTGTAGTACTCTGGGAATTTCACAATGGAAAAAAATATTGAATCAGGAGTTCGTCTTAAATTTTGGGGTTTGAAGAGAATTGTGTACTGAATTGTTGCCAATGCTGGGAAAGCTTATGGAATGTCTGTTTTATCGAAAACCCAAGTGTACGAAAGGTACAAAGCCTTTAAAGACGGTCGGGAGATCGTCGAAGATTTTCCTCGTTCCAGACTACCTTCGACCTCTTCAACCGACGATAACGTCCAAAAAATCAAGAATTGCTGCTCGAAAATCATCATGCCAGTGTTAGAGAGATGGCTCGTGATATCAAGATATCTCGTGAAATCGCTCGTTTGATTTCGGTGAACCAATTGGCCATGCGGCGTGTCGCCGCTCGGCTTGTTCCGAATCAAAACAGTACCGGATGCAGGTAGCTACAGAAATGATGTATCGTGCGAATTCTGATCCCACGTTCATCGGAAGGATCATAACTGGTGACGAAACATAGGTCTATGAATACGACACACTAACGACCGGAATGGTTGGAAAAAAAATTAGCTAAACCTAAAGAACCTCGCCAAAATCGTTCGAATTGTTTTCGTCGATATTCGTGGTGTGGTTCATCATGAATTCGTTCCGCAAGGTCAAACGGTCAATAAGGAATCCTATGTAACCGTTTTGGGTTGTTTGCTTGAAAATATTTTGCGTAATGACGATAACGCATCATCTCATCGAGCCACAGTTATTTACCATTTTAAAACCAAACACTCGATAAATATCATCGAGCAGCCGCCTTATTCGCCTGATCTAGCTCCGTGTGACTTTCTTTCCTTCTCAAGACTGAAACTGCTCCCCTGGGGAACCAGATTTGATTTCAAAGACGTCATAAAGGAAAATTCGCAGAAGGAGCTGTAGACCATCCATGAAAGCGTCTATAAAAATGGTTCGATGATTGGAAAAACGTTGACGCACGTGTATCGCATATTTTGAAGAAGATTCAATAGATATTGAATTAGACTAAGGTTTTTGCGTTTTATTTCAAATTTCCGGATACTTTTTGCCATAGTGTACACAGGGTGAATCCGGATATACTGTACACACTTCTACGGTAGAGGTAATTCGATGAGGCTGATTCAGATCCGGTATTGAAATCTTCAGTATATTCTGGTTGGTGGCTCTACAGAGTATTTTCTGGAAATTTGCCAAATAGTTTAAGACCCTCTGAAATTCTCGATAATCAACAGAATAGCACGCTTTTTAGGACATTATTGGCATTAATCGCATCAAAAATATTGCCGAAAAACAATTCGAAAAATTCCAGGACCGGACTGAAACATTCTCATTTTCAGTGTTCAGTCAAGTATATCACCATTTTGAATAATCAGTAGTAAAATCTCATGGCACAGCTACACAATTTTCTTATCGGGAATCGATTATTTACAATCTCTTCATTTTTCGTCCGGAAATTGGGAGAATACTTTTGGAATCGAGTAAACACAGAGAAACACTTTCACAATTAACATTGTTTAACACTGTACTAAATGTTAAATTACTCATCAGATTCGACTAAAAAGATCTGGTTCGAAAATATGCAGGGTCAGAGCATAAGAAACGTTATCTTACTGCTTTTGTCGACTATCTTACGAATTCGCAAGATTTCTATAGCGGAAACTTTAGATGCGTAGAGAATTGAAAATGAATATAAGTTTCTTCATATTGTAACTTTTCTTAGTTCTTGAAATTGTTCAATGTTCACATTAAACACTTCAACATTACAAAAACTCTAACCAATTTATGTACACGTAATCTGAACAATTATAACTAATTTATATAACACAATCGATACTGCTTAATTTATTTCTCACACTTTGTACACTTATTCGCGATCTTTATTCAAACTCAACTCCCTGCGCTTCGAGCTCTCTTTTTATATACAAACATAGGGGTTCGAGAATCTTCCACTATATCCCAGATCTTCGTTCAAGAGACTTCTCTGAACAGTAACCTCTTTTCTCAGTATTTCGCCGCGATGGTATTTTTTAGATCTTTCCGGAATTCTCTCGAAAGTGCGTCGCAATTCGGCATTCCGCCGGGCAATGATAGGGTCGGCTTCTGGGACGATTGGATATCGTTACACTCCCCCACCCTTTAAAACTACTCAGTCTTTGGTCACTATGACGGAAGTGGCATTAATTTCAGCTTTTCATCTCCTTGTCGATGAAAATAAGTGATGGAGTGATCTTCCAGGTTGAGAATAGATCTTGAACACTTCCTTTGTAATTTGAATATTCGAAGCGCCTACCCGGAATTCCCCCAAAAAATAATCCCATAACTCATGCGGGATTTTACATAAGCATGACACGATATCAGAGCCGTTTGAAGATTCACCAATGAGCTGATCAAAAGGAGTGCATAAGAATATCCTGCAATTGATCCTGCGAGGCACTTTATGAGGCTGGTTCAGCCAAGTCTGGACTCAATGGTTACACCCAAAAACGTATGTCAATGATTTTGTCATTATGGTTCATCGAGATTGCCTCACTGTTTCTGTCAAAGGAAAATTCCAACAACTGAGTTTTTTAGCATTTAGCTTCAGATTATTACTTTCAAAGTATTGTTCCAGAATTGTCAGATCATTTGAAGTTTTTATTTTGAAGTCCTCGGTATTATCTCTACTAATTATCACGTTCGTATCATCAGCAAATTTTACTAGTAAATCTGCATCAATTCCCGACAAATCATTCGTATATATGATGTAGAGAAGGGGTCCAAGAATGGTGCCTTGGGGAACTCTTCTTTTTATGGATAGACTTTGCTAAGTAATGTCATTGCAACCACCGGCTTGTTCTGGTTTAGGGAATCAAGGACGGCACATATATATATATATATATATATATATATATATATATATATATATATATATATATATATATATATATATATATATATATATATATATATATATATATATATATATATATATATATATATATATATATATATATATATATATATATATATATATATATATATATATCGCTCTTATAGTATTTCTTCCTTTCTGAACCCATTTTAGAATCAGACAGTATCATTTTCTGTTCCTAAAATTTAGTAATTTCATATAAATTATTTTTTCGAAAATGTTGCTAAAGTTGTTTAAAATTGCTATAGGCCTATAGTTATTTATAACAGAGCTATCTCCATTTTTGTGAATAGGAGTATTTCGGCACACTTTAGTTTATCTGGAGAAATTCCGTCCCGTAAACTAATATTAACGATATGACAGGGATTTTATTGTATTGAAAATTTCCAGAGGTGTTGTTGGATATATAAACATTGCCCCATCATTTCTATTTTTGTCCTGCACTCTCAGTTTATAGTTTTTTCCTTGTGTTATTTGTGGACGGATGTCTATGAAATACTTGTTAATTTCATTCAATGTTTCAAGATGCTGACATTATCTGTTTTGAGATCTCTGAGCACTCATCTTTTTTGCAGACATTTATTTGTGTATTTGTTTATAACTTGCCAAGTTGCCCTTCCCTTATTAGCTGCGTTCTCAATGAACCGCCCATAAGACATCATTTTTGCCTCTTTGACAACTCTTTTTAAGAACCAACAGTAAACATTGAAGTGAGACTTCGATATAATTCCCTGACTTACCTGTTCATATTGATTTCGTTTAGTTTTGCATAACTTTCTGTGTGTGATCCAAGAATTCTCCTAATCCCCGAGCAAAGCGGTTTCAGACAAAAAAGGTCAACCCCTCGACAATCAAGTAGACCTTGAAAGCTTCATTCACGAATCTTTCGCACTGAATCTCAAATACATGAAGGTATTTTTCGACATACAAAGAGCTTTCGAAATGACCCGGAGGTACAACATTTTACAAACAATGAAATATTGGAATGTACAAGGACATTGCAATCAAGAACTTTTGAGTGAAAGAACCTTCCGTGTTAGAATTGGCGAATGTACTTCAAACGAAAGAACTCCTCAGGGATCCATTATAAGCCCTACGCTTTTCTTCATAGACCTAAATGGCATACTCCAACACCTCAATGCTCCCTTGAGAGCACCCTCTATGCAGATGACCTTGTTGTCTACGTTAGAGGAAATCAGATTCGAACAATGGAAATAACTCTACAAACCTCTTTGGATAGCTTAGAGAATTGAAGCCAAACCACCGGCTTTCAGTTTTCCCCCTCTAAAATGCACTGCTTACTCTTTTCGAAGACAACTACAGTTTACCAACCTAGCCTCACACTCCATGGCCAAATTCTACAAACCAAAACATCAGTCAAATTCCTTGGTATGCATTTTGACCAGAAACTTAACTGGAAAGTACACATCTATCAACTAGTATTGAACTGCCAAAAGCGTCTCAACATAATGAAAATAGTCGCCAATAAAAATTGGGGAGCAGATGGTCAATGTCATATGAGCCTTTACAAATCTCTCATCAGATCATGTATAACTCATCCAATGTCTCAACTTTAAATCAACTAGAAATTATTCAAAATACCGCCTTCAGGATTATTCTTGGAGCATTCAGAACTACACCTGTCAATAACCTCCGTTGGGAACTAGGAGAACCCACTTTAAAGTCGAGAAGAGACAATTTGAGTTTCAATTATGTCGCAGCTATACGTGCTAACCCATCAAACCCAACTTTTCACTCTTGTCAGACAAACAGACTCACAGAGTTTTTACAAACAAACCTAGAACAGCTAAACCCTTCTATGAAAGGTTCAGAATCATCCTGGCCGATTTCCAACTCTCACTTCCCGAACCATACCAAATGACTCACTTCATCAAAGATCCTTGCTAATTAATCCACCACAATGTATCACCTTCCTGACAAATTACGACAAACATAATGTGAGCCCAGATGTCATAAGAGAAAAATTCATCATTCAAAATATAGGGATTACCAGAAAATTTATACGGACGCTTCAAAATGTGCAAGTGGAGTGGGTGCTGCAGTCGTGACCACCCAGGGTAATTCCCTCTATAAACTCCCCATACAAACAAGTATTCTTTCTACCGAAATGTATGCCATACTACAAAGTCTCATCTTCATAAACCACTATCCTCGCTATAACAACTTCATAATAGTCACCGACTCACTCAATTCTATACACTGTTTACGACAGATATACCCAAATCACCCTATAGCTCATATTCATCTGGGCACCCTCACATATAGGCATCTCAGGAAATGAGGAAGCTGACAAATGCTCACGCCAGGCTGCTATTTCAGAGGATGAAAACACCATCAACAATGTTGAAAGTTCTGACTTGAAAAAACTCATTGAAGAACAAAATCATTACGCAGTGGCAAGATCAGTGGAACCAGTGCGAATCGAAATTACGCGATGTGAAACCGTTATTTCATAAATGGTGCGTCTATTCAAAAATAGCGAATCGCAATCGAAAATCTCACACCTCCGTCTGGGTCACACCAATCTCACACATTTGTATATTATAAAACGCGAAGATCCCCTCTGTGCGATACTTCCGATGATACAGCCTCATCGGTGAAACATTTGTTAGTGGACTGTCCTAAGTTCCACAGAGAAAGAGTACAGTGCAACCCAGCTCAATCCTCAACCCTACAAACAGTTGAAACTTTGTTGAACTCCTAAAAGTTACAAATCTATATAAATGTATATAGTTAATCACTATTTTGTAATGTCGCTATTAACCTAATTGGTTGATGCGACAATATTATCTTTTCAAATAAAAAAGAATTTTCACTATTCATTTTCTTAAGTCTTGATTTGAAAATTAGATCATCCAAGATCTTGAGTTTTCCCAGAAACAATTCATACGCAACGTTTGGGTCTCTTTGGGCATAGATATCTTTCCACCCTTGAGAGGCGAGAGTTTGTGAGAACTGTGTCATCTTGGGTATCGAATAATTTTTTTTTATGGAGGTTTGAGCATAGATGATTCTTCCTTCAATTTTAACCTCAGAACTTGGGCATAGTAATCAGAGAGCGCGGTATTAATTACTTTCCCCATCAAATGCTCTGTATTATTCACGAATATATTATCAAACAATGATTGTGAGTTTATTGTTACGCGTGTTGGGTCTAAAATACATTCCCCACAAAAGTTGTCGCATCACCCTACTTTTACGACAATACTATATAAACTTTCAAGCTGGTCATTCAAGAGTCCTCCATTATTCACTAGGACTAACTCAGTTCGACCATGGAAAGAAATGCCTCCTCACACCATTACTGAGCCCCTTCCGAAGTTTTCGGTCTGCTGGATATTGCATTGCTGATACCGTTCCCCAGGTCGTCTGTATACAGGCATGCGTCTATCATTTGATATTAGACAGAACCTAGACTCGTCGGAAAAGAGTACATTCGACCATCCTGGAATGCCCCAATTTGCATGTTCCTCGCGAACTGAAGTCTTGCAACTCGATGCTCTCTGATGAGACGCGGGCCGGTAGAAGCCACCTTTGGTCTGATATCGTCTTCTCTGAGCATGTTCCTAACAGTTTGCAATGAAATATGCACATTTCTGAAAAGTGCAAGTTCATTTTGTAGTATTCTAGCCGTACAGTGACATGACATTTGACATATACTTCGCACGAATGTCAAAAATTCTTCGCAATTTTTGTTTAAATTAAACAAGTTCCACGAAGAAATAATATATGGGCGATGTCAACCCAAATTATTGGGTCCGTAATGATTCTAAAACATCTATAGATCATAATCGGCAACACTTGGAAGACCGATCCTGACCATCGGGGCTCTCTCGGTCAAACAGAGAGGAAAATGAAGAAATATCGCAGGTTATGTAATTTTTCATTATCTCCTTAGTCCTTTTCATGACCTTGCTTGCTCTGTAAAATCTTTTCTTGGATTTGTTTAGACATATAAGAAGTATGATTGTTAAAATATTTTTCTGTTGGTTTTCATTTTCCATTGTTACAGATTCCTGTCCCAAAGCCCCTTCCTTTCACTCTTGTCTTCGTTTGGAAATCATGTAATGCAAGAGAGAATGAAGCAGCTAAGCAGAATTTTTTGGTACTCTTTATGTACACATGGCACTAACACAACATAAACAGACAGCGACAGGGTTTTTCCTTCTTTTTTCACTCGTTTATTGAATCATATACAAGATTGTATGGTTCCTGATACATTTCCTAAGCACACACTTGTGTTTTATCTGATACACACCAAAATTATAGATATAAGCATTTATTGTAAATACAAATTCAAATTTTTGTAAATCTTCTCTTTTCTAAAGAATATATATATATATATATATATATATATATATATATATATATATATATATATATATATATATATATATATATATATATATATATATATAGTGCCAAACTCTTAGTGCAGTTAAACGAAACCAACGGTCATCAACTGGTGTTGTTATCCGATTTCTTCCCGGTCCGGTCCTTCTTCCATATTCCTCTGTTTCGTGGTACCGATTAATTGCTCTTGAAATAGTGCTTTGGTTAACACTCAACAAGTTAGCCACGTAACGTTGGCTTCGCGTCCTTTAGAAGTGTTACAATTCTTACCACTTCATGATCACTCAAATAGCGCCAAGGACGTTCAGCAGCCATTACGATAAATTCAAAGATTCGAAAATCAACAAGAAACACAGAAAACTTGCATTATTTTAGCGTGAAAACTGAAGAGAAATTGAATGAATACTGATATTCAAATAAACTCATTCTTGTTTCAGACGTGTTAGGGATTGTTGCGGCAAGCCGCTGCAATTTAATTATTATTATTTCAAAAATATTTCAAGCACTAGACTACTCGTCGGATTGCGTGTTGCAGTACGCAGTAGACATTTCTGTGCAATTTTCAAAAAGTGACATTCCGATTTTGATCTTCAGCTCTCGAAGATTACGCTTATTTCGCTATTTGAGTTTTCGAATATTCTCCCAAATTTTCTCTACTTGAGATCCACAATTTGTTTTATGTTTACGGCTTGTGTAAACCGCAAAGACTATTAGTGCTATAAACTATAGAAATTCAGTGAAATTTCGCACCACAAATTCAAGAAGATTGGATTCACAAGATCAGCTGAGAGTACTCTCAAGAAGTCCATCCTCAGAACAACGGTGAGTTTTCTAGTGCGAGTATTTTTTTGTTTTGTCTGTTTTTTTACATCAATCTTTTTCAATTCAAAAGTACAGTCCACAAATTTTCTCTTAACTTAAGAGCTACCGCAACAGGGATCATATGGAAACAAATGTTATTACATAGATAAGATTTTTTCCCTCATATGTCCAAAAACACATGTTGACAAAGAAACTGCGATCGAGCTGCTTTAAGGATTGTGGAATTCAGAATACCAGGTGATGCGACAATTTTTGTGGTGTGTGTAGTTTGAACTAGGTTATTTTGGTGAATAATATCTATAAAGTTTGTTTGATCTCGAGAACTATGTAAAAGACATATATTGAAATCACCACTTAAGATTGCCCAAAACTTTCTAAAGTAATCATTCACTTTTCCTAGTAGACTTCAACTATTCAAGAAATAAATTGACGTCACTAAGAGGAGACCGATACATGCATAAAATGATCAATTTCTTTGCTTTGCTTACCGCACAAGCACACTCCATGACGTCTTGACAAAATTGATTCAATTCGTTATATTCAATCAGATCCATGTCTTGCTTGGCGAAAATGCTGCACTCACCGTGCGATTTAGCTGAACATGAATATGACTCTACTTGTTTGTAGCCTTGTATATTAAGGAAGGGTCTTTCCGATTTTTTGCACCAGTCTTCAGTAAAACAGAGGATCTTTGGCAGTTCAGCCAAGGTGTTGAGGAAAAGAAGCGCCCAGGCTAAATAATGTAAAGAAGAACGGTTGGTATAAATTCTCAACTTTTTCAAAATTTCGAATGTTTTAAAAATCATTCAAATTAGGAATAGGAACTTCTGAAGAAGTTCACCTTTATTTATTATAATAGGGTCGAAAATCAGACAAAATATAGGTTGTGCCATTGAAACAACACTTTGTTAATTCGTTATCGACTACTGTATACAAGAAAAATTAATTTAGACCATTTGCTGTTCATGAAACTGTGCAGACGAAAATTTCAAAATTTATTATTCCACCTTCCTTATCGTTCAACATATATGGACATCCCTGACGTTTTATCTTCAAGTTTATCAATAATTTTACAGAAAAAGAAAAAGATTTTAAGTGATATTCGGGTCACTTTGGATTGAAACTAATTCAATTCTTAATTTATGTTATATTAGAATGAACCCCTTAGCGATATTGATAACTATGTGCTTCTCCCTGGAACTTTGCACAGAATCCAAAAATTTAATATGTTTACAATGAAGCACCGGAATTATGAGAATGTGTGTTTCGACCAGAGATAACATTTCAGTAATCGGAAATGGTTGAATCCTTCAAATGAATGAAGTGGCTTATAATATATCACAAGTCGAATACATAAAGGGGAAATTGAACAAACTACACTTTCAAGCAATTATCATATCCTATCATGAAGAATACTATGCAGCGATGAGAATTTCTGAAGGGATCTTATGAATTATTGGATCACACGTCAGCGACAGGATACCGATTAGTGATAATAACTTGCTTCGAGTTTCCCAGTGCGCCACTGCTTTCATGTGAGAGCTCTTCCTCCAGCTTCCAATTGAGGTGATGAAGGGGGTTTAAATTAATACACGGCCAGATAAGTAGTTCGCGTGTCGGTGACGATGGTGAGACGGCTGTCCAAATATTATGCCTGTCACTGCAACGGCCCAAAAGGACTGACACTTGCATTTGAATGTGAATGGGCCGGACGGAAAGAGGAGAGAAGGGGTGATTAATGCCGCAACCGACGCGACCTTTGTGCTAGGTGTGGGGAACTTGTCATGCGATCGGATTTCAAATTTGCGCTGGTGTAGTTTCTGTTCGGGAGCTATCTCATATTTAGCCAACTCAATGTATTGTTCCCTTTCCGATGTACAAATTATATAGTACGTGAACAGAGTTCCAGAAAATTCAGTTGCCTTTACTCGCATTCTCATTCCGTCGCAACTTTGTATGAAAGGATTATGACAATTATAACAATATAAACAATATGGCTCGCGCTTAGCACGCAGTTCTGACATACATATTTAGTTAAAGTTTGCCTTATAACGGGTTGGATCAATGGTTTGATAAGCAGACCCGCTCGGCTCATGAGCACAAATATACCCTAATGAACGATATATTTTTCTTTTACACAATATCACCATAAAGTATTTGACCACAAATATGTAGGAACCTTGAAATTAATCACTTGTTCAAAAGTACTGTTTGGGGTCAATATATTTTCTCTGAATTGTAAATAAATGAAGATACTTTAAAGTTGGCGAGATTGTGTGGAAATTTAAATTCGTTCGCAAAATGAAGGTATGAATGCTATTCAAGGGCGACCTAAACGTCCTGGTTTACTCTTGAATAAAACCCATCGAAATTGAGTAGAGCAAGCGCCACTTATATTTTCGGTTCCAGTGGGTACAACAATCCTTGATAAATAAATAATTAAATTTTATTGGTTATCGTACAATTACTTGATAGGTCAGTAAAATATATGAAACAAATAGTGGGGTGCATTCATTTTACAAATTTACCAGTATTATAGTAAACTTTACTAGTTAAGAGTCTTTTAATTCTCTTCTAAATTTATTAATATTCAGATCACAGGACTGTCGCGATAGTACGTTGTTAAATCGACATCCGGAAATGTATGAGGCTCTCCTGTCATGAGTATGGTCAGTCCGGACCTGATCAAGTTATGCTAGTTGCTGGTTTAGTACTTATGAGTATCAGCCCTCTTTATGATTGACTGTCTACTTTCAAAGATATACAGCAGTAAAAAGCATTGTACAATAGCAATTCTGTTAATTGAGTTATGGCACACAAAAGCAGCTTCATTTTTAATGCCAATCCCGAAAAAAACTGCAGCGGGTAGCGTGCTTGGGCATAACACGTGCTATGAGAAGCACCCCGACTATTGCCCTGGAGGTAATCCTAAATCACCCTCCTCTTCATATGAAATATTGAAAAAGGAGACGTTGATGGCGGCATTACAGCTCCAAGACACAAAAAACTATTACCTGTTGATCTGAAGGGACACCTGGAGATTCTAGGTTACATAGTGCCAGAAATCTTATCGCAACCATCGGATATAATGCCGCTTAAGTTTGATTTTCACATACCCTTCGAAGTGGTCATAGAAGACCGCATCATTCTAAAGGGAAAAATAAATCAATTAGACCAAATACCTCCATTAGGTACACGGAAGGATCAAAAACGATTGATGGAACGGAAGCAGGCATATATGGACCCAAGTACTATTCATCAGTGCCTCTGGGCTCTACTCCTACAATCATGCAAGCAGAAACACTTGCTGTAAACCTTTGCTGCCAGGAGGGACTACGAAGGAAACTCAAAGGGGCAAAGATTTACATTTTAACGGACAGGCAAGGAGTTGGAAAAGATCTAAACTCTTACAGTTATCCTCTGTCGAGGAATACCGTAAATCCTTGAAGCAACTTGCTGAGGGGAACAATTTTTTCCTGTAGTGGGTGCCTGGTCACGAAGACATACAAGGAAATGAAGCCGCTGACGAACTGGCCAAATCAGCTGCTGGAATCCCACCCATCGGACCTGAACCGTTCTGCGGTCTAAGTAAGCTGCACAGACGACAGGAACTGGAACGATGGGAAGAATCTAGCAAAAAAGAATACTGGAGGAAAACTTCAGGCCAAAGGCAAGCGAAAAAATTTATTGACTATTCGCTAAAGAAGACAAAACAGCTTCTCGATCTCTCTAGGACCGAGTTGAGGATCATAACAGGCCTCCTTACTGGACACTGCCCACTGAGATACCATCTCAATAAAATGGGCAAATCGGAAATGGCAACATGCAGAATGTGCAAAGAGGGCGATGAAACTGCCGAACATATTCTTTGCAGTTGCATCGCAACTGTTCGTCAAAGACATATACACTTCGGTAGCGATAAACTAGAGCCGCACGAAATAAAATCGAAAGCTCCCAGGGAGATTGTTAATTTGGTAAGGGATTTAGACCTATAGGGAAATGAATAAGAAGAGTTACGAACAAAAGACCAATTTGGTCGCAGTTCGGAAAGGCTTGCAAAGCTAATCGACCCCCAGGAATGTAATGTAATGTAATGACGATCCCAAATTCATGATTGAGACTTATGTATTAGCTCTAGTTTAGAAAATATGAAACATAGTACATCTTCACCCTCCATTACTCCCGTGGACTATGATCGTAGACCACGCCATTTTAATTGACGTTTATTGGTAGACTATTTTTATAGCGCGCGCCTACTCTTCAGTAGCTGTGGAAAAAAAGTATTTAGTGAATCAGTATATTTTTCACAGTATTGGTTGTTGAAGATATTTGCTTCTGACTATGATTGGTCTACTATCATAGACCACGCGAGCATTCACGTTTTATTTTGTGTTCCGAGTCAATTCTGTTCAAATTCGATTTCTTGAAACGAGAAGAAGTATGTCTGAACCCAAAATACAGTGTGTGGTCCCATGAACTTCCTAGTGATTTTGAAAATTCCTCTGAAGAAAACGATGATGTGGAAGCAATAATGCAGAACAAGATGCTGTTGAGGAGAGCAGCTATGACACAGATTCCGAGCAGGATGTAATAGAGAATAAAGAACTTTCCGATGAAGAAAATGATTTCATGAGCGTTCGTTCACTCATTATCTAGGAAAAGACAAAATAACAAAATGGAAAGAAACTTCACCGAGCATCCTAGTTCGATTTCGTTCACATAATATTGTGAGGCAACTCCCTAGAACGAAAGGTAATGCTCGTGATGCAGCAACTGAAGTCCAGTGCCTAAAATTGTTCGTAAACGATATAATCGTTCGAATTATAACGGTGTCAACTAACATTTATATGGAAAATGTTCAAAACAAATTTGGCAGGATTCGGGACGCGAGAAAAACTGATGAAAGGAAAAGGAGTGCGTTTATAGAAATTTTGTACCACAATGTTACTTTCAGGAGTTCAAGAAAAAATTGAAAACGATTTGGAACAATAATAGAGGAAGCGGAATTGAATCATGCTACCTTGCTATGAGTGAAAATAGATTCAGGTTCCTTCGAAGATGTATTAGATTCGACGATATAGAAACTTGGAACGAGAGACGCGAGTTTGATAAGTTGGCCCTTATTCGGGAAGTATTTGAAGATTTTTTTAGTGATTTTTCAAGCCAATTTCACACCTAGTGAATTTCTCACTGTAGACGAACAATTATTAGATTTCAGAGACAGATATGGCTTCAAAAAATATATACCAAGTAAGCTTGCTAAATATGGTATCAAAATGGTTGCTCTTGTTGATGCAAAAACATCGTACACGTTTTATTTGTAACCCTTTGTTGGGATGGAATCTGAACGTCCATAAAGGGTAATTAGCTCTGTTGTACCGGAACCAAATGATTCAGTAGTTTGCCACTTGTTGAAAAATTACTGAGAAATCATAAATTAACATATATTGGTACATTACGAAAGAAAAACGGGAAATTTCAGTAGAATTCTTAACAAGTAGAAGCACTGAAGTAAAATCTTCATTTTTTGGGTTCAAGGAAGAATTTGCCCTAACATTATATCACTGCAATGCAATAGATGCTGAGACAGGATATGAAGAGACCACTTATCATCACAGACATTTGAATTGTGGAGGCCGTTACTTGATGTAGATCCATGATAAAAAATTCGACGACGTTTCGCTGACACAGCAGCTTTATCAAGAATGAAAAATAGAATGAAGAGTATGGTATTATAAACAAATCGTAGAACAAGTTGGATGAATAACAGGAAAATCCACACCGAGCCATTGTACAGTTAGTATGAAAGGTAATAAAAACTAATTGAACAAGTTAAGTAGGGGTGAGTAATTCAAATCTACCTGTTCATTCAAAAGCTTGTCCGAATGTTTGTATCTATTTATTTCTAATGCTTCTAGGAGATCTAATTTTGAACTTTTTGATTTTATATGTAATATGTCAAAGTTTTTATTGAATGAATGGTTTTCTTTTATTAGGTGGTTTGAATAATTTGAATCAGATTTATTTTTGTCGAAGCTACGTTTATGTTCAGATGTTCTTATGCAAAACTCCTATAGGTCCTACCGATATAAATTTTATCACAAGAACCGCAATTGAGTTTATAGATTCCTGATTTACTTGATTTTTCAACACGAGATTTATTATTTTAATATGTTTACCTAAGTTATTAGAAGTTTTGAAAGCTATATTAAGATTTTGTTTGACGAGAAAGGATTTAATATTTGTACTTGCAGAACCGCAGAATGTTAAACTGTTGAATATTTTATAGTCTTTATGAATAGGATATACTTCATTTATTGGGATGTAACATCCCATTCAACACAAAGTTGCAGCTTTGAACAGCATGGTACATCGGTTACTCAATTTACCTTTATCAGTAGAAGATTATAATAAAGAGTTAAACATCATCAAACAGATAGCCATTAATAATTCATATAATCCGGATATGATAGACCTAATCATTCGTAAAAACTCTATCAAAAAGCAATAAATGAAGTATATCCTATTCATAAAGACTATAAAATATTCAACAGTTTAACATTCTGCGGTTCTGCAAGTACAAATATTAAATCCTTTCTCGTCAAACAAAATCTTAATATAGCTTTCAAAACTTCTAATAACTTAGGTAAACATATTAAAAATAATAAATCTCGTGTTGAAAAATCAAGTAAATCAGGAATCTATAAACTCAATTGCGGTTCTTGTGATAAAATTTATATCGGTAGGACCTATAGGAGTTTTGGCATAAGAACATCTGAACATAAACGTAGCTTCGACAAAAATAAATCTGATTCAAATTATTCAAACCACCTAATAAAAAAACCATTCATTCAATAAAAACTTTGACATATTACATATAAAATCAAAAAGTTCAAAATTAGATCTCCTAGAAGCATTAGAAATAAATAGATACAAACATTCGGACAAGCTTTTGAATGAACAGGTAGATTTGAATTACTCACCCCTACTTAACTTGTTCAATTAGTTTTTATTACCTTTCATACTAACTGTACAATGGCTCGGTGTGGATTTTCCTGTTATTCATCCAACTTGTTCTACGATTTGTTTATAATACCATACTCTTCATTCTATTTTTCATTCTTGATAAAGCTGCTGTGTCAGCGAAACGTCGTCGAATTTTTTCAAATAAAGTGTAGATCAAAGTTAAACCTTGTGTTTTATCTCATTTATATCATCACAGACTATAAGAAAACGAAAATTGGTGTTGATTCAGTTAATCAACTCTGCAACCATTACAATCTTGCTGGAAATACCTTTCGATGGCCTATGGTTGTGTTCTATAACTTACTCAACATTGCTGGCATAAACGAATTCTGTGTATTCAAAGCTAATCGCCTAATTTAACGAGTATCCTGTAATGATTTCCTTGAAAAATGTGCTTGGGAACTCATAAAACCGCAAATCGAGTTTAAGGCAACAATAGAACAATTATCTGCAAGAATGAGGCGCCACACTGGACCTCTATTAGGCATTAGTGAGGTCGTACCCCCTCCTCCATAGAGGCCACAAAATTTATTGGTATTTGCTGCATATGTCCTACAAGTGACAATAAATCGACATGAAAATATTGTGCGAAATGCTACAGGTATGCTTGTAAAATTCATATGAAGGAAATATGTGTGAATTGTGTTGGTGAATAAAATTGACTCTTTTCAGGGAGACATAAATAAAAGGGGTAAACGTTGTTGGTTTTTCAACTTGTGAACATTGTTTTCATTATCTTGTTACCTGTTCTTTTCAGTTTTATACTGCATCTTTTCTAATGTTCATGTATTTTTGAATAAATGGAAAATATATTAAGTTATGGCAAATAAAGGATTCATTCTGGGACTTTCTGGTTTCTTTCAATTCCACGGAGAAGAAATTTATATTTTTCATCAAAACTGAAATAACTTCAATTACAAATGATCGAACGAACTATTTCGTTTCAAATGCGTATTAAAATGGGCGATATTGATTTTTTATGTCGAAATGAAAATGGTCGTAGACCACGCGGGTAAATACGTTCGAAAAGAGGGCGCGAGTAACCGAGGGTTAAAATATTATACAACTTCTGTAGAATGGATCTTACTTTATTAAATTCTTGAATGAAAAAAAAATAGTTCGTAAGATTTTCTTCTCGCAGATGTACTAAGCTGTTCTGAATGCTTCAACAATAGTCAACATAAGTGGTTGTGAGGAAAGTATAACTCGATGCTCATGTTACACCCAAATATTTGAAAGTGACTCATTAGTTGTTCAACGTGTTGAAAATAGTCAGAACTTTTCTCCTCTCCCTAAAATTTTAGAACAAACCTAAAAATCTAATTCCATTAATCTTTCTCAATCTCTGTCATAGTTCTATGAAGAATTGTGTCTTTCATAGATTATCTAATCTGTGGTCCATTGAAGATGCCATATGCACATATGAGCCAGTTGTTTTCTGTATACTCAATTTCGTCCAAAACCAAAGCTTTGAATGTATATTCTTCTTTCATTTTAGAATATTATGCAATCGGCAACACTCTTATGTATTCCTGCTGTGAAAGAGAACACATTTTAGACTTCGTTTTATGAATCTATAAACAAACGCCATTCATTACAAATTTAATTTCGTAATCCAATTTCAACAATTGAACCAGGTACATCTTAACAATATACAAAATTATCTTGGGAAATTCTGCGTTGCAGTTCTTTATGTAACTATGCCCCCTTCTTTTTGCCTAAAAGCCAGTTTCTGATCTCTGATTAGGTCGTTTATATCATCTTGATTGAATAATTTTGCCGATTTCAGTACACATTCAAGTCACTGCCACTACTATGAGTTTTCGTCTCGATGTCAATTAACATCTACTGTGAAGCATTACTTTGAGCTACACGGATAATCCTTGGAGTCATGTCTATGTGCAGATTGTATGGAAGGATATTCCCATTTGGCTCGAGTTTTTCGGTTAATGATAGTTCAACAAAACAAAAATAGCAGTCATCATGGTGGTTAACGGGGTCTTTTCTGATCATAGCAGTTTCGTACTGGAAAGTTTATTGTTTTTATTTGTCCATAAATGTAGAACCTCAACGCACGTTTTTCAACTTTTATGAGGAACCCAAAGCTTGTCACGCATTTCCATCGGATGCTGAAAATAATTTTAATATGCTTCACTCACGATCTCTGTCACATTTAAACGGTACTCTTTGAATATATACACTCCCCGCAAATGAGGAAAAATTAATTGAATCATTCCCAGAAACTCTTTTTGACAATGCAATATCAAATCAGCAACATTGAATCAATATTTTTCTTATTAACAGAAAATTCTTACGGTAATTTAGTGGTTCTTGAATGAAAGTATGTCTACTTGCTCTAATTGAACAGGATTACTCTGGTGTAGGTAGATACCCGCGAGTGAGATATTCAATAACCACAAAACAAAAACTTAGTAAGTCCACTTACTGGCAATGAATAGACAAATCCTCCAAGAAAGTATAACGTTTTACCCTCTGAAATAAATATCCAACACCAATCAGAATGCAATGCATGTAATCCAATTTCAACAATTGAACCAGGTACATCTTAACAATATACAAAATTATCTTGGGAAATTCTGTGTTGCAGTTCTTTATGTAACTATGCTCCTTCTTTTTGCCTAAAAGCCAGTTTCTGATCTCTGATTAGGTCGTTTATATCATCTTGATTGAATAATTTTGCCGATTTCAGATCACATTCAAGTCACTACTATGAGTTTTCGTCTCAATGTCAATTAACTTCTACTGTGAAGCATTACCTTGAGCTACACGGATAATCCTTGAGTCATGTCTAAGTGCAGATTGTATGGAAGGATATTCCCATTTGGCTCGAGTTTTCGGTTAATGATAGTTCAACAAAACAAAAATAGCAGTCATCATGGTGGTTAACGGGGTCTTTTCTGATCATAGCAGTTTCGTACTGGAAAGTTTATTGTTTTATTTGTCCATAAATGTAGAACCTCAACGCACGTTTTCAACTTTTATGAGGAACCCAAAGCTTGTCACGCATTTCCATCGGATGCTGAAAATAATTTTAATATGCTTCACTCACGATCTCTGTCACATTTAAACGGTACTCTTTGAATATATACACTCCCCGCAAATGAGGAAAAATTAATTGAATCATTCCCAGAAACTCTTTTTGACAATGCAATATCAAATCAGCAACATTGAATCAATATTTTTCTTATTAACAGAAAATTCTTACGGTAATTTAGTGGTTCTTGAATGAAAGTATGTCTACTTGCTCTAATTGAACAGGATTACTCTGGTGTAGGTAGATACCCGCGAGTGAGATATTCAATAACCACAAAACAAAAACTTAGTAAGTCCACTTACTGGCAATGAATAGACAAATCCTCCAAGAAAGTATAACGTTTTACCCTCTGAAATAAATATCCAACACCAATCAGAATGCAGGGTTAAATCATATGATTTCTTATTCCGCGTACTTAAATCATATTAGTGTGGTGGTTTTGCAGCATATTTTTTGACTACGATACGGAAGAAATATAATCAAGCTCTTTTTCAGTGCTGCAATAATGATTTCGCGGAGCGAGCGTCTTCTCAAAATGGCACTTGAAACGGCGACAGGTCGAACTTCATCTAGTCTGTCACCTATTTTGTCAATGGATGATTCGGATGCGGACTCAAATTATAGTCCATCAAACGGAAGATGGAATTGAAAACTTGTTGTTTTATTAGCAGTTCCTCCTGATACAAATACCGAAAGCCGCAAAAAAGCCGTTTGTATTTAAATGATGATGATATCTTGTGGAAACCAACAGAATTTGAACACAGCTCGTTTCTAAAAAGAATAAAAAATAAAACACTACATCAGATGAAAGATAGTTTGAAATGAAGTGGTTTGAAGCATGTGAAACCAAACCCTACCCTCAGCAGGACCAGAGTTGAAATTCAGCAGGACCAGAGTTGAAATTCATTTGTTTCCAATGAAAAGGAATTACTTAAATTCAAAATATGGAAATCGACATCCATTCAATAATACAATATCTTTCCATTGTCTAAAGTTTCTTCATTTTCTATCCAAAAGTTTTACCTTTGTGAAAGTTGATATCATACAAATAGACCAAACACAACGAAAGTTTGTTTCCAATGAAAAGTTGACATTACTTAAATTCAAAATATGTTCTAGAAATGACCTCATCCGACATCCATTCAATAATACAATTCTAATTCTCTACTATTATTGTCGATTGTCTATTCTTGTTGTCAGCACTTTCACGTTTCAATTTTCAAGGAAATGTAATGATTAGAAATAATGATAGGTACATTTAGATTTTTGCGTCCGACAATATTTGGATGCAGATTTCCCAAGTGGTTGATTGGCAGTAGAGAAAGAGTGAAGTAGCCAGCAAGGTCTCCTAAATGGAGTCTTGTAGATTTCTTTTTATGCAGTGATACTAAATGGAGAGTTTATCCTAGAAAACTTGACTACTTGGAAAACAGCGGAAAAGAGTTGTCACCGAATGCACCAGAAGTTCTTCAGAATGTTAGAAGAGAATTGAATAATCGCGTATCATTAAATGGAGATTGGAGGAGGTCATTTTTATCATTAAACTTCATTTTTGGCATTGTCATATTTTCGTTGCAATACAAACTTTCGTTGTGCTTGAACTGTCTGTATGATACTGAATGTTTATAAAGATACTATTTCTGAATATAGAATCGAAAGATCTTTCCAAAGTTATATCACTCACACTTTCCTTATAATTAAATTTGACTTAGGTGCTGCGAGGGTAGGTGGTTGATTTTACGTATTCCGAACTAAGTCAGAAATCCGTTCCCTTCTAATTGAAATTTGACGTGTCAAAGCTTTTTATGTCAAAATTACCAAATTTTGCGATAGAGGGCGTAGCAATTTTTTGTTGGAACACAGTTTATATGCTACACGATGATGTTCAAGGATTTGTAATAATAATATAATATTAATATATATCTGTGCAAATGGATTTGCTTGAGTGAAATTCTGTTCTATGTTGCCAACTTTCAGATATGTTTTTCTATTTAGAATTTGCAACTTCAGCTACCTACTGAATTCAAAGTTGCAAGGAACTCAATTCTGAGAATGAATCTCTCTGATCAGAATAATTTTGATTGAGAACTTATTCAGTATCTTTAGGGTAAAATCTTCTTCTTTCTTCTTTTCAGCCTTCATTCAATCAATGTTGGATATAGGCCTCTTCTAATTTCTTCCATGCATTTCTGTCGCTAGCAGTTCTCATCCATTGCTCTCCTGCTATGACTTTCACATCGTCTAGCCACCTTTTTTGGAGTCTTCCTACACCTTTCCGTTGTTCGTGGTCTCCAGAATGTTGTTTTATTTGTCCATCTATCTGCTCTTTGTCTAGCAACATGTCCAACCCACTGCGACTTAAGGCTCGCCACCCGTTCCATGATATCTGTTATTTTGGTTACTTTATCCCGTAATGATATCCCTAACACGGTTCACTCCATAGCCTTCTGCTTGACTCTTAGTTGGTCCGCCACTTTTCTCGTTATGGACATGGTTTCTTGTCCATACGTAGCTACAGGGACTATGAGCTGTTATATACTCTTCTTTCAAGAGAAGTTTGTTATATTTTGGTCCATCAAAATGAAACTAAGTTTCCCATAAGCGGTCCATGCTAGGTGGATTCGGCATTTCTTTTCGGCAGTTTGATTTTCCTTACCGATTTTTGTTGTGTGACCTGAATAGTTATAATGGTCGACTGTTTCCAAGATGACGTCGTCAATATCGATTCTGATGTTGCTATTACTCATAATTTTCGTTTTGATCAAATTCATTTTGAGTCTTGTTCTTTTGGAATGATTGTTAAGCTCGATCAGCATCGATTTCAATTCCTCTTCACTGGAGCTAATCAGAACAATGTCATCAGCGAATCTCAAAAGGCTCAGGTACACTGTCGGTATTCAGCCCCTTTTCTCGCAATTCAGCTCTTTAAAGATATTCACCTAGAGGTATTTTATCTGTTCTTTCATCATCGTCTATCTTGACATAAAAAGTGGCATTTCTATAGATGTTTTTTATCAGTATAGATTATCTCGAATCGACTCTTGCTTCGTCCAAAGCACTGAGAAATGCCCATGATTCAATACTATCAAATGATTCGTGATACTCGATAAACGCAAGATGTATAGGGATATTATACTCGGTAGTTCTTTCTATTACTGTTCTAACAGTTTGAAGGTGATCCATGGTCCCGTAGCCCTTTCTGAACCCAGCCTGTTCAACTGGTTTATATGAGTCCATCTTCTTGGTTAATCTGTTAGTTACAACCTTCGTCAAGAGCTTATAAATATGGGAAAGCAGACTTATGGGTCGATAGTTTTCAATATTAGTGCTGTCGCCTTTTTTGTACAACAGAATTACCTCAGCATTTTTCCATGATTTAGGTATTTCCCTCAATATTTATTTTTAGAATTTATTCGGAAGTAATTTTAAGACTGGTACAAGGGCTTTTCCTCCTATTTGTAACATTTCAGATGTTAAACGATCCTCCCCTGGAGACTTTCGTTGTTTCATCTATTTGGGTGCATCTCTGAGTCTGATCTCTGAAGAAGTTATTTCAGGCAAGTCTTCAGATCCTACGTTCAAGTTGTTCTTGTGTATGCTATTAGTACGTGGCATGGTCTAAGTATAAAGTTCTCTATAGAATTTGTATAATTCTTTTGGAATTCCTTCTTTATCTGATATAAAAATTCCATTTTCGTTCTTGATTTTTGAAATTGTTTATTTGCCTTGGCTCGACCTGGATTTCAGTACATTCATGTTTTTATTGCTTTCGATGGTTTCTGATATTTGTTTTACTTTAAACTGTCTCAGGTCTGCCCGTACTTCCTTCTTTACCATTCTGTTTATGTTGTTGTGTTCTGCAGCTTCTCTTGGTGTTTTTCGTCTTTTCTTTATCAATTCGATTGTTTGCGGTTTTAATTTGGTTTTCTCGTGATTCTTCGTTTTGCTACATATGTATATTGTCACTGTTTGTATATCATCAGTTATCTTTTTCGCAAGATCATCAATATATTTGTTATACAGTTCCGTAAATTGCGCCAATTTAACCTTCAAGTTTTCTCTGATATTTTTCCTTGTTGAAGAGTAATACAGCTGCGGTTGGGTATTTGGGATGAGATATTAGCTTTTTTCTTATATGTTTTGTGTTTATTGCTATCTTCGCTCGAACCAATCTGTGATCACTCCGTGTTGAACATATTTATCACTGACACATCCCTACATATCTTTCTGTTACTGCACAATATGAAATCAATTTCATTTTTCATTCGTACATCTGGACTGCACCTAGTCCACTTCCTTTGAGGCTTCTTTTTGAAGAAGGTGTTTATGCAGAGAAGCTTTTCCCCATTGAGGTAATATGCCAGCACATATCCCCTATCATTTCTGACTCCTCGACCAAATTGGCCTATGTATTCTGTGTCGTATGGCTGTCTTGCTCGTATTTTATTGTTGTAGTCTCCTGCGACAATTGTGTAGCAGCACTTTTCTGAGATCCGGGCTTGAATGATATCTTCTTGTAGTTGATCTATTACCTCATTTTCTGAAGAGGCTGTTGGGGCATAACAATGTATTAATTGAATGTTGTATCTCTTATTGAGTTTAATTACAACATATATCACTCTGCTCAACACTGCGTGGTACTTGGTAACTAAGTGTTCTATGCGTTTGTGAATAATGAAAGCAACACCACCGATTTTATTATTGGTTTCTGAATTATTCTGATACAAGGTGTGCACAGATTTTAAAGTAGTCTTCTTTTCACCTTGAAGTCTTGTTTCACATAATCCTATTCATACCATTTGATATTACTGAGCTCTTGTTCTAATTCTTTCAAGTGGTCTGATGTTCTTATTGTGCGAATATTTTAAGTGGTGAATTTTAAACTATAGGTTTGTTTAGCTAATTTGGTCGATTTTCTGCTTGCCCCAGAATCCATGAGGTAGCCCGAGGTTATATCGGGGTGGGGTTCTGAATTTCAGATTTTACCTTGTATACTTGTACTTGTATTTGGAATTTCGACATTGACATGGATTTTAAGGAGGTTTGTTGGTAATATTCAAAATTACCATTGCAGCATCTTACCAAATTGAAATCTAACCTAACCCCATCCCATTTTCTAATATATGTCTGTTTTCCTGCGGCCTAAAGCACAAAGGCTGATAATGAGGATAAATAAATATTTTACATTCCGATATATATCTGATTGACGAACTGAAAACTTCAAATGATCGTAACATTACAATAGCAGCAATGATTCACGCGAGACGATTCAGTATAAACTATTGAAGTGTCTAGCTCACCTATCCTTCCTATGGTAGACAATGCTGAATATCTGAGCAAAGTTACATGACAACCTTAACCTTCAATTAAGAATTAATACTAAGCAAAATAGCCATGAATATTTCGAACCATAACTGAAATTTCTCCAGTATATCCCGTACCTTTTTGCTAGGTGAACAACATGTCCATGTTAAACGATCAAGTTTCAAATTCACACCGTCGTTCTTCATTCAGTGAGCCCGTCCACCTCCGCACTTGCTTTTTAGCTCTTATGCTTGTTCGTACGTAATTAACGGAGGGGTTGAATGGGCTTGGAAAGCGACGTTTATTGTTCCATTATCGATCAATGCGACCATCAATGCAGAAAAACTGGTTGGTGGAGGTGGGAATGATTTTACTATACGAAAACCACGTCATAAGCATGTCAATTTACTGATCACATCATTGAATCGTTGAAAATATGATAACGCATTTATTCTCGATAATCATCCAATCATCCATAATTTACAAATTAACTCAAAAGTTAATCTCAGTAGGGATTAACTCTCATTTACTTACATGAGGAAATGATAGAGAAATACACTGGCTGGGTGCAGTGCCAAGATCCGCAATGTCGCATCTCGAAGATGGTCAAACTGTAGGTTCGAAAAAAAGTTTCACAGCCAAATGATGCTGCAGATAGATAGATTTTCTTTTCATAATCTTTTATCACTCCAAATTGCATATTTTGGTTCCTTTGAACTCACAACTTCACGCTAATGTAAGCGTCCAAATAACAGTTATAACTTTTCACGAACATAAATAAATCTTGTAAGATATTGTTATGAAAAGTGTAAACGAAGAGAAGATTTCACACCTAACAGACTAATTATGACGTTTAAATTTCAAAACTTCAATATCAACGTATTTTTCAGTGTCAAAATATATTTATATTACAGTTTTAGCTGTTTCCCTGAATGATTAGCACGACATCTGCTATCCAGAATTTTCAGTTTGCCAACCGTTAGCACCCTCAAACTGCTGCAATATTTGCCTTTCAAAGTACCTATAAGAAGAAATTGATGCCACAATACATGATAAAGCCAAAAACATTTTTAGATAGTTCAAACACCAAGCTAGGAGGAAACAAAAAGAAGTACGAAGAGCCTACTGCGTGCATATCGAGAACAACTCGGAAGCTGCAATATTAGGCAAAATCTTTGCAGCACATTCCGCTGAAATGTAAATGTAGAAGTCATTTTCATTCCTGAAGCTAGAAGAATAGATAACGCCTCACCAAGGCATACTGGTCGGTCATTCATTTTTTTTTACTGAAAAAACTCTCCTACTATTATCTGAGGAATTGAGTGATAACCATTTATCCACTTTGTTCCAAAGACGCATATAGTCCAGGACAATCTATTGACAGTGCTTTAAGAAACAAGAACTCTACTCTGGCAGCATTTGCGGATCCTTCTTCATCCTTCATTCTGCCAGAGTAGAGTTCTTATTTCCGAAAGATATTGACTGAACCACCTTTTCAGGAATTAATTCAACGATGACGAAGGAAATATCACTCTCATTATTGATATAATATCCAATACACTATCCAAATAAGTATTGGACAATGCAGAGAAAGATGAAATGTATTCAGAGCCTTTTCGAAGGGGGTGTATTATCGCTACTATAATGAAACGTCGTTATCGATAACCTCCTCTTCAAGTAAAAGCTGTAGCATACAATGCGGAAAAGTGGAATTCTCTGCAATAGCATGAAGATGCTGTTTAAAAAAAGCTTGAGATGATGCGCGTTACGAAGAAGATGAAAGCTGAACTCATTAAAGAGCTAGTAATATTTGAGCTCAAAGCTTTTTCGCATCGCAAGTGTAATACTTGGATATAATGCCTAGATACCAAATGCATACTTTGAGGAAATATTCAAGAGAACATACATTCCTCATTTATCTATTTCGAACGGAAGAAACAGTTACAAAAATTGGGAATCTACATTGAATATGTCTTCAGTCATGTGAACCTCAATATCAGTGACGTAGTTCAGTTGATAATCTGAAAATTAAAACCAAAACTGCTGTGTGGATATACACTACCATCATACAACCAATGCTAAAATATGCAGCTATCATCTAGTTACCAATAGCCAAAGATACCAAGGTTATGCTCATGCTTAGTCCGGTATAAGGAGTTGTTTGTTTTAACAAAAACGGAGTTTTTGTACTCCAAACTTCAGCAGAAGATCGTGCTTGTATTCGATCTTTCTCTAGAGGATGTGCACCTAACAATACGTTTGCGAAGTGTGGATGATTTGTCAAACGCAGGCTGGGGGACAAGTGAAGTGGCGTCTACGATATAAAGTAACCCTGTTCCGAGTAGAAACCACACCATCAGTTTATCTTCTACAAATCATTTTACCGACAAATAAAAATGAGGCCGCTTCTTTCAAAATTCACGCAGATGGTTCGCAAAACAAATAAAGAGCATAACACGGAGCAGACTCGTCTAATTATTTCACAAGAACATCTTAATAAAGATACAATCCATTCGAGATTATCTTTTGGTCTCTAATTAAAATGTTATTCGATATTAAAACTAGTTGCTCTCATAGATAACCAAAAGTACAAGGTTAACATCAGAGCGGACTAGATAGCTAAAATGGCACTACGAAAAGGATCCCTAAATCATTCTCTTGGCTATCTAAACAAGCAGGTGCACAAATGCCCAAATATGAAACGGTAAACTGTGAGCTTGCATGAGAATTACATCATTCATACATAAGAACCACAGCGGAATATCTGTGAATATCGAAGACCATGAGACGATAGATAAAACATTAACCGGACAGTGATGACAAGGGAAACTACTCCAGATCATGGAAACAAACCTCACACCTTGCATAGGGTGCAAGAAGAAAGAAGAAACAATCGAACTCGTTTTATGACAATTGCCAGAATGTATATAGTGGGAAGAAATGACCAACCTTGGACCAACTTCAATTATTCATTGGTTTAGGTGCAGCCATCTGTAAGAAGGATAAAGAGCATAATGGACACACCGGCTCTTTGCAGCGGTTTGTTTCTCTCTCATTGTTATATATATATATATATATATATATATATATATATATATATATATATATATATATATATATATATATATACAGTGTGTTCAACGAAAATTTGACCCCCTATAAGTCCGAAATGAGTAACACTAGCGAAAAACACCAAGACACGTCGATTTTTGTTTCGAGGGGGAGCATTTTTCGAAATAATTCGAAACTTGTCAGATCAACCCCCTACCCCCAGCAACCCTAATTTCGAAATTCATCATAGGGAATAAGGGTCGAGTGACACCTTACTGCAAAGGTCTGTCAATTCTCCATTCTGATTTGTCATTTTAGAATTTTAAATTAACATACAGGGTGTCCCAACCGAGGTAAGTTGAATTCCTGCAAATCCCAAATACTAAATGAAATCGATTTATTTTGGCATAATGCAAGCGCAGGTTTATGCTCGGTCTAGAAAAACGACCTACACTTGTGAATTTGGAGTTGGTGCAATCAACCCCCTATTTCCAGCATCCCCAACTCAAAAATCATTCGATCGAAAATAGGTCAAGTGGCACCTCGTTGGAAAGGTATTTCAATTTTCTCTTCGAATTTG
Source organism: Cryptolaemus montrouzieri (assembly GCA_013387265.2). NCBI lineage: Eukaryota > Metazoa > Arthropoda > Insecta > Coleoptera > Coccinellidae > Cryptolaemus > Cryptolaemus montrouzieri. The sequence goes on along the minus strand of JABFTP020000185.1, from coordinate 34,036,444 downwards.
GTATTGTCGAAATTCAGAATCAGCATACAGGGTGTCCCGGAGCAGGAACACTGAAAACCCAAATAACTTTTTGAAACTGGTTCATTTCGGTATAATACGAGAACATGTTTATGTTTGATTCGAGAATAAGACTCTCTTGCGTGAATATGGAATTTTTGCAATCAATCTCTTCCATTCAGCATCCCCAACTCAAAAATCATACAAGTGATTACAGGTTGAGTGGCAAAGTTCCAGAAAGATTTTTCTATTTTCTGAATCACTGAGGCATTGGTTTCAGTTTGGCAATCGAGGTTTTCTGGCGTGAGGATCAGGATGAGGGATGATGGAGAAACTGATTGGATGCTCATCTAAACAGGAAAACGAGATTTATTGAACTTGTATTCAATTGAAAACAAAAAACTAACTTGATTATTACAACAATTGTTCAAAATGACCTCCGCCCACCTCCATACAGTTATACAGACGATTTTCGAACTCTCTGCTCACATTAGCGAAAACTTCAGGAGTCAAAAGTCGGCATTCTGTGATAATCCTCATCCGCAGCTCCTCCAGGTTTTCTGGTCTTGTGGCATAAACTTTAGATTTTAGATGGCCCCACAAAAAAAAATCTAGGGGATTTAAATCTGGTGACCTGGCTGGCCACTCAACAGGTCCTCTTCTACCAATCCACCTTCCTGGGAAATTTTCGTCTAAATATTGGCGCACCCGAGCATCATAATGCGGAGGAGCACCGTCTTGTTGAAAACGCATTTCGTCCTCAGAAAGAGTTGGATCGTTCTGTAAAATTTCTGTCAATCTAGGATGTATGTGTTCCTCTAACAACTGTAGGTAGCCATTTCCATTCAGATTACCCTCAATAAAGAAAGGCCCAACTAGATGATTGCCAAAAATTCCTGCCCAAACGTTCAACTTCTGAGGCCTTTGCGTGTGGGCCTCTCTAAACCAATGAGGATTCTGTGTGTCCCAATATCGACAATTATGTCTATTCACTTCACCACTGAGCATAAAGGTGCTTTCATCAGAAAAACAGATGTTATTCAGAAAATTTGGATTAGCGTTTAGGTTTTCACTTAGATTTTCACAAAACTGTAAACGACGATCTGGATCATCTTCGTTTATTTCATGCACTAATTTTACCTTGTAGGGTGAAATTTGTGATGTTTCACGATTCTATGGACAGTTGTAGCTGATACACCAGTCAGACGAGATAGTTTTCTGATCGAAGTAGTATTCTCCATTTGTAGATGACCCACTACTGCCACTTCCGTTGCCTCATTTCTGACAGGACATGCCACTTCATGTTTTTGTTTGCCACCGAACCCGTAGCTAGGAATTTGTCAACCAAATATTTAACGTACTGGTGACTGACTCCCCTTTCTCTTTCAGGATGGTTCCTATCGAATATCCTTGCCGTTTCTTTGGCACAACTGTTATTTCGAAAATACGTCGATACAATTTCGACCCTTTCCTCAGTGGAATAAACCATTTTCAGATTAATTTCAACTGACGAACAACAACAATAATGAGGAACTGATCTGAATAATAATAATATTTCATTGCAAAAATGAGAAATAACAGATGACTGCACGCCAGATGGAAATGAAAAAAATGTGAACATTTTCAATGCAGAAATCAGCTTTATTTCTTCGTAATTGATGCTCAACACATCGTACCCCAATACTTTTAACAGTTTCGAATTAATTTTAGTTGATAATTTCAAATGACGATATTGAATTTTTCGAAAGCGACATCCTGTATGGAGAGCCGAACTGAATGAAATGCTTTAATCATTCTGGAATTCAAAAAACCTTTCTGAAGATATGCCACTTGAATTATTTGTATGATTTTCAAGTTGGGGATGCTGAATGGAAGGGTTGATTGCAAAGATTCTATAACCACACAAGAAAGTCCTATTCTCGGATCAAACATGTTCTCGTATACCGAAATGAACCAGTTTCAAAAAGTTATTTGGATTTTCAATGTTCCTGCTTCAGGACACCCTGTATGATGATTCTGAATTTCGAAAATACCAAATTCGAAGAAAAATTGCAGTACCTTTCCAACGAGGTGCCACTTGACCTATTATCGATGGAATGATTTTTGAGTTGGGGATGCTGGAAATAGGGGTTGATTGCACCAACTCCAAATTCACAAGTGTAGGTCGTTTTTCTAGACCGAGCATAAACCTGCGCTTGCATTATGCCAAAATAAATCTATTTCATTTAGTATTTGGGATTTCCAGAATTCAACTTCACCCTTGGTTGGGACACCCTGTATGTTAATTTAAAATTCTAAAATGACAAATCAAGGTGGAGAATTGACAGACCTTTTCAGTAAGGTGCCACTCGACCCTTATTCCTATGATGAATTTCAAAGTTAGGGTTGCTGGGGGTAGGGGGTTGATCTGAGAAGTTTCGAATTATTTCGAAAAATGCTCCCCCTCGAAACAAAAATCGACGTGTCTTGGTGTTTTTCGCTAATGTTACTCATTTCGGAGTTATAGGGGGAGTCAAATTTTCGTTGGAACACACTGTATATATATATATATATATATACGTGCATTGATGAAATACATTAAATATGTTTTATGTCTTATGAAAAGTGATGTTGGTGAGACCACCTAAGAAATGAAGAATGAAAATTTGGATATACACATATACAATATTAACCCATCTCGGCCCCAATAGCTAACAAGTCGAGGATTATGCTTAAGCTTAGTCAAGTTGGATGAGTATCTTGCCTGAACTAAACCAATACTATACGTGAGGTATTCATTCAAACAAAGAAGATCATGCTGTTTACTTGTATTTCATCATCTTGTAGAGAGAGTGAACCTGAAAATTACTCTTGTAATTTGTGGTGATTTATCCCCACGCAAGCTGACGACAATGGAAACAACATCTATGGTATGGAATAACCATTGAAATGCCTCTCTTGCACAGCACTACGCTCATTCAGTTTATCTTCGACAAATCCTCTTACCGAAGAATTAAGATGCAACTGCTTCTAAAGGGACGATTGAAATATATGCAGATCGTTCGAAGAACAAAGTAGCAGCAGACGACAGCGCTGATAGGTCTTAACGGTTCACAGAAACAACTTAATGATAATATTAACATTTCGAAGTTATTGAGTATCTTCAAGCGTTATATTCAAATGTTATTTAAGATTGATATAGATTGTAAATTTGAAAAATTATTTGCTCAGTTTCTGTAAGTTTCAAGTAGTTTAGTGCATTTGTAATTGTGTTAGAGAGGTTATATATATATATATATATATATATATATATATATATATATATATATATATATATATATATATATATATATATATATATATATATATATATATCATGCAAGAAACCTACCTTTGATATTCGAATGAGGTTGAAAGAGAGAATATCAAAAATTTATTGCTAGTCTGTACAATTTCTGCTAAGATACTTGTTAGTGGTAGCTCAATATTTTGGTTGACTAGAGAACAATCCTATACTTGTGAGTGATTGCACTCAAATTGATCAACTGTGTCTTCAGAGCTATAAGTTTAAACACATTGCTCTTTATCAATCACCTTAATTGAGGTGATAGTGTTATTTATCCCAATTCTGAGAAAGAGAAATATTACTATTAGAACGAATTGCTAAGGTATCCAGCTGAAACCTCAAAATTTACCCAACCTGTATATGGAAATCCGATAAGCTCGTGAAAGCGAAACGCCAAATAATGTGCTAGGACTTTTTTCAATTCCTCTTCGTTTCAGTATTCTCGATTCTTACTAGGTTTCCTGTACTTCATTTTCATATATTATTTGTTCTCCGTGAAATATAAAACGTATATTTCTCCGCAAATATCCTCTAAAACATAGAAATCTACTTCCAAGGTAATCTCGTAGAGGACATGCATCAGATAAATATCACAGAGGTAACGCGAAATACGACAGTTCAAGTTTATGCACTCAAATTGCATTCAAGATCACTGTTAGCAGTGTCTTTGCTATCTATAAAATTAGTTAAGTCACTCTTCTTCGAACATGGCATTAGAAATTGCCTCATAATAGGCAATTCCCTTGCTGTTTCTGTTTGACGACTTAACAAGGATCTCGCTAGATAGAATAGAATTGAGATGTATTCATAGCTTGAATTGAACATTACATTCCAGTGAATAACTCCTGGCATATAATTTAGTCATCAAAGCTTGAACAGCATTATGCTGCACCTATTGATGGAGAATTACAGTGCTCCAGAGGAATCCAATCGACGCGATGAAGGAATATTTGTTACATAATAATATTCGATTGTGCAGATGATGTTCAACTGAGTAAAGCACCGTTTGCTTGAGAATGTTTTGACTAGGAATCACGAGCATCAATCGTTTCTGATGGCAAAATAGTTCAGCCGTTTGGTGCTTTCATCTGAAGTTTCGAATATGGATGATTTCATAACTTTTGAAGTGTTTTTTCAGAATAAATACTTTGCAATCACTTATCTTTACTACTCGTGCTGCCATATCGGAAAGAATACTTTTCAGAAATGAATTTCACGACGAAAATAATAATGCAAGAAATATTCATGTTATATTCGCTTTGTGAAATAAATAGCTTTGAAATTAAACATTTCAAAAGTTCAAGAATTTTCACATGTATTTAATTGTACTGTTTTGAATACCGTAGCTTCTTTAGACGATTGAGTATGCAACACTGTTGAAAAAATCTAATGTAAGTGAACAAGCAATGTAAATTGAAATTCCAGAATGTATAAATATAAATTTTGATTGAAACTATAAAACTCATGATAACGATTGTACCTCTTTCATTAATCCCTACCATTTCTTTCACTAACTATTATCTGAGTATAACATTTTGATTCTTGGATCAGAGAGTGATTGAATACTGGGTCAACAAATCAACGCATAATTTCAATATTGTATAATAATATACTATATTATCTTTGAATAATTTTTTTATGGTAGGCAACTAATTATTAAAACATGTTTTTGCATATATATCTAGACATATGCCGAGCAAAATGTCCTCAATCGCAGGTTCTCGAAAATGCGCCCTTAGAACATTAAGCAAATTCGTTTTAGCAGCAAGACATTGTTGAAACTCATGTGTGATGTAAAAAATGCCCAAATTATCAAAATTTGACCATGAAAAACATTTTATTGGGAAAAAATATGATATAAGGATTATGTTTCAAAGTAGGGGTGTTCAAACGGTCGATCGCGAGTGCTTTTTGAATAGTAACTATACTACAAAAATATATAAAATAGCAATCTGCTAGCAACATAAGGCAGCTTTCTCAAAAGAACGCGCGGTACTTTTCAAAGAAAAGCCGCGTTTTTTGACGGAATGTTGCGCCTTGCAGGAATTGGAGTCATTCTGCATTGTAACTTGAAGGCAATTGACGAAATCTAAAACGTATCATTTTTATAATGATTGAGAGGAAGAATTTTTCTTTCATAGGATGAGAAATGAGTGAATTTGTCCTATTTGTCCTGCGTCAGTTGCAATACCTAAGCCTAAGTGATAACTTAGAGAAGCATCATAGAACGGTTCATAAAATTTATGAAGAGGATTTTCCTCCACAGAGTGAATGAAACTAAACTACAAAATTTTATTACGTAATAACATAACACTCTGTTAGTGGCAAAATGCTGCTTTATCAAAGGAACGCGCGGTGCTTGTCAAAGAAAAGCGGCGTTTTTTATTCTTGCCGCTTTTCTAGAAATTTCAGGCGACGCGTTTGTACATTCGAGACTTTTGTTCACGCCGATATAAATGTTGCGCCAGCAGGAATTGGAGTCATTCTGAATTGTAACTTGAAGGCAATATTACGTTGATATAAAATTTATTATTAAAAACTACAAAATGAGTGCAGCGAAGAAATCTAAAACGTATCATTTTAATAAAGATTGGGAGAAGTAAGTTTTCATTTGTATGGTGAAGGATAAGTGCATTTGTCTTATCTGTCGTCCGTCAATTGCAATACCTAAGCAAGGTAACTTGGAGAGGCATCAAAAAACGGTTCATTAAAACTATGAAAAGAATTTTCCGCCACAGAGTGAATTAACGAAACGAAAAGTACGTGATTTGATATCTTGTTTGAAAAAAGAACAAACCATGTTCACAACACCAGCCAAACAATCAAAAGCTGCTACGATCGAGACATTTAAAATATCTCATATATTGGTGAAACACAAGAAACCATTCGAAGATGGATCTATTGTGAAGGAAGCATTTATTGAAGGGCGTGAGACTTTATTTGGAGATCTTAAAAATAAAACAGAAATCATGTCTGCTATAAGAGAACTTCAGCCATCTCATCCGACTGTCACAAGGCGTATTGAAGTCATGAGACAGGACATGGCAGATAAACTAAAACATGATATCATGAAATGTATATACTTTTCTTCACAGTTTTTCGAATCCATCGATATGACAGACACTGCCCAGCTGTGTAGTTTTATACGGATGGTATTGAATGACATGTTGGCTAAGGAAGAATTTTTGACAATCATTCTTCTCAAGGGCAAGACCCGTGGCGAAGATATATATCTTCAATATTTTCTTCAATATTGTAAAATACTACGAGCTACCAATATATAAATTAGTGTGCATTATATTTGAAGAAGCACCAGCAATGACTGGAAACAAAAACGGTTTTGTGGCATTGTGTCGAGCGAATGGAGATTTCCTTTCATTTTTTCATTCCATTGCATTATACATCAACATGTTTGGTGTTCAAAAGTTTCAAACACGAAGGAAATTATAAGCATTGCAACAAAAATTGTGAATTCCATCCGTGCACGTAGCTTGCAAATACGGCTCTTCAAGTTGCAGTTGGAAGATAGGGAGTCAGCTCAACACACTGATTAAGTTCTTCGCACAGGCGTCAGGTGGTTGAGTCGCGGAAAATTCCTAGAAAGGTTTCAAGAATTATTGGCCGAAATAACAGCTTTTCTTTACGAAGGAGGTGATGACACTGAGATGTTGAAAAACGAAAAATGGCTGACTAATTTGGCATTTTTGACTGACATCACAATGTACTTAACACCATTAACTTGGGGCTTCAAGGTAAAGGAAAAACTGTCATTGAGATGATTAGAGCAGTAAATGTATTCGAAAGTAAATTGCAACTTATGATAGATCAAATCAAAAGAAAGGATCTGAAAAATTTTCCGTATTTGATTGAAAGCAAGGATTTCCAAGTTGAATTATGATGATGAGGCTGAATCATTAAGTATTCTAGGACAACTCGAAATTCATTTTGATGATTGCAGTATCGTTCAGTGTATTGTGTATGTACGATAACCCTGTATCACACATACTTGCAGCCTCTCAGAGTCGATCGTAAGTAGTCTGAAAATATTGAGGTAGATCGCCAGCGGTTCAAGTTTTGAGCACGCCTGTCCTACATGATTCAAAAGATTAGGGAGAAACATTCTGAGAAAAAGCAATAATGATATTTATTGCATTATGAACAAAATAATTGTTCCAAATCCCTCGTGTGACAACCTGTTGACAAGGTATGAATGAAAATATACAAAGTGTGTAGAGAACACACGTCAATTTTTGAGGTGAGTGCTGAAGTTTATTTTATCAAACAGTTCATATAAACATAGGTCCGCGAATACTTCGTTTTCCGAATCACATGGTATTGAAGTTTGATCGGAAGATGTAGTATTATTTAATTTTTGTAATCCGCTTGAGATATTGAGGTAAAATTTTGGAGGTGTCGAAACAATATTTTGGACTCACCAGTGGCGCGCGTATGGGTGCAACTCAGGTTATTCTCAAAGCAAAAATTAGGACACTACTAATTTTTCGAATATAAAAAATATTCTTGAATCTTCCATTTATTTTTCCAGAAGAAAGCTATGATGACAATCTTTTGTATGATGCCCTGTTTTTGAGTGAAAAATGTTGAAAAGTTCTCTAGGAATCATTCCGATTCCATTGATAATACCTGTTCTATGATCAGTCGAGGATATGTTCAAAATGATTAACGTTAGATCAATTTTCATTTGTGTGTTTCTGTTTTTGATAATTTCGAATCAATTGAATTTGAATTTTAAATCGGTTATCATGAATCAATATACGAATACTGAGATGAGCAACATGTACTCCACGAAATGAAGGAGCAGGAAAGAAAGTCACAGCAGGAAAATGAGGTTCATGCAATGATTCAAGACGATTCTTGTACCTCCATTTGTAAAATGGCTGAGGCTTTAGTTGTCAGCTATGAAACTGTTTTGCATGACAATTTGTTACCTACAACGCGTACAAGCACTTCTCCTTATCGATCACCCTGCCCATATTACGTATCGTCAATGGCTTCAGCGTAAGTTGCTTCTAATTCCTCAGTTTCTTCTGCTGATTTTGTTCACTGATGAAGCAATTCTTTCAAGAAATTCATAATAATCAGAAGTTGTGTTATCTCAATCCGCATTAAATATATGAAGATCGATTTCGACATTAGTTCTCGTTGAACGTTTTGATCGGCATTGTGTCTTATTGAAACATTTTTTTACAAGGAAACTTACGCCATTCTTTGGAACACACTCTTCCAAAGTGTTAGGAAGATGTAACTTTGGCAATAAGACAAGCGATGCCTTTTTTAGTCAGCTTGCTCGTGACTCAATTTTGATCTGCACTGTCCCCAGACCTACACCCTCCTGATTTATTCCTATGGGGCTGTTTAAAGTATTTGGTTTACACTATTTCCGTTGTAACGTGTAAAATGTCACTTTCGATTCAACACGCTACGCTTTCATCATTTCATATTTGAGCAATGCCATTCGGACCGTGTGAAACTAACATCGCCACTCCGTGTATTAACCGTAATTCTTTTATTTTTGTGCTTCATGCTCCTCCTGCGCATGCTACAGATTCTTTCATTTCGGAACGACTCGACAGCGATTGATTTCTTGTCCTGCTTTTCTGAGAAGATTTTGAGTTCTATACCTTGGGGATTATTGTTTTAGAATTTTTGGACTTTTGTGAAACTAAGGCTCGTATTCGCTCAATATATACGAACTTGTTGGGAGGAGCTGTATTTTGACGACCCAAATACACTTTTTGGGAAAGGCTGTGTTTTAACAACTCAAATACTTTTACGAAGAAGTTGTATTTTGATCAAAATACTCTTTTTGGAAGAGGCTGTATTCTAACAAATACTTTCTGGGAGAGGCTGTATTTTGACGAGCAAATACTCTTTTTGGAACCTCTTCCAAAAAGTTTTTTAACAAATAATTCTTTGGAAAGGCTGTATTTTGACCAACAAATACTATTTGGGAGAGATGCTGTATTTCAACGAACCAAAATTCTTTTTGGGAGAAGCTGTATTTCACCCAAATATACTTCTTGGAAGAGGCTTATCTTAACGAAAAAATTATTTTTGGAAGAAGCTGTATTCTAGAGCCCCGTAACACCATTAGAAGTATCTCCACTCTCTAGATAATTGATTCTAGTATTTTACATAGTCTTTTTTTTTTGATTGATTTTAAACTTTTAAACTTTTCTGTAAAATACCTTTCGACCTTGTCACCTTAAAAATCATTTCGTACATATATACATATAAAACTATAAATTAATCATTTTTTAGTTTTTGAAGAGTCGTCTCGTCAGTTTTCGCTTCAAATTCTAACTAATCCTTATTCAGCTTTCGTGTGAAGGAAATAGACTTAATATATTCGTATATTTCGGTTTGTTTTCTTGTGAACTTGTTGTCTGCTCTTGAGTGCCAATAATTGTTCTTCTACCGGGCATATCGACCACTTATTCACCTACGACCACCACTCACGCTGAGCTATTGTAACCTGATCTTCAGTTGGTCACTGAAGGATAATTTGCAATAAAAGCAAACTAACTTATTATAGTTACACCGTGGCAAATGTTGAGGACTTAAGAAATAGAATCATCGCTTGGTGCAACTCGATTAGAGCAGACCCTGGTGATTTTGAGAGAGTTTGACAATTGATAAGGATAAAACACGTATCTCACATCCGTCCATCTTTAAGAATAAAAAGAGTGATGCGTCTCAAATATGATTTCGTATAGAAAATTATGCGTTTTTGAAAGTTTTCGACACCCCTAAAATTTAACTTCAATAACTCAAGCGGTTGACGAAAAATTCAAATTTGATTGGATCTTTCGATTAAACAATAAATCAGTAACCAAGTATTTGAGGACCTATGTTTTTCATGAAGTCAATTAAGCAATCACCTCCTCAAATGTAGCCGATTTTTTTTTTGAAACACCCTGTTTATCATTTACTTTTCATAATTTTGAAAGAAAAACTTACCAGTTGCGAATTGTATCAAAACTCTTTGATCTAGTATTTGTTGGACTTCAGTTTTGCCTATTCGATTAACATGACCTTATTCTTCATGAATGAACAATAAGATCGAGTAATTTGCAAGGAATTAGGACTTGAAATTGAAAGTTTGTATCACTGTTATGTTAATTAGATACACAAATATTTCAGGAATTTTTACAGAACAAAACAAATAATCAGCTTTACATGTGCGACAGGCCCTTGTGCTTTTTGCATAACACAAATTGCCATTCGAGTGTATTAAAACGAAATTTTATATGTTTATTCTTTCTGAATCTTATTGAAAATGAAGCAACATCACTTACATTTATAGAGCTGTTCATTTCACTTGCTCAAATTTTATCGTTCGGTCGTTCGATGAGGCGGTTCTTCGTTGAAATTCATTTCTTCCAGAGATATACCCATTTCTACCCAATTCATTGCAGGGGTTAACCACACAAATATGAATTTGATTAGTCAAACAGCCAACGTCAGAAAAAATTCAAATTCTCTTTCAATAAGTAATCCGACCCTGACGCGGTTTCTTCCAGCTGCCAGCTATTCGTCGCTCACCCTTTTTTACCGAACTTGCATTTTATCTCGTCCAGGCCGGTCTTAAAAAAGGACCGAGACATACTGGCGGCCTATTAGACACATCTCAAATTACGTCAGCAAAAAAATTGGGGATGGGAGTCGAAATATTAACAATCAGAAAGGTGAATAGCTAATAATACTCACTCATCTCAAGCATTCAAAAAGAAGGCATAGTTCTGTTGATATTTTTTGTGCGGCTACTCTCAGAATGTTTGATCTAGATATAAGGTATGATGACAATGAAAGTAATTCTCGGTCAGTCGGAGAAGGGTTCTTGAAATGTGTTTGGGTTGAATATCAAGGTGCTACCGACGCCAAGGTGAGGAACTCAGAATTTGGTTGCCGTAAAGTTCGATCTTTATTCTTTTTACGATGGAATAACTGAAGGATATCATTAGAGAATTGAGTTGTCAATCATGCATATTTTGTTAGGGATACTGCAGTATACTATTTAGGATATTTTTATTGATTCTGCCAATGCGAGTTAGACCTATTTACTCAATTTATAGATAAATAGGCCATAGAATTAGATGAATTAGTTGAAAAACAAACAGAACAGCCTAAACTATATATTATGCATGTCTGACACACACACATACACAGACACTCAGTGTTGAAAAGTAATTAACTGCAAGTTACTGGAAACGAAGTTAAATATTTTTTCATATAGTTAACAACGTTTCTTTCGTATATAGTTGAACTGTAGCTGAACTATTTCATTTTACTGTGTTTTTACTACCAAAAAATAAACTGAGTCAAACTCTCATTCGTCAAAGTTGTTGGTAGTAAAACCAGGGTAAGAAAATCCATTTGTGTTTTGATTAACCCTCGGTTACTCGCGACCTCTTTTCGAATGTATTTACTCGCGTAGTCTACGATTGTAGATCATCTTCCTTTTGACATAAAAAATTATTATCATCCATTTTAATACGTATTTGAAATGAAATAGTTTCTTTGATCATTTGTGATTGAAGTTGTCTCAGCTCTAATGAAAAATATTGATTTTTTCTCTATGGAAATGAAAAAAAACCAAAAAGTCCTAGATCAAATCATTTATTCGCCATAACTCAAAATATTTTTCATTTGCTCGAAAATACATGCACGTGAAAGAACATGCAGTATAAAACTGGGAAGAATAGATAACTACCTAATGAAAAATTGTTAACAAGCTAAGAAACTGCCCCTTTTATATCCCCCTGAAAAGAGTCAATTTATTTCACCTATACAATTCTCACATAATTCCTACATATGATTGTTACAAGCATAACTGTAGCATTTCGAACAACGTTTTCGTGTCAATTTATTGTTACTTCTAGGACATATGCAGCAACGTCCAACATAATTTTGTGACGTTTGGGGGAGGGGGTACAACCACACTAATGCCTAATGGATGTCGAGCGCGGCGCCTCATTTCTGCAGTTAATTGTTCTATTGTTGTCCTAAACCCGATTTGGGGTATTATTAATTCCCAAGCACATTTTTCCCAGGAAATCACTCGCTGTACCGCCTGCAATGTTCAGTAAGTCATAAAATGCAACCATAGACCACCGACGGGTATTTCTAGCACCATTGTAATTGTTGCAGAGTTGATCAGATAAATCTACACCAATTTTTTGTTATAGTCTGTAATGATAACTGGTTTCTTGTCATCTCCTGTCTTAGCAAATATTGAATTATAGTAATGCATTGACGATAACAATAGCACTGATTTGTTTTTCTTAGGGTAATATGAAACAAGGGTGCATTCTTCCTTGAACCCAAAAATTGAAAATTTCACTTCAGAGCTTCTACTTGGTAAGAATTCTGCTGGAATTTCTCATTAATGCCTTCGTAATGCACCAATATATGTTAATTTATGATTTCTTAGTAATTTGGCAACAAGTGGGAAACCACTGAACCCCTTGTCTCCAGTATCATTACGATCGGTACCGGACATTGGATGGATCATTCGGAGGACAATGTCTTCACAAGACTTATTTACCCTATATAGAGCTTCAGGTTGCATCCCAACAAAGGGGCCCAAATTAATCGTGTACGATGTTTTTGCATCAACAAGGCAAACATTTTGATACCATATTTGGCAGGCTTATTTGGTATATATCTTCCTCTGAAAGCTAATATTGTTTGTATACGGCGAGGAACTGACTTGGTGTGAATTTGGCTTGAAAATTCACTAATTTCACTAACTCAATAACTTCACAAATAGGAGCCAACTCGAATCTCTCTATCCTAGTATTCATATGGTCGAATCTAATACATCTTAGAGGTTACCCCAATCTATTTTCACTCTAAGCAAAGTAGCATGATTCGATTCCGCTTTTCAAATTTTTTCTTGAACTCCTGAAAGTCCCAATGAGGAACAAACTTTCTATAAACACACTCATTTCCCCTTTCATTAGTTTTTCTGGCGTCCCGAATCCTGTCAGATTTGTTTTGAACATTTTCTATATATATGTTTGTTGACACCGTTATGATTCGAACAATTATATCGTTTACGAACAAATTTAGGCACTTGATTTCGGTTGTTCCATCACGAGCATTTCCTTTCGTTCCAGGGAATTGTCTCACAATATTATGTGAACGAACCCTAATTTGAAGGCTTGATGAAGTTTTTCTCCGTTTCGTTATTTTGTCTTTTCCTACGTAATAAGCGGACGAACGGCTCGAAATGAGTCTTTTTCTACATCGGAAGGTTCTTCTTTCTCTATTACATCCTGCTACTCTCCACAACAACAAACAATCTTGTTCTGCATCATCGTCTTCCTCATCATCGTTTTCATCACAGGAATTTTCAAAATCACTAGGAAGTTCATTGAACCACTGTAACCAGACTTCAGCATCTTTACTGGACTGTACACGTCATCTTTTGGGTTCAAACATACTTCTTTCTTTTCAAGGTACCAATAAATCGAATTTGAACTGAACTGACTCAGAACACAAAGTGAAACATGAATGCTCGCGTAGTCTACAATCGTAGACCAGTCATATTCCGAAGCAAATATCTTCAAAACCAATCGCTAACACTATCAAAAATATATTGATTCACTAAATACTTAAGTTTTTATAGCTACTGAAGTGTAGGCGTGCCCTATAGAAATAGTCTACCAATGAACTTCATTGAATATTCCAGTACAGTAGCTATGTGAAATAATGCAAATAGAGAAAAATAGGACTCCCTGTTCTCTTTTTTCAAAGAAAACTATTTGATGAAACAAGATCGCCCCTCTTTTCATTTGTTTCAGAGTTAGTCCGGTTTTCCCAATTTTCGGAGATTTGGGCATATACCAATATATCATTGACTATCAAGTTTTGGTCAAACACATTTTGACATTCTATTGGCAATTTTTCATGTGAAATGCAGGGATGTATTAAAATATCTAATATTAAACTGTTGTTCATGTCAGTGGTTAACGAGTCAACCTTAGCAGCAATAAGTTTAAATTGAGTGAATTTAAGTTGGTTTGTATAAAGCTTCGTTTACTTCTTGCTGGCTAATATGAAGTTAACAAAGAGTTAACTACAGTTCCATTACCACAGTGAGGTTGGTACTAAAATTTGCTTAGAGAATGTCAATATCAATAACATGTCTTTTCAAAGTCTCATATTTTAATATTGAACATAAATTGGGAATTGAAGGCAAAAGGGATGAAACGATTGTTTGTTGTTTTCTGTCTCGAAAATATAATTTGATTTCAGAAAATGAGTTCAGTAAAGAGATCCACAAATTTAACTCTGCGATAGAGGCAAATTTCAATAAGTATTGTACACAAGTAGGTATATTTTCATGATCGTATTTATTGCTGCTTGTGTGATATTGAAGAAACTTGCCACTTCCAATTCGGGCGTTTGTTAATTTTTCATGATACCTATTTCAATATTTTCCTTCCTGCTTAATTCCTAGTGCTTATGTGTTCCTCCATTCCCTCTTAGATACCGAAATATTATTAAATGCAATAATACACATTCTGCCTAATAACTGATAAAAACAAATTGGACGGACATAACGGAAAAATTCAAAGCGGAATCAGACAATTCAAGCATATTCGTACGCTTTATGCAAATTTGAAAAGAAGAACAAGAAGAGATGTTGCTGAGGAACACGTAAAATTATGCTGAATTTATCCCATTTCCCTCCTCTGGTCATACACTAATTGTTTTTTAACAGATAGAAAGAGACCTGCTTGCAAAAGTAGCAGCAGATAAAAATAAAAGAGAGCATCAGAAAAGTAGAGGGGGTCATTATAGTCCCAAATTGGACGACACCGGAGACCAAAATTAGGCAATTTTAGGGGATTTGATTGATCCATTAACAAATGAATTCGATGACGTTGTTAACTTCTTTATACGTTATGTTAAAGTAATTGAAGCAAAGTGAGCTTTGTTTTTGTTTTATTGTCTATTGATCAAGCTGATCATCTTTTCTGTTCGAAAAATCCTCTTATCTTCTTCCCAAATTCCCAAATTCGAAAGCCAATCTTCAAAAAGAAAAGTTACTAAATAAGACAAAATTTCAGAGAATTATACTATAAAAATATGTCTTAAGCTTCATGTTTCCATTAAAATTAGAAAAAATTCGGATTCTAACCTAAATTAACATAAATCAAATTGTGTGGTCTGACAGATTGGAGAAACTATTGTAACAGTTTCCTGATTTCATAAGATAATTGAGTCTATGACGATTTGTAAGCTGGAAATTATTTCTTGAGACGCATAATAGATCTGTCAAAATACAGCTTAAGGAAGATCTCTGGTACTGATTAAAGATTCCTTACAACATACACCTATTCGACAAAGCACAAAATTTGAATATATAGAATTTGGAATTTATGAAAATTAATTATGTTTTACGTTAACCTTTAACACATAAGTAAAGTCTATTCTACATTACCAACACTACTTTATCCCACACATTTTGTTTCTGAGTGAATGAATAAGATCTGGGAGCAAAAAACTCAGATTAATAACTACTAGTTTTTTATTTAATGGCGAACGACAAAATGTGTATCAAAATGCAATGTTTCAATATATGAATCAAATTGTAGCAAGATTTGATGTTGATAAGAAATTAAAACTATGTATTATACTATTACAAGAGATTTTATTAAAAATCATGATTGCAATTTCGGTCTCTCGATCATCTTCAGCTGACAACAAGTATTGAACTGAAGTTGAAAATACATACATATATAAATCAGTAGGTACAAAATTATTAAGGGTGCAAACAAGAGGCAATAAAATAATTATGATGAAAGCAGGCACTATTTGAAGATTTCAAATAGAGACGAATAAGTCGGGATCGTTCAGAAGGTTATCTTTATAGGGGGTTTGTTGCAGTTTGAAAATTTCGATTGATTCAAAGAAATTTAAATTTCGTCCTTTAGGTATTCTGTGAATAATTTTAAGTTGATCTATGGGTGGATAATGGTGGCCATTTTCGATACAATGTGAAGCAAAAGTAGATTCGTGTGTTCTCTGGTTATTGTAATCTGACTGATGCTCCTTATATCTCGTTTTTATTGAACGACCAGTTTGACCTATATAGACGCCTTCACAATCCATACAGGACAACTTATAAATTTCAGTATTATCAAATTTATCAGTTTTATCTTTACTATTGAAAAATTCCTTGGAGAGTTTCATGTGGGCCTTGAAAGCTACTTTTTTATTCTGTTTTGAAATGACATTTGCAATCTTTTCGCTGATAGGGCCAAAATATGTTGATGAAATATATTTATCCGTATAAGTTGATTCTATACGGAGTAAATATTATGATATGCTATTTGTGTTTGTCTTAGAGTCAATTTATATTTGAGGGATAACCATTGCTTTTAGCTATTTCTTTAATAGTTGACACTTCCCTGGACATATTTTCTTCGCATAATGGAAGAGAGAAACCCCTACGAATCATTGAATTAAATGCAGCGTATCTATGAGATTTTGGATGCGTTGAGTCATAAGGGAGGCAAATATCAGTAATGGTAGGTTTTCAGTATATATCAAAACTTAGTGTGTTATTTATAGGACAAAAATTTACTAATTTTGATTTAGAGGAATTGAATATAATTTCTTCAATATGCGCCATGTAAATGTCAGCTAGTAGAGGGGTTAATGGTGATCCCATCGGTAGACCGTGAGGTTGTTCATAGAATTTATTAGTGAATTTGAAATAATTCTGTTGTAGGCACAACATGAAATCATCTTGAAAAACAGGGTTAACGTGTGATTTCTTTAGGATGTCTGAGACCAATGGAAGGCATTCGTCTTCTGGGATGTTGGAAAACAAGTTATCCACATCAATAATTACCACTACCAGATACGTACCAACAATTTTTACATTTTTTTTTATGTGCAATTCAGATGCGGAAGTTGATAAGCTTTGTGCTTACAATCCAACAATGAAGAGAACCATTGTTCAAGAATTACGAATGTTCCTTCATCTGAACGATAACTTAGTAAACATGTTCAAAATATCATTGGATTTCTTTTGTTTACTTCAAGTTTATTCTATACACAAGTTTGGTGTTTTATTTATCGATTTAGGCAGTACGAAGTCTGCCAGGTCAGCTAGTCACTCATATAAATAACACACTAAGTTTTGATGTATACCGAAAACCCACTTAACTGATATTTGCCTCCTTTATGACTCAACGCACCCAAAATCTCATAACTAGGCTGCATTTAATTCAATCACATCACCTGTTATTCTGAATTCCACAATCGATAAAGCAGCTCGTTCGCAGTTTCTTTGTTAACATATGTTCTTGGACATATGAGGGGAAAGAAAACTTATCTATACAGTAACATTTGTTTCCATTTGATCTCAAAACTTCTGAAACAAGAATGAGTTTATTAGACTATCAGTATTCATTCAATTTCTCTTCAGTTTTCACGCTAAATTAATGCAAGTTTTCTGTGTTTCTTGTAGATTTTCGAATCTTAAAATTTTTTGTAATGGCTGCTGAACGTCCTGGATGCTATTTGAGTGATCATGAAGTGGTAAGAATTGTAACACTTCTAGAGGAGGGGCGAAGCCAACATTACGTGGCTAATTTGTTGAATGTTTACCAAAGCACTATGTCAAGAGAAATTAATCGGTACCTCGAAACAGAGGAATATGGAAGAAGGGCCGGACAGGGAAGTCATCAGATAACAACACCAGTTGATGATCGTTGGCTTCGTTCAACTGCACTAAGAGTTCGGCACTGTACGGCTATAATGCTACAAAATGAACTTGCACTTTCCAGAAATGCCAGAATGCATATTTCATTGCAAACTGTTAGGAACATGCTCAGAGTAGACGATATCAGACCAAGGGTGGCTTCTACCAGCCCACGTCTCACCAGAGAGCATCGAGTTGCAATACTTCAGCTTGCGAGGGAACATGCAAATTGGGGTATTCCAGAATGGTCGAATGTTCTCTTTTCCGACGAGTTCAGGTTCTCTCTAATATTAAATGATAGACGCATGCCTCTATACAGACAACCTGGGGAACGGTATCAGCAATGCAACATACGGCAAACTAAAAACTTCGGAAGGAGCTCAGTAATGGTGTGGAGAGTCATTTTTTTCATGGTCGAACTGAGTTAGTCTTAGTGAATAATGGAAGAATGACAGCGGCCAGATACATCGCAGATATCCTTGAACACCGTGTTGTACCCTTTGGTCCATTGATTTGCGTGATAATGCTCGGCCTCATGCAGCTAGAATAGTTTCAGAATTTCTGCAAAATGCCGAAATTGATATTTTAAGATGGCCAGCCAAAAGTCCCTACTTGAATTTCATAGAACCTATTTGGGACAACATGAGGTGGCAAATTCAGCAATGTAGGATGCCTTGTAGAACACTCAAACAACTAGAAAATCTGCTTCCTGAAATTTAGAACTCGGCGACTCAAGAGTACATCCAAAATCTGCTCGAGGGGCTTCCGAGACGTATACTGGCAGTAATTAGGGCCCGGGGAGGAAACACTTGATTCTGAAAATGATTAGTAACTATTCAATGCTAGTTGATTGGTCTCTTCGCGAATGTTAGAAGATGGTAGAATTTTTTAATTTTTCATTAACTCGAAAATTGTTGATATTTTCCATCATAAACTCATCTCTTTCGAATGATATCTTCTCATTTTACACTTCTGAAAGTTACCAAGCGACTCCTGAAGGACCAACCTAAAAGTTTATATAGTTTTGTCGTAAAAGTACGGAGATTCGACAATTTTTGTGGGAGTGTATAATAAACAAAATGATTCAGAAAAACAAACACAAATAGCATATCATAAAATTTACCGACGTATAGAATCAGCTAATATATATAAATATATTTCATCAACATATTTTGGCCCTATCAGCGAAAAAGATTGCAAATGGCATTTCAAAACAGAATAAAAACATAGCTTTCAAGGCCCACATGAAACTCGCCCAGGAATTTTTGATAGTAAAGATAAAACTGATAAATTTGACAATTCTGTAGTTTATAAGTTGTACTGTATGGATTGCGAAGGCGTCTATATAGGTCAAATTGGCGGTTCATTCAAAACAACGAATCTACTTTTGCTTCACATTGTATCGAAAATGGCCATCATTTTCCACCCATAGATCAACTCAAAATTATTCACAGAAAAACTAAAGGAAATTTTCAAACTGCAACAAACCCCCATAGAGATAACTTTTTGAATGACCAGTATGGCTCAGCTTATTCGTCTCTATTTTAAATATTTAAGTAATACCTAATTTTGTCAAAATTAATTAATTGCCTCTTGTTTGCACCCTCATTAATTTTGTAACTACCGATTTATATATGTCTGTATTCTCAACTTTAGTTCAATACTTGTTGTCAGCTGAATATGGTCGAGACACCAAAGTTGCAATTCTGATTACTTAATAAAATCTCTTGTGATAGTATAATACAAAGTTTTAATTTCTTATCATCATCATGATTTACTATCACGTAGTAACGACGGAATCAATTAATCAACATTTGTTTTGGGACTAATAAATATAACCTCTTTCTATTTCTCTTAAAACAGTATATCCGTTGAAATAGAAGAATATTTTTGACGATGATGAACTTTCGTAAATTTACCAATAATTGTTAAATCGGTCCTGTTTCCAACTGCACCTTGCTTGCACTTGTACTATCTGATTATATCGAAAGTCTCTCCTGTCTCTTCTCTTCTGGGATATAGAGTTACCAAATGGCTTTGGTATTGTGTTGGAAATGGCAGCTCTCTAGGGAAATCAACTGAGTAATGTGAATGATTTTTTTGTCTATCCACCGGACTGTCTGGACGAGAGGAGGAAAATACGCGATTAATATCGTGAAATTTCAAAATCCCATTGCGACGATTCGATATTCCAGATGTCAAAAACGATGATCTTTCACGCCTGCATTATATTTAATGTTTCCCTCTTGCAAAGGGTGGTTGAAAGGAGTTTGCTTATAATAGTTAACATGATTTATATTTTGGTTATTCTTATGTCTCTTCAAGTCGTCTGTTTTGTTTCCATGCTTTTCTATGCAGTTCTTTTGTCATATATGCAGAACCAACATATTCGTAAGATAAAACCTTAATTTACTTTCAAATGTGACTTTTTTAATGGAAGAAAAATTCTGGAAATGAGCAATTAAATACTCGACTTGGAACACCAGTCATTGTAAATAGACTTTTATAACGATACGGCCAAGTAAGTTATAAATATATATATATATATATACATATATATATATATATATATATATATATATATATATATATATATATATATATATATATATATATATATATATATATATATATATATATATATATATATATATATATATATATATATATATATATATATATATATATATATATATATATATATATATATATATATATATATATATATATATATATATATATATATATATATATATATATATATATATATATATATATATATATATATATATATATATATATATATATATATATATATATATATATATATATATATATATATATATATATATTATGAACATTATTAACCTACTGAACATCCAAATGTTATCAATTATATTGACAACCACAGACTTTCACGGTGTTTGGTGTTTCATTACTGATAAAAGTTTCAGTGGAACATAATTTCATAAGAAATTTAAAATTTAATCAGATCTTGCGAAAATGTGCCTTAAGAGCAGTTAGCATAATAACTTTTTCCAGTAGCACGTTTTTGAAAATTTATATGCCATACAATGAACTCCTCGTTCACCTAAATTTGAACACAATGAACATTTTCTTGGAATATAATATGAAGAACATAGGACCATCAGCAATATACACACAACCAAATTTATATGGAAACACACGATATTTTGAATATTCCCTCAGGGATTTTGGAAATTTCGAAGGATTGCTAGAACTGATCCTATTCGAGATATTTCAATTGAAAAAAGAAATAAATTAAGGTTTATTTTAAGAAAGAAACAAATAAAAGAAAATAAGAGACTCTCCGCATGTAGTAAAAATTGAAAATTGTTTTCTCACGGATTGGGTGTTTTTTCTCGACCTCAGTAGCTTGTATTACCTCCTCTTGCCATGATACAAGCCTGAATCCGTCTAGGCATGCTTTGGATTAGGTTTTCGACCTCCTCTGGGGTGATATTCTGCCACTCTTCTGTGGCGGCTTGGATGAGCTGTTTTGGGGTTCTTGGATTTTTCTGGCACGATATAATTCCCCGTAAATGTTCAATAGTATTTAGGTCTAGAGAACAAGCTGGAAAGTCCAAAATAGCGATTCCCTCTGTTTAAAGATAATGTCGCGTGAGGTTGCTGGTAAGCGAAGAAGCATTATCTTGCATTAAATGAAATTCTCACCGTGGGCACCTCGCCAGAGTCTCACTATGGGCTCCATCACTAGGCTAACATCATTTCTATCTATTACACTCGCAGAAAACAGAACGAAATCTGTTTTACGCCAATTCTCAATATTCCTAGTCTTACTATGGGCTCCAGCATTAGGTCTACGTAATTTCTAGCCGCTACACTCGCAGGAAGCGAAATCAAATCTGTTTTACCTCTCAGCATAATGCCACCCCTAAACATCACACTGCCCCCTTGGTATTTCGGAATTCGTATTGCTGCTCGGAGTCTAGCTTGTCTTCCACGCCCCCTCAAAACCCGAATCCGGCGGTCATCTGATCGAAAATCAGTTCTGGTCTCATCCGAAAAAAGAACATTTCGCCAATTCTCAATATTCCAATATTGTCTGTTAATTTTTGTTGTCTGGTTAGCTCTGGAATTCATAAGGGCCTTCTGCTGTATAAACCCCTTGAACGAAGTTTTTGACGTATCGTTTCCACTGAAACACTGAAGGCGATTGCTTCCAGAAATTGCCTTTGGAGTATGGGGTGCGACGCACTAGGGTCTCTTCTTGCAATTTGGCATAAAAAGCGGTCTTGTTCTTCGGAGGTGATCTTTCTGCGACTTCTTCTAGGCCAATTTTGCAGAGATTGTAGCTCCACGTATCGAGCGTAAGTTTTTGAAATCACCACTTGTGACACCCCCATTGTGGCTATATATCCCTCTGCGTCACCCCTTCTTCAACGAGAGCAATTATTCGACCCCTCTGCACATCGGGCAATCCAACGTAAGGCATTTTCAATTATGATTATCGGCTCTTTTAAATTTTTAAATTCACAGTTTCAAATCTCAATATCGACTGGGTACAATATCCCGAACATGTGTTGATAATCCAACATTTCTTATGATACAATCCAGTTTTTTCACAACAAGAAACTTCATTTCTACAAGTAGTCAAAGATCCATGGTTAAAAATAAACAATAATGTGAAATATCGAGTGACTCCATAAAAATTTGGTTGTGTGTATTATGCTCGTCGGGGTTAAACCTCGACCCCTTGCACATATATATCTGTTCATGCAATCAAAGCGATTGCATAACAAAATATAAATCCAACAACCGGTGTTTGATACCACTGCCAGGTAATGATTATATTCAAAACATATCCCAGTTTGATTATATATTAGGATAACTTAAAATGTAATGAAAATGTATCAATATACCAGAATATACACTAACTAAAACATTACCAGGCAATGACTTATACAGGGTATTTCCAAAGTAAACGTTACTTCAGTTAATGACGAAGAATCAAGAGAATAACTAGAGACGGACAATTATTTGTTTCATTACTCTTTAGTTCACAATAAACAGAATGTTTTCTGAATTTCACTGATATTTCAATGAACCATATTTTCCAAGCCATGCATCCGATAGCTTTCAGATTCTGTGAGTGAATTACGTAGACAGACCCAAAGCAAACCTAATTGTATCAAAAGAAAATACAGAGCCGAATTAGAAAAATTCATGTTTCTTTGACAGAATTTATAATTCTACCCAATATATTGATCTTCATATTCTGAATTTTTTACGAAAAACTCCATTGCCTTATTCACAAAACCATCCTATAATATTGATTGGCTGTATATCTGAAAACCTGGGTTGACGAAGTGGTTCGTAAAATTAATGTTTTCGCCAAAACTTTGGTGAAATAAAAACATGTCTTGAATATACATCCGCCATAAAGAAATTAATAAACCTGTTCGCTCTCCTCAACATATGAAGATCATTGGTAAACCACAATTAAATGGAACCGTACTTCTAACAAACCTCGAAAACATCTCGCTTTCTTCTCCTCCAGGTACGAATTTGTCGAATACTATACAAACTTAATCTTGATTCTCCTCCTGAAATAACAAAACTTCGTTTGTCTTGCTTGAACTGGTGTTATAGCGCTCAACCAGCTCATTCGACAGCTTAGAACGGATGACGAATGTCATCTATTAAGGATAAAATGACTTTATTTTTCAGAAGCACGTTGAAATCATTAAGCGTCTACCTCTCGATCTTTGGGCCACTTTTCTGTTTCCCAACAACCAACTACACAGCCTACTTATAACACTTTATGTAACACTCAGATTTTCTAAAGCATCTCTTGCCATGTTCCATCTCAAAGCATTCCAAATACCCGTTTCACACTAGCGGTAGGATCATAGTGATTTGCGATTTTTGATGATGAGGGAAAAATTGTTGATTGCGAATTTTGTTGTGAAAATATTTCACAATATCGCTAAATCTAAAATCACTATTTTCAATAATTCGTGACAGAATATTGAGACATTCGTTGATAAGTTGGTCATAAGAAAGTTTGTGAAATATTTATCGAATTCATTATTTTTATGGAGTTATGCCAGAGAGAAGGTTGATGTTGCAAATGAACATGATGTTGGCGAAATTGCGAAAGTTAACTTGATTCTTCTCTTGATAGATCGGTTAATTATATAGTTCTTTGGTCGATAAGCTCTTTTGATTCCTTAAGATTTAAGACTCTCTAGGTTCGATTTTGTTGTTCCTGTCGTCTGTGTGATTTTTCTGTACCGCAGAATACTTCAGGACTTTTTGAAGTGGTTTGCGCAGCTAATCTCGCCAATTCACTAGTAATTTCTTTGCAATTAATATATTTGATATCAGACACGTTTACTTTATGTAACGTTCATTCCTCTCAATAAGAAGCTTTTGGGTTCGACGACATACCCAGCCTAAGAGTCTGATAACTATTAGAGCCTGATTATTCGTTAGTATATAAATCTATGCAGCTTTAGGTTCTTGCTAACACAAATTTACAGCCAGTACTTCTACTTACCTGATATCTGGAGACAAAGGTAAGGGTAACCAGGCTTTGCAGGTTTGTTCAAGTATACTCGAGCCAGGTCTTTCAATCGTTTTGGATCAAGTTGGAATCCAACAGTTAAGTGAATTCGCTATCTATGTGCTCCTCAAGTGGGAAATGTCTGGAGGGGAAGGAGTGAGAGGTATATAGAGCTGACAATCAAATGAGATGTTTCAGCGTGGCTCAAAAATGCATTGCATTGAAATATGTTTATGTTTGAAAGAATGAAAAATATTCCCCAGAGTATTTCATAGTATGAAGGCTCTATCGCATCAATTGATCATGATCCTCTTCCTCAAGTTCTCTAGCCCTAAATCCGATCGAATACCCTTATGATTAACTTGGACGAGCTCTCCGAGACCTTTAACGACAGGCACAATATATTCAGCATATCGAAGAGGTTCTTCCAGTGTTATGGACCCAAACTCCACAAGAAAGGATTGGCGTATCGATTCTCAGTATGTCAGAAAGAATTTTTAATATAAATAATTCAATATAATTAATAATAAAACTTTTTTTAAGCTATGTCGCTTAGTCAGTTCCACTATTTATTCTTGATTTTTCATTTTTCTTTCATTCAAGTATTATAAATTAAGTTTGTTGTCACTTAATATTCTGACACATTCTTATTACAAATACATCGTATTGAAAGGTAATCTCTCTCTGTAATAATGAATGAACAAATCACTCAGTGGAAGAATATGGGAGGAGCAGTGAGCAAAAATCGATTGTCATTCAATGGCGTTATTTCTCAAACCTATTTGTTATATTTCACAAGAAGGGTTGTATAAAGAATAAATGTTCAGATTACTTCTTTCCAAATTCCAGAAAAGAAATATCGTGATATTGAACAAAAGTCGAAAGAACCCCATTGTTTGCTTGGCATATTTTCTTCGTGAAAACAAAACACTTGTTTCCTGCTGATTCAGTGAGGCAAAATTAATTTAATATTCAATGTTACGGAGAACGAAAACTCTATTTGTCTTCCTTCGCTGGTATTTATTATTTTCCTTTTATGAACTGATAACAATACACTGCTTTCATACCCTCGAACAATAGACTTGTTCGTGAGGGGCTTATAAATCAAACTCTTCTCAGTGTAAAGTGGATGGTGAAATTATCGAAATGTAAATTATAGAAATTATATGCCTTATAATTCAAATATTATGATTTGCTCATTAACAGAATAGCAGTGAATAATTCAGATTAATTCATTTTGTATATTTGGATACCGTTCTATATCGACTGAATAAACGATGTTTTGATGAATGAATATTAATCCTCTTTTCGAATCAGAAAATGAATTGTAGCAATTTGTGAATGTAAGCAGAAGCGGTATCGCTGTTTTGCTACAGTTGTAATTATGAAACTCCTTGTACCAGCATTTCCGCCTATTAACTCCAAATTTCACAAAAATGATAATAACAATTAGATAATAATCGAAATGTAATACTTACCAGTTTGTAGACTTAGAATTAAATCTTCTGGGATAGTCCGGCTGCCTAAACCCGAAAGATACGAAAAGTAGATTGGCATCAAAGTAGCAGATGTGCTCTCAAAAAAGGTGGATGTATCCTTTATAGTTGTGGTACCACCGTAGTTCCTCAATTAAGCATAATAAAGGAGCTAAGTCACAGTAGTTCCTTATTGATCTCAGAATCCTTTGCAGGATGCTCAAGAAGCACATGCTAAAGGATATTAGATTTATCGATGACGACACATACGAGTTCTATACGCAAAGAGGAGCCAGAAACAGCACGTGACCTACCGAGTCATGTCTTGCATCAGTAAGGAACATGGCAGGGACTCATATGTAATGAAAATAACGAAAAATAAGCATATAGGATTATCATCCTCATTGTCAAGGATATAATGCGGAAAATGTACAAGAAGCCTTAAGTGTGGAAGTGTAATTCCTTGAGCTAACTGCTCCCAGTGACGTAACCGCTCCAAATCTGTCTTAACCATAAGCCAATGGATTCATTCTAGTGTTTTCGAGCTAGGATTTTTCTATCAGTATTACTTGATAGTATAGCTGGCACTCATGAAGAAACAAAAATTTGCTGATCAAATTTTGAGGACCACTAGCCACTAACGTGGCTACCCCAAAATTATGAAGGAACTTGATCGGCTAGGGTTATATTGGATAAACGAATTATAAAGAAGGGTGTCTAAATGAACTAACTTAAACTTTTTTCTACACTTAAAATATTGTTCATAGAATTCCAAAAAAATCGAAAGAGTGTTCCGTTTGTGTACAGATAGTTTTGATAAATTCCATCAACTGCAGTAACTTTTCCGTTATCTATATCGTTTCAGTTATCCTCATAGGATGGGGCGTAACAGAAAAGGCTTTTTGAAATGAGAATAACTCAGTTGTTTTTCAATGTAGAACTTTTGAATTACGTAAAATGAAAGCTTAAATGTTAACATTTACAGCATATCACCAAAACGAGAGATTACATGACCAGAAGAAATGCGACACCCAACTTATATTGAGGCTCTGGCTGTATGTACCGTAGAACCATTTTGTTGAATCAAACATTTCTTTTGTTCTTCGTCGTCACAATTCTGGGATAAAAAATCTCCAACATGTAAAACATCCTCATAGTTCACAGTTACGGTTGCCCTTCTCACATCCTCGAAGAAACACGGTCCAATCACTCCAAGAGGGTTCATAGCGCACCAAACCAAAAGGTTTTCTGCTGCCCAATATCAGCAGTTCTGTTTATTTACCGAACCTATAATATGAGAATGAGCCTCATCACTTATCATTATCATTATTATTATTATCATTCAAATGGAAAACTGTAGAAAGTTCGGCATGTGAATGTGGCGCAGCTGAAGAAACAATAAGACATTTTGTCCTTGATTGTCCTATTTACCATTTTACGGGTGGCTTTCAAGAAATTAATTTCGTTTCAGATAATTTCATTAACTGGGTAGAGAACTTCAAGTTTGTTTAGGAGATTAGTTTTGAATGTTGAGGTTATTATGGGCTACACCCCCAAATTATGTATGAGATGTTCCCTGTTGAAAAACAGCGGAGCATTAGTTTAAGTTCTTAGAAAAGGCAAGGGCTGCATCCCCTTAGGGCTTTATTTCCATGGTGTATGAGATGTTCCCTGTTGAAAAACAGCGGAGCATTAGTTAAGTTCTTAGATAAGGTAAGGGCTACACCCCCGTAGAGCTTCATTCCCAAAAGGTGTATGAGATGTTGTCTGGAGCAACAGGGAAGCATAAGGTAAGTTCTCAGATTCAAGTGAGTTTAGACAAATAAGAGTTAGGTATTTGATGAAATATTTTTTTGCTGGTTTTCTTTTTCCATTGTTACAGGTTGCTCCTGTCCCAAACCCCCTTCCTTTTCATCCTTGTCTTCGTGAAAAAGTCCTGAAAATCATGGAGGGCAAGATGAGAATGAGAGAATGAAGCTGCTACGCAGAAAAATTTTTGGTACTCTTTCTGTACACACGACACTAACACAATATAAACAGACAAGCTATTGCTAGTGCAATAGCGACAGGGAAACGAGTTTTTTCCACAGGTTTTTTCACTCGTTTATTTAATCATACGCAAGATACAATGGTTCTCTTGTTACATTTCTTGAGCTCACACTTCAGGACAATCTTCGGAGGCATGATGCAAGTTTAGACGCCAGATTAAGGAACAGGCATGGTCTGTTTTTTCCTCTGGAATTCTATTTTTTACCATTATGTTTTTCTGACACACATCAAAAATTATATATATAAGTATTATTTATATATATATATATATATATATATATATATATATATATATATATATATATATATATATATATATATATATATATATATATATATATATATATATATATATATATATATATATATATATATATATATATATATATATATATATATATATATATATATATATATATATATATATATATATATATATATATATATATATATATATATATATATATATATATATATATATATTATTTATATATATATATATATTATCACTAGTTTATTTTCATGAGCGATAATCATCAATCTCTCGGACAACTGTTGGCGGTGTGCAAAATCTCTTTCATTCAGGTGCTGGACAACCATGACCTTATGAAGGAGAAAGCTGAGGTCTTGGTTTAAAATTCTGCGAACAGTTCAGCTATTAGTTTGGAATGCTGTAGCTCGTTTTCGGACGGAGTGCCCTGGGCTTTGAATTACAGCTTGTCTCACCCTTTGCCCGGAAACAAGTGTCCTTACACTTCGGGGATAACCTTGAGGTTTCCGATTCATTGCTGATGCTGATGTTCTTAAATTTTGTACCCATTAGATGATTGCATGATAATGACAGACTCTCCAGATTTAAGTACTTTTCAACTGCAAACACACGTTGCTCTCTTGTCCAGATATCCATTGTGAAGTAAATGGTAACTCCTCCTGAGTCAAATTACTCAGCCGCTTACCTCTTTTCACTCACCAATACGTGCACTACCCGTACCAAAAACGCCCTTCCATTACGCCCCACCCTGTATAAACGGAAACACTATATTCGAACACTATATCTAAATTTCAACACGAAGGGCTTGAAAATGTTTGCAGCTATTAATTTTTTCCTAAGATGGTTAAAAAACCACCTAAGCACTATCATTACACATGGGATAATCCAATTCTCCAATTTAGTTATCAATTAATTATTGGTAACTAAAATAGCTTGCTGTCAATGAAGGATAAAGCAAAATCAGTTGAGTCAAGTAGCGTCGACGCGGAAAGTATCTGGATAAATGGCAGCTTGAGATCAAAACGTGATAGATATCTTGATTATGAGGTTACTTTTTCTGACTATAATAATACTTTCTCTTCTATTCGTCAAATTCACATGACATTTCTTGTTATGATTAATGTTGGGTAGCATTTAAATTGACATAGTTGGAATTTATGGTTCTATGATCTATAAACTCGCGAATGTACATTTATACAATATAATAAAGGTAATTTTTTCACACTGTGATTAAAACAGTTTTCACAACATTTTCTTGTTTTTCTTTTTCTAGGAAAATAAACTGGGCCATTATTATCCGATATGTATAACGAATTTAGTTTTCAATTGAATCATGAACTAAAACGAAGAATGAAATCGGCGAAGATTTGTCAAATCAGCATGAAAGTTTGAATGTGGCTGCTACAGAAGTTGTTGAAAACAATTTCGATAAAACATTTTCTAAAATTGAGAAGGGGCCAAAATTAAAAAATACATTCATTGAAAAATGCTAAATATGCACAAAATTTTAATAGCGAATTAATAGCAACAATCATTGGAAAATTAAGGGTCAAATATTCAAAAATTCAATAGAAAGTACTTTCCAAAGTTTAGTGCTTTATGAATTGCACCGCAATGATAAGAAAATCTGGCAACATTTTTCAATATAACTCCACAAATTTTAATATCGTTTTCTTATAATCTCTGTTTTGAAATGTGATAATTCGATAAGTGAATGAGAATTGGGAGAGAAATTTAAGGGACGTGTAACGTTACATGAGAAAGAAGAAAATATACTATTTAGATCAACATGCATGGTCGAATGTTACAGAATTGAAAATAAAAAGACCGACGTACCGATAAATATCTATACGAGGTATGGCTATTATGATTACTTATTATAACCTACAATATAAATCAGTTTTCTATCCCTACAATGCTGCAAGCGCATCTTTAATTATCGAACACAGTGCTGAAAGACATATTCTGTCAACTCTTCAGAACTCTTGCCGATTACTCTTTCAGAGCTTTCACAGACTCATATCTTGTCCATTTCAATGCAAATTTCACCTTAGGTGATAGACAGAAGTCACATGGTGCAAGGTTAGGTGTTTAGGTGGATTTTCTAACACTAGAATGCTATACATGGCTAAGAACCTCTTAACGTTTAACATTTAAGATTTTGGCACACAGTTTTCAAATTTTCACGTAAAATTTGCGTACACAATCTTCATTAATGCCTACAGTTCAGCAATTGCACGAATACTCAATCGACGGTCATAACGAATCAAATTAACTTTTTCGACATTGAATCTGTTTTTAGCGTTAAAGGCGACCTGGCCACCAATAATCTTCAACGTTTTTCGGCGACCTTGGAAACCCTCAAACCATCCACAAACACGTTCCTGTAATAAACATTCACTGCCATACCCTTCTTTCAGTATAATTTTGAGATTGAATAGCGGATTTTGCAAGTTTTAAGATAAATTTAACTCTATCTCAACTCAAACGGTTTTGACAAAACGGTGCTGGACACAAACGAGTTCATTTGCAGTCTGTAGAGAAAGTTTCATACTTGTTCCGCAGCAGCGTCAGCCTCGTTATTTACTAGCCACACCTCGTAGAATAAGGTATTCATAGTGCCCGGTCATGAGAAAGGGTGCTCGCGTGGAGATTGTGATAGCTTTACACCAATACAATCGTATATTTGGCAGCATCAAAAATTACATGATAAGTCATACATCATAAATTAAAATAAAAATGAAATGAAATACAAAGACAACATTGAAATGATGAGGTACTTGGTTATGATATCCGAGTGCTGATCCAGACAGAGGGATAGCCCATAAAACTACACATACAATACTCTTAACTGAATGTAGTGAACGCATAAATCTTAAGACTGTAAGATTCACCAAGTCTTGCTAAGGAATTCATCAATACTATATATTGTCTCTCGTAATAGGACATTTTTCATTTTTCTGTTGAATTTTTTCGCTGTTAGTGTTCTGATGCTGAGAGGAATGGAGTGGGGTTATTATGATTGGCATAATAGTTTTCAAGAGCGGTACAGTGAATCTATATACGTCTGGGGACATTTTACTCTTGAATTTGTCTACAATGTTTTCTATTTCTTTTTCTGTTGTTGGACAGCTGAAAAGTGATAAAGGGGACTTTACGGCTTTCCCTCTGAGATATCTTTATGCCTCTTCATGCCAAGGCTTCACAAAAGGTGCTATGGATTTTCCTTTGTTCGCAAAAAATGAATTCAATTGATGTGCTGTCAAATTACTCTCATTATTTTGATTCTTCTTTTTTTGTCAGTTTCTCTTTTGATTACTTTCCTCACAGCTTTACTTTATAAGCAATGTTTTCCTGCTTTCTTGTATATTATATTATTATATGAAGCTATTGCGTAGGTGCTTATTTGGTATAGTAAGTAGCATTCTTGACTTTTCTTTACACTATGAATAGTTTGAGCCGCTTCTACTGCTTTTTTCAGGCCTAGTGATTCATCTGAAGTATGTAAGAACTTGTTCGTCTTCTTATTTTCTAATTGTCCCACATAAATGCTAATTTGGGACATTGCATTATTTTGTTATGAAAATTTCCATAAAACTTGTGTGCATTTGAATCTTCTATCGTTTCTCTCCAATCAAGACTTTTAAGGACATCTTGAACTTTGAAATGTTTTTTCATTCATCAAATATTTATAAACATATTTTTCCTTGTCATTGTCTGTCTTTCCATTATAAATTTGAAGAATCTTCACCATATGATCAGATATTGACGGATTTAATGTTTTCACACTATAGTTACTGCTATCTAGATTGGTAAAAATGTTGTCTATACATGATTTTCGGGTTTTGTCTATTCTACCCGGTTTTTCGAAGGCAGGGAGTAATCCAAACGTATTCATTAGATTTAGGAGTTCTTTGGTGTTTTTATCGTTCCTCAGAACATCAACATTGAAAACTCCCAAGACGCAGAGCTTCCTGTTTCCTTTTCGAGCTGCTTGTTCCAAACCTTCTTCAAATTTACTTAGGAATATATCGAGATTTCCTTTAGGTGGCCTATAAAGTGCTATAATTGCAATGCTTTTGCTTGGAATTTGTATTCCTACCATTTCAACATGTGGCTCCATGGAAAGATTTTTACTTCTGGAATAATCTGATTTTTTTTTGACTGATAATGCTACTCTTCCTCCCTTCTTGTTTGAACTGCCAAATGACCCTGAAACAACATAATCACTAGCATAAATTTTTTCAAGAATCTCTGACATAGTCCAATGTTCTGTAATGCAAGTTATTGTGCTTCCACTCTCTGAAGGAAGACTCTTTAAAATATCAATGTGGATTTCCTACCAGTGTCTACTTGCAGATCTACCGTCTTAGGCTAATTCATAATAAAAACTTAGAACGCACATCTTGTGAGAATCTCCAGAAAACTCAATATCATTGACTATTTGCATTGATCACCAAATTTGCCCAACCTCTAGATGATAATACTTGCCTTCGCCTACTTTAGCCTAGTCTAGACCAATGTATTGCCAGCTTAATAAAGCTACTAATTTTCGTGAATATGAAGCATCTGCATCATAATTGCTATGACAAAATATTCCTAATAACGTACCATGTCGGCACATCATATATTGTATGAAATATCGTCCACATTAAGACATCAGTAGATTATTAGAACAAACACAAGAACAAATGGGAGTGATTTCTCAAATTCTTGTTCCAACGCGACTTTCCTTTCTGCGTTCCAAGAAAAAAGAATGAAACGACTTTATAATTGATTTCCAGCCAGGACAGCTGGCAGAAGTAGAAGTTATGATAGACCAGCGAATGCGCGATTCGCATTAGATAATTTATGAACGTGTATCTGTTGCCAAGATTCCTGCTGAATGGACTTGTTTTCTTACAAGTTTCTTATTGCTTATTGCTTGGTAAATGACAAAATGGGTTGGACGGAGCTGAAAAAAATTGGGAAATAACATATTAATCAACATATCAGCGGGATGACGTATACATTGAGTGCGAGAATGTTGAGACCTAATTTTAGTATCATGAAAAATGGGTTTGTAAAAGGTTTGCGTCCCAATTTAGTTTAGCCAGATTTAGAATGCATAGAAGCATTAATCAGTTAAAACACGTGTGCTAGGGGTGATGTTCGGTGGATCATCAAGCGAAATCATACTTTCTTTGAGCTTTTACATTATGCAAAATTATATAATATTTCCTAAAAAAATATATTCATCTGGGCAAAACTAAAAATATTATAATATGGCTCTAAATCGAATTCATAATTGATAAGTGTTTCACATATAATGCGAGATTCAAATCTCATTCATCACAATGAAATGCTTCAAAGTAGTTAATTTCGACTATCGAAAGAAGTAAAAATTAAAATATGAAATGGCGGTCTTTTGTTTTCAGATCATCCAACTGATTGTGGTATTGAAAATTTTATAATTTGTAAATTAAAATTAGTTGGTTCTTCGACATTCCGCGCAAAACTGTATATAATAATTGTTTTAATTTTTCTTATTTAAGGATAGGATTGTACAAGATGTTTCAGGTATGCATCATTTATTTCGATTGGAGATGACAAATTGCCCATAAACATATGTATAAAATGTCTCCGTTTTCGAGATACAGGCTGTTCAAGTTCAAATTTTTTGCACGTTTCTGTTGATAACTGATAACTGTTGTAGTCTTCGAAATTTCCAATTTGCTAAAATTAATTTTTTTACTCGATAATTCCTTAGATGTGTGCACTTGTTACGAAGATAAACAGGGGGAAATTTATTTCAGTGTCATGTTATTTTTGAGCACATCAAAATCATAGTGTAGTATAGTACTGGTCTTTTCAAACACTTTTATTGTGAATATCTTCCAATTTTAGTTATTTTTGTACCTTGAAATTGTTTCGGAACTTCATAACGAGAGAGTAATGATTCACATGAGAAAGCTCGCTTTTTTTAAATTAACTGAAAGAAGGGAGGGTAGATTATCCGTAATTCAAATGTGGGATCGAAATTGTTTTCATAATTTCTTACATAAACTGAGAATAATTGACTTCTGAAGTAGATTTACCTCATACTAGTTCGAATATATAGAGTATTTATTTTATTTGATTGAAATTGGAGAACACTCGTGTGGAATTGAGTACCTCATCGAGCGCATTTTTATTTCGAACAAGTGTGTGTTATAAGAAATTACATAAAACTATGACGAATTAGAAGAAAGTTGATGGATGACGTTTTTCGGCATTTAACGAAATTAAAAAGTCAACGAGGAAACTTAGTTTTTTCAAACTGAAAAACTGAAGTCAAATTACCATCACTAAATTCTGCACATAGTGTTAGCCGGCGATTCATTGAAGCCAACACCTGATCAAGAATACCTTGCATATTCCTCATTCCTTGACATCCATCCAAAACGTGTACATGTAATTCCTAGTAGCAGTAGGAACTGTGTATAGCATGCTTTCCAAATGCTTTGAGACAAAGTAGTCTATTGATTCAAATAATTCTTCACTATTAGTCCAAAATGCGGGGTAGCATCACCATGCATAAATCACGTTCTTCTTCTATTCGTACAAAGCGTACCGTCGAAGACAACCGAAGTGTTCTGTAGGAAGCCATGGTAGACTAGACAATTCAATCTGTTAGGCAGAATGACTGGCCCCCACAATCTGCGATCATACCAACCGAACGAAACATTGATAGTAAACTTTTCTAGGTAGCTTTGCTGTTTCATGAGAGTTTTCTTCGGCTACCATATGATCGTTCTGGAAATTCATAATACCCTCCCGCGTAAACTCTGCTTCGTCAGTGAATAAAAGATTCTAACCTAATTTGACTGTTTAAGTACATCTTTCTAATAGCCATTGGAAGAATTCAAGCCTTCTGGGAAGATTTTCAGCTTCTCTGGAAATGGTAGGGGTGAAATAGTTACTTATAAAAAACTCTCCAATCAGTCGAATGCTATACGCCAACTTGTAGAGATAACCTTTAAGTGCTAGTTCTAGAATTATTATGGACTTTATCCAAAATAAGTTCTTCATTTATCGGTGTCCTGACAAACTGATCTGGTGCAGAATTTTCCTTGGCCAGTCGGAACCGTCCGGTTTCATGTAGCAAATGGTCAATGGAAGAAATGACTACCTCTGAAGGAATATTTCTGTTAGTTTACAAAAGCTGCATGTTGAACCCTTCGGGCTTCCGCTGCATAAACACCCTATCGACATTAGAATAAATGAATATCAGCCAACTCGTGAAAGATGTACTATATTCTAACAGTTCCAAATACTGAAAACTATGTAGTATTGTCAAAAATCAACTTCAATTATGAAAAGTCACCTGTACGTTAGTTTGGATACCAGCAAGATTAAGTTTAACTCAAAAGTACCCGAAATATGATAGCCTAACAACTTACAGGTCATTCGAATTACAGTAGAAACTCGTTTAACCGGACTAATTGTTGTCGATAGGCATTCGGATATACGAAAATCTGGATAATCGAATGTATGAAGAATAATATTATGAGTTTATTTAAAATAACAAATAGATACAACGAAAATCAATGTTTATTAAGAAATTAACACTTATTTATGTATGTACATACATATTTTCTTAGATTGCATAGATAATACTAAACTACTGCAGCATAAATGAAATAAAATATTTAGGTACGTATGTACGAATAATTTGTTTACAATATGTATTTGGTAATTTGCATTTGGTAACTATGAAATAAGTAGGTAATAAGTTTAATTTGGTTTAAAACATTTGGTAATTGTCATTTGACGTAAGTAACTTTTTCTCTTTATTGCTGCTATATCACGAATTCGTTTCGCCTGTAGTAAACTCACAGTATCACTCTCTGTTTGTTTTTCCAACCACTTGAGAGCTGTTTCCAGGGCATGAAATACTACATCATGAGACGGTCCTGTATCATTTTCCACGTCTATATTTTCTTCTGTTTCATCTTCTTTCATTTCCTGCTATTCATTTATCTGCAATATGTTTTCTACGATTTCGTCATCAGACAAAATCTGATAGCCTTGATCACTGTCACAAGTGACCCACTCTTTCATATCATCATCATCACAATCCTGACGTATTTGTAGCTTTGAAATTACCTCATTCATATCCTTTAAAATAGAATCATTCGTATTGGTTATTGAATTATCATTCTCCCAATTAAGTACTCTATTCCAAGCTATGTTTAAAGGCACCTACAACCATGTAACAACACTCCTTTAAATTCATTTCCTTAAAAAATGATGAAACGACTTCTACATTATCTTCTTCAACAGATAACAACCTACGTAGAAGTTGTTTCACATAAAGTCGTTTCAATGTTTCAATAACACGTTGATCGATTGGTTGTAGCAAGGATGTCACATTAGAAGACAAAAATTTTACTTTAAACTTTCCATTTTTCCTCTCTAACAGTTCAGCTGAAGGATGGGTTGGCGCATTATCCAGTAAAAGTAGTACATTTCCTTATTTGCCAATTTCGTTTTGTCTTCTTTTTACTTCAGGGATAAAAGTGTTGTCTTACCGGTCAATTAATATTTCAGAGTTCATCCATGCGCTTTGTTGATTTTATAAATTAAAAGTAACATATTTTTAAAACATCTGAATTTCTTTGATTTTCCTATGACGAGTAAAGATATTTTGTGGGTCCCAGTAGCATTAGCGCAAACTAATATTGTTACTCGTTCTTTGCTTGTTTTATATCCTGGAGCTGAATCTCTCGCCTAAAAAATTAAGATGTTGAAGGTAACGACTTCCAGTTTAATCCAGTCTCATCAGCATTATAAACAAAATCTAACCTAAGGCTATTTTCCTAGTTTTTGTGAAAATTCCGAGGATAGTTCCGATTTCTTGAATTGCGGATTATGGAAGCTCACTTCAGTTCATTCATTGCGATTTTGAAAAAATTCATGAAGCAATAAAATATTTTTAATTTTTAAATAAACAATTTTATGAAGACTAGTGTGCTCAATACAATGATATTGATGGGGTCCAAAATAGCATGACCCGAAAAAATATCGCCCTGTATATTTTCGCAACAACGAGATACATCTTATGAACTGATGAGCGAAACAACTTTCTTTCCTGCAAATTGGAACTGAATGCCTTGATAACTACTGGAGTTTCTAACAGAAATCTGATCTTCAATAACTTGTACCTCGAGATGGGACTATTTTTTACCGTATGTTTATGGGCAATTTTTTTCATGTGTTTCTGATCAGGAATTCTTTGGAAACAAAATACTCTATAAACCGGCTCGGTGGCGTGCGGGTTAGACCTCTGCACAGTTATATGGGTTCAATAAACACAAAGTTGGTGCGATTTTTCGGATTCTGGGAATCGCTTGAGCCCTCATCTTTCGGAGGAGATGTAAAGCGGTCGGTCCCATCTAACAGAGATGTGTTGCACATTAAAATCACTTTCCTTGACACGAGAGGGTTCGGCAACATTTCTGGGTTAGTGAGGTGACAGAATTCCCCGGCGTGTCATTAGCCGAAAGTCGGAAATAGATCACGTTAAAGGGTCAAAAAAAAACATTACCACCAAAGGTATTAGGTGTGCAACTAAGTTCTCGCTGTTGGTCACTAGCAGCAGAAGTAAGTGCTGGTTGATTTTTACATATCAACAACGTCTTGAACAAAGCTTAGACATGTGTAAACATACTACTGTGACGCATTAGTGATTTCGTTTTTGCGTCATATACTTTCAGTTGTGAGAAAATGTCTGATTTTGTGCCTAATAATTGTCATTTGCAGAACGTGTTAATTTTCTTCTTTCATTCGAAGAAAACGGCAGCTGAAGCTCATAGGGTGCTCCAAAAAGTTTACGGAGATGATGCTCTAAGTGAAACAACGTGGCGGGATTGGTTCCGTCGCTTCAAAAACGGTGATTTCGATGTGGATGACCGTCCCTGTGAAGGATGGCCAAAAATCCTCGAAGATGCTGAATAGGAGACATTGCTCGCTGAGGATCCGTGCCAAACGCAAGATGAGTTTTCTTCAGCCTTAGTAGTTAGCTGCCATGCCATCTTTAAGCGGTTGCATGCATTTGGAATAATTCAAAAGTAGGCAACTTGGGTTTCCTATGATGTGAGACGTTGTGCGTCGTTTTTTCGCCTGTGAACAACTGCTCCAGCGGCAAAAAAGAAGCGGTTTTCTTCATCGCATCGTACCAGGTGATGAAAAATGGATTCATTACAGCAATCCAAAGAAAAAAAAATTGGGGACTACCCGGTCATGCTTTTACGTCATCGCCTCGGCCGAATATTCACGCTGCAAAAGTTATACTGTATATTTGGTGGAACCAAGTCGGTGTTATTTATTATGAGCTATAAAAATCATCACTGGGGAACGGTATCGAACTCAATTGATGCTATGAGGTAAAGCACTGAGCGAAAAACGGCCACAATACTAGCAAAGACAAGAAAAAGTAATTCTACAGCATGACAACGTTCGGCGTCACGTTGCCAAACCCGTTAACTCCTACATGGAAACGCTCAAAGTCCTACCCCACCCGCCATATTCCCCAGATATTGCACCATCCGATTAATACTTGTTCCGTTCAATGGCACATAATCTGGCTGATCAGCAGTTCCGCTCATATGAAGAGCTCGAAAAATGGCTTGATTCGTGGATAGCCTCAAAAGACGAACACTTCTTCTTCTTTCTCTGCCAGAAATATGGGAGAAAACTGTATCTAGCGATTGGCAATATTTTGAATGATTCATTTGTAAACAATAATCATTATTTCACTATGTGGTGATTAATGGCGATGATAGGAATATCAAACACGAACCCACATATTTTGATAATGGTTTGTAATTTAATAAATGAAGAAATGGCCAGTTGAACCTACACAACACTCACACAAATCAAATTGAAACCAAAACGAGTTCAACAAGGATCTTTTCCAACGCCTATTTCAAATAAACTTTCGAGGACTAGTAAAGCTATCTATCACCTTAAATAAGATTTGGAAGGTCTGCAGGTCGACTAACCAGATCTTCAGGGTCCATGTGCCATCAGGATATCTAAGTACTATGCAGTTCCACATCCCGAGAATCCAATATGACGGTTTTACCAGTTTTGAGATTAAAACCTTTTGCAGTAATTTCGAGGGAAGACAATAAAATTTCATTACACTTGAAATACACATATATCAGAAAACATTTTGAAACCATTTGCTACTAGGTTTTATGTTTCTTTTATTTGTAAGAGAGTGCAAACAAAATGCTTTATGTATTTTTGTTTGAAAGTAATCTATTTGCTTCTGCTTAGTCTTCAATTCTTTCCCATTTGGTGGTCCTTTTTCTGATTATTGTGATTATCTGGGAAACTTTTCATAGAGGTCATTTGCACATCTAGTATATATTATAGTTACTCAGCAACTATGCACTTGCACAAGGATTATTAGAAGGTTTTAGAGTGACGGTGACGCGAATTCATAATGTTTTACCAATCCAAAAACCGACCAACGCAGCTGAAGAGCCTTTCACTTGATAAATCAGAAATTTTCGTCATAGACCATCGTGCTGGTTTCTGGTTTTTGTCGTTACCTTGTTATCATCATTACCTACAACTTAGGCAATATAGGTTAACTTTTCTTAGAGTGTTGCTTCAAAATTTCAATATTTTGAATTGGATGAAAAGTATAGCGATCAAAGTGGCAGGTTCTTTATTTCGAATACTGAAGACAACTTATCAAAATATACATAGCACTTCTCCACTTCCTCACCACTGGCGTACTGCTTCAATCACACCGATTTTCAGAAAAGGTGATAAACTGTCTGCCACTAATTATCGCCCTATAAGCCTCGTATCTGCGGTTAGCAAGGTTCTGGAAAGAATTATATGCGACCAGATCATCACTTTCACTCTATCCAACAATATTATCCCTGATCAACAGCACGGTTTTCTTCCTGGTCGATCGACCTTCACAAACTTAATTCTATCAATCAACTACTGGATGAAAGCTTGGGATGCTGAAAATTCTGTAGATGTGATATACCTTAATCTTGCAAAAGCGTTTGATCGTGGACCACATCGCCTATTGCTGCATACACTCGAGCATAATTTCTCCAAGGTCTGTTGTTATTGGTGTTCTCAAGGTTCTGCCCTTGGGCCCATAACTTTTCTTTTATATACCTCCGATCTGCCTTCCTTGTTCAGGTTAAAATGCTCACTCTTTGCCGATGGGACTAAGCTCTACAATATCCCGCTATAAGATCCACGCACTCTACAGGTCTAAAATAGAACAATGGTCACGTTAATGGCTACTTCCACTAAATTTGAAGAAGTGTGCCGTTCTACACATATGTAGGACTAATCCAAACTTCACCTACACCATTTGGGGCCACACCCTAGAAACTGTTTCAAGTCATGTCGACCTAGGAGTAACAGTCACAAATAACCTTAGCTGGTCAGAGCATGTTGCAATTATCATTTCGAAAGCCCGAAAAATCACATATATGTTGCAGAAAAGTTTTGGTGGCTGCGACGTGAGGATAGCCAGACTGCTATATCAAACTTATGTTCGTCCAATCATGGAGTACGCTGGAACATCCTGGTCGACATCCCTACGGAACGAGGAAGCCATTTTGGAGTCGGTGCAACGGTGAAATAGAAGGATCCATTTTGGTTGGCATCGTCCTGATTACTCTGCTAGGCTATCCATGTTTGGAATTCCTACATTCTCGTACCGGTGGATCAGAGGTGACATGATATTCACCTACTTGTCTACAAGTAGTTCAGTTCCGGTACTGAAGTCACGAACCTTTTTTCTTTGAACACAAGCAATTTGCGCGGTCACTCATTCAAACTGGCGAAAGAAAAGTTTAAGAC
Organism: Cryptolaemus montrouzieri; assembly: GCA_013387265.2. Taxonomy (NCBI): domain Eukaryota; kingdom Metazoa; phylum Arthropoda; class Insecta; order Coleoptera; family Coccinellidae; genus Cryptolaemus; species Cryptolaemus montrouzieri. The sequence goes on along the minus strand of JABFTP020000185.1, from coordinate 33,995,164 downwards.
AAATCTACGCCAGAATTTCTTTTCGAACAGAATTTTGGACTTGTGCATCGTCTACCTAATTCGGTGGTGAGTGCAAACACAGTCAATCAGTTCAAAAGTAGATTCGACGTTTGGAAAATGACTCAGTGATTGGGATGTATTACTTTATATCAAGTGCACACTTGTTTACAAACATATTGTATAGCTTAGTTTTATATATTTTTTTGAATTTTTAGGATTTTCCTCAACTCTTGTTCAAAATTTTAATAAACTAATAAATTAATAAATCAATAGATTAATAAATTAATAAATAGAATTAATAAATTGATAAATTAATAAATTAATAAATTAATAAATTAATAAATTAATAAATCAATAAATTAATAAATTAAATAAATTAATAAATTAATAAATTAATATAGAATCATCAGAGAAATAGCAAAGAGAAACAGGGAACACTTTGAAAATTATTCTAGGTCTCAAATTCTGGACTTGCATAACGCTGAGGTTGCATATGACTTCGCTCAGTTAGCACAGTAGTCAACGTAAGATGTGGTGGAGGAAGCGAACATCAAGATGGGTACTTTAAATATCCGAGCCTCAAGTCATTTTCATTTATATTGAATGGTCGAAAGAACGACTTAGAATTTGGATCATAATTGAGTTGCGAATAGAGCTAGTGGTACCATTGTAGCCCCATCAAACAAAGTGGTTGAAATGAGGTAGATCAGGGCAGTGTACATAATAAGACTGATTCATCAGAGGAGAGAAACTAGAAAATCCCGATCCTCTTGGAAACAGTAAATCCCGCCTCAAGAGAACTGCTACACATGATGTTCAATCTTAAAGCATATATGTAAGAAAAATCCAACCGGTAGACTATTCTGCTTACTGTGCGATTAGGGACCATCTTTTAAGTTGGAATCTTATTGCAAATCTTAATTGATTTTAATAAATTAATATAATTCATCAATAGTCTGTAGGGTTGCCGTGAAAGGGCGGAAATACTCTCCAAAATCACATCACTTATTCATCAATTTCATTGAGATTATTACTTGAGTCGACAATTTTTCTGTTCTCAACGACTTTGTAGCTGTTTTCAAGTAGTTTCTCAACTTGAGATTTGGCGTTTTATTACCGAAAGCAATTCATATTTACATCATTGCATTTCGACAGATTTGAAATGAGTTCTCCTACTGTTTTTTTAGAATCTTCAAGAGAAGAGTGGACATTTTCTCCTGTACTAATATATCAAAACTGAACAGAAATGAAATTTCATTTCGAAACATTTAATGCGCCATACTTCAACCAGTTACAACGTAGTTACATATTTCACTCGAATATTTTTAGTGCCTCGTAATCAAAACCTGACGACCGAAACTATCGAAGAATGAAGGGAGTGTAAATATAATTTTATTATTACACATTAAGAGCATTCCCCACGATATATCACTAGTGGAAACATCAGGCAGCAGCCCAACAATGATATACGTGTTACAGTCAATTACAAACTCAAAATGTGGTGTTCATATGCCGGTTGCTACTCGCATCTTCGAACTTCTGAGTTGGCTGACTTCTTTGATAAATGGCATAGGTTAGGAACTAAATGGGCCAAGAAACTAAAAGACCGCTCCACTGGTATCACATGCTATGAAACATAATTATTGCCCGGATAACGTCGGTAAAAAACGACGGAGTTTGAGTTGGTGTATGTATTTATGTGGTGCTTCTCCTTGATTTACTGAGGAATCCTGTGTCTTTCGAAATAAACGTACAAAAGTAGAGAACGTCATTAATCTAAGCAATCATTTTTGCCATAAACATTAGTTGAGTGACTTATGGGTATCTGTCAAATGATATGAGCTGTAAAGAAGTATATCAATACTAATTGGATTTGGTGATTTTATTATTTATTTCACGATAACAACATTTTCTATGGAAATTATGAGAGACTTGAATTGTCGCCATTTGTGCGATAAAGTGTGGCGGAAAATAATCTGGCATTTGTGGGAATTGAGCACATTTCGTGAAGGTAGTCGGAATATTAATTTAACTTCGTTAACTGAGAAGAGTGATTGAAAAAATCTATGATAAGCAGTACCTCTGTTGTTACATAACTATAACACTTTCTATGGTTATCATTTAGTGGCTAACTCAAGATCAATTTTCAATGAGCTGTAACTTAAAAAGATCAAGTACAGACCTGATATTATTTTTGAGTGATTTCCTTAAGGAAACATTATATTGCACTCTTCGGAACGAGCTTTGATTGTTAACACAAGACTAAGTATCCCTTGCCAATGTTGTGTTTTGATAATTTTATAGGTTAGTTTAAATTCTGAAATGAAGATTTATCTCGTATCACCGCGACGTTGCGGGCGGTAAGAAAACTTTTAGTTTCTGATTTTTAACCTTATACCATCTAACGTAGATAATTCACATCACACTTGTCTTTTCTTCATCCATTGAATTCTTGGTATGTTGTTCATAGGTAAATTCGATAGAACCTGGAGTTATAGTTGTTCATTTATAGTTGTTGGCTCTAGTTAGTTGTGTGGCAACGCCTGGAGCGACGATTTCGTTTCATCAATTTTGAAAGCTAACGGCCTCTTTCTGAATTCATAACGCGAGCAACCAAATGCTTGAAATATAGGAAGAAAGGGTACCCCTCCTTAAGATAATCGAAATGCCCTAAAGTGTCAAATCCGGTTTTTCCTTGGTGACATCATTAAGGTGATCAAATGAAAGGCTGTCATCGTAATTTAAGCCTCTCTCCCCACTATCCTTCTCCAAACACCAGGAAATGTGTTTTTTCACATCTTATTTTTGCTCCGAGGATTCTGATGGCTTGAAATATCTGCAAAAACTCATAAACACTGTTAATCACTTCACAAAATAAGCAAAATTTTTTCGTAATCTTTGGGCCCCAAAAAATTATTTTCTTCGAAATTTTTACCCCACTCATAATGGATGACTTAGCAGGTCTAGTTTCTATGACGTTAGGTTTCTGTTGTTAGAAAATACCTCTCTGAAATTCGTCAAATTTTTCCTGATAATGCGCTACCTCCCAAAACTCAAATATTAATTTTTTTTCTTTCTTTTTATCGCAGAAAATTCAATTTGTGTGCTGAAAACAATTAAAATAGTTTAATATTATGATATCCTACAAGCATTATACCGAACTGAAGATTTGTCTCTCCTTAAAAAAGTTTTAGTGATGGTTTTTAGGCTTTTTGCCATTAATCTCGCTTTTTGCCCATATTAGTCCAAAAATCTCAACTTTCTTCCTTCTGGGCTTGCAGAGAAGAATTCAAAAAATTACAATCCTATGCTATCCTACAAACATAAAAGCTAATTGAAGATTAGTTAACTCCAACAAATTATGAGTAACGATTTTTGGTTATTTTCGCCAACTATCTCACTTTTCCTTCAAATTTCTTGCTTCCTGAAGTTGGGATTATAATAGACAATAGCCACTTTAGTTGTAATTTAATTATTGATGGAACCACAATTTCAAAATAGAATATTCAATTAAGTAATTATTATTGGCTTCTATGAGAAACTAGACTTTGAGTCATTATTTCAATTTTTGGGTTATACTTTCAAAAAGCAGTTTCGATTTACTTTTAATTCTCCCGAAACGTTTTAAATTATTTTGTAATCGAGATTTTGAAATACGATATTGCTTGTTATTTCTTCATCCTCGTTATATTTTTTTTTGTTGTGTATAGTATCAATGCTACGTTGCCCCTATTGTTGTTATGCCAATACCGTAACATCAACGAATAACACAAAATATTGAAATATGTTCGATTTATTTTATAAGAAATTATAGTTCGATTTGATTGTCAGATGTTGCATGAAAGTTTCAACAATAAGGGACAATATGCGTGTAATTATTTCGTTGACAATAACAGCGAATTTTGATAGCGACAGAACCAAATACATGAGACTTTACGCTCTCACACTCAATTTCTTTCCTTTCCTATTTGGAATTTGTATGGGACGCCACCCTAATAGTAGTGATACAACAATTAAAGTACTAGAGATGCGCATTGAATAGTATTCGATTCAAGATGTAATGCCACTATACAGGGTGTCCGTGAATGCGTGTACAACGTTATACCACAAATTTTGCAGCTCGAAATAAGTCGATTTAGGCAATTTTACCTATATGACAAGTTTCTTCGTTTGGCCGCTAGAGGTCGCCAAATCCAAAGATTTTTTGTTCTTATTTTTCAAATAATTTGAGAACGACTCGATCGATAGAAACCATTTTTGGTATGCGTAATCGTGTGCGTTATTCACGTTTTCTAGTGGTCCACTCCATGATTTTGACGTTTTACAAGTGTCCCTAAAAACTCGGAAGTATTTTCAATCAACCATAATTTTTCAACTGTCTGGGTTTGAGCAAAACTGTTTTAGATATTGAGTAGCTAATTATCAATTTTTTGTTCAAGAAATTTCGATATAATGGGCGATTCAATCACATAAAACAGTTTATTAATTTCGTGATTTCATTTCTTCAACCACCTAGCAAGTCAAAAATATCAGATTTACCATGTTGGCTTTGTATTTATTTCTGTGGTCTGGCAGATTGTCATTTTATTAGGCTTGACACGATTGTTGACACAACAGTGTTCCTCAAGTTCTTAACTAAGTATTTTGGTGATGTTGTTATTAGCATTAGGCACGCAGATGTACATTACATCTAAAATTGAATTCTCAACCGAAATTATATATATATAATATATATATATATATATATATATATATATATATATATATATATATATATATATATATATATATATATATATATATATATATATATATATATATATATATATATATATATATAATATATATATATATATATAATAATGTAACAATCTGAAGACTTGTTTTAGAAGGAATCTGGTAAACGATGCTCCAAAGATATAACCCCACAAGAAAATATCTAGACATGTAAGGTCCGGATACCTAGCTGGCCGTCTAACAGGACCACCACGTCTCATTCATTAGTTTGGAAATACATGATTCGAATGCTCCCTAACCTATTGTGAGTAATATGCCGGTGCTCCATCCTGCTGAAACAACAAATCTTGTCTTAAATGCTCTGGTACATCGGCATGTAAAATTGGTAGATCATCTTGCAGAAAATCTGAATACATTTCACTATTGGGGTGCCCGTCGAAAAAATGCGACCCAATTAGATATTCATCTACTATAGCGGCCCAAAAATTCAAGGATAAACGATGCTGGTAATCTATTTGTCTCATGAGGTATGGATTTTCCGTGGCGTTATAATGAAAGTTATGCCTGTTAACGAGCCCATTCTTGTGGAAAGTTGCCTCGCCCGAGAAAAGATTTCTGCTAAACATATTTGGATTATCCGCTACTTTGTCACTTGCCCAATTGCAAAAATGATTCGATTTTGATAGTCTTGATTGTTCAGTTCCTGGTGCAGCTGTACATGATATGCATGAAATTTATTCACTTTCAAGATTCTCTGAACGGAAGTTTTACTTATATCTGTTAACTGGGAAATCTCTCTTTGGCTTTTATATGGGTCCTCTGTCACTGTCAAGAAAACTGATGACTGGTTGTTTTCAGCTGTAGCAGTTTTGGTTTTCAGGTTTTTGTATGCAATATTACCAGTTTCGATAAATCTAATTAGATGTTTCTCAAAGCATCTTGCATCAGGATGCTTCTTATCAGGAAAACTTTGAGCATACACTCTTCTTGCCAACAAAGAATTTATATCACAATCACCCTAAATAAAAATCATATCAGCCATTTCTTCTCTGGAGAACATCATGGCAGCCAATAGAGAAAATTGAATTCCAACCTCACTTCAACAATGTTTTATAACGAAACACTGATGAGTTCATCATGTAAAATGCAGAACATGATATGTCCGGATACTTGACAGAAGGCACAAATAAGAAGAAATGTCAACACATACCTCGATTTACGTTTTAATCATCTTGATTTTATCATTCGTTAAAAGAATTATCTTGTTTAGGTTTCATTTTTCACTACTTGAATCATTACAGAAAAAAAACTTCTGTGCGAATAATGATGCATGTTGATGAGTTTGATACGGTTTGTAGAATTTTCATGAAAAATTTTTACAAATAATCGAATATTTCGAGAATGATCGAAGATAAAGATAAGGTTACTTCTGCAAAAATATATCACAATATTTTATGCGTTGACGTGAATAATGAAATACAGATTGTTCCTTTTGAAAAAATCAAGAAGAAAACGGAAGGAAAAAATTATTCGCTTCTCTGGCCGAAGGAGCATGCGATGATGTCATAGCCTATTTTCATGAATTTTTACGAAAAAAAATATTACGATGAAACACGAAACTACTCACCAAAGAAACTCATTACATAAAGATATTATAGCAGAGTTTAGGACGCTCTTGAATCTTGAACAAAAAAGGTTCCTTCCAATCTGAAAACACCACCCAAGATTTTTTTCATAGAAAATTGGGACACCCTGTTTACTGCTAAATAAATTGCTGAAGGAGATTCTCACTTTCTAAATACAATACCGTTCGAACAAAAATGAAATCTTCAAGAGTGTACAAGCTACAGAGCACCGCGCCACTGTTGAATAACCCATATATATATATATATATATATATATATATATATATATATATATATATATATATATATATATATATATATATATATATATATATATATATAGTACGGACCTTAGTCAAGTAACACTGAATGTTACTCATTAATAGTTTCCTTTGTGTGAAGTGGTGAACGATCGAATAGAATATTGCTCTGAATATAAATATGACAAAATTATCAGTTAATTATATTACATTTTATATATATATATATATATATATATATATATATATATATATATATATATATATATATATATATATATATATAAATGCAATAGTTAATGGGTGTACGACAAGGCAAAATGATAAGCTCACACTTTCATACTTCTTCTTTCTGCTTTCTGTGCTCTTATTGTGTTAACCTAACTTCTAGTCTGTCAATTGCTTTTTCTTGGTGTAGTCAGTGACATACCTATTTTATTCTTACTGATTCAGTCTGGCACAGTTTATTAATTGAGGAAAAAACTGTTATGTGGTATATGTTATATATTATTGTACAATAATTGCTACTTGAGACAATATAAAATATGCTCCTGTGAATGGGGTTCTCTCGAGATTGTCTCTGTGGTTTTCTGGTTTGCAGTGCCTTTTCTCATCGTGAATACGGTAAGTGACTACAATCAAGGCTTTTCAATTTGTGTAATGGTCATTCATAACAATTCGTTGTGTTTTTCTTGTATAAGTTAGGTACTTTTAGTGTGTCCAATTGTAAGTTTCCACTGTTTTTCGTTTTAGCGCTCCTGAGAAAGATCCAAACTAGGATCGAAATATAGAGATTGAAGTATGAAAGTGTGAGCTTATATATATATATACACCCATTAACTATTGCATTTGTAATTTTACGACATTACCAGAAAATACGTATATATATATATATATGGTATAGATAACATACGGGATGCTCTGTAAATCGTGAAATATTTACTGGATAAGAATGAAACTGGTTTACGCAATATTTGAGGACACTAAAAAGGCCGAACGGAAACGCATGAGGTACCTCTCAAAAGAATAAAATACATGATAATGACATTGCACATTATATTATGGCTTCACAAAGGGTAGAAGACATTTAATGTTGTGCCTGAAATATCGCAGAATATACAGAGTTCTTCGAGTTCATTATATTTCCGCAGTGGCATGTCTGGCTGCTATAAATTCATCCGAATAGAAGCGCAGTTCTCACAGTTGTGATATTCCAAAATATATTTCACTTTCAACTTCAAACAGAACACGGACATCAAACATTACAGAAAACTTTGATACTCGCGTTAAAGGAAATTTTATTTGCCTGTTCCATCATTTCCACTTTGTTGTATTTTCGATTCCAGTCGAGTTTCAGTGAAGATAAAGCTCAAATAAAGGATTTATGAATCCTTTAAATTGCAAAAAAGCGACAGTAAAATTATAGTTCAGTCTACTTGAAGCCAACTTCGTTTACTGCGGTAGTACTAAAACTACCACTAATAAGGCTGAAATATTACGTTATTTAGTGGCGCAAATGAATAAGTTCACATTAACCTCTCAAGACAAAGTATTAGATTAATACATTTGCCCCATAGATTCCTTGTACTTTGGAAATTTTATTATTCCAGTCTTTCGAAATGTATTCATTGTTGAAACTCAATGGTATAATATCTTATCACTTCGACAGGGACGGTGCCAATCTCTAGGTCCGGTGTTCCAAGTGATGGTTATTATGTTTAACTGCAGAAGCAGAAATATTATTGGCCCCAAAAGGCGATCAGCTCTGTGTGATAGAAAATAGCGCAGGTTATGTATTAATTAATCATCTCTTCAATTACCAGTAAGTATGGTCTTACTCGTTACGTTAAGAATTCATCTTTTGGTGATATATGGTTGATAGGAAAAAATATTTATTACTCACATCATATTTGTACCTAACGATTCATAATTTAAGATCGAATAAAGATGAAGAGTTTGAAGATTTTCACAAACAATTGGTTGAATATTATTATTATCATTATTGCAGTAGACAAACGCCGAGAATTCCTCTGAACTTTGATTTCGTAAATGAACATATTTGTGTCCGCTTGAAGTGAGTACGCTAGCTGGACATTAAGGGGTATATGTAGTACGGAATTGTTTATAGACGTTGAAACTGGTATTGTTTATGTCTATCTCTTAAAGGCAACTCACTAAAGCCATTTATTTTTCACATATTACATTATTCAATAATGGGAAAGTTAGGAAGCTTTTTGAAGCAACAAAATATTATTCCTCATCTAATTGAATATATTATATACGTTGTGCATCTCAGAACGTGTCCGGGCGCGGCGCGATCCTATAAATATATCATTGAAAGGCTATATAACACCGGTACAAACTTTGAGCGGGTCGTTAATAGATAAATTATGCACTATCTCAGCTGTTAGCTGGATATAATTTACCTTTCCCAGATTTAGCAATCAAAGCGAATAGGCTCGATTACAATACACTTGACATAAATTTCCTAACTATCCTACATGTATTAAGAATTACAGCTTTTTGCATTTCTATATAGGTATTCTTATGCAATTCTAATTTCTTAAGGCTATCATGCAAAGTTTTGGGTATTAAACCAGTCGAGGATACGATGAAAGGAACAATATCTATTTTATCGAGGTGCCACATCTGCTTGATCTCAATAGCAAGGTCTGTGTGTTTGGACTTTTTCTCCTGGAACTTGTTCAGCACGTTGTTATTATTCGGTATGGCGACATCCAACAGCATTGCTGTTCTGGCTCTCTTATCATACACCACTATGTCCGGTCTATTATTCGTCACCATTCTGTCAGTGATAACAGGCCTATCGTAGTATAATCTGATAGAGTCATTTTCCAATACGGGCACCGGTTGATATTTGTAATATGGCTGGAATGTATTCAGAAGTCCGTACATGTGTGCAAGTTTCTGATGTATAATGTTGGACACTTGATTATGCCTGTGAAGATAGTCCGTATTGGCCAGTTGTTCGCATCCGGACGTAATATGCTGTATAGTCTCCGATCTTATATGGCATTTTCTACACTTACCTGTTTGTAATGTTCCGTCCTTCGTAATGAATTTTTTGTAGTTGTTTGTAACGATCACTTGGTCTTGGATGGCCATAAGGAAACCCTCTGTTTCCGCGAATAATTCTCCTTTCATCAACCATTTGTTGGAGGCTTCTTTGTCTGTGTGTGGTTGATTAATCTCATGGTGATGTCGTCCATGCAATTCCTTTCTTGACAATTGCTCTTGTTTTTCAATATCTGATAGGAATGGTAGATTCAGAAGGTCATCTCTGGTAGAAAGATTCAGAGGTGTATATCCCTTATCAGCCAACGATACCACTCAATGGATGTCAGAAGTGAGAGCTTTTGCAGAGAAGAATTATCTGAGATTTTTCATCTTTTCGGTGAGTAAATTGACAACATCTATTAATCCACGTCCTCCTTCTTTCCGCTTCAAAGTTGTTCGTAGCACAGACGATTTTGGATGATGATTGGTACTTTGTCAGCATCGTTCGGGTCTGCCTTTGAATATCATCCAGTTCTGTCTTAGTCCATTTGATTATACTAAATGAGTAAAGCAACACTGCAATGGCATAGGTGTTAATTGCCTTGACTAGATTCCCCGAATTTAACATTGATTTCAGCACAGTCTTCATACGCTGAATGTATTCTGAACGAATCTTCTCCTTTGATTGTTTTTGGTCTAGCAATCTGGCTTGTTGGTATCCCAGATATTTGTATGTTTCGCCATCTCTTATGCACTGTATAATATCACCGTTTGGAAGTTGTGTTTCACCATCTATGCCTTTCCCTCTTTGAATGTTCAGGGTCTTACATTTTTCAATCGCGAATTTCATATGAACATCTGCCGAGAACTCACTGACAGTTTTCAGCAAATCATCCAATTGCTTCTTGTTCGAAGCATATAATTTGATGTTATCCATATACAGCAGGTAGGAGATTGTATGATAATTCCCTTCTGATTTTATCCTAAATCCGTATCCTGTTCTATTGAGCATTGAGGACAATGGGTTCATTGCTGTACAGAACAATAGTGGACTCAAAGAGTCTCCTTGAAAAATTCCACGACGTATGGGTATCTCGTCGGTTTTAATTGATTTATTGTTCATGTTGACCTGCAGAGACGTGCGCCTGTGTGTCATTGTTGTCTTCAAAAACCAGGGCTGGGTGAATTTTGTATATCTGCTATACTTCAACAAGCCAAGAATGGGCGGTACTATCGAATGCCTTCAGATAATCGAGAAAAACTGAATGAACATTCCGATGCCCTACGTGTGCCTTTCATTATCACAGAATCGATGATGAGTTGTTCCTTGCACCCGTGGTGTTTCTTTCTGCATCCTTTTTGCTCCTCTGCTAATATATTGTTGTCGTCAAGGTGTTGGTATATTCGATTGGACATGCGTGAGGTAAGTATTTTGTAGAGTGTTGGCAGGCAAGTGATTGGCCTATATTGAGACGGATCCTGTGTACTATCGCTCTTAGGTAGCATATATGTTAAGCCTTGCGTTAGGAAAGTGTGTGTTTTCTTGGGATGTTGAAGAACATACGCAAGCTGGTTCGCTAAGGCTCCATGGAGCTTATCAAACTTCTTGTACCCGTAGTTGTGGATATTTTTTATACCTGTGGCCTTTCAATTGTTGGACGCTCGAACTACTGTTGTGATTTCTTCCTCCGTTATTTCATCGAAGTCCATATGTCTGATATCGAGGCGTTCTTTTTCATTCGTGATCCATTCCGCATCTCTATTGTGTTCTTTGTGGTTCGACCATAGTGATGACCAATAGTCGGTCAAGCACTGTGCTTCAGGTACTTCTTTGTTTTTGTTGGTCGCAGTTTTGTTATTTCCCTTATGAAAATTGGCTGTGTTTTGGAGGAACCTTTGGTTTTGGTGTTTTCTTTCAGTACACTTGACGTATCTTGACAGCCTCTTTGCTTTTGCTTGAAGTTTCTGTTTCAAAGTCTCCATATACACGTCGATGTGTTGTTTGTGATCAGGGGGTTTTGTGTTCGTACCAAATTTCCTATAAATTTGTGATTTCAAGCACCTTGAGGGTTTTCTATTTCTCAGGAATTCTGCGAGGCGACCGATTTTTGCTCTAATATTATCAATATCCTTCTCCAGTCGTTTTTGCCATGGTGGTTTTCTGACGCTTTTTGGCTCGGCTTGAATCAGAGTTGTGGAGATTTGTTGTTTGTAAAGTCGAAGAACCGCTACTGCTCCACAGTAAATCAAAGTGTGAATCTTCTTCAAGGTGTTCTGGTCGGTATATTCTTCAAACACTGAATTTACGCTTGCTAGGATGATATTGTTGTTATTTTTCGTCTTGAGTTTGGGCAGTTTAGGTCTTTTAGATGGGTTACTACCACTGAATTCAGTTATTGCTCTGTTGAGTTCTGATCTTGCTAAATACATGTATTCGTTCTGCTGATTCGGCTCAGGAGGGCGTTCCATGTTAATATTCGTTTCCGTGGCTTCGATGTTATCTGCAACAATTTCATTGGCTCCAGCAGGTATACCGTTATGAGTATCATTTTCGCTTCTGAGCTCCATTATAAACTCTTCTCGTAAGCTTCGCAGCGTTTCTGAAGAAAGTAGCCTGTTTTTAACGATTGTTCTTCGTTGATCTGAAATTCTCTGCTCGGATATATGCTGTAATTCAGGATATTTAGATGTAACGCGTATCTGTATGCTGTCATTTCTGATTCCAAGTTTGTAATCTTGTAATAGGAACGCATAATGAAGGTATTCATTTCTGGAGTCCACTTCATGCGTTTCCTAGGGAGCCCGGCTCTCGTGGTCGCAGGCATAATGGCTCGCGCCGCCGTTGAAACATCAAGAGTCGGTTGGGAGGTGTTGATGTTATTTCCCACATGGTTTTGTGTTGCAGTATCCCTACTCGATATCACGCTGCTTCCGTCGCTAACCGAGGGAGACTGTGACTCACTTTCCTAACGGGACCCTCTTCCTAAATCTTGAACGCGACAAGAGGTTATGGTGGTACATTGTCATATCTTATTTAATGACGTGTGACAAAATATTTACTTGAATCTCGCATTTTGCGCCGGATGATCTGAAGACCCATCACAGAATGCAGAATGCATCCTTATATGGACATCAACACATGCTTGAACGATGCATAAAAACTAGCGCGGTCATATGTATGTATCTAGGCTAATTAAATTAGCGTGCGCCAAATTTGAATTTGAACTTCATTTTTAAATCAATTTGGGAGTGGACAGGTGAGATTAAAGCCAACCTAATATAGGTAAATCATTTCTGCATCACACTTTGACGAAAAATCCAAATAAGTAAGAATACATAAGAATGTCATCAATATAACGATTACAAAATCCAACAATTTCTTCTAGGATTATTCAAAAATCTGTATGAATAACGAATAACTCTTCCTGACAAGAGCTAGTTCCCAAATCTGCCCGCCATGCACGCAGCCCCCAAGAGCGACAACAGTACTACTAAGCAGGGTGCCGAGAAAGGAAGCGGCAGACTGCAGTTTCGTCCTTATTAGGAGCTCATCAGTGTCGCATATCTCTTCTCAGAATCCTAACAAGCTACATCGGGGTACCTATACGATTCCAGAAAGGAGTATCTCGTACATACCTACGAAAGGCGCTCCCTATGGACCGAGACGGTCCATCGCTTCATTTCTGTGCTTAGTTGCACTGTTGTGGCTCTTGGAGGCTGCGTGCACAGCGAGCAGATTTGGGAACTAGCTCTTGTCTGAAGTTTATCGCGGAAAAAAAAGAAAGTGAAAACCTACTTCAGCAATTTATTTTGAAGTGAACATGGTGTCCCAATTTTCTATAAAGAAATGTTTGTTGTTGTTTTTTCAGATTGGAAGACCACTTTTTTGTTGGTGATTCACGAGCGTCCTAAACTCCATGTCTTTAAGTAATAAGTTTTTTCGGTGAGAAGTTTCGTCACAATATTTTTTTTCCGCAAAAATGCATGAAAATAGGCTCTCACATCATCGCATGCTCCTTCGGCCACAGAAGATGAATACCTTTTTCCTTTCGTTTTCTTATTGCCCAAGGATAGCTTTATTGATGAATTGAAATTGATACAGAAAAGACTCAAAAAAATTATTGAATATTTTAATATCAAAAATATCATATCTTAATTTCCTCAAACTGAACATCCTGTATTTTATTATTCATGTCAACGCATAAAATATTGTGCCATATTTATGCAGAAGTAACCTTATCACTAATGTGGTACAGAGAAAGGTCTTATAAATGAGCGTTTTTTGGGGTGAGATTTCAATTTTCTATCGTACTGTACACGAAATTGTCTATACTTAATTTCACGATTTTCAGTAATGACTTGCGGTAAGCAAACATGTTCACACTGTAAGTTTATTCCAATAAGTAGTTCTTTGACAGTTCTGATACAATTCCGAATAGTGTATTATCGCAATTGTGTGGTTTATTGGTTCAGAACGTATTCGTTATCAGCGATTCGACTGCATTGGAACACTAATCTGACAAATTGACAAGCGAACCTGATAATAACCACATTGCTCATACTCACAATAATTCATTTTCTGTTCCTCTCTAGAGCCAAGAACTGATTTCGTCTTTTCAGAATCAGTTCACTAATAATTCTTGGGAAGATGGAGCAAGGTCTTCACCAGATCATAAATAATTCGAATGTTCGTAGGAACGCTCATTTCATTTTGCACACAATCTACCCAGTTCTGAACTATTTCAAGTCTATGTTGAATAGGCAAACATTGTTATAACACTTCTTTGATCGTGTTAATTCTGGTGAAGAAACTGTTGCAACAAATCCGCTACGTAAACATATTTTATGTGTGTGTGATGCTTTAGCAGTGAAAAATATCACTGAATGTGCTCCGCAGAATCCAAAGATTTCGTTACTGAAGAAACAAACTGATGAGATATGCTTTGACATCAAGAGTGAAGTAAGGAAATCAAGACTCTAGGAAAATAAACAAAAATCGGTAAAATTAGAAAGTGAAAATGAAGAATTGAAGAAGCGTCTGAAAATTGTGGATAGAAAAACAAGCAAATATAATTTGGTAATCTATTGATTGAAAAAAGTAACGAAGACTTAGGAATTAAAATTGCAGAAGTTCTGGGAGCGAACTTGGAACTGGATATTACCGAGAATGCACTGAGAGATGTCTACAAAATTGGTAACACCGAAAGTTGCCCAGTTCTATTGTAATTACATAATCAGAAACTACAACAACAAATTTTACAAAATTCTTATAAGCTTAAAGGTACAAACATATCCTTATCACCGGATTACACCCCTGAAGAGAGGAGCGCTAGAAAAATTCTAGTTGCACGAATGAGAAAAGCTAAAGACAAAGGAAGAACTGCATATATCAGGGGAAATACCCTGATAGTCGAAAATAGAACATACACTTTTCAACAGATTGACAGGGAAAGATCAGGAGTACAATCACCCCATTCAAGTAAACAAAAGAACACTGCATTACACAAAAATTGAACTATAATGACACGTTTATTCAAGGAACAACAATTGAATAAATAGCAATATAGTTGGATAAAACCTATTTTTTATATAGATTTGTCTTCTTCTGTTATACGATGAAAATTTGTCGATCAATAACTATCATTGAATAAATTGTTTCATTTATCAAAAATGGATAACTTTATCCGAGATTATTGTTATGAGGAATATAATACTATAAAAATAGGAGACATATCACAGGTTGACAAGTATATGTCCCCAAATGACTTCAAATTACTTCCTATGCATGTTAGAAGCATGTCGAAAAATATTGATGAATTTAATTTTTTTCATGCACAATTTTCGGAAAAATTTGAAATCATAGTATTGACTGAAACATTTGTAATTGCAGACCCTCATCTTCGGCATATTCCCGTATACAATTTGATCTATAATTACAGTCACAATGGTGTCTTAGTCTATGTTTAAAAATCGATATCATTCACAGATAGAGTATTAGACTTAGGAGAGATTAAAGTAACAGAAATTGATTTGATTTATAGAGCAAAAACTTCAAAGTTACCTCTATTTATCGGTCACCCAGCTCATCACAAGATGTTTTTAATGAAAACCTTCACACATATCTGAATGAAATTAAGGCACCATATGATTATCATGTGATAGTTGGAGATATTAATTTGAACCTTTTGATTCATGACGACGTAAGAATGAATGAATATAGAAATATAATGAGTACTTTTGGATACACATCATTAATCCATATATATATATATATATATATATATATATATATATATATATATATATATATATATATATATATATATATATATATATACGCCTAGCGAGTAAAACTTGCCTGGATCACAATTTTGTTGCAGACAAAAATCCTTCCTGATGCAAAGAAGCTTTAAATGGACATATTGTGGACCACGATTTTACTGACCCATTCCCTTACTGTCAGATTTGACAACATAGTACAAAAAATTATACCAAGTAAATCTAAATCATACATAGATTATAAAAAACTTAAATCAGATCTGGCAAATAAGTCTTGGGATGGAATATCTAAAGTAGGAGGACCGAATCAAATAGCAATCAATTTCACCAAAAAATTATGTCAACACATAGAAAGGAATACTAACAGGATATCAATGAACAACAAGCATACACCTAGAGACAACTGGATTACGAAAGGTCTTGTTTGTTTGTTTTTTATTCCTTTAACGTGCTCTATTTCCGCCTTTCGGCCAATGACACGCCGGGGAATTCTGTCATCTCACTAACCGGGGAATTTTGCCGAACTCCTCTCGTGTCGAGGGCAGGGATCTTTAATGTCCAACACATCTCTGTTAGACAGGACCGACGGATTTACATCTCTTCCGAAAGATGGATACTCAAGCGATTCCCAGAATCCTCAAAATCGCCACTACCACATCTTACAACGAGATCCTGAAAATATAAACTTGAAATTGGAGTATTCACGCTACCGAAATAAATTACAGAAATTGAATGAAATATCGAAGACAGAATACCCACAAAAATGCTTACACAAGAGTAAAAATGATTCCAAAGAAATTTGGAAGCATGTAAATAACCTCAGTAAAAAAAGTGTATCTTTGTCTGAAATCGTAAAAATCAAGAACGAGAATAAACAAATATTAACAATGAAAACGGAAATAGTAAACAGATTCAATAAGTTCTATAGCGAAATTGGAGAGAAATACGCAGATAAACTTGAAAAACCAGAAGATTATTCAGAGGAAGAATTTTAACTCAGGGAAAGTTTCTTTCTTACTCCCACATTTGATGGCATTCGATCTGAGACACTAAAAGAATTGAAGAAGGAAGTATCTGGCCCGTTATCTTACCCTGCTAACGAATGCTTCATGACAGGATGCTTTCCGGAATCCTTCAAAAAAGGAATTGTCAAACCGCATTTCAAAAGTGGAGTAAAATCTGAGGTCTCAAATTATCGACCAGTCTCTCATGTTATCCAACTTATCAAAGATTCTGGAAAAAACTGATGAAAAACAGAATGGTTTCATTTTCAGGAAAACATGAAATTATCTGGAGAAAACATTATGGATTCAGACAGAATAAATCAACTGCAGATGCTATCAAGGATTTAACACAGTATGTGTATGATCAAATGTACAAAAATATCCCATTGCTCTGCATTTTTATCGACTTCTCTAAGGCATTCGACACTGTTTCTCATACAAAATTGCTTGAAAAATTTAGGAGTTATGGCTTTAGAGGAACAGTGTTGAAGCTACTGAAGAGCTACTTAACGGGTAGGAGGCAGGTGGTACAAATCGATATCGAAATTAGTGACGAAGAGGTTATCACTTATGGAGTACCACAAGGTTCGGTACTAGGGCCATTGCTCTTTATCATTTATGCAAATAGTTTATAAGGGTTGAAGATCGATGAAAAGATTTTGAAATTTTGCAGATGATACTAGTATATTATGTAGTGCAAAAACCAGGCAAGAGCTCAAAGAAAATGCAGAAAACGATATTCGAACCATAAAGCAGTGATTGCAATATAACAAGCTCACTCTCAATACAAAAAAGGCGTCGTATCTACCGTTCACTTCGTATGAAACAGGTCTACCCAACTTTTGCTTCTCACTGCAGACAGAGATACCCTGATTGCAGAGCAGAACATGAAGGCACAAAATGTAATTATTTTCACACAAAACATTGTGGTTCTGTAAATAAACTATTTTTATTATTATTATTATTATAAGAAGTCTCTGCATGAATATGGTATCTAATATTTCAATTATCGAATGTTGAATTTGATAAAACTCGAAGCAAGAACTTCCTGATTTTACGTACTATCAAAGCAAAACCGACCAGCTATTAGAAACTATTCCTTAGCGTGTCCCAGGATAGGGAGGTTCACATAAATTGAATTATAAACGTCCCCCTAGGGAGACCGAATAAGTCATGAACATACGAGCGCAAAGTTACATGTTTATCATCAAATTACCCAACTACAAAATATCGTTAATAAGTTGAAACCAAAGTGTGTGAAGTATATACTTGTACCTCTGAACTCCCATACATCATGTTAAACCCTACGTAATAATGAAACAAGCACTTGCAAAAGCTATTTATCATTAATTTTCACATGAAAATCCGCATGAAACAAACCTCTTGTGATGAATAGCTTTGCATAATGTAATTTAATCTACACGTTTTTTCATGAAAACAATTGAAATAATGAATTTTTTCACAGGTTTATTGCTTACATGTTTCTATCACTTGATCGTATCGGAAAAAGCGAGACATGTCTATTGGTTGTTCGAGGGGAACCAATTTCTGAGTCCTAGTAGAAACTGATTATGGGAAAAAAAAGGGTCGGGAGGCATATCTTTGGGAAGGCCTATCAATTCTCTATTCAAATAATAGTATCTTTATGAATTAATAATGTTATACAGAGAGCTCAAACACAACGTTTTAACGAAAAACTGAAAATGGCAAAATCAAAGTAACCTCTTCCTACCTACACACACTGATACAAATGATTTTTAGGTGGTGTAGCATAAGCTCTCGCTTAAACCCTCAACCGCGGACACTAGTTTTACCGACGTCACACACGATATATTCTACTGGCAGAACTTAATAAACACAATTTTTATTTTGATGCGAACCTTGCTTTGAAAAAACATTCAATAATCTAATAAAACAACTATAAACGGTAGCAAAATTGAAAGGAAAAAAACGTGCACGATTAAATATCTCAATTTTTTTTATATGCACGTTATCTCCCCCAGCAACAATTGATGCAGCATTGTCATGATCATTGCAGACATATGGGCTTTTTACATTTGATGCAAGTAACAAAGGTTTTTCTTCTCATTGGAGAAGGATAAATATAACAATATTTTTGGTTTTCTAGGCGGTCTTTTGGTGCTTGCTCTTCCGGGCTCTTCAACATTCGACGTATGAGTGACTTAATTTCCCTATTCACAAAAGGATTTTCGAGTTGATTAATCATATGTCTTGCCAATTTCTTAACAAAATCAAATCGTTTCTTGTCATTTCCAACAAAGGAAGAGTACGTGACATATGCGTTCACGCATCATATGTCCACTATTTTATAAAAAATTGCCATTGTTCATCTTCTAGTGCGAAGACTACAAGTGTATTTCGCGGATTTTTCATCCATTGCATCTACACCTCCTTTTGTTGAATTATAATAGACAATTATTTCAGGATTTCCTATTGTGTCATCAGATGCTTCAGAGTGATGCATGGTGGACAAAAAAATAACTGCCCTATCTCTTTTGGGGAAATGTGAAATGAGTGTCATCGTTTTAGTAAACCGTAGATGATGTCACACTGAGCTCGATCTCTTCTTGGTAGAAACTCCCGAGGAATGTCTCTCTAATTTTTTTAAAGTGTTTCTACATATGTCATATTATGTCTTTGTAAATGTTCTGCTAGTTCTACCGAGAAGAACTAATTATCTGCCGTGATATTCCTATTCGAAATATATATTGGTTTGGCTGAACTGACAACTGAATGAGTTGGTTTGCTCAATTTTCCTCTTCACTAGTTAATCGGACGCCATCAGTATCTTTACCGGCATAAATATAGGCATTATGCAAATAATTGGTTTTTATATCAGTTAACGCCATTGTTTTTATGCCGTATTTTTCAGGCTTAGAGGGATTGTACATCTTGCATCTACACCTGCCTCTAAACTCAACTATCATTTTATCTACACATGCCGTGGCTCCAATTGTATATACTGGTTTAGTATTCGCAATAAGCAGATTGAAGAGTTCGCTGATTGCTGCTAATGGATTTTCTCTTTTCCTTTGTTCGCCATTTTCTGGATCATTTTAACGAAAAATTGACAATGCAAAAATCAAGGTAACCTCTTCCTACCTACACACAGTGATACAAATGATTCTCGAATTCACTAATCACTTTATGAGAATTTCTGATGTCAAAAGTCTATATTCGGTGACGATTCTTCTTCGCAACTGTTTTTAACCCTCAACCACGGGTACTAATTTCAACGACGTTAACACGGACTGAGAGTCTGGGAGACTCCCGTCTCAAATACGGTAACTTACAAGAAAACACAAATTTTCAACTTTTCATTAGAACGAAAGGAACTCAGCTCATTTCTAATGTAAAGACATAAAAAATATCTTAAAAGTAGACCGATAACATAGTAAAAAATATAAATTGGAAAAATTAAATTTTTGACACAAGAACAAGAACAAGAGGTCAAGCATAATAAATTGACTACAGAAACAAATTCAAAGCCAGCATGGTCAATTTGTGATATTTTTGACTTGCTAAGTGGTTGAAGAAATGAAAACATGTATTCGAAAAACTGTTTTTTGTAATTGAACCTCTCATCGTATCAAAATTTCTCAATCGACAAAAAAGTTTGATAATTTATATAGCTACTCAATGTTTAAAACAGTTTTGATCAAACGTATACAGTTAAGAAATTATGGTTGATTGAAAACACGTTCGAGTTCTTAGGAACACTTATAGAACATCAACGTCATTGAGTGAATCACTAAAAAACGTGAATAACGCACCCGATTACGCATACCAAATATGGTTTCTATCGTTCGAGTCGTTCTCGAATTATTTGAAAAATAAGAGAAAAAATCTTTGGATTTGGCGACCTCTAGCGGCCAAACGACGGAATTTTTCATATAGGTAAGTTGGCCTAAATCGACTTATTTCGAGTTGAAGAATCTGTGGTATAACGTTGTACACGCAATTCACGGACACCCTGTATAAGTCACAGTTACAATCACTGGATTCATTCAGCATTCATCATTCAGTTTAATAAGTTCAATAAGCAACTACTAGTGAATAAGTGTTATGTAATTTCGTTTATATATATTTATTACAAAAAAAACAGTGTTTTGTGTTGTGTATTAAACCAACTACTCGATCATTACATGTTTCAAAACAAAAGGTAAAGACGGTATATTGCAAATAGAAAGTATCTATTCAAATCAGAATTGAGATCAACCAAGAATAACATCAAAGAAGAAGAAAATTTTTATACTGAAATTTCGAATAAAAATCCAATCCCATTATAATAACAATCCAAAACTAATAATAAAATTCATCTGAAAATATTAATAACAAAATATAGAAAATTTTTTTTTGAACAAATGAATTTATATCAAAATATTGACTCAACTATATGATCTAAAATGAGTAAATATGTGATGATTGAATAAATAAGCTTAATGATAAGGTTTTTCCATAGCAGCTTCTTACAGTCATAATTATTTATATACTCAATCTGATTATATACTGTACATCTGTATAACCTAACCTAACCTATACCGTAAAAATGATTAGTAAGTAAAGTTCCTTTTATTCGTTGTAATTTAGGAAGAATGACACAATATTCCGAAGGTATTTGACCAAAAACATACCATGATACATATTAAGAATTTGTTTCCGTAAGCCTACTCTCATGAACTAAATGAAACGAATAAGGGACAATTGATAGAGTATACCGAAATATTGAAACAGAAACTGATGAAATAGCATCATTTATGGAAAAAACAAAAGAGGAAATCTCCAGGTATTAATGGTATTCATAGCTTTTGGTTCAAAAATTCTTTTACATGCACGAAAGATTAGCAGAATATTTTACATTTATTTACTCAAAGTATTTTTCTATTTTCTATAAAAAACAAGTACTGTATTTTAAGGAATTTTACTTAATAATTGCGATTCGTAACGCGTTTCACTACACCGTAGCTTCTTCAGACGAATCATTCGTCTGTAGTAGTGAAACGTGTAGTGAAACGCGTTACGAATCGCAATTATTAAGTAAAATTCCTTAAAATACAGTACTTGTTTTTTATTATTGATAATGGAATTTTACCAAGTAAAAGCCTCCCAAATTCAAATTTTTCTATTTATTTAAACCTATGAAGTTAGAATAACAATTTATAACAATTTTCTCTGGGAGATCGAGGTTTTTTCCGTCCGACGACTTCCTGTTCGAGTCCGATTCCACCGGAAAACGAAAATTCCATCATTCCTTTCTACCCGGTCCAAAAATTCGAAAAAGCGCGTCTCCGAGAGGATTTCGAAAATCTTTTCATTTTTTCGTCGAACGATGGACCGAATTTTTATGGGGGGTGTTAGCCCTAACGGTCGAATATCGGACCGCAATTTCTGAAGAAGAAACGCTTTCCGATATTCTTCTGTTCCCATAGCGTAGTCTCATTTCGATATTCCGAACCGTTCTAGAGAAACCCGCCTCCAAAGTTCGTCCTTATCGAGCGGACGCCCAAAACGACGAAAAGGACGATTTTTTCCAGGTCATATAGAGAGCCGAGACGGTAACTACTTTCGCCCTATTTCCCTATTAGAAATTCTTTCCTAAATCCAAGTTTCAATCGATAAATAAAGGTTCAAAGTAATCTCCTCCAGAAATCGATCTCGGTTTAAACTTACCCCCGCCACTCAGTTTCGCAAAACTTTCACGACAAGAAATTGACCAGATCAACAATATTCGAGGTGTGAAAATTGGCTGGTTTTCTTTCATCTGTCCTACTAATATGTGGCTACCGGGAGTTTTAATTCGGGTACAAAAAGATTCGTACATATCTCGGCAATAGATTCGTGAAAAGAAATTGCCATTTTACGGCTTAATTTTCCAATTTGGGACCATTTCTGAGACCTCTTCATTTCGAGGAAAGAATCGCCGAACAAGCATTCCTCCTTAAACCCCTACGACTTCGAAACGGTCCGAACTCTAACGAATGTTAGTTTGGCTTCAGAGACATTCATCTGTCAACTATCACAGTATGATCTGGGTAATTTTTATTTTATAATTTTAAAGTAATGTTTCAAAGGTAAGTGAGTCAAGTCACATTTTATACTTACTAAAATCAAAAACCGGTGGTGTTGCACATTCATTTGTCGATGAGGTTTGACTTCAGACCAGTAATGTTCATTATTTCAAATGAACAATATGTTCATTAGTTACCCTCAGTTCACCTGTCCATATGGTAGAATGCAAGATTTTCTCTGATACATTGGCACACTTCTGGCCGTCCAAATAATCCCATGTTCCTCATCTTATAAGGTCGACGGTCGAAACTTAATTTTTCTGAGGATTCGCGAAACTTTCGATTTTGATATCGTACTTACTGATTCAAGTTGCCTACATTAAATTGAGAGATTCGCAGTAACTACTCCCAAAGCTTGTAACCTCTTCATTATCGCGTTTATTGTAACATTTTTCTCTGAGCGCTTTGAAAATACCAATGTTTGTGAAATTTTGTTTCAATCCCATTCAACAAGAAAAAACTCGAATACGTTTGTGCAATCTATTCAAAAAAGTCTGTTGAATGTCAAAATAGTTATCAACTTTCTTTAATAGCAATCGAGATATTGAAGTATGCCGAAATCCTGGAATATCGAGAAATCCAGAAGGAACTTAACAGCTATCTTAGATCACTTTACCTCTATCACTATACACTCGAACAGAGTAACGAAACGCATTCAGGCAGACAGAAGGCTTTCGGAAACGAAATAATTAGGGCAACATCAGAGATAAAGAGATTATTCTCTAAAATCTATAACAAATGACCGTTCCTAATTGGCCTCTCTATTGTGGACCCGATAATTATCAAGTGGAACGTTGTGGGTCGGATCGTTTGAACCTAAGCTCAGTTCAGTGAAAACGCCATATTTATTGAAGTATCTTCAATAGTCCGGATTGTTATTGTACACAAACAGAAATTCTCGCGCTCCAATAAATTAGCCTAAATGCATGTAGTTTATTTTAGTGTAGTATCATAACTAGGGAATACATAGCAGCTGAAGTTATTTCAATTGTTACTGAATAATGTTGTTATGAGCGTGAAGTTGGAGTTTTGACTATATTTCTTCTTAACAGCACAAGGAATCAATAAGAAACACTCGAGAATGAGCTTTACGATGCATGGTTCCAGAAAGTGATTGCTCAAGAGGCAATTCAAACTCAATGTGCCGATTTTTATGAAACCTAAAATAATCCGTGTAAAAGACAAACAGATTACTGTCTCCTATTATTATTTCTCTGAAGTAATACGTTTAGAATTGAAGTTATATTCAAAGAATATTTGAGTTGTTTCTGTATTCTATAAAGAAAAAATGGCGACTTCAATATTTGAAAAGAAGGCTTGTATCGATCAATTTTTTCATATATCTATCCTTTCACAAATAAGATATTTTTATCGATGTTTCATTAGTTTTGAATGTTGCAATGTCTTCAAAATAGTCTCGAAATACAAAGTGTATCATGCGAGAACAAATTTATTTGATTTATTTTATGATAGATACAAGTATTTGTAATGCTTGGTTTTGTAAGGTTATGTTCCGAAAATTATCCTCTCTCGACGACCATAACAATCATTTTCAATTTCAGAATTTGAACATTCTCACCCTTGAGTTTGAATATTTATTCGGAAACACCTAATTCGTGTGTGTTTTTCATGTATTCTCATTCTATAACTAGAGTCCGCGGACTCTAAAATGAGGCATGTCAATCATCCTTAAGGTTCAATATCGATTATCGGTATTCAACCCCTAGATATGTAGAAAAAAAAATTTCAAGATTGCTTTTCAGCAATCCTCGAATTTCGTGCGAGTTATGTTTTGTAAGCTAAACAAAACAGTTCGATTATAGGAGATGTATAAGATAACCATTTAAAAAGTGAAGTGGTCCATTGTATCCCAAACTGTCAGATAGAAAGGGAGATGCCATAGACGGCGGTAAAATTAGTTGTAAAAATAGGTTTTCACATTTATTTATCCCCCAATTATTTGGTCTATCTTGATAGCTATGTACTTAGTTGAATATCATTCGCATGCTATTAATTTAACAATACCTGAATTCAAACTCCCAATCCTATTTACTATTAACGAAATAAAAGTTTACAGATCTAACCTAACCTAATCTAAACATATAACAATGATAGATATTTGTCAATTTTGGTGATTGAAAATATTTAAGGTTCCTTATATATTATTAGTGATTAATTTGCAAAAAAATTAATCATCGCCCTCATCAGTGTCCTCATCATCACTGTGTTCATAACAACTATCTTCACCTGATGAAAAATTATAGAATCCACATTATCACCATTCACAATATGTTTTTTTTCTAAAGTTTGTTCTTCAATTTCTTCTACTTCTTCATATATTGACTTGGAAACAGTTGTACATTGCGGATCAGCAAATTTTTGAATTGCTAGATTCTTAACATCTTCTAACTGGAAAGTGACATTTTTGAGGCTACCCAGTTTTTGACATGGGACCACATTTTTCTATTGGGTTTAATTCAGGGGGTAAGCGGAGAACTGAATGCCCGTAGGGAATCGATAACATATGTATCAACCGGTGGATTATGCTCCTGAATTATTTTTTATAATTCTAGTTTGGTGGCTTATTCTTCAGAAAATATATATTTTTGATTCAGCCATTGCTGCATTTCGGCTCTTTCATTCGAAAACACAATATTTGTTTCTGTAGATACATTGTGGTACGAAGCGTTATCCATTACAACCACAGAATTGGGTGGTAAATTTGATATTGATTTATCTTCTATCCACTTTTTAAAATTTTCATGGTTCATATCATCATTATAGTCCCCTCCAGATGCTCCAGATTTGAATATTAAAAGTGAATCTGGAACGAATTCCTGCTTACTTACAGCGTGAGTTAAAACCAACTGAGGACCTTTTCCAATTGCTTATATAATCAATGAACAGAATTGTCAAACTACTGATGAGAAGGAATGTGGTTAGAATTGATATATGTTTCATCAATATAAATGATTGGCTGATTTTCTCTTCCATATATCCTAATTTTTCTTAAATATTCCAGTCGTTTCGTTCTAATATCCAGAGATTCAACAAAAATTTTTCTGTTATCCTGACTTTTGTTCCATCTGTCAGCAATAAAAAATTGTTATACCTTATGCTTAAAATTAAGTTTGATTGAAAATTATACCTTTCCTTTCATTAAAATCTGATTTGTAATACTCATACTATTTCTTTTCTATCCATCCGGATTCTTGAATTTCCTTCTACCTTTTTTACGTCAAATTCAAAAATTAACAATTGATAATAGTTACTAATGGTGAATATAAGAAAATTTGTATTCTTCCATCAGAAAGGAAAAAAATTCTTCATTATCTTACCTGAGTCCTAGTTTTTCCAACATCTTTCCTAGTTAGAAATCGCTTAAATCTTGTGGAATCAAATTATCTTTCTTCAAAGTGACCAAAAGTCTTTTCACGTTGGGCGATTCTTAACAAATTTTGTGGTAATTGTAAATAGGGTTTCTAATTAAGTCATCTCTTTCCTCTTCCATTTCAGTTTTAGGAAAACTTTGCCGTCTTTTTTTGTTTGTTTGAAAAGTCCGATTCTTCACCACTTAATACATCAAGTCCTTCCTTTTTCATTCTTTTTACCGTACTTGCAGATATATTCACAGCTTTACACACACGATTTATAACTTAATTCAATGGAAAGCTCAAACCATTACATGCTACATTTTCGATAAATGTTATTAAATCAAAAATCACTTTTTCCCAATTACTATCATACACCATTTTCACAGTACATCTTTCACAACTAAATATTTTGACGAGTTCTAGGTTCTCAATTAGAATGAGTCGCTACGCTGTTGATAACTTTTAGCTGGCAGTAAACACCGCCTTATGGGCTGTTGCGAATTTTGAATTTCCACCTCAGTTGACCTTGAGGGCTCTTTTTAGGCTCGTGGACTTCAGGTACAGAATATTAATGAAACCAAAAATCATCGATTGTCATTAATTTCAAAATATCGTCAGTGTCAGATGTAAATGTCAATATCATAATAATTATTTTCGAAAAATTTCTTGATTTGATAAGATTATAAGATGAAAATCGAGTGCATTAAATATTGATTAGATATTCAACCTAAAATTACAAATTATGCAAATAACATAAACGAGAACCTGCTGCCACAAAAAATGAAATATGAACACGAATAGTTTCATACATTGTTCAGAGATTGCCTACAACAAAAGAAAACGAACTTATTTTGTGAAAATATTCTATTTGCACTTTTGGTGATTTATTGAGATTATGGAAATCCTCAACTGTGGAAATTTTATCCAATCCTCAAGCAACAATGAATGAGAGACGCGATATCTATATTTCAGAATATGAGAAATTGTAATCTTTGTTAATACGATCTGCTGAAAATTATGTAGCTAACAAATCGAAGATTTTTACTTAACAGGAGGAATTTTAAAGAATATTTAGAAAGTGCTGCGGATGAGATATATTTAGCTACAATTTCAAAAGAAATAACAATTTTAATCAGGTTATTGGTTAGGTTAGATTAAGAATTAACTTTATAACATTAAAATTTTCGACAATGAAGATTAGGCTTTCACAATGCTAATTGCAATTCCTAATTAAAAAACTGAAAACCAAGAAAGTGTACAATCACGGGTAATTTTATATCGTGAAGCAATACTAGGCTCTGAGACCTTGTAATACTCCCTGTGATAAGTTTCTCATTAATCTATACATCTTTTGGATATTTGAATCCCATATGCAATATCAACCCATGCAACTAAAATTGAAGATTCATCAGAACATGTTTTTGATTTCACTTTGGACTATATCAAGTCACATAATATAACTGTGACAGGGGACAGGGGGGAGTT
The DNA here is from genome assembly GCA_013387265.2 of Cryptolaemus montrouzieri. Lineage (NCBI taxonomy): Eukaryota > Metazoa > Arthropoda > Insecta > Coleoptera > Coccinellidae > Cryptolaemus > Cryptolaemus montrouzieri. The sequence goes on along the minus strand of JABFTP020000185.1, from coordinate 33,967,293 downwards.
TGGCTGAGCCAATCCACTGTGATACATAGGGTCTATTATACACTCTCTCCCCAAAAAGGCTGAGAATATATCCTCAAAATATCATTGATATGGAAATGAAATGAAAGATAAAAATGACGAAATAAAAAGATTAATGAAATCAAACAATGGGAAAGTGAACGAGACGAATAATAATCCGAAGCATAACCGGAAAATAAGTTTCAGTTACCCACTCTCGCAGTAATAAAACTTTAAAGGAACGTTGATGCCCCAACCATTTAAAGGAGATCTGGTAAAAAGAAATGAAGAAGTACAGTGAATGATTTTTCGATTGTCATCAAATTCAAATATGTGTTTTGAGCACATGGCTGTGTCAGTCCTTTGATCTCTTTCCAATGCTTGAAGTTTAAATCTGTATTTATTCTGAATATCGAAAAATATTTTCTGAACTCGCTTAGAAGCAACCCAACGACATCGTTCGAGGGTGCTAGTGAAATAATAATTTTGAGAATTTCTCCGTTTGATCTGTTTTGACTCAGTTTGTACGGTATTAAGTGAGATTTCACCTTTGTAGTTATGTTCATTAGATCCGTGAGAAGAGGCCTGCCATCAGAGAAGACTCAATTAACTGCCTGATTCTCCTCTTCTGTCAATTCTTTCGAATAGCCTCCTTTTGCAATTCGCTATTCGTTAAGGTTCTATCAGAGTAGAACTCTTTTTTCCAGCTGCCTGTCTTAGTACCAGTATCCTTCTTTTCTCCAGCATTTCCTTGTCTGTTTATCCCTATCCACCAAACATTAGCCTCATATTATACGAGTCTTGGATTGAGGCTCATTTTTATAACAGCTTGGGAAAATTGCACCATGCTTGACAAATATGGCTTATGTAGGCTGCCAAATCAGTGAACCCTCTATACCTTCTAAATGTAAATTCCAGAAAAGCTTACAGCGGAAAACTGCAGCCTTGTGACTATAGGGCCAGGCTGCGTTTACTGTTCGAGTATTATTACTTTAAAGAAAAGATTTTTCATCCCATTTGAACTACCAAATCGTCCTCTACTGATAAAAGGATCCTTTGTGTGAGTTCGATGAAGGTGTGTAGGAATGAACCTCTCACGATAACCAGTAGATTTCTCGTCTCTACCATATGAATCCCTTTTCTTCCACTTCGTTCATTTTCTGAAGTACTGAATTGCACTGTAGCAAAGATAGTTCCCATCGTAGCGACCCAATTTCAGAGTTGATCACATACCAACATAAGCTGAATGACTCATACCGCCGTCAATTGAAAACCGCTCGGCGCTGCTTTTATCTGATTTGATGTCTAATGTTACGAGGATATTATTTCATTATTCTTCTTATGTAAACATATATTTCGTGTTTAAATTTTAAGATGCATTGTTAAGGCAAATTGTGCTCGATGCAATTACGTCCGCGTTCTTAATAGCTGGTTCAATCAAAATACTGAAACTTACAAAATTTCAACCACTATTAGGAACCTAAATGATTTTGTCTCTATGATTGATAAACGCAATATCTCGGAATATTTCGTACGATAAAAATATATTTTATGAATAAATAAATATATATACATATATATTTTATTAAATATTAATAATATATATCACATTGAAAGTATATAGAGAAAGGAATGACCGATTGGAGAAAGTTTTTTGTTGTCTTGAATGTTATTCGAACTTAGTTTCGAAATTATTTTCTTTGTTATTTCAAATGGCATAATATATAATTCTATTTTTTTATTGTAGAAAATTGAATTCTACACAATTTTTCTCGTACCGTCGCGACCTGAAATCAACTGAAAGGATTCTTGCGATTTTTGGTTGTTTCTTAGAAGGCATTATAAAAGTATCAAATATCATTCAATATCAATTATTTCTAACTCATTTTAAGTAAAGAGACTCATTCAGCAAAATTCAATGTATCAAGAGGCTTTACGGTATACAGAGTGTTTCCAGAGAATGTGGCAAATCGTAGTACAATGAAAAGCACAAAATTCCTATTCTTCTCAAATGACTACCTGTTTTTGCACACACCATTCAACTTGTATGTTCTTATAGGTTTCTCTCAACCTAAAATGCAACGTTTCTGAGTCATTTGCGATTGTATTCCAAAGATTACGATTTTTCGCTCGAGGAGCATGAAATTCGTAGATTATATGACCAGAAATGTTTCAAAAAATGCATTTCGATCTCTTGTTTGGAGACCCACATCAAAATTTTCATCAAAGTAAATCTGGTCAGAATTACTATTGTAGATTGAATCTGACTGAGGTATTCTCGATTACATCAGTTTTTTGTCAGGAAAGTCATCTTCGAATTACCAGAAATACCTCGTTGAATAAAACATGTCGATTTTTTTCTTGGTTAGATGTATGCTCTTTTCAAAATATTGCCAACTGAAAAAAACATGGACGCATTACTACAATTACGTTGAAAAATACCAGTCTTAACTCGTGAATTGATATTTGAAATATTCAGTTTCGCAACAATTTGTGGATATCAAAACGTCTAGATCTAAAATCAATAACAATTCGTCACAGATGTAATCGAGAATACCTACTAGAAAAGAAGAAAAACGAAAAGTCAGAAACCACTCACTTCAATAGTAATTGATTTCGCACTTTTTCTTTCGGAATTGTGACCAGAATTATCTTGATGAAGATTTTGAGATGGGTCTCGTATTGAGAGGTCGAAATGGATAACTTGAAAGTTTTCCGGTCAAGCGTATTTCAGGGTTCTCGCGCAATAGATCGTAATTTTGCGATTTAATCGCAAATAACTCGGAAAAAATACATCTTAGGTATAGAGAAACCTATACCAGATCGATGCCTATTAATATTACGAGTTTAATGGTGGCTGCAAAAATAGGAAGACTAATTTTAGAAAACTGACTTCTGTACCTTGGAATAAACTACAATTTGGCACATGCTTTGGAAAGACCCTGTATACCGTGAAACCTCTAAATGCATTGAATTTTGCTGAATGAGGGAACCAAAATCACAAAATTCCGATTGAAAAATTCAAGATATTTTCTACAACAAAAAAAATAGGAACATACATTATGTCATTTAAAATAATAAAGATGGTGTCAACTACTGGTATAACCCGAAGTCCATATCATTTTAAATAATTTCGGGAATTAGTTAGAATAATATTCAATAAGACAACAACAGAAAATGTCTCCAATCGGTCATTCCTTTCTCCATATACTTTTAAGGTCCCATCTCGCGTGGACACCCTGTATATTAAATATATTAATTTATAGTTTCACTAAGAAAGCTGCCTTTGACTGTAGGCTCTGTCTAAAGTTATCTTTTCTTTTCAAATGAGATAAAAACACAAGGTAAAGTTCTTGAATACAATTTCTACCTGTTCATTCAACTCACGAACAGATTTATTTTTATCGTATAAAAACTGTAGAAAATTGAGTTTATAGATTCTAACACGAGATTTATTATTTTTAATATGCAAAAAGCTATATTAAGATTTTGTTTGACCTTTGTTAAACTGTTGAATATTTTATAGTCTTTATGAATAAGATATACTTCAATTGCTTTTGATAGAGTTTTTACCCAAACGTCGTCGAATTTTTTCAAATAAAGATTTGTTCTTGAAAAATATCTATTGTAGAAAATTCTACGCTAACCTTACTATTTCGCTTTATATAGGGTAATATGCAGTTAATCTACGTGCAATTTTAAGAAAAAAAGATCATATAAACACAGGTCCGCAAAAGCTTCGTTATGGAGCTACAGTTGTGTGTTGAATTTTCCGAAAAAATTTAATTTTTCTTCAAAACTCCTGCAGTTTTTGAGATATCCAGCCCAAATTTGGAATGCTAGCTATTCTTTATATCCCCCATCATTACACGTCCTAAATTTCAACTAAATCTTCGAGGTGTTTTCTTTTCCGGAGCCATGTCTTATTTTGCCCGTTCAAACTTTTTTGCACCACGCCTCTGATCAGCGTACAATCTATTTTCGTCATCTCCGTTCAACTTAGAAACTTTTTCGACACCTGTTATTGTTTTCGTATCTCCAACTGGTTTGAGCAAAAATTATTAAACCATTGTATGCATTCGCTGAATTGAAAGCACTTCTTATTGAAAAAATTACAAGTAGGCTTTGATTTTTTTCATTTATTTGTTTATTTTGACATTTGCTAAAGTTGAACCAGTGTCTGCTCGAATTGTTCATTAAATTAACTATTAGTTTCAAGACATTGGAAGTTGCTGCTGTAAGAAAAAAAATCCATTACGTGTACGGTTTGGCTGATCGAAACACAACAGAAGCTGAGCGATTATATCAGGTGCGCTTTCCAAATCGAGTAACTCCAGACAGGCGAACATTTTCAAACAGAAGGTTGAGAAAAACTGGTACTTCTACTGCAAATAATCATGTAAAAGTTGCAACTCAAACTATGAGAACTCCAGATATTGAGAAAGCAGTTTTGAATTGTATTGATTTGAATCCTCATATGAATACGAGAAAAGTTGGAAATCAGTTGAATATTTCACATGTTCTAGTTTGGAGGATTCTCCACGAATTTTTATTGTACTCGTTTCATATTCAACGCTTCCAAGCTCTAATTCCTCGAGATTTTCCTTCAAGACTGAATTTCTGCCTTTGGTTCTTAGATAAAATTAGGGAGAATTCTCATTTTGATAGTAAAATAATGTTCACGGACGAATCTAACTTTTCGAGAACTGCTATCACAAATCTTCACAATAATCATTATTGGGCTGAAGAAAAAACACAATTTATTGAAGAATGTCATCATCAAGAACAATTCTCACTAAATGTCTGGGAGGGAATAATTGGAAATTATGTGATTAGGCCAGTTTTTATGCTTAATAAACTAAACTGTCCAGCTTATCGGCAATTTCTTGAGGAAGAGTTACCTTTATTGCTCGAGGATGTGCCATATTTGATGAGAAATACAATATGGTTCATGCATGACAGGGCACCAGCACATTTTAGTGGAGAAGCTAGAGAATTCTTGAATAACACATTGAACAACCGATGGATAGGTCGGAGCGGGCCAGAACTATAGCCTCCTAGGTCCCAAGACATAAATAGTTTAGACTTTTTCTTATGGGAATATCTCAAGAGTTAAGTTTATACCACTTCACTGAACACTGTAGAAGAATTGAGAAATCGAATAATAATCTCTTGTGACACGATAAGAAATACCCCAGGAATATTTCAAAGAGTACGTGATAATATGCGAAGAAGGACAGAGGCCTATATTATTGCAAGTGGAGGACACTTTCACTAATGCATTTAGTTTTTAATTGTTCTTGCTCTTAGTTTGATATTGAATTAGTTTACGTTGAGTCTCAGGAGACGAGCTATCAATATAAAAGCATTTATTTAGCGAATAACATACAATTCAAATAATTCAAATTCAATAAATTTTCACTCGAAAACGATTGAAGATACGAAAAAACTACGATTGTCAAAAAAGTTTCTTAATTAAACGAATATGACGAAAATTGATTGTACGCTGATCTGTGGAGTACTGAAAAAAAAGTATGAAATGGCAAAAGGAGACATGGCCTCGGAAAAGGAAATACCTTGTGCATTTCAGTTGAAATATAGGACGTGTGATGATACAGGCTGTAAAAGATTGCATGCATTAAAAATTTGGGCTAAATATCACAAAAACAGCAGGTGTTTTGAAGAGAAACCAATTTTTCCGGAAATTTCAACACCCTAAAACGAAGCTTTTGCGGATCTATGTTTATACAATCTTTTATCCTAAAATTGCACGTAGGTTTTACTACTCAAGTTGTGACATACTATTTTGTAACACACTGTATTTATTAGTCTGTAAGATACAATTTCCGATTCCGAAAGATTTCCTTGAAACATAACCCCTACATAACTTTAACCTTTCAAACTCGTATACACTTTCAATTTTGTTTTTATAAGAACTTTACCAGATCTCCAGGGAGTATTTCAAATGAAAAGACATTTTTATCAAGAAAAAACTCATTCCTTGCATGAAATTTTCATCTCCTTTTCAATTTAACTAAGATAAAAAAAGCTCATTTCAAAGTTTTTTCAATTGACTACTATTATCTTATATATATTATTTTCGCTCATCATTCTGTTAAAAATCAAAATTTCACAATCATATTGTAAAACATTCCTGAATTGATGAAGTTTCACTAGCTTCCTTTTGGTAAAAACTGCATATCCTCATTCAACAACCGACTTTAAATGAAGAGAAAAAATTGTCAGTCGATCCAAGAACGTTTCATTTGTGTTCATTATACGACGTGAATTTGCAAAAAGTATAGGGCACGTTTGAGATAAGCCGAGAATTGTGCCGGGATTCCGAATTTATTTCAGTCGCATTTATTTCAGCGTATCTCCGCTTTTCACTCCTTTTACCAGTGAAGAATCGACTGGTGAACGAAGAAAATTTGAAATTAATTTAATATTTCAATTCCAGAGTCATTTCAGATATTTGAATCGTCCCTTTCAGATCTCATATTAGAACTTGGGTCAAAGCATAAAGTTTTTTTATAAAATCCTTTCAATTTCGCTCAAAGCAAATATCAAATTGTAAACTCTTTATAGCTGAGATTCAATCAGAATGATTGCTTTTTCATTATAGTGTTTCAGAACCAAGTTACATATTCCCTTAATCAAGATGTTTCATGAAATTATTGGTGAAATTAGAAATACGTGGGTGAATTTTTATCTTTTTTATTCGAAGTTATTCATCAGCTCTCTTGATTTCTTCGTACAGCTTAATACCTCCTTGTTAGTAGATCTTTGTTTCCATTGAATATCTAATAGTCGATGGCTTGAAGACATTTCGAAAGAATCGCTCAAAATAGATACTGGGAATTGGTCAATTAAACACAAAATGTATATTTTTCATACAAATTTATTGTAACGCCTTCAAATCCAGGTCCCTTCCGAAATAATATAATTACGTCAACGAATAATCCAATCATCAAAACATTTTTCAAACGCTCTTCCTGAAACGACAATTCCTGCAGCGATCTCACTTTTATGTCTTCTATCCATTCAAAATGGGCACCCGAAGTGGTAATTTGAGTTTCGGAAGAAGCAGAAAATCGGTGGAGCCATATCAGGTGAACACGATAGTTGTTCGATGGTATTTGTTGAGTTTGTGGTCAGAAATTAATTCATAGTGATGTGAGATGAATTATCGTGGAGTGGAATCTATGAGTTTTCACCGCAATTATCAAAGAAAGCAGGCAACATTACCTCGACTTATGATCGACTCGGACGTGGTTTTTTAGGTTTCCGTTCATTTTGGATGCCAATGCGAAACTTGTTGACTGCTTAACCTGTCAAAGTCATGAACTCATGCTTCATCACCAGTTACTATGCGTATTATGGATGTTCTGTCGGAATCTACTTGCTCTAGTATGTTCTTAGCGATTCAATGTTTGAGAAAAATTCAGGTCTATTGGAATTAGTGGAGTTAAAATAGTACGGATAGATTCGTGAGACACGGTAAAATTATTGCCTATCTCTCACAAACTCAAATGATAATTTTCTTAATCTAACCTCACTTGAATATATTGATGACCGACCAGATCAAGGGAAATCTTCCACCACTTCTCGGCCAATGCTGAATATACTGTACCACTCATATTCACGTGTTTTCGATAAAGTCGATGCACCGTAAGATTTCTGTAATATTTTCATCGATTCGGCACACGAAATTCCATTTGCAATAAGAAATTTGAGACAAATTCTTCGTTTCATATTTTTATCCATTGTGAAAATCGCAAAACAAACTTGTGATAACTTACAAAATGGAGCACTGTGAACAAAATGACAGATCGCGTTCGAAGTCCCCATCAGTGTAAAACCAGTTGTGCCAACTTAGCAACAACAAAAACTTTGACAATCGTTTTAAGCAGTTTTTTTCGATTGAATGATCAATTACCTGTATTTTTTTGACAGAATGTAGAAGTCTCACTTAGTGAAACATTTTCACTAAATAATCAAACAAATGAAGAAAGAACTCTGGGTTTAAGTTTCATATTATGGATAAAAATTATGTTCGACATTGGGATTTCATTTCACCAAGAGGAAAATGAAATATTACAATGTGATTTATACGGAGGAAACAGATGAGAGAAGTGGGAACAAGCGGCAATCGGGCTCGTCATTAGTCATTAGTAATTTATGCTTGTGAGCTGATATAATTTCTACGAATCGTACTAAATCCAATCTCTTAGTTTTGTTACCTGAATGTAAATTTTGGGTTTTTATGATATCCAAGAAATGATTGTCGTTTATACAAGGTTTTGAAAAATTAATTGTTCATTTATTATGGAACAAATTTTATTTTCTTTTGTTTATTCGGCCAATTACATCTATGTAAAGGTATGAAAATTATTACATTATAATTTATATTCACGGCTTATATATATATATATATATATATATATATATATATATATATATATATATATATATATATATATATATATATATATATATATATATATATATATATATATATATATATATATATATATATATATATATATATATATAAAAGAAAATAAAATTTGTTCTAACCTAACCAAGCTTATATCAAGGTAATATGTGTAGGTAGATTGATAAAATTTGACATTACAATTCCATTAACGAATTAGTAAAATAAGTAATACATATTATTCTAAATACTTTTTCATAAATATTTCAAAGGAGACTATCAATAATGAATTCTTCCTCTTTGTAGCCACATTTTTTTGTTCTTGTGAAATCCATGTCGATCCATCCGCTTGAATTCTTTCTGGAATTTGGTTGTATACTTCGATGACTACATGATTTATACTTAGGTGTGATTTTTTGATCCAGTTATGGGTAAGGGTGAAGTTGTTTGCTCCTCTCGTTTAATATTCATGATAAATGTTGTTTCTTTGGAAGTCGTCCTGACGATCCAACATATAAAGTGCACAAACCAATGTGAATAGAAATGGTAGTGTAAGTATACCCTCTTGAGGGAAAAGGTTTCACCAGCTATGGGTTCTGTTGTCTCCTCAAAGAATTCTGAGTGCCTGCTTCTGTTTGACGAAGACTCTGCCCGATGGTGAGGCACGCCAGAAAATCAAGCCATAGGAAATTGAACTGTGGAAATAGCCATAGTAGGCAGTTTTGGCAGCCTTCTGCCCTGCGGTTTGTTTTACCCTACGAATAACAAAAACTACTCGTGCCAGGTTTTCCAAGAGAATATTCATGTGTTGGGAGAATCTGAGCTCTGGTTTGGATGTTATCCCTATGCGTTTGAGGTGGGCAGCAGACGATGGTTTTGTCTCGAACAGCGAGTTTGTTTGAATAAAACCAGGTTTTTGCTCGCTCTAAAGAAATCTGGAATTTTTTTTCAAGTTCATTTTCGTCAGATCCTATATTCATGAAGTTGGTATCATCAGAAAATAATATTGGGCACCCCGAGTCAACGTTAGAGGTTAGTTCATTTATGTAAACCAAAAATAGCAATGGCCCAAGCACCGAGCCTTAAGGCATGCCGCTGTCAACTGCTAAACATTCAGAGCATTTTCCTAAAAAGCACACTTGCTGGTAACTTGTTTTTATATAGCTTCTTATTAGGTCTAAGGTCACACTCCTTATTCCATAGAATTGTAGTATCAGTTAGATCAAGTTATCAGTGCATCTTGATTTTCGGTAAATATCAAATTCAAGATAATTATCTGGTATCAGAATATGTCATATGTTTTATGCCTTTTCTCAATTTCCATAATAAATTGGATCGTATCGCAAAATGATTTTGAAAAAGAATTCAAACGGAGGTTCAGTTTTCTATCAGTACCTGTTCGAATACAAAATATATCATCAACATATTTTTGCTAGTAAAGAATACTTTCAATTCAAATATTACCTGGAGGGGAAAAATTTATTTTCAAGATTGGCCATGAAGATTTTGCTCAAGAGAGGGGAAATAGGAAAACCCGTTGGTAGTCCATCAAGTTGTTGGTAAATATCACTATTGTATTTGAAATCTAACTAATCTGATTTGAGAGATCAATGTTGTATTTATCAGTAACTGGTTATTAATAATGAATTTGAGTTGTTTAGTCGGAATTCTCTGATTCATAGAAACAAGTTTACGGCGTCCAATGGAACTAATCTAACAAGATGGTGATCATTGAGTGGCTTTAGCTCTTCTGACGGTTGTTGAGAATAATGGTCAGGAAATGTCTAGTTAAATTCATTCTGTTAAGATGTTAGTGAAGTTTTGAAGCGAATGCATTAGTATATGAAACAATAGGCTCCTCTTTATGTAGTTCGGAAGGGCATAACAATTTTATCCGAAACCAACGTTCACTGTTACTTCAAGAGTTAATTGTTACCATTGGTACTATACTGTTAAGACGTTAATGAAGTGTTGAGGCCAGCGTATTAGTAAATGTAACAATTGGTTTCATAAGACAACGTTCCATATATATTTTATAGGGATATACAAATTTTATCAGAAACCAACGTTCACATACCCTTATCGTTATTAGTTGTTCCATTCCACATAAAATTATAATGTCCGTGTTTCATACATTTGTGTATAGGTTACTCACGAAAAATTTTTCAAAAGCAAATAGGAATTTTTGAGAAGAAAATGTTATCGTAAATGAAGGTACGACATCATCATCGTATAAAAGTCAACACAAATTATTATCTTCGATTTACCCCACCCTTCAGATTCACCTAAATACATGAAATACCATATCATTAGTTATGTTTACGAATGAGTATCAAATTATGCCATATATTAAAACAAAATGAAGTCAACGCGAAATGTATGAAAAGAAAAATATCTGTACTCTCTTGGTCGATTTGATCGACTTGATTCGGTTGAAAAAAGTGGAGTATATAAATTATATCGTGATGATTGACCTTTTATTTTACTCTCAATTCTTTGGAAGGGTGATGCCTGTCATGCCACAGCTATTTTAATGTGCGTAAATTGTAAGTTAGCGGAAAGACATTAGATGGAAGCGGATTATACTAACACCAACTTTTCAAACAAAAGAATTGTTATAGAGAGCTGCGTGTCGCTGCCAGTTGGACCTCACGTTTATGCGTGTTTTTCGCGAGCCTGGTTTTTCTTTGGAACTGGATTCTTATCTGAACCATACTTTTAAGTTCTTCAGAGCATTTAGCGTGGAAGTACTTGTACAAAGAAGAGGATCAGTGATCTGCCATCTTTGAGCAAGAGGGTGGAGATCACGCGTGATCTCCGGGTGATCGATGAGATACACTGCTCTCCTCTGGACACTATCCAGAAGATGTAATGAATGTTTGGGTGCAAAACTTTATGAATGAAAACAGTATTCTAGACCAGGTTGTACCTGTGTGCTTTGCATGAAAGCAACAGCTGTAATAGCGTAAAGTGCTGCTTAGCCCTGAAAAGAAAACTGAGTTTAGCAGAAGCAGATTTCTTCAGTTCTGAGGAGATTCGATGTCCTTCCATAATTAACGGAGGTTATCCAGTTGCGACTCCTCAGGAGAACATTGCGTTTTATTTCCGTTCAAATTGACCAAGTTCAACCGGCCCCTATCTGATATCCTTTCCAAGTCTGAATTCAGTGACTGATGGTCTGTTGGGATCTTTGTTAGTGTGACCCTCAGCAGTTATAGGACGCTGACTATAAAATGGAGATACCAGGGTACAGTCGTCTGCAAACCCAAACATTCTGTTTTTAGTGGAGTGGAGCAGATCATTCATTATTATTATTATTAAATAGAATGGAGGGCTGAGGAGCAAGTCCTCTAAAAGCCCAAATACAAAAACAAATTCTGAGAGTTACAGCAACTAAGCTGAGCAAAAAAAACAAAGGAAAAGATAAAATACATTCTAGGCCCAAAAATTCTTACAAGTAAAATAACACTAATACTAAAGTAGGTAGCGGAGAGAAAACAGCCCGATAGAGACCATTTTTAAAAATATTGCTCGACGACGCGTCAACCATCCCATCCCTTGAACTATTCCAATCATCGAATACCCTATTACTAAAGAAATATTGGCGTTGCGTTGTTTTGAAGAGCTCTTTTTTCAATTTTATTCGATGGCCTCGCAGGCGGGTATCAGAGCTGATCGTGAACAAGCCTTCTAAGTACGCGTAGTTAAATTTAATTATTCGAAATGTAAAGATCAGATCACCCCTAAGCCTGCGCTGATTGAACGTCAAGAGATCGGCGGCACTCAGACGTTCCTGGTACGTCGGTCTTGTACGCCCGTACGACAAACGTGTTGCTCGGCGTTGTACACCCTCCAACAAATCCCGATCGTGCAACAAAGCTAGACACCAAGCTGGACCGTCGTATTCCATCTATGGTCGCAAGTACGTTTTATAAACTTTGATAGACGCACTAAACTAAATCTCCGCGAAAGACCGAGGAATTAGATAGAGTAGCGAGTTAGCTCTTTTACACACCGCACTTATGTGGTCCGACCAACACAGGTCACTATTAGTGATCACCCCCAAATCGACATGCGATAAACCTCCTTGTAATGTTGAGCCGCATAGGTTGTAGAATAGCTTCGGATTGTGTTTCCCCATATATAATACACATTTCTCGATATTCAAAGGAAGTAGCCAATCAATGCACCACCTGCCAACGGAGTTTAAGGCGTTCTGAATGATGTCATGTTGATTAAACGGATTCGCATAAAGCTCTGCATTGTCGGCGTAGAAGGCTTTTTTGCTCTCGATATGAAAAGTTAGATCACTCACATACAAAAGAAAGAGAAGGGGCCGAGCACAGAGCCCTGAGGTACACCACTAGTAACGGACCTTGCAGCAGAATATGAATTCCCAACTCTAACCACGAATCGCCAATCGGTCAGATAGGTCTCAATCCAAAGCAACAGTCTCCCTCTCACACCACAGTGATCAATCTTGTGAAGAAGCCGGGCGCGTTGGTGTGCGATCAAAAGCTCTTGCAAAGTCAAGGTAGATCACATCATTGGGCATTTTAGAGTCGAAGGATTTGGACCAGTTATTCACAAAAAATAGTAGGTTAGTCGTATTGGACTTCGGGTATGACATTATGACAATTCAGAAATATAGTAATTTCGTTCGCAATGATTGATTCCATTATCATGGAAGGTATAAAAAGTAGGTTGATAGGGCGATAATTGCGAGGGTTTAGTTTATCGCCCCTAACAGCTTGCGTGAATATGGAACCCTAAAGTACTCCTGCATTAACCTGAATTTTGCAGTCACTTTGACGTTTGGAAAGTATTTAGGATTAACAATAACACTAATATTGTTTGGGTACTGTGTTATTCTGTTGAATAAAATGGCTCAGTTTTATGAGACATGTAGGGGATGAAATTCGTTTTGTCCAAAATTTTATTAATTGATGTACCTGCTACCTCCAAATATGCAACAGCAGCACGTATATTGACATGAACATAACCGAAGATGGTAACTGCAATGTCTTCATCGTTGTTGATGAAACTAACTCCAACTCTTTTAGCTGTTTGTTTTCCATAAGTGACAAAATTTGTTTGTGATTTTTTCAATTAGTTTCGTAAATTTTGGTCCTTTTCGTTAACTGTTCTGTAAGTTCGACTCATTATTTTGTTGTATTTTTTCGTTGGCATTGACCATAAATGATGAATAAGCTCATAATCCTCGTTTGAGTAACTATTTGCCATTTTATTCAACAAAAAACTATACTCAGGCAAAAAATTCTTATTCCTAACGTCAAACTGAGGCTGAAATTCAGAACCTTATAGAACATTATGGAACATAGAACATAGGTATCGGAATTGAATCCATTCTGTCTGCTTCTTAGGTTTCACGGAATAATGATTTATTTATTTCTAAAGGATCTACTCATTTTTGATGAAATCGCGAATAAAACAACAGCCTTTCAGTATTGAAAAGTGCACATTGCTATTTGAAATACCAAAGTTGTAGTCGATGTACAGTATTAGCGGAATAGGCACAGCTCTTAAAATAATTGCAACTTTAAGAACAGTATTCATTCAGTCTTTTCCCAAAATTTGAAGTGGATCGATAAACCCGTTCCCCAGATACTTCTAATGGGCCCTTCAATGCGAACACCCTGTATTTATTATAGAACATCCATTAAAGCATTCAGATAATAATTTTCCTCATTGATACAAGAATTTGTCATGCAAACAGGAACATACTCTATGTTATACTTCATCAACATTACCTGGGATGTTTCAATCAATTCTTTTTACTCTTGTACTCTTCACTTCTCCATTATACTGAAAATATTCCAAAGAGATTGGAATAGCAAAATATTCAATTATGTGTCATCAAATTGGTTCTCACAGTAAACGAGATTCCTTAAACGTAATTTCAGCGACACCAACACTGATGGTGCTGTAAGACTTCCATAGCTGTCTCTTTTACATTAAACGAAGCTCATTATGTCAGATCTAAGAGTGCCTAGTGGAAATACCCCACGTTTCTATTCAACGTCGTATCCCACTTGTGAAGTAGATTATGAACGAAGCGAGCCGTGGAAGATATATCGAGAGTCTGAAAGGAATCCGTTGAATAAGAAGCTAATGCCGATTTATTTTGAATTGAAATAGCGGTTAACAAGGCGATATTATACGCGATTTATCTCATTATCCTCCATACATCTAGGTGTCCAACTTCTACGGATTTGTTCTGTAAGCAGCAGTTCCAGGTGATTTATGTTTCACCTCTAATTAGAAGTAGGAAAAAGCAGTAGCGCCTCGACGAAATGAGTTGAAGGAATTTGGTTAATGGAAATTATAATTGAATTTGAACCCAGTACCTTGAAAGTTTTAGGAAACATCCAACAGAGGCATCACTGATAGAGTGTACATACACCAAGAAATCATTGAGCATTTTCAGTATTTCAAATTTTCTTTTTCGAAAGGCAAAAATGTTTGTTCTTGTTCAAAATTTTGACTTTCGGTTTTCCGCGAATTCCGGAATTCAACCTAGGTTGCACTTATACAAGAATAAGTCAAGGTATTGAGCTATTCCATTCAACTGTTTCTAGAATGATCCTCAGGTACAACGCGACTCGTAGTCATGAAAGAAGACGTGGGCAAGGACGAACTCGAGCAACAACGGTGTTCCACGACTGTTAGTTAAGACTTTCCGTTTCTAGATAACTGTTCTCTACTTCTAGACAGCTTCAAATGCAGCTTCGACAGAAAAGTGGAGTGCAAATTAGCAATCAAGCGATAAGACGTCTCAGGGAATTTGGTTTGAGGCATCAGGTTGCAGCTCCAGGTCCAGCTCTAACCGTAGCACATCGAAGAGCCCGATTTAATTGTGCCAGGAACATGTTAATTGTTTCGAAGCTGACTGGGAGAAAGAAATTTTGTCGTTTTCATTGTGAAAGCGTTATCTAGTCTATAGAGGTGGATATGAGAGATACGCTCAGTGAGAATCTTCAATTTCCTCTGGTTTTCTATTTTTTATTATTATTCATTTGAAAGTAGAGATGAGGCCAAGGCCTACAATCTCACATTACATTACAAAAATGATTTCAAGTGTAGTAAAATTTGTATGTGATAGCAATAAGCATAGCTTGAAGAGCACTGACAAGAAAAAGAACGCAAAAAAAATGAGTAATTCAATCAGTTAATTCAGTCCACCCACTAACACTACCGACGAGAACGATCAAACCTGTTTTTAAACATATTGACCAAGATCGCGCACACAACATCGTCCGTTAAGTAATTCCATGTTTGGAAGACCCTGTTACACAAAAAGCACTCTCTCGCTGTAGTTTTGAAGTTTTCGCGATAAAGTTCAAATGGGTGACCACGCAGGTTATTAGTGTTCAACTAGAACAGGCCAGAGAGGTCACATCCGTGCAACGCGCTGTACGTCACTATAAGGTTACCTCGTTCGCGGCGATCAACGAACTCTCCAAACCGAACAGACGGAATCTATCCTCGTAGGAAGGTCTAACAGAACCGAAAGGTTCCGAAATGGTGTGGGTAAGAATTTCTTTAGACTCGCCTACTGATCTAGTCATCGTCAATAATGGAACCCTGAATTATCAGACGTACATTATAGTATTTTAGGTGAACATTTTGTACCGTTTGGGTCATAGATGGCTGAAAACTTTCTGATTTTGTATGATGAAGTCAGACCTCATCAAGCTCATATCACCTTCAAGATCACGGAATCATTTCAATGAAGGTGTCTGCTCGAAGTCTAGATGTAAATTCCATCGGTCGTATCTGAAACATTCCAAATAAACGATTGAAAAGCCTGCAACTGCAGGTGGATTACTGTAAGAACACTACAACGTATAAAAAGTTCTTCTGAATGAATTTGAATATTCGAAACTGTGCGTTAGTTTCTTGGCACAGTGTATTTTGCTTTCACTTTTTACAGCAACCTCTCACCTTATAATGGTTACTTTTCGAAGCAAATCATGGAATCAGTAATACTGTCAAATATTTATGTGGTGTTGCTGAAATCTTGTATAAAATACAGAAACGCTATACGAATTACCATAAACCGAAAAAAATCGGGCGGTAGGTAGACTTCGAACCTCAGACTACATATTAAGATAGCGAAAAGATTTCTTGAAATACGGAAATTACATCTCTTCGAAAGAGAAATCCGCTTCCACACGGTCGGAAGTTTCGAGTAAATTCACCTTAAGAATGTTTCAAAAAAATGTGTTGGCTTTTCCTTTCGTGGCATTCAGACCCAATCGGGTACTCAATACTCCCCGATGCCTCCGATAATCAAGGTGACTCCCAAGAAGACATTCTTAGAATGAAACTGTCTTCCGAAGTAGCGAACCTTAAATTTGAAATTTTGTTCTGTTCCGACGAAATCCAAATGTCGAAAACCGTAGAGTTTCGAGCATCCGCCAATACGGTTCTCACCTAAGCGGTATTCTGTCTCGGAAAAGGTGCAGGGAACAGACCAATTTTCCCCTTCAAATTTGGTGTTTTCAAACAGACGAGCAAAACATATTTTCAAAGCATATTTTCAGGAAAATCAACAATTTCCATTCACTTTGATATTTTGCCAGCTAAGAGTGTATACAATTTTTTTTGACAGAGATTTTTCACCGAAAATTATCATCTGAAATAGTTCCAGTCAGAACTCTACTTAGTTAAAAAACATCCCTGCCATTTCTTTACGACGTTCTTTTATTATTAAAATTGGCCGACAAGAACGAAATTCAAGCTGTAGAATAAAATCTGATCTCAAATTCGCTAGACTTAATTACCCGAGAAATATATTTTCGACGAAGACAAGAAGTTTCTGTCAAATTTTCCTCCAAATTCTCCAAACTTCAAAGACAAAGGCAAGTGATCAAGATGGCAATATTTATATCGAGGAACTCAAAAGGAGTTTTCGAATAATTTGAAACTTTCCCTAACAAGAAAGTAAGTTAAACCATTTCAAACTCGGTGCAAACTATTTCTTCCATTTCTATGAATGAGTGTTTCTTCCTTTCATCATTAAATGACTAATATGACTACTCGAACATTTATCACTCCATTGAAATTAGCTTGAATTTTCGAAACTGTGCGTTAATTTTTCGGCACAGTGTATTTCGCTTTCCATTTTTACAGCCACCTCTCACCTCATAAGGTTCCTATTTGAAGCAAATCATAAAATCAGTAATACTCCAAACTTTCAAGATTAACCCAAGGCAAGTGATCAAGATCGCAATATTTATATCGAGTTATTTAGAAGGATAATTCAGTTACCTGTTGAAGAGACTAGACTTCATACATCATATTTTGGTGAAATACGATCTGTGTGCATAAATATTCTAAGAAATCTGCTAATTGCAGTAAAGTGTTGAAGAAGAACACAATTTCCAAGCCTCGTTAGGTTAGATTTTGGAGAGTTACTTTTGCAGCAAAGTTGAGCATCTTTTTTGAGACTTCTAATTTATGTAAACTATGGAAAAATGATTCTGGATTGAGATAGCCGAAACACTTTCTCTCGTACTCAACAAGCATGAACAACGAAAGTTTTTTTACTCACTGAAGAAGCACTAGTTACGGGTAAACTACCATTTAAAAAGTCCCAGATTATCATATGAGAATCGAAAACTGCTAATTCTGCAATCAGCCAATGAAAACAGTTTGTGTGGATATAATGCTGCCCATAAACAACACATAAGGCACTTCGTGTTCGTTGGGGGTCCTCTTATCTACTTGATAAATAGTTGCAGAATGCCCAATAGATCTGAAGGTCACAGTGCATGCACGGTCAATACTGACGTTTGCACTTTTCAAATCTAATATCTAACAACGCCTTATAGATAAAAAACTTGTAGAGTATGATATGGTATTGTCTGTTACAATGTCTTTAATTTTATCGATTAATTCGTAAAGGAAAATATATTTTTCTATGTTTTTCATATAATGCGCTGACTACAATTCAAAGTATTCTTTCACTGTAGTCAGCCCATTTCTAGGCTGTCCAAACGATCTCTCTATTTGTTTAAATCCGACAGCGTTTCATGCCGTCAGTGTTTGACCTAATTTCATGATTAGTGAAAGGATGTTCGGGATAGTCTCTACATCTCTCCTGAAGAGAACCACTTTACAACGTTTCTCTTCCAAGTTTTCTTAAGAGCAACGTATTAATAATAAAAAACAAGTACTGTGTTTTAAGGAATTTTACTTAATAATTGCGATTCGTAACGCGTTTCACTACACCGTAGCTTCTTCAGACGAATGATTATGCAGAAAAATGTAAATGAGAATATAACTATAAATGTTCTTGAGTAATTAAAAGCTTATTGGTCGCCTCCTCCTAAGTGGTTATTTATGACAGGTATATCCAATAAAATTAAAGAATAGATTGCTCCCCGAAAAGATTCAATAGAGGTGAAGGGCTTAAATCGACTTGTTCATTGATGAGTCTACCTGAGTGTTTGTATTTATTTATTTCTAAAGTTTCCCAAAGATCTACCTTCCAATATTTATTATCTGTATGCAAAATTTCAAACTGTGGGTCGAAAGAATGATTATTTTCTCAGAGATGATTCGCGTAATTTGAATCTGATTTTTATTTGAAAAACTGCGTTTATGTTCCGATATTCTAATATTAAAATTTCTATGTGTTCTACCAATGTAGAAATTATCACAGTCATTGCAATTCAATCTATAAACACCTGATTTATTGTTTTTACCTGGTTTGGTTTTATTATTTTTTATATATTTGCCTAAATTATTATTAGTTTGGAAAGCTATGTTGAAATTATTGCTACTTAAGAATGATTTCAGTTTCTCACTTGTAATGCCAACGTAGGTTAAGGTGTTGAATTTTGTTTCAATTTATCGACAGGGTAAACTTCATTCAATGCGATTCTACTTTGTTTTTCATTTAAAATATTATTTATTAGTTTGGGATTGTAACCATTATTTTTGGCTATTTGTTTAATCAAATTTAGTTCTTTGTTGAAATTTTCTGGTGATAGCGGGATGTTAATCAATCTATGAATAAAACTATTGAATGCTGATATTTTATGTTGATATGGATGACACGACGAGTTATGTATTATAATATCTGTATGTGACGGCTTATGGTAAATTGCGAAAACATGTTTTCCATTTTCATTCGAAATTGTTACGTCTAAGAAATTTATCGAATTATTGCTTTCTATTTCGGTTGTGAATGCAATTTTGGATGTAATGAATTTATATGATTTTCGAAAATTTTCAACTGTCTATCTGTTCCTGTGAAGCAAATAATGATATCGTCTACATAGCGATACCAGTATAAACAATATTTACTGAGTGGATGATTATGAATTAATTTCTCTAAGTTATTCATGAAAATTTCTGCTAACAATGGACTCAACGGATTGCCCATAATCTTAGACGTAACAATTTCGAATGAAAATGGAAAACATGTTTTCGCAATTTACCATAAGCCGTCACATACAGATATTATAATACATAACTCGTCGTGTCATCCATATCAACATAAAATGTCAGCATTCAATAGTTTTATTCATAGATTGATTAACATCCCGCTATCACCAGAAAATTTCAACAAAGAACTAAATTTGATTAAACAAATAGCCAAAAATAATGGTTACAATCCCAAATTAATAAATAATATTTTAAATAAAAAACAAAGTAGAATCGCATTGAATGAAGTTTACCCTGTCGATAAATTGAAATAAAAATTCAACACCTTAACCTACGTTGGCATTACAAGTGAAACTGAAATCATTCTTAAGTAGCAATATAAAAACAATAAATCAGGTGTTTATAGATTGAATTGTAATGACTGTGATAATTTCTACATTGGTAGAACACATAGAAATTTTAATATTAGAATATCGGAACATAAACGCAGTTTTTCAAATAAAAATCAGATTCAAATTACGCGAATCATCTCTTAGAAAATAATCATTCTTTCGACCCACAGTTTGAAATTTTGCATACAGATTATAAATATTTTACAAATAAAATTTATCGCAAATCCCTTGATCTATTCTTTTCTCTAAATGCGATGAGTCGTCTTGCATACATTTTCTGCATAATCCAAGTTGCATTCAATTTCTTAGAGTGTTGAAAGAAAGTATGAAATTTTTCACAAGCAGACTTATGAAGCGCGGGAAATTTTAAACATGCATTCTCATTTCAAAGACACCTCGTCCAACAAACCTGCTTCTGTTATTTTAGCATATGATCCTCTACGAATACGCCACTGCTGTGAGAAGATTTATGTCTCACCTGCAATCAGAAATATCTGATGGAAGTAGGTGTACCTTGAATGGTTCACTCTTAATGCTGGATATATATTGCAGATTTAGATCTTATCGGTGGAAATTCGAGCAAGAGACACCTTCGGTGCTGCGAGAGGACAGATTCTAAATTGCGATATTAGATAAATTACGCAATTATTTCTCTTTGCGGCTTTTTCTCCGACGCTCGAAATTGAAATTCTTCATCAATGTTCTCGTTCTGCACGGAATTGACTATCTGAGTTTAATGCTTGGCCATCCATTTTGCCACATTCTTTTCGTTTTCGATGTACCCGAAAGTCACTGAATATTAAATTCTTCTTTACGTGGACTTACGTCCACATTAAGGTTCTTGAAATGAAAAATACAAGAAGTCTGCAATTCAATATAAACGCTGACAAAATGTTCTATAAATAATATAGATATGTGATTCTGTTTGTTCACTCGAGTTGATCTTAATGTCGACGTATCATTCATGTGCTTTTGAAAGTGATTTTATATTAAATTTTATAATGTTATTTCTCTATCTAATATTTTCAATTTATGGTTTATCATTAGTTATTATCGTTAAATTATTAAAATTTAAATATCCCGCAATCCTTGTAAGTTTATTGAAGGAGCATGAATTACATTATATTATCAGAATTTATTTCCAAACAGATAACATTTGAAGGATTGTAGATATCTTCTCAAGATTTGGAAGGAAAATTAATAAACAATAAATAATAAGAAATCAAAACCTTAAATAACAAGAGAATTAGGTAAAATCGTCACAGTTCCTCATCCTAAGCATATGCTATGATAATATATATATTCTACAGTTTTCAATCAAAAATGAAAATTTGTTCACGGGGATGCAGACAAAAATAAAACCTTTCTTTCGAGGTATCACTCGACCCATCTTCCCTCTTCCAAATTTTTCAAGGGTTGTCACCCCTGCTCTAGGGGTTGAAATTCGAGATGAGGATGGTACTTTATGATGACTGCCATTGATCAGCATGGATCTGTTCCATTTTACTTCACTGAAACTTGAATAGTTTCAGGAAATAGTCTTCCCTATCTTTCAATTGCTCACCCTGTATCTTTCACAGTTTTCAATTAAAAATGGAAATTCGTTCAAGGCAATGTAGACAAAGATACCACCTTTCTTTTGAATTATCACTCGACCAATCTTCCTATTTCAAAATGTTCTAGGATTGTAACCCCCGCTTAGGGGGTTGATATTTGAGGCAAGTTTTCTACCCCGAAAGATGTCTGTCTCGAAACAAAATTGACCTTTTCTTGCGTTTTGATCAGAAATGATATATATATATATATATATATATATATATATATATATATATATATATATATATATATATATATATATATATATATATATATATATATATATATATATATATATATTATTGATAACGGGTTAGTAGTCTTGGAACAAAGGAATACTCTTTTTTCATGGCAAGCTTTCGGAAATATATATTGTTTCCATCTTCAGGCCTCTACAACGAACAAACATCAATGAAACTAAATCATATAAACAAAAATAATCACTTGGAAACCATAAGAATGGCAACTTACAGAAAGTTGAGGTTAATTATCCAAAAGTTAGTATGTGATGAAAAACCGAAGTCATGAACTCAAAGAACACAAGACACATCGTATGCAAATTATGAAACCATGTCATTCTACAACAATCATTAAACATTTTAAATTAAAAAAGAACAAAGTGTATTAAATGATTGATCAATTATGCGAATTGAGAAGTGGAGAACGAAAACTGAAAGACTATAAAATTATTAAATTAACAAGAAATGGATCAATTGGAGGATTTTTTATCTAAGTCTAATAAATGAATATAAATTGAGCTTAAATTATTCAAATCTGTTTTTTTATTGATTGTCAAAGGTTCCTTCTGAATGGCAACCATCTCCAAAAACATTCTCTTGTGGTAATTCTTTTCCGCGTCAACAATAGATGCCATTGCATAAGTCGGAGTATGATCTTGCTCACTCACTTTTTAATTTAAAATGTGTAATGATTGTTGTAGAATGACATGGTTTCATAATTTGCATACTTTCTTGATTCTTGAAAGTACAAACGTTTGACATTCTCTGTCTATTACATTTTGAGAACCTATACAAGGCCGCTCCTGCGCCGTTTCATGCCTTAGAATGAAATGAATTTTACGAGATTTGTTGTTGTTTTTAAACTGGAAATTTTCTCAATTTTGTACCTGATGATGTTTTATATGAGTTTTATTGTGCACTTTGTCGATGTGTCTTGTGTTCTTTGAGTTCATGACTTCGGTTTTTCATCACATACTAACTTTTGGATAATTAACCTCAACTTTCTGTAAGTTGCCATTCTTGTGGTTTCCAAGTGATTATTTTTGTTTATATGATTTAGTTTCATTGATGTTTGTTCGTTGTAGAGGCCTGAAGATGGAAACAATATATATTTCCGAAAGCTTGCCATGAAAAAAGAGTATTCCTTTGTTCCAAGACTACTAACCCGTTATCAATAAATTGAAATTTTAGCAGTCGTTATCATTTCCAGCAGTTAAATATATATATATATATATATATATATATATATATATATATATATATATATATATATATATATATATATATATATATATATATATATATATTTTTTGAAAAAGAGGATTTACAAAATTTGAATAATTGTATTTCCAATAAATCCTTATATCTATAATTTTGGTGTGTGTCAGAAAAAACACAAGTGTGAGCTCAGGAAATGTAACAGGGGAACCATACTATCTTGCATATGATTCAATAAACGAGTGAAAATCCTGAGGAAAAAACTTGTTTCCCTGTCGCTATTGCACTAGCAATAGCCTGTCTGTGTATGTTGTGTTAGTGTCGTGTGTACATAAAGAGTACCAAAGACTTTTCTGCTCAACCGCTTCTTTCTCTCTTACATTCCAATGTTTCCAAACGAAGACCAGGGTGAAAGGAAGGGGGTTTGGGACAAGAATCTGTAACAATGGAAAAAGAAAACCAGCAGAAAAATATTTCAACAATCATACCTCTTATAGTCTAAACAAATCCAAGAAAAGATTTCGCATAGTAAGCAAGGTCATAAAAAGGACTAAGGAGATAATCAAAAAGTACATAACCTGCGATATTTCCTCTTTCGCAGAGATGTTCTGAGTCTCCTGAAACATCATCACTTCCTTGTTCTTGCTAGCCAATTTTGAAGTATAATCACAAAAGACCCTTCAATATTCAAATTCAACAAAACAATCCCTCTCTGTTTGACCGAGAGAGCCCCTATGGCCAGGTTCAGTCTTCCAAGTGATGCCGATTATGATCTATAGATGTTTTAAAATCATTATGGACCCAATAATTTGGGTTGACATCGCCCATATATTGTTTCTTCGTGGATTTTGTTTAATATAAAGAAAAATTTGAGAAAAAATGTTGACAGTCGTTCGAAAAATATGACAATAAAAAAATAAAATAAATAAATAAATAATGAATAAATATGACAAAGTCATCAAAAGACTCCATATTGATAACCATAAGTATCTTCTTCTCCCACATTTCAACGCGAGACCAGGGGTTGAACTCAGTTGATGAACCACATTCCTGCCTGACCAGAGCGTATGTGAAAGCATCTAAGATTCTTGTTTCTAATTAATATCCAAGTAATTTATGAATCTGTTTTCTACTGAAACGCAAGTCTGAAGAAAATAATGGTAAGAACTAAAGAAAGGCAGAAATATTTTCAATAGCGTTCTTTTGACATATTCGAAGGAAATTAGTTTTCAAATGAAAAAGACTGCTTTGAATATTCGTAAGATAAATTATTCTTTTGAAGCTAAACATCCATAACTACCTTGGATCAGATTAGGAAAATCATTTACAGCATTCAGTTCCTAACTGATCAAAGTTTCATCACAGTTTCAAAGAGTTTTATCTTCCAAACGTCCGTTTCAGACTTCTGAGATAATATAAAAACTGCTCCAAGTGCCGTATAAAACTCGAGGAGGAAAATGAAGAATTACGTTTCAAGATTCAATTTCTCCAAGTTTCTCGCGAGTGAAATTAAAAACTAGCTCTTTTCAAGTTTCGCGACTACACAATTAAAACACAATTCCCTGAAATTCTTAATTAAAAATTTAATCCCTCATAAATTACAGTTACTGAAAATGTCTGAATTTCCGCGCCAACTTGAAACTTTCTCAGTCTTGTTGGGTTCGGTTTTCAGCGGCGAGTTTGTTTTCTCGATCAGCTGTTTTTAAGATATTTATTTACTTTTAGCGAAGTTTTCGTGATTGTGGAATCCGTGATTGGTTCAAATTTGTTTATGTTCGAATACGCAGGTTTTCATATTTCGAACGAAAGCTTATTGTTTTGTGAGAAAACTCAACCAACTTTAGCATGAAATTTTCATTCGAAGCACACGCTGAAATATCAATACAAAAAACGCTTTAAGGTCTACACTATTATTCAGTATATTGTCGAATACATACGCAAGTAGATTTATGTTTTCAATGTTCATCCACAAAATATTTTGATATGGAAATTTCAAGTTTTTGCGCTCCAGTTTTTTTCCACCGAATCAATAGTATTCAGGAATTGTGCCAACTTTTTCTTTAAAAATCCTTAAATAATTATCTTATTGACTAAATAATATGACATACACAATGGCAAAAAATGATTTACGATGGCTATCTTCCAATAATTTGCTTGCTTGAGAAATCATATTTGAATTGACTTCAGAAAACTGAAGTTATTGCCTTATTGAAACCAGATAATTCTGAAAATACGAGTAGCGATAGTCTATTCTCAGTCACTCAAATATCAGAAAGCCTTATATAGGACATTTCAGGTTTACTTCAATCATTTTTCCAGAAGATTCTTCATCAAAAAATATGTTCAACGTCCTTCATTTTCGAGATCAACGTTTTGAAGTTCAGATTTTTTTTCACGTTTATGTTAGTAACTCTTGTAGAATATGAATGTTTTACCCTTTATTTCAATAAGATGTGTCTAGTAATTACGAAAATATACAGGCTGATACAGACGGTAATGTAGCTGAAGCCCGAATACTCTATCTTGCAGCGTTTCACAAAAGAAATATTCTTTGAAAAGAAGTTTTGGTTTTCATTAACCGGTCAAAGAAAATCTGAACAGATCAGTTTATCAGGACACCAAAAAATGAAGAACTTACTTTGCATGAAGTCTATTATCCAAGAATCGACACTCGAAAGCTATCTCTACAGGTTGGTGTATTACATTCGACTGTTTGGAGAATTTTGAATGAACAATTATTATACCTCTACCATGCGCAGAGGATTGAATCTCTTAAAGCTAAAGATCTACCGAAAAGGCTTGAATTTTTGTAGGTTTATTGTGTTTGCAGACGAAGCAAGGTTTACGCAGATATAATGGATTTCCAAAACTATCACGTGTGGACTGAAGAAAATCTCATGAGACAATTTAGCATAGCCTCCAACAAAATTGTTCTATCAATGTTTAGGAAAGTTTTCATGATAGCGGATTGTTGGGTCCAGTAATTATACTAACAGATTAAATTCTCTAGCATACCTTGACTCACTGCACTGTGGATTAGTTTTCGGTGATGTGCTTTGTGCGAATAGAAGAAGGATGTGGGTTATACCTGATGGTATGCCCTCGCATTTCGGACTAATAATAAGGAATCATTTGAATCAAGCATATCCCAATAGATGAATTGGTGGAGACGGTAGCTTGGTCCCCAAGATCCCCGTTTCTGAAACCTGTAAACGTTAGGGGTATTTGAAAAGTATAGTATACACACAACTTTGTACTACCTTACAAGGAATTACATGCAGGCGTTTTCGATGAATGTCAAATAACAAGAAATATGTCGATCATTTTTGATCCGGTGTTGTCTTCAATGAGTTGCCGCCTCTCACTTTACATTGAAATGAATGATGGTAATTACGAACACTGACTTTTCTTCAGTAATTTACAAAGCAAGGTTTTTCCGTTTGTTAGTTCTATTTTAGATAGATTCCGAATATCGTCCCCTATCAACTATCATCCATTCTGTAATAGTCATATGTAATTTATTATGATATACTATTACACAGTCTTGTTTGAAATGAGAATGCGCTAACATACACTTTGTATATTCAAACACAAAATGAGGTTGAAAATACTCCGGAAGGCAATATTTCCAGTTTTCGTAAAATATTATGAAAACAATTCCGCTCGTACTTCTGAATTACGAATTATCGACCCTCACTTCAGCTGATTCACAAACGATCGCCTTCTCATGTAGATCATACGACCCTAATAAAACTATCACCCTGTATATTTTTCCAGTTTCTGCACGCATCTAATGAAT
The DNA here is from genome assembly GCA_013387265.2 of Cryptolaemus montrouzieri. Lineage (NCBI taxonomy): Eukaryota > Metazoa > Arthropoda > Insecta > Coleoptera > Coccinellidae > Cryptolaemus > Cryptolaemus montrouzieri. Next base: position 33,940,197 of record JABFTP020000185.1, on the reverse strand, counting down.
TGAATAATATAGAAACTCATTTTCTGCGAATTGGAGCTATATACTTTGAAAACTACAAGAGTTACCAACAGAAACGTGAAAGAAACAAAAGTTCAACACCCTATATCTCGAGAAAGGAGGGCATTTGAACATATGTTCTAGGGCATTTTTGAAGAGAAAGTTGTTTGAGTTGAATAATATTCATTGAATGAGGATTTCAGAGTGAATCGAAATAAGGAGACTCTTCATGGTGTATATGATGTAGTGTGGAGAGATTATCTGATGAATAAACTATATAAGGTTATTTCTTGATTAATACAACTGGTAATCTGTTCGAACATAATTTTTTGTTGCGCAGAAAAAGATTTATCCTTGGATAGAAAAGTAGTCATTTCTGAATACTCTTCATGAGGCTTCCACATGGATCTGTTCTGTCATCTCTACTGTTTAGTTATATACGAGCAATGTTCCTACAACTTCCATTTAATGAGCTTACTTACGCCGGCATCTTTTCATTAAATAAACTTTCAAACCGATCTGGAAATTCTGAACAAGTTCTTGGGGTAGTGTCGCCCTTATAATTAAAATGAGGTGTAATTATATAAATATCGATTCATTATTCTTTGACAATCATAAAACATACAAAGTAAGCAAAACAACAGACAATTTGTCTATATATTTTATACTATCTAAGGAATACACAAAAATTCTTGCAACGTCAGAGTTTGAGTTATTAATTTGTTGACATCTTTGACGCAGAGATTCCGCAGCTCTAATCTGCCGCAGACTACTGAAAGACGAAACCAGGGTACAATAGTCTGCAAAACCAAAGATCTTGGTCTCTGTAGAGGACAGAAGATCATGCATCTGCAACAGAAACAATGTTGGCAAAAAAATAGATCACTGAGGTACTCCTGCTTGCAACTGGAAACAATCAGATGTTATACCGTCGACCACAATTTGTATTGATCTATTTGAAAGAAATTCAACCCCGCAAATTTTGAGGAAGGACATATGCAGCAAGTGTATTCAACAGGGCTGCATGCCAAACCCTATCGAAGGCATTAGAAATGTCGAGGGCTATTGTTCTAGATTCCTCATGCTTTTCCATCGTTGATGTACAAACATGAGTGACGTAGGCGAGCAAATCTCCTGTCGATTTTTGCCTGCGAAAATCATACTGACGGTCGTTGATAATTCCCTGCAACTCAAGATATTTGATGAGTTCATCATTGATGACTCTCTCCATCACTTTGGACATAATGGGAAGGAGTGCAGTAGTTTTGGGGTAAGAACTTCTTTCCTTCCTTTGGGATCGGTTGGACTATTGCTCTAGATCCTCCATGCTTTTCCATCGTTGATGTACAAACATGAATGCAACTCAAGATATTTGATGAGTTCATCAATTATAACTTTCTTCTTCACTTTGGACATAATGGGAAGAAGTGCAACAGGGCATTAGTTTTGGGGTAGAGACTTCTTTCCTTTCTTTGGGATCGGTTGAATTTTCGCTATTTTCCAGCTACTCGGAAAAGTCTGGCTTCCATGAGAAATCTGAAACAGACATTCAAGAATTGGTGTCAGTTCTGGAGCACACTTTCTCAGGACGATTAGCGGTATTTCGTCTTGACCAATTGCCTTCTTTCAGTTCAGCTACTCGAGAGCCCGTCTCTGAAATTGATTTCTGCCATGGAAAATTTGTAGGTGGAATGTTCGGTGGTATTGCGTTAGATGAATCTAGCATAGAATTCTTTTCGGAGATGATGCTATACTTCCGTCTTCTCTAACATGAAGCGGAAACGCAGATTTTCAGAGATTAGCACTAACAGTCTTCGCCATAGACCAGCATTGTCTAGTCCCGCTTGACTGTTCAAGGAGTTTATTAGTTACCCCTTCGTTGAAATTGGCCTTTGCTCTTTCAGTTGTCAGGTTGCATACGTTCCGTATTCGTACGAAAGTTGTTCTTGTTTCCTCTGTTGGATTTATCTTCCATGACTTGTAGGCTCTGCTCTTGGCTGCAAACGCTCTTTCGCAGTCTTTGTAGAACCATGACTTTTGTGCTCTTGTTCTTTTCATGGAATGAAAGATGTAGAGATCCATTCCTGCATGAATGATTTCTGTAACACATTCAGTGCACACATTGATGTCAGGATCTGAAAAGCAAACGTCACTGAATGGGAAGTACGAAAATAATTCAGGCAGATTATCCCAATTAGCACGGTTATAGTGCCAACAGCCTCTGGGTAGTTTAGGTTCTTGGTTTAGCGACAGCACAATGGTTCCAGAAGCAGATATAAGGTTGTGGTCTGAGTTGCCTAGCGGTGCAGAGACCTCCACTCCAAAATCATCTGGATCTGAAATCAAGAAGAGATCCAAGGTGTTCGGGAAGTCAGTTGGGTGATCAGGTATTCTTGTCGATTCGTCGACTAGCTGCGTTAGATTATAACTGATTGCAAAAGTTTCAGCCTGTCTTCCGGCCTCATCTGTTTTATTGGAGTGGTTGAGCCAGTTGGTGTTTTGAACGTTGAAGTCACCCAGTAAAACGACCTCAGCTGCCGAATGATGTGTCTGAATCCAATCGGCCTTATCACCCAGATACTGAAACAGTCTAGAGAAGTGAATATCGTTTGGCGAGCGATATAGACAGCATAAAAACAGTGTTTTATCCTGCAAACAGATTTCAAACCAAGCAAGGTCGAAAGCGTCATCCTCCATCGTGTCCTCTCTCTGGCATGCAACATCCGATCAGGCGAAAAAACAGAGGCCCCCTTTGAACCTTTAATTTCGTATGTAACTCATACATAATTACGTTGTGTCGGTTGTTTGACTTATTAGGGTTTCGGTTAGGGCCAGCACATGGGGTTGTGCGTTTTGTAAATGCTGGTGGACTGCATCGACATTCACGTTGTTGTGTCCCGGTCTTCTGATATTGCAGAACTCTATCAAGAGTTTGCTTTCTTTTCTAGTGAATGAATTAGTGAATTCGCCGGAGGAGTGCTCGACTTACCTCATGTACACCTCGAGGCAGTATCACCCCCCCCCGGAGATCCGAATGGGTGACTATTTTAACTCCGGATGATTTTGTCCCATAAGAGCTTATCATGCTTCGCTGCCAATCCTTCCCACTCTGGAAACCGGACCATCTGCCAGATCCTGAAACTTAGTTACACAGGCGACCGATTCACGGGACTTATAGCTAGATGTGGTGGTATGACACCCGGCGACGGGGGTGAGGCCCCCTGCCACCATTTAGGCCGCCTGCCTCTTATTTTTGGCTCTTGATAGAGCCTAATTGTTGGATGTTATTTTATTTCTCAGTCCTTCTAGGAGTTTAACGTTGAAAGTTTCTTGCATTGCCCAGAATTCTTATTGGAAAATCGTGTATTTTTCATAGAGAGATACTATTTTCCAGAGTCTGGGCCTGCAGAGTTAAACCCCTATTTAGCATTACAATGTGGAATCTTTCATGTGCCTTTCATGCCTGGGAACCATTATGTTGCTATGTTTCTTACGTTTTTAGTTACGCCTCATAGGAATTGTAATACTTGTCGAAGAATGTTTGCCTGATCATGAAGGTGAATTTGTATAGCAATCACTAGATGCAAGGATTTTTTTATAATTTTAACTCTTCGGGAAGTACCCTATGGGATTGATTCCTTCGTGGATGTCAAAATATGCGGCCCAACTGCCGATTGCATTGAATTTTTTTTCAAGATCTTGCACCCTCCAATGTTCCAATGTTTTAACCCTATACCTACATGCATTCTTGAGATAAAAGTCTTGACAGGCAGACAGACGGAGAAAAAGGCGATCCCATAAAGGTTCCTTCTAACTTTGGTTTGAAAATAAAAGCGATGTGTTTCTATCCATTTTCTTCCTTGAAGAAAAGCTTAGCTGTGAAAACTAATTTTACGTTTTTCCTTCTCCGTTGAGATTTTTTCATATGATTCCTTCACATATGCAAATACATATCGCAGAAGGGAGTGTGTGGGAGGAGAACTTCGCTCAGCCTTTGTTTTGTGGATAATTTCACTGGAATATGCTTATACTTCTTTTTCTATTAGATAAAATCTAGGTTTCTCTTTTGTTCCTGAATACAGCAAGACGTCAGTAACCAAAGTGAAGCTTCTTGCTGATACAACAGAGATGATGTGGCCTGTTAGCACTTAGCGAAGATGCAAGATTCTTATGCAGTATAGACTTTTTCTGGTCTTTTTGGATGAAAAGCTTACACACTTTTGAATTTTGGGTGACATGACAGAGGTATGCAACCTGCTAGCATTCAGCAAAGGATGCGGTGTTCCTATATCAAATGAAGACTTCTTTTGGTATTTCTTATACTTATTCTTCATTCGCAAACTGATCAGCTATTTGGTTAGCAATGTGCCCTACCACGCAATTATTTAGATCCTCAACGAAGCATGTGATGGTATAACTAAGTGGCCAGCTCCTCAAGTTTCCTAAATCTGATTGAAATTGTACAACTACAAGGTGTCAAACTAATGGCAAAATATGCAATAAAAAGGTAAAGTGTCTACAAAACTTCTATCTGAAGTTCCCCAGACTACAATGCCGTATTCCATAAAAAGATAAAGGAGCATCTCTGGTGAAAGTTAGTCGTAGTCTATACAATGTAAATAAAAGAGGAGATAACACACTGCACAACTAGTCAATGTGATTATACTCTCTCAGATTTTTGTCTCTGAATGTGTCCCAAAAGAAGTCAGATTGAATCAATATAGAATTACTATGTACTTGCAGAAGATAACTGCCTGCAGGGTTCACAAAATAGTTCTTGAAGGAGAAGTTAATAGAAACAATTCAATTTTAATTGTTGTTGGATAGTTATTGAGTAAGATTCAAAAATTCGTGACTGTCTCAGAAATACTAGGAGTATCGCACAGTAACTTACTTCTTTTTAACTGTATTTTCGAGGTTTTAGAATCTAAGACCTGCCAGAATACAAAAGAAATCATTTCTAAAGACATATCTACCAATTCCATATATGGCGCAAACACTACTACAGTCCTCATGGTTTGATTTCAAGATGGAAGAAAACAGCAATAAACCCATGAAGGCTTTGAATTCTATAACACCAATATCTTGAAACTCAGGTCTTTCAGGTCTTCTCGCTAAATGTCCAATTTTTTATTCGTCCTAGTCGGTATCAATTTGGCTCTCTCATTGCAAAATAACACTCTGAATTCATGTTGTCCTCAATATTCAATCGAAATATCTTAAAACGAACGATAATGCGCTCTTTTTTGTTGGTTCGGTCTTATCCCTTGTGAAATTATTGTTTCCGTTCAAATATCTCCTTCGGTTGATTATTACTTGTGCAAGTTCTTCTTGGCTTTCTTCCGTATCTCGTCCAGCACTTTCAGCTATTTTTTCTACACCCTGCGGTATTGCCTCCAAAATTCCTTCTTCTTCTTCTTCTCTATCCGTATCGTGATCGCTAGAATAGGAATGCAGCTCCCTTTCAGAGCTTTGAATTTGCGAAGATCATCTTCTTCTTACTGTGCCTCATCCCCACTGGACGTTGGCGATCATTTGAGCTCATAATACTCTATTGACTGCAGCTAGAGATAATTCCTTGGATGTTTTTCCGGTCCATTGCCTATGAGATGAGATTTATCGTCTTCCAGGTACCCTCTTACCTTCCATCTTTCCTTGCATGATCAGATGGAGGATTTCATACTTATCATTCTGCATTATTTTCCCAAAGTATGCGAGTTTTCTCTCCTTGATAGTTCCTTAACCTCTCTATCTTTGTTCATGCGTTCGAGAACTATTTCATTCGTCACATGGTGTACCCAAGATACTCTCAACATGCGACGGTAGCACCACATTTCGAAGGCGTCTATCCTCTTACAAGCAGCATCAGTCAACGTACAAGACTCCACACCATACAGCAATATAGAGAACACATAGCACCTCAATAGACGAGTTCTCATTTGTAAATTTAACTTAAGATTACATAAAACAGCACTCATGTTGTTGAAGTAGGCTCTGGCTTTCTAAATACATATTTTGATCTCTCTAATCTGTTCCCAGTTATTATTTAGATGCGCACCAAGATACTTCATGGTTGTAACTGTTTCAATGGGAGAACCTCCGACATAAAATTGTACGTGAAGTTGGTTCTTCTTCTTCTTCTTTTTCAGCCCTTCTCTGTCCACTCCTGAACATAGGCCTCCCCTTCTAGCTTCCATCTCTCTCTGTCCTGTGCTATATTATACCATCCTCTTCCTACTTTTTCCTTTATGTCATCCAGCCACCTTCTCTGGGGGCGCCCCACTCCCCTTTTGTATAAGCGTGGTCTCCATTGAGTTATTCGCTTAGTCCATTTTACATCCTGTTGTCTTGCTACATGTCCAACCCATCTCCACTTCAATGCAGCTATTCTCGTGATTACGTCCTCTACGCCTGTTCTCCTTCTTATTTCTTCATTACGTATGTGATCCCGCAGGCTCACTTCAAGCATAGTTCTTTCAATTGCGCGTTGTGTGGTTCTAAGTTTGTCAGCAGATCTTATTGTGAGAGTCATGGTTTCCATGCCATACGTTAACACTGGGAGAACGCACATATTAAAAACTTTTCTTTTGAGGTTAATGGGGATTTGTTTGTTTTTCAAGACAAATCCTAGTTTTCCAACAGCAGCCCAAGTCATTCTTATTCTTCTTGACAATTCTGCAGTTTGATTGTCTTTACCTCTCTTTATAGTGTGTCCAAGGTATAGATATTCATTCACTTTCTCTATAACATTGCCGTCGACTTCCAATATTGCGTCCTCCGTTGTCATTATTTTAGTTTTTGTCAGATTCATTTCCAATCCTACTTCTTCCGATGTTCTCTTGAGTTCTAGCATCATTTCGTGGAGTTGTTCTAGGTTATCGCTTATTAGAACTATATCATCTGCAAACCGGAGATGGTTCAGGAATTTTCCATCCACATTTATACCTTTTTTATCCCATTCCAACTTCTTAAACACGTCCTCCATTGCAAGTGTGAACAATTTTGGCGATATCACATCGCCTTGTCTCACGCCCCTATTTATCGGGATTTTTTTGGTTTGCATGTCATTGTCTAGTCTCACCTGAATAGTCGCTCGTTTATATATATTCTGTAGGATGTTTCTATATCTCGAATCTATTCTAGCATTATCGAGGGCTTGAAATACTGCCCACAGTTCTATAGAATCGAAGGCTTTGTTATAGTCACAAAGGCTAGGTGTATTGGCACTTTGTATTCGTACACTTATTGAAAAATGTCACGAATACAAAGAAGTTGGTTATGTTTGCTTATTATCATAACTTTCATTTTATTCCTATTGAGCCGCATGTTCTATTTTTCGCAAACTTGTACCACGCTTTCAATAAGCCTTTGTCGTCCGTCACTTGTGCTTGCCAAAAGAACCGTATGGTCCGCGTATCTCAGATTGTTTATCCTCCATTCAAGGAAATCCCGTCCTCAATCTCGCTAAGAGCTTCCCGAAACAGTTTTTCAGAATAAACATTGAAAAGCAGCGGGGACAACACATATCCCTGTCTGGTGCCCCGACGAATCCTGCTTCCAACAAAGGTTAGAAATGATACGAAGATCCTTATCGTCTATTCGATACTTCTGCAATATTTCTATTTCCTTCTGATGATTTACCCTGTCGAATGCTTTTTCGAAGTCAGGCATATACATCGCAATTTACTTCAGGATTTCTTTGAATTAAAACATTCAAACTGAACAATGCTTCTCTAGTACCTAGACCATTCCTGAAGCCAAACTGCGTATCTCTAATATCTTGTTCTAGTTTTGGGTAAATTCGTCGATGTATTATTTTAAGGAATACTTTCAGAACATGGCTCATGAGAGTGACAGATCTATATTCCTCGCATTATTTAGAAGATGATTTCTTTTGTATTGGAATAAATGATGAAATCAGCCAATCGTCAGGAATATTTCCTGTATCGTAGACGTAGTTGAAAAAGTCAGTGAAAATGTCCAAATGATCTAACCTGAATTAGTTTGAGCAAACCTCCACAAATTCCATCCGGGCCAGTAGCCTTGTTCCTTTTCAAAATTTTTATTGTGTATGCTACTTCGCGTTTTGTTATAGAAGTTCCTGTTATTGCCTCCGTTTCCTCGAGAGGCTCTCTGTCTTCGTCGTTAAAAAGTGATTGCATTTACTGCTTTCATCTCTCACCTTATTTTCGGATGATCACCGTTTGAACTGAATAACATGAAGGTAACATGTGCCCCTTTTTCAAAGGAATTAATTCTTATCAATTTGCAGTCGAAGTCACACTTTACTTTCATTAAAACAAATTATAGACGAACTTATGAATGAATCTGTTAAAGTACTAAACCTGATATTAAAATTATTACGAAAAATTTATTATATAAATCATGAAAGAAGTTTTTTCTGCTTTGCTCCAAAAATGTCACAAGAACCGAAAAGGTTGTTCATATGTACAAGCAGACCACACTTACGCGAAAACTACTCATAATTCCTGATAACTCTAAATTTTGTTGCATTGCGTACTTTATATGCACATTGTGTCGCTGAATAAATAATATATTCCAAAATTTATTTCTCTTTGAGACTTCTCTTCTCTAAACTTATATAATTTAGAACAGAGTGTAACTTGAATCCAACAAATTCGAAATCGAATCTTTGCATTTCCATATTGGTTTCTATTATGCGTTATTCACAATTTACAAGAAAAATATCAGCGGGTAATATGATTTCCGAATAAATTCAGTTTAGAAACAAAAGTTTCACATCCACTGCTAAATTGAATTTCCTGTAAAACTACTTTTCATGATATTCAATCCAGCATACTGAAAATACTCGAATGTATAGGAATAAATAAATAAGTATAGAAAATTCTTTCAGACCTCTCTTAGATAAATTCAACTCAAATATTTCGCATTATTCGTAAAAGGGAATGAGCATCTCCTCGAGAATATTTTACGTATTCAATTCGGCTTTTCTGCTCTGAGAAATTCCAAGTAATACGTACCAACTCAAAATATACACTCATCTATTTGCATTGAATGAGGAGTAGCTTGTGAGATATAATTTACTTCTGATTTTTTTCCTAAGTTTTTTACATTTCTTAAGCACTTGGAAACTCTACGGGAGATAATATTCTGTGGAAATAATTTTTCAACCTAGTGATATTCAAAGAAAAATAAGTTTTTGACGACCCTTTGTTCTTTGAATACAACTGAAATATCAAATATTTATGTTTGGATCGATTTGATGGCGATTTTTTATTCAGTAATTATAACAAAATGGAAATTAAAACAACGTTCCATGTGGTTACTTTAACGGTTTATGTGGGCAGTTAATTCATTAAGCTGAGATTGGTATCACAAAGGTTTGTGGAACCACCTCTCTTAAGAAATAAGATATCGAAATTTCACACGTGTGCCAAATTCGATTGTTATGTGAAACATTGCAGATAGATATATATATATATATATATATATATATATATATATATATATATATATATATATATATATATATATATATACAAATATTCGAATAATTGTATTTACAATTAATGCTCATTAATTGTAAGAAATCACTTCCTTAAGAAATCACTTGTTCTTGCTTGCCAGTTTTGAAGCATAATCGCAAGAAACCCTTCAATATTCAAACTCAACAAAACAATTCCATCTCTGTTTGACAGAGAAAGCCCCGATTGCCAGGTTCAGTCTTCTAAATGAGGCCGATTATGATCTATAGATGTTCTAGAATCATTATGGACCCCATAAATCGGGTTGACATCACCCATATATTATTTCTTCGTGTATCTTGTTTAATTTAAAGAAATATTTGCGAAAAACTTTTTACAGTAGTTCTAAAAGTATGACTAATGTCATGCGAAAAATTACCACCCCTTTTGCAGTCTTTCCCTTCTAAGGAAATCCTTATTGATGAAAACCAATTTCAGTTACCATTTTTTGTTTTCCAGTTATATCGAAATTTTCGATTTTCCCGGATTTGGTCCAATGACCATATCTTTGCCACTAATTAAAATACTTTAAAAAATTTCAAAATCCTTTTTTGAATAGAATCCATAGATGCATTCGAAAGATTTCTCGTTCTGAGATGCGAACCTCGCTATTCGCAAAATGATTCGCAATGTTATTATCTGTAAATCTATGAACATGGAATGAATGGTGTGACTGAACTATCGATGCTGAATCGGTGTAGATGAAAACCACAGAGAACTTTCTTGTTTTGTGACCAAGGTTGTGTAATACCACTAAAAAAGAATTCCGTAGTTTTAGAACGACAAAAATTATAATATAATATGATATAATTTTCATTCAAGTGAAAATGGAGGAAACGGTTGAGCTACTGATGATCTCAATATCGAAAGAAATGTGTTCACGATTCTTGCGAGATCCGCGGAATAGTGAAACCAGTTTGGAGAACCGACACTAATTATTGGGGATAACTGAAGTCTGACGCATTGTGGAAATTTCATTTTTGAAAATGTTTCACACAATTTCGCGATAAATTTTTAATTCCCCAACTCCCGAGATACATTCTGTCAAAAAGTACCGAAATTAATTATAAAGAAAATCTGCTTAAAACGATTGTCATATTTTTGTTGTTGTTAAGTTCAAGCCCATCAATACCCTCTTTACCCTGATTGTGAATATTGCTGTTTCTAGCTTTTTGCAAGTAATGTTGACATGATATTGGCAGGTCAACATAGCATCCGAAAAGAAACTCAAAAATGTCAGATTCTCACCAGCATTGCCTGTCTTCTTGGTGAAGAAAGCTATTTCGTATATTTCATGCACACTTAAGGATACAGCATGTGCGTCAAACCATTTTTTTGTATCCACCCTCGCTGTATCCGACCTTGTCTGAAGATCTAAAATACTTCCCGCCCTGTTGATAAGAGATGTGTTGTCTGCTAAAATCTTTACGGCGTCAGATCAAACATTTTAAAAGATATCGTCTATGTATATGACGAATAAAATTGGGATTAATATGGACCTCTGAGGAACCCCGCACTTGATATTTTTCATCTCCTATCTTATTTCGTTCCATTCAACGACCTGAGATTCATCCTGAAGGTAAGATAGCAGCAGTTTCAGCGCCAGATCACGAGCTCTGCGATTTTTCAATTTCCTAATTAGTTTTTTGTGATTTGCACAGTCGAACGCTTTGCTTAGATCCAAACAAGTCAACAAGGCATTTTTCATGTCAAAGGCGTCGAAAATAAAATTTACAATTTCAGTCAAGGCTAAGGTGGTTGGTCTGCCTCGTCTAAAGCCATGTTGAGCTTGGTTCAGCAATAACCTCTACTCTAGGAAACATACCAACATAGTTCTTATCAAAGTCTCAAAGGTTTTGGAAACGGCCACAAGTGATAACTTTCTATGTTACTCGTAGTTATTGATATTCTTCTCATGCAAAAGAATGATTAACACGAGGTTAACTTAAAAATTTGAATTGAAAGGGTGTTGATTCTACATGAGTTGCTCTACCATAAATTTATTCTCTGATATTTTTCCAGCTTTTCGAAATTTCTTTTTTCGAATGAATATATATCAAAAATGCCACTTTCTTCTCTGTATAGAATTGTTGAATGAAAAATGAGGATTGATGAAAAACCAATGCTAGTTTCAAAGGAGATGCTCGAATTGTCCTCTCAAATTCTCTACACCTAACCTGTGTATTCTTCTGATTGAATTTACAACATTCAGTAGTTGAAATTCACGAATTAGGTCAATGGCGTCCTAGAATTGGTAAACCAAATCTTCCCTAATTTTTTGCCACGTAAGGTAAATTTTGTTCTTGACAAAACCCTATAAGAAAAAGTCTGAGGAGATGACATCAAGGGATCTCGCGAGCCAAAAAGCGGGACCTCTTGTACCTATCAAGTGATCTACCAGAATGTTGACGGAAATGCCTGCATTATGCGCACGTACACCATCCTGTTGAAAACACTTTAGTTCTAGGTCAGCAAGCATTTTCCATATATGACCTAACAAATTCGGACAAAATATTCCAATACTTGTTATCGTTTACACATTCTCCAAAAATATATCATTTGTTATCAACAATTCCCAATCACGCATTGAAGCCAAAGCAACCTTGGCAATTGCTCTTTAAAATCACATAAACGCAAAATTCATACAAAAATTGGTACGAACACAAAACACCCTGATCACAAACAACACATCGACGTGTATATGCACAATTTCAATCAGAAACTCCAAGCGAAGGCAAAGCGGCTCTCAAAATACATCAAGTGTACTAAAAAGGAAACACAAAAACCAAAGGTTCTTCCAAAGCGCGGCCAATTTTCATGAGGAAATAACAAAACTGTGAACAACAATAACAGAGAAGTACCTAACGCACAGTGCTTGACCGACTATTGGTCATCACTATGGTCGAACCACAAAGAACATAATAAAGATGCTGAATGGATCACGAATGAAAAACATCTCCTTGATATCAAACATATGGACTTCGAAGGAATAACGGACGAAGAAATCGCAACAGTAGTTAGAGCGACCAACAATTGGGCCACAGGTATAGATAATATCAACAACTTCTCCTACAAGAAGTTTGATAAGCTCAATGGGGCCCTAGCGAAACAGCTCACGTATGTTCTTCAACTTCCCAAGAAAACAGCCACCTTATAAAACAAGGCTCAACATAAATGCTACCTAAGAGCGATAGAATACAAGATCCGTCTCAGTATAGGCCACTTGTCTGCCAACGCTCTACAAAATACTCATCTCATGCATATATAGAATATACCCACACCTTGATGACAACAAAATATTAGCAGAGCTGCAGAAGTGATGCAAAATGAAAGACCACGGGAGCAAGGAACATTTCATCATCCATTCTGTGATAATGAAACAGGCACACGGGGGGTATCGGAATGGTCGTTCAGCTTTTTTCGATCATCTGAAGGCATTCGATAGTACCGCTCATTCTTGGTTTGTCCAAGTATTACAGATATACAAAATTTATCTAGCCCTGGTAAAATTCTTGAAGACAACAGTGACATACTGGCACACGTCTCTGCAGGTCAACAGGAACAATAAGTCAATAAAAAATGGACGAGATACCCATATGTCGTAGAATTTTACAAGGTGACTCTTTGAGTCCACTATGGTTCTCTTTTGCTCTAAACACATTGCATGCAGTAGAACAGTTTACGGATTTAGGATGAAAACGGATAGGAACTATCACACAATATCTCATCTTCTGTATATGGATGACATCTAGTTATATGCTTCGAACAAGAAAGAATTAGATGATCTGCAGATGTTTATATAAAATTCGGGATTGATAAACGTAAGACCCTAAACATTCAAAGAAGGAAAGTCATAGATGGTGAAAACAAGTTCCAAATGGTTATATTATACAGTGAATGAGGGATGACGAAACGTACCGATATGTGGGATACCAACAAGCCCGATTGCTAGATCAAAACAATCAAAGGCGAAGGTTGGTTCCGAGTACAGTCAACGTATGAAGACTGTGCTGATGTCAATGTTGTTAAACTTGGGGAATCTAGTCACAGAAATTTACATCTACGCTATTGCAGTGTTGCTTTACTCATTTGGAATTATCAGATGGACTAAGACAGAACTGGATGATATTCAAAGGCAGGCCCGAACGATACTAACAAAGTACAACAATCATCATCCAAAATCGTCTGTGATACGAACAACTATGAAAAGGAAAGAAGGAAATAAGGAGGACGTGCATTGATGAATGCTGTAGACTTACATACCGAACAGATAAGAAATCTCAGAGAATTCTTTCTGCAAAAGCTCGCACTTCTGGCATCCACAGAGTGATATCGTCGGCTGATAAGGGATATACACCTCTGAATCTTGCTACCAGGGATAACCTGCTGAATCTACCGTTCCTATCAGATATTGAAAAACTAGCGATATGGTCAAGAATGAAATTTCATGGACGACATCGCAATGAGATTAATCAATCACACGTCAACAAAGAAGCTTCCAACAAATGGTTGATGAAATGAGAACTATTCGCGAAAACAGAAGGATTCCTTATGGCAATTCAAGATCAAGTACAAACAACTAGAAAATACTTATAGTTAAGGACGAACATCACAAACTGATGAGTGCAGGAGCTGCCATATAAGATCGGAGACTATACAGCATATTACGTCCGGCTGCGAACAACTGGCCAATACGGACTATCTTCACAGGCATAATCAAGTGAGCAACATTATCCATCAGACTTCTGAATGCCTTACAGTCATATTACAAGTATCAACCGGTACCCGTATTGGAAAATAAATCTATCAGATTTTACTACGACAGGCCTGTTGTCACTGACTAAATTGTGACCAATAATAGCGGTGAATGTTAAGAGAGCTAGAGCAGCAATGCTGGTGGATATCGCTATACCGAATAATAACAACGTGCTGAATGAGTTCCAGGAGAAAAAGTCCAATTTACACTGAGCTTGCTATTGAGAACAATCAGATGTGGCACCTCTATAAAATAGATATCATTCCTGTCATCACTTCGTCGAATGGGTTAATACACAAAAGTTTGCATGATAGCCTTAAGAAATTAGTATTGCATGAGAATACCTATATAGACATGCGAAAAGCTATAGTTCTTAAAATATATAGGATTGTGAGGAAATTTATATCAAGTATATTGTAATCGAGCCTATTTCCTTTGATTGCTAAATCTGGGAAAAGTTAATTATTTCCGGCTAACAGCTGAGATAGTGCACAAGTCCACGATAATAATAATAATAATAATCAGAAACGCTGCAAAGCTTACGAGAAGAGGTCATAATGGAACTCAGAAGCGAAAATGATACTCATAACGGTATACCTGCTGGAGTCAATGAAAGTGTTACAGATAACATCGAAGCCACGGAAACGAATATTAACAAGGAACGCCCTCCTGAGCCGAATCAGCAGAACGAATATATGTATTTAGCAAGATCAGAACTCAACAGAGCAATAACTGAATTCAGTGGTAGTAACCCAACTAAAAGACCTAAACTGCCCAAACTCAAGACGAACAAGAACACCAATATCATCCTAGCAAGCGTAAACTCAGTGTTTGAAGAATATACCGATCAGAACACCTTGGAGAAGATTCACACTTTGATTTACTGTGGAGCAGTAGCGGTTCTTCGACTTCACAAACAACAAATTTCCACAACTCTGATTCAAGCTGAGCCAAAAAGCGTCAGAAAACCACCATGGCAAAAACGACTGGAGAAGGATATTGATAATATTAGAGCAGAAATCGGTCGCCTCACAGAATTCCTGAGAAACAGAAAACCCTCAAGGCGCTTGAAATCATATATACGCAAAATTGGTACGAACACAAAACACCCTAATCACAAACAACACATCGACGTGTATATGGACACTTTGAAACAGAAACTCCAAGCAAAAGCAAAGAGGCTTTCAAAATACGTCAAGGGTACTGAAAGGAAACACCAAAACCAAAGTTTCCTCCAGAACGCAGCCAATTTTCATAAGGGAAATAACAAAACTGCGACCAACAATAAAAGAGAAGTACCTGACGCACAAAGCTTGACCGACTATTGGTCATCACTCTGGTCGAACCCCAAAGAACACAATTAAGATGCGGAATGGATCACGAATGAAAAAGAACGCCTCGATATCAGACATATGGACTTCGATGGAATAACGGAGGAAGAAATCACAACAATAGTTCAATCGACCAACAATTGGAAGGCCACATGTAGAAATAATATCCACAACTACTGGTACAAGAAGTTTGATAAGCTCCATGGAGCCTTAGCGAAACAGCTCACGTATGTTCTTCAACATCCCAAGAAAACACCCACTTTCCTAACGCAAGGCTTAACATATATGCTACCTAAGAGCGATAGAACACAGGATCCGTCTCAATATAGGCCAATCGCTTGCCTGCCATCACTCTACAAAATACTCACCTCATGCATATCCAATCGAATATACCAACACCTAGACGACAACAATATATTAGCAGAGGAGCAGAAAGGATGCAGAAAGAAACACCACGGGTGCAAGGAACAACTCATCATCGATTCTGTGATAATGAAACAGGCACACGTAGGGATCGGAATGTTCATTCAGCTTTTCTCGATTATCTGAAGGCATTCGATAGTACTGCCCATTCTTGGCTTCTTGAAGTATTGCAGATATACAAAATTCACCCAGCCCTGGTAAAGTTCTTGAAGACAACAATGACACACTGGCGCACGTCTCTGCAGGTCAACATTAACAATAAATCAATTAAAACCGACGGGATACCCATACGTCGTGGAATTTTTCAAGGAGACTCGATGAGTCCACTATGGTTCTGTTTGGCAATGAACCCATTGTCCTCAATGCTCAATAGAACAGGATACGGATTAAGGATAAAAGCAGAAAGGAATTATCATACAATCTCCCACCTGCTATATATGGATGACATCAAATTATATGCTTCGAACAAGAAGCAATTGGATGATTTGCTGAAAACTGTCAGTGAGTTCTCGGCAGATGTTCATATGAAATTCGGGATTGAAAAATGTAAGACCCTGAACATTCAAAGAGGGAAAGTCATAGATGGTGAAACACAACTTCCAAACAGTGATATTATACAGTGCATGAGAGATGGCGAAACATACAAATATCTGGGATACCAACAAGCCAGATTGCTAGACCAAAAACAATCAAAGGAGAAGATTCGTTCAGAATACAGTCAGCGTCTGAAGTCTGTGCTGAAATCAATGTTGATCGGGGAATATAGTCAAGGTAATTAACACCTACGCCATTCCAGTATTTCTTTACTCATTTGAAATGATCAGATGGACTAAGACAGTACTGGATGATATTCAATGGCAGACCCGAACGATGCTGACAAAGTACAACAATCATCATACAAAATCGTCTGTGATACGAACATCTTTGAAGCGGAAAGAAGGAGGACGCGGATTAATAGATGTTGTCAATTTACACACCGAACAGATAAAAAATCTCAGAGAATTCTTCTCTGCAAAAGCTTTCACTTCTGACCTCCATAGAGTTGTATCGTTGGCTGATAGGGGAAATACACCACTAATTCTTGCTACCAGAGACGACCTGCTGAATCTACCGTTCCTATCAGATACTGAAAAACAAGAGCAATGGTCAAGAAAGGAATTGTATGGACGACATCACCATGAGATTGATCAACCACACATCGACAAAGAAGCCTCCAACAAATGGTTGATGAAAGCAGAATTATTTGCAGAAACAGAGAGGTTCCTTATGGCTATCCAAGACCAAGTGATCTCTACAAACAATTACAAAAAAATTATAACGAAGTACGGAACATTACAAACAGATAAGTGCAGAAAATGCCATATAAGATCGGAGACTATACAGCATATTACGTCCGGATGCGAACAACTGGCCAATACGGAGTATCTTCACAGGCATAATCAAGGGTGCAACATTATCCACCAGAAACTTGCACACAAGTACGGACTTCTGAACACCTTCCAGCCATATTACAAGTATCAGCCGGCGCCCGTATTGGAAAATGACTCTATCAGATTATACTACGATAGGTCTGTTATCACTGACAGAATGGTGACGAATAATAGGCCGGACATAGTCGTGTATGATAAGAGAGCCAGAACAGCAGTGCTGGTGGATGTCGCCATACCGAATAAAAACAACGTGCTGAACAAGTTCCAGGAGAAAAAGTCCAAATACACAGACCTCGCTATCGTATCCTCGACTGGTTTAATACCCAAAACATTGCATGATTGCCTTAAAAATTAGAATTTCATAAGAATACCTATATAGAAATGCAAAAATCTGTAATTCTTAATACATGTAGGATAGTTAGGAGATTTATATCAAATATATTGTAATCGAGTCTATTCCCTTTGATTGCTGAATCTGGGAAAGGTAAATTATATCCAGCTAACAGCTGAGATAGTGCATAAGTCCACGATAATAAATAATAATCATCATAAGAAACTGATACAATATCGTAAAGTGAAACAAACATGATGCTCAAAACCATACTATTACGGTATTTTTTAATACGTTTCAAATACCTGTGGAATAAATTTGCCTGCTCGAAGATACTGCTGTCTAATAGTAACAGCAGGTTCTTGTGTGAGGGGTTTTGGAACACTAAATTCGATATTTTCTCTAAAAACAAAACTATTTCTAACCACGTGAACCATTTGGTTGAAGAAAACTATAATTTTAAGCAAAATTTCAGAATCTCACATTCGTGTAAGAAAAATCATGAGATCAATTTCTGGAAATCTCTAGACAGGAAAGAATATAAGTTTCCAAACTTATTATTGAATGAACGAGTAGATTTTGACAATAACTGCCCTTCACTTTGTTTTTTCCAGCTGAGTAACTCAGATATTAGTTCTGTGAATCTGACTGAGGAAGTTGTTCTCACTTTTAATGTAATTGTGTAGATTATATATAAATATGTTGCATTGTTTAGTTTTTATTTTGCATTTGCCTGATGAAGGCGAGTGTCGTCAAAACGTGTTACAAATTTAGTGAATAGCTGTGAATTACATTTTCTTTTATTCCATATCAGTATGAGCTCTAATTAAAATGCGTCTATTTCCTTGAAAACTGGGATTAAATTGCTGGGATGATTGTAATTATGATGTTCATGTATTATCATCACATTATAATTTGAAACTGTAAAATGTACCTAGTAGTTGTCATAAAGTATAGAATATCAATATGCAATACGAAAAGAAACGGTAATATTTCAAAATTTATTGTAACAATTTTAATTAATTTTAATAGCTATAATTACATTAAACTCCTGCGGAGTGAATTCAAACATACTCGTTTGGACTATACAAAATACATACGGCCTCTTAATGAAAGACTAAACTAACGTGTTCTTCCATTACGCAAACCACGAATTTGTGGTTAAACTCGGCTCATACTGCCCTTTACTTATACGATAATAAAACTGAAATAGAACCATGATAATGACAAGAAATGACCCCGCATCTGACCACTAATAACTTCATTTGCGAAATAGGGCGCTGATTAAATTTTCAATTACTTCATTTCGTTATTATGTTTCATTCTCGGAAATCTTGTTTTTTGTTACATTGTTGAAATAATTTGGTTCCATTTTAGTATGCTGCTCGTAATATTTGGTACTGAGCCATTATTTTGAAAAAATAATCAGCTCGAAATGAGTTGAAACTAATTTCCTATGAAGTGTTAGGTGGAAAAGACCAACTAATATTTATGAACTCCCATGCTACGTAACTTGTTGATGGATAGAAATTCTAATTCTGTAAAACTCCCAATTATTACACAGTTATTCATCCTCAATTCAAAAATAGTTATCGATCAATTCAAAATGTAATTGGTTATTAAAAATCGAAGGTCCAACTCAAAATCTCTTAAGGAATCAACATTTTGCTGAGTTTAAAATTATAATAACTAAATTATTGAGGTAGATGTTAGAATGAATCATTTCTTAAGATAATTTTTAAACAATATGTATAATAAAAACTTGAACTGCTGGCGATTATTCAATATTTTTAACTACTTTACGAGTCTAATAAGCATATATAGATATTAGCTTTCCGCACAATATACGTTATTTTAGTCAAGTTTTGGGTTAGGTTTAGTTAGTCTCTTCTCTATAATATCAATGAAGAAACTCATAGTTATTCGAAATGGCGAGTTTATTGGTTGTTACAAAACAAAAGAATTACATATGGTGTAGAAATTAACTAAGGAGTGACTTTGGATGTTGAAGCGTGGCACTGCATGTTCTCAGCATACTTTTCATGAGATTGTACGTAACCACTGAGTGCTTATCGCAAGCATGATGACATATGATTGTCAGTTCGTCGATTGCGATATTTTGACCTTCATTTCAGAACACGCAGACTCGCCGACCCAGCAGTGCCTTCAGTTGAATGATTTTCCAGATTCGGATGCCTTCAGATATAAAACACCAGAAATTTGTATCAGATGAGCTTTGAGATCTGACATAATCTATAAATGTTCAACAGAACATGAATCATATTAAACTGACTTGCTATTTCAGTAGCTAATTCCTCAATGCTTAAGAAAGTGAAATGATGCTATATTTGCCAATTTACTGCAATCAGGTACGCATTTCGATTGTCCCAAAATATTTAATAATTCAGCCACATACGTATCATAATTCAACTGAAGAATAAGACGGAAAATGTTTCAGATCTCTTCCTTTCTGCTCATAAGTTGCAATTTACTTTTGAATGCGTTTACTGCGCTAATCATCTCAAGATTCAATAGAGGTGTCATCGTCCTGTTATTTCGAAATTTCTTGAACCTTTCTAGGGCTTTACAAACAACGTGAAATTTCGACTTGTTCATTTCGATTGAGTCTACCTGAGTGAAGTTTTGTATTTATTTATTTCTAAAGTTTCCCAAAGATCTACCTTCCAATATTTATTATCTGTATGCAAATTTCGCGTTATTTCAAACTGTGGGTCGAAAGAATGATTATTTTCTAAGAGATGATTCGCGTAATTTGAATCTGATTTTTTATTTGAAATGTATATTATGATTTCATTTGAGTTATTTTGTTTTCACTGCTTTGCAACCTGTTAGACATAATGTATATTATGATTTTGAGTTATATAGCCATCACGCCTCAACACTAATTTATATTAAATAATAATAATAATAATAATAATAATAATCAATCTGAAAGCGGAAACTGCGTTTATGTTCCGATATTCTAATATTAAAATTTCTATGTGTTCTACCAATGTAGAAATTATCACAGTCATTGCAATTCAATCTATAAACACCTGATTTATTGTTTTTACCTGGTTTGGTTTTATTATTTTTCTTTGATATATTTGCCTTTGAAAAGCCGCATTATTATTAGTTTGTAGTAAAGTTACTATGTTGAAATTATTGCTACTTAAGAATGATTTCAGTTTGAGCACTTGTAATGCCAACGTAGGTTAAGGTGTTGAATTTTGGTTTCAATTTATCGACAGGGTGAACTTCATTCAATGCGATTCTATTGTTGTTTTTATATTTAAAAATATTATTTATTAATTTGGGATTGTAACCATTATTTTTCGGCTATTTGTTAAATCAAGTAATTCTTCGTTTTTCGACAATATCGTGTATTATGTGACAACCTAAAAGATTTATCTCGCTTATTACCGGAGTTGCGGTGATTTGAAAATTTGCGACAATAATACCGGAAATGCGGTGATTTAAAATTTTCTGATAATAATACATCCGAGGATAATATGAAACTGCATGGGAGTATCTGGATCATCAATATTAATAATAATTAACGAAAACCTTTGAATATATGAATATATATATATATATATATATATATATATATATATATATATATATATATATATACTATATCTGCGAGAAACTCATCATTGTGCAGAGCAAAAGATAACTTCAAGTTTAGGTAAACCTTGGAGGGTGCCCTGGCCAACACTGGATGAAACATTAGAGGGATCAGAGGACAAAACCATTGCATGTAACACGCTGAGAACGATCGGAGAGAAAATTATGCAAACATGATAGAAGAGAATCATGAATGCCATGAGGACTCTCTGACTTGTACAATGAACCCGTAATCAGAACACTATCGAATGCTTTTTTGGAATTTGTAAATATGAAATCTTCCGAAAAACCATCCTCAATTCAATAATTAACATAGTAGAGTTAGAAATAATTGTCCCAGAGGACATGCTACTTATGAAGTCATCAATAATTGCAGACCCAACAGTCATCCATATTTTTAAAGTCGTAAGGCCTTTTTCGAGAATAATCCGAGGGTTTAATTTGCGAGTATTTTGTTCCGAAGGGGAGGGGTCTGGGGAAGGCCGTGCCGAATTTGGAGCCTTAGCTTGAACGACTGAGCCCTAAAGATTTTTCGAAAATTTTCGCCAAAACGTCGCCGAAAGCGAATGGAAAGTTGAAACGGCGAGATTTCTTCGGAATGGGAAACTTCGGTCTTAAAAAAAGCCCCAAAAACCAAAAATAAAAAGATCTTCGATTTTTCGCGAGTGGAAGGAATAATTTCGTCAGACTTTTATGTCTATACAAATTTTTCCATCGCTTTCGATCGTTTCAAAACCTGGACAAAGAACAAGCCTCGAGTTTCGGATGTTTCGCCGCAATAGTTTCATTACCGTTTAACGACGGCAAAACTGGAAAATCTTCGATCCATTTTCCTCATTACGAATATCTCTGACTGCCAGAAATTAACGAATGTTGAGCTATCAAAATAAGTGGTTTTCTTTCATCCATCCTACTTATACGGGGTTGCCGGGAGAATGGATTTGAGTGTCGAACGATTCCAACATATCTCGAGATCGGATCCGCGAAGAGAACTCGTTACTCTACGACTTAATTTTCATATTTGGGACAATTTTTGAGACCTAGAATTTCGAGAAAAAGACCGGAAACCTGAGGGCGTATCCGGTCACTCTCCTGCCGCCCCTTAGATCGCTATTCAATGTCGGAAGAGAGCTTTACCAACGTGTAAAATTTAATGATCTCTCTTTTGAATGAAGGAATCAACATTTTGCTTAGTTCGAAATTCTAATAACTTAATTATTAAAGTAGATATTAAAATGAATCATTTTTTAAGATAATTTTTTAACTATATGGCTTAGATCAGGGTGCTCAAACTTGAACTGCTGGCGATCTACCTCAATATTTTTAGACTACTTACGATCGACTCTGAGAGGCTGCAAGTATGTGAGATGCAGGGTTGTCGTACATAAGCGATACACCCAACCTACCTACCTACCTATCTTGGTAGCATATGAATATTAGCTTTCCGCACAATATACATTATTTTAGTCAAGGTTTGGGTTAAGTTAGAATCTTTTCTATAATATCAATGAAAAAACTTATAGCTATTCGAAATCTCTCTCTTTTGAATGAAAATAGAGAGATAGAAATAGTTAGTAATTTCAGTCTCACCATCATGATTTCGCTACTACCAACATCTAGAATATAGTGCTCTCTCTCTTCTGAGTGACAATATGAGACGGAATGAAATATCCATTACATCTAATCGAATCTAACCTTATTTCAATCAGTCTTATATTCGATCTGTCAAAATAAACAATTCCGAATTTTATTTGAATAAAAATTTTGACTTAACTTGAAATTAACTTTTAGAGGTAAGTGAACGCAGTTTGATGTTTATTTTATCCATTTTTATGTATATTTTGTTTAAGCAAAGAAACGATGAACTTTCAAAATTCATAAATTTAACATTTTGTGGTTAACCACCTCGGTAGCTGCACAGTTGGAGAGCTAGTATGTAAGAATATGCTTAGCCAAGGCCCCTGGTTCGAATCCGGGTTCAAGTTATGGATGTTGTCCTTGAACTAAAAAGTGATACTTGGAAAGAATCGTCTAAAGGAGGCATACTTTTTCGAAGACCAGATGATTTGTAATCCTTGTTATAGTAATTCCGATAGAACATAATACAAACTTCTGGTAGAACCTATTGATAAATATTGGTCCATAATTCGTAAACTAAAATTTTTGACCTGACTTATGAACTATGGAACCAAGTTAGAAAGTTTTGAAAGAGTGGGAAATCGTCCCTTAGACACGCACAGTTTAAAAAATATAATGTAACGGCTCAACAATGTTGTAACTGCTTTCAAATTTAAAACGCGGTAAAATCTTGTCTTGTCACAAAGTACTTTTTGGTGTTATTGTTTCAGAAATTTCATGACAGGATATTTCATTAGTAAAGAAGATAATCAATCACCCACCCATCAGGTTGCCAACAAGTAAACAGAGCAAGCTGGATATCTTCAGCAAAGCTACTATTATGTCTATAAACCTTTGCGAAAGACCTATACACCTCCAAACCACCAGATATATCATTCTATGTCATCGAAGCATGGATAGTACCATCATTTAAGAGGCACTTGACATCTTTCCAATAGCAAGATTATGATATATTACTCGGTTCCGGCGACAATCCGAATATATCCGAAAACAGCCGCAATCAAAACACATTCTGGTTCTCTTAATGGGAGAATTTTTTTTCGAAAATTGGAGACAGTTTGCGGGCTATAACTTATGACAGAAAATCAGAAGATGTGTACTTCTTGAGAGGAACACGATAAGTGAGATCATAAAACCGTAACACACCCTCATCAAAACCTAGCGACTACAATACCACAATCAAAAACATCAGAGAATTCATTTATTTCATGAACTCTCTCAAAATCATATCTGAAACAAACATGTTGTTCTTCTTTGCTTAAAGTGATGTCAACAAACACCACTAGCAGGGAAGGATGAGTTGTGTCTATAGGCAACAGAGGCTGGGCCTCATTCCTTGAAAAATACAATAGTGGCTCTGCAAAACTAAATTTGAAATTATATTATTTACATTTTCAACAGATTGTGAAAGATTTAAGAAGCTGCAAGAATAACAATACGCTTCTTCAGTTGCTTCAGATCAATTTGTAGTGGTGCTGCCACACGCAGCATAAATAACTACGATAATGTAAAACGACACGGATGAAGAAGAATTGGCACTTAAACAGTTGTCATTTGGTAGACGACATCGACGATTCAAAGAGAGAAATCTAATAAGACCGGTTTTCAACATTCAAAGAATTTATTACTGTAGAGCTGTCAGAGATTGGAGGATTAATAATATGATCACTAAGCATTGAAAAAATTCTTTTTCAATATTGCATCAACAGCTACAGGCCTTACAATAGCTTCAAAACGAAAAATCGAGTTTTCACGTTCTTTTCACTTAATTTTAAAATAAAAATATGATTTTATCTCTAGAAAGTTGAAATTTTTTCTCCTGAATAGAAACTAATATAATAAACAAGAAATCTTCCAAATTTCAGAGCAATCGATTAGTTTTTATTTCTTGCACCATTCAACAAAAATTGAGAAAAAGTAGTTTAAAGTTTCGAGAATTGAAAAATAGTACTCACGACATAATCTGCGAGTATCAAATACCTTCAGCTTCTTCATGAAGCTTGTGTCCCATGTTTTCTAGATCCTTGCGAGCCTTACGAGCTTTCTTGGAAGATGCAGTGAACCGAACGTCCTGTTTCTTGTTGCGCTCGTTATCTATGGTTTCAGAGGCTTTGCCTGACAGCAGGTATTTTCATTATTTTCATGATCCTCAATATGCTGGAAAACCTTCGTTAGATAGGCCAACAGCAATCTAAGTAGCAATTTCTATTACTTTTGAGTCAGAATAAAGTTGTTTGGGTGCCATTAGCCATACGGTGCTCTTGAAACTTTCACTGGCACATTTGAGTATGGCCACCCAAGCAACGATGAAGTAAGTTGTCAACAAGTTTCGTATATGGATTTCAGATATTTCCGTACATCTGAGTGTAATAGTATGGATGTCTTGAAAGCATTCTATCTGCTCTAGTAGCCTCAGTTTTCTTGCAATCGTACCAACTATCTTCTCTATTTGGACATTTCCGATTTTTATGTTTTTTTGCCAGCAGAACACAAGTGATCGCACGTAACTGAAATGGCCTCTTTCATGTTAGATACTATTAACATTTCGCCGGATGGCCAGGTGATAACAAATTGTTGATTAATTCATTTAGTTTTTTAATTGTTAATTTTCCTTTACCGTTTTTTTTTTGCTGCTTTTGCTAACTTTCTGGGACTGCTACCCATTCTCTTCTGCTTGTGGTTAATGCTTTCGCTTTTCGTAATAATAAGCTGAATAAGTATAGTATACAACACAAATATGTTAGAAAATACTATATATTTTGAATTCTGATTTCGGAGTTCCAACATTGTATGCTACTGGAAATTTACTAACTTTTTAAGAGAACAAATTTTTTTCATCGGTGTAATTACATTTCCCTCTTGAAATCCTGGAGGAAGCTTTCTTTGGGGACCAAGCACATATTCTTTTCAGATCCAAGTAAGCCGCACTATGTACAATAAATTTTTTTCTGGAAAAATCCCAACACTTCCATCTCTATTATTGCAATTGTCATGTGAAACGAACAAATTTTTCATTTATTTTACGAAAATTCTTGCTCAAAGCTATTACTCGTTAGAAGGCTTATTTCCTCTCTTTTGTGTATGCCAGAATTCATTTGCACAATCTGGAAATGAATCTCTCTTCATCGGAATACTTTATTCCTCCTCAGAAATATTCCTTTGAATTTATAATTGAAATTGTTTGAACGCATGGTTAAAAACGGGTTCATTCTATGGAAAAGATATCGAACATTTCAAGTGGAAGAGCCGTCATCGTCAGTTGATACAATTCCGAACAGAATAGAAATTAAGGCCCGAAGGGAATCGTTGAAGTGTTAAAGATCATAAACCTATTTTGCAGAAACTTTATATAAGCACTTTATATAGAAATTCTTCTCGTAAAAGTTTCTCCATTTTATGAATACTTTTATTATGTTCAGAATGAAGGAATAATATCGACTTGGAACATCACTCTTGCTGGATATTAAAGATATTCCTATTTATTTCAGTTCTCTTCCTTACCGATGAGTAAGGAATTTTCTTCGTTTTCTTTCGCAGTAGCATGATTATATTGCATTTTCAAGAGAGCGAACTCAGTGCCTTAGATTCGTTGATTCAGATTTGTCGTTTTGCCTTACTGCTCGAAGAAAACTACAGATTCTATATTGTTTGCAATTCCTCTTCTTCATCCATTTCGAAGTTGACTTTTGTTATGGAAGTTTAAATATATTTGAATCGCAGAAAACTGTTGCCATCATTAATAAATCACTCATATGTTGCGATATTCTTCTTTAGCCCCTGTCGTAGGGATCAGAGTCAAATCAGTAAGTTATGTAAAATGCATCAATAGTCTTAACACCAAACAATATACACTCCCTTCCACTGAGAACAAGTAACTTGGCTGGTTTGGTTTTTTCTGTCAAATTTTGAATTTCAATTTTCAATGTTTTGTTCTACCCCTATTAACCCGTTATCCCTTACAGCTTCTACCCCAAATTTTTGAATGGAGAAAAGGGTACGTGCGACACCTTTTCAAAAACGTAATTTCATTCTTTATACGATCCCGTTATTATGGTGCTCCAACAAAAATATAACACATCTATTTTCCGGTTTTGAAATGAAAATATGGAGAATCGCTTGGACCCGTCGATTTCTGATTCGAGGGGAAACAACTTTTCCGATTTCTTTTATTCCCGTAACTTCAATTCCTTAACATGGGTGAGCACAATCCCCTGATTTTGAATAGGGATGATACCTCATTTTGAAGATTTTATCGAGTACTATCTGACCCTAAATTTTCGCTTCAAAATTTTCATCGTTAACGAAATAGCAGCTAAAAAAGTTGAAGACTACTTACTTTTGTGATTAGTTTTTTAAGTGCTGAAAATGGGCACCATTCACTTTCATGCCCCTCGAGGTATGAAATGTTTTTATTCATTTGGTAATTTTTTGTTCGAAAAAGTAGAAAGAACATGTGTTTGATTTACCTTAGTCTCTCGTTAGTCTATCGTGAATTTTTAGGAACGATGAAACTGTTCCAAAGCGATTGTAAATTTGTAGTAGTATTAAAATGTTGTTTTCTGTAGAAGGAAGATTGGAAGTGATTTAATTATATTTTCGAAATAACGACTCCGCGTGGTTAACAGCATCTTTATCTAACGAACGACATCCTGAAAAAAATGTGTCCGCTGCTTATGTTATGCAACTGGTTGCTAAATTTTTGCTAGTGGTTCAGTCGGCAAAAAAAAGAGGGTATATGAAGGAGACGAAGCGGGGAAAGTGGCTATCTTAGGTCACGTAACGATGGATCCAACTCTTTGTTTGTTTTTCCTTTAACGTGCTCTATTTCTGCCTTTCGGCTAATGACACGCCGGGGAATTCTGTCACCTCACTAACCCGGGAATTTTGCCGAACCCCTCTCGTGTCGAGGGAAGGGATCTTTAATGTCCAACACATCTCTGTTAGACAGGACCGACAGCTTTACATCTCCTCCGAAAGATGGACACTCAAGCGATTCCCAGAATCCGAAAAATCGCACCGACTTTGTGGGGATTGAACCCAGGTAACTCTGCGTAGGAGACGAGCATCATATCCCATACGCCACCGAGCCGTCGATTCAACTCTTTATACTAGGAAATTGTCCAATGTGTCTGGTGTTTCAAGCACAGGAATCATTAGACTCATGTGGAGTGAATTAATCAGTGAAATTATTGACAGTAATCCAAACTACATGTTCAATATCTGTTTTTCAGCTGAGTGTTCATTTTACCTTAACGGCACTGTAAACAGGCATAACTGACAGTACTGATCAGATGAAAATCCAAGAAGAGCATACTCAGCATCCCCAAAAGTTGAATGTTTGGGCGGGTATTTATGAAAACCACATCATGGGCCCTTTTTTATATCCTGTAATATACCTGGCTAATATTATTTCGAACTATCACAGAACGCTATTTATCCAGGACTCGTGCAAGTATTGGAGAATAAAGGAGACCATGAAACGATCATTTTTCAACAAGATAGCGCTCTAACTCATTTCGTTTAACCTTTCATCAATTCTGAGTTGGAAATTTTCCACAGGTCTGGATTATAAGAAGGGGACATATTGAGAGGCCACCCAGATCAACTGATTTGGCGCCACTGGTTTTTTTTCTAAGGGATCACCTGTGATCTAAGATTTACGCTGCCCAACCTGAGTTACTGGATTATTTGCGAAAAACGTTATTTCATTTTGATGGCATGTGTAGGTTTCTTATCAATCTTTTCTTGTTTGAAAATTTTTTCCAGGTCTGTTAATTTGCTAGATTCAGCAACATGAATGACATGTGTTGGTAGTATTTTTTATGGTTTTGTTAATCTGAATTTACGGTGATTTAGTGATGCTGTACATTCTGCAAGAACGGAGTGAAAATATAAGTTTTTTTTTCAGAAATTTAAGTTGTGCTGGAGCAACTGCAAGCATTTTCAACGAAAATATTCCTGGTAGAAATTTGAGGCATAAAAACAAGCTATTGAGCAAATTAATGGAAACTAGATGGCGTTATTAATAGAAAACACAATTCCACCACAGTCCAAAGAATAGGTATTACTGTCCAATAGCGTTCCTTGTATGAGGAGGCGGTGCTCCGTCATACTGAAAATAAGCAATGAGAGGCATTGAAATATTGGTATTTCAAATATATTGGATAAAATTTCAACCGAGAGATGAAAGGGAGTTAAGCCATTTAATCGATCCTGCAGGTGAGCTTCGGACATAAACTATACCCTACTCCGGAACTGCACATCATTTGTGAGGAAAAGTCTGTAGACGTTCTGGTCGTATTACATCTATCGAGTACTTGACTGAGACAGTACGTTCAACTAAGTATTAGGATGGTGTATTTTGAGCACACTCGGCCAAGAGTTGATTGAGTATTCGGTACCAATAGTCAGCCTGGCGATTTCCTCTTTTTTTTTGAAGTTGTCACTTGCTTTGAATGATACAGCAACATGTTTTTTTGAATTCTATTGAGACTAACTTATTAGTGTTTTCTGAATTCTTTCAGATTCGAATGGGCGTAGTATACATAGATTTTTAAAATGCATTAGACGAGATCAACCATGATATTTTGTTATCAGGGCAACTTAATGTAGGTGTTTGTTATGCTATGCTGCGATGGGCTGAATCTCATATGAAAAGTCGATCCCAATTTGTGTCTAGTGAGGGATCCATGTTTCAATACCTAACGAATAGTTCTTATATTCCCCAGGGCTGTGACTTGTATCCCTTATTCTTTATTATTTATATAAACTCACTTACCAGATGTTTTGTAAATGTAAATTCTTGCTCTTTGCTGACGACTTGAAACTCTTTTATGGAATCAGCAGCCCACAAGATTGCTTCGTTCTTAAATATGAATTAGACTACCCAACTGAATATTGCCTACAAAATAGTTTGTGAATCTCAATATGTGCCTAGTTTCTACCTTATCCGTGATAAATAAGTCAATTATATTTAATACAACATTGGTAGTGTCTTGCGGCCCTGATAATCTTCTGTCAAGACTTGGGAGTAATATTTGATGGTTAACTTATTTTCTGGGCCTACATCGATTTTATTGTAACGTCCTGCAACAAAATGTTGGGCTATATCAGTAGACATTGTAAACAATTTACGAATTCTAAGGCTCTTATAGCTCTATACCATACTTTTCGGGCATAAGATGTTTGGCGATAGTTTTGAGTGTGATAATATTCTACGGAGGGTGGGTCTTTATGGTCCCAGATTGCTGAGGCAGAGAGTTGTCTTCTTTGCTACTTTTAAAAATAATTTGATTGAGGGGGTTGTTACTTGATGAAAATCGATATACATTTTTTCAATGAAATGAAACTATGGTATTTAGATTTTCACTATATCAACAAAACTATGACCGGCCATTGTGTAAAATTTTGAAATCATCATTAAAGAAAGTTATGGTTTTCTTCGAGAAAGTGATTAGAATAATGGGAATCTGATTTATGACAATTAAAACTACGTTTGTGCTCGGTTAATCTAACTTTGAAATTTCTGAAAGTTCTGTCAATATAAATTTTATTACAATCCCCGCAAGACCTTTATCAATTTTAGATTTGCAGTTTTTGATATGTCGGCCTAAAGAATAATCAGTTCGGAATGCAATATTGAAATCATAGAGTGAAAAGAATGATTTTGATTTCAGACAAGGAGTACCAATATAAGTAAAGCTGTTGTATTTTGTGTTAGAACTTTTTATACTTGGAATTACTTCCCGGATTGCTTCTTGAAATTTTATGATGAAATCATGTTCTCAATCATATAAGGATTGTAACCGTTATTTACTGCTATTTGTTTAATTATATTTTGCTCTTTTATAGAATTATTGTGTGACATTGGGATATTAATGAGTCTATGGACCATACTATCGTAAGCAGCTAATTTATGTGGATAAGGATGTGTAGATGAGCTGTGAACAATAATATATGTATGCAATGGCTTATGAAAAATAGAAAATCATGTTTGCCATTAATTTTAGTAAAAGTTAAATCCAGAAAGTTAATGGAGTTTTTTTGTTTCTATCTCTAATGTGAATTTAATATTATCGTAAATTCTGTTAATGAATGTTTTGAATTACTCTAATTTTCTGTTTGTGCCAGTGAAACAAGAAATTATATCGTCGACATATCTAAATCAATAAATGAAGTATTTGAATAGCGAAAATTTCAGCGAGTATAGGGCTCAGAGGATTAATTATTTTTAACTATTATATATTGCTCCATTGAAATTAAAATAATTTTGTTCTAAACAAATTCCTAATACGTGTAAGATTTCTGATCGAATTACCGGATAGACTTCATCAATTTGAAGAGCGTTGTTGATGAGATTCACTGAATCGCCAGATGGAACACCTAGAAATAGCTACAGCAGCGGGAATTTTCCTGTCTTCAGAGTGATTTAGATATGCAATGAGCTGAATCATAGACATATTTTCTGAAGCTAGGATCAATCTGAAGAAAACACTTGAAATATTAATTTACCCATGTCATAAAATATTTCAAATATTCACACGAAATCAACGTGTTTAGCTCAATGGGAGCTAATTTCCTTTGTTGGGTTAGAATTGGGTATTTTAACCCAACAAAGGAAATTCTCAAATCGCAAATACTTATCCGCTGGGTAATTCAGGGATCGGCGAGAGAAATAATGGAGGAAGACCATCTGAAGAACAAACTTCCGAAAGTTTGTTTTCTATCGGTATCCTTCACCAATCCGATCATGAGGTAGAGCCTTTCTGCAGCTACTCTCAAGCAATCTTTCAACCTTTCTTTAATACCTTTAATACCATCTTTTCTATGTCCATATTTTCATATTTCCTATCCAACCAAACCTAACCTATTCCACTTCAACAGCGGTTAGTTTTAGAGAACAATTAATTACTTTCGCTTAGATTGCGCTTGATAACCTACAGCTGAGATTATCGCAGTTAGATTACAGAACTACGTCACGGTCATTCGTTAACAAACCAGGCAACCTAACTTTTCGAACTAAATATTTGACTCAAAAAACAAAAAGGGTGGTACCTAAGAAAAAGTTACGAGGATATTTTCGACAGATGCTCTTCCCAGTTCGTCGAATCGTAGCAATCGATAACGTAGAGTAAGAAAGGATGGACTACCGAGAAGAAGAAAAGAAAAGTCATGTAGAAAATGTATT
This sequence comes from Cryptolaemus montrouzieri, assembly GCA_013387265.2. Lineage (NCBI taxonomy): Eukaryota > Metazoa > Arthropoda > Insecta > Coleoptera > Coccinellidae > Cryptolaemus > Cryptolaemus montrouzieri. The sequence continues at coordinate 33,907,968 of JABFTP020000185.1, read as the reverse complement.
ATTAAAGGGGTTAAATTTGAAAGTGAGTGTCCTGCGGGATTCTGCGTTTGAATAAACCATAAACCAATCCTCGTATACCTCACGTCCAACGACCAAGAGCGATTTGCTAATTGGTACAATTGTTTGTAATACTCCAATACAGAATTAGTGCCTCTAAGAATGACCAACGAACAGCACCGATTTGCCGATACGGTTGCACCAAATGAAGCTTGGCAGCCCAACTCCATAAGCCTGTAAAATATATTTCAGCTCTAATTCTCCCAATATAACGTACGTTCAACGTTTTTAACCGAAGAAAGCTACAATAAAAAAAAAGTGTGTATACGCAAATGTAACCGATATAAATTCCCCCACTTAATTTACCCCTCAAATATTTACTCTCTATGGCTTTCCAGCGGGGCAAGACTAATTACCCTAGCAAGCCTTAATCTAGTAGCGTTACACACGTGAATGTTTAACGTTGAATTTGTCTAAAACCAAACATGTTCGTAATATCTGTTTTTTTAATTGACAATCAAAATATGCCGAAATATCCCCTCTTTTCCCTGCAGTGTGTTTATCATGTATCGCATGTCGATATTACTTTACTTGGTTATGTTTATCCATAATATGGCTTACATTTCTCTATGATTTCATAACACCCACAGTCTCGAGAGTTTTAGTTTTCCCTCCATGTTCAGTGAACTGATGAATCACCTCGCTTCGATTAATATACGCCTCCAACGAATATAACAATATATTTTCAGGATGCAAATAATACGCATCTGTAGCAAGCCATTAGTTATGGAGGCGTGTGAATGTTAACATCCGCAAGATTAACGATCTTGCTAGTTGCAGAACACTGCTAATTATCGAGTTATCCGAGAATACAAGTATTGAATCTCGAGATGTAGCATACGGTTTCTACCGTTACAATCAGTTTCTGCGGAAAGCATAAGTTCTCATCCGGAAATATGTTTAATTACGGAAATTCAACTTGTGGATGAGAAAGTTCACAGTACGGGTACGTTAACTTTTTTGAAATATGAATGCTTTTATTAAGGGTCCAAATTATCTTAAGTATAAAAAGTAGAATTCTATAATATCAGGATATCTATGTTAGATGCTCTATTAGTGCTCTATCAGGGGTTATGGGAATGGGGTGAGATAATTTCCTGCAATTTTCACAGTTAGATTTGGTTTTCACGAACAACATTTTGAAATTACTTTAAACTTTTTTTCCAACTCGGATTAGACAAAACTTTCTTATTTTGAATTGAACACCCCTACATTTTTCTATGATCGAATTTTCTCCTCAAAAAAAAAATTACCACTACATAGGAATAAGTTGTATCGCAAATCGCGAATACTTATCCGCTGAGTAACTCGGGAATCGGCGACAGGAAAAACTGGAGGAAGACCGTCTGAAGAAGGAAGTTCCGAAAGTACGTTTTCTATCGGTATCATTCACCAATCTGACCATAGGGTAGAGCCTTTCTGCAGCTACTCTCAAGCAATCTTCCAACCTTTCATTATTACCCTTAATACAACCTTTGCAATTCCACTTAAACAGCTGCAATCGCTGTATCGGCCTGACTTTATTGCATAAAAAAAATTGAATTTTACCAAATAATTGTTTTTTACCATGTTAGCCTACGAACTTTTCAGCCAAACTAGTAACTCGGAAATTTCATAAATTAGCAAAAATATTCAGACACTTTCAGAGCGAAAATATATCGGCGTTATAAATGCATACGCAAGAAAATCCTGAAAATACACAACGTGTGCCAAAATTAATTGAGAAGTTCGAACCGAAAATGTGGAAAAACTGTGAATCTTCAAATTACCATGTATGTTCTTTATTATTCAAGTGGATTTCTCTTGGAAAAAAGATGAACCCCAAAAACATTGTCTAACCTAAATTCCAATCAAATAAGAGTTATAATGCGAAAACTGAAATTCCAAAAGTTATTGACACATTCGGTAACGAAGGCCGTGGTCCTGTTCTGTAAAAGGAAGGAACACAGAAATAGCAATAATGCTTTAATATTCGGAATTGAGAAAAAATAATTCCTATCTTAGAATGGTGTTGCATGCAAACGAGAGGACACGATGGTGGACGCCGCTTTCTACCTTGCGTGGTTTGAAATCAGTTTGCAGAATGAAACACTGTTCTTATGCTCTCTATATCGCTCGCCAAACAATATTAACTTCCCTGGACTGTTTCAGTATCTAGGTGATAAGGTGGATTGAATTCAGACACATCATCCGTCAGCTGAGGTCATTGTACTGGGTGTCTTCAACGTTCACAACACCAACTGGCTTCGCAATCATCTTGGATCTCTTTTTGATTTCAGATCCAGATGATTTTGGAGTGAAGGTCTCAGTACCACTAGGCAACTCAGACTCAGACAATCTTATACTGGAAACATTGTGCTGCCGCTAAACCAAGAACCTAAATCACCCAGACGCATTTGGCACCATAACCGTGCTAATTGGGATGAGCTGCTTGAATTCTTTTCGTGCTTCTCATTCAGTGATGTTTGCCTTTCAGATCCTGACATCAATGTATGCACTGAATCTGTTACAGAAATCATTCATGCAGGAATGGATCTCTACACCCCTCATTCCATGAGAAGAATATCAGCACAAAAGCCATGGTTCAACAAAGACTGCGAAAGAGCCTCTTCAGCCAAGAGCAGAGCTTACAAGTCATGGAAGATTAATCTAACAGAGAAAACAAGAACAACTTTCGTACGAATATGGAACATATGCAACCTGACAACAGCAAGAGCAAAGGCCCATTTCAACGAAGTGGTAACTAAGAAACTCCTTGAACAGGCAAGCATGACTATACAATTCTGGTCTATGGCGAAGACTGTCAGTGCCAATTTCTGCAAATCTCCGTTTCCGCCTCTTGTTAGAGAAGACGGAAGTAGAGCATCATCTCCGAAAGCAAAAGCCGATCTCTTTGCTCTCTTGTTCTCAAATAATTCTGTGATAGATTCATCTGACGCGATACCACCTACAATTCTTTCATGGCAGAAATTAAGTTCAGAGTCCGCGCTGTGAGACGGGCTCTCGAGCAGCTGAACTGCAAGAAGGCAGTTGGTCTAGACGAAATACCGCCAATCGTCCTGAGAAAGTGTGCTTCCAAACTGGCACCCATTCTTAACCGTCTATTTCAGATTTCTTATGAAAGCCAGACTTTTCCGAGCAGCTGGAAAATAGCGAGAATTCAACTGATCCCAAAGAAAGGAAAGGAGTCTCTACCCCAAACTACCGCCCTGTTGCACTTCTTCCCATTATGCCCAAAGTGATGAAGAAAGTTATAATTGATGAACTAATGAAATAGATGTTTGTACATCAACGATGGAAAAGCATGGGGAATCTAGAACAATAGCCCCCGACATCTCTAAAGCCTTCGATAGGGTTTGGCATGCAGCCATGTTGAATAAACTTGCTGCTTATGGGCTTCCCGAAAAATTGCGGGGTTGGATAAGTAGCTTTCTTTCAAATAGATAAATACAAGTTGTGGTCGACGGTATAACATCTGATTGTTTCCAGTTGCAAGCAGTAGTACTTCAGGGATTCATTTTTTCGCCAATCTTGTTTCCGTTGCAGATTAACTATCTTCTGTCATCTACCGAGAACAAGATCTTCGGTTTTGCAGACGATTGTACCCTGGTTTCATCTTTCATTAATCTGCCGCCGATTACAGCTGCGGAATCTCAGCGTCAAAGATGTCAACAAATCAATTACTTAAATTCTGACTTACGAAAGATATCTGAGTGGGGTTAGTTGAACCTGGTGAGCTTCAACGCGAGCAAGACGCAAGCGACTACGTTTTCTATAAAGGTCCCGGATGGAGAACCTCCTCTGATGATGCAAGGCCAACAAATTGCATCCAAATATTCGATGCACCTTCTCGGAATAACGGTAAACTCTGGGTTTTGCTGACATGAACATGTATCATCAATAGCTAAGTCGGTATCACCTGAACTCAGTGTTCTATTCAGAGCCAAGCGATACTTCACGTCATCTCAGCTGGTACTTCTGTATAAGGCGCAGATTCGACCTGCTTTGGAATATTGTTCCCATGTATGGGTATCTACGCTCAAACATTCGCTGCGGATGTTGGATAGTATGCAAGAACAGGCTGTGCGCCTCATCGACCACCCAGAGATCACCCGCGATCTCCAAGCACTGGCTCTCAGAAGACAAGTTGCTGATCTTTCTCTGTTTTACAAATACTTTCACGGAAGATTCTTTAAGGGGCTTGAAGACCTTGTTCCGGGAAAACTCATGTTTGGCCGCAACACTAGGCTGGCAAGGAGATCTCATCATATGGCGGTACATTCATCGACCCCTTGAACTTCTCTCTTTAAGAATTCCTTCGTTTACAGGGCTGGTCAGCTGTGGAACTCGCTTCCGTCCCACATGTTCCCAACATCCTACAATTTGGCTCTCTTCAAGAAGCGAGTGAACAGACACCTCAATTCTTCCAAGGCACCCACTCATGTGGTGTAACAGGTTCGCCTATTCCTGGGAAGCGCGTATAAAAAACTGAGTTGACGAAGTTTAGAATATGCAAATAATGAAATCATTATTATTTTTACGATATACGACCTCTGTCTCAAAAATAAAAGTCGGACCTTCAAATCAATAAAAGGAACCCATACATAAGTCCGTTGAATAATAACACATTCCAGACAATAACGAAGAAACTTCATAAATTTTTGAAAGATCTGATTTTTTCGGAATGCTAGAGGACAGAAGGCAACATTAATAATGTTCTAACTTATTTTGAAGGTCATCTACAATCGTCAATCAGTTGCGATGAAGGAGGATTGAAAATACTTTGGTTCACCATTCAAATAAATCTTATTGAATTCAAGATACATCAGTACAATCATTGTTTCCAAAAGATTTTCCGAGGAAAATACATTAATTAATTTGCAAGTTGTATCCATTGAAAGGTGCATGTGCTTTTCATGAAGAAGTAAAAAGAAAATAAAATATCAACAACCTATATCAAGTTAAGGAAGCCCGCTTCGACATATTTTAATGAGAATTAATGAATAAAGTCGATCAAAAAGTTGTCTTGTTTGTTATACTACGATCTTAATATGTTATGTATGAGACTTTAACAAACCAGCCATTTTCATATATCGAAAGAAGTTCCACTTAAGAATCTACGTGGAATAACCTTCACTTCAACTCCGCCCCTTCCTAGAAACTACTGTATTATTGTAATTAAGAGGCAATCATTCTGTGATTGGCCGGTCATCAAATAGGCTATAATACAGCCAAGCGAGATTAGAAAAATGATTATGCGATATTTAAAATATAAAAGAAATTTGAAACTGCAAGTTGTCTATAGTTATATATAGTTATATCTTATATATTATATATAATAATATATATATATATATATATATATATATATATATATATATATATATATATATATATATATATATATATATATATATATATATATATATATATATATATATATATATATATATATATATATATATATATATATATATATATATATATATATATATATATATATATATATATATATATATATATATATATATATATAATTAACTGACAATTTTGTCATATTTATATTCAGAGCAGTATTCTATTCGATCGTTCACCACTTCACACAAAGGAAACTTTAATGAGTAACATTCAGTGACTAAGGTCCGTACACTGGATTTTTCCGGGAGAAAGCCTCTGACACTACTCGTTGGTACATTGATATCATTGTCTGATGATGCTATAGTATGTATATATTCTGGTAGATTGATATATTCTCATAACATTTAACGTTATCCTAATATATAATTACTCCAGGATATGTTTTATTATAATCATTGCCTGTCAATGGTATTAATTACCGGGTGGTGGATTTATATTTTTTATGAAATCAGTTTGATTGCATGAACAGATATATGGGCAACTCGTCGGGGTAAAACCCCTATATATATATATATATATATATATATATATATATATATATATATATATATATATATATATATATATATATATATATATATATATTATACAGGGTGTCTACTATAAAAGATGCCAAACTTCAACAGGTGATAGTATAAGTCATTTGCAACAAAAATGGTCCATAACATTTTTCGAAAAGTTGATAATTATCGAGTTATTCATCACTTCTTGATTTTACGAAATTTCGCTTCTCTCTATAAAAACAAGAATATCTCTGTTACTCTTACAGTTACATCAAATCTGACCATACCATCAGAAAGAGCATTGAATTTGTTATGAAATAGGTAAGTACTAATAGTAAAAAATTTTGTATACCGGGCCATGTAAAAGGCTAAATGAGAAAATTGTGAAATGAACAAAATTTCTGGTATTTTCTTGTTAACTGTTCCACTGAAAACTGATCCATAAGTAGCTGTTTTTTTTGAAAAACTACTTAATTTAACTGGCTTTCAAATGGTATATCAACTTTTGAGCTAACTATTTTTTTGCCAGCAATATCATGGGTAAGAGTAAGAGTAAGAACATTCTCATTCTCTTCTCCTTCAATCACAAATGAGCTACTTTCACCGGAGCGTCTAAACAATTACACAAAAGACTTTTCAATAATAATAAGCGATAAATAAATGACATACCTGTATATTGAATGTTCAAGAAACTAGGAATAATCAATTTTTCTCGGATTAGAAGAAGGAAATTAGAAAAAGAACATAAAATTCGAAAACGCAAATATCTTATATTACTTAATGAAACATGAACATGAATTGAAAAAAATTAATGTAACATATTTTCACGGAAGAGATATAAAAATTATAACAGGTGTTCAAAATATCTTCCTATTTCTTGAATGGACTTAACACATCTTTTTCTTTAACTATCAACTACTCTTTGAAGTTCAATCTGTTTTCGACTCATTTCTTCACAACTGATTCGAATTCTTTCAATTAATTCTTCTCGAGTATTAAAGGGAATTCTATAGACATTAGTCTTTGATGAGCCCTACACAAAAAAATCAAGCTGCGTTAGGTCAGGGCTTCTGAGTGGCCATCTCACTGGCCCGCATAGATCTATCCATTTCTCTCCAAACATCTCAGTCATCCAGTTCTGGACTATTCTAGAATTATGAACCGGGCAGCCGTCCATTCGAAACCAAAGGTGATGCCAAGTAGCTATAGGCATTTCTTCCAGAACGTTCATTATTTCGTTATTTGATAGATTTAAAAATTCGTTTGAAGTGAGACGATCGGGAAGTATAACTGGCCCGACAACTGACCCCTCCTCAACCCCAACCACACATTTACTCTAATCTCGTGCTGAGAGTGTAACACAATAGTGCCATGAGGATTTTCTGTATCCCATATATGGGAATTTCTCAAATTTATCATACCAACTTTGGTAAAAGTTGCCTCATCCGTCCATAGAATTTTATCTGATCCCCAATCCAGTAATTTATTCATATACCACCTACCAAATTCTAACCTCACCTCATTATCCATCCACATGCAATAGGTCTTGAACCTTACTCAAATGGTAAGGATGTAAATTATTTCGCTTGAGAACTCTATGAACCGTGGAATGATGAAGTCTCAATGTAGCACCAATTCTTCGAGTACTTGTTGTAGGATCGTGGCGAACAGCCTGCAATATTGCAGGTGCTTGTCTCCATCGCTGATCATTTCCACCACCTTCTCTAATTCTTAAGCCACTGTATGAACCAGTTTCACCGGAGTGCCTAAATACTTCATCAAATGTCTTTCTGCAAGGTTGCTGTCTGCTTGGAAAGCGCAGTGCATACTCCTGTACCGCTGCACGGGAATTTCCATTCGCGAAGCCATAAACAAATAACATATCTGGATATTCTATATTTGAGAAACTAGGCATGTTTTCTTTTTTTCGAAAAAGAAAATGAAACCCTAAAACGGGAAAATATAAACATTCATTAATTCATTGAATGACAGTTCCTGTCAAATTCTGAATATTTTTATTTGTTTTAAAATCAAGTAATGCAAGCCTTCTGATTTATTCTTTTACGATTCTTTTTCTAATTTCCTTCTTCTAATCCGAGAAAAATGATTATTCCTAGTTTCTTAAACATTCAATATCCAGATATGTCATTTATTTATCGCTCATATTATTAATAATATGACATTTGTCATATTTTTCGAACGACTGTCAAAATTTTTTCGCAATTTTTCTTTATATTCAACAAGTTCCACGAATAAATAATATATGGGCGATGTCAACCCAGATTATTGGGTCCATAATGATTCTAAAACATCTATAGATCATAATCGGTATCACTTGGAAGACTGAACCTGGCCATCGGGGCTCTCTCGGTGAAACAGAGATGGAATTTGAGGAAATATCGTAGGTGATGTAATTTTTTATTATCTCAATCTTTTCTCGGATTTGTTTAGGCATATAAGCAGTTTGATTGTTGAAATATTTTTCTGCTGGTTTTCTTTTTCCATCGTTACAGATTCTAGTCCCAAATCTTTCTTTCACCCTTGTTTTTGGAAATCATGGAATGCAAGAGAGAATGAAGCGGCTAAGCAGATAAATCTTTGGTACTATTTATGTACACACGACACTAACACATCATAAACAGACAAGCTATTGCTAGTGCAATAGCGACAGGAAACGACTTTTTCCTCAGGTTTTTCACTCGTTTATTGAATCATATACAAGATAGTATGGTTCTGTTACATTTCCTGAGCTCACACTTGTGTTTTTCTGACACACACCAAAATTTTAGATATAAGCACTTATTGTGAATACAATTATTCTAATTTTGTTAATCCTCTCTTTTCAAAAGAATATATATATATATATATATATATATATATATATATATATATATATATATATATATATATATATATATATATATATATATATATATATATATATATATATATATATATATATATATATATATATATATAAAAGCCTATATATTGAAGGATAAGAGAATTTAATGTTCTTACTCTTACTCTTACCCATGATATTGCTGATTAAAAATAGTAAGAAAAGCCTTTTGTGGAATTGTTTAGACGCTTCGGTGAAACTAGCTCATCTGTGATTGAAGGATAAGAGAATTTAATGTTCTTACTCTTACTCTTACCCATGATATTGCTGATTAAAAATAGTAAGCTCAAAAGTTGATATACCGTTTAAAAGCCAGATGAATATAGTAGTTTTTTCCAAAAGAATAACTGCTACTTATTGTTCAGTTTTCAATGATACAGCTATCAAGAAAATACCACTAATTTTGTTAATTTCACAATATTTTCATTTAGCCTTTTACACCACCCGGGATACAAAATTTTTTTACCATTAGTACCTACTCATCTATAGCAAATTCAATGCTCTTTCCGGTGGTATGGTCAGATTTGTTGTAGCTGTAAGAGTATTAGAGATATTCTTGTTTTTATAGAGAGAAGCAGAAAATTTCGTAAAATCAAGAAGTGTTAAATAACTCGATAATTATCAATTTTTCGAAAAAATGTTATGGGACATTTTTTGTTGCAAATGACTTGTACTATCAGCTACTGAAGTTTGGCACCTTTATATTATCTTATAGTAAATTTCGCCATTTAGAATTCTTGCTAGTGGAGTTTGAATGTTTGCATGAGAGTTGTCATCGGCTAAAGTATGTGGATTTGAAACGTCAGATACATAAGAAAAATCTTATAAAAAGCAGTTGTAGAAATATCTTTTAGTTCAATAAGATGTTAAATTCAATAACTTGGTCTTTATACCGAAGGGAACCTTTCCTATTCCATCGACTCTTAATGTTTCCGAACTATCAAACTCACCCATCGAAGACGAAAGCACATCATTAGCATTTCCCAAATATTCACAATAGTAATTATTATTGCAAAATTGATGTTATTTCCCTTCACAAAGGACTGTGTCAGTTCTCGAAATGCGTATCAAATTGAGATATGCTACCCATTTCCATTCAGAATTACGGAATTACCATTTCAGTTTCCGCCTCGTCCCCGCAGGTCTGTTAACCCGATTTTCAATTGATCTGAGTGTTCAGTTTCATGGAAAACGTTGGAAACGTTAGTTTATTAGATTTTCTGTATTAGCATCGATGATAGAAGCAATTTGTAGTGAGAATGTAGAATGTGTGGTTTTAGTATTTTCAGGTCCTTGGGGGCGAGTACAATGAAGGGATGATTACTCTTCCTTGGAGAATGTTGATTTTTTTCTCGGTCTAACTTTCATATGAATAAACACAATTTCGAACAAAGTTAATTTTTCATTTATAAGGATGAACAGAGTTGATAAAATTGGAAATGTACAATTTGATTGATTCTCAATAATTTCAGCATTTGATGTGAGTTGGACGAGAGAATAGTATTCAGAATCAAAAATATTCAAATCAGGAATAATGAGCTCTGGATATTGAAAATAATGAAGTATTATACAAAGACTTTCCTTCTTGGTGTTATTCTTAATTTGTTGCAGGACCAAATCCTGAGTAAGACAGGTAATTGCAGCAAGACCAAGGCCTAGACTGACCTGCAAGATTTTGGGGATGAAGCAAGCGAAAGCCAGTGAAGTCTCGAAATTCTATATTGAAGTCTTTCTTGTAGGGCATGTTTTGATTCACCAACATACGATGATTATTTGATGTTTCACCCACAAAGACACCGCTTTATTACAACTTATGCGCCAAGTGTTACGTAGGTACACAATAGCTAGTGTCACATCTGTTTGGGGTTCCAAAACTCAGAAGGAAAAAATTGAACCCTTATGGGATCACTCCATTATCTGTATGTTGTTTGTCAATCGCTCAAGTGTCTTTCTTCAAGAGAAGTTGTAGTTGTAGACTTGGTATGTTATTTGTGTTATATTTTGCGGTATATTTTGATACATGCAATGCAATTGGAGTCTATGAGATACGGGGGAAATCCTTCAAGTTTTGCATATGAACTAGAATGAAACAGTAGAGATCTTTAAAATATTTTAGTGTTTTTCGCAGTATTCTCCGCAAATATTCATACATTTCTGCAATCTTTCGAATCAATTCTGGAAGCAGTTATATCATGGTAAAGGATCATTCGCCGTTCGGGATTGGTTTCTCCAAGCTTACTAACGACTTGCGTAAACAAACGGTTGTGTACCAATCGGCAGTATCTGATCTTTGATCTTGTGAAGGAATTGTTACAACATGACCTGTTTTTGAGACAATTATCAGCACCATCTTTTGGATGGCACTTCTGACACTTCTAACTTCGTCGGTTTGTCTTTCCCTTAAAACTTCCAAACACTTGTCGCTTATTTTCTGGTTCGTATGAATGGATCCAATATTCGTGTTCACTGTTAATATTGTGAATGTTTTCAGACTTTCCAAAGTTAAAACGATCCGGACCATGCAGCTCTCTCTTCTTCGTTCAACAAATGCGGTATTCAACGGGAAACTGATTTTTTCACTCATAATTATTCATGCGAAATTATTTCATATTGAGGTTATTGAGATCCGCAATAATGCTCCAATCTCCCGATATATTGCATTCTGATCTTCTCGGATAATCTAAAGCACAGCATCCACATTTTCTTGTGCCACCACTGTTTTCGGTGTACCTGCCCTTAGATCGTCGCTAAGCCGAACCCTTTTGCGTGTGAATCCTCCATACTAACGAGGAACTACTGTTGACTTGTGCGGTGTTTCAATGCCGAAAACAGAAACCAATTCTCCGAGACCTTCTTGTTTAGCACGCACAGAACTTTTATTTAGGATCTATATTAACGAATCATAGAGGATCATTGTAAGCACTGAGAGTTGATTAATAGTAATGAATAATAAAATAAAACAAGTTACTATGTTTTAACTATCACTAATTTATTGATGTAAAGAATGACAAAATTTCGCATTGGTTGGATTTCGGACATACGTCCGGAACCGGTAAATTATAACATATCACAGTAACTTGAATAATGGTGATTGGTCACGTTAAGGAAAAATTTCCATCGATTCAAAGAAGAGTTTAATTTATCACAGGAATGAAGAATTTTAGCTGTTGAAGTTCTGGAAAATGATGAGATTCATTCAGACAATGTGCAGCTAAAGCTGAATCATATTTCTGATAAAGGAATGACCGGAAATGTTCTTTGTATCTAGCCTTGAAAGAGTGTCCTGTTTGACCCATATAAAAGGAATTGCACTCAGAATATGTTAATTGGTATACTCCTGATTTTTCGAATTGATCGGTTTTATCTTTTGTGTTGAAAAGCAGGCCTGACAATTTGCTAACTGGTTTGAATGCAATATAAACTTTTTACTATCTGACAAAACTCTAGCAACCTGTTCTGACGTCATGTGTTAGAGACATGAATTTTTCGGGCTTTTTTCTCTTGGATTCGGGATATATCATGTTGAATGTGTTGCTGCGTATTTTTCGATTAATTAAACTCTCTATTGCTTTTATATCGAAGCCGTTGTTCTCTGCTATTAACATAATGGTGTTAAATTCTGATTTTCGGTCCATGTCCGATAAAGGCAAAGAAATCGCTCTGTGAATCATGGATTTGAAGGCTGCTATTTTTTGAGAATACGGGTGAAATGAATCTATGGGTATGACATTATCCGTGTACGATGGTTTTCTGAAGATATTAATCGATAAACGGTTATTATTCTCCCGGGTAATTGTTAGATCTAAGAAATTGATTTTACTATCGACTTCTGTTTCTACTTTGAACTTAATTTTAGGATGAATGTTATTAATGAAATTCAGGAAAATTTCTAGTTGTCTATTCGTTCCAATGAAACAGGCTAAAATGTCATCAACATATCGGTACTAAAATAGAATATGCCTTTCGTCAAAGGTGACGTGATAATTTTAGTGTTTTCCAAATTAGACATGAAAATTTCAGATAGAAGGGGACTGAGGGGTGAACCCATAGCTAAACCATTATTTTGTGAATAAATCTTATTATTGAAATGAAAATAATTTTGGGTCAAGCATAAATCAAACAGAGAAATTAACTCATCTTTACAGACCACGTTGAGATTTCTTGCCTCTAGAATACTTGATATTAAGAGGACACATTCTGTTGCATTGATCAATTATTTGACTAATAGTGTTCCAGCATGCAACTATACATAAGGTCATTAACTGTATTTTTCATTAACAAGGAATCGTGAAATTCGGTGAAACTTCATATATCACAGATACAAGAAAAATGCCAAAAACATTGAATGTCTAAATATATCACGAACTTTTTTTCATGGAAGTGCTGAAGTAGTATTTGGGGGATCTAGAAATTCATTGAATATTTGCCGAGATATCCGCAGCTCAGCTCTAGCTAACGTAAGTCCAGTTGCTCTCTTTGAAAATCTTTCTCCCGACTGTAAGACAATTGCTATAAAATCCCGAAGACAAACAGATGGTGACGCGAAATTTATAGAATCGGAGATTGAACGACTACTATCTGAAGGTATTATTGAAACAAGTAATTCACCGTGGATGGCCCAAGTACTGGTTACTTCTCCGACAAATCATAAAAGACAAATGGTCTTTTATTACTCGAGAACAATCAATAGATTCACACAATTAGATGCTTATCCGCTACCACGTGGAAGACATAATCAATAGAGTAGCGAATTATGAAGTTTTCTGTACTATTGATTTGAAAAGTGCTTACCACCATTTTCCTATTAAAGAAGAGGACAAACTCTATACCGCATTCGAAGCATGTGATAAACTATATCAATTCAGAAGAATTCCATTTAGTGTGACTAACGGTGTAGCAGCTTTTCAAAGACGAATTGATAGTATAATACAAAAAGAGGGACTCGTGGATACTTACTCCCATTTAGATGATGTAATTATATGTGGCAGAGATCAAAAGTAGCATGATAAAAATTTGAAGCGTTTCATGGTAGCTGCCAGCAAGTATAATTTAACTCTAAATAATGAAAAAAGTTCTTTCTCACTGCGATCAATCAAATTGTTAGGGTATTCCATTTCAAATAAGACTATAAGACCAGATCCAGAGAGGCTTAAGCCTTTACGGGAGTTGCCTCCTCCAGGTAATGCAGCGTCTCTCAGAAGAGCTGTATGTTCGCACATTTTTCAACTAGTATTCCAAGATTTTCTCAGGAGATAGCGATACTCTCACGCACTTCCTTTCTCTCAGTAGAAGCACTCGAAACTTTTTATGCACGAAAGCAAGACAAAGAGAATGCTGCACTTGCTTCTATCAATGAAAAAGCCATATTCACGGTCAAAACAGATGCATCTGATAATGCTATAGGTGCAACACTCTCTCAATTAGATAGGCATGTTGCATTTTTTGAAGAACACTATCTGGATCTGAATGTCGACACTCATCTGTAGAGAAGGAAGCATATGCTATAGTTGAAGCTACACGAAAGTGGTGCCATTATCTTATGAGCCGCCACTTTCGTCTCATCACTGATCAGAGATCTGTCGCCTTTATGTTTGACGGCAGAAGCTCTAGCAAGATTGAAAACGAGAAAATTTTGCGATGGAAGTTAGAATTATCATGTTTCAGCTACGATATAACCTACAGACCTGAAAACAAAATGAAGCAGCTGATGCCTCCTCACGAATTTGCTCAACAACGATATCAGGGGAAAACCGCCTTGCACAACTTCATGATTCTCTATGTCATCCCGTAATCACCCTAATGTATCATTGGGTTCGTAATAAAAATTTACCATTTTCGGTTGAAGATATAAAGCAAGTAATTTCGTGCTGCTCAGTATGCTCTGAACTGAAACCTAGATTCTTTAAACATATGGGCACACTCATAAAGGCTACATCAGTATTCGAACGCCTGAATATAGATTTCAAAGTTCGTTAGCCTTCCTCTTCCAATAATCGGTACCTACTAACGGTAGTTAATGAATATTCACGGTATCCTTTAGCTATAGCATGTCCAGATATGACATCACAAACAGTTATTTTCTCTTTGAAGAATATATTTTCGCTGTTCGGAACTCCAGCTTACATTCAATCGGATAAGGGAACTTCATGTCCCACGAACTCAAAACTTTTCTTAGTTCGAATGGTATTGCAACTAGTAGAAAAACACCTTACGAGGAAACGGACAGGTGAAAAGGTATAATGGCATAATACGGAAGACTATAGAGCTTGCACTCAAGTGAAAAAGAAAACGAATAAAGAATTGGGAAACTGTAGTCTCTGATGCTCTCCACTCAATCAGATCCTTATTATGTACTGCAACAAATGAAACTCCTCATGAAAGAATACTTCGCCATCCTAGACGATCTAGTAATGGTCAGTCAGCATATTCCTGGTTACTCGAACCTGGCCCTGTTTATTTACGATGCCCAGTTAGAAATTCAAAATTTGATCCGTTTGTAAAGGAAGTACCGCTCTTAGAAGGAAATGCTGAATACGCTCACATCAAACATCCCGACGGAAGAATACTGTTTCAACTCTTCATCTCGCTCCAATGCGGAAAGATAAAGAGGAGACTTCCGCAGATTCAACTATGACAGAAGCAGAATTGTCTGAACTCCAAGATAAGGTTACAAGTCAAGAAATACAGCCGTATATATTCAATGTTGCATATTTTGGAACTCAAAATTTTTTAAATTTTTCTGTTGCTATAATGTACATATTCGCCCATACGAGAGAACACGTCAAGATTAATACTGGGATCTATGAAAAAATCGAATTCATCAGAAAATGCAACCAAACAATGAGGCTATTGATAATGAGTTCAGATGAATACTGTAACACTGGCAAATAAATCACATGCAATGAGGTATTTACCATTTACTTTCAAACGTGAAGTTCAGCAAGAATCAATCAATATTTTACATCTCCAACACATCCAAAAGTTCTGCAACTGTAGATTTGTAATTCTACGACTAAGGAAATTTGCAAAGTAGAATCATTATGAATCAAATAATTGATAATTGAATGTCACACAATAAATTACGTGTGGAAACAATCAATGCAGCACTGTTTTTACCAATGTCAGCGCATAAGCATGATATAGAAGTGAACGTCAGCTGGTTGGCGGTATATATTCCATTCCGAGGAAAACTAGCAATCCTGGATTTCTTTCTGTCAGTTTTCTGAAACAAGTCGATTTTTCATTGGAGGAAACTTTTTTGTATCATTCTTAATTTTCTTCCTATTAATTCCTTAGCTCTGGTAGTTTCCATCCCAAATTTTTGAACATGGAAAATGGGTTGATTCCGATCGTCGTTTTGCGTTCTGCCAACATATCAGTGACGATACTATTTTGCTTCAAAATAGTTACTTTTCGGACAAATCGAGGTTTTTTCGATTCGCGAGGTGTATCACAATAACTTTAGAATCTGGAGTGATACTTATTCCCATTTAAAGACGGAGAAATCATACTCAAATACCTCAAAAGCATAAAATTTGGGCCGCAATTTTGGAGGTCCACATTGAAGGATCCTTATTCATACTAAAATACATGGCCGGCAAAACCTATTTGAACATGCTAGAGAATTCGATTGAGCCTTCCATAGTTATCACCGAAGAAGACTCAAATTTATCTGATCATAAAGTTATGAAACAATATGATGTAGCACCGCCCCACGATGCTGTAAATAGGAGAGGCACCATAGAATGACCGACTAAATCGCCTGATCTTACGGCTCTCGATTTATTTTTGTAGGGCAAGCTCCACGTTTGTGTTACGCCACTTAATCATTCGAAGAACTATGTGAGAGCATTGTTGAAGCATGTTAACAGATAACAAGTGTTGCAAAAAGTTAGGCAATCATTCACACCTCGATTGTACCAATGCATGGAAGTCAATGAAGACCAAGTCGAATATTTGCAAATGGAATATACCTAGTTTAAAATTTTTTGAATTTGGAAGGCTTTTACTTGGTAAAATTCCATTATCAATAATAAAAAACAAGTACTGTGTGAATTTTACTCGATAATTGCGATTCGTCAATACTATCATTAAATCTGATATTCTTTCATTATTTCGAATTTATTCAGATCAAAATTATTTCCATTTCAATAACAACGATTATACTATTGAAGACGGCTTGATTATGGGCAATCCGCTAAGTCCTTTGTTAACAGAAATATTCATGAATAACTTAGAGAAATTAATTCATAATCATCCACTCAGTAAATATTGTTTATACTGGTATCGCTATGTAGACGATATCATTATTTGCTTCACAGGAACCGATAGACAGTTGAAAATTTTCGAAAATCATATAAATAAATTCATTACATCCAAAAATTGATTCACAACCGAAATAGAAAGCAATTATTCGATAAATTTCTTAGACGTAACAATTTCGAATGAAAATGGAAAACATGCTTTCGATATTTACCATAAGCCGTCACATACAGATATTATAATACATAACTCGTCGTGTCATCCATATCAACATAACATGTCAGCATTCAATAGTTTTATTCATAGATTGATTAACATCCCGTTATCACCAGAAAATTTCAACAAAGAACTAAATTTGATTAAACAAATAGCCAAAAATAATGGTTACAATCCCAAACTAATAAATAATATTTTAAATAAAAAACAAAGTAGAATCGCATTGAATGAAGTTTACCCTGTCGATAAATTGAAACAAAAATTCAACACCTTAACCTACGTTGGCATTACAAGTGAGAAACTGAAATCATTCTTGGGTAGCAATTATTTCAACATAGCTTTCCAAACTAATAATAATTTAGGCAAATATATAAAAATAATAAAACCAAACCAGGTAAGAACAATGAATCAGGTGTTTATAGATTGAATTGCTATGACGGTGATAATTTCTACATTGGTAGAACACATAGAAATTTTAATAACAGAATATCGGAACATAAACGCAGTTTTTCAAATAAAAAATCAGATTCAAATTACGCGAATCATCTCTTAGAAAATAATCACTCTTTCGACCCACAGTTTGAAATTTTGCATACAGATAATAAATATTGGAAGGTAGATCTTTGGGAAACTTTAGAAATCAATAAATACAAACACTCAGGTAGACTCATCAATGAACAAGTCGATTTAAGCCCTTCACCTCTATTGAATCTCTTCGCGGAGCAATCTATTCCTTAATTTTATTGGATATACCTGTCACAAATGACCACTTAAGGAGAAGCAACCCAATAAGCTTTTAATTACTCAAGAACATTTATATTTATATTCTCATTTATATTTTCTGTACATTCATTCGTCTGAAGAAGCTACGGTGTAGTGAAACGCGTTACGAATCGCAATTATTAAGTAAAATTCCTTAAAACACAGTACTTGTTTTTTATCCTAGTTTAAGAAACTGAACCCAATGATATGCTCATTCCATAATAGTATTTCAGTAATTGCGATTCAAAAACTTAATGCATAGAATCAAATGACTTTTCTAATGGGGTATCACAATGAAAACCCCTTTCTCATTCTGAACCTTTGGTGTGATAGTTGATAGGGTAAGGGGTAAATACGCAAACGTTTGAATGAATACCGAAATTTCTTCCAATTCAAACATATCGATTTTGATCGAATGTTTTCCTCAAACGGAGATCGAACAAATTCATGATAACCTGGAATTTTTTCAAGTGATTTCCGATTTCAATTAGTCACGTGTTATTTTAGAAGGTAAATAGTTACGTGGTTGTATAGAGAATAAAGTCACTTCGTCAGAAAGGTGTCGCACGACGCCATTTATCTATTCAAGGGAATTGATAGGAGAGCACGACCTAAAAGATTAGTTACATTTCAAGAGACAAAAATGTTGCGGAACATCCTTGCTGCTGCACAATTTTTGAGAATCCAGTAGGCATATTGAATTGTTATTCATTTGGGATATTACTTCTTCTAAAGGGTTGTTTGGAAAGTTATTTCCTTTTTTTTTTGTGGAATTGAAACAGTTTTCGTATAACGAACAAATATTTTATTAAATTATATATTGGCCGTTCTGGTCCAACACCTTTTGCCATCTATCTAGTAGTAGCATAATTCCACTCTCATAAAATTTTTGGTCTTTGCTGGAAAAAACTGATCGAGGTGGTTTTCGAGCTCCTCATTTGAGGTGAAGGTTTTAGCGTCTAAATAATATTGGAGTGACAAGATAATCCGATGGTGTCAGGTCTGGAGAATATGGTGGGTGTGACATTGTATCCCATTCAAGCTGAAAAAGCTTTTGGCGAGTGACTAAACTTGTGTGATGTCTGGCTTTGACTTGGCGGAATACTACACCTGTTTATTAGTTTATTAGTAGATTTGCGAATCAATAGTTTTGATATCCGATAACAGCACAAAATGAATGATATCCTTAAAATCCCACCAAACGATCATCATCACCCTTTTTTGGTGAATATCAGCCTTGGAAATGGTTTGAGCCGGTTCAATTGTTTTATTCCATGACCTCCTGCGTTGGACGTTGTTGTATACAACCCAATTTTCATCCCCAGTGATGATGTGCTTCAAAAACGGATCATTGTCTTGACGTCTGAGAAGCGAATCGCAGACGTCAATGCGGCGACATAGATTATTCTCTGTTAGAACATGGGGAACCCTTACCTCGCGCTTCAAGAATAATCCCAGCTCTTTCAAGTGGTCATAAATTGTTAAATTTGTTGATTTTAATCTCAATTCGATATCACGTGTTGTTATTTTCCGGTTCGTATCAACTAATGCCTTTATTACGTTTTTATCAGCTTCTAACCCAAACGTGGTGTATCTTCGACATCAAAATGGCCGGATCGAAATTTGGCGAACCAGTTCTGGCACTGGCGTACAGTCAACACACTTTCTCCATACACATAGGACAATTTCTTTCTCGCTTCAATAGCATTTTTACCATTTCTATATTGCGCATACATGTGTATTTGATTATCCTTTACTAGCTACGATAAGGAATATGTTTAACAATAAACTCAGTGATAATTAAGATGATAAGTATACACGTGTGATATGGATTGCTCCCATCCTAATCTTTTACGTCACTAACGACACACGTGACAATATAATATGGCGCAGTTATCAACGGACTGAAGAAAAAGTAAAATTTTGTAAATCTGAAAATTGGAATCATTATTCATCAATTATTAACAAAGAAGAGAAAATATACATACCAAGATGCCATCAGATAAAGAAGAAGCCGTACGTACATTAATGGCGACCACCGTTGTACCAGCTGCAAAAATCCCCTAGGAAATGGATTTCACCGGAGACGTGAGTGAAAATTATATATTTTCCAAGGAAAATTTTCAAATATATAATCCACTAACCCGGGAATTTTTCCGAACCCCTCTCGAATCGAGGGAAATGATCTTCAATGTCCAACACATGTCTGTTAGACAGGACCGACGGGTTTAAATCTCCTCCGAAAGATGGATACTCAAGCGATTCCCAGTATCCGAAATATCGCACCGACTTTGTGGGGATTGAACCCAGGTAACTCTGCGCAGGAGACGAGCATCATATCCTCTACGCCACCGAGTCCTTCATGATAGGAAATTGGTTCCTTATTTTTTCTCTATTGAGGCCGTGAGCCGAACATGTGATATTAATGAGGTTGATTGAAAATTTCAAAATTGTTACTGAATTTTGTCCGGAATAATGAACTTACAATGTTTTTGCAGAAAAATGCTTGTGTTGGTAGGTACTTAATACAATGTGGAACGGCTCATGCTCTATTCCAGCTAATGACTTCAAGCCTAGTACTAAAATCTACTGCCAATCTATAAATGTGAGCAATCAGTCTTTCATGCAGAAATACTGAAATATGCATAAAATATGCAAATATACACTTTATATAAAATCCGATCTCAATACATTCAAAAACGACTTTATTTGTTTAATCGTCGCTTGTATTTCTTGTTATACTTCTTAAATGAGAATAATTCTAGAGCAAATATGTCTGGAATACCTGCAAGAAAATATGGCAATTCTCAGAAATTGGTCTTTTGGGTCAGTTAATTTCAAAATAAAGGATGTAACATAATAGTATTTCACATCGTGAGGAGGTAAATCTACGTGAAATCTAAAGAAAAAGAGTTTATAAACACATACGTCCGCATAAGCTTCGTTACGGAGATACAGGGTGTTGAAATTTCTGGAAAAAATATATTTTTTTCAAAACTCCTGCAGTTTTCGAGATATTCAGCCCAAATTTGGAATGCAAGCTATTTTTACAGCCTCCATCATTACACGTCCTAGATTTCAACTGAAATGCACAAGGTATTTTCTTTTCCGAGGCCATGTCTACTTTTGCCTTTCACTTTTTTTCTTCAACTTTTATGACATCTGTAACTTTTTGAAATCTGTATCTTCAATCGTTTTCGAGTGAAAATTTATTGAATTTGAATTATTTGAATTGTATGTTATTCGATAATTAAAAAAATAATAATAAAAATAATCGATAGGTTTGCCCAATATTTGCTTTTATTATGATAGTTCCTCTTCCGAGACTCAACTTATACTTATTCAATATCAAACTAAAAAAAGAACAATTAAAATCTAAATAAATTTGCAAGAATAGAGGCCTCTGTCCTTCTTCGCATACTATCACGCACTCTTTGAAATATTCCTGAGTTATTTCTCATCGTGTCACAAGAGGTAATTATTCGATTTCTCAATTCTTCTACAGTTTTCACTGTAGTGGTATAAACTAAACTTTTGAGATATCCCCATTAGCAAACGTCTAAGCGATTTAGGTTTGGGGACCTAGGAGGCCATGGTTCTGACCCACTCCGACCTATCGATCGGTTGTTGAATGTATTATTCGAGAATTCCCTAGTTTCTCCACTAAAATGTACTGGTACACCGTCAAACATAAACCACATTCTGTTTTTCACCAAAAGTGGCACATCCTCAAACAATAAAGGTAACTCTTTCTCAAGAAATTTCCGAGAAGCTGGACCGTTTGGTCTGTTAAGCAAAAAAAATGGCCCAATCAAATAATTTCCAATTATTCCGACCCAGACATTTAGTGAGAATTGTTCTTGATGATGAGATTCTTCAATCAAATGGGGTTTTTCCTCAGCCCAATAATGATTATTATAAAAATTTGTGATAGCAGTTCTCAAAAAGTTAGCTTCATCTGTGAACATTATTTCACTATCAAAATGAGCATTTTCTCTAATTTTATCTAAGAACCATCGGCAAAAATTCAGTCTTGAAGGAATATTTCGAGGAAGTAGAGTTTGGACCCGTTAAATATTAAAAGGTACAATAAAATGTCGTGGAGAACCCTCCAAACTAGAATATGTGAAATATTCAACTGATTTCCAATTTTGCTTGTACTCACATGAGAATTCAAATCAATACAATTCAAAACTGCTTTCTCAATATCTGGAGTCCCCATAGTTTGAGTTGCACCTTTTAAATGATTATTTGCAGTAGAAGTACCAGTTTCCTTCAACCTTCTGTGGATATTTGAGAATGTTTGCCTGTCTGGTGTTACTCGATTTGGAAAGCGCACCTGATTTAATCGCCTATCTTCTGTTGTGTTTCCGTCAGCCAGACCGTACATCTAAAGGGTATCAGCCAATTCGACGTTAGTAAAATTAGCTATTTTTTCTTACATTAATAACTTCAAAAGTGTTGAAACTAATCGTTAATACAATGAACAATTTGAGCAGACACGCTTTCAACTTTAGCAACTGTCAAAAAAATAAATAAATGAAAAAAACAAAGCCAACTAGTCATTTTCTTAATCAGAAGCGCTTTCAATTCAGCGAATGCATACAATCGTTTGAAACTTTTTGCTCGAGAACGGTCGGAGATACGAAAAAATTGCAAGTGTCTAAAAAGTTTCTGAATTGAACGAAGATGACGAAAAATTATTGTACGTTGATCAGTGACGTACTGCAAAAAAGTTTGAAAGGCCAACAGAAGACATGGCTCCGGAAAAGAAAACATCTTATAGATTCTAGTTGAAATTCAGGACGTGTAACGATGAAAGCTGTGAAAAATAGCTTGCGTTCCAAATTTGGGTTGAATATCTCAGAAACTGCTGGAGTTTTGAATGAAGAACCAATTTTTTACGGAATTTTCAAAACCCTCTATCTCCGTAACGAAGCTCTTGCGGACCTATGTTTATATGAACTTTTTCTTAAAATTGCACGTAGATTTACCCCCCTCAAGTTGTGACATACTATTATATTACATACTATTATGTAACAACCTGTATATTTCACCTATTTATTTTCTCTTGATTTTTCATTGTTTCATGTTTGTTTGTTTTTCCTTTAACGTGCTCTATTTCTGCCTTTCGGCTAATGACACGCCGGGGAATTCTGTCACCTCACGAACCCGGGAATTTTGCCGAACCCCTCTCGTGTCGAGGAAAGGGATCTTTAATGTCCAACACATCTCTGTTAGACAGGACCGACAGCTTTACATCTCCTCCGAAAGATGGACACTCAAGCGATTCCCAGAATCCGAAAAATCGCACCGACTTTGTGAGGATTGAACCCAGGTAACTCTGCGTAGGAGACGAGCATCATATCCCATACGCCACCGAGCCGGCTTCATTGTTTCATATTCTCATTGAAGTGTTTAGAATGGTAAAAATACCATTAATCCCTGTCGATTACTGGTCACACCACCTCATCGTTGTATTGATATCTACGCTTCAATTAACTAGAGTTCAAACATGTGTTCATAATTAGGATGAGTATCACTAATTGACAGTTTCATCACTTCACGTGATTTTAGAAACAAACCATGATGATGTGCTTGTATCGTACAAATTAACATTCAACGTGGCGAATAATAAATTCGTCCCCCAGACGCAACATCAGTTCTCATCATGTACAGCGTGCATTTACGGGATTATAATCGCAAATTCCTCGTTATTTTCATGACAATAAGCAAACAACTCATATCTCCCACATTTTGCATACCTATTAAAACTGGTCTCTTGATCAGAACTGTCAGATTTTACCCCTAAATAATGCCTATATCAATGTAGACTAAGATCTGATCAACATATCGCATAAAGTGACTTTATGCCAGGTTAAATGGAGCGTAGAGATAACGTTCTATTAAAGATATTTATGACACAGTTGAATATGGGACCAGAACTACAATATATCAATGAAATGTATAAGAGCTGAATGTATGCATATCAAGGAAACAATTATATATTATTATACTCTGCTTTGATACGATCGTGGCAGACATAGTAGACAAACGACAATACTGAATCATGTTTACGGTTCTCATATCTCAAGTTTAGAATGAAATTGATCACGAAATTGATGTTTCCTTCTCCAAATAGTCAAGTGAATTTTGCCGAAAGTACAGTTTATTGAAAGCATTCAACGAAAATGCTTGCATGTAGTATTATCATTTGATTTGTCGATATGTTATAAGAGATGGTATTATGTCTCTCCGCATGCTATGTTTACGCAAGTATTAAGCAAGATATATATCGAAAAATTTTTGTGAAGAAAAATACCTACGACATGAATCATCTATATATTTCCCGATCGTGTGTTTTCTGTAATTTCTTGAGAAGACAAACATATCTTGGATTTCAATTACCATGCTTTTTAGCGAACAATTCTCCACTCATTAACTATCTATTATAGCGAGTGGTCGCTAAATGTACCGCCATATGATGAGAACTCCTTGCCAGCCTAGTGTTGCGGCAAAACATAAGTTTTCCTGGAACAAGGTCTTTTAGCTCCTTGGAACATCTTCCGTGGAAGTATCTGTAAGACAGAGAAAGGTCAGCAACTTGTCTTCTGAGATCCAGCGGTTGGAGATCGCGGGTGATCTCCTGGTGGTCGATGAGGCGCACAGCACATTTTTGCACACTATACAACATCTGCAACGAATGATTCTCTGAAAATGGACTCCAGTTTTATACTGGAAAAACGCAGATTATAAATTTCAATTATAACACATAGTTCGAGAGTATAAAAAGCACCAATGTTAAACAAATATGAAACTTCTGAAAGTATATGCTTTTTAGGCATACACTTGGACCACAGACTAAGTTGGAAATCCCTATGTTGATTTTTTATGCAAGCATATGGCGAGCTACACTTATGCGATAAGGACTGTAGCTTATTCAGTGAGTACTCATGCGGCTCTACTGGCATATCATTCTTACGTGCAAGCTAAATCAAGGTATAGGATTATATTCTGGGGGAATTCTTCAGAGATAGACAGAATTCTAATTTTGCTGAAATGATGTCTTCGCAGTTTTTCAGGTTGCCTTACGATGTGAGTTGTAGAAGCATATTTGTGAATGAGTCAATACTTACTGTTGTTTGCCTTAACATTTATGAGAGTGTTCTATATGTGGCTAGTAATCCTGATCTCTTTCTGCTGTCGGCAACCAAGCATAAATATGGCACAAGAAGGAAACATAGCTTGAAAATCCCTGAACTGCACTTCACCTACCTTCAGAAGAATGCTCAGAATATGGTGGTTAAAATATTCAATAAAATACCAGAAGAAATAAAATACCTTCCGAAAACAAAACTGAAGAGCATACTTTTCAGTTATTTAAAAGAAAGACCACTTCATACATTGGAGGAATGCTTTTAAGATTCATAGATATAATATCAGATGTATATATATATATATATATATATATATATATATATATATATATATATATATATATATATATATATATATATATATATATATATATATATATATATATATATATATATATATATATTTAATGTGTTTTCGGTTGTATTTCCAATTTACTCTTTATATTTATGTTGTTTGTTGATGCAAGTGATGTCTTATTGTTCATTAATTCGTCAATTTCATTTTTACTTTTAAGTATCACTGACTTTATTAAAATTAGAATCATTTTGCATTTTCAATACCCTACTGAGTTCAACATTGAACTAATAAAGAACATTTTTTATTACATTATATTATTAATGTTTGGTCGCAGATCCCCGTACATGGAAACAATATTCCAAAGCAGGTCGAATCTGCGCCTTATATAGAAGCAACAGCTGATATGGCGTAAAGTATCGCATGGCTCTGAAAAGAAAAAAAAAAGCTGATGCAGACTTAGCTATTGCTGATACATGTTCATGCCAGCAAAACCCAGAGTTGTTATTCCGAGAAGGTGCATCGAATCTTTGGATGCAAATTGTTGGCCTTGCATCGTTAGAGGAGGTTCTTCAGGAGGGACCTTTCTAGAAAACGTAGTTTTACGTCTTGCGTCTTGCTCCCCACTCCGATATCCTCTGTAGGTCAGAGTTTAAGTTATTGATTTGTTGACATCTCTGACACAGATTTCGCATCTGTAATCGACCGTAAACTACTGAAAGACAAAACCAATACAATCGACCGCAAGACGGAAGATCTTGTTTTCTGTAAAGACAGAAGATCGTTTATCTGCACCATAAACAAGCTGGGCGAAAGAATAGATCCCTGAGGTACTCCTGCCCGCAATAGGAAACAAGTAGATGTTATACCGTTAACCGCAACTTGTATTGATCTATTTGAGAGAAAATTACTTATCCAACCCCACAATTTTTCGGGAAGCCCACATGAAGCAATTTTATTCAACAAAATTATATAACAACAAATATTAGAAGTGATTTCATTTATATATTCATTTTTTTCAATTCTCTGCTATGTCTTTTGCAGAATTCCCACTGCTTCCAACTCTTTTCTTCAGATTCATGATCCAATATATCTAAATCAACCTATTGCATTGTCAAATTCAAAAGTGTAAGATTTGTAGCAACATCAAAACCGTACAATTCATACGTTATCTGTTTATTATAAGATTAAAAACATAGAAGAAAAATCTATTAACTATAAAAATCATTTAGTCCTCAACCTCCAAGATGTCTAGGTAGTGTAACTCTATGAACAGCTGACTTCAAGTGATGCTTATGATATTTTCAGAGCATTTTCCTTGTTTTACATTTAGATCTGTTTTAAACCTCTTAATAGTTAAGAAAGAGAACGCTAGAATAGAATCCTCATAGGAATTAATGGCTCTGAATTCTAACTAATTAAATTACGATTGATGATGATTCTCCTCTTTTCTAATGTTTTATTTAGTGGTGACTAAATGTCTTTTCATGCACAAATCCTAGATATTTATATGAATCTCTTTGATACATTGACCCAATTTCGATATTGGAAATCTTCATATAATAAGATTTTATCTTCCCTTTTTAATGGAAAGATTTTTATATTTAGGACTCTTCAATTTAGAGCCGAAATTGATAGCATTCATGAGATTAAGGCAAAGACAAAACCAAAGAGCAGTTAAAGAATCTCCTTGAAAAATTCCTCTTCTGATTTGGAGTGATTTCGGATGTTAAAGTTCGATTTAGAATATTCTAATGAAGAATGGTTCTCCAATTTTTCAAGACAAATTCAAGAGAAAAACAAAGTATTATCAATTACAAACTTCCAAAAGCAACAAGCAGCAGAAGCAACTGAGTGCAGAAATTTGGGGCACAAATATATTATTGTGGAAATTGAATGCGTTATTTATAAAGCTCGCAATACCACCAAAGTTGTGAACGAAAAAGGAATCCCACCCAAAACATTCTGTAAAAAACTAGCCAAGTCTCGATGGAGCTGATTGTTTATCTCTAAAAAGTTATGAAATCTAGACAAACTCGTGTCAAGTTTAAGGTTCCTTGCTCCGGTTTCTTTATTATTATAGTTAATGTTGTTTGACTTGGCCGTTCAACATTCTTCATACGTTAGTGAGTAGGTACAAGTCAATTTTGTTTAAACGTAATGTTGTATCTGTTGTAACTACCTATGTTTGTTAAGCGAGATAATAGCCCATAATGGTATTGGTAATTAGACGCAAGTGTCTTATTTTAGGAAGGTGTTGATTGTGCAACACATGCAATCACCATTGACAATGCTGAAATCTGCTCCCTTCTTTTAGAAGCGTCAAATCAGCCACTGATCTAGCATAAAATAGACGTACAGACGGACTTCTATCAATCATTAGAAGTCCGTCTGTACTGGAAATATTTTTTTTTACTGTTTGCTTTAGGCTATCTTACACATACGTTTTATTGAAATGCGCAGTTTTATCAAGCTTACATTTGACTGGTTATTCAATCAACGTTTTCCAAGTGGCAATTCTCCAGCGTCAATAGGTAGCGGTTCTGGGGACAGATCGGTGCAATGGTGTCATGGAGCACCTGGTTTTGTACCCTTGTGTACCTTTCAACGGCCAAGTTACACAACATTAACTATAATATTAAAGAAATAGTAATAAGAAACCTTAGACTTGGCACGACTTTGTCTAGATGTCATTACTGTTCAGAGATAAACAAGCAGCTCCATCGAGACTTGGCTAGTTTTTTACAGAATGTTCTTGGTGGAATTCCACTTCTTTTTGTAGAAACGCGGGAATAATGATTTATTTCATTAGATTTTCTTATCTAACAATATTTTTCTCTTTTTGAGAGTAATTTTTTTATATTTTCAAAGAAATGAAACTATGGTATTTAGATTTTCATTATATTAACAAAACTATGACCGGTTTCACCACACTGGAACCGGTCATAGTTTTGTTGATATAGTGAAAACCTAAATACCATAGTGTTATTTCATTGAAAATATGTACATCGATTTCCATCAAGTAACGACCTTCTCAACCGAAAGAATAAAAATAGTTTACAAATCTTTTCTTTCTTTTTTTCCGGTTCTGATTCTTGTACATTAGCAACAGTCTTTCGTATTGCTCATTCGCTATTTATTTTCGTAAACTTGTAAGTATAAGTATAAAAGGAAGTCTAGTCTTATCCAGAGTGTTCCTTTAATTTTATTTATATGCGTATCAAAAGCAGAAGGGGAGCCATTCGCCCAACAGTAACTGTGGACGCTATAGGCTAGATTAAATTAGAAGATGTGTCCCACTACGCTGGGTTTTTGCAATGACAGTCGTTTTTTTTCAGCTGAGACTAGCTGAGGGTTCTTCATCAGATACTTCAGACCTTCGATTTTTGACATCAAATGAAACGGCCCACCAAGTTGAATATTTTTTGTAAAGGCGTATGTCGATCTCTAATAGTTTGGTTGGGCTCTTTTGTCTTCTAATCAGGGTCACCAGGTACTCCAGTTCTCCAGTTATCCTAGTTTTTATAATATTTTCTTCATGCTGCCATTAAACCCTAACCGTGTATCAAATTTCAGCCCTCTGAGTTTATGGGAAGTACTAGTTCAATTCGGGTCATCATGAGTGAGTGAGTGTCATAAATGCAAAACTTTGCTTTCGTTTAACTTCGGAACTAAATGACGTACAGACTTGAACTTTCGGAGTTTAAGTATGGGGTTATAGCTTACTAGATGACGAAAATTTTTGCATTCTGGTCTTATCCAGAGGTTCTCAAATATGGGTCTGAAAATGCCGTGAAATGGTTCCAGTAAAGAATGGTACGGCAGTGTTTGCTTCGTGCTCGACTTGGCGGGGGCGCGGTAGTGCCCCCTAATTGATGTGGCCGTTTTGGGAGAAGTTTCTATAATGGAGAATATACAGTCGGTGAGGAGATTAGCGGAAACATCTGGAGTATGCCGGACAAGTTTTTCAGGATATTTTCATATAATATATCCATAAAGAAAAGACTCGTACACGATATTAATGAAATTAACTCCGATTGTCGTTTTGCATTCTGCGAACATATCGGTGACGATTCGATTTTGCTTCAAAATGTTTTCTTTTCGGACGAATCGAGGTTTTTTCGATTCGCGAGGTTTATCACAATAGATCTAGAATCTGGAATGACACTTATTCCCATTTAAAAACGGAGAAATCATATTCGAATACCTCAAAAATATAAATTATGGGCCGCAATTTTGGAAGACAAATTCTGAAGTGTAAGATATAATATGTGGCAACATCAATACAATGCAATTCATACGTTCTCTGTTTATAATGAAAATGAGAACAAAGAAGAAAATGTCTTTACTGTGAAATTGTTTAGAAATTACAATATAATCATCTACTTCAATATGTTGTCATGGTATAAGGCATTATGGTGTAATAATTAAAATTGTTTAGATTTTCAAAGCATATAGATATCTGCTTACTCACAAATTAAATTGTGAAAACCTTACTCGTTTTCAGAACTTGAAACGATTGAAGGGATAACTTTTTTTGAATTATATAAATCGTTTCTGCTCATAGTATAGAATGAAGTATTCGAATAGCGTTAGCTCAAGATCGTTCACTTTTTACTAGTTCTATAAAAGGAACGCTACATATTGGGATAAAAAGAGCTTTATATTAACAAAGGGCCTTCTGTTGTTGAAGACGGGACTGAAAAAGTGTTCAGCTTCATCTTGAAGAGCTAAATAAATTCCAATTACAACATTGGTTACTTCGAAGCAGTGGCGGATGAAAGAAGGATCAGATTAAGGAATACTCGTGTTGGATTGAAAGATTTAAAGAAATTATCGAGCACCGCTCGAATTCAAAACTGAGTTTTGTAGAAATTCGCTGGTTCATTGTACTTCTGAGTCTCCTCTCGAATGTTATTTGTAGTTTGATAATTGTAAATAATTCTATAGTGTGAAGACGACTCCCAAGTGATTTGTAAAGAAACAATTTATTGTTAGATGATTTGATTCCTTGGAAGGCTACAGATTATCGTCATGACGAAAACCAATTTTCCAACATTTATATTACGACTGTAACAGTCTCGTAAAAATATTGCTTGTTGCACCATCCTATTGAAACCATAATGTTGTTACCTCAAAATCATACAGTTATGAAAAAAATTATTTTGAAAAATCGGAATTTACAATTATAAATTGGCTTTCTTCATTCGTGAAAAAAGCAAAGACCTATGATATAGTAATTTAAGGTTTTCTATTTTCTAATACAGATAATTCTATGCATTAACGCATCCATTTAAGTTAAAAGAGCTCTACCGAATGAGGAAATTCTCTTGAAAGCGCTCCAACATATTCTCGACAACACACGCTTTCAATTTCTGCATGAATTGGTCAATTAGCTGGGAAGATTTTGATGAGCAAGCATAGTTAATCAGGTATCTAAATCACAATCCGGGCTGGAGTCTTGCGTATTTCACAATATCGGTTAGTCCCTCTCTATTCGTATTGATCTTGAATGTTCAGCAGGTTTAGAAATTTGATGCCGACTTCTTTGCCACGAATTTCGAGATCCAAATCTGACAGTTTACTCAAATTGAGGTTTTCGTAGAAAGGAGGGTTGGCTCAGCCAATGAGCTACGTCCATTTCGTTCTACCTCATAATATCCTACGTAGAGCATTTTCTCATGCAAGCGAATGATTATTTTCACAATGGTACGTGTTCCTTTGTCCCTATTAAATAGGATCATAGAACCCCTACTCTTTCTCTAGACAGCGCACGTCATACCGTTCATAAATCGAGTGTATACCTGCTCTTCCTTGCTGAATCGTGCCATCAGAAGTCAATCTTTCTCTTGTTGAAGCTCTAAACCTAACTTGCGTATGAATTCCTTATTATACCCATCGAAAGGGTGGAGCTGAGGACATACAACAGTGTAGAATCTGACTTGATTATATCTGATACTAAAAGTCTTCTTTGACAGAGCTGCAGAAAGATTATCGAATCTCAAGATTGCTATATATCTAGAATTTGTATAATAACAGACTAACCTGATATCCATGACGCATGTTGTTTCTCTGTGAATTCTTCAGATTCTCGAAAATTGTCTCTATTTTGTATCTACTGACCCAACATAGCTCTTACCACGCCGGATACGATGACTATTACATGCGCATAAAGCGGAAACTAGTACGCTCTCTAATCTAAATGCAAGCTTCTTAATCTTCCTAGTGTCAATTACTCGTACTTTAGTTTCACTTTTTGAAACTCCCGCTCTTGAAGATTTGGTCTATTATTGACCAAAACGTTTTAAATTTTGAAGTCAGTTGTGGAATTAATAAGATATAATATATTCTTCTCCTGGCGCGACACACTTGCAGGAAACACTCAAGCCATTTCGCCCCTCGTGCTTGCCATGGTTATCAGGTTTCACTCCTCTAAGACCTTTTATTGAAGTTTGTAATACCGTCGTCAGCGGTTTTCTTGATCATACAAGCACTGGATGTTACAGTGCCTAGTTTTTTCAGACAACCGACTCTTTGACCAGGACACTCGTGGAGAATATGTCCTGTTACCTCAACGATTTCTCAGAAACCCCTATGTGGTGCATATTCCCATAGTTTCATGATATGTAGATTTCTGTTGAGTTAGCGCCTCATTAGATGTCCAAATGCTCTTGCATTAGACCTCTTGTTGAGGGACGATGATTCTTGTTTATTACCTTTTTTGACTGTCTCAGTCTCTATATACCTTCTAGTTGTTCTGAATCTTGGCAGCATTCCAGTTTCACAAAAAGGAGAGCTATTACTTTCGATCCAATCATTTCGTAGCTATGATGACAAGATCATCTGCTCCGCCATTTTCTCATGATGTGTGGATTTTTGTTGAGTTAGCGCCTCATTAGATGTCCAAATCTTTCGCATTAGACCTCTTGTTGACGGACGATGATTCTTGTTTATGACCTTTTTGACTGTCTCAGTCTCTTTATGCCTTCTAGTTGTTCTGAATCATGGCAGCATTCCAGTTTCAGGAAAATGAGAGCTATTACTTTCGATCCAATCATCTCGTAGCTATGATGACAAGATCATCTGTTCCGTCATTTTCCCTTATGCCTTGGTGTTCTGGGGGCCAGAGTAGTGTTATCTTGTTTGTCGTGTTCCTTTATAGCAGTCTAAGTATTTGTTCTAGGGCCTTGGATGTCAATACATATGCCCATCCATAGACTCATGTCTATGTCAAGCATAGTCCTGCGGGACGAGGTCGAATTTATTAAAAGCTCTCACGCGATTCGAGGAGGTCTGTTAAGTTGTTGAGTAATGTGGAGTGTACAAATAGTGTGTCTCGGTACACCTTTATATGGTATCCCCTTTCCACAACAACACTGAGGTCCTCATGACCGTCTCCCCTCCGCCAAGATGTTTAGAGTGGGGAAGCCCAGCATGTAATGTGCCTCATGTGACTTCTAGGCACGTTTATATTTTGATGATGTACTTGATATGAACACAATTATTGGAATGTAGGAGAAATTTGTGATCTCAATTTGTTCATTCAATAATACATAACAGATTATGAAAATTTTACATTCTTTGATTTGAATATTGAATTTTGTCCAGAATTCAGTTTTAGATTTTCTGCGAAGGAATTCATTCGAGGAATATCTCTTAAGTTTCACATATTAGAGCAACTAAGATCCTCTGTGGAATACCAAGTTTTGTAGGATATATATGTAGTGCAATAGCTACAAAATACTGGTAAAATTGGCATGAATTTATGAAATGTGCCTCATTTCAATAATTTCAACGAGAATGTCAAACGATTGATTTCTATTTGTGATTATGAAGTACATTTTAACATTAGTACGGAGAATTGAAACTAGGAGTTGATGCAAAAAAAATCAAGCAGTTGTAACTCAGAATAACGTCGTTTCATCATCATCAGCATCATTAGCCTATGAGTTTGTCCACTGCTGGACGTAGGCCTCCTGTGAATGTTTCCAAAACTATCTTTCCTGCGCTCTCTGAATCCAATTAGTAT
Organism: Cryptolaemus montrouzieri; assembly: GCA_013387265.2. Classification (NCBI taxonomy): domain Eukaryota; kingdom Metazoa; phylum Arthropoda; class Insecta; order Coleoptera; family Coccinellidae; genus Cryptolaemus; species Cryptolaemus montrouzieri. The sequence goes on along the minus strand of JABFTP020000185.1, from coordinate 33,874,367 downwards.
GAATTCGTCGCAGGTCGTCAGCCCATCTGGTTGGTGGTCTACCTCCGTTTCTCAACGCTTCCTGTCTAGGCCTCCACTCTATGAGCCGTTTTGTCCATCTATTATCGTCCATTATGGCAACATGCCACGCCCAATTCCACTTCAAAGTTGCGATCCTCTCAATGGCATCTATCACTCCAGTTCTTCTGCGGATTTTCTATATTGGAAATTCTATCCCTAAGCGATAAACCTAGCATCAATCTCTCCATTGCACGCTGTGTTGTTCCTATTTTATTCACAGATTTCTTGGTCTCTGCACCATATGTGAGAACGGGGGGAACACATTGGTTGTAAACCTTTCTCTTCAGGCATATTGGAAGGTGAGATTTGAAATTCTGTCTTAGGTTTCCGAAGGCTGCCATGTCAACCCCACTCTCCTATGAAGTTCACATGTCTGATTGTCTGTACCTTACCGTATTTCATGACCTAAGTATTTATAAGGTGTTGTCATTTCTATTGGGATGCCATTTATATTCATATTTTTGCTTAGAACAAGGTTTGTCATCAGTTAAGTTTTCGAAACATTTATCTTTAGCCCTACTTGTTGGGAAGCCTCGTTCAGTCTTTCGAGAATTTTCTTAGCCTTTTCAATGCAATCTGCAAAATAAAACCACATCGTTGGCAAACCTGAGATGAGTCAGCATCTCGCCGTTAATATTTATACCAAAGTCTTCCCAATCTATTTGTTTGAAAGCATATTCAAGAAGCGTGGTAAACAATTTTGGAGAGATAGTATCGCCTTGGCGTACACCTCTTCCAACTAGAATCTTTGTTGAATTTTAGGTTTGACACTTGCAGTTGCATTTTCACAAATATATTTTATGATTGTGGTGTACCGATTGTCTATTCTATAGTCTGCTGGAGCCTCAAGCATCTTGTGTTGATTAATCGTATGAAACGCTCTCAACGAATATAGGGACTAGTGGTTTATTGTACTCAACTGATTTCTCAGTAAGATTTTTTACAACTAGGAGATGATCATTTGTGCCGAATCCTGATATGAATCCAGCCTGCTATCTTGGTTGGTATAACTCAAGCTTTGCTTTCAGTCTGTTGGTGAGAATTCTAGTGAACAGCTTATAAACATGAGACAATAAGCTTATTGGTCGATAGTTTTCAAGTTTTGTGATGTTAAAAAAATATCAGTAAGTTAACGAACGTACAAGGCAAACTAGTCACAAATAGAAACTATATTCTTACAATAGTGGAAAAATTTCTATGAAGAATTGTTCGGGCGTCACCTACAGCTCAGAAATAATAATGAAATCCGACAAGTCGTAAACCAAGGCTCAGAAGACATCCCCGAATAAACCATTCCCGAAATACGAAATGCTTAAATAGAAATAAATAATAATAAGTCACCAGGTGAGGTTGAGATAGCGATTGAAGCAGTTAAATCAGGTGGAGAGAAACTACTAGATACACTTTTTAACGAATGCCTCCACACGGGAACTACGCCATCACAGTGGAATAATGCCATTATTGTAACGTCGTTTATGTGTAAAAAATCAATAGTGATCGACATGAGACAGATTGCGTTATATTTGATTCAAAACATTTGGCATAAATAAATGAGGGTAAAAAATTAAGATTTCTATTGTTGTTATCTTGTTGACGAAAGGAATTAAATAGAATTAAAGTGTGCTAAAATGTGTGCAATATCGTCGATACAGAAAATAAACTTGTTTCTGTTCCAGGTTAAGGAAAAATCGAAAAAACTTATATGTGATCATTTAGCTGTAGCTACCTAGCAAAAACCGCTATGGCTAGTATACAAGTATCCCTTAGCAGAAAAAAGCATTCCTATGAAGAATTGTTCTTTTTCATAAATATGTCCACATCACGCAAAAATAATTAATACAAAAGAAACAGCAGTTGTGTTCTTGGATCATTCCGTGGCATATGATACAATGTGAGAATATAGACTGATAAAAGACTGTATAAGGTTGTTCACTGCAGTTCAAATATTAAACTGGTCCAGAGTATGTTGTCTGATGAAGAGTTCGTGCTTTGGTTAGAGAGAAATGTAGTCGTTTTTGCTCTGTTATTACTGATTCTGTTTTTGTGTGATATTCATTTCTGTCGATAATATTGCTATATATTAATTTAATTTCTAATAGTTTCATCACAGTCATCTCTATCCTATTTTTTCGCAATCGGATGTTAGATTCTCTACATCTGCATAATTCTCGAAAGGATAGAAAATTGAGGATATTTTTTTTCATGATTCTCCTCCGGGTCAATCATAATTTTTATCTCGAATATCTAGGTGTGACAATTGACTTCTCATTAACCTTATATATATATATATATATATATATATATATATATATATATATATATATATATATATATATATATATATATATATATATATATATATATATATATATATATATATATATATATATATATATATATATATATATATATATATATATATATATATATATATATATATATATATATATATATATATATATATATATATATATATATATATATATATATATATATATATATTCCCAGGCTACATGTCCTCTGCCATATAACTCCTCAATATATCTGCAGCATAGATAAGAAGTATGGAAAGATATCATTGTCGACTGCAACTTTTTTCAATTATAAGAAATCCACTTTATTTGAGATCAAAATCTTGGAAAACGATTTCCTCATACATGATCCTACTCAGAAGGTTCCTATTTGAGTCTCAAAAAAAATTGGTTTACCTTGAACCGTTTGAAAATGAGCGGGCTTTTAGTACTATACTTTTCAAGTGAAATTCTGTGGATAGTCCAAATTGCAAGTGCTTTTCATTTTTCTGATTCCATCCATCTCATCATGTCGGTTCCTCCTATTGAAGTTCTGTTTAAAATGAAGAATGAAGCGTTAAAACAATTACTCTGTTTCCACGTTTGTCCTTAACAGACTTGATGTTACTAGTGTACCAGCGACGGTAAGATATTACTTTTCTTCACCCTTTCTTTGAATCATATGAAACAACAACATACGGTTTACCTGTTTCTCCTCATTTTGCTATGATGCGTATCGTGGGAGGCTTAGCATGTTTTGAATGGTTATCCATTCGACATGTGGTGCTTTCTCCTGACCAAGTTTTCAACTCACATCGAAATTTGTCATTATGCGATTTACCTGATTTTTGATATGTCACTCTCCCTTCATTTAGTCGAATAAATATATAAATAAAATTTGAAAATTGAAACTTTACCATATTAAACTTCTTCAAATTTGAATTCCATACATGGTTATTGAAAGTTCTATCAAATGTAATTTTCCAATTTCTCGATTACGAGAAAGCTTAGGTATGGATTTCCATGATGAATCCATCCTACGTAACTGAAATTGGTGACTTGGAAGAAAAACACATTATCTTTCTGAGTGAAGCAATAAATTTAAAGGAAAACGTGAACATATACACTTCTATCCCCGTTGTATCCGCCCCTGATGTCGAATGTGAAAAAGCGACGAGTCCCATCCCGAAGAACTAAATAAATTCCAATTACAACGTTGGTAACTCGAGTCGTAACATCTATCAGCGATGCTTCAGCGTTGATTGAGACATGCACAGAAAGTGCAAGTCACATGAAATCAGCTTTATTTTCTATATCTAACCTATCAAAATATGTTTCGAATATAATCATCATTTCACGATATACGTTCAATAATGCATTCAAATAATAATTGATATTTTTTTTGGTTTCAGGTTGGTAATACATCAAGATGTACCCGAGATCCTTATCGAATCAACTAGTGCAGGACTGGCTCCCCATGATATGAATGTAAGAAAACCTTTCCAAAAAAATTTGTTCTGTTCGAAAAATTTTTCGTACTTCATTGATTCAATCTTTATAACTTAAATTGTAATATGCAATCTCTGTATGCGCATATCTTAAAGCACTTCCACCGATTTCATTTTTCTGAATGTTCTTAATATCATGAATTGATATTTATGGAAGGAAAATTGGCTTAACTGACCGGAAAATTCTGGCTAACCTAGTGGGAATATAGAACCATTTAACTAAGGATCGTAACTCAAGTTTCGAAAAAGAAAAGTGATATTTGGTTTATACAGCACAACTTACTGAAAGTTGAAACAATCAGGAAAATCGCAACAGAAAGTCGAATATTCTTGAAAAACTGCAAAAAATCATCTTCACATGGTCTTTTGGTTTTAACTATCATATTAGATTGATTCTTTTCTTTGTGCGTCTTCGAAATTTTTCACGAAGAAAAGGGATAATCGAAAAGAAAATTCGAAAAAATTCCGATAAACTGAGAAAGTCATATTTTTCGTATTTCCGTTGAATTCTAACTAATATAGGAATGACATTTGGCAATTATATTGTCATTTTGATCATCATAATCTTTTGAGAACAAAAATGCTATCAGTTAAAAACCCAATAACTCAAGTGTACTATGAAAATTATAATTTTTCTCGTATTCTCATTTAATACATTAATTTATATAATAGGGAAATAAAAAACTTGGAATTTCAATATGATTCAAACCGCGTCCAAAGAAAGCATAAAATGTAGGGAAAATACAAAACACGATAAGCCTTTCTCGCTCGCTCCTGAAATGAATTGAGTGAACCATTTGTGATCCACGATTCAAAAGTGGAATCAGATTAAATTGTGTTGAAGCAGAAAAACCTGCTGTATTAATAAACGGGTTTTCACAAACTATCCTAGTCAAGAAAAGAATATGATACCATGTATATGTAAGAACCATTTGGATATCGATATAAAGGACAATGTAAAACTCATTGACAATTCAGCCTCCCCAATGTGCAATTTGGATTGTCTATACAAATCTAATTGAGAATCATGCAATTTCAATACCAATGTCTTGTTCTCAAATGACTAGAGGAACTTCGAATATACTGAATTCAAAACCAGGAACTTTAACATATCGAAAAGGAAACTCAGAAAACGAAATCAGTTTCCACGAATTCGTTCTCAAAACATGTAGACTCCAATCTTGGTGAATGGTTGGGAAATGTTCTGTAATTTCAGCCTGACTCATTTTCAGATTGTTGACCAATATGTTCAAGTATTACAATTCATGATGATTTAATGTGTGTTCACTCGTTTCTTGAAGAGAGACAAATTGTAATTTTTCGGAAAGATGTTCTATGAAAGTGACTTCCACAGCACACTAGCCCTATAAACAAAAGAATTTTTATAGAGAGAGGTACGTGGTGTAGCCAGTTGAGAGTTTTTTGCTAGCTTGGTTTTTATTTGGAACTAGATTCTTTCTGCAACCAAGCCTTTCAGTTCTTCAGAGCATTTACCATACTACCTGTAGGAAACAGAAAGATCGGCAACCTGCCGCCTTTGAGTGAGAGGCTGGAGATCACTCGTGATCTCCTGGTGGTCGATGAGGCGCACTGCTTCTTCTGTACACTATCCAATAGATGAAATGAATGTTTAGGTGCGGAGCCCTATACATAGAAACGGTATTTAAGTATCACCTGTGCTTTGTATTAAATCATCAGCTTCGATGACGTGAAGTAATGCTTAACCATGTAAAGAAAACTGAGTTTAGCACAAGCAGATTTGGCAATGGCATACCATCAAACTCAGGTGTCCACTCTGATGACGAGTAGATCCATTATCTTTACTGAGTAAATTCGATGTGCTTGTATAATTAAAGGAGGTTCCCCAGCAGTGACAGTTCTGGCGAACATTGTTGATTTCTTCTTGTTAACGTTAAAATTGACCAAGATAAACGGCCCGTTGCTGATATCTTCTCTAAGTCCAATTTTAATGACATGCTCTGTTGAAATCTTTGTCGACGTGACTCCTTAGCAGGACGGTGAGAAGTAAATGGGGACATCAGAGAACAGTCGTCAGCAAAGCCAAATATTCTGTTTTTGGTGGAGTTGAGCAGATCATTAATCTGTAAGAGAAAACGAATTGGTGAGAATGTGGAGCCTTGGGGTACTCCTGCATTAACATGAAACGATTCATTCGTTACACAATGAACTACCAATCGAATCGATCAACTGAGGAGAACTAAGCATCCACAAATCTAACCACGACATTTTTCGGAAAGTTATATGAGACTAGTTTATTCATCAAAGCTGCGTGTCAAACCCTGTTTGAGGCCTTTGATATTGAGAACAAAGGCTTTCAATTCGCAATGCTTTTCGATTCTGATGTCCAAAAATGCGTAGTGTAAGCAAGGAGGTACTTAATTGATCTTTGTCTATGGAAACAGTATTGTCGAACACTGATAACCTGCAACTCGAGATATTTTATGAGCTCATCGTTCATCACCATTGATTTTTGACATAATGAGCAACAATGCGATTGGACGATAATTTTGTGGTAGCCTTTTTTTTCTTTTCTTCGAATGGCTTGTACTCTCGCAACTTTCCAACACTTCAGACTGCGTTTGATGTATCTAAAAAGAATTTTGCGGAAACATTTTTGCGAAAAAATTGGCTAATCGAAAATAAAAATGAGATAATATAGGCTTGCTATTTGAAAAAAAAGAGTGAAAGTCAATTTTCGGTATTTCCGGAAGCAACAGTTCTACAAAAATATTTTAGGCGGTTAAAATATTATTCAAGATGCAATTCTGTCATTGAATTCGATCAACAATTGTAGAAGCTATAGCTGGAGGCGTTTTAAACGGATCACCCTATATATCGGTTTAACGTTTTTAAAGTGATGAAATGGTAATATTTAATGAATATCAAAAGCACGAAACAACTAGATAGACGCCTTTTTTGAATAGTAGAAGCAAATGGTTGTTTCAGAAGGGAAATGAATAAATCAGTTTTAAAAATAGAATTATTATTGATGGGGAATTCTGCTTGAAAATGGGATTGAACAATCATCATTATAGAATTCCTTTGTTCCAATTGAATGCAAAAATCATACTCTCAACATCAAATTGATATGACTTCCTCGATTCGAAGACATCTGAAAAAATCAGCTTGAACTCGTAGAGTCGGAGAAACTTAAATTAGTGAAATTTAATTTTCCTAGCTCTAAGTTATTCCGATTCAATTTCGGTTCCTGCAAATATTAGAGCTTTTGCTTGAAACTTCGTTGTGAAAATGCCTTTGAAACATATAATTGATTACACGGGGCTCTGCATTCGTGCATTATTCAGTAAACTTCACATCTTGAAAACTCATCTCAAACGGTTCGAAAGACAATCCACATTAGCAACTCATTTTGCATTATTCAAAGTTTAAAATTTTTTTCATATCTTCATTCACCAGTGGCGCGGTGCTCTGTAGCTCGTACACTCTTGAAGATTTCATTTTTGTTACTTCAGCAATTTATTTTGAAGTTAACAGAGTGTCCCAATTTTCTATAAAAAAATCTTGGGAGGTTTTTCCCGATTGGAAGACCACTTTTTTGTTAAATATTCATGAGCGTCCTAAACTGTGCTATAATGTCTTTAAGTAATAACTTTTTTTTGGTTGGTAGTTTCATCACAATATATTTTTTTCCGTAAAAATATCTTGAAAATAGGCTCGCACATCATCGCGTGCTCCTTCGGACAGAGAGGATGAATACTTTTTTCTGTTCGTTTTCTTATTGCCCAAGGATAGTTTTATTGATAAATTGAAATAGATAATCCTCATTTTATACAGAAGTGACTCAAAAGAATTTTAAAAATTTCATATCTTGATTTTACAAAGGAACAGCCTGTATTTTATTATTCATGTCAACGCATAAAATATTGTGCCATATTTTGATGAAGTAACCTTATCTTTATCTTCTACCATTTTCTAAATAAGAAAAATAAACTAAAATAATAAAATCAGAGAATGCGAAAGAAGAGTTTATTAGTACATATCATTATACTTGATCAGAGAAATGGGGATATTTTAAGATAGTCGTGTATGAAATATTTAATAGATTGGTTTTTGGTGAGATGATCTACAAGGTGTTGAACTATTTCAATAAGTGTTAAATGTTGCCCGTTTCTTTCCAGACACAACTCAACCCTTCTGAGGAAAGACCGTTGAACTCTCGCCAACATTTGCGGATTAACTGACTGAAAGGCGTCGACAATTCTCTGTTTTATATCCAACTGTGTTGTATAAGGAATCTGGTAAACGATGCCCTTAATATAACCCCACAAGAAAAAATCTAGACTTGTAAGATCCGGAGACCCAGCTGGCCATCTAACAGGACCACCACGTCCTATCCATTTGTTTGGAAATACATGATTCAAATGCTCCCTAACCTGATGTGAGTAATGTGCCGGTGCTCCATCCTGTTGAAACCACAAATCTTGTCTTATATGCTCTGGTACATCGGCAAGCAATATTAGTAGATGATTTTGCAGAAAATCTAAATACATTTTAGTATTGAGGTGCCCGTCGAAAAAGTGCGGCCCAATTAGATATCCATCTACTATAGCGGCCCATACATTCAAGGACCTACGATGCTGGTGATCTATTTGTCTCATGAGGTATGGATTTTCCGGGGCGTAATTATGAAAGTTGTGCCTATTAACAAGCCCATTCTTGTGGAAAGTTGTCTCGTCCAAGCAAATAACTCTGCTAAATATATTTAGATTTTCCGCTTCTTTGTCACTTGCCCAATTGCAAAAATTGATTCGATTTTCATAGTCTTGATTGTTCAGTTTCTGGTGCATGGTATATGATAGGCATGAAATTCATTCACTTTCAAGATTCTCTGGACGGAAGTTTGATTCATATCTGTTAACTGAGAAATCTCTCTTTGGCTTTTATATGGGTCGTCTGTCACTGTCAACAAAACTAAGAACTAGTTGTCTTCAGCTGTAGCAGTTTTTGGGTTTTCATGTTTTTGTAAGCGATATTACCTGTTTCGAATAATCTAATTAGAAAATTTCAAGGCATCTTCCATCATAATGCCCCTCATCAGGAAACTTTTGTGCATAAACTTTACTTGTCAACAAAGAATTTCTATCACACTCACCCAGAATAAATATCATATCAACTATTTCTTCTTTGGAGAACTTCGTGGCAGTCAATTGAGAAAATTGGGTTCAAACCTCACTTTAACAATTTTCAATAACGAAACACTGATAAGTTCACCATGTAAAAGGCAGAACATGATATGTCCGGACACCTGACAGAAGGCACAAATAAAAAAAAATGTCAACACCTAACTCGATTTACGTTTCAATCATGTTGAGAATTACCTTATTTACGTTTCATTTTTTATTACTTCTATCGTCACAGAAAAAGAAAACTTCTGTGCGAATAATGATGCATGTTGATGAGTTAGATACGGTTTGTAGAATTTTCATCAAAAATTTTTACCAATAATCGAATATTTCGAAAATGATCGAAGATAAAGATAAGGTTACTTCTTCAAAAATATTGCACAATATTTTATGCGTTGACATAAATAATAAAATACAGGCTGTTCCATTTGAAAAAATCAAGATATGATATTTTTCCTCAATATTGCTATCCTTGGGCAATAAGAAAACGAAAGGAGAAAAGTATTCATCCCCTCTGGCCGAAGAAGCATGCGATGATGTGAGAGCCTTTTTTCATGAATTTTTACGGTAGTAAAAATATTGTGACGAAACTACTCACCAAAAAAATTTATTACCTAAAGACATTGTAACAAAGATTAGGCCGCTCCTGAATCTTGAACAAAAAAGTGATCTCTTGGAAAGAATCAATTTAATCATGAGAATACATTTTATCGAACCCCGTTTCATTAGAAAACTTTTTGGGACGTCATTTTTTTTCTTGCATTTGCATATTTTTAAAGAAAGAAAATGAATTGTGTACGCACCTGCAACCAAATTTTCGATCGGAAAATTTTAAGAGGACTGCTTTCACATAACTTTTTTGGTTAGAATTAATTTTTTTATGTTTCTATTTTTCTAGTAAATGGTAACTTTTTGGTGGTTTTCATTCAATTAAATGAAATGTTCAACTTATACGATATATCCAAATTCTGAGCATGAACTAGCTGTTATGTATTATGAGTGTATTATATGATGTAATTACAACATTCGCCAGATTTACAAAATGAAAAAAATTTTGCTACCGTTCATGCAAAGCTATATGTGACAGAGATATTCATGATCAATACCACGATCTGAGTTGAATAGTTTGTGGTTCAAGTGAGAGAGAAAATACATAAGATCTACAAGTGAACCATGACACTGGCTGAATGGTTTTGGAAAAATTAACTGTCGTACTAGAACCACGGAAAGCAGACATCTGTACAGTTTTTTTCTGAATTTTGTTTTATTTGTGCATTTATTCATTCAAATGAAGGAAAAGATCGAAGAAATACAAATAAAAAATTATATTGCTTATTGACAAATTCTGATGTTAGTCAAGAACACAATCGGGAGGAATAATGTATATTGGATATCCATTTGAAACACTCGAGATCTGCCAATAAGAGTGTACTATTAGTACTTTTGTACTAAATGTCAATTTGCTTCTGCTGTGAAACATCAGCTTGAGTTACAGGAAAGCTTTAGGGCTCAGAATTATCTTCATGTTTTGATTTTATGGAAGGGTATTTCCATTTAACTCAAATTTTTTGGTTAATGACACTTATGGTTACCAAACAAATGAAGCAATCATCTCGAGTACTTTCCAGGTCAAGGCAGTTTCGTACCGAGAAGTTTTTCTATTCTTATTTGTCAATAAACGTAGGAACTCAACGAGAAAACCTTTTCAGGAACCCAACGCTTATCAGGCATTTCAAGCGGATGCCCAAAGTAATTTTTGTGAGCTTCATTTACTTAGTGATCTTTAAGAGGTATTTTTCGAATATGTACTCTCCACAAAACTACGCAGTTCGTGGATATTTGTGAGGAGTTCTGGAAGACTGTGATACATGCTTGCATATTGTATGATACCCTAATAGGACCCTATTTTTTCCATTAAATTTCAGTGCGGAATTTCACGAGATACTTCAATAATTGCTACATGCATGTTGGTGCAAACCTGCCCATTGTAGTCTCTTAGCTCGTCAAGATTCTCCAAGCCATTCGATCAGGCGACTGTTTCCATTCAGATCACTCCATTATATCCTCTTAGATTTCTTCTTAAAATTAGACAACCTTTTTGTATAAAAATAACTATTTCAGCAGCTATAACACTATACATTGGACCTTTGTCGATCTATGATATTTCGAATATGTCGTCACAAATGTTCTTATCCGCGAGGACATAAAAGCACTACAGACCTGTATTACGTAATTTTCATATATCAATGTTTCGCAATGAACGTCTAGTAGTGACAAAAATATGCAAAAATTTGATGAGTAGGGTTGAATTAGAGTAATTTTGTAGGGATACAGATTTTTTTGATTTAATATATCACATTTATAATGCCGTTTTTCATAAACAAAACAATTCTGAAGAGTGGTAAAGTAGTCTTTAGGTTAAATGATAAAACACAGAAGAAATAATAAAATAAATATTTCTTTTCTATAGATTACTGTAGAGAAAGCTATTTCTAAGAAAGCATTATATGCTCTGAAATTGAGTTTTAATACTCAGTTCTCAGTATTAATAACAGTAGTTGATTCCTCAATTTAATATGAACTTCCATTACCCTGTTCAGTACTAAGTATTTTCGACATTCAATACTGTTCCTGTTCCGTGGATTTCTACCTAAGACATAATCCTTGGGTTGTACTTTATGGACACCTCGTTAACCAGATTCAAACCCGTTAGGTTTTAGTCTGTAGAACTATTTCAAGGATGTAATATATTGACAAACCCATAATGATATAGAAGAACTGAAACGAAACTTTAGAAGTTGTTTAGTAGTCTATATTCAACTTCAAAATACATGCAGCAGATATTTCTGGACATTGCAACTCTGGCATTTTGAGTTATAGAAATACTTGTGAATATTTGTCCCCATTCGTTTTTCGTTATTAATTATTTTGATACACACACCCCAAAAATTGTCGCATCATCTGGTGTTCTGAATTCCACAATCGATTAAGCAGCTCGATCGCAGTTTCTTTGTCAACAAATGTTTTTGGACATAAGAGGGGAAAAAATCTTATCTATGTAGTATCATTTTTTTCCATATGATCTCAAATACAACTGAAACAAGAATGAGTTTATGTGACTATCAGTATTCATTCAATTTCTCTTTAGTTCGCGCGCTAAATTAATGCAAGTTTTCTGTGTTTCTTGTTGGTTTTCCGAATCTTTGAATTTATTGTAATGGCTGCTGAACGTCCTGGACGCTATTTGAGTGATCATGAAGTGGTGAGAATTATAACACATCTAGAGGAGGGCCGAAGCCAACGTTACTTGACTAACTAGTTGAATGTTAACCAAAGAACTATTTCAAGAGGAATTAATCGGTACCACGAAACAGGTAAATATGGAAGAAGGGCAAGACAGGGAAGACATCGGATAACAATACCAGTTGATGATAGTTGTCTTCGTTTAACTGCACTAAGAGTTCAGCACTGTACGGCTAGAATGCTACAAAATGAACATGCATATTTCATAGCAAACTGTTAGGAACAGGTTCCGAGAAAACTATATCAGACCAAGGGTATCTTTTACTGGCCCGCGTCTTACCAGAGAATATCGAGTTGCAAGACTTTAGTTCGCGAGAGAACATGCAAATTGGGGTATTCCGGAATGGTCGAATGTTCTCTTTTCCGTCGAGTTCAGATTCTGTCTAGTATCAAATGATAGACGCTTGCTTGTATACAGACGACCTGGGGAACGGTATCAGCAATGCAATATCCGGCTAACCGAAAACTTCGGAGGGGACTCAGTAATGGTGCGGGAAGGCATTTCATTTTCCATTGTCGAACTTAGTTAGTCCTAGTGAATAATGCAAGGATGACAGCGGCCAGATACATCGCAGATATCCTTGAACCCCATGTTGTACCGTTTGGCCCATTGATTGACGAAACTTCTTTTATATGCATGATAATGCTCGGCCTTATGCAGCTAGAGTAGTTACAGAATTTCTGCAATATGCCGAAATTGATATTAGCCAGAAGTCCCGACTTGATTCCCATAGAACATATTTGGGACAACATGGGGTGGCAAATTCAGCAACGTAGGATGCCTGGTAAAACACTCCAACAACTAAGAAATCTATTTTCTGAAATTTGGAACTCAGTGACTCAAGAGTACATCCAAAATTTGTTTGAGGGGCTTCCGAGACGTAAACTGGCAGTAATTAGGACCCGGGGAGGAAACACTCGATTCTGAAAAATGATTAGTAACCATTCGATGCTAGTTGATTGGACTCTTCGCGAATGTTTGAAGATGGTAAAATTTTTTAATTTTTCATTAACTCGAAAATTGTTGATATTTTGCATCATGAACTCATCTCTTCTGAATGATATCTTCTTATTTTACACTTCTGAAAGTTACCAAGCGACTCTTGAATGACCAACCTAAAAGGTTATATAGTGTTGTCATAAAAGTACAACAATTTTTGTGGGGAGTGTATTTTGAGTATTGAATAAAATTCGTTGGTTTTATAGCAACTGCAACAAAATAAAACTAGAAACGTTCCAGCATTCTTTTCAAATAATTATCATAGAATATCCAAAATAGTTTTCACCCTATTTTGATAGCAACCGACAAATTGGCATATGCCGAAATCCAGGAAAGCTGAAAATTCTGGAATATTCCTAAAACAAAAGGAGATAGCTGCGTTGTTTTTCCACCAACCGATTTCCCTCGAATTTCAAAGACGGAGATGGGATTGTCATTTTTTGGTTTGCATTATTTGACATAGCTGCCGTACTAAAACGAAAAATCGAAAATGGCACAATCTGTATACATGTGGAGAGCTTACGTGGCAAGTGACCCTCCAGAAAACAGACATGGTACCTGGTGACTCCGGATGTCTTCCAGGTTGATGTTCCACGAAGTATTTAACATATAAAAAGAACATTGTCCGAAAAATCGATTCTATAACTTACTCAGATTGCGTTATCTATTTTATCTATTGTTGACTTGCTAACTTAGTATAAAATAGTGTTATATTATAAGTATACAAGAATTGGTCGTTCAAATTTCTATTCTTCAACTAAAAACGAATTCTTCATGGTTATTAAATCCAGTGTGTCAATTTATTGATGAAACAAATTCGTTTATGTCAAAACAAGTGATGTTTAGTGTCGACCCTCTCGTCTTCAATACTCGAAAAAGAGAAAAGTAATTCTTAAAATAATAATTACGAGTGAATGATTTTTCATCGTTATTCTAATATGAACCTGACAATTTTTATATAACAAAATGGTAATTTTAGATTGCTATGTCGAATTCAAAGAGTAATGTACAGAATAAATCTTGTTCAAATTAGTATCAATTAACGATGAAGCTCCTGAAATTATGAACGCCCATTAAATTTACCGGGAAGAATTGCAAGAGTTATTAACGAATTGAGATGTTACAAAAGACATTCAATTTCTTTCGCGAACAATTTGAAACTGATTGATGATTGGAACAACTAAAAGTGGTTATTGAAAAGTCTGAACTTTCGATAAGAATGTCCTGTTTCTTGTAAAGCTGTTTCCACTGCTATGATTTTATTTCAACATTGAACATAGAACTACGTGTACTGTCCAGAGTGAGTAGAGCATTTAAATAAATTTTTATATCATAGTTTAACAGCTGGGAGCTTCCAGACCTACGTCATTTCAGCAAAGCTTTTTTGTATGCATAGTTCAATATGTGCCTCATTCTCGTGTTACTTAGAAAACGGAGACATATCATGTAAAAGATTTCAATACTTATCTACTTCAAATTTATGATACACATTCTATATATATTTCACAGAATATTGTTACGAATCGATATTGATCATTGCCAGACAATTCCCGTGAGTCCTTATTTCAACCAGACGTTTTGAAACTCTGAACGCAAACAATAATAATAGTACACACGGTTTGATATTTACTGCAATCCGTAACAAAGAAAGATATATTGATTCTACTGAGCACTATAAGTACTTGGAACCGTGCTTGTATAAAAGTTTACTAGGATTTCATGCTTTCACAGGATGTGATCACAGCGCCCCGCTTCCTTCAAGAAAGGGAAACAAACGAATTTCCAAATATTGAATAGCAATCTAAAGTATCCACAAACGAACTAAAGCTACTTAATAATGGAATATTCATTTGTATTATTTGTCAGAGGAATTATAGATATAGATTTTGATCAGCCTCTTCTCCTCATTAAAAATTAAATAGTTATCGATTAAACTAAAACTTTTTGGTAATGAACATGAACTGTATTGACGCGGTAGCGGTAAACAGAAATCATTTTGGACTTCCTTTTTATGAGTGGTTTCACAGCAAAATTATTATTTGAACAGATAAAATTTTACTATCTTGGAATGAAATAATAAATAATAATAACATTAATCCTTTCTATTTCTTCATCATATCTAACCTATCTCAGATTCTCATTGAAACTCATCAACAGAATAACTGACATTCGCTAACAGAAATCTCCGAACATAAACACCTCAAAAAGTCTAGGTTAGATATCTTTAAAATATGAATTTGATGATTCGAATTTATAGAAATCTTTCGGTTGTATTGTATATAATGTATTCTCAAGAAAACAAAATAATATTTGACTTCTCCAAAGCACCTATTATAAAAAAATTTGAAATTTGAAAATGACGAAATTTGATAAAACACAAAAAAAAATCCTGAACTAATATTTTAGAAACGATATGGAAGTACTTATATTTTTCAGTACCCAGAAGGTACACCTCTGTTATTGATGACACTTTGACATCGTCGCGGCATGCAATATTAAATTGTCTATTACATTTTGGCCTAAGTCATTCCAATCACCCTGAACTGCTAATCGAAGCTCCTGTTCATGATGGAAGACGTTTTGACGCAAGAGATTTATTTCTTTTTAGGGTGTCCCACACATGCTCGATGGGATTCAGATCTGGGGAGCCGGATGGCCATGGTAAAATATCGATATCATTCTATTCAAGAACGTTCAAGACAACTCTTGCACGATGAGGAGGGGCATTATCTTGTTGGAAGAGTGGATTTTGACCCATTGTTTGGAGATACGGTACCACTACAGGTAAAACTATCTCATTTGCATAAGAATTTCCCGTAAGGTTGTTCTGTATGAAAACGAGGTCAGTTCTTCCACCAAGGCGTATACCTCCCCAAAACATAACTGATGCGCCTCCTGTCTAACAACTTCTCGAGCATGCTGGAGACGGTTTTGCTTTCCAGGTTCCCTCCATATTTGAATTCTTCCCGAATCGGGATAATAACTAAATCTAGATTCATAACTGAAGAGAACTGTGGCACACCTCTCTTGATCCCAGTTTACGTGTTCTTTGCACCAGGCTAAACGAGCAGCGCGATTTCCATGGGTCAGTTGTGGAACTCTTAAAGGACGTCTGGAGTGGAGTTGACCTTCGTGCAGTCAATTTCTCACAGTTTGGTCGGAAATTTGTACATTATGAACTCGTGATAGCTCTTGAGCTAATTAAGATGCTGTGGTCGTACGATCTCTTCTGGCTTGTGAAACCAAAAATCGGTCTTGGGCGACTGTAGTATACCTAAAACGACCTGTATGGCATTCTTCTACGCTACTTGTTTCATTGAAACGCGACCATAAACGGTTTATGACACTTGGGCTACTTCCCAGAACCCTGGATACTTCCCGTTGTAAGCTCCCAGCTTGGAGCATGCCAACGGCTCATAACATCTCTTCTCTAGTCAAATGTCGTCTTTCCATGGTCGAATCACGAAACTTGAATCTTTTAATTGTGCTTACAACAGAAGCAAAGTGCCAACTAACTGATTTCAAACACTGAATACATGAAATGATTATAAAGCAGCGTCGCATCTGCTACATTTTAAAGTTTTTTATATAAAAAAAAATTAAATCTGTTGCGACACTCAACATAACTAGGTGAGAAATTGATGCAGGTGTTCAGTTCTTAAAAAAAAATCATCCATATTGCTCGTTCTGGATGCGATATATCGATATTCAGAAGTGTTCCCTAGACTTTCTTGAGGTGTTTATACCTTAAAATTTGGAATATAGAAAATACGCACTGCCATTAGCAGAGCCTTATATTATTTTATACTGACGTAGTTGAAAGTCTTTTGTCAAAGAGTCAGCCTAAGAGATGAGGCACCACTAGGTTGTTCTTGCTTCGGGTATCGTGAAAGTGATTTTGGGTCTGTTTACAGAATCCACTACGACGTTCATGTATTTTATATTTCACAAACAAAATTCCTGTTCATCACTTTTTGTCGTTTCAGAAAAATATTTGGACCATCAGTTGCACCATCCTACAGGAGAATTCTTTACGTAGTTATAGAATGCAACTTAGCATAAGTATAGAAGATTCTTCATTTAGAGTGAAACCTATTCTACGAATAGCATAAACAGCCGAAGACAAGCGTTTTTCCTTCAGCTTGACATGAGAGTGAACTATCAATAAAAGAAGCCATAAGTTTTGAGGAGACATCGACTTGAAGACACGTGTTTTATTTGATACATTTAGATTTTGTGTCTCTTCAAAATCTAGGCGAAGATCATTTGCTTCAAACCAGTCTTGAGCATCTACCATTCTGATTTAATTTCGAACTGCTGCCTACTGCTGTCCCTATTCAAAACGGTGGTATCATCAGCGAATATACATATTTTGTCCAATTTGTCCATTTTGGGGCAGATCGTTAATTTTAACTAAGTGGATTTGTCTGTTCATGCAATCGAAGGACTTACCTAGGTCACGTCATACTCGCCTCTTCTTTCTTTTCCAGTGACTTCATTAAAATATGTATTATTTCTATCGTTACAAATATTCTTTCTCGGAATCCATGCTGTGATTCGCTTAATATTCCATGGTTGATGACGTATGCCATAATCCAGACTCTTAATAAGCCTTGAAGTTCCTTCAACAGAGTGGGCAGGATGGAGATGGATCGGTAGTTTCCTGAGTGCATTTCATCCCCTCTTTTGTGAAATGGGATGACCTTGACCACTTTCAGGCATTCTGGGAAAACTCCCTGCTCGAAACATAAGTTTGTGGTACTGCTCAAAGCCTCGGCTATTTTATAAATGATTTTTTTTAATAGTGACGCTCATTACGTATGTGTTACAGGTACTTTTATTTTGCATATCTGAGACCAGCTTGATAACCTTGCCTGGAGTAGCCTACTGAGAAACATAGAATACCCACACTAGCGAAATATTCATTCATAACTGCTGAATTTAACAGTGATATGCTAGTTTTATATTCGCATTGATGACTTGCCAGATTGTCTTATATATAATATTAAAGTTGTAAGGCCTTTGTTGGGAATAATCCGAGGGAATTACGGTAGTTTGAACCGGGTGGAGAAGAAAACCTGCACACAGGGCAAGGCTCGAGTTTCGGATACGAGATGGCAGACATCACTGTAACTGTGGTGCATATATCTCGTTTCAGCGCGGGCTGGATGACCCTACATCAATCGGAGAAGACCTCACCCTCGGTATTACACACCTCCTCCTAAAAGGAGGCATAACTCCAGATCCACAGCTTTACCGCCCCATCACGTGCCTGCCAACACTCTACAAACTCCTAACAAGTGTCCTGACCTTCCGCATCTATAATCACATCAAAGTGCACCACATTCTAGCACATGAACAATATGGATGTAGGAAGGGGTCTAGAGGATGCAAAGAGCTACTCGTTATTGAACATATTGTAACGAAACAGGTGAAGAGGAGACAACGCAATCTTTCGGTAACATGGATTCACTACCGAAAAGCATTCGACTCCGTCCCTCATTCCGGGCCGATGGGGGTGTTGAGGTTGTACGGTATATCTGAAGCTGTGAGAAACCTACTCAAACACCTGATGAGCACGTGGCGAACTTCGATTCGTTTAAGAACAGAGGTGGGAGAAGTGAAGACTGATGAGATCCTGATCAAGAGGGGTATCTTTCACGTGGATACTCTCAGTCTTCTATAGTTTTGCCTGGCCTTGAATCCCCTGAGCTGTCTCTTAAACAACAGTCCAGATCTTCGATAGACATAATTATTTAAGAATCAGTCACCACTTATATCTGGATGACCTCAAGCTGTACACCAGCTCAGAAGATCAAATAAAGCGGCAAATTGAGACAGTGAAGACATTCAGCGATGCGATCCGTATGGAACTTGGTCTTGTGCTTCATTGAATATGAAGAGGGTAAAGTTGTTGATGGGGCAACTAGAATAGCGTTCTATGACGAGAGCATGTTCCCTGAATTAGAGCCTGAAAAAGCATACAAATACCTCGGTATACATCAGGCACTGGACATGGAGACTGTAGGGATTTGGGAGGTCTTCGAGGTGAAACTGATGACCAGGATCAAGAGAGTGCTCCAGTCGAAGCTAAACGCAAAAGCGATGGTCACTGCTCTCAATACTTGGGCAATACCGAGTATAACATAATCATTCGGAGTTGTGCACTGGTCAACAACAGAACTACGAAAGTTGGACCAGACAATCAGATCAATGCTGACCAAATACGGAATGCACCATCCGCATTCATCAGTCAATCAGCTTTACCTACCGAGGAGCGAGGGGGAAGGGGTATCTCAAATATAGAGACCAGCCATGACGAAAATTAAGTTGACCTGAGAAAATACTCCGCAACAAAAACTCACCTTCCCATAGATCCATCCGTGAGATGGATGATGTCTCTCCGTTGCAGTTGATGAAGGCATAGATTGGAGGGAAATGTCGCACACCAGGTGAACTCCGGGAGGAATGGAAATATAAGGCTCTCTATGGACGAAACCCCAATTGCCTGGAAGAGAAAGAAGTTAATAAAAAAGAATCGATTACTTACCTCACTGCGGGCTACTTACATCTTGAAACGGAGGGAAGACTCCTAGGTACTCAGGACCAGGTGGTCCCGACCTGGGTGCATCAGCGGCATATTGCGGGCCTTAATATTCCCTCGATGCTGTTCACGGGGGCTGGAGTCTTTTCAGTACGTCACTTCCTCCTGTCCAATACTGACTGAGAGGATTACCTCTCCAGGAATTGGACTCAAGCTCGGCCTCATCAAAGTTAAAATGAAAACTTACCTGTATCAGCCTGAAACTATCATAGAAAATGACTAATTCGAAATGTACTGGGACAACACGATTACTATAGACCTGATATCGCAGTATTCTACAAAAATGAGAAGAAAGCTGTCCTCCTGGTCGTGACAATCCCGGCTTATGACAACATGGCTCGAGCGCACACCGAGAAGGTTGATGAATATAAAGACTTGGCATTTGAGATTAGGGAGATTTATGGACTGAGCTCTGTGGTTATTATGCCGCTCATATTATCCACGAATGGCTTGGTCGAGTCCCATCTCATAGAAGATGGGACTTGACAATTTCCATGGGCAGAAAGAGGTTGTCCTGGCAACCACTCGTATTGGTAGTTTTCTCAATTGCGAGTGAAACCATGTGACTGCATACGGATATACACCTTGGCGAGCAATCGCCCGCTGTTTATTTGGCCAACCTGCTCTACGGTGAGAAAAATATATATATATATATATATATATATATATATATATATATATATATATATATATATATATATATATATATATATATATATATATATATATATATATATATATATATATATATATATATATATATATATATATATATATATATATATATATATATATATATATATATATATATATATATATACATATTTTATTACCAATAACAATTGCTCTTTTGCGATAAATAGTCTGAAACATATCTCTAATTCAGGGATCTGAAGATAAATGAGAATGTTATGAAGTTTCAAAGTAGAGGATACTTTCTGTTTCTTCGAATTTTTCAGCTGTATCTGTATTTACTTTTCTGCATACATTAATCACACATCTTATACCAACGGTATCACGATTCATCTTACAAGAATTGAATTGAATCAACAATTCTATTTCTACATTTGCTGTCAAATACTATTTTCACATACCTCAACTTAGCAATACTTCTAGTCGATCGTTCACTATCTGTAATGATAAAAGCTGAGATAATAGTGTTACTGACAATAAATTCTTAACTCTCATTGAAAGCCTCCCTACGAGGAGTGGCTAGATCCTGAAAACTTACCCTAATATAATTAAATATTCGAATTGAAAATGTTAAACTTCTCTTTCGATCTTCAGTGGCGAAAAGTATCAGTCTCAAAATTATAAGAAATAATACATATGAAATATATATGTCCTCAGCTAACGTGACTGAACAAAGCATATAATGCAGAATGGTATTTATTTTTTTACAAAAGAAATTAAATATCTTAAGTCAATTACGTTTTGAGTTTCGTCCGTTGGACGATGACTAGTCAGAATAAATTTACATTAATTCGGTCCTGGTCACAGGCCAAAATCAAAATTTAACTCTGCGATGATAATCAAATGGATGATAGTAATCGTTGAATCAATCAGTGGGGACAGCAGCCTGCCCGGATTCTTTACTATTGAAGACTAACTCCGGGCACACAGGAACCGATGCGAGCGACAGGTCAGAGTGATTCATGGTGCTGTCAGATCACCTCAATCACGCCCAAATTTCGGTAGTTCCATTTACTCGATTGTGGCATTTCGTTTAGCATTTTGTCATTGTATTCGGATAAGATGGGTTCAATGTTTCCATGTCGGAGCAGGAAAATTATCAACGATATCAACGTTTGTATAATGAGGGTCGTTATTAACATTTAACTTAGGAGTTGTTTGCTCATTTTATATCAATGTCAAGAATGTATTTCTGAATATAATTTACTTATCACATCGCCATAATTTTTGTGAACAAACGTAAAACTCCGATGTCAATGACTTGTAAAAAATTAACAAAAGCGTCCAAATGCTAGACGATTTTTCGCATCACTCCTTCGGAATATTTTTCTTTATTATTCACTGTGCTCTGAATGACGTCGATCTTGGCCAAAAATTGATTTTTCTGGTGCTCACCTACTTGTAACCACCAATCTGAACATCTTCTATATAGGATCTTCTAACACCAATTTTCCACCAAGTATAATGTACCCCTTTGTATTTACAGTCATTTAAATGAGTTTATGGATCAACAAAAATTAATTGATTAGGTATATGATTGATCATAACAAGATAAGGTTCGATATCTAGATGAAAAATTGGCAAATATACATATTCGTCATACAGTCATATATATATATATATATATATATATATATATATATATATATATATATATATATATATATATATATATATATATATATATATATATATATATATATATATATATCATGGTTCAATTTATACAGTCTATATGGTTCAAAGGACATCAGAAATTGAATGTTTGGAGTACAATTCATGGAAACCATATTGTAAGATCTCGTTCATCGAAGGTAATCTCAATGGAGACACTTCTTTGCTGTTATTGGAAGAATTAATAAATCCCAGACTCTCAAAAATTTTGGAACATGGAGAAACTCTTTCAGAGCATGAGATACGTTTCTATCAAGATGGTGGTTCTGAGTATTTCGATGTTTGTGTCCGACAATATTTGAATACAAATTTTCCAGTCGGTGACTCGGCAGAAGAAGAACAGTTTAGTGGCCAGCCAGGTCACCTGATTTGAGTACTCTAGATTTCTTCCTATGGGGTCACCTTAAATTGAGAGTTAATGCTACACAACCTGAAAACTTGGAACAGCTGTGAAGAAAAATCGTCACCGAATGCAGTCTTTTGACACCTGAAGTTCTTCAAAATGTTGAAGGAGAATTCCAGAATCGTTTGTATCATTATATAAAGGTAGGAGAACGTCATTTTGAACATTTAATTAGAATTTTGGCATTGTTAGAAATCTTCATTGAAATACAAATATAAACTTTCGTTGTAATTGAACTATTTGCATGATATCAATCATTTAAGATATGCCACTCGACCCATTTTTGTTATAATCAATTTCGAATATGTGCTGCTGAGAGGGGGTTGATTTTACATACTCCGAACGATTTCAGAAATTGACATGCTTTTTCTGCCAAAATCCACCCATTTTGAGATAGAGGGGATGCGAATTTTCATTCACACACTGTATACGACGAGAAGCTTCCATTCGTATCTCCGCCTACTACAATTATGGTGGGAACTGCTTTCATCGTTCCACTGTTTTCCAGCATCCAATTGAGACAGTGAAGACATTCAGCGATGCCATCCGTATGGAACTTGGTCTTGTGCTTCATTGAATATGAAGAGGGGTAAAGTTGTTGATTGGGCACCTAGAATAGCGTTCTATGACGAGAGCATGTTCCTTGAATTAGAGCCTGAAAAGCATACAAATGCCTCGGTATTCATCAGGCACTGGACATGGAGACTGCAGGGATTTGGGAGGTCTTCGAGGTGAAACTGATGACCAGGGTCAAGCAGAGTGCTCCAGTCAAAGCTAAACGCAAAAGCGATGGTCACTGCCCTCAATACTTGGGCAGGTCACCTGATTTGAGCACTCTAGATTTCTTCCTATGGGGTCACCTTAAATTGAGAGTTAATACTACACAACCTGAAAACTTGGAACAGCTGTGAAGAAAAATCGTCACCGAATGCAATCTTTTGACACCTGAAATTCTTCAAAATGTTAATGGAGAATTTCAGAATCGTTTATGTCATTATATAAAGGTAGGAGAACGTCATTTTGAGCATTTAATTAAAATTTTGGCATTGTTAGAAATCTTCATTGAAATACAAATATAAACTTTCTTTGTAATTGAACTATTTGCATGATATTGATCATTTAAGATATGCCACTCGACCCATTTTTCTTATAATCAATTTCGAATATGTGCTGCTGAGAGAGGGGTTGATTTTACATACTCCGAACGAACTCAGAAATTGACATGCTTTTTCCGCCAAAATCCGCCCATTTTAAGATAGAGGGGGGTGCGAATTTTCATTCAGACACTGTATACGAGGAGAAGCTTCCATTCGTATTTCCGCCTACTACAATTATGGTGGGAACTGCTTTTATCGTTCCACTGTTTTCCAACATAACCTCTTTTGTTAGAAATCATAATCTAAACTTAAAAAAAACATGAAATATTGGAAATCGTTAATTTAAAAAAAAATTGTGAAATATTCAAACCTCAATGGCACTTTTTGTTTTACCAGAAGTGCATACCAACTTTGTTATTCAATAAAAACACCCTGTATATTAATTACTAGTTCGATAAAACTTGTTCTTCCAATTACAAAATTACCTATCACATAAGCCTAGCTCATTTTGTTCATGAATAATTCCAGTTAAACTTGAAAATATTCCAATTTTTGCTTTTTGAAAAAATTGATATATCTCGAGAACGACGTGTGCTACCAAAACGAATGAAAGATGTTTTGCGGACAAGAAACCATGCGAGACATAACTCATATCTGACTACAGAGTGCTCTTTTCTCCGCCTTACATTTCGAAGCGACGAAACATCCGAAAATACGTTGTTTCATGTTGTAACCCATTTTTTTTCAATTTATTAGATTCGCCGTAAAAAACTAAATGAAGGTTCCCATACATATCCTGTACCAAAGATTTCAAGTTTTCAAGCTATGGCGAAAAACGAATTTTACGTACCTATCTGAAGTTGGCGAATGCACGTGCATAGACATATCGCAGAGCATAGAAAGGCTCCTGAGCATAGATAACAAACTATTAATGTTTTAACTGTCAGTCAAATTAATTCGAACAGAAAGGCCAGCTATACAAATGAGCAAATACTCAATTAATTTTTCATTCATGGAGATGAGAGACGGAATGTGAGTAGAGCTTGTAGGAGAATTAACGAATTATATCCAAATATGCCGTCTATGACAGCTAAAAAATTCAGGAGATACGTAACAAAGTTTCTTCCGACTGGAACGGTCCAGGAAAAGGCATCATTTTTATCGTCTGTAGTCAACAATGCAGACAATGAAATTGCCGTTCTAGCTTATGATAATACACATGCATCATTGGCAATAGCAGAGCATGATGTGATTCAACCTCATAGTAGTATTCACACAATTCTAAAAAAACATTCTAAATTTTCATTGGTCCAAACTCTACAAGCTGACGAACCACAGCTTCGAATAGAACTGTGTGAGATCCTTCTTCTCAGAACACAAGAAGATTCCGATTTTCTCAAAAGGATTATCTGGACGGATGAGGCCAAGTTTTCTAATGGAGTGTTTGTAACCAGAGTAACTCATACTTTTGGGACAACCAAAATCTTCATATTACGAGGGAAGGAAATCCTCAAAACAAATCTGGTTTTAGAGTGTTTGCACTTTTGAAGAACAACAGATTTTCGTATTTTGTGTATGATGAAAACTTAAATGGTGAAATTTATATAGAGATTTTGAGGACGGTAGTAAGTGATTTCGTTGACAGTTTATCAGTAGCTGAATCAAGGCGTTGTTGGTATCAACTCGATGGAGCGCCAGCTCATCGCACAAATGAAAATTATCGAATTTTAACTGATATGTTCGAAGATAGATATATTGGAACAAACGGTCCATCTTTGTGGCCTCCAAGGTCACCTGACCTAACGCCTATGGATTTTTTATCTTTGAGAAACGCTGAAAGATAACATCTTTCTGAACCTGCGACTTCAAGATATGATTTGCATTAAAGATTGCAAAATACTTTCATGCAGTTGGATGTGGAGGAACAGAGGCGAGCCACATCACAGGGTGTTATGCGTCGAGTAGAATGTCTAGAAGTGAATGGTCATCACTTTAAACAATTATCATGAAATTTATGAAAATAGAGTTCAATTCGTTTCAATATTTTTAATTTGACTTTGGAAATTCGACAACAACTGCTGTTTCGCCTTTTTTTCTTTTGATTCATCAATTATCCAATAACAAGAGAACAGTTATTTGTTAATGCTCTGGGAAATGTGTATGCACGTTCAGGGATCCAAGCCGCCTTTGCCAACTTTAGGTAGTCACGTTATTTCACGAAAAAAGGAGGTTAAGTGTGAAAAAATCGAAAAAAAATCGTTATTTTCCATTTTTAAGTCTATGAGATTTCGGGTTAGGTTAAAAAAATCATCTGAATAGTATTTGAAGATACACTCTTCCTCTTCAAAATGCCGCCAAGTGGACATTATTTTGTTGTCTCTAGCGTCCGAAAATTGTATTTGAATAAAATAGTTTTTTTTATTCAAGCATCTTCAGTATAAAAAAATAACAAAAATTTTGAACTTTCAATATTATGTCGTAAAATGTGTTTATTTAGGTTTTTGGGGTCGCTGATTCCGAATTTACATTACAGCTGTCAAATACGCTGTCAATGAGTAAGGAAGTCTCCTATTTACATACATTTTCAAAGAAAAGCTGGTAAAAAATGAATGTGAGGGTTTCAGAATTGGCTGATCACAAATTTTTTGTTAAAAATAAGTTCCGACAAATGGCAGCTGTGAAAAAAATTGTCAGTGAACAAAAAATAATTCATTTTACCATTTTTGTACTCTACTATCATTGAACCGATAAAAAACGCAAAATTATTCGACAATATTGATTATATATAGTTATAATACGCATGAAACAAAAATAATTACAAGTACATTTTTTTCTCAAAAAAATACAAAAAAAGATTCTGAATTGAAAATAAGAAAACAGATTCGGAACTAAATAGTTTTATCTAACCCGCCATCTGTTGAAACCACAGGTAACTTATACAATGACAGCATGGCCCACGTAGCCCACGAGGCCCTAGCGGCCCACGCCGTCAATCAGGCTCCCTCTCTCTCTACCCCCCTTTCTCACTCTCTCTTTCTCTCTCTTAGCTTAACCCACACGTACCGTACGCATATCGGTTTCAGGATAGTAGAGTACAAAAAATACGAAAATAAAAAATTTTTTCGTTCGCTGAAAAATTTTTTAACAGCTGCCATTTGTTGGAACTCATTTTTAACAAAAATTTGTGATCAGCAACTTCGGAAACCCTAACATACATTTTTTTGGAGCTTTCGGTTGAAAATGTATGTAAATAGGATACCTAGTTATTTATTGACAGCGTATTTGACAGCTGCAATGCGTCAAAAATAATTTTGACATTAAATTAGGAATCAGCGACCTCAAAAACCTTGAGAAACACATTTCTACAACAAAATATTGAAAATTTAAACTTTTTGTTATTTTGGTATAGTGAAGATGATTAAATAAAAATCAATTTCATACAAATTTAATTTTCGGATGCTAGAGAGAGTGTATCTTCAAATGTTATTCAGATGTTTTTCTTCAAACCTAACCCGAAATCTCATAGACTTAAGAATGGAAAATAACGATTTTTTCGGTTTTTCACATTTAACCTCGTTTTCTCGTGAAATAACGAAGAAAAAATCTGAAAAATTTCTGGTAGTATTTCTGAACCTAAACATATTTTTAGTATTGTTGGACCTGCTAAAATATTGAAATTTATTGTTAGAAAAATTAAAATCATGAAACACGCAATCTTCTCATTTATGGATATTCCATGGGGGGTGGTAGAGTAAAAAACATTTTTTTTTGGCCCACTTCAAGATTTGTAGGTCGATTGTATCAAAATCGGTGGGGGCCGCCAGACCCTTCTTAACCGGCTACCCCCTTTCAACACTATTCTCTACTATCACAATTCAAAGAGATACATTCAATTTGAAAACCTCAACAATTATTAATGAAATAAATGAACACTACTGAATACATAGAAATTTCACCTTATGTGATTGCCCCTATACATAACTATTTTGTATGAATTCAAATTGATTCAGAAACTGAAATCACTCTTGAGTAACAATAATTTCAACATAGCTTTCCAAACTAATAACAGTTTAGGCAAATATATAAAAATAATAAAACCCAATCAGATAAAAACAATAAATCAGGTGTTTATAGATTGAATTGCAATGACTGTGATAATTTCTGCATTGGTAGAACACATAGAAATTTTAATATTAGAATATCGGAACATAAACGCAGTTTTTCAAATAAAATATCAGATTCAAATTACGCGAATCATCTCCTAGAAAATAGTCACCCTTTCGACCCACAGTTTGAAATTTTGCATACAGATAATAAATATTGGAAGGTAGATCTTTGGGAAACTTTAGAAATCAACAAACACAAACACTCAAGTAGACTCATCAATGAACAAGTCGATTTAAGCCCTTCACCTCTATTGAATCTCTTCAGGGAGCAATCTATTCCTTAATTTTATTGGATATACCTGTCATCAATAACCACTTAAGAAGGAGCAACCCAACAAGCTTTTAATTACTTAGGAACATTTGTATTTATATTCTCATTCTTATTTTCTGTACATTTATTCGTCTGATGAAGCTACGGTGTAGTGAAACGCGTTACCAATCGCAATTATTAAGTAAAATTCCTTAAAACACAGTACTTGTTTTTTATTATTAAATAGCTCTCTCCTGTTTTTAGGTATAGGTTATTTATAGTTTTTAGTGCCTGTGGAGTTAACGCTTGTTGGAGTCGGGGGGATAATGGACTCCTCCCGAAGTCACTATTCATGATGATTTTGCTATACTAACACCTATTCATAGAAAACACCTCGTGGAAATGATGATTAAATGATTCTCTTGACGCAATCAACAGAAATTGCTACTCACCCAACAGTTACCAACACTCCCACTATTAGTAATGTAAGTATTTTTGATTTTCAATTATAATTTTAGGAATTTAAAATGGGACTTTTTAAATTTTACAGAAAATTCGTCTACTCAGTTCGACAGTTAACCTCTGAATCTGCTAAGATAGTAGTTTCTATATAGGTGTGTTCCTTGTTTACGGGTGTTCACACGCTCAAGATCAAATATAAACATATTTGAGTGGCGCGATGTACTCGGGATAGCGCAAATCGGAACACATTTGATGCGCGAGAGGGTCTCATTCGAGATGCTTGAGTGGTTAATGTGTGATTCATTTGGTCACATCAGTGAGTAAGTTCTTAGTCCTGAAGTTCGATAACTCACAAATAAGTGCAGTTATTCATTGTTGACGAAGAATTGATTCATCAAATATTCCCTGATTATTCTGATTCGTGTTAAGTTGGGAAACAGTTACTCGAACCGACTCGATCAATCATTCAAGATTTCAGTCATTAGTTTCAAATGTTGAAAAAATATTGTTGCTCTCTTTCAGCATCGTGAATATTTTTCCACGGGCATAGTCATCAACGGAACACGAATTTCACGTAATTGCTCAGGATTTCCAGTCAATTCGCATTAATCATAGTGTGAAAAAATGTTCAGTTTAAAGGTTCGATGAGAACGATAATTAATTGGTGTTTGGATAACAGCCAAGAAGAAAATTAATGACTCAATTATGTAGTTATTCTCTGCCAGTCTGGCTATTTGCGCAACATAATCCAAACTGGTTGGAAGATAACGTTTCGATATTTACGAATTTTTCATTATGGTTTAATCAGCGTTTTTCTGACTCAAACTTTTCTTGTAATTAGAAGTATATTTCTTTGCTTGAGATAATGATTTCAGATTTTCTTTGTGGCCCAGCCACCGGAAATGAATGAATGAACAAAAGTAGACTCTTTCTACAATCAGGATTTTCTATAGAAAATGGTCCCTTTTAAATCTGCTGAGGATAATTGCGAATAATTTGATCTTCTTTCTCATTTTCTTGATCTTATGGATGTTACACCTAACCAACAATTCTTAGCCATCCCTATTAAGTAAATTACTGAATTATATACGGGTTATGTGAATAAAATAATGAGAGTGATTTCTTTTCAATTTTTATTCAAATCTAATTACAATGCAGTATTGTCTGTTTCAAAATAGTTTCCGTCGGAAGCCACACACCACTGGTGACGGCCTTTCTTCAATCACCTAAGCATTGCTGGAACTCGATTACCCTACATGAGTTCTCTTGAGGTGATTTTTAATTATCGATAAGAAGAAGAAAGAGTCACGAGAACTCAAGGAGGCTGACGAACCACAGAAATATTTTTAGAGGTTTTAAACACCGTTATTGAGATTTCAGTGTGATATAGTTTATTGTCGTGATGCAACACCGAGTTGTTTTTGATGTGAAAAAATAATTTCTGAAGTCTGGCAAGGAACTCTCAATAAAGTGTCGATAAACTATTTGGCCTTGAGGTACAAACTCTTTGTGGACGATTACTAGGCTATCAGAAGAACAAATCAACATGCATTTTATCTTTGACTTATTCATTCATGCTCTTTGGGCCTTGTAAAGATTGCAATGATCCTCGCCATGCTCTGGCGTTTGATTTCTTGGTCGTACATTCAAGACTCATTATTAGTATTGACATGTTTCACATTACGAGAATTATTTCCCAAAAGGTTAGATTTCCTTTCTGAGATCCTTTTAGTCTTGTGTCTTTCCTCATCTCCAATTCACTGGAATCAGATGAGTCTGATTTAAATTCAACTAATCTGCTATCATTCTGACCGTCAACCGTCGATCTGAACTCACAAAAGCCCGAACTAGGTTGAGATTTTCATCAGTGTTTGCACTTGAAGGCCTTCCGCTGCGTTGTTCATTTTCAATTGGCTCTCTGCCTTCCGAAAACTATTAAAAAACCTGAACCCTTGACGAAATACTTTCTTCATAGGCCTGCCGAAGTATTTCCAATGTTTCTATTGCATTGTGTTTCAAGTTTGAAGCAAACCATGATAGCACACCGTTGCCCAAAATTGATGCCACTCATTTTTAGAATGCACAGGAAGAAACTGTTTCACGGTAACTCTACGGACAAACAGATAACTGTAGCTAGTTCAAACTCAAACTGTAGGCATATCAAATGTGCACCTGACGCTGCTTAAAACCGTCCGTCTCATGCGTTGTCGGATCGAAAGCGACGTTACCTGTCTCAATACCTCATTTACAATTCTTGTATACACAAAATTTTTAATTGTGGAGTTCAGCCTCTCAACTGTGAATGTAGTGTGTTAAAGGGAAGTTTATGATTTGATGTGGACATATAGGATGCGGGAAATATTTGTTACGACAGTTTTTAAGTCGAAAATTAATTTTTTTCTGATTATGGCCGATGCCTCAAACCTAACTGTCTTAGGCTGTTTAAAATCTGCAATAAAATTTGTAGTATTTTACTATCAGTTCAATAAATAGGTAACACTCAATGAAAAATTTTCGAATTATCCTAAACGAAGGCAAAAACTATCCCTTATAAAATAATTCTAGGGAGCAAATAGTTTTTTCCCATAGTTCTCTAATATCCTTCATTCCTGAATAGTTCTTAACAGTGGGAAATACAATTTTTGCGAATGAAAATTATTCAATATCATGAAGAAAATTATCAAAGCCAGAATTGATAGATGAAAGTGCCTATTAATTCAGTTTTTATATCGATTAGTGCATTAATTTATGTGATGCTGTGGGAAAACCGTCGAATATCTCCTTTTCCTTTGACTAAATTTCTGCAAGATAACGTTCTGCAACTTGCTACTTGCTGTAAATATAGTCTAAACCGAAAACGAGAATATTTTTTCGAAATGACTATGGTATTTAATAATCTGAAGAAAACATATGAAACGCGAGATTAACCTCATTATGTCGCCCGCTAGAGTCGCTTCGACATTCGTTCATTTAAACTAGAGGTTGATTTGATGTATAGAGGTTTTTTCATTGAAAGTACAGGTTTCCTCTTTCAGTCTCTGTAAGATTAGGTATTCTAGGTAGTAAAGTTTCTGAAAATTAAAAATTATTTATGCTTAGAAAGCTAGTGAGAAAATATATTAGTTTTCGCAACCTGATTTGTGAAAATATTGAACATTTCGGCTAACGCAACCAGAAAATGTGAATGCTTGGGTCGCATTCTACTGTATATTCTTACAGTTGAAAGAATCAATGGCAGAAGCCTATTTTCTGTATACTCAAAATCATGAAATTTAGCAAGAAGCAATATCCTTTATGCCAAGTAACAGGAAACTAAACTGTAGATTTGTATTTACATCACGAATAAATATTTTGCGATTTGATATTCTCAGGATCAAGGGGTACTAAATTTAAATAACTTAATCATTCTTGTTGACCCTAAATTATTATATTTTGGTTATCATTATTATATTAGGTTAGTTT
The DNA here is from genome assembly GCA_013387265.2 of Cryptolaemus montrouzieri. NCBI lineage: Eukaryota > Metazoa > Arthropoda > Insecta > Coleoptera > Coccinellidae > Cryptolaemus > Cryptolaemus montrouzieri. The sequence continues at coordinate 33,842,229 of JABFTP020000185.1, read as the reverse complement.
ACATTCTCCATCCTACAATAGCTAAACGCAATATCCTAATGCATAAGTTAAGGGAAATACGAAATCTGTTTCGTAGGGTCTGACCGAAAAAAATCTTTCAATTTTGATCAGAAACTTTTCATTCGCAAGAGATAAATATGCGATGATTAAAGGGGTTACTAAAATAAGAGTTTAAAAAGAGCAATCTCCAAAGCCATAATACTGATGAATTTAGTGTTAAAACTATACAACATGCACACTTTTTGCTGATGTAAGCACATAAGGATGATTCTACACAACCCTGCGATATCGATTGGTTATATATATATATATATATATATATATATATATATATATATATATATATATATATATATATATATATATATATATATATATATATATATAGCCTTAGAATTTCGTATAAATAACAGAGAACCAGAGTGTAGAGGTAGAATCAACACCATATGTGAGAGGCTGAAACATAAGATAAAAGTTATTGGTAACCGAACACGTAGGTACAACGACAGAACCAAGAGATTCAAGAATAGCAACCTGTATTACAAGAACCAAAAACAGTTCTATCGCAACCTAAAGGGGACGGAGAAAGGGTTTGGTACTCCACCCTTTCCAGAAACATTGGAAAGATATATGGTCACTCTTTATTATAAAGTTCACTGAAGCCCACAATATCTTGGCAACGCTGTTTCAGAAAGCATTAACGGACCCTTCAACGGTGCCTTACCATGGGTATAACATTTATCTTACCAAAAGATGGTGTGAATGAAGATCCGAAAAATACAGGCCAATCACTTACCTTCCTTCCCACACTCTATAAGATAATATATATATATATATATATATATATATATATATATATATATATATATATATATATATATATATATATATATATATAAATTTCCAAAATGTCCTTAATATTTATTAATTTCATTTAGTACTATTTTGAGACATACTATATTGTTTCGATGTATAACTAAATGGTGAAAACGTTGATTACTCAAGTAATAAAACTACGACTCCTTTCCCAATCTCAATTAAAACTTCTACTAAATACGCAAACAGTGTAAATATACATTTCGAGTACTGATGATTACGGAATGGTTGTGTTTCAGCCTTGTTAGGTTAGGTTCTACTTATAAAGAAGAACGCTTTGTACTATATACATAAATTGAACTTACTACACGTATATGATGAAATATGTACATGTAACTAAGATTGTTGTTGTATGTTTGATTATTGGTTAGTACGTTACTACGATATTGGTGGAATGAAATGTTACTGTGCTGAGTGTTGTCTAGATAGTGATACTTTTCTCGGTGATTCTGCCGAGATAGCATTATATGACGTGTTCACATTTGGTCAGGGCGTATTATCCTAGGTCTGATATGCACCGGGAAGAAAACCCGAATTTTGTGGTTACACTGGATTTCTAAAAAATTGCGCAAGATCTACTCACAATTGGCGGCTTCTTTTCTAAGATTGTTGATGACGAAAATTGATTCTCCACGGTATTGAGAATGAGAAACTGAAAAACAAAACCTGAAAAACTTTACGAAAAAACCGTTTTTGTCTGAAGTAATTTCCGGATATTTAAAATTATTGAAGTCATTTCAACTTTTTATCTTCGTGATCGTAGAACTGTTAACTGAAAAAGAATCCTAATTTTCTTCACTACAATCTGTCGATTTTGAAGCGGCCAAAACTTCTCAATTTCAAAAAAACGTTCTTCTTCTGGTTAAACATGAATGACATTCACATTAAGGGGCAATTTACGACATAACGACATCAACAACAGTTCTTTGCGGTTGTTGCCAGAAAAATTTAGTATTTAATATGAATTTTAACTCGATAGCTCAAAGCGTTCATGGAAAAAGTGAACAAGTTTATTATCGCAGGAAACAAATGTGATGTATCTATAAATTTACTTTTCAGGTCAGCGGAAAGTACCTTATAGTTTTTGATGTAACATAAACGGTCGTGTTTTTCGACTACGTTCACATAAAAGTTTTATATGTTTTACAAATTCAAGAAACTGCCCATCTGAGTTTTCGGTATTAATTTGATCTCTATAACAACACGTCCTTCTGAGGAAAGAATTTTGACAGACCGACACACAATTAACTGGATAACGAAGTGATTCTATTCTTTTTCTGGTTTTAGATTGTGGAACCCTAATTAAGAATTGAAAGATATTACCATGCTTTCATATTATACTTTTGTATTTGCGAAAATCCATTCTGTCCAAATTTACGAATTTTCAGGTTATGATGAATTATGAGATCCTCTGTGAAAAACGCTTTTATGCGACCATTTTCTATTATTTTCATATTAAAATTTTGGTGGGGTTTCTGAAAGTTCTTTAATAATATTGTGAGGTTCGTAGTCAAGATCTATTACAGAATTTTTTCATTTGGTACCTAAAAATCACTGATATTATATATATAAATTTTCATTTCGTTTACCAAAATTAGAACAAATTCAATTCAAAACTTCAACGACTGTTTCGCACCTACAGCATCCGCCGATAAAGTTTGTATTGAAATAAGTAGTAGTTAGATAATCGTAAAATTAATCTGCATGACAGCTCCGTAGGTCATCCTTATCCAAAACAAAAATAGACAAACAAAATTATTTGAACGGAAAGAAATATCTATTAACAGAAACCTTTCCACCGCAGTTTGTAAAACTTCGAAGGACTTAAATCTTCAATATATCAGATGTATATTTCTTTTGGAGATGATTTACTACAGCATCAGTCACATTCGGAGGCCTTGTATTCTTCGTTTCTGTCGGAAAAAGATGAGTATACCAAACAGAGAAAACTTCAACAAACCTGACTAGTTTGACTATTCACTACAACGCTGCACGCTGTGCCTAACCACTATGGTCGAAATTTTTGATCCAGTACTTGACTGGCTTAATAATACATCTAGTTTAACAGCCAATCAAGTACTGGAACATTAACTGATTTTGACTGCTGTGATCAACAAGCAAGTTTGCATAATAACACAAAAACCGTTGAACAAAATAAAGTTTCATAGTTCGATTCTAAGTAGAAAAGAGCATGTAGAATGTGAAAACGATTTCTATATAACTTCAAAAACAACGTAGACATTTTTTACCCTCTGTTCACAATATTTCACATAGCTGCAGTACTAAATCGTCGAAATTTGTTCACCCTGTACTTTAATATATCGGATATGGCATAATTTGAATGAAAACTTGTACCATGATAAGATTCTGATTCGCAAGATTATCTACTTATATGATTTCATGAAAAATAAGACGACGGACAAATCTCGGTTGCCCACGCGTTTATTATTCCCTATAAGGACTGGCATAATATGCATATATATTTAAACATTTCAAAAATCATCATCTTAAAGTATCGAAGAAAGTTAACTAGAAACTCATCCGAATAATAATCGTTGAAGAACGATGAGTACTTCCCACATAGCATACCATCTAGCGCGTTCCCCATTGAAATCCCAGATGACTTACAACATAAAACCAGAATGAGTCCTGATTACCTATATTCTGCTTTATGTATGAAATATGAACATCTCCGCTGAATGAAGCAAGTCATCTACGATAATAAAGCACATATATATCTACCGTTCTCCAAGCTTCCCCGGAGACTGAAATAAATGAGCGTGAAGAATGAAACATTTACGGGAGTATAGAACTCGTACAACGAGAGATGGTAGCATTGTTCCGATTTTGACGCGGGTAAAAACCAGTCCGCAAAATGTGAGAGATGGTCAAGCAGTGGGAAGAGTAGATCATTAAATGCTAACTGTAACCCCTAATTAGAGATATCGCATTCTATTGTGTGCAAAGTAGGCTATGCGAAGTGAGTTCCTTTCGCAAGCCGCTCGAGCGGATTAGAGAGTTGCCGACCGAGCTTTGTAGATGCAGCCTTCTTTACCGGCTTAGGGTGAATGAGTTGGATGAATTGAGATGTGCAAAATACAGTAATAATTGCCGCTATCGATTATTTGTTTTAAGGAATTGAAGGCAAACTGTTGATGCGGAAAATTTGGTTTTGATTCAAGAAAATGCGATATTTTTGATAAAGTTTATTGACTTTGGAATATTAGTAGTAATATTTCAAGAGACGAAATTTATATATTTCATTAAGAAGTGAAAGTTCTTATGTTTCAATTTTACTCAATCACGCGAGAATGTCTGAATAGATTTGAATGAAATTTGGCACGGAATATTCATTTCTCGGATGTTTACATTTTTTCCAAATTAGTGAAAATTAGTCAGGGAGATTCAAGTGTGTCTTATGGAGTATTATTCCGAAATAAAAAGATACTAAAATATCTCTTAACCTAATCTAGAGAAGAAAACATATTCTATTTTCGTTGCTTATTGAAACAGCTTCATTTGTGAAATTTCACTATGGCTACACCGAAAGACCGCATAGAAGACCGTGAAAAAAAAGTGAATATTCTAGGGAGTGATCTAGAATATGCACAAGTAGATTCTGATATTCTGATGTATACCTTGGGGAGTGAAAATATTTGTTTTGTGTTGAGGATCTGAAGTAATCTATGATTTTCTGGTATTCTAAGGTTCGTCTTCTGGCTTAGGATATAGTCTGGAGGCCATCGTTTTTCTTCATGTCAGGAGGAATTGAAGGGGAATGGCATAAACTATTCTTTGACTACAAATTTTCCGCTCATCCATTACTTCAGGAACTGGAATCGAAGAGAATGTACAATGCTAGAACTGTTAGAATAATTGGACTTTCCGAACCTTCATTACTTGATGATGAACAATTGAAAGGTATAGGCAAGGGATCCAATGTCGTAACCAGTATGGAGATGTCGTCCTTGGAAAGTTCATGAATAAACTACTAGTAGTTCTCACCTCGAATTTTATCGGAGTTGTGGTTAGTTAGGCATTGCTTGTACATGGAAGCATTAAACACTTGATAACCAAAATGGTAGCCATATCGGATAGGGTGATTTACAGTGTCCCCAGAGTAAGAACCGGATATTCAATCCAAAACATTCAAGTCTATGTACTCACAAGTACGACTGACGATACCGAAATCGAGCAATTCTATGGAGACATTACGGAAGCAAAAGACGCAGACAGAAAACAACTTGTCACAATAATGGGAGATTTTAATGCCAAAATAGGCAGCAAAGAACAATGAGATCCAGACATTATACGTAGATTTGGACTTGGCAGAAAAAATGAGGCTGAAAATATGTATTGTATGAATATACCTTCTACAGCAAACCACTTCAGCGTAAATGAACTTAGAAGAACCCGGATGGGCATACGCTGAACGAAATAGAATACATTTTGACCAACAACCAGAAACTGTGCAGTGACGTATCTGTTCTTAATCAAGTAGTCCTTGGAAGTGACCATAGAATGATAAGAGCTACATTCAGATTAGATAAAAAGCTTATCAGGAACTCCATGATTAAAAATCAACCGCACCATCTAATACAGCATACCTTAAGATGGAGAAATATCAACAAGAACTCCAAAAGATTATCAATTCCAAATTGAGACCACCCGTACAATTCAAAAATATAGACATAGAGGACCTAACACAGCAAACTACATCAACCAACGGTCGATGTTTCATTGAAGAAAATAAATTTCAAGGCCAAGCCAAAAGAAGAAAAATTAAGCGCAGATACGAAAACACTCATGAATTATGAGCGGAAAATGGAAAGAGACACTGAAGAATTTAAAGACATGAAAGGGCAATTGAAGAAAGCTATCAGAAAAGATCTTAGACAGTATAATACCAAAATGATACAGAATGCTATCGATAATAACATAAGTATGAAATCATTAAAATCCTCTAGATCCTGAGAAAGACAAAAGGGGCATACAGTCCGAAATACAGATGGAATAGTGATCGCAGAGCGGAGTGAAATTAACAACGCAAAACTTTATGCGTCAAGCTGAAACTCGCCTCCAACAAATGAAGTCCCTGTAATCCTAAATGTCGGCTCAGAAGAGATACCTGAAATCGGCCACAACGAGATCAGTCTAGTGCTCAATCAGATGGAAAATGGGAAAATACCAGGAGAGGACCGCATAACAACAGAAATGTTGAAGCTTGGCGGGAAAGCTTTGAGAGTGCTTAGAACAAGGAGCAATATCTATCAAATGGTGTTACGCAAGGGATATTCTACTCTTCAAGAAAAGCGACAATGAAGACTTAGGAACTATAGACCCATACTATCACACCTGTACAAACTCTTAACCAAGGTAATGAAAAATCGTTTCAGTGCGAAACTGGATTGCTACCAACCTGTTGTGCAGGCTGGTTTCAGAAGAGGATATAGCACTATAGACCACCTTCAAACCAACAGACTCCTCATCGAGAAATGCATAGAATATAACATCCCTCTATTTCTTGCTTTCATCTATTATCTCAAAGCTTTTGATTCTATTGAGACAAGGGCAGTTTTAAATAGTCTTGATAACACTCGCATAAACTCAAGCTACTCGAATATCCTAAGGTTTATATACCGAAATTCAACAATGCATGTCCAGATTGATGACGACCTATCAACAGACGAAATTGAGATAGGTAAAAGTGTCCGTCAAGGTGACACAATCACCTAAATTATACAATTTAGTCCTCGAAGGAAAAGGAGTCAATTTTGACGGATCATTCATCAATTATTTGCGGTTCGCTGATGACATTGTTTTGATAAATACTGATTTGAATGAGCTTCAAGAAATGATAGAACACTTCGACGAAGCTTCCAAGAAGGTAGGGAAATGAACATCTTCCAAAACCAAAACTATCAACAGTGACAATGCTGAAGTCGTGGTCGGTGGAAGATAAATAGAAACGGTGGACCATTACATAAATCTGGGATATAAGATTCTGATAAGTAAGGAAAATCAAACTACGGAGATCACAAGGAGAGTGGGACTCAGTTGGGCAGCTTTCAACAATCTCAGCTACATACTCAAAAGTCAAGATCTGCCCATCAACTTGAAGCGAAAGGTTTATAACAACTGTGTGCTACCTGAGGCAACTACGGCCTTGAAACAGTTACTCTAACTAAGAGGAACTTAAATAAATTACAAACTACGCAACGAAGAATGGAAAGGACCGTGTTAGTCTCCGAGACGGGATTCCTAATGACGACATTGGGAACAGAACGGAGATAATGGACATCACAAAAAGAGTAGAACGGCTCTAATGGAGATGGGTAGGTCATGTGAGTAGGCAAGATAACGACAGATGGTCGAATAAATTGATACATTTGAGACCACGGTAGGCCCCAAAAGAGATGGCAGGATGAAATGAAAGTATTCTCTGGGATAGGATGGCCTCATATGGCGCAGGATCGTCAGAGGTGTGGCGGTTTGGAGGATGACTTTATCTAGGAGTGGATGATATATGGCTAAGAAAGAAGAAGAAGAAGAAGTGGTTTCTAGGTGGATTAAAAGCTAAAAGACATATGTAGATGTAGCGACGCCAGCAATGGTAAAAGTATATAAGATCGCCACATAGGCGGTATCATCTGGATCAAATCATAGGACTTACTTACTTACGATCAAAGAAGTGGACATCTAACCTCTTATATTTCACGCAGTTGATTTTTCTGTAGCTAATAACAGATTTTGAATGTCGACATGACTGAAGAGAGACAGAATTATGACTGTTGGATTTTTGTCTGAGCTTAACAGAAATTTTGGCGAAGGCTGGTAAAAATGTTGATTGCAAACGAAAGTGGACGAGCCGAAGAAGCAAGAAACAAAAACTGAAGAGATAAGAACACATTCTGAAATATCCATCATGATCATTCATCTAGACGATGCGAAAATGGTAAATGTAATGGAAAACTTATATTTTTTATGATAAGAGTCAAGTCATTTATAAACCAATCGAAAGAGAAATTGTTTCGTTTAATATCATCGCAAATAGCTAGTTATATCCTACAGCCATGGCTTTCTCTAATGAATGAAAGAAAATACCAATTTGTCCATTTCATTCTATTATATCCATTCATTTTCAGTAAAATTTCATACCAGATGTTTTTATGTTGCCAAATAATAAATCGGTTCTCAAAGAGTTAGGGTCCTAACTAGGGGAATGAGGTCAAATTGGACAACAGTTAAAATAATAATTCAACTAATGATATGAACACCAACTGTGTATTCAAGACAGAAATAATAAAATATTTCCAGAGTAAATGTTAGTTACGCTAAACAAGCGTCGCGCATCCGCAGAACATCTGTAGTTACTCACAGCAAACGGAACGACAGACTTAAGAAAAAGGGTTTTTTCACATGTTCTGTCTCCTACTCTCTTGAACAATTTAAAATATTACTTATTGTTCGCCCATTTTGTCTCATTTCATGAGCATACACTTTAGAGAATATTGTAAAAGAGTGAGTTAGATGTTTATTGATTCTACCTACTGTGTTTTCCTCCGATAGTGCTGTGACTTACATTAAAATTGAATATTATAAGATAAATAAATGTAGTTTTTTTTTTTTTTTTTTTTTTGAATTGTGGAGGCCGTTACTTGATGTAGATCCATGATATAAATGAGATAAAAACACAAGGTTTAACTTTGATCTACACTTTATTTGAAAAAATTCGACGACGTTTCGCTGACACAGCAGCTTTATCAAGAATGAAAAATAGAATGAAGAGTATGGTATTATAAACAAATCGTAGAACAAGTTGGATGAATAACAGGAAAATCCACACCGAGCCATTGTACAGTTAGTATGAAAGGTAATAAAAACTAATTGAACAAGTTAAGTAGGGGTGAGTAATTCAAATCTACCTGTTCATTCAAAAGCTTGTCCGAATGTTTGTATCTATTTATTTCTAATGCTTCTAGGAGATCTAATTTTGAACTTTTTGATTTTATATGTAATATGTCAAAGTTTTTATTGAATGAATGGTTTTCTTTTATTAGGTGGTTTGAATAATTTGAATCAGATTTATTTTTGTCGAAGCTACGTTTATGTTCAGATGTTCTTATGCCAAAACTCCTATAGGTCCTACCGATATAAATTTTATCACAAGAACCGCAATTGAGTTTATAGATTCCTGATTTACTTGTTTTTTCAACACGAGATTTATTATTTTTAATATGTTTACCTAAGTTATTAGAAGTTTTGAAAGCTATATTAAGATTTTGTTTGACGAGAAAGGATTTAATATTTGTACTTGCAGAACCGCAGAATGTTAAACTGTTGAATATTTTATAGTCTTTATGAATAGGATATACTTCATTTATTGCTTTTGATAGAGTTTTTACGAATGATTAGGTCTATCATATCCGGATTATATGAATTATTAATGGCTATCTGTTTGATGATGTTTAACTCTTTATTATAATCTTCTACTGATAAAGGTAAATTGAGTAACCGATGTACCATGCTATTTAAAGCTGCAACTTTGTGTTGAATCGGATGTAATGAGTAGTTATGTATAATTGTATCAGTATGTGTTGGTTTACGAAAGACCGAAAAAACATGATTATTATTTTGTTTAGTGATTTTAAGTCCAAAAATTTATGGAATCGTTCTGTTCAATTTCTATCGTGAATTTAATGTTCAAATGGATGGAATTAATGAAATTAACAAATAAGTCTAATTGACGAGTAGTTCCAATGAAACATACTAAGATGTCGTCAACATATCTATACCAATAAAGAAATTTGGAAATGAGTGGATGTGTATGAATTTTCTGTTCAATATTATTCATAAAAATCTCTGCTAAAATGGACTCAAAGGATTTCCCATGATCAAACCATTTTCACTACTGTAATAGATGTTGTTGAAAGAAAAATAATTTTGTTCAATGCAAACGACCAACAGATTCAATATTTCTGATTTGATTATGTGGTTAACATGATTCGAATTCAACATGTTTTCGATTAATATTTTGACATCACCTGGAGGAACACTTGGGTATAAATTCTCAACATCAAACGAAATAAGTTTTGCGTTAGGTGGTAGGTTAACGTTTTTTATGTTATTTATCAATTCGAATGAATTTTTATAGAAAATTTTGAAAATATTGTACAGACTTCATCCACTTGAATTCGATTCATTAGATTACAATAATAGATTCAAAATTAGATCAATAATACATAATAAATATACCATCCAATACCGCAAATTAAAGTTTCTCGTGTCACGAAAACCGAAACCTACTCCACGTAAAACTAAATTTTCTGACCATCAATTTTTGATAGATTCGTTAACCTTTCTGATACTAATTTCACAACTGATGAAACAAATCTCTTGGAGAAAGGTTTCAAACACAATATTAAAGGCCATCAAACAAAAATCTCAACTAAATGAAGTTATTTTTACAAAAGCAGATAAGGGTAATACTGTTATTGCGTTAAATGAAAATGACTACCTATTTAAAACTCTAAATTTCATTTCGTCCGGAAACTATACAATTTTAAACAAAGATCCAACTATTAAATTCCAGAAAAATATTAAAATTGCAATACATGACGCAAAATCTTTAATTAAAGCAATAGATAAATACAAATTAATTTTACCAAACCCTCAACCACCTCAACTGTATTCACTCATTAAATTGCATAAAGTAAATAACCCCGTTAGACCAGTCGTATCTTACGTTACAGCCCCAGCCGTGAAATTGTCGCACTACCTTATAGATATTATTAAAATTATTGTTCATTCAAATCAAAATTTTCTATAAAAATTCATTCGAATTGATAAATAACATAAAAACGTTAACCTACCACCTAACGCAAAACTTATTTCGTTTGATGTTGAGAATTTATACCCAAGTGTTCCTCCAGGTGATGTCAAAATATTAATCGAAAACATGTTGAATTCGAATCATGTTAACCACATAATCAAATCAGAAATATTGAATCTGTTGGACGTTTGCATTGAACAAAATTATTTTTCTTTCAACAACATCTATTACAGTAGTGAAAATGGTTTGATCATGGGAAATCCTTTGAGTCCACTTTTAGCAGAGATTTTATGAATAATATTGAACAGAAAATTCATACACATCCACTCATTTCCAAATTTCTTTATTGGTATAGATATGTTGACGACATCTTAGTATGTTTCATTGGAACTACTCGTCAATTAGACTTATTTGTTAATTTCATTAATTCCATCCATTTGAACATTAAATTCACGATAGAAATTGAACAGAACGATTCCATAAATTTTTGGACTTAAAAATCACTATACAAAATAATAATCATGTTTTTCGGTCTTTCGTAAACCAACACATACTGATACAATTATACATAACTACTCATTACATCCCATTCAACACAAAGTTGCAGCTTTAAACAGCATGGTACATCGGTTACTCAATTTACCTTTATCAGTAGAAGATTATAATAAAGAGTTAAACATCATCAAACAGATAGCCATTAATAATTCATATAATCCGGATATGATAGACCTAATCATTCGTAAAAACTCTATCAAAAAGCAATAAATGAAGTATATCCTATTCATAAAGACTATAAAATATTCAACAGTTTAACATTCTGCGGTTCTGCAAGTACAAATATTAAATCCTTTCTCGTCAAACAAAATCTTAATATAGCTTTCAAAACTTCTAATAACTTAGGTAAACATATTAAAATAATAAATCTCGTGTTGAAAAATCAAGTAAATCAGGAATCTATAAACTCAATTGCGGTTCTTGTGATAAAATTTATATCGGTAGGACCTATAGGAGTTTTGGCATAAGAACATCTGAACATAAACGTAGCTTCGACAAAAATAAATCTGATTCAAATTATTCAAACCACCTAATAAAAGAAAACCATTCATTCAATAAAAACTTTGACATATTACATATAAAATCAAAAGTTCAAAATTAGATCTCCTAGAAGCATTAGAAATAAATAGATACAAACATTCGGACAAGCTTTTGAATGAACAGGTAGATTTGAATTACTCACCCCTACTTAACTTGTTCAATTAGTTTTTATTACCTTTCATACTAACTGTACAATGGCTCGGTGTGGATTTTCCTGTTATTCATCCAACTTGTTCTATGATTTATTTATAATACCATACTCTTCATTCTATTTTTCATTCTTGATAAAGCTGCTGTGTCAGCGAAACGTCGTCGAATTTTTTCAAATAAAGTGTAGATCAAAGTTAAACCTTGTGTTTTTATCTCATTAATAAATGTAGTCCTCCAATCACTGTAACTCTCTTTTTCTTTCGAATAAATGAATAGATAAATTAATATATAATTAAATGTTTGGGTTCTAGTTTCGCGAGATGAAAACCAACTGAGAATCCCCAACTCTAACAACGACCAGTCTACTCATCATTGATCGAATCAGGTAATACTTACAAGTACTCTTAGACTATCAGACTTTTACTGGCATCCCAACTATTTACTTTTACCTCTACATTGTAGTGTAATAGCTTCGTAAAATGCTGAGTGATACTAGCTAAAAAGTTAATGTAGATCCATTTTTGATTCAACGAGCACCGTTGCAGAGGTAATTGGGAGCATGTGAAAACCCCTTACTTAAAAATTATTACAAGGAAAAAGGGTCGAAGGACCCTTCGCTCAAAAAGTCTTCGAAGTAGTTGATTTATTATACATATAGTGCATCCCATGCAGCTAAATAAATCAATCATTAAACTGGAATTTTTTTCTGAATACTGATGAATTTCGGTAATTTATCAGGATAGACTCAATTTCAGTTCACAAGAAGGATTTCCACATATGAATTTTCTATTAATGGGACCAGCTCCCAGTATATCCGGCTTTAAAATTATATGGGCAAACTCAGATGAATTACCTATTGGTTGACTCTTCATTATAGAGTGTTCCTTTTGAGTTATTAATTCAAAATATTCATATCAATTTATTCGAAGAAACTTTAAAGTATTTTTGTAAAATTGTGGAAATGAAAGAAATAACAGAACGTTTTGTCCGTTTTTCGAAACTCTGAACAGAAACAAACGTTTACGAACTAACGGACTTTTCTTCATTCTCTACAAAGAAGAACAGGACAACCAAAAATATTCAAATACTGAATATTCATAAAAATGGCTCAAAATGATCTTTATCCACCTTCATACAGTGATTCTTGAAATCCCTCTAACAATTGCGGGTACTTTAGATGTTAAAAATATGCATACTGCAATGATTTTCATTGTCAGTTCTTCCAAGTTTTCACTTTCAATGGCTAACAGATTCAAGTTAGATTCTCTTTTCTAATCCACCGATCTTGGAAATTATTGTCCAAATATGTTCTGCATATCCCTATACCTAGAGTTATTTATTTTCACCTCTTAATTTAGTATTAAGGTACTCTCGTCAGAAAAACTAATATTATACAGAATATAAGAATTTCGGTTCATATTTTCACGTTCAGTTTTTTAACATACTGATTGTGGTGAATCCCTCCAAGGGGCAATCTTTATAATGGACTATTGGGATTTTCCTGAAGATTTATTCATTAGCAAGTAGTGAGGCCGCATCATGATAATATGTATGTACATATATATGTAATGATTCTTGGAAAATCTGTAAAAACTTTTGGAGAATATGTAAAGTATAAATACCATCTGAAAAGATTTCCTTAAACACAAAAATAACAACAACAGCTCATAACTGAGAATGTATTCATTAAACTTAAAATTAACTTTATTATAAAACTAATTTGTTATTAAATGTTTTTCAAAATTTTCTGAACTGAAGTTATGACGCTTATCGCTTAACATATATAAAAAGAAACTTCCTTCTACATCAACTGTGGTGAAAGGAGCATGTATTAATATAGGTAGCACATTTTCAGCGAATTTGGTTCCGAAGTTGAAATTTACGTGGAAAATTTTGAAATGTCTTCAAAAATTATTTTCTAAGATCGTTTTCAATTTGCCGAACACAATTTTGCGAATTTCACTCCTAACCTTTTCGCAATTATTTTTAAATTTTCAATTATTCCTACAAAATCGGTTAAAGGCTGATACTTTTTCCAAACATATAATTGGAGGAGGAATGAAGCTATAATTTTGTTTGATGAATACAAGACTTCTATGCACTTCTTTATTTCCTGATAAAGTTTTCGATGAGAAGGAAGAATCTGATGTTTGTTGAAGATTTTCTTTGATGCCTTCGAAAAAAAAATTGCCACACTGAGCCACGTTCGCCATCGGGTCAATACTGGTTGTGCTGGTAGCTACAGAGTAAGTGATATTTCTTTATATAACTGTATTCGAAGGGGAGCTTTGGGAAAAAACTGTTTTTACGTTGATTGTTTAGTCATTCATGAGTAGAAATTTTTCTCGAATGCTTTTGGCTACTCTGCTAACACTTGAGATTATTTAAATTTTTCAATGGAATATTTGAAGCAACCAACACTCTACAGAAATCTTCATTGAAGTGTTTCTTTCTTGATATTCGTCTCACTTTTATGAGAGACAAATTTTTTGAGATATTGCTGCCCTTCAGTACCGTTCCTCAATCTTACAATACTCGAAACAAGCTGTTCTACATGCTGGTCGACGTGAAATTTGGTATCAGTTTTAATCTGAAACAATGAATTAAAATTATTTGAAGTTCCTTTGTGACAGTTCGATTTCTCGAATTAATCATTTATATCCTTTAAACTCAGTTTTTATAATTTTATTAATAATTCAATCTCATTTCATCAAGTTGAATATTCAAACAGTTTGAAATTCGAATCAAGAATCTACAGGTAATGATACCCAAGGAAAATTATAGTTATATCCGTAAAGTGTCGCTGCTATTGATCTAGGTTGTTCACCGGTTAATTGTTAAGTCGGTACTTGAAAGAGGATCGTTTTCTCGTTTCTGTGGGAGAACGGAAAGCAGTACTCATTCTATGTTTCGTTTCCACTTTATTGTTGTGAAGAGAATAATTTCACTTTTTATTAGTTTTTTTAAATCAATAATTTTTCATAGAACCGAGAATTAAGTATTCTTTGATTTTCTGAATAAATTCCAATCGTCTGAGGCGTTATAAGTAGTCGGTAATTCTGTCGGATTCGACAACCAATTTTCAATTAGAGCAAATTTGATATTTCACTAACCTAGATCGAGGTAACCACGTCTTTAGGGAACTAGTCTTGCCACATAGGGCAGTCACCTTGCGAACTATATTCAGCCAATCAAGTAACCTGTAAGCTGTAAGACACAGAAATACCAGAAAACTGATGTAAAACAACAAATCCAATTATTGTGGGAATTAGTCTCATTCCTAAAAAGCTAACTGTTTCTCTTAATGATCAAATTCTTCTCTACTTTCTTCGTTAACTTGAGCTCTATCATTGAGTTTCGTTTTGTTGAAAAGCTCAGATTGTTTAAATTGAAAATTTGTACTATATAGTTTGAATTCATCTCGCCTAAGACTCCTTTTATTGTTATTGGTTGAACTTTTTAGTTAAGTTTTTCTTGTATTAGTTACCTTGATTAAAGTTAGTAATTTATTAATCAGTTACTGTGATTTTGATATTTATCTTGTAATGAAGCTAGTTGAATGAAGTGATGAGTATTATTCCTGAGGCCATATCTAGACGAAGATCTCACACACTGAGATAAAGGGACTCTGATCTAGTTAGGCATAGGTAATTAATAGATAGCGTCAATTGAAATTTTCTCTCAATTAGCCTTGCTATGATTTAATCTCATTAGACCTTATTGTTCAAATTTCTTAGTTCCAGTAGAATTGAAATATTTCTCCAATTTTAGATATTATAAAAAACCATTACACCTTTTATCATCTACAAAAATATTATGTTATATTCCTAAATTCTTAAATATTCCTATAGGGTAGGTAACGATTGAAAATTAACCGTTTCAATAAAATGAGCTTTTCACCTCCACAATTAAGGAAAACATACAAAGAAAGAAGAGAGACATAATGAAGAGTATTCTTTTATCCTATAGGGAAAAAAATGAAAACTATTTTTATAGATACACACCGATACGATTTTCGAACTTTGCAAAATGGATTTTCTCCATCCATGATCAACTTTGGATATGGCTGGATTAATTTCGCGTTAAACTTTACTTTCGGCGTTTTCAAACTGTCTTTACACTTCTTGATTTCAACACTGAATGATTCGAAGTGCTTGTTGTGGAAACTAGTAAAATCTTGAATATGCGGCTAATCTATTACCACCTATCAAGTCATTAGAATTGAAGAAAAAATTATGGCAGAGGTAATCGAATTATAGTTTAACCGTTCCTATCTACGACACAAATATCCCAAAGGGTTTCTCGCCGTTTAGCTCTAGAGAAGATTAGGTATTGGATAATGTAGGTATGAATAGTTCAAGATCTCATGGCACGTGCGTCACCCTACGCGAAAAGACCAAGTTCGGTCCATACTACCCTTACCTGAAAAAGTTGTCCATCTCCAATTTAACTCGCTGGTGGCCCAATGCCGCATTCAGATCCTAGCTATCGGTGTTTCGGAAAGTATCTGTTGTGAATATCCTATGTATATTTATTTTTTTGTGTGTTGAAATAACCGAATAAATAGTCTTCATCAAGACTTTAGAGTTCCGCATTGAATGAAAATGTAAGTATTATCTCTTCAAATAAAACAAGTATTCAATCCAAAGGGACATTGTATTTTAGTTCTCATTCAAGCCGTTACCAGCATGAAATTTTAGCTTTATAGTTTTATCCATAGATTGGTTCAACATCACATAATCACTATTATTGTCTAAAAAGGTCTAATAAAGGGAGCCGATCATTCTTGATGAAACGATACGCAAGAACGTAGTTTTTCGTTTTTGATATACAGAATGATTAAAAGAAATCTTTTTGGGGATTTTAGACTTTCCAGATATATATTACAGGCACAACTTTCATTTTTTCTGTTGTATCAGTATTTGTTCAATGAAAAAGAATTTTAATTTCAATTTTGCCATTT
Source organism: Cryptolaemus montrouzieri (assembly GCA_013387265.2). Taxonomy (NCBI): domain Eukaryota; kingdom Metazoa; phylum Arthropoda; class Insecta; order Coleoptera; family Coccinellidae; genus Cryptolaemus; species Cryptolaemus montrouzieri. The sequence goes on along the minus strand of JABFTP020000185.1, from coordinate 33,825,313 downwards.
TCTGTCACAGGGATGAGATAAAGACAAAGATAAAGGACCGGCGATATGGAAACATATTATCTAACCTCTCCCTCTACAAATTTTATCATTTTCCGATTATTGACTCACAGATGTACTCTTCAATGTTTCATGAAAACAAGAGAATATTAGCATTACGAAATTTTTATTGTTAATAATGAGGTTACTATCAATCTTCGTGAGGAGAAGAAAATCGATATCACACATACTATAAGTCAGTTTGGAGAAATTTTGATTTCAAGATTGAAAGGTGAAATTATCAAGTCCATTGAATATCCGCCTTTGAGTAGTGTTAAAACAATTATGATCACCACGGTGAACAAATCATTCAAAAAGCGAATTATCGCATGCTGTCGCCCTGTAATATTATTCCGCTTCGCACTTTCTGCGTTATTGGCGTACAGACGTTTTTAAAAATACCAAATTTCACGAATGGAAGCGCTGCTATAGCGCAGAATATTTGTGAAGCACGTGCCATGAGATCTTCAACTACGTATACCTGGGTTCAAATTGTTTGATTCACAACTCTTGGAAGGAACATAATCTATGGAATCTAGGTTTGTGACTGAACCGTGAAATATGGATCTTTGTTCAAATTTTGTGAAAATATGTAAAATTGTCTCTAATTTGCATATAATCCGCTCTTTAATCATTAGTAGTTGATTTTTTTCTTTTATGTTTCCTCTTCTCATATAAATTTATGATCATTGTTGCACCATAATCTTCTGATGAATCAATTGTGCAGTGAAATGCGTCACGATTATTTCATATTTCAGTAAAAATCCTGAAGTTTTAAATTGTTTCATTCAATAATGGTTTTTATCATGTAATGGCCTCACAAGCTCAGGATTTTTCAATAGCCAAAACGTTTACAATAAAGTATAAATCAAACATTTTCATCCTTCAAATCTCGAATTACTATAACAGGATTATACTATATTCCGTTTATTCAATTTCTCCTGAATTTTTCAATGAAAACTGATTAATTCTATAACTTATATTCTGAACAAAAATTAGTTAAATCGGTTAAGCTGTTCTCAAAAAATGCACTACTATTTCTTTTCACCGATCGAACCTGACTGTAATGCAATAATCGAACAGAGAATTGGATTACCTTTCAACCTCATCTTTGCCACATGATTTTGAAGCCAGATACACTTAAGTCCTTAATTGTAGATTCATAGGTAGAAATCCATTTCTTATTAACGGCATAGGACTATCCTGATGTTTCACCAAAATCAATCAGAATTGAGAAATATTTCGGATTCATCGAATGATAGATGAATTTGAAGACTTTTATTCAAGGAACAATATTCAACTTTCCGTAAAATGTTAAATATTCTTTCCTAAGATGCTGGTTTTCCGATCCCCCCTTTATGATTACCAACCAGGGCCACCCAGTATAGTAGTGGTAGAGTCTGGCGGCATGTCATGGATAAAAGCAATACATTGCAGTTTCGGTCTCGTTTCACCTCGTCAATATTGCACACCATTTCACAACACTATGACAGACTGCCGCCTACAATCCGTTGGAGCCCATCAAGACATGTTTATGTATATGACAAAAAAACTACCCACCTACACCACCAGGAAACCATGAAAGCTAAAAGTAGATCAGCAAACTTCAAGAACACATACTATTTTGACTATTTATCGCAACGCTACACACTGTGTCCGTAAGATGCGATCTGTCGAAGAGCTAACGCTTCTTATTCAAGTCTGGCTGGCAATAAGATGCCTTCCAACGAACTGACACCGTGAAAGGACTACAATACGTATGCATGTCTTGATGCGCTTCAATAGGTTGAGATTAGTAGATGGCAATCTGACCTGGTGTTTTGAATGGGTATGCAATACGGATGAGATCGAACGAGAACGATACTGCAGTAAATTACTCCTATTCATAACATCCGACTGAACTGTATTACTACTATAGTGGGCCGGCTCGGTGGCGTATGGGATATGATGCTCGTCTCCTGCGCAGAGTTACCTGGGTTCAATCCCCACAAAGTCGGTGCGATTTTTCGGATTCTGGGAATCGCTTGAGTATCAATCTTTCGGAGGAGATGTAAAGCCGTCGGTCCTGTCTAACAGAGATGTGTTGGACATTAAAGATCCCTTCACTCGACACGAGAGGGGTTCGGCAAAATTACCGGGTTAGTGAGGTGACAGAATTCCCCGGCGTGTCATTGGCCGAAAGGCGCAAACAGAGCACATTAAAGGAATAACAAACAAACAAACTACTATACTGTGTGGCCTTGGTTGACTGTGATCATAGAGGGTGGATCCTTCAGGGATTGTTATTCAACTTTCTACGGAAGGTTGAACATTGTTTCCTGAATAAACGTCTTCAATGCGTTTACATATATAGCGATAAATTCCACGTGTTATCATTGTTGGGATATGATGTACATCTAGTTGACAGCCAGATAAGTTTAAGGAGCGTTAGCTTTTCTGATGATCGCATCTTGCAAACTCAGTGTGTAGCGTTGCGGTAAATGGTCGGACTAGTATTACTTCTTGAAGTTTTCTATTTGATCTACCCTTTGTTTTCATAGTTTCCGATATCGATGGTGAATGACCTCTGTCAGTCCGTCGGAGGGTGCCAATACATTTACATGTCTTGATGGGCTTCAACGGATTGAGATAAGCAGGTGGCAATCTGTCATGGTATTGTGAGAGGGTGTGCAATTGTTACGAGGGTTAATTAGACAGAAACTGTAGTCTACTACTTCTATTCATGACATACGAACGAACTGTACTACTATAATGTGTGGCTCAGGTTAACGGTAATTATGAAGAGTGTACCAGAAAACCAGCTCCTTCAGAAAAAGGATATTTAACATTCTACAGAAGGTTGGATATTGTTCCCTTAATAAAAGTCTTCAATGTGTTCACACATATAGCGAAACATTTCTTATTATCATTGTTGAGATATGATTATTTCGCTGCGACCAGACAGTGCAAAATAATTCAACTTTTCAAGAAAGGATGTAAGATTAGAGAATTTCAAAGGAGTTCCATTCGACCCCTTTTCTCTATGATGAATTTTGAATTGCTAATACTGAGGGTAGGGGGTTGATTTTACTTGATCCAAATTAACCTCAAAAACGATTCAGAAATTTACATTCTACAGTCTTACAGACTACATAAAAATAATAACCTAGTAAGTGTTAATTCCAATTATTCGTAAAATAGTTTATTAAGTACTCCATGCTCTTCATCGATCTAGCTACTTGATATCTCAATTAATCCCAATCAAGAATTCATAAATATAATCAAGTTATCTGTTCGTTAGTCGTCGCAATGAAACAAATACAATATCAAGTACCCACTTAATTGATCTGACATTTTTATTCGGTTGAACTAATGAGAGAAGTCACTTAATTTCAATGTGAGCATAGACCGGTAGCGAAAAGATAAAGCAGCTGTAGGATGACAAGCGACGATCCAAATGTCGTTAGATAAGACGCGTGCCTATGCGATTTACATGACAGGATGACAAGTTACATCAAAACCGATTCCAACATTTGAGGACCTGCTAATGGTTTAATCTATTCCACTTTTGAGGCAGCACGTTTTTTGTCAAAAATAAATTTTAAAAGCTTGTACTACTTAGTGTCGAGTGATCTTAACGTTTGTTTTGGCAATAATTGCTAAATTCATACCTTAAATACTTTGCTCGCCTGGTAACAAAGAAATCTAAGGGATATATGTATTTCATTGTTCTTAATGGATAATATTTCAATTAATTAACTTAAAAGTTGATTTATTTATACACTATGAGATAAATTTCACAAATTGTTTCATTTTGTCCAATTTATGTACAGCGTTGGTATCAACTTTCATTGATATCTGACAATGAAGTTAACTTGAATATCGTAGTTTAATGTCCTAAATTTTCATATTTTCATTTAGTTGTAAATCATATATGAGGATACTAACCCTTTTTATGGGGCTTTTAATGTTTCTGCTTCTACAGTCTAACATAATAACTATCTCTTGGATAACCAGACCTGATTTTCTAGGTTCTCCCTATTGGCGAGAATTTGTGTTGTTGAGTTTAAACATAGAAGGTTCTACAACTTCTTCTATAGGTTAAATATTTTCGTTACGATAACTTTGAATACATTGAAGAAGTTTTGCCGGCCAATCTGGAAATTTTGAATAAATTCTTCAGAGAAAGTCATCTATACCCTAATCATTTGAAAACAAAGGTAATTTGTTTTCATCTGAATAGTCATCAGAAGTATCGACAATTCAGTGTATTTTTTTCATGATTCTTCATGGAATCATAATTTCTTTTCCAAAGATCTTGGTAATACACTGGACTGATCAGTATCCTGCAAAACAAGTATCTATAAATGATGTCTGAAAACAACGAATAATATTCTACAAAAACTAGCTGGGTCCACTAGGGATACCGATATTCAAAATCCTCGAACTGTTGCTCTTGCTATGGTCTTTTCTGCTGCAGAGCTGCTGTACAATCTGGCTAAATAGTACTTATGTGTATGGTAATTGATTCTCAAGTATACTATGAGAATTATGAATGGTACCATAAGCTCGACCGCAATTATCTATTTGCCATATTTTTAAAACGACTGTCAAAATTTTTTCGCAAATTTTTCTTTAAATTAAAGAAGATCCACGAAGAAATATTATATGAGAGATGTCAACCCAAATTATTGGGTTTATAATGATTCTAGAACATCTATAGATCATAATCGGCAACACTTAGAAGACCAAACCTGGCCATCGGGGCTTCCTCGGTCAAACAGAGAAGGAATTGTTTTGTTGAGTTTGAATATTGAACTGGTTTTCCTAATATACTTCAAAATGGGCAAGCAAGAACAAGTAAGTGATTATGTGATTATGACTCGCACTGCTTTCACGATAGTGAAAATATCGCAGGTTATGTACTTTTTGATTATCTCCTTAGTCCATTTTATGGCCTTGCTTGCTATGTAACATCTTTTCTTAAATTCAAGTGAGTTTAGACATATTAGGGTCAGGTATGATTGTTGAAATATTTTTCTGCTGGTTTTCTTTTACCATTGTCACAGATTCCTGTCCCAAAACCCCTTCCTTTCACTCTTGTCTTTTCTGTAAATCATGGAGTGCAAGATGACAACTGAAGAGTACCAATTGAAGCTTCAATTGGTACTCTTCATGTACACATGACACTCACACAACATAAATGGAGAAGCTATTGCTAGTGCAATAGCGACAAGGAAACCAGTTTTTTCCTTAGGTTTTTTTCTCTTTTATTGAATCGTACGAATGATAGTATGGTTTCCTTGTTACATTTCCTGAGCTCACACTTGTGTTTTTCTGACACACACCAAAATTATAGACATAAGCATTTATTGTAAATATATTTATTCGAATTTTTGTAAATAAATATATATATATATATATATATATATATATATATATATATATATATATATATATATATATATATATATATATATTCTTCCACATATCCTCAGACAATCAGCATTGACAAAAGTGGATATCACTTCCACCCGGAACTTTTTCCAATCATTCTCTTCTGTATTACGATTGAAATCTCGGAAACCGATTTGAACGCTTGGTTTTCTGCGTGATGTGCTAGCCCTCTGGACAAGTGAATAAAACAAATTCGTTTTAAATGAGTTTCTAATACAAACTCCTACTTAGAAGATTCCAAGTTTTGGTCTCACAAAAATGATATGGCGTTTTGAGAACATTAATAAACGTTGTAATAGTATGCTTTTCGAGTAGAATTTTGAGTTAATAGTCGAAATAGCGTGTGTGGTGAGGTTGAGAAAAATTATTTAGACTTGCGCTTTCAGAATTATCGATATTCTGGTGGTTTTCATCATATGGTATCAGATTCTTTTCTTGTTAGGTTTGAGATATTGAAAGCCATTTAGTATTGGATACGATTGTTGTTTTGCTTTTTATTTTAATTTTCAGATTTCTGCCATCCGATCATCCCGCATTCATCAACAAACTTTCTAGTCGAAATGCCGAATCAATCGTTTATAGTTTTATTCTGTTTCTACTTTTTGTTCACAACACACACAGACTACCTGTTACTGATTAATTAGCGACAGGCGAGATAGGGTTTTTTTCAGGTTTTTTCCCTGTTCTCTAATATCATATGAAAAAAGCACATTAGGTTCACTCGTTTCTTCTCATTTACTTGGGTTTACAATTTTGGGGATATCAAAGAAGGATAAACGTGATTTGAAGGTTTTTTTTATTCTAAGCTCTTGGGAGGAGCCAATGCTTGTCATAGTTCACGAGTGCCGCTCAAGACGATTCAATGTGTGTTCACTCGCTTCTTGAAGGGGACAAATTGTTAGTTAACGGGAAGATGTTCGATGGAAGCGATTTTCATAGCACACTAGCCCTGTAAACAAAAAAATTTCTATAGAGAGAGGTTCGTGGCGGAGCTACTTGGACCGATCGCTGATGGGAGTTTTTGCAAGTATGGTTTTTCTTCAGAACTGGATTCATTGTGGAACCAAGCCTTTCAACTCTTGAGAGCATTTACCATGGAAGTACTTGTAGAAAAGATAAGCAAAATGCCGCCTTTCAGAGAGAGGCTAGAGAACACGCGTGATTTCCGGGTGGTCGATGAGACGCCCTGCTCTCTTCTGGACACTATCTAATAGATATAATGAATGGTCAGGTGCGTATACATGGTAACAATAGTCCGGACCAGTTCGTACCTGTGTTTTATATAAAATTATCAGCTGTAATGCTGTGGACTACAGTTTAGCCCTGAAACGAAAAATTTGTTCTGCAGAAGTAGAGGTTCAGAGGAAAACAATGTTAATTGCATCTTGTCTGCATTGCAATTGGCCAAGTCAACCGCCCCCACTCTGATATCTCCTCCAAGTCTGAATTCAGTGACATGCTCTGTTGGCATCTTCGTCGGTCTGTTTCCTTCGCAGTTATAAGACGCTGACTACAAAATGAGGACACCAGAGTACAGTCTTCCGCAGACCCGAATATTTTGTTTTTGGTGTGGAGTGGAGGAGATCATGAATCTGCAATAGAATATGTGTTAGCTAGAGTATGTAACCCTGAGGTACTCCTACATTAACCTGAAAAGATTTACTCGTTACACCATCTACTACCATCGATGTACTGGAGAAGAAGCTAGTAATCTAACCACACAATTTTTCGGAAAGACCATATGCGATTAGTTCATTTATCAAGGCTATCAAAGCCTGAGATCAATGGCTCTTGATTTGCCTCCCTTTTGAATGTTGATATCCACAAATGCATAACGTATACATGGAGGTCACCAGTTGATCGTTGTCTACGGAAACCGTATTGTCGATCACTCTCATCATTCATCACTCTTTCCATGACTTTCGACATAATAGGCAGCAATGCGATTGGATGATAATTTTGGGATGGGCATTTCTTCCCTATCTTTGGAATCGGTTATACTGTAGCAACTTTCCAACACTGAAACGTGTGGCTCTCATGCGAAATCTGAAACAGATAATTGAAAACAGGTGCTAACTCTGGAGCACGTTTCTTCAAAACAGTTGGTTGTATTCTATCAAGACCCACTACTTTCTCACTGCTCAGTTGTTAAAGAATGCGCCTATGTACGTACTCTAAATTTTACCGCAGACATATTCCGTTGAACATGTGGGATGCTTGTTTGCACTGTGTTTGATGCATCTGAAACAGAATTTTGTGAAAACGCTCAGCTCTTAGCAGAAAGATCCTCATTTGCTTTATGTAATGTTGTAATAGAACCATAATCTTCAATCAAAGATGGGAAGGTTAGTTTGTAAGTTACTAATGTTCTTGGAACCCACATATTCAGCTTCAGTTTCGTCTGTTGGATTTAGCTTCCAGTTCTTATAAGCTCAGTTTTCAATGTGTGACAGTATTTTGAAGTTTTTTGTAAAGCAAGGGTTTTGTGCGGATGTTTTCTACTGGAGTTTGGAATGTAGAGGTCTATGCCAACAAGGATAACTTCAGTGATGGACTATGTGCAGACAGGATCTAAAAACCTGTATTCCTGGAAGGTGTTGGATCTACATTGTATGGCTATACGAAGTTACCAGTAGCAAAAACGAGGTTATGGTCGGAGTTGACTAATGGTGTTGAGACCTGTAAACGGAAGTCATCTGGATCTGAAACAAGAAATAGTTCGAGAGTATTGGAAAAATCGGTTATAATATCAGGACTTCTCATCGACAAGTTGAGTCAAGGATTATCCATTCTATATACTGTGCTCTTTAACGATCGTATTTTGGCTCATATTGGAATAGAATATTGAGCAATTTTTTTATGATATTCTCTCTTCTTTTATTCCAATGAATATATAATTAACCTTCAACTGATGAGGTGGATTTCGGTTACAGTATTGGAGAGGCTCCTTCTGTCTTAATTTATATGATTTTTCTCTCAACATTTTTTGAAAACCATGATATCAACTAGATCATTGCAAATTTTATCATTTGAGCATGTGAATGAACAAATAAAATCATTCTTTTCTAACAAAAGAAATTTCATTCATATGTACTAGAAAAGTATAGGTGAAATACTAATTATCGGTTTCATAAAATATTACAAAACTAAATAATGAATGATGATTTCTTTTGTGAAAAAACTAATCTTGATTACTCCAAAGAGACAAATAAAAAGGCAATCGTGGTTCTCTACCTTTTTGCACAATTTAATCTCTTTTTATTTGTTCTAACCGTACTTATTACGCATGCTTCTCGTTTTTGAAGCTTCAAGGATGTCGAATGTTCAGGATCATTATCATCCATTTTCAATATTCGTTTGAAAGTGCCAACGTCTCGCTCTTTGTTTATGATAGGTATGTATCATATGAAGTCTACAAAGCTTCTTGCGAATTCGGAGTTGTACTAATTGAAGAGTAGCAGAATTGACTGCACAGAAGTTTAACACGCCGTAAAGCAGTAAAAAAGTTTATGTACCCACCTCTTCGTCCTTCGATTATAGAGTAGTTGCTGCACATTCAATCGAGGGCATCCACACCATTTTTGTGGAATTGTAAGTTAGAATAATTTATGGATTTTCATATTTTTATTCAATGCATCTCTCATAATGAATCGATGATACAAAAATCACTGCTCTATTGCGTTGTGGTACGAAATATAGTAACGTGATTTCCTTTGTAAAATCATAAAGCGTTTGAATAATTTGTCTTTATAACGATGGTTTGAATTCAGGTGGAATTCAGTTTCATGATCCATGGTCTCAACGTAAGCGCATTTTTTGATGTTTGACTGTTTCAATTCAATCTGATTATCAGCGGTCACATTGAGGTTGTTTTGTAGCTGGGTTTTAACGGGTATAGAATATGTTGCATGGTTTTCACAGATCCTTCTTCCGGTTTGTTATTCTCTGCCCATCAGTGACCACTTGAAAATAAATTTTAGGTGATTAGGCGAAGCGTCAGTTGAACGTATCAGTTTCAAAACATATTTTCCTCTTATTTTGTCAAAACATTAATAATTTACATTTGAATTTGGGAGGCTTTTACTTTTCTTCAACTAAGTAATACGTATCTTTTGGAGGAATGTTGTTAAATAGATTCTTAACATCGAAAGAAATAAGTTTGGAATTAGGTGGTATAGTGGTATCTTTGATATTGGCAATAAGTTCGTATGAATTTTGACCGAAAATTCAGATTTAAAATTGCAATGTTTTATTAGCAAGTCGTTGAGGAATTTTGAAAGTTTGAACGAAGGTGCCGTTACATAAGAAACAACAGGTCTAATAGGGTAATTAGGTTTATGAAGTTTTATCAACGAATATAATTCGGGGATTGTGGATTGGAGTTAATGAATTTATATTTTTCTCTGTAATTAATGATTTTGTCGAAATTATGTTTTTAATTAATGATTTAGTGATGTTATATAGTTTCCGGCTGTTACATTCCTCCAAAAGATACGTATTACTTAGTTGAAGAATTATTAGAAAGGAATCATGTCAATACTATCATTAAATCAGATATTCTTTCATTATTAAAAATTTGTTTAGATCAAAATTATTTCCATTTCAATTACAAATATTATACTATTGAAGACGGCTTGATTATGGGCAATCCGTTGAGTCCTTTGTTAGCAGAAATTTTCATGAATAACTTAGAAATTAATTCATAATCATCCACTCAGTGAATATTGTTTATACTGGTATGTCTATGTAGACGATATCATTATTTGCTTCACAGGAACAGATAGACAGTTGAAAATTTTCGAAAATCATATAAATTCATTACATCCAAAAATTGCATTCACAACCGAAATAGAAAGCAATAATTCGATAAATTTCTTAGACGTAACAATTTCGAATGAAAATGGAAAACATGTTTTCGCAATTTACCATAAGCCGTCACATACAGATATTATAATACATAACTCGTCGTGTCATCCATATCAACATAAAATGTCAGCATTCAATAGTTTTATTCATAGATTGCTTAACATCCCGCTATCACCAGAAAATTTCAACAAAGAACTAAATTTGATTAAACAAATAGCCAAAATAATGGTTACAATCCCAAACTAATAAATAATATTTTAAATAAAAACAAAGTAGAATCGCATTGAATGAAGTTTACCCTGTCGATAAATTGAAACAAAAATTCAACACCTTAACCTACGTTGGCATTACAAGTGAGAAACTGAAATCATTCTTAAGTAGCAATAATTTCAACATAGCTTTCCAAACTAATAATAATTTAGGCAAATATATAAAAATAATAAAACCAAACCAGGTAAAACAATAAATCAGGTGTTTATAGATTGAATTGCAATGACTGTGATAATTTCTACATTGGTAGAACACATGGAAATTTTAATATTAGAATATCGGAACATAAACGCAGTTTTTCAAATAAAAATCAGATTCAAATAACGCGAATCATCTCTTAGAAAATAATCATTCTTTCGACCCACAGTTTGAAATTTTGCATACTGATAATAAATATTGGAAGGTAGATCTTTGGGAAACTTTAGAAATAAATAAATACAAACACTCAGGTAGACTCATCAATGAACAAGTCGATTTAAGCCCATCACCTCTATTGAATCTTTTCGGGGCAATCTATTCCTTAATTTTATTGGATATACCTGTCATAAATAACCACTTAAGAAGAATCAACCAATAAGCTTTTAATTACTCAAGAACATTTATAGTTATATTCTCATTTATATTTTTCTGCATAATCATTCGTCTGAAGAAGCTACGGTGTAGTGAAACGCGTTACGAATCGCAATTATTAAGTAAAATTCCTTAAAACCCAGTACTTGTTTTTATTATTCATAATTTACATGTTACGACAATTCAGTCCTTGCATAAAAACCTGGTGTGAAACATTTTAGGCAAGCTGGAAATGAAAATATATAACTCGGATATGACACCTGCTAGATCAATTTTCTATCCTTCTTCCCTGTTGATTGGATCATCAAAGCACGATGCTGTAAATAATGTAAGTAGACGCTTTTCTTTTTGTTACTTTCGAAAATGGCAGTAAAATAAGAGCTCCAATCAATGCTCCTAATTCTGTATAAGTATCAATATCTTCGAACTCTGATCCATCACCGTCCTTGTATTCCTGTCAAAGATTTTATAACTTTCTGTGTACTTCAAACTAATATTCAGATGTTTTCTGTGAGCAGAATATCCCAAAATTCTATTTCTGGCAAGAACAGAACCTCATACTGGTGTTTTTCGTATCAGTTGAATTGCTCTCGATTGTTTTCCTTCTCTTCTGAACAGTATTGTTACCTAGGTGCTACGTTGATCAAAGGGTCATTATCAGAGTCTTTTTAGGCTTCAGGAATTCGTTTTCACTCTCAGACGAGTGTAGGGCGACATTTTCATCAAATATTCGATCCTCTGTATTACTTATATCACTTTCATCGTTATCTGATTATTCGATAGCTTCAACGCTCGAAATCGATTGCCTGCGAATATGTGGAGAATTTAGATTGCAAGGACATATATTCTGCAAATTTAACTTGAGTTAATAGTACACATAATTCTGATGTCATGAGCACTATTTAACAGCAGAACTCAGCTGTTGAAAAGACCAGAGCAAAATCAGTATTGCAAATATTGTGTACATTAACATCTTAAGACGACGCACCTAGTTTTTCAGCTTTACAGTCAGATTAAAGAAATGTGACTTGAAAGTTCATGAGAAATACAGGATGAACCCACTTTTCGTGATAGAAATTATTAATCAGTAAAGAATCAGTCAAGAAAACCATTACTCGTCTATTCTTCCGTAGATTATTCTCCGGTAAGGAACCGATATCGTGAAACGCAAGTTATGTATTATTTGATGACCTTCTTAGTTCTGATATATCTTGCTTCTAAAGTTAACTCATCTTCCTTCAATTAGGTTCAGTTGTGTTTCCTGTCACTGATACATCATCATCATCAATACTTAATCTGTGAGTTAGTGTTAAATGAAATGTGTAATTTGGAATATTGTGTTGACGCCATCTTAGTCAGATCTTCGATTAGTAGGGGCACGAAAGCAATCAGAAAAATAAAAGAGAAAAACAGAATATTTTCAGTCAAGAGCAATTTGTCGGTCAGAAAATATTGAACTTTCCCGAATGGTCTGTAGAATATTCTAGTAGGGGCACGAAAGCAATAAATGTCAAGCCAACAACGAGTTTTCTTCATTTACATGAGCATGTGGGTACATGCCCACATGCTCTTATTCCCATATTGCCCCACAGTTTTGCTCATTGTGCCTAGCATCATAACGAATTGTCATCATAAAAAAGAAATATCGCAGGTTATGTACTTTTCGATTAACTCCTTAGTCCGTTTTATGGCCTTGCTTGCTATATAAAATCTTTTCTTGAGTGAGTTTAGACATATAAGAGTCAGTTATGATTGTTGAAATATTTTTCTGCTTCTATTCTTCTTCCATTGTTACAGATTTCCTGTCCCAAACCCCTTCCTTTCATCCTTGTTTCCGTCTGGAAATCACGGAGTGCAAGATGAGAATGATAGAATGAAGCTGCTGAGCAGAAAAATCTATGGCACTCTTTATGTACACACGTCACTAACACAACATAAGCAAACAAACTATTGCTAGTGTAATAACGACAGCTATAAATGAGCTTGGGTTTTCCCCCTCCTTTGAGGCTCAAAAGAACGAAATTAAATGCAACACATTATTGACGAAATTGAAATTCCATTGATAATATTTGCGTCCTACTAAATTTATTGCATAAAGGGTCTGCGCTCTGCTGTACTGTATAACGAAGCATCATGTGGTGCACTATTAATAGTTTATTTGAATTTGGGAGGCTTTTACTTGATAAAATTCCATTATCAATAATAAAAATACGTAATGCGTTTTTGGAATTTTACTTAAAATTATGATTTGTAACGCGTTTCACTACACCGTAGCTTCTTCAGACGAATGAAAGTACAGAAAATAAAAATGAGAAAATGAATATAAATGTTCTTAAGTAATTGAAAGCTTATTAGGTTGATTCTTCTCAAGTGGTTATTTATGACAGGTATAACTTATAAAATTAAGAAATAGATTGCTCCCCGAAAAGATTCAATAGAGGTGAAGGGCTTAAATCGACTTGTTCATTGATAAGTCTACCTGAGTGTTTGTATTTGTTTATTTTAAAGTTTCCAAAAGATCTATCTTCCAATATTTATTATCTGTATGCAAAATTTCAAACTGTTGGTCGAAAGAGTGATTTTTTCTAAGAGATGATTCGCGTAATTTGAATCTGATTTTTATTTGAAAAACTGCGTTTATGTTCCGATATTCTAATATTAAAATCTCGATGTATTCTACCAATGTAGAAATTATCACAGTCATAGCAATTCAATCTCTCTATTCCTTAATTTTATTGGATATACCTGTCATAGATAACCTCTTAAGAAGAATCAACCCAATAAGCTTTCAATTACTTTAGAACATTTATATTTATATTCTCATTCTTATTTTCTGTAAATTCATTCGTCTGAAGAAGCTACGGTGTAGTGAAACGCGTAACGAATCATAATTATTAAGTAAAATTCCAAAAACACATTACTTGTTTTATTATTAATAGTTTAATTGAAACTAGTTTTCAAGAAATCAATTCAACAATACATAGTTCATTTTTCAACATTTTCCGAATGTTATTTCGAAATTGACGAAACCCTTGTGATTAAAATTATACTCAGAACCTTCCTCGAAGAGTATTTGATTGCTATACATATTTTCACGTCTTTCTGTATTGTGGTTCTGATGAAATAAAAATACATATTTTCACGTCTTTCTGTATTGTGGTTCTGATGAAATAAAATACATGTCGTATATGCACATTTGCAAATAAGACAATTCTATTAAGACCGTAAAGATGCACGAATGGCTCAAATATGACAATGACAATATACATTAAAATCAAGCATTACATCATCTTTCCAACGGAATCAACTGTTTAATTACATCCAAATGGAACCGAATGGAACATATTACATCTCATTCTACTGGGAAAAAACAGTGGTAATGCAAACATCATGCATATTTTTTAATACAACTCGTCACGCATCTGTGAAAAGATTCCAAAATAACATACCATTTTTTCAGGTTATGCTCTTGCTATTCTGAAACTCTCCTGACATTTCAGATTCTCACTTGACGAATGTGTTTGGTCACGGCCTGCTAAAATATCCCGACCGTTAATCTCGTCCAAATTAATATAAATGACTGAAACTTTGATATTGCTATTTTTACTGATTTTCGTCGGCGATTTTCCCCTTGCAATTACCGACTTTAGATGCAGAATATATATTGGAAATAAAATTGAATAGAAATACTGTTGCGGGTTTTCAATGTTTCTTATATTTCCTATTTTGACTCTTTGTGCTCTGTGTATCATTTATGATTCAAGCTAATGAGAATTTATAGCTTCTGCCGTCTGCATTTATTGAACGAGAAACTTTCTTGAAAGTTCTAGAGCGGGAACAATTATAAACAAAATTTCACTCTACTATGAAAACTTTATATTCCCTAGATACTTGTTAGAATATTTCGAACAATCAAAAACTCATTTTCAATTTGTGAAGGAGCAATACAAAGTCTTCATGGACAACTTGCAATTGTGTGCGACCTTTTCTACGTAGGTTGCGTTTTCTCGGGAATTATATAGTGCGTTACAAGGTAAATGTAACTATTCAAGTTCAATTTTTCTGAACTGTAAATATTTTTATTTGAACTTACTTATTTAAGCCATTGCGTATCAACTCGCACCTTTACTACACCACCAATACAAATTGTCCAAATGACAAAAGTGTTGTGCAATACCTCATTAGAAATGTAAATTATCCTCAATATCATTCTACTTTTTGAACTGCCATTAATTGCAAAATAACACTGTTTGCACTTCTATGATTCTCATGAAATATTGGGTTTTTTGTTTTGCCATCATGGTACATTCCTATCTCAAATTTACTTTCATGCTTTGGTACAATGGAGATTCGAACAATTGCCTCACATTTTCAATATTTGTGGTGTTGTTTGCTGGCATGTTTGAACAATCCTTCCTCGTAGTTTTTCGGATTCGGATGGCTTAACATAGAGTTCAGACTCAAGATAACCTCATGAGAAGTAATCGAGGGGCGTTTGGTCTAGTGATATAGCCGGCCATCCTATTGCGCCTCTCGTACCTATCCAATGACTGAATCCGTTTAGGCATGCTTTGGATTAGGTTTTTTAGGCGACTGTGACGGCTTGGATGAGCTGTTGTGGGGTTCTTGGATTATCCTGGCATGATCTAATTTTCTTTCTGAGATTACCCCATGAATTATCAATAGGATTAAGGTCCGGAGAGCCAGCTGGCCAGTCCAAAATAGCGATTCCATCTGTTTCAAGATGAAATCACAAGAAGTTGCTGGTATATGGAGGAGCATTATCTTGCATAAAAGTGAAATTCTCACCGGTGGCATCTCGTTAGAGTCTCACTATGGGCTCCAACACTTGTTCCACGTAATTTCTAGCCGTTACACTCGCAGGAAACGAAATCAAATCTTTTTTGCCTTTCAGCATAATGCCACCCCAAAACATCACACTGCCTTCTTGGTATTTCGGAATTTGTCTTGCTACTCGGAGTCTAGCTTGTCTTCCACGACCCCTTAAAATCCGAAGAACATTTCGCCAATTCTCAATATTCCAATTTCAGTGCTCGATACACCAATCAAGTCTGTTAAATTTTTTGTTGTCTGGTTAGCTCTGAAACTTTAAGAGAATTTCAGCTGTTCTGACATATCGTTTCGACTAATACACAGATGCCTGTTACTTCCAGAAATTGCATTTGGAGTATGGAGTGCGACGCACTAGGGTCTCTTCTTGCAATTTGGTACAAAAAGTGGTCTTGTTCTTCAGAAGTGATCTTCCTACGATTTTTTCTATTTTTCAGAAATTGTAGCTCCACGTATTGGGCGTAGATTCTTGAAATCATTCCCTATGATACCCCCATTGTGGCCGCTATATCTGTGTCACCCCCTCTTCCACGAGAGCAATTATTCGACCCCTCTGCACATCAGACAATCCAACGTAAGGCATTTTCAATTATGATTATAGACTTTTTAAATTTTGAAATTCACAGTTTCAAATCTCAGTGACGACTGAGTACAATATCCCGAACATTTAGTGATAATTCAACATGTCTTATTCTACTAGTTTTTTCACAACAAAAAACTTTTCACAAGTAGTCAAAGTACATGGTTGAAAACAATCAATAAAGTGAAATACCGAGTGATTCCATATAAATTAGGTTGTGTGTACTTCCGCGCAACGGTAGCAAAAGAACAGGAGGTGCTCCACCATGTTGATACATAAGGTTATGTATCAATTTTGGGTTTTGCTCGATGATAACTGCTATGAGAGACTCAATCAAATTTTCAAGCATGTTCGAATAAGTTTTATAATATACATAAAAAAACGCATAGAAGGACGTGAATCAAATTATATTCTTAAAAGAAAAAATAGAAAGACACAGGAAAAATTTCACAACAGAAATTTTTCGATAGATTTACAAATTTGACAAGCATCCATTTTTCAGAGGAGAAAACGAAATTATGGCCCAATGGTTTCAAACACATCATTCGACTATTTCAAACACGTAAAAATTTAAAGCAACTTAGGGTACATATCGAAATTCCTCTCAGAAACGTTTATGATAGTAAACAGCTTACTTCCTTCAAATTTCGTAAAAATGAACTCAAGACTTAACGAAGATTAAATTAAGATCACAGAAGCCATAATAACTAAATCGATTGAGGATGAGATATCTTTTATAGAAGCAGATAAAGGTTTGTTTGTTTTTCATTCCTTTAACGTCCTCTGCCTTTCGGCCAATGACATGCCGGGGAATTCTGTCACGTCACTAACCCGGGAATTTTGCCGAAGCCCTCTTGTGTTAAGGGAAGGGATCTTTAATGTATTACACATCTCTGTTAGACAGGACCGACGTCTTTACATCTCCTTCGAAAAATGGATATTCAATCGATTTCCAGAATCCGAAAAATCGCACCGACTTTGTGAGGATTGAACCCAGGTAACTCTATGCAGGAGACGAGCATCATATCCTATACGCCACCGAGCCGGCTCAAATAAAGTTAAAATCGTAGTAACCTCAAACAAAACTGACTATATTACTAAGAGTTTCTTAACTCTCAAAATCTAATTAATATTTATTTTGATCCAACTCATCAATTTCAAAATAAAATTGAAAATATATTGAAAGATAACAAACTCCTACTGGATGATACAATCAATATTAAACTAGTTGTAAATAAACCGCTAGCTCCCAATTATATTCATTGAACTTCATAGCTTGGATACCATATTAGACCAGTTATTTCTTATATTTCAGCTCTTGCAGTTAAGATATCTCATTTGTTAATTGATTTGATAAAACGACATTGAAGATTTAAACCTAAATACTCTATCCAAAATTCATATGAATAGAAAGACAAAATACGTTGTTTTTCATACTACCTAATTTGCTTCTTCTGATAACAACTACTGATTTTCAAGTATCTCCCATAATGAAACAATCTGAAATATTGAAAACATGTAACCTTTAACTCTACACGAAATATGTCTAGAAATGAAATTATTTTGATAAGAGTCTTATTCTACCATTCGGGCGAAGGCTTTATTATGGCACATCCACTTAGCCCCATATTATCAAAAATTTTCATGAATCACTGAGAAACTGCAATACATCAGGATCTGTTCTTATAAGTTGCACCCAGCGATGATTTTATTTCTTAAGTCTATAACATTTGCCACAGGGGTAGTGTAAACCATAGACTTCAAATGACCTTACAGGAGGAAATCGAGGGTGTTTAAGTCTGGTGACCGTGCAAGCCGAAATTGGGGTCTACCTGGATCAATCTAGCGATTTACATACTCCAGAGTTTTTGAATTCACGAGCAAGCTGGATAAAATGGGCAGGTTCGCCATCGTGCATCTTACTGCCAAAGGTAGATCCTCCAAAAATTCTGGAAGCGTGTATTCCAAAATATGGCGGTACACCTCCCCTATAAGTCTCCCTGGTAGAAATACTGTTCCAATTAGGCAGTCACCCACAATGCCAATCCAAACGGTCAACGAGAACTGATGTTGAAATCGATCTTTATATATTAGATATGGATTTTCTTCACGCCACATGAGTATTATAAAAATTCTTTATGGAGTTTCTTGAAAAATTTGCTTCATCAGTGAAAACGGTCAGCATAAGAAATTGAGGAATTTGAATCAACTTACGCAAAAGCCATTAACAATTCGCAATACGAGCAGGACTATTGGTAAGAAGAAGTGCTTGTACGCGTTGTACGTGGAATGGATACAAAAAAATTTCTTGAAAAATTTGCTAAACAATTTCATTGCTGATACCTGAAGCGTCACAAATTTTTCGAATGGAGATACCAAGTTATCTTCAATTATTGCAAGTATCTCATTTTCCAGCTCTACCGTTCTTACTTTCCTTTGCCTTCCTGCTAATTCATATCGTCCCGTTTTTCATTCAGGCATGGATGAAATTTATCAAAGGTTTTTCTATTGGGAGCAATGTGGTTTGGAAATCTTTGAATATAAAATCGCCACACTTCTAATGCATTACAGTCAGCACGTTCATACATGAAGTGCATGTCGGTGATCTCAGCATTCGTAGAACGATTCATGATAGCTGATTTGACAATCAAATTCAATGGATTCAAAATTATTGAATAACGAAAACACTCAAATGACACTGACTTTAATCATTTTTCAACATATCTCTATGACTGAATTTAGAACAGGTTTTATCAGTTGAATCGCAAGGACTTCAACATATATTTACTCAAAAACTTGGCATCGTATAAAAAAATGTCAGGAGAGTTTTTTTCTTGAAGAATAATTCGAAAATTCAGAAATATTTTTTATTTTTGAAAAGAGTGATAGCGTCCTAGTTTTTCCATGAGAATAATCTTCATCGTGACCATACTCGCCAATGTTTTTCATTTAATATTATGCGCCTTTGAAAGTTTTCGACACCCCCGAAATTTTACCTCAAAATCTCAAGCGTCTTTACGAAAAATTCAAATTTAAATGCATTTTTCGATTAAACTTCAACACATTGTAAAGCGTTAATGAAGTATTTGCGGACCTATGCTTGTATGAACTGTTTTCATGAAATTACTTCAGAAATCACCTCCTCAAATATTGCCGTGTATTTTTAAATCATCCTGTATATGTGGCAGATGCTGTAGAATAAGAATATCAACAAAAGAACCATTGTAGCATGAAATGACATCCCCATTGACACCACAAAGGCTTAACCCTATTAAATAAGAAACGTTCAATTAGTTTTGACGTCTAGTAAGAAATTTGGCACTCGATGAAATTCTTTTTATAGGATTACTAGTGGGTCCTACAGACATTATCTTGCCCTAACAACGGCTTCCTTTCTATTAGAGGAATCAGTGTGTTTTATAGTTATTCAAATTTTCTATGCTATGTGTATATGCTAAGTGACATTTGACATCTTAATTTTTTCCATTTCATCATTGTATGATGATGAAAACCAAAAATAAATTTAAATATAATTTTAGTTTCTGGTTATCCTGTACCGTTCAATTCTCGTATCATAACTGAACGTTATTTTTACGCCTGAAATTACGGATTTGATGAAAGAAACGTTTGCTTTCGAAAGATTCATGGTAAATGTGATAATGTAATTGCGAAAAATGTAAACCAATACCTGGATTATAGAATTACATTAGATATAATTTTTTTTCTTTTTTTTTTCAATGAATTTAGGGGGTTCGATTGAAAAGATCATTAGCATATTAGCGATAAGCGACACTGATGAGATTGTAATAAGGACGAAACTTCAGTCTGCCGCTGCATTTCTAGGCATTCTGCTTAGTTGCACCATTGTGGTTCTTGGGGCTACGTGCATGGCGGGCAGGTTTGAAAATTAGCTCTTGTGTGAGGAAGGATCATTCATTCACTACCCTGTGGCAAATGTTATAGATATATATATATATATATATATATATATATATATATATATGGTAGAATATATATATATATATATATATATATATATATATATATATATATATATATATATATATATATATATATATATATATATATATATATCTTCCGCGACATAAACTTCGCGAGGAGTCTACATATGTGAACTTGAGACAAAAAGAATCTTTCAACAATCCGTAGATCAATGAATAATCCTTCCTGACAAGAGCTAGTTCCCAAATCTGCCCGCCAAGCACGCAGCCCCTAAGAGCCACAATAGTGCAACTAAGCAGGATGCCGAGAAACGAAGCGGCAGACTGCAGTTGCATCCTTATTAGAATGCTCATCAGTGTCGCATATCGCTTCTCAGCATCCTAACATTACATCGGGGTACCCCATCGATTCCAGAAAGGACGCATCCCGTACGTCCGTACGAGAGTTACCCTCTATAGACCGAGACGGCGAACCCGCTACCGGGCTTCGAGAAAGATACGAACAATAACAAACAGATGTGAGAACGTTAGAAATTCCAACACTTGGAAACATCTTTCGCTGGTCCGTGAATCACATCAACGGTACAAAACGAGCGAAATAATCCCGTTCAAATGGTGCTCTGGGCCTCTGTTTCCGAGATGAAACCTCCCGTCGGTAAATATTTGATGAGACAAATATCTTCCTCGACAAACTTCGCGAGGAGTCTACATATGTAAACTATATAAATATAGGAATTCTTAGAAGAGTTCTGAGGAAGAAATCGTAGCGAATTTTTTCGGACTCTTTAAGAAAAACTTCTTGGTTGAAGTTCCTATTACCTACCAGCCTTTTCGTCAATACATTGACGAGTTATACCTACCTAATTTCGACAACTACAATTTTGGTATTCCTCATCTGGAAGAGTCAGTCGTTTGGCCCAGATTTGATGAAATCAACTTATTTGATTCGACGCAAGCAGTAGCTTCTGTCACCCTGACATATCCTCGAAGGATTACCAAATATACCAGATATGTATCAACCTCCCTTATATTGATATTTTACTGTGACAATACCACAGAGCATCTCTCTTGTATATATGTGCATATATTTTCTCCTATTTCCTCTGAATAATTTCTACTTTTTCATTTAAAATAAAGTAGAAGGTGTAAATACAAAATTTACTAGGTTAGTCCTGAATCAGAGATTCTTTTATTATTAAGGTTTAAATTACATAACTCAATGTGAACCAGAGGTGATCACCCAAGGTAACAATTATTTTTCTATGAATACCTCATTTATCTTTGTACACATTTATGATTGATAGACTCATTTCAGAAGAACTATATTTGATATAATTCAATATATCATTGATTTTATACAAAATATTAATTGAAAGTATGAAACAATTATTACACTTGTAATTTTTTCATTAAACAACCAGCCATTTTGAGATTCAAAGTTTCAATAACCCCAGATTTTTTGTTCATATATTTTCTCAACAAAAATGAACTGACGCCCTTTCTAATCGTTTTGAGTGAAAATCTTCAGTTGTTCTACACATCGAAAATCAGAAAAGTCAAATTTAGTGCAATTCAAAACTCACGACCCAGCTGACAGGCGAAGAGCTACCGCACTGTTTCACATACTATCAAATAAAAATTATGGTACACATATAATATATATATATATATATATATATATATATATATATATATATATCGATAGTGAGTTTACTTTTTGGGTTTTAAGTTTTATAAGAATATTTAAATATATTCATATAAATATAATATATATATATATATATATATATATATATATATATATATATATATATATATATATATATATATATATATATATATAATACATAATATATATAATAAGAATATAATTGTAATGGCAGTCGTAGTTGTAGACCCATATTGCCTCATTTATTCAACATCATATTATCGTACGATGTGGTCGCTTTGTTACTACAAACGATATTATATTCGCACAATAGTTGTAACTTGCTAAAAATATTAAATAATTTATCAGAATTGTTATTGTGAGAATTTTCGAACTGTGGTAATGACAGCACAGAATATCCTTAAGATATTCCAATTACTCTATGTAAATTCTGTGAGTGGACAAAAAGTGACTAGATAGAATTGGAGAAAAGGTATACAATTTTCGGCTTCTCATGAAAATACGTCCTTATAAAAAATTCAGTGCATTTGCTATAAATTCTCGGAGAAAAAAAAATATATCCAACCGAATCATGCCTATAGTTCTTGTATTAAAAAACGCAAATTTGCTTGTAACTCAAAAACCTTTAGACAAAAAAAATTCATGCATGTAGTTCGATTTTACGTAAAAAGTACCTATAGAATGTCAAAACTATTTGAACTGAAACATCGAAATTTGTCCAGCCTGTACATATTATTGATAGCCGAATGTGTATTTTTAAAGATCAGGGAGAATGATTGGAAAAGTGAAGTACTTCGTGTAGTTTATAATTGAATTCACCTCATTACTTTCTTTCATTTGTTCGTCTTATCAACCAACTCATGATTTTTGTAACGTGATCTGACTATAAAGATATAAACGTATTAATTGGAGGCTCCTACACCTAGGAGTATATTGATTTTCAAACTTTTCTCCAGAAATAATAGGGTTGGATAATCACAAGATTATCTTCTTCATCCGAGTCGTATTCAAAAGGAGAGCATTTGATATCGACTGTTGTCAATAATATAGATTTTTTTTGGTTTTCTAAAAATAAGTCACTTCATAAGTCATAATGGTTTAATATGAAAATTATCTAACAAACTTAGAAATTCAAAATTATGCTGACGTTTCTGAACATTCACTTCTTAGAAATCTACGATGCACATTACGATATATTGAACATGTTCGCGATGGAAAAAGAGCGAATAAATTTCTATTAATGGTACAAATCCTCATCAATTCTTGTGTCGTTTGCGTCTGTTAAAGATGACCTTGAGATATAGATGAATCCATTTAACGTCAAACTGTAATTAAAAAGGAAGTGTTGAATTATTTCTGACACCCGAACGTATCTAAGCATTCATGCACAGTATTAGATCCAACGTCCTCAGATAAGTAGTTATAATCTCCTAAATCTCCCTTTGTTCGTGATCCACAGTGCGAAGTTGTTAACCGAGGCATATTGTCCTCAGGCCAAAGGGTGTTAAAAGACCCTGATCAGACACTTGAGGACTGTTCAAGAATCCTTCATATAATACACCGGACATGGCGTACTTCAGAGTACAATGATTTCGACAATTCAGACATATATGCTGTCTTAGTTCAACCTTGCAAGCTAGACATGTCGTTTCGAAAATCTTTAGAGCCCATTTCATTTCACTGTCTCTTTTATGTCATTCATTCGAATAAATTAGATTTCTGCACAGGTTTAGAATATTTCAATATGGCAATTTTAATGCAGGAGCAGGACTATCAATTTTATGAGTAATAGTGAATTGTTCGAAATTCTACGAATAAGCAACTTGGAAAATACTTACTTTTATTTATATGTTGTCTCAGAAATTTAGCTCCCGGCACATAGGTGGCGGAAAGACAGATTCTCATCTATGGTTGTTGATTTAGTGACAAATTCTGAAATTTTATCCATACTCATTATCCAGTCTTCGTGAAATATATTTTTATATTGTTGAGACACTTTTCTGAATGAATTACAGTGGCATAGGTGATATTTTCCTTTCTTTATTTCGTTTGGCTGGTATGATCAGGATATATTTTCATCAATTCGTGCACTACATTCTTTAACATATTCGAATTGCCGAATTTGCTCATTATCAAAAATATAAAAATTTAAAATCAATTTTTTTCGGTTTTTGTAATGCAAGAAGAAAAATTATGTTCAAGTAAAAGAATATGGAGAGTTATTTAGAAACAGCGACCAGCGAAATTATAATCAGCAAAATCGTTATTTGTTCCAGATCTTTGCTGTTGAATAAGTATTTTATATGGTTCTGATGCCATTTTGAAATCTATATCTTTAGATTTGAAAAACTGAAAAACTGATATAATTTATCATTTCCCGTGCAAAAACCGAAACAGAACCAGTTAGTAGATACATTATTGTTAATAAATTTTCTTCACTAAAACGATTATATCGACTGAAATAATTTCGAAATTCACGAAAATATTTTTAACAGATCCTTAATTTTTATATAAGAATTCAACAAATTGTTCTCGTTGTTAAACACTATACAAAAAATTTTCATGAATGGTAAAGCCTATGTCAAATTAATATCAAAAAGAATCAATATAATCAGTTCATTATAGATAAACCAGATATATCTTTGAACTTCACTCTTGCATAAGCCATAGTTCATTCCTTAATTTAAGTAATGAAAAAAACTGAAAAATTTGTTCTATTAAATTAGAATAATAAAGATTTCACAAATTCAAATAGATATTTATTCTTGATGAAGCTTCTCAAAATATCAGCCATAGTTCATTCAAACTAACTTCCAGAAGAATGTATTGAAATGCTTTACCAGCAGGAAAAAAATTCCTCTTATAAATTTCCAAAATTGACAAAAAACTGAAAAATCATTATGTTCTATTAAATTAGAAAATCAATTTCGAACAGTATAAAAAATCCAAAAGCTTTATGAGGTTGTATAGCTTATATGGTATACAGGTGGGCCTACTAAGGTACCTGCGGCATTTAAGGCTCACCTCATTTAATAATGCTAAAAAAGTATATAATTAGAATTAAGGACAGAAAATATACTGACCTTCATAGTTTGTACATTCTTTTGCAGTACAAAGGAAACAAATGGCTACAAAACTTAAAAATTTTAGAAATATTTGACTTTTAGAAAACCCTTTTCTTGGGCCTTATTATACCACCGTGGTATATTAACTTGTTTTTCTTTCACAACTTAAATCATGAGAATCACTAATATAAGGTCTTTACGTATAAAAAGATACAAACGTAAATGGTTTCAGAATGACTTCATTTATTTATCATGTGGGCTTCATTAGCCCAAAGATATAGATTAGTCATACTCTTTAGTTCTTAAAGAACTTATCTTAAAAATACAACAATCTTAAGCTTCTTTGTCCATCTTAACGAAAAATAAATCAAACTACTAACAACAGGTTACTAAGCTAAGAGTAATCAGTAGGTACTTCCTATTTAACATTAAAAAATCAGCTAACTTTTGGCTTTTATATTAAACTAATCACATTTACTGAGTAAATCAAAATCAATACAAAGAAAACAGTATTCATCTTCGAGATTAAAAAGACAATTGAGTTCAAAACTTTTATCTCTACTTATTCATTAAATTAGCCTATTCCTTAAAATAAAATAAATCGGTTCTTTTCACTTTTTCTGGACTTACACTTAATCAGGCTTTTTAAAATTAGACTTATCAGAGATCAGAGACTTTTAAAAGAAACAAAAAATGTTTCAAGAAATAATTTTTTCCTTATACTCAAATCTGGAAATACCGAGATGCGCACAAATGTATTTAGAGAAAAGTCAGATAAACAAAGCAACGTAGATAAGAGGAAAAATGCCGAGAATTACAACAGCTGCAAGAACGACATGATTCGTTTAATGTCCACAAGAAGATTCGAAAGTCTCTAAGGAAAAGACGAGGAAGAGGAATGAGTGTTCTTCAATATCAACTTGGCAACACTGTCAACGAGATCGAGAACAAGAAGCCAATATGAGAGAAATACTTTCAGCAGCTCTTTCATGATTTGAGGGAAAAATCACACGGCTTGCAAGAAGCGAGTACAGGACCAAACATTCTGGAAGATGAAGTTCGATATGCAATTAATCAACTCAACAATGGAGAGGCCACAGGCCCAGATGACGTACATGAAGAGGTCCTGAAGCTGCTTGATGATGGAGCAGTTAAATATCTCACCAGACTGTTCAACAAAGTGTATAGCGAAGGCAAATTGCCAGTGGATTGGTTGAAATCTCATTTCATCACTCTGACGAAGAAACCCAATGCCAGGAAATGTGAAGACCACCGCACAATTACTCTCATGAGCCACGTCCTTAAAGTATATCTCAAGATTATACTTGAGAGAATATACTGACAATGTGATGAACACATCTCTAGCGAACAATTTGGCTTCAGGAACGGATTTGGGACAAGAGATGCGCTGTTTGACTTGATATGAACGTCGACATATTTGCCTGTTTTATCGACAACTAAAAAGCCTTTGACAATGTCAGACATACTCCTCTCATCGGGATACTGAAGGATGTTGGTTTATACGACAGAAATGTTTATAATATTGCAAATTTGTATAGGAATCAAGTGCCGTCAGTTCTCTTAGACTCTGATGAGACAAGAGACATGTCAATGGAAAGAGGAGTGAGGCAGTGATGCGTGCTTTCGCCTACACTTTTCAACTTGCTCATTGTTCAAGAGGCAAATAAGGCCCACATACATTTCTAATGGGCCTTATTATCTTCATGTCATACTTTTAGAAAAGAACCCATTGAATAAAAAAATCGAATCTAAACGATAGAAACAGTTGCTTCAATAAAGTCTCGTTCGTCACTGGCAAGACCAAATACCATAGCGTTTACACCGACTAAGCGCATGTGTACGTACAAACTGAAGTGTGATGATATCGTTTTACCGCGAAATTTCGAATGTGGGCCTTATTTACCTCAGGTACCTTCAAGACTTACTCATTTAAAATTTTTTCAGATCGAAATTAGACTGTTAATAATTGCCTAATATTTTGATGAATTATAAATTATTGATAGTTTCTAAATTATTTATATTTAATATTACTACATTTTCAACCTTAAAGTACACGGCGCCAAGAAAATATCGTAATTATTGACACATGACACACAGTATACATGAAGAAAACATTTTCGAACGTCCAGACAATATTTGATATTTATTCTTGGCGCAATTTTTCCTTTCGTGAGAAATAGAATGAAAGAAATAAATTAGGTTTCTGCAAGAAACCACCACACCGCAGTTGCTGATCAATTTTCGCGAGTAACGTTTGTAATTTCTATAAATCTTGAATTTCAGTAAAAATGCAACGCGAATCACAAAATCTGACCCCGGTAGAATGTACTGAAGGAATATCTTGGCACAGTGTAGGTATCTAGTTTATAATTGAATGTTCCCACCTTTTCCAAGCTGTTTGTCTTACCATGAAGTTCATGATTCAAGGGCACAATTTTTTTTAACGTAGTCTGATTATGAAAATATAGACGCATATTAATTGGAGTATTTTGATATTCAGATTTTTTCTCCAAAACTAATCGTGATCAATAATCACGGGAATATAGACAGTTATATTCTTCATTCGAGTCGTATTCAAAATACGTAAATTCATTCAATATTGTTTATTGTCAATAATATCGATGTGTTTTGTCTTTCTAGAAAAACGACACTTTATATGCCTTTTCAGTTTAATATAATAATTATCCTAACAAAATTCGGGAATTCGAAATCATGCTGTCGTTTTTGAACTATTAAATCCTTAAAACGGTATGATTTATTGAGTATTCGAGTTCGAGAGAGAAAGAAAGCGTATAATCTTTCATTTTTGAGACAAATTCTAATCGTTTCTTGTTACTTTTGCCATGGTTAAAGATGACCTTAAATCAACCAGCTTAAGTAATAGAGTACAATACATCCCTGTAGATTTTACATAAAATTGGGACGCCTAGTACAATAAGGCCCCGAAGAATAAACTTATTTTCAAATCTGAGTCAGCAGACTGAAGGATTAGAAGAGATATTGACAAAAACCGAAAAAAAAAACGAAAGTTTAGCAAACTTAGCGCCAGACAATTTCAATATTTCAGATTTAGTTTTTAGTAGGAACTAATCACTAAACATTTTTTTTCAAATATGTCCAGAAATATGCCTACAAAATTTGGTGTTTTTTCTTGGAGCACATATTCCTTTCCTGAGAAATAAAATGAAAGAGATAAATTGAGATTTTGCAAGAAACCACCACATATTGATAACAGCAGTTATTGATCAATTTTTGTGAATTACGTTTGTCATTCTTGAAAATCTTAATTTTTGATAATAATGCAACGCCAATCAGGAAACTTGGCCCCGGTAGAATATATTGAAGCAATGATATAAGATGACCTAGGTTGGACTTATACAACAGTAGACCAAAGACTTGGGGTGTAGCATTCAACTGTATTCAGAATGATCGCGGTACACGGAGACTGGTAGTCATAAAAGGAGACCTGGGTGAAGACAACATCGAGCAGCAACACACAATAATTCGCAACGGTTCGCTAATACCATGCACGTATCGCAGCTCGAGGCCCTTCTCCAACTGCAATACATTGAAGAATCCGATTGAATTCGGCCAGCGATATTATCAATTGATTAGAAACCGGTTGTGAGAGAGTTTTGAATCGAGATTTTGTCTATGATTTTAGTGAAGGTGTTGGAAGAAATGTTTTTGAACGCCCGCACTGATCTGGTCATCGTAAATAAAAGAAACCAGAATGCTCAAAGGTACGTTATGGACATTTACGAAGAACATATTGTACCATTAGCGGCAGACATGGGTGAAAACTTTTTGCTTATGCGTAATAACACCAGAACTCAACAACCTCTTATTGTTAGGGAGTACATTCAAGATCACAAAATCACTTCATGTGAGTGGCATACACGAAGAGCAGTTCCATCCAACAAGTCTGAAACGTTCTCAAGAGAAGATTAAAAAGCCAACAAAATCGGCGAGATACCGTTAATGAGCTTCGGAATAGACTGATCAAAATTTGGAACGAAATGGATAAGATCATTGCTTTTCAGTATTGTTTCATTTCAATTTTTATGAATACCATTTTCATGCGGATCCTCCTTTCTTCGGGCTGGCAGATTACTGCAAAATACTTTCTTCCCAATGAATTTTTGATTTTAAGCGACACTTTGTGCACTCGGTGCGGGAAAATCCATTAGAACCAGGAGTCTGCATCTATTTTTCTTTTCACATCTTGTCTCGTTATGGTCAACACCATCCGTTCTTTAACCTTCAACAGGTACAGGGTTCAGTGGTTCACGAGGTTTTTTCGCTTTTAATTCTCTTTCAATAATGCTGGTAGACGGTGTTCCTCTCTTTTCAACACTTTTTTCATAATTGCATGAAGCCTATGCTAACTCAGCTCTTATTGGCTTTTTTATATAAAACCCATGAGTTCATGACCGCCATTTCAATGAAATGAAACAAAATTCTGATGTACCATTTTCTTCTCCTTATTCTAATCCTATATTTTCCCAAAAAGCTATCCATTAGGTCGATGCCCCCCATATGGGCGTTATAATCCTTGATAATTTTGGGGCAAGGTATAGTAATTACTTTATTCTGTTTCTTGTCGTACCTATTGGCTGTCTCGGCTGGTTCCTCTCCTACGTATGTAGAGACCAATGTTACTTATTTGTTGTCTGTCCAGGTCGTCACAGATATGTCTACACCTTCATAATCTACCACTTGCTCCTCGAATGATTCCTGAGGTACAGAATCTTTCATGAAATCGTTCTGGGCTGGCAGCATACAATTCTCACCGAACCGACTCCTTTGGATAGTACCCAGAGCATAAATATCCTAACTTTCAAGGTAGTGCAGCAAAGGAATTGAGAAGTGGTTAGATTTTTCGAGCACATTTGTTCAAATAACGGGAGCATGTACTCAAATTGAGCAATACTCATGAACGATGAGTTTAGATGGTCCACCAATGGTCTTATTTTGTGTAGACGATCATGCTGAGGATGATTTATAGGTTTATGCTCTTAGTTTTATTTGAAATGGAGTACAGATCTTACTTTTTCAAATCTGTTTATCGTCATGGTTTGCATAATTTGAGTAAGGCCATATTTTGACCAGTATAATCTAATATATAGTGAATGAAACACCGACATGAATATGATAAAAAGAAAGAAATCATTTTTATCTGGGTGCCATCACACATAGGAATTCCAGGCAACGAAGCTGACAAACACGCTCGTGAATCCATCAGTGACGAAAACGCAGTTCGGGTGAGGGACTTGGTGACTAGTGACGTGAAGAAGTTTATAAAATCAGAAGTAAATTCTGCATGGCAATGTCCTCAAAACTTTGTCAGTGAAACCATTCGTGAAACCACGTTCGAGATTACCACTCCATCGAAAATCACAAATCAAAATCGCGCGACTTAGACTTGATCACACGATCTTCACCCACAGTTATTGAATGAGTGGAGAGCCACAGCCCCAATGTAATAACTGTAACGTAAGACAATCAGTCGAACATATCATGGCAATATGTCCCAGATTCTCTGAAGAGAGAAGACTAAATCATATTTCCGATAATATTGAGGAAGCACTTGGACGAAATTGCAACTTTGAAAATACCATAAAGTACCTACAAGCTGTAAACATTGAAAATATTCAAATATTCTGTTGTACCTCATATATCGCTAATAACCTCCGGATTGATGGGATCTTTGTTGAAAAAAAAGAAATATGTTGATTCCTAAATATTGCCGTATTTCTTCTACAATTTTTGTGATAATTGTTTCTTTTATGAATTTTAAAGAAAAAAGTTATGGAGTTTCTAGGTTCACTAATTTGGGGGGTTAGCTTAGCACTTCCTAAGGAGGCAATGCGATCTTCATTTCATGGCAAATTACGTTTTTACCAAATAAATTTTCTGCTACGTGATCTCCAAGCTGCAATTCCAAGAATATTCGGTACTGATGGAGTGGGCGAAGATCCTAGAGGTTCCACAGGCGAGTCCTCAGAAGCTTCGTCAGATACAAGAGGAGAATCTTCGTCGTCTTCTTCATTTTCTGGAAGTTCATTATCCAAATCAGCTGAAATATTCTGCATATTTGGATAATATTCGATATCATCTTCACCTATATCTTCTTCATCTTCAGAGACTTCATCATTTTCTAAAGCGATGAGCATATCCTCAAGTTCTCTATCGCACAGCCTTCTAAAAAGCAAAACCAAAAAAAAGGCAAACCAACACCACACAACTATTCCCACCATTTTTATACACGCATTTATACGGCGAACGCATAATATATGTTGCCATTTGGCAACATCACAAGAAACAAACAATACATAAAATTACAAAAAAAATCGAAGACAAACATATGATATATTAATAATTTACCTTATTTTCAACTGGAAAACAAAACATTTGTGCCCTCCAATGCAGAAACGTTTATACTTACTCAACTGTAATGACGTATGACAGATAAACTACCGCCAAATTTAAAGATTGTTTCTTTTTCTGAGAGTCTATGTTTTATGCCCACATATTATGGTGTGTTCTAAATTGTAAAGCTGTCGAAACGTATTTTTCAATCAAAAAATAATTTGTTGGCGATTGGCAACTGTATGCATTCAAGGGTTAATAATAATGTAATATAATAACAATAACAAAGTAAGAGCTTAGTAGGTAATTTTCTGTTGTTTCTTAAGATATAACGTCACAAGTCAAAATGCAATGAAGAGACCGTTTCCACGAAGCCTCTCGACTTTATGAAGAAAAGTATTCTTTTCTCCGAAAAGAAGTCTCATTCTTTCGGAAAAAAGAAAAAAAGAAAAAGATAATTATAGAAGGAATATTATGAAATATACAAAATTAACCTATCGAGATTTCTTATACACATGATCATAAATTTTTTGAACGATAGAAAGCTGACAGTGAAAATTAGAAATACAGTGTCGGAACCATTCTTCCCCAAACAAGGAACACCGCAAGGTTCTAGCCTGTCACCATTTCTCTACATAATTTACTGCTATGACATCCCAAAAGAAAGAAACAACCAGCAATATTCTCTTCAATATGCAGATGACACTTTTATAATTTCCCACGATAGCTCACTGACAACCTGCTTGAATGGATTGCAAAGTATGATGAACAAACTTGAAATGTGGCTGAGTAAATGGCGCCTGAAACCCAATCCAAGGAAATCACAATATATAATTTTCCATCATAAAATTTGTCAAAATTCGCCTAGTATAACAATTAAAGGAATCGCCAAAAAACCTACAACGGAAATAAAATACCTAGGGGTTGAAGTCGACAACAAAATGAATTTCAACAAATATACCAAAGCGATTAAGAAGAGAACCATATCAAGAGCTAAAACTTTCACTAAACTAACCGTCAGGAACAGAGGAATAAACACAAATAATGCAGTTAAAATATACAAGACAATATGCAGACCTGTCCTGGAATATGCACATCCCATCTTTGCTAACTGTAGACGCCCAGCCTTGAACAATCTAAAACCGCAGAAACTACATCTCTTCGTACAATAACAAAGATTAGACACCCGGAAAACAGAATACATAACCCACCAAATGAATTATTGTACCAGATAACGAATATACAACCGATAGAAGAAAGACTTAAAAGTTGAACAAGAATTTTACGCACTTCTTAAAGACTCGCAGGACATTCTGGATCTCTTCCACCATGAACATATCGCACAAGCAGCAAGAAAATACCCACCTAAGTCATTAATACTGACATTGGAAGAACAAGAGAGGAACTGAAGAGGCAGAGATTAATTTTAGATTTTAATATATATATATATATATATATATATTTTTTTGTTGATAACTTAGAATAATTTTGTTGTAAAACTAGGCTGAAGGACCCAAGGTCGATGGCCATTTGCGCATTGCGCAATAAAAATAAAATTTATCATTATTATTATTATGAAATTAATGTATTTGATTTTCATACTTCAGTTCATTTAATTCTATACCTGCATTGATTTTAAAAAGTACAATTCAATCTAAATTAAGTAACTTCATTTATGAACTTCGAGATAATCTAAATTTGTTTTTACAATCTTCAGCAGGTAAAACTATCGGGTTTCAAAAATTCTTGCTTGAAGCACACAACGTGGACGTGGGTGGACATAATAAATTCTTCAAATTTTTTCGAACAAAATTTACGAAGAGAAGGCAACAGGTTATCTGTACACGTCCATTGTTTTTCCTCCGTCGGGATAATAACAGTAAATCCAACGACCAGCAATGGCATGGGAGGCGCGGCGCGGTATAGTTCCTTCATTCACGATTGTCCAGCATTTCCCCATTAATCTTGCGTATTGTCAGTATACATGGTGAAGCAGATACTTATCACTGCTTTACAAAAGAATTCAAATTGAATAACCCGG
Source organism: Cryptolaemus montrouzieri (assembly GCA_013387265.2). Classification (NCBI taxonomy): domain Eukaryota; kingdom Metazoa; phylum Arthropoda; class Insecta; order Coleoptera; family Coccinellidae; genus Cryptolaemus; species Cryptolaemus montrouzieri. The sequence goes on along the minus strand of JABFTP020000185.1, from coordinate 33,791,574 downwards.
CTCGATGTAACGCACGGATCGTGATCTCTTTTTATTCTGCCGATTTATTTTAGTATTTCAGTTAGACGCTTCGTAGTCAAGCGCGATTCACAATTGAATAGATATTCACGGCGGAACAAAAGCTAATTGTTTATATTCTCTAACAATGAATATGAGAGTCAATTCGAATTTGAGACGGATTTTTCACGGTATGATATGGTTCATATAAACTTGCCAAGGTCGTTTTTACGGTATAATCTCTTTCAAAAATTCATCCGAATTGATCTATTTTCTAAACTTTGACAAATAAGCACTCTAAACGTGGAATGTATACATATAAATGCCTGAAACCGACATACATATAAATAGATAATTACTTTTCAATTGGTATGCACTAAAACCAAAAATACGAAAGAAAACACAAGACATTATACTCAAATTTTGTTAAAGTTTTCATCTAACCACAAAGAATACAAGAATACTTCAATCTTTAGAATACATTTGTTCATGCTGGAAGTCACGCATTAAATATCCATTTTTTGCTATTGAGGATAGATCATAGAAAAATAGAAGGAAGTATCCTTAGAGTGAAGTCGAAAAATATTTCCGAAATATTCACTTTCCGGCAAACAATTCGATTAAGAAGACATTTTACCCTAGATCAGGGGTTGCCAAACTGCAGGGGATCGCCCCCCTGGGGAGGCGTAGAGAAAGTCCAGGGGGCGTGACACCCAAATGAAATAAATGAAAAAATTACAAAAATAATTTCCTTAAATCTTTGAAATAAAGTCTTTCTAAGTTTTCATAATTGTTTTTGTGAACTTTAGCAAAGAAGGCTACAGTTTTCAAAATTACAGAGCACACAAGAGTTCAAGGTTCTCAAAACCGTCCCTCTCTACGGCAACGGCCGTGTGTACCAAAACCTCCCTTTGGCCTTGGTGTGAGTGCGAGTGTCACCGCACCCCTTTCACCCCTACCCCCACCGCATCTTCAGTCCAATGTCAATAACCTTGCAGTTTGTTCAGTGCTTGAGTTGTAACTAGTCCGTTCTGGCACAGTGTTTTCCATGAAATATCAGTCAGCGTGTTTGCTGTATTGTGGGTGTTCTATAATTATTGCGACGTTTGAATTGAAGTAATTGTTTTTGTGTTGTGTGAGTTCTGTGTGAAGCTGAATCAGAGAAGATGAACACAGCAAAGAAATGCAAGTATATTGACGATCATATTCAATATTGGTTTGTTTCCTTGTTTAAAGATAATGTTGATCACCCTCAGTGCGCTATTTGCTATGAAGTATTAAGCAATGACGTGATGAGGCCTAATCGTTTTCTGATACATTTATGAACCAAACATGCCTCTTTAAAGAACGAACCTGAAGAATCTCAGAATTTAAAGTTCATGAAGTTAGATAGCACTGGACCTGTTGCTCAGTCATCTCTAAAAGTGCTTGAAGCTTCCTATGAATTTTCACTCCTAATTGCTAAGGAATAGAGAAGTCACACTATTGGTGAAACGCTTGTTAACCATGCCTTTCAAAAGCAGCCGATGTTGTCATTGGAACTGATAGTAAGCAAAAGCTATCACAAATACCATTTTCAGACAACACCTTGAAACGCCGAAATGATGATATAGCCGAGGACATTAAAAACCAGGTGGCTGATGCTATAAAAAAATCCCCGTCTTATGCTATCCAGATTGACGAGAGTACAGACGTAGCACAATGTTCTCATTTGATTGTATATGTTCCTCACATTGAAAATTAAAGAATGAAGGATGAACTGATGTTTTCTACTGTGCGAGTGGCCACTACTAAAGCTGTAGATGTGATGAAAGCAGTATCAGACTTTTTCAGAAACACGTACTTTCTTGGTAAAAACCTATTGCTGTAGGCACAGATGGTGCTCCTTCAATGCTCGGTTCTCGCTCAGGCATTGTGCAGTTTGTCAACCAGAAGAATGCTGACGTAGTTGGGATTCTTTGTTTCATTCACCGCCAAGCCTTGGTAGCAAAAACGCTTCTAAACGAACTCAATTCTATTTTAAAGCTATGTATTACAGAGGTCAACTACGTACAGAACAGTGCATTAAATACTCGACTGTTTAAAAGTCTTTGTGAAGATTTAGGAAGTGACTACAAAATGCTGCTATTTCATACAGAAGTACGATGGCTATCAAAAGGCAATATGTTGGGAAGACTATTTGAGCTCCGTGATGAAGTGATTACGTGCTTGGTACGTCAGAAACAAAACGAGCTTAGTGCAGATTTCAAAAACCCAGTAACCAAGTGATTTTGGCCTATTTATCAGCCTTTTTTGACACCAACATCAACATCAACAAAGTGGTGTCAGTCTCAGAAGTAGTATGTTTTTAGGACGTTTTTGAAGACCGCTTATGAAAAACTTGATAATTGACCATTTGAAGAACCTCAAGGAGGAGTTCAGCAGGTACTTTCCTAACTTGTCAGAGGCGTTTTACAAACTATCCACCGACCCGTTCAACATGGACATACAGTTGCTGCCAGAAGAGGTAATAGAAATAAAAAATTATTCTGCTGCAAGATACGATTTTGACAAAATGGATAAGCCCTCATTTTGGTTAAAGTACTTAAAAGTTTACCCCAGTGTTTCAGAGAAAGCTGTTCAGATGTACTTGCCTTTTTCAATAACATACATTTGCGAAAAGCGTTTTCAACTCTAACCTACGCTGTGCTCTGTCGGAAACTGTTTTGTTTTTGTAAGGGTAGGCCCATTGCTTTACTTTCGTTAAATTGAAAATGTATGTGTATTACATTTGAATTTGGGAGGCTTTACTTGGTGAAATTCCATTATCAATAATAAAAACAAGTACTGTGTTTTAAGAATTTTACTTAATAATTGCGATTCGTAACGCGTTTCACTACACCGTAGCTTCTTCAGACGAATGATTATGCAGAAAAATGTAAATGAGAATATAACTATAAATGTTCTTGAGTAATTAAAAGCTTATTGGTCACCTCCTCCTAAGTGGTTATTTATGACAGATATATCCAATAAAATTAAGGAATAGGAAAAGATTCAATAGACGAGTGTTCGTATTTATTTATTTCTAAAGTTTCCCAAAGATCTACCTTCCAATATTTATTATCTGTATGCAAAATTTCAAACTGTGGGTCGAAAGAATGATTATTTTCTAAGAGATGATTCGCGTAATTTGAATCTGATTTTTATTTGAAAAACTGCGTTTATGTTCCGATATTCTAATATTAAAATTTCTATATGTTCTACCAATGTAGAAATTATCACAGTCATTGCAATTCAATCTATAAACACCTGATTTATTGTTTTACCTGGTTTGGTTTTATTATTTTTATATATTTGCCTAAATTATTATTAGTTTGGAAAGCTATGTTGAAATTATTGCTACTTAAGAATGATTTCAGATTCTCACTTGTAATGCCAACGTAGGTTAAGGTGTTGAATTTTGTTTCAATTTATCGACAGGGTAAACTTCATTCAATGCGATTCTACTTTGTTTTTATTTAAAATATTATTTATTAGTTTGGGATTGTAACCATTATTTTTGGCTATTTGTTTAATCAAATTTAGTTCTTTGTTGAAATTTTTTGGTGATAGCGGGATGTTAATCAATCTATGAATAAAACTATTGAATGCTGACATTTTATGTTGATATGGATGACACGACGAGTTATGTATTATAATATCTGTATGTGACGGCTTATGGTAAATTGCGAAAACATGTTTTCCATTTTCATTCGAAATTGTTACGTCTAAGAAATTTATCGAATTATTGCTTTCTATTTCGGTTGTGAATACAATTTTTGGATGTAATGAATTTATATGATTTTCGAAAATTTTCAACTGTCTATCTGTTCCTGTGAAGCAAATAATGATATCGTCTACATAGCGATACCAGTATAAACAATATTTACTGAGTGGATGATTATGAATTACTTTCTCTAAGTTATTCATGAAAATTTCTGCTAACAAAGGACTCAACGGATTGCCCATAATCAAGCCGTCTTCAATAGTATAATATTTGTAATTGAAATGGAAATAATTTTGATCTAAACAAATTTTTAATAATGAAAGAATATCTGATTTAATGATAGTATTGACATGATTCCTTTCTAATAATTCTTCAACTAAGTAATACGTATCTTTTGGAGGAATGTTGGGAAATAGATTCTTAACATCGAAAGAAATAAGTTTGGAATTAGGTGGTATAGTGGTATCTTTGATATTGGCAATAAGTTCGTATGAATTTTGAACGAAAATTCAGATTTAAAATTGCAATGTTTTATTAGCAAGTCGTAGAGGAATTTTGAAAGTTTGAACGAAGGTGCCGTTACATAAGAAACAACAGGTCTAATAGGGTAATTAGGTTTATGAAGTTTTATCAACGAATATAATTCGGGGGATTGTGGATTGGAGTTAATGAATTTATATTTTTCTTGGTCTGTAATTAATGATTTTGCTGTCGAAATTATGTTTTTAACAACTTTCTGAAATTTTGCGGTAGGATCCTTAGTTGATGTTATATAGTTTCCGGCTGTTAAGAATTCTTCAGTTTTAGAAATATAATCGGTTTTACTAATCGCAATGACGGTGTTACCTTTATCTGCTTTAGTGAATACTATATCGTTCTTGGTACTATTTTCACGAATTGTTCTTATTATCTTATAATCGGAATTGCAATAAAAGTCCTTTGTTAGCCATAAATTTCTTAGACGTAACAATTTCGAATGAAAATGGAAAACATGTTTTCGCAATTTACCATAAGCCGTCACATACAGATATTATAATACATAACTCGTCGTGTCATCCATATCAACATAAAATGTACAATCCCAAACTAATAAATAATATTTTAAATAAAAACAAAGTAGAATCACAACAAACTTGATGTAAATCGAATGACTGTGATAATTTCTAAGTGACAAATAAAAATCACAAATTACGCGAATCATCTCTTAGTAATCATTCTTTCGACCCACAGTTTGAAATTTTGCATACAGATAATAAATATTGGAAGGTAGATCTTTGGGAAACTTTAGAAATAAATAAATACAAACACTCAGGTGGACTAATCAATGAACAAGTCGATTTAAGCCCATCTCTATTGAATCTTTTCGGGGAGCAATCTACAATTTTATGTTTTGTCATAAATAACCACTTAGTAGTGGGAACATAGGCCCATTGCTTTACTTTCGTTAAATTGTACTTGTTTTTATGTATCTGTATTACAATTTTAAAATTTGTATCAGTAATTATAATCGTTTTTCATGCAGTACTTGTTTTAATTTTCATCATATGTATAAAAGAGGGCGTGGGGGCGTGGTACAAAAATTTTGGGAACCCCTGCTCTAGATAATGCAGGTGCAGAATATCAATTGACATTGACAATGTATGAAGTGCATTTTAAATGGAGATATTTGAGGGTACATCAAAATGCTTTCCTGTCTCGGATTCTGAATCAGCCTATAGGGTTACTGAGATAACTTCAGTTACAATTATACACTCCTTTACAAAGCTACATTCATACCTAATCACGTAGTATTTTACTCATGGCGGTAGATAATTTTTTGCGAGAGATACAGTTTCTTCATGAACTTTGTCGGTAGGTATAGCAATAATTTTTGTTTACGGAAAAAATGAAGTGAAAACAAGTGAAAGAAGACGAACAATAAGCTATTCAATGATCAACCATTCAGAAGCAGGCGGTACCCCCCACCAGCTTTTATTACGATCAAAATGAGTCTTGGCATACTTTTGATAAAAATACGGACGGATCCTTGGTATATTCTCGCCCACCCTTCTTGCAGAGCCAAATCAACTTCGTTTCGATTCTGCGGACCAGAGACGCGCTTTTTCAACATTCTCCCCATCCTGTCCCACACATGCTCAATCGGATTGAGATCAGAGCTTCTTGCCGGACATTCTCAATATTTAGTTCATCAAAGTAATCACTCGCTAGTCTTGCAGTAAGAGGTGTGACATCATCATGCAGAAGCATGGACTTTTCGCCCATGCTCTGAGTGGATCATCACTATCGACTGTGATTAATTGTTTTTTCTTGAATACTTATCCCAGCCTAAACCATTACGGATCCGCTTCTATAACCGATTTTTGTAGTAAAATTCTCTTAATTGAGATACTCAACCGTTCGTCAAGAAATTCTGAGATGCTCATCTGGAAGTTTAAGGCAACACCTTCGTGAGAGAATAGAATGATTCCCAATTCGTCAACGCTGGTGTTCTCTAGAGAATTGAAGACGGTGTATTCTCTTCATTTCTGAATCCATTGCAGGTTTTTTGGCACGAAGGTCAATTTCTATTAAATGCCTTCCTACTGTTACCACTCTTACTGATACTTGTCTCTCTTCATACACCCTGTTTTGTTCCTATACAACGGTAGCAGATCTGTGTCTCAAAACAACGATCATCGCAAGTAGTTGTTTTCCTGCTTCTTCCCGATCCTCTTCTTTCTTGTAAATTCGCCATTGTCTTGGAAAAGCTCCCATGCCTTTGTACGCTGCTTTTTAAAGCACTCATTTGTGAGGCGATATAATTTTGTGTTCTTCCGTCAATCAATAATTGTATTGCTCGAGCAGCATCAATGACTAAAAGAACCATAGCTGAAAATCTTCAACAATTAATTTTAATAAATACTTATTGGTTAGAATGATTCAGTATTCGTCAAAATGCCAGATTGTTGTTCGGTACAACTGCCAATCTAGTGAGCAGAAGATTGACATAGGGGTGCCTTAGGGCTCAATTCTCGGCCCGTTGTTCTTTTGCGTGTATATAAACGACATGGCGTATCATGTAGGACAAGAGAATGTGTGTATCTACGCCGATGATAAAACAATAATTATTCGCGGAAAAGAAAAAAGCGATCTGCAGCGCATTTATGTAGATAGGCTCAACCAAGCCGCAGCGTGGTTGGGAGCTAATGGCCTCAAACAAAACACTAATAAGACCCAAAAACTTATATTCACTGTAAGAAAACCTGCTGAGATAGGGACAGTCAGTTTATTCGGCTTTCAGCTTGATAGCAGACTCTGCTGGTATGAGCATATAGAAGTACTATGTAAAAAATTATTATCTATCAGAAGAATTACTTACATTGTAAATAAAGAGGCTGCAATACTCACCTTTTATGCTCATTTCCACTCAGTGGCGACGTATGGAGTTCTGTTGTGGGCAGCTTCTCCTTATAGCTTTCGATTTTTTCTGCAACAGAAAAGAGCCATTAGAGCAATTGTGGGATCTACTCCTACATCAAGCTGCAGGGAGTTATTCAAAGATCTGAAAATACTTACCATTCCGGCCTCATATATACTTCCCTGTTCATGCAATATCCATAAAACTAAGGATGAAATCCTGAGGCACTCCCATATCCACCAGTATCAAACAAGACAGCGCGAAAACCTGGCTCAACCAATAGTCCGACTGTCAAAAACGCAGGACTCTTACGAGTGGTTAGGGAGGAAAATGTACAATCAACTGCCGTAAAAATTCAAACATCTGAGCATTCAATCTTTCAAAACTAAAGAAAAGTTAATAGAAAAAACCCTCTACTCGATAGAAGAATATTTTGATTCCATGGTTGAATAGTGATTGTCTGTTACCCATGTATATTTTTTGTATTTCGTTTTTTCATTGTATAGGTTCTATATGCTTTTATTTTTATTTTTGTCCTTTTTTATATGTCTTGCTTTGTAAACTTTTGAAAGCCAATAAATTATATACATGACATAAATAGTGACAGTCTCGCTACTTTGGATATTTATGGAGCTTTGTATGAATTCTGGTATCTATATTTTTATAAATAAAGCCAGAGCGATATTAATCAAATTCAATGTCATCGAGAATGGATGTAGCTTCGTAATTAATTCATGACAAAATTCAACTCAGAAATTCAAAATTTATGAAAAAAGGCATATATAGTTTACTACCTTCATCAATTGTTATTCTGCGTTAAAAAAAAACTGTAACATATCTAAAATTCAAGAGCAACGTACGATAAATCAGCGTTATGGAGTTTCAAACTAGAGGATAATTACTGCTTGTTCGAAATTTTTACCTGGGAGTGTCGTTTGTTAAATTTTCGATTTTTTTGGAATATTTTTAATATCTCTTCTATTTCTCGAGCTAGTTAGCTCAGATATAAAACATAGGTTACTTTAAAGGGTCGCCATTATTTGGTTTGAATTTGAAATGAAATTCTACAGTCTTATGTTATTCTAGGGTCGTTTCTTTTCACCAAGCAGAACTTTATTGCAGTACCCTACTAACCACTTTTCTTATAATCGCCTGATCCGTTTTTATCTTAGAAAATGTTTTTTCTTCAACCAAAGTTTGTTAAATTGTGTAGTTTTCGAATAATAATATAATCCTATAATAGAATTATTGTGAAAATTTTGTTGTTATTCTGTGAAATCAAGTTTCTTTTTCCTGAATTCGGTTCATTCTCCGAAACTGAATTGTTTTGTGTTCTTGCTTCTGTTTTTCTTTGTTAATTTCGGTTTTTGATGGGAAATGTTCAGATATATCAACAACAAATTAACCGTTAAGGTGATAACGCTTGGATTTTTAGGAACTGAAAGAAGACTCAGAGATTGCAGTTTTTTGAAATATGAAATATGGAAAACTACGTCGCCTACAGACAAAGCTTTTAGGATCAGAAAAGAGCTACAGATAGTTTGAGAATAATATCGATTCAATATTTCCCGTCGATTAGTTTTAAATAGTTTTCGAGATCATTGACTCTGGTTGATTAGAAAAAAGTGAAAAAATTCCTACTGAAACGAAAACAATTGACTCAACAATACTTTCTGTGTATCGGCTTATTTAAGTTTGGTTTACGAAATTACTCCACATAAAATCTGAATCTGAAAGATCATCAAACGAAGTTAAAATTTCCTTCATATCTTTGAAGAATTATTTTTTATTGAGAATAAAGCAGGAAATATTCCAATCCTTTTTCCAGTACTCGAAGGAGAATATGTTGATTTTCCTAGTTACAGAATGTGTCTGATCTGATCAAATTGTTTTCATTCTGAAGTTAGCATTTCGTTTTTTCATATTGATCAAAATAATGCAAAACTATAATAGACTCTCAGGATCATCAGGATGCAGCTGATTAACAAGTTGATGTTTGTAAGCTGTGAATTTGTATTTCTTTTCCATTCTCACCGATTTAGAGTACTGCTTTTTCTTCTTCTATCGTTATGGACGAGATTCTAGGAGTTGATTGAACAAGAACATTGTGCTAACATTCTTCGTTCTCTTTGTTGTAGACTCGTGATTGATATTCACCATTAAATCCATATTATCCCAAATTGAATTCTAATTCTTGTAATATTTTTATACTTATTTCCTCATATTGGAACAGCTTTGACAAAATGAGAGAAATAAAGAATTCCAAAATAATGAAAATGTTGAAAAACTCATCCATTCTAATAATGCTCTGCTGGTTGATAGGTATTTTCGTCAAGAAATATCAAGTAGTCATATAATATTTTTCGAAATGAAGAAATTTTTGGTTCTAAGCCACTTTTAATCATCTCAAGAACCCGCGAAAGACTGAGTATGTCACTGGATGTTGAGCAAAAATTTATAAAACACAGTTTCAATTTTTTTACATATATTTCACAATAACTGAAGTACAAGATTCGATTTATTGTTTCAGTACGGCAGCTCTGTGAAATACTGTGAATAGAGAAAATTACCTCTTTATCTGTGCAATCGATTATCGGAAAAGATTCATTAGTGAACATAGATGGCAGCTATCTAGTCTTATTTTTTAGAGTTACTCCGAATTTTCAGTATCCAGAAATACTTTTTCATGCATTTTGAATTTTAATATTGGTCACTGAAGCTAAGCAATTTCTGAAGTTTAGTTTCTCTTCTATATCACTATGTGTTTATCTATCTAATAAATTTTAATATAGCACCAGGAATGAAAATTAAAGAGAATTAAATCTGGTGAATGAGGTGTACATCTCACTGATGCTTCCGTTTCCACAAAGTTCTGAAAGATCTCTTGTCTGGTGCGATAGCGCATCCCCATGCTAGAAATGTTCTAACATTCTGTGAGCCAAGAAAATTTCATTCAAATAACCTTTGAATATGGTCTCATTCATTATATATTAATGAAGTTTTCTACGAAGATTTCTGTTAAAATTGACGTCAAAACACGGTGTCTTAAAACGCACCAAACATTTAAATCAAATCACCCTTGATGTTGAACATTCACTTCCTGATTTAATAGGACCAGTCATTTTGAGTTTTCCTGATATCATCGGAAAAATACTATCTGTTACCCATAATGCAGTGGCTATAGAAACTACAGCCCCAGTTACAGTGGAAACCTTTGGGAGCTGTTACTGACAATCCTTCAATTCAAATTAAGCAACTTGAAGCAGAGAGTGCGATATCAAAATCTGAGGTAAGATTTCGATATCCAACCCTCTGCAAGTCGCCTATATTGAATTGAAGGATTGGCAGCTCCCGAAGGCTTTCATTGTAACTTCTTCAATATCTTGCTTATTGAATTTTTTTTCTTTGGGTGCTTTGAAAGAACTAGTATCTATAAGATTCTGTTTTGATCTTCGAAATATAGAATTGTGAGGTTGCCTTCTGTCAGGAAGACGAACAGGTGTCAAAATCATACCCATTTTAACGTGTCGAAGTTTCCGAAACGAACATCTATCCATCAAAAAATGTCTAAGCCAATTCTTCTTGTATCAACAATGTGAATTGATTTGACAATTAATTTTGATATTTATTATTTTGAGGATAGAATTTGAAACATCTAGAATGGTTTGGGAAAAGTCGCCCCGGCATACTAGATGAAACCTCAGAATTTTCGGAGAATATTCATAACTGGATTCTGATTCGTCAGACTTATCTTATATATTCGGAATTATCTCCCTGCTGCCATCTAAATTGACCTACAATAAAAAAAGTTAACATTATCATATTATTATGATTCGGAAACCATTCTACAAATACAATTTGAATACGTCTTATCATTTTACTCATGAAAGAGCATGTCCAAATTCGAAACAGTTTTCATCAAACTTCGATGGCAACCGACATAAGCCGAAATCCCGGAGATTCGAGAAATCTGGAATAACTCAAAAACAAAAGAAAATAGCTGGGATTACATTCTCACCAATAAATTTCTCACGCAAATCGACGACGGAGATGGGGACAGTTTTCTCTATTAACAGTATTTCACATAGCTGCCGCACTAAAACATCGAACATGAAACTGTCTGTACTTGTCCCAACGAAAACAAAAACAGAAGGACTGAATCTTAATTTAATGTGCAATTTCAACGATATACAGTACTGCCTAGATATTATATTTTCGATAACTAGCTGTTTTTCAGATAAAAAGAGATAAAGAAGTCCATATGCAAAACATGAAAGCAGTTTATTATAATAAGTACGGTTTCATCCATTCAAGCATCTTGGAAAATTTTTCGAAAAGCTTGACGTGACTGAAAATTCAAACTTTCTTAAAATCAAACGTTCGACTTGACTTAATTGAGCATCTCAAAACTAGTACGTTCGATTTAGCCAATTCGTTGCGCAACGCAACAAGTAGATACAAAATTATTCGCGAGGGAATTTAGTTAATTCGAAGGAAAAAGTGGAGAAATCATGCTGCAGTCATTCGAATTTAAAAGATGTAAATGCAAGGAATTTCTGTATTCAACACTCAACAAAATATTGATGTCGATTTGAATAGTTTCAAATCAATTGATCGATTCGCATATTCTTCCTATAATTCATTGAAAAGTCAATATTCCTTCTGAAAATAAATATACAAATGAAGGAAATTTATGTGCGTCGTCATCTAGCGGCTTGAAGTGTAAATATAATAATATATCGATCAAAGTGGGTAATATTTCGCACAACCTCTTCGGCGAATGCGTGAATCCCCGAGAATCGAGATTGAACGGTGATTCCCTTATAACCAAGAGTCAGGAAAGTCCAGGGACTTCCCCGAAACTAGTATATAAAAAACGTATTTTTGAAAATATAAACAGTACATAAGAGAAATACTGCGAACTATCATCTATCTGATAAAGTGGTGAAGTAGTTTCGCTTATTCGGTTATTAAATAATGTCAATTTAAAACTAGAGTACAAATTTCGTTTAACACGAAAATTGATTTCGACCAGAGGTTACTTTCTATGACATTTCTCGAACAATTGTGGATTATTTTTATTCCTTATATAAAAGCGGCTTTTGCGTTGAAGAAAAAGACAATATCTGCAAAATGACAATAACTTATGGCTAATATTTTTGTGAAATCATTTTTCCTCAGTACGTTTCACTATTTTAATCTCAGTTCGATATGTAATTGTAACTTTGTTAAGGGCATTTTTATAAGATCGAAGATTTGTATCGATTCTGTAGTTCATAATTCTTAATAATTCGTTAACGAAAAGTAAACAGACAAGGGTGGGTTCGAGAAGGAAAAATAATGATGAAAATATCTTCCAACAAAATTTCTCATTTGCTCTAATGAGAGAAAACTGAATTTTCGAAACGAGTGGGTAGAATGTTCAGTGGGCGTTCGAAACAACCAAATTAGAAATAAATAAATAAAGGAACCTTGAAACAACAAACATAAGGCTGATTATCATCGGAGTAGATGGATATGAACTTCGCGAATTCATCAGGGCTCTCGAGATACATCTGCCCCTCGCAGAATGGATTGATTTTATGTGTTTGTTCAAGAAATAAGGAGCTTTTTGGATTCAACGAGATCAAATTAAGTTTCCAATTTTACCATCCAAGATATTTTGCCAAGTTTATTTTAGTAGATTCTTTTCAGCTGTTCTCTTTAGAAATAAGCAATGAAATCTTTCCAATAGACATATTTCCTTCAAAGAAGAAAATGTTTGTGATTTTAGAAATCTAGTTGGATAATCGATTTGAATGAAAACTTTGAGGTTTGATGCTATTCAGAAGTGCGTTCACATTTTCATTCTAGGGCGGGGCTGGCTTCAAAAATTCATTGTTCATTGGAGAGCTAAATAACACCTTGTACAAAGTGAACAGACTTAGACATTTCAATACTGCAGCTATGTAAAATATTATTAATAAGGGACAATGAGTCCTCCTTCACCGTGTTCCTCAAAGAGAAATTCATTGCCGCAAACAGAGTCAAACTAACTCTTTTTGAAAATTTTCGGAATCAGTGAAATGCCAATAACTCGGTTGTTTTTGAAAGTATTGATGCTTTTCGCATTCTACACGTCTTTTTTCACGAAAAATCGAACTACGTACAGAATGTTCTTTTATATACAACAGATTTTGAGTTATAATACAGATGCGGGTTTTTTTTCGAGAACCTTCAGCAATTTCGATTTCATCAAATAGATTTAATTTTCCTTCTCGAAATTATATCACATATGCACACAGTTCTCTCCTCCAGGACCCGTTTCCATGGAAAACCCAAAATTATATAACTTTTTCCTAATTTTATCTAACACTTCTGTGTTCCTTCACAGTTTTAAGATGGAGTGATTGAAATAGTTCAAGCATGTTTCGTGACCTCATTATGGCAGTTCGGGAATTAATTCCTGCAACGGCAATTCAGATGAATTATTCAATAACTTTTCATCAAACTACAACTAGTGTGTGAGTGAAATATCGTTTGTACTAACGAAGTGACAATACCGTACGTAATTTTGAAGCACTATCGGCCTTGTTCTTGAATACTTATATGGCGATGTGGGTTGACATCCGACTAACAATGTTCATTCTGGCGATTGAATATTCCATCACTACTGATGCGAACTTCATCAAACTGAATTATTTCTCGGAAAAACTATGAATTTTCTTCTGATTTTTGCAGAAACCAATTTCAAAAATCGACTGGACGTTGGAAATTTCATGGCGGGAAATCTCATTTTATGAGGTTCATTTCTATTATTCTTGGAAAGATTGAGCATTGGATCTCAGATCCAATGCAATGGAATGTTTCTATTCCAAATTGTCTGGTCTAAATCGATGGGTTGGCAGTTTCACTACAATTGTTGCATCTTCTCCATCAATTACATATTTTTATTTCCTTGAATGTTGAATGTACAATTTATCGAATACACTTTTACGAGGATGTCGCCTCTCAGCAAAACTATCCAAATAAGTAGCTTCTGCAGCATCAGCCCCATAATTATTTTGAATCAAACATTCAATCTTGTTGTAAGATGTTATTGCAACCGATGATAGTTGTAACTTGATAAAAAAAACATAATTCATCTTTATTGTCATTGCCAGAGTTAATCTTCGAACAATCATAAAAAGTGCACAGAAAATACTTAAACTATTTCAGTCATTCCTTGTTAATTCTGTGATGAATGAACACTGAGTTACTACATAAAATAAGGATTAAGTTACACAATTTTGCATTAAAATACCACCGGGATGAAAAATTTAGTGTAGATACATGTGATATTTTTTTAAAAAGGAAAGAAAACTTCATTGAACAAAATCAAAGTAGTTCACATTTGAAAGAAGCCAGTTTGTATTATAACTCAAAAACCTCTCGACAAAAAAGAAATTTCAACAAATAGTTCGATTTAAAAAAGTGCCTGTATAATCTCAAAACCATTTTACATAACTTCAAACATTGTCGAGATATTTGCACTTGACTGATTTCGAATATTTCAAAATTTCTACCTAGAATATAAGAGCACTAGAACTCTATTGGCAATATTTCACATAGCTGCTGTACTGAAACTTCAAAATCTGACTTACCTGTATATATTTTGTGGGTTACTAAGCTTCCTGCAAAAAAGGTCTAATTGAGAATTGTTGTCAGATTTACCGTTTCCACATAGTCACGCCCAAAATGATAAGTTATTTTGATTTCACTTTCTCATTTCGACAATGTGTTGCTGACGGAAAAATAGATAAATAAAAAGGACCATAAAGATCAACGAAGGAAATTTGATGCTATACAAAACAGGCCTCGTAGAAGCCACTTTAATTTTTTTTTGATAAAGTTTCCTCTTCTCTCACAAAAATATATCACATTTATAGCCGGCTCGGTGGCGTAGAGGATAAGGTTCTCGTCCCCTGCACAGAGTTATCTGGGTTCAATCCCCACAAAGTTGGTGCGATTTTTCGTATTCTGGGATTCGTTTGAGTTGTCCATCTTTCGGAAGAGATGTAAAGCCGTCGGTCCTGTCTAACAGAAATGTGTTGGACATTAAAGATCACTTCCCTCGACACGAGAGGGATTCAGCAAAATTCCCAGGTTATTGAGGTTACAGAATTCCCCGGCGTGTTATTAGCCGAAAGGCAGAAATAGAGCAGGTTATAGGATATATATATATATATATATATATATATATATATATATATATATATATATATATATATATATATATATATATATATATATATATAGGAATATAATGATTTTAAAAGGAATATTTTGGAAATGATCAAAATCCAGAAAGAACCTAGGACAATAAACTCATAAGTTGACTCTGATGGTTTAATGAATATCTATGGAAATCTTATCTCTTAACTGTGAAGTGTATAATTCTACAACCCGTGATACAGTAATTTTAAGAATGTTTGCCTATATTTGTTTATTGTTTCCTTTCATGTCAGTCTTAATGTGATAACGACAGAATGATATCGTCGGTTAAGTTTTTAAATGTAAGATTTGTTTTGTATGGTATATGTACTTATTTTAAAATATCTCGATTTTAATTTTAGATAATTGTGCAGATGCAGATTTTCTGAAGATGGCAATGGTGCCGAAACGCGTAAAATAGGTTTCTGCAAATTATATATAACCGGAGATAATATCTGTCAATTTTAACCCATATTCCCAGTATAATCAAATATATATATATATATATATATATATATATATATATATATATATATATATATATATATATATATATATATTTGAATTTGAATAATCTTTCATAGTAAACAGATTTTTCATCTACGTTCCCATTTTCATGATAAACAGAGCACGTCTCAATTACATGATATTGTTGTTGCTTCAGATTATAATCTTACACCTCTGAACTTGATAATGCGAAAGGTGGATTTTGATATATTTGATGATAATTCTAAAGGAGTTGGATACAGAAGGAATTACACGGAAAGCACCCTAAAGAATTGAGGAATGATTATTTTGATGGAATTGCATCAAATAGATGATTAGTATCTGGAGAATTGTTTTGCTGAAACAGAAGGCTTGGCAATTGCGATCCAGGATCAGGTTGTTTTCACGAGGAATTATAGAAAACACATCATCAAACAAAATATAGATGGTTCTTGCCGTAGATGTTTCTGTTCTCTAGAAACAGTTTTTCATATATTATCATCTTGCTCAGTCCTTGCTTCAACAGATTATTTAGAAAGACATAATGCCGTCGCTAATATTATTCATTTTAATCTGGGAATTAAACATGACCTCATTCCCAAAAGGAAAAATGTTACAAATATAAACCTGAGATAATTTGTGAAAACGAGAAATATAAAGTTTATTCTGATAAAACAATTTTATGCAACAGAGCTGTAAAACAAAATAGGCCAGAAATCATTCTTACTGATAATCAGAATCGAATAACATATATAATTGATATTACTATACCCCGACAAACATAATATACAAAATAAATACAATGAAAAATTTTCTAAATATATGATGCTTGGCGACGAGATTAAAAGAATGTGGAAAATGAAAAAATATTTATTCAACCGATTATTATTTCCACAACAGGTGTTATTCCTAGGAATCTTCCGAAAATAATGAGATTATGGGTCTGAAGGAAAAATTATTTGAACAGTTATAGAAGATAACAGTCATCAAATCCTGTAATATTCTTCGTGGGTTTCTTTCCAAAAAAATAGTGAGGTAGAGTCATAGTATTCTCTTTAGTTTATACTGCTCAGAATCTCATTTCATTTTTTATTTATTTGTATATATAAGTGTAATATAATATCATATTTATATTCAGAGCAATATTCTATTCGATCGTTCATCACTTCACACAAAGAAAAGTATGAATGAGTAACATTCATTGTTACTTGACTAAGGTCCGTACACTGGATTTTACCCGGGAGAAAGCATCTGACACTACTCGTTGGTACATTGATGTCATTGTCTGATTATGCTATAGTTTCTATATATTCTGGTAGAATAATATATTCTCATAACATTCAGCGCTATCCTAATATATAATGATTCCAGGATATGTTGTGATTATAATCATTGCTTGGCAATGGTATTAATTACCGGGTGGTGGATTTATATTTTTTCATGAAATCAGTTTGATTGCATACAGATATATGGGACAAATACCTTCGGCGACAAACTTCGCGAGCAGTCTACACATGTAAACTTGAGACAAAAAGAATTATTCAAAAATCCGTAGATCAATGAATAATTCTTTCTGACAAGAGCTAGTTCCCAAATCTGCCCGACATGCACGCAGCCTCCAAGAGCCACAATAGTGCAACTAAGCAGGTTGCCGAGAAATGAAGCCGCAAATTTACATAATACAATAATAATATATCACATTTTATCTATGTCCTTTGACAGAATTTTCATGGAATGATTAAAATACTTAGTTAGTTAGCAGTTACAATTTAAATGGATTATTTTCTGTTTCTTTCATCAACTTTGGTGGGCATATATATCGTTTCAACCAAACAAAGCGACCATGCCTTGCAACACATAATTGAAAAAAAAACTGTGTTCATTGAAATAAAAAGTTGCCTATAATTCTCATTTAATAAATAAAAGTTTGCATTATAATTATAATTCAAAAACCATTGGAAAAAGGAACTTTCCGCACGTAGTTCGATTATCCTCTAGAAAGTGCCTGTAGAATCTCAAAACCGTTTTCACTTAACTCGGAAACGAAAAAAGGTATCTCGAATTAATTAGCAGAAATAAATTCCCCACACAAAAAGAACACAGAAAAGAAGAAGTCTCTAATCCCATTATTTCGCATAGCTGCAGTACTGAAACGTCGAAATTTGTCTACCTGTACATTCTATGATGTGTTCTTTTAATATACCAAACTACACTCTTAGTTTCGTTTTCACTTTGATAGTTGTGAATAAAAGTGCAGTCGAAAGCTTATTTCCTTGAAAAATCCCAATATGTCCCTTGCAATATTATGATGAAAATTAAAGGAAATACATTCTGAAAACTCAATTCCTATGGGAATATTATTCGATATGCACCCTCTCAAACACGTTAATGGATTTTTTTCAACATCCAATTCTGTAGGTTGAATTGATTGTTTTTTTTTCCACAAAATCAGAGAGAAATTCATTGAATTCATTCAATTCCAGTTTCGAATTCTGTTTTCACAAAATAATTCGTTTTCACTTAATTTGTCTCTGTAACGGGGTAGTTGACCCCGATAAAATTAATTGGCGACAGATTAATTTTGAATCGATTTGTTAACGTGCGAGCTCCCAAATGTTCATTTGAATGAATAATAACTTTTCATGTTCGATTACAAGTGGGACTTTACGTCGAACAGCCTCGTTCTAGAAAGTTATTAGGGCAACTGTTATTATTCCAAATTCCGAGTCACAAACTATTGGTTATTTATCGCTCCAATTAAAATCGTTTCAATTGCAGGAACTCATTTCCACCTCAGTTGCAGAACCGTATTCGAATACCTCAATTTCGAGCGGTAGAAACCTTCTGTTTTGATTTGTTTTACATCAAAGTTAACAAGCAATATGGATTTGAATCTTGAATTTAGACATTTCTAGTTGACTTTGATATCTAATCTTTAAACTAGACTAGAGCCTTAGATGAGCCTCGGCCTCCTCAACAATGGACCTTACAATTTTTTCATTCGGTGTATAAGCGTTGTGAAAATAAGACACAATTACTACCCAGGGCAGCTACATTAAAATGATACAGGCGAGCCCGATCCATATCAATTCCAACGCCAGGAACACCTTCACAACTTCCCAAATTATGACTACGGAATCCTGACTAATCACGAAATATCACGCAAAACTGAGCAGTTTCCCTATAGCCAGAGCTGCAAAATTCATCTGGATACCAAGACATATCCGGATCACATGTCGAAGTGAACGACTCGTCTTGATTTAAAGCAGTACGACCACTTTCAGATAAAAGTAGTGGACATCTTCTTCACACATATCAAGGATTTCTTCTGCGAAATGAAAAGAAAAAATCAGACTAAGGCAGAAGACCGCTATTAGGTGTAAACCTGCAATAGTAATGAAAATTCAGAAAATTAGTCAGCAGGTCAACTAAAGCTGAGTAGAGAGGAAGATACTGGTTCTTCTAATTACAAGCCAGACTGCAGTGGATAATCTTCATGATAAGATAGAGAGAGCCAAAAGCCGTACTTCTAGGTTCTTTGACGAAACAAAGAAAACTGTTCTGCAATATCTCACAAAGGAGCCCAAATTCCCGGCTAAGGATAATAGAGAACCCTCTTCTTTTGCGAGACAGCTTTTGGATAGTTCAAGTAAAAGTTAAAAAGTATAGAACTAGAGCATTGTGATATCAAGACTATTCAAGGGTCATGCCAAATGTTTAATAAAATTAATAATCTTTACCTTGAAACACCATCATGTAATGAAGAAAATAATGATTTCATTCTGCACGATATCCGCAGTTTCTGGGTAGTATCTTATCTGAATTAATCAAAAAACTATATCGGTGAGTTCTCAAAAAATAAGATGCAGCAGCGAGAAACCTTAATGAAGATCATGTCCGAAGACCGAGAGCGGCCAGATGAGTAAAACCACGACATCGATAAAATGAAACAGAAATTGATGAAGCAACTGAGACAAGCAGATGAAAAAGTGGGCAAATCCAAAAACAAGAGAACAGATAGGCTCAACGCCACGACGAAGGAACTAATGGAGAAAAAAAGAAAACTCTGGAGTGAAGGAAATTACAAAACTGTTGAATATGCGGAACAATCAAAAAGATGATAAGAGGTTTGAGGAAACATTAAGAAGAAGTGGAGAAGATTCTGAAGAGGAATTGAATTGATTGAGGCCGCAACAGGGGAAACTTATTATTACAGCTTTAAAAGATAAGGACGGCAAGGAAGAAAGAGATATATAAAGAAATCACACATATAGTAGAAGAATTCTATAAAGATGTATACACCCCAGAGAAAAAGCCAAGCGATGAATCACGGGAAAACATCACAGAAGAAATAAAAAAATGTGAACTCTGAAGAATTGCCTGAAATAGAAAATTATGGGATCGAAGGAGGTCTAAAAGGCTTAAGAAATAACAGAGCTCCAGGTCCCGACGGCGTACTGTCGGAGATGTTACAAGAAGGAAGGGAAATTATACTACCCACTTTGAGGACATTATTCAATGAATGTTTGCATAGCGGTAGGATTCCAGAAGACTGGGATAAAAGTGCTGTAGTTTTGCTATTCATGAAAGGCGAAAAGAATGACCTAAAAAATTATCGCCCCATGTCACTATTGTCACAGATCTACAAGCTATTCATGAAAATAATCACTAACCTATTGACGGCCAAGATGGACTCCTGCCAACCCGTTGAACAGGCTGACTTTCCAAAAGTGTATAGTACAGCTGATCACCTCCTTACTATGAGAATTTTGATAGAGAAAGCAAACGATTATCATCTGACTCTATACATGTCGTTCGTGGACTATGAGAAGGTAGAATTGATTCCATTTGATCCACAACATCAATCAACATTCCTTGATTATAGTAAGACTAGAACACGAGACCAAACCTAGAAAAATCCAGAAAGGTGTAAAACACGGAGACGTTATATCGCCGAAGCTATTCACCTCAGCATTAGAAGATGTATTTAAATCATTGAGTTGGGAAGGAAAGCGGATAAACATAAACGGAAAAACACTGAATCATCTTAGGTACGCCTATGATATTCTCCTGATTTCCACCTCTCTCGAAAAGTTCCAAAAATGACTACAGAATTAGCTGAAGCATCGCGGAAAATTGGTTTGAAAATGAACATGCAAAAGACGAAAACCATGACTAACACAGAAGATAACAGAAGAATTACAGTTGGCGTACACTCTCTAGACATGGTGGATGAATATGTTCTCCTAGGTCAAATACTCAAATTTAATAGAGAGAATCAAATAGCAGAAATTGTGAGAAGAGCTCGGCTTGCTTGGGCGGGATTTGGAAAATTAAAATGGGTGCTTCAAAGTCGTGAGATACCACAATACCCTAGAACTAAAGTCTACAATCAGTGTATTTTGCCTGTAATCACTTACGACTGCCAAACATGGGCACTAACTGGAGCTATTATGGCCAAAATGTGCAAAAGACGAAGAGCAATGGAACGCAGGATGCTTGGAATAAGACTAATAGACAGGAAAACAAACACATGATAAGGAAAGTCATTATAGTTCGCGATCTCAGAGAAAAATTGCCAGATTCAAATGGGGCTTCGCGGGTCATAATTCAAGACAAGGAGATGGCAGATGGAATGCCGCAATACAAAATGGAGACCATATTTGGGCAAAAGAGGAAGAGGTCGCCTCCAATGAGATGAAGAGATGACCTGAAACGCATTGGAGGGCTCAACTAGTATCAGGTAGCACAGAACAGAGACCGTTGGAGAGAACTGGGGGAGGCCTATGTCATGAGTTGAATGGCAGATGGCTGAAGAAGAAGAAGAAGAAACTCATCTTTCTATTTCAACAATATAAATCTAGCTATTTATCTTCTTTTTTCAATTTTCTCAATTTTTTATTATCGTCCTCTTTCAGGTACCAAGTTCTATCGTAACGTAAAACATTGGGCGTTTAAATGCTTAGTAGTAATGCTGTTTCGAAATAAATTCTTCAGAAGATTCAGACTCTGACAGCACGCCCAGAATTTAGTGCGCTTATGTTGAGCCATTTGTACTATTTTGGCTTCCATGAGAGTTCTTACTCCTGATGAATAACAAACTGCTTTAATTATATATCTACCAATGCGATATTGTATTGTGGTTTATTCATATTCATAATGAGTACAATTTCTCTTGTTTTCTCTATCATGTCTTTGGACAATTGGAAAACTTTTTTTTTGCTTCGCTCTATCAGTCTGATAACTTCAGCACCTGTGGATATGTAGCATATAGCACTCTTTCGTCAAAATGCTTTGTAACAAAATGAAGAGTTTCGACAAATAAATAAATGATTGACAGTCCATCCCTTAGTCTAGCCTTCTTGTTGATGGCATACGGATCCATGGCTTCTGACCTTCCCATAGTCATCATTATTTGATTTCTCAAAACCTTTTATGCAATTCAAGACCTGCAAGTACTGTGGCTACTTTAGATCTATTTTCATTATCAAAGGCTTGTTCAATGTCAATAAAATGTATGTGCAGAATTTTGCTATGTTCATAGGATATTTTCGTTATTTGACGTACAATAATGATTTAGGCAGACGTACATCTATCTTGTTTAAAACTGCATTGGAGTTCCACAATTTTAATTTCTGTCATTTAGTATGGCTCTTAGGACTTTATAACAGATATCACGATGCCACAATTTTTATTGCAGAGATTATTTTCTCCTGCTGGATATTTGATACAGCACGGCAGAGGTTCCGTTAACTATATCATGGAGCCAGCCGTTTCAACTCCACATTTAATTTAGCAACTCTTGACATGCTATTTCCTTCTGCCTGAAGGAATAGTCAAATACTCAAACTTAGTAGAGAGAATCAAACAGCAGAAATTTCGAGAAGAGCTTGGCTTGCTTAGGCTGGATTTGGAAAATTAAAATGGGTCCTTCAAAGTCGTAAGATACCACAATACCCTAAAACTAAAGTCTACAATCAGTGTATTTTGCCTGTAATCACTTACGGCTGCCAAACATGGGCACTAACTAGAGCCATTATGGCCAAAATGTGCAAAAGACACATAGCAATGGAACGCAAGATGCTTGGAATAAGACTAATAGACAGGAAAAGAAACACATGAGGAAAGTCACTAAAGTTTAAATTAAGCAACTCTTGACATACTATTTCCTTCTGCCTGAAACAATTCTTCTTGTTTTTCGGAAATAATTGAACATCCTTTCAATAGCAGTGAAAAATTTATGATGTTTTACCGTTTTCTTCATGCAATTCATATTTTCTCTAATTTCTCTTCAGAATCTTTTTTTTTCATAACATCAATTTGTTTCTCTCTTTGTTCTTTTATTATATACTTCGTTTACTCTTTCATCCAATTACTGTTGGTTTCTTCTAGGTTTTTATCCAATGGTTTCTTCACACCTTTCATTAATATTCATTCTGCTTCTTCCAGATTGCCTCTGCATCGTCATCATTACGAATGATGTCTCTACTAATGTTATATCTTAAAATAAGTAAAAGATATCTTCAACACCTCAAAGGGATTAACAAAATGAAAAAATACATAAAGGCATTAAATATACATATAACATTCGCGCTCACTTTAAACCTAGATACCCTTCTTTCTTTTTTACCAACGGTAAAGGGAGTTGCCAAATGTGTTGGTTCTGGTACACTTTTTGGCATCTCCTGCATCCCGCCATACTCTGTTCTGGAATTGATTCTCGACAGCTGATTGTTAAGTTTGTTTAATTGAAGCGCCTTCGAAGTATCTGGTAAAGAGGAGAAGGGACCATGCTCCATCTCTACCAGAGGTGGGAGAACTTCGAAGGTAGCCGTACCACTCACTGAAGCACTTAATTTATTATTCAATAAAAAAGTATTGGAATTCCAATTGTTTTGATGAAAACTCACATTAGTTCTAGCAGTTGAAAGCGACGACGACAACTTTTGCTAAAGATTTTGCAGATGGACATCATACTTATCATCAGAAGTTGGTGTGGAAGTCTGACTTCCTTTATTAGAGTTGCTGTGAAATAATAATAACATGTAAACAATTACAACTAACAAAAATATCAACCTACTTTTCTATGATTTGCTTGAGCACTTTCTTAAAACCTATAGAGGGATTTTGGTGCAGCGAATCATACATAGATACAGACTACTGAAACTGTTGCGCAACATTCTGATTCTGGGGTATTCCCTGGCTACTAATTGAAATATTCTGCGCTGACACAGATCCCGGCAAGCTTCCGATTGGCGAAGACGTCAAATCGCCGATTTGGGAATACCCAGTGGGAGTCACCATATCTATGTTATACGATAAGCCCGAAGTGATATTCAACATCATAGGTTGCTGGGTTACATGGTGAACATGTGGTAGAGGAGCTGAAGGTAGGAAGGTAGACATAATGAGTGGTACTTGTTCAGGAATTTGATAATGAATTTTGGAAGTGATAACATACTGCTGGGGTGGAATCGACGAAGGAATGGAAATAGGAACAGAAACGGGAACGTGGGGTACATTAATGGGAATCGGTTGAGGTACAGGATGGGCTGGTACAGTTACATTAACCTAAAAGAACATTATTTAATTGGCATAACTTAGTTTCATTTGGATATTTCTATCGAGTTAGCAGTTTATGCTATTTTATTGAAACCTAGATCCCATTTACTATTTCAATTTCTATTTTGCTAATGGTGGCACCACAAGCTATGTTGGGATGATAGATTCGGAAGAAATATAAAATTGACTCAAATGAAATGATTCTCTCAGAGATTTCACGTCATTCGTTAGAAACTCAATATGCCTTGTGAAAATAGATAGAAAACTGAAAGAAATTTATGTTGTGTTGTCAACAAACAGCCAGAAGCCTCTCGGATATTGTTCCAGCTGATGGTCAACATAGCGGTAGCTCAAAAGATGGATTGTTTTTCCAAGTTTGGCTGTTTTCAATCAAGAGATTCAAGTCAAGGAATAAGAGCGATAATTCAAATAGCAGTTTTATTTTCATGAATGAATTAAAGCGCTCAATTCCTGAAAGTGATTCCCAAAATAACCTCTTTGTGTGTTTTGTACACATCTTGAACTTAGGAGCGAGGGATTTCTTCAAAATACTCGATTCTGACATGAACAATATTCAAAAACGAAAATCATCTGACACAGATGAAGATGAAGAAGAGTTTGCCAGTTAGGAAAATTCATACTTTAGGCCTAAAATTTAAAAATTCTGAATATCAACTAAATGATTTTGAAAAATTTTGCAACAGTGTCAGTTTGAAAGAAATTATGCAAAAACTTAACACCTTTACCTGGAATTACAGCTTGGAAATGTTGCTGAGGTCTTCGAAGTTTGAAAGGCAATAAAAAGTACTTTGCGATTATACTGAATCAAGTAATTTCAAATTACTCGAATTGACAGACACAAATTTTCCATTGATAGAGAAAGTGTGTACCTCAAAATCTTCTATTTCAACAATATTAGAAGTGGAAACCTAGTATTCGAGGGATGAAATCAACGGGATGGACTGTTTTTATCTCGAACCCTCCGCATAAGGTGGAAACATTTGAAAATTCTAGTTGGGGAAAGGAAGTGCAGGTTGAAGCAATTTCTAACTTCAAGAAAATTCATGAAATAGAATATTTTAGGCCCAACCCAAGAAGTCTGCATCGAAGTAGCGCGAATACAGTGCCTTGGAATCGAATCATTCGAGATAGACCTACTGGTTTAAAAATACGTCTATTGTGCATTCACCTAATAGTAATATGTGGTGATATGAGATAGATAAATACCTAAGTGACTCCCGTGCAGAAAACTCGGAAAACATGTTAAAGTGGTGAGGAAATCCCGAAGTTATATTTTCAAATTTGGCGAATATGGCAGAAGGATTTTTGGTCACTCCTGCAAGTTTGCCTTCTATAAAAAGGCAATTTCCAAGAACTGCGTTATCTATTATCAAGACTCTAAACAAATTGAGTTACATATAAGTTGAGACGTTGGTGTATCTCAACGCTTGGTTCAAAAACAGCAAACTATCAACTATCTGATGCGAAGAGAATGTAGTTTCGTTTATTCTTATTCTTTTCGACTTAAATTTCAATGTAGATATTCATTTTGTTTTCAGTTCAATTTAATCAATAATAATTACTTCAAGTTTAATTGAGTTGTTTTCATGACCGCAAAAATTTATTTCAATTGTTTTACGGAAAATTTATTCATATTTTTGTTTCGTTTGAAAATATACATTTTACTTTCACTGATGCTCTTGCTCTGTATTTGTGTTTCCTTCAACAACTTTATGAATTCTTTTCAGATTGTTAGGTTGAGTTTCTTTCAAATATTTCCCGATCAAATATTCAGTTTCATTTAAACCTTTATTCTCGGTTTTTTTTTAATATAAGAGGAAGTTCGATATTTTATTGCTATTGTGTTCTGATTGAAGATTTCAAGCCTTGCTATTCAAGAAGCTTGAATTTTCAAACTTTTGTGAAAAGAAAGCTTGTTATTGACTTGAATTATGGATTTTCAAATCAAGCTGCGAATCTCTAGACACAAGGCCTTGAAACTAAGTCCCCGGGACGACGATGTCTGGAAAACTGCATTTGCAGTATCAGTCCGTTGTCTCAACAAGAAAGTTCTCAAATAACGGTCATAGGTTGCCGTTGTGCTAGAGATGCCAATGTTTCCTTTGTTGAGTACCAATTTCCATGTACCTACAGATAATTCTGGAAACAGGTAAATGGGACACCCTAAACCTATTCCTGGTTCATCTAACAATACTGCAGCAGCATAATATGCCAAGGTTAAATTTCGTGATTCGATTTACATAATGACGACAGTTTTCAAGAAGAACAAACGTTACAGACGAACATGTGCGCCGAGAAAAACAAACGGATTTGGTTGGCATATATCCGGATATATCCGATGAAAACATGTGTTATTTAATTGCCTACCAAAAATATTTGAAATCCTGAAATTGTGCATTAATTTCTTTGCATAGTGTAGATTCATCAAGTGTTAAGCAATAATTTTGTATGCAATAAACACATAAACTAGTTGAAATTGTGGCAGAATTCACAGATGATCATTTATACAGAAATGACCGGTAAAAAATATTTCACTTGCATATAGATGGTCAAAAATGGGTAACTATTAGTGGATGAAGTGATTGAGGCACTTCGAAAAGGACGTGAGTCATTACCGGAATTATAGAGTATCGAGTACGTTTGAAAGACACTTAACACTAATGCGCTATCTGTATTATACGTATTATACTATCACCAGAGTCTACTGAAAATCAACATTGTAACCTCGGCCTTTCGACCATCTTCAGCCGACAACAAGTCCCACACCAAAGTCCAAAATACATACTCACAAACAGGTAGATACAACATCAATCAGGGCGTAAACAAGAGTCAACAAACCAACGACGTCAAAAGCAGGCATCATTTAAAGACATCAAACATGGATGAACGAGTCGAGCTCCACTGGTCACCCTGAAGATTATACCCACGAAGAGCCCGCTGGAGAGAATTTCGATGGACTCCAAGAGATCCAACTGTCGTTCATCAGGCATTCTATGAACAATTTGAAGCTGATCCATGGGTAAAAAATGATGGTCATTTTAGACACAATGTGAAGCGGAAGCAGATTCCTCTGGCCGTTGCTATCCGGCCAATACTCTCCGTATCTTGTCCCGAATAAACGACCAATCGGGCCTGATACAAACGCCTTCACAATCCTTACAGAAAAACTTTGTAAACTCCAGGATTGCTAAATCCATCAGTTTCATCTCCACCACTGAAAAACTCCCGGAAGAGCCCTATGTGGGTACCGAAAGCCAACCCCCATACTGTTTTGAAAAGACACCCGCAATCCTTTCGCTTATGCACAAGTAGATCGGATGAAATTCAACGAATTTGTTGAAAAACACCTTTAGAAATCCCTCAAAATAAGCTTGCTGACAACATCTCTATACTTATTCGTTGTTGTCTCATCAAATCTGTTATCTAGGCTTGACTTTCTATAATTTCTGAATGAACCGATGAACTTGAAAGAACGACGTTTTGTCTATTTGACTAGAGAAGAATTGAATCGATAAAAGAATTAAATACTACACAGAACACTTAATTCAAAAATGCTTACGAAATCGGAAAAAGCGCATATAATTTCCCGCAGAAACCGAAAACTCGTACTTCCTAAATTTTCGTTCTACAACATCGACCTTATGATAAATTGTAGAAAACGAAATCTCTATAATTTCCCCATTAAATTTCCGTATATCAACCAATCGCGAAAGAAACGAGATCCGCAAAACTTGACATGTTGAACCAGATTGCTCCACTCAAATCATCCCACAAAGTTGATTCTAAGCTATCCACTTCATGAAAAAAGAGCTATCAAATTCCAAATAAAATTACACATTTAACTAAAAGCAAACCGGAGTCCTATGCTGTAAAGATTTCAATATCAAACTCGTAAACCATTTATAATTCACGAGACTGAAACGAACAGTTTTCATTTTCGAGCATTAATTTAACTTACGTGAACACGAAGTGCAATTAGATTAATAAATAATTACGTTCAGTTCTATCACAAGAAACGAATGCAAATATTCAGAGCTCTAATTGCAATTAGGGAGTGAGTACAAATGCGGAATAGTCATAAATTAAAAAGAAATTAATTTTGGGTGCGTATTGCATAGTAATTAATTCAGATGAAATTCTTCCGTTCCGCCGAAATGATGGAAAATTTACGAGTTTCCAGCATCCTCTAACCATTAAAAATCAGCCACTCCAATTTAATCAATCGTGGAAAATACGGGCAGAAATACTTTTTTTATTCAAAAGAATTGCAGGAACATTTAATTTTTGGAGAATACAACCGGAATTATTAAAATAACTATTTCATAATTTATTACTAACTTCATGCAGTAGGAACAATAATGCTAATATCACCATTGCTGGAAAACGCTTCATTACATCATCTACGCCCGTTTCGCTATCAATATTAACAAGAAGTTATAATATATTTTCTTTTTCTGCTGATGCTCACATAGTTAGTGCTTTCTTAATAAATTTCTAGACAGAGTGGTGATATGTGTAGTATTAAATATTACGCAAGAGATTCCTAACCTTGCATTCTGTAATTGAGATTGCCTTATTTAAAATCATGAAATTTCCTTATCATGGTTATCAAACATTCGGGAAACACCCTGCGTACAAAAGTTCTTAAAGAAAGTGAAAATACCTCTTTCGTAGCCGTATTTGATTTTCATTGGTATTGAGTAAGAATGCTTTTAAATATTAAGTTACAAATTAAAGATTTAAAATATCAAAACGATCTTAAAATGAAGTGCCAAGAATGAAAGTTGAAACCTACCTACTTCTCCAATCCTCAACTATCCAGTTTGCTCTTGTAACGTTACTGACCAGTAGTGTCCATCAGACTCATTTCATAAATGTAAGTTATAATGAAAGAAGAGCTATTTTGAATGAAACAGACAGGTTTTTAAACAAAAAATTCGAAGATGTACACGTCTTTTTTTTCTCATTTTTCCAACTATTAATAAACCTTTTTATCCCAAAAATTCTGCGATTTCAAGGTTCGTGAAATAATTATCAAAAGTGACATTTCTGTTTTTCTGTTACATCAGAAGCATGGTTCACATAACTGGTTAACGACATTCTAGGCTTAATTTTCCGCTTTTTTTGGTCCTTCTTTTCCGAGTTATGGAATATCAAATAATACTTACTAGTTTTGCTATCATAGATGTAAATATGAATTATGCCATAACAAATCATATTTTTATATTTGTCAAAACACCATTATAGAAAAGCACAGTATGGATTGAGGATAATTATTCGAAACACACCAAGTCTCTTACGTTCGCCCCTAAAGTGGAAACATTATCTTTTATAATATTTATAGTATCCCCGGCGTTGATGCATCACTAACTGCTAATTTCTGAGTGAGTTGTGAATAAGAAAGTGTAATCAAAATTATTGTGTTCACGCTTCATTCTTAATTCTAACCAGGTCTTTGATTGACAGTAAAATGGCAGCAATCTGACAAATCACAGAGAAGAAACAGCAGTACGACATGGTGCAAGTGATAAATATCATTTCGTATCAACCGAATTTCATTTCAGAAGAAGTAAGCGCCACGTAAGAAGCAAGATCATACACAGGACTGAGAAATTATCAAATAATATATAACCTGCTACACTTTCCTCACGATTCTAATCCCTGACCGTACCTTATGTTTATTGTAAAGTAAATACTTCAGCCTCATAGAATCTTGCCAATTTGTAAACTCAAACTTTTTTGTCGAAATATCTTCAAAGAGAAAACTCAACCACACAATATCCTCTCCTTCCCATCGGGAGGGTAAAACTAATTAGGTCTGATCTTTCAGATGGTGGTAATTATGCTTCACTTTAGGTACAGAAACACTTAGGTCTCAAAACATGAAGTACCATTAATATTCATCAGGACTGAAGCACCTGAGTAATGATCAATACACCTTTCAGAAAGGTAAATCAATTGATGTCACTGTTAACGATCTAGTCGGAAGGATCACTCAGTCTATAGACCGCTAGGAGACTACAGCTGCACTCTTCATGTTCATATAGAGTGCATTTAATGCGGCCCTAACTGGTTCATTATTTGGGGCTTCGAGAGGAGTACCAAATATTATTGCGGAATGAATTAGCAACATGGTAGATGCCATAGTGATCAACACATCACTGAAAGGTGACGTAGTCAATTTTGTGGATAGCAGAGGCTCCCCAGGAAGATTTCTATGTAATCCGTGCTGATTGATGGCAATCTGGCACACTAGACATTTATGGAGAAGTGCGTACTGACGATATAGTCACTCTGACTAGCGGAGATGACGAAGACGTGTTCTGCAGACTTCAGAAGGCTATTTCAGCTGTCCAGGAGAGGTGTCAGGGAGAAAACTCAGTAACAACTCCGACAAAACCCTTATGATGCAATTCACCAGGAAATGGACGATATTCGTATCCCCCCGATCCTGAGAAGAGTATTTATTTCTGTTTCTAAGATAGCAAAATAACAAGGAGTTATCTTCGATAGAAAGATAATCGCACCTGCGAAACATAACATAAGGTTAGATATTCCATATGGAAATGTGTAATGACCTTCAGTGGGTATTTATGACGATGGTGAGACCACGTACCATATATGACTGCATTTCTTGGTGGCAGTCCAGTCTAGAAGAGCAATCCCTACTCAAGCTCTCTCAACTGCAGAGAACGGCCTACATGATGATCACTGAAGCATTTGGCTCAACAGCTATTGCTGCCATAAAACTGATATTTGGTCTGTACATCTTCACCTAGTGATTAGAGCAGCAAGTAGAATGGCTACCTAAAAATTCCGTCACCTTTTCCGAAATGAGACAGATAACTTCAGTTCGTGCAGCATTTTGTTGTCTGAAATTGAGGAAAATAAGATGCTGAATATGAAGTCTGACTTAGCAAAAGCCAAAACCAATATGGAGCTGCTATTCATGGAAATCATTCTCAGCAGACACGAATGGGACAGCTCCAAAGATCGTATATTTGAGGGTCCCTGTTGGTTCACAGACGACTCCGAAACTACCCTAGGTGTAGGAGCTGGTGTATATGGTCAAGCCACTGCCAAGGAATATACAATCTATTTTGACGGGTTCACGATTCGCCATTGACCACTGTGCTTACCTCCTGCTTGTGGAGTAAAAAGTAAGTCAAAACAGTCATCACATATAGCCAAGCTTCACTGAAGGCATACGCAACCGAAAACTGCAAATTGCTTATTGTGCAAGTATGTCGTTCAGCCCACAAAAACTGGGAGGAAGAAATAGGCTCAACCTGATGTCGGACTCGGGCCTTGAGGGCAATTAGCAGGCGAGCTCATTGGCTGCTCGAGGAACAGCCTTGGGATTCACCAGTCCGAAGCCCAGTCTTGGAATTCTCCTGTTAATCAACCGCATGCAAAATAACAGGTAATTGGACCTGATGGCATGGGGCACTGGCTGAGCTCCACAGGTTTTAGACACTCTCGACTTGCCATCCAAGCTAGACTGAATGAACCTGAATGTTCTAATTGCCATATTAACAGGGCACTGTCACCACTCTCGACTTGCCATCCAAGCTAGACTGAATGAACCTGAATGTTCTAATTGCCATATTAACAATTAATAGGGCACTGTCACCACAGATATCACCTGAATAAGTTGGGATTGATAGATGACCCTTAATTCAGACTATGTGAAGAGGAGATAGAATCCATAGAACACGTCATATGGGAATGCCCAGCTGGGGACAGAATCAGGCTTAGAAGCTTCGATGTAACAAGCTGGACCTGACTAGGCATATCAAGCTTTCACCTTAAGAACTTATACCCTTTACAAGAATGATGGAGCTTGTAGGAGAAATTTTGTACACACTGTACCTCAATAGACCACTGGGTCACAGTGGCAGGTTAGATTTAGATAAAAAGCAACAATAATTAGCCTTATCTTCGTCACAGCGATTTTTGAAAATAATTTGTTTTTCAAGGAATGTAACCTTCAAAGGCCTCTAAATAACGTTCGAGTTCATTTGTTATGAAATTACATTCGAAAAAACGAAATTTTTGCGAGTTCTCTTCTTTTCGACTTCGAATAACTTCTTAGCAATGCATCGAAAAAATAAGACAAATTAAATAGTTTATTCCTACAGAATCCTATGCACCATTCGAAAATAGAGCAAATTTGAGAAAATACTCAGTGGCGTAGAGGTCTTGTCTCAGAAAAGAGTTGTTGAATACGATATACGCTATCAGTTACATCAATCTTCTGGAAATTGCTCTAGTTCTTAGTATTACTTCAGATATTGTCTAAAAATCAGCTGAGTTTCAATCATCTGCAATTCCTGGTTCGGAAATTTCAACAGATACAAATCCTGATAGATAGCAATCAATTAAACCTTATTTTTCTACATTTAAGACTGAATTTTCTTTTTGAATTCGAAGTTCAATAGAGAAAGAATCATGGAAATCAGACTCTATGAAAAGTTATGAGGAATTATATCATTTTTATCATTTGAAAAAAAATAAACCCGTCGACTTGAGGACCTCCTGCGTTTCTCGTCGGTTTAAAACTATAACGAATGCCATTTCAAAGAATACAAAATAACCTTCCTTGAAAAACAGATTCACTCAAAACCAATTTATACAAGCGAAAGGGAGAGAATAATTCTAAAATTGTTTCAGTTGTGTAAATAAGTTTTACAACATAGAACATTCAAACGAAAAGCCAATAAACAGAGAAAATCATTCGCAACCGCATATTCTCCATTCCGTAGGAATTCCAAAAGAGCCGAAACAGATATATTAGATTAGGCCTTGTTATTCTGTAAACATAAGCTGCAAAATCAGTTAAAAGGGTGGCGAACATCGGAACGGAAACTAGAGATTATTCGAAAACCACTTGAGAAGTAACGGAATTAACCGAAAGTGAGTCAAGTATACGAATCGGGCCTAGGCCTTCGCGATCTGCTTTCTCGTTCGGATACAGCGTATTTGTATTCAAAGGGTGCATGGGAGGTTGGATCATCCCATCCTTTTGATTCATCAGCTCTCCCATTGTGTGCTAAATTGAATACAATCTGGAAATTCTCCACTTGGCCCGACAAGAGATCGTAATTATTGACTCGTAATGGAATTCCTTATCTTCGGCATTGCTGACGTTTCTCAGCGACTTTTTTAATTTGATAGCAGACTGAGTCCTGCATTAGAATCGAGGATTAGTTCTGTGGATAAACACAAACCAACTTCAAGGTTTCATCATTTCGAATTTGATTGTTCTATGCAATTGGAAACCTGGAAATTATCTAATTATCTATATAGTTGTTCAAACTCATGAACAGTATTGGTAATACAACGAAATTCACACGTTCCTAATCATACAAAATACGTTTGAACCACGTACCATCATTATATTTCTCAAAGTATTTTCGGTATTTGGGAAGCCAGGCTAGTTTTACTATTTGTGTGATACGCTTAGGTGGTAGTCTGAATAACTGCTGTTAATGGGTAAGCAACACTAACGAGATCAAACAAATCTGGAAAGTTGAATATCCCTCCTTGAACAAACATTTTCAAGGTATTTTCTCATATCGATAAATTTCGCGTTATATCGGATATTGAAATATGATGTACATCTTGCTTAACACCCTTTCAAGTTCTGATGCGTTAGCGGATTTTGACCACTTCATCGAGCAGGCACAGTATGCAGCGTTGCGGTGAATAATTAAACTAGTCTGGATTCCTAAAGTTTTCTTCTATTCATTTATTTTCTAAGTTTCCGATGACTCTGGTAGTCATCTGTTTCGTGTTCATTGGGGGAGGCAATTGTACATGTATACATCATGTATTTGAAATGTCCCAACTAACGTATACATCAAGGCAGTCTGCCTTAATGTTGTTAACATTCGACTAGATTGTACCACGCAGATATTGAGATGCTACATAGAAATTACTATTTTCACAATCGTGTCTTCAGAGGATAAAAATGTAATATTCTGAATGCAATCAATTTTTTGGTGAATTTCTCCACTTAAAACAATTGATTCAAACGTATCTCAGTTTAGCACCATATCAAAATCTAAATCTGCCAAATAATGCATATTGTTTCGATTAACTACCCTACCACTATCAATACGAGGCTCTCCAGTCCTGAGAATGCTGGATGTTCTAAGTTTTTGGGTTCCGATCCTCGAAAGAAAAAGTTGAGCCCTTTCAGAATCACTTCGTTTTCTGCCTATCAATACTGTTTTCTCAGGATCGAGTGTCTATTGTTATTTTAATATGAACCAAAGGTAACTTTAATTTCGTTGAACAGAGTTTTCTTCCTTTCTGAAAATATTTCAAATGTGAATTCAATTTTTTCATCCAAGACGTGTTCTCATGAAGAATTGAAAATTGTTCGTTTTTTTCCATATTATATCTGAATGATTAATAAAACACTCGGGAAAGGTTTAACAGAAATTACATACTGGACATATGATTCGGGTTATCAGCCCATTATCAAGAGTAATACAATACTGAAAAACAAAATGGGTGATTTTACTTAAATATAACGGCATTTACAACTGAAGAATTCTAGTTGCTCATTACAAATTGGCTGGTTTTTCCTAGGAGCGCACGTCATTTCTATCATCTCTAAAACTTTCATCTTCTTCCGTTCATTACCCGGCTCTATAAGTTCAATTCTCTCCAAGTCTATTAATTGATCTTCATCTAAACAATGTCTGAAAAAACAGTAAAATTTTATTTGAATAATCTTCTTGTATTCTCTTCTTGATAGATCTTCTGATTTGTGTTTTAGAAATTTAGCCAATTTTATCGAATTTCATGAAATATTCCAATTTTCACTTCAATTTATAGCTTCACAGTAATAATGGTTTGTTCCCAGGAGAAAGTATAATATTTATTCATCTGATCCCAATTCCATTATCGACTTAATTTCAACTAGTGAGCCCATTGATATAACCTTTTATATCAAAACAACTAATATACAACACGCCTAATATACCAAAATGCCAAATAAACTAAACTCCTGATATACTACACGCCTAATATACTAAACCCCAAATATACTGAACTCGTTTTCATATCCAACTCTATCTATACGGAACGCCTCATTTTATTCAATGATATTCACACTTAATAGTTCCTTATGTTAAATGAAACTCTCTCATATATTGCCTCCCACATCCTTATGGTAAGGCAGCTTTCAGTATTGTTTGATGAATACTGACTATCCCAATTCAAAGAGTTACGTTCAATTTGTGAATCTTAACTTCCTCCAATTTCGCTAGCATTAAATAAAATTCAAAATTCAAACATTGATTCAAAAAACAAATTGTGAAATCCTCTTTAGGCATAGAAATTCACTCATCAAGAACTCAAATAATAATTCACAAAACAACCAATTATATTCTTCAAACAGATCGATATAGACAGATCTATGGTTTCAAATTTTCGATTTGTACTTAACTGTTTTGATTGAAATAAGATTGAATAAGAATCAAATAAGATTCATGAATTATAATGAACAACAAATATGAGCTTGAAACAGCAAGATGGTAGAATTACTTCCCAAGTATATTAATGAAATAGAAAATGGAGGGTCTTCTCAAATTAAAAGTACTCGAGAGTATCCAGAAAACGAAGCCGAGAAATCAGTAATGAAATAATAGAACACTACTGAATACATAGAAATTTCACCTTAAGTGATTGCCCTATACATAACTTTCACGTATATAATCAAATTTTCCAAATTTCACACAATTTGCTTAGCAGAAAAAATAAACATCTTCTGAATTGAAGTGTTCTTGTGAAAAGCAGAAATGAGATTCAAACATCAACAAATTTGTAAATTACGATATGAACCTTCATAAACATTACAATGATGTTGACGATATACCGGTCTCGATACAACTGTTTCGCGTAACTGTTAATTTCCTATTACTAATTGCTAATTTTTTCTTAATTCCCTCGTTTCAACGTGATTTAATTTCTAGAACTATCTCCCACTAATGTTCCGCACATCTCTGTCACTGTGCTAAGTACTTTTCTTTTGAATTCTAGTCATATGTCTTCCACATATCTCCTTGTTTTCTAATTTTTGCCTATCTTTCCAATTTTCATTTTCTAAATCTGAGAAATATTCAAAATATCTAGATTTTCGAATTTTCCATTCTTCGATTAAACTTTTCTTCAATTCATGGTTTTGTGAAATTTTATAAAATAATCGAAAATGAGGAAGAAAGGAAGAAATTAAAACATTTTCATATTGTCATATTACTTGATGAACATACACATTTTACACAATTATGATAAAATATCGAATAACCATAAATTACCTTTAACAAAAATCTTCGACTATACTCAGCATTCTTCAAGTAGTAGTTAAATTTTCCCGAAAATAGGATTCACATAGGTAGCAGCAAACTCAGCAAACTTGGATTGGATTGAAAGTTGTGGTTATACAAAATTAAACTTCGTATGCTACTTATTCAGATTTAAACATGTTTCCCACAAATTTTAAACACCTCTAAAAGAAAAACCTTCAATTGCAAATCTATAAGGAATAACACCTTCGATCAAATTTCCTGAGAAACAGTAAATATGCAATTAATAGAAGAAACTCACAATAAATACCTTTTGTGCAAATTGAGATGACACGCAAAAATGTTTGAGTATTCAGAAGAGTCCCACATGATAGGTTAAATATTGCAGTCTATATACTTTCTTTTCACCAGATGGATTTATCCAAAAATAATTATTAATGAAATAATAATTACTACATATGCATTGCAAATAAAAATTCACCTTCAAACTTCTGATTAAATGATCATTCAACTCATATATTTTTCTTATTTCCCAAATATATTTGTAGGTCAATCAACAAACTAACCTTACTTCCTTTGGTTCAAACTTGAATATTGTCAAACACATAGAATCTCATTCTCTTTTACTGTTCAAGAGTTGTAGAATAAGAGACATACTTCCTCTTAAATAAACTCAAACGAAAATTCAATTAAATGGACACAGTCTTATTGCTACTCAGTTTGAAATATTTTAATACAGATATAGCCTTCAGCGAATAGCTTTCAATATTCATATGATACAAGCTCTAAGTGGCCTAACGAAAACTTAATCGAGTTCCTTTCAGAAAAATATTATTATACAAAAGAGCTCAATTGATTAGTTAAAGAATCCTAATAATTCCAGGAAATCAACGCATAGAGGTTAGAATAACTAAGAAAGAAAATGAAATATGTAAATTCTGAGTACATTTCTGGAGCATGCTGAAAAAGTATACATTAAAATACATAAATAAACCTCCAATTACATTCACTTACCTTTCAAACATTATTGTAAGTTTCCTTAACGTCTTTTTATTAAAACATTCCGTTTGAATCACATTATTTAGCTCAGAATTCTGGAAATTTGTCATTTCTGTCCTCAAACAAAATATACGTAAAATGGATAAAATTAACATCAAACTACGTTCACTAACCTTTAATTTATTTTTTTTGACAGATCGAATATATGCCTAACTGAAATAAGGTCTGGATATTTCATGCTGTCTCATATTGTCCTTCAGAAGAGAGAGAGAGAGAGCACTATAGTCGAGATGTTGCTGGTAGCGAAATTATGTTGGTGAAATTGAAAATACTAGCTATTTCCATCTCACTATTTTCATTCAAATTTTACACGCTGGTAAAACTGACTTCCGATCTTGAATAGCGATCGTAGGGGTGGTAGGAGAGGTGATAGGCTCTGCCCTTGTGTTTTCGCTCTTTTTCTCGAAAATCTAGTACTCAGAAATTGTCCAAAATTCGAAAATTAAGTCGTACGTAGAGTAACGATTTCTATTCGCGGACCCGATCTCCAGATATGTAGGAATTGTTCTCAATTTGACAGCTCGATGTTCGTTAATTTCTGCCATTAGAGATTCTCGGAATGAGGAAAATGGAGCGAAATTTTGCAAAAATACGCCGGTAGTCGTTGAATCGAATATTTTCCAGTTTTCTAGGGGTTGTACGGGAATGAAACTATTGCGTCGCAATATACGAAACTCGAGGCTTGTTCTTTGTCCAGGTTCTGAAACGATCGAACGCGATGGAAACATTTGTATAGACATAAAAGTCAAAAGAAATTATCCTCTCTACTCGCGAAAAATCGGAGACCTTTTTTATTTTCGTTTTTTCGGTTTTTTTTCGGAATTTTCGCTCGCTTTGTTGTTTAAATCTTTACATAATATCATAGGACACTCTACCTTATGTATTTCAGGTGATGAATATAAAATTGGAGTTTTTCGAATCATAACCAATTTCAATTATTGAACAAAAGCGGAGTATATAAAATAGACTGCAATGAATGCGAGACTTTCAATACGGGTCGACCCGGAAGATGTATCGAGAAAATAATTGAAAAACACAAAAGACTTGACTTATGTATATATAAAAATCATTCCAAAGATTTCGAGAGAATTCAACTCATATATCCAGGTAATAAATACCTGAATATTTCAGAGATAATGAAAATCACGTCCGCTCGTAGGAAAAGCTAGCCAATGTGTAATGAGCAAACAGACTCCGGTTTATCTCTGTTGTGAATGCCGTTATACATTCTGTGAAAAAAGAACCGGGAATTGATTACTCAGAAAATCTGCTAAGGACTATTGTCGAAATGTTTGTTGTTATTAAATTGGCACAACTGTTTTCTTTACTGACGCGAAGTTTGAACACGATCTGTCATATAATTTGATCACAAATCTCGATTCTGTTTGTTCTCACAAGTGTGTTTTGTATTTTTACAATCGATAAAAAATATCGAACAATCGCCATTTTTGCGTAGTTTGTCTTTTTTTTCGTGAATGTATGTGAGGAGGGAGAAGACGTACAGACCAGAACAATCAAAATTCCTAGTGATGCAAAACGCCCCCGACAAGACGAACGCTGCTCAACTCCCGCCATCACTCTCATTATTTTCTTTCGCGCCACAAATATTCTCCTGAGTGAGGCACCGCAACCCCAGACGTTTATTGAGTACGACATACGTGATTCCATATTAGCAAAATAAAAGAGCCGCAGCTGGGCGGTTGTCAATGAGGTCTTTAGCATTTGAAATTCGTAACACATGGAACTCAAATTCCGGGTCAAATAATCAAACTGATCCACCCAACTCAGGTGCTCATCAAACGAACACTTCGGCTTCTATTTATCGATGAGCCATTTATTATTGCATCAATCGATTGGGGTCCTCTATTCTGATGAGCATGAAAACGAAGATATGCTGTTTTTTCAAAATTCAGATAAAGCTGATTCTTTCGAAACCACTCAGATAACTCTTCAAGCAGTCTATTTGCGGACTCTTCATCAGGAACCACAGCCAATGTATCGTAGGCATAAATTG
Source organism: Cryptolaemus montrouzieri (assembly GCA_013387265.2). Lineage (NCBI taxonomy): Eukaryota > Metazoa > Arthropoda > Insecta > Coleoptera > Coccinellidae > Cryptolaemus > Cryptolaemus montrouzieri. The sequence continues at coordinate 33,751,744 of JABFTP020000185.1, read as the reverse complement.
TAAGGAAGTACTTTCTCTGATGCAGCGGAAGGTCATTTATGTACAGGATAGACAACACAGGGCCATAAACTGAGCCCTGTGGAACGCCAACCGACACATCATCAACCCTGGACTTAGCATCCACAACTGCATACCCAGGACCAGCACCCTTAACCTCTACGTACTGATATCTTCCCGCCATATAAGACCTGAACCAGTCTATGGCACATCCCCGAAAACCGAAATTAAAAAGTTTACTTAAGAGTCTTTTAAGATGGACGCAATCAAATGCTCGACAACTATCTCAAGAGATCTCCACTGGTCGTATGGCATCCTCCAACATGCTCACTATTTTATTGTTAAACTCCTCTAGAGCCATTTGCGTTGACCAATGCTCTCTAAAGCCGTACTGACTCACGGCAAGCATATTTTAGCTCGCCAATAACTCATTAAGCAGTTCAACATTGCGTACACATGATGTTTAGAAAATGAAGACGACATCGCATTGGGATGATCAATTTTAGCTTGTTTTTTATCATTTTTTTTGAAGATGGGCTTTATACAACTCATTTTGAGTGAGGAGGAAAAATCCCAGTACTCAATGAAATATTTATCAAGAACGTCAGTACCGCTAGAACCCGAAAGTCAGACTTTTGAAACTGAAATCGCAACATCATGCGGACCTGCTGTCATTTTATTATCTTTGATCTAACAATATCTGCAATTTACCTCCAGTAAATTGTGCAACGAATAAACTATTAGCCAATCTCCCGTCGACCTCCTGCTCATTCAACTCACATGAGTTACCCATTTGTGCAATAGTTTCGAGGAACGCGTTTTTAAAGAAAGAGCTGAGATGATTCGCCATCATGATATGATGATATGGTAAGAAACTACTTCAGCAATTTATTTTGCGTAAACAGGGTGTCCCAATTTTCTACAAAAGAATCTTGGGTGGTTTCTTCAGATTGAAAGGCCACTTTTTTGTTCAAGATTCAGGAGCGTCCTAAACTCTGCTATATATATATATATATATATATATATATATATATATATATATATATATATATATATATATATATATATATATTCTCTCTTTAATTCCATGATTTTCAACAAGATAGCGCACCACCTTATTTCGTTCAACCTCGTGCGTCAGTTCTTAGATGCAAATTTCCTCAGGCCTGGATTGGAAGAAGAGAACATATTGAGTCTCCACCCAGATCACCTGATCTGGAGCCAATGGACTTTTATATGGGTCACCTGAAATCTAAAATTTACGCCACCCAACCTGGATGATTTGCGAATTCGAATCAATATATATATATATATATATATATATATATATATATATATATATATATATATATATATATATATATATATATATATATATATAAGAGAGGATTCACAAAAATTTGAATAATTTTATTTAAAATAAATGCTTATATCTATAATTTTGGTGTGTGTACATAAAGAGTACCAAAGATTTTTCTGCTTAGCCGATTCATTCTCTCTTGCATTCCATGATTTCCAAACGAAGACAAGGGTGAAGGGAAGGGGTTGGGGACAGGAATCTGTAACAATGGAAAAAGAAAACCAGCAGAGAAATATTTCAACAATCATTCTTCTTATATGTCTAAACAAATCTAAGAAAAGATTTTACATTGCAAGCAAGGTCATGAAAAGGGCTAAGGAGATAATGAAAAAATACATAACCTGCGATATTTCCTCAAATATCATCTCTGTTTGACCGAGAGAGCCCCGATGGCTAAGTTCAGTCTTCCAAGTGATGCCGATTATGATCTATAGATGTTTTAGAATCATTATGGACCCAACAATTTTGGTTGACATCGCTCATATATCATTTCTTCGTGGAACTTGTTTCTTTGTAGCCACAACTCAATCCTTCTGAGGAAAGACCGTTGAACTCATTTGAAGATTAACTGACTGAAAGGCGTCGACTGTGTTGTGGAAGAAATCGGGTAAACGATGCCCTTAGTATAACCCCACAAGAAAAAATCTAGACTTCTAATGTAATGTGAGTAATGTGCCGGTGCTTCATCCTGTTGAAACCACAAATCTTGTCTTATATGCTTTGGTACATCGGCAAGTAACATTTGTAGATGACTTTGCAGAAAATCTAAACACATTTCACTAATGGGGTGTCCGTCGAAAAAGTGCGGCCCAATTGGATATCCATCTACTATAACGGCACATACATTCAAGGACCAACGATGCTGGTGACCCATTTTTATGAAGTGTGGATTTTCCATGTCGTAATAATGAAAGTTGTGCCTGTTAACGAGCCCATTCTTGTGGAAAGTTACCTCGTCCGAGAAAAGAACTCTGCTTAACATATTAGGATTTTCCGCTACTTTGTCACTTGCCCAATTGCAAAAATTGATTCGATTTTCATAGTCTTGATTGTTCAGTTCTTGGTGCAGCTGTACATAATATGCATGGAATTTATTAACTTTCAAGATTCTCTGGACGGAAGTTTGAATTAACTGAGAAATCTCTCTTTGGCTTTTATATGGGTCCTCTGCCACTGTCCACAAAACTGATAACTGGTTGTCTTCAGCTGTAGCAGTTTTTGGTTTTTCATGTTTTTTGTGAGCGATATTACCCGTTTCGATAAATCTAAATAGAAGTTTTTCAAAGCATCTTGCATCAGGATGCCTCATATCAGGAAACCTTTGTGCATAAACTATACTGGCCAACGTAGAATTTCTATCACACTCACCCAGAATAAAAACCATATCAACCATTTCTTCTTTAGAGAACTTCATGGCAGTCAATTGAGAAAATTGGGTTCAAACCTCACTTCAACAATGTTTAATAACAAAACACTAATAAGTGAACCATGTAAAATGCAGAATATGATATGTCCGGACACCTGACAGAAGGCGCAATAAAGAAAAATGTCGACACATACCTCGATTTACGTTTTAATCATCTTGATTTTATCATTCGTTAAAAGAATTATCTTGTTTAGGTTTCATTTTTTACTAGTTGAATCATTGCAGAAAAAAAACTTCTGTGCATGTTGATGAGTTTAATAAGGTTTGTAGAATTTTCATCGAAAACTTTTACAAATAATCGAATATTTCGAAAATGATGGAAGATAAGGTTACTTCTGCAAAAATATAGCTCAATATTTTATGCGTTGACATGAATAATAAAATACAGGGTGCTCCATTTGAAAAAATCAAGATATGATATTTTTAAAATTACAATATTCAATAATTTTTAAGTCACTCCTGTATGAAATGACGATAATCTATTTCGATTCATCAATAAAGCTATCCCTGGGCAATAAGAAAACGAAAGGAAAAAAGTATTCATCCTCTCTGGCCGAAGGAGCATGCGGTGATATGAAAGCCTATTTTCATGAAGTTTTACGGAAAAATAATATTGTGACGAAATTATTCACCAAAAAAACTTATTACTTGAAGACATTATAGCAGAGTTCAGGCCGCTCCTGAATCTTGAACAAAAACGTGGTCTTCCAATCTAAAAAAAAACACCCATGATTTTTTTTATAGAAAATTCGGACACCCTGTTTACTGCAAAACAAATTGCTGAAGTAGATTCTTACTTTCTAAATACAATACCGTTCGAACAAAAATTAAATGAGTGTACGAGCTACAGAGTACCGCGCCACTGGTGAATCACCCAGTATACTTCAGTACATTTCTCATTACTTGAGGCCGACTCAAAATCGCTAACATTTTTCTCGCAAAAATTTGTTGTACTTTGCCTTAGGTTAGGAGTGAATTGTTCGGCTAGCAGAGTTCTGAAATATATTTTTTCATGATCTGACACAAAATTTGAGACCACCACTGCAGTAGGTGTAGCATGCCAATTCGTAAAAATATTTTCTAGAGTCGTACTCGAATGATTAGAGATTCTCGTAGGGTCGAACACTCTAGGTGTCGAATTAAGTATTAATAATAGGTTACATAATCTTCTGTATTCATCGTGATTATTTTGTGGAGCGATATTAAAATCGCCTGTCAAAAATATCCTGTCACCCTGCCGGAGAAACCTGCAAAGCAGAGTTTCAAGAGATTCTAGAAAATCCACAACACTACCGGTAGGGCGACAATTTTTAGTTTTTCATCAAAATACGTTCAGAGTTTCTATCCGTGGGATAAGAAAATATCCGCACATATGTCGATTCTACGCAAACACTGTCTGTCAACATCATTCTTGCATAACTTTAAAAACTACCGAGACATTGGTACTTGACTGATTCAGAAAATTTTTGGAGAAAACTCAAAAAGGAAAAGAGCTGGCTTGAATCTGAATTTCTCACGCAAAGAGAGCATGGGAAAGGGGGTCCTTTTTCTCTATTCACAATATTTCACGTATCTACACTTCGAAATCTGTCCATCCTGTAAAATTTTTCATTAAAATGGTGATATCATCCAAAACTTTGCAAATGTGAGTCATAGGAGGACTATTACCGTCCTCTGTATCAACAGTGCGGGTGTATATTGAGGAATAAAATTCAAATTTTTTCACTTTTTGAATGAATCACGACAAATATCAAACTAGTCAACATTTGCTGCAGATCCCCACTATGGACCAATGAATGAAGACAAACTTTTTACTATGAGAGAAACTGCGGTTCTAATTTGAAAAAGTGTACGTTAACATCATATCTTGAGAAACGGAAAAGCAATTTTAACTCAACAAGAAAATTATATCTAAATATACAAATTGACCGGACCATGTTTTCCAAAATCGAAAAAGTGGAGAAAATTGTGAATTTTATTCCGTAATTTACACTCACACATTACAATGATGAAAATATTGATTTAAATGCAAATTTATTTTTCGAAACTATTCCTGGAATAAGTCATCGAAAGGAATTTTCACCTAGGAACAACATATTTTGGTGATATCTGTTTTCTTTTCCTTTAGAAAATTCATTGAAATTTATAGATGACATCGTTTGTTCTGTCAGTTAGTATGCTGTAGATAGTGGGGATCTAACGATATTTGATTTTATTTAGTTGCTTCGTCTAGAAGTAATTTTTTTGATGAAGAGTTTCTGTAGAATTTTTATGCATTAAACTTTAATAACTTCCTCCAGTCACTTGAGCAATTTATACATGATGGTTTCAACATTTCAGCGACCGGTATAATCTGTAACTACATGGTAAGTAATAATCTCCATTACCCATATATAAAACTAGCTGTTAGGCCTTGCATTATTCTGAGTAAGTCATTACCTTGAAGAAGAAATTTCATTCCAGCACTGATAGAACCGAGTCTAATACATCATGAAATTACAACCGAGAATGCCAAGTATCATTAATTCTCTCGGAAATATTCTCTAGCTATTGAAGCGTAGGGTGACCACCAGAGGGCACAAGGTCTTCTTTAACTCTTGCCGCCAACGCCTGTTTGACTCGATATAGTAATTATTACTCACTCTTGGCCACATGAATTGCTCGTAATGAGCTTGTCTGTTTCAAACTGCGGGGGTTCCGCTCTGACAAAGAAATTTGTAACATAAATGAGTTTTTTCTTTTTTCCTCCATTCATTTTGTTGGCACTAACAGTTTCCAATTTCGATTCCTCTAATTACATTCCATGACTTCTCTCGTTCGAACAAATTAAAACGTTAGGCTTTTATGAGTGAAGAACTTGTAACTTCAGAGAAAGCACCCTTTAAATGACAAGGTGGAGAGAAGGAATTGGCTTTTCACTCTTTATTTGCAGTTGATTTACTGTTTCGTTAACGGCGTTAATATTAAAATTGTTTCAAATTTCAAGAAAAAAGATGGAAAGTTTCTGAAATCGTTTAATTGAAAAAGTTGCTTTAACTACAGGGTGTCCGCTCTAAAGAGCCCAAATCTGGGAACGGGGTTATCGATCAATTTTAAACTAAGGCATTATAGTATGTAATGGTTTTGTTTCAAGAATATCTAAAATTGGAGAAATATTTCAATTCTACTGCAACTAAGAAATTCAAATAATAAAGTTGAATGAAATTAAATTATATAAAATTACAATTGACACTACCTATTAATTACCTATGCCTAGCTAGATCAGAGTCTCTTTATCTCAGTGTGTGAGATCTTCATCTAGAACCTACGTTCTAGATATAGCCTTAGGAATAAATACTCATCACTTCATTGAATTAGCTTTATTACAAGATAAATATCGAAGTCACAGTACCTGATTAATAAATTACTAACTATAATGAAGGTAATAAATATAAAAAATCTTAACTACAAAGTTTAACCAATTACAATGAAAGGAGTCTCAGACGAGATGAATTCAAATTACATAAGTACAAATTTTCAATTTAGAACAATCTGAGCTTTTCAACAAAATGAAACTCAATAATAGAGCTCAGTCAACAATTAACGAAGATAGAAAAGAAGAATTGGATCAGAAAGAGAAACACTTAGCTTTTTAGGAATGAGATTAATTCCCACGATGATTGGATAGTGTTTTAGTTCAGTTTTCTGGTATTCCTGTATCTTACAGCTCACAGGTTACTTGATTAGCTGAATATGGTTCGCAAGGTGACTGCCCTAGTTGGAAAGACTAGTTCCCTAAAGACGTGGTTACCTCAGTCATGAAATATCAAGGTTTGGCATGAAGATGAAAACTCATAAAATATCTTGACGGTGAAAAATATCTATAACAATACCATATCTCTCGAATATATATTTTTGAAATCAACAGAATGAATTTGACTTACCCTTGGAATAGCAGAGATCGATCTAGGTTAATACAACAAAAGAAAATTTGAAATCTGTCCACTCTCTAATTGAATTGGTTGTCGAAGAAATCCGGCAAAATTACCGACTACTTATAACGCCCCAGACAATTGGAATTTATCCAGAAAATCAAAAGAATACTTAATTTCTATTACTGAAAATTATTCACTCCAATTGCTACAATACAGCTCCAATAAAATTACAAACGATTCTGAAGATTTCTAAATGGAAAGAGAGCGAATCTGATGAATTCCGAACTTATATACACTCTGATCTATGAAAAACTATTGATTTTCAAAAAAAAACTTATGAAAAGCGAAATTATTCTCTTTACAACAATAAAGTTGAAATGAAACATAGAATGAGTACTGCTTTCCGTTCTCCCATAGAAACGAGAAAACGATCTTCTTTCAAGTACTGACTTCGCAATTAACCGGTGAAAAACCTAGATCAATACCAACGACACCTTACGTATATAACTATATATTTCATTGGGTATCATTACCTGTAGATTCTTGATTCGAATTTCGAAGAGGTTTGAATATTTTACTTGATGAAATGAGATTGAATTATCAATAAAATTATGAAAACTGAGTTTAAAAGATTTAAATGATTAATTCGAGAAATCGGTCTGTTACACGTTTATGGGTTAGGTTAGGTTTTGATTTGCAATTTTTTTCAGAAAGGTACCATTTCCGGTTATATCGGACATCGACTAGAACTTTGCTATTTCAAATAGTACTTTTTAATTATTTCATTGTTAAATCCATTTTCAAGCATCTATTGTTGGGATTTGTCCTAAAATTAACCACCATTGAGCTATGATTTTTTTATATAAATTTTCGGCAATATAGTGTCACCTTCTTTGCCCAAAAGAATAAACTCAGATTTGAGGAAGATTATAGCTTTCTTTCAGTTTAATGGGAAAAGTGAGATTGTTGAGGGCAACGTATATTCCGAAGCTATTTTATATACAGGCTCAAAAATCAGTTGTCGACTCAATAAAACAAAACAGTCGAAAACACGTTTTTCTCAAATACAAGTACCTATTTTTTTCTGTATTATAACCGTTATTTTAATTGAATATTGGGATTCACTCTACCTAAAGCTCTTGTTTTCATTTATTCCAGATTTCATCAAAAACCTGCTGTTCCTCCAGAAATTTAAATTATTAGGCCGTAACACATATGAACTGACAAAGTGCTTTTAATTTTGATGCAAGTTTCGATGTTCCAAATTTTTCTATGAATGTCATCCTCAATTTGACGTTCGGAAATTAGTTTGAAATAGCAATAACTCTCACTTTGTGTATCGTTTTTTTTCGAATTACAAATAAATACTCAAACAAGGATAATATGAATTCATTCATAATTCATGACCAATGACAACTAATAATAAGTCGAGCTTGTAGAACATTTAACGAAAAGTACTCAAATTTAGAACTAATTTGAAAAAATGATTTAGAAAGTTTCAACCAAAGCTTGTTATTTATGGAAAACAGAAAGTGGAGTTAATTTCATTACTTACGATGAAGACATTGCTGTTATCGTCTTGGTGTATTTTTATTCATATCTGTATTCGTCGGTATTGCAGATTTGGTAATACCAGGTACATCAATAAATAAAATTTTTCAATATAATTTCTTCTCCTACAAATGATAATTTATATGCATATCATCGATGAATCCTGGAGACGCTGGGTCAGAATTAATTTCTGGGAAATGTTGATGATTCATATTCAAGAAAACTTCTTACAAAACATTATATGAACCGATGAGTCCAAACTTTCGAGAAAAGGTATTTTTATTCGCCATAATTCTCATATATGAGCCTCGAAAGTCCAAATCAAATACGGGAACTTCAATGTATTCAGTTTAATGTACAAAGACCATTGTCAATATTTAATTTATGTTCAGAATTTAAATGTTGTAAAATATCTTGAGAATCCACCTATATTTGTTTCGGAATTCCTAAGCGATCTCCTGTTAGATACACGTGTTTTATGTTGGTTCCAATTAAATGGTGCGTTTCGAGTGCTATTTTTCATATATCGTTTGTCCGAAAAGTGCTCACAGTTGCACGCTAGTTCATTTTCTAGTGTTTATTAGGACTTTGACGTAATCTGTTTTTATCGTTTAGATATTTTTTGTTTTATTGGAAACAGAGAAACAAATTGAATTGGATAATTTAGAGGAATTACAGTCAGCAATAAATTGAATTAAATAAGTGGTATAGTTATTTATATCAGGCTACTAGTCGGGGCCAAACAACATTCGAAAACTGAAATTACAAAATTTTGGAGTGTTAAAGGCACTTTTCGTTTATGACTAAGAACACGAAGGAACAGTTATGAATTTAGATTTATTGTAGAAGTTGATATTTAAGATATTTAAATTGTTCCTCTGAAAAAGAAACAAATTTCAACTGGACATTTTCAGATTGTACCATATGTCAATCATTTCTTTCGATTTGTTCGACAATTTTACGATTGCTGAACATTCAACTACACCAATGTTCGCTTAGAACGCCTATTTACTTTTACTTTTGAAGTCATTACTTGCCTATTGATTTTGAATAAAAATACATGCTTCTTACTATCAGAAATCTAAACTCTTGAAATTAAGATCACTAAGACTACAGTACAAAAAAATATTGATAAGTTTGCTCTGAAATGATAAATGTTACCGTTCCCGAATTCACTTCTTTTTGAAAATGGTTTTTATTGATACTCACATTGACTTTGAAAATACCAATATAACCATTATAACTCGAGCATATCTCTACAGGCAGAGTAGCAGAACTAACTCGAAATTAACGCCAATTAACTTTCGGGTTCGTTGTTGCCTTCACTGTCTTCTCTTAGCTCATGAACCTTCTAATTCGTGCATATTGGAAATTTCTACTAGCATTGCCTATTTCTTTACAAGCATAACATTTCCATTTGACTGCTGGGTACTAAGCATAGTTAGTGAACTCTACAACACCTTTACCATGATCTTCTCTTTGGAATGTGGTTAAACATGACTCGACTTGATTAATTTGATTTATGTTAAGCTACTTGGCTCCGCAGTCAATGAGACTTTGTTTTATTCGGATGCATTTTATCGACCTTCCCCCTGAATCTTCATTTGACCTTGGCCAATATCACATCCACAACTATTTTATAGACAATTCACAATTCACGATTGCTGTTGTTTGCACGTATTCCACAAACGAATCCGTGTCTCGTAGCTTCATTTAAGAAAGTTCAAAAATTTTCATGACATTTTCATTCTCGCAGAAAAAGGCTGTGATACCCTCGCGGGAATCATTAATTTCTGTATTGAATACTAAATCCTCAGCATGTCTGTTAGTGCGTTTAGTATATCGGTGGTGTTTTCAGTATAAGCGCAAAACAAAACAAACTGCTGAAGGTAGAGCGTTGGATGAAGAAAAACCCAAAAATAGTCGCTTAGAGAAATCAAGCGGAGGTAATGCTGATTTGATTTTACGATTGAAAAGTAATAATCCAGAAAGAATTTGTTCCACGCGGACAGACATACACAGGAGACTTTTATTTGGGAATCATGAAACGATTTGCGGGCAAGAATTCGTCGTATTCGGTCAGACTATCGAGAAAACGGATATTGGACTTTTTTTTCACGATAATGCCTAATCACATAGTTCAAGAACTGTCACTGAATTTTTGATCAAAAATCACATAATTGCCTTGCAACATTCACCCTATTTACCTGATTTGGCGCTGTGCGACTACTATCTATTACCTAAGCTGCATTTGACGAATAAACGGAAGCACGATTCGATTGAGGCCATTGAAAGTACGGTGACCGACGTGCTAGAGACCATTCCAAAAAAGGGATAGAGAATTCGTTTTACAACCTATTGGCGTGTGCCAATTTGTGCATCAATGCAGAAGGCGAATGTATTGATAAACAAAAAAGATTTGTATCAAAATAAATACTGTTTGTTTCTATTTTCAGAAATTTCGGTTACTTTTTAGGGTGTATTATTATATTTTAAGGCTTGAACTAATTGAACACAAGTTTTGGAGCTGTATATATCAGTATCTTTAAGATCTTTCAGAGCACTGTGACCTTCCCGTCCTAATTTTGTGTTGGAGACATCAATTCATAAAAAATAGTGATTCAACCTCACTATATCTGTGACTTTCACATTGAAAGGATCAATTCTTTAATTAGAAACATTTTTTTTTCTTTCGAGTTCGAACTCCATTTTATACCCCCAGACTTTACAATACAATCTGGAATGGCTCATTTTTTTTCAGCTTTTTATCTTCCAAGATAAATCGAGCAACTAAAATAGCAATGACCTTTGCTACTTTCAAGTTGAAAATAGACACTTAAAAGCGTACTACGTGGTTCTTTCTGAAATTCGTCACCAAGATTATGCTCAATTTTATAATTGAACAAACTAGAAAACTTATTATTTTCATCAAGATTGAATCTGTGAAGACAGGCAACAAGCTGATATATTCTGTAAGAGTACGAATTGACAAAGAAGAATGCATATGTTGAAAGTATTCATTTTATATTGGTCGGGTAATTGGTTTAATTCCTTATTTAGAATTGTTGCTAACTACGAGGTCTGGCTATTAAATAACGAGACTGGTTACGAAAAAGGGTTTTAATATAAAAATTATTCTACATTCGATTACTTCCCTTCAATATACTCCCCTTCCCTACAGCTTCAGAGATAGCGCGTCATGGATAGGTTTTTTGGCACCAGTTTCGCACACACTTTTGTCATGTGTAATTCCTCGTGTAAAATTTTTCTAACCGTTTATTTAGCGACGTTTACAACCTCGGCTATCATCCGGATACTCATTCATCGATCTGCACACACAATTTGATTGACTTTGGTCACTGTTTCCTGAGTTGAAACAGTGACAGGGTGACTTTGGCGCTGGTCATCTTCAGTGCTCTCTCGGCCATCACAGGAGCGCTTACACCACTCAAAAACAGGCGCACGAGAAAAATATTTATCCCCGTAGATCTCTTGCAACAATTTATAGCACTCAGTCGGAGTTTTATTTAATTTAACGAGAAATTTGAGATTGAGACGTTGCTCCTGGTTTCTATCACACATGGTTTTCGGCATGAGAAAAAAACACGTTGATTTCAAACCGCTACTGGACAAATAATATAATAGTAACAAAAACGTGTTTTGGTACGTGCATAGACAAGATATTTAGATACTCAATGCACTACTCTTTTTTGCACCCTCTACTCTAAGGCACCCTCTAGGTGCACATTCTTGTTATATAATAGCCAGACCTCGTAAATGCTCATTTAGAGTTGTTGGAAACTGAATGATGAAAGAGTTTGTTTGTTTGTTTGTTATTCCTTTAACGTGCTCTATTTCCGCCCTTCGGCCAATGACACGCCGGGGAATTCTGTCACCTCACTAACAGCCCCTCTCAAGTCGAGGGAAGAGATCTTTAATGTCCAACACATCTCTGTTAGACAGGACCGACGGCTTTACATCTCCTCCGAAAGATGGACACTCAAGCGATTCCCAGGATCCGACAAATCGCACCGACTTTGAGGGGATTGAACCCAGGTAACTTTGCGCAGGAGACGAGCATCATATCCCATACGCCACCAAGCCGGCTATGAAAGAGTTGTTGGTACTGAATAATAAATGCCGAATTATTGGCAACTGTAAGATGAATGCTGAATGAAACCAATGATTGTAACTTTGACATATATACCTCTGACATCTAAACTGGACAAAGTATCTTATGAAATACATATGGTTTTCTCAAATTTTGGGATGACAGGCGCCATATAAATCATGGTTAACAAGAATTCTAGAGGATTCCCTAGTTTTTGAAAGTTCTGGTTTTCTTCTGAATTGTATGTTTGCCTTGTTCCAAGAAATGAACGATATAAACATTCTGAAGGTCTCGATTTCACATATTGTGCCATGTAACATGATAATGTGAATTTGTCCTTTGTTTAATTCCTATAGCAAATCATAGGCGTAACATGGAGTGCTGAGTAGGTACATTACAATTTCATTACTTATAGTGATAACCATAGTCATGAAATTATAAAACAATAAAATGACCTCATCTATCAATCACTAACTAATTTGAGAACACTCTGTAAAAACTTCAATAGAATATTTTCTCAAAACTTGTGAGACATACATTTTCATAAAATATACTTTTCCCTCTACTTTCTCGAATATCTGACAGCCTTTCTTTGATACCTTTTGTGGAATAAATTCAAAATGTGCTGAAATCATGACCTCTAATATTCCCCTGGCGATGATTAATTAAAATCTAGAGCTTGCAATAAATTCGTAGAATCTGGGCGTTTTATAAATGAATAGATGGCGAGTGTTTTTGATCTCGGGATGATGAATCTGGGTTCTTATTGAAGGGCTTCTCTCCTCTCCCGACCCAAGTTTCATATTCATTAGCGCAAAGTGTTGAGCAAGACGGGATGACGTAGCTTCAAGTTAGTTAAGTCTCTCGGCAACATAATTAGGTTATTTGGATTCATTACCGTACTATTCATCGGGGTTCGATACATTTATTTATGTGACGCTGCAGTTATTAATCTTGAGAAGTGGCGAGAAAGGTTTCCCAATATGGCATGAAATTCTTTGTGTTATGTCGGTGGTAACAAATTAGGATTTATTATGAATAAGCTGTGTTAGTGAAAAGGTCTTAACCCCTCTGCTGAATATTCTGAATGGTTTTGAAAACTCATCGTGCGGGATGGTTCACTGTGAATTAATTTTTCAGTTGAAAGTCATAACAGATCGTCATTTATAAAATAGTCAAGAAGCCAAGGCTCTAACTGTCAAATCCATTCCACAAATACTCGTACAAACTTCGAAATAATTGAATTCAAATAATATAAATATATGCATTAGTTAACATCCAGAAGTAATAAAGTAAAAGTATTCAGGTTTTCCTCATTTAGCTACTAGAGAAAGCAGGTTGCAATGTAAGTAAATCGGGGCCTGGCCACCAGAACTTGATCTTTTCGAGTGGGAGAAAGGCTAAGACAGTGTAGCTATGTACACTGGAATCTCGTTCTCCAACAGATTACGGTCCAGCAAACTGAAGAAGTCAGTTTCGATTGTTTTTTTCAACATATTTGAGCGTAATTGAAATCGGCATTCAATCTGAAACGATTCTAGGATTTCGTTAATCCTCTTGATAAATATGCAGCACCAATACCTAAGGGCATTCTTTGGTTAGATCAATCCTCTAGTAAGTGACACATCAAATAAGCTTATAGGTCTGATGATAGATATATAGATAGATCTCTTTATTTGCCCATTGTAATAAATATAGCCTTAAAGGCATAGGACTCGTCAATATGAATATAAGCTATGTTAATTATTATACATTAACCAACAAACAAATAAATATATAATACAAGTCAAGCTATTATTTCAATTTCACTCTCATTAAAAATGTCCTGTGAAAAGCATTCATTTATGGTGTAATATGCCAATTTCTCTAATCTGTCCTTCAGTATAAATTTCAATTTATGTGCCGTTAGATTTCAATCTTCTTCTCGAATCTTGTTGTAAATGGAAATACAGGAATATTGACCATTTCTTTGAAAAAAGCTGAAGTTATATCTAATGTTTAAAAGATCACCTTTTTGTCGAGTGTTATGTACATAATCTCTCTCATGCTGGGAAAAAAGATCAAGATTTTGTTTCACAAACATAACTGCTTCTAGGATGTGAGTAGAAGTCAACGTCAGAATGCCAGTTTCTCTGAATAGTGGTTTGCATCTACTTGTTTGCTTTAGGCCGAAAATTGTCCTCAAGCACCTCTTCTGTATTAGAAAGCTTCTCTCCGCCTCCACGCTGTTTCCCCAAAATATTACTGCATATTTCAGTCGAGAGTAGACATGGGCATGATAGGTACATAGAGCAGCCAATATACCTATATGCTGTTTAATCACGCCGAGTGCAAAACAGCTTTTAGAGATGGAGTTACAGACTATATCTATATGGTCTTTCCAGTCTAGTCTTGAGTTGATAATAAGGCCGAGAAAATTGTTTTTTTGTACGGTTAATATTCTAGTGTCTGTTGGGATCAAAGCTCCACGACAGGAAAAGTTTATACATTTGGTTTTATCCATATTGAGCATCAAGTTATTCGAAGTGAACCAGCCCTGCAGCGCTCTCAAGGCTTGATGAACCTCAGTACACACATTTTCTTCATTATAAACACCTCAAAAAAGTCTAGGGAACACTTACCAATATCTTTAAAATATGAATTTGATGATTCTGATTTATAGAAATCTTTCGGTTTTTGTTGGGATGTATAGTATATAATGTATTCTCAAGAAAATATAATAATATTTGACTTCTCCAAAGCACCTATTATAAAAAAAATTTGAAATTTGAAAATGACGAAATTTGGTAAAACAAAAAAAAATCCTGAACTAATATTTTCGAAACGATATGGAAGCACTTATATTTTTCAGTACCCAGAAGGTCCACCTCTGTTATTAATGACACTTTGGCATCGTCGCGGCATGCTCAATATTAAATTGTCTATTACATTTTGGCCTAAGTCATTCCAAGCCCCCTGAACTGCTAATCGTAGCTCCTGTTCAAGATGGAAGACGTTTTGACGCAGGAGATTTCTTTTTAAGTTGTCCCACACATGCTCGATGGGATTCAGAACTGGGGAGCAGGATGGCCACGGTAGAAGATCGATATCATTCTCTTCAAGAACGTTCAAGACAACTCTTGCACGATGAGGAGGGGCATTATCTTGTTGGAAGAGTGGATTTTTACCCAGTGTTTGGAGATACGGTACCACTACAGGTGAAACTATCTCATTTGCGTTAGAATTTCCCTTGAGGTTGTTCTGTATGAAAACGAGGTCAGTTCTTCCACCAACGCGTATACCTCCCCAAAACATCACTGATCCGCCTCCCAGTCTAACAACTTTTATAGCATGCTGGAGACGGTTTTGCTTTCCACGTTCCCTCCATATTCGAATTCTTCCCGAATCGGGATAATAACTAAATCTAGATTCATCACTGAAGAGAACTGTGGCCCACCTCTCTTGATCTCAGTTTACGTGTTCTTGGCACCAAGCTAAACGAGCAGCGCGATTTCCATGAGTCAGTTGTGGAACTCTCAAAGGATGTCTGGAGTGGAGTTGACCTTCGTGAGGTCGATTTCTCACAGTTTCGTCGGAAATTTGTACATTATGAACTCTTGATAGCTCTTGAGCTAATTGAGATGCTGTGGTAGTACCATCTCTTCTGGCTTATAAAACCAAAAATCGGTATTGAGCGACTGTAGTAATCCTGAAACGACCTGTATGGCGTTCTTCTACGCTGCCTGTTTCATTAAAACGTGATCATAAACGGTTTATGACACTTGGGCTACTTCCCAGAACCCTGGATACTTCCCGTTGTGAGCTCCAAGCTTGGAGCATGCCAACGGTTCGTAACATCTCTTCTCTAGTCAAATGTCGTCTTTCCAAGATCGAATCACAAAACTTGAATCTTCTATTTGTGCTTACAACAGAAACAAAGTTCCAACTAACTGATTTCAAACACTGAATACATGAAATGATTATGAAGCAGCGTCGCATCTGCTGCATTTATAGTTTTTATATAAAAAACTGAAATCTGTTGTGGCACTCTACATAATTTGTTGAGAAATTGATGCAGGTGTTCATTTCTTAAAAAAAATCTTCCATATTGATCATTCTGGATACGATATTTCGATATTCAGAAGTGTTCCCTAGACTTTTTTGAGGTGTTGATTCTGAAATAACGACAGAGGTGTCTTCAGCAAACTGAGCCATGCCCAATATCGTGGGTAGCTCGTTCGTATAAATTATTTAGAGGAGCGGAATCAAGAATTACGCCTGAGGTACATCTTTTTTCACTACCATCATTTTCGATTTTTCATTGTCAACCACGATCGCCTGTGTCCTGTTTTCTAGATATGAAGTAATCAAATTCAATGGTATGCCTCTAATTCCAATTCTTTCCAATTTAGCCAACAGTATCTTGTGGTTCACGCTATCGAAGGCCTTTGATAGATCAAGGTACATAGCTAGTGTTCTTCTTCTCAGGTTTATAGTATGATGTAAACAAGTGCTTGGTACACGGCACGAGTTGTAGACTTTTTTCCAAAACCATTTTGATGAGAAGAAAGTATTTGTTTCTCTTCAAGAAAGGTAATGAGACGTTCAAATATAATCCTTTCAAAATCTTGCTGACATTGCTCGAAAGTGCTATTGGCCTATAATTCTCAATTTACTTCTGTCTTCCTTCTTATATATAGGGATTATTTTGGCTACTTTCAACCTGTCTGGAAAGACTCCTGTATTGAGGCTGAAATTCATAATATGAGCTAATAGTTTCGCAATAAACTCTGTGACACTTTTGAAAAGCCTTATCAGGATTCTATCGTTACCAACTGACTCTTTATTTTTCAGTTTCAGAATGACACGCTTGACTTCTTCTGAACTAATCGGAGAGAGAAAGAGGCTCTTTTCATTCATTGATATATCCTCAGAGATCTGACGTATGTCAGTAGCAAGATCTGGACATGAATTTATGTAGAATTTATTTATCCCATCTAGAGCCTTGAACCGTTCTGCAGGTATATCCCTGCATCCCATATTTTGGAAAATTGATTCTTTCTGTGTCGCCTTAGAACTTCTTAACCATTTTATTAGTCCACATGGCTTTTCCTGGATTTTTTGTATTACCAATAAAGTGAAGGTGTTCCTTTTTTTTGATTCTGATATAACTCTCTTCAATATAAAAGAATAGCTTTTGAATTCCTTCCTTGACACTAACCCCTCTCTTCATGTTTTTTTTTGAGTGACTTTATAATACCCGAAGTCATTCAGTTCCACTTGTTCTTTTTCTGTGATTTCATGAGTTTTTCTGGAAATATAACCCTCAAGAGGGAGATGAAAATTTCATGAAACATATTGTTCAGCATTTTCACAGAAAAATATTTCGTGCCAATCTATTGATTGCAATTCTTGTTTAAATTGGGTTATTTATCAGAAAATATACGTGTTTCTTGAGGAACAAATCCCATCTGGGACACCTACGATCTTCAACAATTGTCCCTCTAGGTCACTCAGAGCTGTCTCCATTATCACCCCTTCTGATGAGTTATGAAATTTATGATAATATTATATAGCAGCGAGGCGTTAGATTGCGTTATTCTTGTTAGCTCTGTAACTGTTGGAGTAAAATCATATCCTACCAGCAAATCTCTAAACTTCTTCATTTGAAACGACTGATCTAAAAGATTAATGTTAGGGTTACCCAGTAGTACTGCTTTATAATTCCTAAATCTATTCTGACACAGATCTGGTACTTCAGCAAAAATATCGTAGAACACTTCCTTGTTGCCCTGAGGGGGCCTATAAATAGCAATTATGATAAGTTCACATTTTCTCTTCACTACCGATGAAAACTCGATAATACCCTTGACCCCCTTCTGTACAACACTTCTTCAATGTCAACAATTCCTTCTTCTATAAAAATACTCGAACCACCATGAATTACAGTCTCTCTAGCAAACTCAGACAATCGTCTGTATCCTTTGAGTTTCATGCATTGTACTTCAGTGTTTGTATACCAGTTATTGCAACATAACTTGGCTTTCCATCCATTGTGGAGAGCACAGCTTCTAGTTCACCCACCTTGTCTTCTGAGCACTGAATGTTTTGGTGAAAATACAAGTTAAGTTAATCTAGTTGAATGTCACCTTATCTTCTAATTTATTGTTTATATTACTTATTATTCTCATCATAAATTTTGTTTTTCAGTGTTATTTTTTAATTCGTCTAGACAAGCTATTGCTAGTGCAATAGCGACAGAGAAAGGAGTTTTTTCTCAGGTTTTTCACTCGTTTATTGAATCATATACAAGATAGTATGGTTCCCTGTTACATTTCCTGAGCTCACATTTGTGTTTTTTCTGACACACATCAAAATTATAGATATAAGCATTTATTGTAAATAAAATTATTCAAATTTTGATAATCCTCTCTTTTCTAAAGATATATATATATATATATATATATATATATATATATATATATATATATATATATATATATATATATATATATATATATATATATATATATATATATATATATATATATATATATATATATATATATATATATATATATATATATATATAGATGATTCTTGCTGTAGATGTTTCTGTTCTTCAGAAACAGTTTTTCATATATTATCATCTTGCTCAGTCCTTGCTTCAACAGATTATTCAGAAAGACATAATTCCGTCGCTAATATTATTCATTTTAATCTAGGAATTAAACATGACCTAATTCCCAAAAGAAAAAATTTCACAAATATGAACCTGAGATTATTTGTGAAAAGACAAATATAAACTTTATTTTGATAAAACAATTCTTTGCAACAGAGCTGTAAAACACAATAGACCAGATATCATTCTTAATGATAAACAAAATCAAATAACATATACAATTGATATTGCTATACCCGGCACACCTAATATACAAAATAAATACAATGAAAAATTTCTAAATATATGATGCTTGGCGACGAGATTAAAAAATGTGGAAAATGAAGAAAATATTTATTCTACCGATTATTATTTCGACAACAGGTGTTATTCCTAGAAATCTTCACAAAAGTATTGAGATTTTGGGTCTGAAGAAAAATTTGTTTCAACAGTTACAAAAGATAACAGTCATCAAATCTTGTAATATTCTTCGTAGGTATCTTTCCGAAAATAATAATGAGGTAGAGTCATAGGTTTTCTCTTTAGTTTATACTGCTCAGAATCTCATTTCATATTTTATTTATTTGTTTATATAAATGTAATATCATTAACTGACAATTTTGTCATATTTATATTCAGAGCAGTATTCTATTCGATCGTTCACCACTTCACACAAAGGAAACTATTAATGAGTAACATTCAGTGTTACTTGACTAAGGTCCGTACACTGGATTTTTCCGGGAGAAAGCCTCTGACACTACTCGTTGGTACATTGATATCATTGTCTGATGATGCTAGTATATGTATATATTCTGGTAGATTGATATATTCTCATAACATTTAACGTTATCCTAATATATAATTATTCCAGGATATGTTTTGATTATAATCATTGCCTGGAAATGGTATTAATTACCGGGTGGTGGATATATATTTTTCATGAAATCAGTTTGATTGCATGAACAGATATATAGGCAACTCGTCGGGGTAAAACCCCTTTATATATATATATATATATATATATATATATATATATATATATATATATATATATATATATATATATATATATATATATATATATATATATATATTCGTCCAATTATGAAAATGAAATCATTATATTCTTGAAGCTCTTAAGTGTTAATTTACTTCTACAAGTTTTTCATTTATTACATCATTTCGATAGTCTTTTGATTTAAAAGTATTTTAACACAACAACAATTACATATTGCTGTTTATGAATTAAAGAAAAGTCAAAATTCTATGGTCTCTGTTAGGTATAATATAATTTCGGAGTATTGTTAAACGCGAACTGGAATTCAGGCATCCCCGCGATAAGTTACAACCGTTGTTGTTCTATTCTCCAAAATTAACCTCATCAAAAAGCATAATCTGTCGGGCCACTGTTGTTGAATATGTACTTCTGGAATGGTAATGAAAAATAACTGCTTTCCACCACCGTGTTTTTGATGAAAATATGAATACATTGAACTAGATCCGTGCATATTTCCTGTACTTTTAGGTGAATACAACATGGGAAATGCAAATTATTTGCGTCGATTATGGCGTTTCTTTAAATAAGATCTAGTTTTAAAAAATTCGCACTTCTCCCATCATAATTTCATTATCCGCTTATACTGAAAGAAAATTTTCAATATGGGATAAAATTATTGAGAGACGAAGCCAGTGCTTATTTTCAGTTAGATATTGACGGGTTCCTGTTTCCACTCCTGCAAATGCGGAAGTTCCGCGAAAATTTTTCATTTCCTTGTCGTAGCGTTATCCAAATAAAGTTAACGAAGGCGACATAGCTGAAATGAATCTTCTAGTACAGGGTCTACGATTGAAAACATGCCTGTGGTGGTTCACCTGTGGTTGTCATGCTTGCATGCTTAGAATCTAATCTCGTATAACTTTATTCCTATTCCAACCTGTATTGGCCAATATTTGCAACATTTATTGGAGTAAAAATACCAAAATCAATAGTAAAGTAAAAAATGCAGAAATATAAGTTGATGATAAATTGACGTAGTGTTTCAATGTTAATTTGAACATGACTAGACACTATTCGCAAGAACTTGTTGCTCAGATATGTGGGCATATTTGGAAGATGGTCGTGGAAAAGGCCATCGTTTACACACCAATTTTCACAAATTTTGTTGAGTAAAAAAATCTGAAAAGTGCTTGTATGAAAAGCTTGGATCCGAATTTGAAGTTTTCTGCAAATTTATGAAAAACGACAGATTTTCACCTAACGTGAAAACTATCGATTCAGTTAACTTAATTATTTATTTCGTTCGAGATAAACTTGAATTTTAATTTGTGCAACTAACACAAAGAAATATCATGCTGAAAATTCACATTTCCAATTTCAATGTGATTTATTCGTAAAATTATTCGATTTCATTGCATTTTTACACAGAATTATCCCAATAGGTTTTTATATGTACAGACCATTATCTTCAAATTGATATATCAACCTTTGAAATTCGCAACAATCCATAATCATTTTCGAACAATACAACTTTTCGTAATTTACGAATTATTATTATTAATATAATAGTTCTCTTTATGTATATATATATATATATATATATATATATATATATATATATATATATATATATATATATATATATATATATATACAGGGCGATCCAACGAAAACTTAACACCTCGATATTAAATAAAAATAAGGAAAATCGCTCGGACCCGTCGATTTCTGATTTGAAGGGAACAGCTTCTTTTCCGATTTTTTCATCCCCGTATCTTCAATTCCTTAATGGGGTGAGCACAACCCCTGATGTTGAATAGGGACGAGGGGTGTTGCGATACCTCATTTTGAAGATCTTAATCAGTACTATATATACCTAAATTCAACTTCAAAATTTTTATCGTTAACGAAATGGTGGCTAAAAAGGTGGAGGAGTACTTACTTTTGTGATTAGTTTATTGAGTTCTGAAAATGGGCACCATTCACTTCCATGCAGTAAAAAACGCTGGTGTATGGCTAGCTTATGTTGAATCCACCTCGAGGATGCAATGTGTTTATTTATTTGTTAATTATTTGTTCGAAAGAGTAGACAGACCATGTGTTTAATGTACCTTAACCTTAATATATATATATATATATATATATATATATATATATATATATATATATATATATATATATATATATATATATATATATATATATATATAAAAAGAGAGGATTCACAAAATTTGAATAATTGTATTTACAATAAATGCTTATATCTATAATTTTGGTGTGTGTACATAAAGAGTACCAAAGATTTTTCTGCTTAGCCGCTTCATTCTCTCTTGCATTCCATGATTTCCAAACGAAGATAAGGGTGAAACGAAGGGGGTTTGGGACAGGAATCTGTATCAATGGAAAAAGAAAAACCAGCAGAAAAATATTTCAACAATCATACTTCTTATATGTCTAAACAAATCTTAGAAAAGATTTCACATAGCAAGCAAGGTCATGAGAAGGGCTAAGGAGATAATGAAAAAATATATAACCTGCGATATTTCCTCAAATTCCCTCCCTGTTTGACCGAGAGAGCCCCGATGGCCAGGTTCAGTCTTCCAAGTGTTGCCGATTATGATCTATAGATATTTTAGAATAATTATGGACCCAATAATTAGGGTTGACATCGCCCATATATTATTTCTTCGTGGAACTTGTTTAATTCAAAAAAAAAATTTTCGATAAAATTTTGACAGTCGTTCGGATCATTGATGAATGCCGTCAAATTGAACCGGAAATGTTGAGTAATGTACGTGGACGGTTTGACTTATTTTACTGCATGAAAGTCAATGGTGCCCATTTTCAGTACTCAATTGACTCATCACAAAATTAAGTAGTCTTCCACTTTTCTAGCTGTCATTTCGTTAACGATAGAAATTTTGAAGCTAAAATTCAGGGTCAGATAGTACTCGATAAGATCTTCAAAATGAGGTATAGCAACACCCCTCATCCCTATTCAACATCAGGGGGTTGTGCTCACCCCCATTAAGGAATTGAAGATACGGGGATGAAAAAATCGGAAAAGAAGGTATCAAGATCTTTCTTGGATTAATATCACCCAGTTTTCAGCATCATCAATCATTTGCTTGTACTACTTAACACAAAAAATATGAATAATTTGATTCCTCTTGAAGCAGAGCATCTTCATTCTGGTCACTGTTGTCATCTTCGAATTAAATCTCCATTTTATCCATTCTTTCATAATCTGAATACCTGCTCTAGAACCTCCAAAGGTTATGTTGTATGAAAAAGTATTCAAGGGCAGTGTTATTATGGGAATAAACATATGTATGATTCATTCTTTTCTTACAAAACTTTCCCTCTTCAAAGTGTTATATGTGTCGATATATGATATTGCAGAAATTCTTATGGATTGTGGTTTCAATATGAAACAAATGAATGGACAAGATTACAAAAAATACGATGTCAAAACAATATGGAACACAACTGCGAAAATGATGCAGAATATGTATTTCAAAAAATTCAACATGAGTTTCATCCCCTTTACCGATTCAACATTTAGATAGGCTCGTGAAGCTCGCAATTCTAAAAGAGAGATGTTACGAGGGGATGTGGAAAAGCGCAAAGAAAGTTCCTTTGCATTAACAAGAACTGAAATCAATAGCATGGCTCTGTACTGGAACGAAAAAGCCCCGATAGGTTTGTTGAAATAATTTTTCCATATTATTGCTTATGAATGAGCATGGCGTGGCGATGAAGCAGCAGCTTGTAAGGTACACTTTTTCAAAGAGGAATACTTTGCTAACGGAGAAGTGACTGGTCGTTTTGCGTATAACCCAGTATTCTCGAAAACTTACCAAGACGGCTCTAAAAAAAGCTGTGATGGCTAGCAAAAAATAAGGAAAACCCAGATTCATGTCCTGTGAGGTTTCAGCAGAGAAAGTTGGCCTGGATACGAAAAATAAGAAGATCACAAATCATTCTCATAGTGCTGTTTCGAACCTATCTGAGGCAGGTGTCAGTGAACAAGAATTGATCAAACTAACCGGACACTCTACGGCAAGCTCTATTAAGCCCTACCTGCAACTGAACAATGAGCATCATTTGAATCTTATTTCAAATCTTCGAAAAGCTTCTGCGAATGCTGAATCTACCATAATTCCTCAGGCATCGTCCCATATAGAATCGACTCGGAGTGGAAAAATTGTATATAGTAGTTGCATTTTCAATAACTGCTCATTCCAATAATAACTGAACATACTTGTAATGAATGCTTTCTGATTTTCTCGTTGAGTTTGTGTGCATTTCTCAATAAAGTTCATTTTTTACGTTTTGTCATTCGTGGAATTTTCTCAGCAAATACCACTCGAGCTCAGATTTGGCAGGATATTTTTCTAAGCTCGTTTTCTCATACTTATTTTTCGGTAATTCAACTCGACCTGCTACGCTCACGGATTTTGTCGACCGGTTCTCGTTCAATTGCCTGGACGTAAGTATTCGAAAACGAACATAGAAAAATATCCAGCCCAATCTGAGCTCGAGTGGTATTTGCTGAGAAAATTCCGCGAATGCCAAAATGTAAAAAATGAACTTTATTGAGAATTGCACACAAACTCAACGAGAAAATCATAAAGCATACATTACAAACATGTTTAGTTATTATTGCGGAATTACTTACGACAATGGAATTCTAACAAGTAAAAGCCTCTTTAATTCAAATGACGAATTCTCTAGTTTTGGATGCATGAATTGAATGCAATATTAAACTTGGGCGAAAATGATATTGCAATTATGATTTTAATTTGGAAAATCAAGTATATCTAGGGAAGACAAAGTAATTTCTCTACTCTTCAATGAGAAAATGATCCAGAATCCGTTTACAACGATGTCGAATCAATTCGACTGCGGTAATCTAATGGTCTGAATGCATAATTTCCTATTCAATGATTCCCAAGACTGCAAGAGGAATGTTTCCAGAAAGGTAAAGATTTTAATGAAACCGATCGTGACTACTTTTAGTGGAATAATCTATTCACTAATGCGTTACCGAAGCATCATTCTGTTCCAAGAAAGAAGTAAAGCGACATACGGAATGCTCATCAAAGCTCAGATGGCTGGGACCCACTGAATTAATGAAGTGGAGTAAAGTAGCCTGGCAAAGGCCGACGGAATGGCAATAGAGATGTCACAGCGGCGAAAGGCGTGGCAACACCGGCTGCCGGTCGGCAAGCGGGCTCGCAACTAATTATGTCGCGCCTGAAAATAAATTAACTGGCACTAAATTTTCTTTTGCTTTGAATCTCTACATAGGGAAGACGTCACCGTTAATAAGTTGATTATATTAACTACTCCTCGGCTTTTGAAGTATATCAAAGATAAGCATTCATTTGCGTTTGTTACGTGTGTTAGAAATGGTGTTTGTATTACATGAAAGATGGTCTGAGGAGAATCAAACGCATAACAGACTCAAGTCATTTTTACAGAGCTGTAAATTATCATGACGGAGATAAACTAACAATATATTATACATAAAATTTTCAGGTTAATGTAACATGTGTCATTTTCTTGTTTTGAATCGACTCATCGCCATTACATCAAAAGTATATTTAAATTCTGTAATTTTTCTGAATTTCTCAGCAAATTGTGAATGTCATCCTTCAAATGGGTAAAATGAAAGTTGAGTTTAATGCAAATTTCAGTCCCATACCAGTTGCTATATTTTCAGATACGCAACGAAAATTTGACTCCCCCACCCCCTTCACTCTAAACCAAAAGAAGGCAGTGTCAGCGGAAAACGCACTTCGATATGGAGGGATTATGGGGACCATTGTTAATACTAACTATGAGCATGTCAGATCAACTTCCTACTCCAATCATCCTTACTTACGAAATAATACCGAGAAAGAGAGTCATATTTTATAGTATGGAAAAGATACTCATACGTAAAATTTGAATTAGCTGTAAGTCTAGGTTCATTAGTTTATTTCAAAGATTTTTTTCTTATACAGGGTGTTACATAATATAGTGTATTGAAATTTCTTGAAAAAATTGGTTTTGTCTTCAAAACTCCAGCAGTTTTTGAGATATTCAGCCCAAATTTGGAATGCGAGCTATTTTTTACAGCCTCCATCATTACACGTCCTAAATTTTAACTAGAATTTACAAGGTGTTTTTTTTCTGGAGCAATGTCTTCTTTTGCCCCTTCAAACTTTTTTGTGATTAGCGTACTATCAATATTCGTCCACTTCGTTCAATTTCGAAACTTTTTTGACTTTGCAATTTTTTCGTATCTCCGACCTTTCTCGAGCAAAAATTATTGAACCATTGTATGCATTGGCTGAATTGAAAGCATTTCTAATTAGAAAAACGATTAGTAGGCTTTGATTTTTTCATTTATTTATTTATTTTGACAGTTGCTAAAGTTGAACCACTATCTGCTCGAATTGTTTATTAAATTATCGATTAGTTCTATGACTTTTGAAGTTATTGCTGTAAGAAAAAATGGCTAATTTTACTCACGCCGAATTGGCTGATATCCGTTACATGTACGGTCTGGCTGACGGAAACACAACAGAAGCTAGGCGATTATATCAGGTGCGCTTTCTAAATCCGGTAATACCAGACAGGCGAACATTTTCAAATATTCACAGCAGGTTGAGGGAAACTGGTACTTTCACTGCGAATAATCATTTAAAAGGTGCAACTCAATTTTGAGAGCTCCAGATATTGAGGAAGCAGTTTCGAATTGTATTGATTTGAATCCTCATGTCATGTACAAAATGGATTTATTCAAATTACGAGATGTAGAAAATATTCATGTTCCCATCTACGGAGAAATGACGGCAAATGTCGATTTTCACCGACTGATAGACTCACGCTTCAGAAATTCTCATCACCTGTACACGGACGCCTCCAAACAAGATAATAACGTGGGTTCTGCTATTTTCGATCCCTTACACACCTCTCATTCACTGTTTCGACTCAGCAATATCTTCTCAATTTTCTCGGCAGAACTTCTAGCTCTTTGGAGAGCATTAGATTACATTCTATCGTACATCGATACATTTTCCTCAAAAAATTTCCTGATAATATCAGATAGCCTGAGCAGCCTGATGAGCTTGAAGAAATTGAAATATAACACAAACTTCAGTCTGACTCATAAAGATATTTTAGAAGCTTTGTCCCGGCTATCTGCATCAGGCTGTACAATCGAGTTTTTCTGGGCTGAGGCCCATTCAGGAATAGTGGGCAATGATTGTTGTTGTTGATTCCTTGGCCAAGGAAGCGGCATTTCTCGACCCCATCCACCTTCCTTCCGCCATGTACAACGATTTTTTCCCTCTTTAAACACCTCACAACTTCAAGATGGAAAGAAACCTTCAAATCCAACCCAAGCGGACAGTTCTATAAATCAATTCAACCCTCCCGCCACACTTCTACTGGTTCGATAACATATTTGATGAAGTAAGTAGACAAGTCTGATCCCATTAGGAATTTCAAACGGATTTTATTCGTACTATCTCTAGAATGAGAAGTGGTCACGCTCTCTTTCCGACATATCTTCACAGAATGAAATTGAAAGATAACCCTCTTTGCTCATGTGGGGAAATAGGAACTTTAAACCACCTTCTGTTTCAATGTAAAAACAATGTTCGAAATATTCAATTGCTATGCTTAACCTTGAGTAAAATCACAAAACTCCATCAACCATATCAGGCTGAACAGACTCTCGCACTCAACAACCCCAAAGTCTACTGGGAAATATACACATTTTAAAGAAATCTCATATTAACTTATGAACAAGCACGGGTCGGGTGGCTGTTCGGTCTGAGCTCTCAGATGCCCAGGACGAGAGGCTGTGTGTGTGTTTAAAAACTTAACAGTCACAGTTTCACCATTAAATGTATCGTATAAACAATTATCCTTCTGGACTTATGTCTAACGACAGTCCGAACCCGGAGGATCGGGATGGATATGCGCAGATAACTTCCGTGCCTGCCTCGATCTTCCTTGAAATTAAAAACTCATGTACTCATGTGAGTACAAGAAAAATTGGAAATCAGTTGAATATTTCACATGTTCTATTTTGGAGGATTCTCCACGACTTTTTACTGTACCCGTTCGATATTCAACGCGTCCAAACTCTACTTCCTCGAGATTTTTCTTCACGACTAAATTTCTGCCGATGGTCCTTAGATAAAATTAAAGAAAATGCTCATTTTGATAGTGAAATAATAATCACAAACGAAGCTAACATTTTCCTTCTCCTTTACTCAATATTTTCAACTCATAAAGTAAGCAACTCCGATGGGTAGGTAGGAAATAAGACTAATATATAAGGAATAACTCTGTTCATTAGTTTGTATCTATCTGATGAAGCCACAGTGTGGTGAAACCGGTCATAGTTTTGTCAATATAGTGAAAATCTAAATACCATAGTTTTATTTCATTGAAAACATTAATACATTTGTTAAGTGTATCGTAAAAACATATCAAATCTGTGGTGATATCCATGGTAAACAAATTTTTCCATTCAATACTATTCAATTGATCGTTTAACCTATCAAAGTCACCATTTACATAATCAAAAGTTATCTCTTCTAACTTAAGTTCAGTAGATATAGAGCACGGATGTTTTATTGACACATACACACACACACACACTATCAGAGGACGAACTGACCTTTTCTACAATATATATATATATATATATATATATATATATATATATATATATATATATATATATATATATAGAGAGAGAGAGAGAGAGGATTTACAAAATTCGAATAATTGTATCTACAATAGATACTTATGTCTATAATTTCGGTGTGTGTCAGAAAAACACAATTGTGAGCACAGGAAATGTAACAGGGAACCATACTATCTTGCGTATGATTTAATAAACGAGTGAAAAAATCCTGAGGAAAACACTCGTTTCCCTGTCGCTATTGCACTAGCAATATCATGTCTGTTCATGTTGTGTTAGTGTCCTGTGTTCAGAAAGAGTGCCAAAGATTTTTCTGCTTAGCAGCTTCATTCTCTCATTCTCATCTTGCACACCATGATTTCCAGAGGAAGACAACGGTGAAAGGAAGGGGGTTTGGGACAGGAATCTGTAAAAATGGTGAAAGAAAACCAGCAGAAAAATATTTCAACAATCATACCTGACTTTTATATGTCTGAACTCACTTGAATCTAAGAAAAGATTTTACATAGCAAGCAGTCATAAAAAAGACTAATAGGAGATAATCAAAAAGTACATAACCTGCGATATTTCCTCTTTCGCGGAGATGTTATTCCGTCGCAGTGTGAGTCTCCTGAAACATAATCACTTCCTTGTTCTTGCTTGCCAATTTTGAAGTATAATCACAAAATCCCTTCAATACTCAAATTCAACAGAACAATTCCCTCTCTGTTTGATCGAGAGAGGCCCGATGGCCAGGTTCGGTCTTCTAGGTGATGCCGATTATGATCTATAGATGTTCTAGAATCATTAAGAACCCAAGTCTTGTGCCACCACTTCTCTTAGGCCTAAAAAATTTTCGTAACGGAAACTTAAATATAACTTTGGAACCAACTTCGAAATCTATCCTATACAATGAAATAAAGAATTGGACTACCTTGTCAGAATTTAAGCCTGGAAAGAATAAAATAAAATACGATGTTCACTTGAGAACCTCCTCTTTTTTTGGTCGGTTAAAAAGATAAAATGAATATACACATCAACCCGCTGGTTGCGTCACGATCCTGCGTAGCCAAATCGTTAACAAATCTTATCGGCATCAGATGAAATAACCGAATGCGCCTTAAGTCAAACCAAAATGCATGGTTATTTCCCCTGCGTGAGTTAAATTGCGCCAAAGGAAAACTAATATCTCAAACCTGTTATTTCGGATAATTACCATATTTTAATCTCCATTCTCAAGACCACAATAGCATTTACATAAAGTTAATTTCGTAATGGCTTAATAATGTTATAACCAAACAGTTCAATTCGCGTACCTGGCCGTGACGAGATTAACTCATTTTCGGTTCAATAAAAAGCTCAATTGTGTTTCCTGGGATAGGCCGTTGCGCTAGGCCATATTTCACAACCGTATCGGCTTATAGGGAATTAATTATAAGAGGATTCCATACGATTATCTTCAAGTGGGTCTGATTAACGTTGTAAAAGATTATCAATCCTTATTAAATGGACCAAAAGTGATGGTATAATAGGCATGACGAAAGATTTTGAAATCCTCTTCCGTAATGCGGATACACACCTTCTGTTTACAACAAAACCTTTATTTCGGTGATAAATTGAAGTTTTTGGAAGTTTAAAGCCATTTTCATAATTCATAATTTTTAAATATTGCGCGAAAACAGCTCGCCGTGTCATGGCGTCGTGTGTAACGTCATACTTACGTAAACATCAAATTTGTTTACGCGCAGCTAGACAGCAAAGTAAATAAACGTTGCGTACTTCTTGTGTTAAAAATTAATTCTAAAGTTTGTAAGTGGTGTGCAGTACCTCAGTGCAAAAATACATCAATTACGACACCCAACAAGGTGTTTGTGCTCGTCCCATACAAGAAAATAATAAGAGTAGAATGGTTAAACCTTGCACGGCGAGACCCGAATGATGTAA
The DNA here is from genome assembly GCA_013387265.2 of Cryptolaemus montrouzieri. Lineage (NCBI taxonomy): Eukaryota > Metazoa > Arthropoda > Insecta > Coleoptera > Coccinellidae > Cryptolaemus > Cryptolaemus montrouzieri. The sequence goes on along the minus strand of JABFTP020000185.1, from coordinate 33,721,112 downwards.
AGACAAATTCGCCACGTTATTTCTGTGAAGATCACTTTGATGTGAGTATGTTATCATGTATTGATAGATTTTCAACTTGATGTTTGTTTGACGTGAAAAAGTTGAACTGTAGAGGCTATGGAATAACTAGTCATTTATTGAGGTTATGTTTGTGTAAGTCTTGGTTATCATTCTTATATCAATTTTAATTGTTACCTTTTCAGTTTTAGTTGTCAAATGATATGGAAAATTATATGGAATACCATGTGATGCGGTCGGTATCACATCCAGGATGTATGCCCATAAAATTTACTTGCCAACTAGACAGGAAAACACAAACATCTAACACAACAGAGCGACCCTATATAGTTAAAAAACGAAGGATGATGATTCTTGAAGAGCGTGCAAAGCATTTTGAAGAAAGTAATATAGTTAAGAGCCATCAAGTTCAAAAGAAATAGCATCTTGTAGTTCAGATATAGTTTACTAACTTATTTATTAGAATATTAATTCAGTATTATCGCATACATTGTTGGTATACTTAGGCCCGTATTACAGATTATCTTATATAGCGGCACCCCTTTAAACAAATCTCAAGAAATGATCTACGTTCGAGATTCATTCTGTGATATCGGCTATAAAACTACAAAGATTTTTTGTAACCTTGTGATTTTCTATTTGTGTTCATAATTATAACATTGCACTTAAATAACAAAACATTTGTTTTACAGTTCAACAGATTGTTGAAGAAGTTCCCCAATTACCACCAAGAATGTTGGATAAAGCAATTCAAGTACACATATGTAAAACCTTTAGAAGTAAATCTAACCAAACAAAAGTTAATTTGTTTAATCAGATTACATCACCATTGAAACCGTGTCTACATTTTGTTTCTACATTACCATTTAAATTCAAGCATGATGTTAATAGTAAACCATCAAAACCAAGTAGAAATATTTTGAGTAAAATGGTCAAACAAATAGAACGATCAGTCAGTGATACTTCTTTATACTCCCTCTGTTGAGCCGTCATCATCCATATAATCTCTTCAAATTGAGTCTACATCTGACTGTAGCGAGATGCTAGAGGATGACGAAAGGACAGAAGATTTAAACGCTTTAGAGTGCACTTTGAAGAAAATCAAAAAGAGCCCCCGTTCTTATATTGGCATTCCTTTAAACTGTTATTATTTATTTCACTTGATTTAAGAACAGACAGGCATACCGTGCAATCATATTTTACTATGTCTAAAAAAATTAGGTTAAACAATTCATTCCGTGAACTTGCTGATGACTTCGGCATTGATAGATCTTATTCAAGCGAAATTTTCTTTGAAAATGTACCTATTATAGCAAGTGTAATGCATCCTTTTATTAAATCCTTAAATGCGGAGTTGATAAAAAGAAATTTCCTATGGCTTTTAGGCAAAAATATCATAAGGTGACTTGATAGCAGACTGGTTAGAAATTGAAGTAGGCCTTCAAAGGCCTAAAATCAAGCTCTTTCCTGGTCTGATTACATGAAAGCTAACCCAATTAAGTACCTCAGATCTTGTACCCTTAATGGTTTAATCAATTATATTTCGAATGGTTATGGAGGCCGAATAACAGACACATGATTTGTGGAAACTTCAGATTTCTCAAAATATTTGCAACCTAATATGTGCGTTATGGCAGATAGATTATTTAAACATGTAGAAGTGTATTTACGTAAAATGGGTGTGCTATTAGTACGGCCTCCAAGTGTTGTTTCTGGAGCCAAGTTAACAAATAGAGATCAGAGTCCCATCATCGATCTGCTGAAGCCAAAGAAACTAAACAAATAGTTTTTTGGCTGTATAGGTTAGATGCTGTATAGGTGATAATGAAATGTGGTGGTGGTTAAAATGAACATTGGTGTTCGGATGTGCAATATTGATATTCAACGTCAAGGAGTTTTAGTTGCACATAACTAATTGCATCATAAAGGTCTTGAAGACCTTGAATAATAGAAATTAATTGAAACAAATAAATACACACTGTCAAATCAAACATGTGGGTTATTTAAGGTGTTTCAAGCTACACAAATTTTCTCGTTTTGTTAAGAAATAACTCTAAAATAGATATATACCTATACTGCAAGGCAGCTATTCAAAAATAAATTGTAAAAATATCGTTCGGCATGGTTGCTTCGTTATTACAAACGATGCTATATATATATATATATATATATATATATATATATATATATATATATATATATATATATATATATATTTTTAATTTGAATAATTGTAATAAGTGCTTATATCTATAATTTTGATGTGTGTCAGAAAAAACACAAGTGTGATCTCAGAAATGTAACTAACAAACGATGTTATATTCACACAATAGTGGTCACTTAATGAAAAACATTAAAGAATTTATCTGAATTGTGATTGCTAGAACTAGTTTTAGATTTGTAATTATGAGAGCACAGAACATTCCTAAACTATGTCAAGCATTCCAAGTAAATTAGAGGGCATAAATGAAATTAGAGAAAGCTCATACATTTTCGATGTTTCATGAAAACACGTCTTAGATTAAATATACTTTTCATATTTTCGTAAGGGAAAAAGAAACTCGATTTAACAAAATCAAAGTTTCCTGTGGGTTCATATTTAAAAATTCGCAAGTTTGCATTAAAACGCAAAAACCGTTACTCAAAAAAAATTCGCAAGCATTTCGATTTTACGCAAAAAGTGCCTGCAAAATGTGAAAATCATTCTTACATAACTCCAAAAACAACCGAGATATTGACACTTTACCGAATCCGAAAATTCACGAAATTTCCAAATAATTCAAAAATGAAAAAAAATAAATTTAATCCGTTTGCGACAATTAATTCCTCACGCAAAATATATAAATATTTCACCAAGCTGCAGTATTAAAACGTCGGAATCTATTCACCCTGTACATAGAACATAATGAAGTAAAGTCAGTAATGCTTTTATATTTCCACAAAAGTAACAGAACTAATTTCTCTAATTCTTACGGATGGTGGTTTAAAAAACTAAGGAAGTCAGATTCAATGTTCCATTCATACTTCATTTTGAAATATACTCCAGTGATTTTGATGTGTGGTGTATTCAAATACGTGTAGTTTGGTGCCTCATTCTCACTTTTTCATTTCCGTAATTCAACGAACCAGATACTATGTCTAAATCTGGATTCTACACCTCAGCACCACATCGTACAATGTCTGAAAGCGAATACGCCTTTTGTTTGAAGAGGAAAAGCAGAACATTCGGCTTTCACGGTTGACGCCTTTAATTTAGATAAATGGAATTGCTGTCAGAGCAGCATGCATTTAAAAACTGTTTACTGTTTCGCTCGTTACACCCTAATTATATTGCTAGCCTTCTTTTTCCGAATGCGAATAACGCCCCTCTACGACCAATAAATGTTGTTATAGAAATATACACGGCCTGAAATATTCACTTAACAATTAGTTGAAAATGAAATAATGATTCTGTGTTTCTCTTGTTTTAACAAATGAATATTAGAGAAACGAGCGTTGCCATGTTGTTAAGCGAAAACTGGCAAATTCAATATTATTTGGCAGCATACATACGAGGAGAGTAATTGAGACTGTTTTTTTTTCAATTTTTCATTGAAATATGATTACATAGCGATACAGCTGTTTAGATTTTCTCAAATTTTCAAAATGAGTTGAGGTGATTTTTAATTCTCGGGAAGAGGAAAAAATCAGAAAGGCTCAAGTCTAGTGAATGAGCAGGTTGAGGAGCCCCAGGAATATTTTTACTGGCTAAAAACTCATTTATTAAGATTGCAGCAAATTATCATCCCCAACTCATCGGCCAAAATCAGATGAACGGAGGTGTTATTCAAATTCAACCGTTTGGCGATCATTTCGTCTGTCAACCGTCGACCTAAACGCACAAGATACCACTACTCTATAGGCATTTTCATCGGTGTTTGCATTTGAAGGTCTTCCGCTGCGTTGTTCATCTTCAATTTTCAGAAGGAAGATAGTCCATCTTCCTTCTAAAAATACCTTAAACCACCCCTTGACAAAACACTTCCTCCATAGACCTGCCAAAGTTTCTCAGTTGTTTGCACTGAGTTCTAGTTTGAGGGAAATCTTCATAGCCCATTGTTGCTCAAAATTGATGCCACTCATTTTCATAATACAGTATAAAACACTGTTTCACGAAAACTAATGCTACGGACAAACGAATTACTATAGCGTGTTCAAACTTATACTAGAGGCGTATCATAAGTGTACCTGCCTCTGCTCAAAGCCTGTCGTCTAGCCAGTCTCATTACTCTATAAACAAACCTTATAATATTTAAGACATGAGTGAGTTGTTTCTGAAAAAAAGCAGTAATCATATCCTTTTGACTCTTGAGGACGAAACACCATGTGTTGAGATTCAAATATACAATACTAGCTGACCCGGCGAACTCTGTAACGCCTTGAAGGCAATAAATAAGCAGATTTTGGAATTTACTAATTTTTTTTCCATTAGAAAGAATACAAAAAAAACTTAAGTACCCACATTAACCATTCATTATTATTTCTGTATCTTAGTACATAGGTTGCTCTTCACTTAAGTACCTTGTGATACACGACATTTTTCGTTATATTATCAGGCGCAAAAACAAACAACGCAGATGGTCTTCCGACTCGTGAACATGTCACATATATTTGACCATGGGAAAAACATGGATGTTCTAGATTCAAACCACAAACTTTTAAGGATTGGCCTTGTGATTTGTTGATGGTCATGGCAAATGCAAGACGGATCGGAAATTGAAGTCTTTTAAATTCAAACGGTATATCGGTTGGGATCATAGGGATCCTCGGAATGAGAACTTCCTCACCTTTGAATTTTTCTTTCAGTATAGTCGCGTAAATTACATTGTTCATCAATTTTCTAACCACCAAACGCGTACCGTTGCACAGTTTTGGTTGGTTTATGTCGAAGCATGATTACTACGGTGCCAACCTTTAGGCGTAAATTGTGCGGTGGTAAGCCAGGCACATCCAAGGAGTTTGAAAATTCAATTGGATGGATGGTGGATTCATCTTCATTTGTGACGCAGTCAATAGATTTTAATGAATGCATTGTTCCAATGATATGATCTTATTTTGAATTATGTAGTTCAGGTCATCTACATTTTTATTCTTTGCCACTAAAATTGCTCGCTCACTCAACCATTCATTATTTTTGTAGTTAGAAATAATGTTTGGAAATAAATTATTGATGAGTTCGTTTTAATGAGACAAAATTACAGAAATTATTTGGAAATTATATCAATCCGCTCGAATCATCGACAGGTACTTGACCATTACCAATAGCCAGCAATTGCTCCGAGAAATCTTCAGCAGATATATCACTAAGCAATATAACGTTTGTTGTCAGCTGCAGTTTCTTCACATAGCGCCATAGGTTCGACGATTTGAGGCAAGCGTTTAGTTCATGGGCAGCCGTAGATCTTGGAATTACTGGCAGTGTTTGGCGGAAATCGCCAGACAGTAAAATCATTGCACCTCCAAAACGTCTCGAGTCATTGCGTAAATCTTTCAATGTTCGGTTAAGTGCTTCTAATGCACGTTTATGCGCCATAGTGCATTCCTCCCAGATGATGATTTTCGATGACGATAAAACTTTGGCCATTGCTGAGTTTTGCAATATTACACTTCGGTTCTTCAATAGTTTGAAGATTTAACGGTAATTTTAATGCTGAATGAGCCGTACGGCATCCTTCTAACAATGTGGCTGCTATTCCAGAAGAAGTTGGATGTCGCACGAACAGTGGCTAAAAATAAAAAATACTGACATGAGGAATGTCTTACCAGTTCCACCAGAGGTATCTAGGAAATATAAACCACCATTTTCATCATCGATTGCCTTCATTAAAGTATCATAAACTTCCTTTTTCCTTTTTTTTTTGTTTTATAGTTCACTTCACTTTTTTAATATTGATTTCTTACAAGAATCAAACTGTCATCCATACGTCCAAGTCACGGGAACGCTGTCCAACAGGATAATCAGTATACTATGTCCGTCTCCTGGCTCTAAGCTACCTACACACCAATTCTCAGCCATATCTGTACAGCCGTTCTTGGGTTATAAATAGTGTTACTAACTCGACTTTCTTATATATATATATATATATATATATATATATATATATATATATATATATATATATATATATATATATATATATATATATATATATATATATATATATATATATATATATATATATATATATATATATATATATATATATATATATATATATATATATATATATATATATATATATATATATATATATATATATATATTCATCATTCAATTTATTTGAAATTACAAAACTTCAATCAAGTTAGCAGATATCAAGAAATAAGCAAATAACATGAAGACAAAATAGTCCAAAACAGGGAATTGATTCAACAATAGAAATAATACTTAAAATTGAAAAAAGGATCGAGCAATAAAGAAAACTAGCATGCACTACTACACAGGGTTTTTCATGTATGCACTCATTGATTTCTCTCGTAGATTCTACTAGATTCTTCTACTAATTCAAAACCATGAAAAATTTCGCATGAGCATATCTCCAAATGTCCTCAGTCCTCGAGATATCGGGTGTTGAAGTTCAGATTGTTTTTGACGTTTCTGTTGGTCGCTCCTGCAGTTTTCAATCCACCTGCAATAAGAAGAAGAGGAATTTTATTATTCATCTATCTATTCATTATATGTTTCCAGTTGAAAAAATATGCACAGTGTGATATTTTTAAGGACCATGCTACCTTTGACATCATCAGATTCATAGTGTAGTGCGCCTGTGGTCTTTTCGAAAATATTTATTATAAAGACCTTCCAATGTTAATTTTTTCTGGACACTTAAAATTTTTTCGAAATCGCAAACGTTAACAACTAAGAAAATTAATTATTTGACGAGGCTTGAGTTTTTTGAATCTACCCAATTAAGGGTTGATAATCTGTAATTCAAAGATGAACAAGAAACTGTTTTCATAATTTGCAACAAAAACTGGAACAGTAGTTTTCACTTCATTCTGAATTTGAATATACTGAGTGTTCATTTTATTCAGTGGAAATTGAAGCACTCCATAGAAACGAATTCACATTTTAGACAAGTGTGTTTTATAAGAAACTACATATGATTATGTCGAAATGGAAGAAATCTCATAGATGATCGTACGAAATTTCCATCATTCGTTTCTATACATTGTGTTAAGCGGCGATTCATTACAGATAACGCACGATCGAAAATACCTGGCATATTTCTCATTTTCTCGTATCCATCCAAAACGCGTGCATGCAATACCTGTTAGTTAGTAAAAAATTATTTATATACTAGGCTTTTCAAATGCCCTCAGACGAAATAATCTGAATGATTTAAATCAGGGAATTGTGGAGGCCAAGCTTATGGACAGCATCTACCAATCAATAGGGGTATGCTTAATTCAAATGATTCTTCACTAAGGACGGAGCACTATTATGCATAAACCACATTCTTTTTCTATTCGCACAAGGCACTTTATAGAAAAAATTGACCAGAGTGTTCTGCAGGAAATCAAGGCATGCTAGTGCTAGATCTACTAGATCTACGAAAAGTCTTTTGTGCCAGCACCGAACGATGATATGTGGCGATATTAAATAGATAAATACCTGAGTGACTCCCGAGCAGAAAGCTTGGAAATTTGGCGAATCTGGCAAGAGAATTTTTGGTCATGTCTACACGTTCGGCTCCTAAAGAGAACGAGTTTTCAAGAGCTGCTTTAACTATTGCCAAGACTCGAAACAGATTGATTGTCACGAATCAAATAGAATGATGATGTGATTCCACTCTTGGTTCAAAAACAGTGAACTATCTAATGAAGTGGAAAATAGTTTCGCTTATTTTACTCAAGTTTCAATATAAGGATTTCTTTTGTTTTCACAGAAGTTTAATTCAGTTGTTTCTATATTACAGAAGTTTATTTCAATTGTCTCATATAAAATTTATTTATGTTGTGTTTTATTTGTAAGCATACATTTCAGATTCTTACGTTGAATATGATTCAAATATTTTCCAATCAAATATTTAGTATTAATTTTTTCTTTCTTCTCGCTCGTATTGAATAAAAGAGGAAGTTCAATGTTTTATTGCAATTGTATTCTGATTGAAACATTCAAGTTTTTCAAGAAGCATGAATATTCAAGCTTTCGTGAAAGCAAAGCTTGACTTGAGGTTGACTTGATTTCGTATCAAGCATGATTTTCGAATCAAGTGGTGAATCACTAAAACATTATTATAACAATTTCTGAAGTTCTGGATAATTTAGAAGATATTCCATTTATGGTTATAAAGTTTTCAAGAAGACTCTCTTCTTTCAAGAAGAAGGAGAACATTTCCAGCAAGTGAATCGAAAATCCCTTTCAATTCGACAATCGTTAACAACAGTTATGGGGAGCTTAGACGCCATTCGATAGGTTGCAATTTTTATTCAGATTCAACCACTTAATTGAATCGGTTATCACAGAAACGAGACATTTTTACTTTTTTGAGAAAAACACAAGAAACCGAAGCATTCTGAAAATTTCAAAATTGAACATTTACAAAAATAAAATAATAATATATATAATAAAAATATAAATAGAATGCCAAATACGAAATTTTATGATTTTTTCACATTTTCTCCTCTTTTCTCACGTTTTGGAATTTGTAATTGCACAGAAAATGAAATTAAAAGTAATTTTGCAGGTAGGTCGAAAATACTTTATTGATAATAATATAACTTCTGAAAATTTTTCTGAAATTCGAGTGTTTTCGGTTGAAGAATTTTCGGTGAATTAGTTGTTGCCCAGTAAAGGATTTTGTTGTAAAAGGATTCATAACCCACAATATAGCTCATGAGCTTCTTCAAGTCCACGATTTTCTTGTCGTTTATTGGCACTTTTTCTAATGGGTGTATCTTTGTAGTTGGCGGAGCTAGAGCTCCATAATTTGGCGTCGTCTTTCCCAGGGAAAACGTACTTTTCGCCAAACTCGATATAAACTCCCTGCAAGTAACTTTTCTTCTTTTTTTTGGGAGTACTCGAATTATTTGTACTTCAATATCAAAAAACTCTCTTTGTTCTTCAGGTGTTCCTCTTCCACTCGTTTCGTCAGATATTGCCGTTTTTTTGTAAATGCTGGGCCACCCGAATATATGTTTAATTCGTACCTAATGAACAGTAAACCGTCCGTGCAGCTCGCTCGTAGAAAGAGTTCCCCATACTGCTGGGAAGTGCAGATCCGATCAGATTTTCTTGTGAGACGTTTGATACTCCCCAAGCCACAGTCACAGGGGAGAAAAGACTGTCCACGAACAGGAAAAAAATAACAAATTAGCTCAAATCTCCCAGCGTCACAGAAACTCATTAAAAATCTGACCACAGTAAGGCTATTGTTCCGCCAAGCAGCTCCGTCACTGAACAGTAGAAGTTTGGTTACTGTTGGAGGTAATTCTTTTATGTAGTCCTTCAGAAAATTGCATACCTCATCAGGAGATTTTTTCGCGTTGCACTCATTGTATAGGTACAGCTTAGCTCTGTTAGTTTTAACGTCGTGGATGCAAAAAATATTGACCCAAATCTGCGTAAATACAATACCTCTCGCACAGGAATAAGAGGCAAAGGCTGGTTTTGCATGTAGCTATTGCTACAGTGTCGTCATCCTTGTTATTGGCAGCTTCATTCAATAATAAAAACAAGTACTGTGTTTTAAGGAATTTTACTTAATAATTGCGATTCGTAACGCGTTTCACTACACCGTAGCTTCTTCAGACGAATGAATAAACAGAAAAGTATAAATGAGAATATAACTATAAATGTTCTTGAGTAATTAAAAGCTTATTGGTTGCTTCTTCTTAAGTGGTTATTTATGACAGGTATATCCAATAAAATTAAGGAATAGATTGCTCCCCGAAAAGATCCAATAGAGGTGACGGGCTTAAATCGACCTGTTCATTGATGAGTCTACCTGAGTGTTTGTATTTATTGATTTTTAAAGTTTCCGAAAGATCTACCTTCCAATATTTATTATCTGTATGCAAAATTTCAAACTGTGGGTCGAAAGAATGATTATTTTCTATGAGATGATTCGCGTAATTTGAATCTGATTTTTTATTTGAAAAACTGCGTTTATGTTCCGATATTCTAATATTAAAATTTCTATGTGTTCTACCAATGTAGAAATTATCACAGTCATTGCAATTCAATCTATAAACACCTGATTTATTGTTTTTACCTGGTTTGGTTTTATTATTTTTTATATATTTGCCTAAATTATTATTAGTTTGGAAGCTATGTTAAAATTATTGCTACTTAAGAATGATTTCAGTTTCTCACTTGTAATGCCAACGTAGGTTAAGGTGTTGAATTTTGTTTCAATTTATCGACAGGGTAAACTTTATTCAATGCGATTCTACTTTGTTTTTATTTAAAATATTATTTATTAGTTTGGGATTGTAACCATTATTTTGGCTATTTGTTTAATCAAATTTAGTTCCTTGTTGAAATTGTCTGGTGATAACGGGATGTTAATCAATCTATGAATAAAACTATTGAATGCTGACATTTTATGTTGATATGGATGACAGGACGAGTTATGTATTACAATATCTGTATCTGACGGCTTATGGTAAATTGCGAAAACATGTTTTCCTTTTCATTCGAAATTGTTACGTCTAAGAGATTTATCGAATTATTGCTTTCTATTTCGGTTGTGAATGCAATTTTGGATGTAATGAATTTATATGATTTTCGAAAATTTTCAACTGTCTATCTGTTCCTGTGAAGGAAATAATGTTATCGTCTACATAGCGATACCAGTATAAACAATATTTACTGAGTGGATGATTATGAATTGATTTCTCTAAGTTATTCATGAAAATTTCTGCTAACAAAGGACTTAACGGATTGCCCATAATCAAGCCGTCTTCAATAGTATAATATTTGTTATTGAAATAGAAATAACTTTGATCTAAACAAATTTTTAATAATAAAAGAATATCTGATTTAATGATCGTATTGACATGATTCCTTTCTAATAATTCTTCAACTAAGTAATACGTATCTTTCGGACGAATGTTGGGAAATAGATTCTTAACATCGAAAGAAATGAGTTAGGAATTAGGTGGTATAGTGGTATCTTAGATATTGGCAATAAGTTCGTATGAATTTTTGACCGAAAATTTAGATTTAAAATTGCAATGTTTTATTAGCAAGTCGTTGAGGAATTTTGAAAGTTTGAACGAAGGTTCCGTTACATAAGAAACAACAGGTCTAATAGGGTAATTAGGTTTATGAAGTTTTATCAACGAATATAATTCGGGGATTGTGGATCCACAATAGCTATAATTTCAACATAGCTTTCCAACTAATAGTAATTTAGGCAAATATATAAAAATAATAAAACCAAACCAGGTAAAACAATAAATCAGGTGTTTATAGATTGAATTGCAATGACTGTGATAATTTCTACATTGGTAGAATACATAAAATTTTAATATTAGAATATCGGAAAATAAACGTAGTTTTTCAAATAAAAAATCAGATTCAAATTACGCGAATCATCTCTTAGAAAATAATCATTCTTTCGATCCACAGTTTGAAATTTTGCATACAGATAATAAATATTGGAAGGTAGATCTTTGGGAAACTTTAGAAATCAATAAATACAAACACTCAGGTAGACTCATCAATGAACAGGTCGATTTAAGCCCTTCACTTCTATTGAATCTTTTCGGGAGCAATCTATTCCTTAATTTTATTGGATATACCTGTCATAAATAACCACTTAAGAAGAAGCAACCAATAAGCTTTTAATTACTCAAGAACATTTATAGTTATATTCTCATTTATATTTTTCTGTATATTCATTCGTCTGAAGAAGCTACGGTGTAGTGAAACGCGTTACGAATCGCAATTATTAAGTAAAATTCCTTAAAACACAGTACTTGTTTTTTATTATTGATAATGGAATTTTACCAAGTAAAAGCCTCCCAAATTCAAAAGCTTCATTCAACTCTGCATAGAATTTCTGAGCTCGCTTTTCGTGAATCATAAGCTCTGCCGCTACATTTCTTTTTGCATTGTCACTCCGTTCCGGATCTCTCAGTTTCGCGGCAAAATTTTCGCATTTTGAACAGACGTCTATCTAGGGCCATCTGAAACAATAATCAAAGTTTTCCTGAAAGTATTTCTGAAAAAACTGTAGTTCACAATACTTCTGCACTCAGGATGGTCTGTCAGGAAGTGCTGGTGCATAAGGATAACATCAAGACGAGCATCCAAGTACTTTTTTGGCTTCCCACCATAATGGGTTTGTTTTACCTCATACTTCTAAAATATTGCGACGAATTTTCGAGAAAATTTCGCCACTAAAGGCGTTCCCACTTCTGATCAAACCCCGCGTATCTTTGGGTGTCTTTCCTGCAGTAAGTAGTTTACATAATCGACGAACTCGAGCAGATCTAACGCCATGTAATTGCATGAAAGTATTTTTGCAAACTGCGACAATTTTCCCATCAAACTTTATATTGTAGTTGAAGAAGTTTTGTTTGGGTTTCGTCCTTTGACTATCACTACTTGGACACACCTTACGCTTTCGCTTCAGTCCACGCATTTCAATAAGCAGATATACCTCCCGTGTGTTTTAACTCTCTAATGAGTGGGAATAACGCCACAAAACTTACCTGTTTTCATTATAGACATGAGAATAATATTCGTCATACATCTAACAGGTGGTAGGCGGCCTCACCCCCGTCGCCCTGTGTGATACCATAACTTCCAGGTCCCGTGAATTGATCACCTGTGTATCTAAGTTTCGGGATCTGGCGTATGGCCCAGTTTCCAGGGTGGGAAGAATTGGCAACGGAGCGTGATAAGACAAGATCATCCGGAGTTAAAATAGTCTCCCATTCGGATCTCTAGGGAGGACTGCCTCGAGTGGTTCATGATGCGGGTAAGTGGAGCACTCCTCCGGCGAATTCACTAATTTATTCACGTTCTAGAAAAGAAAGCTTGCTAGAGTTTTGCAACCCCATGTGCTGGCCCTAACCGAAACCAAAATAAGTCAAACAACTGACACAACGTAGTCACATTTTAATAGGTGTAAGTTTCAAACGAGATTTAGTTTCAAAGGCGGTCCCTGTGTTTTCGCCAGATCGGATGTTGCATGCCAGAGAGAGGACACGATGGAAGACGACGGTTCCGACCTTGAGTGGCTTAAAATCCGTTTGCAGGATAAATCACTGTTTTTATGCTATCTATATCGCTCGCCAAACGATATTCACTTCCCTAGACTGTTTTAGTATCTAGATTATAAGGTGGATTGGATTCAGACACATCATCCGGCAGCTGAGGTCATTGTACTGGGTGACTTCAACGTTTACAACAGCAACTGGCTCCACCACTCCAATAGAACAAATGAAGTGGAAAGGCAGCCTGAAACTTTCGCAATCAGCCATAATCTAACGCAGCTAGTCGACGAACCAACAAGAATACCTGATCACCCAACCGACTTCCCGAACACCTTGGATCTCTTATTGATTTCAGATCCAGATGATTAGTGGAGGTCTCAGCACCGCTAAGCAACTCAGACTACAACCTTATATCTGCTACTTGAACCATAGTGCTACCGCTAAACCAATAACCTAAACAACCCAGACGCATTTGGCACTATAACCGTGCTACTAGGGATAAGCTGCATGAATTCTTTTCATGCTTCTCATTCAGTGATGTTTGCCTTTCAGATCCTGACATCAATGCGGGCACTGAATCTGTTACAGAAATCATTCATGCAGAAATGGATCTCTGCATCCCTCATACCATGAAAAGAACAATAGCGCAAAAGCATGGTTCAAAAAAGACTGCGAAAGAGCCTCTGCAGCCAAGAGCAGAGCTTATAAGTCATGCAAGATAAATCCAACAGAGGAAACAAGAACAACCTTCGTGCAAATACGAAACGTATGCAACCTGACAACTGCTAGAGCAAAGGACAATTTCGACAAAGGGGTAACTAATAAGCTCCTTGAACAGGCAGGCGGAACTAGACAGTTCTGGTCTATGACGAAGACTGTAAGTGCCAATTCTGCAAATCTGCGTTTCCACCTCTTGTTAGAGAAGATGGAAGTATAGCATCATCTACGAAAGAGAAAGCCAATCTCTTTGCTCCCTTGTTCTGAAAGAATTCTATGCTAGATTAATCTAGCGCAATACCATCGAACATTCCACCTACAAAATCTTCCATGGCAGAAATCAACTTCAGAGTCCGCACTGAGAAACGGGCTCTCGAGCAGCTGAACTACAAAAAGGCAGTTGGTCTAGACAAAATACCGCCAATCGTTCTAATAAAGTGTACTGCCGAACTAGCACCCATTCTCAACCGTCTGTTTCAGATTTCTTATGGACTTTTCCGAGCAGCTGGAAAATAGCGAGAAATTCAACCGATCCCAAATAAAGGAAAAAAGTCCTTACCCCAAAACTACCGCCCTGTTGCACTTCTCCCCATTATGTCCAAAGTGATGGAGAAAGTCATAAATGATGAACTCATCAAATGTCTTGAGTTGCAGGGAATTATTAAAGACCGTCAGTATGGTTTTCGCAGGCAAAGATCGACAGGAGATCTGCTCGTCTAAGTCACTCATGTTTGTACATCAACGATGGAAAAGCATGGGGAATATAGAGCAATAGCCCTAGACATCTCTAAAGCCTTCGATAGGGTTTGGCATGCTGCCTCGTTGAATAAACTTGCTGCATATGGGCTTCTCGAAAAATTGCGGGGTTGGATCAGTAGCTTTCTTTGAGATAGATCAATACAAGTTGTGGTCGACGGTAAAACATCTGATGGCTTCCAGTTGCAGGCAGGAGTACCTCATGGATCCATTCTTTCGCCAAACTTGTTTCTGTTGCAGATAAATGATGTATTGTCATCTACAGACTACAAAATCTTCGGTTTTGCAGACAATTGTACCTTGGTTTCGTCTTTCAGTAGTCTGCGGCCGATTACAGCTGCGGAATCTCAGCGTCAGAGATGTCAACAAATTAATAACTTAAACTCTGACTGACAGAGGATATCTGAGTGGGGTCAGTTGAACTTGGTGAGCTTTAAAGCGAGCTAGACTCAAGCAACTACGTTTTCTAGAAAGGTCCGCGCTGGAGAATCTCTTCTTATGATGCAAGGCCAACAAATTGCATCCAAAGATTCGATGCACCTTCTCGGAATAACGGTCTACTCCGGCTTTTGCTGGCATGAACATGTATCAGCAATAGCTAAGTCAGCATCAGCTAAGCTTAGTTTTCTTTTTAGAGCCAAGCGATATTTTACGTCATCCCAGCTATTGCTTCTATACAAGGTGCAGATTTGACCTGCTTTGAAAAATTGTTCCCATGTAAAGGGATCTGCACCCAAACATTCGTTGCGGATGTTGGATAGTGTGAAAAACGGGCTGTGTGCCTCATCGACCACCCAGAGTTCAACCGCGATCTCCAACCACTGGCTCTCTGTTTTACATATACGTCCACGAAAGATACTCCAAGGAGCTGAAAGATCTTGGTTCGGGAAAACTCATGTTTTCCGCAACACTAAGCTGGCAAGGAGTTCTCATCATATGTCGGTACATTTAACGACGCCTCTCTCTATAAAAATTCCAAAGTTTACAGGGCCGGTGAGCTGTGGAACTCACTTCCGTCCAACAACTTTCCAGCATCATACAATTTATCTTCAAGAAGTGAGTAAACAGACACCTCAGTTCTTCCCAGGCGCCCACTCATGTGGTGTTGTAACAGGTTCGCCTATTCTTGGGAAGCGCGCATAAAAAAAATTTGCAGGGGAATGTTTGTTGTTATTTGGCTGCAACGGCTTTATCTGCATAAGTCTTGTAAGAAGATCCTTTAATTCGACCTTCGCGAATAATATTTCATTGGTATTTGTCCTTATTCCTCACACCTTTCTTTATCCTACCTGGAACACTGTGATCTGATTAACTATACACACACCTAAAGAACGCAATCCTTAGAAACAAAATGTCACGACAAACAAGGGAAATCAAGGCTAAAACGTGCTTCAATATTATAGCAAGTAAACCAATAGTGTGAGCCACACAATTAGATTCAATAACATGATTTGATAAGGTTTTTATCAAATCATCAATCTTGCCAACATAACAACAAAACACGTTTTTCTGCAGAAACAGCACAAGTGATTCACTTGTGTCGTTACTGCCCTGAACGAAATCTTTCAACTCAAATATCTAGTACAAAGGTTCATAGAACATGCGATGTTTCTGCAATAGAACATGCGCCAAGGATCTCTGTATCAAAATCTACCATTAACTCAAATCGCCAAAAATGTCACTTGTGTCGTTTCTGTAATAATCAATTCAATTCAGTATGCATCATTTGAGGTTCGAGATAAGCAAAATAGTATAATTTGAATATTTTCGAATTTTGACAATGAAAAATAAACACCTGATATAATTTCGCTATAATCCGTTTTACTTTTTACAAGTTCTGTGTTCTTTGAGAATGTTTTGGTACCTCGGTATAAATTTTTAAACGATCTTGAGAAGTAACCGTAGGGTTTAGCTTTGAAATTTCTTAGAAAACTCACATTATTTCACTATGCAAATTCGAAAAATAGGGCATTCCATTTAAAAACATAACTATGATGTAAATTTCTGAAACGGATATAAACTCCTCAAAAAGTCTAGGGAACACTTCTGAATATCGATATATCTTATCCAAAACGATCAATATGAATGATTTTTGAAGAAATGAACACTTGCATTAATTTCTCACCAAATTATGTAGAGTGCCGCAACAGATTTCAGTTCTTTTATAAAAAACTAAAAATACAGCAGATGCGACGCTGCTTTATAACCATTTCATGTTTTCAGTGTTTGTGATCAGTTAGTTGGCACTTTGTTTCTGTTGTAAGCACAAATAGAAGATTCAAGTTTTGTGATTCGACCTTGGAAAGACGACATTTGACTAGAGAAGAGATGTTACGAGCCGTTAGCATGCTCCAAGCTGGGAGCTCACAACGGGAAGTATCCAGGGTTCTGGGAAGTAGCCCAAGTGTCATAAAACGTTTATGGTCGCATTTCAATTAAACAAGTAGCGTAGAAGAACGCCATACAGGTCGTTTCAGGATTACTAAAGTCGCCCAAGACCGATTTTTGGTTTTACAAGCCAGAAGAGATCGTACTATCACAGCATCTCAATTAGCTCAAGAGCTATCACGAGTTCATCATGTACAAATTTCCGACCAAACTGTGAGAAATCGACTGCACGAAGGTCAACTCCACTCCACACGACCTTTAAGAGTTCCACAACTGACCCATGGAAATCGCACTGCTCGTTTAGCTTGGTGCCATGAAAATGTAAACTGGGATCAAGAGAGGTGGGCCACAGTTCTCTTCAGTGATGAATCTAGATTTAGTTATTATCCCGATTCTGGAAGAATTCGAATATGGAGGGAACCTGGAAAGCAAAACCGTCTCCAGCATGCTCGAGAAGTTGTTAGACAGGGAGGCGGATCAGTGATGTTTTGGGGAGGTATACGCCTTAGTGGAAGAACAGACTGTAGTGGTTTCCGTATCTTTAAACAATGGGTCATCGTGCAAGAGTTGTCTTGAACGTTCTTGAAGAGAATGATATCGATCTTCTACCGTGGCCAAGCTTCTCCCCAGATCTGAATCCCATCGAGCATGTGGGACACCTAAAAGAAATCTCCTGCGTCAAAACGTCTTCCATCATGAACAGGAGCTTCGATTAGCAGTTCAGGGGCTTGGAATGACTTAGGCCAAAATGTAATAGACAATTTAATATTGGGCATGCCGCGACGATGCCAAAGTGTCATTAATAACAGAGTTGGACCTTCTGGGTACTGAAAAAGATAAGTGCTTCCATATCGTTTCGAAAAAATTAGTTCAGGATTTTTTTGTATTTTACCACATTTCGCCATTTTCAAATTTCAATTTTTTTATAATAGGTGCTTTGGAGAAGTCAAATATTATTTTGATTTCTAGAGAATACATTATATACAATACATCCTAACAAAAACCGAAGGATTTCTATAAATTCGAATCATCGAGTTCATATTTTAAAGATATTGGTAAGTGTTCCTAGACTTTTTAGGTGTTTATATTCGAAAATAATTTTACAATATGCAAAGATTTAGATATACCTATTTTCCCTAAACGCATATCCAAAAACTGGCCTTCACTTCTATTAAATCGAAATGTCACTGGTATCGTATCAGTCGATTTACGAATCGAGGGTGATATAGATACATAGCTGATCTGTTTTTCAATTCCTGCAAGGTTTTCAATTTTACCAACACTGACGATTTTAATTGGCAGGGCTATGCCACCACCTCTCCATGAAAGCTAATTTATAATTTACGAATTATTTTCGATCATAATGATGACTTTTGCATATTGCAATGAAGACCAGAATTTTTCTAATTTGTTTTCATCTGAATCTATTCCAAAGGGATGCTCACAGAACGCAATTTACGTCTTTTTCAACACAATAGCCTTTTCTGTAGAAGCGCCATTGCATGTTTTCCATTAAATAATCCACTTTTCCTGAACCAAAGGAGAGCATGTTTCAAAACAAAGCTCGGACAGTTATTTTAAAAAGTTAACAAAGCCCTATGTGCTTTTTGCAATGGCTCATTTAGGCTTTCTTTGTTATGCAAACCAACCAATATACATAATCCGTCGGGCTTTTTCAATATGGACACAACTTTTGTCGGCTTTATTCGAACTGAAATGTCGACAGGATTTTTCTGGTGGAAATTTCTAGCCGATTATGTATTCCATCAGATTCGCCACATAGAATAATAGGCTTGCGAGGCAAAGTACAGATTTAAATTCTGTGTTTATGCGAACTATGATTTTCTGTTGCATGCAAACGGGCTCTGGAAAATTGAGTAGTATGGGATACAGTATGCTGATATATGTCTGGTGATGCGTGCAGTGAAACTATAATATTCAAATCAGTATGGTAAATGAATTAAATGTTTCACCTGATTCAAGCGACCGATGAGTGTTTATATTTCGGGAATAGAATTGTTTTTAAAATTGATGTTTCAAATACACTTCATTCAACCACGGAAAATATAAACTCCAAATAATTTTTTCAATTACAAACTGACGATTGTATATGGGTAACCATTCAAATTGATAGATCGTCGAGTATGTGTATATTAATCATTCTAAATTGGGAGAGGGAGGGTTGATAATGTATGAAAATCTGTGCACGCTGTGACGTATCCTTTGGGAGTTCTATTTATACGAAACAGCTCTACTAGAAAATGCAGCATTTTGGAGAAGTCCATTAAACAATCCATTGCCAACATAAAGGCACAAGTATGCAACGAAATTCGCAAAAAAGAAGAAAGAAACATATCTATTTCAGGCCATGAAATGTTTTGTCAAATGTTGAAATGGGATCATTCCCACCATAGATATCTACCGGGTGTGACTGAAACTAGGGACACCCCTGTAACTTTTTTCTATTTGAAATATTTTGATGACATTTAGGAATCAGATAGAAGAACATTTTGAATTTGATAACATTAATATGTTTGACATACCAATTTTCGATTTTCAAATGGGACACCCTGTACTTTTTTGTTTATTTTAATTGTTCATCTCATCCTACGACCTTTTGACATATTTTTGAAAGAGAAACAAAACACAATCTTTTTTTCTGCAATTTTCATCATTCGTTCTAGAAAGCCATTAACAGTGAGAATTAGCTTAGCTCAACATCTCATATCATGAAAATACAAGTGTGTATCTAAAAACTCAATTGCTCATTTTTTACGGGGTGTCACAGTTTTAAATTTCAGTTTTTCCTCAAAAAGTAGGTTCTCTTCTGAGACAACCATATCGGGCCACCCAGTATTACAGAAGCAGTATTTTTTATCTTTTTTTTTATATCACTCACGTCACTCTATTCTTAACGATTCCAGAGTTCTACTGGAAAATACCTTGGCAATTTTTGCAGAGTTTCCCCATTCGCTAATAACAATAAACTACCTTGGCGATGCAAAATTTCTGTTCATACTTATAATACTCTGTCATCATAAAAATATCAGTGTGACTTGTCAAAATTCCATTGTTGAAAATTATCGACATTGCGAATTAGTGAAATACGTATTGAATACAGGGTGCTTCAACGAAAACTAAACAGAGGCTATATATACCAAGATATTCATTTCTGATCAAAACGCAAAAATAGGTCAATTTCTGTTTTAAGGATGACACCTTTTGGGGTATAATGCTTGCCTGAAATATCAACTCCCTAAGCGGGGGTTGCAATCCTTGAACATTATGAATAGGGAAGATGGGTCGAATGATGACTCAAAACAAAGGTGGTATCTTTGTCTACATTGCCTTGAACGAATTTCTATTTTTAATTGAAAACTGTCAAAGATACAGGGTGAGAAACTGAAAGATAGGGAAGAGTATTTCACTGAGACTATTGAAGTTTCAGTGAGGTAAAATGGAACAGATCCATGCTGATCAATGGCAGTCATCATCAAGTACTATCCTCATCTCGAATTTCAACCCCTGGAGCAGGGGTGACAACCCTTGAAAATTTGGAAGAGGGTAGATGGGTCGAGTGATACCTCGAAAGAAAGGTATTATCTTTGTCTGCATCCTGTGAAATAATTTTCATTTTTGAACTGTAGAAGATACAGAGTGAGCCACTGAAAATAGAAGACTATCGCCCCAAGACTATTGGAGTATTAGTGTAGAAAAACTGGAATAGATTAATTTAGATCAAAGATGACAGCCTTTGATCTGTAATGAATCTGTTCCAGCAGACAAAGATAATACCTTTCTTTCGAGGTATCACCCATCTACCTTCTTCCAAATTTTCAGGGGTGGTCACCCCTGCTCTAGGGGTTGACATTCGATATGAGTTTGGTACTTGATGATGACTGCCATTGATCAGTATGGATCTGTTCCATTTCACTTCACTGAAACTTGAATAGTCTCAGGGAAAAAGTCTTCCCTATCATTCAGTTGCTCACCCTGTATCTTTTACAGTTTTCAATTAAAAATGGAAATTCGTTCAAGGCGATGTAAACAAAGATACCACCTTTCTTTTGAGTCATCACTCGACCCATCTTCCCTATTCAAAATGTTCAAGTATTGATATTTCAGGCAAGTTTTGTACCCCAAAGGATGTCCCCTTGAAACAAAAATTGACCTGTTCTTGCGTTTTGATCAGAAATGAATATCTTTGTAGATATAGCCTCTGTTTAGTTTTCGTTGAAGCACCCTGTATAAATCAATACATGTCGATGACAAAATCTCCTCGTCGGCAGGTTGCACCTCACGAAATGAAGTCTTTCCGGATAGCGCTCTCTGTATTGTTCAACTCGAACACTATTTTGCCTGCACTCTGCATAAACAAACAGCATATCGACTTTTTCACTTGAAAATTGAACACATAACAACGACATAATTTCGCTATAATCCGTTTGGCTTTTTACAAAAGCTGTGTTCTTTGAGAATGTTTTAGTACCTCGGTAGAAATTTTCAAACGATCTTGAGAATTAACCGTAGGGTTCAGCTTCTTAGAAAACTCACATCATTTCACTAAGAAAATTCGAAAATGATGTGAAAAATAGGGCATTCCTTTTAAAAAACATGATGTTAATATCTGAAAGGAATATATATTCGAAAATAATTATTTGCATTATGCAAAGATTTAGATATACCTATCTTCCCTAAACGCATATCCAAGAACTGGCCTTCACTCCTATCAAATCAAAATGTCACTGGTATCGTATCAATCTATTTACGGATCAAAACTGATATAGATACATAACTGATCTGTTTTTCAATTCCTGCAAGGTTTTCAATTTTACCAACACTGACGATTTTAATTGACAGGACTATGCCACCACCTCTACATGAAAGCTAATTTATAATTTACGAATTATTTTCGATCATAATGATGATTTTTGCATATTTCAATGAAGACCAGGATTCTTCTAATTTGTTTCCACCTAAATTGATCCAAATGAGGATGCTCAAAGAACGCAATTTACGTTCGAATTATGTCGAAAATTATCGACATTACGAATTAGTGAATTAAGTTTTGAGTATGAATCAATACACGTCCTCTTCAGCAGGTTGCATCTCACTAAATTTTCGTTCAACATTGGAGAAATACGTTCTATTCGGATCTCTTTGTATAATTGTTGAGCTAGAACGCTATTTTGCCTGCACTCTCCATAAACATATCAACTTTTTCACTTTGGGTGTATTTATTCATAATCAAAACATTAATTCGCAATGTCGATAATCAACAATAGAATATTGACATGTCACACTGATATTTTTATGATCACAGAATATTATAAATATGAACAAAAATTTTTTATCGCCAACGTAGTTATTGTTATCAGCGAATAGGGAAACTGCAAAATTGCCTAGGTATTTTCCACTAGAACTCCGGAACCGTTAGGAATAGAGTGACGTGAGTGGTATATAAAAAAAGATAAAAATACTGGATCCTTAATACAGGGTGGCCCGATATGGTTGTCTAGAAGAGAACCTACTTTTTGAGGAAAAACTGAAATTTAAAACTTTGACACTCCTTGAAAAATGAGAAAATAAATTTTCAGATACAATCCTGTATTTTCGTGATAGGGGATGTTGAGCTTAGCCAATTGTCACTGCTCAGAAAGATGAAAATTGCAGAAAAAAAGGATTGTGTTTTGTTTTTCTTTCAGGAATGTGTCAAAAGGTCTTAGGATGAGAACAATCGAAATAGACAAAAACATACAGGGTGTCCTATTTGAAAATCGAAAGTTGGTATCGTTTTCGGCATAACTGGAAACGAAATGTCAAACATATTAATGTTATCAAATTCAAAATGTTGTCTTCTATCCGACTCGCAATTTCCATCAAAATATTCCAAATAGAAAAAAGTTACAGGGGTTGCCCTAGTTTCAGTTACACCTGGTATATACAGGATGTTCCAAAAAATTCAACTCCCCAAGATCATACAAGGTGTTTGCGTTGAAGGCACATTAAAAGTTTATCAATCGATTTCAAATTTTAGAGTTGGATATTGATCTACAATTTGCAGTTATTTTCAAAGCGAAACCACTTCCGGTTCTACTGGACCACAATGGAATGATAAATACAAACTTAAATGAAAATGACGAATTGACTTTTTGCAATAACTATAAATCATTTTTGAAATGAATTTCTGGCGATTCATAGAATTTTAGAACATCAATCTTATTTGCTAACTGAATACTTGGGATCTCGATGTGCGTATTTCTTTGAATTTCTTTCAGTTTTTGAAGGGAAACATAAATAGTACGATATTTATAGTTAGTTTATTAATTTCGATCGTATGATTTGCATGTATTTGAGATACGCGTAAGTGTTTCCGAACTTTCTACCCATATTTTGCGAGGGAATAAAGAATTTTCAGTTATATTATTATCAGTTGAATAAGCGGGGAATTTATAGTTCTTTGGTAGTCGGAGTGTCTGTTGGTAAAGCCGTGTTTCCAGCAGAATTGGTGAAAGAAACTGGAAGAATTTTCATATGCATCGTTCAAGTATATACGGGTGACATTTTTCAAAAAACAAAGATTGGAGCAACAGGAGAAAACTAATATACTGTTATCTTTACTAGATATGTATAAAAACCCTCAGTTCTGGGTGTTCGAATAACGATTTTGCTGGGTGTTCGAATCTCCATTTTGCTTTGTGCAGAAAGTTTTCTTCAAACTTGTTGGTAATTTCCGTCGGGCGTTACATAAATTTCTTCTAATATAACTAACCTCATACCAAGTAATCGAAGTCGAATTTCTCTGGCTGGCTTTTCGGATAAATAGCCAAAAGCTTCGGTTCAAAGATTGTAATTTTGAAGTCACGGCAATTTTCTGAGTCTGGTCACTGTTATATTAGCATACACTGGCCCCAATGTAAGAATAAATGACTGACATTTTTCCATCCACACGTCCATCGTTGTTCGTCGCTCGCTATCAATTTTTCGTGAAAGAAAATTTATAATTGTTAACAACCACTAAATGCTTTTCTCTTTCACGTAACACAATTTTGTCACTCATTATTTCTATTCACTCTTACGGTGCAAGAATACTGATGTAGAATCTCGAATTGAAATATAAACGCAAAAAACCGATATTATAATTATATGGAACAGTATATTGTAGAGGGACATAAATAATCGATTCTGATTGGACCATCATAAAACATCAATTTCTCATCATCCTAAAAAGAATTTTTTAGGGCATTATTCAATTTCAAATAATTGTTAAAACTTCTATAACTACATTTCCAGGGCATAACCCATAATCTCATCGAAGTTCATTAGACATGTATTGTTTCTTTCTCTAGAAGATAGGTAGGTTCAAGTACTTGAAAAGCTCTGGAGTGAATTTACATGTCGATGGTTGCAATAAGACATGAACTTCTCAAGTCGATGGCTGCCGAGAACGAATTTACAACCTCCCAAAAATTCAAGCATAAAATACTGAACTATTTTAACTCTATTTCTATAATCTATCGAAAATTGGTATGCAAAGGACACCCAATACATTTTGACAAATATTGGAATCGTCTGCAGTCACACAAGGCGTTTAATTTGAAATAATGCAAATTGCACCTAAAACAAAATTGGCATCCATAATAGAATATAGATCTATGAGAATAACAAATTATTAAAGATTGATCGATTTCGACGATTCAGTAGTTGTAGACGTTCGAAAAAATGCATATTTTCACAAAATGTTGATTCATTCCAAAACGGTTCATTATAGGGGTATACTGATCGAAAGAAATGCATTCTTACTCCTAGTTAACACATTTGAAGAAGATGAAAAACATAAGGCACCCTATTTACCAAAAATTCAACTTAAATATGATTGTAGCGTGTAAAATGTTACTTTCGATTTAACACTCTAAGCTTTCATCATTTTGTATTTGATCAATGCCATTCGGACAGTGTAAAACTGGCATTACATGGGGTATGAATCGCCATTTCGTGTACTAACCTTAGTTGTTTTGGTTTTGTGATCCGTGCCCCGCCTGCGCATGCTACGGATTCATTTATTTCTGAACGACTAGACAGCGATTCATTTCTGGTTCCTGTTTTCCAACAGCAAACTTGCCTTTCTGCAAATATTTTGAGTTATATACCTTTGGGGTTATAGTTTTGAAAATTTTTGGAATTATGTGAAACTAAGGCTCGTATTCGCTCAATATATACGAGGTGAGTGTAATTATCATCTGATTTAGTTTCGATGACTTTCAGTTACGGCGATCTTTGCAGACATTTGTTTCTGGCAATTCAGACCAGAGGAATCAATAGACGTCTTGTTCATATTTTTTGTACTTAACTAGTCTGTTTCAAGCTCAGATACCAGACTCAGATTTATTCAGTCAAAATTTCGTATTTTTCCAGCATTTCGGCTAATTTCTCTATCATCTTAGTACAGGGGTGCTCAAACTTGAACTGCTGGCGATCTACCTCAATATTTTTAGACTACTTACGATCGACTCTAAGAGGCTGCAAGTATGTGTGATGCTGGGTTGTCGTACATACACGACACCCTACCTACCTACCTATCTAGGTACGGTGTACCGTAGCATATATAAATATATAGCTTTCCGCACAATAAACATTATTTTAGTCAAGGTTTGGGTTAGGTTGTTCTTTATAATAGCAATGAAAAACTCATAGTTATTTAAAATTGCGAGTTCATTGGTTGTTACAAAACAAAAGAGTTGCATATGGTGTTAAGCTTAAATAAGGAGTGACTTTGGATGTTGAAGCGTGGCACTGCATGTCCTCAGCACACTTTTTAGAAGATGGTACGTAACCACTGAGTGCTAATCGCAAGCATGATAACATATGATCGTCAGTTAGTCGATTGCGGTATTTTGGTTTAATTATCCTCATTTCAGAAAATGCAAACTCGCACAAGTAAGTTCACCCAAACATTGCCGTCGAAGGGCGATTTACCTTAGTTTCGGATATTCATCTTCAAATATGAAACACCAGAAATTTGTATCTGATGCTGTAACTTAGAGATGTATAATCTGCACCAACTCATTTTCAACAGAACATGAGTTCATATTAAACTGACTTGCTATGTCAGTAGCTAATTCCTCAAAGTTTTTACATGAAAAACGATGACTCATAAATGATGCTATATTTGCCAATTTACTGCAATCATAAAAACGCATTTCGAATTGTCCCAAAATTTTTGATAATTCAGCCTCATACGTATCATAATTCAACTGAGGAATCCTTGCTTTCAAAGACGGAAAATGTTTCAGATCCTTTCTTTTCAGTTGATTTATAATAAGTTGCAATTTACTTTTGAATGCGTTTACTGCGCTAATCATCTCAACAATAGTTTTTCATTCACCTTGCAGCTCCAAGTACATGGTGTTAAAGTGCATTGTGAGATCAGTCAAAATGCCAAATCAGTCAGCTAATTTTCGTTCTTCTACATCTGAGTGTCATCGCCTCTTTGGTATAGAAAAGCCGTTATTTCGGACAATAATTCTTGAAACCTTTCTAGGAATTTTCCGCAACTCAACCACCTGATATCCTTATGAAGAACTAAATCAGTGTGTTTAGCTGACTCCCTATGTTCCAACTGCAACTTGATGAGTCGCTGTTGCAAGATGAAAGTCACAATTTTTGTTGCAATGCCCATAATTTCCTCATTGTTTAAAATACTTTTGAACACGAAACTTGTTGATGTATAATGCAATGAAATGAAGAAAATGAAGGGAAATCTTCATTAGCCACAAAACCGTTTTTGTTTCCAGTCACTGCTGGTGCTCCGTTGGTTGTAATGCACACTAATTCATATTTTAGTAGCTTGTAGCTTTTTACAAGATTGAAGGAAACGTCATATATATCTTCGCTACGGGTCTTCCCCTTTAGAGGAATAATTGTCAAAATTTCTTCCTTAGCCAACATGTAATGGAATACCATCCGAATAAATATACACAGCTGGGCAGTGTCTGTCATATTAGTGGATTCGTCGAACTGAAAAGAGAACTATGTACATTTCATGATATCATGTTTCAGTTTATCTGCCATGCCCTGACTCATGACTTCAATACGCCTTGTGACAGTCGGACGAGATAACTGAAGTTCTCTAATAGCAGACATGATTTCTGTTTTATTTTTAAAATCTCAAAATAAAGTATCGCTTCAATAAATGCTTTCTTCACAACCTATCCATCTTTGAATAATTTCTTGTGTTTCGCCAATATATGAGATATTTTAAATAACGCTATCCTTGTAGTTTTTGATTGTTTGGTTGGTCTTGTGAACATGATTTGTTCTTTTTTCAAACGAGATATCAAATCACGTAGTTTTCGTTTTCTTGATTCACTCTGTGGCGGAAAATCCTTTTCATAGTTGCATTTATGCATTTATCCTCCACCATAGAAAAAAATTATTCCTCCCATCGTTATTAAAATTATACGTTTTAGATTTCTTCGCTGCACTCATTTTGTACTATTTATTAATAAACTTTTTATCGACGTAGTATTGCCTTCAAGTTACAATTCAGAATGACTTCAATTCCTGCAGGCGCAAAATTTATTTCGGCGTGAACGAAAGTCTTGAATGTTCACGTCGAACGCACCGCCCGAAATTTCTAGAAAAGCGGCAAGAATAAAAAACGCGGCTTTTTTTGACAAGTACCGCGCGTTCCTTTGATAAAGCCACCACCGAGATCTACTCAAAAAGCACTCGCGATCGACGAGTCGATCGCGATCGACCGTTTGAACACCCCTGTCCTTAGTACCTAACCTCTCATTGCAGCAAATTTTATTGACTTTTCTTTTGATCCTCATATTTTTCATTTGCTTGCTCTTATTTCTGAATTTTCTGATTTTTTTTTATTGAAATATTTTTTCTCTCTTTAAAATGCGTATTTAATCTCTTAAAGGTTTTTTTGTGGCCGTTGACAATTACAAATGTCAGAAAATTTCGTTGACAGAAAGCTTTCACTTGACAACTGTACAAAATTGTCATATTCGCTTTTGAAATAATTAATTCTCTTTCCTTTATATAATAATGTAATTTAAGTTATTTGGAATGAATCACAGAGATCAAAGCTATTTTATGTATCATTCCTTTATCAGGTAATAATTTATGTGTACTCTTTTAGCTTTTTGGAAGGAGCTGTATTTTAACCAAAATACTCTTATTGGAAGAGACTGTATTTCAACGAATACTTTTTGGGAGAGCCTGTATTTTGACGAACAAATACTCTTTTTGGGAGAGGCTATGTTTTGGCCAACAAAAATACTCTTTTTGGGAGAAGCTGTATTTCACCCAAATATACTTTCTGGAAAAGGTTGTATTTTAACGAAATAACTCTTTTCGAAAAACGCTGTGTTCTAGAGCCCCATAACACCTTAGAAGCATCTCCACTCTCTATATAAGTGATTCTAGTATTTTCACTTTCTTCTTTCTGATTGATTTTCAACTTTTTAATCTTCTGTAAAATAAGTAATTAATCATTTTAAATTAGTTTTAGAGAGTCGACTCGTCAGTTTTTGCTTCAAATTGTAATTGATTTTCATTCAGCTTTTATGTGAAGGAAATAGACTTAATATATTTATTCAATTTTAGTGTGTGTTTTCTTGTGAACTTGTTGTCTGCTCTTGAGTGCCAACTATAGTTCTTTTACCGGGGAAATTGACCAATTATTCACCTACCATCACCTCTCACGCTGAGCTATTGTAACCTGATCTTCGGTTGGTCACTGTAGGATAATTTGCAATAAGAGCAAACCTACTTTTTATAGTCCATGATTCTCTATGATGAAAATCGCTGTATATTCGAACATGATTTAAGGACATGCAGTAAATCAGGTTCTAACTTTTTCTCATATATACTTTCTCAATATATTCAACAAAGTTATGGTCCGATTATGTACTGAATAGATACGCGGTGTAATTTTGTTTCCATGAAATTTGAATGAAATTAATTATAATTAATTTTCACATTATGCATAAATTTTATTTATATATTCTAACAATTGAGGTGCGTTTCACTTTTCATTGTTAGTTGCGAAAAGTAGAAGTTTTCTGTAGTGGTGATAAAACTGAAACATTTAATAACTTCAACGAAATTCGAAAATTATCACTTAGAATGTCATAATTATAAGAATTAATTTTGATTGGGATGATTTCATAAAGTATATGTCAGAACGTTAGAGAAGAGTTCTACTAAGAATAGTTTGATATTCGCTGAGATATCCACCAACTTCTATGAACATTCAGATGCCGCTAAACCTAGCATGGGATCGTTTAATCAACATGGAGTCCCTACGACATCTTTCAAAAACAAAGGAAATAAACATTTAGACATATGTCTGCCACTCATAAATAACAGTGATGTGAAGCGCCAGTCAAAAATAGCAGCCACCAACAACGGTGTTGTAAGATATGATGTTACATTAGTGTTTTTTCGAATCATCTCCTCCATTTCGACGTTTGTAATATGTAGTGCTCGAATGTAAATCAAAATGTAAATGAATATTGGGTGTTTAACTGGTATCCGTCGTCGAATTGTCAACGTTTGTTTTTTTATAGCAATTAAACGATTCCACTCTCATTCAACGATGTAATTAATTCATTATGCTGACGGACTCCGCGTCATACATCACGTTCTAAAAACTGAACGTAATTGTATTCGTTTTTTAGGTAGTTTCACAGCGAGATTTATAGCAATGATGTGTTTTTCTCCTGACACAGACAATTTCATAAATACTTTGATAGTAATTGATTCGAGGCAATTAATTCAACGTTTCTACGTAACTGAAATAGAATAAATGATTTTGAATTTCAAATCAATTGTACCAAACAGCTATGAAAAAAAGCTTAGTTAATGGCCTTGTTAATCGATCAATACAACTATCCTACCTCAAATATTAAAAACAGAATCTAATAAAAGTTAGGAAACTGCTGAGAAAAATCGCGGATCCCCAAAAATTTTACCAACCACTGATAACACAAAGACTACAACACATTTATAACACGGAACACAAAAAAATAGGAAAGACGAATGCAAGTACATGAGTCTTACATTCTCTTCCGGATTATCACAACAACTAAACAAATGTCTTGAAAATTACAGCATCAAAGTAAGGCATAAACATATTTTCAATGAAATGAAACTAAAGTATTTAGATTTTCACTATATTAACAAAACTATGACCGGTTTCGCCACACTGTGGCTTCATCAGATAGATATAAACTAATGAACAGAGTTATTCCTTATATATTAGTCTTATTTCCTACTCAATATTACAATAGGTACAACTACAAAAGGTATGTAGGAAAACCCATCGGAGTTGCTTACTTTATGAATTGAAAAAATTGAGTAAAGAGAAGGATTTAGATCTAATTGACTATTAAGTAACCTACCTGAATTCTTTTCTTTGTTGATCTCTAAAATTTCCAATAGATTGAGTTTTTGTCTATTATTTTCATTGTGTAAAATTTTGAAATTATCATTAAAGTTATGGTTTTCTTCGAGTAAGTGATTAGAATAATGGGAATCTGATTTATGATAATTAAAACTACGTTTGTGCTCGGATAATCTAACTTTGAAATTTCTGAAAGTTCTACCAATATAAATTTTATTACAACCCCGGCAAGACAGTTTATAAACACCGGATTTATTACTTTTATCAATTTTAGATTTGCAGTTTTTCATATGTAGGCTTAAAGAATTATCAGTTCGGAATGCTATATTGAAATTTTAATGCGAGAGGAATGATTTTAATTTTAGACTAGGATTACCAATATAAGTTAAGCTGTTGTATTTTGTGTTAGAACTTTTTATACTTGGAAATACTTCCTGGATTACTTTTTCAATTTTTTGCATAAATCATGTTCTCAATCATAGTTGGACTGTAACCGTTATTGACTGCCATTTGTTTAATTATATTTAGCTCTTTCATGAAGTTATTTTGTGACATTGGGATAATAATGAGTCTATGTACCATACTATTGTAAGCTGCTAATTTATGTGGATAAGGATATGTAGATGAGCTGTGAATAGTAATATCTGTATGCGATGGCTTATGAAAAATAGAAAAATCATGTTTGCCGTTAATTTTAGTAATAGTCAAATCCAGAAAGTTAATGGAGTTTTCTGTTTCTATCTCTATCGTGAATTTAATATTATCGTGAATTTTGTTAATTGTCTGTTTGTGCCAGTGAAACAACAAATGATATCGTCGACATATCTAAACCAATAAATAAAGTGTTTGAATAACGGATGTTATTGGATAGTTTTTTCAATATTATCCATGAAAATTGCAGCGAGCAGAGGGCTCAGAGAATTACCCATGATCAAACCTTTTTTACTATTATATAATATTCCACTGAAGTTAAAATAATTTTGTTCTAAACAAATTTCTAAAAGGCGTAAGATTTCTGATTGAATTATCGGATTGACTTTATTAATTTGAAGGGCGTTGTTGATGAGTTTCACTGTATCACTAGGTGGAACACTAGGGAAGAGATTTACTACATCCCATAACATAAGTTTAGCTTTCGGTGGTAGTATCGTGTGCTGAATTTTATTTATTAGGACTGAAGAGTTTTTTATTGAGAATTTAGGTTCGAAATTAGTGTACTGTTAAATGATGTCTATGAGAAAGCATGAAAGTTTTGCAGCTGGAGCTTGAAAATATGAAACTACTGGTCTAATGGGATGCCCTGTTTT
Source organism: Cryptolaemus montrouzieri (assembly GCA_013387265.2). Lineage (NCBI taxonomy): Eukaryota > Metazoa > Arthropoda > Insecta > Coleoptera > Coccinellidae > Cryptolaemus > Cryptolaemus montrouzieri. The sequence goes on along the minus strand of JABFTP020000185.1, from coordinate 33,689,294 downwards.
ATGGAGTTTGACCAGGGAGTAAAGTTTTGGTGATTACGGGTTGTCAATGAAAAGTTTATATTTTTGGTTGGTAGGTATTATAGACTTGGCATACTCTAAAGCGTTTTTTACTATGGATTGAAATTTATTAGTTGGATCTTTATCAATTTCTTCATAAAAACTTGATTCAATGAAATTTTGGGTTTTCAATAAATAATCTGCTTTATTTAAGGCTATGACTGTATTACCTTCGTCTACTTTGGTGAATGTGATATCTTTAAATGCGGACTTAGATTTAATGGACTTTAAAGTTGTATTTTCGAATTTCTTAGGTTGAAAACGATTGAACTCTTTTTGAAGTAGTAACGCTGAAGAGAGATTTAGGTGTTTGGCTTGTAGTGAATAATTTAGGGCTATTTCGGTTTCATTTCCTCGCAGATTGAAATGGAGACGAGCGTTATTTGACTCTAAATTCTGTTTAAAACCCTTTTCTAGAAGTGAAACTTCATCTTCAGAAAAATTAGCATCTGAAAGATTACTGAACCTATCATAAAATTGGTGATCGGAAAATTTGACCTTGATTTTTGAAGTTTCAGGTTTATTACTCAATTATTTATTTAATTTTATTTAATTTCTGCAACTGAATGTTATACTTTTTGTGAATTAATGAAAGAACTTTGAATCTTGTTCCGGAATCTAAAATGTCAAATTCTACTGGATGCAATCTATGAAGCAACTCCGAATGAATTACCTTTAAAATGATGTTGTAGTTGTCTAGTTGGCTGTATTGAAACTTGATGTCTAACTTTAACTATTTCTTTTTGCCTTGTAGTAGCTGCGGGGCCGATATTATGTGTCTTCACATAATGTGTACTACAAGGCAAAATCACCAAAACTTCACTCCCTCGTCAAACTCCATAAAAAAGAGCATTCCATTAAACCAGTAGTTTCATATTTTCAAGCTCCAGCTGCAAAAGTTTCACGCTTTCTCATAGACATCATTCAACAGTACGCTAAATGTGAACCTAAATTCTCAATAAAAAACTCTTCAGCCCTAATGAATAACATTCAGCACACGATACTACCTACGAACGCTAAACTTATGCCTTTGGATGTAGTAAATCTCCTCCCTAGTGTTCCACCTAGTGATACAGAGAAACTCATCAAGAACGGCATTCAAATTAATAAATTCAATCCGATAATTCAATCAGAAATCTTACAACTTTCAGAAATTTGTTTAGAACAAAATTATTTCAACTTCAATGGAGTATTATATAATTGTAAAAAAGGTTTAGTCATGGGTAATCCTCTGGGCCCTCTGCTCGCTGAAATTTTCATGGATAATATTGAAAAAACTATCCAAGAACATCCGTTATTCAAACACTTTATTTATTGGTTCAGATATCTCGACGATATCATTTGTTGTTTTACTGGCACCAACATACAATTAGAGTCATTCAATAAATTCATTAACAAAATTCTCAATAATATTAAATTCACGTTGAGATAGAAACAGAAAATTCCATTAACTTTCTGGATTTGACTATTACTAAAATTAACGGCAAACATGATTTTTCTATTTTTCATAAGCCATCGCATACAGATATTACTATTCACAGCTCATCTACATATCCTTATCCACATAAATTAGCAGCTGACAATAGTATGGTACATAGACTCATTATTATCCCAATGTCACAAAATAACTTCATGAAAAAGCTAAATATAATTAAACAAATGGCAGTCAATAACGGTTACAGTCCAACTATGATTGAGAACACGATTTATGCAAAAATTTGAAAAAGTAATCCAGGAAGTATTTCCAAGTATAAAAGTTCAAAAACAAAATACAACAGCTTAACTTATATTGGTAATCCTAGTCTAAAATTAAAATCATTCCTCTCGCATTATAATTTCCATATAGCATTCCGAACTGATAATTCTTTAGGCCGACATTTGAAAAACTGCAAATCTAAAATTGATAAAAGTAATAACTCCAGTGTTTATAAACTGTCTTGCGGGGATTGTAATAAAATTTATATTGGTAACTTTCATAAATTTCAAAGTTAGATTATCCGAGCACAAACGTAGTTTTAATTATCATAAATCAGATTCCCATTATTCTAATCATTTACTCGAAGAAAACCATAACTTTAATGATAATTTCAAAATTTTACACAATGGAAATAATAGACAATAACTCAATCTATTGGAAATTTTAGAGATCAACAAAGAAAAGAATGCAGGTAGGTTATTTAATAGTCAATTAGATCTAAATCCTTCTCCTTTACTCAATCTTTTCAATTCATAAAGTAAGCAACTCCGAAGGGTTTTCCTACATACCTCTTGTACTTGTACCTATTGTAATATTAAGTAGGAAATAAGACTTATATATAAGGAAAATCTCTTTTCATTAGTTTGCATCTATATGATGAAGCCACAGTGTGGTGAAACCGGTCATAGTTTTGTTAATATAGTGAAAATCTAAATTTTTAGTTTTATTTCATTGAAAATATGTATATCTATTTTCATCAAGTAACGGCCTCCTCAATCAAATTAAGGCATAAACCATAGCAAAAACCCTTCATAACTCTAAAGTGTCAAGTAGAATTAAAAAATAAAACTCACTGCATTAACAAAATTAAATCCCAGGAGTGCAACAAATGTTACATCGGCAATACCAAAAATTATCTACATAGAAGGGTTCATGAACACGAATATTCTGAAATATGGAATAAAGATGCACTATGAAAATATAGTATTCAAGAATTACATAAGTTTGGATATACAAATGCACAGGTTCTCACATCCGAAGATAACGATTTCAAACGCAACATTCTGGAAATTAAAACTCATAAAGAACCTAGGCTAACCCTGACAGTTTGATGAATATATAAATATATTATATAAAATTTGCATTATGCGAAGCAATATATCGAAGGAAAGCCAATCAGTTTTGGTTTTAAAAATTGAGCCCTTTGTCAAAGTGGAGTGTATATGTTAGCATTCGAAATATACATTGGTAAGTCTGATAATGAAAAACAATTTGGTTTGTTTGTGCTAATGGTACTATACGCCAAAATCGTTTAGTAGGATGTCCTTTTACAGAGAAGAATGTATGGAATAGAGAAAAAAGAGGATCTTTTCAGTTTTTATCGAACGGGAAAATTCTGGTGGCTCAATGGAAAGACAACAGGGTGATAACTATGGCCACCAACTTCGAAGATCAATATATGATGACCGCTAGACGTTGGTGCAAAAAAGCCAAATCCAAACAGAATGTTCCCCAACCGAAAGTGGTATCATATTACAATAAATACATGGGGAGTTAATAAGATGGATTGATTAGTAGCTGCGTACCAATCGAGAATTCGGCAAATTAAATGGTACTGGCCTATTTTTCAGTATTTGTTCGATGTGAGTGTGGCAAATGGCTGATTTTGATGAAGAAACCTGAAAATCGAAACTGCACAAATCTTCTAACATCAGATCAGTCAGAAACTGCCGACAGTTTGTCAACAATAACGATGTTAGATTCGATAATGTGGGACATTTGGTTAAATACTCTAAAAGTGATAGGAAATGTAAAATATTCCATAAAAATTCGAAGTTTATATGTGATAAGTGCAATATTGGCTTACACCCTAAAAACTGTATTTTCGATTTTCATAAAAAATAATCCCCAACAATATGATGTTAATGTTATCGTAGTTTATTCAAATGTGTTACTATCTTCAATATTTCATTCGTAAAAAAAATAAATGAACTTTTGAACCAAATATGCTCTTATGCATATAGGCCTTTTAAACGGATAACCTTTTCTCTAAACTGAGAGAGACAATTAAATAATAGCGACAGAACCACGTTTCAACAGTAAAATTACATGCATTTTAAGAAAAAATTATAATCAAATGAAAAATTTGTTTCCACATACTCTAATGGGTTAAAGTACTCCTCACCCAATGAGTATAAACTAATATTTTAAACGAAAATAAATTGGGATCAAGCGAGCTATCCTTATTTCTATATAGTATATACCATACAGTATTTAGGAGAAAGTAATTTGCCTAAGATTGAATTATATCAAACCCTACGAAATTTTTTGTAGACCGGCTTGGGGATTTTCTTTTTATATCAAAGAATATTCATGAGATTGAATAATTTGCATATTCATCATTTTATATGAGGCTGTGAAATGAATATGCAATATTCCCATAAACACCTGTGAACTCATTCGCAGGTTTAGAATAAAATCTCTACTTTCCCGTAAAGTTATGAGATTAGAGAAAAATATTTTTCTCAACTTAGCAGAATAACATGATAAACGATTTAGGGAGAAGGCAGGCCGAAAATGTGGCGAGCAAAGCGGTATCAAATATCAAGGGTGGAATAATGCCAATCACACAGTCCAACGAGCAGAAAGGTTATTATTTTAGAAGCGACTAATTCCGTTTGTATCTCAATAATTCCCCTCTGATGTGAATGGAATATGATTTTTATTCGTTGGCACCCTTGGCTTTTATGCCGGGAAATGAAAATATGAAATAAAGTTTTGCTTTCTGTACGCTGAAGATAAAAAATGGCGCGAATGTTTCCCTCTTCTCGAATCCAAGAGATCCATTAACTTGGGAAATATGATTTTCCTCCCGATGTTCGGCCAATCGTGAAACATTAGTCAGATTTTGACAGTACGAATCTGTGAGGTTTTGGCTGTGCTAAAGGGTAATTATGTCTCTTATTTCAAGCTTTACCCTGAACTATTTCATTTTCATCCTGTCTGGTCAAGGAAGTATCCTGAACACATATACAGTGCGTTCCATTGAAAACGGACCAACCTGAATGAATCGGATGGTTTAATTTTTCTCTGATAAAGTCTATCTTTTATTGGAGGTGAACATTTTTTGTTATATGTTTTGTTCTCCCCTATCAAGCAATTATATCTGCAGCTTCCACTACAAATTTTTGAATAGGAAAAAGCAGTTGAGAGACACATTTTGGCAAAAGTAATTGCATTTTTAATATGACCACGTACGGGTTGACTAGAACATCTGTGCGGGTAAAATTATACTATTTCACCCCTTCTTCCTTGCCGGTCACATGGCCAGGACCTCAGTTCTCAATGAATCTTTGAAGCTTCAAAAAGAGCCAAGCGAACAGGACGAATCTTGCAAATTTCATTTCAATATTTCTAAGTTTTGGTGAGGATGGAGTTAGTTTCCAATTTGGAAAGGAAATAGTTTCGATTGTCATTCATTTCATGAAACGAGAATTGATGAAGAATTAATCTGTAATTTCTTTGAAAAAAGTTCAAGAACGTATAGCTGTCGCAACAGGAGTAGGTTTGTGAACTGTGCAAAGAATTTCGAGCGGAATGAAGAAGATTGAAAATGGTGAAAATAACAGTTTTTCAACTCCCGATAAAAAGAGAAGAAAACAATACTCGATGACTTCTATAGAGCTCTGCTTCGTTAGTTCGTCGTCGATGAAATCGTACCCACATTAAAGAGAATCCATCAACAGTTCGTCGATGAGAATGACTATGCAGGATCACGAGAGAGCAATCAAAAAGTTTTGGGAGGAATGGGATTTCGTTGAATTAAGACGAAATCGAATAGAAATCTACATATGGAAAAACCTGAAATACAGCAACTACGTTTGAATCATTTCAGAAACATCAAACGGTACCGTCAAGAAAATAGACCAATAATTTACATAGACGAAACATATATTCATTCCTCCCATATACACAAGAAGGCTTGGAGGTACGAGACAAACGACGGCCTGGATCAGCCTGTTTCAAAATGACCAAGATTGATAATTTTGAACGCCGGTACTGAATGTGGATTCGTACAAACGCATATCTGGACATTAAGTCCAATTGTAAAACTACGATAAATAATTGAAATAAAACTTATTCCTAATTCACCACCAAAAGTATGTTAGTGTTCTATAACGCTCCACATCACAATGTACAAACATCAAAACACCCGAACATGGTTTTCCGAAAAATAAGAAATGAAAGAGTTCCTGCAACGAAGAAATATTTCCTTCGCAATAAGATGCTCTAAGCAAAACTTCATAATCTAATTAAATTGCACAAACCCAGATATGAATCGTATGCTATTCATAAACTCCTGAATGATCAGAGACACGATGTACTTAGACTTCCCCATGTCCTCCTGACTTAAAACTGATTGAAACAGTTTGGGCAATCGGTACGTTTAATTTCCGGAAAGAGTACTTAAGCGCTATACACACTAAGCCCGCCGGGCCGCCGACACAACCCGTCGACTTGTATGAAAAGAATCAAATCAAAGACAATAAGTTGCCGACATATATCGTCGGCCCGGCGGACTCAGTGTGTATTGCGCTCTACGTATACAAGTTTCGACAAGTCACAACACGACACTCACGCGCACCCCCGCCCTACCTTCCCCCTTGCAACCATCTATCACTGTAAACAATTGGAAGCATTTGCAGATCGTACTCGTACTGTCAATACTTAGTTCGTTCGCTCCAAGTTGAATTTTTGTTAACATATATTTAAATGTGAAATTGTTGTTTGTGAGATATTTAGAAGTGAAATTGTGTCTTCACTTTAATAAAAGGTAATTTTCTTAAGTTATTGTGTCATTAAATCGCAATAGTATTCAAATAAAGATTTTAATCACTTTTTATCTATTCAACCATATTAGCAGAGGCGATAAAATTTTGTATTTAGATTGAGATACCTAATTCATAAATAAAGTAATTATTTTTTAAATTTTATCTCGCAAGTATTTGTCCGGAATGAGTTACATTCTGAACATTTATGTAGGTTCGAACACCGCTGCTGCGAAATACGCCGCGCTGGTGCGATATTTTTTCCCACAACCACACAGGTTCGAATGATCATAGGCTTGAATGACGTTGTTTCGAAAAACATTTTCACTGCCACATGATGTTTTGGAATTTCGATTTTAAGGATTCGTACGTATGAGGCAGTGAAAATGTTTTTCGAAACAACGTCATTCGCGACTAGGTACGTCACTCAAGCTTAGTATAAATGTGTATGGTACTATTGTTACAGATTAGAAATGGCAGCTAAAAAAAGAAAGTTTTCGGAAGATTATATTAAATTTGGATTTACCTTCATAGAAAAAGACGAGCTACAATTGCCGCAGAGGTGTAATATACATAAAAGTTTTGAGCAATGATAGCATGAGGCCCACTCGCCTTGAGAGGCATTTGAACCAGCAACATCCTACTCTGGTTTCGAAATCTAAAGAGTTTTCTTCATCCGAGGCAGAATCACTTAAGCGCATGACATTGGATAAGTCAGGAAGTTATCATGAAGGTGTATCAAAACATTTCAAAGCTTTATTTGAAACAGTTTTTTTGATAGCAAAACAAAAAAACCTCACACCATCGAGGAGGATTTAATCAAATCATGTGTCCTTAAAATCACGAAAATAATATTAGGAGAAGAATCAGAGCAAGAAATTTATTCCATATCTCTCTTATAACACTGTCAAGCGAAGAATCGACGATATTGCATCAGACATAAAATTACAAATTATAAATAGAGTCAAACTATCACCATTTTTTGCCATTAGTTGATGAGTCCACAGACATCGTTAATTGTGCACAACTAATCATTTATATTAGATATGTCAGCGGAGATCACATTGAGGAAGAGATTTTTCACTCCCTATCGTTAGCAGCAGGCACTAAATCTGAAGATATATTCAATTTAATATCGGACTTTATCGAAAGAAATTACTTGGATTGGAATAAATTTATTGGACTATGCACAGACGGCGCTCCTACAATGATAGGTTCACGATCAGACTTGACTCAAAAACTTAAGGAAAAGAACCCCGCCTTAGTTAGTACGCTTTGTGTTATTCATCGGGAAGCTTTGGCTTCGAAAACTTTGCCATAGAATTTATGTCAGATTTTAAACTCTGCCATAAAGATCGTTAACTACATCAAAGGTAGTGCATTGAACAGTCGGCTATTCACTTTGCTTTGCGAGGATCTCGATTCTGATCACAAGGTCCTCCTATTCCACACAGAAGTTCGCTGGTTGTCAAAAGGCAACATGTTAGCTCGCCTTTATGAATTAGGAGAAGAGGACATCCTCTTTCTTGAATTTAAAGAAAATTATAATTTTATGCAACTATTTAAAGATGAAAATTCTAAGTTGAAGCTGGCCTATTTAGCTGATATTTTTGAGGCCCTGAATCAGCTAAACTTGAAACTTCAAGGCAGAAATGGCAATTTGATTAGTAACTATGATCATATTCAAGGTTTCATATTAAAGCTTCAACTTTGGAAAAATAAGGTATCTGCTGAAAACACATTTCCTTTCTCACAGCTATCCGAAGCAATCTACAAACGTTGGAAAACGAATTTCACCTGTACTATCGAGATGTTAATTCCGAGTCACCAATATGGCGCATGACCAGAAACCCATTTGTTGTCGATGTCTCAGATTTGCCTGAAGATGTTCTGGAAGAATTTCCAGAAATGAAGGCTAACTCGACCATGTAAGATGACTTCCATCTCTCGACATTAGAGAAATTTTGGGTCAAACGATTTCTTGTTAATCCCAAAATTGCTTCACTTGATTTGAGAATAAATATTCCATTTTCGACCCCTTATTTATGTGAGACAGGTTTTTCAGCTTTGGTTTTAATAGAAACTAAACAGCGAAATCGTCTTGCCGTCGATAGCGATTTAACCATTGCTCCAGCAAAGACTAAACCCAGAATCGACATACTGGTACAAAACATGCAAGCTCAAGTATCTCTTTAGTATTCAATAATTGAAATAAAACTAACATATTTACCTAGATGTGGAAGTAAGTAATGGTTTTCAAGTGTATATACATATATCTTCTCTTATCAGATCCTCAAAACATAAATATCTACAAATATCTGTATGGAACTCTTTTTTTTAATTTTAATTCAAATAAATAATATAGTTGTAAAAAAAAATTGTGCGTTTTTAATGTTTTTAAACTTAAGGGGGCATGAGAATATTATTTTTCAATTGGGGAGGCTCAGTGAAATAAAGGTTGGGAAACCCTGATCGAAACATTAAATAGTATGATAAGAAACAAAACAATCTTTTGGATGCAAGCTAACATAACATCTTTGGCAGAGAAAGTTTGCTTTTTTTGACATACTGCACATTGTCGCTGATTGTTATTATAACAATGATCCAGTCTGTTATAACGTGAAAACTCGTGTAAATTTCAAGGAGCTTTGGAAGGTCCTCACTTTTTCAGTATCTTGTTATATTCTAATAGTGCAGTTGCTATAGATCATATGAACTCTAGTTGGTCGAGCTTTCCGCCATTGTCCTTATGTAAGCGCCAAGAGTTTTGCACAACCATGTTGATGCAATGAGCAAATAAAGGAAAATACCATGTTTCCCCTGATGCTAACTCTAGTGTCACCGAGATCTTGATCGCCACGGTCCACCCCTCCCATATTTTCATTGAAATATTTTATCAAGCCTGGTTGATCTGTATAAAAATATTACTTATGAAATTGGGAAACCCTCTTTACTCTATTTACCGGAAACACTGTTGAAACATTTGATTCACAACATTGTTGCCATTCCATTTGGTGATGATGGTTTCGTCATCCTCCAAAGTATGTTCAAAATAACCTCAATCTTTTTCTTTGATACACTTGAACATGGGGGGATTCGGTTTTCCTTCAGCATTCCAGTAGCTTTAAGGCCCCTCAATTTCAATTATTGGAGCAACGAAAGTGAGGTGAAGTAATTGTCAAAGTATAAATGAAATCCTTGAAAGGGCATATTTTTTAATATATCTGAATATTGTAAAACTATTGATGCGCCAAGACCCATATGTTCGTACCTATCTGGCAACGTGATTGAAAAACCTTGGTTTGGTTCAAAATGAACTATATAACCTAGTCGGAGAGCACCATCCCAAAACTTATATCCCCATCTGAAAGGTATTCCATCTTTTGCGTAGAGCAGAAGCAGTTGTTTCTTATCGTTCAGAAACTCAGTTATCAACCCATTTGATAAAATTCGATATTTCTAAAATATTTTAATAGTGAAGTACCCAAAGAAAAGTATGGAGAGATATTATTATTATTTATAAGTGCTGGTAACATGAATATAGCAGTTGAAACTCTTTAGAATGGGGAAACGAAGGACTCTAAAAATTATATAGAGAATGATACCCGATAAAGAATATCAAGAACTATAAAAGAACGACATTGAGGTAGACATCACGTTACAACAGTGGCACGGGACCCCTTCTTCAAGAAACCGCCACCCAAAATCCCATAACAACTCGGAATAAATTCAGCTGAATCAACCGCAGAACAGAATATTTAAAGAATAATTGTTTGTTATAGGTTACATAAAGTCAGCCTTCACTCAAGAAGACGTGAGGGTGTTTCAAGAAGTCGCATAGCTCGATTAAAGAGGTCTGAAAATCATGAGGACAGATGAATTTCGGTTTGACCTGGGTCTGCTCAATTGCCTGATATGATTCAGATTGAGCCAATAGGCGATATACAAGATAAATATAATTTTTAAAATCGGCAATGGCTTGATACTCTCCGTTTGAATTGGAACATTATGTCCGAAGAATTTCTCAATGACTTAATGTTGAGCATTTCTTCTATGTGAAAGGTTGACATCGAACCACTAAGGTCATATTCTTCACCGAAGTCCTTTTTTTTCTGTTTCAATTTTGTTTCATGAAAATTGGATGAACTTTGGCATCCGGATAATTTATTCATATTATATTTTGGTTTATCGTTTGCAGTAATTGTTTCTTCACTCCTCATGTACCTAATATAGCAAAATCCGGAACATTTCCTTCATAGGTATATTTATAGGATAACAAAGACTGGACGATGTATTGAGCCCCATTCTCGATGATTTAGTACGTCAGCTATGAGAAATACTTCAAATAAGAGAATGACTCGCCCAACTCCGTACTCGAATTTTGAGGAAAATTCATTGGTGAAAATATATTACAGTTATCTTCTTTTGTTCTCCGGTTATTCCGGATATGGGGCGACCTGCATGAAGTCCAAACCTCAATTCCATCCCAAGTTTGGGATAGACTGATCGAGATTTAGGACGAAATGGTTTAGAATGCTACACTTAATTTTGATATCCGGTATAAACAGGTTTTTGGGATTTTCGGATAGTTTTATCATTCCATTTCTTTGAGTTCCATTCTCATTCGATTGCTATCAAACATTTCTAGTGCTGGTGGATTACTGGAAAAACAATTAACAACATATCTAAGCTTCTTCTGTATAAATTTGAATTTTCGATTTTATGCGTCAATTTCTTGGCACAATGAAGTATGCTGGTGTGAATTTATACAAAACATACCAAACGGTATCATTTTTATGCGCACAAAAATGAAGCCCACTCAAAATAAGAAAAAACGAAAGTAACTTATTACTCATAAGTAAGGAAACCTTAGGACAAATAAAACTATCATAAATACCCAAAAGTATTACCATAATTCAAAATTCAAGAACTCCAACGTCCAGAAATACTTCTTCATGCATTTTGAATTTGAATATTAGTCACTGAAGATAAAAAGAATTATTCAACTCTTCTATATTTTTATGAGCTTGTCTATGAAATAAAGCCTTGACATAGCCCCAGAGAAAAAATTTAACGGAGTTGAATCTGGTGAACTAAGTGGACATCTTCTTGTCATCTAATTATCACTACAAAACTGATTTGAAAGGTCCGAAACATTTCTTCTTTGGTGTGGGTACACACCATCATGCTGGAAATATACTATATTGACATCGAGCTGGTAATATGCATTATGGAGATAATCCGTCACTGGTCACCTTCATTTCATTAGTCCGTATGGTATACTGATAGAATTCAGAATTTTCTCTTGACTTTTGCTGATACCATCAGTAATTCTCAAAAGCTTGGATTTTGGCATTGAACTTCAAGTTTCAATTTTAGGTTGCCTATACGAAATTGATGGATTCGCAATAAAAGCTTCCATGACTTCCGTTGTAATTTCTTCATTATCTTGTCCAGAACTTTTTTTCTAAATATTTTGAAGAAACCAGGGAGATTCTGTTTTAATCTTTGAAATATAGACTTGTGAGGTTCCCTCCAATAAGGAAAACGCACAGGACAACTCTCTGAATCTGCATCAGAATCACACTCATTTTGAACATAGCATTCTATCATGTGGAATTTTTCAAAGTTTTCAGAACTGACAATTACTATTCAATCTAAATATTTTACCTAATTGTGAGCTTAGAATTGAAAACATTTGGGATGTTTGAAATGATCTTACCCACCAGCATACTAAATGAAACCACAGAATATTCAACGAATTTCCTTTTCCGGAAAAATTCCCATATTGGAGGAAATTTGTAAGGCATGATATATATTTGGAAAGAAAAAGATTCCTTCCTAATTCATCCAAATGGTTTACGTTCGATGAAGATGATTTTTTATTATAATTCTATAAATCTAACCTAGATATTGATACAAAAAAGATAGCTACGATCTGTTTCCACCAATAAAATTTCCTCAAAAATAGAAGACCAAGCTGAATGAGTAATTTTTTTCCTATTTGCAGTATTTCACATAATTACCGTACTGATAAATCGAAAATAGGACACACCCTTACATTCAAGACATTGGACTAAGATACCAAATTTTAAAGTTTTGAGTTTTGATGGAAAACTCAATTTATGTGAAACTCATCAAATATCTTGAGTTGCAGGGAATTATTAATGGCCGTCAGTCAACATGGTTTCCGCAGGCAAAGGTCGATAAAAGATCTGCTCGCCTACGTAACTCATGTTTGTACATCAACGATGGAAAAGCATCGGGAATATAGAGCAATAGCCCCCGACATCTCTAAAGCCTTCGAAAAAGTTTGATTGGATTGCAGTCTTGTTGAATAAACTTGCTGCACATGTGGGTTTGGATAAGTAGGTTTCTTTCAAATAGATCAATACAAGATGTGGTCGACGCTATAATTCCTGATTTTTTCCAGTTGAACCTCAGGGATCCATTCTTTCGCCAACCTTGTTTCTGTTGCAGATAAACTCTGTCATCTACAGAGAACAAGTTCTTCGATTTTACAGACGATTTTACATTGATTTCGTCTTTCAGTAGTCTGCGGCCGATTACAGCTGCGGAATTTCAGCAACAGCGATGTCAACAAATCAATTACTCAAACTCTGACCAACAGGGGATATCGAAATGGGGCCAGATGAGCCTGGTGAGCTTCAACGCGAGCAAGAGGCAAGCAACTACGTTTTCTAGAAAAGTCCCCGCTGCGAACTTCCTCTAACGATGCAAGGCCAACAAATTGCATCCAAAGATTCGATGCACCTTCTCGGAATAACGGTCAACTCCGGCTTTTGCTGACATGAACATGTATCAGCAATAGCTAAGTCTGCATCAGCTAAACATAGTTTTCTTTTCACAGCCAAGCGCTACTTCACCTCATTTCAGCTATTGCTTCTATATAAGGCGCAGATTGGACCTCCTTTGGAATATTGTTCCCGTGTATGGAGATCTGCGCCCAAACATTAGTTGCAGATGTTGGATAGTGTGCAAACTGGCTTTGCGCCTCATCGATCACCTGGAGATCACCCGCGATCTCCAACCGCTGGCTCTCAGAAGACAAGTTGCTGATTTTTCTCTGTTCTACAGATACTTCCACGAGAAATGCTCCAAGGAGCTGAAAGACTTTGTTTCGGGAAAACTCATGTTTTGCCGCTGTGGAGCATCTTCCCAACATCTCAATTCTTCCCAGGCGCCCACTTATGTGGTGTAACAGGTTCGCCTATTCCTGTGAAGCGAGCAGAAAAAAAAATATATATATATAGTCAACAACGCTCACCCATATTGCAGTCAGCAAATTGTGAGACTATACAAAGTTAGGAAACTGATGATAATGCGGGTCCCCCATGTTTTCAACTTAACCCTTTGAACATTCCTGAAATTTATTGGAACCATCAGCCATACGTGAAAGACGTTGAGCAATTGGTATGCCATTACTAAGACTAAAATTCAGCAGTACAGTATGGAAGAAAGAAATTAATACTGCTATTAGTGTAAGAAGTAGAAATACCCACTATTGATTAATACCTCAACACAAAATTTATGCTCTACAATTTTTCTTATATCATTTATTCCTGATAATTATTATTATTTACTTCCATTTCATTTTGATATTATAAATCCTTAATTCGTAATTTAGTATTCTAGAACATTGCTTTTTCACAAGTAATTACCGAACATGAAAAATAAAGAGGTAGTTTCAGTTTTTGTAAACAGAAGATATTGCGTGATACTATTTCCTGGCCTACGATAATAACAAACGACATGCACTTTAACCGAGTTGTAAACTGGAAGATTGCACTTTTTCAGAGAGGCGTCTGGGAATTTTTATTGAAATTTTCCCATATATAACCGAGAACTTGAATGCTATGCACCATTTTCATAATGTCATCATAAAAATAATTCCGAATTATAAAGGTTTTATGTTCTTGAGTGAAGATTAAATTATAAATGTTAGCTTAGCAGAAGTTTGTCCTGACATGCATAATTAAAATAAAGAGAATTTTTACATATTCCGTTCTCCCCAATTACTTCGATTTTCTACTATTATTATCTGATAATTCATGAATGACGACGTTTTCTTCTTGGCACCCATGTCACATAAAGTGTTTATTGATAAGCAATAGTTAACAGTTGGGAAAAGCATTATTTTTCGTAACGAACGGATTTATACGAATTACGAAAAATATTCTTCCCAAACATCCTTCGCTCACATGAAGTTTTTCTCTAAATCTGAATATATTTGATCATCTCTAATTTATCCGTTTATTTATTTCTATGAATGAGAAAGCTCCAAAATATTGGAATTCTTCATTCTCTTTCATCACACACAACCAAATTTATATGGAGTCACTCGGTATTTCACATTATTGATTGTTTTAAACCATGGATCTTTGACTTCTTCTGAAGAACGAAGTTTTTTGTTGTGAAAAAACTGGATAGTATGATAAGAAATGTTGAATTATCCCCACATGTTCGGGATATTGTACTCAATCGTCACTGAGAATTTGAAACATGAATTTCAAAATTCAAAAAAGCCTATAATCATAATTGAAAATGCCTTACGTTGGATTGTCCGATGTGCAGAGGGGTCGAATAATTGCTCTTCTTGAAGAAGGGGTGACACAGAGGTATATAGCGGCCACAATGGCGGTATCACAGGGGCTGATTTCAAAATCCTACGCCCGACACGTCGAGCTACAATCTCTGCAAAATAGGCGGTCTAGAAGAAGTCGTAGAAAGATCACTTCTGAAGAATAAAACCACTTTTTGGGCCAAATTGCAAGAAAAGACCCTAGTGCGTCGCACCCCATACTCCAAAGTCAATTTTTGGAATCAAAAGGCATCAGTGTATCAGTCGAAACAATACATCAAAGGCTTCGTTCAAGGGGTTTATACAGCAGAAGGTCCTCAGAGGTTCAATAGCTAACCAGACAACAAAAATTTAACAGACTTAATTGGTGTATGGAGCACCAAAATTGTAATATTCCGAATTGGCGAAATGTTCTTTTTTCGGATGAGACCAGAATTGGTGTTCGATCAGATGATCGCCGGATTCGGGTTTTAAGAGGTCGTGGAAGACAAGCTAGACTCTTAGCAGCAAGACAAATTCCGAAATACCAAAGGACAGTGTGATGTTTTGGGATCGCATTATGCAGGGAGGCAAAACAGATTTGATTTCCTTTCCTGCGAGTGTAACGGCTAGAAATTACGTAGACCTAGTGCTCGAGCTCATAGTGAGACTCTGGCGAGGTGCCCACGGTGAGAATTTCATTTTTGTGCAAGATAATGCTCCTCCGCATACCTGTAAACTCGCGCGACATTATCTTAAAACAGAGGGAATCGCTGTTTTGGACTGAAAATTTATGGAATAATCTCAAAGGAAAAATTAGAACGCGCCAGGATAATCCAAGAACCCCACAACAGCTCATCCAAGTCGCCACAGAAGAGTGGCAGAATATCACCCCAGAGGAGGTCAAAAACCTAATCCAAAGCGTGCCTAGATTGATTCAGGCATATATCAGGGCTAGAGGAGGTAATACAAGCTACTGAGGTCAAGAAAAAAACACCTTCTCCGTAAGAAACCATTTTCAATGAGTCTCTTATTTTCTTTTATTTGTTTCTTTCTTCAAATAAGCCTTAATTTATTTCTTTTTTCAATTGAAAAATCTGAGATATCGGGTGATTCCATATAAATTTGGTTGTGTGTATTTCATAGTGTCAAATTTTTTATATGTTAAAGGATAGCCGAAATCATAGCAATAATCTAATAAATAAACAAGCAAAACAGAGGAAAAACTTGATGTATCTAATGTTAAATGAATTTAAAATTTTAATCAAAACAAGGAAGAAATGCCTAAAACCATCTAAATAGTGACGTATGGAACAGTTCAAGACTGAATGACTTTTATTATCCTCAGCCTCCTTATACCCACAATAGAATCTACAGCATTTCACTTGAAAATCATACTATTTTAATGCCCATGCAGGTCTCAAACTTACACGAAATCATTCTACGAGGCTCAAAATCTCCTTCTAACTGAGACATTGTAGTTTCTGAAGGAGTTACGCATCGAAAGAAGTGTCGAAGAAACCGAACGACCAAATCGATTTCTATGATTTCTCAAAACAATCGGCAGTCGAAACTCTTTCAATGATTTCGAAGTTTGCGAGAAATCTTGTGCAATATAGCTCGTATAAATAAACTTTTTAGAGACAAATAAGTAAATACAAAATCTTATATACCATGTGGAATGAAAACTATAGATTTGTAGTTACATCGCTAAAAGGATAATGAACTAATATGCATTGCTCAGGGTATGCGTATTGCATTCAAATTAATTAATCATTCATGTTGTTCTAAAACGATTACAACAGAAAACAAGTGCTAAGGCAAGAATAAGAAGCCTTAACAGTAAATTTATTATGATATAACAGACAAACTCATTTAATTGTGATCCAAAGCTTACCCGTCGTGAAGGCTAGTAATGTTTCAACTATGGAACGATTCAGACAAATGTGCAACTGAGCGATATCGATTGGTACCGAGGAACTATTCAAAAACCTATAAGCTCCTACGGAAACCGCAGTATACAAGTACTAGCACACGCATATGAAACAAGAAGAAATTATAATATAGCAGATACTAATCAACGATGAATTCAGAATATTATACATTATGAGTTGTCAATAACATGCAGAATATTACTTCAGTAGTATTAAAAATTAATGACAAAACAAATCAATATTCCTTTTGATGAATAGTTACATCGAAAAATCATTCTTTATTCTCCTAATCTCGTTCTGTGAAAAAGACCATAAAAATTCTTGTAATTATTGTTGTTTACAGAGCACGTCGATTTTATTGAGCGCCTAATCTCGTTCAGTAAAAAGGAATGCACTGAGATTCTTTTAATGGCTGATCACGCAAATCTTTTGCGAAATCTTAAGAGAATATAATGAACATAGTGGTATTGAGAGTCTACCCAAAGAGAGCATCAATTTAGATTTCTAGACTTATTTGTAGACCATATGAAAACTCTGCCGTAAATAATCCATTCCCAATTCGAAAAATTTTTTAATTAAATGGTGGTGTATGAAGACAAAAATCATATTTTCTTCTCTTTCGACGTGAATTTAAGGTTTAACGAGCAAGCCCTGAGTGTGGCACTTCTACCGTAAAAAATTGAATTGGGCAATGAGCAATTTTAACAAATCTTTCACGCAAAAAATTATTTTTATTTCAAACGAGCTTGAATATTTCTATTTTCAAAATTGTTGAAAACAGGCTGCATCATTCAGTAGATTTACTTATCTCGAGGTATTAGACGATAAGGAAAGTCGGTTTTGTTGCAGAGTCTTCTGAAAGCCCTTTTGTCAAGCTACTACAGTCTTCAAAACACTATTATTCTATTTGAACTGCAATTTTTGCTGATTTGATGAGAAAAATTCTCCCAAACTATGTATAAATAAAAAATTAAATGAAAACATTAGTCTTGCTTTTATAATTTTTTTAGGGCAAGATGTATATCTGATATTACGTTTGTTCGATCATTTTATGCATTGTTAATCAATCATTGAGTTACTTCTTTCCTGAAGTGCTTAAATTTTTAAGAAGAACTATGATGTACACATTGCAAGAACCATTTCAGCTGGTAAGCCTTCATTACCAAAGCTACATCAAAATTTATTGGGACAGGTTCAGCAACTAACAAAAAGAGTTGTTATTGATATTGTGAATGAAGAAGCAGCAGCAGTATTGGGCCAAACACATAGTCTATACTACAATTCTCAGCTTTAGATGTGCCGTTTTTATAATTTTTACTCGAATATAAGTTCCATCCAGATAAAATTAAATTAATTCCTAAACTAAATGACTTTGCGAAATTATAGCCTAGCATATTAACAATAGCCCGCATTTCATGTACAAAGTTCACTTTTCTGACGAATGCATCTTTACACGTCATGGAGAAGTTAAACGGCAACCACAGTTAAGATTTCGGATCGTTACAAAAGATCATGTTTTTTGAGAAATCCACTCTCTATATCTGGAAGAGCTAAATCTTTGAGTGAGAATTTAGGTAGACCATCTTATTGGAGCTCTGTCTGTTCATGGTAATTTAAACAGCGAAATTTATCTTTATATGCTGGAAAATGTGATTGATCCATTGACAATAGAAAACCTAGAAATAGATCCCCTACTACTAGAACAATAATTGTGTTCTCAAAAGACGGAGATGCTCCTGACTACACCCCAACAGGTTGTCAATATATCAATATATTGGTCGTTAAATTGGAAGAAGAGGTTCTCCGGAGTGACCTGCCCCATATCCTGACTTGAACACTCTGGATTTCACTTATAAGGACATCTTAAGTAATTCTTGTGACTCAGCCTGATCTACGCCAGCCAATTGTAAATGAGGATCTTCAAATTACTCCAAATATGTTAAACCATGTTAGAAACAGTTTTCAGAAAAGATTGTATCATTGTAATGCATTGAATGGTGTAAAATAATAATAATAATATTGTTTATTTTCCTATACAATTTTGTGTGTACATGAATTGTGAAAACCAGGTTGTTGAAAATAATTTCAGAAAATGAACAGAAAAGTGCAAAGTCATATGACTGTCTGCAGTGTACGAATCTAGTTTTTTTGCCAAAGTAAACCTAACACACCGACATTGATCCGCTAAACAAAATAAAGATTGAAAACAAAACTCGAACAGAAAAACTCAGATTCAACAAAAATATAATAATTTCTCAACAATTCAAACATTTGATTATAAATCACTGGATTTCGGTTTTCTATTGTAAACATGATAAAACAATAGAATCTTTTCGAGATTGTAGTAGTTTGTAAAATGGGCGTTCAAAAGACATCACAACAAATCCTACTTTTATTATCTACAATTTCAAAGTAAGTAAATTTACTGGTTAATGTACGCAGGTGCTAACTACCGTCAAAATGTTTCCTTTAAAACAAAATTGATTTGTTTTGCCTCTTTTCAATAATCTCTGAAATTAAATATTTTAGCTATGTCTGAAATAGCTAAAATATTTAAGGTACCTCGTTTGAGATAGGAAATTTATCCTAATCAGTACAGGATAAGAAATATTAAGAGTAGCCCGTTTTTTATGAATTATTAACTACTTAATACTGTATGAAGCATGTTTAAATTTCATACATTGATTGTGATTTGAAAATCCCGATTTGCCTAGTCCAGGATTTCAGCTTCAGTAAAATGGATCCAAGGCACACTATGTAAGAAAATATTTGATTTCATGTTTTAATATTCAACCAGGTCACCTACTGGACTTCCTATCAAATACACAAAAAGATACCTACGGGCGATCTGAAATAAAGCACATAACAGAAGAAGAGTACTTATCTAGACTGTCAAATTGTCAATAGTTTTCACTTCAATCGTTTATTGGGATACATTTTTTTGTTTATCTGCTTTATCGTAATACATTTTTCTCTTTTCATCATAGATTGTTCTTTGATTATATTTCTTGCTCTTTTCATTTCGTTTTATGTGTTCTTGATAACAAAACATTGTTTATGTTTTCTTTTGACTGAACGAGCGATTGTTCTTTTACTGTTGATGTCATATTTTTGGAAGATGTCAATAAATACAAATTCTATGTTCATCATAGACTCTATGGTGGGAAAAAAACGAAAGTATCGTTTTCAGACGTAGTTCATAAAACCTTAAGACTGCGTAATTGTTAGTTTAGATTGCCTTGCATACTTTCTTACGACAGTATATGTACAGAGTGACTCAAATTCGATGGTTCTGTATGGCCGCTATGTGAAATATTGCAATAAAAAAATGACACCATTCTTTCTGGGTCCAGATTGTCCAAAAACCTTGGTGGAATCCAATCTCAGCTATTAATTAGGAATTATTCCGGAATTGAAAATGAAAAGTGAAGAGATCACAGAATAATTCGGATAAACTATCGATGCTGAATAGGTGAGGATGAAAAGCACTGAGAACGTTTTAGTTCGCTTTTGTTAGCGAGATTTCATGATAACAGAAAAGGAATTCTGTTTCTTTGGATATAATTGAAAAGAGAGGATTTACAAAATTCAATTAATTGTATTCACAATAAATGCTTATATCTATAATTTTGGTCTGTGTCAGAAAAATCACAAGTGTGAGCTCAGGAAATATAACAGTGGAACCATACTATCTTGCATATGATTCAATAAACGAGTAAAAAACTGAGGAAAAACTCGTTTTCTGTCGCTATTGCATAACAATATATGTTCTTACCAAAGATTTTTCTGCTTACCCGCTTCATTTCTCTTGCATTCCATGATTTCCAAACGACGACAAGTGTGAAAGGAAGAGGGTTGACAGGAATCCGTAGCAATGGAAAGAGAAAAACCAGCAGAAAAATATTTCAACAACCATACCTTATATGTCTAAACAAATCTGAGAAAAGATTTTACATAGCAAGCAAGGCCATAAAAAGGATTAAGGAGATAATTAAAAAGCACATAACCTGCTATATTTCCTCTTTCGCGGAGATGTTCTTACGTCGCAGTGTGAGTCTCCTGAAACATAATCACTCATTGTTCTTGCTTGCCTATTTTTAGTATAATCGCAAGAAAAAAACTTCAATATTCAGTTTGACTGAGAGAGCCTCGATGGCCAGGTTATTGCTGAAATCTAAAGCATGTTGATGTCATATTTTCGGAAATGGAAGAGAGCCTACAAACACAATTTCGATGTCAATATATGCAAATTTTGTAACAACTTCAACTAATTGAAATCTAATCGTATAAAAATTCAGCTATTCTCTATCTCTGTATTGGATTATTGGAGGAAAAAAGATTTATGAACAAACAATACCAGTTTCGAAGGAGATCTCGAATTGTCCTCTCATGTTCAGAACGAATTCACAGCATTTAGTAAATTATTTCCATGAATTTGGCCAACAGCATCCTGGAACCGATAAGCCAAATCCTCCCTTCCAGCAGTAAGAGGTGAATTTTTTCTTGACGAAACCCTTTCTCGAGGAGTCTAATGGGCTGGGATCAGGGAATCTCGCGGGCCATAACATGAGAGCCCGTGTGTCTATTCTGTGATCTTCCATGATGTCGTTCAATTTCTGGACAGCCTTTATTATGTGTAGGCGTGCCGTCCTGTGGAAATCATTTTGTTTCGAGGTCAGCAAGCAGATCGAGTTCCAAATATGGCTCAACAAATTCGGTAAAAATGTTCATATACGTTTTAGCGTTTAAGAATTACTCAAAATTATATGGTCCTATCAATTTTTGCGCAACAGTAAGCTAACCACGCATTGAAGCCAAGGTGACTTTCGCGACTTGTCTCTTCGATAAAATGGTTATCTTCATCTGACCAATGATATTTATTGAAGAGTCCATCACTACTTTTCCTTAACTCACCCCTTCAAATAACGTTTTTTGAAAAATCTGAATATTCGCGGCTTTTCTCTACGAATCATCTATAGAAATTGATTCGCCGCTCAGAATCACCAGGAAAAAGCTAGTAATGTTGTCCTTGAACAAAAAAGTGACACTTGCAAAAGTCGCCTAAAGAGGAGCATACACTTCCGAAGACCAGATAACTAATCCTGGTGGTGGCAGCTATTATTGCAGGGTCTAGGAGAGGGGTTCGGAATCCACTATAAGCTGTAGGTCCACCTGTGTAGATGGGCTAAGTTCCTGAGCACATCGATGAAACGAATGAACTAAATTAGAACCTAGAATGGCCATTTGCTCAGATTCAGGAAAATTAACAATTCCGGAATAACGGGAAAACAAAGAAGAAGAACTGAAATTGGATTTCACAAATAAGTTTTCTTCTATAATCGAGATCGAGAAAAGAGAGATCATTTTTTTGTTTGCAATGTTTCACCTAGCTGCCCCACAGAACCATCGAATTTGGACATCCTATACATATATATTAAATTTCAATAACATGAAATGTTTCTATATCTAACAATAATTTTCATTAAATATTCACTGAAGAAGTACTTCTAGTAGCTTAGCCTCAAAATTATCTAAGAGCAGGCCCGCCGTAAGCGGGCGTGCAAGGCGTGCAATGCACGCGGGCGGCGCATTCAGGAGGGCGGCAAATCAGACAATCATCGACTAAAATTCAGACAGTGTCACCTCACAATACTAAAAAGATTATCCTTATAAAAATAATATGATGAACGGCGCCCAAATATTTCTTTTTATATCGTAGCATTACATAGCGCCATCTATTGAAATTCATGAGAACAAAGTTAATCCGTATCGTGCTCTATGCGAAATAGGAAATCCCACAGATATCAGGGTAATCCCTTAAAACTATATACTCATTTCTTTGTTTTATTTATTCAACACAAATGCGAAAGTGATGTGAGTGAACAACAAACTTCAATTATTTGGTTATAGCCCTAATGTGAGATCCGGAAACAGTCCAGGGTACTTAAAATTAATAATATTCTGTATATTTTTGTGCGAAGTGTGACTATAAAAATAATTTAGAAAATTATTTATATTATCCGTCGGCGCAAAAAATCATAATTATGGTAAGTGTCTTTGTTTAATTAATCAGCATATGGGCGCATTCATATAAACAGCAGGTATTCATGTAAAATTTAAAGGTTATTGTATTGAAAAACTTAAAGTAAAGATTTATTAAAAAAATGTATTAAAATTAATACAGAGTGTAACAAAAGTAACTTAAGTAACGAAAGGGGACATTCCATCTAATCAATACGAACAACTTTTACAATATGGTCAACTCTGAAGTCGCGAAAAAAAATTAGTTCTTCCATTACATTTGTGTGCAGTAGGTATGAACATTTTTTTTCGCAGTAGTATTGTGATTATTATTGTGATTTCAAGGGTATTTTTTCTGTTATACAACTTAAGAGTGAAGATTTATAAAAAAATATTAAAATTATACCTATACAGGGTGTAACAAAGTAACTTAAATCCCGAAAGGAGTCATTCTACACATAAATACGAACAACTTTTACTATAGGGTCAACGGTGAAATCGCGAAAAAAATAACTATTCCATACAAAATGTATGGAAAAGCTGATTTTTTTTCGCGATTTCAGTGTTGACCCCCTAGTAAAGGTTGTTCGCAATAATGGGTGGAATGATCGACCCCCTTTTGGGATTTAAGTTACTTTTGTACAACCGTATACTAAACTTTTTCAAAAAATTCCAGGAACCGCAAAAAAGGAAAACAATTTCAGGAGCTCAATTTCGACGGCAAAAACGAGAAAAGATACAGAGAAAAAAACTAGCTGGATCTCTTGAGAAGCTTTTAGCAAACCAGAAAATAGGGACTCTGAATGTCAAGAGAATGTTGACGTAGATGTAGCTTCAACAAGCGCAGCTTTAAATCTAGAAGTTATGGAGGTATCTGAAGAGAAAAATGTTAGTCCTTCAGAAGGAGACTCCAGTGGAACTAAAAAAAGAGAAAGTAGTGCTAAAGAACCTGTAAGCAATTTATCGTCATCAAGTAGCTGTTTGGATTGTGGTGATGATCCCGGTTCGTGGCCCGCAAGTATGACTAATGATATTGTTAATATTTTGGTTAGCCGTGGTCCCGTGCAGCTGTTTAACCACAATTTTCCTGCTAATATCGTTGGAAGAAAATTTGCAAACAGTTATTACTCTAGAAATCTTCCTAATGGAGAAAAATTAACAGAGAATGGCTTGTTTACTCTACGTCAAAAGATTCAGTCTATTGTTTTGTTGTAAAATATTCAGTAAAACTGTAAGTAGTCTGGCTCCAAGCGGTTTTCCGATTGGCAACATCTGTCATCTACCTTAAAACGACACGAAACAAGCATTTCCCATAGCGAAAATTTAAAATGTTGGGTCCAACTAAATCATATGTTAAAAAATAAAACTACTGTAAATCAAATGCAACTGAGACTATTAGAATCTGAAAAAAAACAATGGTGTGATGTATTGGAAAGGATCATAGCTGTTATAAAATTTTTATCTCATCAATGTCTGGCGTTTAGGGGCTCGTCCAAAATATTATATGAGCATGATAATGGTAATTTTCTCAAAGCAATAGAAATGATAGCATCCTTTGATTCAGTTATGCGGGAACATATTCACAGAATTCAAGCCTCGAAATTCGATTCAACTCGCATGACTCACTATTTAGGAGATCAGATTCAGAATGAAATCATTGATTTACTCGGCACGACCATAAAAAATTATATCCTGAACAAAGTCAGAGAATCAAAATATTTCTCTATCATATTAGATTGCACACCAGATGTAAGTCACACAGAACAAATTACAGTTATACTAAGGTATGTTGTTTTAAACAGTGAAACTAAAAATGTTACAATATGCGAAAGTTTTATTGGCATCTGTCCGATAACCAGCTCCACAGGTGAAGGACTATTAAATTTTGTTTTAGATTTATTTTCGCAATTAAACCTTGATATTAAAAACTTACGTGGCCAAGGTTATGACAATGGTTCTAATATACGTGGAAAACACAATGGATTACAAAAAAAAATATTGGAAATGAATAATCGTGCATTTTACGTTCCATGCTCGGCGCATAGTCTCAATTTGGTCGTTAACGATGCGGCAAATATAACGCACGACACGGTCAACTTTTTCAACTTAATTCAAGAAATTTACGTTTTCTTTTCGTCTTCTACCAAAAGGTGGTCCATAATTTGCAAGCATTTACCTGATTTAAAACTAAAGGCATTAAGTGCCACGCGATGGTCTAGCAGAATCGATGCAGTCAAAACTTTACGGTATCACCTCGAAAAATATTTGACGCTTTACTTGAAATATCAGATAACAATTCGTCGGAATGGGATTGTACAACAACTCACAAAGCACATTCGCTTGCTTTGAATATTCAAAATTATAGATTTATTTGCTTAGTTGTAATTTGGTTTGATATTTTAAACGAAATTAATGCTATTAGCAAAATGATGCAAAACCCACAATAAATACTCAAATCTGCATAAATTTGTTAAATAAATTGATTCATAAATTCACCGAATATCGCACAGATGAGCATTTCGAAAGGGTGTTAGAAGAAGCTACCACTGTGGCTGGGGAACTTAATGTAGATGCAGATTTTCCGCCTATAGATACCGTTCGTCCACGAAGAAAACCAACTCAATTTCAGTATGAACAGAGTGATGAAGTCTTACTAGACCCTAAAACAAAATACAAGGTAGATGTTTTTTAGGATCCTGGACCAAACCTTAACTTCTTTAAAACGTAGATTCGATGAGTTGGAAATTTTACCGACGTTTTGGCTTTTTCACCAATAATAACTTGTTTAGTTACTCCAAAGATGATTTAATGAAACATTGTAAAGATTTGAATGTGAAGCAAAAAGATAGTTCAAGTAGTAACGCAGATATTGACGGTATAGATATGTTCACTGAAATCAATGCTTTAAAGTTACATTTAACTGAAAACCAGTCTAATGATCCACAAACCCTATTGCAATACATTTTGCTAATGAATTAATGTCAGCATTTCCGAATACAGCAATAGCGCTAAGGATACTACTTACATTGCCGGTTTCAGTTGCATCTGGTGAAAGGTCATTTTCAAAGTTAAAAGTAATAAAAACTATTTGAGATCAACTATGCACCAGCAAAGACTAAGTAATTTAGCAATAATTTCAATTGAACATGAGATTCTAAATAGACTAGACGCCAAAAAATTATAGCTGATTTTGCCAACATGAAGGCAAGAAAGGTGCAGTTTCTGTAAAATAACTTAATACCTATACCTACCTACATAATATGTATAAACTGCACCTTTCTTGCCTTCATTTTTTCATTTAATGTCGTATTAGTGTATCTATCTTGTATAAAATAACCTAATATAACATAGTTTTTCACTGTACAGCGTTTTTTTTCACATTTTTATAAACACCTAGGTTTTGTAGTTAGATAGGGGCGGCACGATAGGAATTGCACACCGGCGTTCAAACCGCTAGCGGCGGGCCTGTCTAAGAGATCTACATTCTTACTACTGACGGTAAAAGTTTCTTTTAATCCCAGTGATGAAAACTATCATTTTTCGCAACTAATAGTGAAAAAATCTCACTTTGACTGTCAGAAAATAGTTCAAAGCTTATGAAATTACTTGTCAGCAAGCAATTCAAATATTTAATATCATTTTTTTCTTTGATAGCAAAATCCTTTCCGCATTCCATGACGAATAGTAAATGTAGATGTATTTCATCCATTCATTTCAATATTGAAAAAATATCAACTAGTTATCACAATTGCACCACATGAGAATGCACGAGTTGCGATAATACACTCAGCTTTGTATGGTAATTTTGTATCGGTAATTTCAATGAAAATTTCATTCCGTTTTTCTGTTTTCGCTTGTTTTATATTCCGGAACGATCAGTTGCATTCCATGACGTGTTTCAATCTATCCGAAAATAAAGGATTTTAAATATATTAATGCAAATTTGGAAATGTAATATTCCGCGATCGTTCTCACTTAACAATGGAAATGTGCTATGGTTTTCTGCTACTGAAATTATTCCACGTTGAACCATTTAGAAAAAAATTGGTTAATAACATTTTCGGAAAAACCGCAATATAAAACAAGATTATAAGTAAACCAGTGCAGTTAAATATTATATTCAACATTGAAATAAAAATACTTAACGATAACAAGCGTGCGAAGTCACTTGGTCAGTGATATTTGTACAATAAAGCAAATTTTGCTATATGTCGAGTCGTTTGAAATAATGAATCAAAATGTGTATCCTTTCTTATTTATTATCAGGAAAAATCATGATCGAAATATTCTCAAACAAGTTATTGATATGAAATCAAGATTCGAAGAATAGGTCGAGCATTCTAATAGTTAGTTGATTCCGCCGTTACTACATTATAGTTAATAATGATGATAATAAGTAATTGAACAATATTTTATACTATAACAAGAGATTCATTGATAATCAGGATTGCAATTTTGGTCTCTCGACCATCTTCTAATGTCAACAATTATCAAACTTATGTTGAAAATTCATACATATAGTATATAAACAGGTTTGAATTGTGGAGGCCGTTACTTGATGTAGATCCATGATATAAATGAGAGTAAAAACACAAAGTTTAACTTTAATATACACTTTATTTGAAAAAATTCGACGACGTTTCGCTGACACAGTAGCTTTATCAAGAATGAAAAACAGAATGAAGAGTATGGTATTATAAACAAATCGTAGAACAAGTTGGGTGAATAACAGGAAAATCCACACCGAGCCATTGTACAGTTAGTATGAAAGGTAATAAAAACTAATTAAACAAGTTGAGTAGGGGTGAATAATTCACATCTACCTGTTCATTCAAAAGCTTGTCCGAATGTTTGTATCTATTTATTTCTAATGCTTCTAGGAGATCTAATTTTGAACTTTTGATTTTATATGTAATATGTCAAAGTTTTTATTGAATGAATGGTTTTCTTTTATTAGGTGGTTTGAATAATTTGAATCAGATTTATTTTTATCGAAGCTACGTTTATGTTCAGATGTTCTTATGCCAAAACTCCTATAGGTCCTACCGATATAAATTTTATCACAAGAACCGCAATTGAGTTTATAGATTCCTGATTTACTTGATTTTTCAACACGAGATTTATTATTTTTAATATGTTTACCTAAGTTATTAGAAGTTTGGAAAGTTATATTAAGATTTTGTTTGACGAGAAAGGATTTAATATTTGTACTTGCAGAACCGCAGAATGTTAAACTGTTGAATATTTTATAGTCTTTATGAATGGGATATACTTCATTTATTGCTTTCTGATACAGTTTTTACGAATGATTAGATCTATCATATCCGGATTATATGAATTATAAATGGCTATCTGTTTGATGATTTTTAACTCTTTATTATAATCTTCTACTGATAAAGGTAAATTGAGTAACCGATGTACCATGCTGTTTAAAGCTGCAACTTTGTGTTGAATTGGATGTAATGAGTAGTTATGTATAATTGTATCAGTATGTGTTGGTTTACGAAAGACCGAGAAAACATGATTATTATTTCGTTTAGTTTAGTCCAAAAATTAATGGAATCGTTCTGTTCAATTTCTATCGTGAATTTAATGTTCAAATGGATGGAATTAATGAAATTAAGAAATAAGTCTAATTGACGAGTAGTTCCAATGAAACATACTAAGATGTCGTCAACATATCTATACCAATAAAGAAATTTGAAAATGAGCGGATGTGTATGAATTTTTGTTCAATATTATTCATAAAAATCTCTGCTAAAGGTGGACTCAAAGGATTTCCCATGATCAAACCATTTTCACTACTATAATAGATGTTGTTGAAAGAAAAATAATTTTGTTCAATGCAAGCGTCCAACAGATTCAATATTTCTGATTTAATTATGTGGTTAACATGATTCCAATTCAACATGTTTTCGATTAATATTTTGACATCACCTGGAGGAACACTTGGGTATAAATTCAAACGAAATAAGTTTTCCTTAGGTGGTAGATTAAAGTTTTTATGTTATTTATCAATTCGAAAGAATTTTTTATAGAAAATTTTGATTTGAATGAACAATAATTTTTAATGATATCTATAAGGTAGTGCGACAATTTCACGGCTGGGGCTGTAACGTAAGATACGACTGGTCTAACGGGGTTATTTACTTTATGCAATTCAATGAGTGAATACAGTTGAGGTGGTTGAGGGTTAGATTTCACGCAATAACTTATTGCGTTAAATAAAAATGACTACCTTTTTAAAACTCTAAATTTCATTTCGTCCGGAAACTATACAATTTTAAACAAAGAACCAACTATTAAATTCCAGAAAAATATTAAAATTGCAATAAATGACGCAAAATCTTTAATTGAAGCAATAGATAAATACAAATTAATTTTACCAAACCCTCAACCACCTCAACTGTATTGACTCATTAAATTGCATAAAGTAAATAACCCTGTTAGACCAGTCGTATCTTACGTTACAGCCCCAGCCGTGAAATTGTCGCACTACCTTATAGATATCATTAAAAATTATTGTTCATTCAAATCAAAATTTTCTATAAAAATTCTTTCGAATTGATAAATAACATAAAAAACGTTAATCTACCACCTAAGGCAAAACTTATTTCGTTTGAATTTATACCCAAGTGTTCCTCCAGGTGATGTCAAAATATTAATCGAAAACATGTTGAATTGGAATCATGTTAACCACATAATTAAATCAGAAATATTGAATCTGTTGGACGCTTGCATTGAACAAAATTATTTTTCTTTCAACAACATCTATTACAGTAGTGAAAATGGTTTGATCATGGGAAATCCTTTTGAGTCCACCTTTAGCAGAGATTTTTATGAATAATATTGAACAGAAAATTCATACACATCCACTCATTTCCAAATTTCTTTATTGGTATAGATATGTTGACGACATCTTAGTATGTTTCATTGGAACTACTCGTCAATTAGACTTATTGCTTAATTTCATTAATTCCATCCATTTGAACATTAAATTCACGATAGAAATTGAACAGAACGATTCCATTAATTTTTGGACTTAAAATCACTAAACAAAATAATAATCATGTTTTTCGGTCTTTCGTAAACCAACACATACTGATACAATTATACATAACTACTCATTACATCCAATTCAACACAAAGTTGCAGCTTTAAACAGCATGGTACATCGGTTACTCAATTTACCTTTATCAGTAGAAGATTATAATAAAGAGTTAAACATCATCAAACAGATAGCCAATAATAATTCATATAATCCGGATATGATAGATCTAATCATTCGTAAAAACTGTATCAGAAAGCAATAAATGAAGTATATCCCATTCATAAAGACTATAAAATATTCAACAGTTTAACATTCTGCGGTTCTGCAAGTACAAATATTAAATCCTTTCTCGTCAAACAAAATCTTAATATAACTTTCAAAACTTCTAATAACTTAGGTAAACATATTAAAATAATAAATCTCGTGTTGAAAAATCAAGTAAATCAGAATCTATAAACTCAATTGCGGTTCTTGTGATAAAATTTATATCGGTAGGACCTATAGGAGTTTTGGCATAAGAACATCTGAACATAAACGTAGCTTCGATAAAATAAATCTGATTCAAATTATTCAAACCACCTAATAAAAGAAAACCATTCATTCAATAAAAACTTTGACATATTACATATAAAATCAAAAAGTTCAAAATTAGATCTCCTAGAAGCATTAGAAATAAATAGATACAAACATTCGGACAAGCTTTTGAATGAACAGGTAGATGTGAATTATTCACCCCTACTTAACTTGTTTAATTAGTTTTTATTACCTTTCATACTAACTGTACAATGGCTCGGTGTGGATTTTCCTGTTATTCATTCAACTTGTTCTACAATTTGTTTATAATACCATACTCTTCATTCTGTTTTCCATTCTTGATAAAGCTGCTGTGTCAGCGAAACGTCGTCGAATTTTTTCAAATAAAGTGTATATTAAAGTTAAACCTTGTGTTTTTACTCTCATATATAAACAGGTAGATAAAAAATTAATAAGGGTGCAAAGAAGCGTTAATAAACTAATTATGATAAAAGCAGATATTATTTACATATTTCAAATAGGGACGAATAACTTGGGCCATACTGGTCATTCAGCTGATTTTCTTCATGGTGAGTTTGTTGCAGTTTGAAAATCTCCATGGATACTAAGAAATTCAACTATCGTCCCTTAGGTATTCTGTGAATAATTTGAAGTTGAACTATGGGTGGAAAATGATGGTCATTTTCTATACAAGTGAAGCAAAAGTAGATTTGTCTGTTCTCTGGTTATAGTAATCTGATTGATGCTCTTCATATCTCGTTCTGAATGAACGGCCAGTTTGACCTATATAGACGCCTTCACAATCCATACAGGACAAATTGTAAACTCCAGTATTGTCAAATTTATCAGTTTCGTCTTTACTATTAAAAGATTCCTGGAAGAGTTTCATGTGGGTCTTGAAAGCTACTTTTTTTAGTCTGTTTTGAAATATTTTTGCTGATAAAGCCAAAATTCGTTAATGAAATATATTTATCTGTATTAGTTGATTTTTCACGTGGGAAATATTATGATATGCTATTTGTGTTTCATTTTCGGATCATTCCGTTTATTATATTTGAGGGATAACCATTGTTCTACTATTTCATCAATAGTTGACACTTCCCTGGACATATTTTCTTCGGATAAAGGTAGAGCTCTATGAATCATTGAATTAAACGCAGCATATTTATGAGTTTTTCGGTATGTTGAGTAAGGTTGGTTTTCGATATATATCAAAACTTAGTGTGTTATTTATATGAGTGACTGTTTAGGTCTAAAAATTGAATATGATTGGGGGTGTCCAAACTTGAACTGCAGGCGATCTACCTCAATATTTTTAGATTAGTTACGATCGACACTGAGAGGCTGCAAGTATGTATCATGCAAGGTTGTCGTACATGCACGACACTCCCAACGTACCTACAACTAGGGTGTACCGTAGGATATAAAGATATTAGCTTTCCGCTCAATATACATTATTTTAGTCAAGGTTTGGGTTAGGTTTAGTTAGGTTCTTCTCTATAATATCAATGAAAAACTCATAGTTATCCAAAACTGTGAGTTTATTGGTTGTTGTAACAAAACAGTTACATATGGTGTTAACCTTAACTAAGGAGTGATTTTGGATGTTGAAGCGCGGCATGTTCTCAGCATACTTTCCATAGGATGGTACATAACCACTGAATGCTAATCGCAAGCATGATGACATGTGATGGTCGGTTAGTAGATTGCGATTTTTTGACGTAATTATCTTCATTTCAGAAATTGGTAGCTTATAGTTCTTTACAAAATTGAAGGAAACTTCATATATATCTTCGCTACGGGTCTTTCTCTTCAGAGGAATGAGGTCAAAAATTCTTCCTTATCCAGCATGTCATTGAATACCATCCGAATAAAAATACACAGCTGGGCAGTGTCTGTCATATCAGTGGATTCGTCGAACTGTAAAGAAAAGTATATATGTACATTTCATGACATCATGTTTTAGTTTATCTGCCATGTCCTGACTCATGACTTCAATACGCCTTATGACAGTCGGACGAGATAATTGAAGTTCTCTAATAGCAGACATGATTTCTGTTTTATTTTTAAAATCTCAAAATAAAGTCTCACCCTGTTCAATAAATGCTTCCTTCACAACCGATCCATCTTCGAATGATTTCTTGTATTTCGCCGATATATGAGATATTTTAAATGACGCGATCGTAGCAGCTTTTGATTGTTTGGCTGGTCTTGTGAACGTGGTTTGTTCTTTTCTCAAACAAGATATCAAATCTTGTACTTTTCGTTTTCTTAAATCACTCTGTTGCGGAAAATACTTTTCATATTTTTTATGAACTGAAGTACACAATTGCAATTGTTGGCTCCATCTGTCATAGGATTTGTTTCTCCAATGTGCATGGCTATCTTCTCAAACGATGGTTCAACGTTTTATTGCTTCATACAAAGTGCTTCTTGATTGTCTCTACAGTTGGCCCTGTGAAACCTCTTCCTGTTTTCTGCTATGGACTTACTCAGTCCAAAATGTATAGCTGATTATCGACTATAAGTCTTTTCGAAAACTTGATCTTTCTACTATTTGGGATGAGTATTAAAGTTTTTTTCCATCTAAGAGTTTCCATCTCCTCTATACAAGACCATTTTCTAGGATAAGCGAGTCCTTCTATATCCAGAATTATTATTCTCTCAAACCTTTGCTGAACAGTACTTCTATACAGATGTTAACTTTCAATTCAACTTTTCATTGATTATTTCTCTGCTCCGTCATCATTTCAGTGATTGTCTACTCATCACTGACATCGAACAAACTAGTCATAGGGTAGATTCTACCTTTCTGATATCGGTTGTCTTATTGTGCTTGCATTCTTCAGTTAACTGTTAGTTCTTTAGTTAACTATCCTACTCACAGCTGACCATTATATTCCTAGTCGTCGTGTCAGAATTATCCTGGTAATTTTTTCCTCATGGACTAGCTTTCGATCTCACCTAACCTTAGGTAACTCGAATGTCCCTTGGTTACGCATTGATGAGTATTTCGAACTCAGAAATTGCATTTTCTCTAGTGTGACCATATTTCTTGCAACAGAAACTCTGTTAGTGGAAGAGTGCATTCCGCTTGATTTATTCTTCCAGCTTTACCATTATCTTTTGTTATCCTCGTCGAAGTCCGTATTCAGTCACCGTAATCTCCCTGAATTCATGGCTAATAGTACCACCAAAGAACATTATGATCGTAACCTCTAATGTCAGAGCAGGTATCGTTTTCTTCTCGTGCTCTTCTTTCACTGTTTTCTTAATACACCGTCACTGAAAGTTTGTATGGAGAGCTGCTGGTGGAATTCCTGAGATGATTTCGGATAAAAAAGTTGTATCAAGTATTCCACTTCACCTTTAATTTCTCACATGATAACTAAAATTGACAACTTGGGCCTGGTCCACTATTACTATTGACTGTCATTATATATTATTCCCAAAGTTTTTAACAGAGTCACTAAGCTATCTTAGTCTTCCGTTGATAGTACCTGAAGAAAATCATCTGCTTTTCTTTTGAAAGATAGCACCAATTCAGATGTTTTATCTTGTTCTCACCAGTTGCTCGGCTTGGGTGCAGCTTTAACCAACTAATGTCCTCATCAAAAGTGGTTGGACCCACCGGGTCATTGGGCTGAACCTTCTTTTAGCTTTTTAACCCTTTTTTCACCATTTGTAGTTCACATCCTAGTTCACCTAGTTTTTCCCTGAAATCTCCCATTCTATTAAACTCACATCCCATTTGTAAACACTCAACTTATAATCATTGAATTTGAATTATTTTTCCTCTGAGGGAGGTTCTTCATCTTCTTGATACAACTGGTATTTCTCTTGCTCTGTTCTCGGATTTTTCTATTCGCTTGACAATGTTTTGTGACTTCTATATGTCGAAGTTATACGGCTTGTTGAGGTCACCTTCAATTCTCATTGATAAGGTTGATTATCTCTTACAAATCTGCATCTATTACTGGTTGTGATCTAGTATTATACCTAATACCAGCAATATACCCAAAATTCCACTTCGAACGCCACTTGTATCAAAATCAGGGTTTGAACGTCGAACAATAATTCCACCATTTTTTTCCTCAAAATTAGTTTATCACAAACTTCCGTCTGTAGAAACTTTTTAGCTTCACTTCCATTCCATCTGAACCATAGTATGTTTTCTCCCTATTGTTTTATAAATACGGGTAGATTATTCTGGTTCTTATTTGAAGAATGTTTTCGGCTTTTTCAATTATTCCTTTTCTCTCTGGTTGTAGGTCTCTCTAGAATTCTATCTGAAATGGTTGTAATATCTTCAGGAAGAAAAAACTTTTTTGCACAAGATGAGAACCAACTATTCACAACATATTGTAACGATATCCAATCGCCCCTGAAGCCGACCCTGTCCGTTCCAGAACACTCTAGACAATCTGGCTCGCCGACCTACGTTCTAGAAAGAAACGGAATACTCCCGAATTCCCGCGTTTGTATATAAAAGAGAGCGGGAACCACAGAAAGAAAAGTCAGTCTCGAGTGAATTTTGTACAGTACGAGTGAAATAAATTAGACAGTAAATTTAGTTGTAAGTGTTCAGTCTAAGTGTAAATAAATTAGTTGAAGTTCTTGTAACGTGAAATTGTTTAATTTGAACCCACAAAGTATTTGAAAAACAAAGAAACGTTACAATTGGTGTCAGGTGTGGGGTATAAGTGAAGAAAAGAAGAGAAAAGAAAAAAATCTAGTGAGTTTATGCCTGTTACCCGTTCGCAACAGAGAATTATGGAGACGGAAGCTTTGAAATTCCTTCAGCAAGCCCTGATGGACCTCAATGAGAAGATGGACAAAAATTCAAGTAAGTTGAAGGAAACGATGTTGGAAAATTCTAAAGAGTTGAAGGAAAATATGCAGGATACATTAGAGAAGAAATTAGCGGACAATTTGAACCACCTGAAAGAAGATTTGAATGAAGTAAAAGGAAAAATGGATGAAAATCTGAACAAGGTTAAAGAAAAGATGGAGGAAAATTTGAATTCCGTCAAAGAAAATCTAAATAAGTTTGAAGAAAAGATGGAGGAAAATTTGAACAAGGTTAGGGACGAAATGGAAGGAAATTTGGATTTGGTTAAGGAAAATCTGAATGAAATGAGAGATAGAATAGAAGAAGAAATAGAAGCGAAGATCAACGAAAAAGTGAGTGACTTATTCCAACATCTAGAAGAAAAGGAGGCAAAACTAAAAATGTTAGAGCAATCATATAGAATGAAAATGAATGATAAGCCAATTTTGTCGAAAATGGAACATGATGTTGAAGCTCCTAGGATCAAAATAAAACCTCCTACTTTCGACGGGAAAATACCTTGGTCAACTTACCAGAAACAATTTGAGGCGGCAGCCACAGCCAATGGATGGACTGAGCAGGAAAAAGCGACGTCTTTAATCGTAGCTCTACATGGAGAAGCACTGAACATTCTGCAGACGATACCAGCAAGCCAGCAGGTATGCTACGACACGTTAACATCTAAGCTAAAAATGAGGTAAGGTGATACTCATTTACAACAAGTATACCACGCTCAAATCAAGCATCGTAGCCAGAAATCTACAGAGAGCTTGCAAGAATTCGATGCTGATATTGCGAGATTAGTAGGATTAGCCTACCCTACTGCTCCTGATACTTTCTTGGAGAAATTAGCCGTTCAGACGTTCGTAGATGGCATCAGAGACGGTGAAACTCAGCAGGCCTTGAGATTGGCTAGGCCAAAAACGATTGATGATGCTTTGGCCCAAGCACTTGAGTTTGAAGCTGCAAAACAGGCATCGAATAGAGGAGGTAGCCGTGCTATAAGAAACATCATTGACGAGGAAGAAAGTATAGAAAAGGTGGTTCTTCGGCTCCTGGACCAGAGGAAGAAGAAAGAAATCAGGTGCTGGAACTGCGACGAGACTGGTCATATAAGAAGGCAATGCAAAAAGCATCGAGCAGGAACTAGCCACAAGAACGCAGATGCGCTATCGCGAAGGCCCTGCCCAGTAAACTGCAGTCACTGCTCTCGGTTGGACGAAAAGACAAGTCTGATGAGGACAACTGTTGTTGATGAGGATTGGTTGCCAGCCGAACTAAGAAAGGAACAAGAAAGAGACCCTGAATTGAGTGTAGTTCTCCAATGGAAAGGGATAATGAACGACCGAAATGGGAAGCTGAAGCTTGGAAAATGAATCTGGAGATGATGAGCGGCTTCAGTTAGTTGTGCCAAGAAGCAGAGTAAAGGCAGTTTTGGAGAAGTTGCATAATGAAGCTTCAGGAGGACATTTCGGCATCAAGAAGACCCTTGAGAAGGTCAGAGCTAGATTTTATTGAGTCAACTCGAAGGCAGATGTCCGAGAGTGTTGCAGGAAGTGTACAACATGCGCTTCGGTGAAAGGACCTTATGAAAAATGCAAGGCCCCAATGAAGCAGTACAATGTTGGAAGCCCGATGGAACGTGTTGCTGTAGATATAGCGGGACCCTTTCCAGAAACTGATGGCGGCAACAAATACATACTAGTTGCCATGGATTATTTCACCAAGTGGGTTGAGGCTTACGCTATACCTAATCAGGAAGCCGCAACTGTAGCTGATATTTTGGTGAAGGAGTTCTTTTGCCGTTTTGGAATTCCCTTGGAGTTACATTGCGATCAAGGGAGAAATTTTGAATCGAAGCTATTCCAAGAAACGTGTGAAAAACTAGGCATCAGAAAGACCAGAACAACAGCGCTTCATCCTCAATCAGACATGGTTGAAAGAATGAACAGAACTATGGGAAAATACCTGGCTAAAGTGGTATCAGATCATCAGCGAGATTGGGGCCAATACCTGCACCTTTTCGCAATGGCCTACAGATCGTCAGTACAAGAGTCAACAGGAGAAACACCAGCTCGGGTTATGTTAGGTCGTGAAATGAGGTTGCCATGTGATCTGGAATTCGGTTGCAAGCCTGGGGAAGATTTGGTTGGAGAAGATTATGTCACTAATCTGGAGCGAAAAATGGACTATACCCATAACAAGGTCAGACAACACATGCAGATTGCCAGTGACAGAATGAAAACCGTTATGACCTGAAAGCTTCTGAAGGAGGATTCTCAGTAGGTGAACTCGTATGGCTTTATAACCCACAGAGAAAACGTGGCTTGTCTCCCAAACTACAGCGACATTGGGGAGGTCCTTATGAGGTCATGAAAAGGATCAACGACATCGTGTATCGAATAAGGAAGTTGCCGAGGGGGAAGCCTAGAGTAGTCCATTTCAATCGATTGGCTCGTTTTGAAAGAAAAACAAAAACGAAGAGACACGTTTTATCTCAGAAAAGTCGGAGAAGCATCAAGTGAATGAAGCTAGGGACTACGATCGTTTCATGGCCAACTATAGCGGAACAGGCAAAGCTCGATTTGGAGTCACCAGAGAAATACAACAAGATCTTTTCAAGTAGACAAGGAATACGCCATTGCACATTGTGTCGCTCAAGATCTTCGAATGGATAAGGGCATCGCTAGAGTTTTCAAGGCTAAATATGGAAGACCTTTTGAACTAAGGCAGCAACTGTCTACGGTAGGCAAGACCTTGAAACTAGACGTTGAAGGAAGAACGGTCTACTACTTGGTGACTAAAGAATATTCATACCAGAAACCCTGTTATGAAGCTCTATGGTCAGCCTTACTAGACTTGAGAAAGCACTTGGTCAAGCAGGGTGTGAAGAAACTGGCTATACCGAAACTTGGTTGTGGGTTGGACCAGTTAGATTGGAGAACTGTACGGAACATGATCGAAGTGATCTTCCAAGACGACAAAATGGAAGTTGTCGTGTGCTGTTTCAATCCTACACCTTCGAGACAAGGAGAGAAAACAGTTGAATGTTAGTTCCATCAACAAGGGAGATGCGAAGCTGGAAATAAATGCCGATTCCTTCATAGTCACCGAAGACGCAGTCTGTTCTGGGACAGAACAGTTTTAAGAGGGGGCAGTGTAACGATATCCAATCGCCCCTGAAGCCGACCCTGTCCGTTCCAGAACACTCTAGACAATCTGGCTCGCCGACCTACGTTCTAGAAAGAAACGGAATACTCCCGAATTCCCGCATTTGTATATAAAAGAGAGCGGGAACCACAGAAAGAAAAGTCAGTCTCGAGTGAATTTTGTACAGTACGAGTGAAATAAATTAGACAGTAAATTTAGTTGTAAGTGTTCAGTCTAAGTGTAAATAAATTAGTTGAAGTTCTTGTAACGTGAAAGTGTTTAATTTGAACCCACAAAGTATTTGAAAACAAAGAAACGTTACAATATTTTGAAAATTCTGAAACCGTAATTCGAAAATATGTTTTTGTCATACACACTTGCCTTGAGTGTTCAATGGTTTTGTAACTTCTAACTTCTGTTTGGTAATGTAATAAATATAACAAATGAATAATACACTACAAAGTAAGTGCTACAAGATGACATTCACCTAAAATATTATATTTTTACAAATGTATGCAAAATTCATTATATATATTTTATTTGTCTTGAAAACGGGAGAAATTATTTAATATTAACCTGAAAATATATCGAAATTTGTATGGAAGAACTATGGTAAAGTGAGCTAATTTTAAAATGAAATCATACTCATTTTAGTTTCGAGAAATAATTTGTATGAAACTTTAGGAAGATAGCTACGAAACGTAGTATATATGATTTATTCGAACATTCGATATGCCATACTTTTTATTTGTCATGAGATTCAAAGAAGTTACTTCGCAAAATAATTTCCGCCTCTTGAACCAAGAACTCGTTAACATATAAGAATATAAAGGGATACATGAAATTTCACAAGTACCTACGTACAACAAAGAAATCCTTGTTGCATTCTCTCAGTTCCCATCGGACAGGTGAAGTTGATTATACTCGAGGATGATATCGCCTTGGTCAGTCACTCTTCTTTATTTTACTTCAAGAAATACATTGTAAGAATTCTAGGTAAAGTGTTCTTTTATTCTCCATTTCAGTCGACGCGCTATACGAGAGAATGGTTCATTACCAATTCAAGTATTTCAAGCTGTCTTAGTCGGGATGCCAACGGGAACGTAAAACCCAAACGTTATGTGGGTGTCTTGAAGTCTAAAACTCAAATGACACAATTTTTAATGCATTTAGTATGTCAATGGAATATACAAAAAGGCACGAGGCGACTCCGCATGTCTATTTTATTAAATCTGCAGGTGCAGCAGACAAAGAGTTATATTTAAATGCAACGCCACGAGTTAGAATTTAAAAGTTTTTTATCCATCTCTACATTCATTTGTCTAGGAAGCACGTAACTTTCATAACAAGTTCAATTCGGAATTACGACTAAGGTTTTTCAACTTTTAGTCCAGACTCCTGAATCGTGACGAAATTTCATATAAAT
The DNA here is from genome assembly GCA_013387265.2 of Cryptolaemus montrouzieri. Classification (NCBI taxonomy): domain Eukaryota; kingdom Metazoa; phylum Arthropoda; class Insecta; order Coleoptera; family Coccinellidae; genus Cryptolaemus; species Cryptolaemus montrouzieri. The sequence continues at coordinate 33,649,184 of JABFTP020000185.1, read as the reverse complement.
TTCACATGCTCATAACGATTATATTTCAACGATGAAAGCAACAGAAGTAAGGTTCGTAATATATGTAAATGTACAACTGTTCTTTTTAAATTTTCCATAGTAATCAGCAACGTATAGAAGCAAGTCCAATCATTAAATGTCTGGAGTAAGTTTAATTGACAGGAAAGTTGGGATATTTGCGTCAAAGCTATAAAACTTTTTACCTGCTGATAATTTGTCGACGTAATCACCTGTTCCTATACGAAGAATGGTGAGGAAATATAAGTACTCCTACCTCCTCCTACTGAAGCCCCTACGAGGAATCTTATAAGACCATTAAAAGTGTATACTGACATTATTATATATGTTTATGTCTACATAGAATTGGGTTAGTTTAGATATTTTCCTGAATTTTTACAGTTCGATTTAACTTTGACGAACTATATTTCAAAAAAACTTTCTTCCATTTCTCGTTAGACCGGAAACTTTCGACTAGCTTTTGGAATATATCGAAAGTATCCCCGATTCTATGACTTACAATCACAGTTGAATTTGGTAGGCTTTTACTTGGTAAAATTCCATTATCAATAATAAAAAACAAGTACTGTGTTTTAAGGAATTTTACTTAATAATTGCGATTCGTAACGCGTTTCACTACACCGTAGCTTCTTCAGACGAATGATTATGCAGAAAAATGTGAATGAGAATATAACTATAAATGTTCTTGAGTAATTAAAAGCTTATTGGTCGCCTCCTCCTAAGTGGTTATTTATGACAGGTATATCCAATAAAATTAAGGAATAGATTGCTTCCCGAAAAGATTCAATAGAGGTGAAGGGCTTAAATCGACTTGTTCATTGATGAGTCTACCTGAGTGTTTGTATTTATTTATTTCTAAAGTTTCCCAAAGATCTACCTTCCAATATTTATTATCTGTATGCAAAATTTCAAACTGTGGGTCGAAAGAATGATTATTTTCTAAGAGATGATTCGCGTAATTTGAATCTGATTTTTTATTTGAAAAACTGCGTTTATGTTCCGATATTCTAATATTAAAATTTCTATGTGTTCTACCAATGTAGAAACCTTAACAACACCTTAACCTACGTTGGCATTACAAGTGAGAAACTGAAATCATTCTTAAGTAGCAATAATTTCAACATAGCTTTCCAAACTAATAATAATTTAGGCAAATATATAAAAATAATAAAACCAAACCAGGTAAAAACAATAAATCAGGTGTTTATAGATTGAATTGCAATGACTGTGATAATTTCTACATTGGTAGAACACATAGAAATTTTAATATTAGAATATCGGAACATAAACGCAGTTTTTCAAATAAAAATCAGATTCAAATTACGCGAATCATCTCTTAGAAAATAATCATTCTTTCGACCCACAGTTTGAAATTTTGCATACAGATAATAAATATTGGAAGGTAGATCTTTGGGAAACTTTAGAAATAAATAAATACAAACACTCAGGTAGACTCATCAATGAACAAGTCGATTTAAGCCCTTCACCTCTATTGAATCTTTTCGGGGAGCAATCTATTCCTTAATTTTATTGGATATACCTGTCATAAATAACCACTTAGGAGGAGGCGACCAATAAACTTTTAATTACTCAAGAACATTTATAGTTATATTCTCATTCACATTTTTCTGCATAATCATTCGTCTGAAGAAGCTACGGTGTAGTGAAACGCGTTACGAATCGCAATTATTAAGTAAAATTCCTTAAAACACAGTACTCGTTTTTTATTATTTACAATCACAGTGGTTGGGAGGTGTGTAGATCTTTCGCAGAGGTTTTTAGACATAATTATACCTAGTCTGTCCTATTTACTTGTGAACGACATACGACCAAAAAACACTTGCGGACCGGACCTGATTTCCTCGCGTTTCATCTTTGAATGTAGTTACAACCTGGTTGAGCCACTGCGTTATATTTGCAATCTGTGTGAGTCTAAGGAGCGATTCCCCACTCTTTGGAAACTTTCTAGTTCCAATTCATAGGTATGGTCCAAAATCTGAGTTTGCCAATTATCGACCCTATATTATCATTCCTGCGTGATTTTCTCTCGGATCGTTCTCAACGTTTTAGGTGCAAATGGTTTTTTCTCGGATCCCTTCATTGTTTCAATCGGTGTTCGCCAGGGTAACCACCTAGGTTCGATATTATTCCTTCTATTTATTATTGAACTGAAGTATTTAGCAACTGCAAATTTTTGCTATTTGCACAACATGTTAAATTTTCCAGGTATTTACGGTCAACGGTGTTCCCTTGGAAACGATTGGTTTTTGGTGTTTATATCTTAACACAAAGTTATCTTTTACTCTGCACATCGATTCTAAAATTGCTCGAGCGAACAAATTGCTTGGTTGTATATCCAGATCAACCAGATCTTTTCCTTATATTCTCTTACTTATTATTCTGTATGTAAGTATTGTTCATCCCATCATGGAATACTGCCGTACTGTATGATCATCTCTGTATGCCACTCACACAAGTAGTATTGAGAGCATACAGAGAGAAGATTTATTGAACTATTGGGTTTCGGGTGTGGAACTGTTTTTGGCGCCAATAAATATCAGCATCACCAGGGTAATTTCTCCATACTACGTCTTCTTTCTCGTAGATCCTATTTTCTTTCGAAGCAGATAGAGAAGAACAACATAAATTTTGACATAAGTAATTGTTTTCGCAGAATCTATGTTATTGACTGAATATACCAATTGATTGAAACATAGAATTGAATGAATCCACATCAATTAGATTGAATATTTGAAATAGTGTCATAAAAGTAGAAAAATCTATGTAGATAAACTTCTCCCACCATAAAATTGTGAATATCTGTGATATTCAGAATGAGAAGATATGAACTTTCGATTTTTAATGAAATGTAGTTGAGAGAATTAATGAGGCATATGATATACAAGGTGTTCGTGAATTGCGTGTACAACGTTATACCACATATTCTTCAGCTCGAAATAAGTCAGTTTAGGCCATGTGAAAAATTTCTTCGTTTGGCCGCTAGAGGTCGCCAAATCCAAAGATTTCTTTTTTATTTCTCAAATAATTCAAAATCGACTCGATCGATAGAAACCATAATTGATATACGAAATCAGGCGCGTTTTTCACGTATTTTAGTAATCCATTCAATGACCTTGACGTTTTACTAGTGTGCCTAAAACCTCGAACGTGTTTTTAATCAGCCATAATTTTTCAACTTTCTGCGTTTGAGCAAAACTGTTTCAGACATTGCTAGACTAATTATCAAACTTTTTGATATGATGAGCAGTTTAATCACAAAAAAACAGTTTTTCAATTTCATGATTTGATTCAAAATACCACATATTGACCATGTTGGCTTTGGATTTGTTTCTGTAGTCTGGCAGATTGTCATTTCATTATGCTTGACATCCTCTTGTTAACAAGATGATGTGGATCAAGCAAATAGGAGATTCAAATTTAATAAGTTCTTCCCAATGACTATTTGAAAATATGTAAACAGGTTGGCCAGTTGGAAACTAAATAAGAAAAAACAAATCACTTCAAGATAAGGATAAATTAGTTTACACCCATAATTTCATTCAACTCTAGTAAATGTTAAATAATTCCACCATTTTGCTGAATACAGGAGTTAATCCTCTTCAAGAAATTAAATTGGACCCTTGTCATGAATTCAGGGTCATTTTTGAAGGAGTTGGCCGCATTGAAAATTCTCATATGTAACTCTTCTCGGGTGTCAATTGGGGAAGACTAAACTCTAGATTTTAAAGCACCCCAAAGAAAGAAGTCGCTCGGTTTCAAGTCGGGAGATCGTGCTGGCCAACTTGCAGGAGCGTCAGTTCCCCTTTCGATTCCACGATTCGCATACTGTGCATATAAGAACTCGCGAACCGCTAAAGTGAAGTGAGAAGGTGCACCCGTGAATAAACCACATTTCCGCACGCAGTAATACTGGAATATCGTCCAAGAAATCCGGCAAAGTTTCTTGCAAAAAATTCAAATATGCCTTTCCGTTTAATCGATCTGGAATCACTAGCGGACCAATAATGAAATTGTCAAATACTGAAATCCATACGTTAATTATACTTGTAAAAGCATGTGGATTTTCGACACTGTACACGTGTTCATTGTGAAGGTTAGTGATGCCAGACCTAGTAACAGTGCATTCGTCAGTAAATAGAATTTTCCTACTAAAGTGGAGATCCTGAGTTCTCTTCTCTTGGATAAATCGGCAGAAAGTTAGACGATTCTCAGGATCGTTGGGAAGTATATCTGTATATCTGAAAATAATTGTCATGTTATTATATGATCATAGAACATTTAAGTTATGTCAACAAGTATTTAATTTATTCAATATTGAACTATCAATTAACTCTATTAAATTTATATGATTCTTTTATTCGATCATTCATAATAATGTCATCAATAAAACGTTGTATATTTATCATCATATCTACGTAATCATTAAAATACTGGTATACAAATTTTGTCAATTATTTACATGAATCAACTTCAAATTTATCAATTCGATATGATAATCAATCTATAAACAAGATGTTGTTTATATTGGGTGGTCCAAGTGAAAAATCGGCATTCTTTCTTTTCATAAAATATCGAATATCGAATTCTTGCTATATTTATAAACCACTGAATACAAATTTCGAGGTGTTCTTTCAAAACATAAATAATATGAATAATGAATATAGTACCGTATACAGATTGGAACTTGATCCTTTTGGTAGATTTACCCGACGTTCGGATAGAAATACCCCCTCAATTTTAAAGGCAAGAGAATGCTCTCACAAAAAACGCATTTGACTAAACGAAAAAACATTTTCGACAATAAGATCACAGATAAAGAGATTGGAAAGGTTTCTCGAAGACACGTACACCCACAATTAATTGAGAAAGGTAAGCCGATTAGAGAAGAGTATTGGATCCAATTTAGGGTCGTCAGTCAGTCCTTTATTCCACGAAAAGGCAGGTAAAAATCCCTAATATATATAATAATTCTTCAGGACAGATAGACAGACAGATAACATCTTACTGCGTCCCCCAGCTGACAGAATCGATAATTGCCGTGAACTAAACAATAAAGAAATCACGAGCCGAACAATAAACTGTGAGCTTCCATAACAGATGTCAGTTCTGAAGGTGATAACTTTATTTTAGGCACTGCTGTTGTTCTTATGTTGTTGTTTTTCTAGTTTCGTTAGTTCTGGCCAAATGTTAGACAAATTAGGTTTGAGATATAATAGGAGGACATGCGAAAACTGTTATTCTATTATTATCTGTTAGTTCAGAAACAATTATTTATTAATTTGGCATAATCAACTTGTTACATCTGGAATTGGATTCTGAATTAGTAATAACCTACTTCGAGAAATGGCTTATAAGCTAGAATTGTTTAATACGTAAGCTTCTGAGAAGATTGAATAATAACACGTAGTGTTTCGAATCTTTCTTTCACAAGTGACGGTTTCGAACGGTCTAGGAGTTTTTCAATGTTTTGTATAAAGTTTTGTTTACTTGTTGGCAGCAGACATGAAGTTAGCAAAACGTTGACATACAACTTCAGTAACTTTTCGTTTAGCAGGTTGAGGTTGGTACTAATATTTGGTTACAGAATGTCAATGTCATTTATATGTCGTTTCAAAACTTCAATTTCAAAGAAAATTGGAAAATGGAGGCAAAAAGGAAACCGGTTGTTTATTGTTTCCTATCTTGAAAATATATTTCAAATTGAAAGGAGAATGAGTTCAATGGAGAGATTCTCAAATTTCACTCTGGAAGAGCAGCAAATTTTGATCGGTATTGTACACAATTAAGTATGCTTTCATAGGTTTATCGTGAAAGCATTAGTACTTGTTTCGTAATATTCAGAAAACTTACACTTCTTATTGAGACGTTGGTTAATATTCATGATTCCTTTTCCAATGTTTTCCTTTCTAATCAATTCCTAGTGCGTATAAGACAGGGTGTTACATAAAAATATGTTACAACTTCAGAGGGTGAATCTACGTGTAATTTTAAGAGAAAAAGTTTATATAAACATAGGTCTGCTTCGTTACGGAGCTACAGGGTGTTGAAATTTCCGGAAAAATTGTTTTTTTCTTCAAAACTCCTGCAGTTTTTGTGATATTCAGCCCAAATTTGGAATGCAAGCTATTTTTTACAGCCTCCATCATTACACGTCCTAAATTTCAACTAGAATCTATAAGGTGTTTTCTTTTCCGGAGTAACGTCTTCTTTTGCCCTTTCAAACTTTTTTGCAGTACGCCACTAATCAACGTACTATCAATTTTCGTCATCTTCGTTCAGTTTACACACTTTTTTGAAACTTGTAATTTTTTCTTATCTCGAACCGTCTTAGAGTGAAAAATTATTGAATTTGAATTATTTGAATTGTATGTTATTCGCTAAATAAAAAAAAATAATAGAAATACTCCATAGGTATGCACAAAATTTGCTTTTATTTTGAAAGCTCGTCTGCTGAAACTCAACTCAAAACTAAATAAATTGCTGGAAGTGTCCTCCACCTGCAAGAATACAGGCATCTGTCCTTCTTCTCATATTATCACGCACTCTTTGAAATATTCCTGGGGTATTTCTTATCGTGTCACAAGATGTTATTATTCGATTTCTCAATTCTTATACAGTGTAATTTAAATGTCCCATCTCACGTGGATACCCTGTATATATAATGAGTGAGGGCTACCTTACAGCCTGGCCACTGCTACCTAGAGGTCTATTGTGGCAGATTATGTCATAAATTTCACACACAAGCTCCATTTTCTTGTAAAGGATGTAAGCTTTATGGGTGAGAGCTTAATAAGCTCAGTCAGCTTCAGTTAGTTGGATTTCCATGAAGTGTCCTCAATCAATCCTAACAAATTCACGTGAATTCTGAGGTGACAGTGACCCGTTAATATGGCAGTTAGAACTCTCAGGTCCAGTCTGGTGATTTTAAGCCTTGGACTTTGGAGTGGAAGGTCCATTAATGGCAAGTCGATAGTGTCTGAGACCTGGGTGGCTCAGCCATTTCTCTCGTACCTTCAGGTTCAACCACCGGTTATTTTTCATCCTTGGAGTCTCCAGGGGAATTCCGAACTTAGACTACTGTCCGGTGAATCCCAAGCTTGTTTCTCGAGCGGCCAATGATTCCGCCTCCTCATTTCCCTCAATGCCGAGTGTCAGGGTACCAACATCAGACTAAGTCTGTTCCTTTCTCCTAGTTTGGCGAGGGTGAAGCGACATTGCTGCAACATAAGTGATGTGCAGGAGTTGGGTGTTAATTATTTCCCGTATAGATAGTTTTTTCAATCCTGTATCAACGTTTCGGCGACTTCTAACCATCACTCCATGAAATATCATATATTAGACTAAGTCAGTTATTTTCATTTAAATACAATGCCTGCTTTTATACACGGTGTTTCATAATAGTATGTCACAACTTGAGGGAGTAAATCTAAGTGCAACTTTAAGAAAAAAAGTTCATTTGAACATAGGTCCGCAAAAGCTTCGTTACGGGGCTACAAGGTTGGTTTCTTCTCCAAAACTCCTGCAGTTTTTGAGATATTCAGCCCAAACTTGAAATACACGATATTTTTTACAGCCTCAATCATTACACGCCCTAAATTTCAACTAGAATCTACAAGGTGTTTTCTCTTCCGGAGGCATGTCTTCTTTTGCCCTTTCAAACTTTTTTGCAGTGCGCCACTGATCAGCGTACAAACAATTTTCGTCATCTTTGTTCAATTTAGAAACTTTTTTAACACCTTCAATTTTTTCGTATAACTGACCGTTCTCGAGCAAAAAGTTATTAAACGATTGTATGCATTCGCTGAAGCTGAAAGCACTTCTAATTGAAAAAATGACTAGTAGGCTTTGATTTTTTTGATTTATTTATTTGTTTTGATATTTGCTAAAGTTGAACCAGTGTCTTTCCAAATTGTTTATTAAATTAACGGTTAGTTTCAAGACTTTTGAAGTTATTGCTGTAAAGACAAATGGCTAATTTTACTAATATAACTCTGAATAGGCTGATATCCTTTACATGTAAGGTCTGGCTGACGGAAACACAACAGAAGCTAGGCGATTATCAGGTGCGCTTTCCAACTCGAGTAACACCAGACAGGCGAACAATTTCAAATATCCACAGAAGGTTGAGGGAAACTGGTACTTTTACTGCAAATAATCATTTGAGAGGTAAAACTCAAACTATGAGAACTCCAGATATTGAGGAAGCAGTTTTGAATTGTATTGATTTTAATCCTCATGTGAGTACAAGAAAAATTGGAAATCAGTTGAATATTTCACATGTTCTTGTTTGGAGGATTCTCCACGACTTTTATTGTACCCGTTTCATATTCAACGCGTTCAAACTCTACTTCCTCGAGATTTTCCTTAAGCACTGAATTTTTGCCGATGGTTTTTATATAAAATTAGAGAAAATGTTCATTTTGATAGTGACGAAGCTTACTTTTCGAGAACTGCTATCACAAATTTCCACAATAACCATTATCGGGCTGAGGAAAACCCCCCTTTGATTGAAGAATCTCATCATCAAGAACAATTCTCACTAAATATCTGGGTCGGAATAATTGGAAATTTTTTGATTGGGCCATTTTTTTTGTAACGGTCCCGCTTATTGCTAATTTCTTGAGGAGGAGTTACCTTTATTGCTCGAGGATGTGCCTCTGTTGGTGAGAAACATAAGGTGGTTCGTGCATGACGAGGCACCAGCACATTTTAGTGGAGAAACTAAGGAGTTCTTGAATAATACATTCAACAACCTATGGATAGATCGGGGTGGGCCAGAACCATGGCCACCTAGGTCTCCAGACTTAAATAATTTAGACTTTTTCTTATGGGGATTTCTCAAAAGTTTAGTTTATACCACTCCAGTGAACACTGTAGAAGAATTGAGTAATCGAATAATAAACTCTTGTGACACGATAAGAAATACCCCAGGAATATTTCAAAGAGTGCGTGATAATATGCGAAGAAGAACAGAGGCCTGTATTCTGGCAGTTGGAGGACAGCAATTTATTTAGTTTGTCATTGTTCTTTTTTAGGTTTGATATTGAATAAGTATGAGTTGAGTCTCAGAAGACGAGCTATCAAAATAAAAGCAAATTTTGGGCTTACCTATCGAGTAGTTCTATAATTTTTTTTCATTTAACGAATAACATACAATTCAAATAATTCAAATTCAATAGTTTTTCGTTCGGAAACGGTTGAAGATACGAAAAAATTACAAGTGTCAAAAAAGTTTCTAAATTGAAGAAAGATGACGAAAATTGATTGTACGCTGATCAATGGCGTACTGCAAAAAAGTTTGAGAGGGCAAAAGGAGACATGGCCTCGGAAAAGAAAAGTCCTTGTGAAGTTCAGTTAAAATCTAGGACGTGTAATGATGGAGGCTGTAAAAAATTGCCTGCATTCCAAATTTGGGCTGAATGTCTCAGAAATTGCAGGAGTTTTGAAGAAAAAACAATTTTATTCCAAAAATTTCAATTCAACACCCTGTAGCTCCGTAACGAAGCTTTGACGGATCTATGTTTATATGAACTTTTTTTCTTAAAATTGCATGTAGATTTATCCCCTCAAGTTGTGACATACTATTATCTAACACCTTGTAAATGTAAATAACGAATATTTATAGTGATACCAACAAAAGTTGATATCTATTTTCTATGAACCATCCCATACAGACATTACCTTTCATAGTTCTTCGACACATCCAGATCAACATGAAATAGGTGCTTAAAATAGTATGATTCATAGACTCATATCGATACCAATGCCAGAAAATAGTTTCTTGCAAGAGCACAATATTATAAAATAGAACAAATAGCGTTCAATAATGATTTTATTTCAAGTATGATCGACATTATGCTTTCTCGTAAGTCGGAAGAATGACTCATCTCATATTTTGAACATATCTTTCAGCACAGATATCCCTCTGGGCATATATGTAAAAACTGTAAACCTATAATTCATAACGTTAATGTACACAAATCAGGTGTTAATAAACTTTCTTGTGGAAGTTATGATAAAATTTATATGGATAAAACTTTCAGAAATATCAACATTAGGATATGTAAGCATGAAGACACCTTTGACAAACAGAAATCTGATTCTCACTATGTGAATCATCTACTAGAAGAAAACCATACCTCCAATAATAATTATGATATTTTATATAATGATAATAATATATTGAAACTAAACCTATAGAAAGCATTGGAGATCAATAAGCAGAAAAATTCACGAAATTTATAACAGTCGACAAGACCTTAATTCGTCACCATCACTTAATCTTCTCAAAAGAAACAACCCTATTTAGACTTTAACCCTGTTCAGTTATGTACCTGTTTTCACTTTGTAATGGCTCATCATTCTTTTAAATGTACTACTTATCTGAAGAATCCACAGTGTGGTGAAACGCGTCATGAGTTTGTCAATATGGTGAAATTTGAAATTGTTCAATTCAAAAAAATGTTCACTTTACTTCTTAATGAATATAACCACTTGATAACCGGGCGATAACATAATCACAAAAACAATATAAAAATTCCAATTGTTGAGTTAATATAAGCAGTGCATTTAAGAATAAAGTTTATTATGCTGCCGTGCGTTTGTCAAGTCTTAATATCTATTATAGACATGAAAATGCATAATTTTACTAATAGGTATAGTGACTTAGTTCTGAATGAAATTCCAAAAGTTCTTGCTTATTGAGGTACTAGACAATTTTTCACATTTCTTGTTTTTGGTGAGATTGATTCATTTCTTTAACTAAACTCGAAATTCATCACATCTTTACATATTCTGCCTGATAGTCGACGAACCGATAATATTAGAACCCAAGATTCTTCGCTGAGTAAAATGTTGTATGTCGGTTATTTGGCGCATTTTTTAACAAATTGGTGATGCATTACGCACCATCCTTTTCTGAGCCAAGATCTTTTGCAATTGAGCTTCGATTGTTGGACTGGAATATTAATGTTATCCTATGTGCTCAATGGCATCTAAGTATCCGTACCTTCAATCTAGGGAAAAGTACGATTTGCATTCGGTGACACTTGATTCCACCCATTCGATGCAATCTCATTTATTCCGAGATTGAAATTTGTGTGTATGCAGAACCTCCATTGGTTCATATAAATAACAGCGTCTGGCTCAATAATTAATTCCTCCTTTTCATTTAAATATATGCAGGTTGAAGTGATAGGGCAAACAATTAGTCCTTTAATTTATTGCTTTGGTTTGCTTAGTGCTCGAAGATTGTAATGAATTTCTCGGCAAGAAAACGTCTCTGAAAGGGTTGGTTTTATGTTCCTTCAGTGGCGCAGCGACGGAATTTTATCAGAGAACAATTTTTTCTATTAATAAAGTATGTTTTTCAATACTGAAGTAACACATAAAGTGCTGGAGATCGAATGACATTACCACATCCCTTTCGCGAAAAAATATTTTCAAGATTTGATAACTGCTTTATTTCAGCAGAAGAAATTTCTCATGAATCCTAATATTTTAATCTTTCTGTGAACCATACAGGAATTGTAAGAATAAAATTTCTTCCATATACTTTTTCAATCTCTTGATATAGTTCATTATGCTAAGACATGTTTGGGACATAAAACACTGAAAACTTCCTAGAAATATAGGATGAAATTGTTTCTTAAAAAATTGAATAATAGTAGCTTTTACTCGTTGCAAATCTATTCCAAACGATAAATGAAAGAAAATTTGATTTACATTTATTAATGACATTTGTAACGCACTTCGACGACACTCTGACTTCTTTTGACAAAAACGAAATAAAACTAAACTAAGGTGGAACAATTGATATATTGTCTGAAACAGGGGTGCTCAAACGGTCGATCGCGAATGCTTTTTGAATAGATTTCGAGAAGAAAAAATATTTAATGAGTAGGTAACTAAACAACAAGAGTTTATTACGTAATAAAATAACACCCTGCTAGCGGCAAAAGGCGGCTTTATCAAAGGAACGCGAGGTACTGGTCAAAGAAAAGCCGCGTTTTTTATTCTTCCCGCTTTTCTAGAAATTTTGGGCGGCGCGTTTGACGGGAACATCCGAGACCTTAGTTCACGCCGATATAAATGTTGCGCTGCCTGCAGGAATTAGAGTCATTCTGAATCGTAACTTGAAGGCAATACTACGTCGATACAAAGTTTATTATTGAATTGTACAAAATGCGTGCAGCGAAGAAATCTAGAACGTATCATTTTAATAACGATTGGGAGGTAGAATTTTTCTTTTGTATGGTGAAGGATAAGTGATTTGTCTTTTTTGTCGTGCGTCAGTTGCAATACCTAAGCGTGGTAACTTAGAGAGGCATCATAAAACGGTCCATAAAAACTATGATAAGGTTTTTCCACCACAGAGTGAATTAAGAAAACGAAAAGTACGTGATTTGGCATCTTGTTTGAAAAAAGAACAAAACATGTTCACAATACCAGCCAAACAATCAAAAGCTGCTACGATCGCGTCATTTAAAATCTCTCATATATTGCCGAAACACGTGGAACCATTCAGAGATGGATCGGTTGTGAAGGAAGCATTTATTGAAGCGGGTGAGACTTTATTTGGAGATTTTAAGAATAAAACAAAAATCATATCTGCAATTAGAGAACTTCAGTTATTTCGTCTGACTGTCACCAGGCGTATTAAGTCAATGTCAGGACATGGCAGATAAACTAAAACATGATATCATGAAATGTACTTATTTTTCTTTGTGTATTTTTATTTGGATGGTATTCTATGACATGTTGGCTAAAGTAGAATTTTTCACAATCTTTCCTCTGAAGGGGAAAGCCCGTGGCGAAGATATATATGACGTTTTCTTAAATTTTGTTGGAAACTTCAAGCTACCAATATATAAATTAATGTGTATTACAGCCAATGGAGCACCAGCAATGACTGGAAACAAAAACGGTTTTGTGGCATTGTGTCGAGCTGATAAAGGTTTCCTTCATTTTTTTCACTCCATTCCACTATAAATCAACAAGTTTCATGTTCAAAAGTTTTGAACACGGAGGAAATTATGGTCATTTCAACAAAAATGGCGAATTCCATACGTGCACGTAGCTTGCAATGGCGGCTTTTTGAATTGCAGTTGGAAGATAGGGTATCAGTTGAACCCACTGATTCAGTTCTTCACACGGACGTCAGGTGGTTGGGTGTCGGAAAATTCCAAGAAAGGTTTCAAGAATTATTGCCCGAAATAGCAGCTTTTCTAGACGAAAGAGGTGATGACACGTAGATGTTGAAAAACGAAAAATGGCTGACTGATTTGTCAGTTTTGACTGACATCATAATGCACTTAAACACCATTAACTCGAAGGTTCAAGGTAAAGAAAATACTATTATTGAGAGATATCTAATCTAACCTAACCTAACTTGGAGCTTCAAGGTGAAGGAGAAACTATTATTGAGATGATTAGCGCAGTGAACGCATTCAAGAGTAAATTGCATCTTTTGATAGATCAACTGAAAATAATGGATCTGAAGCTGAATTATCAAATATTCTGGGACAATTCGAAATGCGTTTTTATGATTGCAGTAAATTGGCAAATATAGCATCATTTATGAGTTATCCTTCTTCATGTAAAAACACTGAGCAATTAGCTACTGATATAGCAGGTCAGTTTGATATGAACTCATGTTCTGTTGAAAATGAGTTGATGCAGATTTTATCGGATATACAGCTACAGCATCTGATACAAATTTCTTGTGTTTTATATCTGAAGATAAATATCCGAATCTATGGCAAATAGCCTTTCAACTGACGGCAATAATTAGGTCTACTTATTTGTGCGAGTCTGCATTTTGTGAAATGAAGATGATTAAGTCAAAATATCGCAATCGACTAACTGACCATCATATGTCATCATGCTTGCGATTAGCACTCAGTGGTTACGTACCATCTTATGAAAAGTATGCTGAGGACATGCAGTGCCTCGCTTCATCATCCAAAGTCCCTCCTTTGTTAAGTTTAACACCATATGTAACTCTTTTGTTTTATAACAACCAATAAACTCGCAATTTTGAATAGCTATGACTTTTTTCATTGATATTATAGAGATGAACCTAACTAAACCTAACCCAAACTTTGACTAAAATAATGTATATTGTGGGGAAAGCTAATATCTATATATGCTACGGTACACCTTACCTAGGTAGGTAGGTAGGTAGCGTGTATAGTGAATGTACGACAACTCTGCATCATACATACTTGCAGCCTCTCAGAGTCGATTAGTCTTAAAATATTGAGGTGGATCACCAGCAGTTCAAGTTTGAGCACCCCTGGTCTAAATCAATTTTTCCTTGTGAGAACTATGACTTTCTTTAATCGAATGTTCATTGCCTCTGATATTGAAATTTCTATAACTTCTACCATCTTTCTACAACTACCACAGCTTTTTTTGTATGGGGTGGCCCACGAAAAACTAGAATTGCTTGCATAACCTATAACTTCCACAATTATAAGGTTAGAGATTTCATTTTAGATTCTTTGGAATACCACAAGATGATGTAATACAAGTATTGTCATCAAATTTCATTTTCGGTACAGTTCAAAATGGCCGACACTATATTTTCAATTAGCTGTAATTATTTTTCTCATAGTCGGGTAGCCATTTTAAATTGAATGACAATTCCAATTTTAAACGATATTCGTATATTTCATTTTTTCTATTCCCGATTGAGTCTACGAAAGAAACGATCACTCTAGGATCTTGAAAGTTAAGACGTGAAACAAAAATTCCACTTTGCGCTTCGCATACAAAACTTGAATTCTTCGCTTCACAGTTTCAATTCTTTATGGATTGTCCCTTTCAATCTCTCACAATAATCAAAAAGAATTGAGTTTTGGATTTCTTGGACCATACTCAATTTTCCATGAAGAAAAAATTCCAGCGAATTGAGAATGTAGAGTACATTTTAGCCTGTCGGTCATTTTGAATTGTACCGAATATGAAATTTGATCACAATTCTTGTATTCTATCATCATTTGGCATTCCAAAGACTTTAAGATGAAAGCTCTAACTTAATAATTGTAGAAGTGATAGGTTATGAAAGCAATTCCGGTTTTTCGTGGATCACCCTATACATTCCAGATTTCTTTCCTTCTATCTATTTTACTCTCACTCGAATGAATAAATTAATGAATTATTTGAGGTATTAAACTAGAAAACTAATAGTTCGGAATGAATGTGTAACTGAAACTCTTCCAGTGATTATTTTAAATTATGGCTGATGTTCCCAACGTATGTGGCTAGTCTATCTATATTAATCTATAGATGTTAGATATACTAATGATATATCTTTTGTTTTCTCTAAGTTATTCAGTTATAATATTTAGATTGTAACCATTATTGGGAGCTTTTGTTCAATAATAATAATTTGTCAAAATTATCTATAGATGAAACATTTAATAATTTATAGATCTTGCTGTGGAAAGCTGACATTTTTGTTGAACGGGATGAAACGACGTATTATGAATTACGATGTTCGTATAAAATGATTTATGAAAGATGGAGTATTCATGTTTATTATTTAATTTAGTAATAGTTAAATCTAAAAAGTTAATTTTGATTTCAAAGTTTTGTTTTATTTCAGTAGTGATTTTTATTTTTAATGAATCGAATTTATGAACTTTTTAAAATAATTCACTGACGGTGAGTACCAAGAAAAATCTTTCATTTTCGACATAAAGGGTGTTAACATTTTGAAATATTTTTAGTTGAGTTTCGATAGTAATTAAATTTTTCAAAATTTTACACCAGAATAATTTACTAATATATCCATATCTTGACATGCTGAACATTTTCGAGAGTATACAAGCTGATTTAATTTCCTGAATAATGTTGAAATTTCCTCTTCCAACTTTTCTGTTGCGGCATTAATATCTTCAATAATTTAAATAAAATTACTTTTTGACTTGAGAAATTTTCATTCTGTACTCTTCTCGTACCTAACTAAGTTGTGGACAGATACCATGACCGGTGTATCACACTAAAACACTATACCACTTCACCAAAATTCCATTTCAGAACTCGACGTGTGTTTGGCCAAATAAGTTGACATCATCAGGAGAAGATAATACACTAAATCTAATTTTACATGACCCTCATCATTTATACTTAATCTATCCCTGCTATTAGACGTTTTCCTCTTGATTGGTCGAACAAGCTATTAGTGGTCATATTTGATTTAGCAAACTGTAAAATGTACTGAACGGATTCGGACCTATGTTTAGTGGTTTTTTGCATTTTATTACGTGAATGTTAACAAAAGTATCTTTTGTTCAAATGCTTGATTTTTCATGTAAATTCATATTTTAAATGTGCTTAGTGTTCCTTTAATTTGGTTTCAATTTCATCCTAAGGTCTTGAAAACTTATATTATATATGCCACTTTTATCGAAAGCGTTAGTTTTGCCTTTCGGCTTTCCGAGAAAGCTTTTCAAGGTTTAATATAATTTGTTGTCCAATTTCTTGTCAACAATTTCAATATTCAAAAATAATATATATTCAATAATATCAACATAAAATTGTACCCACTATCATATCCAACTTCGAAAAGCTTACTTGGCGCAAACTATGATTGACATTTATGGAATAAATTGTAGATATTATGAAGAGAATTATGGACGAACTGAGAGATCATTGAAAACCAAATTTAAAGCACATGAAGAACTGTTAAAAACGGACGTACAAAAAATCTACCATTGTTAACATGCTTTTGTTCTAGACCATAGAATAACATTTGAGTAAGAAAAATCGATGAAATATGTTTGAAACGCGAACACACTGAACGTTTTTTAATGAAATTCAAATATCTACTAAACAAGGACAATGATCCAATTCCGTTCAGTGTGTTCTACAGTTTATCAGATTGAGCAGCCCACTAATAACTCGTTCGACAAATCAGGACGATGATCCGTCAAAAGCGTCTTGTAGTAGAAATAACTAGAATATACATGATAGAGCCATGTATGATATGATGATGGCAACTTAGCTAGCGAAACGTACGTCAAGTTTTGAAATAAAATTTGAATATATATATATATATATATATATATATATATATATATATATATATATATATATATATATATATATATATATATATATATATATATATATATATATATATTCTTTTGAAAAGAGAGGATTCACGAAAATTCGAATAATTGTATTTACAATAAATGTTTATATCTATAATTTTGGTGTGTGTCAAGAAAACACAATCTTATAAATAGAATACCAGCGGAAAAAAAACAGACCGTGCCTGTTCCTTAATCTGGCATCTAAACTCGCACAATGTCTCCTACGATTGCCCCTAAAGTATGAGCACAGGAAATGTAAGAGGGGAACCATACAATTTTGCGTATCATTCAATAAACGAGTGAAAAAAACCTGTGGAAAAAACTCGTTTCCCTGTCGCTATTGCACTAACAATAGCTTGTCTGTTTATGTTGTGTTTGTGTCGTGTGTACAAGAATAGTACCAAATATTTTCCTGCTTAGCTGCTTCATTCTCTATCTTGCACTCCATGATTTCCAGATCTGGGACAGGAAAAATCTGTAACGAAGAAAAAATGAAACCAGCAGAAAAATATTTCATCAAATGTACCTAACTCTTATATGTCTAAACTCGCTTTAATCTAAGAAAATGATGAAAATTTTACATAGCAAGCAAGGCCATAAATAGGACTAATGAGATAAACAAAAAGTACATAACCTTCGATATTTCGCGGAGATGTTCTTCTGAAGCATAATCACTTCCACCTTGTTCTTGCTTGCCAATTCTGAAGTATAATCGCATTTATCCTTGGAAATCCCTTTAATATACAAAATCAACAAATCAATTGACCGGGAGAGCCCCGATGGCCAGGCTCGGTCATCTAAGTGATGCAGATTATGATCTATGAATGTTAAGAATCATTATGGACCCTATCATTTGGGTTGACATCGGCCATATAATATTTCTTCGTGGATTTTGATATTGGTTTTAAAATTATGACAAATAATGAAAATGTGTAAAGAGTTTCTAGTGATTTTCATAACTTTTACTGTTTTGAGGGTGATAAACATTAAAAATTCTGAGATGATACTTCCCAGAATAAGAAACTCGAGTTATTTTCTCAATCATTCTTTCAGCAATTGTTGAGATGACCACCTGAAATCAGATTCTGCAGTAATTTAAAATCCAGACTAAACACACCAAATGTTGCTGTGTTAGATTATACATAATGGGAGATACTTTTCCCACTCCACTACCCCTCTCGATGCGAAAATGCCAAAAACAGGAAAAGAGCTTAGAAAATATATCCCAATTTCCTCTTCAAAACTGTCTGTGATTTGAAGAAAAATCTTTCTGGTTGTCTGGTGATGTGGATTTTCACAGTATCGAATTTTGCAACATAAACATCTCAACAATTGCTTCAACTATTGAGTAAAAAAAGTCGGACCATGTCATCCAATTATTCTTTATATTTTGAGAATACATGAGAAGAAAATAATTTCAAATTAAACAAACAATTTGAGTTCATTAACTAAAATAGTCAGTAGCGTACCAGAAAAATATTGAAGGAGCAAAAAAGGAGCAGAAACCAGGAAAATAGATCACTCCCTATACTTCTACAAACGTTTTTCTTGTATAAAAGAAATAATTTCAATAGGTAACTCCTGTATCTACATTTGGCAGAAAACTATGATTACTATAAAGAAAAACTTTAACATTTTCATATCTTCCGCGCCTTGTATCTCCAATTTAAGCATTTGTTGGTTATTGGAACTTCTATCTCAAGGTCGGGCAAGGAGTCAAATACTTGATTAATGACATATGATCATCAAATACCCTATAGATACACATGCTCAAATACTATGGATATTAATAATTTTATACCCAAAATTAATTTTTTCATCGGAGTATGTTGAGCAGTGCACTATTCATTAATGCGAATATTTGAAAAGAGGCAATACCGAAAAAAACCGATATTTTCTGCAGGTATGCAGAATCTGGATTATATATACATTTTATAAAATGTAGAGATATTTGGTATTATGCTTCCACTCATATATTGCTCACTTCATTTTAAAAGCACAGTTTCTAAGTTGGCAGAAAAATATAACTTCATAGCTATCAAATTCGCTATCTTCAACCCATTTCAGAGCAGTGTTCACACATTCCAGTTCCTCGGAATTTCCAATTTTTTTGGAGACGACAACCCCAACACTGTTAGCATCATCTCAATTATCGTCTCCGCGTATTGCAACTTGCAAAATTTCCTCATCAGTTAACACCAGAGCTTTCAGCCTATTACTATTAAAAAGATCGGCTGAAGGCGCATCACCTTCTAGTAATCATCAGTGAGAAATCCATGGTGCAAATTGTTGCATGACTTCTAATTAGGGATGCTTGGACATTCTTCCAGCAATTAAATAAGAGATAAACTGTATTCTCTAGGATTTTCGATTTTAATCAATCCACAAGGTTTTATATCTCATGCAAGGTAGTTCATCCTAAATGATTTGCAGTGATTTATCTTTGTATAATATTCTAATCCATTGGTAGAATATAGGCTGTGGTGTTAGGCGGTAGGAACATGAAAGATATTGTCTTCGGATACAAGTTCGTCTGCGGACGTACAACCAGGACAATAATCCAACAGTTACACTGCAAGAGGAAGAGAATTGACGGATAAAAGATGGCGACGAATATCGGAAACAAATTCTGCATTGAACCAGCATTTTTCTTCGGTAACAAATTGGAAAAACATTATGAATTGCTTGTCCGCGGGTTTTTTGATTTTCGGACAAAAAGCAATCGAAGTTTATGGGCTTTCGACGCATATTTGCATAAGACATAGATGTGACTCCCATCTTAATCATTTTCCCTACTGACGCCGATTACTCATTTCCAGAACGTAAAGTATGGTTGGGCAACAACCGCAAGTATAAACCAGATTCGTCGGCATTGTATACTTGTTTCGCTGATAGATTTTTTCATGAATAACTTCTAAAACTTTTGTTACGATGATCCGGTACCAAATGGCTTTTCCTCCTCTAATTTCAAAAGTTCTCTTTCGTGTTACTTCTTAAATTTATTCCCTGCTTGCATTAAATGCGATATCAGAGTTGGACATCTGTCGATGAAAATAACGAGATTACTCACAAATCGTATCGCTACATACACGAATGAGTATATTCGCCTTTGCTACAAATAACACGTAAACAAAAAATGTTCTTTCGTGTTTTTATGACCCGGAACTACGTTCTTTGCAACTGACAAAATATCAAGAATAACGTTTCAAGTAGTGCCCTTTCTTTGTGCAACTTTGGTCTGTGGTACCTCAAGCCTCCTGACTACATCGATAATTTCATCAACATTCAAATGATGCTTCTCTATATTTTTATTTAGGTACTTCACCATAAGGAGTTTGACGAATTTCAATGCGATATGAAATACCTGCATCTGCGCAAAACCGATAATGAAGACATACACACAACGAAATTTATATGAAATCACTCGGTATTTCACATTATTGATTGTTTTTAACCATGGACCTTTTACTACTTGTGAAGAATGAAGTTTTTGGTTGTATAAACCTGGTTAGTATGATAAGAAATGTTGAATTATCACCACATGTTCGGGATATTATACCCAGTCGTCACTGAGATTTGAAACTGTGAATTTCAAAATTCAAAAAAGCTTATATCTATAATTGAAAATGCCTTACGTTGGATTGTCTGATGTGTAGAGGGGTCGAATAATTGCTCTCGTTGAAGAAGGGGTGACACAGAGGGATATGGCGGCCACAATGGGGGTACCACAGGAGGTGATTTCAAAAACCTACGCCCGATACGTGGAGCTACAATCTCTACAAAATAGGCCTGAAAGAAGTCGTAGGAAGATCGCTTCTGCAAAAGGAGAGCGCTTTTTGTTCCAAATTGCAAGAAGAGACCCTAGTGCGTCGTACCCCATACTCCAAAGGCAATTTCTGGAATCGACAAGCGTCAGTGTATCAGTCGCAATGATACGTCAAAGACTTCGTTCGAGGAGTTTATACAGCCGAAGGCCCTTAAGAGTTCCAAAACTAACCAGACAACAAAAAATTAACAGACTTAATTGGTGTAACGAGCACCAAAATTGGAATATCGAGAATTGTCGATTTTCGGATGAGACCAGAATTGGTGTTCGATCAGTTGACCGCCGGATTCGGGTTTTAAAGGGCAGTGGAAGACAAGCTAGGTTCCAACCAGCAAGACAAATTGGACATGGACCTAGTGCTGGAGCCCACGGTGAGAATTTCACTTTTATGCAAGATAATGCTCATCCGCATACCAGCTACCTCGCGCGACATTATCCTGGAACAGAGAGAGTCGCTATTTAGGACTGTCCAGCTTGCTCTCCAGACCCTAATCCTATTGAACATTTTTGGAATAATCTCCAAAGAAATATTAGGTCGCGCCAGGATAATGCAAAAGCCCCACAACGGCTCATCCAAGCCGCCACAGAAGAGTGGCATAATATCACCCCAGAGGAGGTCGAAAACCTAATCCAAAGAATGCCTAGACGGATTCGGGATCGTATCAGGGCAAGAGGAGATAACTCAAGCTACTGAGGTCGAGAAAAACACCTCTTCGTGAGAAAACAATTTTCAATGTTTTTACTACATGCGGAAAGTCTCTCATTTTCTTTTATTTGTTTCTTTCTTAAAATAAACCTTAATTTATTTCTTTTTCAACTGAAATATCTCAAAAGGATCAGTTTTAACAATCTTTTGAAATTTCCAATATCCCTGAGGTAATATTCAAAATATCGGGTGATTCCTTATATATTTGGTTGTGTATGTGCGATAAAGAATGCAAACAAATGAATTAATATGTGGTTGAATAATGTCCGAATTCATAAACATACACTAGATTTCATTTCAAATAATACTTGGAGCAAGGAAAGAATTATTTTAATTTCCTTTTAGGTTTGATATGTGTGTAGTTCGTCATACTAGTCAAAATAAAGGGAAAGATAAATCAATTAGGCCAAAAATCCTCCATTTGGTACACGGACGGATCAAAAACGATTGCTGGAACAGGAGCAGGCATATATGGACCCAAGTACTCGTCATCAGTGCCTCTGGGCTTTACACCCACAATTATGCAAGCAGAAACACTTGCTGTAAACCTTTGCTGCCAGAAGGGACTACGAAGGAAACTCAAAGCTGCAAAGATTTACATTTTAACCGACAGTCAGGCAGTGATGAAAGCTCTAAACTCTTACAGTTACCGGAGCATCTCTGTCTGGGAATGCAGTCAATCCTTGAAGCAACTTGCTGAGGGGAACAAACTGTTCCTGTGGTGGGTGCCTGGCCACGAAGGCATAAAAGAAAATGAAGCCGCTGACGAACTGGCCAAATCAGCTGCTGGAATCCCACCCATTGGACCTAAACCGTTCTGCGGTCTAATCATGCCGCACAGACGACAGGAACTGGAACGATGGGAAGAATCTAGCAAAAGTGAATATTTGAGGAAAACTCTAGGCCAAAGGCAAGCGAAAAAGTTCATTGACTATTCGCCAAGAAGACAAAACAGCTTCTCGATCTCTTTAAGGACGAGCTGAGGATCATAACAGGCCTCCTTACTGGACACTGTCCACTGAGATACCATCTCAATAAAATGGGCAAATCGGAAACGCCAACATGCAGAATGTGTAAAGACAACTTTGCAGTTGCATCGCAACAGTCCGTCAAAAACATATACACTTCGGTAGCGACAAACTAGAGCCGCACGAAGGAAAAGCGAAATTTCCCAGGGAGATTCTCAATTTTGTAAGGGATTTAGACCTACAGGGAAATGCATAAGAAAGAATAAGAACAAAAGACCAATTTGGTCGCAGTTCGGAAAGGCTAGCAAAGCCAATAGACCCCCACGAATGTAATGTAAATGTAATGTACTAGTCAAAATTTTACAGGTGGTTTTCACAAAAGGTATTCTTCTCAAGATCTTTTCAATATTCTTCAATTCCAATAATGTAACTGATTTGGAAAGAATGAGTTCAAATTTGTTTCTCTACAACTTACTGTCTAGATGTAAGAGCTGATTTTCCAGAAGTCATTTTTTTTTTTTGAAAATTGATAGATGGTGAGAACGTTTAATTACTTTGAATTGCGAAAATTCTTACTGTTCTGTTGACCGCGAGCTATGTTCGCAACAACAAAACCAAGATTTTCTATGGTTTTTTCCATATTGATAGCGAAAATTAATTTATAAATTGTTTCTCGATTTCAGGAATTTAGGTTAGGAAGGATATCAAACATATACATATCGAAAAAGCTACGTTCTGCGGAAAAAGCAATTTTAAATAATGGGTCTCAATATTTTCAACACTCTGTTCAATAGTTAACCTGGCCGTAAATAAATTTGTCAAAGGCTAAACGATCATATAAATAAAAAATATATTGCGCCTGGCGATCAATATTCGTTCAATTGGAACGAGTTCCAGCGTTGTTCACATCAGTTCTTCCAATTGAATCACTTTACAAATTCCTTTGGGTAATTGTCCAAAATTGAAAAAATGCAACCAGCGCCTAGCCGACGTTCAAAAGAAGGCGCTGCACGCCACTGGATAGAATTCATTCGGGTAGTGAGGTGGGAAAAAATGAATTACATTCTTGACACTCTAATTGAAGTTGTAATATATTGTTCCTAATAGGAAACCTTTATCGGGTTATCTAACACGTTTGAGTTAGCTAGAATCGTGTTGAAAGTATGTTAGAATTTCGTTTATTGGAGCCGAAATATTAGAATTTGTAGATAACATCTTATCGAAATTTTCTTATAAACTATTGCTACAGTCATAGTTTCATTTAGATTAATAAATAGACAGAGTGGTTTTGAATTGGAAAAGTAATTCAAGTTTGTGAAATCTAGGAGTGCAGTACAACCCCAGTCTAGTCATTTTAAACGTGGTGGTGTAAATATTCTATGCAAAGATGAAGATTTTTCATTAACGTTCTTAGTGAGGAGTTGCACTGTGAAGTAAGTTGTTTGCGTTTAAATAAAGTTAACATAATCGTTGTATGTGTGGATCGCTCACGATCTGGTGATTTTGACTAGTGTGTCATTGACAAAATTTTATCCTCTTTCAATATAGTAAACAATGTTGTATTATGTGGTGACTTCAATGTATATTTTAATTCCCCAGACAAGAAAGCTGGTGTGTTGTGTGACTTGCTCAAATCGTATGGTTATCGTCAGATCGTTTTAGACAACTTATTTTGAACCTATTACTGAGCATGTTGATGTCTTGAACTGTGATTTCTCGGATCAGAGAGCAAAACAGATGACAACGAAACTGATTGGTGAGCCTATTTCATATATTACTCGTAAGATCAGACCTTTGACAGGAAAGGGTTTAAATTCTTTTCACTCTATACTTGGACAACTGAGTTGGGACTTTCTTGACAATGATTTAATAACTGTTTTTTTTAACGTTTCTGCCTACGCTTGTACATGACCTCGTTTTACCCAGTCCGTCTATGCGCATATGGGCTCATGTGAGCTGAGAACCCATTTTTAATTACTTAGTTGAATGTTTTATTTTGCAATTATGGTTTCATAAATAATTTAATCTCACCGGAAGCACATATTGTAAATTATAATCTCAACTCCAGAAAGCAAAAATTTAGCAGAAGAATAAGATGAATGGCAAAAATAACTAAAAAGCATAACTAAAAATATTTTTCGGACTTGAATAGTCTTCTTCAATTAGCTTCGATGTTTATGGGATAACAGTATTAAATTATTTTCATTTTTCCCCGCAAGCACAGTAGCTGAAATCTTGAGTTTTTTGCACTAAATGTGACTAAAAATCGATGGAATAAATATCTAAAAATCATCATTAAAAGATTTTTTCAGGAGAAAATCTTCAGTTAGATATTATATTTGTAGGTTATCATAATATTCAACTGTTTCCCGCACGTACAGACATGGAAAATTGAATTTTCCGCACTAAAGGGCAAGCATGCCGGTTTTTCGAATTCTTGGAGGTGGTGTATCTTTAGGAAAAATTTGGAAGAATTCAAAGAAGTACCTTTCATGAACAGAAATCAAATGCTGTAGCAACTAGACTTGCCCAGACATCCATTAAACATAATGTCTTGGAGACCTTGTAGAAGTCCAATAATTACGAAAAATTTCTTCATGTTTTGTGAGGTGACTAACAATGTTGTGAATTTTCTCAGATTCAAAATTCGCACATTTCTTTTGATTTTTCGGGAGGGGTAAGCGGGAAGATAGGCTAAAGTTTCGCAATTTAAGGCATTTCGACTATCTTAACGGGGGTACTCTTTGTACCATTTACTTTATATAATATTACCTAAAGCAGCGGTCGTAGAACTTTCTTAATCATTACCCCAAAATATTTTTGTGTAAGTTGATAATACCCTATGGCGAAGAGTAAAAAATGAAATCGCCTGTTTGTAGCATCTTTCATATTATAGCCCCATTTGAAAAGAAACCATAACTAAAAAATGGGTTGACAATTTGGAGTACTATAACAAATTATAATAATAATAATAATCTATTGAGATCAAGCAGATGTGGCACCTCGAGAAAATAGATATTGTTCCTGTCATCGTATCCTCCACTGGGTTAATACCCAAAACTTTGCATGATAGCCTTAAGAAATTAGAATTGCATAAGAATACCTATATAGAAATGCAAAAGCTGTAATTCTTAATACATGTAGGATAGTTAGGAAATTTATGTCAAGTTTGTAATCGAGCCGATTCCTTTGATTGCTGAATCTGGGAAAGGTAAATTATATCCAGCTAACAGCTGAGATAGTGCATAAGTCCACGATAATAATAATAATAAAATAAAGGTAGTACAAACAAAAATTATAATTGAAAAATTAGAAAAAAAAGAATAATTGAAAACATTCTTCCTTCACGTTTTGGAGAAATGATTTTGTTTCATGGTCGATACAATTGCTTCAAAATTAGGACTTTTGATATAAGAGCGATTTGAATAGAGTCTTCGGCGTTCAATCGATTTCTGTTCTTCGTTTTTATGTTCATTTTAGAGTGGAAAAGCCTTGTTCGCAGGAATATATTGTTCCAAAGGGCAGAAATCTTTTACCGCCTCTTCGTGTGCATTTTGAAAGCCTTTGCAGCTTTTGAAATCCAAAAAGACGTCAGATTTGGTTTACTCCCAAATTGAATACGTGCTTCAGTATTAGATCGAAGTTCAAGAATTGCTTCTG
Organism: Cryptolaemus montrouzieri; assembly: GCA_013387265.2. Classification (NCBI taxonomy): domain Eukaryota; kingdom Metazoa; phylum Arthropoda; class Insecta; order Coleoptera; family Coccinellidae; genus Cryptolaemus; species Cryptolaemus montrouzieri. The sequence continues at coordinate 33,622,883 of JABFTP020000185.1, read as the reverse complement.
CCAAACCTGAAGGTTCTTCTGGTATCATAGCAATTTCACATTTAAAAGGATCTAGAGTCCAACTAATAGTACGTACACCAAGATCTGGAAAGTAATCTGAAAACCGCTCTCTGAGTTTGATAAGATGTCTTACAAATGTATCCTTGATGTCATCAAAAGCAACATTTTTGTAATCTTCTAAAAACGAACCTAACCCTGAAAAAGAAGCTATCTTGTTTTGTTCTACTTTCTGTCTCCAATATTGCAGCTTTAATCCAAACGCTGTTTAATATATTTATATTCTAAAAAATCTCCGCTAAATATGCGAGATATGCAGCCCAGGAAGAGTTTTTAAGCTTATCTGCGAGAATATTTTTTTGATCAACTATAAAAATTTCGACTTCAATTTTGAGAGTCCATACTCAATTTAGTACATTTCCTCGAGAGAGCCACTTTACTTCTGTATAATAAAGTAGGTCCGTATATTCAGCTTCACCGTCCTGACATAATTCACGAAATAGCCACGTGTTTAGTGCATGTCTCTTGATAAAATTTACAATCTTGATGACGATCATGCATGACGGCTTCCAGTGTAGGTTCTAAATATTTGACCATAAGGGCCTGGTGATCATACAGTGAGTAACTTCAATATTTGGGTTATTCTTTTTTACGAAAGTCGAAAACCATTAATATGGCCCAGCATAGCTGGAGCTCAATTCAAAGATACAGAAATACAGTTTTCCCATTTTAAACTTAGCGCATTGAAGTATTAATTCACTTTATTGTAGACATCAATTCCACGTGATCTCAACTCGAGAGGAGAACAAAACAGTAATTCCTCTTCAAAATTATCGGCATCTTTGTAGCGAACATATACAATTAGCTGTGAATTGCTACTGAAATCAGTTGTCTCATCAAGCTGAATAGCAAAATATTTAGCATGTTGACTTGTTCCTTCACATTTTCTGCTAATATAGAATTTCGTCTTTTCACAATTCTCGCAGACAAGGGCACTGAATTCAGTTTCTTCGCTTCTTTTTGACCACACATAATCTCTACCATTTTTACAGCAGCTGGTTTAACCAAATCTTCACCAAATTGTATGGTTTCTTATTTCGAGCAATCGACCAGGCTACTTCAAAGCCAGCCCTTGATGCTGAACGCTGATCGAATGTACCAAACAAGTTGCTATTCAATCTTTGTCTTTTAACAGATATTTCTAAATTTACAAAGTATTCTTGGGTTTGGAAGGCAGGTGTGAATGTAAATTATCTAAATGATTCTTTAATTGACTTTTTTTGATAGATTCTGAAGTCAGTACCTTTATACATAAGGAATTCGTCTTGGTATGTTCTTTTTCTATTCGCTGCCATCTGAAGGGAGACAGAAAATAATATTTGTAAAATAGTTAAATTAATTTTCTAAATTGTGGCTTATCTTGATCGATATATCGATGATTGGGGATAAAATGGTGGTCTCATCTGCAACTAACTAGTAAAAAAGCCCCTTTCTGACTCGTCAATGTATTTGTATCTTGACGGCATGGCACGGACTGAGCAGGTAGCCGGGACAGTGCTTTACTGCGAAAAGATATAACTCGAGAAGTTGAGAATACTGTAGTGGTGGGTAGTGAGATAGCGTGGCCTGCATATGTCGCTAAATTGTTTAAGTTGAAAAAATTACTAACAGGTTTATAAACTAGCAACTTAAAAATATATACTTTTCATTCACAAAAGTTTCATTTTTACCCCCAAAAATTTCATTTTAAACCCAATTGGGGTTAGATTACCCCGGTTCCCCAACCGCTGACCTAAAGCATGACACAGAATTTTTGTGATTGATACAAACATCGAAAATGAACGAAGTCTGTTAATCAACTGAATAGATTCAACTGAAATTTGCACCATTCACTTTATAAATTCATGAATAAAATTTATAATTCATTGATTGTTAGTTTTTATCAGAAATGCTCGAACAGATCAATAATACCTAACTTTTTATGATAAATTGAGGAGTTTACCACCAACCCCCTAACCCTCAGCCATCCTTACTTTTTATTTTCGAATTGCAACCCCCATCTTGTGATTACCTTTCTTGGAGCTCTTTAAAGTTTCTGGATGACTGTTCAAAAATTTCCAGAAAAAACTAATTGCTCCCTTGAGAACAGGGTGTTCTGGTCATCATTCCTTACCGAATTGGTTTCGGCTTGGGGGTAGGGGACTCAGCTCGTGATTAATTGGGAAAACAGTTGCGAATGGTCAAAAATGTTCTCGAGACCTTGTAAGCAAACTCATCAGTATTATGCATGAGTTTTGATATTTTAATACTCGGTATTTAAAAGAGAAATCATTTTTTAGGAATTCTTTGCACAGTTATGGAGAAGCTTCGTTGAGCTTTAAAAAGAGTAATCACAACATGGGGGTTGCCATTTCAAAATGAAAAATGAGGGTGGCGGGCATTACGAATAAACTTCTCAATATATGAGATAAAAAACACAAGGTTTAACTTTAATCTACACTTTATTCGAAAAAATTCGACGACGTTTCGCTGACAGAGCAGCTTTATCAAGAATGAAATACAGAATGAAGAGTATGGTATTATAAACAAATCGTAGAACAAGTTGGATGAATAACAGGAAAATCCACACCGAGCCATTGTACAGCTAGTATGAAAGGTAATAAAAACTAATTAAACAAGTTAAGTAGGGGTGAGTAATTCACATCTACCTGTTCATTCAAAAGCTTGTCCGAATGTTTGTATCTATTTATTTCTAATGCTTCTAGGAGATCTAATTTTGAACTTTTGATTTTATATGTAATATGTCAAAGTTTTTATTGAATGAATGGTTTTCTTTTATTAGGTGGTTTGAATAATTTGAATCAGATTTATTTTATCGAAGCTACGTTTATGTTCAGATGTTCTTATGCCAAAACTCCTATAGGTCCTACCGATATAAATTTTATCACAAGAACCGCAATTGAGTTTATAGATTCCTGATTTACTTGATTTTTCAACACGAGATTTATTATTTTAATATGTTTACCTAAGTTATTAGAAGTTTTGAAAGTTATATTAAGATTTTGTTTGACGAGAAAGGATTTAATATTTGTACTTGCAGAACCGCAGAATGTTAAACTGTTGAATATTTTATAGTCTTTATGAATCGGATATACTTCATTTATTGCTTTCTGATACAGTTTTTACGAATGATTAGATCTATGATATCCGGATTATATGAATTATTAATGGCTATCTGTTTGATGATGTTTAACTCTTTATTATAATCTTCTACTAATAAAGGTAAATAAATTTCTGCGGTTCTGCAAGTACAAATATTAAATCCTTTCTCGTCAAACAAAATCTTAATATAACTTTCAAAACTTCTAATAACTTAGGTAAACATATTAAAAATAATAAATCTAGTGTTGTAAAATCAAGTAAATCAGAATCTATAAACTCAATTGCGGTTCTTGTGATAAAATTTATATCGGTAGGACCTATAGGAGTTTTGGCATAAGAACATCTGAACATAAACGTAGCTTCGATAAAAATAAATCTGATTCAAATTATTCAAACCACCTAATAAAAGAAAACCATTCATTCAATAAAAACTTTGACATATTACATATAAAATCAAAAGTTCAAAATTAGATCTCCTAGAAGCATTAGAAATAAATAGATACAAACATTCGGACAAGCTTTTGAATGAACAGGTAGATGAATTACTCACCCTACCTAACTTGTTTAATTACTTTTATTACCTTTCATACTAACTGTACAATGGCTCGGTGTGAATTTTCCTGTTATTCATCCAACTTGTTCTACGATTTGTTTATACCATACTCTTCATTCTGTTTTTCATTCTTGATAAAGCTGCTGTGTCAGCGAAACGTCGTCGAATTTTTTCAAATAAAGTGTAGATTAAAGTTAAACCTTGTGTTTTTTATCTCATTTATATCATGGATCTACATCAAGTAACGGCCTCCACAATTCAAATTCTCAATATATCATAAAAATTAAGGTCTTATAAACCAAAAATCGACCTGTACGAGTGTTTTTGCTAACAACCGACGTTCAATAAATTTGTAATTTTATTAAAGACTTTCGCATGATGCAGGATATTTCTGATTAGATTCCGAGACCGAAACTTATGCAATTTTTTGTCTCAGAGTTTTGCTAAAATTGAAATATCTTTCAAAATACCTGTTGTTGCACGAAGATTAATTTTTTCATTTATCTAACGTCGCATTCTATTATCTTTTTTTATGCCTTTTTTTCTCGAAAGTCAGGGCGGTGTAACCCCTTAACGTTTCGCTAATTTTCAAGCACCTCGAATATCACGTGAGATAGTTCGACAAAAGATAAATCCCAGGATATACGAATGCACTTGAAACACCCCAAGTCTCCAAGTCGCTCATGTATAGCTCCACCAAATCACACTTGCCTCAAGATCAAACATGCCGAGCCGATAACTAAGCGCCTTAATAAAAATAGCAAATATTTCGGAAGGACTTTCGAGAGGTTTACAGCGTTGGAGATTTGTGGCTAACCGTTCGGTTTGTAAACCCATTCGCTCCAGAGCCGGTTTTGGGCAAAAGCAAACACATTATAATGCACTTTAAAACAACTTCAGCATGGGTAAATATTGAATGCCCATGCCAACGTCAATAAAGTTGAATTATCCGGATTTGTATCTGAAAGCCTATAGATCATAACCTGCAGGCTCCGGTTTCGTTCTTCAGAAATGTTACACTTTCAGGGGATCGATTTGCCTTTCTGCTCGAGCATTTAAGCGAGAATTAGTCATTTGGGCAAGAGATATCTGTCACTGTACTGAATTAATGAGATATTCTGTTTAAGATTATACTATTGACATAAATTAATTATAATACTTTGAAAGAATCTTAAGATTTTGATCGTTTAAAGTGGACTTGAGAATTATGTTATGAGTTCACTGCATCGCCGCAACTAACACTTGTAATCTGCGGAATTCATTAATAATTTAAAAGCTTTGTTTGTCAGGATAAACTTTCATTATATACAAAAGTGTTGTTGTCAAGTAAATGAATTGTTATGATTTTAGCTAGTCTCGAAAATATATATTTATTTAAAAAATCCTTTATTCATCACTAAAAAGTATTGAAAACAAAGTTTACTTCGTTATTCATTCATTTTGTTCTCACACATGCTCAAACCTAGTAAAGAAAGTCCTTTTTTGACATGTGTGAATTTCCCTTATCACTAGGTGTCACCCAAGCTGTATGATAAACTTTGAGAGGTGAATTCTGTGGAAATCGTAGGACAAATTAGGAGATATTCAGTTTCAAAGATTTGATCATCACAAATCCAGAAATCACAATTTTCAATATACGAGGGCGATTGTGAGAAGCTACCAAAGATGGTATGAAATACATCTCTTGTAGTACAGAAAGTGACATTCGTAATCGCAATTAAATTATTATCAAGAATAATGAGATAGATAAATGTCAGATTATCTTTTCGATAGATAATCGTTGTTTAAAATTCTTAAGTTTTTCGACCTAACAATACATTTCTTCGTTAAGAAAGGATATACAGATATGATTTATTTTCATGGTTTTGCAATGGAAACGCACGTCAAGGTTATAGAGAATACCACTGAAGATTCAAAAGGGATTCTGTGATCATGACTTACATATTAGTTATAATTATTTTGATTCAAAAGATCGGAAGATAATTTGGAGTCGAAATTATGTTTCAAAGTTGAGGAAATTTATGGAAGATGATAATAAATAAAACAAATAAATAAAATCATAATAATCGTTAAAGAGTTTTTCATGTATACTCTAAGTATTCGAAGTATAACGGGTTGTGATCCGGTGACAGTAGTAACCAAGCAATGGACCACAGGAGTGATGACGTAACGACGGCCATTTTGTTGGGAAAGGTCAGTGTCTACTTTCCAAACAAAGTTAGAAGCAATGTTAATTTCCATAAGGACAATTTCAAATCGTGATTATTTTTTATCCAGGAAGTTCCTGAACATGTGAGTACATTTTATGATTGAATTATGTGATAAATTAAAGAATTTCACTAATAGCCAATTCTTATGCTCGTAAGAATATGTATTTAGACCTAGTTATTGAACTAGTGAGGTTAGGATCTGTAGATGATTATATACGTTTTACATATTTGGTGTTTTTGAAACTATTTCAGAAGAATTTTCAATGACATCTAAACATGTTCTCAATTTATCCTCAATTTTGGTATGAGGTTTTCTGCTGCTTATGGCATTTGATGTTATATCTGTTACGTTTAGATATATTGTGATAACCAAAATCGACAAGTGTATGCTATGTGATGAGGTTTTCACACCAACTGACCTCTTTGGGACCTGTGATGACACAACCAACTTAACTGGCTTCTTCGATACACTTGTCTGTGTCAAGTTTTATCTAGAAATGAATTTTTTAGTATGCTACAGAACACATTCGCTACTTTGGTCTCATACCTCTACTTTATATAAACGATCCCGCATGCTAGCATGAACATTGCCGCAAGTGATGAGAAGTTCTCCATCAAATGCCATGTCTTTCACATGACCGACTCTACAGCATTTTCTCCTCGAGCTACAAGCTTGGCATCGTCTTTAAAGAACTCCAAAATTGAGGATAAATTGAGAACATGTTTAGATGTCATTGAAAATTCTTCTGAAATAGTTTCAAAAACACCAAATATGTAAAACGTATATAATCATCTACAGATCCTAACCTCACTAGTTCAATAACTAGGTCTAAATACATATTCTTACGAGCATAAGAATTGGCTATTAGTGAAATTCTTTAATTTATCACATAATTCAATCATAAAATGTACTCACATGTTCAGGAACTTCCTGGATAAAAAATAATCACGATTTGAAATTGTCCTTATTGAAATTAACACTGCTTCTAACTTTGTTTGGAAAGTGGACACTGACCTGCTTCAACAAAATGGCCGTCGTTACGTCACACTCTTGTGGTCCATTGGATCTTCCCTACTAATCCACCTATTAGGAAAATATTCATTCAGCCATTTATCAACTTTTTGACCTTGATGATAGATATTGTGAATAAAATGTAGCGGATCATCATCAAATGAATTGAACAACGTTTTCTGTAGAAAATTTCGATTGGCAGTATTACTATTCATTCTGTTATTTAAAATATGAATGGGCAAATAGCTATTATTATGAAGGCCACCCTAAGCGTTGATACCTTTGCCTAACCGCATTTGGCTTATGCCGGGCTCATAAATGAACATTATGGAAATTATTTTATTACATTTTTCATGAAGCACGATTCATCAGTCCATAAAAAGTTGAAAAAAAAATTGATGATGATAAGAAATTAAAACTATGAATTATACAATCACAAAATATTTTATTGAAAATCAGGATTTCAATTTCCCTTCAGCTGACAACAAGTATTGAACTAAAGTTGAAAATACAGTAAAACCTCTGAATAACGGACACCCACGGGGATCAAAAAGTTGTCCGCTATTGGGGGTGTCCGTTATTTGGAGGTTCGTGATAGGGACAGATGAATAAAAATACTGAGACCAACAAATTTATACTATATTTTATTGTTTGAAATAATCTTGGATAGTGGTTTGTTTTGCTGTCTTCAATTTTTTCTTGAAAATTTCAGACTCACAGTCTAAAAGAGTTGAGGAAATATTTTTGGTTAGATGTGGATGGTTTATAATAAAAAAGTTTTCTATATCTCTCAATTTTTCACATACCTCAGGCAAACTAGAGATAGTGGTCACTAATGATTCTTCATCTTCACTATCTAAATCAATGTTCTCATTAGTCACTTCGAGACAACAGCTCTCAATAGAAACGTCATTGTTTTCTGTCAACACATTGTCATCAATTGAAGAATACACTTCCAAGTCGGCAAAAGTCTCTCCGATATTTGGGAACAGAAGCGATAGTGGATGTTATCTTCATGATCTATGTCGGAATCGCGTACCGCACTGTCACTTTTATGGAAGCCGGCTTTGGCAAAACAGTTTTCACTACTTCCGGTGATAGTTTTCTCCACGCAGCAGCAATCCATATGAGTGCATTCGTTAGAGTTATGCTTTTCTCCACTTTTTCTAATGACTCTTCTGTATCCATAATCGATAGAAGTCTTTTCACGAGCAGGCTCCTATAAATTACTTTGAAATTTTGAATTATTCCTTGGTCCATTGGCTGGCAATATGACGTTGTATTCGGCGGTAGAAAATTATTTTCACATTGTCTAGTGGAATACTTGAGTGCGATGTTGCGTTATCTAAAAAGAGAACGACTTTCCGCTTTTCCTTTTCATTTTATCATCGAATTTCTCAACCAAAAGGACATGATCTCCATTGTCATCCACGCTTTTTTATTAGAGACCCATTCTAGAGGCAATTTATCGACATGGGCCCCCTTAAAACATCTTGGATTCTTACTTTTACCAATAACTAATGGCTCTTCTTTTTGACCTTCCATATTCGAACATAAAAGAACAGTCAGTCTCTCCTTGGCTGCCTTTCCTCCAGAGCACTTATCATTTTTAATGCAAAAGTTTTTGCAGGTAGAGCGCGGAAAAAAGACCTGTCTCATCAGCATTGTAAATATCCTTAGGTGAATAGTCCTGAAGTATCAACTTCAACTTCTGCTTCCATTCAGAAACATCCTGCAAGTTAACATGCGCAGATTCCCACATATAGCTTTGAAAGTAATTTTATGTCTCTGACAAAATTTTTCTAACCAGCCGTTAGAAGCTTTGAAGTCATTCAGCTGCAAATTTTGGCGGCTTCCAGTGCTTTCTCCTGGATTAAGGGACCAGAAATAGGAATATTTTTGTTGCGAACCTTACAGAACCAGTTAAATACGACTTGATCAATTGCAAGGCCATCAGTTTTGGGAACGCCCTCTTCTGTTGAAGATTTCCACTTGTCTGGAACAACTTTTTTATTTCACTAGCATTCTTCACTATATCCCCTATCTGCGTTTTTCCGACGCCAAATTTTTCACTCAGCTTCCGAACACTCAATCCACTTTTTCACTCTCATCAATAATATCTATCTTCTTTAATAGACAAACGTTTTCTCTTTTGTGAAGCCATGATATTGCAAGAACCTACAATTTTAAACTGAATGGAAATCAAGGTCCTCCAGGTGGTTAGGATCTTAATTTTGGTGATAAGGAAAAACCGAGCATTTCTTGTTTCCAAATATTCTCGTTTTATTTCTATAGGTACCTATAAAAATATAAAAGGTACCTACCTACACAGAACTAAAATGACCATTTTATTATCCTCAGTTCCACTAACCATCGTAAATCCCGTTATCCCTAGTGTTGACAATTATTTCAATATGAATAGCGTTGAGAAGGTCGTATGTCCGATAGAGAGAGGTGAATTTACTGGTTTATGAGCAAATTTTGAATCTATCAGATGTCCGGGTCCGTTTTAGGAGGTGTCCGCTTTTGAGAGGTATGAATGGCATGAAATATTCGTTTTGACATGTTGGGATTCTAAAACTGTCCGATATTCAGAGGTGTCCGCATTTCGGAGGTGTCCGTAAGCAGAGGTTTTACTGTACATACATATATAAATCGGTAGGTATAAAATTAATAAGGTTGCAAACAAGAGGAGTAAAATAATTATGATAAAGGCAGGTATTATTTAAAGCCGGGCCATACTGGTCGTTCAGTAAATCCAACCTTATTGATTTTTTACCTACAGATTTATAGATGTATAGTATATATATACGAGGATGGATTGATAAGTTTTCGGCCTGACTGAGAAAAAGAACGTTTTTGAGAATTTTTTTTATTTCTCAACGTGATCTCCTTTAAGGCTGATACATTTCTCATAGCGGTGTTCTAGTCTAGTAATGCCATTTCTATAGGCTGGTTCGTCAAGTTCCTCAAAATACCCATTTACAGCTTCGATTACTTCTTCATTTGAGTTTAGGAAACGAATAATATTCACTCGAGGCTAGGTCTGGAGAGTAGGGAGGGTGCGGCAACAATTCGAACTTCAGATCATAGATTTTAGCCATGGCAACGTGCGATATCGTGATGAAACAAATTTTTTTTCTTCGCCAAATGAGGTCGTTTAATTTACACGTCGTAGCTAAAACGTTGCAATAAGTCTACGTAATATTGTCCAGTGATAGTTTTACCCTTTTCAAGGTAATCAATGTATATAATACCTCTTGCATCCAAAAAAACTGTTGCCATAACCTTGTTTGCAGATAAAATTGCTTTAGCCATCTTTGGAGTTCGTTTCCCTGTTCCAATCCACGGTTCAGACTGTTGTTTGGTTTCAGGAGTATAGTGGTGGACACAAGTTTCGTCAACAATAACGAATCGAATCTGCTTGGATTATGCTTATACAGCGCCAAATTGGCGGTAAAATTGATTTTTCGAATCAATTTTCTGTTAATGCGGCACCCATCTTGCACAGAGCTTTTCCATATGCAAATGTTGGTACAAAATATTTTGCACACGTTCATATGACATCTTACAGGTCAAGTTCATACTTGACAAACGTATTTAAAAATGCATTTCTTTTGATTTATATAACATTATCTGTTTTCAATCTCGTTGATTACCAATGCTTTTCATTATTTTCAGGACCGGGAGACTAAGGCAATTAGGATCTTCGCTAAATGTTAAAGGTAATTATTAGTATTCTTGTATTCTTATTGTTTTCTGTGTAAATTGCATGCATTTTATATTAGTATGTTTCACGCACAGAATGAGTAAAAATGGCGTACAATTTATAAAACAGCAATGTCCTTCAATTTAATGAAAAGATATGCAAGCAACCTATCTTGCAATGGTATCACCACTAAGCCCCCTTCTAACTCATATATATATATATATATATATTTATTTATTTATTTATATATACCGTGTGATTCTGGAGATATTGTGTATATATATATATATATATATATATATATATATATATTTATTTATACCGGGGTGGTAGGAAACGCTCTCGATGTATTGGAATCGTACTTTTTTCAATTGTCGCGCTCTCCTTCTATACAGACTATACAGGGTGTTTTTTATGCAAGAGATAGATTTTTCTTGCCTTATAACTGTTAAACGACTTGATCGATTTGGATGAAAATTTCAACGTTGAATTCAATTGATGAAGTCTATCATACGAGATATTTGAGTACATTCCAAACCAGGACCGGGTTGAAAAACATTGTTTTTTCAATTTAAAGCCCAAATGACACCCTGTATATCAATGGAATAAAAAATTAATAGATATTTGTAAACTAGAAATACGGATGATACAAAAAGCATAAAACACATTTTTATAACACCTTGAGTATTGTGTGGAAAAAATTTGATATTTCGGAAAAACATGTTTTCGTTCAATTTGTCCTCAGACTCTTTGATTCGTAGGGACAAAATCGAAAAACAACATTCAGTATAGCGTTCAAACAAAATATCCATTTAAGACCATATAAAACACATTCTTCTTATCACACCTCGTGAATTTTGTAAAGAAGAGTTGATTTTTCAAAACTCTAAGGTTTAGGAGAAAAGAAAAATTCAAGACTTGAAAGAAATCATTTTTACAACATTTTAGAGTTATCCAAGAACATAGCGATACTTCGGGTAAATGATAGTTTTTTATCATATAGTTCTTTTAAGGAACAAATTTTGCAATTTTATCCAATAACGCATAGAAAAAACACACCTGGAACATAAAAATGAAACAGGAACCCAAATCAAATAATGAAAAGTTATTTCATCATTATGTATAGAAATTTTAATGTTAAGTTGATTGTGACCCCATATATAACTTAGGTTATCTCAGATTTACTAAGTTGTGTTGTGATGAAACTATAGAATCAGTTGATGCTTATGACTGTTTAATATTCTAGATTACCCTGAAGAAGAACACAAATAAATGTCGAAATCTTGGTTTAATTGAAAAATGGTACTCTTATTGTACACTCCAACCCCAGGCTAATACCCTCAAATATAAATCTAAAGTATTATAGCCTATCATAATGATAAAAAAAAGATATATATATTATATTATTTAAAACCGAAAAGTGATAATACTATTGATCCGTCTCAATATAGACCAATTACTTGCCTTCCAACAATATATAAAATTCTAACTGCATGTATTACCCAAAAATTTATGCACATTTGGAGAATTATAATATTCTTTCCGAACATCAAAAGGATGTAGAAAAAACACCTTGGTACTAAAGAGCAACTTGTAATTGATTCTGTTGCTTTGAATCAAGCTCAAACTAAGAAGAGAAATATTCATACAGCCTTCATTGATTACCAAAAGGCTTTTGATTGTTCTCCCCATTCTTGGCTTCAAGAAATTTTGGAAATTTATAAAATTGATAAGACACTTCGTCATTTTCTTGAATTTTTAATGAAAATTTGAGAACCAATCTTCATTTAAATATTTCAAAACAATCGTTAAAATCCGAAGTAATTCCAATCAAAAGAGGCATTTTCAAGGTGATTCTTTAAGTGCTCTTTGGTTTTGTCTTTGCCCCAATCCATTATCTCATTGAATTAAATGCAACTAGTTTCGGCTTCAAAATAAAGAGTCTATTAACTGAATTCAAATTAAGTCACTTAATTTATTTAGATGATATTAAATTATATGCCGGAACCAGATCTCATTTAAAAAGTCTACTTGAGATTACTTTCAACTATTCCAATGATATTCATATGAAATTTGGGCTTCCAAAATGTAAAAATCTTTCTATTGAAAAAGGAAAGATCACCTCTGATTATATAAAGATTTCCAATATCGAAATCGAGCCAATGCATCAAGGAGATACATATAAATATCTTGGATTTTGTCAAGAGAAGACAATTAACCATAGCAGCATTAAAGAAAATATTAGAAGTTCATATTACAAAAGACTTAGAATTATCATCAAGAGTTATTTAACTAGTAAAAACCTTTTCAGAGCTATCAACTCCTATGCTGTTCCTATTCTTACATCTTCTTTTGGAATTATTAAATGGTCTAAAACTGATCTAAATGAATTACAATGTCAAACGAGGAAAATGCTCTGTAAATATCATAAGCACCACCCAAAGTCAGCTGTTCAGAGAGTTACACTACCTAGACATCTTGGAGGTCGTGGATTAATTGATTTGAATAATCTTCATAGTAAACAGATTTTCCATCTACGTTCCCATTTTCATGATAAACAGAGAACGTCTAAATTACATGATATTGTTGTTGCTTCAGATTATAATCTTACACCTCTGAACTTGACAATGCAAAAGGTAGATTTTGATATATTTGATGATAATTCTAAAAGAGAAAGTTGGATGCAGAAGAAATTACACGGAAAGCACCCTAAAGAATTGAAAAATGATTATATTGATGAAATTGCATCGAATAAATGGTTAGTATCTGGAGAATTGTTTGCTGAAACAGAAGGCTTGGCAATTGCGATCAGGTTGTTTTCACGAGGAATTATAGAAAACACATCATCAAACAAAATATAGATGATTCTTGCCGTAGATGTTTCTGTTCTTCAGAAACAGTTTTTCATATATTATCATCTTGCTCAGTCCTTGCTTCAACAGATTATTTAGAAAGACATAATGCCGTCGCTAATATTATTCACTTTAATCTAGGAATTAAACATGACCTAATTCCCAAAGAAAGAAATTTCACAAATATGAACCTGAGATTATTTGTGAAAATGACAAATATAAACTTTATTTTGATAAAACAATTCTTTGCAACAGAGCTGTAAAACACAATAGACCAGATATCGTTCTTAATGATAAACAGAATCAAATAACATATATAATTGATATTGCTATACCCGACACACATAATATACAAAATAAATATAATGAAAAAATTTCTAAATATATGATGCTTGGCGACGAGATTAAAAAATGTGGAAAATGAAGAAAATATTTATTCTACCGATTATTATTTCTACAACAGGCGTTATTCCTAGAAATCTTCACAAAAGTATTGAGATTTTGGGTCTGAAGAAAATTTGTTTGAACAGTTACAAAAGATAACAGTCATCAAATCTTGTAATATATTCGTAGGTTTCTTTCCGAAAATAATAATGAGGTAGAGTCATAGGTTTTCTTTAGTTTATACTGCTCAGAATCTCATTTCATATTTTATTTATTTGTTTATATAAATGTAATATAATTAACTGACAATTTTGTCATATTTATATTCAGAGCAGTATTCTATTCAATCGTTCACCACTTCACACAAAGGAAACTATTAATGAGTAACATTCAGTGTTACTTGACTAAGGTCCGTACACTGGATTTTTCCGGGAGAAAGCCTCTGACACTACTCGTTGGTACATTGATATCATTGTCTGATGATGCTATAGTATGTATATATTCTGGTAGATTGATATATTCTCATAACATTTAACGTTATCCTAATATATAATTACTCCAGGATATGTTTTGATTATAATCATTGCCTGGCAATGGTATTAATTACCGGGTGGTGGATTTATATTTTTCATGAAATCAGTTTGATTGCATGAACAGATATATGGGCAAATCGTCGGGGTAAAACCCTATATATATATATATATATATATATATATATATATATATATATATATATATATATATATATATATATATATATATATATATATATATATATATATATATATATATATATAGAGAGGAAAGATTTGATTGTTTCTCTGTTTGCATTAAATAGGCTCGAAACTACTTCACCAATTTGAAAAATTCTTTCATTATTGGGAAACTACACTATGTCAGATGAACCGCGGTAATAGTGATCTATCCATTTCATTTATTAGTTGGTAGTAAAAACATTGTTAAGAATTCCATTTGGGTTAGGTTAGGTAAAGTAAATCTTTACAGTGTCCCGATTAAAAAACCATATCCATTATTCGATAGAAGAAGACATATTAATTTTCGTTATTAGGATCACATTCAGGTGAAATTTCACAAATAAAGGACTCCATTTTAAATGGCCCAACAGATACGCAAAAAAATCTTGGAACCTGTAGTATAAAACTAGAGCGTTCGAGCGATGTGTTACATCCCATAAGTATATTGTTCTTCAGAAAAATGTCGATGATGTCATATTTTCGAGGGATTCCATCAAATCAGCAAATAAATTTTATCACTTTCTCGAGCGTTCTCATAAAACTTAAACGAATATGACATAACATATATTTTAAACTTTCCACCATTTTATTTTCACGAACACAATTGGTTTCGACCTTCAGGTCAATTTCAAGTAGTGTCAATTTCAGGAAAAGAACTTACTCATATAGATATTAGCCTAATTTGATATTAAGTTGTGGAGAGGTATTAATGTCTAACTGACTATTCAGGAGATTTCACTTGGGTTTTTACAAAATTTGTTCATTTCCAGACATACTAACAGATTAATTTTCTTTCCTTCTTCTCAATTATGAAGAATTTTAATATTGTCAAATATTATTGAATTTTTGTGGTTCTTAATAGTGACATATTGAAGAATTATTGTCACAGGATAAATGTTCTTCGAATTTGGTTTCGAAATCCCTACCTGTCTATCAACATAAGCGACCTTACACTCATTGCAAGTAGTTGCAAATTAAAAAAATCAGCAGTTTACAAAATTGCTTGCAACGAGTGTACGGTAGCTTCTGTTGGACGGACAGTTAGGAATTTTGATACCAGATTCAAAGAACATTTATCCTGAGACCATAATTCTTCTATATGTGAATATACAAAAACCACAAAATATTTGTAAGTAATACCACAAAAGCTCAGATTTGGCCGGATTTTTTATGCTCGTTTTCGAATACTTACGTGCAGGCAATTCAACGAGAACTGGGCGACAAAATCACGAGGTCGTAGCTCGAGAGATTTTGTCGAGCAGGTCGAGTTGAATTACCTAAAAGAGAAAACGAGCTTAGAAAAATATCCTGCCAAATCTGAAGTCGTGTGATATTTGCTGAGAAAATTGCGTTAATGACAAAACGTACAAAATGAACTTTATTGAGAAATGCACACAAACTCAACGAGAAAATCATAAAGCATTAATTACAAACATGTTTAGTTATTATTGGAATAAGCAGTTATTGAAAATGCAAATACTATATACAATTTTTTCACTCCGGTTAGAGAAGTTTTTCGAAGATTTGAAACAGGTAGGGCTTAATAGAACCTGCCGTAGAGTGTCCGGTTAGTTTGATCAATTCTTGTTCACTTCCTCAGATAGGTTCGAAACAGCACTGGATCTATGAGAATGATTTGTGATCTTTTTATTTTTCGTATCCAGTCCAACTTTCTCTGCTGAAATTTTTGTCCATTTGGATATTTCATTCATTCCCAAAGGCATATTTTTGTACCAACCCTCAGAAGTCCTGTTTTTCTAAAATTGATTGGGAGCCAGAAATAATCTATCACTTGTAATATGATCGGGTCTTTTCGACAATATCTTATAAATCAACCTCATAGGACATAAATCTGGGTTTTCCTTATTTTTTACTAGCCATTTACTATCACAGCATTTTTTTGAGCCGCTTTGGCAAGTTTTCGAGGATACTGGGTTATATTCAATACGACCAGTCACTTCTCCTTTGTTAAATTTTTCCTCTTTGAAAAAATGTACCTTGCAAGTTCAAGCTTCACCGCCACACCATGCTAATTCATAAGCAATTATATGGAAAAAAAATTTCAACAAACCTATCGGGGCATTTTCGTCCCAGTACATAGCCATGCTATCAATTTCAGTTCTTGTTAATGCAACGGAATTTTTTTTGCGCTTTTCCACATCCCCTTGTAACATTTTCCTTTTAGAATTGCAAGCTTCACGAGCCTTTCTAAATGCTGAATTGGTAAAGGGGTTGAAACTCATGTTGAATTTTTCGAAATACATATTCTGCATCATTTGGCAGTTGTGTTCCACATTGTTTTGACAACGTATTCTTTGTAATCTTGTCCATTCGTTTGTTTCATATTGAAACCCCAATCCACAAAAATTTCTGCAATATCTTCAATAGAATGCTGTATATCCAAATCGAACGTTCGTTCCTTGCCGAATATACTGAATTGATTCCAAATCGAGGTGTACGTTTTTCTTGTATTTTTGGGGATAGCATTCTGTATAGAACTGTTTATCTCTGCTTCACTGGTGCTTCCAAAACGAGACATTTTAATTTATTTCGGCAGAAACTCTACAACAGGTACTAAAATGGTTGTACTTGACAGTTTTAAAACCGTGCTATTTGTTGTGAATATTGCGTTGCTATGGAAACGCAAGGATTCTCTATGGGCAAATTTATTCACCTTCCTTCCTATTTCTATCCGATATCAAAGTCGAATTTCTGTGTTCTTAAACGTGTATTTTGACACATGAGTAGAATTGTCAATAATATTTGATAATATCAAAATTCTTCATAACTGAGAGAAAGGAAAGAAAATGAATCTGTTAGTATGTCTGGAAATGAACAAATTTTGTAAAAACCCAAGTGAAATCAACCTGAATAGTCAATTAGTCATTAATATCTCACCCAGCTTTGGTGACTGATGTTCTTGAAGAATATAGTGGGTTTTGTTTAATCTTGTACACGAAGGCTAGTTGTCCTTGCTACGATTTCGATAAGTCTACTTTATAGAACTGTGTATCTGTATTGATTGTGTGTCTCTTTTAATTGAAATTCATGAGAATGGTTTTTTTCAAACCTCAGATATCTAATATTAAGCCAGTTGAAGTTGTAACCATAGATTTTTTTTGTTTGGTAATAGATTTTTCCATGGCCTCAATGCTTACAAATTTCGAATTTTCAATTTCAGTTACAACAAAGTGTGGCGCTTTGATTTAGCTGTTTTTATGATCTCTATCCATTGTTCCGCGCTATAAATTTGTCCATGCACCTCGATAATCCCAAAGTCCCCATCATTAGGGAAATTAGAATGCCCTGATACTAAAAACTTGATGTCTATGGTGGTCATCATTGATGGGATAACCGCAGGACAATGTTTGCAACATCACCCTGAAGGGGCTTATCAAAGTTTCATCCAACCGTTGATCCAGGCTGAAACCTAAGAATCTTTGAAAAATCGTCTGGCAGTGTTGCCGTCGTTTCTTCTTGCGAAACCATGTCTCGGTTAGTAAATGTTCAATCCAGTTTGAAGTTTGAATTGCATTTGAATGTGCACTTTTACTTTTCCTTTTTTTTTGCTCTACTATCATTGCCTTTCAATGACCAGTGTTTAATTTCTATTTTGTACGCCATTTGAAGAAAAAACCCCGAGGATCTTATCCACGCGTGTAACGGTGACAAACCGAAACTATAATTGGCAAAAATTTGGCATTTCTCTGTTTTGAATTTGATCCACAGATGTAACACGTTGAAGAGGACTTCGTGCCGAGTAAGGCATTACAAATTTTCTTGTCCACTATTGTCAGTACACAAGTATTAGTGACGGATATTTAATAACGAAAACAAGTAATATTTTTTGAGGAATTTAACTGAAGAATTGTGATTCGCAACGCGTTTCACTACACCGCAGCTTCTTCAGACGAATGAATGTACAGAAATTATGACAATTATATATAGATAGAAATGAGAATATAAATACAAATGTTCCTAAGTAATTAAAAGCTTATTGAGTTGCTTCTTCTTAAGTGGTTATTGATTACAGGTATATCCAATAAAATTAAGGAATAGATTGCTCCCTGAAGAGATTCAATAGAGGTGAAGGGCTTAAATCGACTTGTTCATTAATGTGTCTACCTGAGTGTTTGTGTTTGTTGATTTCTAAAGTTTCCCAAAGATCTACTTTCCAAAATTTATTATCTGTATGCGAAATTTCAAACTGTGGGTCGAAAGAGTGATTATTTTCTAGGAGATGATTCGCGTAATTTGAATCTGATTTTTTATTTGAAAAACTGTGTTTATGTTCCAATATTCTAATATTGAAATTTCTATGTGTACTACCAATGTAGAAATTACCACAGTCATTGCAATTCACTCTATGAACACCTGATTTATTACTTTTATCTGATTTGGTTCTATTGTTTTTTATGTATTTGCCTAAGTTATTAGTAGTTTGGAAATCTATGTTGAAATAATTTCTACTCAAGAATGATTTCAGTTTTTCTCTTGTAATGCCAACGTAGGTTAAGGTGGAATTTTCGTCTCAATTTATCGACAGGGTAAACATCATTCAATGCGATTCTACTTTGTTTTTATTCAAAATAATGTTTATTATTTTGGGATTATAACCATTATTTTTAGCTACCTTTTAATTAAATTAAATTCTTTGTTGAAATTTTCTGGTGATAACGGAATGTTAATCAATCTCTGAATGCTGACATTTTTGTTGATTTGGAAGGCATGACGAATTATGTATTATAATATCTGTATGTGATGGCTTAAGGTATATTGTGAAAACATCTTTTCCATTTTCATTGGAAATTGTTACGTCTAAGAAATTTATTGAATTATTGCTTTCTATTTCGGTTGTGAATTCAATTTATGAATGTAATGAATGTATATAATTTTCGAAAATTTTCAACTGTCTATCTGTTCCTGTGAAGCAAATAATGATATCGTCTACATAGCGATACCAGTATAAACAATATATACTAAGTGGATGATTATGATTTAATTTCTCTAAATTATTCATTAACATTTCTGCTAACAAATGACTTAATGGATTGCCCATAATCAAGCCGTCTTCACTAGTATGATATTTGTTATTGAAATGGAAATAATTTCGATCTAAACAAATTTGTAATAATAAAAGAATATCCGATTTAATGATCGAATTGACATGATTCTTTTCCAATAATTTTTTAACCAAGTAGAACGTATATTTCGGAGGACTGTTAGGTTAGATAAAGTTAGTGAAATCGCCCTTAATAGCAGGCTAGACATTAATACATCTCCACTACTTGATAGCAAATTAGGCTAATAAGTAAGTTCATTTCTTGTAGTTGTGCTCTTGAAAATCTCTTGACGATCGAAACTTTGTAAAAATAAAATTGTGGAAAGTATAAAATATATTTTACTTCATCTTCGTTAAAAATGAATATCCTTAAATTGAATAAATCATCCATATTACTCGTTTAAACTTAAAGACTTCGTAACTATCAGGGTCCATAATTTTTTCCACGATACTTTGTATCCTTTCATCAAGGAGTTCTAGTCTGTCGAGAAATGCATTCAAATTTCATCATTGGACCAGTTGACATTTTATCGTATGTGACAATGTTTTTACCTGACATAAACCGCAGGTAACCTTATACCACGTTTATGAAAGCCAATACTCACAGAAAACGCCGCAACTGTAAACAATCAACAAAATTTCTAATATTCTTGCTCTTTGTCGGGGTAATGGATTTTATCACCTGAACCAACCTCTTTGCCTCTTAACTTCGATTCTTGCGAGCAAGCTGTGATAATATTAGATGTGACTCTGTCGATAATCAGAAAAACATACTGAAGTCTTTGAAGTCGGAAATAATGCATTTTCGAGAGTCGTGCACAGCTTGCAAACAGTTCTTTTGTGGACATCATTCGAAAATAATGTGTCTTTCCTGTGCAGAAAATGTTAGAAACAATTAATTTTTAATAAGTAATTTTATTATGATCACAATAATAAGAGAAACCTGTGAGAAGATATTTTGTTTATTAGTAATTATGACACAGAGAATGTGACTAAGTTTTGTTTATTGTATCTTGTTGAGAAAACTGTACTGATTAAATTTTTCATAAGCAAAATAAAGAAATTATGTCTAATTTTCGATTTATTTCAATTCCAAAATGAACTACGTATGTAGTCCGCGCGACTACTATTGTCTCATTTAGGTACACGACCACTGCAGGGTTAAGAAACCAAGCTATGAGAATAACTAAGAAGTTATTCTCATTACGTTGCATATTTTCTTCATGTGTTTCATTCATGGCACATTCACGAACGTGAAAACAGTATTAAGATAAGGGAGCTATACCTTCTTCAGTTACGAAGTCACGTTTCGAACTTATTCGCTTCCGGTGTGTAGGTAGAAAGTGTTACACCTCCTTGAATTAAAGATCCCAAGTAAGCAAGAAGAAATTGATATGGGGTTTTGAAAATATAGAAGCATTTATGCAATGAAATCAATATGTACCAGACATCGAGGTTTTATTACCATTATGAGATTTGTAGGTGCTAGAGTTACGTGTTGTAAATCATTATTGAATGACCTCATGGGGATTCATACCGTTCGCATTTCACTCACTTGATATCTATCCGAACGCTTTAACAGTAAATAATGGTGTTCATGCAGTCATAAATCTTTCGGGATATATGAGATTTGAATGAGATTACCTATTCATGTTGGCAAAAATTCTCGAGAAAATCATTTCGCATTCAACAGCTGACAGATCTGAAGAAAACGAAAGAGCTATTGTACAAGATCTTCATTTTAACGCAAGGCTGAGGGGATAACTTTCTCTACGTTTTAAATCAATGGAAACACTCAATTTAAATTAAACTCGGAAATCCAATTAAATATTTTTCTCACGAAATTTATGCATTACGGAAAAAATTACTGACGAAAGTTTGTTGAGTTTCAAGGAAAGTTCTCTGTTCAGAGGTGACATATTAACTTTGACCTTGAAAGTGCTTCGAAGTCAGCTGTCACATTTCTTACGAGAAACTTCATCTTATAATTCGCTTTCAGAAAGTGTTAATAATTTCATGTTTGATATCGACATTCTATATGTATTACGTCGCATCTGCAAAATAGCCGATGTTTATTACACGAGGGTAGTCTGAAAAGTTTCCGACCGTTCAAAAATATAAGACATTTTTTCTGAATATTTTTTCTATTTTTCAACATAGTCTCCTTGTAACTTTGTAACCCGTCCAAATAGTAGTAATTGCCTCTTCGGTCGACTAAAATATTTGTCCTCCGAGAACAATTTTTAGATAAAGGATCAAAATTAAGTCGCTTGGAGTTAGATCTGGCGAGTAAGGCCAAATAGTTCCAACCGTAACTTGTGTATTTTCGCCATGGCAACTGCTGAGTTGTGAGACGTTGCGTTATCTTGGTGAAACAGGATTTCCTTTTTCTATAGATGTTGCCGTTTTCTACTTGTCAAAGACTGATGCATAGAATGCTCCTGTGAAGGTTTTTTTCTTTTTAAAGATGATCGATTAGAATAACTATCCCGAAAAACAGTCGCCATCACTTTCCCAACCGAAAAAACAGTTTTTGCTTTGTTTGGAACCGGTTCCTTTCTTGCAATGTGGGCTGTAGTTTGTTTCTGTCGTATAATGGTGCATCCAAATTTTACCTACAGTAATTAAACGGCGCCAAAACTGCGCCAACAGATCTTTTGTGTTCATTTGTACACGTTTTTGGTATAACGTGAGCAGACGCAGCACCCGACGCATGGGCAGCTTTCTCATGTGTAAATATTGATTTAATCAATATACAATACAATCTCGTTCTCCCAACATTTTCATAATCTCTGCTATCTGTCTCTCACAGAGAACTTCGTCGATGTTATCATCGATAGTTGCAGTTTTTCGACGTCATAAACCTTCATCGTCTCCCAAGCTCTTACAGCCATCACAGTGGTGAATGATAGCGGTATCATACATAGAATCCAACATATCTTTAATTAGCATAGGTGTATTTCCTTTCAAAACAAATATTCAATGACGATACTCGATACATTTTCACAAAAACACCCACCTCAACTCACTAAAACGGCTGTTTCATAACAACTGTGCGTCCGAAATATCTGAAACTTTGGTGAGGTACTGTCAACAAATGAGCAATGAAAAGTCACTAGCTTCTATTTACTAGTGCTGCTATCTGCTATAGGGGCCGAAAAGTTTTCAGACGTTCCGCGTACAGCATATGGCGTAACAACGTACTATAGATATTTCAAGTGATCACACGTATCTTGTTGAATTTTGAGGTGATTTCACTCTGTCACATCTGGTAACACGAGGAGATATAATTTTATGAATAATTATTATTATTATACTATATGTAGTGAGAACACTTGTATAACAAACAGTGAAAATAAGGAAAGCTTCGCCTGAAACTTTCCCGGCGGAACCATACAACTGTTTTCAATTGTTTTCAGAATGGTATTTTGACATAGGAATATAGTTCTAGTAAGTACAATTTTAATTAAATTGGGTGCAATTACTATTATTTTTGCATTGATGATCGGCCCGTATCAATTGAATAAACATTATGTAGTGAGTAGTGACCCATAAATATTGGAGATCATACAAATAATCACCAATTTTAGCATTTAAAAGTAAATTTATATATATGAAGTATTTCTTCCCGATGCGACTAAAAATTAGCTTTATTATTAATAATAGCTGGCTGAACCTAGCGTAAAGGTGAAAAGAAATGAGGAGAGCTGAACGTATAATGGCATGAAAACAAAAGACTCACAAAAATTTCAGGGAAAAATGAATTAACTTTTCAACTTAGGAAACGAAGTTTGGAAAAAAAATTAATTTCGTTTTGTCTTTGGGTTGTGCGGTGATACTAAAAAGATGAGCAATACAATATGAATCTTACCGGCGAGATAACACTACAATAAAATATTGAATTTCAAGTAGGCGAAGTTATAAGAGTTTGCAAGAAATTATTTGTTTCAACATTAGTTAAAAAAAGGGTAGTATTTTGAGTAGGACGGGTTTTACAGTAAAAAAAAATAACTACGATGTTCTGGGTTATGAAAATACCAGAGACACAAATATTTTTGAATCAGCTTCCAGAGTTACCTTCACATACCTGCCACTAATCCTTTTTCAAACTGTACTAAGACCTATATTCGAAAATGATATAAGTAATATTCACAAAGGGGGAGAAGTAGTTGGCAAAAAAAGGTAAGAAATCGGAGAACCGGAAAAATGCGTTGCAACGTATCTTAAGCACGCTCATTAGGATTCAATTTAGGTTAGGTTAGGTTAGGTTAGGTTAGATTTCTTAAGAATGATTTGCCCAAGTGCTGCAGAATATGGCATCACCGAGGAGTGAAGTATCTACAGTCGTATGGGCTTAGAACATAAGTGCACTCCTAATCGAGATTCATCTGAGGATGAATTCATGTTCTAATAGTTCTTGCAATATTCAGCTTGAGAGGTTGATTTAGCTGATTACTCAATTCATTCGTTCATTGCAGATATCGGTCCTATGCAGCCATTGTAATGTCGACCTCCTTGTTGGTTCCTTACACTTCCTGTTTCTCGATACTATGCGAAATCAAAGTTTTCACTAGTACCCATCGTTTGTGCACCTTGTATTTGTGTTGCCTCAATTCTTTCCATTTATTGTATAAACTTGAATACCTCATGTATAATGATTTCCCATTGTTTTGTCAAAGTACCTTCATATCTATCCGATTGCTTTAACAGTGATTAATGGTGTTCAAGCAGTCATAACCTTTCAGGATAGATTTCAATGAGATATCTTGCAGATTACCTATTTCTGTTGGCAAAAATTCTCGACAAAATCATTTCGCATTCAACAGCTGACAGATCAGAAGAAAACCAAGAGGCTTTTCTACAAAATCTTTATTTTAACGCAGAGCTAAGGGGATAACTTTTGCAAAGTTGTAAATCGATGGAAAACACTCAATTTAAATTAGACATGCAGTCATAAATCTTTCAGGATATATGCAATTTGAATGAGATATCTTGCAATTACCTATTCATGTTGTCACAAATTCTCGAGAAAATCATTTCGCATTCAACAGCTGACAGATGTGAAAAAACCGAGAGGCTATTCTACAAGATCTTAATTTTAACGAAAAGCTAAGGGGATAACTTTCTCAACGTTTTGAATCTATGGAAAACTCGCAATTCGAATTAATGTAAAAAACGGAAAGAATTACTGAAAGTTCTAATAATTTCATGTTTGAATATGATATCGACGTTCTGCATATGATATCTCGCATCTGCAAAATACTCACGCTTAGGTTAGATAAAGCATAAAACAGTACATAAGGGTACTGCGAACATTTCCGGTGGTCACACATATCTTGTTGAATTTTGAGCTAATTTCACTCTAAGTGACATCTCGTAACATAAGCAGATATAATTTCATATAGTAGTGGGTCCGCTTATTTAACAAACAGTATGAACAAGTAGTGCTTCGTTTGAAACTTTCCCGATGGAACCATTCAACCATTCAGGAATTGTAAGTGCAATTTTAATTAAATTTGGTGCAAATACTGATATTTTCGCAATGATGCTGGGCCCGTTTTAATTGAATAAATATCATGTAGTGATCCATAAATATGGTTTATTTGAGATTATTCAAATATTGACGAATTTTTGTAGCTAAAAGTAAATTTATATATACGAGGTATTTCTTCTCAATGTAGATGTGAATGAACTTTCGCTGAACCTAGCGAAAGGGTGAAAAGGGAATAAGGAGATCAGAAAGACAAGAACGCATCATGGACCAATGTACGATTCGAGACATGGCATAAAAACAAAAGTCTCCCTGAAAATTCAGAAGTAAAGAAATTAAATTTTCAAGTTTCTTTGGAAACAAAAGAGTTTGGAAAGAAAAAACTATGTCGTTTCGTTTTGGAATTATGGGTGGTACCAAAAGAGAAGCCACTACAAAATGAGTCTTACGTACAGTACAATAAAAAATAATTCTAGTTGGCAAAGTTCTAGGAGTTTGCAAAAAAATGTTTGTCTGAACATAAGAATTAGAAGAATTGGCAGTGTTTTAAATATGATGGCTTTTACAGTCGAAAAAATTAATTTAGAAGTTCTAGGCTAAAGAAATCACTGAAGAATAAGACATTTTTGAATCAGCTTTCAAAGTTACCGTCACATTATTGACGCCAATCGTCTTTCAAAATGCACTTAAAGCCTATATATGGAAGTAATATGAATAATATTCATAAAAAACATAAGGAGTTGAAGTACAAGTACGATTTGGATCTAGAAGTAGTTGGCAATTTTACATTTCATAAAGTAGTTAAACAGAAAGAAGCTTGAAACCGCTCAAAAAAGTATGACATTTGCATAGCAAAATATAGATAAGAATGCTTATCAAGAACTTCAGGTAAAGAGAAAGAAGGCTAGAGAAGCAAAAAAGAGATAAAAAGCAAAAGAACGTGAAAAATTCGTTGTACTCGTTCGTTCGTTGTACAATCTAGTAGTTTGGATTTGTCCGAATTTAAACGCTTCAGACCTCTTCTAAGAGACATCTCTTTGCAATGTATCTCAAGCACGTTCATTAGGATTCAGGTTAGGTGACTTAGCAGGCCAGGATAAACCGTTAATTTAATGCAGATCTAAGAAATCTGTCATCGCAGCTGTTTATCGACGATTATATCATCATGCTTGATCACAAAATTTTCTCGGATTGCTGCAGAATATGGCAGCACCGAGGATTGAAGTCTCCACAGTCATACTAGCTTATAATTTCAGTGCAGTCCTAGTCGAGCTTCATTCAAGGATAAATTCTTGGTTTCAGGTCTCCATTCCTCATGATTGTCAGCCCGTTCTGTTCAAGATACATGATTTTGATTTCGCTTCGTTAAGGGCTATCACTTCCAAGGTCCTCTGGAGCTAAGATTGGCTTTAAGCAAGCCTTTACTGATAGTTCTTGAAATATTCAGCTTGAGGGTTTGATATAGCTGATTACGCAATTCATTCGTTCCTTGAAGAGATCGGTCCTATCTAACCACTGTAATGTCAAGCTCCATGTCGGTTGCTTTCACTTTCTGTTTCCCCATACTGTTCCAAAATGAAACATTGACTACTACCATCGTTTGTGCACCTTGTGTCAATGCTTCCCACTTACTTCCCAATTATTATAGTAATTTCCCTACCTCATGAAAGATGCTTTCCCATTGTTACCTTACTTCTTATCTATCCGATCGCTTCAATAGAAGATAATGATGTTCATGTAGCCATAAATATTTCAAGGTATATGAAATTTGAATGAGATATAGCTGATTACCTATTCATGTAGGAAAAAATTCTAGGCAAAATCATTTCACTATTAGCAGCTGACAGACCCGAGGACAACCAAGATGCTATTCTACAAGATCTTCATTTTAACACAAGGCCAAGGGGATAATTTCTCAGCATTTTGAATCAATGGAAAATACTCTATTTAAATGAGAATCGGAAGTTCAATTGAATATTTTCTTCTCCAAAGCTATGCATCACAGAAAAAGTTACAGACGAAAGTTTGTAGATTTGCAGGGAAAGTTCTCTCTTCAAAAGTCTAGTTAACTGTGACCTCAAAAGTCATTTGAAGTCAGCTGTCGTATTTCCTCCGAGAATCTTCATTTTATGATTCAATTTCTAAATGTAACCACAATTTCATGTTTGATATAGTGAACGTAGTCCCTAAAATCACTGTGGTCCTTCGAGTAGGAACCTTGTTATCATTCGCATAAGGAAGTGGATATTGATGTCGACATGAATGGAAATTATTAGCCCGTTAGATTAGAGCTATTCCGATTTTACATGTCTACAAATCCTGGATCTCCGCAACCCTTTATTCGAATATATTCATGATAGCGTTGTTTAGATATTCTGCAAATTCAAATGTTATTATGATACTTGGAATATTTTTTCATTATGAAATATTTATGGAGAATGCCACATTGAAAAGTGATATTTCTCTTTCAGGTTACCATTTCATAAGTTGCTGCCTCTGATTTCATAATATGATATTTTTGGAACAAAAGAGAACCACTAGGTGTACATAGGTATTCCTGATGACCATGGAGCAAATACAGAAGAAGATATTGACAAATCAATTGATGAATGTAATGGTGATGAGAACCATTTTTGTCGCAGATTATAACAGCAGAACTGTGAAATCAAGTGTACAGAAGATGATATTGATAAAGGAGATCTATTTACCCGGACACTGCTCTATCCAGCAGTAGGAGCGTGAAACAGAGAAAAACTGAAAGGATGCCCAAATGGATCAGTCGTTCTTCAATTTCGCCATAAATGAGAATTGTTTACCCAAAAATGTATCTGTAGAAGCAGCAGAACCTCGAAATATTTTACAATCCTTCTTTCTCTTATTTGATGATGATTGAACTTCCCGTATAGAACAAGAAACAAATAGATATAGACAGCAGAAAAATAAAGAAGTACAATTCGGAAATAATAGATAATAGTCTTATTGATAATAATGATAGACTTCATAAACTCTCTCCATTATTTGATGCTTTGAATCGAAATGCCAGATACCAAGGGGGGCTTTTCAAATTATGGTAGTATGATTCCTCATTATGAAAGATATTATGCGAAACAGTATAAAAAAGGAAATCCTATTCGCTTTGAGTATAAAAATTGGACAATTGGCAGCAGGATAATCGAACTCATAATATCGATTTGGTCTTGGGGGTGATGTCGTCATGTCTATGCAAAAACAAATTTCTCGCCAAAAGTAATTGCAAGCTACAAAAACATATGGGGGAGTGTTGAGAAAATGGATGGTCTCGTTGCTTTATATACAACAAGAATGCAACAGAACAATGGTACTGGCCAATGTTCTCATATTAAGTAGATGCTACTGTTTCAAATTCTTGTTTACTTATGAAGAAGGTGAAACCAAATGATTCCAATTGTGTTTCCTTTTAATTTTTCGGAAACACTTATCTCTCAGCATTCCCAGGACCTATGGTAAAAAACAATCAGAGAAATATCTGCATTATCCTTGACAACACCATTCAGATTTGATGATGTTGGACAGATCTTTCTCTCCAACGAATGTCGCAGGCGAAGTCAAGTATGTAAGAAGAGAGCTCATACATTCATGTTAAATGTGATTGTGGGCTTCAGTCGTAATATTGTTTTGAGATTTACAATACCAGTAAACCAGTAAGTGTTCATGTTGCATAGAGTCTCTTTCAAGGGACATATCAAAAAGAAAAATTGAAAACCGCTGATTTTCCTCATTTTTTTCCTTCTTCATTCGTGTATGTTTTAAGCTTTCATCGAAAAATATTTCAAAAAGGAAACACTTTTTCAACTTTATGCACTAATAGGTTAAGTTTATAATTCCGAGGAGTTTTTACCTCTGGGTTAGTTAACCTTTGACTTTTGTCTGTTTGTATTCACACGTGCTCAAAATCACACCTCAAATTGGGTTAAACAGAGTATCATATTTGCAATAATAACAATAATTAATTACAACTACTTGAATCAAATGATTAAAAATTACCTAAACAGTAAATCAAAGTTTAATATGTAGAAAAGATGGATACATTATTTTCTAAAATAAAAATCGATTTAAAATCCAAATGTCATAAATTAGACGATATTAAGAATTCCATTAAATGAATTCTGAACTGGACTCATTGAAGAATATAGCCTCCTCGTGATGCAATCAGAGCACTACGCCTCCTCCGTAATCATGTTGACCTAGTGTAACACCTCTATGCAAGGTATCTCAACCATACTCAATAGGAGTCAGGTTAGGCAATTAAGCAGGCCATGGACGAAACGTTGTTTCCATATAGTCTCAAGAAATCCATCGTGGAAGCTGATTTATGATAATGGTATTATCATGCACCATAGAAAAGTTTTCCGCAATCGCTACAGAATATGGTAGCACCGAGTATTGAAGTGTCCACAGTTGCACTCACTTGAAATCTGAGGACAGTACAAACTGAGATTCATCTGAGAATAAGTCATTGACTGCAGGTCCCCATTCCACATGATTTTCAGCCCATTCTGATAGAGCTATTCGATAACCAATTTCCTTTTATTAGAAGCTGACACCTCCAAGATTCTCTATAGTGAAGATTGACTTCATTCATTCTTTTGTTCTTGAAATATTCTGCCTATAGGTTTCATTCACTCACCTCTACTATTATTATTTATTTTTCATTAGGTTCTGAACGCCATCCGTACCATCTGCAATGAGGAAGGAGGGCATGCGTACCTAAGATGGTTGATTATTTCGCCGTTGATGATTACACCGTCCTCTGCCTCATGTAAAGCTTTCTGAAACACTCCTCCGGAATATAGGTTAGTTTGGGTTAGATTAGGTTGAGTTGAAAAGCATTGGTGAAAGGATACAACCTATCTTACGCCCCTTTTCACACAGAATTCAGCCGATTCTTCCTGTTCTACGCGAACTCGTGCTCTTTGGTTCGCGTAAAGATCCTTTTCTTCAATATCAGATATTTTGAGTGTTCCAAGAAGTCCCGGATGGAGTATTATGTCCAATGCTGTTTTAAAGTCAGTAAAACATATGTATACATCGAAGTTAATGTCTCGTGCGCTCTGAATGAGAACCTGGATGGCGAACAGTGCGTCTTTAATACCATGGCCTAAAACCAAATTGCGTTTCTGATATGTTCGCATCTAGCTTTCTATAGATTCGTGTCTGAATGATAGCCAGAAATACTTTCAGGAATGACTCATCATCCTGATAATCCGGTGTTCCTCACATTTCGTTGCGTTCTTCTTCTTGGGAATTGGTATGAAAATTAATAGAAGCCATTCAGTCGAAATGTTTCCAGATTCATATATTTGATTTAATAAACAGGTTAACAGTGTTACTTGTTCTGGGACAGAGTTTAAAGCACTCACCGTATACACCATCAGAAACGGATGTCCCTTCATCTATCCACTCCCCTTTTTTACGCATGTAAGGTTGTTCTCGTTATCTTTGAATATCCTGATATTGTCTAGGTTGAAGCTGTCGTGCTTCTTTTGTAACTCCTCCATTTCAGGACACTTTTTCTCCAGCCAGGTTTCTTTTGTCTTTTTGATCTTCCGAAGTATCTGTTTGTGTCTCCTTGTATTTCTCGGGCTCAACATTCTTGAATGTTCATCTTTCTTCCATGCTTCTATGAGATCCAAAATTTCCATGGTCATCCATTTTTTCTCTTTTCTTTGTCCATTTAGAGCTTTCTCCTTAAACCATCAGTTAATACATTTGGGTCTACGTTTGCTCAATGTCAATTTCATATGGTACTTTTGAAGAGATTTTTTTCAATTCGTCGTGCAGTTCTTATTCAAATTTGTCCCGTATGTTCTCCTTTTTCAGTTGGTGTATATCTGTCTGTATTTCTTGTTTTTTCCTGTGATCTTCTTCAGACGGAGACTTATTCTTGCCAGGAACAGCACATTGTCGAAGTGTATATCTGCACCTGGATACGTCGTAGAATTCCTGAATCTTTCATTTACAATAATATAGTCAATCAGGTTCCTAATTATCCCCTGTCGCCTGGGGATTTCCGATACTTGTGAAAGCATAAAGTTGAGTCCACTTGCTAATCGCTTGATGCCATACCAGTACAGGTGCAGTAGAAGTAGGTAGTATGTCTAGTCAAACAGAATTTTTCATTGGCTACGACACTCTAGGATTTCTGCATTTAGTATGTTCGATCTAATGTCAATTCATTTCGCAACGCAACAACGATACGAAAAGCACCGCGAAGGATTTTTTCAATTTAAAGGAAAATGAGAAAAATCAACAAGCAGTCATTTCAAATATATAAAGAATTTCTGTATTCAATAACACTCAACAAAATATTAATGTTGCCTACAACCTACAATAGATTTCTGTATGATATAGAATAGATTCAAATTAAATTATTCTTTTGAGGTTTTTATATCATTCGCTGAATAGTGTAATAATCTATTCAATATCTGTTCATGCAATAAATTCTTTTATACATACTATAGGAGGTTTTTATATCTGAGCAGTATTACGAAGAATATTACGCTGAACAGTTGATATTCTTTGTCAAAATATATAGAAAACTGAAAGCAATTTATGATGTAGTCATCTATGGTTTGACTAAAAGTGTTAGTGTAATAATCTACATTTGGCGGCATTCTTCTAATATTTTCTTTAGTAAAACCCTTTCGGAAAATAGTGAATTCTCGAGAATCGAGATAGAACTTCTCTGGTTCCGCATATATATATATATATATATATATATATATATATATATATATATAATGGATTGAGGCAAAGACAAAACCAAAGAGCACTTAAAGAATCATATATATATATATATATATATATATATATATATATATATATATATATATATATATATATATATATATATATATATATATATATATATATATATATATATATATTTGAAAAGGGAGGATTTACAAAATTTGAATAATTAAATGCTTATATCTATAATTTTGGTGAGTGTCACCAAAAACACAAGTGTGAGCTCAGGAAATGTACAGGGAACCATACTATCTTGTATATGATTCAATAAACGAGTGAAAAAATCTGAGAAAAACTCACTTCCTGTCTATTGCACTAGTAATAACTTGTCAGTTTATGTTGTGTTAGTGTCGTGTGTACATAAAGAGTACCAAAGATTTTTCTGCTTAGCCGCTTCATTCTCTCTTGCATTCCATGGTTTCCAAACGAAGACAAGGGTGAAAGCAAGGGGTTTGGGACAGGAATCATTAACAATGGAAAAAGAAAACCAGCAGAAAAATATTTGTACAATCACACTTCTTATTTGTCTAAACAAATCTAAGAAAAGATTTCACATAGCAAGCAAGGCCATGAAAAGGACTAAGGAGATAATAAAAAACATACATAGCCTGCGATATTTCCTCCAATTCCCTCTCTGTTTGACCGAGAGAGCCCCGATGGCTTCAGTTTAGTCTTCCAAGTGATGCCGATTATGATCTATAGATGTTTTAGAATCATTATGGACCCAATAATCTAATTTAAAGAAAAATATTAAAAACTATCAAAGTGACGGATATCTTTCACAATTAATGGGTGGGTCCTTCAGTATGCGAGGGTATCATAGGAGAACCGCTCATTGCATAGATAGTAATTAATTCTCTTGAATTTTATTCCAGGTCATGGTCACCATACCCGAGGAACTATAGCGGAATTATTTTTCTAAGTTTTGCTATATTACAATCTAGAAAATTCAGTACAAGGAATAACAACCGATTATACAAATAGCAATTTCTGAAATTACCACTTTGTGTGCTTTGCACTCATCCTTAACTTACGAGCAAGATATTTCATCAAATTACTTGATTCTGTCATGGACACTATTATTGAAAAAAATTCATCTGACATGGATGAAGATGAAGAAGACTCTACCATAAATTTGCCAGTTAGGAAAATTCATACTCTACCCAAAAATTCTGAAAATCTGCTAAACGATTTCGAAAAATTTTAAAGAGTGTAAGTTTGAAAATGACAATGCCAAAACCTGACATCATTACCCGCTGGAATTTCACCCTCGAAAGGTCGCAGTGGGCTTCGAAGTGTGAAAGGCTATTAAATATACTTTGCGATAATACTGAAACAAATAATTTGAAGACAGACACAGATTAGCTATCGATGGAGAAAGTTTGTCGACATCTCAAAATCTTCAGAATTATTTCAACAATATTAGGCGAAACCTACTATACACTTCTTGAAGTTATCATGGCAAAAGTATCATCATTAACTAGATGCATCATTGAAAAAAAAAATTTTTCACAAATTTTTCAATTTTTACGAAATTCCGCCTTAGATACATTTCTAATTCTTCTTCATAATTGGTTTTCTGAAGACATTGAATAAACCTTATTCTCCTTTTACTTCATTTTCTATACTATAATATTCTCATAATCACAAGCAAAGATTTTGTATGAAACTAAAACATTTTCCTCGATTTATATTGATAATTTGATACTGATATTTATAGGTATTCCCCGACAGTTTAGGATTGCCTTAACCATATCCAAATAGAGAATGTTCAATAAATAAATAAATAAAATGTTTACATAGTAATATCTTGAAAATCGATAAATATTTATTATAAACACCTCAAAAAGTCTAGTCTCAAGAAAACAAAATAATATTCGACTTCCCCAAAGCACCTATTATAGAAAAAATTTGAAATTTGAAAATGACGAAATTTGGTAAAACACAAAAAAATCCTGAACTAATATTTTCGAAACGATATGGAAGCACTTATATTTTTAGTACCCAGAAGGTCCACCTCTATTATTAATGACACTTTGGCATCGTCGCGGCATGCTCAATATTAAATTGTCTATTACATTTTGGCCTAAGTCATTCCAAGCCCCCTGAACTGCTAATCGAAGCTCCTGTTCATGATGGAAGACGTTTTGTCGGAGGAGAATTTTTTAGGGTGTCCCACATGCTCGATGGGAATCTGATCTGGGGAGAAGGATGGCCACGGTAGAAGATCGATATCATTCTCTGCAAGAACGCTCAAGACAACTCTTGCACGATGAGGAGGGGCATTATCTTGTTGGAAGAGTGGATTTCGACCCATTGTTTGGAGATACGGTACCACAACAGGTCAGACTATCTCATTTGCGTAAGAATTTCCTGTGAGGTTGTTCTGTATGAAAACGATGTCAGTTCTTCCACCAAGGCGTATACCTCCCCAAAACATCACTGATACGCCTCCCTGTCTAACAACTTCTCGAGCATGCTGGTAACGGTTTTGCTTTCCAGGTTCCCTCCATATTCGAATTCTCCCCGAATCGGGATAATAACTAAATCTAGATTCATCACTGAAGAGAACTGTGGCCCACCTCTCTTGATCCCAGTTTACGTGTTCTTGGCAACAAGATAAACGAGCAGCGCGATTTCCATGGGTCAATTGTGGAACTCTTAAAGGACGTCTGGAGTGGAGTTGACCTTCGTGCGGTCGATTTCTCACAGTTTGGTCGGAAATTTGTACATTATGAACTCGTGATAGCTCTTGAGCTAATTGAGATGCTGAGGTAGTACGATCTCTTCTGGCTTGTAAAACCAAAAATCGGTCTTGTGCGACTGTAGTAATCCTGAAACGACCTGTATCGCGTTCTTCTACGCTACCTGTTTTATTGAAACGCGACCATAAACGGTTTATGACACTTGGGCTACTTCCCAAAACCCTGGATACTTCCCGTTGTGAGCTCCCAGCTTGGAGCATGCCAACGCCTCGTAACATCTCTTCTCTAGTCAAATGTCGTCTTTCCATGGTCGAATCACAAAACTTGAATCTTTTATTTGTGCTTACAACAGAAACAAAGTGCCAACTTACTGATTTCAAACACTGGATACATGAAATGATTATGAAGCAGCGTCGCATCTGCTGCATTTTTAGTTTTTCATAAAAAAAAACTGAAATCTGTTGCGGCACTCTACATAATTTGGTGAGAAATTGATGCAGGTGTTCATTCCTTAAAAAAAAAATCATCGATATTGATCGTTCTGGATACGATATATTGATATTCAGAAGTGTTCCCTAGACTTTTTTGAGGTGTTTATCTCAGTCAAAATCAAGGCATGATCACTTCGTCAAATATCCCTTCTATATAATAAAAAATAATTCTTTTTAGGATGCTGACATTTAAATCTATAACGACTAGGCTATCTACGTACAAGAAGAAAAAAGCGTTATTTTCAATTAAAAATTAGTAGCTCCCCTTCTGCTTCAAGTGTTTGGCATTAATTCGATCAATTTGATCTCCAGCGAATCGTGTTTCAGCTGATTAAACAGCCGCTTGGCCAGAACATCCACCTGTATCCTGAAACCCGATATCACCCGCTTAAGCTAATGAGAGCTGAAAAGTTAAGGCGATACCTAGTAATTTATTCATTTGAATTTATGAAATTCACGGGCTGATTAATCGCAGGTTAACCTTCGTCATTGTATCCTCGAGGAGTCCTTTGAAAAACGAGATGGACCCGCTAGAATGAATCTCAAAATTAACATTTAATATACATAATCATAATCGCGGAATGGAGCCCTCAACGCACTCCGCTGCTAGTTGGAAATAATGTAATTAATACAATCTGACAATCTAGCGTGCGGTGTAACTGGCGGGGCGACAAGGCAATGATTTATAGTGCAGGTATAATCTTGAAAGGAATTCGAATTCGGGAAAATTATGATGTGGTTTTAGATATTGCTCCTTGGAACTACGTACTCACGCAGTTATATTGATACGTAGTTAGCCTTTCTGTAAAGGACAAACGTATTTTCGAATACATAAATTAACTCAAAGTGATATGTTAATCGAAAAGCACCACAAGTTCAAGTGTGGTCAAAGAGATGGAATTGACAACTCTGTAAAATATTTATTGGGAGGATTAACTGATTTCTTCGAATTCAAAATGGCTCATTTGAAAGACAAAACGAAATTTACCGACATATTCAGGAATGCAGAATAATGATGGCAGATCAATTAGCTAAAGGAATTACCGAATTCTAATGTCGACCGATTAATATAGAAAATAAAAGGATTGTGTACTTTTGCCGTCCACGTGATGTAATTTATTGTTTTCGGATTCTTTCGAGTAAATGTACTATAAAACATTATTCCTCGCGAAAATAAATGAGAAAAAATCACTTGGTTTTAGTTTCACAAAATATAATGGATAAAAATATGTTTCACATGTTTCGTATCGTATCCCATCTTCAAAAACTAAGAGAAAATTAAAATATTAAAATGTCACTATTACGTATAAAATGTTGGTCAAACTTGAATCCGTTTGACAATCATTATATGTTCTTGATATTCTGTTCTTAATTACCTTCAATTTCTTTTGACATTTGTCATATTTTTCGAACAACTGTCAAAATTCTTTCTTTAATTTAAACAAGATCCACGAAGAAATAATATATGGGCGAAGTCAACCCGAATTATTAGGTCCATGGTGATACTAAAACATCTATAGATCATAATCGGCATCACTTGGAAGACTGAACCTGGCCATCAGGGCTCTCTCGGTCAAACAGAGAGGGAATTGTTTTGTTGAGTTTGCATATTGAAGGGTTTTTTTGCGATTATACTTCAAAATTGGCAAGCAAGAACAAGGAAGTGATTATGTTTCAGGAGACTCACACTGCGACGGAAGATCATCTCCGCGAAAGAGGAAATATCGCAGGTTATGTACTTTTTATTATCTCCTTATTCCTTTTATGACCTTGCTTGCTATGTAAAAACTTCCCTTAGATTTGTTTAGACATTTAAGAGGTATGATTGTCGAAAATTTTTTCTGCTGGTTTTCTTTTTCAATAGTTAAAGATTCCTGTCCCAAACCCCCTTCCTTTCACCCTTGTCTTCGTTTGAAAATCATGGAATGCAAGAGAGAATGAAGCGGCTAAGTAGAAAAATCTTCGGTACTCTTTATGTACACGTTTTTAACACAACATAAACAGACAAGCTATTGCTAGTGCAATGGCGACAGGG
Organism: Cryptolaemus montrouzieri; assembly: GCA_013387265.2. NCBI lineage: Eukaryota > Metazoa > Arthropoda > Insecta > Coleoptera > Coccinellidae > Cryptolaemus > Cryptolaemus montrouzieri. The sequence goes on along the minus strand of JABFTP020000185.1, from coordinate 33,585,676 downwards.
AAACGAGTTTTTTCTCTCGGATCTTATCTCTCGTTTATTGAATCATATGCAAGAAGAAGTATGGTTCCCCTGTTATATTTCCTGAGCTCACACTTGTGTTTTTCTGACACACACCAAAATTATAGATATGAGCATTTATTGTAAATTCAATTATACCAATTTTTGTAAATCCTCTTTTTCAAAGAATATATATATATATATATATATATATATATATATATATATATATATATATATATATATATATATATATATATATATATGATATATGATGGGACAAATATCTTCCGCGATGAACTTCGCGAGGAGTCTACATATGTAAACTTGGACAAGAAGAACCATTCAAAAATCCGTAGATCAATCTATCCTTCCTGACAAGAGCAAGTTCCCAAATCTGCCCGCCATGCACGCAGACCCCAAGAGCCACAATAGTGCAACTAAGCAGGATGCCGAGAAACGAAGCGGCAGACTGCAGTTTCGCCCTTATTAGGAGCTCGTCAATGTCACATATCGCTTCTCAGCATCCTATCAAGCTATATCGGGGTACCCTATCGATTCCACAAAGGACGCACCTCGTACATACGTATGAGAGTCGCCCTCTATGGACCGACACGGCGAACCCGCTACCGGACTTCGAGAAAGATACGAACAATAAGAAACAGATGTGGAAACGTTAAAAATTCCAAACATTTGGGATTATTCATTGGTCTACGTATTTTTAAATGGTTCTTCTTCTCTCAAGTTTCTCTCAAGATATTTGTCCAATCAAATATTTACCGACGGGAGGTTTTATCTCGGAAACAGAGGCCAAGAGCACTTTTCCAGCGGGATTATTTCGCTCATTTTCTACCGTTGATATGATTTACGGAACGGTGAAAGATGTCTCCCAAATGTTTGGAATTTTTAACGTTTCCACATCTGTTTGTCATTGTTCGTATCTTTCTCGAAGTCCGGTAGCGGGTTCGCCGTGTCGGTCCATAGAGGGCGACTCTCATACGTATGTACGAGGTGCGTCCTTTCTGGAATCGATAGGGTACCCCGATGTAGCTTGATAGTATGCTGAAAAGCGATATGCGACACTGACGAGCTCCTATTAAGGGCGAAACTGCAGTCTGCCACTTCGATTCTCGGCATCCTGCTTAGTTGCACTATTGTGGCTCTTGGGGGCTGCGTGCATGGCGGGCAAATTTGGGAACTAGCTCTTGTCAGGAAGGATTATTCACTGATCTACGGATTTTTGAATGGTTCTTCTTGTCTCAAGTTTATATATATATATATATATATATATATATATATATATATATATATATATATATATATATATATATATATATATATATATATATATATATATATATATATATATATATATATATATATATATATATATATATATATATATATATATATATATTTCAACCTATAAAAGTTTTCTGTAATAAGGTATACCATAAACTTCGAAATTAATATTAGTCCGCTTCATTTTCAATTATTCTAAAGTTTAGTCTTTAATAACCATTTTAGATATGACGTAATATAGGTCAGATCAGAATAGATTATTTAAACATCCTTGACTTGATCAAATATTTTTTCTTCTGAATTCTGAAACAATATAAATATCATTTTTAAATAAAACATAATTTGCTGAAAATTTTGTCATTTATATTCTAAGTAGTATGTGTTTTGATCATTTATTTGTTCACAAAACAATAATACTTTAATAGCATTCAGTGCTACTTGACTAAGGTTTGTTAATCGATTTTTTCCGAGGAGAAAGCTTCAGACCCAACTTGTTGGTACATTGATGTTATTAGCTGAGAGTGCTATAGTTGGTGAATATTCTGGAAGATTGATATATTTTCATAACATTGAATGTTATCCAAATTTAAAATATGTTTTGATTGTAATCATTGCCTAGTAATGGCAATAATTATCGGGTAGTTGATAATACCTTTTCTTGAAATCGCTCCGATTGCATGAACAGTTATATGGGCAACTCGTCGCTGTTAAACCCTTGTGGGTTACGATCTGTGGAAAAACTTGAATCCCCGGAAATTCCACTATGACAACGGTTGAAATAGGTAGTATTTCTTTCGAAATTTACCGTATGTTCGAGTAGACAATGGAAAGGTCTTTTCAAAGTAGTGCCATTTAATCTCTTTTCGCTATAATTACTTTGATTTGAGGGATGCTGCGTGTGAGGTGTCGATTTCTTATATTCCTCGGAAACGGCCCCCCTCGAATGAAAAATTGACCTGTTTCTGGGTTTTTCGTTAGCATCACTGTTTCCAAACTTATAGGGGAGGGTCGAATTTTCATTGGATCAAAGTGTATACAATGATATTGTTATATTGACTTTCAAATGCAACAGACGCTAAATTATATTTGTTTTCTTTCTTTGTCTATCATAGTGCCAAAGTAAAAACAAATTGATTAGAATATAAATAATGACGCTATTATTTTTATCTGCTTTTCAAAGGGTCACAGAAAAAAAAAAGTAAAATAAGTTAGGAAAGAGTAAAAAATATTTGTTCTTACTTGCTCCTCAGGAAAAACAGTGCTTTTCCAAACTAAATAACTTTCAACTGTGTTCGTCAAAATCCACCACTTCAACTTCAGTTCGAGAATCTCCCACAAACAAAATGGAATTCTTAAAAATGGCATTTTTACTTCGGCAGCAAACGATTTGACCCCTGTAAAATCCTAAATTTTATCACCACAATAGTAATAAAAGCATAATTTTCGCCAGTAAACATTATCATTGAAAGAAAGTTAAGTTAATGGCCATTTAATTGTTTCAAGTACTAAAGACACTAAATAATACTTGTTTCTATTTTTATAGCGCCAAAGTAAAGAAAAAATTGATTCAAATACAATTAATGACGTTTTGCCACTTTATTTTTATCTTGCATTCAAAGGGATTACATTATATTCAATGGCCACGGAAATAATAATGTAAAATCAGTTGGAAAAGAATGAAACATATGTTTTGTTTTACATTTGAATTTGGGAGGCTTTTACTTGGTAAAATTCCATTATCAATAATAAAAAACAAGTACTGTGTTTAAGGAATTTTACTTAATAATTGCGATTCGTAACGCGTTTCACTACACCGTAGCTTCTTCAGACGAATGAATATACAGAAAAATGTAAATGAGAATATAACTATAAATGTTCTTGAGTAATTAAAAGCTTATTGGTTACTCCTCTTAAGTGGTTATTTATGACAGGTATATCCAATAATCATTCGTCTGAAGAAGCTACGGTGTAGTGAAACGCGTTACGAATCGCAATTATTAAGTAAAATTCTTAAAACACAGTACTTGTTTTTTATTATATGTTTTGTTACTTGCTCACCACTAAAACGAGTGATCTTCCAAACTATTTAACCGAACAGCTTTTACTTGTGTTCATCAAAATCCAGCACTTATTCACACTTCCACTTCGGCGTGGAAATCTCCTCAAAAATACAGTAGAACCCTTGAAAATTGTTTATCTTGGCAACAAATGTTTTTCGAGTAAAATCCTAGATATTATCGGTAATGGAAGCATAATTTTCACCAATAAAGGCTTTCAATGAAGGAAGGTTGAGTTAAAGGCCATTCAATTGTTATATTCACTTTTTAATTCTGAAATTACTAAATAATACTTGTTTTTATTCTTTCATAGCGCCAAAAAAAATAAATTGATTCGAATACAAATAATGACATTTTGTCACATCATTTTTATCATGAATTCAAAGGTATTACATTTTATACAATTAGTCCATTGAAATGTTACATGAGCTTTGCATTTTTTAGAGGAGGCAATTATATTTTTCTGGCATGTGGGGGGTTCAATACAAGCTTGACCCCAAGTTTTTGGGGTTGCTGCCCTTGTCCCCCGGCCGCCATCTTGAAAAATGCGGTGCAAAAACCTTTTTCGCGATATTTCGGAAACCATACGTTTTACAGAATATTTATGAAAACATAATTTGTAGCAAATTGCTTTGCCTACAAATATGCTCATATAACTTTTGACCTAAAATTTAAAATTAAAGTTATAAGTTATTTGTAGCAAAAAATTTGCTTACAAATTATGTTTTCATAAATTTCTAAAACGTATGGTTTCCAAATATCGCGAAAAGGTTTTCTTTTTCAAGATCGCGGTTGGGGACAAGGGCAGCAACCTCTATAAATTTTTTATACATTTTACAAAAATATCACCTCATACCAATCTTGTTCATCAATGCTCATAAGAATACGGTCAAAACAATATGTTTAATTTAGTTTTATGATCTTTTCTTCTATTGTAAATTCATTCCCAAAAATTTTTGTTAAATCCCTACCTACAACTTTACTTATTCATTGTTAACTATTTTCCCGGCAACCTATGAGGTAGAGTCTATTAGCGCGTTTTTTTACGTGGTATCCCCAGTAGGCCTACTTCAGAGACATCTTATCGATGACATAATCATATTTTTAATCATTTGTTAGCAAGCTATTCTCTTCTACTTTTCGTCTATGGTCCAGGCTATGGCACATAATGTAATTCAACGTCGAATGTGAAGGTTTGGGGAATGACAGGAGTTAAAATTGGAGTCATAGTTGGAAGTTCATCTTCGAATTCTTTTTCTTCCATTAACTTTGATACTTCCTTGATGTGGCTGCATGTTTTGCCAGAACAATGGGGTCATACTGTAGAGCATTTGAGGCCTTCCTTCTGCAGCCACACATGCTTCCACAATTTCCTTTGCACCTGCAGAAAATTAATTTCATGAGATCGGAGGGTGCTGGAGGCTTGGAAGCTTGTATTGGCATCCAAATGTTTGCATGTTTTTTCCAGTCCCAATCTTCAGAATTTTGATATTTTCCGAGCCACGACTGGACCTACTCGGAGACTATGAAAAGCTGGATCTTGTGTGGAAGGCAGCGATGATAAAGTAAATGAATTTTTAGTCACTCTCTTGGCAAATTGTTTGTATCTCATGCCATCTAATGAATCGTCTTTATTCTTCTTTCACAGCCTCATCTCGTCCACTGCTGGACATAGACCTCTCTTAACCTTTTCCGATTTGACCGGTCTTGGGCATCCTGAATCCAATTTGTGGAGATCCTTTTTATGTCGTCCGTCCATCTTGTTGGCGGTCTGCCTCTGCTTCTGAAGGCTTCGTGTCTAGGGCGCCACTCCAATATCCTTTTTGACCATCTGTTGTCTGACATTCTTGCGACATGGCCTGCCCAGTTCCATTTTAAACGTGTGACCCTATCTACAGCATCTGTAACCTTACTTCTTCTTCGTATCTCCTCATTTGAAATCCGATCTCTCAGGCTTATTCCCAACATGGATCTTTTCATGGCTCGTTGGGTCACTTTTATTCTGTTGACAGTCCTTTGGGTAAGTGTTAGTGTTTCGGAGCCATATGTCAGTACCGGAAGGACACATTGATCATAAACTTTGCGTTTAAGACTTATTGGAATATCAGACTTGAAAATGTGTCGAATTTTCCGAAGGCAGCCCAGGTCAGTCCTATTCGTCTGCTTAGTTCACAGGTCTGGTTGTCTCTTCCAATTCGTATTTCGTGCCCTAGATATTTATATGAGGTTACAAATTGGATTTCTTTTTCCCTTAATTTTAAGTTACAGCTGGGGACTAAGTTAGTCATGAATTCTGTTTTAGCGGTATTGATCTTTAATCCAACTTGTTGGGAGATACTTGACAACTCTAAGAGCATTTCGTATGCCTCATCTAGGCTATCTGAGATCAACACAATATCGTCGGCGAAACGCAGGTGATTTATCATTTCCCCATCCACACGTATGCCTCTATTTCCCATTTCGAGCTTTTTAAACATATACTCTAATAAAGTTGTGAAGAGCTTGGGAGATATTGTATCGCCCTGACGGACACCCCTTTCGATTTTAAACTGGTTTGTTTCTTCGTGAAGTCTCACTTTTGCTGTTGCGTGTTCGTAGATATGTCATAGTAGGGAGATATATCGATGATCTATACGACAGTCGGCAAGAGCTTTAAGCATTTCGTAGTGATTTATGGAATCGAACGCTTTTTCATAATCTACAAACGTGAGTACAAGAGGTTTATTGTATTCCACACATTTTTCTATCAGTGACTTTATAACCTGTAAGTGGTCGTTTGTTCCATATCCAGCTCTAAAGCCCGCTTGTACTCTTGGCTGATATAAATCCAGTTTGTTCGTAAGTCTCGCTGTTATGATTTTAGTAAAAAGCTTATAAAGATGTGTAAGCAGACTAATTGGTCTGTAGTTTTGTAGGTCGGTGATATTACTCTTTTTGTGCATAATAACAATGATGGCGTTGTTCCACTTCTCTGGGGTTGTTGCTTCATCTATTTGTTGTTGAAAAGTCGAGTTATGGACTTAAGTAGTTGTTTTCCTCCCATTTTTATAGCTTCTGCAACGATGCCGTCTTCACCTGGTGCTTTATTGTTCTTCATTTCGTTAAGCGATCTTAAAACTTCATTTTCAGTTATTGCTGGAATATCCTCTGATCCCTGGTTTACTCTATGAGGTAAAGGAGGTGCATTTTTTAATATTCCGGCTTGGTGTTGGTCACTGTATAAGCTGGTATAGAAATTTTCGACAATTGTGATTATCTCCCTTCTGTTGTTTGTTACTTCTCCCCTTTCATTTTGTAATTTAACTATTTTTGTTTTTCCCAAACTCAGTTTGTTTTGAAGTATTTTCATGTTTTTATTTTCTTCTATGGTTTTGGTTATCCATTTTTTATTGTATTTTCTGACATCGGCTCTTACAGCTTTTGTTATATCTTTGCTTAGTTGTCTTATTTGGTCTCTATGATGTGAATGTCTTCCTAGCAGTTCTGTTCTTTGTTTCATTAATTGTTTAGTATACGTCGTTAACTTCCCCTCGTTGTTCATTGATTTCGGGCAATGTTTTTTCTGAGCTTTGTTGATTGATTTGACTATGTTGTCGTTTAATTTTTCAATGCTCATTTCATCAGGGTTTTCAAGATTCTCTTCTATTTTCTTCTGATATTCTTCGATGTCATCTACATTCGTCCACTTTTTATTATTTTGTTTGTTAATCAATTTCGTTCGCTCCTTTCTTAGATTCAGTGACACTATTGCTCTTACCATTCTATGATTTATTACCATTTTATGTCTTTATTACCGCCATATAAAGCTACGAAAAAACGTTCGCCAACAAGATGGATAGACTTTCTCACTCAAGAATAGCGCGGTACCACCAGCTAATTCAGGATGTTTCTCCATAATTTTTATAGATTTCAGTTTCTCTATATTAAACGCTGCTGATGTTGTATCACATCCTGATGAAGCATGAAGAAACAGCAAATTCTGTGCTATAAGATCTCCATATATAAAACTTGAAGGGCTATATAACTGACAGGTGTGAGCCTTTTTGAAGGTTTTGAGAAATAAATATTGGGCTGTCTTCTACCTAATGTGAACAATACAAGAATGTCAATGTTCTCTTCCACAAAAATCACATTATCATGAGATTGGGATGCATTAAGCTCAGCAGCGACGATGATTGAATCTGCATCTGATTCAGCATTCTCGAAAATGTACACGCCTTACAGATCATAAAACTAAGTCAAACATTTTTATCGACCGAATTCTCAGGAGTATTGACGAACCCGGTCAATTTCGGAGCGCTTTAACAGCGTTTTAAATGAATGAAATTAAAAAAATTAAAGTGAAAAATGTTTCTTAAAAAAGCATCAACAAGGTTGGTCTGAAGTAATTTTTTTGTAGAATGTATAAAAAAAGTAATAGATCAAAAAAGAAAATTTTTATGAGAAATTTTCTAACTTTTTTTCTTATAGTTTCTTCAATTTTAAATTTAGGGCAAAAAGTTATATGCGCATAGTTGTAGGCAAAGCGATTTGCTACAAATTATGTTCTCACAAAATTTTTGTGGAACGTATAGTTTCCGAGATATAGCAAAAAACGTATTTGCACCCCTTTTTCCAACATGTCGGCACGAAGTAGTTAAACCTTTATTGACCCCCCCACATGTCTCAAAAATAAAATTGCGTCCTCTAAAACATGCAATATTCGGCCTTCAAATTGTAACATAAAATTAGGAAAGAGTGAAAAATATTTCTTGTTACTTGCACGTCACGAAAAACAATGCTTTTCTCAAACTAGTTACCCGAATAACTTTTAATTGTGTTCGTCAAAATCCAACACTTATTCACACTTCAACTTCAGTGTGAGAATCTTTTCAAAAACATAATGGAATTTTTTAAAATTGTATTTTAACTTTGGCAACAAATTTTTTTCTTGTAAAATCCTAAATATTATCGGCACAACAGTAATAGGAACATAATGTTTACCAATGAACATTTTCATTGAAAGAAGCTTAAGTTAACGGCCATTTTATTATGTCTCATGAAATGCCGCCAATTAAATTCACTTCACACCTAAAACAATTAGCACATTAATTTCAAATGAATGAAATTGAATTCTCAAAATTCTCACGAGAGTAAAGTCAAACAAAATGTTTTTCGAAATCACACACCTGAAAGATCATTTCCGTCTGTAATAATGTGTCATTCCGTTCATTTATCAGACCGTTTCGTTTTGATTAAAGCAAGCCATCCTCTATTCAATCCTTTCAGAATTAGCAATGCAAATGACTACTGATTTGAAACCTCTCCATTGCGTTGTTGTAAAGGATTAAGGGTTCTTAACATGAGCTGACCTCATGCTCTCAAGAGTATCCTTTAAAGACGGACTTTGAGATTGAAGCGAACTCCAGCTGCTGAGATCCTCTAATGAAAATATAATTCTCGCTGGCTCGTTCGCAGTTCTTCTACCTGCCTGGTGATGCTTGATGATGCGCAACGGCGGATACGGGGAATGGGTAATGGTTGTTCTCGCTGAAAGGTTATGTCTGTTTTAAGGATGATAGGCTTTTGCGAATCATCCTCGGTCCCATAGAGATACGAGAGAGATTGTAAAAATGAAAACGTTTTCCGTTTGTCCCTAGAGGAACACGAATATGCTTTGAAACGAGGAAAAAGCAGGAATAACGTTGTTACCGGTGTATTTATTTTTTTAAACATTTTATGACTAACGAGATTCATTATCAATAACTAGAATATATCACACATTGAATATCTTTATAATTATGAAATAATCTTTGCTGAATAAAATAAATACCTAGTGCTCAAAATGTTATATATTCTTTTGAACAGAGAGGATTTACAAAAATTCGAATAATTGTATTTACAATAAATGCTTATATCTATAATTTTGGTGTGTGTCAGAAAAACACAAGTGTGAGCTCAGGAAATGTAACAGGGGAACCATACAATCTTGCGTATGATTCAATGAACGAGTGAAAAAACATGAGGAAAAAAGTTTTTTTTCTTCAAAATGTTGAGAATATTGGAATAAAATGCATCGGGTGTTTCGTGCTCCCACAATCGTTGATCGATTTCAATGAAACATACAATGAATTGCATCTGGAATGAAATTCCAATAGAAACATTTTCACAGGTCTGTTGCTTCCGGAAATACCAGAAATTGTCCTTCAATAGGATTTTTTAAATGGTAATCTCATGTTTTCAATCATTATTCAATTCAATTTTGAGTACCTCCTGCGAAAAAAGTGTCACTCAAAAAACTATTTCTTCGAGGTTGTGATTTGTCCTAGAAAGTGTTTTGTTATTATCTCAGTTTAGATAACTAACCTTATTTCGTATTTTGGGTAGAAAAACACTCAGAACGTAACAGAAGATTCTTATAAATCGTGAAGTATGATGTTTGACCGAACACCAATGAAACTTCATAGAATTATAATGGATGTCATTGGCAATTATTAACGAGAATTTATGACAGATTAGGTATTTATACGCTAATTATTGTTACCCTTTCTTTCGATTCTTTTTCACGGATAATTAATGAGTATGGATGATAAAAAGCAAGTTTATCTTCCAATCAGATGGAAATAGTGCTCCAAAATGTCGACTTTATCGGGTACGTTTCCCAGATCAAGATGAACCAGAGTGTCCAGACTATAAAAATAATAAGTAATTATAATACACTTCAGCAGTGATTCTCAAACTTTATTTTAGTTTATTTGTATTTCGCAGAATCATTAGCTATAGTATTTCACGAAATGCTGCAAATACTAATACAGCATAATGCTGTAATACAGCAATTTGTCTTGCTGCTCGAAGTCTAACTTATCTTTCACGACCCCTTAAAACCCGAATCCGGCTGTCATCTGATGGAACACCAATTCTGGTCTCATCCGAAAAAAGAACATTTCGCCAATTCTCAATATTCCAATTTTGGTGCTCGATACACCAATTAAGTCTGTTAATTTTTTGTTGTCTGGTTAGCTCTAGAACTTTCAAGGACCTTCTGCTGTATAAACCCCTTGAATAAAGTCTTTGACATATCGTTTCGACTGATATACTGATGCCTGTTGCTTCCAGAAACTGGCTTTGGAGTATGGGTGTGACGCACTAGGGTCTCTTCCTGTAATTTGGCATAAAAAGCGGTCTTGTTCTTCAGAAGCTTATTTTCAATCAGATCGAACATGTCGACTTTATCGGGTACGTTTTCCAGATCGTGATGGAGCGGAGCCGCAAGTGTCCCGACTAGAAAAATAATAAGTAATTATAATACACTCCAGCAGTAAGTCTCAAACTTTTTTGTTACCAACAAAACATTTTAGGTACCCCTGCTCAGTTACAGCTATAACTGAAATATCAAACAAATGTTCAAGCCTTAACCTTTGAAACTCATTTGAAATAAAAACTGCGAGGTTTTGTCTACAAACATTTTATTACATTAAAAACAAACAAACACAAAATTTAAAGAACAAAAAACAAAGATAGTAGTGAGAAGGATGAGTTTGTTTCTCCCTTCGAAATTTATCAAAATTGGGTTCTAACTTAGTTAAATACAATCTTAAATCATCTTCAGCATTTAATTTATTTCTAGATTTACTATTAAGATAGGTTAAGCTTGAGAAACCCTTTTCACACAAATAATTGGTGGATTATCAAACAACAAACAACAGTAGTTACATCCAACAATGTAGTACCAGCAGTCGAATATTTATTTTTCAGAATTTTGATTCAGATCATGAAGCCTTTCCTTTAGGGCCATTTATCAATTGATAATTTTCATTGTGAAATTCACTTACCTACCTGACTCAATACACTGACGTACTGTTTGAACAGGATTGAGTGTCCGTAGAATAACACAACACACCACAAAAATAACACAATACTGAGAGCGAGCTTGTATGAACAGGCAATACTACTGCAGTGCAGTAAAGAGAATGTCAGGCCACATAGCCACTCTGATGACTAAGCTTTAGTAGGGCGCGCACGTCAACGTGTCTATACATGTCCATACACCCACTCAACTATTGTTATAGAATTTTGGGAAACGAACAGGTACGCTATCATAATTTCAACTTACAGTTAACCCCACCATAATATGAAGATTTGTGGTAATTTTGGAGTTTTTCATTTATTTAATGTACGCGTGCCACAGTTTGAGGACTTATGTATAGTATACATAAGCATTATAACAGTCAGTGTCTTTCTTAAGGTTTAATTAGTTTTGTTTTGATTGTAACCTTATGATTTTTATTTCACAGAATCATTAGCTATAGTGTTTCACGAAATGCTACTAATACTTATAGTAAAGTTATTTTCAATAATTCATAAATAAACATTCCGTAATGTTGCTATTCAAAATTTAGAAGAAATCAATGTAAGATTCTTATATTAAAAAATTAAAATTACAACCTGAACTTTTTCTCCTATGGTGTTTAATAAAAGTGCAAACTTTAAATTCTTAGAGAAATTTTTATAAATTTAGTGAAAATAATGAGTTTTATGCTTATGAGAGCTAACATTACCAGCCAAATGAGTGTACAACTTCTTGCGTGTGACAAAGATACGTAGAAAATATATTAGTTTTTTCTTCCCTTAAAAAATTTTCACATTCTGCGAATTACATTGAAAATCTTCAAGTCAATTTCCATTTGACTCTAGGTATGCTTTATTAATTTGATGTACGTATCTTTGATTTAATGGTATTTTTTTCTATTGGGGATGAAGCGAATCTTAACTGCCATATCAACATATCTACGTTCAAGCGTGTATTGCAGCACACAGTCTGACTATATTGGAAAGCTTAATACGTAATATCAAAGATAATTTTGTGTACAAGGCGGACATATTTCGAAGCTTTTATATTGCAGCTATGTGAAATAGTGTGAATAGAGGAAAGAGACCCACCTGCACCTATTAGTTTTGAGTGTGAATTCGTTGCCTCGAACAGATTCAATCAAGCGTTTTTCGTTTTCGAATTATTTGAAAATTTGCGGAGTTAGTCAAGTGCCAATATATCGGTTGTTTCTGAAGATATAAAAAAATAAATCACATTATCACTCAGTTTTTTTCATCCAGGACGTGTTTTCAAGAAAAACCGAAAATTATATAACTTTTCCCTATTTTTATGTAGTAAAGTAAATAGTTTAAGTATGTTCAGTGCTCTCATTTTGACATATCAAAATCAATTCTCGCAATTACGATTCAGATAAATTATTTAATGATTTTTCATGAGGTTACAATTTTTGTGTGAATATAGTATCGTTTGTAATAACGAACCAATCTTGAAGTAGGAAAATTTTGAAGAGTATTAAAGAATCTTTATTTCAAAACAGAATGCAAAAGAGTATTTCTATTTCATGGAATGAAGTTCAATGTAAATCATCAATGTTGGTTTTCAAATGTATTACCATTATACGCTATGTATAATTCACAACGACTGAGGATACTTCCACACGCATTGCAAATTTGAATATTGGTAACCGAAGCAAATAATTATCTGAAATTCTGAAGTTCTTCTTTATGATAGATCCTTGATATATCCCCGAACGAAAAAGTCCAGCGGCGACAAATCCGGGAACGGGGTTGGTCATATTACTGCCCCTTTGTTTCAATCCAATTATTGCCAAATTTTAAGTCAAATAGATTAACAACAGCTATAGTTCGATGAGGAGGAGCTTCTTAATGATAGAAATAGATATCCTTCTTTCAACAAATGACAGTTCTTCAAAATATCCATTGAATATTGTTATTTGCAATTTCATGATATAATTCACCGCGAAGGTTTTCACCCAAGATCGCATATAGGTTCAATGCACATGTGTTGAATATAAATATGGCTATGTGCGTTTATATCCGACCACCAATGTTCATTTTGACGATTGAATATTCCGTCACTACTAATGTAAACTTCATCAGTCCACATTATTCCTCAGAAAAAGCTGATTTTCTTCGGATTTCTGCAGAAACCAGTTGCAAGTTGATGTGAAAACTTAGATATTCACAATTTGTAAGGTTTATATTTATTCTTCTGAGCTCTCAACTGATTGATAGGTATCCCTGATTCTATTTCAATTTGCCTGCTTGAAATCGATAGGTTGGTAGTTACACTACTTATTACATCAATTGTTGCGTCTTCTTCATCAACTACTTCATAGTATGACATTTGTCATATTTTTAAAACGACTGTCGAAATTTTTTCGCAACTTTTCTTTAAATTAAACAAGAACCACGAAGAAATAATATATAGGAGATGTCAACCCAAATTATTGGATCCATAATGATTCTAGCACATCTATAGATCATAATCGACATTACTTAGAAGACCGATCCTGGCCATCGGGGCTCTCTCGGTCAAACAGAGAGGAATTGTTTTGTTGAGTTTGAATATTGAAGAGTTTTTTGCGATTATACTTCAAAATGGCAAGCAAGAACAAGGAAGTGATTATGTTTCAGGAGACTCACACTGCGACGGAAGAACATCTCCGCGAAAGAGGAAATATCGCAGGTTAAGTACTTTTTGATTATCTCCTTAGTCTTTTTTACGGCCTTGCTTGCTATGTGAAATCTTTTCTCAAATTCAAGTGAGTTTAGACATATAAGAGTCAGGTATGATTATTGAAATATTTTTCTGCTGGTTTTCTTTTTCCATTGTTACCAAACCCCTTCCTTTCACCCTTGTCTTCGTCTGGAAATCATGGAGTGCAAGATGAGAATTTAAGCTGCTATGCAGAAAAATCTTTGGTACTCTTTATGTACACACGACACTGACACAACATAAACAGACAAGCTATTGCTAGTGCAATGTGATATAATGTGAAATAATAGCGACAGGAAACTAGTTTTTTCCACAGGTTTTTCACTCGTTTATTGAATCATACGCAAAATAGTATGGTTCCCGTTACTTTTCCCGAGCTCACACTTGTGTTTGTTTTTTATTTTAAATCCAATTATTTGAATTTTTGTAAATCCTCTCTTTTTCAAAAGATATATATATATACTTCATAGTCTTTTTTCCTGGGGACATTGATTGTACCATGAGGTTTTACCTCATTTTAATTTGTCGCCTTTCAGAAAATTTTTATTCCTATAAATTCTATGTATATCAATCCATGGTTCATAGTTTGCATCATAAGCCAAAAACCGTTGGACGTAGAAAAATCCACACGTAGTACGATTCAACGCCAACAAGTTTCTGTAGAATATCAGAACCATTTTACATAACTTCAAACACAACCGAAATATTGGCACCTGATTGATTCCGAGAAATTCAAATTTTCAAATAACTCGAAAATGAAAATAGCTAACGTGAATCTGTTTGCGGCAATAAATTTCTGACGCAAAAACACGGATTATTTTCCACTATCCACAATATTTCACTTAGCTGTAGTATTAAAACTTCTGTCCTGCCTACACATAAAAAATTTCGGTCACCCTCAGTTTTCTCGAGAAAGCAATCAATATTTTTTTAAGTAAAAACGGTAAAAAATGTTTCAAAGGAAGAAAAAATAACTTAAATTTACTTTTATTTGGGATTTTCGAGAATATTTTGCGTCAGGTACATCCCTTTTAGGAGACTAGCAGTAGTCAGTTAACATGTTCGGACTCCACTTGCCTTGGTACCTTTTTTCCATGTTGAATATGTCCTGATGGAACCGCTCACCGTGTTCGTCGCTAACGACTCTCAAATGTAGAGGAAAAAAATCCAAATGCGATTGTTAAAAGTGAATCTTGAGCGACTAAGAGGTTGTTGACTAACTCTTCATAGTTTTCGGCCCTGTGGTTTCCAAGATAATTACGAACAGCATTTCGAAAACATGTCCATGCGGAGTTTTCGATCGGATTAAGTTTTTGTTCAAACTCTTCATTTTTATTCATAGCTTTGACAAATGTTGACATTAGTCCGAGTTTGATACGCAATGAAAGTATCAATACATCTTCAGGATTTATTAAAGGAGTGTGAAGAATATTGCGTTGACCTTTGAGAGCGTCTAGTTTAGGCCACTCCTTTTTGACATAATGATTTTTTTTGTCTCGACTATCCCACTCACAGACAACAACAAAACTTCGTATATCCAAGCTGAAGACCTAGCAAGCAAGCAATTACTTTCAAATATCCACATATTTTCCAGGAACATTGGATATATTTAATATGTTTGTTGAGGTTCTCAGGAGCATATTGCACTTAACCGTTAATTACCTCTTAAGATTTGGTTGTAGAAAGATAAAAGATTGATTTAAGAATTTATCAAAGTAAAAATTGAATGTCTTGCTTATGTTAAGACGGATTTATGCAAATGGTTGAAATTGTACACGTCTTGCTTGTTCGAAGACTGGTACAAGAATCATGTTGAGGTTCGCAGGAGTATCAATACTTAACCGTTGATTTCTTCTTAAAGCGTATTGATTAAGAATTGTGTATGGAGAGAAGACAAGACAAGTCTGTTATTGTGACACGTAAAAATAAGTCTGTTGTTATATCACTTATAAAATCAAAATCAAAATAAAATAAGTCGCCATAACTCAAATAAATCAAGTGAATCAAGCATAAAACAACCCTTAATCAATACGCTTTAAGAGGAAATCAACGGTTAGGTATTAATACTCCTGCGAACCTTAACAATGTTCTAGCAGTGATTTCATATTTTCATATGATTCTTACATTTCAGTAGCATGAGCAGCCGGTACGGAAGGGTATTCATTACCATTATTTAACACTACAGCTTTTAAACTAACCTTTGAGGAATCTATAAACAACCGCCAGTCAGATGTTTTATATGCAAATGTCAATTCCGTCATCACTGAGGGAATGTCGCTGCAAAACACTATATTGCCATCTTGAGAAAAAAAACTTGAGAAATGCGTATGTGAGTTCTGTATAAGGATATTCTGGTATTTTTTTCCAGTATATTCCAGTCATGAAATCGGGACGCCAACAGTTCTGCCTGTCTTTTACTGAGATCCAAATCACGTACCAAGTCATTGAGATCGTTTTTAGTCATAAAATGAAGTTCTCTGTTTGAAGTACTGGGCTCAAAAGCCGGATCGGGATCTGAACTCTCGGATACATTTTCTTCGGTCACGTCATCCATGTTTACTGAAAGCTGAGGAAAAGGTAAATCATCACTGTGTGGGATAGGTCTTTGAGCAGATTGTAGATCTGGATAGTTCACAGAGTTTGGCAGAAATAACAATCTGATACATGGTCTTTCGGTTCGGTCCATATCATTGGAACTGCGAACGGCATATGACGAGATCCTTTAGCCCATGATGTTAATAAATAACACACTGTGCACAGCAAACACTAGGAGTCCAGGTTTTGTCCAAATTTCGCGCCGAAAAACCAGAATAATTAAAATAACAGTCTTTAACTAATGGTGTCAAACTACGACGTTGACTTTTGACAGTAAGTTGACCGCAAACATAACAGAAGTTATCAGGATGGTTTACACACAATCTCGGCATCTTAGTATGATGTATAACACTAATCTAAAAAAAAACTGTTTTAATTTTAATATTTTTTCGTTAATTTATTCGGAAACACACGTCGGTAATCAAAATTCGCGTAATCGAGTAGGTTGATGTTTTATGAAAACTAAGGTAATAGAACAAAACTAAGTATGAGGTTTATATACGGGTAGGTAGTAGTGTTTGAAAATATGACTTGGGTTCGTTTAATAAATTTACTGTTTATCGGTATAATTGAAGAGATATTTACAATAATTGGTGAATACGTGTTTTTCAGCATAACTTCGTGAAGAACATTCACAGAACCCTAGATATTAATATTTTCGCTTTTCATACAAGCCCTTTTCAAATTTTAGACTTAACAAAATATGTACGATTCGACGCAAACTCAAATTACCTTTCGACTACAAGTATTCAACGCCGTTTCGTACTTGGGAACTAAGGTATAAACACACATTATCATACCAAGAATCAGACAACGGAGCCTGTAGCGCCATCTTTCGTCTATTCACGGTACTCGAGCAGGCAGGTATAAGAAACATGATTGTCCTCATCCCACAGTGGCCCCGAAATTCAGTCAGTCGAGTCTACAAAGAACAAACATTCACCGTCAAACAGAGATAAGATAAAATATGGACGGATTTATGTCTATAATTATTGTTTCAAACGTTTTCAGCGATGCCTGATAAATCGTTGAATATTTAATGAATCTTATATTTCAGTTTTCACACATTTTCTGCATCAATTATATGATTTTATGTGTCTTTTCTGCATTTTATATTTATGATTATTATAGGCATCACAGCTACGATGAAACTGACAAGGTTATATATTTTATTTAATCCTCCGTTTTTTCATTGAATGGTGAGGACCGAGATTTTCGTGAGTCAAAAAAGGCAAATGTTTAATATTATTCTGATATTCTCCGTGTTATTTGGTTTCCTCATAAGGAATTAATAATTATGGTTATTACTTTCAACTTAGGAACATTGAACTTGTCCAAGACGTATTGTATTTGATCATTCGCTCTTTTGAATATACGGACTATCACAAAAAGTACTTAGTTTAACTGGCGAAATCAATTATTATTGATAACCAGTACACCATTATATTTTTATATGAAACATTCAAACGTCAATCTTTTCAAAATAGAAAGCAAACAAAAAAAATCGTCGATGTACGGGATGAGTCTATTAAATAACAAATTGACGTGAAAAACATTTTAATCTGGTGTCCTCCAGAGGAATTCACGTCTTGGATTGAAAATTTAGCTTCTTGGCTCGAAATCAAATGAAACTTAAACTTCTTTCACAAAAGCTTGAATATTCAAACTTTTTAAATGGCAAACTTCAAAGCTCGAATCAGAACATAACTGAAATAAAACATTGAACTTCCTCTTATATTCAATAAGATAAATATCTAAATGAAATTCAACATAAGAATCTAAAAAGAGTTCATGGAGTTGTTAAATAAAACACATCACAATAAAACCATAAATAAATTTTCTATAAAACAACTGAAATAAACTTCATGGTTTTTATATGTTCATTTGCGATAGGAAAAGTTATTCTGTTGTGCTGAAAATGCGAAAGATTTGAATCACCCAAATTGAATATTTCGACTTGCAACTTTGCTCATTGTTCCGAAAATGATGCAGTCGTGTGTATCACCATACTGTATTTTGAAAAGTATCAGGTGAAGCTCTTTTTCCAAAAACAAAAAGTGACTTATCCGAGAGATTTTCTCAGTGAAAGTAATCAATAAAACGTAATGAATTTCATTCAATTCGTAGTTTCTACTCTGTAGGTGTAAGAGATTAATTTTCTTGAGAAGAATCTTCAAATTTTGAAGAATTGCTTGTTGATCCGGTTAATAACTGGAACATTTATTTAAAACATAGATCTTCTATACAGAGTGTTACATAATAGTATGTCACAACTTCAGGGGGTAAATCTACGTGCAATTTTAAGAAAAAAGTTCATATAAACATAGGTCCGCAAAAGCTTCGTTACAGAGCTACAGGGTGTTGAAATTTCCTGAAAAATTGTTTTTTCTCAAAACTCCTGCAGTTTTCGACATATTACGCCCAAATTTGGAATGCAAGCTATTTTTTACAGTCTCCATCATTACACGTCCTGAATTTTAACGGGAATTTACAAGGTGTTTTCTTTTCCGGAGCCATTTCTTCTTTTGTCCTTTCAAACCTTTTTTCAGTACGCCACTGATCAGCGTACAATCAATTTTCGTCATCTTCGTTCAATTTAGAAACTTTTTTAACACATGTAATTTTTTCGTATCTCCGACCGTTCTCGAGCAAAAAATTATTGAACGATTGTATGCATTTGCTGAATTGAAAGCACTTCTAATTAAAAAAATGACTAGTAGGCTTTGATTTTTTTCATTTGTTTATTTATTTTGACAGTTGCTAAAGTTGAACCAGTGTCTGCTCGAATTGTTTATTAAATTAACGATTAGTTTTAAGACTTTTGAAGTTATTGCTGTAAAAAAAGTGGCTAGTTTTACTAACGCCGAATTGGCTGATATCCATTACATGTACAATCTGGCTGACAGAAACACAACAGAAGCTAGGCGATTATATCAGGTGCGCTTTCCAAATCCAGTAACACCGACAGGCGAACATTTTCAAATATCCACAGAAGGTTGAGGGAAACTGGTACTTTTACTGCGAATAATCATTTAAAACTCAACTCAAACTATGAGAACTCCAGATATTGAGGAAGCAGTTTTGAATTATATAGAGTCCTCATGTAAGTACAAGAAAAATTGGAAATGAGTTGAATAATTCACATGTTCTAGTTTAGAGGATTCTCGACGACTTTTTATTGTATCCGTTTCATATTCAACGCTACCAAACTCTACTTCCTCGAGATTTCCCTTCAAGACTGAATTTCTGCCGATGGTTCTTAGATAAAATTAGGAAAAATGCTCATTTTGATAGTGAAATTATGCATCTACCCACTTTACTTTACCGTTTAATCTCGATTCTCGGAGAATCAATAATTATCCGAAAGGGTTCCGCTGAATATCTCCAAATGTAGTAAACCCTAATCGATAGATTATAATACTTATACTTCAGGCCGCTAGGTGACGACACTACTCAAGTTTCTTTCAGTTTTCTATATATTTTTGCAAGGAATATTGAGTTTTTAGCGAATGATACGAAAAACTTCTGAAAGAATCATTTCATTTGAATCTTTTCTATATCATATAGAAATATATTGTAGGTTGTAGGCTACATCAATATTTTGTTTAGTGTAATGCAGATCGAACATTGTAAGTTTGGAATTCCAGTGTGTGGCAGCCAATTGAAAACTTCTGTATGACTGGATATACTACCTACTTCTATTGCATCTGTAAAGGTTCAGCAATAAGCGATTAGCTTTCAAGCAGCTTGAAAAAGCTTGATGTCAAGTCAAGCTTTTAAGTCAAATCAAACCTTTGGTTTTTCAAAAGCTCGAATTTCAAGTCAAGTCAAGTTTTTCGAAAATTTTTCAAGCTGCTTCACTCAATTAAACCCCAATGACAGAGCAAAATAGATAGAAATATTACATGTAAAATATAGTGTACAATGATACTGATGAGTCGACGAACGAATGCTGTCCAATATGCTCTTAAGAAAATTAAGTAATATTTATTAATTGGATATTTTTTTTTAATTTTCAATATAATCTCCTTTAAAGTCCATATATTATCCCAAGCATTTCTCTAACTCCCTTAAACCTTCAAATAGAAGCAATACCGAAGATCCTTGAAATAGGCGTCTGTTTGAACGATGAACTCTTCCTTTGACAAGAACCGCTCTCCAAACCATTTCTTCAAGTTTGAGTATAAAAATATGGCAATGGAGTTGAATCTCGTATATACAGGGAATACGTACAATTTTTTTTTAAGGAAGATTGTGGATTAACCCACTTCTCTTCTTACTCGTCCTATCAGATATGTACTACATGATTGGTGAAATACACATTAACCTAAAAACTATCAATATGGGCTTACACAACCCACATCTTCACTAGACTCGAGCCACAGCCTTATGTGCACAAAGCAGTATCATCTGCCACTAAGCTACATGTGGTGGTAATTCCATGTTTAATTTCATGATTTGAACCAGTAAAACTGCACAGGTATGAAGATGTGCATTGTCTTGATGAAAAAGATTTTTTTTTTCATTCGTCTTGATTTATTTGCTACAAGATGCGTAATAATTTCCAGCCTATTATTTTTCCTTTTTCTAAGTACATAATGTAGAATATACCGTTTACTTTCTCAGAAACGTTTACATTAAAAATTTACGTTTCGGCTGTTCCTTCATCAGGAAGTATAAAAGTATATTCTCCTAAACTACAGTTATGAGACGTTCTAGAATCTCTTCAGGATTTTGGCGAAAGCCGCTAAAGCAGATTCAAGTCGACCACCCGATTGCATTTTTCTCCACTGACAACAATCGGAGCATACATCTTGCCGAAAGATTTTCGACACACTTTTTTTCGAAAATTCGGAAATGTTTTATCTTTCGAAATGCCTATGACCTCAACTATTCCCATATTTTCATTATTCGATATCGTGGATTTTGTCAATCATTTCGAGAGTAATCGCTTCCAATTTACGTCCCGAGGGATGTTCATCATTTGTGCATTTACGGCCATCATTGAAATCGTTTTCTCAATTTGAAATAATAAAAAGCAAGTACTGTGTTTTAGGGAATTTTACTTAATAATTGCGATTCGTAACGCGTTTCACTACACCGTAGCTTCTTCAGACGAATGAATGTACAAGAAGCTACGGTGTAGTGAAACGCGTTACGAATCGCAATTATTAAGTAAAATTCCTTAAAACACAGTACTTGTTTTTTATTATTGATAATGGAATTTTACCAAGTAAAAGCCTCCCAAATTCAAATGTCAATTTGAAATAGTTGAACACACACTGTCATGAACTGCATGTAATTCAGATTTCATTTCGTTTGAAGTTATACCGTTTTAATTTAAGCGATCACTGTTCGAAAATCAATTTATTCCTTTTTTCTTCTTAACCAAAAGCTGTTTGCTTTCTTCGACGACGAAAGTGAAAGCACTCGATAAATACAGTTTGAACTTGGACAGATATCTAGTGACGAGTGCTGCTCGCTGAGGTCAAACCGTCTGCGATACTACGAGCGCCATCTCTTAGATTTCATAGAAATTCTTGAATGAAAATTGTAGCACAATACAAATAAAGGCAAAATCCGTAGATAATGTATAGTTATATCTCTTGAAAATATATTTGACGATAGTGACGAAGTCTATAAAAAGAATTTTTTGAAACTCTCAAGATTTCCTGACGAACTATTCACATACACGATCCTAGTCAGAATAAAACTTGTCCATCTTATTCAATATGCCTCTTATGTTATTATTTCACAATAAAAATATCACAAACTCGGCCTCGGAATTGGCTTTTCCATAATGTAACAGAAATTTGAGAACTATCCACTGTAAAAATTGTACAAATATTCAATTTTTTAATTGTCAAATATTCAGGAACAAAATTGAACACATTTCCAAATGAATCATTTCTTCTTAATCAGTCATTTTCATGAAAAAGAGAGTTGATATGTTATGGTTATTGGTTGACAATGCTATTTATAACTTACATTCTCGAGTAGTTCATTTCATGACTCAATTAAATAATAAATTGAACAAAAAGAAATCCGGGATATTAATATCAATAATATCCATTCAATAATTACGTAATAATTTTCACATTGAACTAGCAAAGCCCTATCATGTTAATTATATTCATTCTGTTCTAAATAAAAGCATTTCACGTTCAAGAAACCCTTTTTGAATAATAAATCAAATAAGACATTATTCCAACGAAACTACACTTAAGTTTTAGGAGTTAATAGCAGAAAGTATAATTTTAGATTGAGGGATCAAAATCGTCCTCAATTAAACGTCCATTACAAACAATAATGCAGATGTGAACGACGGAAGCACACTGTGTGAAACCGATTCACTTTTAAGATCAAAATCTAGACCGCAACTCACTACCTGACTACCAAAACCCGTCATCCGTGCATAGATACCCGATTATACCACAGACCATTCCGTGATTATACCTGGCCTTCACCGGTGTAAACATGGCCAACTGTTAAATTAGAGAATAATGACATTATTATCCCCTCCAACAATAATAGTTTCACAATGGAACGACATTGGTCAGCCTCGCGCTAGTGGGGGTAAAAGCATGTGCAACTGACTTTCAAGACTCGCGGAGCTTTCGGAACGTTTAAGCGCTCAGTTTCACGAAAGCGCTCGTAGAGATGAGGTCTGAAAGGACTTGGATTTAACGTCCCGCGTTGGGTGCCAACGTGATTTCCGAATCGAAAGCCGAATTGCCGACGCTGGTGTATATCGGGTTGGATACGAAGTTTAATAATATATTATTTATGGGAACAAAGTTGTACGATCGATGTGCGTTTAACGTATTGTTCTCATTCGAGTGAAGTTTCGATTGGTTTTTGTTATTTTGTGTTGTGTTTGTTTTCTATGACGGATTATGTTTACTTAACACAGGTTCGTTGTAGAAACGAGACTAACAGTTTATTATCTAACTAGGACCATGCTACTAATAAATTGAATCTACTCTGAAAGTGTTTTTATTGATTTGAAGATAAATTCTTATTGGACTTTTATCTACGAGAATGAATGATTATTTCTGTTGGAATGAAGATATTGAATTACTATTATTTCCCCAAGAACGTCTAATCTTTCCTATAGGATATAGAAAGTCATCCTATATTTCTGTTTGGAGAGCATCGAATTTCTTTCATCAAATTTTAAAGTGCTCAGTTCTTCATCTCAACGTGATTTATTTCTTGAATTGGACTATTCGCCGTTTAGGTAATGCTTCATGACTTGGTTATTACGGATACCACATACAGTTCTAGAGAATGAATATTCCAACTCGTTAGATCACATTTTGCAGTGGTTAACAGCAGGAGATTAATAAAACAAGGAAATGAACAATTTTTCTGGCAGACTTTCCATCTTGACTATTGTCTTGAGCTACATTCATGATGATTGCATATCTCAAATTAGAAACTGCTTCTTCTAATGCTTTATATAGTTTTGAGGATGACTATATTCTTCTGTCTGGAGGTTCGCATCCTTTAAATCGATAACAATTTTAATCTTTTGAAATTAAGAAAATACTTGTCTCTCAAAGTTGCGACGAGATCGTTTTGGTAATATTGAAAATTTAATGTTTCGTTTTTTACCACTATGTGGATAGCTTCCTTGAAACGGCACGTGATTCATCAGTTCTTATCGGTTGTTTCATCGTTTTAGTAATTCTTTCAAATTTGAATCATGTTTATTCCTTTTTATGTATCATTGATACCTTACTCTTCTTATATTCTGATTTGAAATTGCGGTAAATAACACTTCTGATCTCGTGGCTTTGAATTTGTTCTTAATTCTTTAGGGCTCGATAAATACAGCATTTCTTCAAAACCATTTTCCATTCTTTTCAATCAATCTTATGACTTGAACAGTCATCAGAATCAACTTTATCTCAATAGCAGAAGTGGAATATTCACTAATATTCGTTAAAAACAAACTTTATAAATTTTTTCTTGATGAGTTTGGAGACTGAAGCTTTAGTTTTTCACGAATCTTAAAAGTTCCCTTTGGTTGTTAGTCCAATTTTCAATACTTTGTTATTTCAGTCATTGAAAAATATTGTGTTTATCTAAATTTCTCATGATATTATTTATTCCCCAAAAGTTTCTACAGATCTCGGATTTTCCAGCAAATTCTTATAGGTAGTGAGGTTCCAAAATGTTTACCTCTACCTATGCAACTTCTCTAATTCTCGTCAAAAGTAAAAGATATTCAATATTTCATCCGTGTCAGAATCCCATTTATACGTTATTATCGCCATTGAAACTATTACAATCAATCACGTAATTGAGCATATAAATTCCAATAAAGAATTGAAATAATGAATGTATCATGAAGGACTTAACGAAAATAATGAAGCTATCATTACTTTTTAAAGTCATAACCATTCCTCTTCTGATAAAAGTTGTCTCGTTATGCTCATAATTAAAAGGATTAAAAGGTTCATACATTACATTTGAAAGATCGGTTTAAGATCGATCCATTCAGAATTAGAGAGCTTTTAGTTTTCATTTGAAAACTATTTGCTGTATTGAAAATCGTCTTTCACTTCTAATTGTTGGGTTAATCGATATTATTATGCTCATTATCGTTGCCCATTACGGTGTAATTTGTTCCTAATAGGTCATTCTTAGGAATCCTGTATTCATATTAGTGTAAAATGTATTTGTTCTCTTGTTCATACTAGGTTTCTTCTCTGATATGTCTGTTTGATCCAGAATATATTTGCGGAAATCTTCGCAGAAGCAATCAATTATTTGTAGAACTTTTTCGTAATTAGATTATGTTATGTGTTCTGTCGCCTCATCACACAAGACCTCGATACTGGCAATTACCTTAATTAATATTGGTTATTCACATCTATTCATAAATGGGAATCTAGATGCATGACAGCAAATTTTCGTTAATCAACTGTAGTTGTCATTTATTGCTTCTCATAGACATAGTATATACTTCTGAGTAAGCAATGCTAATGTCTCCGAATTAATTTGTCCAGTTTCGTGCATAGCCAGCTGCAAACTCTAACTTCTAAGTGCACATAAAGAGCTATCCTGCTTTAGTTATGTTTTGTGATCAACCATTATCTATTTATGGATATGTGAAATTCGCAAAGTGCTGTCGATTATTTGCCATTATTTTTCGGTTGAAGTACTTAGGATCTGTTTTATCAAAATTTATGTTTTTTTGATTCACATCGTCAAATTCTCGTACCTCAATTATCTGTGACTGTGAATCTCCTTTATCTTACTGTAAATATAAACAAATACTGAGATAAAAACACAAGGTTTAACTTTAATCTACACTTTATTTGAAAAAATTCGACGACGTTTCGCTGACACAGCAGCTTTATCAAGAATGAAAAATAGAATGAAGAGTATGGTATTATAAACAAATCGTAGAACAAGTTGGATGAATAACAGGAAAATCCACACCGAGCCATTGTACAGTTAGTATGAAAGGTAATAAAACTAATTAAACAAGTTAAGTAGGGTGAGTAATTCAAATCTACCTGTTCATTCAAAAGCTTGTCCGAATGTTTGTATCTATTTATTTCTAATGCTTCTAGGAGATCTAATTTTGAACTTTTTGATTTTATATGTAATATGTCAAAGTTTTTATTGAATGAATGGTTTTCTTTTATTAGGTGGTTTGAATAATTTGAATCAGATTTATTTTTATCGAAGCTACGTTTATGTTCAGATGTTCTTATGCCAAAACTCCTATAGGTCCTACCGATATAAATTTTATCACAAGAACCGCAATTGAGTTTATAGATTCCTGATTTACTTGATTTTTCAACACGAGATTTATTATTTTTAATATGTTTACCTAAGTTATTAGAAGTTTTGAAAGCTATATTAAGATTTTGTTTGACGAGAAAGGATTTAATATTTGTACTTGCAGAACCGCAGAATGTTAAACTGTTGAATATTTTATAGTCTTTATGAATAGGATATACTTCATTTATTGCTTTCTGATAGAGTTTTTACGAATGATTAGATCTATCATATCCGGATTATATGAATTATTAATGGCTATCTGTTTGATGATGTTGAACTCTTTATTATAATCTTCTACTGATAAAGGTAAATTGAGTAACCGATGTACCATGCTGTTTAAAGCTGCAACTTTGTGTTGAATTGGATGTAATGAGTAGTTATGTATAATTGTATCAGTATGTGTTGGTTTACGAAAGACCGAAAAACATGATTATTATTTTGTTTAGTGATTTTTAAGTCCAAAAATTTATGGAATCGTTCTGTTCAATTTCTATCGTGAATTTAATGTTCAAATGGATGGAATTAATGAAATAAAATGAAATAAATATTATTGTTCATTCAAATCAAAATTTTCTATAAAAATTCTTTCGAATTGATAAATAACATAAAAAACGTTAACCTACCACCTAACGCAAAACTTATTTCGTTTGATGTTGAGAATTTATACCCAAGTGTTCCTCCAGGTGATGTCAAAATATTAATCGAAAACATGTTGAATTCGAATGATGTTAACCACATAATCAAATCAGAAATATTGAATCTGTTGGACGTTTGCATTGAACAAAATTATTTTTCTTTCAACAACATCTATTACAGTAGTGAAAATGGTTTGATCATGGGAAATCCTTTGAGTCCACTTTTAGCAGAGATTTTATGAATAATATTGAACAGAAAATTCATACACATCCACTCATTTCCAAATTTCTTTATTGGTATAGATATGTTGACGACATCTTAGTATGTTTCATTGGAACTACTCGTCAATTAGACTTATTTGTTAATTTCATTAATTCCATCCATTTGAATATTAAATTCACGATAGAAATTGAACAGAACGATTCCATAAATTTTTGGACTTAAAATCACTAAACAAAATAATAATCATGTTTTTCGGTCTTTCGTAAACCAACACATACTGATACAATTATACATAACTACTCATTACATTCAATTCAACACAAAGTTGCAGCTTTAAACAGCATGGTACATCGGTTACTCAATTTACCTTTATCAGTAGAAGATTATAATAAAGAGTTAAACATCATCAAACAGATAGCCATTAATAATTCATATAATCCGGATATGATAGATCTAATCATTCGTAAAAACTCTATCAGAAAGCAATAAATGAAGTATATCCTATTCATAAAGACTATAAAATATTCAACAGTTTAACATTCTGCGGTTCTGCAAGTACAAATATTAAATCCTTTCTCGTCAAACAAAATCTTAATATAGCTTTCAAAACTTCTAATAACTTAGGTAAACATATTAAAAATAATAAATCTCGTGTTGAAAAATCAAGTAAATCAGGAATCTATAAACTCAATTGCGGTTCTTGTGATAAAATTTATATCGGTAGGACCTATAGGAGTTTTGGCATAAGAACATCTGAACATAAACGTAGCTTCGATAAAAATAAATCTGATTCAAATTATTCAAACCACCTAATAAAAGAAAACCATTCATTCAATAAAACTTTGACATATTACATATAAAATCAAAAGTTCAAAATTAGATCTCCTAGAAGCATTAGAAATAAATAGATACAAACATTCGGACAAGCTTTTGAATGAACAGGTAGATTTGAATTACTCACCCCTACTTAACTTGTTTAATTAGTTTTTATTACCTTTCATACTAACTGTACAATGGCTCGGTGTGGATTTTCCTGTTATTCATCCAACTTGTTCTACGATTTGTTTATAATACCATACTCTTCATTCTATTTTTCATTCTTGATAAAGCTGCTGTGTCAGCGAAACGTCGTCGAATTTTTTCAAATAAAGTGTAGATTAAAGTTAAACCTTGTGTTTTTTATCTCATTTATATCATGGATCTACATCAAGTAACGGCCTCCACAATTCAAATAACCAAATACTGTCTATCTACTTGTTATTCTTAGATCAACTTATTAATAAGGGTTCTCACCAAATTCAGTATTTTGAATGCAAATTGTGGAAATGCTCTACTTCCATTATATATTGCTTAATTATCAAGCTAATGGATCTGAGATTTATCAGACGATAATTTTGTGATCTGTCATTGGATTCAGGCGCATGAAGCCTTTTATTTCAATTATGTACATTCTGTAATATTTATTTTTCATCCAAATTTGTTTGGGCTGAAGGACTTTGGTCGATGGCCTCTTGATATTATTATCAATAGAGAACAGTATTATTATTATTATTGTATCGCCTTCAAAGTAGGAATTAAACATTTACGCCAACAAATGATCCAATCATCATTTTTCGAACGCTTTTTCCGGAATCGACTTTAGTTCTTGCCGCGAATTCTATTTTATGTCTTCTATTGGTTCAAAACGAGTACCTCGAAGTGATAATTTGAGTTTTGAAGAAAGAGAAAAGTCATTTTACTATGGTATTTGTTGAGTTTTCGGTCAGAAATTAATTCACAATGATAGCCTTATGAGATGGTGCATTATCGTAGTGCAGAATCCATTAGTTTTTTCCAAAAATCTAGCCGCATAACATTCAAGTAATATTTATTACTTACCGCTTGACGCTAGAATTCGGAGTAAACAACACCGCGATAATCAAAGAAAGCAGTTATTACCTTGACTTTTGATCATCGACTTTGATGTGGTTTTTTTGGTTTCGGTTCAATTGGAAGGTTCTATGCCGAAGCGTATTGACTGGTTTGCATGAATGTAGGGACGAAATTGACTCGCAGTAGCACGTCTTCATCGACCTTTACACTATTGAATTTTTGAAGAAAATTCAGTTCTCTTGGAACTAGTCGAGTGGCAACGTGTTTTTGTCAATCGTTGTAAATGGTCGAATTGATTCGTGAGGAAGTTCATTTCCTATCTCTCTCAAATTTGAATGACGATTTTCAATTACCATTTCCTTCACTTTATCCAAGTTCACTTCAGTTGAAGATGTTAATGGCCATGACAGAGCGAGGAAAATCTTCCAACACATCTCGGCAGCTGTTGAATGCACTCGTATGCAAGCATTTTAGGTAAAGTCGATTCACCGAAAGCCTTCTGTTACATCTTCAGCGAAATTCCATTTGCAATATAAAATTTCAGACATTCTTTTTTTGATATTTTTATCCATTGTAAAAATCGCAAAACACACTTGTGAGAACCGACAAAATCGAGTACTGTAAACAAACTTAATGACAGATCACGTTCAAACTCTGCGTCAGTATAGAAAACAGTTGTGCCAACTGAAGAACGGCAAAAATTTTGCCAATCGTTTTAAATTATCAATTCCCGGTCCTTTTTTAACTATTTGTATATTAACTCTCATTCAGTAATTGGCCAGCTTATGTACAAACTACTCCTTATTCTTTAGCTAATGTGAAAATAAAAACCTACCCCAATCCTAGTTTCTCTAATGCTTTGTGCTTCAGTATAAACTAATGATGAGTATGCTTGATTGTTGCTAATTATTCAACAAGGTTTTTTCCGGAGAAGACAGTAAGATCTGCACAACTCAATTTGATATTTCACTTCAATTATTATGTTTGGTGTTTCTTCTCCTTTCATCTGTCAGCATGATCAATTTCTATGCAGTTTATTCGTTTTCGTCAACCTTAATAATAGAACCTACTTCCACTTCAAAGTTATACTCAAAAAGTATTCAGCTTCGATTATATTTTGTGCGCAATTATTAATGTTTTGGTTAAATTTGCAATAGTGACAATTCTTCAACAAGCATTTTCAGAAGAAAATTGAGATGTCTAAACGAAATTTATGCTTCTTCTTTCTCGCAAACAAAATCATTCACCTAATATTTTGTATATCCCCACTATCTTTCCGTAAAAATCATCAACTTCTATACTATCTGTTGTTCTTTGAGAAACTTATTAAGTAAAACAAGTCTTCCCCAAGTTGACTCTGACGAAGTCTTCTGCTTCAATATTTCGTGCTCAGTTATTAACTTTTGATGAACATGTGAAATCTGCAAAGTGCTACCATACTTTGAGGGGCTTATTCAGCAGAAGAGATTAAGATCTATATATCTGATATTCACGTTTCTTGATTATCATCATCGCCGAACTTCTGAACTTAATAACGTTTTGTGTATATCCAGAGATTGAGATCTTGCCGATCGACACCTGACGTTGTTTGATACTTGTATTTCTAACCTAACCTAACCTACTCTATATGCCGAATTTGCAAAGCGCTGCCAGTTTTTGACGATCTTTTTCACAAAGGTAATGTGTAATTTGTCTAAACGAGAATTTTTCTTAATTTTCGCAGACAATCTCCTTCACCTTAATTATGTTTTGGGTTTCTCCACTTGTAAGCACCAACTACTATGCAACCTTTTGTTCCTTAACCAGCTCCACAAAAAGAATCTACCGTAAATTCAAAGTTCTGAATGCAAGTCTTCTACTGCAATTATTTTTTGCGCTTAATCTACTATTAATAAATATGTTAGGGTGCTTACACCTCCTTGACGACCTTTCACTAGAGAAATTCAATTCTTACCTTACCGAAACTTCTTTTTTTATTCTCGCTTTCAATCACTCTTAAGGGTTAGTGTACCTCTCTCTCTCTCTCTGTAGGTACCATTTTCTCTTTTATTTGTCCTTCTTTCTTCAATCAGCTTAATGTTAAGAACTCACTTTCTAGGTTCTAAGTACATTCTGACGAAATGTTCTTTAATTATTTTTCGCATTGTCAACTATTGATGGGTTAATTGACTTTGCAAAGTTGTGGTTATTCTTTGACGAACTATTCGGGAGAAGAAATTAAGATCAGTCCATCCGCAATTTATGTTCCTTATTTCATCCACATCAACACTTCCTTACTACGTTTTGTGCATGTAAGGCATTCAGCAACTAAATGAATCTTATTTACAATGTTCTTCATGTCCTTTTGTTTCATCATCTATGTAATACTTGCATATGTCTATGTGAGAAGAAATTGCAACCTTTTTAACCGAAATGAATGATTCATAATTAATAATTTCATCATATTCAGTTTTATGTATACTTACTCATTCTATCAATGAATTTGACCAGCTCAAATCCAAACAGTTATTGATAATTTAACAATTGAACTAGAAGAACTATTACCGAATTCAACTTTTCAAGAACATCCCAAGACATTCGCAACGAAATACATATTGATGAAGTATTCCACCTTATTTCTACTCCATTCATAAATATGATGAATTTGTGTTCACCAAATTGCTACCTATGTGAGAAGTTCAAATTCTCATGGAAATCAAGAATTTTACACATCTACAATTTTCATATATCTCACCGTAAATTGACGTTCATTGAAACTCCTTATGTTCTTTCACACTACTCCATAGGCAGAGATACATACACGCCTGAATCTCGTAATTGTATTTCGCATATTCAGTCGAGGAAATTCTATTTCCAGTCATTTTTCTCTAGAATTACGCTGTCAACTGACTCGGAATACTTTCGAATGTAGTACGGATATGAATTTCAGACAAATTTCTGCTGGAAGAATGTATTATTTTTTATTTTGCATGTCTTTCAAACTGGCCAGAACAATGAAACATTTCCTCCTTTCTACAAAACTTCCACAGGGTAGATATGTTGAAATTTAATATTTCTTACTAACTTTCCAGAATTTCACATGTTTCTTCACACAATGTTTCATCACAAAATACCTAAAAGCAACTGTAGTCATTAGGTTACAATACGATAAATGATTTGTAGGTCCCTTGCTGATTGATACTTATCACTTTAACTAGAAGCAGACCTCAAAGAGATATTTCATTCTGTCGAATTTCAAGCCTAATTATTCAAGAGCGATTGACAATACAGGACATTTTCGAAGAATCCAAGACGAACCCCCCACTGAGTGGACCCTTTTTAAATCTCTTTCTGTGTGTTCCTGTCGTTCGGATTCTGTTGCTTTTATTGCTAAGGTCTTGTAGACGACGATATTACAACATCCACTGAAGTTTTTGTAGTTTTGCACAAGTGGAATTGATATAATTCTCGATTCGTTTAGATCTGTTGAATTCAATCGAAGATAAATTGATATTTAGAACATTGTATGAATTGTGCTTCATAATCGCATGAATTTTGATCAAATTAAATACGAAAAATTTTTCACCAAACTTGGCTTCGTAGTTGCTTGGATAAATATTTGATGGAAAAGGAGAAATTATGTATTGATGCAGAACAAATTAGTTCATTGTTAACGTTTTTATCCTTTCAAAAAGAAAATTCAGAGATTACTCCCTTTTATTTCAACTAAATAACTATCAATATAAATAATATATATATATATATATATATATATATATATATATATATATATATATATATATATATATATATATATATATATATATATATATATATATAACATTTCTAAATGTAAAACCAATGTATCTCTATCCTTCACGTTCCACAACATCATCTGATCGCCATAAACTCTTAAGAAGTCGTTGAGTACCTACACTGTAAATGAAAGCCTGTAGCTAAGCGAATTATTTGTGAAAGACTAAATACATTCGAAAAGTGATTTTAAAATGTCCGGCTTACATTTTATGTCAAGTCTCCTATTCATTATATAAACTAGCCTAAACGTACTGTTCGGCACGGCGATATGTTAGCGCCATACTTTGCGCACGCTTAGTACGCACAAATTATCCTCCGCACATACCCAAATCGACCTGCGCGCACGTATGACACTTCTCTATACGTCATGCTTTTTCTCTCTCATGTCACGTAACGCTTTCTTGAAATGTTATTGTCAATTACCGTCTACTTAGTACTTATCGAATCGCTTTCCAAAGTAACCTTCGAAAAGTAAACCAACTAAAACAAAATTCGTACAATTATTGGGAAAAAAGAAAACGCTCTCGAAAATATTGAAATATTAAGTCTGAAGAATTGATTCAAACAGTTACATAATATTACAATCATCTAATCTTGTTCTATTTATTCTTCGTTGATTCCTTTCTGAAAAAAACTGAGGTGGCGTTAAATAATTCCTCCAGATATGTATTGAATGCATTGTTTCCTGTGTAGTTAATACTGCTTGGTTTTTCGATTTCTTAAAAATTCTACTAGTGACTGTTACTTGATAAAAATCCATTTTAAATAATAATTAAATCAAAAATTTGGTCTACACTTATTTACATATATTTGTAATGCGTTTCGACGACAATGCGTCTTCATCAGAATCACAAAGTAAAAACTATACTGAGAAAAATAGTTTAGCATATAGTTCACACAATCGGAATAAAAGAGAATGAAACTTCCATTGACAAATTCAAAGAAACTATATCTAAATTACTGAGTCAGAAATGAATTCAAACATGATAAATATTGTCAAATTTTACCTGTTCTTTTAATAATGAGTTTAAATACGTATATGTTTTGGTTTTAATGAATCCTTACAGATAATATCAAGTTTTTATTATACAACTGCACAATTTTGAACGAAATTAAGTTCTTCAATTAAATGATTTGCGTATTTAGAATAAGTTCTTTATTGAAGAATCTACGATGATATTAATTGATTCTAATATTCAAATTTCAATTGTACCAATATACATCATAATATTAGATGCTCAACAAAGTTCTCGCTGTTTGTCAATAGATGGCTCCAGCAGTAAGTGCTGGTCGATTTTTACATATCAAGAACGTCTTGAACAAAGCTTAGACATTTGGTAAACAAACCACGGTGACACATGAGTGATTTTGTTTTTGCGTCATATACTTTTAGTTGTGAGAAAATGTCTGATTTTCTGTCAAATAATCGCCATTTGCGGGAAGTGTTGATTTTCTTCTTTCATAGAGAGCTCCAAAAAGTTTACGGAGATGCTGCTCTAAGTGAAACAACGTGCCGGGATTGGTTCGGTCGCTTCAAAAACGGTGATTTCGATGTGGACGACCGTCTCCGTGAAGGAAGGCTAGAAATCTCCGAAGACGCAGAATTGGAGGCATTGCTCGATGAGGATCCGTGCCAAACGCAAGAACAGTACCCGCCAGGCCATTTCCCAGTGATTGCATGTGTTGGGAATGATTCAAAAGCAAGGAACTTGGGTTCCTTATGATTTGAAGCCAAGAGACGTTGAACGTCGTTTTTTCGCCCGTGAATAACTGCTCCAGCGGCAGAAAAGAAAGGGTTTTCTTCATCGCATATTAACGGGTGATGAAAAATGGATTCATTACAGCAATCCAAAGAAGAAAAAACTTGGGAAGTGCCCGGTCAAGCTTCTACGTCATCGCCTCGGCCGAATATTTACGCTGCGAAAGTTATGCTGTGTATTTGGTGCGACCAAGTCGGTGTTATTTATTATGAGCTGTTGAAACCGAACGAAACCATCACTGGGGAACGGTATCGAACACAATTGATGCGATTGAGGAAAGCACTTCGCGAAAAACGGCCACAGTACGAGCAGAGGCATGAAAAAGTAATTCTACAGCATGACAACGATCGGCCTCACGTTGCCAAACCTACTTAGAAACGCTCAAATGGGAAGTCCTACCCCACCCGCCATATTCCCCAGATATTGCACCATCCGATTATTACTTGTTCTGTTCGATGGCACATGGTTTGGCAGTTCGGCTCATATGAAGAGCTCAAAAAATGGCTTGATTCGTGGATATCATCAAAAGACGAACACTTCTACCGTCTACACGCAATAAAGTTGTATTTTCAAAAAAAAAACAGCGAGAACTTAGTTGCGGACCTAATACAACTTCCGCAGTTAAGTTAGTATGCATCAGATTTCTTTCATGTTTCTACTTTTCTTTTATTATTTTTGGTAAATTTGGAAATATTACTATTGGTGCAGAATTAGAAGTTTTGCAGGAAGTGTTTAAAATTTGGCTAACTTTCCTAACGTCTGATAAAGGCTTAAGTGTCGTCGTAACGCTTTACAAATATATATCAACAAGTGAGAAAAAATTTCATTTGATTTGTCATTTCATATTTTATATCTATATAACAATTTAAGAATTCCTGAAAATTATTGAATTATTGAGTTCCTAGTCATTTTACCATTTTCAATTCTCGAAAAGGAAATCAATCATTCAGCATATTATTCAATAAAAAGGAAGTGTTGAATATACTCAACTTAGTAAACGATTTCATTCAAAATATGTAAGAAACAATCTAAACTTTGAAAAATGATATAAAATAAATATATGCTGAAGTATAAATTGATTTGTGTCCTACCTAACCTAACCGCTCATCTTATATTTCATGACGAAACTGTTCAAAACTTTTATTTGAGGAGAAATTGTAGCTTGTTACATTTTGATTACCTGTATCACGCTTTGTGGGAACTACTATCATAATGCACTAAGACTCTCAACTATTTGAACAGTAAAGCGTACAGTAAACATATTTTTGTTATATAAATGCTATATACTGTTACTTTTAATAACCTGTTAGGGCTTAATTTATTGTTTTCCTTATTAAGAAGTTAACAAAGCCTCGTCTCTTAAGTTGAAATGATCATCAGTTTATTATGTATGAAATTGTTTTCAAATATTTCTTCCTTGTTTTCTTCACACTTTTCACGAAAGCCAACGTGTATGTATAAAACATATCTGATTTTTTGTCTCTAACAACAAATCTTTCATATAAATGAAATCTACAAATTTTCCAATATTTTCATAGCATAAATACTTTCAACCTTTCATCTATTTATTCTGGATATTGGCTACTTTTAATGATTTTCATCATTGATATTTTTGATATAGTTTTCTCTAACGTGAAACGAAGAAATTTCAGTACATATATTTTTATTACATATCAATAAAAAAATTAATAAAAACTCAAGTACGTTTTCTTTTTCAGTGGTTGTGTAAGGCATATGGAAAGGCCTGGTGAAGAAGGTGAGGAATCACCACCAGGTCTGGAGGCCATGTGGGGAATGGAAACAGGGGCAGACTGTGATTGTCCAGGACCGCCTCCTGAATTTCTACTTCCGCCGCCTCCTAGGCCCCCTTTTCTGCAATCCGCAGATCCCTCGTTCTGTTCTGAAGATACGCTTCCTATGGAAACTTGCGATGCGTTACCTGTAAGTAATAATTTATAGTTTAAATGTTTTGAGAAAACGGCTCAGTTCCAATGGAACCACCCAATGTATTGAACAGCGTTAATGTTTTGTGTATAAAATTGTCTAAATAACGGAAAGAAAATAGAAATTCTTCCTTCACGACTTCATAAAAGATAAAGTTACCTTATTAATAAAGTTTTTTATGATAACTATTACCACTGAAAACACTTCTACTCAAATATCCGATTAACCTAAACTTACAGTGAAAAACTTCCATTTGTTTGACTAATAATTAGTTTTTAGTGTTTGTTTATGAAATTTTCACTCATATTTCCAGTATATTAACTCATTGCATTTTTTACCATCATTTTCACATAATCCATAAAACTTTTATTTGCCTTCAATAAATCGCTGCTATTTCTTCGTGAGCAGTTACTAATGTTAAAATATTCATAAAATATAATATCTGTATTGCATTTTATATAAGATATCACATTACAACTCATATATTCTCAAACACAAGTTAGAAAAACAATTGATCAAGTCAAGAATGTTTAAACAATCTTTTCTGATTTAACCAATATCTCGTTATGTTTCAATGGTTATTAGAGAGTTCAAAACACACGAAACTCGGAAAAGTTGAAAACGAAACGCACTAATTTATCATTTCAAAGTTTATGACATACCTTATTACATATAAATTTCTATAGGTTAAAATGGAAGGTAATAAAGAACGAAATATCAAAACATATAATGAGAGTCCAATGGATTCAAGTTCCACCAACATTTTTATGTTTCCGTTTTCCAACAATTAAGTTTTAAAATTAGCATTTCAGTTTAAAAATTCTGAATTGTCATTCAGTTTTGATGAAGCTATTTCAGTTTCGTCCACATAGTTAACTGCAAAAACTAAAACTAATTTAAATAAAATATGTTTTCTTTTCTACGTAAGTAATTTAGAACACATTGATAGCTTAAGAAGTAGTAAAACAGATCTTCAAGTTGAGATAATATTCGATATATATATATATATATATATATATATATATATATATATATATATATATATATATATATATATATATATATATATATATATATATATATATATATATTGACATAATTTTCGAAGAATGGAGTATCAAAACTTTTTAATTCTTATTTATAATCTTGATTCAACGATGAATTTGAGGCTCAGTCGATCGTTGAGACACGAGCGCATATCCTCCAGGGTGAGGAAAACACCCATAACTATTTCATGTAATTGAATATGAAATGAAAAATCGGAAAATATTTTGCTGTCATTTTAACCCTTGAAAAACTGGAGTCTCCTTGTTCAAAATTGTTTCAATTAATTTGTCAAAATAAGGCATTTGTTAACAAATCGAATATTATGGTATTCCAGTCCCCTTCGGAACCCACGGAAAAATGTTTTATAATTGATCTAAAAACTTTCAAATTGAATTTCTCTCGTTCATCATCGGACAGTAAGAAAACCAAGTACAAAATTCAAAGACTTGGTGTTCATGATGTCCGATGATAAACGAAAGTTCGAAACCGCGTTGACAGTGATCTGTTAATTCAATTGTTCGTAGTTAAAACATAATAAAAATTCGATATTTTGTTTTAATCATGCTTAGCTACCAAATATGATGCCTAAAGCCATACAGTGTCTAAAAAATTTTTCTCCTTTTGGGATCCCCAAGATAGTTTTCTTTCGTTCATTGAATTAATCAGAAATGGAATTTTTTATTTTTATTTTCCATTCAATACAAGTACAATCAACAATATTTTCGCATCCACCAATTAGTATCTCCCATTCAAATTTCAATTTGGAGCAAGCAACTGGGGTTTTAACTCATATTTCCAGGTCGACAAACCAAATATTTATTTATGACATAATTTGAATCAATGTTTATCCTCATTTATTTTCGTTGTTTCGAATAGCATAAAATCAATTCATAAACGCGCATCCGCCATTTTTTGCTGAATTTCGGAAGGTAGAAAGAACCACTCCTGTCTCAATTTAGTGGTATATAAATAGTTTTCATGTAACTCATGTAACAAGGCATCCGGACTGCAATATTTTGTTTTGATTATTATAGCATATTTCCAATATTTAAAATTCAGTAGTTCCTTTATTCATATTCATCAGGAATCATAAGAGTATATAAAATTATTTCATAAACCGTTAAAATCGGCCAAAATTTTTTTAAATGTGTAAATTTCTCTTACTTATCTCAACTGTCATTTATCAATTCTCTTTGGTTGACAACTGATGATAATCATACGAAATTCTATATGTCAAAAATGAAACTACATCTATTTCGAACTAGATTAATGTCATTCAAGTGTAACTTTGGGGTTCAAGTCTGACCAGCCTCATTTCATTATGAAATTTCGGTCTAAACTTGTTGGAAACTATCACTACCTAATTGCCATTTAGTCTGAGAGGTCGTCTCCGTTGACGAAGGCCCGACACCGCATATTGGAATTTCAACTTTCTTAACGAAATTGGTAATGACAGCTTAAAATCTTCTGAGAACTTGTTGGTTAGGGGAAAACGAAGTTTAATGGATTTTCAATTTTAGGATTGGTGATTGCGAACACAGATTAAGTTTCAACATAATGAGCATTTGAAAAAGTGACAGAAATGAATCATTGAAGCTCTGTTCCCTACAAATTTGTTTCTTGAAACTTGATCTTTCTGAATTCTTCCCCCTAGTAAATATAATCAAAATATTTTCTATGACATGACATGGCTAAATTGAATGAGTCAACAACAAATCATTCTGGTTGATATTTTAAATTGTGAATTTTAAACGAAAATATTTGTATTTTTTT
Source organism: Cryptolaemus montrouzieri (assembly GCA_013387265.2). NCBI lineage: Eukaryota > Metazoa > Arthropoda > Insecta > Coleoptera > Coccinellidae > Cryptolaemus > Cryptolaemus montrouzieri. The sequence continues at coordinate 33,546,326 of JABFTP020000185.1, read as the reverse complement.
CTTTAGGAAGTTCTCATCTTACGAAAAAATGAAAACTACCTAATATTTGGGATGAACCTTTTTGTCAAGTCTCCTCCTCCTACACTTCCTCTAGCGGTGCTCTAGTTTGCTGTTTGTTTCCGCAAACTCGTTTGAATAATTTTTTTTCCTGCTAGCCTAGCTATCGGATACACATAATAGTTCGAACTAAGTCTGATAATAATAACTATTTTTTTTCTGCTTAATCGTCAACACATTTCTCTCACTTCATTAATAATTATCTAATTCCAGTATTTCATTTTTCTTTGCGAAATGAAATTAGATGAAATAAAGAATTTTTTTTCCTGAAGACTTCCAAGTGTTAGAGAGACGTTTTACACTGTAAAAAAGCGAAATTCCACATAGTGATTAATCACGAAATCCCCATTTGGCAGGTAGATTTCTCATAGCAAGTAGGTATCTGCTTGGAAAAGATTTTTGAGAATTCAATCCCTTAACAGTTAAAAAAGGTGTTGGAATTCTGTAAGGTCTAATTTTAAATTAAATCATTGAAAGTTTTCAGAAATTTGTTCCATGAAGGTGAAAAAAGGGGAGATGACGTTTAAATAGAAATTCATGTAAAGATACCAACAAGAATAGAAATTAATATTCTGAAATAATTAGTCATTATTCAATTTGAAGCTATATGAATATTCAGAAGCAATACAGAAAGTGCATTTAGAATTCCAATCAATTTAAACACCAAAGGAATGATGCAGCATTTTAGAAATATTTTGTTATTAATTCTTGTAGATGTGAAGTCAGGTATAATAATTTAATAGCTCCTAATTAACTAATTAAATAGAAATTTAATTAATCCATTAATGTCGAATGTTGATTGGGATCCATTATGTTATTCTTCTTCATATTTCCAACCAAAACGTACATAATTCATTAATTATCTAATTGTGCTGAGTTACGACTTGTACGAATGTACGAGGGGTATCTATTGAATTTTGAATACTGGGATAAGGAAGACGTCACTAATTAATGTTGATAAAAATGCAAAGCGATTGATGATCAGATTGAAGTAACATACATTGCGATTTACGATACAGACAATACAATGCATATACAAATTGTTTATATAGATAATAATTAATGATAATTAAACAATTTAAAAAATTTAGAAAGAAGTATTAATTATGAAAACTTCGCAAAAATATTAGAAGTATACGTATATATATTATGGAATGTGTGAGATATGTACATAGGCACTTACCTGAATTTGAAACAAATGGTCAATTCCATCAATTCAACACGAGGAGAAAGGGAGACCTGAGGACGACCTTTCATAGCAAAATTAAACTACAACAGGGTGTTGATTACTGGGGTCCTAAGTTATACAACCATCTGCCCATTGAAATCAAAGAAAAACGTCAACTTGCATTCAGGAGAGAGGTCAAAAACCTACTTGTACATAGGACCATATACGAGTTGAAGGAATTTCTCTCTGAATCGGCGACGTAAACGAGGCATACTTCTATTAAATCTTCTATTAATTTTTGACTTGACATGTAAATAATTGATGTCATAATATATATATTTCATTTCTTTATGTGACCATTTATTTTTTTGTCAAAGCGGAACGTCTCCTGCGGAATTACGTAAAAAACTTTTTAGTATTTTACAAGTGTTTTTATTAGAGAAAGTAATAACAGTAATGAAAAATAATCAAAGCACTTATAGTTGGTAGGTTGCATAAGTTACGAAGCCCCAGTGGCAGCATTTTGTATTTCAAGCTGAACAAATTAGTTTTAGAATATTAGGTCTTGTTTTTAGGTACGTATGGGGCTCAGTACATAATTTATTCATATCTATCTTTGTAACCAAAATGGCTTTCAGTACTGCGACACTTAACTGTGTTTTCTCACTTGTCCATATTTTGTTCATTTGAGAAAAAACTCTTTCGATAGGTGCGTTACTTCCAGGCAGACACATAATGTGCTCAATAATTATAATAATTCGTTAAGTGGAGACTGTTGGCACGGAATTGCTGGAATAATTCCACCCAACGATTTTCAGCATCAAGATTCTCAGTATTCCATCTAGTGATTTTTTCATCTGTCGCAGAATTGGAAATAAGCGAAAACTAGTCGAAGACTTTCATGACTTGGCTAGGGCTAATAAACCCTTGCGTGATCAGCAAATCCATCACATTCTCTACGTCTTCCCACGTAGGTACTTTGTCAAATTTGCCCATTTGAACACTTGTAGTTCTGTGTTGAATTGACACCAAGGATTCTTTGCTTGTTTTATACAACTTAGTCGTTGGAGTTTTCACATTCTGTTGGTCAACAGCAGCGTCAGTTTTTTTGTAATTTTACAAGTAGGTTACGGACGGGGTGAGGAAGGAAAACCGAACTCTCTTTAAGTGCCAGGTTATCTCGGCGACGATTAATTTCCTTCGCAGGTTCTATTTCGCCCCTCAATTTTCAACACAGCTTGATGAAAAGTCTCTGCTTGTGCGTGCAAAAAATATAACCACAATTCTGAGCTTGAATTTTCGAAAAGGTTTTAAAATATTTGGACATTTGTCGATACTCAGAAAATAGCTTTTCAAAGGCTGAAACATTTTCAGAACTCTCTCAAGGGCGGGCACTAACGCAGGCCAACTCGTTTTACTGTAGCCCAGCAGTTTGTGATACTCTATGTCAGTTGAATCACAAAACTCTTCTAAAACTTCGACTCGAACGCTGTAGATGTAGAAAAATTAATAAATTTTCACAATGATGCATACGAAGTCAACAGGAAGTTGTGGGCTCCATATCCAATCCCAATCAGCTGTCTTCCGAGTGGTTGGCTCAATTTTGAGTAATTATTATTACTCCTCTTTTTATTCCTTCCTTCAAAATTGTAGTTCGTATTATTTCCACAAAATGCCACAATTTTCTTATACAAATCATTGCAAGATAATACTTCCTTCAAATAATCGACAAATATATCCAATGTTTCGCCTGTCCCGAAACTCTGAAACTTTGACTTTCACGCCTTCGTATGGTAAAAAGTATCGAATCAAAACTGGAAATATCTTTATTGAGCCATGGTTTGAAGCATCCGTTAATAAAGTTATGCAACGGGCTTCGCAAAGATGCTCTTTCAATTCAGAGGTTGCCATAGGTGACAGCACATTTACAAGAATAGCTCGAGATTTTCTACGAGCACATCTGAATTTTTGCTCAAAACATGCTCGAATTTGCGCACATTTAAAAAAACTGCGTAGGCAACGATTTTCGACGGCAGAAGCAGCAGTTGAATCCTTCCAAAACCATGTTTTGGAGGTATATCATTCGGAGTTGCAAAAGTTTTTCGAAAATTTGTTTAAACGCACGCAAACGTGTATCGATCTTCATGGAGAATACTTTGAAAAACAAAAGAACTATTTTTTTCTTAAGTTACTATTTTTATCTTCCAAACTAAATATAATTTTCGAAACATATCACGAATTATGATACTTATTTATCACCCCATGTATAATTACTGCGAACTAAAATCGGGTTGAACTAACAACAAAATTTCACTAACTTTAATGGTAAGAAAATGTATTCAGTATGCCTCATTTTCACAGCAAACTTAATTCGGATAATTATCTGTAGCTGCGGAAATGTTGAGGGTGTTATTCAATCCGCGTCGAAGAAAAAATTAGGTCAGAACTCCATATGTAAACTTATCCACTAAAATATATTCTTCGCTAATTGCAATTCACTTCATTAATACCGTGAAATTTTGCAGGAAAATTCTCTTCGAACAAATTAAACTCTGAAAATAACTTGTTAGTCGAAGTACCCCTTTTTTAGTCCTTAATTAAGGCAGCTCCTATTTTCTATTTTAGTTTTCAGTCGTGAAAAATCATGCCGCATTTTCCCAACAATTCGGCAAAGCCTCGAGTGTGAGAAGGTCTTATTGATTAAAAAAAAACAATGAACTAGTTTTGAATTATGTTGGGGGTTTGATACCTCTTTTTTAGTAATAAGCAAATGTTGTCACCTATAGTCTAAAAGCTCAAATGGGCTATGTGGGCAAATTCAAAAATAAATGTAGTTTCTATGATTTTGTCTTTGAATTTATTGCCGGATCTTTGATAAAAACCCTTGTACAAATCTCCAAGAAGAATCCAACTGCCTGACTAGGATCTTCTCTGTCTTTTTGTTGCTTGCGAATATTGGTGTTCTCGTTTTAAATAAAATGCTTACTTTACGTCTAAAATTTGTCAGTAATATAGACGAATATGTGTTTTAGGGTTCTCTTCAAGAATAGAATTGAATCAATTGAACACTAATGTATTTAAAAAGCGATAATAATTTAATGTGAATATCTAGTTACGTTTACCAAAATAACCATTTCATGAATTTCATCCATACTCAATTCACACTTAATTCTATACGTCAAAATAAATAATAATTGAAAAATGTTTATAACATTTCAGATAACTCAATAATTTTCATGAATTATGGAAATGAACATTCATTTTATATTATAGTAGACTAGCTTAATTTTACACATGAATTTTAACATTACCTAACAGAATGTTAAACAATGTTTATAAATAATTTCATGACTTTATAAAACGTGTAGTTCTAATTTCAATTTCTTTTTACACTTCAGAATTACAAAAATTAAAATAATGCTTGTCAAAATGCTCATATATATTTACAGTTCATCTTCTGATGATGCATCTTCATTACCTAAATTAACTTTAACAGGATCTATCATGGCATCCATAATATTCCCACATTTTATTTTTTTCATTAATAACAATTTTTCCAGTTTTGGACTGTTGAAATCAGGTTTGACGTGTTCTTACTAGCCACTTCACCATTTACTGTGTCTATATTAGTTCAATCGGATTCAATTCGCAGTCGTAATGTGGAAGGCGGAGTATACTAACTTTCGTCAATCTTATATTTTTTGTATGATTTTATGAAAATTTATAATTGCTAATAATTCTTTCTCTACCATATTTTCTCCAAAAAAAAAAATTTTTATCCGTCAGCCCTCTGATGTCTGTTTTTCGCCATGAAGATGGCGTTAATTCAATCTGTCACGAATGGTAGCTTGCGTTATCAATTACTAATAGTTTTTCGAATCAATTTTTGGTCGACTGTTATTAAACGCGGCACCCATCTTTCATAGAGCTTTTCCATATGCAAATGTTGGTGCAAAATATTTCGCACACGTTCATATGACATCCTACAGGTCTCAGCTATCTCACGTACTTTTGATCTTCCAGCACTATTTTATGAATTTTTTCGATCATATCTGGAGTTGTGATATCAACGGGGCGTCCTAAGCGTGGCTCATCAGAGGGGCTCGGACGACACATTTTAAACTCGGAAACCCAATGCTTAATGGTTGAATATGATGAAGAGGATGTCCCCAGTGTTGAATCAATCCTTCTTTAATTTGCTTCGGCGTTAACTCCTTCAAATAAAAGTATTTGATGAAAGCTGGCTCTTCCAATTTTTCCATTTTCACAATCAACACAGAGGCGTCTTGTTCAGCGTGCTCTTAAACGTAAACTAACATGGCGATCGGGCTGAAACTATACCTACAAGTTATCTAAGGATGATACTGTAGAAAGCCACCTCCGAAGTAGGCATAGTGGCGCCATCTCTTGGTCAGGCCAGAGACTCATCAATCCAGCTCGTATGTTCCACGACCTAACGATTTAATTTTTCGAGGGACAATAGCTTTCTGATAAAATCGCGAACAAAATGAAAACGAGACATTTTAGGTTTAGAGAAACCTAATACCAATAACGAAGATGAAGTAAAATATATTTTATACTTTCCACAATTTTATTTTCACAAACACGACTGGTCTCAATCGTCAAATCATTTTCAAGTAGCCAACTACAGGAAACGAACTTATATAGATATTAGCTTAATTACAAATTAAGTAGTGGAGAGGTATTATTGTCTAGCTGGCTATTAAGGGTGATTTCACTTGGGTTTTACAAAGTTTATTGATTTCCAAACATTCCAACCGATTGATTTTCTTTCCTTTGTCGCAATCATGAAGAATTTTATTATTATCTAATGTTATTGAATGTTTTATGGTTTTTATATGTTTATATATTGGTGATACCACCATTGTAGCCGCCATATCCCATTGTGACACCCTTCTTCAACGAGAGCAATCATTCGACCCCTGTGCTTATCGGACAATCCAACGTAAGGCATTTTCAATTATGATTATAGGCTTTTTAAATTTTGAAGTTCACAGTTTCAAATCTCATTGACGACTGAGTGCAATATCCCTAACATGTGGGATAATTCAACATTTCTTACCATATTTTTAAAACGACTGTCAAAATTTTTTCGCAAATTTTTCTTTAAATTAAAGAAGAACCACGAAGAAATAATATATAGAAGATATCAACCCAAGTTATTGGGTTCATAATGATTCTAGAACATTTATAGATCATAATCGGTATCACTTAGAAGACCGAACCTAGTCATCGGGGCTCTCTCGGTCAAACAGAGAGGGAATTGTTTTGTTGAATTTGAATATTGAAGGATTTTGCGAGATTATACTTAAAATTGACAATCAAGAACAAGGAAGTGATTATGTTTCCGGAGACTCACTCTGCGTCGGAAGAACATCTCCGCGAAAGAGGAAATATCGCAGGTTATGTACTTTTTGATTATCTCCTTAGTCCTTTTTATGGCCTTGCTTGCTATGTAAAATCTTTTCTTAAATTCAAGTATGTTTAGACATATAAGAGTCAGGTACGATTATTGAAATATTTTTCTGCTGTTTTTCTTTTTCCACTGTTACAGATTCCTGTCCCAAACCTCCTTCCTTCACTCTTGTCTTCGTCTGGAATCATGGAGTGCAAGATGAGAATTCAAGCTGCCAGAAAAATCTTTGGTACTCTTTATTTACACACGACACTATCACAACATAACAGACAAGCTATTGCTAGTGCAATAGCGACAGGAAAACGAGTTTTTCCTCGGGTTCTTTTTTTCACTCGTTCATTGAATCTTACGAAATATAGTATGGTTTCCGTGTTACATTTCCTGAGCTCACACTTTAGGGGCAATTGTAGGAGGCATGATGCGTGTTTAGATGCCTGATTAAGGAACGGGCATGGTCTGTTTTTTCCGATGGTATTCTATTTATTTGCTTGTTTTTTACGATTGTGTTTTTCGGATACACACCAAAATTATAGATATAAGCATTTATTGCAAATACAATTATTCGAATTTTGTAAGTTCCTCTTTTCAAAAGAATATATATATATATATATATATATATATATATATATATATATATATATATATATATATATATATATATATATATATATATATATATATATATATATATATATATATATATATATATCTATAACAGACTATCCAACAAAACTTCATTTTCCACAAGTAGTCAAAGATACATGGTTAAAAACAATCAATAATGTGAAATACCAAGTGATTCCATATAAATTTGGTTGTGTGTATATATACTTTTTTCTATTTGAAAACTTGAATTTTCCGAATCCAAGTTTCTTGACATTTTGGTAGCAGGTACTTATATAATTTTGATTTCAAAATATGAATTTTTCGGGAACAACACAAGAGAATAAAAAGTTTTGCATCATAACATGGTACGAGAAACCGATTATATCATGACCAAAATATACTTTCCAAGACAGTTTCGATAAAAACATAATAAAAAGGATGTCACCTATTTTCAGTAGAGGTGGATGAATGCAGAAATACTGGAATAAAACTTCTTGTTAAACTGAGCTTTTATTCAGAATTTCAAGATTATTGTATTTCTCATTAATGAAGAAAAAAATCATATTATATATCTCCATTTTGAGAAGTCATATTTCGAAAAGAAGGGTGCTAGGAAAAAATTTATCTAAAAAATCTTCCGCATTTCAGCTGAGGAATCATCATCTTAATTAGATCCTCGAATTAAAAAGCCTGTATAATTTGTTGAATTTTAATAACTCGATTTTAGTTCAAGTTCGAACTTTTTATTATATGTTCCTCCAGAAAATACGATTTCTGAAGACCGTAGTTATTTCATAAAATTCACCATGGATAATTCGAAATGATGGTAGTTCAACTTTTGGAATGAGGAATTGATGAAAAACCGAAATAGGTAATACCATGTGAAATTAATACCTTCAAGATCAATTAGAACTGTTCCCCTATTGAAAAACAGGAGCAAGAATGTTATTACCACAATCGGTCGTATTCTCAGCGGAATAAATTTCGTAAAAACGTATTTTAAAAGCCAATAAATAAACGAGAGTATGGGTTCGGTTCACTTCCTATTTTAACCTACTGTTTAGCAATATTCGTCAATTCGATATACCTGAGCCCACTTATTTATCTTCACTGCAATAAACTTGTAAATCGGAGTGTTTAACAACATGGTATATTGAAGTGCTCTTTGTTGTACTGAATTGGTTTGCATGGTTGTAAAATATTCGACGCAAAGCTAAAAGCTTTTCGGTGCCAGGAATCAACGGAAAGTTATGATTGGTGGATACTTTATAATCTTCTTCCGGGAAAAATGTAGTTTTCGATACATTGTTCGAACTGAGTTACAATAATGTTCCCTAATAATTTTGCTCAGTATTTTTCAGGCGAATATGGAGGGAGATTTAGGATATTACTATAGAATGTCGACTGCAGACTGTTTTCCTGGAATAATGTTAAGCAATATAGTTATAACTGTTCCAAAAGTAGAATGTAACACTATGCAAGTAAATATGTCATAATGTATATTTCCTGTGTCGAGAAATATTTTTTTGACATTTTATTCCTGTTGACAGGAACAAAATATAACTCTTTTAAAGATAACTCTTTTAATAGGGGATCACTTTCAATTTTTCGTATTAAATTTCGTATAAGAGGACTTATTAGGATACTAAACTACAATTTGCAATTGTTTTCAAAGTGGTACCACTCCCGGTTATACTGGAAATCGACTACAGCCTTGCTACTTCAAATGGCATGGTGTACTTTTCAATTTTTTCAAGCATCTTTCGTTGAGATTTGTCATATCTAAAATTAATCACCATTGATCCATGATGTTCACTATCAAAATTCTCTGAATTGTAATGTCATCTTCTTTACTCAAAAAAATTTGAGTAGGATTAGAACTTTTTCGGTTTAACGAGAAAAGGCTATTTTTAGGGCAACGTATGATGATATTTTGGTAAGTTTCCATTGCTCAAACAAGCAAATTGATTAATTTCAGCAATTTCTGAATGAAGTTCATTAAGTTTACAGCAGAAATAGAAATTAATAGCTCAATAAATGTTTCAGACCTGACAATAACAACATTGACTAATAATTTCATTTGTAACATCTACAAAGAAACACACAACCAAATTTATATGGAATCACTCGGTATTTCATATTATTGATAGTTTCTAACCATGGATCTTTGACTACTTGTGAAAAATGAAATTTTTGTTGTAAAAAATTGGATAGTCTGATGATAAGAAATGTCGAATTATCACCACATATTCGGGATATTGTAGTCGTCACTGAGATTTGAAACTGTGAATTTCAAAATTTAAAAAAGCCTATAATAATAATTGAAAATGCCTTATCTTGGATTGTCCGATGTGCATAGGGGTCGAATAATTGCTCTAGTTGAAAAAGGGGTAACACAAAGGGATATAGCGGCCACAATAGGGTATCACAGGGGGTGATTACAAAAACCTACGCAAAATAGGCCTAGAAGAAGTCGTAGGAAGATCACTTCTGAAGAACAAGAATGCTTTTTGCGCCAAATTTCAAGAAGAGACCCTTGTGCGTCGCACCCTATACTCCAAAGGCAATTTCTGGAAGCAACAGGCATCAGTGTATCAGTCGAAACGATACGTCAAAGACTTCATTCAAGGGTTTATACAGCAGAAGGCCCTTAAGAGTTCCAGAGCTAACCAGACGACAAAAAATTGACAGACTCAATTGGTGCATCGAGCATCAAAATTGATATATTGAGAATTGGCGGAAATGTTCTTTTTCCGGATGTGACCAGAATTGGTGTTCGATCAGATGATCGCCGAAGCAGCAATACAAATTCCGAAATACCAAGGGTGTGATGTTTTGGGGTTGGATTATGCTGGAAGGCAAAACAGGTTTAATTTCGTTTCCTGCGAGTGTAACGGCTAGAAATTACGTGTACCTAGTGCTGGAGCCCATAGTGAGACTCTGGCGAGCTGCCCACGGTAAAAATTTCACTTTTATGCAAGATATTGCTTCTCCGCATACCAGCAACCTCACGCGACATTATCTTGAAACAGAGGGAATTGCTATTTTGGACTAACGAGCTTGCTCTCCAGACCTAAATCCTATTGAATATTTATGGAATAATCTCAAAAGGAATATGAGATCCCCAGAGGAGGTCGAAAACCTAATCCACAGCATGCCTAGACTGTTTCAGGCATACATAGTTAAAATTACAATTAATATATTACATTTGAGATCTTTTTTCGAGACAGCTTTTTTTCTGGAATCTCCAATGATATATATTGATTGTAATTTTAACTATGTGATTTTAACTATGTAATTTTAACTAATTTTAACTTAATTTATATGATCAATGTATTTAGTCAATGTCAGATTGCGTCTTCATATGGTGATTTGTCTTAAACCAGTATCTAATAGCTTTCCCTGAAGAAGATGCAAATTGTGTCGAAATATTGGACTTGCTATAAAAGATAAAACGTAGCATTATTTCATAGGCCCTTCCTTGCCATACAACCCTTAGAATCCAAAAGAAATACATATCTCATTGGCAATTATCATTATCAACACAAATTTTATATTTATATATTATTTATATATATATATATATATATATATATATATATATATATATATATATATATATATATATATATATATATATATATATGCTACTGTAGCACTATACTCCGACTGGTAGCCTGTAGTTTCTTTCGAAAGGGTATGTTTTCCAATAAATTTATATCAATGATATTTTTTCGGAATTTCTGTTAAAAATAATGATTTTATGATGAATGATATTTTATTAAATGATAATGCATGACAGTAGTCTACTTGATTTTGTCGGTTCCAAGTTTCTTGAAATTTTGGTAAACTATTAATAGTTTTGATATTATAAAAAACATTATCATGCCATAAGCGAGCATACAATATATAACAATGTCCTTGAAGCACAAAATATCAAATCTAAATATTTAAATTTAATAATATATAGATATTAACAATTGAACAATTGAAATAATCAAGCAACAAAAATTTTAAATCAAGTTTTGACTGTGTGAAGAAGCTTTTCTCACGAATGGGTTTATCTTGTTAATTAAACATTTTGAAATTAACCAAAAGTGATCATTTTTCTGTGTTTTGGTAAAATGAGGATTTATTTAGATCATTATTGCATCAAAGAGTATATGCTGCAGCAGAGAGAACTTTGATCTTATTACAAACTTCTTGTTTAAATAACTTTGCAAATAAATATGTTTGAGGTTAATTTGACTAATATAACAATACTAATATTTTTCTCCGCTCTGATTTATAAAATAAACTTATTTCATGATAAAAGGCTTATAAAAACACTTTTCTATTTCAAAAACATCATCTGTTGTGTTTGATTATAATTAAAATCCTTTTTAACATTTTTGTTTTATAGTTTATACATCATTATTTTATATATAATTTTAAATAAATGTATTTGTTATCTAATGGACTATTTTAGATATGATTCTGTACTTTAAACTATTTGAGATGAAAAGGCAAATACAGAATACCCAAAAAAAAAGAGGAATCCTCATAACATCACTTCCTCGTCCGTCTGTCTATTATGAATCTTTTCTCAGGAACAGGTGTCAGTGTAGAGCTGAGAATGAAAATGATGAGATCAGCAATAGCTTGGAGCTGTGGAAAACCAAATTTCTAGTCAATGTAATCAGAGATACGACCGTTTATGCTGCATTTTTGACATTCGAATGATGATCAAATTTTACTTCGTGTTATCATAAAATTATTAAATTAAGAAGCTTGGCTACAAGCTCTGTTATACTGTACCGGAACAGGAAAAATCGAAAACTGAATTTTTAATTACATCACGAATTTTTTTCGTACGATATCAATTTGATATTGGTACCAAGTACTCAAATTTGCAATCCTCAAGAGCTGTGAAAATAAAACTTTTCAAACAATGCAAACGCAAAATAAGGCTATATGTTGAGTCAGTCAAAATAATAAGTAAAATAAAAATAGAAATGAAAGTGGAAGTTAAAATGTAGAAGAGAGAGTAGGAAAATATAGATTCTTAGTTACATAAAGAAATAATATTTCTTTTCTCTAGTTTGTATCATTATTCAACTACAGTAACTGTTTAATTATTCCGGTTGACGAGCAGTTCTAACTATCTTTAAAGAATTAAAATAAAACAGAAATTTTCATTTCTATTTGGCGTTCCGACTACGTCAACGCGCAAATTCAATTAACTTTAGTTTTCTTGACACCCAGGATAATGAGATCGGATCCTTTCAATTCCTTAATGAATCAAGATGTAAGTCGGGCAGCGTGAACTTGGGAATGCATTGACCAACTTTCAACCTTTACTCCGCTTCGACGAATTATTTCATTCATCGTTAAAATTGAAGTTCGTACAGGAGGACATCTGAACTCGGTATCATTCACATCACATACAAATTCTGTGGACCAGAATGTGATGGCTGATTTTCGTTTCCGAGAAAGTTCCCATTGACTGGTAATGGACGAAGGTCGGTTAATGAGTTTGTCAAGTTCCATGTCGTGCCAAAAGGATCTTCGATGTCATTTTACGAAATTACATTTCATTTAAATGGATGCCCTTTGACCGAATTCTTTTCGGATATTAACCCTTTTAAGGAGAATTACTTTTGTCGTTCAATGTTAACATGGCCTTCTGATAAAATTATATAGAAATGGCTTTCTGTTATTTTCCTTGGAAATTAGTTTGAAACTGTACTTTGTCTAAATGTTCGTTAACCTCATCTCGAACATCTCGGTTGGCAGGCCCGAAAACTAATCCCCCATCGAGAAGTTTTCAAAAGATTTGATTTTGGGAAAAGTGAAGAATTTGTTGAGCCTTTATCAAGGATGATGTAACAATTGTTTTCCGGGTGTGCAGATTTGCATAGTCTTGATGAAGGAGGATTAGCCGTTCGAAGCTTACTAACTACTTGCGGTGAACAAAAGGTTGTTACCAATCGGCAGTAACTGTTTTTGGATGGTCGCAACGTTGTTGCGACCATCTTTCTACCGACACTTCGAAACGGATGACTTTTGTCGATTTTTATTCCCCTTGGAACACCCAAACCGAAGATTGGCACTTATTTTCTGCCTCGTATGAATACATACAAGATTCATCTCCACTGACAATGTTGTAAATGCTTTTAGAATTTTCAGGAGTTAAAACGGTGAAATTGATTTTTGTAAATATTATTTTTTGAACAATGCTAATATAATGTTTGATGTTTGCACTGTTCAATATTATTATGCTTATGTTTACATTTTATGAACCTTTTTCTGAAAGTTCTAAGCCGAAAGGTAATAAATGTTATATTTATTGCACTGTTCAATAAACTATCTTCTATCTTCATCGCGTTTTCGATCTGCATCTCCTCTTGATGATCTGCGTCTCTGTCTTCTTAGCCGAAAGGTAATAAATGCGAGCCACCTATTCGTTTATCACCATTAGAGGGGCTAAATTTCCTTCATTGAATAATGTAGCAGCCAAGAATGCTGAAACCTCGACGATTTTAGGCCAGCATGAAGGTGCTTTGGAGCCAATTGCCAAACGGTCGAATTAAAACTTTCATTCGCGTTCTGCGTATGACCGCCTAAACATTTCGTCAGTAAATCTTCCGTCGGTAAATCTTTGTATATAGGAAGAAGTTCTTTTTGAACGTCGATGTGTATAGGAGTAGGGTGAGGTCCAGGCTCTGTTCTAAGTGCTTTAGCTTTCTGCCACTTGCACTAGCTGTCTTCTCCCTCTGGACAATTGTCGTGTTGTGGATTGCCATCTAAGGATATCATGTGGTGAAAAGTTGCCATTACAGACTTCTTCACGTCTGTGACATTGTTTATATTTCTCCGAATCGCTTCGCGATAATACGTGCTGAGCTTTTACACCAAAGCCTCTGTCAGCTTTCCTACTCCTTCCAGTTTTTCAGTTTTCTTGACGTTTCGGAGCCGAGTTCCAATCCTCTTCTGAACATGGCTTATGCGTTCACTTTAGTCAACTGTCAGTTCATCACCGTAGGGATTCCAATTAAGGATTGCCCTGAGCGACCGCTCCGTTCTAAATACCGCGCGCTTCGACTCCGGACCGACGGGCGGTCACTTAAGTCCTCAAAGCATTGGGAATAATTCGAATTTTGCTTTGAAAATTTGGTCACATATTCTTGACTAGTTATACTAACAATTTATGCTGATTTTTTATCAGTCTAAACTGGTGTCCCCCCTTAATATGCCTTAATCTTTTGAATTGTTTCATGCTGATCTTTCAGGATAATCTTACGCACAGCATCCACATTTTCTTAAGTGACCACTGTTTTGATGCACTTGCCCATGGATCGTCGCTAAGCCTAACGCTTTTGAGTTTGAGCCTTCCATACCAACAGAAAACTGTCGACTGGTACGGTGTTTCAGTGCCGGAATTAGAAACCAACTCGCCGAGACTTCTTGTTGGGATAATTGTCTTTGAAAATTGTAGAAAATTATTGCCCGAAAATGCTCACGGTTAAATTCCATTTTTCAACTAACTCATCAACTTTGACAGTTTGTTGTTACACACAAAAAAGTTAAAATAGAAAATCATTGATCATGGATCATATCAATGTAGTCTTCCAAGTTTTGTGACTCTCTCTTTCATCAAGAATATATCTATATAAATAAGAAATAGCTTTTATAATAATTCTTTTGGTCACATTACTCTTATTAAATTGTTATTATCTTATCTATCAAAATTACTTTTTCCTTTTAGTTCGACATACTATGAAAGTAATGTCAAGAAAACAATTTCTTTCAAACGATCGACTTTTGGCGAAGATTTCCATACACAATAATTGAGTCAGTTACTTTTATCATAATTTCTCGAACGATTGATTTCTTATTTATAAAAACTTTTAATTCTCTCAGCGGATAGTTACAATTTTTGATTCGGTTAATAGAAAATTGACCTCTTTATGCTCGATTCAATCAAGAACCGATTTCGTTTCATTTCATTCGATATAGATCGGTTCGAACATCAGTTTTCAAGATTCCGAACCCCAAAAAGAAAAACGAAACTCTAAATGGATTACTTCGTTTTCTGCCTGTCTATCTGTATGTCAAGACTCTTTTCTCAAGAACAAGTGTAGGTATAGGGCTGAAATTGAAACCAATTATTCATCTCGACAATATCTCGGAGCTGTGAAAAATCAAACTCCTAAGTCAACGTAATACAAAAACATAGCCGTTAATTGCATATTGCAATATACATTCTTTCAATGAAATACAAAATATTTATTTTCATTTCGAATTCGCCTTCAAATTGGGCCCCTTCCGAAATAATACATTTACTTAATACAGTTCTCGTCCCTAATTCTCTTTTACATCTCCTATCGATTCAAAACGAGTTCCTGGATGTGGTAATTTGAGTATACGCAAAAAAATGGCCGGAGCCATTTCAGGTGAATTCGGTGGTTGTTCGTTGTTATTAGTTGAATTTTTGTTCTTCTTGACTGGTTTGCCTGTCAAACTCATAAACCCATGTCTCATCACCAGCTACAATGCATTTTATGAATGTGGAGTCGAAATTGACTTGTTCTAACATGTCTTCAGCAACCTTTACGAGATCTCTATTTAGAGAAAACTCAGGTTTTTTGGAACTAGTTTCATACATAAACAGTCGT
Organism: Cryptolaemus montrouzieri; assembly: GCA_013387265.2. Taxonomy (NCBI): domain Eukaryota; kingdom Metazoa; phylum Arthropoda; class Insecta; order Coleoptera; family Coccinellidae; genus Cryptolaemus; species Cryptolaemus montrouzieri. The sequence continues at coordinate 33,530,401 of JABFTP020000185.1, read as the reverse complement.
TCAAAATGGTACGAATTGATTAGTGAGACACAGAAAGTTCCGTGCCTAGCTCTTAAACTTAAATGACGAAGTTTCACCACATCTTTTTCGTTTTTGAATACACTGTACCACTCGCATGCACGTGTTTTTGATAAACTCAATTCACCGTAAGCCTTCTTTCAGCGATTCGGCACACAAAATTCCACTTGCAATACAAAATTCAAGACAAATTATATGTTTGATATTTTATCTATTGTAAAAGTCGCAAGACATACTTGTGAGAACTGACAAAATCGATCACTGTAAACAAACTAATGGATAGATCGCATTCAAACTCCGCGACAGTGTAGAACACAGTTGTGCCAACTTAGCAACAACAAAAAATTTGACAATAGTTCTAAGCAATTTTTTAAATAATCGGTACTTTTTTGTCAGAATGTATGTAGGGTACTTTCATTGATCTAGAAGCAATTCTTATGTCACCGATACAAAAAAAAGCGTTAACTGCGAATTTGTTGTTACATCACAAAAATAAATTTATGATATTGAACTTATTCGCATTTTCTGAGGTACTCGTTGGCGTTTCAAATTGAAATTAATTCAATCATTTCTGTTCATCTAAAATCATGTAGTTCTGCAATGAGTCATGTCTTCAAGCATTAGTAAAGAGAAAATTCTGAGTATTTGCTGTGCCATAACAGAAAAAAATCATGTGAATTATGCGGCAATTATGGAGATTTCCCAGGTAAGATATTATGAATTCAATAATAGAAGGACGGTTTTTGCCGGTGTCAGCACATATGGATGATTCAGATCAGCGATATTGATTGGCGGTATGTGGTATATATCAGAGATTTTTAAGTTATCGGATCTCATTTTAGATAAAACAATGACATCAATAATATTTACTAATTTTGTCAGTATTTATGTTGATGTATATATGTCAAATTCGTTTTAATTCTAGACAGAATAACGGCCATTTCCAAAGCGTCCGTTCCGCACATAAACGTTGATTTTCGAGAGAGTATAATAAAATAAATTACATATTTTATAGGAAATATACAATAAAGTATCAACAATAAACATAAAACGTTTTAATAAAAACTACAAAATACCATTAAAAATGAGTCTCGACACAGTTAGTTAACTTCGGCCGTAACAATTGAATATACGTATAGATATTCATTCAAAATTTACATATGCAATGTAATTACTACCCCCGGGAAATATATGCTTCATTATTTATTGAAATTTCAATGTAAATGTTAGAGATAATGCGATCCGACTCTAATACAGGAAACGCGGTTTCGAAACAAGGCAGATGGCAAAGAAATAATTTTAGAAGCGCGTGCCCGTATGACAATGCCATCGCGTTATTAGTACTAGAAAATGGGAATGGGTTTCCTAATTTCATAGTCACAACTTTCGGAAATATTTATCATTTGATATATTCTGATAATATGTTTAATGAGTGTAACCTTTTATATGAATAAATATTAGGGAACATCATATACCACAGAATAGCCCAAATTCGATGTGGGTAACTTCAAAACCGGTGAACCATATTTTAAGTTCCTAGAACTAATGAAACCATTTTCGATATCTTTTAATATCGAGATTTTGAGCAAGCTGCGTAATTTAGTTCGTTGTTGACAGTCATCGATAGCAGAAAACATCTCGAAAAAGTGATTTTTGAATTGAACTTTTTATGAAAAATCTAACCGAAATATTTTTTTGCTATTTTGTATTTAGTGGGTTTCACACGAGGCCTTCTCATGACAACTTCTTGTCTTGGCATGCTTCTTATTAAGTTTATTACGAATTCCTGAGCAATGTTGTTTTAGTCTTCGTGAAGCTGTTTCAATGAGTCCTATTCTTTCATGAATTTGCTTCTGTTAGCTCCATATATGCTCGATAGAATTGAGGTCAGGAGATTGTGCATGTCAGTCTATTTTGCGAATATAATAGAGTTTTGGAGTATCTATGATAGTGTTGGCTCTACGAGAACGTGTATTATCATCCATAAATATAAAATCACCCATTTCTTCCCACAATTATGAAATTCACGTTGTCTCTATATCTACACTTCGAGAAATCAATGCACAAAGTCGAAAATTCAAATTTATTCCGAAGAAGTTTATATATGTTGAAAATTATGTTTCCAATAATCCACCAGCACTAATGAATACTCGAGATCAATCGAAATGAAAATAGTACCCATAGAAATTCAAACAAAAACTTATAATGAAAATTGTAATACTTATGAAAAATTCAAAGTTCCAAAAACCTGTAAATACCCCTGGAGGGAAAAACTGCGTGAGATCTACGATTCGTACTCAAAATTAATGATCTTACAGCATTCTGATCCATTTCGTTCCATATTTCAATCTGTAATTTAGGAACCTCATTCACGGTAGCTCGCTGGTTTTGCTGGCTTCTTAATCTTTTATTGGGAATGTTCCAGATGTGTTCGATGAGATTGAGGTCACGACTTCGTGCAGGCCACTCCATTGAAACGATTTCGTGATCTTGGAGGTAGTTTGTAACAATATGAGCTTGGTGAAGTCTTGATTATTATACATAAACAAAAAGTTTTCCCTCGTGTTTGCCGCAAATGGTACAATATGCTCTTCTAAAGTGTCTGTAACGTACTACTGAGTATTCAGGGTTCCATTAGTTAAGATTACCAGATCTGTATAGGCGTTCAAATGAATTCCTCCCCACATCACTCTTGAACCTCCACCGCAGTGACAAAGACGAAATCTCGACTCGTCTGCAAACGAAACTATCTCCCTGTCAGCATCTCACCAATTGACATGTCCTCTATCAAAATTCAATCGGGTTCTTCGATGTGCTGCGGTAAACTTAGAGGCCTCAAGCTAAATTCCCTGAGACTTTGTCGTGTCGTTTCAGTCCTAATTGGCACTCCACTGCTCTGTTGAAGATTCATTTGAGGCTGCCTAGCAGTAGCGGATCGCCGTTGTGGCTCTAGGTCGTCCTTTCACAGGCCTCCTTTCATGAATGTTACTCCCTCTGTATCTGCGGATCATTCTGGAAACATATAAATGGGTCATCCCAATCCTTTGGCCTATTTTTGTATAACTCCAACCTAGATCATCTAACACCACTCCTTCAACTGATTCTGCCATGATCAAATTTCGTGATACGTATTGCATTATCACCGAAAATCAAAGTTGCTAGAGGACAAAACGTTATGTGTATATTAACTAATTTCGTGTCCCAGATTGTTATTGCTCCACCTCCGAATGCTACATGTTCAGCCATATTGTTACTCGGTTTTCCCGCTTCAATTGTGGAAAGCGCCTTGGGGTACTAAGGACCTTTTCCCCCATGACTTTTATATGCACTACCACAATCACAAAATCTTCCCTGCACTTTGAGAAACATCAAAAGTAAGAGCAACCTGCTTATTGCATCAAGTCACGTTCAATTACTAGGATCATGTTGGTGTATTATTCTGCACTAACTCTTAAGTAAGGTATTGTCAGTAATTAACTTTTTTTATATATATAATGAAACAATCGTTTTTGGAGATTTACAACCAAACTTACCATCACCATCTTCCGTTGAAGAAAAAAATTGAAGAAAAGATTTCAGGAACATGTGCGGAACCAGTGAATTCCTTTATTAAGTTCATAATTTCTTTTTGATAGAGAAGGCGATGGTTTTCACTACGAAAAATGTCAAAGACATTTTTCCTCCGAAATAAATCAGTACTACTACTTATTCTCTTCAAATTTGGAGAAGAGTACAATTAATCGCGTAGTATAGTTCACATTTCAAAATATGAAAGAGAAAAATCATTTTTGTCAGTTTTCCGCGTTTATTTGTTAATACATGACCGTTTTCGACCTTCAGTTATTTTCAAGTGCTGAATACTTGGGCAAATTACAGTTTGGCTATTAAGAGTAAGTAGTATAATCTGGGCTTTTCCTGAGTTTATTAATTTCCAAACTTTCCAACAGATTCATTCTACTTCCTTTGTTACATTTGTGGAGGAATTTGAGATTGTCTAAAACTATTGCGTAGTTTGTTGATTGAATGTATTGAAATATTCTGGATTTCTTATCTGAAGATATATGTTCTTTGAACCTGCATTCAAAATTACTACCTGTTTGACCTACATAATCTGAAGAGCATTTGTTAAATTTTAAATTAGCTCGAATTTCAATGTAAGTATAATGAAATAAATGAATAAGATTTACTAACTCTTTTCAAATGTTGAGTAAACAACAACAAAACCAGGATATTTCATGACGTCGCATCAAACAAATACTTATTTACGTACCTAATTAATTTTTACCTATCCTACCTAATTTGAATTTAAATGAAGGTGTGCCTCCCTTAATATTGCGCCTCGTTACGTAGAGGGTAACTCGCCACTCCAAGCACGCTTCATGAAATGGCAGCCGGTGGCTTTGTCGGACGTTGCGTTGCTTTAATATCAGTCAGTCATGGGAGAATGTCTTACTTTTTAAAAAAGATAACGACACCAACAATTCACTTTGTTTTAGTACGAAACCCTAAATGTCCAAGCCAGTAAGCCAGACTCCACTCGCCCTCCTTTTCACTGTTCAAGCTTAAATTTATGATTTTTCTCCATTGAATGTACTTCATAGCTTTATCCACTATGGAAGACTTTCTGCAAATTATTTCGAATTTACCCTGGATATATATTTTTGAAACTACGAAATTACGATCTATCGGTTCTGTGAAAAATTCCCCAAGCAATTGTTGATCGAAAAAAGAAATCTTCGAAAAATTTCAGAAGGAAACACGTTTTCTATTCACCGAAGTAGTTTATAGAATTTTCTGTGTTAGAAAGTATTTCAGTTCGTATAACTCAAACTTTATTTGTATTTTCGACTCTATCGGGAACAATTTCCAGATCAGCAAGTTTCCATTCAAGACTGCGTTATGAAAAGCACGTGTTTTTGAAAGTAGGTTTTTCATGGTTCATCCGTAGGAAAATCAACGGGAAAATCTTGTGATGTTTAAATGATACTTTCATTATATATTTTCTGATTCAAGTTTCCCCTCAACAAAAACAGGTCCTATCAAGCTTTTCGAGTATTTGGCGCACCAGACGTTCATTACATTATACACATTCTCCAATGTCTAAAATTATTTCTTTTGAAAGGATGATTGTTGTGAAACGTGTACTCATCAGACCGAATTATGGTTCTGATAGAAAATAGTATAAATACAGTTCATCTGTAACACTGTCATGATCTTCAAGAGACTTTTGGAAAACATAAGGCTTGTATTTATGTTTTCCTAAAACAAATTGAACAGTCGTTGCAAACGTCCGTGTTTCAGCAAAAATTTGTCGCACAAATGTTTCTGGGTTCGCTGCTACACTCTACAGTTCCGTTTATTCGTTAATTTCCATTTTCAATGGATTCCTTTTTTACCCAAATACGAAATAACGTGAGCTATCCGAACTGAAATAATGACAAAAGTAAAATTTATCACCAACTCAAACAGTCCCTATTTTACGAATTACATTCATGAATTGGAAATGTGACTTTTCCTCAGAAGTGTTTCGATAATTTATCTTTTCTTGGAAAATACATCGTTTTTAGTAATACTCTCAGAAGGTACCCAAAATTGAATAATCTAAATAAATGAAAATATGGGGTGAACATTTAAAAGTCCAAGTGAAGGTCAACTTTTTCCTGCTGTTAGAATATTATTCAAGATGCAATTCGATGGATACCATGGGACGTTTTTCACAGAACACCCATTATAATATTATTGTTACCATATGCATTGAATATTTTATTACATTATCAAAGCCGTTCATTTGATCAACAATATTGGAATTTACAGTTTGGAACACTGTTATTTTTTTTAATATTTGTAATCATTATTAACTCAATTTGTAAATATACTCAAATATTGCATTCGGATTATTGTTAACCAACTTTTAGATACAATTCAATACAGTTCAATCAATAAAATGATATGAAGTGCGCTTCAACGAATGAAATACAGAATTATTATTTTTCCTGATATATTTGAAGAACCAGCTGAATAAACGCAAAAATTTTACTAGATCAAATATCCATGAAGAGATGCATTAAATGCGATACAAAGGGATCAACGATTTAAAACGTGTAAAAATGCTGGACGTATCTTAAATATACAATAACAATCAAGGTTTCAACCTTCAAGTCAAATATAAAATCAGCATGATTTCTATTTATGTCAAATAAATTTTCTATTCGTAGATAATATTCTTGTTAATTAGATATTTTCATGACTAATTAAATATTTATGATTTAAAATGAAGAAATAATTTTAAATACTTGAAATTCTTATGTATGCAAACTGTTGAAGGAAATCTACAGTAATTATACGTTATATAGCCCTGAAATGATAGGTTGGTGTGCAGTAGGGAAACTTGAAACTTTAGATCTTTTGAGAAACAGGAAAACCAAGAAATTTTTCTTCATATCAAATATCGTGATTACTTCTTTTAATTGGTTTGGAAAATATCTGCTTCATCATTGAGATCTATGCTTTTAGATAATAAAAAATAAGTTGAGCAAATTCAAAAATGAAATCAAAAGCTACAAGTAAGCAAAGTTTTGTTTAATACTTAAAAAACAGACGAAATTTCTGGAAAATGATATTACTGAACAATTCACGTAAGTGAAGTATTTTTAGCACTTCGTTTGCTCCAACTCGCGTTCAAATTTTTAAAATCTGGTTCCGATCAACCTAGTAAACATATGAAACAGCAATGCAACGAGCATATTTTATTTTCATTCTGAATAAAAAAATTATTTTTACTATTAATGTCAGGGAAAAAATTAATGAGTGGCTTCCAAGAAGTACTACTACGTATATGATATATACGTATAATACGAATAGATTGATCCCAATGATTCTAGACGGATTTTTGAAAGAGTGATACGCAAAATACTCGATCGTACAAGCACTCAAAATAATATAAATTATTATAAGGTAACGATAGAGGTAACTTGAAAATCTTAGTTTACAATTTATCTACTGTTAACCTATAAATTTTATGTAGATTCGAAAATGACAGCAACATAAACGTCAAGTTGTACTACAACATCACAGAAAAAAGTAATATTTTCGTAACTCTTTCCTTATATTTCCATAAAAATTTTATTTTTGAATTGTTCTCAGCTGGACGAGGATAGCGAGGTAGAAAATACTACATGTACTTACGTCACGATAACGCACCCTTCTACAATGCAATCATTATCCGCTTTTGAGCGAAAACAAAACGAATACCATCCTACAGCCATCAAATTCACTTGACTTGGCTCCCAGTGACTTCCTTATGTTCGATTGGGTCGAAATAGCAGTACATGGAACGAGATTCAGCAGCTGAAAGGAGATAATGGGAAAATCGGAGCCAGCTCTGATGGCCTTACCGAAAACTGAGTTTTTTTGTTTTTCCTTTAACGTACTCTTTTTCTGCCATTCGGCTAATGACACGCCGGGGAATTGTCACCTCACTAACCCGAGAATTTTGCGGAACCCCTCTCGTGTCGAGGGAAGGGATCTTCAATGTCCAATACATCTCTGTTAGACAGGACCGACGGCTTTACATCTCCTCCGAAATATGGACACTCAAGCGATTCCTAGAATACGAAAAATCGCACCGACTTTGTGGGAATTGAACCCAGATAACTCTGCGCAGGAGACGAGCATCATATCCTCTACGCCGCCGAGTCGGCTAAAACTGAGTTAAAAAAATGTTTCGAAGATTGGATCGAACGTCAGCACAAGCGTGTTTGAGTCATTAAGTATCGAAGAATCGACAATTAAGCACTTAACATACTTTCAATGGGACATTGTGTTCGGCATATTTTTCCTCAGAATGACGGGGATAGTCAAAAATTATATTTTTACATAAAGATGGCAGCACTCATCCATAAATTGTTATTACGAAATTGGAGAAAATTGAATCATTAAATCTTGTAAGCCAATACGCCTACAATCATGAGTTTAATGCTGTAACTACGTGCCATAACTGACTACCATGAGATGATGTGTAGCTAAATTTGAACGTGGCCATATCAGTTGTGGAGATGGTGAACGTTTTAAAAATGCAACCACTGACGAAAACAGACTGAATTAATCGAATTACCGATTATAAAATTTGAATACACTATTATACACCCCAAAACAAAAATACAGTCACAAGAATACACCTAGACTGAAAAGGAGTGGTCCGCTTCAAAAAGAACAGAAAATATTTTTGCGACTGGAAACAGTTGAACACTTGTTCGATAGACAAAAATTGTTCAAAAAATACCACATAAAAAGGTGTATATCGATGGGCAAGAAGACTTTATAGACAGATAAAAAATAAACTCAGGGAGAAATGTCCTATAACTTTTATAGGTCAAATAGAAAGCCTCACAAGAGTGCACTGACTAATATGCTTATCTGATGAACACTTCATCTAAATAACATTTCAAGTGGTAGTGTTTCTAAAATTGTAGTTCTTTCTGTCACACTCTATATTTTAATAATTTCAGGGTTTTGACTGCTACATCAGTATTCTTTCTCAAATTTCACTATGCTTTATTCTTTTCTTTATGTACAATTTAATACTGGTTGGCTTACTTCTTATAATAATAAAGTGTTTCCAAGAACATTCCTCTCTAGTCGCACGCCTCGTATATTTCCTGATGAATTTTATCCTTCTTGTTGGTAATTTCGCTTGTCGAAGCTCGAATACTTCAAGTTACACGATAAGATCACGGATAATATTTTGTATCTTGGTACGTAATTGCAGCGTGGTGAATAATAGCGTAGCCTTGGTCACAACAATGCTTGTAAACCTCTTGTGAAAACTTATATGTCTTCATTAATTAGGGAGCGGACACATATCCGATAAAGAGTATTTTATTACTTTGAAAATTAGATCTTACTCCCAACAGGTCATATTTTTTATAGCTTCCTGTTGTTATAAATCTCTATTTTTCCGCAAAGAACCTGTTCACGCAAGTTTCATCGATAATGCGTTTCAGGAAATTGCTGCCATGATACTCTAACCTTATTATTAGAAAATCTTCTACATCCATCAAAATAAATGGCTTCCTATGGACTTGGATGATCGAATGAATTACAAGCAATTCTAAGTGTCATGAAATATGTAATGTAATTTTAAACAATTATGTTATAAATACTTCTTTGTAAATATATTTTTCGAAAATGTTCTTATTTCTAATAGCTCAATCAAAGGCAATGCTCTGGCATTAGAAAAAAAACTTTTGAAATTATATTTACTTTCCAAATTTCTCATCAATAGGTTTCAACAAGGTGGCACACGGGAAGCATGTATTTTTGAAAAATCAACTATACTCCTAGTAATACCGAGTTCTGCTGATGGGAACCTGGGAAAAGCGTCTCTGCTTCTGTGGATTGCGTTGGATAAGGTAGTTTTATTTTTAATATTGTCTATTCGGAGGTTTCTTACTCAACACAATATTGTATCATAAAGTGGGCGAACATCACATGCAACGTTGTTATTCTAACAGAAAATAACAATGCAATGAATGGACAAACTGTTATCTACTGCACGATGTTGCATTTTAGCCATTCCAAAACATTCAGTCTGCTATAATAACTTTAGTTTTCTACTTCTAAAATTTTTTTGAGATATCATTGAACACTTAGTTTTCTTCTACTTTTCAGAAGAAAATCAGATCATAGCGAGTTAATTTACAATGCCTTTGATAACTTAATGCAAAAAATAAAACCTCATTTATCACTTTCAGTTTTACATCGAAGCAGAATAAGATTTTAAGATTGCTCTTGGCTTTTCTGATGTTTCTTTTCAACATTATGAAATCTCGTAGGTAGGCAACAAAACAGTATATATTCTTTTGAAAAGAGAGGATTTACAATTCGAATAATTGTATTTACAATAAATGCATATCTATAATTTTGGTGTGTGTCAGAAAAAAACAAGTGTGAGCTCAGGAAATATAACAGGGGAACCATACTATCTTGTATATGATTCAATAAACGAGTGAAAAGACCCGAGGTTTGGGACAGGAATCTGTAACAATGAAAAAAGAGTACCAACAGAAAAATATTTCAACAATCATATTTCATTATATCTCCAAACAAATCTAAGAAAAGATTTTACACAGCAATCTGTAACAATGAAAAGGACTAACAGAGATAATAAAAAATACATAACCTGCGATATTTCCTCAAATTCCTCTCTGTTTGACCGTGAGAGCCCCGATAGCCAGGTTCAATTTTTCAACAAAACAGTAGGAAAGTATAACAAGTGAAAAGTTTATTTCACGCTCTATGGTGAAAAAATTGTAGTATGATTGAACTAGACCATCCGTTGGATTTGTCTTTTATACTGAAATCGCTCAATATAGCAAGTTATACTTTTGATCAATTATAAAGGAACAAACATTATTTCCATAGCTTTTCATTTTCATTCTCGTGTTTTAGGAGGAGGAGATGCCTGTTGTGCCACAGTAGGCCGCCCAAGAAGGTTCAATGTGTGTGTACATTTGCTTCTTGAAGAGGGCTAAATTGTAAGTTATCGGAAAGATACATGGATCCTTTCCGGAACCAAGATTTTACAGTTCTTCAGAGCATTTACCATGGAAGTATCTGTAAAAAGAGAAGGATTAGCAACCTGCCGCCTTTGAGCGAAATCCTGGAGATTACGCGTGATCTCCAGGTGGTCGATGAGGTGTATTGCTCTCTTCTGGACACTATGGGGGCGGAAACCCACACATGGGAACAGTATTCAAGACAAGGTCGCACCTGTGCATTTTATGAAATCATCATCTTTTATAGCATCAAGCAATGTTTAGTCCTGAAGAGAAACCTAATTTAGCAGATGCAGATTTGGCAATGGCTGGCACATGATCATGATGGAGTCTTGCTCACGTTGAAATTATTCAAGGTCAACTAGCCCCACACTGATATATACTCAAAGTCTGAATTCAGTGACATTGGCATCTTTATCGATGTTACTCCTCAGCTGACCAGTAAACGAGGACACCAGGTTGCAGTCGTCCGCATATCCAAATACTGTCTTCTCGGTAGAGTGAGGCAGATCATTAATCTCCAACAGAATAAGAGTGGGCGAGATCATGCAGTAACCTAAAAGGATTCACTCGTCATACCATCAACTACTACCTGAATCGATCTACTGAACGGAAAGTTTCTAATCCAACCATGCAATTTTTTGTAAAATCCATATGCGATTAGTATATTCAAACCTAAATATCATTAACTGATAAACATCAGCTGTTTCTTTTCAGACGCACTTTAGGTTTCTAAGGGGCTGCAGAACTGGTTGAATCACACGTCGCCACGTGTGATAACAATAACAATATGTAGGCCTGCAAGTTCTCCTGAGTTTAATCCTTTCCTTTCCAGGTTGTTTCAAACAATAAGCTCATACTTTGCTAATAAACACAACAAAATTTTGTTGTCTCATAGCCTACGTACTACTCAGTTTTGTTTCACTTCCAAATACTGAAAAAGGGAAATTTTTCAAAAACAGGAAATTTTTTAGTTTTTGATTCAGAAGTTTCTACAATTACGTGTATCGTCTTTGCTTACAAAACATCTTCTAAGTCCTTGGATGACTAAACATAAACCTTTTTTCAAGAATTGACTCCAGTTTTCCAAACTGTAGATAGAATATCGTATACTTAAGGATTAGTGAAACATTTTCAATATTTTTGTAAGTTATTAACACGATAGAGGTGAACTAGGAGGTGAGAAAATAATGTAAAATGCAAAATGAGGAAAAATTTCATGGACAAGTAAACGAGACTCATAACTCGTTCCACGAATCAAATTGTCTATGAGATATTTCTTCATATCTATAAAAGGGTAGCTTCAAGATGTGGGAGAATTTTAGAGAATGTTGACTTTACGTCTCGATATCTCAGCCCAAATATGTTCAATACAGTTTATATCCTGAGAACGTGCTGACTATTACATTTTTCAAATGCTGTTCAAATTTGACGCATCATCCAAAAGAGCGACGCGATACTTTCTGACATTTTTATCACTGAAGGAAACAATTATTGGTTTAATAACCATTACAGCATACTTTGTTGAATTCTGTAGTACCATCACATTGCGGGGTGACCTAAACCTATTACACTCCACATAAGGCCAAATCACGTAGGCACAATATTGATTGATCTGTAATAAGTTTCCTATTCATTCATGATCAAGTCCCGATATTCTTCTGCCTAGTCTCTCGAACTACATGATGCTGCTTATCCATAACTGTAGATCTCTAGCTCTCAAATCATCATCATGCAACCTTCTTCTTACTGTTTGCTTAAATATGATTGTTCCAGTTCCATTTCTGATAGCTTTATTGTTTGTTGATACTACGATTATTTGATGACAACTTCAGACTACCCACCACACTCGGGACAATCCAAATACTCAAACGCTTCTCGTTTCGTCAACCCTTCAGTGATCAAATAGACAATTTGGATAGCTGGGTAGATCCTAATCGTCTCTCAAATGAATGGAAGATAACCCAAACTGGACAAATTTCAATCAGTTTAAGTCAGTGTTAACCTTTTATTGTTTTGATATGGTCGCAATCGACACTGAAAAAAGACAACAAATCTCAGATAATATAATTGCTACAAACTATAGATTTGGCATATCGCGTAAAGGTATCGGTTATGAAAAAAGAACATTTTGAAAATTTCACACCCAAAGCTTTGAATAAATGATTGGAACTTGTTAACATCAGTTTTTCATTTAATTCTTGAGCCAGCTTAAAAAGGTTCGTCATTCAAATTTTTCTGTATAAATAAGCATCCCACAATATGGTCTCCCAAAATTCCGGCCTAAACATTAAGTTCTTGAGATCTATGAGTATAATTCTCTCTCTTTAAATAGGAGTAGTCAAGAGTTATTGCAATGCACCTCGCCATTCAAAAACAAACTCGGTTAGTTATGAAAACAAAAATTTTAGAGCAAATTTAGATCGTTATTGATCCGCTCTCTGAAATGAAGGCTGAACTCTAAACGATATCGAAATCATACAACTGAACACTGAAGTTATTCTTACGTAACCTTGGTAAAGAGATCGACTTCTTCAAGATATAATTGCAACACTTGGATTCTTGGAGGATAGTAGTCAATTGGAGAGTATCAAGAAACTGTCGAAGATTTTAAAATCAATTGGATATTGTATTTTTCGTGAACTAATTAAAAAATTAACTCTGCTCCTCCATGTCTTTGAAGCCATTTTGCAATATATCCCAAACATGCTGAATCGGATTCAGGTCAGGCGATTGAGTAGGCCAAGTTAAAACATTAAATCCAAGCAGAATTATAAAATCTATCGTAGCAATTGTTGCAGCATATGATATAATAGGAGATTGAAGAATCTAATTAATGTAGAAGTTTATATTCAGAAAGTTGTGAACCAAATCGTGATCAGTTTCTGCGATTGAAATAGAACTTACCCCAAACCATCACAGTACCTTATCTATAGCTGTGTACTTCCCGGACTGTTATCGACCTTTGAACGTTACTACAAATAAAACATTGGACCAGTTATCAAGTCCTCATATGTTTTGGAACCACTTATGATCAGCAAAGATTGACCTCATGAAACTTACTGCCAATAGTTCCTCTTGAAAAATTCAGGTTATACTTTGATTCAACTGACTACACAATTCATTGAACATTATAGTGAGAATCTGGCGGGCGGTCCTGTGCAGCTATCGTAACAAAGGAAGAAAATTTCAAGTAAGCCATTCAAAGTGTTCGGCAATTGAAATTAATTAGTCTTAACCCAATACACAAATAACGAATGTTGGGTATACAAAACCATGGGTAACGGCTATGAATTTGAAATATTCCAAGTCAATTTTCGGCGTGTCAATAATTATAATAAACGACAATTATTACATAGCAAAGGTAGAATCAATTAATTATTAGATATATGTTAGAAACATACCGTCTTCACTGCATTTAATTACCGGACCGTGTGTTCCTACACATAATAGGTTAGTCCTTACAAGAACGTATGTTTGACAAGGAGATAATGAAATTTGGATATAATCGAATCGAGACTTCAATTATTCAAAGCTAGTGTGCTTTCTAGATAATTTATAGCGAGTGATTAATAAATCTTCGAGCCTTGCGCAGGCAGGATAGTGAATAATTACAGAATAACATAAGGTCCTCAGGCTGGCAATAATCCTTAACGTAGTACGGCATAAGCTCGAAATAAAAGCAACAATATGCACCGTGAACATGGAATAGTTGTCGTTTTGCTCCTATGAATAGGCCAGATTAGTATTATATTGTGTTTATTTCAGTCAGTCTCAGTCGTCATCTTCACCTGCTGCTTCTATATTATTAAATGGGATCTCATTTTGAATTCTCCGGCTCGCGCAGTCTGTTAACTGAATTAACTGAATTATTCCTCGACTTGTTCCATTTCAATTTGGCACCTTCGTATTTGACTAAGTTTTTTCTGTTCATTTCATCCGGACAGCTTAAATGAACTTTCTCTCCGTAAAATTTGGAGTAATCGGTAAGCCGTTTTAGTTGTCCCTTTCAAGCATTGACAATTTATATATTCAATGAAAGAATATTTATTTTAAATGGTATGTATGATGTGCGATAAATTACAAGGATTTGCTAGTTTTATGAAAAAACTCACGGCGTCAATCTGCCACAATATATTTATGGAGCTATGAAAAATTCGAAAATTGTGGATGAATATAGACTGATAAATGAAAAATATGCCAAAAAGAAAAAATAATGGAGCTATGTTAATAATCAAAGATAAATCTATCAACGTAACAGTATAAATTTCCCCTTTTAACGCCGCATGTTGGCGATCCAATTGGCGATTATTGTTCGCAATACTGCAGTTCGGGAAGATTCTCTGGAAGTCTGTCGTACCGTCAACTAAAGAGGACCAAATTGAGCCCCCTGCAAACGAAAGAATTAAAAAAAAGTACTTGGCGTTGTTAGTTGGACCGTCCGCTAATAAAAGTTTTCCCGCCAACTAAGTTTTAGGGGTTTGGAACTAGATTCTTCCTGAACCAAGCCTTTCAGTTCTTCAGAATATTTACCATGTAAGTATCTGTAAGAAAGAGATGGATCAGCAACCTGCCGCATTTTAGCGATAGACTGGAGATCACGCGTGATATCCAAGTGGTCGATGAAGCGTACTGCTCTCTTCTAGACACTATCCAATAGATATAATGAATGTTTGGGTGCGGAACCTCATACATGGGAACAGTATTCCAATCCAGGTCGCACATATCCTTTGTATAAAGCATCAGCTATTATGGCGCGAAGTACTCCTTAGCCCTGAAAAGAACACTGAGTTCAGCGGAACAGGTTTGACAATGGCTGACACAAGGCCATGCCAAGTTCGGTGTTGACTGTGATACATGGTAATTTCTGAGGCAATTCGATGTCCTTGCGTGATTAAAAGAGGTTCTCTGACTGGAGAACGTTGTTGATTGAGTCTTGTTCGCTTTAAAATTGACCAAGTTCATCCAACCCCCCTCCTTGCACTTGTGAGCCTCGTGTCACCGCTCAGGGTATGTCCGATGTATAGCAGTTTTCTTCGATATCTGAAATACGAGAGATCTCAAGCATTCAGCTCAACGTTTGCTTTAATAATAACCTTTCAATTCATCCCAAATCTTTACAACTCAGCTATTTATTCAGGCTATGAAAAGGAGTATATTCGCAGAGAGCAAAATCTAGAGAATATGCATGGGGTAGCAATTCATAGTCAATTTTGAGGGTTTTGCTATGGTGATTACACACGAGTGGAACTTTGATGTCTTAATGCAACAAATTTAATGTCTTCTTGCGAACGTTTTCACTCCAAATCATATATTCCCAAAAACTCTGAAAAATATCCTCGGTGATTCTTCTCAACTTAATGGATCATGATCAATATGAATGATACCGGGAGGATCCCAAGAAACTGTGACCGTGACTTTATTGGCCGATATACACGACTTAGCCTTTTCTGGTTCAAACGAAGATAATCACCGTTTTGATTATTACTTGCTCTCCGGTGTTTCATCAGCGATTACGAAACTTTCCAATTGTGGCTGAACATCGTCAAGTACTTCTTTCAAGAAGTCACATGGTTATGCTTATGGTCGAGGATGGGTAATTATTTCACATACCGCGCGGATAGTTCTTTTATATGCAAATATTCATCTAATAATCGATGTACCCTCTCATTTGCTGTCTACATCCTCAGTCACCCCACGCATTGTCTATCTCAGAGCGTCCTTTATCATTCAATTGATTTCATCGACGATTACCGTCGTGATGACCTCTTTTAGGCGAGCTGAACGTTTGATATCATTGGTTCTGCTACTACCACAACTGAACTTTGTGCACCTTTTCTTAACCATTGAAGTTGATATCTCAGAGTCTTCATAGTATTAGTAAGCTTTACCTTGGTTTCGGTGATAGTTGTTCTGCACAAAAAATGCTCAAGCAACACACAAAAATCACTTCTTTGTTTGAATTTTATCTTCTGTGAACAGCTTCCAAACACAAACTAGGCGGCGCTGCTTATTGGGGACAACAGTGATGCATTCAAAGTTACTGCAAAGGAAATTCCATGAGTCCTTGATTTATCAAATTTCTCTCGTATATCTTGCAGGTGTCAACATATCCCTTCATTCTCGGTTAAGAATTCATTTTTCGCTAGCATAAAGTGAGACATAACAATTGAACAACCGCATATGAATTGATGAGTGAATCACCAACTGATGAAAACGTTTTTCATGCCGAGAAATACTTTTAGGAGTTGTTTTATTCGAGATTTGATCTCGGAAGTACGAATCTGGTGGTCCACCATGGCTCAAAGAGTCCTGCACTATGTCATGTTCAACAAATCTTTAACACATAGTATAGTATCTATATTGTATTGTATTGTATTCTATTGGTTCACTGGAAGTTTTTAGAACTGTGTTAGTTATCATCACTGTTAATCGTCATCATTGGTGCCTGTATCACTATTTTCAAACCAAAATTACTTGAGAGTACATTTGGACCGAAGTAGGTTACAACACGCAACCCTGGCGGACACCATTCTGTATTGCTACCTGATCCAATGTTAGTCCGTTTACTCTGTCATGAGTAGTAGTGTCTTAGGACTATCGTCAACTCTTCTTCGAACCTGATTATCTACAGATATCTAATGAATTTTATTGTAGAGATCAAGAAGCCAGGCAATCTGGGTTGAGCTAATAGTACCACTTATAATTCTCAATAGATAACAGTTGTAAAATCTGTAGAAAGAAAGCAGTTCGGCAGTCGAAGTGGACTATCTATATACTGATACACTAGTCGAACAGGATTGAATATTATTAGTGATGGAAACTTTGATTAGAAAATACATTTTTTTTATATTAGCCGAAATCTTAATGATAAACGTTTTTTCAGAATTCGTCTGAAGAAGCTACGGTGTAATGAAACGCGTTACGAATCACAATTATTCAGTAAAATTCCTCAAAAAATATTACTTGTTTTTGTTATTGATAAACGTTTTCTTCATTTGCGTCTTATTCGTACACCTCATTTGGAATTACATAATTGAATAGAATCAATGAACAATTTGGTTTTCTGAACAAGTTTTCTTCTACTAACCAAGATAAGTAAAATAATTACTACAATGAGACGATAAAAACTCATTATTTTCATGGATAAACATTGCGCAGATATGAATTAGCTCTGGAAAATTTGTTTATATCAACTAATGGTAGATTGCCTCGTATTTCAAAGTTTTAGTTAAATGCCATAATGAAAAATAGCTCGCAACATTCATGAATAAACCTAGATTTGTTGCAGTGACATCCCTATTTAGAATTAATCGATCTAGATATTAGAATTGCGAGTAATACTATCATGTGTGATTATATTATTGAATTAAATTGATATTTCGCTGAAACATGCTATATTTGTAACATCCACATACTCCAGCAATTTCAATTTATCCCGAATGACAGCTAATTTGTATTCTCATTCATCAATTAATTCATCATTTGACGTTGTGCTGCAGAGAGAATTTATAGTTTCTTATCGGGGTTTGTTCATGCACTAGAACTGAATAAACAGTTGTTTTGTTTGAATTTTTTGTCAAACTAAGGAAGTACAGAATATTTCTGTAAGGTGGATTACAAACTTCTTCGAGTTATAAATACTCACTGTTTTCTATGCACAGAATTTCAAAATATCCTATTTTTATCCACATTAATTCAGAACTAATTACAGTTACGTAGAAAAAATATTTTTCGGTTGACTTGTTGATTTAAACAGATACAATTTTAACGTTCGGAGAGGCGGCTTTACTGTTGGTTAGCCTTGCCTAGAGGCTTATACTTTGATACTAGTTCGGCAATTATTTACAAGCGGCCATTGAATGCGAATAATATAATTATGGAAAATATATACAGGAAGTATTTATGCTTAACTCATTACTAGATCGACCTAAATTCAAAACAAAGTTGAAGAATTCATCAAACTAATCTTGTTAGTGATTTATTATTCAGTGTATGATTTCTCTGACTTCCTAGATATAAAGTCAATAAGTCGATTACAAGAGAACGTCGATCCTATATATATTCTAAGAAGGGCCATTCAGAATTCGACATATTGGATGTTGTGAAATCTATATGGACATGTTATCTATCTTATGAGCTTATGTCCTGACAATTTGTTCTGAAACCTTAAATTGAATCTTGCTACTGTTGATCACTATTTTTACAATATAAACTGACATATTATCAAACCTAAATAGTTTATCTCTGTTCCTTATGAACTGCAAATATGGATAGTTTGTAATTCAAAAACTTCTTAGCAAAATATGACACTTCTTAGAGCTTCCAGAAGGACTACATTGAAATGTTTATGCTCCCATTTGTTTTGATTCATAAAATTTCAAAAACATACATTCTTGAATTTCTGCCATCTGGGACTAGGGAACTGTACTAAACGAAATCCTTTTTAGGAATAAAAAAACTCCTCTAAAAAGCCTAGAAAACAAATATAAATATCTATAAATTCTGATTGAAGTGTCCCAATTTGATTTTAATCCTTTGGTTGTTACTAAGGTAATATTGAAAACCGAGTATTTCAAGAATGAAAAAATTTATTTAATATCTCCAGCAGACCAAAAATTACGGTAGAAACGAAAATTCAATTGTGACGACCTCATGTTTTCATGCATTTCGAGAAATGAAAGTCACATTTGAATTTGGGAGGCTTTACTTGGTGGAATTCCATTATCAATAACAAAAACAAGTAATATTTTTTGAGGAATTTTACTGAATAATTGTGACTCGTAACGCGTTTCACTACACCATAGCTAGAACCTATGCTGGATGGCGTTATCGAAAATTTCATAATTACTTTGCAAGCAGACGATAGTGACAGCAACAGCGAGTCTTCTAGTTCTGATAAAGAACTATCTGACAGAGAATTTTTCATTTTTTGTTATTTAACTCATTTTGAGTTTCATATTTGAATTGTTGGCAGAAATTGTCGAGATAGAGTTTTTACCATTTTTAATGAATTTGTATTATTAAAGTGACAACCAGGTGAATCCGAATCATTCGTCCTCAAAATAGCGCAATACGATTGTAGCTCTTAAAATTTCCGTTTTCTTTGTTATGTCGTTTATCCTATATAAACCCATCGAGGTATCACAAAGTTACTAGGTACTTACGACAAACATAGTTACTAATCATTTGCCTAAAATCCCTATTTAATATCAACCTTCAATTACTATATTTCATCCTATTGTACAGATTCTAGGTATTCTTGAAAATCATAAGGAGAAAACAATAGTACTTATTATGAAGGTTCAGTTAGAAAAACCCCTGCCTCGAAAATTTCTTGTAGTCTAACTGGTGATGAGTCTGTAACTCACTTCTTTGTAATAGAAATTAAAATGATCGAGTACCTTGAAATGCCATATGCCTAAGAGGGATAATTTTCTCAAAAAAGCTCTTACGCCGATCCTGATGGCTATTTGACATTACATTGCAGAACGTATTATTCATCTTACTTCCTCCGCTTGCTATCTCTTCTGTTCTTCGCGCATCTTATAAGAATTTCCTCCGCACGGATATTCTTGTCGACTTGTAAGTGGTATTGTGATGTTTTGTCTTGTGGTATTTCGGTGCAATTTAATGTTGAATTGTTACTTTTCTTGCGTATACTATGTATGAATTCAGCTTCATTTTACTCTAACCACTGGTACTCATGGTCATCACTACTGAGTCATCAGCGAATGTACCCAACACTATGTCTTGTGTTGTCGATATATTAATATTAAAAAACAGGTACAAGAAAGGCTTGAAATAGTTCTGCATTACTACCTCCTTTTCCGGAAGTTCTCTGAGAAGCCCTGGGGAGATTTGTCTATTTCAGGAGCTTTCTTCGTATTGATGTTAAATTGGAATATGAGATAATAATGCCATATCATCCTTCCTAGTGCATTTTATTCTTCCAGGAAAAACTCTGGAATTAGATGCTACTGTTGATATTGCTTGATAACGAATAGATTCATCAAGTCATAAACCATAATATCCATATTTATTATCTACTATATAATAGATATTCTCTAGTTTGTGTTTGAAATTGTGTGTTACCTCTGGATAATATTAATGACGCACTGCTTTCGTCTGGACAAAGGGAGCGGAATTCAAAATAAAACCCAACATTCTTGAAACAATTGTTCAGTACTTTCCACAAGTATCTATATATCAAGAGGGATTTGTGTTACATCACATTATTTACACAATTCTTTGATAAATAAAGTTCCATTAATATTCTATTCGAATATACGAAATTATCCTATCTCATAATCTTTACACGAAACATCATAAACAGATGTAATTTTACTACATGACTGTGAAAGTTTTCTCTTAAAACTCCTAAAAAATATAAGTTAAAAACATCTAAAACTAGTATAATCGAACGAGGTTTTATATGTCCCGTGGTAGATGACTATCAAAAAAGACCCACATATTTTAACGAATCGTGAATGTCGTTTTTCACTGTTCATTTAATTCCTAGTAAATTGCTTAAGGATCATTTAGTCTAAGATTATATTCCTCGCAACATTTCCTGCAGACTGCTTAAATTATGTTTATTCCACTAGAGGTCTATTATGACAGGATATTTAATAGGGACTACGCTTCAACGAAATATTCATGAAAATTGGAGGGCTTTGGTTCTCTTCATGCTTTCTCTGCGCTCTGTTCTTATTTTATTAGTCCTCGGAAAGGAGATTGGGGGATTATTCCATAAAGCGAAGCCATATTATGAGTTGAGCGGGAACGTACACACACCTATCGATATTATCTTATTACGTAGGGCTGTTAGTATCTAAGAACCCTTCTCTATTCGCCTTATTTAGCGCTTCTTCAATTTCTATTCAACGCGTACTAATTACATCTCAATATTATGTTACCGAGATATAACTCGTTATTTACATAACACGTATCATTTTGCACTATGTTATTGAAAATCATTATTAGTAATTTGCTCATGCAACAACAGTTGCATGTCAAATTATTTACACAAATAATAATAATAATAACTGTTCTTTATTGATAATAATATCAAGAGGCCATCGACCAAACTTTTTAGCTTCTGAAGTAATGTACAGGTTGGAAATTTTCTGAGTGGGTTTTCTGCTGGTTCGTCGTGCAGGAGATCTCTTATGTCATCCAATTCACTCAGTCTCTGTATAAATTTGGTATTCAGTTTCTTGATGCGCTCTCTTATGGGTTCTATCTTGGTTCTCTGGTACAAAAGGTGATTTGGGGGATTGTGTAATGGGTTGTTTGGATGCCTCATTTTGGTTAATTCTCTCAGGGATGTTGTTTCAGCAACCTCCAGAATTTTGATCACTGACTCTACAATTCGCATATAGGGGATGTCCATACTCTATTATTTACACATTTTATGCAGTTGGACTGAAAAATATAACTTTTTTTTCAATGTTATTTATGATCTCGAAATCATCAGAAATCGAATCTTCTTTGAAATGTTATGGTCTAAATCAGGGGTGCTCAAACTTGAACTGTTGGCGAGCTGGCGATCTACCTCAATTTTTTTAAACTACTCACGATCAACTCTGAGAGGCTGCAAGTATGTGTGATGTAGTGTTGCCGTACATACACGATACACCCTACTTACCTACCTAGGTACTGCGTGTACCGTAGCATATATAGATATTAGCTTTCCGCACAATATACATTATTTTAGTCAAGGTTTGAGTTAGGTTTAGTTAGGTTCTTCTCTATATCAATGAAAAAACTCATAGTTATTCAAAATTGCGAGTTTATTGCTTGTTACAAAACAAAAGAGTTACATGAGGTATAAAATTTAACTAAGGAGTGACTTTGGATGTTGAAGCGTGGCACTGCAAGTCCTCAGCATACTTTTCATACGATGGTACGTAACCACTGAAAGCTAATCGCAAGCATGATGGCATATGAGTTCAGTTAGTCGATTGCGATATTTTGATTTAATTATCTTCATTTCAGACTCGCACAAGTAAGTTGACCCAAACATTGCCGTCAGTTGAAGGGCGATTTGCCTTAGATTCGGATATTTATCATCAGATATAAAACACCAGAAATTTGTATCAGATGCTGTAGCTTTGAAATGTATTTCCGATATAATCTGCACCAACTCATTTTCAACAGAACATGAATTCATTTTAATATTACTTGCTATTTCAGTAGCCAATTCTTCAATGTTTTTACATGAAAAAGGATAACTCATAAATGATGCTATATTTGCCAATTCACTGCAATCATAAAAACGCATTTCGAATTGTCCTAAAATATTTGATAATTCAGCGTCATACGAAATTGTTTTAGATCCTTTCTTTTCACTATCATAAGTTGCAATTTACGTTTCAATGCGTTTACTGCGCTAATCATCTCGATAATAGTTTATCATTTCCTTAAATTTCCAAGTTAATGGTGTTCAAGTGCATTGTGATGTCAGTCAAAAATGCCAAATCAGTCAGCCGTTTTTCGTATTTCAACATCTGAGTGTCATCACCTCGTTCGTCTAGAAAAGCTGTTATTTCGGGCAATAATTCTTGAAACCTTCCTAGGAAGGTTCAGCTGACTCCCTTTCTTCCGACTGCAACTTAAAGAGCCGCCGTTGCAAGCTTCGTGCATGGATGGAATTCACAATTTTTGTTGCAATGTCCATAATTTCCTCCGTGTTTAAAACTTTTAAACACAAAACTTGTTGATGTATAATGCAATGGAATGAAAAAAATGAAGGGAAATCTTCATTAATTTGACACAATGCCACAAAACCGTTTTTGTTTACAATCATTACTGGTGCTCCATCCGTTGTAATGCACACTAATTCATACATTGGTAGCTTGTAGTTTTTTACAAAATTGAAGAAAACGTCGTATACCTTCGCCACGAGTCCTCCCCTTCAGAGGAATAATGGTCAAAAATTCTTCCCTAGTCAACATGTCATTGAATACCATCCGAATGAAAATACACAGCTGGGCAGTGTCTGGTATATTTCATGATACCATGTTCTAGTATATCAGCCATGTCCTGACTCATGACTTCTATACGCCTTGTGACAGTCGGACGAGATAACTGAAGTTCTCTAATAGCAGACATGATTTCTGTTTTATTTTTAAAATCTCTAAATGAAGTCTCACCAGCTTCAATAAATGCTTCCTTTACAACCTATCCATCTTCGAATCGTTTCTTGTGTTTCGCCAATATATGAGATATTTTAAATGACGCGATCGTAGCAGCTTTTGATTGTTTGGCTGGTCTTGTGAATATGGTTTGTTCTTTTTTCAAACAAGATATCAAATCACCTACTTTTCGTTTTCTCAATTCATTCTCTGGCGGAAAATCCTTTTCATAGTTTTTATGAACCGTTTTGTGATGCCTCTCTAAGTTACCACGCTTAGGTATTGCAACTGACGCACGACAAATAAGACAAATGCACTTATCCTTCACCAAACAAAAGAAAAATTGATCCTCCTAATCGTTATTAAAATGTTACATTTTATCGAAGAAAATTATTTTTCAAGGGACAATATTCAACCTTCCGTAGAATGTTAAATATCCTCCCCTGAAGGAGCTAGTTTTCCGATCTGCTCTTCATATTCACCGTTAACCGGGTCCACTGGGAAGTGGTACAGCACGGTCAGATGTCACAAATAGGAACAATGGACTGCAGTTTCGGTCTCGTTTGACCTCGTCAGCATTGTCTACCCATTCGTAACACAAGGCTATACCGTTACCTACTCATCTCAATTCCCATATAGTAACTTTTTGTTTTGAGATGTTATATTTTACATTTCTTCGTTGCACTCATTTTGTACTATTTAATAATAAACTTTGTATCGACGTAGTATTGCCTTCAAGCTACAATTCAGAATGACACCAATTTCTGCAAGCGCAACATTTATATCGGCGTGAACGAAAGTCTCGAATGTTCCCGTCAACGCGCCGCCCGAAATTTTTAGAAAAGCGGCAAAAATAAAAACCGTGTTTTCTTTGACAAGTACCGCGCGTTTCCTTGATAAAGCCGCCTTTTGAAATCTAACTTTCTCCTTTAAGTTAGAATCCATCGAAATTTTCAAACTCCCCATAGAGATTATATCCTGAACAACCACTATGGCCTGGCTTATTGGTCCATATTTGATATCTTTAGATAATGCTTGCATTTAACATAATTTGTCGTTAATCATCAGATAATCATCAATCATCATGCAAGAAAGGATTTCATAATAAAAATCCCCTAATTTGGCCATCCAAAACTGTATAGAAACATCAACGACTCTGTTGAAACTGAATTAAAAACTGTACAGAATAAAGTCGGTTCAATCTTGATCTTGACATTTAAACATATTTTCTTTCTTAGCCTGTAGTCTTCCATGTTCTTTTCAATATTGAATTTATGAAGTGCGTTAATGAAGATATTTCGTTCTATCAAATCAACCACAGGCGTTGCCAAAAATCCAATCTCTTCAATAAATTTTGGAATCGGAAATTTGATACCGTTAAAGCAGATCGACTTAATGAAGTAATAAAATTAAAAAATCCTCGATAAATCGTGCTCTTTAATCGATCCGAACAGCCGCCTCTGATTAAGTCTCGAGCATCGGCCGAACAATTTCTTCATCTTCGATCCCGAGTCAGTCTCCTCAGGTAGATTTTTTATTAACGGCTATTAACATATTTTGTGAGCTCTTTATTATGAAACATGCTGTGCGTGCTCGAGGTTCAGTCGATTTGATTAGAGTGACTTTACTGCCTTTATAAGGCGCAAGATGTAATAAGTAGTCGTAATCTTGACTTTTTCGAAGGCTATTGGTAATCTCTAGTATCAGAGTATAATCACATGTACAACTATGATCACTATATAGCATGTAGAATTTTTAATGGACCATTGTTTTTCTCAATTTTTCATCCAACTCTGAATAAAATATAATTTTATGAATCAACATCTGTTTGAATATATTTTTGAAAAGGATCATGAAATTGAAATCCGTCAAGTACAAGTAGGACTCGCGCTCCCTAGATTTATACAAGCTGAAAGGTACATCAATAGTTACATTAAGAAATTGATGATGAATGTTATTGGTGTCTAGCTCAAAGAATTCTGCTTTACCGCCAGTCAAAAGCATCGTACATCTGTCTAAGTCATCAGATATCTGCTAACATTCGTATAAATCGTTTTGGTTCAATTGTTTCAACTAGTTTTTTATTGCAATTATTGTGCTCATAATTTCCTACCGTGGTATGCCTTAAGGCAGGGGTGCTCAAACTTGAACTGCTGGCGATCTACCTCAATATGTTTAGACTACTTACGATCGACTCTGAGAAGCTGCAAGTATGTGTGATGCAGGGTTGTCGTACATACACGATACACCCTACCTACCTAGGTAGGATGTACCATTACATATATAGATATAAACATTCCGCACAATATACATCATTTTAAACAAGGTTAGGTTCTTCTTTATAATATCAATGAAAAAACTCATAGTTATTAAAAATTGCGAGTTTATTGGTTATTACAAAACAAATGAGTTACATATGGTGTTAAACTTAACTAAGGAGTGACTTTGGATGTTGAAGCGTGGCACTGCATGTCCTCAGCATACTCTTCATAAGATGCTACGTAACCACTGAGTGCTAACCGCAATCATGATGACATATGATCGTCAGTTAGTCGATTGAGATATTTTGTCGTAATTATCTTCATTTCAGAAAATGAAGACTCGTACAAGTAAGTTGACCCAAGCATTGCCGTTAGTTGAAGGGCCTTTTGCCTTAGATTCGTATATATAAAACACCAGAAATCTGTATAAGATGCTGTAGCTTTGAGAAGTATATTCGATATAATCTGCACCAACTCATTTTCAACAGAACATGAGTTCATATTAAACTGACATTTCTATTTCAGTAGCTAATTCCTCAATGTTTTTACATGAAAAAGGATAACTCATAAATGATGCTATTTTTGCCAATTTACTGACTTGTAATGTCAGTCAAAAATGCCAAATCAGTCAGCCATTTTTCGTTTTTCTACATCTGAGTGTTATCACCTCTTTCGTCTAGAAAGGCTGTTATTTCGGGCAATAATTCTTGAAACCTTTCTAGGAATTTTCCGCGCCTCAACCACCTGACGTCCGTATGAAGAACTAAATCAGTGTGTTCAGCTGACTCCCTATCTTCCAACTTCAAGAGACGCCGTCGCAAGTTACGTGCACGGATGGAATTCACAATTTTGTTGCAATGCCCATAATTTCCTCCGTGTTTAAAGCTTTTGAACACAAAAATCGTTGATGTATAATGCAATGGAATGAAAAAAATTTCGGGAAATCTTCCTTAGCTCGACACAATGCCGCAAAACCGTTTTGTTTCCAGTCATTGCTGGTGCTCCATCGGTTGTAATGCACACTAATTTATATATAGGTAGCTTGTAGTTTTTTACAAAATTGAAGAAAACGTCATATATATCTTCGCCACGGGTCTTCCTCTTCAGAGGAATGATTGTCGAAAATTCTTCCTTAGCCAACATGTCATTGAATACCATCCGAATAAAAATACACAGTTGGGCAGTGTCTGTCATATCGGTGGTTCGTCGAACTGTAAAGAAAAGTATGTACATTTCATGATATCATGTTTTAGTTTATCTGCCATGTTCTGACTCATGACCTCAATACGCCTTGTGACAGTCGGACGAGATAACTGAAGTTCTCTAATAGTAGACATGATTTCTGTTTCATTTTTGAAATCTCCGAAAAATTCTCACCCGCTACAACAAATGCTCCCTTCACAACCGATCCATCTTCGAATGGTTTCTTGTGTTGCGGCAATATATGAGATATTTCAAATGACGCGATCGTAGCAGCTTTTGATTGTTTGGCTGGTCTTGTAAACATGGTTTGTTCTTTTTTCAAACGAGATATCAAATCACGTCCTTTTCATTCTCCTAATTCACTCGGTGGCGGAAAATCCCTATCATAGTTTTTATGAACCGTTTTATGATGCCTTTCTAAGTTACTACGCTTAGATACGCACAACAAATACAAATGCACTTATCCTTCACTATACAAAAGAAAATTTCTTCCTTCCAATCGTTATTAAAATGATACGTTTTAGATTTCTTCGCTGCACTCATTTTTTACTATTTAATAATAAACTTTGTATCCGCGTAGTATTAGTAAAATACGCGGCTTTTCTTTGACATGTACCGCTCGTTCCTTCAATAAAGCCGCCTCTTGCCGCTAGCAGAGTGTTATTTTATTACGTAATAAATTTTTATAGTTGAGTTACCCATTTATCAAAAATTTTTTTCTTCTCGAGATCTACTCAAAAAGCACTCTCGATCGACCGTTTGAGCACCCCTGCCTTAAGGTAGTGCTTCTTCAAGAGTTTCCTAATTTTAAGACAACAAAACTATTCAATTGGTTTCAACGTTATACTCATATGCGCTCCTGAAAAAAATGTGTTTGAGTTAATTATCCCAATTTTTTTGTGATGCTACTACAATTCTACATTGTTCGTGATTTTGCTTTCTCTTTAGATGAACGACGTTGCTTTTTGCAAATTTCATACTTTTAGGTAAACGGGAAATACCTTACAGCTTTTGATTACCTTGCTAGAGTCAAAATATGCAGTAGTATGCGACAAAACAGCCTTATTTTCCGGTTGCGTCGATTATTTCTTACAGTATCTTACAGATACAAGATATTACCGGTTTGAGTGTTCGGTATCAATTTCAAATTTATACCTACACTTGGTCCTCGACAGACAGACGGACAACGAAGAGATCATTTTTCTCTGGTACAGAACCTAAAAAATGAATAACAATATATCAGAATAAACATTTTTATTTGAAGCATTAGTTCACCTTAAATGTTCTACAAATCATTACCAAAAACCTTGGCTATGTTTCTTTCGAAGGCTATCAATGATTTTTCATTTGAATTGTTTTTTGTTATATCCCAAATTTTCATCCAATTAAAAATTAAATTTTTATAGAACCAATCTTTACCCGCCTGTCCTCTACAGTCGTGTTCAAGAGCATTCATTACGCTGTATGAGCACACCTTGAAAGTACGCAATCTATATATTTACAAGGTTTCTATTCAAAATATGATTAAAAACCAACTGTAATTTCAAGGCCATCCAAATGAGCTCGATGTTAACGACCCTTGTCATCTTTAGCTACGCAATTTGACTTGGTGTATCAACCAATAAAATTTCTTAGAGACTAGTGATCGTCAGTAGATCATCATTGAGCGGCACTACAACTT
The DNA here is from genome assembly GCA_013387265.2 of Cryptolaemus montrouzieri. NCBI lineage: Eukaryota > Metazoa > Arthropoda > Insecta > Coleoptera > Coccinellidae > Cryptolaemus > Cryptolaemus montrouzieri. The sequence goes on along the minus strand of JABFTP020000185.1, from coordinate 33,501,543 downwards.
AGATGGCGGTGACGAGCAGTTGCTTATCATTTCATTTACTTCAAGCAATGGATCGTCGTCGTTCTACTTCGGTTTTCGTAGTAGTTTGGATTCTGTAATAGTATTTCTGATAATGTGGATTATCAAAAATATGAAATATTTATTGAATCCGTAGGCAATCACAGATGCCCTAAAATTAGAAAGGCACTCCCTTTAGCCCAATTTATTTTCCACCTTCGGATAATTGCTCACCTTCCAACCAATTATAACCGGTTAAGGTATCCAGGAATCACCTTTGGCACTGAAATAAAATATCTAGACATATAAATGGCCCATATTTAAAATAGCTTAAAGCCTTATCATTTCTGAATTTGACTCTGAGTCACACGTCCAAGTACATACAATATAGTCCCGAAGCTGTTTAGTCCCGGTGATTGAATAGCTACAGTCATTGACAGCAGAGCATATTTGTTGTCAAATGTTTGATTATCGACCTAATAGTTTATTGAGTGTTAAACAGACAAAACTACTTCATTTTTCATATCTATACAGATTAAACCTATTACATTTCGAACCCAAAAATCTCAATTATCACATTATTATAATTATGAGTATAACAATTTCCATGAAATGTAATTCTGACATCAGTTCCAGATAGAGAATTTTATCATTAATTCATAGTCATTTCACGCGGAATTTAACCAGCTAATTTTCTATGTATAAAATTTAATGCGCCGTTAGTGTTTATGGACAGAACGCAGTGCTTATTTAATAAGAGAGTAAAAGGAACGAAACGAAAATTTGTTTTGGTGTGAAACTTTATCTTAATAGTTTGTTTATCACTCATTGAAAATGGTTCCTGAATGCGATCCTAAGATCAATTGATTTACTATCCATAATTCCGTTAGGTATAAAAACATCCATTGTTCGGATATTTAAATCGTCTGACTGTGAAAATTATAGGTGATTCTATTATGGTTTTTCAACTGTAAATCCTCTTTAACACAATTCATTATTTTTTTCCAAACAGGATGTCATAATTAGATAAATGGAGCTAAACCGATGTTAGAGTACCGAAACTTGCTGTTTTTGTAAGGAAACTACAGTGTATCACCTTTATATCAAACCGGATTTGATATGAACGATAAAAAAGTTTTCTAAGTATGATGACTTGATTCATCTCATTTTAATACTTACTGAAAGTGCATCTGGTTTTATGAAATCTTCCAATCAAATATTTGAAGGTTGCATTTGAATTTTTCTCCATTTTGTGTGATGAAGAGTTGAGTACCAAATAGTAAAAAGGAACATGAATGTGAACAATCAATATTGAAAATAATGGTTTTATAGTTTCTAAACTTCAAAGAAATGGATCAATTAGTAATACCTTAAAATGCGTCATTGTGATTCCTGAAATCAATGAATTTATGTTTACATTATCTTCTATTGGTCATTATTATCAGGTTTCTCTCCCAAGAACCATAACCTATTTCATAACCTCAAAAAGATGCCTGGAATGTAAGAAGTATCATTGCTCTAAATGCGTATACAGATTCATACATCATACTAGAAAAATAGTGATCCTGCAATAAAGAACCGTTAGATTTCAGTATTTATGTCGATTATATTGTGGAATAAAATTTCAATGAATCCAAAAAAACTCATCAGGTGAAAAACTTGCTAAACCACCCTTGTATATTTGAGTGTTTTAATTGAAAGGGAACACAATGTGGGAAAGTATAGAGTACATAACACATATTAGTTGAACAGAGTGTATAAATGAAAGATACTAGTTTCAAGTATTTCTATCTACATCAATCAGTTAATGCGTCCGAAATGACGGACGTGAAACATTTCATCTGGTATTTTATTTTCTATAAAGCAGTGAAAAATTCCCTGCTTTCCCATGTTTCTTTTTCGTTTTCTACATCTTTGTTTCATGGTTCTTATTGTTGAGTATAACGCTTTGTCATCTACAGGAGCTAGAGGTTTTTCTATGTTCAAGCAGATTTGCTCTTGTAAACTTTATTTTAATCTCCAAATGTGCCGGTATGATATCTCGTATTTACAGTTTTCGAATGCGTGACTAGAGGAAAGCAATATTTGATAGATAATTCACTTAGAATGTCTTTGGACTGTACAGATGAAATTCTTATATTCCTGAAAGATGTAATTGTTAGATGAGTTAAACCCCCAGATGATGTGGTTATACGGGCTGGCATATTACGTTCATGTGGACCAAACAGGGTTCAAATCCAGTTATGTGACGTCACAGCAGTGGTAATAAAACAGGACGATAGGACTAGGCAGTATAATATACGTTCGACAGTGGATTGGTGATTGATTTCCTATAATATTTCTGAAAATAGCTAATTTCATTATCTTTCGATTGAGTAAGTATTTTTATGATATCTGGCAATCTTGATTGTTTTACTGCGTTAGTGATTTGAGCGCCAATGGCACAGGTATTCTCGCGACTTCCTATCCATAATGCTTATTATTGTAGTACTAATATTCTTTCACTAATAACGATAGCAATACTACTTGTACGGAATTACTCCAGAGTACTTATTCCTTTTCGTGAACACGTAAATTCCCTTCCGGATAATGAGGGTCAAAAATTCATAAGTAAATATAGGTTCAAAGATTGTAATTTGAAATAATGGCAATGTTCTGAGATATATCTGGTCGCTATTATATTGGCATCCACTAGCCCCAATGTTGAAATAAATGACTCATATTTTGTATCCACACAGGTCCATTATTGCTCGCCGCTTGTTGTCAAGTTTTTTGAAAAGAATACTTTTAGTTGTTAACAACCATTAATTGCTTCCCCGCTCACTCTTTCACTTCAATTGAAACATAAGAGAAAAATAACTAATTTTATAATTACTTGGATTAGTCTATTGGGGGAGGGCGTAAATACAAAATTGATTCTAATTGGACCATCATTTCTAGGGCATAGTACATAATCTAATTGAAGTTCTCTTTCACTGGTGAATGAGATATTGTACTTCAGTACAGGATGTTATTCTTCACCACGTAAGTTTGCACTAACTGCTGATACTATACCTAATGCCGTGACGTCACGAAAGTTCGAAAGAGGCGTGTAACATCAAGAATTCATTGGTCTAATCGATTTGACAACATTAATTCAGTAGCTACAGAGACGTCGAATGGACACTGAGTTTTGGATACTGCATGATTCTTTGTCTTGATTCGTTCCAACGAATTGGGATGAGTAGATTGAAGTCTATCCTGGTGTGCAATGCTAACGAGGTCAAACGAGATCGAAACTGCAGTGTATTGCTTCTATTTATGACATCCGACCCTGGTTGACGATAATTATGAACGGAAGGATATTGAACTATATGGATGATTAAATATTGTTCCCTGAATAAAACTTTTCAATGTATTTTTTGAGAAGATTGAGCTAGGCAAATTATACACCAAATGTCCAATGGAACTGTCAGTTGGGATAAACTATACAACTCAAAATGACAGATTTCTTCCTCGAATTCTGTAAATTTATTCTTGACAATTTTTGTTGAATATATTTCAGAATATTCTTCAGGTGATTTTCTTATGTAAGAAACAATGTCTAATTTGTATCACGATATTTCAGCTTCATTGCGTAGAAGTAATTTTCCCAATACTGACAGACTCGTATCAAAATGCTTTGACAAAGTTGTACGTACACAACGTTTCAGGTCATGGATTGGAAATATGATCTTGAAAGCGAAGCCCTTGAGACAGACTCTCGATGTAGCCATTGTTCCAGCCCCTCGCCGTCTCAATTCAAAGAAGAATTGCCCCTCCTAGTATTGATTGAACAGAGTATCAGTTTCATTTATTTAATAAATCTGAACGCGAGATGACAAAGTGCAATTTGGTGATATAATTAATTTGCAACAAATTGCAACGTTTACTGATTGGGAAAGAACAGAGCATCGTCAGAACGATTTACTTTTGTTTTTCAATTTTTCAACGTGAAAACAGCCAACATAATAAAAATCTCTATCAAAACTATATTTTTATCATAGCGTCGCTTTAATGCAGTTACACGAGTTTTATGGTGCGGTTTGTTAATATTTATGACTCCCTCGTTGTTCTCAAATGATTCACCTTTTTATATTTTTAAAGGATCAGATAGATGATAATCGCCCGAACTAAATCAGGTGAAAATTATACCAATTAATTTCATTGCCAATAGTAGATGATGAATTCATATCTGTAGGCTACATTCATTTTTTAATTAGTATTAAGAGGTCTACAAACGATTGCCAACCTTAATACCAACTTGATTGCCAACTGTTTCCCACAGCTGGTCAACTAAGTTCGCAACTTTGTCGCCAACTTCATTTGATAGTCAGTTTTTTTGTATGACAATGAATCCCCGATAATCGAGAATCGAGATAAGAAATGAGTCAAAAAGCTTTGTTCATAATTTTGAAGGAGTTATGTGATGATTAAATTGTCGAGGTGGACAACTTGGGCGACAGAACGGTTAGTGCTCATGCATGTAAGAATATGCTAAGCCCAAGTGTTCGATTTGAATCCGAGTTCGAGTTATGGATGTTGTCCTTGAACAAAAAAGTGAATTTGTCAAAGATATCGCATTGACTTTTGATATATGGCCTAAGAGCTAAGCCCATAACCATCGAAGGCCAAATAAATTGTAATCCTGAGTGGTGGCAGTTATGATTGCATGGTCAGGGTAAGTGGTCCTTAGAACAAACAAACAAACAAACAAAAAAATTTAACGAGGTTATTCCAATCTTCCTCTAAATAAAGATTACTTATTTAGTTGGTCTTCATTGTTGTCTTCGTTTAGGTTTTATGAACTTTTCAATGGAAACTTTGTTTTTTAAATAATCGAATTGTATTTGAGCCAAAAAATTCTGAAAATTTAATGAGATTTTGATAAACGTCTATCGAGTCAGTGTAGCATCGAGGTTAGATGAAATAAGGCTCCTTTAGTAAAAGAAATATACTACAAATAGTGAGACGATTAAATTAAACTCAACAACTTAACGTATGTTAAAATACAATTACAAAAGGTGGCAAAAACACCAATTCAAATGAGAAAAACTTCTTTTCCTAGAACTATTTTACCAGTAGGCTTAGTAGTGCTCTTCTATAGTTCGAAGGTCCTGATGGATTCGCTCGCCCTGTTGTTCACTTAGATCCCCAAGATTAGCAGGAAAGTAGTCTAGGTGGTTGTGAAGAAAGTGTAACGTGTGCTCATGTTACATCCAAGGATTTGAAAGTGACTAATTAATCACTTGGCTTGTTCCGAAGTTTTTGGGAAAGTAGATAAATTCCGACTATCCTCAACACGTTGAACAACTAATTAGTTGTTCAACGGATACTTTCCCAAAATATTCGTAACAAGCCAAACAAACTCATCTGTTCTGTGGCCCATCCACTTTTATCTTTTCTGCACATGCAATATGTTGTCCTGGAATTAGCGCTTCCCAAGTAGGCCAATCTTCTTCAACCCAGTGTTGATTTTCAGCTCTACTATCTCACAAGCAGAGAAAACAGGGATACTTTATGTTACCACTTTGTTGGCCTAGAAAAAAATAGACCATTTTTGAATCAACACATATGAGCCACTAGTTTTTATATGCTCAATTTTGTCCAAAACCAAAGCAGTAGATGTTTATTCTCCTTCTAGTAGAATGTGCAACTATCCTGATTTATTACCGTTGCGAAAGAGAACACATTTTAGACTCTGATTCGACGAATCTATGAATAAACGCCATTCACTACAAAAGTAGTTTCGTAAACCCATTGCAAACATTAAACCAGGTAGATCTTTACAAAATACAAAATCATCTTCTGTGTCAAAATATTTTAGGAAATTCTGTTGTCAGGTGCGGCAATAAAAACCTTCAGTTCCTTTTGTTACTAAGCTCCTTTCCTTTAGACTAGAAGCCAGGATTTCTGAGGCAGACTTCAACAGTTCTAGGTCTCTGATTAGGTCGTTTGAATCATCTTTGTTGAATAATTTCGGCGATTTCAGGTCACATTCAAAGTCTCTACTATCGGTTTTTTTCGTCTTAATGTCAATTATTTTCTAATTTTATGGCAGGATATTCCCATTTGGCTCGATTTTTTTGGTTAATGCTAGTTATGTTCACCAAACAAAGATAGCACTCAACATTGTGGCTAGAGGATTCTTTCCTGATCATAGCAATTTCGTATCGGGAAATTTCTCTATCCTTAATTGTCCATAAACATAGAACTCAACGCAGGTTTCACAAACCTATTGCGGGACTCAATGCTCATCAGGCAGTTCCAGCGGATGCCCAAAGTAATTTTACGAACTCTGTGACATTTAAACTCTCCGAAAATGAAACAACAATGATTTCAATCATTCACACATACTCTTCTTGACGATGCAATATCAAATTATAGCGACTGAAATCATTTTTTTTTTCAAATAACAGCAGTTAAGTATGGTAATTAATTGTCTTTTAATACAAGATATAACTAGTAAACAAGAATTGTTTGGAAATAAATAAGGGTATATGACAGAAGTCATTCATCAGACGAAAATGCAATTTGTGATATTTTAACTGAGTGTTTATCATTCAAAAACCGTTCAGTCGAAGCTGATGTGACGAAATTCAACTCATTTGGCGAGAAACAAAGAGCTTCCCGTTTGAGAAACATATTTGAATCTACATCTAGAATTTTTGAAAATAGTTTTAGGACGTGCATCAAATTAGCGTCTAACGTTTTTTATATATAATTTTTCAATACATTCACCAGGAACAAACTTATTCGCGAACTACACACAAAATGGACACCCGGTACACCAAATTTTAAGGTTTTAACTTAATATGTTCTTTAGTTCAGGGAAACCTTTAATAACCTACAGACTTTCAATTGAGTGCAGGTAAGTTAACTGCGAATGAAATATGGAAACTATAAAATAAATTACTGAGTTTTGAACAAACCAACACAGGTAATTTGCATAGTAAATTCAGTAGTTCCAAATCAATTTGGCTGAATTTCTCGAATTTGACTTCCCAAAGTTCAGGAAACCTTTTTAACTTACCGGAAAACCAGGTCAAAATATGCGTATTTGCGATTTCATAAGACCGAACCTGGCCATCGGGCTCTCTCGGTCAAACAGAGAGGAAATTGTTCTGTTGAGTTAGAATATTGAGAATATTGAAAGGGATTTTGCGATTATACTTCGAAATTGGCAAGCAAGAACAAGGAAGTGATTATGTTTCAGGAGACTCACGCTGAGACGGAAGAACATCTCCGCGAAAGAGGAAATATCGCAGGTTATGTAATTTTTGATTATCTCCTTAGTCCTTTTTATGGTCTTGCTTGCTATTCAAAATCTTTTCTTGAATTCAAGTGAGTTTAGACATATAAGAGTCAGATATGACTGTTGAAAAATTTTTCTGCTGGTTTTCTTTTTCCATTGTTACTGATTCCTGTCCCAAAACCTCTTCCTTTCACCCTTGTCTTTGTTTGGAAATCATGGAGTGCAGGATGAGAACGAGAAAATGAAGCTGCTAAGAAGAAAAATCTTTGGTACTCTTTATTTACACACGACACTAACACAACATAAACAGACAAGCTATTGCTAGTGTAACAGCGACAGGGAAACGAGTTTTTTCCTCAGGTTTTTCAATCGTCTATTGAATCATGCGCAAGATAGTATGGTTTCTCCTGTTACATTTCCTGAGCTCACACTTGTGTTTTTCAGACACACACCAAAATTATAGATAAAAGCATTATATATATATATTATATATATATCTACATATATATACATATAACAGATTGCACATAAAAAAGGCACCGTCGAAGAAAAGAACAAGTTCACTACTAAAGTTATCAACCTTGTTGTCAACTTTCCTACAGATGATTCAACAAGGTTGGCAACATAAGTCTATACTTAAAAATCTAAAAATTTTTCAACTTATTTCAACCACTTACCACTACCGCGAACTCCGATAGACGTGCAGCATTTACTCCAACATAACAAGTTGGCAAGAAGGTTGACAACTAATGTTCCGATTTTGTAATTTAATCTGGAATCAATTTTGTTGAAGAATGATCAGTAGAGCTTTCTGATATTTCATTTTTATAAATATATCAAGTTTCACCTTTATGCGAATTATTGTATCACGTGGATCAAATAGAGCATTTATTCTATAATTCATAGTGAAATATTTTATACGTTATTCAGAATGAAGATTCTCACAATTACGTCTTCAAGAAACTGTTCAACAAATAATTCTTATCTAATATTTATGTCCACTTGTATCATTTGTTTGCTCTCTTTTCAATACGTTACTATTATGTTTCCAACATTTCATTTCGATTTCAAACAATGTAAAAACATACTTCAGTGAATTCCTTCGAGACTGTCATCTCGTCTATTGTTTGCACGTGTCCCTACATATTCTCGGTTTCTGAAAAGCATTTTCTAAATGTCCCCTTCGCCACATTGATTGGGAACGTCACTCACATTTCATGTTTTTGTGGAACTTTTATATCGCCCATCAAACTTTTAAAAGGGGAGGAAATAGTTTGCAACAGTTGCTGCGTTGTTAAGTTTTATGAAAATTGCGACTTCGAACTTGGTCGATGTATATGTAAAAAGGCGTTTGGTGCTTAACATCAGAACAGATGGTGAATGTAAACGACGCTTGAATGTCATACGTCAATATTTATTATTTATTTACTAATTTACTCAATTGTCAATAAGTGAAGATTCATGCAAAAATATTGAATGAAACTTTTCACTTTGACTTTACATTAGTTGCATTGAAGAAATAAACTAAAATTATTTGATTTTAGAAGTCGTAACTCAATTAAAATTGATATACATTTTTCAATTTAATAAAACAATTATGTTCCAATTTTCGCTAGATTCACAAAAACTTAACACGCGTTTCATCCAACGGTGATGAATAGTACATTCAAAAGTTATCGGTATTTTTCGCTTTGTGAAAATCAAATTTTTGTTTGCTTAATTCGATTGTGCTTTTATTACCTAATATTTAAAATTCTAAAAGTTGTACCGATATAAATTTTATTACGATTTTCACTAATGAACACCTGATGTTTTCTTTATTAATTTTGGACTTTGTTTTTCTCTAGGAGCTTATCGCAGCACACCTAATTTGCAATTGAACACAAACTATCATAAAAACCCTCAAATCTGTATTTTATTCATTTCAGGTTAAATTTTAATAAGTAATAAACTGGTAATAATAACTCACAGAACTCCAAAAGGGTTCGAGTATGGTACCAGATGCTTAATTCACTTACTAAGAATAATAGTTAGTGATCTATACTCTTTCCACCTCACCCACAGTCGTTTATATTCGCTTCTATACTGTATGTGTCAAACGCAGGAATCTGCGCTCGCAAAGACGACTAACGGCTGGAGGCGTTGCGACTCATGCTTAACCAACCTGATATTTACTTGAGAAATACTTCAAGATTTTTTGAACTTATTTTTCACGTTCATAATATTAATTCGGATTATAACATTAATTGTTGCCTAATACAAGCTTATCACCGTTCAAGAATGTTTTTCAAATTATTCTAAAACGTTATATTTTATTTTAAAATGAAGAGATTCAACATCACTTATCTGAAACTTCAAAACTGAGCGAATTCCATATAACATTTCAACCCAAAACTCGCTTTATTGGTGGTGATTCTGAAATATTTTTAATTTCTAATCACTGAACACTTCTTCTTGTTCAAACTTTACATATATAACACAATACACATTTGAATTACTTTTACACTTATTTATTTGTATGAAAAAGAAACTACAACAAATTTGGGGTACAACATACAATAATGTCTAATTTCACCATCGATCCCCTCTGAAGAACTAACCTTACTAAGGAATCACTTATATGATTCGAGAGAAAAGGGACTAAATTCTGAGAAAATCCCCATCTGCCTTGTCGCTAATACCTCCACAACAGCTAGTCGTCGAGTCAGTTGTGAATTGAAAGTGAAACGGCAGCAATCTGGAAATTTGAAGAATAATGGAAGTTATAAATATCCTTTCATTCATTTCAATAAATGCTTATATCTATAATTTTGGTGTGTGTCAGAAAAAACATAATCGTGAAAAACAAGCGAATAAATAAAATACCAGCGGAAAAAACACGCCATGCCTGTTCCTCAATCAGGCATCTAAACTCGCAACATGCCTCCTACGATTGCCCCTAAAGTGTGAGCTCGGGAAATGTAACAGGGGAACCATACTATCTTGCGTATGATTCAATAAACGGGTGAAAAAAAACCCGTGGAAAAAACTCGTTCCCCTGTCGCTATTGCACTAGCCAATAGCTTGTCTGTTTATGTTGTGTTAGTGTCGTGTGTACAAAAATAGTACCAAAAATTTTACTGCTTAGCAGCTTCATTCTGTCAATCTAATCTCGCACTCCATGATTTCCAGGAATTTTTCACGAAGACAAGGGTGAAAAGGAAGGGGTTTTTGGGACATGAAAAATCTGTAACAATGGAAAAAGAAAAACAGCTGAAAAATATTTCATCAAACATACCTAAGTCTTATATGTCTAATCTCACTTGAATCTAAGAACTTAACTAATGTTCCTCTGTTTTTCAACAGGGAACATCTCATACACCTTTTGGGAATTTGGGAATAAAGCCCTAAGGGGGTGCAGTCCTAGCCTTATTTGAGCACTTAACTAATTCTCCGCTGATTTTCAACAGGGAACATCTCATACACCATGGGAATAAAGCCCTAAGAGGGTGTGGTCCTAGCTTTATCTAAGATCTTATCTAATGCTCCGCTATTTTTCAACAGGTAACATCTCATACCCCATTCGGGGGTGTAGCCCATAATAACCTCAATATTCAAAACTAATCTCCTAAATAGACTTGAACTTCTCGACCCAGTTAATGAAATTATCCGAAACGGAATGAATTTCTTGAAAACCACCCGTAAAATGGTAAATAGGACAATCGAGGACTAAATGTCTTATTGTTTCTTCAGCTGCGCCACATTCATATGCCGGACTTTCTACAGTATTCCATTTGAACAACATACTATTACTACGACCATTTCCTCTCCTGAGACGATTAAATGTACACCAATTTTTCCTACTTATATCGAAACCTGCAACCCTTTTGGAAGGATCCTCTATGAGAACTTTATCGAAAACATCAACTTCCTGCCATTCAATGATCAAACATAATAACTCAATATCTTCTCTTTCCGATCGCGAGGGGCCAAATGATCTTGTCCCATCTCTCAGGTGATGGTAACTATGTTTAACTCCCACACTGAATAAATAAATATTAATTTAAAATTTCGGGATGAAATTTTTGCCTTTCGACAGAATTTCATCGACATGTCAATAATTATAAAAATCATTCTCGAATAATCAAAATAACACGCTCTTGGTGTGAATATATTATATAGAAATTGAAACACAACGTCATCTTCCGGATTTCTATGCAACATAGATGTTAAACGACGTTAGAGTATTGTATCGATGTATCAATACATCTATCAGGAATTCATAGAACTAACCAATAGATACACACTATAGTATAATAAACATTTTGTTTGTTTGTTTGTTTTTCCTTTAACGTGCTCTATTTCCGCCTTTCGACCAATGACACGCGGGATTTCTGTCACCTCACTAACCCGGGAGTTTTGCCGAACCCCTCTCGTGTCGAGGTAAGGGATCTTTAATGTCCAACACATCTCTGTTAGACAGGACCGACAGCTTTACATCTCCTCCGAAAGATGGACACTCGTGCGAATCCGAAAAATCGCACCGACTTTGTGGGGATTGAACCTAGGTAACTCTGCGTAGGAGACGAGAATCATATCCCATACGCCACCGAGCCGGCCATAATAAACATTTATTTTACAATAAGAGAAATTGAGATAAATGATTCAGATAAAAAATATCCTATCTCTTAAGTTGAACCGAATTACAGATCGTTACGGAGTTTGATCAAACTCGTTTATATAGTGTCGGAACTTACCCCAAACATACATGGTGACACGAGATTTTCAGACATGTAGATGAATCTGCCTAGCAGTTATCCGTTCTGAAAGCTATATTGATATTAGGAGGTCAAGAGAAGACTTTAAATGTCGACTTGGTTTACCAGTATAAACCAGTGTTTTGAAAAAACTTCATGAATAGACAGATCTTATTTCGAAATTCAATAGTGGGAGTTATGTTGGTGGGTGGGCCGTACACGTTTCTTTCTGATTTGTTTTTCCTTTACATATAACAGTTTCCTACAATATCGATCACATTTTATATTCGTTTGGAAATTTGTCTTGAAAAATTGATTCAACACGCTGGCTGGCTCAGACCCAATACAATATTCAGAGCACATCAATTTGGAAATACTTCGAACGATTAGAACTCATTTTTCTAAACTTGCTTGAAGCGAACACAAGAATCCAAAGATGATTGATATGTTATTCTGTTCGAAATCCACACCGTCGCCAGACTGTGATAATTTGAAGCCATGAAAGGATCCTGACATAAGAGATTGATGCACCTTTGTTGGGAAAGGCATTTTCGACGACCGTTTTTCAACAAATATATGTAAAGCAGGTAGAGGAACAGATGTTGGCTAGGGACTTTGTTCCTGTCATGATTATGAATATATTATAGAGATATTCGAAGTTAATTGGATTCTGATTATATTGATTATTGATGTTATTGTTATGTTTATTTGCCATCTATTTGATATTGAAATGAGAAAGTAATTTCGTTTTTGTCTAGCATAGGAAGTGGCTTGTATGTTTTGAAGCAAAATTTATATTTAATCCACATAGTCACTCTGACAGATGCGGACCGAATAATTGATTGTCAAAAAAATTGTTTAATTCTGTGAAATAGTTCTTGTTCGATTCCCCGATGAAATGAAAAGACAAGAATAGAGTTTTTAGGACATGAAAAATACTTACCTTATGATAACCACACATTCGCCGGCTCGGTGGCGTAGGGGATATAATGCTCGTCTCCTGCGCAGAGTTACCTGGGTTCAATCCCCACAAAGTCGGCGCAATTTTTCGGATTCTGGAAATCGCTTGAGTGTCCATCTTTCGGAGGTGATGTAAAGCTGTCGGTCCTGTCTAACAGAGATGTGTTGGACATTAAAGATCCCTTCCCTCGACACGAGAGGGATTCGGCAAAATTTCCCGGAGTGTCATTAGCCGAAAGGTAGAAATAGAGCCCGTTAAAGTAAAAACAAACAAACAACCACACATTCAGTACAGTGTGGTACAAAAGTATGGAATAGCTTAAAAAATTATCTTTAGACGTTTGAGCCGTCAATTTGTATTCTATTTTCTACCTCTATGTAGAATTTATTCGTTTCTTATTGCCATCTTTCAAAAAATTACGGCATCAATGTTTTTCGAAACAATATAGACTGACATGAGATAGAAATTTCTGGGAGTCAAAATACATACTATTTAGATAATTAGAAATGATATCAACATAGAAATTCTCTAATAAAATCTGATAACTCCGAGATCTCTGGTACTCGTATATTCCTCCAATCGATATCGCTGACTTGCGCTGTGTAAATCTTTATGTGCTCACATCGGCAAAACCATGGTTGTTTGATTGAACACGTAATTTATCACATGGGTTATTTATTCATAAATATTTACTTTGGAAATCTTGTTCATCGTCGTATAATCATATCATCCCACACGAATGAGACGTTTCTGATCACAATCAAATGATATTTGCTTGCTATTATGTCACTATAAATCAACTGTTCTAAATTTTTCTATTGATTGTACTTCAAGATATTAGTTCTTGAAGAATTTCATGATTTTATGGCAACAAGAATAAATAATTAAACAATTGAAAGCAAAATATTAGACTTAAGTTTCACAAAATATATTGAAAATATGTTCGACTATGTTTCGACTTTCATCCCTTCTCCAGAAAACTAAGAGAAAATTAAAATATCACAATGTCGTTCAGACCTAAGAAACATGATAGCAGTAGGAAGAAACGGAAATCATTCAGGTCGTTAGTTAGGTTAGATTATGTTTGTGAACTGATGAAATTTGTGCGACTTCTAATAAATCTAAACTCTTCCTTCTATTACCTGAATTCGAAATTTGGGTTTTTGTGAAATTTAAGAAGTGATTTTCGTGTATACAATGTTCTAAGAAAGCAGTTATTCATTTATTTTGGATTATTGATTTTTATTCTCGTCTACTTTAATATTGTTGGAACGATCAGTTTGAAGTATATTAAAAATAGAACAATCATTACAATATAATTCATATACACCGTTTCATCTGTTTCTGATCAATCTTATTGTTGACCAAGAGTGAACATTGGTTTTGTTAGTCATACAAATTGTGTTGATTTTATTCTGTTTTAATATATGGCATAATGTAGTACTTATTCATTATTTGATTAATTTAATTATTATTGCTCCGAATCACTCTGTGAACCAATATGAACTTTATTTAATCTATCATTAGATAAAGGTGTGTTGCCAGAAGGTTAGAAAACTTGTTTCATAACTCCTATCTATAAGAATGGTGATGCAGCAAATGTAAATAATTATCGCCCAATTAGTATTCTGAATACGCTGCCAAAAATTGTGGAAAGTATTATATTGGACACCCTGTCTCACTTTATGAATCTTTTGATGAGCGAGAAGCAGCATGGTTTTATGCGAAAACGATCTACCATCACAAATTTGTTTTCGTACGTTCAAGATATTTATAGTGCTTTTGGTCAATGGGATCAGGTAGATGGTGCTTATACTGACATTTTTAAAGCTCTCGATCAAACCAGTCACATTATCTTAGATAAAATTCTCCAATCAGCAGGCTTTCTTGGCAATCTTTTGAAGTGGATGAAGGGCTACTATAGTGCTAGAAAACAAATAGTTCGAATCAAAAATTACGAGTCATGCGCTATAAACGTAACATCTGGCTTTCCACAAGGCAGTCATCTTGGGCCTTCTCTCTTCAATCTTTATATTGATAAGGTTATTTCCGCATGATATTGATGAAGTTCACAGATGGTTTTCGGATAATTTACTAATTATTTATTAATTATTAATTTGTATCGAACGTGTTGACCATTTGAAGGACATCGGTTTCTTGATTTCAAAATGCACTACTCTAACATTTAGTTTTGAAACTTCTCCTTCTTTCATTTTGTAGGCCAATACGAGAGAATATGGTTCCATCATTTGGTCTTCACTTCATGCAGTCGACTCCATGAATTTTGAGAGGGTTCAGAATAAATTTTTGTAATATCTTTCCTACAAAAATTTATCCCTAGAATTATTTTTCTGCTACCTACATTCGTTCAGAATGTAAAATAAGTACTCTGGATGAGAGAAGTATCAGATCAGATTTGATTTTTTTGTATAAGCTCCTTAACAAGTTGATTGATTGTAGTAGCTTATTGGAATTAATTTGTTTGCATGTCCCTCTGAGAAAGACTTGAGGTGACAGTTTGTTCATGGTGCCTTTCTGTAGAACTAATTTCGGAAGTAATGCTCCCATTAATAGATTGCTTCATTATGGCAATACGTACCAAAGAACTGACTTGCTCTTCTAAAAATGATATGTTCCCTTAAATGAACAAATAAAAAATATTTGATTGTTTCGTGAACCTGAAGGTTGGAGTAAATCGAGAATAATAATAATTTCTGATGCTTTTCTTCTGTTAATTTGTCTATGATGTTATTGTCGTACTCATTATTTGACATCGAAATTCTAATTTCTTTTTTTTTCAAAGGGATAGCGAAGCCAATAATCAAGCTTATTGTGCAGCAGCGAAAACAAAATGCGGAAAAATCCAAAATTGAAATTTTTTCAGGCGAGACAAAGAAATTAATAAAAATTCTACCGCTTTGAAAATTCTATCCTAACGATATGTTTATGTTTTTATCGTCAACTATAGGGGGAAAGTTATCTCCGATTTACTTATTTTCGAAACAAAGTGTATTTTCCTTGGCATTACCGATTGTGAAAGCTTTTGATAATGTGGTTCCGAAGAAATATAATTCCTTTCTTTGTCCAATTCAGTGACAACCATTCCGTGACGCATTATTCGGAAACTTTCAGAAAAGTCTTTAGGGCGTTTAGCTGCTGAATTCTTTCCACTTTTTCATCGAAAAACTTTCACATAGGATTACTCAGGCACGAATCCAAGCAATGTCAACCAAGTCCGAGTTGGACAATAAAAATTAATCATGACGACTGGTTTATCAGGATGGCACTGTAATTAATTTAACAGTTGACAAACGTGCTCAAACTTTTAGCCATAAAAAAGCATCAGAATTAATAGGGTCTGGATTACAGTAATTTTGGACACTCGCCGGTTGGATAAACAAAAATAAAATCCGGCGAACTTGTACGGCATCAAATTCTACCTTCGACGATACCTTTCGAGAAATTTACACCACCATAAATTTCCCTACTTAATGATTTTATTTATGGCATCGTTAACTTTTCAGTGTAAAAGTAAATGGTTTAATAATGTTCTTTGGTATGAGCTCTTTAATGTTTTGGGTACAATATATTGAAAGTTTATTGCGAAAATAATGGACGATGAGTTTGACGATGATTACTAGTTACCTAACATTTTTCATGAATACCATTTTCATATATTAATCTGATACTGAAGAAAACTTATTATTCCAAACAAGAAATAATTTAATACTCAACATCAAATTTCAAGGTTCACAACACCTTGCTATGCTGTATATTTTGACATACAAGAAATACACGAGGTGTGAGATGCAAATTGGATTATTTATGTTCACAGTTATCCCCATTATCAATGTAATTTTGTTACCGAAACTTTCACAACTGAAAAACTTAAAGTCAGTTCTTTTCAAAAAGTATATATTATCAACAAGAAAGGTGTTGAATTTCGAAATTCATTAGTAATACAAACAAATGAGAATTGGAAAAATTAGCAGCTTTATGGGGTTTCATTCTGGAGATGTGACGTTTCTTCAATTCTCCGGACCTCGCCTAATCTTCTGAGGTTTATTAAGCACGCAAGATATCTCACTCAAAAAGTGATTATTATCAGCTATTATTTTTGTTCTGCAACTAAAAATTATATATTTCAGGGCTATTACAACGATCCCGTAGTAATCCTCTATTTCCTGCCAGAAACATAATTCTGCTGTCGTAAATAACAGACTCCGGAGTCTCAAATTATATTCTTGGCGTTTCCTTGTGGTTTGAACTTTGTGATTTGATTTACAGTGTGCGAATCGAAAATTTTATTAAGTCATTCAGAATTATTCGAATTATTGTTTTGATTGTTGCAAAAGAAGCACCTATTATAATGGCAACCTTTATAAAATATCAAAATTAAATTTCAACAGACTTGAATCTTTATCTGTTCAGGATTTTTATTTTCTTGAGTCTTTTCAAATAAACGTACTTGAAAAATAACAAGGGTATTATGTTATAATTTTAATATACAGTGTGTTCCAACGAAAATTTGTCACCCCCTCTATCTCAAGATGCACTGATTTTGGCGAAAACAGCTTAGACACGTCAATTTTTAAATGGAGGGGGACCGATTTTTGAGTTCGTTCAGAGCATGTAAAATCAACCCCCTAACCTCAGCCACACCTAAGTCAAAATTCATTATTGGAAAGTGGGTTGTTGGAAAGTCATTCAATTCTCTATCCAAAAATAGTACTTTTATGAACATTTAATATCACACGGAAAACAAACAAACAAACAGATAAATTTGTTGTTTAGGTTAAGTAAGAAACGAGTGCATTTTGAGAAATTTAAGGATGATATAATTTCACAATACCCTACATAGCTAGTCAATTCTTCAATTGCTTCTACCTATAAATAACATTTTTAAGAATGAACTAACAGCGAAATAATAATGAATAATCGGGAATAAGTCTGAAATACAACAACAATCGTTCTCGATCTAAGAATAATTCGAAAATAAATTTGTAGTTTAGGTTAAGTTAGATTTTGGAATTATTCATAAACGAGTGCATTTTGAGAAATTCAGGATGATATTCAATTTCACAATACCCTACATAGCTAGTCAATTCTTCAATTGCTCCTCTCTATACATAATATATTTAAGAATGAACTAACATCGAAATAATAATGAAGAATCGGGAATATTTCTGAAATAAAACAACAATCACTCTCGATCTAAGAAGAATTCGAAAATAAATTTATTTGTTAGGTTAGGTTAGATGGACTTAGGAAAGTTTGTATTCCATCGAAGTTTTGCCACCCTCTACCTGTCAAAATCGACTGATTGTAGCGGCAAAAGCTGAGTCAATTTTTATTGGAGCTGCCCTCAGCTGCTCCTAAGTTGAAATTCATTATTGGGAAAGTGGATCTAGTGACATATCTGTTTCACATTTGTAGGAATACATTTTCAATTCGGAAAATTTTCAGACAAAACAATAAATATCTATCGAATAAGATATTTTGACATCTATCTATCAAAAGTACCTCTACATTCTTGATAATTATTTTACTTTGATTACATTACATTACACCTTCTATACAACACAATATGTATTTCATTCCAATTATGGTAACATCACACAATAGCTACATTATGTTGAAAATTAAGATTTCAGGATCCACTAGGAACAAACTTAAAAGGCTGAATATCTTTGAATTTAAAAATGATTCAGACCATGCTGTACTCACTAATTAGTCTCAGAATTTCTTCAGCAACCACCTCTCTCTGACAAAAACAATAAATTCGTGCATTTGAACGCAAAAGTTTGGTTTGTGTATTTCAAGAGAAGGAGGATATGATATGTTCAATACACACAACCAAATTTATATGGAATCGCTCGGTATTTCACATTATTGATTATTTTCAACCATGAATCTTTGACTACTTGTGAGGAATGGAGTTTTTTGTTGTGAAAAAACTGGAAAGTATGATAAAAAATGTTGAATTATCACCACATGTTCGGGATATTGTACTCAGTCGTCACTCTAGCCGGCCCGGTGGCGTATGGGATATGATGCTCGTCTCCTACGCAGAGTTACCTGGGTTCAATCCCCACAAAGTCGGTGCGCTTTTTCGGATTCTGGGAATCGCTTGAGTGTCCATCTTTCGGAGGAGATGTAAAGCTGTCGGTCCTGTCTAACAGAGATTTGTTGGACATTAAAGATCCCTCCCTCGACACGAGAGGGGTTCGGCAAAATTCCCGGGTTAGTGAGGTGACAGAATTCCCCGGCGTGTCATTAGCCGAAAGGCAGAAATAGATCACGTTAAAGGAAAAACAAACAAACAGTCGTCACTGAGATTTGAAACTGTGAATTTCAAAATTTAAAAAAACCTATAACCATAATTGAAAATGCCTTACGTAGGATTGTCCGATGTGCAGAAGGGTCGAATAATTGCTCTCGTTGAAGAAGGGGTGACACAGAGGATTATAGCAGCCACAATGGGGGTAACACGGGGTGATTTCAAAACCTATGCCCGATACGTGGAGCTACAATCTCTGCAAAATAGGTCTAGAAGAAGTCGTAGGAAGATCACTTCTGAAGAAGAAGACCGCAATTTTCCAAATTGCAAGAAGAGACCCTAGTGCGAAGCACCCCATACTCCAAAGGCAATTTCTGGAAGCAACAGGCATCAGTGTATCAGTCGAAACGATACGTCAAAGACTTCGTTCAAGGAGTTTATACAGCAGAAGGCCATTAAGAGTCCCAGAGCTAAGCAGACAACAAATAATTAACAAACTTAATTGGTGTATCGAGCACCAAAATTGGAATATTGAGAATTGGTGAAATGTTCTTTTTTATCCT
This sequence comes from Cryptolaemus montrouzieri, assembly GCA_013387265.2. Lineage (NCBI taxonomy): Eukaryota > Metazoa > Arthropoda > Insecta > Coleoptera > Coccinellidae > Cryptolaemus > Cryptolaemus montrouzieri. The sequence continues at coordinate 33,481,733 of JABFTP020000185.1, read as the reverse complement.
CCGCATAGCAGCAACCTTGCACGACATTATCTTGAAACAGAGGAAATCTTTATTTTGGACTGGCGAACTCCAGACCTAAATCCTATTGAACATTTATGGGATAATCTCATAAGGAAAATTAGATCGCGCCAGGATAATCCAAGAACCCCACAACAGCTCATCCAAGCCGCCACAGAAAAGTGGCAGAATACCACCCCAGAGGAGGTCGAAAACCTAATCCAAAGCATGCCTAGTCGGATTCAGACATGTATCAGGGCAAGAGGAGGTAATACAAGCTACTGAGCTCGAGAAAAAACACCTACCCCGTGAGAAAACAATTTTCAATTTTTTTACCACATGTGGAAAGATTCTCTCATTTTCTTTCATTTTTTTCTTTCTTAAAATAAACCTTAATTTATTTCTTTTTTCAATTGAAATATCTCAAAAAGGATCAATTCTAACAAACCTTCGAAATTTCCAAAATCCCTGAGGTAATATTCAAAATATCGGGTGATTCCATATACGTTTGGTTGTGTGTATTCTGAAACTTATATTCGATGTTGGTTTTCGAAAAGCTGTTGAAAGGCTGGGATAGGGCAATAGAGCTCTTGTCAACTGAAAGTATCTATATTTTCCTTAAATTCAAGCATTTTTCAAAAACATTTAGACAATTACAAAAGCGGAAAACTTGTATAAACTGCCAAACAGTCATTTTTGAATTCTCTATCGGTCTAAATTGACATATCTCATACATTTTTCTTTATTCACCTGGCCTTTTATTGTTCTTTAATATTTTATTTTCTCATGATCACTGAATCACAACATATTTTCTGCCTCGTCTTTTACCGTCCCTTTTTGATGGTTTTGAAAAAGTTTTAAAGGAAAAAAATAGAAATGGAACGTCGAAACATACTACAAATATCATAATTTTTGTATATTTCATCAACCTTCATTTAAAACTTGCTAACACTGGAAATTCCGAAGAAAACCATGATTTATGTTATCATCAAGTTTAATTGAAATAAAATCAAAAAATTTAGAGCTTCCATTGGTTAAAATACTACATCGATTTATCGAATGTAAATATTTGTCGTTTCCTAAAATCCATCATTAATTTTTTTTCCGTTGCCCTCGAATTGTCTTCACTGGGATGTACCACATTTAAAAAGAAATTCCTCTCGGCATGTAATTAATTCAGAGCCATTATATTATGACAGCAAACAAAAGAAGTGTTGCTATTCCGAGGTTACCCCTTGAGGTAAGTTATCCAAAGCTCGAAAATAGAAGTGTTTGACTTATTCTCAGTTTCCGAGCTTTCAAGAAGATGGTATTTTAATTGAAATTCCTTTCTTTTCCATCAGACCCGTTAAAGAGTGCTTTACACGAAAATAGTCTCTTCCGTTGTAGGGAGGATTATGCTCGTGGATTATTCGTTGAACGCATACTCATCGCTACATATAACTGCAATTTTCTGCATGAATGCAGACTCAATTTACAGTTCAAAATATTCTGAGTTGGGAGAATCTCAAATATTCTTTTTATAGAAATGTTAATTTCTTTCACTAAAACAAATAAAGGAAATTCTACATGATTATTTCTTTGTATGGTTTCATATCTTCAAAGCTTACAAGCACCAATTTGTAACAACAAACCGTTGACCATCTGTCTGGACTTTTGTCAAGGCGCATTTTCTTAGTAACCTGTGAAGCCATCAGGTTGAAATTGATATCAAATACTTAGGCCTATGAATTATTAGTTTTGTGAACAAAAATCCAGAATGTAACTTGCAGTAGTTCAGACGGTTTATTTTTATCGCCGTCACAAGTTTTTTTGTATGTGCGCTTCCCAGGAATAGGCGAACCTGTTACACCACATGAGTGGGCGCCTGGGAAGAATTGAAGTGTCTGTTTACTCACTTCTTGAAGAGGGCCAAATTATAGCATGTTGGGAAGATGTTGGATGGAAGCGAGTTCCACAGCTCACCAGTCCTGTAAACGAAGGAATTCTTATAGAGAGGGGTTCGAGGGGTCGTTAAATGTACCGCCATATGATGAGAACTCCTTGCCAGCCTATTGTTGCGGCAAAACATTAGTCTTTCAGCTCCTTGGAGCATCTTCCGTGGAAGTATCTGTAAAACAGGGAAAGGTCAGCAACTTGTCTTCTGAGAGCCACCGGCTGGAGATCGCAGGTGATCTCCGAATGGTCGATGAGGCGCACAGCCCGTTTTTGCACACTATCCAACATCCGCAACGAATGTTTTGGCGCAGATCCCCATATATGGGAACAATATTCCAAAACAGGTCGAATCTGCGCCTTATATAGAAGCAACAGCTGAGATGACGTGAAGTATCGCTTGGCTCTGAAAAGAAAACTAACTTTAACTGATGCCGACTTAGCTATTGCTGAAACATGTTCTTGCCAGCAAAGTTGACTGTTATTCCGAGAAGGTGCATCAAATCTTTGGATGCAATTTGTTGGCCTTTCATCATTAGAGGAGGTTCTCCAGCAGGATCCTTTCTAGAAAACGTAGTTCTTGCGTCTTACTTGCGTTGAAGCTCACCAGGTTCAACTGACCCCACTCAGATATCCCCTGTAAGTCAGAGTTTAAGTTATCAATTTGTTAACATCTCTGACGCTGAGATTCCGCAGCTGTAATCGACCGCAGGCTACTGAAAGACGAAACCAGGGTACAACTAGAAACAATCAGATGTTAAACCGTCGACCACAACTTGTATTGATCTATTTGAAAGAAAGCTACTTGTCCAACCCCGCAATTTTTCGGGAAGCCCATATGCAGCAAATGTATTCAACAAGGCTGCATGCCAAACCCTATCAAAGGCTTTAGAGATATCGAGGGCTATTGCTCTAGATTCCCCATGTTTTTCCATCGTTGATGTGCAAATATGAGTGACGTAGGCGAGCAGATCTCATGTCGATCTTGGCCTACGAAAACCATACTGCCGGTCGTTGATAATTCCTTGCAACTCAAGATATTTGATGAGTTCATCATTTATGACTCTCTCCATCACTGAACAGAATGCGAAGAAGTGCAACAGGGCGGTAGTTTTTGGGTAAGAACTTCTTTCTTTTCTTTGGGATCGGTTGAATTCTCGCTATTTTACAGCTATTAGGAAGAGTCTGGCTTTCATAAGAAATCTGAAACAGCCGGTTTAGAATGGGTGCCAGTTCGGGAGCACACTTTCTCAGGACGATTGGCGGTATTTCGTATAGACCAACTGCCTCTTGCAGTTCAGCTGATCGAGAGCCCGTCTCACAGTGCGGGCTCTGAGACTTCCACTCCACCCCAAATTCATCTGGATCTGAAACCAAAAAGAGATCCAAGGAGTTCGGGAAGTCGGTTGGGTGATCAGGTATTCTTGTCGGTTCGTCGACTAGCTGCGTTAGATAATAGCTAATTGCGAAAGTTTCAGCCTGTATTCACGCTTCATCTTATCACCTAAATACTGAAACAGTCTAGGGAAATGAATATCGTTTGCGAGCGATATAGACAGCATAAGGACAGTATTTTATCCTGCAAATAGATTTTAAACCACGCAAGGTCGAAAGCGTCGTTCTCCATCGTGTCCTCTCTCTGGCATGCAACATCCGAACTGGCGAAAACTCAGATGCCCCTTTCAAACCTCAATCTCGTATGTAACTCATACGCATTAAAACGTAAATACATTGTGTCGGTTGTTTGACTTATTTGGGTTTCGGTTACGGTGGAAAGCAAGAAGTACTCCCATTGATCTAAAACCATAAAAATATGGAAAAAGAAAGTCTAACAGCATAGGCGGATAATATAAGTCGAAAATATTCGACTGTTTAGAGTCCGCTTTAGTCATTACCGTTTTATCTGCTTTCTTCAATGTGATTCCTCTGTTCTTCAGTATTTTTCCTATTACACGTCCCAGGTTTCTTTAGGATTTCCTCTCTTTTTTCTGTAGTTCTTGCCTCCCAAACTCTTCTTACTTGTGTAGTATTTTTCATCCTTTACAGATGTTCACAACATTCTAGCTGTCGCTGTACTATGAATCATGACTGATTCGATATTTAGTTCTTGTTTGATAACAGTATCCTTTAACATATCTATGGATCTACAGTTTATAGTGGACTCCAAAGAACTCAACTAGACCCTGCAATGATAACTGCAGCCTCTCAGGATTACTAGTTATCTGGCCTTCAGTGGATTTATGGACTATTCCTTCTTTATCAAATGTTAGTTCCAGATATTAATACTTTCTCATTGGTTCTATTTTTTCACCCTCTATACTAATGCTAATATCTTTCGACTGTGCTGCATTGCTATTCCCTATTTCTTCAATATCTCTTTATATTAGTTCTCTTGCAGGTCACGTTCACCTTTGGATATTATTAACATCTCAAGGGCAAAAACATATTCCAAAATATTCACTCCTTCAAGATTCCTATAACCCACATTGAAGTCCCTCTCGATTTCTTTTTATTGGAGAATTTCATCTATATATATATATATATATATATATATATATATATATATATATATATATATATATATATATATATATATATATATATATATATATATATATACAATAAGGGGCAGGGCTAAGTCTCACTCCCCTTGTCTGACTCCTTCTTTGGTCGTGAAAGTTGAGGTTCTCAAGCTTTTCTTTTTTTACAATTCGTGGTTTCCTTGTCACTTTTATTGCTTCTGTTAGCTTTTTATTCACTTTTCTCGTTCTCAAAACGTACCCAGTTATCGCCCTTATTACTCTATCAGATACTTTTATTTTTATCTATAATTGCTCCTTTTGATGATCTCCTTCAAGGTGAAATGTGATCCTGTGTGATCCTGTAACTCCTGCCTTTTCTAAATCCACTCTGAAACTCTAATAGTGTTGGCTCTATATGTATTTCTTATATCTTAGTAACTGTCCTTAGTAAAGTTATCTGCTGTAATTATCGCAGTTTCTGTTATCACCACTCTCTTGTACATTAGGACAGCCAACCCCATATTCCAATCCGTTGGTATTTTCTCCTCCCGCCAAGGCCCTATTCACTATTTGCAGCCGTAACTGTTTTCCGTTTTCCCCAACTTCTCAATCATTATATCAGTTGTTATTTTATCTTCTCCTGAACTTTGTCATTTTTCAAACCCTTTATTGCTACCTGAAGTTTCTTTATTGTGATAAACTATACGATTTTTACTGCGTATTCGTTATTTCCCTCTTCTGTGAATGTATTTATTTCTATCATGACGCTGCCTGTATTTAGCAGCTCTCCGAAATACTCCTTCCATCGTTCCACGATTTTTCACTCTTCATTTCTCCGTTTGAATCTCTGATGCCATAAGATTTAATTATGTGATAAAATCCGCCAACGACCAGCACAACGAGGATTTTGTATGGATATTTTTGGTGTGATTTAACAACAATTTTCATTGTTTTTGGCTAAATTTCAAGTTTCTAGCTCGACAGGAAGTTTTCTTTCCTTGCAAGTTTCAAAATATGCCGCAAAATGCAGCAAAAATGACCTTATCTTCCTATTGTGTAAACTTAGAATCTCTTGTTCCAGAAGGCCAAGAGATTTTCGTCCTGAAAATTCTGTATTAATTTCAACTCAATACCTACACTTGTTCCTGAGCAAAGAATCTTGACAAACAGATGGAAAACGAAGTGATCCAATAAAGGTCCCTTTTTTATTTGTGGGTAAGATACCCGCAAAATAGATGTGACGAGGGTTTTTATGAGTATATGCAATAGATATGGTTGACAACCTTTTGCCATTTAGTGAGCAAATTTTCAGTGCCAGGTCAATAAAACTCTATTTTTGGGAATGGCGAAATATTAGTCAAGAAGTGTGTATAAGGCGATACCTTCTATTCCTATTCATTAGTGTTTTGCAAGGTTCGTCTTGCGAATTGCGTTCTGTCGTGCAAAATAATGCCTTTTTTTCAACAATCATTGGCCACTTCTCAACTAAGTATTGATTCACTCAACCCAATTGTTCAGAGTGAAGGTCTTCATTCTCTGTCTTTCAGATTTCAGCACTTCAAAATGATAAACCTCATTAATACTCAACCAAACACTCAGAAGACCTTGGCCTTTCGGATTATAATACATTTCATCTTCATATACCAAACCATCAACAAGTACTTCTGTATCGTGTCGCTGAAGTTATAAGTTGCATGAGGTTGATAGGTTAGCTTTGTTTTTTCGAATGGGATCTGAACACCAGTCAGACTGGTGGAGGCTGTCAGCTCAATTACAAACACAGATATTTCATAGAAAACGAGAGCTAGTAGAATTTTTCTAGACAACTAAATCAATAGAGAAAAGGATCAAATGGTTTACACCTCTTTGAAAGCCATTCAATGCTTTATTTGCCTTTTTATATGATTTCCACCATAGCTAATTTGTAGTATGGATTCCTACACATTTATTAGAATTAGACGAAACCACAATGATTGTGAAGCATAGTTTGTTATGAATACGGTTTCTCTTTGTTAACCGAAGGTTTGCTGATTCCTTACCTTTCATAAATGACCCTACAGTACGTCAGTCGAACACTAATAATAGCATCGTGATCGGAAAGATCGATAATAAACATTCGCTCAATTTCTCCCGTTTTCCTAATCTTTACAATAAATTTAATTATGTTAGAGAATTCGAAAGGCAATTTACAAGATAGATGCATTGAAATTAATTAATAATAAAGTAAGTTGGTCTCCTTTGGTGAACTATAATTGCGTGAAATCATGATGTATAGATGGCTTATTACGCTTTAACCATAATCATTAGTGGGTATTTAGTGATTGAATGGATGTTCAAGTAATCGAAGAGAAAGGTTTTGAAAGGAATTATTTCTAAATGATTGGGTGATTTGTCTTTTTATTGTTTCTGATGTTCTATAAAATTTTATGGGGAATTGTAAATTAGGTTCTTGCAAGTAAATGGTGACTTTCAATTGGAAATAAATTCTTTTCGGTTCCTTTTCGGCGGGATTACCTATAACATATATCTGTAATTATTTCTTTCAACATTGATTGAATTCTCACTCTTACTTGAATTCTTCCTCTATTCATTTTCTTCTCTGCCTATTTTTATTATTCTGTTGTCCAGATGGTATGTTACTATTATAACAGTTATCGAACCCTCACAGATGGTAAATAGACTTGTTTTTTACAGACTCACTCATTTAGACAATAACTACATTTTTATAATTTACTTCAAATCATTCCAAAAATACTCGCTTACACAATTGACTTAAAGCTTGCTTTAAAAGTATAGAAACTACTGCCCTACAAGACACAAATCCTCGCATGATTTTCTTTTCTATAGCTATAAGATCATATTCGATTCAAGTTTGGTTTATAACTTTCTATTTGGCTTTCTCCTTTTTGAAAATCTATAGAGAAATATACTACTGCATCCCGAAGTGCATTAGAATCACACTCAATACTCAATACTTCACAATGAAAACTGATTTTTCTAATAACAGCTAAGATACGAAGTCATTTACTCGTATTCACAAATACAACAAATACAACGACTGCACGAAGAGACCAAAGAAGAAGCCAGACTAGTTCATCCAACGCTGCACACTGTGCTCGATGCAGTGATCACAATCAGCTAACCCTCCAGTACATGATTGGTCCAATATCCGATAACACGCGAAATTCATCGCTATATTGTAAACACATTGAAGACCTATATTAAGGGAGAAATGTTCAACCTTCCGTAGATTGTTAAATATACCTTTCGGAAGGATCTGGTTTTTCAATTCACTCCTTATGATCATAGTCAACCAGTCAACCACAGTCAACATAGTAATGGTACAATCTAGTCGGAGGACATGAATATGATATGGAATATTTAACATTCTATGGAAGGTTGAATGAAAGTTTTCATTATCATTATTTGTGATATTAATTGTTCAAAATAGTTTTTGAAATGGCAAGAACTTGAACAATTTGTGAAATTTTTGCATTTCCGCAAAAAACGCACTCGTCCCGAAGCCTTGCTCGAAAGCTCCTCAACGACTTCAGACTCTTAGATCCTGTTTCAACTAAAATTCACAGGCCTAAAAGCAATATTAGGAAAAGTTTCAGTTCTCGAATTTTTTGCTACGCTTCCAAATGGTTCAGTACAATCAATATATATATATATATATATATATATATATATATATATATATATATATATATATATATATATATATATATATATATATATATATATATGCAATCAAATATATCTTTGCTGCGACCAACATTTTCAGGATGTTTGTTTGTTTTGTTTTTTCTCTAGAAAATCCTTTACATATCACCTAATGGTGTTGTTATACCCAAACTGGTTGTGGTGGTGACCTTGAGTTGGGAAGTTGCAGCGTCTCTCAAAGAGAAGAGATGGGTCATTTCCATTTCAGACCTGGCTAATTCGATCGCTTTGTTGAAAAGTTCGATTGGAAGTATTAGATTTCCTCTCTGAAGTTCTACAGTTCGATTACATTTAGTAAAAATGTAGAAGATACTGTATATGATATACCGATTGTCTTGTCTAGTCAACCAGTCAACCACAGTCAACATATTAATGGTACAATCTAGTCGGAGGACATGAATATGATATGAAATATTTAACATTCTATGGAAGGTTGAATGAAAGTTTTCATTATCATTATTTGTGATATTAATTGTTCAAAATAGTTTTTGAAATGGCAAGAACTTGAACAATTTGTGAAATTTTGCATTTCCGCAAAAACGCACTCGTCCCGAAGCCTTGCTCGAAAGCCCTCAACGACTTCAGACTCTTAGATCCTGTTTCAACTAAAATTCACAGGCCTAAAAGCAATATTAGGAAAAGTTTCAGTTCTCGAATTTTTTTGCTACGCTTCCAAATGGTTCAGTACAATCAATATATATATATATATATATATATATATATATATATATATATATATATATATATATATATATATATATATCTTTGCTGCGACCAACATTTTCAGGATGTTTGTTTGTTTTGTTTTTTTTTTGTTTTTTCTCTAGAAAATCCTTTACATATCACCTAATGGTGTTGTTATACCCAAACTGGTTGTGGTGGTGACCTTGAGTTGGGAAGTTGCAGCGTCTCTCAAAGAGAAGAGATGGGTCATTTCCATTTCAGACCTGGCTAATTCGATCGCTTTGTTGAAAAGTTCGATTGGAAGTATTAGATTTCCTCTCTGAAGTTCTACAGTTCGATTACATTTAGTAAAAATGTAGAAGATACTGTATATGATATACCGATTGTCTTGATCTGAAAATATTGTTCAATGTAGTTTGCAAATACAGGACCCTATATTTGGCCCAGCCGTTTACGAAACTTGATATCTATGGACTCTTTTATATGGGGATATATAAAAAATATTGAGTATAACATTCCTATTACAAAATATATATCGAAGAGAGAGTGACAATCCTCAACATTCGGGACGAATGCCAATCATCCTGATAACCTAATCTGGCAACAACCCGAAGTGCCTTTCTCTGCAATTCAAAGCTGCCCTAGCTGGAACCTGAATGACTCCAAGCCAGGATAGCGTGGACAACTCTGGATTGAACCATAGCGACTGGAAGGATCGAGTCAGACACAATTCTATCCAAATTTTCCAGAGCATATAGACCACTTGATGCAAATGCCTCTACTTGATCTGCGTGAGGTTGCACAACGACATCTCACCAATGTCACACCAAGAAAACAAATGAAGCTAGAATCAATATTCTCGAATTAGTGATTAAAATAATCATACATCTTATAAAATACAGAACTTAAATTCAAATTTTTGAATTGAAGAAAAACCACAAAAAAGTCACCATACCAAACAAAAATAAGCAGCCACATTTCGAGAATAGCAGTATTCATTTCATCGTCATTATGTAACTAGTGTAGTCCCTTGTAGATAAAGATAATTGTATCTTTTACAAGTATATTTATGAACAGAACGTTAATCTTTCTTGTAATCCCCCGTATATCCAACGGTTGCGCTTTAGCTATATAAAAGATTACGTGAAATTCTAACACGGATCCAGGTAAACAAATATGTATTCAAGTTTGTATGAAAAGAAGCAAAATAAAGTGTAAACAAAAATCGTCCACGCGGATTCCGACAAAAGAAACATCCTTCACACGGAAATTCCTTGAATACGGTGTTATAAAAAGGTGAAAAAACACGGAATTTTAACTTATCTTGCCAAGGGGGATTTTTGTAGCGAGAATATTCACACTAGTGATTATGTTTCTTCGTGAAAAAAATGGAAAAGAGAGTTTCGTATATCCGAAGAAATATATTGAAATATTTATGGGATGCTAGATAATATGTATGCTAAGAAAATTTCTAGTTGTCCATGATGTGTGGTACAATTCAAATGAAAATTTGTCCCTTTCAAAGAAAATATTGGTTGCAATTTTGAATGTGAAATAAATCCTTCACTAAACAGTTTGACAACAATTTTTCATGTAAATTTTCGTGAAGCATACATGGATTGATGAAAATGCATTATACGTAAGTCGTGGGGTGTTCCATCGGTGTTATGTTAATTTTGTTGACAAAAGTTAATGTATGTATCAAGAGGAAAATAGAAAACCATTATTTCCTACATCCTGCTTCCAATTCTACATTCTTATGCTACTTATGCGCTACTGTGAACCAAGATAGTTGTAGTAGATAATGTCGAACATAAATATATCTTAGACTTGATAGATTTATGTAGCGCAACATTAGTCCAAGCGATTTAAGCGTACAACTACATCAAAAACTCCTTGGAGAATCAATGATTTTACTGGTCGTAAATTCTGCATTTTTTTTTCAATTTATGAATTTGTCGTATGAATAATGGATACAATTCGTGGTTATGATTACTGATGATTCCTTACTTCGGCCCCAAAGAAGAGTTAGCATTGGGAAAAACAGAAGAAAAAGGTAGCTAATGCTTTCGGAATATATATATATATATATATATATATATATATATATATATATATATATATATATATATATATATATATATATATCAACAGCCTCTCTCTTTGTATTTGATGAGCTTTACAAACATATTTAATGCTATGGAATATTTGATAGATAGACTTTCCGTGTACTTGAAAGAAATTCAGTCCAGTCTAATTTTCATGAACGTGTTTCTCTTTTCCTCTGAATAGATGCTTTATTGTCCTATTATGTACATTATCGACTATTTTGGAGGTGTTCCTGATGGCATCAATTATTCTTGATACTAGAGAATTGGAGTTTTCATTTTCACAATACTTGATTAATTTTTTAAAGCAAATTCGTAATGCCAATCTGATCTCTAACAACTGTGGTTTTTAGGGTTCCCTCCTAGTTATGAGAGACTCTACAATAAATGATTATTTTGGACTTATGATAACCGAATGGAAAAAACGTCACGTAATTGACAAAATTACACACTTTTGCTGTGTTGCTACTTGTCTTAACAATAATAATGATATCAGCAGCAATATCAAATAAGACAAATCTCTAAAAGCCACTTAGTCCTCTGAAACAATTATTTTAAACTAAAAATTATATAAATATTTATATGTCCCTAATAATTTGGCGTACTGCTGTATATCGTATAATCCAAACATCTCCAGATTATATATTCCATACACTCTCCAGTTATACCGGGTGTAGCTGAACTAAACACCCCTGTATTTTTTTTTCTATTTGGAATATTTTGATGAAATTTAGGAATCGGATAGAAGACAACATTTTGAATTTGTTAACATTAATACGTTATGCCGGAAACGATACCACCTCTCGATTTTCAAACGGGACTGCCTGTATTTTTTGCTTATTTTAATTTTTCATCTCATCCTACGGCCTTTTGACATATGTTTGAGACAAAAACCAAAGACAACCTTTCCTTTGCAATCTTCATCTTCCGTTCTAGAAGGCCATGAACAGTGACAATTGGCTTAGCTCAACATCTATCACGAAAATACAAGATTGTATCTAAACATTTAATTGTTCATTTTCACGGGGTGTCAATGTTAATAACAAAAGAGCGAGCAGCGAAACGAAATAATTTTAATAAATTTTTAAAAGTACCACCATTCTCACGAACACATCATCGCACACGATTAATGGTTCCCCTTAAAACATTATTTAACTGTTGGCTGTAATGCCTGCAATAGCCTCAAACGGTTCTCCAATTCTTGTTGGGTTCTAACAGGTTTTTGATAAACCTCATTCTTCAAATGGCCCCACAGGGAGGAATTTAGTGAACTCAAATCTAGCCATTTTATGGAATCATTTGTACCTATCCATTTTTCGGGAAAAATTTCATCGAGATACTTCATTCACAACAGCTAATGGCAACTCGTCCAATTCATCTTGTATTTGGGTTCTCAAAATTTCCAAATATCTCTTCTCTGTCAATGAACGTTCAAAAATCATAGGCCCTATTAAATATCTTCCCATCATCCCCATCCAGAAATTGAACCCAAAACATTCTTAGAAGTTTCCATCTTGATACCTGTGCTCATTTTGTTGCGACCAGTACCTGGTATTTTGCCTATTAAACATCCCCTTATTCGTGAAACGTGATTCGTCACTGAATAAAATCTTTGTGGGATATTGTGGATCACCCTCCATTTTCCTAAAGTACTCTTCACAGTACTGGAGTCGCCTAACACTATCGTTAACATACAGGTGTTGTTGTAGTTGATATTTAAATGAGCGTTACTTATGTTTTTTCAAAATTATGCATGCGATTTGGTGGTTTATTTCGGTATCTTCGTTTATAACGAAATCCTCCTTTTCAGCAGGTTGCACCTCACGAAACTTTCGTTCAACTTTAGAGAAATAGGTTCTATTCGGATACACTCTACATAAATAACAATCATATCGACTTTTTCGTGTATTGATTCATCTTCAATGTCGCAATGCCGATAGTTAACAACAATGGAATTTGACATGCCACACTGATATTTTTATGATCACATAATATTATAAGTATGAACAAAAATTTTGCTAAGCCAATTGTTCATGTTCGTGGCCTTCTAGAACGAAAGATGAAAATTGCAGAACAAAAGGTTGTGTTTTGTTTTTCTTTCGAAAATATGTCAAGGGATCGTAGGATGAGAGGAACAATTAAAATAAACAAAAAAATACAAGGTGTCCCATTTGAAAATCGAAAGTTGGTATCGTTTCCGGCATAACCAGGAACGAAATGTCAAACATATTAATGTTATCAAATTCAAAATGTTCTCTTCTATCTATACCAAATAGAAAAAAAATTACAGGGGTGGCCCTAGTTTCAGTTACACCCGGTATATTCCTGACACCTACCCAAGGAAATAGAAAGTTTTTTAAAACCCCTAAGGCCTTAAAGTCGGTCATGTATTGTTATATTTTCCTGAGCAGGTACGTTTTGTCGAGGATTTATTGTTCGCTGAAAACCGTGTGAATTGTGAAGTTCATATTACATGTCATCCTATATTTTCATCGACGTAAGGTTTCACCTAGATGCGGAACAGGTTGAAGCTTGGCTGTGGAGTGGAATAACTTATTAACATTGTTAGGTGGTATGTTCAGACGTGTTTTGCGTGCGTTCAATGTTAATGAATTAACTGGAGCAAAACTTTAACCATTGTTTCTGTAATAAAACTTGGCTGTTTCGTTCGTTAAGTGGAGGGCCCGCTGGAAATACGAGAGTCATCGAACTAGATTCATTAGTGTTATTCATAGTTCACCGTTGAATCACTGAAAATAATCAGAAAGAGAAATGCGAACTGACGTTATATTTAACGGCACTGCTATCGCCTTTTGATGAATCGAAGCCCTTGGGATCTTTCGCTTTTTATCAGCTCGTCGTGAAACATGAAACTAAAAGGGATCCTTTATGAATTAAAAAGATTTTGCCGCTCTTAGTTCACTTGTAACTTAATTAGTTCCCTTTCATCTTCAATTCCTTGATAATTAGATCAATGGATCCAGCAACCTCAGGTTGATAGTCGATACATCGCCACTTCACTCAAGAACCTACTGATTTATTAATTAGAACCATATATTATTTATTACATAATGTATAGGGCGTATTTTGAATCCTCTTTCATATGAGATTTATTCATTTAGTATCGCGTTGATTACTCATATTTGATTTTCCAGTCGATCTATTGGCTTATAGCAAATGTGATATTGTACACGAACGCTTTTTTTTTTGCGAGTAAATATATCACAACTGACGTCATTTATTGTTGGACTATTGTGAATTTTGAGCAAATCGCACCATTTAGTTTGTTTGACAGCCATTGACAGCAGCATCTCGAGATTTGAGGAAAATGGAAAAAAGTGAATTATGTGAACTGATAAGGCATGAAACGTCTTGATTAATACTATGGGAACTCCTGCACCATAATTTTCGAAGGCCAACAAGTGGTCACTGCGTTCCGCTGTGTTCATACCAGTCGTCTAAGAGCCAACGTTTCGCATATTTACAATACAGGGTGTTACATAATAGTATATCACAACTCGAGGGGGTGAATCTAGTTGCAATTTTATGAAAAAAAGTTTATATAAACATAGGTCAGCAAAAGCTTCGTAACGGAGCTACAGGATGTTGAAATTTTCGAAAAAATTGGTTTTTCTTGAAAACTCCTGAAGTTTTTGAGATATTCAGCCGAAATTTAGAATGCAAGCTATTTTTCACAGCCTCCATCATTACACCTCCCAAATTTCAACTAGAATCTGCAAGGGGTTTTCTTTTCCGGAGGCATTTCTTCTTCTGCCCTTTCAAACTTTTTTGCAGTACGCCATTGATCAGACAAAATTATTGAATTTGAATTATTCAAATTATTTGAATTGTATGTTATTCGCTGAAAAAATAATAGAAATACTCGATAGGTATGCCCACAATTTGCTTTTATTTTGATAGCTCGTCTTCTGAGACTCAACTTATATTCATTCAATATCAAACTAAAAAAACAATTAAAAACTAAATAAATTGCTGGAAGTGTCCTCTAGCTGCAAGAATATAGGCCTCTGTCCTTGTTCGCATATTATCACTTACTCTTTGAAATATTCCTGGGGTATTTCTTATCGTGTCACAAGAGGTTATTATTCGATTTCTCAATTCTTCCACAGTGTACACTGAACTTTTGAGATATTCCCGCAAGAAAAAGTCCGAACTATTTAAGTCTGGGGACCTACGAGGCCATGGTTCTGGCCCACCCCGACCTATCCATCGGTTGTTTAATATATTATCCAAGAATTTCCTAGCTTCTCCACTGAAATGTGCTGGTGCCCCGTCATGCATAAAATGTCGTGGAGAATGCTCCCAACTAGAACCTGTGAAATATTCAACTGATTCCCAATTTTTCTTGTACTCACATGAGGATTCAAATCAATACAATTCAAAACTGTTTCCTCATTATCTGGAGTTCTCAAAGTTAGAGTTGCACCTTTTAAATGATTATTTGCAGTAAAAGTACCAGTTTCCCTCAACCTTCTGTGGATATTTCAAAATGTTCGCCTGTCTGGTGTTACTCGATTTGGAAAGCGCACCTGATATAATCGCCTAGCTTCTGTTGTGTTTCCGTCAGCCAGGCCGTACATGTAATGGATATCAGCCAATTCGACGTTAGTAAAATTAGCCATTTTTTTTCTTAAGCATTAACTTCAAGAGTCTTGGAACTAATCGTTAGATTAATAAACAATTCGAGCAACTGTTAAAATGAATAAATAAATGACAAAAATCAAAGCCTACTAGTCATTTTTTTAATTAGAAGTGCTTTCAATTCAGCGAATGCATACAATCGTTCAATAATATTTTGCTCGAGAACGGTCGGAGATACGAAAAAATTACAAGTGTCAAAATAGTTTCTAAATTGAACGAAGATGACGAAAATTGATTGTACGCTGATCAGTGGCGTACTTCAAAAAAGTTTGAAATGGCATAAGAAGACATGGCTCCGGAAAAGATTCTAGTTAAAATTTAGGACGTGTAATGATGGATGGTGTAAAAATTAGCTCGCATTCCAAATTTTTTCCGGAAATTTCAACACGTTGTAGCTCCGAAACGAAGCTTTTGCGGACCTATGTTTGTATGAACTTTTTCCATAAAAGTGCACGTAGATTTACCCCCTCAAGTTGTGACATAGTATTATGTAACACCCAGTATAGTAACAAATTTCATACTAACGGTAGGTATACTGTTCCACCTGCCTTAGGTGAGACGACGATTTACTATTCCTTCAAGGGTTCCTTTGGCCGTGCCCAAAGTCGAAAATCATCAGAATTGACTTTCAAAAGTGGTCGCAGCTCGTCTGCCGTTTTGTTATCGTGAAACATATAATTTTTTATAGAAAAAATTCAATGTCAGACACTTATTCCTGTACCTACTATATTCTATAGAATTTCAAAACTTCAAAATTTGATACAAGTTTGCGTTATTTCAGCAAAGATGAAAATTATACGTTATTTATATTATTATTATTTACATGTTTTCAACAACAGACACATAGATTGGTTCTGACATGCAGGCAGGCGACATTATAGCTTCTCAGTTATGCTAATGAAGGCGTATGATTTTGACTCTCTCATTCTTCATCTCGCAGAGAACTAGTGTTTCAGCTGCAATTTGTATATTGTTATTTATATCATTATACATAGATATCAAAGAGTCTATAGTTCCTTACGGTAGAAATCGCTCACACCTCCTCTGGATCAATAAACACCGTTATCTCACAAAACTTTCCAATATTCAATATTTTCGAAGTTACTTTCTGACTTTTGGAGTTAATTGGTAGGTACCATACATTTTTGCGATTAAAATACAATTCCTTGAGAGAAAATCGGGCTAGTGTATCGAGGGCACTGTAATTGGTTGTAGTTTATTATTTATAGTTTAAGTTTTTCTTGAAAACGTATATTCACATTATTTGTGTATTCAGAAGCAGTTTCAACCAAAATTGGAAAATGAAGTTTATTTTATCACTAGTATTCAACGTTTCTAATACTTGTAATCGTTTTGTCGAAATATATACTTAAGAAATCAATAAATATTATTGGTGTCAACCTTGAAATTATCTTGTAGATTTTCGATATATATCGGCAATCAATATTGCTGAGTTGCACATCTGTCTTAATATTATTATGTGCTGACATCGGCGCATTGCTTATTTGAATGTTTCAATACGTAATTTACCACATGGCTTTCACTATTCTATTTAAAATTGCTTATGTTGGAAAACCCCTTGTTCGTCCAATAATTTAGAACATTAGTATCCCCTGCGAATGGGACGTTTTTGTTCACATTTCATTGATTTCAGCAAAGTGTAAACGGTCGTATTCTGCGGTTTTGTTAAATGAAAAGCTTGATTTTTTCACAGCTTCCATTGAATCCAGACCAGATACTAGTATGTGGTATCGATCTTAAACAGATAACTAATTATAGCGAAATTAATTTTTTCATGATTTGGTACCTTTCAATTCCCTTGCATGTGTCAAAATATGTCTCAATAGTGACCGTATCTTTCGATTCCGTTGACTTATAAGTTTGATTTTTTCAGTTTCAAGAAATGGTTCATCTCAATATTCCGTTTTGAATTTAACTACATGAAGTAGGGTCTTGACAGATACTATCCTTTGTAACAGCCTTCATCTATAGCAAATGGCAAATTTCGAAACATTTCCCCATGAAATACTCAATAAACGGAAATAGTTGACATTTGGCACTTATTCCATTCTAGTTACTCTAATGCAACGGTATAATTATGAAAAAATACTCGATAGATTTCTTCAATACCTTCATCCCTTTTTGTTAATTTGCGAAAACTGTATTCTTAGTACGAATGTTTTTGGTTAAAAGGACATTGAAGATCAGGTGGAAAAACGCTACGTTTTTCGAAATTTCTTCTTTATATATATATATATATATATATATATATATATATATATATATATATATATATATATATATATATATATATATATATATATATATATATATATATATTTCATGATTCCTCTTGAACTTTTGGGAGATTAGACATATTGATTGCGCAAATCGCTATTTTGGATTTGATTTCTCACACGAAGTATTCTAAATAAATTTCAAATTATATCGAAGTCAATTTCAAATTAAATCATTATCTAATATTTTCGCCAATTTTGTGCCACAACTTTGGGGACAAACTCAAAATTGGTTGAAAATTCAATGTGAAATTAAAAGTAGCATTCCAAAACCTACTCGTTTACATTAACTCAAAAATATTTCATTATAATTCTGATAAAAATTGCTCATTCAATCAATTATCCAATTAACGAACTACTAGAAAATATACCTGAAATCGAAAGAACTCTGCATAACTTTTCTATATTTATAGCTATTCGAACGCCAATATAAATTAAACTTGATAGTGATCGTAAAACTCAGAGGACGTAATCAATTTTTCAAATTATAATGGAATTCACACACCGAACTTGCGAGTATATACGATTGTTAGCTTATACCGAATATCCTACATCATCCTATTAAACATAAACTGATAATTACAAGCCACATAAATAACAGAGCATCGATAACAATTTTTTTTCACCATAAAAACGTATTCTATTGTCGGAATTTAATTGAATTTCCAACGCTCAAATCAATATTTCCTAACAATTTTATAATTAACCATTAATTAGGAGAAGTCTGCCTCGGCCGTAATTAAACGTAAAGGTGGAATCATCAACCGGCTGCAAATGCTGCAAAAAGTGGTCTTTCGTTCGCACTTCCTCATCATGTGTCATGATGTGACAGGTTACTGGGTCTCATTGACCCTTCGTACAACAACCATGAGGTTGTTCTTTTAAATTACCGGCATACAAGAGCGTAGTAGACTTTTTAATTAGTTAAAGGAAATTCATACTCATCATTAAGTTTCTTCGTAAGGATCTTTATGTAGTGGCTTCTTAAAAAAATTAATCACGTCGAGCTTGCCTGTGAAGATATTCAAAATATGTTTCCTTCTACAAATAATTTAAAAGTCCATTGCAGCAAATTTGAGTTCCAACTTGTTCTAAAAAACACGATGAATATCTGTACGAACAGGAAAACCAATTTAAAAGTTTCAGAATTATAAATTTTTAGAATGAACCAATTTGAGAGATATATAATTTATATATAATAAATACTAAGCTTCTCGTTAGAGCCATTGACATTATTTGTCATAAGAAATATATTTTCGTCACTAAAGTAAGACCATAGTAATAAAGATTCTGTATTTCGTAAAAATTCTAAAAATGAACTATTACTATCTTTAGAATAAATTTTGATTCATCTCGCCATTCAAATCTCCTCTCAAGAACTTTTTCTCGGGACAACCGTCTCACTTCAGTATGGAAGAGCAGCGAATGGTTCTTGGCGCCTATTTTTCGCAAAGTGTGAAAGCAATCTAGTTTGCAACAGTCTGCTTTTAATAAAATTAACAATTTAAACAGCTTGTGATAAAACATTTTGTGAATTATATGACATCTTTTTTGCGGCAAGCGCCTGTCTGTGAAGAAAGCCGTACGTCCATTCCACATGCGGCATAATATCTTTTACTTTTACTTTTACTTTTTTCTTCCCCATTATCGCTTTCGTGCCATGTAGACTAAGTTTTCGTGGTCTGTTGCTTCAATGAATGCATTGAAAGCCCTTCATCTGAAGCTCGACCAGAAATTGATTTGCAAAAAAGCATATTTTCTTCACTAGACTCCACTTATTCATAACGAACAAAACATAAAAAATGCGCCAAGTTCGGTATGTCTGTTCACTCGTCAAACTGATTGGCAAAAATGTATTCAATTTAATTTTTTTATATTATATTAGTTGTGAATATCGACAGCCATTTCATTAATGAATCTCGATTTCATTAGAAAGGGGTATAGCTATTAATGTTTCAGCTTCTTTCGGACATAATATTTACCATGTCAATGGCAGCAGGTAAGATGCGTTTCTCCGCAATTGTATGTGCCTTAGATTACCTCGCGACTTGGAGTGCTACGATCTAGGATGCATGAAGTGCTGCAGTCTCATTATGCCTAATTTTTTTATGGCAATTTTTTTGATTTTTCAAAAGTTCCTTACGTTCAACTACGTACTAACGGTTTGTTTTGTAAAGATGGGTGTCTTGTTTCAAGATACTGGAATAACTTTGAAGGCTTCATGATTTCTACAAATAGGACTTGAAAACAAACAACACACTGAGCCTTCTCATCCAATACCAAAAATACAAATTTCAAATATGTACGTTGTACAACTGGTTTTTGTTTATTTTAATTAAACTTTTTAAACGACTTTTTGCTGTTATAGATAACAGTAAAAAGTAATTCACTATGTTACTTCCCTAAAAATTTAAATAAAAATGAAATTCTGCCTAGCGTCCTTTTGTTTTTATAATTAAGGCAATTGACATGTACTAACCTGTTCCAACTGAACTGAGAATTGCGTTCAATCAGATGAAGAACCAAAAATGCTCCGGTGAAGATAAGAACGCTTTCGAGATGTTGAAGATGGGAGGAGAATATCTGTTGGATAACGTACGGATCCTTCTCAACAAATGCCTAAATGAAGGAAGAATACCAATGGTATGGAATAATGCTCAAGTCATTCTTCTGTATAAGAAGGGAGACAGATATAACATAGAAAATTATCGCCCAATAAGCCTTTTATCGCACTTGTACAAATAACTGACGACAATAATGACAAATAGATTAACCAACAAAATGGACGCTTATCAATCCATCGAACAAGCCGGCTTTCGGAAAGGCTTCAGTACAGTAGACCATTTGCAAGTGATACGGAGTCTCATCGAAAAACCCTCAGAGTACAATGTGATACTGCACATGGCATTTATAGATTTCAAGAAAGCGTTTGACTTGATTAAAACTTGGGCAACACTAAGAGCACTAGATAACGCAAGATTGGACAGTTGATATTCAAATCTCATCAAATACATATACGAAAACGCCACAATCCAAATAACGATAGACGGAGAAACAACATCAAAAGAAATCCCCGTGAAAGAGGCATACGACAGGGAGACACGATCTCTCCAAAATTATATACATTGGCTCTGGAGGACGTGTTCAAGGTTTGAAGTGGGAAACGAGAGGCATAAATATAGATGGTGTACGTCTGAACCATCTTCGATTTGCGGACGACATAGTTCTTATAAGTAATGATACCGAAGATCTTTGCACGATGCTGGAAGAACTATATGAAGCTGCCTTGACCTATGGACTCAAGTAGAACTTGGATAAAAAGTTATGAGTCCTGAAAATTCAAGAATCAGTATCGGTAACCACGAGATCGAAAATGTTACAGAATACATTCATCTAGGGCATAAAATCGTACGAGGCAGGGAAAATCAAACCTCTGAAATATCGAGGTTGGGCTGCATTTGGAAGACTAGCTCATGTGTTGAAATCTCGATAAATCCCAATAAATCTCAAAAGTAAAACGTTTGAGACATGTATTATGCCAGTCCTCACATACGGTCTTGAGACATAGACTCTCACCCGCGCATACGCCAACAAACTCCAGGTGACTCAACGAGCAATGGAGAGATCGATGATTGGCGTTAGTTTGCGAGATAAGATCAAAAATGAGGAAATAAGAGGAAGAACACGCGTAACGGACATTTTGGGAAGAATAGCGGAACTCAAATGGCGCTGGGCTGGACATGTAGCCCGCCAAAAACCAAACAGATGGACTCATAGAACAATGGTATCGCGCCCAAGATAAACCAAGAAGAGTGTTGGTAGACCTCCGAAAGGATGACGGGATGATATCCAGAAAACAGCAGGATAAAATTGGGTTCAGATTGCCTTAAATAGACAGAGATGGAAATATTTGGAAGAGGCGTTTGTCCAAGAGTGGATATCCACAGGCTGAAGAGAGAGAGAGAGAGAACCTGTTCCACGTTTATGCTACGGAATGCGCGGGTGGCTTATTCGACACGTTCATAAAAGGATACCGCAGGTCAAAACCTCGCCTAGGACAGTCTCAAATAAACAGGCGCGATTCAAACGCCCGAAATTTTTCATTACATTTAAATATTTATAATGCGTGGTTTTGCGTTTTTATCAGCTGGGGAAGCCTTGAAAATCTTCTATTTTATTAAATTATTTATTTGAAAATAAATATTTCATTTGATAATATGGTCAATATTATGATAAGGCCAGGAGAAACTAAAAACTGAAAACCATACTCCTTTCTAATTAGATATTGAACCTATAAATGAACTATTTATTAAATTATTAAAAAATTAACAAAACTTCTTATTTAACTTTTGGTTCTTTCGTGGGTCTCAACATAAAAATGGTTGAGAAACGATGAATTATGTGAACAGGAGGTTTGGGTTTGTGATTATTGATCAATACATTAAATTTTATCGAATGTACATAGCTCTTCGTCCCGCAGCAGAAGATGATCTCCGCCTTTTTTATGCATATCGTAATGAAAAACGCATCAATAACGTAGTGGGTAAAAATCGTTTGAATCGGGTACCTAAAATAACTGATTTTCTCCAACTTGCAACTAGTAACCCGTGTATAGATAGTCTTGATTTTTCGACAATACAATTTGAGACTTCTCAGAAGCTAATCATTGATCCGAACTTGTGAATCAAAATTTTTCACAAGGGAGTTCCCCTGAATTTCACTTCTCTGAAGTGAGTGTTGAAATCGGATTAATAGATGCGACGAATGCGACGTTGCCGCGTTACTTTCCGTAGCTACATAGTAAAGGCGGCTGTTATTTAGCATATTCTACCAAAAAACTAGATCGTATCATATTTATGATCTCTTCGATAGAAATAAATATTGCTGCAAACATCTTATAAACCTCCAGAATAGTTGATAAATATTTTGATGAAATCTTCTGAATAATTCAAAGCTAAACTGTAATCACGTTACCGTAATTAAAGAAAATGTGCAGAATAACTCTTTCAGCTATAAGAGTATTAATTGATTTCAGTGGTTTATTCTTCTTGTGGATATAGACAAAACATATTCCTTTTCATTTGGAGGGAATTTGCATAGCGTAATATGTTCTGACGAGTATTCAGAATAATTGCAATAACCCAGTTCCGTAATAAATTCGCAAGTTGGAGCTCTATTTCCATTCAGCGTTATCAATAGCAATTAGAATCAAATCAAGCCAGATATGCTGTTCGTGATTTGTGGATAACTTGATAAGGGAATGAAATGCAATTAATTCCCGTATGATTCAGTGGCAGCCGAAGTATGTTGTTGCCTACTAATGAGATTGGCACAGCGCAGATGTACCGTGCGACTGACTAGATTAAATGACGCAACGACTAAACTTTACTTATTAGCTTGGGTATTAGATTAAGGATAATTTCCAACTTTCGGAAAGAGGTACAAAGTTTTAAACTAGAACTTCTGCTAATTATTGCACTTCTGTAGCGGAAATCATTACGTTCATTGATTGGAACTCCACTTAGACCAACTTAGCCAATTTGATCAGATAGCTGCTTCAGGAATAGGTGAGTAACTATTTTCCAAATTATTCTGAGGTTTGCTAACCAATTACTATTAAAAGTTACGGGTACATTGTAGAGCGTTGCTATTGGCAACTTTTATTCTTTCACGACTTGGTAAGGAAACTTTTGTCGATTCAAATTGGTTCGATAGAATTACTATTCAACTGCAGGGAATAGTTTTGTTGGGATTTAACAGTCAACATATATAAAGGCAATTGAAAAATTTGAAACTAACCAAACTGTACCGATATGTAGAGGTACATCCCTTTTGCTATGTTGTATTGTGATGGACGAATTACTCTCTAGACTGATGGGGATGACATCATATGCTATACGAACAACAGATTTATAAAAATGCCCAGAAATTGCTCTGACATCATATGCTGTGCAAACGCAAAGATAATTCCAAGGAATTACTTATAAGAATATATTGGTGATTTAATGCTGGCATATTTGAAGAACAGTTCGAAACTTTTAATATGAATATAGCAATTACAGAAAAACCAAAACCAAGTACAAATGATTTTGTAAATATGAAGTACAATTGACCAACAGAAACATACACTCTCAACAAAACAAACTTGATTATCATGAGAACCTTGCATTCTACAACATTTTCAGCTAGGGAAGACTCCATCAATCTTTCTCTCCTGTATCTATAATTACGAAATTGACTTCATAAATAGTGCAGTAGACAGCAATAATCTTGCCATAGGCAGTTCAGAGCTGCTGGTTAATAATCTGTCACCGTACCCTAGCTATGCCCTCAGACATCAATGAACCCAGCAAGCTTGTTCTCTTCTAGATCAATCTGGATATGTTTGCTGATGGTTCCAAAACTCCTAAGGCTACGAAAACAGGAGTATATGATAACAGTCCTAGAGTTAGCCTATCACTGATCCTAGGGCTATATGCAAGCATTCTTTGAATAGAACATTATTCCATTGAACAAAGAGCTCTTGATTTCAATCACAACAATATGGCATAGCTGAATCAGAGTGGGCAACAGGCTCAACTCATTTCGATACCACGTTATTTCGGTTAGACCGATAACGAAGATATTATCTGGTATAAATCCCTCACTTGCTCTAGTGGGACCAAAACTTTGTTTCCGCTTTGAATTTTCAGTTATAAAAAGCGTTTACGAGACAATGCATGCTGAAAGCACTCATGCGCAAAGTTGGCCTTGCTGATAAGGACGAATGCAGAGTCTGCTTGAAAACCAATGGAACGTCACAGCACATCGGATCAGGATACCCAGCAATGAACAAAACCAGAGCCAATGTTATCGGCAAGTTTACTTCTAGAACGAACTGGGGAATCTTTGCAAAACCAAATAATCGACTTCATCCAAAATTTGAATTTAAAGAATCCAGGTGTCATAGTAAGGCACAAAAGTCGAAGTGTAAGGACTGGCAAATAAATCGAATAGAAAACAATACCCAAACTTTGCTAATCGAAGATACCTCCAAGGGAGATCCTCGCTACTGTTTGTAGTGTGTTGTGGTGAACACAATCTTCTGCAAACTTGCTGGGGTAGCATGATTCTATCATATCATCATAATAACCTCCAGAAAGCATTTGATATTAGAAAGAGCTAATGCAAGCAGCTATCAAGTAGGTTATCAGAACTTAGGATAAATGTCTTGGAATGAGCACCTAAAAACCGGTGGATATACTCTTTCCGAAAACTAGAGGTTAGATTTGGGAAACTACTATTTCAAATAAGATGTAGGACGATAACCACCTATCTTGATAATCTCGAGATATATCTAAATTAACGTGTTCAATAAATAACACTAAGATCAAAGGTAATTGCTAAACCTGCGCGGCCGTTACTGAATGACCGCAACCAAGACCAAGCCGAAGAGCGCCATAACAAGACTAAGACCAGGAGTTTTGTTGCAAGACCCATTGGAAGGCTAAGTCTTCCCTTGTCCGTGCATTTAGGCAAACTTCTGCAGGGAAAGATTACTAGTATTCAAGCCTTGTTTATGACCAGAAATTGAATTGGAACAAACTCTGAGTCCTTGAAGAAGTCTTCATGTATGCGAGCAAGTGTTGGGAAATGCTGTATAATTGAACCTTTTCGTTACTTATTGGTAACAACACTTAGACCAATACATTTTGAATCTGATGAAAGAAATTCAAAAGGATCATGAAAGAAAGTGAACCACTCTTCCTATTAGATTTTTTTTCTCTAAAGAACTTACTCGATCTTTCAATTCAGCTCGTATGCACTCTGAAAGACCTCGCTGATCTTCTCTATGGTTTGAAGTCGTACTC
Organism: Cryptolaemus montrouzieri; assembly: GCA_013387265.2. Classification (NCBI taxonomy): domain Eukaryota; kingdom Metazoa; phylum Arthropoda; class Insecta; order Coleoptera; family Coccinellidae; genus Cryptolaemus; species Cryptolaemus montrouzieri. The sequence goes on along the minus strand of JABFTP020000185.1, from coordinate 33,455,952 downwards.
ATGATTGATGCCTTTGGGTTTTGAGTTGTATTTCCCCTTTTTTCAGTGTGGTTCCAGTTTTTCGTTGTAGGTTATTCAGTTATGAGGTAGTCCATTCAACTCTAAATGAATAAATTAGTACTGGAATTGAATATATATGTTATTTATTATTGTGATGAGATTTCTGGAGTTTAGATAGAACTTTATTTAACCTCTTGACTGGGCAATGTTGTTCAAGAATTCTTGACTTGGATTGTTTCTATTCAAGTGATCTAGTTTGCCGACTTTCCTAATGTTTATATTGTTTTATTAAGGTTTATTGGCTTTTCTAGGGGAAATGTTGAATAATGGTCAAGTCCTTGTTGTTTGTAAGAAAACAGAATAGGGTGGAATCTACACATGTTTGTTAAGCTAACATGAATTTGCATTTTCATGATCAAGAAGAACCAATCCTTTTCCTCGAATTTTATGTGATGCATTCAAAATAATTAAATAGTTAATGAAGGATAATTGCTAGTATCAAACTTGATGTAGTTAACTGCTAATTCAAGTAACTTTCTAACACTAAAACCTACTTCCTACATTTTTAAGCACGCAACTTGATACACCACCCGAATGCAATGCTTGTTCAATAAAGTATTGATATTAATACACAGTATCAAAAACCGTAAAATTATAATTTACAACTTTAATACCCTCTGGATTATCTCCTCAAACATACAGTGCTCGAGATTATTCAAGATAGATGCAGTTAAAAGAAATGATTTATTAGATTCTACATCTAATTAGAGCAAATTTGCAAGACTTTATGTGCATACATACTTTAATACTTTAATATAAATTGCTCAGAGTTTAATTTATTGGTGAGAGTTGCTACAGGTGTACTTTTCAACAGGTTGCTACGCAATGTGTTATTCACCTCTTGCAAAGCAACTTTCGCAAGTACTAGGTAGGACAGAAAAGACGAAAGATATTGAAAAGCTTCAAAAATGCATTATTAATTATAACGGAATTAATTGATATGTTAGTTGAGATGTAGTATTTGACAAAATGTATTGCAAGCAACTCGCAACTTTTCTACCGTTCTTTCTTCAATCTGCAAAGTTCCTAAAACATGGGACATCACTAAAAATCGTAAGAAAACAAAGATGAGACGAATAACATCCATCACGCTCCAGCTCCGAAGATACCACACACGTCGGATAGAAATACGATTTCTTCGTAATTCAGGCAGATAGAAGTTGTAGCTGGATCATTATTACTCTATAATAAACTGCTCCAAGGAAGTTAGGGACTTAATTTTGATGAACGACTGTTGTAAATACATCTGTTCGGGGGAGTCTGTTATAGTCTATTATATTATGGACGAATCTGAAGTAAAACAAGTGATATTGGGAGTATGCAAAATTGGTATTGAGGTGCCAAGGAGTTCCGGAAAATTCACTATATCGTTCAGTGAACATATTTTCAAAGATTTGTATTCTTTACTCTTTCCTTTGCAAATTATTACGAAAATGTTGGCTACATTATCTTCGCTTTTTTTATAATATTTGAGAAAATGAATATAACGTAAGGCTATTTACATTATTCGTTCGGAAATCGGCAGCACCATATAGGCTACTTGACTTCTATCAAAATTTCTGAAAATATTGTTCATTTCATATTATTTGGCATAGGAGTGCAACAAATACCGATTTCAATAAATTAATGTGAAAGATTACTGTAAAAATTCTATTACAAAATTTTTCTATTTTGCACTTCGCAATTGTAATCCGCCTTATTCTTGACGTCGCATATTTTGTAAACAAACAAACGTCAAAGGTTAGGTTCGGTTAGTTAGGTCATCATGGACGAAAGCGTCTTCCTCTATTTAATAAATGGTTAATTCAAAATTGCAGTTTTGTAGTATTCTTAATTTCAGAAGGAATACGAAAAATTTCATATCTAGTTGTCAACTAGCCTATTTTCTTAGAACAAGCTAGCATAAATGCTGGGTTCCGCCTGGAAGAGTTTGGAGGGGCAACCATATTTTGATAGTGTTGAGCCGTCTTTATCACATTAACTGTTACACAAACTACTCAATTACAAATTTCAATAATTTCGATCTCCGAAATTCTATTACTGATAAACCGTACATGCGAATGAGCTCGTTGCTCACGACTATCTTCATCTACGGTTTCCAAGACAAAGCGATTCCAATATATAAAGATATATAACGTCATTGTTGCATTACGTGTAAAGCAATTGTGTTAGTTTCCTATAGAAGCGTTGATCGTGAACAGGGCGTTAAATAACACCACATTTTACATGATAGAGCGTTATTACACTCGGTTTTGTTGAATTATTTTCGTCGTAATTTTGATTATATGAACTGAAGTGAATGATGAAATTCTAACAATGAGAAAGCTTAATCAAAGTAAAATTTGGGAAGATTGGTAAGTATTACAAATGGCAAATATTGAAAAGCATAATTTTCCGAATATTTAATAGAGCAATGTCTATACTATAGATCTTCCATTTTACTCTACAGTTTAGAGCTAAATACTCATTGTTTTGAATTATCAATGTCCAAATACGTCGTATAATGTAATTTTTCTTTTCACCGGTGAAAGATAGCCATTTTGTAACCCCAGTGAATAAGCTAAAAGAGTTCGAGCATAACGTAATCATTGTTGGATGTTAATTCCTATAAAGAAATCTTGGATGCGATTTGAAATGCTAGTTCCTTCAATTTCTATTCCGCACCCGATGCTTCTTGGCTTCGGTGATCGAACATATGCATTTATTGAAAGGAGGGTAGATTTGTTACCAAATATTCGATAATATCAGGTGTGCTAATACTGTGTACGTGTTGACATCCTCCATGGTTAGAGTGGTCACGTATGTTTCGGCAATAAGTTCGCGTATTTATTAGAAAGAAAGACCGCAGCGAACCTAACCTTTCACGTTTGTTTGTTTACAAAATATGCGACTTCATGAATAAGGCGGATTAAATTGCGGAGTGTAAAAGAAATAGAAAAATTTTGTAATTGAATTTTTACAGTAATATTTCTCATTAATTTATTGAAATCGGTATTTGTTGCACTCCTATGCCAAATACTATAAAATGAACAATATTTTCAGACATTTGGATAGAAGTCAGGTAGGTCTTTCTCACTCTAAAATTGACATTTATTTCAGTTAATAAATAAATTATCGTCGTAAAGAAATTCTACGGCAATCTAACACCCTTATAAACATTTGATGAGATAAATTTTCTCCGCGACAAACTTCGCGCGGAGTCTACATATGTAAATTTGAGACAAAAGAGCATTTTTCAGCGGGATTATTTCGCTCGTTTGGTACCGTTGATATGATTCAGGGACTGGCAAAAGATGTTCCCCAAGTGTTAGAATTTTTAACGTTCAAGTGTTAGAATTTTCTTTTTCTGAAAAGAAAGGTTTTACTGTTTTCTTGTCGCTATTGCACTAGCAATAGCTTGTCTGTTTATGTTGTGTTAGTGTCGTGTGTACATAAAAGAGTACCAAAGATTTCTCTGCTCAGCCGCTTCATTCTCTCTTGCATTCCATGATTTCCAAAAAATGGGTGAAAGGAAGTGGGTTTGGGACAGGAATCTGTAACAATGGAAAAAGAAAAACCAGCGAAAAATATTTCAACAATCTTACTTCTTATATGTCTAAACAAATCTAAGAAAAGATATTACATAGCAAGCAAGGTCATAAAAAGGCCTAAGGAGGTAATAAAAAAATACATCACCTGCGATATTTCCCCAAATTCCCTCTCTGTTTGACCGAGAGAGCCCCGATGGCCAGGTTCAGTTTTCCAAGTGATGCCGATTATGATCTATAGATGTTTTAGAATCATTATGGACCCAATAATTTGGGTTGACATCGCCCATATATTATTTCTTCGTGGAACTTGTTTAATTTAAAGAAAAAATTTTGACAGTCATTCGAAAAATATGACAAATGTCATATGATTGAATTTTATTATTATACGTAAAAATATCACTCAAAATTATCAAATATCAAAACTATTTGGCAACCGACAAGTCAATTCATTTAATTATTATCATTTCATTATATTGAGAGTTTCGTAAAAACGCCCCAAGCTATAGCTCCTACAATTATTGATCTGGGCGACTATATGAGTTTGTGATGAAATTTATCTATCTCAAGAAGTGTTTTCCTCATTATTTCAGTTCGGATATTATTTCGTAATTTGTGTAGAAAAAGACTCAAAACGTTAGAAAACACTCTAATGAATTGTGAAGGAGGCAGTGTGATGAAATAATATAAAAACTCAATCTTGATAGAATTATAATATCATTAGTAATTATTGTACTGAAGAAAACTTTGCGAATGTATTTAAATAGGATTAATACAACAATGTAATAACTGAAGAATCTCTGTATATTGTTATGTCCAAAGTATTTCATTAAAAAAAATGGGGCTATATTTTCCCTTAAGACATCCAACCTGGCACGGTACCGATTAAAATTCCAAAAATCCGTGCTTGAATTTAATTCACCATGAAGAGTTCATCGCATTTTATAATTTAGTGCAAAGGGTTACGAAAGTTAAAATAATCGTCAAGGTGTCACTTTGATGCGGCGCTTCTCTTAGAACGCATTTTTGAAGGATGAACATGGACATAATATTATTTGGTCAGTTTCCGTATCTGAAGCTGAATTGATAATTACTTCTAGCAAAAATAATTAACAAAAAAATTAGAATTTATGCTCACACAAACATCTATACTTCTGTCAGACTCGAACCTAAGGCTACGAATGACCTACTTGCACTTTCATCCATGTAACTTATTCATGACATACTACTTCTGAACTTTATTATCAATACATATGCAATCATATTGTAAAAATACTATTTTTATAACATAAACGATTTCCGAATTCTAACAAGGCATTCATCAGTTTTCAAGATAATATAAAGCTCTAGAAATTAATAAATTCGAAAGGGCATTCAAAGGTACTTTGATGTGGTCGGATTTACTCTAGGCACATTAAAATTTGTTTAGCTTCTTGGGTGGTCCATCGGCTGTGGCATCTAGACTATCACGACCTATAGCATTTTCTAATAGACATGTTTGTTGTTACAGCTAATCGACGCAAGTTACCGGAGTAGTCCATCTTTTCAGACATCGGCTGTGATAGTGCTGTGCTCCGTTCTTCTTGGTCTTTTCGTCTTCATTGTCGTCATTGTTGTGTGGAAGTGAGTATCTGTTAATTAACATAAAATAGTCGTTTCATTAGTTTTAAAACGTGATATTGCCCACCGTTGCTGCAATTGTAATGACTTTTTGTTGTAATTAGATGTGGTTGTCTGTAAAATTATTCTCACTAAAGGGAATTGTCACGGAAAGAGATTATTCGAGTTACAGTGAAACTATAGACATTGAAGTTCAACTCGGTTCCCAGAGTTATAATCTGAAAATGGAATAAAGTGACTAGTATTATTTCAAGGTACTATGTACAACCACTCTGAATTCATTTTAATTATCAAAATGTAGGAAATTAACTTCAAATACTACATGTTCTATTAATTAAATATGGGGAAATGAGTGAGAATGGTGGGGTATATATATCATTATATATTTTTAATTTAATTGAGCGAGTCGTTGCTGATGAAAATTGATACACATTTTTGAATAACTAAAACAATCATGTTCAAATTATTACTACATTGATAAACTCATGACGCATTGCACCTTACTATGGCTTCATCAGATAAGTAGTACATTTAAAAAGATGATTTCTTATATATTATATTCGTGAAAGCAGGTACTCAGCTCACTAGGAGGAAAATCCAAACAGGGTTGCTTTTTTCAAGTGCTGAAAGGATTTAGTAATGATGACGAATTTAGGTGTAATTTATTATTAAGTTAATTTCCAGAATTTTTCTGTTCATTGATTTCCAATGCTTCCATTGAATTATCAAAATTATCATTAAAATTATGGTTTTCTTCTAGTAAATCTAATGTTTTTTATCAAAACTGCATTGGTGCTTTGATAATCTTAGAGAATTTTTATTCAAGGTTCAACCTTCCGTAGAATGTTAAAAATTCTTTCTTAAAGGAGCTGGTTTTCCGATCCACCCTTCATAATAACCGTCAACCAGGGCCACACAGCAGTGGTACAGCACGGTCGAATGTCATGAGTAGGAGCAATATACTGCAGTCTTGGTTTCATTTGACCTCGTCAGTATTGCATACCCATTCACAACATCAGGCCACACTGTCTAACCTAACCTACTCGTCTCAAGTCGTTGGAGCGTAAGAAAACATGTAAATGTTATTGCGCACTCCAACGAACCGAGACAGAGGTCACAGACAAAGGGTAGATAAACAGAAAACTTCAAGAAGTCACAGTAGTTCGACTATTCACCGCAACGCTACATACCGTGCCAGCAAGGAAGCGATCTGTCGAAAGACTAACGCTCCTCATTCATATCTGCTTGTCAACCAGGCATACGGTACAATCTCAAAAATTTCTACTGGCGAAATTATCGCTATATGTGTAGATACATCAGAAACCAGCTCCTTCAAGGAAGGATGTTTAACATTCTACGGAAGGTTGAATATTGTTCCTTGAATAAAATATCTCCAATGTGTCTACACATATAGTGATAATTTCGCAAGTATAATTTTTGAGATTGTGCTTTGATAATGTAACATTAAACGTTCTACCGATATAAATTTCATCACAACTTCCACAAAAGAGACGACAAACACATGAATTGTTTCCTTAATGAATTTTAGACTACAGTTTTTCATATATAAGCCTAGAGATTTTTCAAATTTTGTCTGGGTTTCCTACTATAAGTTTATATATTATATTTTTGATTGATCTCTTTAATGCCAGAGAAAACCTCATGAATTGCATGTTGAAATTTTTAATTTGGGGGTTTGGGTTTATGATAGAAATTACTATTTATGAACGCAGTCTAAATTCGAAGTCATTCTTCTTATCTCATAATTTGAATACAGCTTTCAGAACGGGTAACTCCAAGGCAGATATATTGAAAACTGTAACTCATAAATTCATATTGGAAACGAACCAAGTGTTTATGAACTCTTTCGTAGAAGTTGTGATAAAATTAATACCAGTAAAAATCTTAGAAATTTCATTATTAGGTTATCCGACCACAAACGCAGTTTTGACAAACAAAAATCAGATTCTCGCTATGCCAGTCATCTACTTGAAGAAAACCATACTTTTAATGATAATTCTGATTTTTTACACGAAGAAAATTATACACTGAAAATGAACCTATGGTACCCTTGGAAATCAATACACAAAATATTCCGGAAATTTACTTAATAGTCAAGTAGATCTAAAATTGTAACCAATACTAAATTTTTCAATATTTAGGAGAAGAAACTCTGTTTAGATTTTCCTCATATAACTGTAAGTACCTGCTTTCACCAATAAAATATACACACATGTTTTTAAATGTACTACTCATCTGATGAAGCCACAATGTGGCAAAACGCAGCATAAGCTTGTGATTATACTTACTTTTTTTGTAAAAGCAATTAATGTTATTGAGTTATAAAAAAACCAAAACGGGTATTTCTAGGAAAATACATTAAATCTAAACGGGTACTACTACGAACACGTCTGCCTAACACATCAAAACAGGCGAAAACGAATGAGATGAAATTTTATCGAAAAATAATAATCGTGTTCTTTTCCAAGAAGATGACACTTCCTACTCAGTCCTAATATTTCGAAAACCTGCAGGTTCGAAAATGGGAATAAAATCTATAAACGGTCCGGGGTTTAGAACTTCTGAGCCCAAGAAACGTTGCTTTCCCTTCAAATTTTCGTGTCAAATTCGATCCGTTCATAAAATTTTTCCTCCACCAAATGCCACATTTCATGAGAAAAGCTGTTCTTCACCGAAATAATTAATGCCGAAATGTACTACTTTCAATAAGATTCTAATGTACATGGCAACTCATATCTCTCATTCGTCACATTTGCTGCATTAGACTCTGTCTATGCGTAACCCATCGTTTATTTACATGTGAGATGATGAAATTCGATTCCAGCAAGAGCTGGGCATAGCACTAGACATAGGATGATAGCAGTTTAAGACTCCAAGTAGTTCGTCTTGGCCGTAACCTCAGTATTGAAAAATTCAGTGTAAAAGGCGTCAAAAACATATGCTAGGATTGTTCCAAAAGTGTCCAACTTACTTCTATCTTCCATTTTCGCTGTTACCCTATGACGTTCGTCGTCTGTCATCTTTCGGAGTAGAATTAAACTTTAAACACCCAGCGCGTACTTTCACAGTTCTGGAAGCAGTCAAAGTACTCACTTTTCAATATCGCCTTCAAAACGCTCGGCATATTTATTTCAATCGTTCGTTTTTGGTCAAATCGGCGTCTTTTAAGCAGCGCTTTCAATCCTGGAAACAGCCAAAAACCGCTGTGAACTATATCAAGAATGTAGGGTTAAAATAGCTGCAGGAACTTGTGCTTTTACTAATATTACTTCACGAGCTGCGATAAATGTGATGGGGCGATATCGTGATGAAGCTGTCGATCATCACATACCCAAACCTGTTACGGTTTTCTTCTCATGATTCTATGAAGTCTTTTAGAACTTTTATGTAATATTTCTTGTTGATTGTCTGATTTTTGGATCATACTCATAAAGCACAAGACCATCATAATGGAAAAAACAGTCAACAAGATATTACTCCGACGTTGATGCACTTTTATCGGCTGTCGTATCCACACTCGAACCATCTACTAACTCTCATTCAAAATTCTCCAAACACTATGTTCGATATTCCAAGATTATATTCTATTTCTCGCACAGCCCATCGACATCATTATTGATTGCTGCCTAGGGCGTGGGTCGCTATTTCTAGATGTGCTGACATCTTCGAACTGATTATAACAGTCTTTTATTTACGTTTCGCCCATTCATTCGTTTCCACTTGCCATTTTGATCATTTTGTTAGTTTCTATATAACTCTTTCCAAGTTTGAAAACCAAATTTCAACATTCGTTGTTTCAATTCTTCCATCATTTTTCGCTAAAAAACTACACGATTGCAAAAGTTCTCTAGGCAAGACAGTAACAGGAATTTGATGAAGGCCTACTAGTTTCGTCAATGCTACACAGAAGCCGCTGGAATCTTCTGGCGTAGAGATATGAAGATAGGTTAAATACTTTTGAGACAACCCTCTTACATCAACTCGAGATGTAAATTTCAGGATGATATTTCTGGTCATTATATCAGAGCAATATCCCTTAATTCTGTATATTTTGACTCTTCCGCTGAATTTTGAAATATTGGCTCAGTTCAATGTTTTAATTAACGAAATATGCCTCTTCCATCCCATCGCCGAGTTCAAGGAAAGTCATGCGGCAAATCGATAACGAAATAAGAGAAGAGAAATCGGTGCACGTAACTGAAGCAAAGACGGCAACTTTTACGAAAGACGGAAGCAGTGGAAATGACAAGCCACTTAAGAAGCGGAAAACACTGAGCAGATAGTGTGATAGCAAAAACTCAGGTTTGTTTTATATTTTACTCAGAAAATCGGCAGGATTCCTTAATAACGATCTTGCGTCTATACTCGAAACGACATATTAGAACAAGAATATGAATCCGTATTGTAAAAGTTACATGTTCACTCTCGGTTTATCATTTATTTATTCTAATATACATAAAATGAAACACTTTTGTCTGATTTCAACAATGTTTATTTTAATACGCACGACCAGTATCGACACTTACTTCTAACCTAACTATACCTTTTGAATGTTGAGTAGTGGGGAGTGATTCAATTCTGGTTGACTATTGAATGTGATGAATTCAATGTCATCTCTTAATTTTATGGAGAATTTTGAATTATTTAATGTCATTACATGATTTGTAGATTTAATATGTTGAAAAACTGTTTGTCCCCCACGTAAGCTGGTATTGTATTCATTTCAGTAAATTCCAGAAAATATTTGAATTCATAATAATAATAATTTACTTATGTTAGGACCACTGGAATAGGAGGTTGTTAAATTACATTTGAAAATAGTGAACATTATTTTATCAGTAAGTACTGTGTTTTTGTGCTAGATTATTATAAATTAGATTTCTCAAGATTTTTCATAAGTATATCTACAAATAATGGGATGAGTTGTGATCCTATAAGGAGTCATCAGTGAAGTATAAACTATATAGAGAAAAGACTGTTAAAAATACTGTGTAAATACATGTTCAATGTGACGCCACTGACCACCCCCTACCCTTGCGCGTCTGTAAATACGGCCCCAATAGCCTCTAACAACCACCTGACTACTCATTGGCATAAGAAACTGTTGTAAGACCAGTCGCTAAAAGTTCTTGTACTTCTGTTAATAAAATATAAAATATCACAAGAAAATATTCCTTTTCTTGAATTGAACACCCTAAAATAATTAATAAAGACATTATTCATAGTCGATTCCAATACTGGACTTACTATTATTAACATTGAAGTATGTACCGAACCCTCGTTAGTAGGATATTTTCAATCACTGTATATTCTGAAAACTTCTACTTTGTTTCAGGTTGAGTTTATTCGAAATGAAACTTTCAAACATGTTCTTACGAAATATAAACAATTTTCCCTACCTAATTTATATTTTCACTTCATTTTCAATTCTATTAGTTTCCTTCATCGACTAAATATTTTAATATGGTAGTCCACGACAAAATTCCCATGAATACACAATTTCAATAAGGAAATTGAATATTTACCTCAAGTTAATATCAAATTTCCACCCCGAAGTAATACGGTCGAGCCCATCTACATTTTACATTCCACCCTGTTGAGAGATTCGGAAACTCCCAGAGGTAAACAAGCTAAAAAAAGTGAATGAGTGGTATATCAGTTTCTCTGGAGCGTACTGTAATGTGAGCTGTTCTCCGGTAAAAATAACGCTATGGTGGCTTTTTCAGGTATTACAGGTCTTTTTAGACGACCAGGAAAGGACACTCAGCTTGTTTTCTTGTCGAGAGAGTTGAAAGTGGATAACTTCCTGGCGGAATGTTTGGAATTTCGATGCGCTTAAATGTGAAAAGGGTTCAACACTAACCACAAGTATTAACTTTTTATTACGATACGAAAAAAATGTTTGGGATCTTGAGAAACATAAACAAGGTACTAAAAAGTAAACACACGAATTTCTGCTCGTATATCTTAAGTCAAAGTTCAACGCCGACAAATGTTTTTCGAATTTTTTCTCCCAAATTTCTTCTTGTAATAAATGAATAGTGATAATATACATTGATGCTCTTGTTATAGCGAATACGAGGTTTATTCAAAAAGTGAATATTTTTCCTCGAAATATCAATTGTTTCAAACGTTCCTCAGTAGTTTATCGCTTTTATTTCACTGTAGTCAAAACGTTTGTTATAGTTGAAATGACGAAAGTAGACGGGAGTAGACGATTTTTTAGGAATATTTTTGCGAGCATCAGTAGAGTTCCGAAGTTTCCGTAGCTTATTTCGAAGGAGTATCAATAGTAACTAAGGAAATTGATAAATATAATTGATGTCAACCAATGAAATTCAATATGTCAGGTGTCTGATGTACCGCAAAGTAAATGCAACACCCACTATCTAAATCATTAAATATCTGCTGACAAATTTTATTTTCATCGAATATCAGAATATTCAGTAGGTCGGAACATCACGCACTGTGCCCACGTGATATCCTGGGTAAAATATTTAGATTTTATTTGTTATTTGCGAAAAATATTACAAATATGATATGTGGCATATATCGCACCACTCTGTACAAGTATTACATTAGCTCAAGGTCACTCAATGTCATAAAATAAATCTCGCTAAAAACTTGGTGACTCCGTTCCAAACAATCCAATTAACAATTTGACGCAAATCTCTTCCATCGGGATTCTGAGTTGAAGTTTCACGGAATATCCATTTGTTTCACTTTTATTCTTTTCTTCGAGAACGTTGGACGTTTAAAAGACAGCGCTTGAAGTACGAACACGTGAGAAAGTTGGGCTGCTGCGAATAAATCGCGGCTGGATTTTCAATTTTGCAGTCCCTACGAACAATGACTGTAGTTAACGGATTAGAATAATGGGCCGGCACTTCCTTCGAGATTCACTGATTTTAGGCTTAATTATGGGGCTACATCTAAGTTTTCTAACTTTCTTAATTTAAATATTTATACACCTAGAATACAATTTTGTATATTAGCATTTCGAGACTGTTTCTGTACAGTGAGGAGATAATTGCTTTTGCGAAAACCATTTCCTCTCGGCAAGATATTAATTCACCCCCCTAAAGTTTTACAATGTTTTTCTCGAGTTGCAAGATAACTAATATTTAATGTAACCAAAACCTCAAATTAGTTACAGCATTTCACGTCGTTATAACCCTAGAAAACAAAAATTCAAGAACAAATCAATTTTGACAATTTTGGAAATAAGCATAGAATGTATATAAAAATGATTCAATAATGAATGCGCTTTCAGAGTTTCGATGCAGGAATATATTCTTGTATTGTCAACAGAGGTACATCAATAAGTTATTTCGTGAATTTGAAAGCATTAATAGTTTCTTGATCGACCCAGAGATTGAGCGAGCTAGTCAGTCATTTCACATTGTATTGCACCTGCTTAAGTTGCGTATCTAAATTCAGTTCCACAACTTTGTTTCATTACGTTCGACAGTCTTTAAAAGGAACTAACTCAAAAAACATACGGTCATCGTACACTTTTAGCTGGAAAGCTAAAACCATTTCAACTAAAATGATGAATACCTTCAATCATATTCATTGGTCAAACAGTGGGTCTATCTTGACTACTGCGATATCATATCATCTTGAAATATACTGTGGCGAGAAATGAACGCACAAAATCCAAAATTCAAATTTATTCGGAAATATGTTGAAGAATTATTTTTTCAGTAATTGACCAGCACTAAGGAATGAGAATTGAAATGAAAATGGTACTCATAGAACTGATAATAAAAAATTTAAAAATCAACCCAAATATCTGTTAATACCGGATATTTCCACCCCTGGCGAGGATTACCGCATGACATATGCGATTCATATTCAAAATCAATGACCTTATAGTATTCTAATCCATTTCGTTCCAAATTTCGATCAGTCAGTTGCTGGCTTCCTAATCTTCTATTGAGTTTGATGAAATTGAGGTCTAAACTACTTAATTCAATCTAAAATTTCATGAATGAAATGTTAATGTCATCAAATTTAATTATTATGAATAGCACACCAAACATTCACTTTTTACATTCTTTGAAAACTGTTTTCTACTGCATTTTCTTATATTGAAATGAAACATACACATTTCATATTTTTTGTGTAAAGAACACATTTTCAAACATAAGGATATTTTGTAATTTTTGCCACCAAAATAATATTCAAGAAATATGGTCTTTATTGAAATTCAGTAAATTCGAAGGGTGTTATGGAACATAATTAGATCATAGACAACAAAGAATTAACGTAAATGTCATTTAATTATGATAAATACTCGATACCTGTAATTATTCTTAATTTCAATCTAGTCTATTCCGAACCTCATTCACAGTAGCTGACTGGTTTTGCTGGATTCTTAATCTTCTTACATGAGCCAAAGAATTTAGGTCTGGACTTCATGCAGACTACTCCATTAAAGTGATTGCGTAATCTAGAAGGTAGTTCCTAACGATACGAGCTTTTTGAGGTCTGACGTTATCATGCAAGTTTTTACCCATGCTTCTTGCCTCTAATGGTTCAACATTTTCGTGTATAATGTCTGTGAAGTCCTTGTGAGCGTTCAGGGTTCTATTATTTAAGATGACCAGATCAGTGCAGGCTTTTCAAAGAAATTCCTCAACACACTATTAGTAGTAGCGATCCGTTGTATCAACAAAAAAATTCTTAACTATCATGGATTGCCGTTCTTGTTCGAGGTCGTTCTTGATCAGATCTCCTTTCATGTCTCCCTGTATCTGCGGCTCATTCTGGAAACAGTTAAATGGGACACCCAAGCCTTCTGCCTATTCTTGTACAAGTTCAGCTTAGATCACCAATGCTTCAGCTCATTCTGCCAGGGTCAACTTTCTTGATTCTCGTTGCATCATTATCGAATATCAAGTAACTAACGTTATTCGCAAAAATTGATCAACAACTTCTGTTAACAATATGAGGTGGTTTCTTGGAAAATCTAATACTCATGTGCGCTAAGAAAAAAATATCGAATTTTGTTACCTACTAAAAAAGAAATCTGAAATATTAAAATTGTGAGTTCATTTTTAGGCGCAGTGTATTTGCTTTTGTAAGTAGCAATTTTTTATCATTTTTTTGAAGCAAGTAACACCAAATTTCATGATCTACTTCATAGTGTTAATAAATGTTGAGGTACTTTTATACTCCATTATTCTCCTAATATCCACCAACAGTCTAAGCAATGGACTAGAAACGGTAAACCTACTTCAAAGAATGCAAATACAATTTCTTCTGGAGATAAGTTTTTTGAAAGGCAAAGTTCGAAAATACTGAGTTTTTCAACAGCGGTTATCATCTCTTCCCTAACCTTAAAAATTGAATATTTCATCTCATTCTACTAGGAAATTGAAACTTAAATCAAATTAGAGAAGATGTTCTTATCCGAAGCATAACCGGTTCTGTTTTTGCTCTTTTAGCATCATGGTTTGCTTAACCAAATCGTCAAGCTATCCTATGATTTTGACAGAATCGTTCCGTCTCTATCAAATCAGCTGTACCCCCTAGGCAGGAAGTAGATACGCCTCGTTTATTTTTGCTAATGGTTTTATAATTATTATCATCAATTTGCAAAACGGACGATTCCAATGGTGGGTTTCCACGGTAAATGAGAGAATAAAGTTTATATGTTCCGCCCTCAACGACAAAGATCTTGGATATGATAAAAGTTACAAGAAAAAAGTATCTATACCGAATGTGAAATGAATGATGTATTTCTTCTAATAATAAAAGCAAAAATACATTCACTTCAACTAATCCCTTATACATTTTTCCGTAATCAATTTTGGTTTGACTATCAGAACCATCTTCTGATCATTCACCATTACATTTGGAAGTCAAAATTCCTTTTTCGAATAAGTATCCATAATAAATCACAAGGAGTCTAATCAGATGAATTGGGTGGCTGTTGGAGGATATTTATCATCATTTTGGTTAAAAAGACACTAATCTTAAAGGCAAAATGTGGCTGTGTGCAAAATCTTCCGTTGTTTGTCCACAAAGCTGGTCTTTTTGGTAAATTACTCTTCTTGAACATCCTATAATAACCGAATCATATTCTTTCTTAACTGTTGGAACTTCCAGAATTGAAATTGTAGAATACTTCAAGGGCCTGTGACATTACATTAATTTAATGAATTTATTCTAATATCTTGACTAGAATAATCAGGATTAACGATTCAATGTCGATTTACATCATCTAGATTGGTTTGAAGACTGAAGGAACAAAACTAAATAGTAGTTTAGAAACCCAAAAATTCTCATTTCAAACCCTGGCTGTTAGTTGATATTATTCAGTTAGTTTTCTATCGATGTTTGAAATATCTTAATGATTGAAATCGCCTTTTTTCAGATTGCTTGATTTTCTAAACTGATTTTTTTTCTCCCGCCTCATTCGGTAACCGCAATTTACTCGCAGCATGTTTTAATTGTAAACACCTACGCCTCACCTCCAGAATTAGAATTTTCGCTTAAATAGTTTGGCATAAGTGTAACGTAACGGATGGAAACTGAGTTGTTAGATCCGCATTATTAATAAAAAATGGAGGCTTTTAAAGTATGCTTTGCGAATCCATACTCGAAGCATATCTTGATAACAACTATTCTCAGCCGAGGCAAGGCGACTTTTTATGTTCTCTTCAAAATTAGGTGTATAAAAGACGCTCAAAGTAAAATGTTGGTCAAATCGTATGTAGGAAGGTTTAGTAAATCTTCACTCGAACTGTGAGAACGCGTGGTCGTCCAAAGACTGTATCTACTCTAATTTTCAGCAAATTTCCCTTTTAACGTTCCATATTCCAAAAATAATGAGACTCTAAGAGGATTACTACTGTCTGTCTGTTTTCTCAAGAATATTCAACCAACACATTGTTAGTTAGGGTTTGCGAAAATTCTGTCGTGTTCTTAATGTTTTTGTGGAACGTGGATTTGTGTTTCTTTAATTGGTCCCATCAATATCTGATATTCAATATAAGCCTTCTCGGCCTCCCTTGAACCCAAGTCCCAGGAGAAATCAAAGATAGATTTTCTCTGTTCTTTAGATATTTTTCCGCACAAGCAACTTGGCATCATTTTGCAGTAGTTGCCTTGTGAGTGCATCCTTCAGCTTTCAATTGTTTTCTTCCTTTTTGAAATAACTCACAACACGTTTATTCTGTTCGGCTGGAGTTTTGAAATTTTCTCCCCATATTACATTTTCCTTTCACCTTTCGATACGTATTGAATTTTCTGCCTTCTTCATCTTCACTTTGTTCCATTTCAGTCAGTTCTTTCGTTTGATCGTCCAATTTCAGATATTTTGAACAATCTCCTCGATTTTTGGTTCGAACATTCCCCTTTCTTCGTTGAAAAAATAATTACTAGAGTTGTTCTTCAATTATTCTTTTGGTTAGTCTAACGTTTCATTCACGGAAACCTGAACTGTTTCAACAACTACCGTCGATCTTACCTTGATTTCATATTCAATTTATTCATACTCCATCATCTCACTATTCTGCCTGCTCTGTGTTATTGGAAGTACGTCATATTTTTCAACATAATTAATTTCAGTGCTCAAGTCGACTAGCAGTTTTCACCGCGAATTATTTCCTTATTCCATCATCGCAATACATCTGAAATCACAACAAAATATTTCTCTTAATTGAAAGTTTAACATCGCACCTAAACATTCATTACATCTGTTGAATAGTGTCCAGGAGAGAGCAGTGCCTCTCGCTCAAAGGCGACAGGTTGCTGATCTTTCTCTTTTCTACAGATACTTCCATGGTATATGCTTTCAAAGATCTGAAAGGCTTGGTTTCAGAAAAAATCTATTTCCAACTAGCTACGCCACGTACCTCTCTCTATGAAAATTATTTTGCTTAGAAGGATTCGCTGCATCGAACATCTTTCCGATAACCTACAATTTGGCACTCTTCAATGTAACGTGCTGAAATCACGTCACAACAATTTGAATTAAAACACCTGATTCCAGTCAACCCGCTATCTGTGTCACGCCACTGGTAAACAGTCTGATGCGCATAATCCGGCTATCAGATGATATGTCATACCAGATTCGTTTCATAATATTCATTTTGCTTTCTTTTATTTGCCGACCTTTGGACTAATTAGTTGAACTTGAAAATCGTTGATTGTATTTGAAATTAATTAATTCATATAAAATTTTTCTAGTGAAAATTAGAGATATACATTTATCTTAAATACTGTGTAGTGACCTATATCAAAAATATTGGTCCTAGGTAGAGAGTAGATAGAGATTCCTAGGTGGAGAGTCGTAGATAGAGATTCCTAGGTGGAGAGTCGTAGATAGAGATTCCTAGGTGGAGAGTCGTAGATGGAAAGTCGTAGGTGGAGTTCAGAGGCTGAGGTATAACTTCTATCTGGAGCCCAGAAATCCAGATGAATCCGAAGCTGAAATAGAAGTTTTCCCCTACAATAAATATACAAAAACTTTTTGGAATTTGAATCCCCTAAGTGATTGGGGACTATAACATAGACGACCTCAACTCATCATCAAGATAAATATAAATAATTCTTTTGAAAAGAGAGGATATACAAAAATTTGAATAATTGTATTTACAATAAGTGCTTATATCTATAATTTTGGTGTGTGTCAGAAAAAAACACAAGTGTGAGCTCAGAAAATGTAACAGGGGAACCTGTATATGATTCAATAAACGAGTGAAAAAACCTGAGGAAAAAACTCGTTTCCCTGTCGATATTGCACTAGCAATAGCTTGTCTGTTTACGTTGTGTTAGTGTCGTGTGTACATTCATACAAAGAGTTCTGTTTAGCCGCTTCTTTCTCTCTTGCATTCCATGATTTCCAAAAACAAGGGTGAAAGGAAGGGGGTTTGGGACAGGAATCTGTAACAATGGAAAAAGAAAACCAGCAGAAAAATATTTCAACAATCAAACTTCTTATAGGTCTAAACAAATCTAAGAAAAGATTTTACATAGCAAGCAAGGTCATGAAAGGGACTAAGGAGATGATAAAACAAATACATTATCTGCGATATTTCCTCAAATTCCATCTCTGTTTGACCGAGAGAGCCCCGATGGCCAGGTTCAGTCTTCCAAGTGATGCCAATTATGATCTATAGATGTTTTAGATTCATTATGGACCCAATAATCTGGGTTGACATCGCCCATATATTATTTCTTCGTGGAACTTGTTTAATATAAAGAAAAATTTGCGAAAAAATTTTGAGAGTCGTTCGAAAAATATGACAAATGATAAGTCTTATTGATATATATATATATATATATATATATATATATATATATATATATATATATATATATATATATATATATATATATATATATATATATATATATATATAAGCATTTGTTGATATCGTTTACCATAATGATAATATGTAATTAAATATCTAAGTAGAGCTACATTGACTTTTCTACCAAGATTTCAGTGATGAATTAGAGTCTCATTGCTCATTTTTCTCTAGGCTTAACCAGTAAAAGTCATTTTTGTTAACCTTGTTCTTAATTTTTTTTTTTCATCTTCAATCTTTCTAAATTTTCTTACCGTTCCTTAAATTTAATTACGTTACATCAAGAATCGAGTTAACACATACATTAAATCATCTTGGGCGGCCACACCTTTGGTATGATAGGCATCGCCTCCTCCCAAGAGTTAAGATTTCGAAAAATGCAATAAATACAGTAAAACTTCAAGCAATATTGTTTTTGGAATTATCCAAAAAATATTTTTGTCAATTATGTTTTCAAATGGCATGATATCTCATGTAACACTTCCAGTAGAAGTAGAATGGTAGAGCTCCAGTCAAATGTAATTATTCTGGCTACTCTGTATTATATATAAATATTTTCAACATTATGTACAAATTTTATCCTATAACTCCAAAAATCGTAAAATTCAAAAATGAAGGAGGAAATGAATAATAGCGTTGAGATTACCATCCAATAATACCTAAATCAAACAAATAATTGAATCACTTGGTACACGCACTTTCTTTCCGAACTAATATTATTATCATTCGGAAATAGAAATGATACTTCCACAAAAGTAGGTTAGGAAAGTTTTTAGGTTATTTTGTCAAGGAATATGAGAATTAAATGATTTTACATATACCTTAACCTCTAGGTGTCTGATTTATAGTCAGATTGACAAGACATCCATTGTAAACTTACCCCACTTTTCAAGGTCAATTTCATATTTTTATTCTTGAAACTTTGCTGTAAACTGAACTCATGGCCACGTGTATCAGAATGTTTTCTGATTTGTCAAAACTGATGTGAACTCGAAAAATCTGAAATTATTAACCATGAAAATGATCGGCCCATTCTATGAAGCGTTTTATCTTTACGAGTCAAAAATGTCATCGGATGACTTGTACATACCAACTAAGTAGGTGATAAACGAGAGGGTTTATACACATGACTGTTTTCGCCTTCGTTGTATCGTTTAAAACCGAAGCCCATGAGCTATAACACTGAAAATACACATATCAGGTTTGACAAGCGCACCGACGATATATCCGCCAATGAAAATAAATTTGGTCCACTCAGTACAATCTGTTCTCAAATTAGAACTCTGAGAAATTCAAGAATGAAAAAATCATTGTTGGGTGTCTGCCGGCGCTAGCATAGAATTTAAAAGCTGATAATTTAATGAAAATCTTTTCGAAAACCGTTCCACTTTGAATAACCACTACGTTCTTTTATCTGAACCGAAAAGCCGATTAAAAGAAGATTACTTCCTTTGCGCGGGTCTCTCAAGGCTTGAATTCGAATGACACAATAAATAAGTCTCGTTAATTTCTCATTTGGAATTACTCCATTTTACGACAATCGTTATACCAAGACATCTGGTATCAGTTCCTTTCAGACAAACGGCAGTTCTTCCATTCCGTACTAGATACTGTGCGATAAACAATCGTGAATCGACAACATGGCGCTGTTTGAGGTGGTCCTTGACGGCTCAGGGTCCTAAAATTTGCCCTCAAGTGGGACACTTAAGATAAGGCGAGGGTTTATATGTGTGCTTTCTGTCAATTGACTAAATACCTAGCACTGTTTAAAATATCTTCTTCAGATTCTTAGGAAATTCTATTTAGTTGTTTAGGTCTAAAAATATCAGGGTTGAAGCTATAAAACTCGTAGAATTGGGTAAAGTATATTTTAGACACCAGTCGAATGTTTGATAACGCCTACCTTAATGGTTCGAATTTTCTTATCTGGAAGGAAGACATAAATTTCTTACGTAAGTGATCGCCATGAAGTTCTCAGAACAATAGTTGGAATGGAATATTTTTATGATAAACACAGTTTTTGTACTGAATGCGTCGATAATGAAAAATTACGACAATGTTGGTTGATTACACTGATACACAAGAAACATTTTTGCGTTTCCTTCATTTTATGAGTTAAATAATACTAATTTCGGGCTGAGGAAATCTAATATCATAATGAGTGAATTTTGTCTCTACCCCCGTTGAGATGGTCGAAATGCCCTCATTCGCGAAATCCTTTTTTCCTCGATTCATTGGGCTGATCAAAAGAAGAGCTTTCATTGTAATTTTTGCTTCCCCGCTCTCCCCACCACATTATATTTTTTCTATCGAATTCTGATAGCTTGAAAAACATGAAAAAATTCATGAAAACTAATAACCACCTCACAAACCATGCAAAAGTTTCTCGTAATCATTTACTTTTATCTTACTTTTCCGCCAAATTTTTGTTTCCTGAAGTTGAGACTATAATTTACAACACATACTTTTCTTGAAATTTAAGTATGTATGAAAACACAATTACAAAATAGAACTTTCAACTAAGTAGTTAAAACCGGGTTATACGAGAAACAAGGCTTTTAGTGATTTTTCAGTTTGTTGGGTTATGCTTTCAAATAATTTCAACTTCAATGTACTTTTCATTTTGCTCATACTTTTTCATAATCTTTTTTTTTGCTGTGTATAGTACCAGTTCTACATTGATCCTGAGATCGTAGTGTCAATACCGTAAAATTAATGAATAAAACAAAATATTGAAACATTTTCCATCATTTTGTATAAAAACTTGTTGACACAAAAAGGAATGAAAAGTAAGATAAATGGCAAAAATATCTGAAAATCATCACTCAAATTTTTTTTGAGTGAGAGTTGGCTCTTATGTTTGTAGGCTTGCATGTTATTAGACTATTTCTATTGTTTCCAGCAAACGCAGAAGCGGAAAAGTTGAATATTTGGCTCTAAAAGGGACTGAAAAGTAAGAATAACGGCAGAAAAAAAATAAAAATCATAACTTAATCTTTTTTGAGTTTCTATTGTTTCCAGCAAACGCAGAAGCGGAAAAGTGGAGTTTTCACACTAAAAGGGCCAAAATATCTGAAAAATCATCACTAAAAATTTGGATAGAAAAATCGTTAGTAAGATATAATTTTCATAGTATATTTGATATTAATCTGTTTTCATTGTTTCCCGCACACACAGACATGTGGAAAATTGAATTTTCTGTGTTAAAAGAAAAAAACGGTTTTCGCGTTTTTCGAGGTGGCAGACCATCAGGAAGAATCTGGAAAAAATTACTTAAAATCAAATGCCGTAGAAACTAGGCCTGTCCAGACATCTATCAAGCGAAAAATGAAATGTAAAAAATACGTTTTTAATGTTGGTGGAGGGAGAGGGGTAGGCAATATTTACAATGAAAGATTTTCTTTTGATCATACCAATAATTTAATCGAGGAAAAAAGAATTCAGGACCATCTTAATAAGGGTTACCCTTTCAGGCCCAGGGTTTATGTTGATAAGGCAAGGGCTACACCCATGTAGGGCTTCATTCCCAAAAGGTGTATGAGATGTTCCCTGTTGAAAAACAGAGAAGCATTAGTTAAGTTCTTAGATTCAAGTGAGTTTAGACATATAAGAGTTAGGTATGTTTTGATGAAATTTTTTCTGCTGGTTTTCTTTTTCCATTGTTACAGATTTTTCAGTCCCAATCCCCTTCCTTTTCACCCTTATCTTCTGGAAATCATGGAGTGCCAGATGACAATGAGAGAATGAAGCTGCTAAGCAGAAAAATTTTGGTACTCTTTTTGTACACACGACACTAACACAACATAAACAGACAAGCTATTGCTAGTGCAATAGCGACAGGAAACGAATTTTTTTCACAGGTTTTTCACTCGTTTACGGAATCATAGATAGTATGGTTCCTGTTACATTTCCTGTGCTCACACTTTAGAGGCAATCGTAGGAGACATGATGCGAGTTTAGATATATATATATATATATATATATATATATATATATATATATATATATATATATATATATCCTTAATTTATTCATGATTATAATATTTTTCCATTTGTTGGTTCAAGAAAGAATAATAATTATATTCATTCATTATTATATGCTATTTTGAAATTCTAAATAAGGTGACCTACAATACTATATCACAATATATCACTGAAATGATTCAAAATAATTTTAATGTTATCCTGGATAAAGTATTATTTTTATAATCCTTTATTTTTTCGTTCATGAAGGTATGTTTTTCTAAGTTCGATATCATTAACTTTATAAGGAAGCTGAACACTATTAAATTCTCAGATTGAATCTTGAGAATATCATTGACAAATATGAAAAGCGAGAGGTGTGTACAATACATAGAATAATTTAAATGAGAATGGATTGATTCACAAGCAAATCTTGAAGAATTGGTTAAAAATGTTTCAAACAAGTACCTTCCATCTTGTGGTTTGATCTCGCACGTTTCGAAGAAGAAAAAAATCTTCCACTTCCTCTGGCAGAAATAAAAGCCCGAAACAGTATCGTAACCATTTGCTTTTTTTCTATATTCGGAAGTTAAACATAATCTTTTGTCTGTACCAAATTTGCGTGATATGAAACCCTGTAGTTTTTGTATTTGGCGAAATATTTTGCAAGGCATGTTGAATAGCAATTTCGGAATTAATCCCTATTTCATCTGGAGATAGTAATATTTAATCTTGAGCAGTAGTTAATTTTTGATAAGCATAATTCTTATGTGCTAGTTCATATGTCTCTTAACTGACAAAAACCAAAGGTATGTAACGACCGTTGAAAAATCCATGGATAGTGAACCGTTGTCCAATATACTTGATCGTTGTTCAATATACTTGATGCAGTATAATAATGTGCCGTTCATATAAGTAATTTTGGAATCGATTAAAAGTTTCAGGTTCTGGTCACACGAAAAATTCACCAAATTCTCTGAAACATCATTGATCGATAAAAATTCATAGTTTCGATTGGTTTTCAGGTAGAGTTCATCTAATACTTCATGAACTTCTCGGATAGTGTTTGGTGAAGCTGGTTTCCTTGAAATTTTCGACGATTTTTCACATATATTTTACTCTGGTTGGTGGTAATGGTTTTCATTCGAATTTGTTATAACACGGCTCCCAGATTCACCAACTGCCAATGAACAGTAAAATAATAAGAAAATAATGATTGGGGTTGGGGGAGATTATCCCTCACCCGTTAACTATGGAACTATGGGCAAAGATGGGTATTTTCCAATAGTCATTAGAAAGTGGAGAGCGGCCGATATGGTCATTTTGGGGCGGACATGGATACCGCCCCAAACTATAGCTACAGCCATAATTGTTGATCGATTTCAATGAAACAAAAACCGAATTGCGTCTCGAATACTATTCTAACAGCCTGAAACATTTTTATTGGTCTATCACTCCCAGAAATAACGGAACTTGACCTTCACTTGAACTTTTTAAATGGTGGTAGATTACCCATTCAATTTTGAGTACCTTCTTCTGAGAAAGTACTTTTCGAGGAAAAAGAAATTATCGAAAAATTTTGAGAGAAAACTCCCATTTCCAATTCATCCACGCAATGTGTAAAATGGGGGACTGTTTGAACTTGCGATAAAAATTTTCTGTCATAAAAATTATTCTGGTTATTATATCAGTTTGGATTACTCACCTTATTTTGTATTTTGGTAAAAGAAAACTCAAAACGTAACAGAGATTCTAATGAATCGTAAAGTAAGTTCTGTGGCGAAATACTGTTGAAAATAACAGATAAATCTGTATAGAATTATATTCGATGTTATTCGCAAATATTTATAAGAAATTATGACATATCATGTACGTACATGTTAATTCTTGTTAACCTTTCGTTTCTAGTCTTTTTCACGGAGATTTAATAAGTATGAAAGACGAAAATCAAGGGGATATAGACATGATGCAAGTTTATTTTCAATCTAACAGAAATAGTGGTAGAACATTTCGACTCTATTGGGAACGATTTCCAGATCGTAAGGAACTAGAGCGCTACAAGCTTACCATACACGAAAAAAAAAACAACTTATATCGAAAAATTGTGGTAAAGATTTCCATACTGTTGAATACACAATTGACAATTCCTGAATACGGCACGTGTTTCATTCAAAACACTATCTGAAGGAATTTCTAGACAAATGATTCTTAACCTTCCTTTCAATACGTACAAATTATTTGGTGGATGTAAACGCGATTCTGAAGGTAATTCCGGAGCTAGTTGAAGAAAACAACCAGCTGCTCTCACTGATTGAAATTTGAATTTAACAAATTTATTTTCTCCCGAAACATCTCAGATATGTTAATTTTTCATTAAAAATTAATAGATTTTCATGAAAACTAAATCCACTGATCATTATCGCAACGTGCAAGTTTCAAATGAAAGTACTTAAACTAAATTAATCATTGTCATGTAGAAATATTTTTCGTTAATGTTAATTATTAGCTCCATCTAAGTAGTAAACAGCTAAAAGAGTATCTCTATATGTTTCTTTCTTACCAGAACCTGAATTCCATCTTAATTTTCTCAGTTTCCTAACGTCACCGATCTTAGATGAATATTTTATTCAAAGAATAATGGATTTCCATCTACAAATACTAATTAATTGATGATTATCGTCCCCGAATATCTTATTTGAAAACGTGCAAGTATTCTAATTTAATGTCTTCATTTGTATTTCCATATTAAAATTACTAAATTCTAATTAATGATAAGCATCTTCGTTCTTTCAGCGTTAATTATTCACCCTTTATGTTTACGATGCCTATTTAGTTGGTTTAACTAATTCTTGGGATCGATTTTTATCAGAACTATTAACAAATTTCGTGACCCCTAGTGAAGTTGCAAGTCATAATTTCAAATAAATTAAAATTATTGGAATCTGATACGTTACTGGTGATAAGACTTACTGATAGCATCGTAGTATTACTACTAGTTGTTCAGAAAGGTTTTCTTATATCCAATCATTCGTTCAGGTTTTCTAGTTTCGATCCAAATTTGAAATTTAAAATTAATTTTAACAGCTCGATTTCCAATTTCATTCCTTTCAAATTGTGAGGTTTTTAGCGGTTTTTAATGGTTCCACAGAGTTTGAGGCCCCAGTCATATTAGCAAAAGTGATGAAAAAAATCCAAAAGTTTTGTGAATTGTATTTAATGGTTCCTTTGGGTTTGGATTAATGGTTTCTAAACTTCCAGCGGATCAGAATGAGTCAGAGAACTTTAGTTGCTCATGTTAAAACATTCCTTTTTTCAATGTTTTGCTTTTACCTCGAAAACTACGACTCATACAAAGAAAACTTTGTATATAAAAACAAAATATCCTACGAAAATAGTACTATTTTTCCTTACATTTGGATTTTCGAATTCCGAACTGAAAACTACATGAGTTTGTATTTTAGAGCCAATTTCATAAACCAGCGTCCAAAAGCAGACCGTTCATGGTCATTGTAAGAATTATACGAATTATATTGTGAGCTTTGCCTACGAACAAGACTGTCTCAAAAACCTTGGAGGTTGAAGCGAGAACTTCTGCACAATACATGCCACTGTGTGGGATTACGCATCAGGTTGAAATATTTTCAAGAAAATATTCCTAAACTATTTTAGTTTGATTTTGGAATTTTATCAAATGAAAACCGCCCGAGTTCTAGGCTGCGTAAACAGAAGTGAATTTTGTGGAGTACGGAAGTAGTCAGTTCTGTAAACATAAACAGGTCGATCCTAGGATAAAAATGGATTAGATCATCTTTGTTAGGAATTTTGTTAGCTTTGATTCTATTCTTTTAGTCTTCAGTAGTTCCCCCTCCGACATCGAAGACTTTTGGATACACACTTGCTTAAGAGAAGGAAGAAGGTTCTCTTATTCATCAACAATACTCACAGGTTTTCTGTATCTGTTCATTGGGGGGCGCCACGCGTTCACATATACGTTATGGTCTCTTACCGAGTCGACGCATAGCAATCCAGTTTTGCAGCACTAACGAGTTCAAACAAGAACAAGAAGTCTGCTGCTTATATGCATGACATTCAGCTAAATTGTACCACTCCAATTGTTGCCCTTGTTGATGATGATCATTATGAACAGATCAGAGAACCTTTAAGGAGGAATATCCAGCATTATATAGAATACTGAATATTGCTCCTTGAATAAAGTCTTAAATGTTAATACACACAGTGATGATATCGCAAGATTTCGAATTGGGATATGAAATATGAATTTTTTGTATGATTACCATGAGTAATAAGGATTTTGGATTCTCGAATATAGAATTTCATTTAGCATCCAAATTTCCTCTCCTTTAATTATTTATGATATAGGGCATTTTTCTCTATATCATTGTTTCCGAAATAGACCTAAAGACTTACAAAGGAGGTATTCAACCCCTTTCCTCTACTCACTCCACCCTCAGAGGTTTTTGACCCATATTGACCCAAGTCTAAAGAAACATTTTTAATCCATATCCAAAGTTCTAGGATGTATTTGCTGTTTTTCAATATTTCCAAACAAGTGTTTACTGAAAGGTTTCAATTTTTCATATCAATCATTTCTTTTTATTTGCGAAAATATTCTAGTATTTTTAGTCCTTCTTAACTAAATTCTGTGTAGGCAAAACAAGATTTTCTTCAACCGATATTCATGCTATTCGATTGATTCCCAAAAACGTTCAACTGGTTAGATCCATTTTTAATATATCGAAATACGATCAGCATTTGCAATTTCAACGAAATAAATCGTCAGTTGTTTTATCCGCTATAACTCCCGAAAAAATCATCATTTACTTCCGATGAAATAATTTCTCGATTAACCTCAAAAATCTAGCAACTCGTCTTGAATCTCCTCAGAAAATTTTGTTTGAAAATAGTTTACGTTTATGAATGTCCTTCTAATGGCTCGTCAAGTTCTGCTGTATATTTGATTTGATCCTGAAAAATTCATGGATCAGATTTTGTTTCATCGTGTCCCCTCAGTGCGAGCTCAAATGTTTCAGTTTTATAGCATTTTCGTAATTCTTAACAGTTCGAATCTGTTTTAAATCTTTTTGCTAATATACTATATTCAGTTTTTCTTGAATATTCGTATTTTCATAACAGAGTAAATGTAGTTAGTCATTTGTCACTTCTCCAATTGGAATTACTTGCAAGAAATAGGTGAAAAACAAAATAAAAATCTTTATTTCAATACAACATATCCATTCGTACTGTGAATAAATTCTCATATTTAATTTTCGCATGGGTTAGGACGTCAGTTGTTCTTAATTTCTTCGTTTTTCATTAATGACCATTAGTTGAATGGGTTGTTGAAATATTCTTACTTGATTACTAAATGAGCTATAATAGAATATGAAATAAAAGTCAAATGATAGAATAGATCAAACAAAACAATGTTTATCGTTTGTTTACGTATGGTTTCTTGACACAGTACGGACATTTATATTAAATCAACAATCAACAATATAGAATTGCCGACGATTTGCATCATATTGGCTATGCAGCACCTTGAGTTGTTCGTGGAAGTTCGTAATTACGATTATTCTTTGTCGTTAATATTTCAAGAAATTTTCAGAAGTAGAGAGAATACTTGCATTATTAAGTAAAATTAATTGTAATTTTACGAGAGAAGGCTGATATTATGTTAGTATTTATTGCTATTGTTTTTTTGCAAACAATGATGCAGTTCTACAGCTCTTATTAACGAGCTACCACTTCATCCAGTATACCTTACCTGTCTTTTCAGTTGCAATATTATACAGAGTGACACACGAAAACAACTTGTTTTCGGAATAGCTCGGGCGATTGAAAATTGATAGTCGTGCAGCAAGTTAAATTCCATTCCCTGGTTCATAGCATTTTTATCTCAGTCAGTAACATGACACCTTGGATGTTCGCACTTCACGTTATTGGGTATGATATTTCTGTTCGTAGTAACAAGTCAGTCCCAATTCCGCCCGAAGGCGTTTGACAGAACTCGGAATTGGAAGAAATACACAAGAAGAATTTTGCTTGCTGAAAAAATCACAAAATGCAAATGAACGAAAGTTAGATTTCGTTTTCGTGGAAACCGATGTTGATTGTCGGAAATTGTTTTTATTTCTAGTGTCTCACAAATGCCGAATTTTGATCGATGAAAAATTCATTTCAACATTGCAGTGCAACATTCTGGCCAACTGAACTCTTCGGTTTCTTCCAGATTTCATGAGAATACTCTTGAACAGACAGCGATCATTTATATCGACTAGACGATCGTGAACCTTACTTAAAAGTGATGATAAGCGACAGTATAGGGCACAACAGGGCGCCATTAACATTACACCCTGTCTAATGACTTCCTGAAGGTAGTAATGGATATCCAACTATAATGAGTCGCGGCGAATGACGACGCCGTGTGCCTGATTAATTATTACCATCTTTGCCGACGCCTGGCGTCGCGGCCTGCCTTTTCATATCAATTTTCCCGCGGCGTACTGCCGTAATGCGCATCGGCGTCAATTTTATGTGTTCGCGGATTCTGCAAAGGACGAAACCTTTTCTAAGGAATTTTATCAGGAATATCAGATTTCCTCGTGGTGAATTATGTTTGAATTTTGAAAGTAATGGTTTTAGAGGGGAAATTCATTCAGGTCGAATGGAATGAGAATGACTATGATTTCACTTGTTAAAGAAGGGTTTTCAAGTTAATAGCTTTTAGTTCATGTTGCATTGAATAAGGTCTTTCAGTGTTCAAGCAACACGCGATCTGTTCAAGTTCCATAAGTGATATATTAGTTATATACACACATATATATATATATATATATATATATATATATATATATATATATATATATATATATATATATATATATATATATATATATATATATATACTTGAAACATGAAGAATTATTCAAAACTTCGTAGATCAATTAATAATCTTTCCTGACAAGAGCTAGTTGCCCGCCATTTACGGAACCCCCAAGAGCCACAATAGTGCTACTAAGCAGTATGCCGAGAAACGAAGCGGCAGACTGCAGTTTCGTCCTTATTAGGAGTTCATCAGTATTGCATATCGCTTCTCAGCATCCTAACAAGCTACATCGGGGTAATCTAACGATTCCTGAAAGGACGTATCTCCTGTCGGTAAATATTCGATGAGACAAACATTTTCCGCGATAAACTTCGCGAGGAGTCTACATATGTAAACTTGAGACAAGAAGAATTATTCAAAATTGGGCTCTTAGGGGCTGCGTGCATGGCGGGCAGGTTTGAGAACTAGCTCTTGTCAGAAAGGATTATTCATTGATCTACGGATAATAATTCTTCTTGTCTCAAGTTTACAATATATAGACTCCTCGCGAAGTTTATCGCGGAAAATATTTGTCTCATCAAATATTTACCGACAGGAGGTTTTTCTGCAATTGGAATCTAGAAAATATCCCAGAACGGCCAGACTTTTTTAGAGAAGTCATGTGGACAGATCAAGTCCACATCACTAGCGATGGGATATATGAACATTTGTATGATGTAAATCCTCAACACCATATTGATGTGCAGCATCAACGAAGATATGGTTTCAATGTGTGGTGTGCACTGAAAGACAGTCGCATTTTGGCGTTTGAAATTTTTGATGAAAATTTAATGAATGGAGCACGTTATGAAGAAATCATCAACAATAATATCATTGACGGATTTCTCGATCAACGTCCATAAGCACAAAGATCAAATTTTCTTTTTCAACACGATGCCCCTTCCCACCAAACAAGGGCATCACTGATCTGGTGAATTTGAATTTTGCACCTAATTGGAAACGGACTAAAGCTCCTGTAAGAAAGCCGCCTCGTTCCCCTGACTTAACGCCACTAGATTTTTTTCTTTGGGATCATGTTGAGGATTCACTCTACAAGAGGAATAATAATAATTTAGAAGAGTTAAAACATAATTTCAAGAAATGCCTTGCTTCTGTTGGCAATATTCATATTTACAATGCCTGCCGTAGAGTTTCTCGACGATGTAATTTATGCATTGAAAACGGTGACAATATTTTTGAATATTTGCGATAAAGTAGTTTCCCCCGTTTATATCGTTAGGACTTTTTGTTTCTGTTAAAGATTTTCGTATGTGTTTTTGGTTTTCGTTTGAGAAAAGTTTAATGTCATAGGTCTTGTTTTTCAAAATAATATATGTTTTTACTCGTATAACTTTCTAATCATTCTAAGAGAATCTCACCAAAGCAACATGCATGGACTCATATGTTACGTAGATTCCTCCGGTTGGCAAGTTTCAAATTTCGAAAAAAATAATGTTCATCTGTAATTTGATTTATGAAGAGTAGAAGTGATTGTCAAACTGTAAGACCACAGTTAATTACTATGGTCTAAATCGGATCAAACCATAGAAATAACCATGATCTTGAAAAGGATCTTTAAAATCTGTGGTTTTCAGTGATAGAACAATATGATGATCATGCACCTTATGAATGGAATTGTGAAAATATCAGGTTCTTTTCTGAAAAAAGTCATTGAATGCAATAATTGTCTACAAGTGTTATATATTTCAGAAAAAGAAAAATATTGCTGCATCCAATAGAGGTAAAATTTCCTATGGTTTGTATTTGAAAAAACATGTTTGCATTATAACTCAAAAACCACTGAGTTAAAAAAATGTTTTCACACAGCACTGTATTCTATTTAAAAAAGTGCCTGCAGAATGACAAACTTATTTTTATGTAACTTTGGTAATGATCGAGATATCCGCGACGGAGGATTTTCCCAAAATTCGAGAAATTTTAAATAAGTCCAGAACGGAAAGAGATACCAGCAAAATTTTGGCACCACTAAACCCTGAAAATAAGATCGAGAGAGGGGGGTTTATTTTTCTCTATCTGCAATATTTCACATAGATGCCGTACAAACACATCGAAATTTGCCAACCCTGTACAGTGGCGTAAATAAGGCCTCTTGGAATTTTTGGAAAAAAAATTCAGTAATGACGTTAAATTTCGAGTCTTTTGGGGAGCTTCAACACTCACGATCATATTTCTTGTTTTCCTGAAGAAATTTGGTAAATTAAATATTTTTGATGACTCAAGCAAGGTTTAAAGGGAGCTTTTCCACTTATTTCCTTTATTTTATGACCATATTTAATGTTTTGTTAGGAATGTTGGGAAATTGTATATTTTTAATGACTCATACAACGACTTTATTTCAAGCTGAGGTATTCTACAGTGACCCACAACTTCTTCTTCTTTCATTCAACTGTTTGATTTAAAATCGTGTGAAACTTTTCAATTAGAATTACAAGATTCTCCAATTTCAAGTTTCTCTAAACGAATCAACTGTGAAACGTATACTATCAAAATAATCAACGTAGCAAGCTATTGAAGGCTGTACTATGGTATAAATAGAAAATGAATGAAAAACAAATGACTTGTTTTGATCGGCTAAGCCGACTCTGACGAACCATACGATCTGCTATTGTAGTAGTCCATTTCATTGAGAAAGAATGGAAGACAATATAATAAATTCTTAATTTTTCGCTTACTGTAGAAAATATAAAAAACAGAGACCATATTCGGCTCCTTTGTAACGCCCGAACAGATAGATGTTGGCACACTCTTCGATAACAAAAATGTGATATCGCTCTACGAACTCTCGATCAGATTTAAAACTTTTTAGCCACAATGTAGACCACGTAGGTTGTTGTCCCACCCTCGGCGTATCTTATATCGCGAACTTTTATTCACATCGTATTGTTTTACAAGTTTTATGTCCGAAGGATACATAATACCGAAGAAAAATCGTCAATCGAACACAATACACGCTTCATTAAACTTGATGCAAAGAGTATAGAGTTTCAGCCCAGGACGTTATACGATCCCGAAACTGAACTTTACTTTAATCGAATCAGGCTAAATCAGCCAGCGCAGATATTTAACCGAAGTCATCTTGATTTATGTGTAACACAAAACTTCCATTCTCAGTGGCGTGAAAAATATTCAAGGCGAAATTCATAAAAAAAACTTGAATTTCACATTCAGGCTACTTTTCTATATTAACTTTCACTCGACTGGATAATTGATATAAATACTGATTTCATTTGGAGTTAAAAAATATATACATATACAATGCTAAAAGAAGAAATAATATTTCAACAGCGGAAATAAGATTTATTCCTAAATTTTTTGATCTGTTGCACCCTCATAACTGAATAATTTTAGTGAAAAACAGTTCTAGATGAATTCCGAAAAAATTCAGAATTGTTATTTTTAATATGCCAAAGTAACTACTATGGGCCAAGAACATAACGCAAAAAATCGAAAATTCAAACTAATACCTAACAAGTTCAGATATGTTGAAGAATTATTTTTCGTGTAATCCACCAGCACTAATGAATACTTCAGAACAAAAGAAATGAAAAGGGTACTCATAGAAGTAAAACTAATAATTAAAACACTTTAGGAAAGAAGCACTCTTCTCAAAAATCTGCCAATGCCGGATATTTCCTCCCCTGGCAAAAATTACTGCATGACATCCACAATTCACACTCAAAATCAATGACCTTTTATCATTCTGATCCATTTCGTTCCAAATTTCGATCAGTCTGTTCCGAATCTCATTCACGATGGCTTGCTGGTTTTGCTGGCTTCTTAGTCTTCTATTGGGAATGTTCCAGACATATTCGATGAGCTTGAGGTCTGCACTTTGTGAAGGCCACTCCAGTGATTTCGTAATCTTGAAAGTAGTTCGAAACTATATGTTGAAACCAGCTTGTTGTTGCTCAATTCTTTTGAAATCAGGGTTCTCCCAGATTAGTAACCTTACTCAGTTCTTACAAGGCGTGCTCCAAAAAATTTCTAGCAAAGAAACCTAGAGTTACGAGGTTACAGTCACAGTTTGTCTATTCCCCTAAAAAATTAAGTCAAATCATCCCAGACTTGGTAATGCCGCACCAGACATTTATTTTTGTTACCTGTAGAGGTCTTTAACTCTTCCAAGGGCAAGCCAAATGACTCAAAAAATGTCTCAGAGGGGCACGACCCCAAAAGTTATTTATTACTTCCCAAAGTGTTTAAAAATGAACAAAATCTACTTAAAAAAACGAAATATTACAAATTTTTTACTAAATATCGAAAAAATCAGATGGTAGAGATTTTGTACCAGAGCACATGGACGGGCGTATGAACCAAAACCTACCTGAATGGTATTCTTGGATACAATATTCATTTTTGCCCAAACATAAGGGTACTTCTCGAAACGAACACAAGTCAGGATCGACTAGATGGTCCTGACTTGTTTTTGGGAAGTCCTGATTACTAATGCTAAAAATATTTTTTTTTATGGCAATACAAATATCTGTTGAAGTTAATGGTCTTATTGTGGTAACTATTATTTCAGTTACTATATACTCTATTACCTTTCTTCTGAACTCCTTTAATGGGGCATAGTTCTTTCTATAGAATACATTTACAACAATGAAAAAAGGTACGGTGCCACGATTTTTTCGATTTTCTATCACTTTTGTACACATTCATATTCTGACCAAATGTATCGACAAAATTCATGCTTCTATTATAATCTGCAAATCTATAGGACAGGTGACTTTTTCAATGGCACCGTATTGAGTTTTCCTGTCAACTTCTGTGCCACTAACGCTCTTGAAAGTTGGAAATAATTCCTGTTGGAGTTGAATCCTCTAACAGTGGAACGCTACTGAAGAAACTATCAAAAGATGCAATGTGATTCTTGTTTTCCATACCATCAAGAAGATGTTTCATTACCCTCGCACGCAAACTTTAATCTGTATCGTCAGATTTTCCAGTATATACCTGAAATTTTTTACAGTATCCATTCTTATTTGTCACACAAAGTGTGTATCACTTTGTAACCATTTTTAATTGATTTTTTAGTCAGATATTGTTTCTGTCTTCTTCTAGGTTTAAACTTAATCATGGATTCGTCAATGCTTCTCTCTTTAATTGAAAACATACAAATTGAAAAATTCCGAGACATTGTATCCAAAAAGGGCCGCAATTGTAAAGCTTATCATGCTTATCTTCAGCTTTCTTTGGCATTAATATATTGTCATTCAAATGTAGATTGGAGAGGAGCCAACTAAACCTTTTGACAGACATCAATGAATTTGTGTAGGGATCCTAAATATCTCTATAACTTCGGTATTTTTGAGACCCATTAGTGAATTCATTGCCAAAAAGGTTTTGATTTCTGATCGATTTGTTTTTTTGGTTGATTGGGGATTTGTTGGCTGTATAAATTAGTCTGGAATACTATTAAATCCCAAATATTTTCATCGAATAAAAGTTCAGAGGGTTCTAGTGTAAGTGTGTAGTGTGTAGATCTGTGATGCTATAATCACTAGTGAATTTTCCAGGAGATTTAGACGAACTCTTCACCAATTTCGAATAGAATCATTGTTAAGTACCGCCTCGTTCTTTTGTATTATTAAAAGAGGTAAATCATCTTCTAAGTCGCTGTCTGCCTCTACCACAACATTACCTAATTCGTCATTGATACCTTCTACCTCATCCTCGGAGTCGTCTACAATTGAATCATTGTCTGAAAGTATATTCTCTATATCAATATTTTCACTTTCATGCATAAATTCTGCTCGAGTCATCCCTACCAGTCTGAATGGCAATGTATCCATTTTAATTTCTTGCAAGTGAAAAATACATAATGTCGAAAATATGCTGAACACAAATATGAAATCATACAATTTACTTGCTGATATATTCTAAATAATCCACTGTTATATCAAATGTGGAGAACGCTTCGAAAAATTATGTTTTACTAACTTTTTTCTGTTTGCATTCTATTCCGGTTGAGAAAAACGCAGAATGCGCGCCTACGAATTAACATATTAACCTCGAAGAGAACCACCACCTACAACCACCTGAAATGTAAGGAATTCATGTATAGACAAGCACATGGACCCAAAAAACCGTGCTGGTTGTAAATTCAGATCACTAC
This sequence comes from Cryptolaemus montrouzieri, assembly GCA_013387265.2. Classification (NCBI taxonomy): domain Eukaryota; kingdom Metazoa; phylum Arthropoda; class Insecta; order Coleoptera; family Coccinellidae; genus Cryptolaemus; species Cryptolaemus montrouzieri. The sequence goes on along the minus strand of JABFTP020000185.1, from coordinate 33,420,409 downwards.
GCGATAATCTACATGCAATTGATCCAGTGGTACTCTTCTCGATTCCTCTGCTTTTTTTCAATTCAATTTTTGGACCTCCGACCTTCAAAGAGTTATGGAAGTTGCAGTTGTTTTTTCTCGAACCAGTGAAAATATTGCTTATTTACTTCTCCAGAGAGGTGAAAGTGGGCCTCATACTCACTGAAAATGTTAAACTTGTAGGCATTCGCTTCAGCATTGCTTGATCGAGATGCATGCAGCTCTAGTGGTCAGGAAACACCAACTCTTGGACAAACATTATATTTTAGAGATAAAATGATACAATTTCATACAAAATCCTCGTTACAGAAAGGTCTAATGCAGTTGCAACACTATATGGTTTTGAACAGCTTTACACTTCGGGATGTCCTTATCCTGGACAACAACAATTTTGAAATTCATCCATTTTATATTGTCAGAACACTGCAATTCGTCTACCATCTTTCGTGATTTATAACTCAGCAAAGGTACTTTATATAATATAACTTACGATTCTATTTCCTATAATTTATACTCTGGTCGAATAGGGCCCACTGAACAACGATGTTAATATATTACAAAAAATATAGGCGATTCCGCATTTTTGCGGTTTTTGTCAGTTCCGCCACTGATCGAGCAGTTTCAGTTCCACAAATTCATCTTTCCCAGCTAATGGCTCTGGCCACTTTTTGTTCGTCTGCGGCAATAATTTGTCCGCGCTGACAAGGGGATTAAATTGAATAAGCATGTTTTAATACAAAGACGGAAACACTATATTTACAATCACTTCATATGTGGTGAACAAACAGGAAATGAAGGCAGTGGCCTGCTTAAAACTCGCATTCATTGGCTTAACTTTTTCACCGCTATCCGCACTGGTTAACCACAGAAAAATGGCTGACAATTATCGTGGAAATAATTGTGTAATTGGATGGGCGGGTGGGTTGACTAAATTATTTATGGCGATACGGATCGCTTTTTTGTGTATCGAAATTAGATAGTAGAGCCTTTTCTATATTTTGACAATAATTCAATAATAATTAATGAAATGCACCGATAGTTTCAACATGAGTGGTTGAATTGTACAAAGTGATCTATGAAATTTCGGCTTTTCATGAATTGCTAATAATTGCATTGCAAATGAGCAGATCCTACTGACATTGTCCTATAAAATTTTCCAGATTTTTTTCCGTCTCTTCAAGTTTAAGTTCAGTCATTTTCTTCAGAGAAACTGAAAAAACAAAACAAACACAACCAAATAAGACGTACATATCGTCAATTATCATCGAAAATGCGTACAAAAATTATGACTTTTACGGTTTATTCGAATCTTTCATTTGAACATTTGAAGTTAATCCATTTTTTTCACAGAAAAAGTATCCAGTTGTATTTACTAACACAACAACAAATCAGTGATCAAAACGTATTCTTACATTACTGATATACAGTTCCAATGAAAACGATCCACCCTGAATTACTCAGTTAGTTTGATTCTTCGGTCAATTTTCTGAAACAGGTCGATTTTTGATTGGAGCGAAAAATTTTTCGTTACACATTACGTTCTCCCCTATCAATCACCTAACCCTGGCAGCTTCTACCCCACATTTTTGATAGAGAAAAAGGGGTCAGCTGATACCTTTCCGTTACCACCAATTAATAATTTAGAGAATTGTTTGAAAAAGTTTTCATATATATATATATATATATATATATATATATATATATATATATATATATATATATATATATATATATATATATATATATATATATATTTTTGAAAAGAGAGGATTTACAAAATTTGAGTAATTGTATTTACAATAAGTGCTTATGTCTATAATTTTGGTGTGTCAGAAAAAAACACAAGTGTGAGCTCAGGGAATGTAACAGGGGAACCATACTATCTTCTATATGATTCAATAAACGGGTGAAAAAACCTGAGGAAAAAACTCGTTTCCCTGTCGCTATTGCACTAGCAATAGCTTGTCTGTTTATGATGTGTTAGTGTCGTGTGTACATAAAGAGTACCAAAGATTTTTCTGCTTAGCCGCTTCATTCTCTCTTGCATTCCATGATTTCCAAAAACAAGGGTGAAAGGAAGGGGGTTGGAGACAGGAATCTGTAACAATGGAAAAAGAAAAGTAGCAGAAAAATATTTCAACGAACAAACTTCTTATATGTCTAAACAAATCTAAGAAAAGATTTCACATAGCAAGCAAGGTCATCAAAGGGACTAAGGAAATAATAAAAAAATACATAACCTGCGATATTTCCTCAAATTCCATCTCTGTTTGACCGAGGGAGCCCCGATGGCCAGGTTCAGTCTTCCAAGTGATGTCGAGTATGATCTATAGATGTTTTAGAATCATTATGGACCCAATAATCTGGGTTGACATCGCCCATTTATTGTTTCTTCGTGGAACTTGTTTAATATAAAGACAAATTTGCGAAAAAATGTTGACAGTCGTTCGAAAAATATGACAAATGTCATGAATTCGTTCGATCTCCGTTTGAGAAATTCAATCAAAATCGATTTGGTTGAATGGGAAAGATTTTGTTACATTCAATCAAAATCGATTTGGTTGAATCTAGTACATTATTATTAATATACGAAAGTGCAAATTTCCTTTGTAACTTCTCCAGAAATCTGAAAAATTTTCGTGATTACAACGAACAAAACAATAAAATAACTTAATATAATCATCAATGTTGAAGATCTGCTGTGATCGAAAGTTCATACAAAATTATGATTTTCTGTAGATTGTTCTATTGTTCTCTTTTTCTTCATTTTTAGTTTTTTTTTCTACTGAAAACTTTTCTAGGATCATGTTGTTGTTTAGACAAAGGAAAAATTAGGAGTTCCAAATCTCGAATCGTGAGTTATGAATCTGAGTTCATACTTCATGCTGCGTTTCCACTTTCAGGTTTTCCTGAATTTTTTTGGTTAGCTTTCTCAATTTTCACCACTCTTTCAAAATAGGAAATAATCAAATCAGTTCTCTAAAAATAGAATTATATATTTTTTTCATAACATAATTTATTTTACTTCTTTCTTGTAATCACAAAAGGTATTTAACTTAATTTTGATTGGTAAAGGCGGCCGCTGATAATTATTTCAACGAAGAACTATACCATATACCAAATTCAATTAACTCCTGAATATTTGTGAAATGTCAAATTTAGCGCCTTTTTCAAGTAAATAAACAAGTTGTGTAATTAATAACCTTTAAAGTTAATTGAATGTATAACATTACGAAAACTTATATTTTGCTGCATCACAGTGATTCACTCTTTTATTCATTTTTTCTTAGGAAAAAGTTATTCACAAAAATTTGAAGACTACATTATTATTGATTATGCCATATTAAATTTTGATGTGGAATAAAACACGATCGAAGGAAAGCATAGTATGTGCAATTGATAAGTATTGCTAGCACGCTAAGCCTCCAAAACTAATTCGTAAAGACAAAGCTGAAGTTTTTGAGAAGGAACCAGTGAACCGTACATAATCTCCTATATAACACAGGGAGAAAAAACCGGAGAAAAGTCCTGTCTCATTTGTGATTGGTACATTAGTAACAACTAGTGTGTAAGAGTGTCATGAACAGAAAACGGGATTAGAATAGATGTGTTTACGTTTCATTATTCTTCACTCCATCACTGCTGAGGATGTTATACAAAGCACAGGTGCGACCTGATGTTGTTTTCATGTATGAGGCTCCGCAGCTAAACATTCATTACATTGGATAGTATCCAGAAGAGAGCAGTGCGCCTCATCGACATCACGCGTGATCTCAAGCCTCTCGCTCAAAGACAGGTTGCTGATCTTTCTCTTTTCTACGGGTAATTCTATGGTAAATACGCTGAAGAACTGAAAAGCTTGGCTTCGGAAAGAATCAGTTCCAAAGAAGAATCAGGTTAGCGAAAACTCTCATCAGTTGACGGTCCAACTAGATACACCACGTACCTCCCTCTATAAAACTTCTTTTGTTTAAAGGGCTAGTGTGCTGTGGAACTCGCTCGAAGATCTTCCGATAAACTACAATTTGGTTCTCTTCAAGAAGCGAGTGAACACACGCATTAAATCATCTTGGGCAGCCATACCTGTGATATGACAGATATCGCCTCCTGTCAAGAGTTAAGAATAACAAAAAAATCAAGCCAGATTTTAGATTAAAAGAAAGCAAACTAAACCATTCAGATTTTGACACATAGAACAAGCTATAATGGCTTACAGTTTTATCAGCCTCCCTGAGTATCTGTTGAGGAATTATATTGCAGAGGACTTAAAGGCACGGTATTGCGTTAGAACAAACCATAGTTCTCATAGCACCTTTCGATTGGTTATTTTTTTCTCTCACATAAGCACTATTTAAATGGACAGTTCTCAGCTGTATAAAAGAAATAATTGGTGCTCTATCTCACAAATTATTCGAATAATTTTCTTGTCTTCATAGCCCCGTCTTCTGCATAATCTCGAAGAAATAGTTCAATTGGAAGGACAAGTAACGTCAGCATCTCTTGCAAGAATTCTTTCAGGAAATGGTTATCCCAGTAATTGGCATGCTAGGACATTGAGCCCCTTATACGATGCGCGAGTTCTGCTCACACTAGGGATATCTTCACTACCAAAATGAACATCTATGAGTTGTTAGTATAAATGCAAAATTTCAGTTCTATACGTGTTGTGTTTCAGCCTCAACAAACTTTCAAATTTGACAAATTATTTCAGGCAATAATTTTTTCAATTCTCAAAAATAATTATTTCAACAAGAATGTCTGGTCTAGTAGGTTTCTGTTTTCGGCATTGAAGCACAAAACCAGTCAACAGTTTCCCATTGGTGTGGAGAATAAGCTGTTGATGCCGTCCAAAAGGCCATTTTGAATGAAGCAGCAAACAATTGGAATAACTGCTTCCAGAATAAGTTCGAACGAATGCAGAAGTGTATTCAACTTCGTGGACAATACTTACTATATTTTCCTTTAATATCCTATTTCTGCCTTTCGGCTAATGATACGCCGAGAAATTTTGTCACATCACTAACCCGGGAATTTTGCCGAAATCATCTCGTGTCGAAGGATTGGATCTTTGATGCCGAACACATATCTGTCAGACAGAACCGACGGCTTTACATCTTCTCCGAAAAATCGCACCGACTTTGTGGGGATTGAACCCAGATAACGCAGAGGTCGAGCCACCTAACCTTCACTCACCTATATGCAAAACTTGGAAGATGCCCCTCGTACTTATCTAGTTTTTGACTTGTTTTTTCAGACTTTCAACGAGAAAAGTTCTTAAATTTTCTATGTCTAAGCAAACTATGATATCTTGTTGTTTCATTAAGTGCCAAACGCAGAAAAAACAATTTGAATTAGCTGAGTAGTCTGTAACAGTATCATAGTATACAAGTGAAGAATTAGACCACCTGGCGCCATCTCCCGGTTGGGCCGAAAACTTCGTAACCTTCCACGTATATCAAACGCAACCGATACGCGGAAAACGTAACTGATCTCAGAAACCGAAAAATTCGAAGGATGCAATCCAATATTAAATTGGCCAATCCTATCCTGTACGGCCCCCTTTCCCACCAAAGATGCGAATGCGTCACTCCCGCTCTCATTTCGGCGGATTTCGCATTGTCCGCCGCACATTATTTTAGCCAGATAAAATGTTAGATTTGCCGATGACGCTCGAACAGAAGCGCCCTCGTCAGATTTCAGGCCGCATTCTGGCTACCAACATATCATCGCAGTATGTGATTTCGATTGTGCTACCAGATTACATCGGTTCCTGTTCGTGGAACTGAAAGCATTGTGTTCACTATTGACATTTATTCTCGTATCAGTATTTCGAAATCGGAAATATGTATCCGACATGAATTTTTTTCTGCGGTATAATGCGATAGCGTGTCACACACCGACTGGTTGGAACCTGAAAGGCTTTAACCGATAATCGCGTCGCGAACCAATTGTAATTATTGTTAGTCAACGCTATATTCGTCAGGTGTGTGATGATCGTTTGAGAGAAGCTCTTTAGCGCTAAAGAAATTTCGTCGTCATCCTATTTGAAAATAAAAGTCTTGTTGATTGTCATCATAACAGCAATAATTTTGGACTTTAAATCCAAGTTTCGCCACCTATACTATTAAGCTAATTCAATGACTAAGAAAACGTCTTTGTTGCTGAATTAAGCGTATTCATCTGAATGAAAGGCATATTTTGAATATTTCAAGAACTGTTGTCAGTAGGTTGCATGAAGTTAATTTTCAGTGCAGAAGACGTTGCAGATGTTCGCCCAGAATAAGAGGAAATCGCGCAGCTAAAGGATTGGCCTCAAAATGTAATGAGCACATGAAGGCTGGTCTAATATTTATTCTTGGTTTGAACTGTACTCAGATTCTATACGAGTGCAACGTTGGCGACAACCTCAAAAGCTTAGAGAAGTTCAGGATGTACTCAGCTACAGAGGAGTGAATGTTAGGGGTGGAATCTTTTTCTCTCTGTTCAAGTTAACCACTCTGTGAATTCAAACTTCACTTCTAAGCCACGTCGGTAGTTACAGGTTACATCTGCTTGAAATCATGAATATTGTATCTTAGCCTACACAATCGCCTGAACTGAATCCTATTAACCATGCTTGTGATTCACTGCAAAAGGGCGTTATACAACATGATTTTCAAAATCGGCAGCAATTGTTCTTCAATTCGCTTAGCATTTTATCTTCCAAGAGTCTCTCAATAGATTGATTTTAAGAATGCTAATGTCACCTTAGAATGTATTCAATATTTAAAAAGCATCACCACCGCTTTTTTCCCTGATCAAGTCGATCTTTGTTATTGACCAATAGTGAACATAGATTCAAAGCTAATATTTTCAAAATTCTAATTTCTTTTTCTAAGTTTTTTGCCAAATGTCTCGATAAATGTCATATTCAAGAAAATTATTTGCTCTCATAACTGAAATATCCAAGAAATTGCATAGTTTTCGTAGTGAATTGGATCTTATCGTGATATGAATTTGAAATTTTGAAATGAGATTTTCAATTGTCTACCAGTACTTGTCTGAATACAAAATATATCAGTAACATGTATTTTCTTGTCAAGAACGTTTTTCATTGAAATATTACATGAAGAGACAATTTATTTTCAAGATTAGTAATGGATAACACCACACAACAGCAATTCAGATGATTGAGTTATAATACATGGTATAAGCCTAATTTTCAATGACGATTCAAATTCAAACTTCTGCATCAGCTGTAGTTCAGAAAAAATGTAAAAGGCTTCTTCTTCTTTTCTGGCTTTACAGCCCTTGGTTGGCCAAAGCCGTCCTCAGTACGCATCTCCAGTCGTCCCTATACGGTCTGCGCCGTCAACCTCTCACTCCCAACTCCTTAGCATCACCTTCGACGTTGTCCAGAAACCGGATCTTAGGTAGTCTTCGTTTATGCTTCGCAACTGGTCTGCTCAATAGTGCCGCTTTGGTTGGATCAGGTTCAGCCATTCTCACCACGTGGCCCGTCCATCTCAACCTACCGATTTTAATCACCTTCGCGATATCTGGTTGCCGGTATATTTCGTAGATTTCGTGGTTGAATCTTCATCACCACACTTCCATAGATTCGCCTTAGAACTTTTCTCTCAAAGCTTCCCAATGCTTGCTGATCTTTTTTGGCGTGAGTCCACGTCTCAGACCCGTAAGTTGATACAGGCCTAATGAGTGTTTATATAGCTTGCATTTGGTCGGCCTTGCGATGTTCCGAGATCTTAGTTGTGGCATAAGAGAGAAGTAGCATCTAGAGGCTGATAGAATTCCACGTTTTATTTTCTGCCGACGTTTTTTATCGCTTGTAACAACGGAATCAAGATAAGTGAATTCCTCTACGTTTTCAATCGTGTCCATATCTTTATTAATATTTATATGTTGTAATCCACGAGGTCTAGGGGTAGGAGCTGCTACCATGTATTTGGTTTTTTATTTGTTCCGATTTGTTGTATATTGTTCCAACTGTGTTTATACCTGACAATCTGACGACCTTCTCAAGTGCAATATTGAATAGCATACAGGAAAGAGAGTCACCCTGCCTGAGGCCATTATACGTCACAAATGTTTCTGACAGCTCGTTACCTACCCTGACTCTGCTCTCTACTCTACCCATGGTAAGCTCTATCAGTTTCACCAAGTGTGATAGTATCTGAAACTCCCTCATGGCTACATATAGTTCCAGCCTCTTTATGGAGTCATAGGCCGTTTTATATGTAACATGGCTCATTTCACAATAAAACACAATAAAATTGATCTTATTTTATCAAATTCTTAAATCGAAGAAAGTTTTTTTCTGTAAGTTTTTCTCGAAGATGTTGTAGTCAGTGAGCTGTTTTGAATGATCCAACAATAGTCAGCCATCATGTGTGCGTTCCAGTAGCCTTGATAGCGTTCCTCCACACTCCGAAAGTAGCAGGAAAATAGTCCAGGTGGTTGTGAAGAAAGTGTAACTTGATGCTCATGCTACCATCCAAGCATTTGAAAGTGACTGATTAGTTATTCAATGTACTGAGAACAGTCAGAACTTTTCTTATTTGCCAAAAATTCTGAACAAGCCAAACAAACTCATTCCATGCATTTTTCTCAATCTTTGTCATAGTTCGTGTGTCTTTTATTAATGATCTAATCTGTGGCCCATCGAAGATGCCCGCTTTCATCTTTTCTGCACTAATTTTTGGGGCAAGAATCATTTTAGTTAAGAGCTTTAACAAATTGTTTGAGCCCTAATTTTAGATGCAACGGTGGCAATATTATTCGATTCTTAGTACTAGAGGTGGATTTATCATGTTTTGTTGTCCTGGAATTAACATTTCTCGAATAGGCCAATCTTTTCAAACCACTGTTAATTTTCAGTTTACCTATCCCACTAGCAGAGAAAACAGGGAAACTTTATGTAACCACTTTGTTGTCCTAGAAGAAAGTTTACCACTTTTAAATCAACACATATGAACTAGTATTTTTTTGTATATTTAATTTTATCCAAAACCAATAGATGTTTATTCTTCTTTCACTTTAGTACATTGTGCAATCGGAAATGATCCTAATTTATTCCCGTTGAGTAAGAGATTATCATTCAAATTCCGTTTTGACGAATCTATGAACAAACGCTATTCATCACAAACGTAATTTCTTAATACCATTGCAGTCATTAAACAAGGTACATCAGACTTTGACAGTCCTAGATCTCTGATTAGGGCGTTTAAATCATCTTCATTGAATAATCTTCGATTTGAGGCATATTATAAAAGTCTCTTACTACTATCAGTTTTCGTGTCAATGTCAATTAAATCCTGCTGTGAAACATTAGCTTGAGGTACAGGGGAAGTTCTAGGATTAGTCTATGTGCCGATTGTATAAAGGATATTCTCATTTGGCTCGATTTTTCCAGTTAATGCCAGTTATGTTCACCAAACAAAAAAAGCATTCATAACAGTTTCGTACCGGAAAGTTTTTCTTTACTTATTTTTCCATAAACTTAGATATTCAATGCATGTTTCACAAACGTTTTGAGGAACCCAAGGCTTATCACACATTTACAGCTGATTCCCGAAGTAATTTTTGTCTCTGTCACAATCATATGATATTCTCTAAATATCTACTCTCCGCCAATAAAGCAAAAATGATTTGAATCATTGACAGAAACTAAACTTGATGGTACCATATCAAATTAGATAAAGTTGAATGAATATTTTATTCAACAACAAATTATTACGGTAATTATGTGTTTTTTTAATAAAAGGTTTAACTCGTAAACAAGAGCTGTTAGAAAACAAATGAGGGTCTATATAGAATCAGCGACGTCAAATTAGTAAACATCAAGTATCATAAGTCATTCATCAGACGAAAAGTGCAATTTTGTTGTCCAGTGTAATTCAGTCGAAAAAGGAGGAAGAGGAGAACCCATTGGGAGACCATCAACAACAACGTTTCTTATCTGCTTTGAGGGATTAACGCGTTGATGGGAACCAATTTAAGACGTCAAATTATTTCTATTTTCATTCTGTTTTTGAAAATGCGATAAAACCTTATATCGAACATATTTTCATTCATTATATTTTGTGAAACTGAGCCAACTGTTCTTTTTTCAATTGTTTAATTGTTTGTGAAAGAATTCATAATTTTCGTCGGTAGTTCAAAATTACATCACCTCGAGTTGTAAAAAACAAATCCTGTTTTATTATTCAGTAGTCATTATCATCGTGCAGGGGACACTCCTTCTGAAGCTTGTATAATTTCGCGCGAAACCACTCCTTAATAAAAATCATGTTCGCATTAGATTTATTGATAGAAAAATTTCGTAGGCACCATTAAGGGAATACTCGAAGCCTTTTCACAACCTGCATCGAATTTTATCCCCAGCGGTGGCCTATCAATTCAGTTTTATCGCTTTCCCTCGACTAAAGTCACTCCTATAGAAAATGTTTACCTAGTCTCAATAAACAACATTTACGCCTTTTGCACAGCTCACGCCCATAAATATGTCGATATCAAAAGGAAGATTTTTTTATTCATGTTCAAGCTATAAAGTTCAAGATCCACGTCGGACGCAACTGCTTCACTGATCCTACACCATGTCGAAAGATAAATATAATACACCACCCATTTTCTTACGTGGGGATATAAAATCCCGGTCGCGTTTGATTTTCAAACGCACGACCGCAACGTGTGCAGGAAACATTGCTCGCTGGTTGATGGTAGGTGGCATGTGTGCTAGACGTAGGTTAAAATCGGATTCTCTCTTAAACGACTGTGACAATGAGTTCTGCCAGATAATAGAAACTGTGGGAATTAAACATTCTCTAATTCAGGCGATCAATTTGAAAAATTTTTAACAAAACCATCTATCAAAAGAGAGTTATTATTCGAATATATTGAAAATTTGGAATTTACCTAGATTAATAGGTCGTACAGTATCTGAAAGTTGTCATTAAAACTGATTTTAAAATTACAACTGATTCTAGAGCTTTCAATCTATCAATACTTGGAAAAGAGTAGCCATTATAGAAGCAGTGGTTAAGTAATCTAATCTGGTTTATTTATAAGGAATGAAGTTTGATGTTCTTCATATCTAATTTTGAAGGAAAGAAAAATCCGACCTGTGTAGAAATCATTCCAGTCTGGACAAGATAACTATTGATTTATTTTATTCTCTATAAAATTTTTAGCATTGAATAATAGTAATGACAATTTGTTTGTAGATCTGAATGCAATTTTAAATTTCAGTTTGAAGAGATAGTTTGCGTCATTTTTACCCCATCTGTGTTTCTTTCAGAAAGTGATGAATTTTTCTTATTTATTAGTACTTATAATTTGGTGTATCGCTTCACTTTTTGTTAATTAAGCTACGATCAAAACCGTTGTTGTGAGCTATAGTTTCCATGGTTCCAATTTTTTTTTCAAATTGTTCAAATGATAAAGGTGACGAAAATGCTTTGTGCATGGTATAATTGTAATCCGAAATTTTATGTCGATTTTGGTGGCTGAAATTTTTGGGAATAGATTTATTTGTGCTACTGGATTTTTTTATAAAGATGTTGAAGTCAATTTTCCTGTTTCAGTGGGACACTGAAAGATCGAAATATGATATTTGATTGTTATCCTCATTCTATTATTATTATAACATTGTAATATAGGCGAAGAATTTCTATAAAGCCCATTTGAAAATTAAATTGATAACATGGTTATTTATGAAGATAATAAAGAATAAATTCCTAAATGTAATTGAAAATACAAGAAAGCTCTAAAATGTTGGAATAGCAAAATATAACAAATAGAGACTGAGAATAATAATGCGAAGTGATTGTCTAGTTATTGAAAAATTGGGTGATAAACCAAAACAATAGAATTGAAAAATATTACAAACTGAAGCTCAAAATGTTAGATACAAAGTGATTGCTCAAACGTGGTCATGGAAAGTGAGAGTACAGTTAAAGCTGGAAGGTTATTCCACTTTCATCAAAATACCCTCGAAGTCTGTGTTAAGTGTGAACATATATTTAAAATCTTGCAGATCTCCGCACAGTACTCTATTTTCGAATTTAAATTTTATTTTCAGATGGATACTGTTGATAAATTTGATAAAAATTGTCTAGATATACCGCTTATGCAAAAAAGGATGCCATCTATGTATTTGTACCAAAAATGAAGTCGAACAGGCAAAATGGAATTTGGTATTTGTTTTCAGTTATGGACATGAATATATCGGCTAGAAGGGGGCTTAGCGGTGATCCCATCGCAAAACTTCTAGATTGTTGATATATCTTTTCATTAAATTGGAGATAATTAAGCTGTAAGCATACCTCCGGAAGAATTATGAATGTATCGAAGAGTTAACATGTTATTGTTCTAAATAGCAGATGTAAAGTATATACTTTTATCTCGAGGAACGTTTGAAATCATGTTGTCTACATCCAAGTTGAGGAAATATAAATCATTCGGTAAACTGAAGTTCTCTAGTTTTTTGATTGATTCACCTGAAGATATTCAGTTTCTAAAAGAAAAAGAAATTGTCGATAAAATTTTCTCACTCACGAAACTTATATTTATAATTTCGATATACCGTTGAATGTAAGGCTCAGCGTGGCCTTCACGACAGCGCATAGTTTCCAGAGTGAGCACAGCACCTAAAACAACTTTTTTGAGGTATAACACTTCAATTTCAAAAATTCGAGTCATTTCATTTGAAGACTTGAAATAATGAAGTCCCGTTGAAAGAATTTTAATTCATTTAAAAAAGTAGTAATCGCTCACAAAATGCTTATTGAACTTAGTCTTCATCAAATACACTAAAGAAAACATATTCAAATGATAGGTCTGAAAATTTTAAACTTTCTTGAGCTCTTTTTTTTTGGTAATTTTTAACGGATAGTATCTGAGTAAATAAAAAATGGCATGTTGTTGTCCTAAGGCTCCAGTCCTAAGACTTATGGAATGTACATCTTTTTGTAGTTATGGTTTTCGAACCAACTGAGGAAAACTCGAAAAGAATATATAATATATAGACGTGAAAGTTTGTTTATTTAGTTTTCAGTAGCAATCCTTTCTGCTATCTGTCTATTTTTAGCAAAGAAATCGGATTTTGAGTGGAAAAGGATCCTTTGACTACGAATATCTCAGTCAATAATGGTCGTATAGCAAATTGATGGGCAGTTTAGAAAAGTCGAATAGATTTCCTACAAGTTTCCTCCATTGCTTTTAAAGAAAAAAAATTCAACTATAATTCCAACACAGAAAAATAGCTTGGACAAAAATTTGCTCCTTGAATTGTCTTCTAAATTTCGAATCAGTCTGGTGAACCATTAAATGGATCAATCCTTCACAGTGCTAACGATGTTGCATTGAGGTGAAAAAAATCCAGAAAAAATTAACGGTTTCATCAAAATGAGATAAACTACGATGAAATTATCAAAAGTAGGGCAAATGCAATTTTTTTAAACTTTTTGACTCAAAGTTAGACGAACAAAACATATTTTCCTTAGAAACCATGGATACAAATCAAAGGAATTTTATTTCAGTTCTCTACTACAGTTATTTGCTGGGATGTCCCTAGTTACAAACAAGAAAACCCAGGACTTGTAATAAAAAACAATTCTGAGAGAAAATCCTTGAGGCAAAGGATTGTTAATACTTGTATCGAAGTACCTACATATTTAACTTCTAATGCTCTTAGTAGAATGGCAGGAGGTGTCAGCAAATATTATACCAAACACAAGTTGAAAAACACTTTCCAAAAACTCTATACAGAAAATACCGAATATATTCAAAAGATGGAGTTCCCATTCGAAACAATCAAGACCAATTTACAAGCACATCGGTAGAGATTATTTGTTGATTCGCTCTTTTTTTTTCTTTGACAGAAAAGATATAATTTGAGTTTGATTTTTCGGTTAGAACACTGAGTACTATGAGATGATTTTCTCGCTGTCTTATGAGAAAGGTTTTCAAGAATTCGACATATATATGCATTATCGCTTTTCAACATCCTACCAAGCTACATCGGGGTATCCTATCAATTCCAGAAAGGATGCACCTCGTACATACGTATGAGAGTCGCCCTCTATGGACTTCGAGAAAGATACGAACAATAACAAACAAATGTGGAAACGTTGAAGACATTTGGGAGACATCTTTCGCCGTTCCGTGAATCACATCAACGGTAGAAAACAAGCGAAATAATCCCGCTGGAATAGTGCTCTTTTCCTCTGTTTCCAAGATAAACCTCCTGTCGGTAAATATTTGGTGGGACATATATATATATATATATATATATATATATATATATATATATATATATATATATATATATATATATATATATATATATATATAATGGTTTAAGATTACTAGTGGAATTGCCCGACAAGCTCTCTAGATTCATTCATTATAGAGGTGAATCACTCCCCTCTTCCTCTAGTTACATCCGTTTACTTATTTGTCCCCATAATTTCCTTCCATCTTGTAACTACTGCCCTGGTAAGGTCCTCTTCAACTTCCTTCAGCCATTTCGATCTTGGTCGATCTCGACTTCTTCTTGGTACCAGGACCCACTACAGCATTGCAAATATTGTTGCTCCTTCACCTGCCCTGTATTCGTTGCTGCCTAATTTTACTGGCCTAGAATCAAACGAAATATTTTTCTTTCGGTAATTCTTATTTCTTCTTCGTCCTTTTTTGTCATTGTCATAATTTCCATGGCATACATCATACTTGGTCTAATCAGTGTTTTGTAAACATTTAGCTTGGTGTTTCTTGTAAGTATTTTGCTTTTCAGTATTCTTTTATTGGAATGGTACGCTCTGTTGTCTCCAATTATCTTGTCTTTGATCTCAGTTGATCTTCTACCATCGTTAGTTCTCATGACGCCCAAGTATTTAAAATATTCAAATATTTTAATTTTAGTTTTCGAGTTTCCTCTATTCTTTACAAGTCTTAGTATTTTTGTCTTGTTTTCGTTTGTGTTCAGACCCAATTTTCTTCCTTTGTCCAGTATCTCCTTTATCATATCTTGCTAACTCTTTTCTTTGATGTTAAAACAACGTCGTATGCGTATGATATAATTTGTTTTCCCCCCCGTCGACAGATTACTTTCACTTATCTTTCTTAGCACATACTCTGGTGCTAGTTTAAACAGTGTAGCGGACAAAGCGTTTCCTTGTTTAAGTCCTTAGTCAAATATGAACTCTTCTGTTTCTCCTTTTTGGGTTATTACTTTGGGTTTGTTTCTTTCAGTGTCATCCAGATCAATCTTTTTAATTTCGAGTGTATTTCAAGTTCTTCTAGGACTACCATAAATTCTGGTCCTTTCATTGAGTATAATGCTTGCGATAAACAGTTTTTCGAGATCTATTCCGTGTTAGAAAGCCTTCTGCATTATCTGCTTTAATGTATGAATTGCGTCTGTTGTTGACCTGCCTTTGACAAACTCGCATTGGTATTTTTCTACTATTGTTTTTGATGCTTTGGCTAGACTTTCTGGATCGTCGAGGATAGAATTTTGTATGCGGTATTAAGTAATGTTACTCCCTTATAGTTTTGACACGTTCCTTGGTCTCGTATTGTGAATATTTTGCCCAATTTCATTCGTCTGGCATACGCTCCTCTTTCCAAATTGTTTGCACCAGTTTGAATAGGTCTTCTTTCAATGCGCTCCCCCATATTCAAGTAGTTCCATATTTATTTGGTCACTTCCAAGTGTTTTCCAGTTTCGACTTTTGTTTATGTACCTTTCTATTTCTTCTAACCTGGTTCTTCACGGGTCGCCTATCCTTCGTTGTCAGTTATGTAAAATCCAGGTTTTGTCTCAGTTTCCGTAAGATATTCTTCAAAATAAAAGTGAAAGTAATGCACCAAAATAATTTGAAAAAATAAAAGAGAAATAGGGGAGTTAACACAAGAAAACAATACGAAGAAATTCTATAGCAAAATAAAACAGAACAACAGAGTCTACAAAGGAAAAACAAATGGAATAAAAAACAAAAACAGGGACACTATAGTAGAGATGAATGATTATGAAGAGGTATGGAAGTATTATTTTGAATTCGACATATACCTTGAGAAATTATTGTAATTACGTATCTGTTTCTTTTCTTCTCTTCTGTTGCAATTCTGTAACAGTTTCTACCCCTTATGAGCTCTGTAAACATTCCAATATTCCATTTTTTATTCTCTTCATAAATATCAAAAAAAACTTCCAAATTTCGTATACCTGGAAAGTGAAAAGCTTGTGCTACGAAGTCTGACAGGATCGATAGAAGTGCACCGTACCACATCGCTCTGGGACTTTATAAAGTCCGAAACGAAGTCGTTTGATATACTGCATTATTGAACAGTCATATTTCTATCGTGTGATTCTGTACATTTACCAATAGACGTTCCATCTATGACTGTCAGTCTTGTAGAAATAATCTGACAATGTCGTTTTCCATTACGCTATGATCTATTTCCAGCCGGCATAAATATTTGATTCCCGCAGGTTGTTCCATGAATCCATTATGTTGTGAATATTTCACGATGTGCGAAGCACGACACGTGAGTAGTCAGAAAAATTGAAATCGTGGAAACCATTATTGCCGCCGAAATGTTCATGTCACGACAGCCTCATAAGAAATGATTGGTTTTTGACATTTGGCCAATCACTTTATTTGATTAATAAAATAAGAATATTCGATTTATTCAGTTGAATAACACAAGTCTGCAAAAAAAAAAGTTGAGAGCTGTTTTGGTTTTTTGTGTAATTCTTATGTTTTTGGGTGTGCTGAATTCGAAAATGACTTTCCTTTTGTCCTAGCACGTCACGTTTTCTGACAATGTAGGTCTATGCTAAACAAGTTATTATCTTAAAATAAAACATAATTTTTTTTAATGAAGTAATTTATAATTGCGTATCAAAACTTATTTTCTTATCTAAAATACATTAATTAGTGAGCACTTAACACATTTCTTTCTCCCAGTGGGACTCCTTTTGGTACATTTTCGCTTGTGGGAAGCATCTGGAAGGTCTCTTTTAAGCGTCCAACAGTAGTCTGCCATGATACGATCCATCTTCCCTGGTATCTTTTTTCCATCTCCTTAATATCTTGGTGAAATCGTTCATCTTGCTCTTCACTCACGTCTCCTAAATTTCCTGGAAAATAGTCGAAGTGGGAATGAAGAAAATGTACTTTTAAACTCACTAAGCAACCTAAAGCATGAAATGCTTTTAACATTCTTTTGACGATTTGTTTGTAGTTAGGGTCTTTGTTACTGCCTAAAAATTTTGTTATAACTTCCTTAAAGGCCTTAAATGCACCCTTCTCTTTGTGGATCTGTCATGGTTGTGACGAATAGTGGGTCAGTCATAAGCCGTCTAATATCTGGTCCAACGAAAACACCTTCCTTCAACTTTGCCTCCGAGAGGCCAGGAAACTTTGATATTAAGTATTTGAAGCAATTTCCATCTCTTGGTAGTGACTTCACAAATTGCTTCATCAATCCCAGCTTTATGTGAAGCGGTGGTAAAAGAACTTTATGAGGAGGCACCAAAGTTTTATGCAGGACATTCTTTTCGCCAACTTTAAGCTCCCTCGCAGGCCAACACTTTTTGGTCCAGTGATTTGTTCGGTCTCTACTATCCCATAGACACAAAAAGCAAGGGAATTTGGTAAACCCAGATTGCTGTCCGAGCGCCATGCCCAAGATTTTAAAATCACCGCACACTTGCCAACCTTGGTCTTTATATTTTAATTTACAAAGAATCAATTCCAAGTTCTTGTAGGTTTCTTTGAGGTGTACGGAATGGCCGATAGGAATGGAAGTATAGAAACCGCCGTTGTGAAGCAGAACTGCTTTAAGGCTTCTTTTGAAAGAATCTATAAAAATACACCACTCTTCTGGGTCGTATGAGATCTTAAATATATTCATCAAACCTTCAATATTGGTGCATTAAACCAACTCGTCCTCTTGGGCAAAGTAGGAAGTAAACTGCTTTTCACGATATCTAAACCAGGAGGAAGACACTCCCGGCAAAAGTGAGTTCCTGCTTTTGAGCCTTGATCCAAGCAACTCAGCAGCGTTTTTGGGAAGATTCAAGTCCCTTACAAAATCATTAAACTCGCCTTGGGAAAACAATTTTGGACTTGGCATCGTTGACTGGTTATCGGGTGTAGGTACAGCACCATCTTCGTCAGAATTTGGAACCTCTTCCAAGGTAGCAGGGACCTTGGGACTGGTATTTCGGTCCCATGAGGGATGGGACAAATAGCTTATTGCAGATTGGGGTATGAAATTGACTGCTTCCGTTTTGAATTATACACTATGGTTCTTTTGCTCGCCATACCATAGAAATCGCAAATCGGAAAGCTTTTTTCTTGCCCTTAAACCAATTTCTAAGGTCTCCAACACATCGTTTGCAGACTTTATGAGGTGCCCATACTTTATCCTGATCTCCAAGTTTGAAGCCAAAATACGCAAAGTATACTTTTTTTACAAAGTCCGTAATATTAACTTGTTGCTTTAATGTCATATATTCTCCACAAATGTAACAGAAACTATCCGAAGAGTTCACACACTTCCGTACAGACGACATTGCACTGTATTGAACCAACATCTATAAAACAATGATGAGTTAACACGAATTTGTCCCGCGCCACTTCTACACTATCGGAGCGCGCATGTTCAGGTTACAACGTGTTTATACTTGTTAATGTAGGTCAAACAGGGTGTTCCTTATTTAGAAATTAATGATAGTTATGTCCTGTAAACATTTTAAAACAGTAATCAAAATAAAATTATATCTATCATTTATACTACAAGTTAATCCCTTTTTAGCCCAAAAAATCCGTTTTTTGTAATAAAATTTTGCGTTTTGTAAAATAACCTTACGTTCGAATTTTTTGAGTATGTGTTTTGTTTTCAGAACACCTAAATACAGAGAAATCAGTTGAAAATATCCAGACAGAATTTTTGTTGCAGACCTGTGTAATCAGTGAGGATCCCAATGCAAATATTTAATTTCAAGAAATATTCCATCAATGGTGTCCACTCAAATTTATAACGAGAAGTAAACACAACTTTGCGGTAGAAAATTGAATAATTCTGGAGTAAATTGAAGTATAAATAATATTTAGTAATTTGAATATTGAAAGCTTCAATTTCGATGAAAGAAGAAAAATTAATAGAGAATTTTATCATTCAGAATTGAACTGTTCACATGGTATCAAACGATATCATTATTCTTTCAGAAATATTTTTCTTCAAATCCATAGATTTTCAATATATCAATTATTTGAGTTCACCTCATTCATCTTACAGACTATTAACAATTACCTAATTTTTTTGAATATATATTAAAATCTATTGCTAAGGAATTTCATTCTATCAGGTGTTCAAATGACCCCATAATTTTTCAAAGTTTTGAATTGATACTTAATATTGATGCTCTGCTCACTCTTAAAACCATGCACTTGTTTCGTGAAGGCCTCGGAGGGTCTTATTTTCAGCGTTAAATTAAGACTATGAATGAGAGATTTTTTTATTGCAAATTTTGATAATTTCCTAATTATCCGCAGTTTTTCAACTATTTCCGACAAACTGAATAAATTTTCTTTCAACTCAATTTGCTAATAAATTTAACAATTTTTTGTGCGTTTTGAAACCTTATTCTCAACGTTGTTCCGAATCCAATGAGTTATAGATCAAAATTGAGGAAGCTTTGCCAAGGACAAACACCGATTTGAACTTATGAATTAGAATACAATGACAGAACAATGTGATGGTCTAGGAATTTGAAGGAATGCTAGAATGGTTTGAAGAGTTTCCGAGCTCTACGTGAAGATGGCAGCACACATAAATAAAAGCTAATGAATTTTCATTTTTCATCAGTTGACAGTTACTCACCAAAGTTTCAGCCATTTTGGACGCGCAATTGTTATGGGCCAGTCATTTGACAAAGTTGATATGAGTGTTTTTATGTGGGTGGACACATCCGAGTATCGAGCTGTCATCAAATATTTGTTTTTGAAACGCAAATCGCCTTTTCTGATTCACAGTTCATTAGTAGCAGACAATTCTATCAGTTTTATCTAATAATTATTTCTTAATATATTAATGTTCTTACCTACTTTAATTCATGATAGCATTTATACTATGAGATAAAAATTCTCTAATAGTTAGAAAAATTTGAGTTTGTAAATGGAAATGGAATAAAGTTATTATTATTATTATTATTATTCTGCGTATGGGGACTCTCCAACATCATTCACCACTGTGAAATTTCGGGTATCTGAATATAAACGTGGCCGTAAGAACTTGGGAGACCATGAACGTACGGGACGTCCAAAAACTGCCAACGATAACATCGCCAAAGTTCACGAAATGGTGCTCCGAATTGAAGTAAGAGAAATATCAGAGGTTATGAACATATCAAAAGAACGTGTTTGTCACATATTGAATCAACATTCACACATGGGAATCCGCGCGTTGAGTGCCGCGTTTGCTCACGTTAGACCAAAAACGTGTTCGACTGAACACTTTTAAAGCTGTATTGGCGCAGTTTGGGCGCAATAAATTCGAGTTTTAGCGCCGATTAATTACTGTGGTTGAAACTTGGATACAACATTATACGCCAGAAACAAAAATATGGTCCAAATAGTTCACTGAAAGAAAGCAACAGTTTTTTGGCTGGTGAATGTTTTTGGGATAGTCATGGAGCTTAATCGATTATCTTCAAAGAGGAAAAACCATCACAGAATCATACTTGACATTACTTGACAAGTAACAGAACTTGCGGAAAAACGACCACAGTTACAGAAAAAGAAAATCCTGTTTCACGAAGACAACGCATCGTCTCTGACACACACCAAAATAGATATAGCATTTATTGTAGCATACAATTGTAATTTTAAAATTTTCGAATTTTTATATATATATATATATATATATATATATATATATATATATATATATATATATATATATATATATATATATATATATATATATATATATATCGTCCCACACCTCATTGGTTCCATGGCGAAAAACCAAGAACTACGTTTTGAACTTCTTGACCGCCTTATTCACCAGATTTAGTCCCAAGCGACTTCTTTTTGTTCTGTTATCTGAAAACTGTGCTCAAAGAAAAGAGAGATTTTCGTAAATTGAAAAAGCAATCACCTCCGTGCAGAGAAAACGCCGAATAATATTTGTACCGGTTACAGAGATGGGACCATCACTAGAAAACATGTAACAAGGAGTAACAAGGGAACTACATTGAAAAATAAAAAATTTCAGGAAAAATGTCTTGTATGTTTGTCGGATCGGAAACTTTGCAGACTACCCTCGTATTTCATTTCGAAAAATGTCAACCCTATACATTATACAGTTGAGTTCCAATATTTCAAATATTGAAGCTGTGTGATGCGCGAGATACGTTTCGTATGTTTCTTTAAAAATTTTGTACCCCATTTAGATTTGCTCTATGACTGAAATTGACAGTAAAGAAATTGTATTTTCATTTCCATAACTCATTCATATTGATCGACTGGCACAAAATAAAGGCTTCGTCTATCAATTATCTTTCAGAGCTCTTTCATAACCCAAATCGAATTCAACTGATCTTCAACAGAATTTCTCATTCAGAAATACAAGAATAATTGATAATACTTCGGGAAGAAACTGCTGTTACGAATAATTAGGGGTTCCCTTGTAACAACGCAAAATTATTCGTAGGCGGAAATAAGCTCTCTTCTCGGTAAGAAAATCAAAGACACCGACCAATTGTGCTTCTATCCAAGCACAATTGCTAAAAGTTTACACTGAAGCAACTCACAGAATTGGCGCAAGAGTTATTCCCTTTATTGTACTCGTTTCGTCTTCTCCACAAGTTCGGAGAACTTTTGTACTCCGATCATAATTGCCGGTGATGTCATACAAAGTGGCTTATTGTTCCCCCAACACGTGCATTTACTTGCTGGACCAGTAACTATGGTAATACCTAATTAGGGACGCTAAGAATCTTGCGAGTCTTCCTACGATTCGACCGTCGGAGGAAGCCCTTTGGATATTCCGCTTTCGGCAAGACCTTTGTTAAATGTACGATTATTTAACTTCCGCCTATGCCAGGCCATCTTCGATTAGATCATTATCGTTCGGAGAAATCAGTCGTAGATAAACGATAAATTGACAAAAAGTTTGTGAGCATAAAATAAAATATAAAAAACGGCTGACTATTTCAAAAACACAATATTTCGTGAAACTTTCCATTCTTGAACTAGATTGCTACTCATACTGTTCGAATTTGAACAATAGAAGATTGGAATGTGTTTATCAAAATTTGTTCTATGAAAAATTACCCCAGACAGTATGAATTAAAATATATATATATATATATATATATATATATATATATATATATATATATATATATATATATATATATATATATATATATATATATATATATATATATATATATATATATATATATATATATATATATATATATATATATATATATATATATATATATATATATATATATATATATATATATATATATATATATATATATATATATATATATATATATATTATATATATATATAACATTTCTCAAATCCCATCTTGAGAAAATTATTCTCTACGCAAATGAAAAATAAAAATATGTATATTCCAGTTTAAAATATTTGTTTACAGGGCTTTCCTTTACTCCTTAAAAAATGTTATGTATCCATTTATTACCTCTTTAAAACCACTCAACTATTTGTTTAAATTTTTCCAATACAAAGCAGAGAAGTTTCTTCGACGGGCATTACTAGAAAACATTCTGTTTATTCATTACAATTCAAGGAGTTTTTATAGCGTGATTGTATATAATAATACATAATGTTGTTCCATTCTGAGATTTTTCATGTTTGAAGTTTGGCTCTAAATTGCCATTTAATTTTCTAGAATTTCTGCGAAATCTCATTCATTCCCGCTTAAACGCTCGAAATTAATTCCCAATTGAAACAAAAACGAGTGTAGAAACTGTTTCATCCCATTTTTGAAAGAGATATTTGACACCATTTTATGCTCCTACGGGATTTCATAAACTCAATTTGTTGCAGACACAAAAGAAAAGTACAAAACTTCCTTCCGTGCAAGACGTCACCCCAGAACAACTGTGATGGTCCCACCGGCGCTGGCGTCATCTATGAGGATCTCCACGATGTGTTGCCCAGGTCCACCCCTACACATCACCACCACCACCACCAATACAACCACCCCGCCGGCGGTCGAATAGCTCCTACGATAGAGGTAAGTAATTTCAAGGAGTTAGCTGGTTTCTGATAATTCAACTGGTATTACCGTGATCTAATTACAGTCCTTATATCCCTTAATCTGCATTCAGTTGATATTAAATTGATTGTCATAGACTCCGTGATTTTAATTGTCAGCACTCTCATGAGAATCAACCACTTCTCAGATTAAATTGTACTCATTTCTGTCGATATTTTCCGAGCTAATTTTTCATTTATATGCACTTTGGAAAATGCATTTTTCATATGTAGAAAATGCAATTTTCATATTATCACTCCAGATTAAGTTCACAACTTTTCTGATGCTGTTTCAAAACGAATGCAAAAAGTTTCATAGCGATTGATCTTGCCAGGAAAAATTGGTAGGTTTAGTGGTATTTAGTGCTTCGTTTCCTCGACTAATACCGGGGACATGATAAATAACAATCAAAGGAATTAATTATTCAACCCTCCAAACATATCTTATGAATGAGTCGTGGCAAAATGTTCTCAATGAATCAAATCTTCAAGAATCCTGCACCATTTTCACTAATAAACTTAAAAATTATAAATCGTGACAAACTAAATTGAAGTTGAATAATGATAATTCTGTAGAAAGAAAAAATTAATTTGTTATTTATAGAAATGCATTAAATAAACTTCTGAAGAAAGCCAAAAATCAGTACCACAGACAGGAAATTACAGGAAGCGGGCAATGATTCAAAAAAAATGTGGAAAGTCATACATGACATAAATAATAAAACTAAATCTAGAAACACAATTGACCATGATATAGTTGACGAAGACGGACATCCAATCAGAGAAAAAAAGGACAAAGCAAATAAATTTAATGAGTTTTTCACTCAAATTGATAAAAAAAATGGCAAATAAAATAAAAAAACCTGACAAATTCAATTTCTCGAAGACTACTATAAACCGCGACTCTGTGTTTCTCAATCCAATAACTGAAAACGGAATCATTCTCTTGATACATTCTCTCAAAGTTCATCGCCTGGTCCAGACAATATAACCTCAAAAACTTTGAAGATCATTCATGTGTATATTGTGGCACCATTAACGCACATCATAAATTTAATCTTCGAAATGGGTATAGTGCCAGGAGAATGGAAAGAGTCCCGTATTGTTTGTGTATATAAATTTGATGAGAGAAAAAAATGACGAACTAAAGGCCCATATCAATTATTAACAATATCGCCAAAATTTTCGAAAAAGTCGACTTTTACATTTCTTGAATAAATTTAAACTTCTTAGTCCAAAATAATATGGTTTCAGAGAACAAACAACTACGGAGGATGCGATTAAGGAACTCATGATGAATGTTTTGTTTGCCTTAAATCGAAATAAAAAATGTTTGGTAGTGTTCTTAGACCTAGCAAAAGCATTTGACACTGTTGTCCACGCCATCTTATTGAGAGGACTTGAGTGCATTGGGGTGCGGGGTATGGTACATAAAGTTTTAAAAAATTATCTTTCAGATAGGAGTCCGAAAGTTGGTATAGACAGAAATATGAGTGATCCACAAATTGTCAATATGGGTATTCCTCAAGGTACAGTCCTCGGACCCATTCTTTTCTTAGTGTATATCAATCAGCTTCCTAACTTGTACATTCCTAACGGTAGAACTATTTCTTATGCCGATAACACAATGATTGTTTTCAATTGCGAGAGTTGGGAGGAAACATATAGAGCCGCAGAATTTGGTCTTAAAATAGTAAACGCGTGGTTGAGCGACAGTATGCTGAGTCTGAACACTAAAAAAACTAATTTTATTGCTTTCTCCTTCTCTTCATACGGTCAACCGATATTCACTAACCTTCCGATATACAACCTGAATATGATAAAAAACCATGTAACTGTCCTAAAATAGCTATGGTTGATTCTACTAAATATTTGGGCCTTAATATTGACCAATATCTGCGTTGGGACATACACACTGAATGTTTGATAAGTAGACTGAAGAGACCTTTTCATATATTTTATAACTTGAGGGATATTCTCGGAACTGGTAACATCTTGGCGATCTATGATTCAATTGTCGAGTCGATACTCAGGTACGGCATTACGATATGGGGTGGTACGTTCAGTACGACTTTAAATAAGATAGAAGCTCTCAAAATCGCGTTAAAAATAAATTGAAAAACTCTATTAAGATGCCAATAGTTTTGATTTGAGGCAAATATATATATTTCAATGTTTGTTGAGAACGATCCAGAACACGAAACAATTAGTCCAACATTCACACTCCACTAGATACAGGTTAAATGAATCACTTGTTGTCCCCTTCTTTCGAGGGGCACATCTGCAACGAAATTTCTTTTTTCATTGTCCCAAACTGTACACTGTTGTCCCAATAAATTTGAGAAAAATAAATATCAAGAACAGAAACCAAAGAAACAAATTAAAATATTTTATTATTTCAAATTACAGTAAATTTTTAAACAAACTCTCTTAATTCAGATATACTGTTGCAGACATTTGAAGAATTTCTCCTTTCTCAATTATAATATAACATTTCGAACATACAGATGCTTACTGAAACTGAATCTGACTTTCAGGATTCATCATCAATTAATATGATTCTCTCAAAGTTACTTACCGGCGGGATAATATGCTCCACCTCCATTCTCCTGCTTGCTGCTGTGTGTTTGGTCTCCGATATAATTTTGTTTCATTGTATTGAACTGATTTATTCTTTATTTTGATAATATGTGACATACAGGCTATTCTTAGTAGCCAAGGTCGCATTATCATGTTACTGCATTAATAATTATGTATAATCAAATGTGGATGAATAAATTGAATTGAATAAGCAAACGAATAACTATTTCAAAAAAATGTACTGTGGTTTCTTATAATTAAGACTTCCACGAAATGAGCATTTCATAATCTGGTTTTTGTTAAATATTTCTACAAGACACGGAATCCGGACCGTACCAGCAGAAACCGGACACCATTTGTTCCCTGAATAATCAAGTATGTTCTGTAGTTGAATAAAACATCTTTTGTTCTTTTACCTTAACGAATGCAGAGGTTCTTAAATCGGGTTAATTCAGCAAATACATTGAAACTAGTAATATTTGAAAACGTAGAGAAACACACAAAAGTGTTAAACGAAAATGAAATACCTTTAGTGTCAAATGGAAGAAAGATGAGACAATATTCACTCTTCAAACATGACCGAGTAATTAGTTAAATCATCAAAACAACCGTCGTAACAATGAAATTGTTTCTGTTCAAACAGTGCAGCCGCACCCTAAAGCAACCCCGAATAATTGAGATGAAGGTTCCGTATAAAACAAGACGAAATTTCCGAGATATATAACGTATCAAGAGAATTTATAAAACAAAATATCGCTTTACGCAGCTGTTCATGCGTTAATTTTCCAGTAACGTGTATACGTCATTCCTTTCATCAATTAACTTTATTTACAGAGTCGAATGAAACAGTTAAAACGGAATATTCTCGTGTATTTAAGTTGATAAAACGGAGAATTTTTATGCTCTAAATTTCTCATTTAGGTGGATTTTCGTAGCGATAACAATTTATTTCGAATCGTTTATTTGTCGAACGATTCTGATTTTTTCTTCTTTATTCAGTGTGATTTCTGAGTACGATTAGCGTAGGAGTTTTTGGAAATAACATTTATTCTATAAAATCTATGGCTGAAAGAGTGATCTATTTCCATTTTAATTCAGTTTAATTTCATCTGGGAAGGACGTTTCTTTATTACACAGGAAAATAGTAGAAATAATAGCCGTATTGTTTCACCATCAACAACAATAAAGCTAACACTGAAAAAGAATCTTAGGAAATATTTCCAAGTAAACAGAGTGTGAATAAATAAGAGCGACAGATTTGAAGGAATGATTGTTCAAGTCAATTTATGATGAAAAGTTATCTAAACATATGTTTCGTTAGCGAAATTACGAACTTTGCTGCGTTTTTCCTGCCGCCCAAATTGAATTTGGTGCCCTTTTTTTACTGAATTTCTTTGGCATCTGCTATCGTTTTCCTAGGAAAATCAATTAATATCAAGTGTGGTGGAAACTTTTTTTATTCAAAAACCGCACCTGATGATTTTGAAAATCGAGAAATCAAAGAAAGTGCTCAAAATGGCCACTCAGTCATTAAGTAGGACACTGTATCGATTTACCCGTCACTATTTGATAGTTAAACATGATTAAAACACCAATGGAATTTTTTACCAACTAATAAATTAAATTAATAGATTACTGTTCCCGCGTTTTCGAAGTTTCGTTCATGGTCTGACAGTACACAGTCACAAACTGACATGAAATAGATATGAATAGGTTATTTCGATTTGGAAAAACCATATCTTGAGATTGCATTCAACAACTATGAGGGAATTTTTTTTACGTTCCTTCAACTCTATTTTAGCCTTTCGGCTAAAGACGCCGAAAAATTCTGTCACCTCACTAACCCGGGAATTTTGCCGAACCCCTCTCGTATCGAGGGAAGGCACTCGTGGCCTGCACGAAGTCCATAACATCAATCCCATCGAATATGTCTGGAATATTATCAATAGGAGATTAAGAAGTGAGCAAAACCAGTCAGCTGCCGCGAATAAGGTTCGGAACACACTGATCGAAAAATGTATCAAAATACTATAAAGTCATTGATTTTTAGTATGAGTCATAGATGTCATGCAGCAGTTCTTGCCAAGGGTAGCAATATCCTATATTAACAGGCTTTACATTTTTCAATAGTAGTTTTTTCAAATTCAATGTTTACCATTTTCATTTCGATTGTTCCTTAGTGCTGGTGTATCACTGAAAAAAATAGTTCTTCAACATGTCTAACTGTCTTTGAATCAATTTGAAGTTACGAATTTGGTGCTTTAATTTCATGGTGTAGTGTATAATCGATTTTTCAAGTAATAACGTCATGTTTTCACAGGTTTCTTTTATACTAGCACCATGGTCTAGAGCAGGGGTGCTCAAACGGTCGATCGCGAGTGCAGATTGAAAAAATAAGTAGGTAACTAACTTTTTATTACACTATACTAGCGTCAAACGGCGGCTTTATCAAAGGAACGCGCGGTACTTGTCAAAGAAAAGCCGTATTTTGTATTCTTGCCGCTTTTCTAGAAATTTCGGGCGGCGCGTTGACGGGAACATTCAAGACTTTCGTTCATGCCGATATGAATGTTGCGCCTGCAGGAATTGGAGTCATTCTGAATTGTAACTTGAAGGCAATACTACTTCGATACAAAGTTTATCATTGAATATAACAAAATCAGTGCAGCGAAGAAATCTAAAACGTATCATTTTAATAACGATTGGGTGGAAGAATTTTTCCTTTGTATGGTGAAGTATAAGCGCATTTGTCTTATTTGTCGTACGTCAGTTGCAATACCTAAGCGTGGTAACTTAGAGAGGCATCATAAAACGGTTCATAAAAACTATGAAAAGGGTTTTTCGCCACAGAGTAAATTAAGAAAACAAAAAGTACGTGATTTGATATCTTGTTTGAAAAAAGAACAAACCATGTTCATAAAACCAGCCAAACAATCAAAAGCTGCTATGATCGCGTCATTTAAAGTATCTCATATACTGGCGAAACACAACAAACTATTCGAAGATGGATCGATTGTGAAGGAAGTATTTATTGAAGCGGGTGAGACTTTATTTGGAGATTTCAAAATTGAAACAGAAATCATGTCTGCTATTAGAGAACTTCAGTTATCTCGACCGACTGTCACAAGGCGTATTGAAGTCATGAGTCAGGACATGGCATATAAACTAAAACCAGATATCATGAAATGTGCATACTTTTCTTCACAGTTCGACGAATCCACCGTTATCACAGACACTGCCCGGCTGTGTATTTTTATTTGGATAGTATTCAATGACATGTTGGCTAAGGAAGAAATTTTAATAATCATTCCTCTGAAGTGGAAGACCGTGGCGAAGATATATATAACGTTTTCTTCAATTTTGTGAAAAACTATAAGCTACCAATATATAAATTAGTGTGCATTACAACCGATGGAGCACCAGCAATGACTGGAAACAAGTTTTGTGTTCAAAAGTCTTAAACACGGAGAAAATTATGGGCATTGCAACAAAAATTGTGAATTCCATCCGTGCATGTAGCTTGCAACGGCGGCTCTTTGAGTTGCAGTTGGAAGATAGGGGATCAGCTGAACACACTGATTAAGTTCTTCACAAGGACGTCAGGTGGTTGAGTCGCGAAAAATTCCTAGAAAGGTTTCAAGAATTATTGCCGAAGTAACAGCTTTTCTAGACGAAATAGGTGATGACACTCAGATGTTGAAAAACGAAAAATGGCTGACTGATTTGACATTGCACCTAAACACCAATAACTTGGAGCTAAAGGAAACACTATTATTGAGATGATTAGAGCAGTAAACGCATTCAAAAGTAAATTGCAACTTATGATAGATCAACTGAGAAGAAAGGATCAGAAACATTTTCCGTCTTTGAAAGCAAGGATTCCTCAGTTGAATTATGATACGTATGAGGCTGAATTATCATATATTTTGAGACAATTCGAATTGCGTTTTTATGATTGCAGTCAATTGGCAAATATAGCATCATTCATGAGTCATCCTTTTTCATATAAAAACATTGAGGAATTAGCTACTGAAATAGCAAGTCAGTTTAATATGAACTCATGTTCTGTTGAAAATCAGTTCGTGCAGATTATATCAGATATACATCTCAAAGTTACAGCATCTGATACAAATTTCTGGTGTTTTATATCTGAAGTTAAATATCCGAATTTAAGACAAAACACCCTTCAACTGACCGCAATGTTTGGGTCAACTTACTCGTAGGAGTCTGAATTTTCTGAAATGAAGATAATTAAGTCAAAATATCGCAATCGACTAACCGACGATCGTATGTCATCATGCTTGCGATTAGCACTTAGTGGTTACGTACCACCTTATGAAAAGTATGCTGAGGACATGCAGTGCCATGCTTCAACATCCAAAGTCACTACTTAGTTAAGTTTATCACCATATGTAACTCTTTTGTTTTGTAACAACCAATAAACTCGCAATTTTGAATAACTATGAGTTTTTTCATTGATATTATAGATAACCTAACCCAAACCTTGACTAAAATAATGTATATTGTGCGGAAAGCTAATATCTATATATGCTACGCTACACCCTACCTAGGTAGGTAGGTAGGTAGGTAGTATCGTGTATGTACGACAACTCTGCATCACACTTGCAAATTTTGCATATTAAAGTTGTTAATTGGCGTACACTGCGAAAACAATTGGTGGTACATAAAAATAATGTACTATATGTTCAAATTACTCATCATTATACACAATAAAGTGATCGAGGTTATATGTCAAGATGTGGACCACTTGAGAATGGAAAGCGAAGAGGAACTACCATAAATGGATGAGGCGCAATATTATGTTCAATATTTTTCTCCTTATATATAATGAATTTGGTATATTATCTTCTTGAAAATTGGAGTTGAAAATTATACAAAATAATTCAAAGGTTAGATTCTTTCATATCACTAAATTTTCATCATTGTTCATCCTCATCATCCTCTTCGTCTTCTGCTTCTAAGAAATGAAAATGTTATCATAAGATGATTAGATTCTGACTGATTTGGTATACAGACATAAAGTAAAATTTTTGTTTTTTTCAGATGATCGATGTGAAAAACAACATTCACTACCCCAGCGGTTATCCAATCTCTCAGCACCCCCCAGTGTTCCTATGTTCATCGCCAGGTCCAGACCCATACTGTTCCCAGGACCTTTATAACCCCGTTTACGAAGAACTTAGCGATGCAGAAAGTGACTTGGTGCCAGCAACCCACAGCGAAGACGAATTTGCCGAAGATGAATTGAGCTTGGGAGGCGACATGGATCGCCGACGGTTAGACATTCCCCCTCCTCCTTACCGAAGTGAAGTGCAATCAATCAGAAGGGACGTTCCACGGTTTAGAAGACCTCATGAGCCTTTACCTCCAATCCCCAATAACAAAAGAAATCGAACTTTAGATAGAAGAAGACAAGAATTCCACGAAGGCATGCTTCTAGATGCTTTGTTGCAGCTTTATCCTAGAGTAGGCAGTGTTGGACAGCCTTCCAGAAGGCAGATTCCAAGTATAGACGAACGAATACAGTGCTTAGCGCAAACTCCCGGACCTTACGAAACTGTGCCAGTTTTAGGACATTTGGCAACGTTCAGGCCGAAACCGTATTCGCAAGATTCGGCTTTCGGTTCCGATTCGGGATATAGTAACCATACTAGTGGTACTAGAGGCTCGAATAGAGGTCGTCGCGACCCGAGAAGACTTTCACAACTAAGTGCAGATCTGGCGTTAACGTGAAAATGACTCAATTAACGATTTTGTGGTGTCACCAAAGTAATATTTTTATAGAGTTTTCAGAATTGTTCACTATTATGTCGGTACAAGATACTTTGTGACTTCATGGTCTGACTAATCATTAATTCCACTTTGAAGTCGTTCGTGCAATAAAAATAGAGACGAAGAAGGATTGAAGTGTAATCTGTTGCAAGATTTGGCGTGTCCAATTCAATGATTTAATTCGTTGTTTCGAATCGGGGCCACCCGTTCGAAGAAGTCTGAAGCTTTTGGTCAAAAGAAGTGGTATTTGAAGAATTCTTTAATTAGTATACGATACAGCTTTTCTTTTCGTCTCGTTTGATTATCTAGAACTCAATAATATCAGTCAATTAAATAAAGCAGAGCGCTTTATTTTTCTTCATTGAAATGGTATCGGTGCCTAAAGAAATGATATTGTATATTTGATACGTATTTAAATCGCCTGTTCTAATTTCTTCGGCTTTTTAGGAGTTGAAATCTAATGACAAGAGTTCGGTGTATGTAGAGGAACTACTAAATCATTTGAACGATATATGATAAGGTTTCAACTATCGAAAATGAGAGAGCTTCACATGAATATTTCATGAATGTACGACGGTTGTTAGAAAAGTATCTGACCTGGACAAGGGAGAACGGTTTTATGTTTGATTTTTATTTTTATTTCATATATTATATATTCATTCGAATACTCTTTGTAACTTTTTCCAAAAATTCGACTTTTCCAATCCTCAAAATAAACGTTGCGACACACATATTGAGTATGTGTGAGTTGTCTCAACTTTGATTTAAAATTGCTGTTTGCTAATAAAATGCGCTATTATCAATCGAGTTGAATGTATGGTTTCCAAATACTATCACTAATACTTTATTAATTAAATCTGGAATTAATTTTATTGAACATGAAATAACTATTGTCTTAAAAATTGACGAATCAAACAAAATATCCCCACCCCCAATATGTAGCAACAACCAGATAGTTTAAAAATATTATTAACCAGTTGATTTTCTTGCTGTTACTTACAAAATAAAATGGCGACCAATAACTAAAATGCAGAACAATCGTTTCAATCTCATTATTTGTTACGTAATACAAAATAGAATCAATTGAAATATGTAACAGTGTCGAACGCCCGCAGGGAGTGGAAAACTGTTATCCTTGATTGAAGTTTATTGTTTCATGTTCATACAAAATTATGAATCCGAATGAAATCTTCATGAAAATTCAGATATTTCGTGGGTCATCCATGACTCCTTTGAATGGTAGCTACTCTTCTTGATATAATATCAAGTTTGTTATGAATTCTGAGGAATGTTGATACATTCCTTCAAAAGCACGTCAGCCAATCTATGTAGCATCTGAATGAGCTCTACTTTCTAATGAATTTGCTCTTATTGTAAGCGACTCCATATGCACTCGACATGGTTGAGATCAGGCGATTATGCTGACCAGTTCTTTTTGCGATATGGTGGAGTTGTAGAGTTTCTGTAACAATGTTGACTTGATGAGGAAGTGCATTGTTCCCGAATTGGCAGCTGTGCTACTTTAAACTGTTACAGATCCACCATCCAATGCTACATATTGAGCCATATGAGCTTCCAGTAGCTGTGACACAAATGTTCCATGATCTCATTGACATATTCTTCAAACTAGTTTCTTCTTGCCACTAGGTGGTCCAGCTTTAGTTGAGCAAACCGACAGCGTCTTCAAGCATTCAAACTTCGTGCATGAAGCCTTCGGCGAATTATACCCTAGTGGCTGTTCCTATTTTTCTTGCAGTCTATATTCGAACACCAATAAGCGCTATTATCTTGCGGCAATGAACGCTTTTTCTAGCATCGTTGATTTTGTTTGCACGTCTTTTCGCTACCTTACAAATGACTTTAAAAAAATATTGAAAGTTTATTCTATGTCTGCTAGTTACAAACTAAACTACGTAGTAAATCAGTTTGACATGAGTGTTCTGAAAAGTCATATTCGCAAATAATATCAGTTCTTAACACCATCTCTTGTTTATGTCAGGTACAAATTGCTACGAGCAGATATACAACAAAGCATTATAAGAAAGAGATAAAGGTGAAAAAATGTGAATTTTATATCATTATTAATAAGTTCTTATCAAAGACGCATCCATTCTACCGCATACCAAAAAATCACCTCAATATAAACTACAGCAAACTGAATGACTGACATAATCATAAAGCTCACTCAGTTTATCACGGACGTGCTACAAATTGAATGGTATTAACCGTTTTGGTTACTATATCATCTCTGCAAATTGATCTTCGAAGCTAAATCAATTTTTGAAGTAGCTGGCTCATAATTGTTCACGGAATTTAAGGTTACCGAATACGTATTAAATATACCATATCCCTTTTATCTCAGCAGTATAACACATCTATGATTACAGTATCATTATCTGTGTATAGACAGAAGCATTGTTCATAAAATAAAAACAAACATTACGTTATCTTCAAACAGCTGTTCTGAGAAATATTTGTTTCCGTCAAACTGAAGCAATCTGATATCAATAACTCTCAATGATAATAATATCATTATATCGTCACGCAGACGAACACACAATTTTCTTTCAACTATAATACTGTTACATTCCACTTAACTAAATACAGACTTCGGATTCGGAATCATACTCCGAGTATAATGTTTGGATAAGAACTAAGTTATTTACTTGTTCTACTTGGCTGAAGCGTTTTGCTAATATTTGAAGATCAAATATAACTTAAGCATACATGAAAATCGGAAGGACACAATGCGAACGAGTGTATTTGAGGAGAATATTTTTGTAACGTTTTCTTGTAGCAAATTTTTCAAAGTAAAATAATCAACGCTCCTGATGACGTGTATATAGTTCAATCAATAGGTCATAGCCCAATGTACACCCTCTTTCGAAAATCTGAACAGAAAACAGAAATTATAGTCTTACAAAAAGAAAATTTCAACAAGGATAGCGTTTTTTCAGTAGATCTCAAATGTCCTTCAAAACCATAAAAATCGATATTTAAAAGATATATCGATTCAGTTTTTTTTCTATATCCATCTATGCTTTCTTTCGTTAGAGATATAAATATTTTCGGGTATTTATTGTAAATTAAAAATCTGTAACTTGGTGTTTGTTCTGAATAAAGCTCACGATGATAAGATGAAAATGGAAAGTTTTCGAGATATCTCAATTCTTCGAAAATAGAAAGGTTCCCGCAAATCAGCTGTTTCTTCTCGACACATAGTTCTTGAGAAATATTCTTGGACTTTTTTCAGAATTGTATTATCACAGTAGAAGAGCACAGTACCGATTTTATTAATTTAGAGTGTCCAAAATGACTTTGACAAAACTAAATTTTAGAAATTTCTTTATCTATATCTAATTATTTAAAGAAAAATGAACAACCGCGCGCGCAGCGCTTGCACTATTCACTTCGATATTCATTTAGTTATGCTAGATGTGGATGAAATGAAGTGCATTCTTTTTTTTATTTGTAAATAAAAGTACCTGACTCCGTAAAAATAGATGCTGTAAATCATAAATAGGACCCCTCGGTTATTTGGAAAACGAAAAACACTGGACTGTGAAAAAGAATAGACAAATATATATTAATTATATTTTCTTCAATTATCGTTAAAATGCTGGTTATCTATAGCTGTAACAGACGTAGTTGGGATATATAAATTGAGATCATTCAGATAAAGCTAATCCAAAAAAAATTAATTCTTTCGAAATCCTTTTTAGAATTAAAATTGATAAAATTCTTACTACTCTTTTTCACCATGATGGTATTACCTTCAGGAAACAAATAAGTTTGAGCAATCAGTCAAGATATTACAGGTGATTTTTGTGAACGCCATTTTTTTCGAAAAATTGGGTTAGACTTCATCAGAGCTCTTATGAAAGAAAAATCTTTTATGCTATGTGACCATATTTTCTCAGTAAGCCACTTGATTGCACTTATACGTAACGAATGAATTGTTCAGTATTAATTTTTAGTTCGTTCGCATTATCCATCCATTTTTGAAATATTCCGAAGAAGTCTGTATTCAAGTTAATCGTTTTCAGAAGAAATTCTGACTCTGAAGTACAATAATGATTTCTTTATAATGTCATTCATTTTTCGTATTCTATAAAGAAATACCATTGAATAGAACGGTTGATATCTTGTCAGTTCAAAACAATATCCATACATTTTATCATTCCGGCCTTCAGAGTCTGAAGTTTTTATTGTTAAATTTCTTCTACAATCAAAACGATTAACCCATAATAATGCACTATTTAACAATCATATATAGAATCCACTGTACATATAAGGAACATATAATATAGAAAATGTAAAATGATCTTTTCTTCTGCCAACCAAAGTTAGTAAAATTCCACCTTGATAAATCTAATTTGTATAATAATTTGTATAAATCTGTAAATTTCCGTTCTATAATATTTATTTTGTATAGACTCTGTAAAATTATGTATGAAAATGTTTCGTTTACAATTTCAAACACTGATTATTAGAAACATAACAAATTCATTTTCTTTTCAACCAAACAAATTACTTGTAATGCTTGCCAAGTCAAAATCAGTCCCAATTGAAGGAAATGTTCTACAGGAATGTTTACTCTTCTCAGGAACTGTACTAAATTCATTATAATTTTCACATTCTTCAAATCTCTGAAAATTTGTGAACACAAGGAATAATCGACATTCGTTCAATAAATAATCAAAAAATATAATTAAACGATATTTTTCGGGTAATTCTTTTTCAATTTTCAATCTCCTTCAATTCAAATACTTTTTTCCCAGTGTTTGTCCAACTTCTTCAATCAAAAAAGAAGAATACTAATGGTCTTTTAAATAGGCGTCTGTTTGAAAATTACCACTTGGTTCCACCAGACCTGTTCTTCATTAGTATATCTAACATATCCAACTATTTTTTTGTGTGTTTTTCAAGTAATCAAGGTTGATTATTGCGCGTACAAACCAAACATTGGGTATAACCTTCTACTGTTTGACTCATTCTTTGTCTCTGTGTCCATGTTTTGTCTGCAGTTATTTATCAAAGCAGAAACCTATCAGTATTGCGACGAAGAACGCCAAACGATATTCGGAGTCGACCACACGATTGCGATTATCCTCCATGGAAAGCAAACACATCACCAAACCTGCTCAAAAACTTTTTCAAAACAAAATCACTCCATGAAACTTTAACAGATATCAACAGAGTAATAATGCTCACTAAAAATAAACCATTTTCTATTCTAGGAGCGCAATCTCTTGGATTTTTCGAGGACTTACTAAACGAATCCCATTCCCCAAAATCTATCGGTCAAGAAATAAAAAATGTTGTCAATAGTGAAGTCAGTCCTGATTCTCATGCTTTCGTACTCAATGATTTTACCAACAATAATTAAAAA
Source organism: Cryptolaemus montrouzieri (assembly GCA_013387265.2). Lineage (NCBI taxonomy): Eukaryota > Metazoa > Arthropoda > Insecta > Coleoptera > Coccinellidae > Cryptolaemus > Cryptolaemus montrouzieri. Next base: position 33,383,308 of record JABFTP020000185.1, on the reverse strand, counting down.
CTGTAATAGAGTAACGTTGAATAATTCCAACATTCTTTGTGGTTTATTTCAATAAATATTGCAATTGCATATAAAAGATACAATAAATGAAAAGAGTTGGTTTCCGAAGCAATAGCATTGAGATGGGAAAACAAATTCTAATTTTATTCATTGAAAAGGAGGGCCTACATCTTCATAGTACTCGAGGAAATTCTACATAAACTACCTGCAACTATTTTGATTTGAATATCTCCTATCTTGAAACTTATTTATGTGATGTTTTGCATTTCTGGAATCTACGGAAATTACTTCAATCCAGTTGTGTCAACTGAAGAAATATACATTGTAGAATCTCTATAGTCTATTAATTAACTTCAACATATTTCCTAGATGTTCATTTCCTGGAACTGCAAACAAACCCTCTTTCCCATTGTCTCTTTTGTTGATTTTAAATTATTTATCAGTGTTTGTGATATCCTAGTCCATTTATTGATATATCGATTGAAAAATATTTGAATCATAATTGAATTCTTGGTTAATAATGTTTAATTGATTTTGTTATTGTTTTTATCAAAAGATAGTGATATTTAATCTTTTATAAATAAAAGTGATTGAAAAACAAATTTGTTTCTTTGATTTCAAAAACTGAATTGAAAAAAGTTTTCAATCAGACTAGATATTCCTTTTAAGGATTGAGAATTACATCAAAAAGTAAATGCATGTGTTAAATTCTCTTTCTCATATTGGTATATTCCATTCCCATCTACAAAGCTATACATGTATCAAATGTTTAGTTCGACATTCGAAAAACATGAACGTTATTTGGTTTACATAAAAATGGAAAAAATGCTGTATCTCAATTAATTATAATTTCATTTTCAATACAATACAGTTAATACAATAGCATAAGATTATTATTTATTTATTCATCCAAATGAAAAATAGTTACAGAAATAGGAGGAGTACATTGATTATGCCAGTATGTCAAATTTTGATGCATGTTTTTGGATAAATGCTTTCACCGTTGAACAAAATGATATTATGAAAGGTAAATATCACGCAATATAAACACGTTGATTTCCGGTGCATATTTGAAACATTTTATGATTAACTTTTTTCCATATTCAGCCGAATTATGACCACTGGTAGGAAACATTCAGCAATATGTTAGGTTAGATTAAGGGATCATTCGGAAACGATTTTCGCCTACCATTAATGGTTTAGAAGATATGATTTCATTGTGATAAGACTGCATCCCGACGTTTGCAAGGTTTCAGCCCACTGGTAGATGTTAAAAAGGAACGGACACAATATAGTGTCAGCGGTCCGAAAAAAACGCGTAGGGCCATTTTTTTTAAAATTGGAACAAAAAACTTTTATCTCCAAAAAGTTACCGAAACTAGTCTTCGAAAGTTTTCGAAAAATTTCAGGTAACCTGTAATTGTATAATTATGCTCCCGAGATCACTGATTACGAATATAGAATCGATTTTTGCCTAGCCTTAATGGTTTCGAAGATATAATTTTTCATGTGAAGGTTTTAATTTTCAAGCCAAAAGCATATGAGTACCTTGTAGCGTAGCCGGCTCGGTGGCGGATATGATGCTCGTCCCCTTGCGCAGAGTTCCCTGGGTTCAATCCCCACAAAGTCAGTGCGATTTTTCGGATTCTGAAAATAGCTAGAGTGTCCATCTTTCGGAGGAGATATAAAGCTGTCGGTCCTGTCTAGCAGAGATGTGTTGGACATTAAAGATATCTTCATATCTTCCCTCGACACGAGAGGGGTTCGGCAAAATTTCCGGGTTAGTGAGCTGACAGAATTCCCTGGCGTGTCATTGGCCGAAAGGAAGAAATAGAGCACGTTAAATGAATAACAAACAAACATATTTTGTAGAGTGTAAATTGTCACTTTCGATTCAACAGTCTACGAATTTATCATTTCGCATTTGAGCAATACCATTCAAGCCGTGTAAACCAGGTATTACATGGGGTGGGAGTCGCCACTTATTATTCCGTGTACTAACAGTAGTTCTTATGGTTTTGTGCTCCGTGGCCCTCCTGCGCATGGTATAGATTCTTTGATTTCGGAACAATTGGACAGAGATTGATTTCTGGTTGCTGCTTTTCAAATACAACTTGCTTTTCTGCGGAAATTTTGAGACTTACACCTTTGGGATTATAATTTTGGAATTTGGACTTTTGTGAAACTAAGGCTCGTATTCGCTCAATATATACGAGCTTTTTGGGGGAAGCTGTGTTTTAACGAACATAAATACATTTTAGGAGAAGCTGTGTATTAACGAACACAAATACTTTTTGGGGGAACTGTATTTTAACGAACATAAATACTTTTTGGGAGAAGCTGTGTTTTAACGAACATAAATACTTTTTGGGAGAAGCTGCGCTCTAACCAACATAAATACTTTTTGGGAGAAGCTGTATTTTAACGAACATAAATACTTTTTGGGAGTAGCTGTGTATTAACGAACATAAATACTTTTTTGGAGAAGCTGTGTTTTAACTAATAAATACTTTTTGGGGAAGCTGTATTTTAACGAACATAAATACTTTTTGGGAAAACCTGTGTTTTAACTAACATAAATACTTTTGGAAAAAGCTGTGTTTTAACGAACATACTAATAATAAAATCTAACCTAACCTAACCTAACCATTTACAAAATAACGAAACATCAAGAAGCCTAGGTCCGAAACCAATTACAACGACACATCAAGAGTTAGATCTATAAAATAGAATATTTCGATTAGCAAATGTTGGTCTACCTCTTACTACAAAAGCTTTGAAGAGAAGTGTTTACAATTTCATGAAGGTTAATCGCATTGACTTAAATCAAAGTATTTTTGAAAAGGCATCATATAAACAAATATTTTGGTCATCGTTCTGCTATTAAAGGAAAGATTGCGCGATGTGGCTTTAAAGACTGAATGATCTGCAGCTCCACTGGATATTGTTACAAATATCCAGTAGTAGTGAAAAGTTCATATCCATTTGGCTCTAGAGTTGTTTGGAAACTATTAGAATATGTATCTGATCCGTCAGATCACATTATATTTTATAATAATTATTTTACCTGACCTTTTGAAAACATTGAAAGAAAGAGGTTTTAGGGAAACAGGGACCATTAGAGATAACCGCCTCAAAAAGTGCCTTTTATCATCAGTTCCCCAAACGAGCAAAGAACTTGGGCGTTTTCAATACATTTACGACTCAATAAATAAATTGTTATTTGTCAGATGGAAACATAACAATATTGTGACAATTGGAACAAATTACGATTCGGCTGAACCACTGGCAAAACTGAGAAGATGTTCTACAATTAGAAAGCAAAAGATTGATGTTCCATTGCCTCTTCTCTTTTCCAAATATAATACTTTCATAGCAGGTATTGATCTCCTGGATTAAAGTGTTACCAAATACAGAATATCAATTCATATATTGTCAACGTGGCTGACCTCAATGCTTGAAAACTCATACAGTGGTTTGTGAAGATAAAGTCGATTTGTTAGGGCATTACCCGTCATTATCTCTGGAGCTTTCCTAAATCATCACACACACACACACACACACACACACACACACGAATCAGCAGTATTTCTGATTCTACACCCAAATAAGAAGAAGGCGGTCATTTTCCAGTAAAATTGAAAAACAATGGCGATGTTCTGCCTTGCAAAACGAAAACCAAGTAAGCCAACATACTTGGTTTTTGAGATTTTCACACCACTGGATTCCTCGTAAAAGGTCTGCAAGATGGTTTTTCAGATTTGAAATATATCAATCCGTTGAGAAATTATGAACAGTTACTTTTTGCTTTTTTGCTTATAAATTATAAAATATCAATCGAAAAACCAAGTAACTTTTTCATTTCATAGTTAAAATATATCAATATTACATACTTCTCAGAAGATCTTGATATTTCCAAATATAGAACCTAGTATGTCTACTTACTCTACTTGAACAGGATGACTCTGGTGTAGGTAGATACCCGCGAGTTAGATATTCAATAACTACAAAAAAAACTTAGTAAGTCAACCTACTGGCAATGAATAGACAAATCCTCCAAAAAAGTATAACGTATTACCCTCTAAATTGAATAACCAACACCAATCAGAATGCAGAGTAAAAATCACATGATTTCATATTTCGCGTACCTAAATCATATTAGTGTGGTGGTTCTACAATATGTATTTTGACTACGATACGGAAGAGATGTAATCAAGCTCTTTTTCAGTGCTGCAATAATGATTTCGCGGAGCGAGCGTCTTCTCAAAATGGCACTTGAAACGGCGACAGGTCGAACTTCATCTAGTCTGTCACCTGTTTGGCCATTGGATGATTCGGATGAAGACCCAAATTATAGTCCATCAAACGGAAGACGAAAGAGAAAACTTGTTGATTTATTAGCAGTTCCTCCTGAAAAAAATACCGAAACCCGTTTGTATTTAAATGATGGTGATATCTGGTGGAAACCAACAGAATTTGAACACAGCTCATTTCTAAAAAGAATAAAAAAATGAAACACTACATCAGCTGAAAGAAAGTTTGGAATGCCGTGATTCACTAGAAAATACTGATGGCGACATGATTAATTTAATAAAAATTAACAGTACTGACCAAACTGAACCTAATATTTCAAAGAAGATAATGAAAATCGAAGTTGAAGAAGACCTGTTACCAGCAGAATATGTACCTGAATCTGTACTAGAAATCAGAGGTGGAGAAGATCAAGTTGAGACAGAAAATGTACAACCTTGCACTGTAACAAAGATAGAGTTACCTCGGACTAAACAAAGGAAAAATCGAACTAAAAGAAAGATTTTACTTCCACCATGTCCAGACAGTTGTAGAAAAAACTGCTCCCGAAATATCTTAGAAGAACAAAGAAGAATTATTTTCAGTTACTTCAACTCACTCAACTTTGGAGAGAAAAGACTCTTTATTGGAAATTACCTCAAGAAAATGCCTGTCAAGATTTATAAAAGAGACGCCGTTGGTCACAAGGAGTGCTCTGTAGTTTATACTTTACCTTTAAAACCAATCACAGCAGAACATAATGATATTGTGCTGAAAGACACCGAGGAGCAGGAAGACACAAAGCATAATGAAGTTATAGATCAAGTGGGAATAGACAGAAATAGAGAGAATACTGAAGAAATCACAAATTCAAATGGAGAAATCGCAGAAAAATCTATCGATTTGAATGAATCAATGAATGTAGAAGGGAAAGACTTAAAAACAAATAAAAACAAACCGTATGCAAAACAATGTTTCTGCACACAATTGGGCATTCATCTGATGCTATAGTAACGGAGTTTCTGAAAAATCCGGAGTTTCAGTGTGTTACAGATAAACGAAGACTTAAACGTGGTGAAGAGATGAAAGAAATTTCAGAAGAAAATTATGAAAACATCAAAGCTCTTATTGAGAGTTATCATCCAGTAGTTTCACATTATAACATGAAACATACCTTACGAGCGACATATCGGTGTATAAGATGTGGGAAGATTTGAATGAGAAAACTCCTGAAAAGAAAGTTTCAGATGAAACCTACAGAAAGGTTTTTCATCAGGAGAATATTGGCTTCACTAAACCATCACAAGATGAATGTTCATCATGTTCCTTGCACAATAATCATGTCCACCATGAAAACGTAAATGAAGGAGATGATGCGAACTGTGAAATTTGTCGAAACTATGATATACACAAGAGAAGGTATACTGAAACAAGAAAAGCATATGAAGCAGATTGCTCCGAAGAATGGCCAGATGAAGAAATTTTCGCAGTTGATATGCAGAAGATATTAATAATTCCGAAAATAAATGAGATAAAAACACAAGGTATAACTTTAATCTACACTTTATTTGAAAAAATTCGACGACGTTTCGCTGACACAGCAGCTTTATCAAGAATGAAAAATAGAATGAAGAGTATGGTATTATAAACAAATCGTAGAACAAGTTGGATGAATAACAGGAAAATCCACACCGAGCCATTGTACAGTTAGTATGAAAGGTAATAAAAACTAATTAAACAAGTTAAGTAGGGGTGAGTAATTCAAATCTACCTGTTCATTCAAAAGCTTGTCCGAATGTTTGTATCTATTTATTTCTAATGCTTCTAGGAGATCTAATTTTGAACTTTTGATTTTATATGTAATATGTCAAAGTTTTTATTGAATGAATGGTTTTCTTTTATTAGGTGGTTTGAATAATTTGAATCAGATTTATTTTTATCGAAGCTACGTTTATGTTCAGATGTTCTTATGCCAAAACTCCTACCGATATAAATTTTATCACAAGAACCGCAATTGAGTTTATAGATTTCTGATTTACTTGATTTTTCAACACGAGATTTATTATTTTTAATATGTTTACCTAAGTTATTAGAAGTTTTGAAAGCTATATTAAGATTTTGTTTGACGAGAAAGGATTTAATATTTGTACTTGCAGAACCGCAGAATGTTAAACTGTTGAATATTTTATAGTCTTTATGAATAGGATATACTTCATTTATTGCTTTCTGATAGAGTTTTTACGAATGATTAGATCTATCATATCCGGATTATATGAATTATTAATGGCTATCTGTTTGATGATGTTTAACTCTTTATTATAATCTTCTATAGATAAAGGTAAATTGAGTAACCGATGTACCATGCTGTTTAAAGCTGCAACTTTGTGTTGAATTGGATGTAATGAGTAGTTATGTATAATTGTATCAGTATGTGTTGGTTTACGAAAGACCGAAAAACATGATTATTATTTTGTTTAGTGATTTTAAGTCCAAAAATTTATGGAATCGTTCTGTTCAATTTCTATCGTGAATTTAATGTTCAAATGGATGGAATTAATGAAATTAACAAATAAGTCTAATTGACGAGTAGTTCCAATGAAACATACTAAGATGTCGTCAACATATCTATACCAATAAAGAAATTTGGAAATGAGTGGATGTGTATGAATTTTCTGTTCAATATTATTCATAAAATTCTCTGCTAAAAGTGGACTCAAAGGATTTCCCATGATCAAACCATTTTCACAACTGTAATAGATGTTGTTGAAAGAAAAATAATTTCATTCAATGCAAACGTCCAACAGATTCAATATTTCTGATTTGATTATGTGGTTAACATGATTCGAATTCAACATATTTTCGATTAATATTTTGACATCACCTGGAGGAACACTTGGGTATAAATTCTCAACATCAAACGAAATGAGTTTTGCGTTAGGTGGTAGGTTAACGTTTTTTATGTTATTTATCAATTCGAAAGAATTTTTTATAGAAAATTTTGATTTGAATGAACAATAATTTTTAATGATATCTATAAGGTAGTGCGACAATTTCACGGCTGGGGCTGTAACGTAAGATACGACTGGTCTAACGGGGTTATTTACTTTATGCAATTTAATGAGTGAATACAGTTGAGGTGGTTGAGGGTTTGGTAAAATTAATTTGTATTTATCTATTGCTTCAATTAAAGATTTTGCGTCATTTATTGCAATTTTAATATTTTTCTGGAATTTAATAGTTGGATCTTTGTTTAAAATTGTATAGTTTCCGGACGAAATGAAATTTAGAGTTTTAAATAGGTAGTCATTTTTATTTAACGCAATAACAGTATTACCCTTATCTGCTTTTGTAAAAATAACTTCATTTAGTTGAGATTTTTGTTTGATGGCCTTTAAAATATTTTGTTCTTTACTCGGTTTAAAGTCAGCTAATGATTCACTTTGACATATTACATATAAAATCAAAAAGTTCAAAATTAGATCTCCTAGAAGCATTAGAAATAAATAGATACAAACATTCGGACAAGCTTTTGAATGAACAGGTAGATTTGAATTACTCACCCCTACTTAACTTGTTTAATTAGTTTTTATTACCTTTCATACTAACTGTACAATGGCTCGGTGTGGATTTTCCTGTTATTCATCCAACTTGTTCTACGATTTGTTTATAATACCATACTCTTCATTCTATTTTTCATTCTTGATAAAGCTGCTGTGTCAGCGAAACGTCGTCGAATTTTTTCAAATAAAGTGTAGATTAAAGTTATACCTTGTGTTTTTATCTCATTTATATCATGGATCTACATCAAGTAACGGCCTCCACAATTCAAAAATTCCGAAAATGGTGACTAAGAATTCCTTTTTTATAAGTCGTCTAATATGTTTCAATTAAACATTTGCGAGTTTGAGGAATCATGGACAGAATGTGTGTGTACTATGGCATGAGGCTATTATGGGCAGAACTTGCTCCGATGTTGTATGCGCATATTATAATTTCATGAGGTCTCTTGGGGAAAATGTAAAAAAATATTGTATTTTGGGCAGACAATTGTGCCGCACAAAATAAAAACTGGACACTCTTTACCGCATGTTGTATTCTAGTTAATGAAGAAAGGGACCAGAGACTATTACTTTAAAGTGGCTATTCATTTATGAAAGCTGACTCGGTACATGGACTGATCGGAAAAAAATGGAATAAGTCGAAGGAGAAATTAGATTTCGATAAATTAGTCAATTCAATCAGTAGAAGCAGTAAGTACAATAAACCACCCATTCTCCATTTGGAAGACTTCGTTTCGAAAACTGTTGCCAAACCCGTAAAAAAGGAGCAGTAAGCAATGGTAACACTGCTGTACCTTTTCTCCGTGACCTGAAAGTGGATGTTCAGGAAAAATTCGAGATTACTGTACTTCAAAACCGAAATCGTTTTCAGAAATCAAATTTTTTTTAAACCAAAATTCAAACTTCAGTTGCCAGTTAACAAATTATCATGCCGTGGTCTGAACAAGGAAAAAAAAGAAAAGATTTTGAATGAACTAACTGCCCATATGCCTGCTAAGAAACAGTTGTTCTGGAATCTCTTCTGCCAGTATCTGATATGAACGACTTGGCCCACTGTGGGGAAGAAATTCAAATTGAAGAGGGCGATCTATAGTTACAAAGTTTTTATAATCTTTTCACCTATTTCTGTATTTATTTGAAAGTTCATTTGATGTTCAATATCTGTGCTCTGTTTGATAACTGAAAAATTAATTCTTTGTTACGTGTTTCTGCAATAAAATATTCAAATGTATATTGACTTACTTGAATTTTGTCTTAAATTTTTCGACTTACTTGTTTTATGTTTTGTAAAAGCTTCGTGTGGATGTGATAATCCGAAATCTAGTGACTGAAAGTGAGCGTCCATTTTGAATATGGCGCGAAGAATTTTGAATTTAGTACGCTCAGTGAATTTCTAGAATTGAGTTCAAGTTCGAAGCTTCTAGTTAGAACACTTTTTTAGTAAGAGTAATCTCTCTTATTTGCATCATAAAAATAACTCTGCTGAAAAGTTGGATATTTGGAGTTACTTTGTTTTTGCTTTGTAGAGCAGTGTTAAGTTAGTCATTTCAGATGTGTCAAATGTAATGTCATTTTATGCTTCGAACGAAACTGTTTTTAAATATATCCTACATCCTCTTAGTAGAAATACTTTAGTTGACCTTCAATAAACTTTTGTTGAACAAGAATTTTTCGCTAGACCCCTAAATATTGAGTGGACGCAAATGCATACACCAAATTTTCGTTAAAATTACTTGACAAAAAGTTTTTTTGACTTGACGTTTTGATATTTAAAAAATCATGATTCGATAGAAAAATTCGTGGAAACATTTGGGTTAGATTCTATATACTTTTTAGTATAATCATTAATTCTTTAATAATGTCATCGTGCCTAATATTAGGTAGCCTTGCAAAATGTAAAAATTCAAACCCAGTTTCACAGTAAAATTCTAAATAATAATTCCAGAGGAATTCTTGTTAGTGTTTTTTGATCGAAATCAAAATATGATGAATATACTTCCAAAGGAAAAAAGGATCTATATTCCAAGTTCGGCAAGCACGTTTGATAACGAAGATGAAATGTAAGGAACACCGTAACCGTATAAAATTGGAAATTATCGATTCCATATTTATTATTGATGACCTCCATCTGAGAAAAAACGAAACGAAACGTGAACGTAAACACATAAAATTTTATTTTAGAAATATGAGATTCACGTCTCAGCCCTAAATATCTTCGGTATCCTCTATCGACTGAATGAAATATTCAAGTTCAAGTTTCATGCTAAAGTAGCTAGTAAATATTTCTTGGCTACATTTTTTATAAGGAATCTTTTTTTACCACGCAATGAAGGCAAAAGTTTATGTCGATTGCATGGCGAACTGCTTCCTAAAAATCTCGCTGGACCATTTCTATGTATTTAATTCTTAATGGTAGCATGCTTGTTGCAAAGCCACGAAAATGACGGTGAAGGACGTGCAATTCACTTGGGAAATGATGTTTAAATATACAACATGCCTTAACCAAATCCTTAATTCGTGAATTAAGAATTTTCCACTGATTTAGAATAATGTATCGAGAAAATAAACGGAAGCAAAATGTTTTGATAAAATCATAATTGTAGGCTGATGGTAATTAAAGAGCGAATTATATGTAAATTAGATATTTTTACATATTTTTAGGAACTTTGAACAAAGATCCATATTTCAGGGTATTGTTACATATTTTCGCCATTTACCTAGATTCCATAGGATTGTGAATCAAACAATTGAAATCCGGGTACCAACATCATCCATTACCTAATATTCTGAAAAGTTAAAAGGTGAAAAATTTCACTAAGACATTTGTGGCGTAAATAGGTTTTTTTTTCAAAGAAGTTTGGCTTTGACGTCGAATATTAGCCATCAAAACAATTAAGAAATCGAAAAAGAAAATATGAAAAAATAATTATCTTAACTCAGGGGATAAACTAGGACTCAAATACGCCAAGGTACTCGTCAAGGCGATTTCTTTTTTCATACACAAACAGAAATGAGTAACGTAAATGAGGTATAAGTAAACATAAAACATAGGGATGGATACAAAGGAGTTCACAATGTTGATGATCAGAGTTGAATCTGAATATCTTTAATGTGCTCAAAGAGAGCCCTATAAACATCAATATTTTTCATCGACAAGAGAAAACCCAAACTAAAGGCTGAAATTTTTTAACTATTGAGAAAGTCCCAATTTCACCACACGTACATAATTAATAATAATCTCGTAGTCCTATTTCTGATAAGTCAACAGGGCACAAGGCTTGACCACTTCTCAATCGACATAGAATTGTAATGAACTCCCTATTCTGATCGGAATCAACAAACCATGGTCGAAGCAGAGGAGCACTCTCAATTGTTTTATAAAATTTCCTTTTTTTCTGATTGGTACGACTCATTCCATTTTGAACGTATTTCCTTTTCAATAGCAGGAAATAAATCTGAGAAGAGAATATCAATTTTTTCGAGGGGGTAAAGAAATAGCCGCTTCCTTAGCAATACGGACTACTTCTTCATTTCCAAAAATACCGACATGTACCTTGACCCACAAGAAATCAACACTGACTTCTTGATTCCTCAGAGAAAAATTATGTGAAAGGATTTTTTGTATGTGGTTCACATGAAAATCAAATTTGATGTTTTTGAGGGAGGATAAAGCGCTCTTACTGTCTGAATTATTAACCCATTTTTTTGTTGCGCTCATCTAACCTAATCTAACGTAACCTTGACCCACAAGAAATTAACACTGACTCCTTGATTCCTCAGAGAAAAATTATGTGAAAGGATTTTTTTTTTGTATGTGGTTCACATGAAAATCAACTTTGATGTTTTTGAGGGAGGATAAAGCGCTCTTACTGTCTGAAATAAAACCCATTTTTTTGTTGCGCTCGAAACATTTTCACTTATATATTCTAGTCAATTGTAAATGACTCAGTGGTATAAACAGAGAAATTGTTATTTAAAGACATGCTAATTTTGATATTAGGACCACAATCGAAAATTCATATGCCAACAGATTCATTCGATTTAGAAGCATCGATGAAGACTCTACTATATCCAGAATAGTGTTGATCTATAATGTTATGCAAGTCTGCAGTTTCAGTACCCACATCGTATTCTGCAATTCGAACACTTAAAGATTGAAAAAGAATTTCTAAACTGAGTGAGTGATATGATAGAACATTACTGATTTGGATATCTTTTTTTGTGTACCAGCATGCTGTAGCAGTGGAGCAGAAACGGATCTTTTCTGACAATCCAATATTTGTGTGTCAAAGTGGCGATAAAAAGACTATGAACTTTTTTTATTAAAACAGATGAGATGGATATTTTTTCAAAATGAATTTTTGAGTTAATTTTTCTCTTCTCTATCTTAATGGGTATTCACCGGCTTCAGATAGAAGAACTTGATTCGGTGTGGAAGATAAAGACTCAAACATATTCGAAGACATTTGTTTTGAGATACATCTAGTTTCTTGAGAGGGCATTCGGCAGACCTACCAAAGGAAAAACAACCATAATCGAACCTTGACCGAATTTAACCACTATACATAGTAAATGCAATATTTTGCTGTGCTCCCCAGTTTTTAGGACAGACTACTTGCTACCTTGTAAGGCTCTACCAATTCCCAGAAGTACACTATTTGTATGATCAGGCCCGCCGTAAGCGGGCGTGCAAGGCGTGCAATGCACGCGGGCGGCGCATTCAGGGGGGCGGCAAATCAGACAATCATCGACTAAAATTCAGATATTGTCACCTCACAATACTAAAAAGATTATCCTTATAAAAATAATATGATGAACGGCGCCCAAATATTTCTTTTATATCGTAGCATTACATTGCGCCATCTATTGAAATTCATGAGAACAAAGTTAATTCGTATCGTGCTCTATGCGAAATAGGGAAATCCCACAGATATCAGGGTAAATCCTTAAAACTATATACTCATTTCTTTATTTTTATTTATTTAACACAAATGCGAAAGTGATGTGAGTGAACAACAAACTTCAATTATTTGGCTATAGCCCTAATGTGAGATCCGGAAACGGTCCAGGGTACTTAAAATTAATAATATTCTGTATATTTTTGTGCGAAGTGTGACTATAAAAATAATTTAGAAAATTATTTATATTATCCGTCGGCGCAAAAAATCATAATTATGGTAAGTGTCTTTGTTTAATTAATCAGCATATGGGCGCATTCATATAAACAGCAGGTATTCATGTAAAATTTAAAGGTTATTTTACTGAAAAAACTTAAAGTAAAGATTTATTAAAAAATTTATTAAAATTAATACAGAGTGTAACAAAAGTAACTTAAGTAACGAAAGGGGACATTCCATCTAATCGATACGAACAACTTTTACTATGGGGTCAACTCTGAAGACGCGAAAAAAATTAGTTATTCCATTACATTTGTGTGCAGTAGGTATGAACATTTTTTTCGCAGTAGTATTGTGATTATTATTGTGATTTAAAGGGTATTTTTTCTGTTATACAACTTAAGAGTGAAGATTTATAAAAAAATATTAAAATTATACCTATACAGGGTGTAACAAAGTAACTTAAATCCCGAAAGGAGTCATTCTACATAAATACGAACAACTTTTACTATAGGGTCAACGGTGAAATCGCGAAAAAATAACTATTCCATACAAAATGTATGGAAAAGCTGATTTTTTCGCGATTTCAGTGTTGACCCCTAGTAAAGGTTATTCGCAATAATGGGTGGAATGATCGACCCCTTTGGGATTTAAGTTACTTTTGTACAACCGTATACTAATTTTTTCAAAAAATTCCAGGAACCGCAAAAAGGAAAAAATTTCAGGAGCTCAATTTCGACGGCAAAAACGAGAAAAAGATACAGAGAAAAAAAACTAGCGGGATCTCTTGAGAAATTTTTTAGCAAACCAGAAAATAGGGACTCTGAATGTCAAGAGAATGTTGACGTAGATGTAGCTTCAACAAGCGCAGCTTTAAATCTAGAAGTTATGGAGGTATCTGAAGAGAAAAATGTTAGTCCTTCAGAAGGAGACTCCAGTGAAACTAAAAAAAGAGAAAGTAGTGCTAAAGAACCTGTAAGCAATTTATCGTCATCAAGTAGCTGTTTAGATTGTGGTGATGATCCCGGTTCGTGGCCCGCCAGTATGACTAATGATATTGTTAATATTTTGGTTAGCCGTGGTCCCGTGCAGCTGTTTAACCACAATTTTCCTGCTTATATCGATGGAAGAAAATTTGCAAACAGTTATTACTCTAGAAATCTTCCTAATGGAGAAAAAATTAACAGAGAATGGCTTGTTTACTCTACGTCAAAAGATTCAGTCTATTGTTTTGTTGTAAAATATTCAGTAAAACTGTAAGTAGTCTGTCAGCTCCAAGCGGTTTTTCCGATTGGCAACATCTGTCATCTACCTTAAAACGACACGAAACAAGCATTTCCCATAGCGAAAATTTAAAATGTTGGGTCCAACTAAATCATATGTTAAAAAATAAAACTACTGTAAATCAAATGCAACTGAGACTATTAGAATCTGAAAAAACAATGGTGTGATGTATTGGAAAGGATCATAGCTGTTATAAAATTTTATCTCATCAATGTCTGGCGTTTAGGGCTCGTCCGAAATATTATATGAGCATGATAATGGTAATTTTCTCAAAGCAATAGAAATGATAGCATCCTTTGATTCAGTTATGCGGAACATATTCACATAATTCAAGCCTCGAAATTCGATTCAACTCGCATGACTCGCTATTTAGGAGATCAGATTCAGAATGAAATCATTCTGCACGTTGTTGTTTTAAACAGTGAAACTAAAAATGTTACAATATGCGAAAGTTTTATTGGCATCTGTCCGATAACCAGCTCCACAGGTGAAGGACTATTAAATTTTGTTTTAGATTTATTTTCGCAATTAAACCTTGATATTAAAAACTTACGTGGCCAAGGTTATGACAATGGTTCTAATATGCGTGGAAAACACAATGGATTACAAAAAAAAATATTGGAAATGAATAATCGTGCATTTTACGTTCCATGCTCGGCGCATAGTCTCAATTTGGTCGTTAACGATGCGGCAAATATAACGCACGACACGGTCAACTTTTTCAACTTAATTCAAGAAATTTACGTTTTCTTTTCGTCTTCTACCAAAAGATGGTCCATAATTTGCAAGCATTTACCTGATTTAAAACTAAAGGCATTAAGTGCCACGCGATGGTCTAGCAGAATCGATGCAGTCAAACCTTTACGGTATCACCTCGAAAAAATATTTGACGCTTTACTTGAAATATCAGATAACAATTCGTCGGAATGGGATTGTACAACAACTCACAAAGCACATTCGCTTGCTTTGAATATTCAAAATTATAGATTTATTTGCTTAGTTGTAATTTGGTTTGATATTTTAAACGAAATTAATGCTATTAGCAAAATGATGCAAAACCCCACAATAAATACTCTAATCTGCATAAATTTGTTAAATATATTGATTCATAAATTCACCGAATATCGCACAGATGAGCATTTCGAAAGGGTGTTAGAAGAAGCTACCACTGTGGCTCGGGAACTTAATGTAGATGCAGATTTTCCGCCTATAGATACCGTTCGTCCACGAAGAAAACCAACTCAATTTCAGTATGAACAGAGTGATGAAGTGTTACTAGACCCTAAAACAAAATACAAGGTAGATGTTTTTTTAGGATCCTGACCAAACCTTAACTTCTTTAAAACGTAGATTCGATGAGTTGGAAACTTTTACCGACGTTTTTGGCTTTTTCACCAATAATAACTTGTTTAGTTACTCCAAAGATGATTTAATGAAACATTGTAAAGATTTGAATGTGAAGCTAAAAGATATTTCCAGTAGTGACGCAGATATTGACGGTATAGATATGTTTAATGAAATCAATGCTTTGAAGTTGAATTTAACTGAAAACCAGTCTAATGATCCACAAACCCTATTGCAATACATTTTTGCTAATGAATTAATGTCTACATTTCCGAATACAGCAATAGCGCTAAGGATACTACTTACATTGCCGGTTTCAGTTGCATCTGGTGAAAGGTCATTTTCAAAGTTAAAAATAATAAAAAACTATTTGAGATCAACTATGCACCAGCAAAGACTAAGTAATTTAGCAATAATTTCAATTGAACATGAGATTCTAAATAGACTAGACACCAAAAAAATTATAGCTGATTTTGCCAACATGAAGGCAAGAAAGGTGCAGTTTCTGTAAAATAACTTAATACCTATACCTACCTACATAATATGTATAAACTGCACCTTTCTTGCCTTCATTTTTTCATTTAATGTCGTATTAGTGTATCTATCTTGTATAAAATAACCTAATATAACATAGTTTTTCACTGTACAGCATTTTTTTCACATTTTATAAACACCTAGGTTTTGTAGTTAGATAGGGGCGGCATGATAGGAATTGCACACCGGCATTCAAACCGCTAGCGGCGAGCCTGTGTATGATCCATCCAGAACAACTTTCGATCTAATATAACACCAAGAAATGTTACCATGCTTTTATGCTCGAAGAATTTACTATTCAGTAGAATATGATAAGGATATTCAAACTTTGATTTATAAGTGAAGGTCATACAACATATTTAGAGAGAGCCAAAAATAGGAATGATTTTTAAACTATAACTTGATTACCTGCCATATATTTTTCTTCAATTCAGATGACGTGATAGGTGGTGATAGATTAGCGGCATATTTAAGCTCTGTATAATTTTCACAGCAAGTATTTCAAATCATTCAGTATCGTGAAGACAGTTTGGAAAAATCGAAAGTAAAGTTCAACGCAAAATGGATGGAATCATATCCAAAGATGACCATGGATGGAGAGAGTTTATTTAGCAAAGAATATTCGAAAGAAAAACAGCGTATTCATATAAATTTTGTAGGTTTTACTCAATTGTTGAAGTGAAAAGCCCTTTTGATTGCAACGCTTACTTTTCAATCGTTGCCTAGTGTATTGGGATATTTAAATAAATATTCCGTAAAATTTTTGTACTTGATGAGAAGGCCTTCAAATAATTTGAATTTTTTGTTTTAGATTGAAGCTAATTCCTAATTGCACGTTGACCAGCATGTCGGAACACCCAAGCATATTTCGAGTATTGCAAGATTGAGGATAGAGGAAAAGAGCAGCAAACAATTTGTCTCTCATGAAGATGGGACGAATAAAAAGAAACATATCGATGAAAGTTTGTGCAGATCGTTGGTTGCTTCAAATATTCCATTGAAAAAGTTAAATAACAATACTCTTAAGTCCTTCTTGGAAACATATTGTAAACTCAATATCCCAGGGTGGGATGGATTAGAAACGAAGCATGATGAGCTCTTATGGGACAAAATCATCCAGAGTTAAAATAGTCTCCCATTCGGATCTCCGGGGGGGACTGCCTCGAGGGGTTCATGATGCGGGTAAGTCGAGCACTCCACCGGAGAATTCGCTTATTCATTCACGTTCTAGAAAAGAAATCAAACTCTTGATAGAGTTCTGCAATATCAGAGGACTGTGGCACAACAACGTGAATGTCGATGCAGTCCACCAGCATCTACAAAACGCACAACCCCATGTGCTGGCCCTAACCGAAACCCAAATAAGTCTAACCTAACCGACACAACGTATTTACGTTTTAATGGGTATGAGTTACATACGAGATTTAGGTTTAGAAGGGGCCTCTGTGTTTTCGCCAGATCGGATGTTGCATGCCAGAGAGAGGATACGATGGAGGACGACGCTTTCGACCTTGCGTGGTTTAAAATCTGTTTTCAGGATAAAACACTGTTCTTATGCTGTCTATATTATTCGCCAAAGAATATTCACTTTCCTAGACTGTCTCAGTATCTAGGTGAAGGGGTGGATTGGATTCAAATTCTTCGAATTTTTCCATTTTTGTACTACTGAAGATTAAATTTTCTTGATCCAATTCAGCAACCTAGAAAACATCATTTTGTCAACAAGAGGTTGTCAAGCATAATAAAATGAAAATCTGCCATACTACAGAAACAAATCCAAAGTCAACATGGTCAATATGTGATATATGTGAATATGACTTGTTAGGTGGTTGAAGAAATTAAATCATGAAATTGAAGAACTGTTTTTTGTGATTGAACCGCTCATCATATCAAAATTTCTCTAGAGACAAAAAGGTTTGATAATTAGTCCAGCTACTCAATGTCTGAAACAGTTTTGCTCAGACGCAGACAGTTGACAAATTATGGTTGATTAAAAACACGTTCCAGTTTTTAGGGACAAATGTAAAACGTCAGGGTCATTGAGTGCATCACTAAAAAACGTGAATAACGCTCCCGATTACGCATACCAAATATGGTTTCCATCGATCGAGTCGTTCTCGAATTATTTGAAAAGAAGAAAAAGATCTTTGGATTTGGCGACCTCTAGCGGCCAAACGAAGAAACTTTTCATAAAGGTAAGTTGGCCTAAATCGACTTATTTCGAGCTGAAGAATCTGTGGTATAACGTTGTACACGCAATTCACGGACACCCTGTATTTAGACAATAGTTGAAACTTGAAGAAAATAACATTAAATAATTAATCTGAATATTCATTGCAAGAATCAATTTTCGAACTGGCATAATACAGAACATACTTACTTAAATAACTTTATTTATTTTACTAAATAAAATTAGGGAAAAGTAAAACAGTTTCGATTCTACGTGAAAAAATGCCTGTAGAATGTCGAAACCAGTTTTACATAACTTCAACAACAAGCGAGATATTGACACTTTACTGATTCCGAAAACTTTCAAAATTTCCAAATAACTCGAAAACGAAAAGAGTTATCTTGAATATTTGCTGCAATGAATTTCTCACACAAAAAGAACAAGGAAAGGGGGGGTCATTTTCTTCTATTCACAATATTTCACATAGGTCCAGTACTAAAACTTTCTCTCCATCTTGTACAGATCATTTTCTAAAAGCTATCATTTACAAGTTAAATAGTATATCTAAATATTCAATCTACATTTATTGCCATTTCGGAAGCAGAGCTCGATCATTTAAGTGTCGCATATTTCATCTCTATTCAATTCAAACGGACCACGGCAGATAGCGGAGATCCAGATTGGCACGTACGTAATGCGGGAAAGTGCTCGCTGGCCAGCATATGGTGAATGCTCATTTTCGGTTCACTTGGCCATTCCAGTAACCAAATGGAACTTTTCAATATTCGAACGATGTCGTCGGTGGACTCCATGTCCTTTTCATTTCCACCTCTCTCTTAAAGCACGTTCGTATAGAATGGAGACAAAAGCGACCCTACGGGCATTATTCCTTCTTTCATATCTATATCGATTCAACAACATGTTATCTCAATCTACTAAATTGAGAAAATTGTTCCATTCATGAGAGTTCCGTGGATGCTGCACGCCATTGTTAAATTGAATTAAAACGTATGAGATTTTCCAAAGATTGTGAAATAACACTGGATAGGTTTTAAATGATGCCATTTTTATTTACGATTTTAATAAAGAAATCTGCTAAAAGATGAATAAACCGGATGTTTCGAATTGGTTAGCAATGCTTTAAGAGTTGATAGAAGAGGACTATACGTATGAAAAATTAAATCTATTAGACATGGTAGAAACCATAATATTGCCTAGTTTGTATTTTCGTTTCAATTCTATAACTTCTCATTGAATCAGCTGTGCTGGAAAATGCGATTGATGCGTTGATAAGAGCAAAACTAGAAAACGATTTCCTAATAATTGAACAACAATTGCGTTTCCAACAAAATGGAGCTCCTCATTTCGCCGCACTAGTTTACCAATACCTCAATTTAAAATATCCTGGTCGTTGGATTGGAAGAAGAGGTCCGATGGAGCGGCCTGCCTGATCTTCTGACCTGAACCCTCTAGACTTTTTTTTATAGGATCAATTCGCCAGCGAATTGATGAGTGTCTTCAAAAAACTGATGAACTATGTAAGACAGGTTTGAAGATTCTATTATTGTATTGAAATAATTGGAGGACAATTTGAACATTTGATTTGAAGTCATTATATTTAATTTTTCTTATTGTAAACTTGTTGAAACAATAAAATCTTTCTAAGATTGTTGTACTAGTAAAAGAGCTTTCAAAAGAATTTACAAGATAACCTTATCTAAAACCTCAAGGTAAGTGAATTTACTGGTAAATTAAGTCTAGAGGTTATGATCCACTGAAGATGCAGTAGGTTTTTTTGGAATAAGAACAGAGCTTTTTTTTAATATTTCAGCCTACCCAAGCCTGCCAAAGGCTTATACGGCTTTCAACAATAATCTAAAATTAATTTACAAAGGTGGTCTTACAGTGATAATTTACACTCATCTAGGAAAGTACATAAAATTTTCTGTATTCGATATTTACATTCAGAAAGTAAAGGATTGATACAATAAAGGGGTAGCACAATAGCTCTCATTCGTTTCGCTATCATTCTTTCTCTAGGCTCTTCGTACAATGGACAACTCCAAAAAATATGTTTCAAATCCTGCTGTGTGTAATTTCATTCGCAGGCAGGATCATCAACAATATAGATTCTAAACAGGGAGTAACGAAGACTGTAATGATCGGATCTGCATCTATTGATAGTTATTATTTGTTTTCTCTTCAAGCTCATTTTCGAAAACCACATTTCATCGTCAGGCCTCAAATGAAGCTGGAAATACTCTTTGCCTTTCAGCTGCCTCTGTTCAGCATTTCGCGACTTTGAATTTTTATACAGTTTGTTTTATATAAAGGAGTGAAATCCGCAAAAGGAACAAAAGACCTTGATCAGCATCCTTTGAAGTGACATTTTGGCTATTTCATCGACTGTTTAATTCCCTATGATTCCTTTGTGAGAAGGAATCCAGATAAATTCAATTGTTGTACTGTGGACGTTAGATCTTTGAAATGCAGCATATTTTCGTTTTATACTAATTACATATGGATTAGTCTTGGTGGAGAGCATTTTGCTTTCAAGAGCCTGGAGCGCACTCAATGAATCGGTGAGTATAAGGTGATTCAGTTCTTGGTTACCAAGTGCAATCTCCATGGCTATCTCAAGCGCTATGCACTCTGCTGTAAATATTGAACATGCTGGATGTAGGCCCTTCTCTATTTCTATATTCAGTGTTGGATAAAATACAGCCGATCCTACTGATAAACCACCTGCCTTTGTACTCCCATCTGTGTATATGTAATTAATATTAGATTACGATAAAGACTGACATTATTGTATGAGTATAGAATTTTGATTGTTTGATGTTTTTAATTCCAGAAGAAATGTGAGATTTATTCGCATTGGTGCAATGATATCATTATAGTCCGTATTGATAATTGCATAATTCGGACTAGTGAGGAGTTTCTTGTGCGATCTTCTGTCGCATTCTTCTAAACTTTTCTGAAATAGTCTTTTACGTTTTCTCTTACTCTTTTTGCAATAACTGTGGTATTTCTTGATATTTTTTGCAATCAGAAGGTTAGACTTCGAAAATGCTTTGCTAATGAAATTGTTACTCAAAAAGACAACTCATTCCTAGATCAGAGGAAGCTTAGACTCTTCCAGAATAATATTTGTTGGTTGCTCCTTCGGTATCCTAATGCTATACGTGAAGCTGACAATTGTAATTTTTCTAGCTTTTGGGCTGAGTGTTGCCTAGTTGGGTAGTAAATAAACGTGTCATATTCTATGTGAGGACGTACAAGGCTTTTGTAGAGAGAGATCACCAAGTGCCACAGAGAAACTTCATGATATTCATGGCTTTTGAGCACTTTTGTATCACAGAACTTAGATGATGAGAGAACGATCGAAAATTATCCCGAGGAAACGGGTTTGTTCAGTTGACTTAATTTTCGTCTCGTCTATAGTTATTTCTGATGAACCAGGAAGAATATTGTTTCGATTGAAGTGAATATATTTAGTTTTGTTAACGCAAAGTTCTAGACCTATATCCCACAATTTTTTTCTCATAGTCTCTGCTGCTTTTTTCGATTGATTTAGCGCTGGGGTTTAGGGAGTTACTACTCGTATATAATGCAATATCATCTGCAAATTGGGATACTTGAATATTTCTAGGAAGATCCCTGGTTATATTGGAGACATATAAAATATAGAGAAGGGGAGAAAGGATTCCCCTAGAGGTACTCCTTTAAACACTTTTCGAGCATCCAACAGAGACTAGAATGTCCAGTAAAAATGTCTTTATTTAATTTAATTGAATCAGTCTTTCGCACCACCACTGCAATCTATTCTTTATGAGGATTTCTAAGAGCTTGGATAAGCAAGAAGTAAGAGAAATTGGTCTGAATGATTTCCCGTCAACTTTTTCTATGAAGTGGGTGTATGAGTAATTCCAGGCAGGAGGAAAAATACTCAAATTAAACATTTCGTTGAAAAGATTCAATGAAATTTTCCTGTATATTTCGGGTAATTTTTTTTAGGGTGAAGTAGTCTATCCCGTCTGGTCCTGGGGAGGATTTGTCTTTTCTAGAATCTAAGGCTACGTTTAATTCGATCAAGTTGAATGGAGTATCGAAAAACTCATTACCATCTGCTACTGGCAGATAATCAGGGTTGGTAGGAACCCACGGGGGACATATCTTATCGATGGCTTTATGAATTTCCTCACCGTTTTGTGCGTTTTCAGAAATACTATGCGGTTAAATCTTGGTCCATTTGTTCCTAAAAATTTTGCACATTCTCCGTGTATAATCTGGGTTTACAGTTAGGTCTATGGACTCTGCGAATGTGCGAAAAGATTGCCTTTTTTGGATTTGAATGTTCTTTTGGTTAGAGCTACTATTTCATTGTAGACTATTAGATCGTCAATAAGACGCGACTTTTCCCATTTTTTGTGAGCCTGTTTGCGTTTTTTTTTTCAGGTCATGACATTCTGCATCTCACCACTGTACAGGGTTTCTATGAAAAGGCAAATTTAAGTTTTTTTGCGAGGAGTGTTTGAGAGAATAGCACTCTTTATTTTGGTGATAAGTACGTCATATTTATCTAATACAGGTAGATCCTGGTAATCAGGCAACGAAAAATTTTCGGACTCACTTTCCAAATCATCAATTACTTTATTCCAGTCAGTGCGTACTGAATGTTCACTGAATGATTGTCTAACGTAGCTCTGTTTCACGGTGTTTACGTTAATGGGGATTGGAAAATGATCCGAGCCCCATGTTTCGTCGAGAACAGAAGTGGTTATTTTGTCCGAAAATGAGCTTGAAGAAAAACTAAGATCTAGGTTGGATTTTTTATTTCTGTAGAAATCTGTGCGCGAGTAAGTATTAGAATTGAGTAAAATAGGTCGCAGCTGTCAACAGCTTGTAGTAATCGAACACCATTGTTATTATGTGAACATATCCATACCACATTGTGGACATTGAAGTCTCCAATAAACAAACTATTGGGTGAATGTGCAGCGTTATTGACAACTACATCCCATTCCACTTGGAGAAGGGTAGAGCCAGGGGTTCTGTATATGGAGAAAATGTTGTGAGTTGGAGTGATGTTGTTGACTGTAATACCACACATTTCGACTGAATCATTTGGAGTAATTATATTTTCAATTTCTTTATATGCGAGATTTTTTCTGATGAGAATTAATATGCCACCGCCTCTATTGAAAGGTCTATCTTTAAGAAATACAGTGAAACCTATAACATTAAAAGTTCGTTCTTCTTTTAACCACGATTCCACACATACAAAAATATCAACTTTTTTCAAAACATAATCAAGTTCTTCTTTTTTGCTGAAACGCTTCTAGCGGTCCAGTATAAAATACTAAGGTCTAATTGATTCACTATTGAAAAATTATTGAGTGTAGGAAATGTCACTATCAGCATCCGAACTATAGTTGTCTGGGTCGAGTTCAGCTTTTAGTTGTTTGTTCAGGCGGTTCCTCACTCGTGTACCCCTAGATTTGATAATTTTGTCTTGGATATAAGGATAAATTGAGGTGAGCATACTAATAACTGATTCAACATCATCGGTAAATTTTCTTGCAACACTCAATGTATCTGAAGACTTATATGTGTCTTCAAAGAACCTCACCAGTTAGTCGAAGCTCAAAATACATTTTCTAATTTCAATGGTCTCTTTGATAGGAAAAAGATGAACTTTTAAATTAATCAGGTTTATTTGAGTGTTGTGCTTTGGTTTCTTGGAAGTTTTTGGTTTAGCGAAAGTGTCGTCATTGGTATCTTGTCCTGTTGGTGCAGTATTGGATGTTTCCGAAATAGTTCGTTTATATGCTACAGTGTTCGTTCCTTGACTACACTCAAGTGCTGCTTCGTTATCCTCTGAGTTTTCAGAATTGGCTGACGTTGATTGGAGGATGTTTTGTGAAAAGTTGTCTTCAGATATGGTTTCGGAATTACATTTTGATACTACATGACCAGGCTTTTTGCATTTAAAACAGGTTCATAGGTGAGTCAATATTAACTTTTAGGTTTCTTATTTCATTCTCTAGAACTGAATGCGGAATTGCAGGAGATACGTTCGGCAGAATCAAACGAGCAGCTGGAGGTATCAGTGTTCTAGCAGAAATAGTTTCGTTATTCAATTTTATTGAATCCCATGAGGACATAAAGTGGTCCATCAGTGCGCGACTCGATAGAAAAACACATATTCTGTTGTTCGAAATTTTAGATGCATATTTGATGTTTTTAGGTTCAACTAACTGACCTACGGCTTTGATGTAATCGAATGGAGCAGTATTTTCTACGAAATTGAAGATGGTGGCGTCATTTTTTATGAAAATTGTGGCTGTTTAGCAATAGTTGAATAAGATGAGGTTTGCAATGATGACATTTGAAGCGAGGTTCCTCCGTGACTGGAGGTACCAATGGATAAATTAATCATTTCGGATAATTATCCGTAATTAATTTGAATGATACAGCGTATTTACTCACTGTATCAATAATTTCACTACTTGATTTTATAAACACTTCGATTGTTTCACACCTGTATTTGTTATTTTGACGAATCTTTTCCGCATAAACCCATTTTTTTATCTCACCTCCCATATTTCGGCTATTTCCAAGATTAATGAAAGAAGCATGGGAAATTTTGCAATTTTTGTTCTGAAGGGAAATCTGACCAGGATAGTTATCGCCTGCGTGCATTAACCAGTAAGCAGTAGGTTTTTTTTTGGAGTAATGATCAAAAGAAGAACAGAACTTATTGTTGTAAATCAGCCGACGTTTCCACACCTTTATTGGGTCTTCTTCAGGGCAACTATAATGAAAAAACAACATGTTTCAAATATAAACCCTCTCAGTGGTATTCTCAACAGCAACAACAAAAAATGTGTATGTATATATGAAATAAATTACATGGGTACGAAAAACATGAGATCTAAAACAGTTAAAATGAATATTGATTAAAATTACTTACAGGTCTGAAAACTAATAAACACCGACAAAACATTACGTAAATGAAAAATTCATAATTTAAAATCGCAGCAACAACACAGTTTAAAATTCCCAACGATACTAAAAAGAAATGAATGAACTCGAAAATCATATGTCAGCCGTATGCATGAAAGCAATATGGTAGAACACGTCATATAGGTTCCAAAAAGGATTAGTTTGAATTTCATTTCGTTCTTAATTTTTCAATAATGTCATAAGAGCGGCTGAGAAGATCGATGTCAGATCGTCTGTTTATGGCCCTACCCTCATTTTTTTTTATCTCGAGCATTTCTTCAAAAATTATTTTACCATAGAAATTCTGTATTCCCAAGATTTTTGAAATTGTGTCCTTGATTTATTTTATGTTCAACCAAAGCGATGGAGTGTGGTCTATTCCGAAAATTTTTGCAGTCTGCTATGTGTTCTTTCAATCTTTTTTGTAAATATCTACCAGTTTGACCTATGTAGCAAGCCTCACAGGACAAACAGGGAATTTCATATATTACATTTGATTGTTGTTCAATCGGTACTGTAGCTTTGGTTCTTGTAAAAAGGAGAATTTTGAGAGTATTTTCACTTTTCAGACAAATTTTTATGTTGCCCGTATTTCTGGCAAAAATTTTTTTGCATTCTCTCAGATAAACTTCTCCCATATGGAATTTTGTAGAACTTAGTTTGATTGTTGCTATTGATATATTCGGGGTTCAAAGTTGGTCTTGAATATCTATAGATTAACTTCTTTATGAGGGAAATAGGGTAATTATTTTTCATAAAATTTTTTTAATGTACTCAAAATTGCTATCTCTGTACGTTTCACTCGATAACTTGCTCGCTCTGTGTATGATATTTTGAACAACATTGAGTTTCTGTCTGAATGGATGCTCGGATCGAAAACTGAGGAATCTTTCTGAAAATGTAGGTTTATGATACCAGTTAGTCAGTATATTACAGTTTTCTTTCCTAATGACGAGGACATCGGAGAATGGTATCTGCATCTCACTTTCAGATTCAATTGTAAACTGAAGTCTGTCATCAAAAGAATTAAAAATTTGAAGAATTCTATCTTTGGTATTTTGTGGAATTACAGTTAAAATATCATCCACATACCAACAAAAAATGGTGGTGAAAAAGACAAGTTTTAAACAATGTCCGCACAAATGGGTTACAAGCCAGTTGCCCATCACCAAGACAAAAGTTTGTTGGTAGAAACAGTTCTCAAACTGAAAATAGTTATTATAAGTACAAAAATCAAAAAGTAGCAGAAAATCCTCCATCAATATCGTTGTATCTTCTTTAAGTATGGTCCAATTTTCTTCAATTATAACTTTAACTAATTGCACAGGAATATTTGTAAAAAGGGACACCATGTCCAAAGATACAAGTTCAAAATTAGGTGGTATTTGCTTGGTTCTAATGAAAGTCCAAAAGGAGAAAGAGTCTTTCACGTAGTTTTCATCATTTCGATCAAAGAGTTTGTCAAGAAACTTCGATATGAACTTAGTCAAATTATATAATGGTGAACCAATAAAAGAAACTACTGTTCGAAATAGCACGTTCTCGAAATAGCACGTTCTCCTTATGGATTTTTGGAAGAAAATACATTTTAGAAGACAACCATTTACGCAGCAGAGGCATTTTTTTGTTGGTGTCCGAAATCTTGTCCTGATCATGAAGAGTTGAGAGGATTTTTTTCAACTTGTTCTGAATCCGGATCGTAGGATCTTTTTCCAATTTTTCGTAAGTGTTTCTGTCCTCAAGAAGTGCAATAGCTTTCATTCGGTATTCTATTTTTTCAATCAGAATGTTGTTCAAAATCTCATACACAGAGCAATCAACGTATCGACTGAAACGTACAGAGATAGCAATCTTAAGTACTTTCAAAAAATTCTAATAAAAAATAATTACCTATTTCCTTCATAAAGAAGTTAATCCATAGATATTCAAGACCAACTTTGAAACCTTAATCTATTAATAGCAACAATCAATAAGAGAGACAATACAAAAATTTTTTGCCAGAAACACGGGATTGAACAACAATTAAATATAATATATGAAATTCCCTGTTTGTCCTGTGAGGCTTGCTACATAGGTCAAACTGGTAGATATTTACAAAAAAGATTGAAAGAACACATAGCAGACTGCAAAAATTTTCGGAATAGACCACACTCCACCGCTTTGATCGAACATAAAATAAATCAAGGACACAATTTCAACTTTGAAAATGCAAAAATCTTGGGAACACAGAATTACTACGGTAAAACAAATTTTGAAGAAATGCTCGAGATAAAAAAGAATGAGGGTAGGGCCGTAAATCTGACATCGATCTTCTCAGCCGTTCTTATGACATTATTGAAAAATTAAGAACGAAATGAAATTCAAACTAATCCTTTATGGTACTTGACGTGTTCTACCATATTGCTTTCATGCATTCGGCAGACATATGATTTTCGAGTTCATTCATTTCTTTTTAGTATCGTTGCCAATTTCAGATTGTGTGTGTTGTTTCGATTTCAAATTATGAATTTTTCATTTACGTAATAATTTGTAGGTGTTTATTAGTTTCCAGACTGGGAACTTGTATTAAATGTAAGTAATTTTAATCAAAATTCATTTTAACTGTTTTAGATCTCATGTTTTTCGTGCCCATGTAATTTATTTTATAAATACATATACATTTTTTGTTGTTGCTGTTGAGAATACCACTGTTGTTTTCTCTAATTATATCTAAAAACCATCAGCAAAAATTCAGTCTTGAAAGAAATTCTCGAGGAAGTAGAGTTTGGACGCGTTGAATATGAAACGGGTACAATATAAAGTTGTGAAGAATTCTCCAAACTATGTGAAATGCATGTGAAATATTCAACTGATTTCCAATTTTTCTTGTACTCACATGATGATTCTAATCAATACAATTCAAAACTGCTTCCTCAATATCTGGAGTTCTCATAGCTTGAGTTGCACCTTTTTATTTGCAGTAAAAGTACCAGTTTCCTCAATCTCCTGTGGATTTTTGAACATGTTCACCTGTCTGGTGTTACTTGGTTTGAAAAGCGCACCTGATATAATCGCCTAGCTTCTGTTGTGTTTCCATTAGCCAGACCGTACATGTAATGGATATCAGCCAATTCGGCGTCAGTAAAATTATCCATTTTTTCTTACAGCAATAACTTCAAAAGTCTTAACTAATCGTTAATTTAATAAATGATACGAGCAGACACTGGTTCAACTTTCGCAACTGTCGCTCATTTTGATAGTGAAATAATGTTCACTGACGAAGCTAACTTTTCGAGAACAAATTTTCACAATAATCATTATTGGACTGAGGAAAACCCCCATTTGATTGAAGAATCTCATCATCCAGAACAATTGTCACTAAATGTCTGGGTCGGAATCTTTGGAAATTATTTGATTGGGCCATTTTTTTTACCTAACAGACTAAACGGTCCCGCTTATCGGCAGCTTCTTGAGAAGGAGTTACCTTTAATGCTCGAAGATGTGCCACTTCTGGTGAGAAACATAATGTGGTTCATGCATGACAAGGCACCAGCACATTTTAGTGGAGAAGCTAGGGAATTTTTGAATAACACATTCAACAACCGATGGATAGGTCGGGGTTGGCCAGAACCATTACCTCCTAGATCCCCCGACTTAAATAGTTTAGACTTTTTCTTATGAGGATTTCTCAAAAGTTTAGTTTATATCACTCCAGTGAACACTATAGAAGAATTGAGAAATCGAATAATAACCTCTTGTGACACGATAAGAAATACACCAGGATTATTTCAAAGAGTGCGTGATAATATGCGAAGGACAGAGGCCTGTATTCTTGCGGGTGGAGGACACTTCCAGCAATTTATTTAGTTTTGAGTTGTTCTTTTTTTAGTTTGATATTGAATATATTGAGTAAGTATAAGTTGAGTCTCAGAAGACGATCTTTCAAAATAAAAGCATTCCAAATTTGGGCTGAATATCACGAAAACTGCAGGAGTTTTAAGAAAAAACAATTTTTCCGGGAATTTCAACACCCTGTAGCTCGTAACGAAGCTTTTGCTATGTTTACATAAACTTTTTTTCTTAAAATTATACGTAGATTCACCCCCTCAAGTTGTGACATCCTATTATGTAACACCCTGTATGTAGTAACGGATTGTCAGTGAGTGATGTTCGCGAATAATGAAATTTTCCAATATCCGGATCTTTATGAGTGTTTTGGATAAATCAAAAAACGTTGACTTATAAGAACCTTCAGACTTTGGCAAATCAAAATGATATAGTCAAACATTATTCTTACTCTAATTTTCTCTCTAATCTAACATAACGCAGCTTTTTTAATTCATGCAATTTAGTTTGGCAAATATCACGAAATATTTTCGCTTGTCCCAATTTAACAGCGCTAGTTATTTTTGTGAAGCAATAAGTCGAATTATATTCCAACGAACTGAAAATTTTTATTATTTATATTCCATATTCCGAGAATGGAAATATGTAAATTAAAAATGACAGCAAATCAAGGCAGAAACAGATGCTACTGCACGCAAAAAACTGACCAACACACGACTGTTACCTTTACAATCGATTCTAACTATCTACATGAAATGAATGAACGAACGAAATACGAATGAATATAAAAATTCCAATTTCAATTCTGAAATAACCGGCTAGGTTAGATTTAAATGTTGTATATTAAGCGAAAAAACAAAAGGTGACAAAACCCACTAACGCACTAATCCCAACGATGGTTGCAATACTTAGTTAAGTTCCATTCACCTTGCGAAGATGTACTTCTGAGTTCACTCGTACAATTATAGTTGAAAAACAGCTTAACTCTTTTATATCGAAACGACCTATATTACCGTTAAACGAGTAAACGCTGTCTATACACCAGCTGCTCTGTCACCTTAAAAACACGAAAAAAAACTATTCTAACTAGAACAAATACGTTGATGCTAATTTTCTCTTCAGGTAATAAACCGATTAACACAAATTAGATATCGAAACTTCGAAATAATAAATTAAAAGAAGAAACTGAAGATTAATTGAATATTTACTAAAACTTAACAGTAATGATTGCATGATCAACTTCAACTCGTACACTTACACGATCCTGAGAAAATGCGAATAAGTATAAGTATAAAATATATGGAAAAGGCACTTCAATCTACGAATCAGATATTCAGTATGTTCATCCCATCGAAAATGGAGATTACTAGAAAGACCCAAATATCTAGTGGATTCAACTTTGGCTATTTTAGGACAGTTACGTGGTTCTGATTTATATTACATTCGAGGAAATGTACCGGTAGGCTGGTGAATATTGGTTGACCTGTCGAGGTTAAAGAAAAAGCAATAAAATTAGTTTTTTTAGTATTCAGACTCAGCATACTGTCATTTAACCATTCGTATACTGTTCCGATGCCACTTATCGCAGCACCACAAGTTTCCACCTAACTCTCGCAGTTGAATACTATCACCGTATCATCACCATATGAAATGATTTGACCGTTTGAAATAGATAAGTTAGGAAGCTAATTGATATGCACCAAGAAAAGAACGGGTTCAAGGACCATACCCTGAGGAATACCTACATTTACAACCTGTGGATCACTCAGAATTCTGTGTATTCCAACCCTTTGACTTCTATCCGAAAGATAATTTTTTAAGACTTTATTTGCCCTTCCACGAACACCAATGCCTTCTAGTCGTTCCAACAAAATAGCGTGGTCAACGGTGTCGAAAGCCTTTGCTAGGTCTAAAAACACCGTAAAACATTTTCTACTTTTATTCATGGCAAACAAAATATTCCTCATGAGATCCTCTATTGCATCCTCTGTAGTTATATGCTCTCTGAAACCGTAGTGTTTAGGACTAAGTAAGTTAAATTTATTCAAGAAATGCAATAATCGATAATTTTTAAAACTCTTTTCGAAAATTTTGGCCATTTCGTTAATAATTGAAATGGGCCTATAATTCGTCATTTTCTTTTTCTCATCAGATTTATATACACAAACTATATGGGATTCTTTCCATTCTCTCGGCACACTTCCCGTTCCAAAATTTGAAATAATAATATGCATTAACGGAGCTACTATATGAAGATGAATATTTTTCAAAGTGATCTATATTGTCAGGACCCCGGGATGAACTATTTTTGAGGGAATGAATCAACAGGATTATTTCTTCTTTAGTTATTGGATTGAGAAATATAGAATTTCGATTGAAAATTCTGGGAAACTGAATTTGTCAGGTTTAATTTTATTTGCCATGTTTTAGCCTATATGAGTGAAAAATTCATTAAATTTATTTACCTTGTCTTTTTTTCCCTGATTGGATATCCTTCCTCATCAACTATGTCATGATCGAAATTATTTTTTGAACGAAATCCTGTTTGTAATGAATTCAAGTTTCCTTTATGGAGTATTATCATTCTTCAACTTCAATTTCAGATTGTCACGATACCTTATTGAAACCACCAGACCATTCGTAATCCATGTTTATGTTGCAAGTGTTGAAATGTTTTGATTTTCTCTTGCATCCAAGGGTTTGCAGAGTATCTGGTATCAATTTCAACTGGATTCACTCAGGAATAAGTCCATTAGAGTACAAAAACATTTAATTTTAGTGGAGTACAACTCGACTATCACATTAAGAAAAGAAAACGAGTACTTCGGCCATATCATCAGGAATCAACAAAAATACGGTTTACTACAACTAATCATTCACGAAAAAATAGCAGGAAGATCGAAATAAGAAGGAATAACGTCTCAGATGTGAGATCTGGTTGAATGGTTTGAATGTTTCAGCCTACAATTATTAAGATCGAAAATCGGAACACTAGAAGAACTACAACTTTTAGAAATTCGCATTTTTTCCTGTATCCATGCTAAAAGACATTGCTTCTCAATATATTTGAACGAAAGGTACCTACCCTATAGGTCCCAATTCTTTTATCAGTGTCAAATTATATAATAGAATCCGACATAAGATCGTTTTTTCTGGTTAGGTTGACTGAAAATATTGATTGTCACAGCTCCAACGGATGGCAGAGTAGTGTATTTTGTATCAATCCCAACTTGAGTCTTCCCGAATAAGTTTATTATCGAATTTTTTTTTCGTGATGTAACTAAAAATTCACCGATTTCGAATTTTCCCCTGCAACTGTGCTATAAAACATAATTCCCATCAAATTTCATATGCTGAAATAGCGCTCAAACGTCCGCTTGGAACAAGATTATTTCTCCGGTATCTGAATTTACATTCTAGAAAAAATTAGCAGTATTATCTTACAAAGAGATCAAGAAATTTTAACTCAGACTTCCATTAAAGAATACAGTTTCCAATAGCATATTACCATTTGGTATTTGTAATCAGGATCTGAAGACTAATTTTTCACGACTTAACTTCAAAATAAGTGGAGATAATAATAATAACAAATGTTTTTATTTCAGTTATCCGAAGTCCAGCACAGCTGATTTACTTAACCGAGCTCCCCAACACACATTCCAAACCATAAGAAAAATTCAAAATCGAAACCATATTTCTAAAATAATTTTTAACAAATTGTCTACTTACAATTGATGAAAAAAAATTAAATTTGTAACTATTATAAAAACTATTTAGTCAATAAATACTCTTTCACTACCACCTTAAATGTCGCATTTGACATCCACTTTATATTTCTCGGGAGAAAATTGTACATGTTCGCTGCATTGTATGAAAAAGATCTCTTAAATTAGCTTTCCTATTTGGGTACAACCAGAAAATCAATATTTCGTGTAATTAACCCATTAATTTCCGAACTTCGGACAATTCTATTGGAAATATATCTGGGAGTTTGTTCCTTCAAAGTCTTATGGATATAAATTGTTAGATTGAGTCTCCTATTGGTCATATTCAACCATCTCATCTCTTCTTTTGTCGGAAACACAATCCCTTAACATTAACACAACTATGAACTTAATGCAAGAATTTTGAACAATCTGAATCTACATTTAATCATAGCCCAAATGCCAGATGTGCATAATTAGGATGACTAAGTACCAATGATTCCACCGTAGTTTCTAAGGGGTATATCGAACAAGGTCCTACTTTGATATAAATTATTGAATGCTCTATAATATCCACCAACCAAAATCTTTACATTCCCCGTAAATCTTTTTTTTGCATCTATATATATTCCCAAGCTTTTGACCTGTTCTATGTGCTTGATTGCTACCTCTCCTATCTAAATGTTGAAACTTCGTTTAATTTCCTCCAACTTATTTCCAGAACAAATCAATTATGGTTTCCATGAATTGATGGATACTTGCGAGAATACTCCAATATGTTGCTCAAGCTATTGTTTATAGTTGTGTAACCAGATCTCAGTTCATTCACTTTAAAGCTCTTTTAAATTCGAATATCATCAGCGAATTGATCTACGATACATCCCTCGGCACTTTTACTTAAATCCATTGTATAAATGAGGCAGAGATAGGTATCCCTTACACTAGCAAAATCGAATCAGATTCTCTTTCATTTTTGCTGATATAGAGGAGCGCTTTTCAATAACGCTCGAAGAAAGAAGTGGGTCCTGATGGAATACCACCAACTGTTTTGCCCATTATCCCATGGTACATATCAACAATCGAAAAGCATGCAGAATTAAGAGTCATTCCTCTTGATATCTCAAAG
The DNA here is from genome assembly GCA_013387265.2 of Cryptolaemus montrouzieri. Lineage (NCBI taxonomy): Eukaryota > Metazoa > Arthropoda > Insecta > Coleoptera > Coccinellidae > Cryptolaemus > Cryptolaemus montrouzieri. The sequence goes on along the minus strand of JABFTP020000185.1, from coordinate 33,349,346 downwards.
AACTTCGACATCGTGAATAATACATTTGGTTTTGCGGACGACTATGTCTGATATCCTATTTTCTAGTCAGCTGAGGAGTCACACGACAATGATACCAACAGAGCATGGCACTAAATTCAGACTCGGGCATGGTAATTCATAATAAGTCGTTCCATCCTAATCAACATAAAATGGCAGTTTTCCACAGAAAAATCGCAGATTATTAAATATTCCTTTATCGTTAGATAATTATATCAAACTTTGTATTATTAAAGAAATAGTTCTAAATAATGGTTACAATCCAGATATTACCGAATTACTAAACAAATGCGAAAAGACAAAGCAATACAATTAGTATGCCCAAAATTTAGAGATAAACATAGATACAGTAGCCTCATATACGTTTGTGAAAGTTGGCATAAATTTAAGACACTTTCTGCATAAGTTCCAATTACACATCTCATTCTGAACCAATAATAATATATCAAAACACTTCAAAAATAATAAAACTGAAACAGATCAAGTAAGGAAATCTGATGTATAAAAACTTTGCTGCGTTAGTTGTAGTAAGACGTATACTGGTAGAACTCACAGAAATTGAACACATTACACCGGCCAACAAAAAAAATTTGTTTTCGGGGTTTCTGTTCTTATGCTTAAATTCTAATTCTAGACATTGAAAAACACTTGAATATTCATTTTTATATCTCAAAGTTTGCGTTGGTCTGATTCACATCGATAAGTATATTTTAGTTTATTTCATAAACGAAAGATGGCAGCACTTCGATTAACCTGAAAGTAAAATATTCTTTTGTTTGTAAGAGACACAGTAGTCAATGTTAACTTGTTCATTAGAGATGTAACAACTTCATTTGTGTATTAATCGGTTTAAAAATGGCATCAAGACATTGTAAAAATGATGTTGGTTCATTGTTCTATTTGTGGTGAATTTATTAAAGTTAGAAATAAAAATTTGCTTTATCAACAAATTTGTGAAGCCTATTTTAACTTGAAAATCAGTGATCAAAATGAAAATTGGGTAGCTCACTTCGCCTACATTACTGATAAAAATACTTTAGAAGGTAAAAAATCAAAATTCAAGATTTTTAAAATTGTCGAATTAAATTGCACCGGTTTGAATTTTATTATTTCTAGCTTGGTATCGTGGAGAAAATCGACACATGAAGTTCGCAATGCCAAGGATTTGGCCACGTCCGTGTTATTTTTGTATGGTTAGTCCAAGTAAGCGTCGATCTGGTTAAAATGCAAAAAAGATTTTTTATCCTGATCTTCCTTCAACATAGTCAACGAAACCTCACGATGAAAATTTACCTGTTCAGGATTAGATAGCTTTGGAGTTCAAGCGTCACAAAGTTTAACAGAATCTAGTTTACAACTAACCAACACTGATGATGACAAAATGAACAGTTTTGGGCCACAATTTATTAGCTCGAGTGAATCTAATGATCTAGTGCAACACCTGAACTTATGCAAGAGTCAAGCGAAAATTCTAGGTTCACGACTAACGCAATGGAACTTGCTTGAAGATTATGTAAAAATAACTGATCAAAGAGAGCGCCATAAAATATTTTACAAAAGAAGTCGGTATTTGTTACTGCACCAATGTGACTGATTGGTTCAATGAAATCGGAATACCATTCGTAGCATCTGAATGGCGGCTTTTTATCGATAGCTCTTCAAAAAGCTTAAAAGCAGTTCCGCTCCACAACGGAAACTTATTACCAAGTCTGTCTTCGCATAGCACACTCTGTATTATTGAAAGAAAGATATGATAGTGTGAAAATCATACTAGAAAAATTAAAATACACAAAATACCAATGATCGGTGATTTTAAAATGATTGGTTTCATAATGGGGATACAAGGTGGATATACTAAATACCCTTGTCACTTTTATTTATGGGACTGCAGAGCTAACTCAATACATTATTAACGGGGTAAAGGGCCTGATCGCGTCGAATTTCAGATAACATAACGTGACGACGAAACCAATCGTGAAGCCCTAAAATATATTGATGCCACCGCTACATATAAAATCAGAGTTGATGAAGCAGTTCGTAAAAGCTCTGGATCCAAACTCTAAAGCTTTCGAATATGTAAGGGGATTTTTCCCCAAATTATCTGAAGCTAAACTTAAAGGAGGTATTTTCGTTGGACCGCAAATAAAACAAATAATGAAGAGTAATGACTTTGCGAAGCTTCTCAATGCTCGTAAAAAACGAGCCTGGGAAAGTTTTAAAGCAGTGGTTGATGGTTTTCTTGGAAATCATAAAGATATTCATTATGCAGAATTGATTGAGAAAATGCTTCAAAGATTTAAAACTATGGGCTGCAGAATGTCGCATAAACTTCATATGCTACATTCTCATCTGGATGAATTCAAAACATCATGGGAGCCTACTCCGAGGAACAAAGAGAACATTTTCACCAAGATGTGATAGACTTTAAACGGCGATATTAAGGGCAGTACAACGAGAATATGATGGGAGATTACATTTGGGGTTCAATACGAGAAAGCTCATACGAGCATAAGAGAAATACAAAAATATTTACTTTTAGATATTAATTTCTTGTTATTTTATTTCTATATGTTATTCTCTCACAAATCTTGAATAAAAACGACTCTTGTATCTAAAAAGGTTTCTAATCATAATTTAGTGAAATTGTAGAAAAAATATAAAAATCAGTAACTTTTAACAAAAATCGTGTGTTACTAAAAGAACAAGTAGATTTTGATATCAATTCCCTCTACTCAATTTGTTTTCAGATAAGTTATTAAGATATGTAGCTTTAAAGCTGCCGAGGTTAGTTAGTTTAATTTATTTTGTATCTGTCTGATAAGGAGCAGTGTCATCAAAATATTTCACAAATATAATTAATAAGTGTGAATTGAATTACCTTTTACGTAAAATGTTTTAAGACGATAGAAAATATAAATTATTCAAATATTGCATTAACGCATTTCATTGTCTATTCTCTAGGATACACCAAACTGCAAACACCAACCCTATTTCATATAGACAACGATTCTGATTGTTGAATGTTAAACAGAAAATAAATATACTAAAAAAGCGAAAATGAGGAATAATACTCATAAACATACAAAGATAATTTCTCATTTATTTTACAATTTCATTTAAAACATATTCTAAATTAAAATTTACATATATGTAATTTTTATTTGTATGTTTCATTGAGCTATTCTACTTCTAACAGAAAAGGCAAAAAAACATATGGTACTTTTTATTGACTAGTCTTAAAGAAAAAATCTGGAACTATGAATCTACCATTAATCTGACACTGGCGCACAACCTATTGAAAATATTACAAGTTTAGGAATAGCAATTATGCACCTTTTTCACATCCAATAAAGCTTACAAACAAAAATTATAAAATTACAAAATCCTTACCCAAGAGTCAGAAATTATCAAATGTCGTATTACAACATTTATCAACGCTTTTCATGGAAGAGTTTATGAAGAATAATTAGTTTAATGGATTTCTATTAAAAATCACGAAAATATATTTTTCCTTTATGAGCTGGATCAAAATTTCATGTATACAGAAATCAACGAAAGTTGGGTTTTAGTGTTACTGAACTTTGTTCAATTTTTGGTTTGTGAATTAATGTATGACACACATAGTTTTGACTGGACAGATAATAAGTGCCTATTGAGCTATTTATTGATTATTGGACAAATATGTATAGAATTTCCAATATTGTATAGTAGTTCCCAATGGCTTTAATAAACTTTGCCATAGAACAAAGTGATTTCAAGTAGTTAAAATGTTATTTGTAAATCTCGAAAACTCTTCCTGTTCTTGGGGAAAATGAAGAAATTTGGCTGCCTTATGCCTCAACTAAAGGAAAATTTTTCTATCCATTAATTCTTCAGAAAAAGGTGGTAAAAATAGTCCATCATAAGAAACTTTAAATGTGTTGTAGCAGTTTTGTCAACTATTGGCAATTCACTTAGTTGCAAAAGTTAAATTTGACAACAAAATCCTTGATTATGAATTTAATTCTAGTTCAATAAACTCTTTGTTGAACATCATTATACGGAAAAATGAGTTAATCTGAATATTAAACATCAAAGAAAATATATATAAACAGAAGCTAGATCAAGTCTGTTATGCATTTGCCTGTACCAAATATCAATTGTTTAGAAAGATGAATGTTCAACTGAATGTAACTTTGAAACATTGAGTCAACACAACTTGTCTTTGATATTTTCCATAAATATGAATTTTAACAAATAATGAGCACACCATATATTATGAAAATTCAGAAAAGTTTTCCTTTTATCGACAGCGTTATTCAGGCTCTATCCCCTGTGCGTCTTTATAATGAGTCACAAATAAACATCTCATAGAATAAGAACGAACTTGTTATACCGTAGAATTTTGTTTCTTTTGAAAACATACTTGAACAGTGGTTTTCATTTTCCTACTTCTCGACAAATACATTGCGTTCAACTTGTCAGCCTATAGATAACCTTAAGTTAACCCGTTAAAATTATTCAAAATGATAATCAAGAGTAGCCAAGATTATCTCATGAAACATTACGACGATGAATTGAAGTTGAAATAGTTTATCAATTTTTTAACAATAATAGTTTCTCAGAAATATTTCGTAACTCAATTTTTGCAGTTGAGCACCGAAATAAATTTTTCATGAATTCGATTGTTATGTGGTGATATCTTGTTGGTAGTCCATAAAATATTTACTGTTCTTAATCGGAAAAAATTCATGTAAAGTATATTTCTGAAAAAGCCTTTCAACATGAACGAAATGTAAAAAGAATTGTATCAAAACTATTTAAAAATTCTCAAATGATTTGTAAATACTAAGAACTACTTGAAAATATTTCCAAGAATAAATTACTCAACCATTTTATGATAAAATTTATATAGTCCTTACTTTCTGAATATAGGAGTCAAGTTCAATTTGTTGATATTGATTGTATGAAAAATCCACATCCAAAAAGCTGTTTATCGAATAAGCCATAGAGGTGAGATATGAGGAACAATATTTGAGGAAACTTCATAAATCAGAAGTTTTGTCATGGGTATGTAAAAATTAATGAATTCTTAGTGAACGTGTGGAAATAACTACTATGAAATTGCCTGAAAATCAGATGTTGTAACTTCTGTATCCAGCTTATGCAACGCGAGACCTGAATATCAGAAATATTCAGTTGAAGGATCAAAATCCTCCAAAAACTATTGAAATCTAAGTTTTCACATATAATTTCAATTGATGATCGATAACCTTCACAGACACTTGCATGTTAGTTCCGACAAAGAAACTTTATGAAGAATAGCCAAGTTTTTCTATCACTTAAAAATTGAAAGAAAATATCGAAAACATTTCTGATAGGTTCTCAATTTATATAACAATTATGAATCTGTTACTTATGAAAATTATCTTCAGTATCAATTAAAACAAACAGTATGAATTTTTATAGCATTAAAGTTGATGTACTATGCTTCTTAATAAGATAGATGAATACTATTTAAGTATTCACATGAAAAATATTTACTACGTTTTCATGGCATTTTGAAATCGATTTGAATCCAAATTTGTTTCCCGTTTTCATGGAAGACGAAAGTATAAGACTGGCAACGATTTAAAAAAAAATAAACATATGAGGATGATTAATTCCGCAAATGTTACAATACCATGATTTTTTAAGGTTAGATACCAAACAGTTTATAGGATTTAGTGAATTCGCTTTTTCATGCAGAAATCACAAATAAGATTGGAACTCAATATGATATGATCCAAAATTAGCTGAATCAACCTAGACGCAAATGGAATTCAATTATCATAAGACAGGTGTTTCAATGAGGTGAATGTAACCAAACTTATTCAAAACGAATTCAACGTAGCCATTAATTTAAAAGACGAAAGACAAGTTGACTGGTATACAATTTTCCAATGTCTACAAACCTACCCTAGAGAAGAATTTGGAACTGAAGAAAGCTTGACAGAATTAAGATTCCTGATTATTCGTTTAATTTGTTCAATTCTTGATAGTTCCAAACACTTCTTGAAAGTATTCTCAATCATCTTTATGCTTTCATTTTTTCTTTGAGATATTTCATTCAAAAAGAAACTTTCATATTGTTCTTTCAGAATGTTACATACACATATTTATGTGAAAATTCATACTTGTTTTAATATCATGTACCTATTCTCTAATAAATTTAAACTTCCGAATGCAAGATCATCAGAATTTGAAACTCATTAAGATGGATTACTCATTACAATCTATTTAAAATAATCAGAATAAATATAGAACAGAATAAGTAAAATAAAGGATATTCCTTGCTTATAAAAATTATCAGAAACCATAAGCAGTGCTTTGAAATATATTTTTAGGTTTTCAATTTTTTTACAAACTTTCTGTTAAAATATCTAACTAATTATATTGTTTGTTTTACTCATTTGGGGAATAAATAGTTACATAAATCCTTTCCTACTAGTAAATTTACGAGAATTAAAATGTTTACAATTTCTTCAGTTATTTCCACTTTCTTTTATAATAGTTCTATTACAGCTCCTCAAAAACTGTGGAATGTCGTCACTTCGAATTTCCTAGCAAAAAGGCCAAAAGAGTTCAATTTCCACAAAATTAACTGAATAAACTGCTTTTCTTCGGAATACGCAAAAACTTTATTGTATCTTATTTGGTCATTCTGTATGTATAAAAAATAAGACTACTATCTGAAATTACCGTCAAAATGTTTAAAACTTGACTCCAAAAATACTAACAATATAACAACAGACAAAAAACAGGTATTACATTAAATACACAATTTCTTTATTATTAATATAAAATTGAGTGGCGTAACAAATGTATATTGATGAGAAGCGATTTGACAAAATGATTTATTACATGAGTTCTTACCATCGTGGATATGTAATGGGGTGAAACGGTTCTGTTTGTTTCTTAATATTCTCTAAAAATTTCAAATCGTAGGAAAATGAATTTGATTACTAATCAGTAATAATCAATATCACAAACTAATGTTACAGTATCCGCTTGATTTGGACATAATTCTTTGAAAATTCTATCCAATAAGGATCGCCTGAAACAAGAACAAAATTTTAGGAACATTTTCCTTGACAAGAAATAGAATAAAAATAGTGGTACTGCTAACAATGAAAGTAATCCTGGTGTTCAATAATTTTCAAAATCTTTAATAATCACAACCATAATTATATTTATGTTAAATGAAGAAGAATTTTCTCAATAGCAATTGTACAGTATAGAAGTAGTGTAACTTTAAATTAAGTGTATCATCTTTTGGAAACTTAATCTACCGAAACACTCCTCAAGAATTGAGAAATGAATCTCAAACGCCAAATGTATCAAAGACTCAGTCTGAAGATTTCCCATAGGAATTATTTATCACACATTTTAAAAAATTATTTATTTTTATAATTATTGCCTATGTTCCCTAAAAATGTTATGATATCACTGATCACATATAACCCATTTGCGCCTGAACCTATAAAACTTTGCTTCCAGTTCATCAAAACAAATTGTTAGTTAAAAACTCCATTTTCATCATTGCTAGGAGATGTGATCAAATGATAAGATTATTGTTTGTCTTGAAACAAAATAAATGAAATATATCGAAGATACTCTGAATCAATAAAATACAATACTTATATTTTCTTTTTTAAGTATCAATTGCCATGTTGAAATAAAAGAGCTCATCGACCACCCGAAGATCACGCGTCATCTCCAAACACTCGCTCAAAGGCGACAGGTTGCTAATCTTTCTAATTTTCACAGATACTTCCATGATAAATGCTCTGAAGAACTGAAAGGCTTAATTCCGGAAAGAATCCAGTTCCAAAGAAAAACCAGGTTTGCCGAAAACTCCCATCAGTCGACGGTCCAACTAGAACGACATGCACCTCTCTATAAAAATTCTTTTGTTTGCAGGGCTAGTGTGCTGTGGAACTCGCATCCATCGAAATTCATCAATTTTGCCCTCTTCAAGAAGCGAGTGAACACGCATTAAATCATCTTGGGCGGCCACAGATGTGGCATGACAAGCATCACCTCCTTCGAAGAGTTGAGAATGAAAAAAAAATCAATAGTTATGTCGAGTTTGACAAAAGAAACTTCCTCATTGAAACTTTCTTTGTATGAAACTGTAAATGGCCTTTTTTCATACCTAAGTCTTTAAATATTATCGAAAGTTCATCAAATATTTCGTTTTTGAGTTCAATTATAATTTTGTTAATATTCAAACTACGAAAGTCAGAAAGCATTTTAAAGTTATTTTTTTTTATTCAAATAATTTCTAGCATGCTTGAATTGAACCCAATGCCTTAACTCGTAAAATTCTTCATTGATGGTTGCAAATTCCTGATCCCATCCATTTTTAGTCAGTATTGTTATCCCACTTATTTATCCTCAGTTTTTATGCATAGCACACCTCATGGAAAAATCCCTTAGGTAGTAAAACTTTACATTCTACTGTAAAAATTATTCAAATTAATAAGTATTATTTATAACCAAGTAGCTGGCCAGAAATTCCCGATTCTAAATAGAAAACCTTTTCATGATAGTTTCACAATTCGTCGTTTGCACTGTAGATCTGTAGACAAATCAAATTTCGCAAACATACAGTAAGATAGAATAAGTGCGGCTCTTCCAGTACCATAATTTACTCAAGTACAGAAAAAATTTACTTCGCGCAAAAATGTTAATATTATAATATATAATAATAAATATTAAATAAATAGTAAATAGGTAAACAACAATTTAGCGAACCAGCTTCCAAAATTTATGTTTCAATATCTATAAAGAACGTTTATATTGAGTACAATATCAATGAAACATTGAAAAATAAAAATAACGATTATCAAAGATCATAACTTCTTCGTCTTCGTTTTTGCTGAGCTTTTAGAGTATAAATAATGCTTCTATTATGAAAATTGTTTTAGAAAACCTTTAAGCCTGGACTTCTATCACCAAATAATATATTCATAGTTGATCGTGGATTTCTGGTTGTCATTGAATTTGTTAAACAAAAGAGCTTTTAAGAATTTATATTAACGTTTAGATGCAATATACCTGAAGTACGTAGGTACGGAAGAAAGTAATGCGTCGAGAATGATAACATACATAGTGAGCGCTGAATGCATATTAACATCGCTAAAAAATTCAAACACTTACATACATTGTTGATAATAAGATGTTCGCTGAAGAAATTGTAAGAAAATATAATTGATGTTATAGTACATTAGAAGGAAGGTAGGACAGGAATAAAAAATGCTCCTATCGAAAAATAATAAAGCTTCAATGTTTGACAATAATTGATTTCACAAGTTTAAGTGAAGATCAACTCAAGATTTTTTCACAGGTTTTCACAAACTTTCATGAGCTCTATCAAATTTTTCCAAGTTATTGGACAATTTCTCAAATGAGTATTTAATATACTTTAAACTGAAGTGAGATCCAAGCAGGGAAGTAGCAGGATCTATCGCATTTACATTGACATATTCAAAGTTATCAATTGCAGCAACATTTCGCGTTATTACTTGTCCTGATGTCAACCGCACAGTGGGATAACAATATATAGTTGCTATTATTTATTATCTAGCATGTCAACCATCTGTATCAAGAATTGTACATACTACCGAGATATAAAGAATATTCGTGACTGCAAATATTGCGAGTGTAATTAATTATAATAATTAATATTATTCAGTTTCCGATGATTGATACTACGAAATCATTAATACATGAAATTGAAATTATCTTTCTTTCTTTACTTTTTTCACGTTTAGGGTTAACCGCCGGGGTAGCTGCATGGTTAGTGGGCAAGTATGTTGGAAATGCTAAGCCCAGGTAGCTGGTCGAATCCGTGTTCAAGTTATGGATGTTGTGTTGAACAAAAGATTGATACTTGGAAAGAAGGCATAAACTTCCTAAGACCAGATAAGTTGTAATCCTTGTGGTGACAGTTATCCTTGCACGGTCTAGGACAGTGGTTCAGGATCCACTATAAGCTGTAGTCCACTGTGTAAATAGGCTAATTTGATTGAGGAGGTCGTTACTTGATGAAAATCGATATACATATTTTCAATGAAATGTAACTAAAGTATTTAGATTTTCACTAAATTAACAAAACTATGACCGGTTTCATCTAAATACTTTAGTTTTATTTCATTGAAAATAAATAGGCTAAGTTCCCGAGCACATTTTCAAAAGAAGAAACAAACGTTCAGTGTTATAATAATTCATAATGCGTTCTGATGAGTATGATTGCAAATCAAGTGCATATATTTTTGTAGTGATTGTAAGAAAAACACTGAAATGATAGTTACATTTAATTTTTTTTAAATAAAAAAAGCTCGTAACTATACGAAACGTCCGAAAAAATGTTTTCATGTCTTAAGATCAAAACAGCTTGTAGCACTGAAACTCATATGAATGGCGTTGTCTTCGAGCAGATAATGAGATATTAGTTTCAAAATATCATTTGGGGACTGATTGGTTATATTCGTCCTAATAGACGAATTCTAGATCGGTACAATGCAAAAACATTTTAGCAACACGTAATACCTCTCAAGATTTGTTAAGTAATAGGAACGACCCAAATGTGAATACAAATTATAAAAACAAACATTGAAAAATTGATGTCTGTTTACCACAATGAGGAATAAAAATATAACACTGTAGTTATCTTGCTATGGAAGGACAAGATGAGTATTGGCTTTGCGCATTCTTTTTCAAGGCTTGCTCAAAACAACTACGTTTTTCTCAAGCAAATGTATACAGCTAATGAGTATGCTAGTTGTTAGCAGGCCAATAAGCATACTTCTCCTAGTATCATATGTATCTGTATCTTAAGTCCTGAATTTCCTTACTTCCACCCTGTGAGGAAGCTTGAGGAATAAAGTAAAATCATTTTTTGAATTTATATTACAAAAAGAAATTTTATCCAATCGATTATCACTAGGGCCTAAGATTTGAGTATTAGACTTGATATGACATGATAGTAATACCTTTGGAAGAATTTATTATCCAAACACAGAAAGTGACACAAAAGTGTTTTATACCATGGGCAAGTATAGGGTCCGCCACGTAACTTTGTTTTTAATGCAATAAAATAACAACGGTTCATCAGATTTCCAAATTTATTTTTTCATATTAGTGCGATCCTTCCGGTTAGTTGTGAAATACACGTTCATTCAAATGGCTGCCCTTGTTGGCCTTGAAGTATTCCATACGGTCAGTCCAATTTTTGAGTAAATCTTCGATTGTGTGCAACTCTATTTCTGCTATGGCTGCGCGAATGTTGTCCTTCAAAGCTTAAATTGTCTCTGGCTTGTCCACATAACACATATCTTCGCAGAAGACCGATCGTAACGTTAGCTGTGTGGCACGGAGCGCCATCCTGTTGAAACCTAATGTTGTTCAAGTCTTCCTGTTCAAGTAACGGGAAGAATCAATCGGTAATCATGTCGCGGTAGCGCTCGCCATTAACCGTAATGGCGGCTCCTGCCTCATTTTCAAAGATAAATGGCTCCAGACCAAAATCCGCACCAAACCGTCACTCTCTGAGGATGCATCGGCTTCTCCATGATAATGTGCGGGTTTTCCGATCCCCAGATACGACAATTTTTGTTTGTTGACGTATCTGCGAAGAAGGAAATGTGCCTCTTCCGAAAAGACGATTTTTTGGTGAAAATCGGCGTATTTCTCGAGCTGGTCGCAAGCCCAACAGGCCCGTGGCTTCAATGTCTCAACCAATTGGACTTTGTACGCCGTCATACCAAGATCTTCACGCAAAATTCGTCTCAGCGATGCGTCTGAAATGTTCAATTGTTGAGTACCACGCTTTACTGACGTTCCCTTGGCGACTCAGGCACACTCTCGGCAACATCAGCGATATTCTCGGTTGTGCGCACTGTTTTTGGCTTATCACGCGTTGGGTTGTCAATAATAGTGCCAATTTCTCTCAACTTTTTTAAAAGAAAACGTACATAAAGAGCTGACGGTGCCTCTTTTCTTCCCATTTCCGTACGTAATTTCGCACATTCTGCAACATTACCATGATTTTCAAAGTAAAACTGCACTACTTTCACCAGTTCCTCAAGTGTCGTTAAGGTTACCAGTGTCAAAATAACCAATAGTTCAAAAAAAAACGTTAGATGCTAACTCTGTACTTCAGGATGATACTTTGATATCGAATAAAAAATTAAATTCATAAAAAAAACATGATATTTACTAATTGCACTATGTGAAAATAAAATGAAAATTTATTCCCAAAAAATGATGTGAAATTGCAAAGAGATTTCCGAGTTTAAACAGTCAAAAATTTACTTACTTCGATGCTAACCCTCCACCAGGCGGTAATCCTTCCAATTCAAGGGCTTTAAGCTTTCTTATCATTTGGGGAAAATCAATCTCACTGTCTTGCTGAACAATTTCTGCAAACAAAAAAAGAATGTTTTAAATGAAACACGTAATGAGATCAAACAGTCGTTTATTAAAACAAACCGTTAATAACAATAAGTTAACAAGTGATTATTGAATATGGATGACAAAGATTTCGCTGGATATCAATTTTTATAGAAGAAACTGTTCATTAAAAAACTTCATACAATAAAAAGGTGCATTCGAGATATTCAATTTTGGCAGACAAATATCTTTGTCACTCATATCGATTTGATTTAAGGTACATATTGAGGAACACAGATAAACTTTGGACAGTAACAACAATAAGATCGTTAAGTACTTCATACAAGTTCAAGATAGTTTTACCAATATACACTAAAAATTTCATTCCATTTCAATCGAGAATTAAACTCGTATGAAGTTTTCATTTGACTAGAACTCAGTAACTGAATACTACTCAAAATTTCAGCATGTTTGAATTGATTAAATACTAATTAGCATTTTTCAATTCTATCACCTGACATAGGAAAGTCACCATTATTTTCCAAAAATAATCGATCATTTGTGAATTGAATCTAATGAACTACTGCAAATCTTCAAACAAGAGTCAATGGAGATGAAATTTTTATCCATTTGGCATTGAATTATATCATGAAATGTATTTACGTTTAGCGCATTTTAACCTACTTTTCATAAATAGACCTTATAACTTGACTAGGTAAAGAATGATATCACTTAATATTTCATATTTAGATGTAATCAACATATACGGCGACGCTATGAATAAGTTTTGAATTTGGGAGGCTTTTACTTGGTAAAATTCCATTATCAATAATAAAAACAAGTACTCAATAATAAAAACAAGTACTGTGTTTTAAGAATTTTACTTAATAATTGCGATTCGTAACGCGTTTTACTACACGTAATTTCTTCAGACGAATGAATATACAGAAAAATATAAATGAGAATATAACTATAAATTACTCAAGAACATTTATAGTTATATTCTCATTTATATTTTTCTGTATATTCATTCGTCCGAAGAAGCTACGGTGTAGTGAAACGCGTTACGAATCACAATTATTAAGTAAAATTCTTAAAACACAGTACTTGTTTTTTATTACTATGAATAAGTTGTTACCGATTTGAAGAGTCGAATTCTTAACTGATCAATATATACAAAAGTAATAAAAATTTAAAACAAATTAATTGTACCTCCTTCATTTCATTTTTAACTTGTATGTACTTTTCTGAATGAAATCTGCTTATTCATTAAAGTTAATTTCTTGACCTATAATTTAGTTTGACTACTGATGTTATCATGAAAACTATAACAAATGTTACATCTAAAAATTTTTTGTACTACAATACTTTCATGATCTTATATTTATGAAAGAAATATACGTTAAGTATATTCATGTATATAGATTCTCATTTTTCCTGCAGATTAAGAAAGTTCTGATATGTATATTACATGTATGTTGTCATGTATACAATTCTCATTTAATTTTTATTTGCTTAGTTTGAACTTTCGAACCGATCAGAAGTTCATTGACTCCTATTTGAAGGATCCACATCAAGAAAAAAGGACAATTAAGAATAGATCGGGTAGAAAGATAGATTTAGTGAACACGGACTGGTGAAGAGAAGGAACATCAATACAAGGGATGACTCACAATCAATACTTTTTCCTGAAACTAAAATCTACGTTTACAAAATTGATGTGCGCATCTAACTTTTTATAGAATACTTGAACTGCTTCTAAACTTCTTGAATCATTCGACATTTCAGAAGAATGACGTCTGAAGACGACAACCTAATATTACATATTGCGAAAACATGACGCAGTAACAACAATGAAAACTAAGCCATCCCAATAAAGAAAATGACTTTGGAAATTACAATTAATCTTAGATTATTGCACTGTGGAGAAGGATTATAATCTAAAAGTTGTATCACAGGAAATATGTTACCATTTCTAAAACACGAACACTCAGATAGAACTAGGGGGTAAAAATTCTATATAACTTGACTATGACCAAACTAACATTATTTTTGTTACTCAAAATGTCATAAAAATATCATATAAATTGAGCAACATACAAGGTAGTTCAGATCCAAATAAATTCCAGGTAATACCGAAATAAATTAAGTACGAAAATGTATTTTGTAGAAGAAATTATGTTTATCACCTATTTAAATGATCAAGATTGACTCACGTTTAAGTATATATGAAGCTTGTTTCTGCATGTAATTTAAAATCAGTGAAAACTGAACACAAAACAAATAACTAACGCCAGCAGTATAATTAACAAGAAAAATTTCCGTCCCTAGTAACTTTTTCAGAATAACAAAATGCTTGCCTCAGATCTTAGCAGATAGAAGAATAAAAATCAAAATTTGGGTTTTGAAACTCTTCTATCACATAGAAACTATTTATGAAGCACTCAGTAAATTTAACTAGGTTAAATTTTGTAATAATCAAATCCAGTTGGATGGTCCAATTTATTCCCTATGGAGATTAGATATGCGCTTGTTTCATTCCTTAACAAGAACTGTCATGAAATACGTCTAAGTTGAGGGGCTGAGTAGCAATTAATAAATACAGGAAACATTTCTTTAGATAAAGGGGGGGGGGTAATGACCTCTTAGGTCACGAATTATCTACTACATTATCCATCAACTAATCATAGAACAAACGAAATATGGACAATCACAATCATCCATACCTCTTCAGAAGTCTAGCCAGGATTTAGTCTGGCTCAAATCCAACTGCCCCAAATACGGTGCTACGTAATATTTGATTATTATGGAAATGCAAATTTCAGATTTTAGTAAGGACAAGTTTCCACATAAAAATTTCCAAATAATAATGATAGCTTTGAAAACAATTATTCAAAACAAAAATCTCTGCAAGCACTCTGGATTATCATCAATATGTGAGGATTAAAAACTGAATAGCAATGGTAACACTCTACTGCAAATTTAATATTATTTCAGATAAATTTGCTGTGCAGCTTCATCGTTACAACTATTTGGAAACAAATAGTGGTCGCTAGTACAAATCCGCCATTACCTTTTCTAGTTATTATATTTCAACTCCTTTGAGAATCAAAGGATGAAATTACCAAGTTTAACAAGATTTTCTCGAAACCTTGCCCAGCAGTTTCAATAAAAACACCATTCTAGTACATAAGTTAACCAAGTCAGCTACAAGAATTGTCATTAATTACTTTTAGCAATTTCGTTCAACTGCTGTATGAAACAAAGTGAGATATTTTCATAACCAACACGTTTTTAGCAGAAATCTTGCCAGCAGTTTCGATAAAAGCACCAATCTCGTACATATTTTGATCGCAAAAAAAGACGAATAATCATTCCTAGATATTTCCTTCAACTGCTCCATAGATTAATATGAAATATTATCAAAATTAACCCATTTTCCTCAGAATCCTCTGCAGCTACGAACCTTTGTAGTACAAATTTTGGACCACAGCATTTTTTTTATAAAGACTAATATAGGGCAAAATGGGGCCATAAAGTATGAATCTGATATTAACTTTTGTATCAATTATACTCCAAGTATTTTAAGAGTCAGACTACCTAAATTGTTGAGTTTTCCCTAAAAGTTTGCTCAGCAGCCTCAGTTAAAAACCATTTCAGCACAAATTTTACTTTTATGTTTGAATTTACGATTAACGATCAACGTTTCATCTCGTAATTTATTACCTATGGAATGTATAGCATTTGAAAGGTAAATGTGAATTTTAATCCAAATTAACAAATCTCTTAGCATCATCAATAAAAACACTATTACGGAAAAAATTCGTCCGATAAGCCTTAATTTGCTAAGAGCTTTGTTTTAAATTTTATTCTTCAACTGCTGTGTCAAGCAAGCAATTATCAAAATTATCCTGTTATCTCTATAACTTTAAATCACCATTTCAGCACAAGTTTTGAACTAGTTACAGCATCCAGACTCTTGTAGTAGGCATAAAAATAATTTTTATTATTAACTTAGCCATTAAAAATATAAATTATCCTCTATTTTGCGTCTATATGTGATAGTCGTGCAATGGAACCGATTTTCTAAAATCCTTGCTGATGGTGTACAAGATTTCCCTAGTTTGCAAAAGAAAAAATACTGCCCATTCAGAAGGATAATAGCTAAGACGTGATGTAGGGAAACAGTAAAAAAATGATTTTCGGAAAAATGACAGCTATTTGAAAAAAAAACTCGATCAAATTTCCAAATTTGAATCGGTAATTGATCATGAAGTCGAAAATCAGAATGGCATCAATATTTCGATCACGCTGAAATTTGGATCTGAACAATCCCGTATTTTGATAATTTAATATGTTGATCTATTTGTATCAACTCTTAACCTTTCGCAATGAGAATGTTGTGTTTGCATTGATATTTAATCTTTGTTTAAAACTACGAATTTAATTTATATTATTTATCCAGAAATCACTCATATTTGTATAATAACTATTAAAATTAGGAAATTGTAAAATGGAATACCGTCAAATGAAATTAAATACTGCACAATAAACTTATTATAGTATTGTTAGTTTAAAATACTGAATAGGGAAGGTGAAAACACATAGAGATCCAATATGAAAACTACAAAAAAATAGGAATAATACTAAGTCCTTTCCGGAGGAATATGAAGCAAATTAAAGCCAGCCATTATATATTTGGGATGTTTTCTGTCAAGGAGCAGCTTTTTAATATTTTCGTTCTTCCATAGACTTGGATAATTGAGCTATATTATGATTTCCTTAAGACAAAATTTCGGATCAAGGAAGTTAAATGGTCTACAGCAACCATATTTGAATTTCATATCACATAGATTTTACGAGATGAAGAGAAAAAGGGAAAACTTTCTTGTATGAAACTTTCCAGAATTGGAATTTCTGTTTTATGCTAAGCTAGCCTTTATTAACATCACAATAGAAGAGGATTAAAAACACCAATAAATGGTCTGGAACAATTATTTCATTAATTAATTAGAATAGATTAAATAGAATTTGGAGGAACTACTCTCTGAAGGAGGAACGTATTCACTTGTGAAGTTTCGCATCGAAAGAATCAGGGGAAGATTTTGAACTCTATTTTTAACAGGAATCTCCACTAATAGTATATACTAGGAAATCTTTGTATACTTAACGAGCAGGATCAGATGGATTTTAAACATAAAATGGTGGATTTACACTCCCATCAAGAGTCCAATTGTAACCTAAAATACCATGTCTTAACCTTCAAGTAGTGATGGGGTGTCCCTCCGACGGAGCTATAACAAATTTTAACCTTATTTCGTCGATTTAAGTAATTTATCCCCACTCCTCCCGTTAGCTTCATGATTTGCGATTCCGATTGGTCAGGCGAGTGTGCGCACGTGTCTAGTGTGCGTGTCACGTGTGCGGTACCCTCGTGTCTCTCAGACGCGAGGTCAGTATTAGAATTTATATTATTTTGGCCATTTTCAGACGACTAATATATAAATACTTATATCTTCTTAATATTCATATATAATATGAATATAATATATAATAATTCATTGGTTATATAATCATTTTATAGCATTTCTAACTTTATAATTTATATAAAGTTAAAAATTTGAACATGAGATAAGTCTCAATGGTAAGACTTATTTGGTAATGTTTTAAAAAGTGCCAAATAAATATTGAGTTCGAATAAATTTCTTAATTTTCTTAATTCATATTGTTCCTAAATAATGTTAAAATATATAAAATAATTCACTGAATATAATCTCCATGAAGATATTTTATACAATACCTGTCCCACAGGCCGTTTGTGGATAGTCACATCACAATTATTGACCTAACCTAAGCACGTCAGTTTTCAAAGGTTATGAATGTAAAATAACTTTTGGATACTTATTGGAATATAACCAATGAAATGGCAACATAGAAGCACATGAATTGGACGAAATAAGTGAGAATATTTAAGTATCGTCCTGTTTTTCTCTTAACAGTTACAAATCTCAACAAAAAATTGGTTACCGGCTATTCATCGTTATCTAGAGCTAAACTATAAGCAAGAAGCTTTCTAATCGAGTAAGCTTTCTATTGGAGTAAGAAGTGAAACTCCTTCGGAGGGCTGTAAGCAAGAAGTTCTATAGTCAACCATGTTCTGTAAGAATGTCTAGCCATTTTAGTTGTTGGAATTCAAGCCTGACGTTGTTCTAGAAGTCGTGACGGTTTTTATAATTGTTGTCTTTGCATAGTGCGCGGTCGAAAGCTCGATTTTAAAACGATTATTCAGAAATCTTCCAAGTGATGAACTACTTATAATGTCAACTCGTTGGTGTATATCATATCATCATATCATATCATATCAACACTCGACGAACTTGAAGTCAATCATCAATCAAATTTAGCCCAATTTACCTCCGTCATCCAAAATCGGATGCATCGATCAATGGAAACGAAGCCACGGTGGACATTTAATAGTTATCTTTATAACATAATGAATAAAAATAAAAAGTGGCGTTATTTTCCCATACAATATTTCCTTCAAATTTAAAGTTCGATACTCCTAATCGAAAAGCTTTTATTTGTTGACTTACAGCCACCGTATTCTAAATTTGTCGATAGAAATTTTTTTCAAATTCCTAAAGAATTACCTAGAAGAAGGTCTTTTCCTGGACTACAAACAAAAACAAAGAGATGAAAGGATAAAACTGTTAAACAAAAAGAACTAGAACCATTGTTTTATCTCCTTATTTCTCCTATTTTTTGAAAAAAAAATTATTTATTATACAATCGCCGAAGATGAGAGACATTCACCAAGTTATTCGCAAAAGAATAACACAAATAATCATCGATGTACTCTGCAAAGTTGTGAATCCAGAATAAGACTGGAATATAAAAATCTACTCTCTAAAATTAAGTAACACTCATATTACTCACAGCATGAACAACAATTACAAAAAGAAACCGAGACATGGCCAAACCTGAACGCCTTATTTTCAGTAGCCAACTCTCTTCTGCTATGATGTTAAAGAACGTAACATAATACAAGATCTGGCTTTTATATAACGATACTGTGCACCTAGAGGACACCCTAAAATAGTGGGGAAGAATAAGAGTAGTGCGCTGGGTATCTAGATATCTTGTCTATGCACGTACCAAAGCACGTTTTCGTTTCTATTATAGTATTTGTGCAGTAGCGGTTTGAAACGAACGTGTTTTTTTTCTCGTGCCGAAAACCGTGTGTGACAAAAACCAGAAGAAACGTATCAATCTCAAATTTCTCGTTTAAATTGAATAAAACTCCGACTGAGGCCTACGGGGATAAATCTCTATCTCGAGCGCATGTTGTTGAGTGGTGTAAGCGCTTCCGTGAGGGCCGAGAAAGCACTGAAGATGACCAGCGCCCAGGTCCCCCTTTCACTGTTTCATCGACGGAAACAGTGACCAAAATCAATCAAATTGTGCGTACAGATCGTCCATTGAATATCCGGATGATACCTGAGGCTGTAAACGCCGATAAAGAAACGGTTAGAAAAATTTTACATGAGGAATTACATATAACAAAAGTCTGTGCGAAGTTGGTGCCAAAAAACCTGTCCATGACGCGCTATCTGTGAAGCAGTATTAGGCCAATAAGTGCACTCCAGTGCTCGAACACGCGGCGTAGTGGCCAGATTTGGCCCCGTGCGATTTTTTTTTGTTTCCGAAGATAAAATCTGCTTTGAAAGGGGCCCGATTTGAGTCGATGGAAGTAGTTAGGCAAAAAACGGCAGAGCTCCTAAAGGCCCTCACCAAAGAAGACGTCCAGCACTGCTTCGATCAATGGAAAAAACTTATGGAAATGTGTGTGGCGAGGGAAGGGGAGCATTCGAATGTAGAATAATTTTTATATTAAAACCCTTTTTCGTAACCAGTCACGTTATTTAATAGCCAGACCTCGTATCACAACAGTAATCAGTTGGATGGTAATGTTATTTGAGTGATTCAACACATTCAATGTGAAAACTGTTCAAATCACAATCGAATTCCTTGAATAAAAATTGCAAAAACTTTCCCGGTTTTCTCATTAATTATATGAGCAACTTCAACATTATTTGGTAACATAAACTGATACCGAATAAAACTTAGAATCAGAAAATTTGAGATATTTTAAAAACACGCGGCGTTTCTACTGCTGCTCCTTTTATTAATCCGACAAAAAACTCACCCAAAATATCTGAAAGCATAATTTTCCTTGTTAAAATATGATAAAAAGTTTGATTATCCCGTCTGACAATTGATTTGCAACAGTCAGATGGAAGTTATGTAAACTCGTGAGCAAAATCGTAATTTCTACAAGGTATAAATCTAAAGCAACCTCTAATTCTCCTTTCAATCGTAGCGTCCAATTCCTTTTCCGCTTCGATTGCCTCTGGGGTGGGAGTAGGCGCTCCAGGAAAAACTACTAATACAATACTCATGTTGTCTCGACTTCCCTGCAACAAAAACGAACATGTAAGAAAATTCGCTCTATTTGAAGAAGTTAGATTAGGTTAGACTAATTTTAACCATACTCGTAATATGTTCAGGGAAATTAATTAGTCTTTCTCTCTTTCTCAAAGATACATTCTATTTTTATCAGATTCATGGTTGCTAATATTTCATTTCAGCACAAAGCAGGAAAAACATTTTCAATATTTTAAAAGTGAACTAGATAGCAAATTTTCTCAGGTTTGAATGAAAATTCTTCCTAGAACCTGATAACAAAACGGTTGAAATTTTGTGAATAAAAAAAAATTGAAACTAGTATTGAACTGAAGTCTAACTGGGAAATTAATAGTGTTCTCCAGTTCGAGTGATGATATTTATGCGCCAATGCATGTTTTTCATAAAATTTTGATAGAAATCTCCAGTGAATTATCCCTATTCTGTGATAACTGCATTTCTATCATACGAGGTATACGACAATTAACGTTTCCCTTGAAAAACTGACCCATACATATTCTATTGGATTCTGATCTGGGCTTTTTGATGGCTATTGCATAATTAGTATAATAATAATAATAATAATAGCATTTTATTGGCATCTTGTACAGAAATAATAATTATAACTATCAATTACATTAAAGGCCTTAAACTTATTATGAGTGAGTGTTACTGTACATTGAGAGATACCAAAAGGTAGGATACAGCATAGCTGATTAATCCAACCTGAATAAAATAGAAACAAATATCCGTACAAGTGTACCCACAATTGTACGGAAACATCGTTATGTAAGAGATATATATCACTAATCTTACCAACTATTCATCTTGAAAACAAAATTAAACACTAAAATAAATCAAAATTAATTCATGCACTCCATATATATAGGATCTTTTCTTCTTGGTGAAAAAAAATTAGGAAACAAGGAAAGACTACATCTCTTTTAACTGGCTCTCAAAAAGCCAATGCCTCACCCTCCTCTTAAATGCATCCAAACTCGAACCTAAAAGACTACTCAGTATTTTATTGATTTCATCTACAATTATATAAGAAAAGCAACGCTGAAACATGGAAGCACGATAACGCGGTATGGCAAGTTTATGTCTGAACCTGACGTTGATGCTATGAACATCTGTTCTATATTTGATTCGTCGGTGCAGATAGGAGGGTTTCTTCTCATTCAAAATCATGTAAAACAGACTCAGCACATGCAGCCTTCTTCGATTCGCCATGTTCAACCAACCCAATTGCTGCAGTCTGCAGGACGTGCGATCTGTGCGTCTAAGGTTGAAAACAATTCGAACACACCAGTTTTGAATTTTCTGAACTCGGGCCACATTCTGTTTTGTCAAACATGGGCCATATACCGTTTCGCAATAATTGAGGTGAGACAACACCAGCGCTTCACAAAGCATTTTCTTTGTCGAATATTCAGAAATTCTTTGCAACAATAAATCAATTTGATATTTACGAAAGCTCTTTTAAGTAGCAAGTTTATGTGAGAATCAAACCTCAAATCGCTATCCATAATCAAACCCAAATTACGACACTCGCTAGTCAGAGGAAGAACTGCGCCATTCACAGATATCTTAATTAGATCTTTACATGCCTCTCTCATGACCTTCCTTCCAAATAGCATAACTACAGTTTTTGAAGGGTTAATGCTTAGACACATACTCTCCGACAACATAAAGATGTTATCCAAATCTATATTAATTTTTTCTAGAGCTTCATCAAGTGAGTCGCGCGAAAACTGTAAATAGAGCTGTGAGTCATCAGCATATAAATGAGCCGAGCAGAAAATTAAACAACACATGAGCTGAAAGGTATAGATAATAAAAATTTCGGTCCGAGAATGTATCTCTGCGGAACTCCACATGGGACCTCTATAGGATCAGACTTAATTTTTCCGTACAAAACTCTTTGTGTTCTGCCAGTCAAAGTTTTCAAACAATAAAACCGTATTTTCAGTGAAACCAATATAATGAAAGATTGCCAACAACAAATCTATCGAAAGCCTTTGAATAATCCAGTAGGACGAGCAACAAAATTTCATTATCGTCTACAGCCTTTATGATGTCATCCACCATTGCGAGCAGGGCAGTGGTACAGCTATGAGCCCCCCTGAAACCCGACTGGATATCAGGCAAAATACTCTCCGACTCCAAATACGCTTTTATTTGGACAGCGACAAGTTTTTCAAAAATTTTGGACAATACACTCAATATACTTATAGGTCGGAGATCCCTGCAATCCTTAGGATCGCGTACTTTTGGAATCGGAATGACATGAGCCATTTTCCACGACTTTGGATAAACTGACTTCTCGATACAATAATTTATTATGTGACATATGAACTTCAGGATAAAAGGTGAACACAACAAAAGCATCTTGATACTTATACCATCTGAACCCACCGAGGCAGACTTAATGGAAGTTAAAACATCATAAACCTGACTTTCAGTAACCATTGACACTTGAAATGTTATAGAATCCCTCAGCCTACCATTACCGTACTTATTCAAAAGTTCCAAGCTTGGAACAGGATTGTCAGCAAAAACACTGGAAAAATATTTACTCATTTCATTCATGCTTACAAAGATTCTTGCCGATGACATAACGTCAACAATGCCAATCAGCGAAGAGCAACAAGGCTTTCGAAAAAACCGGTCCACGGTCGATGCACTATTTATAACAAGGCAATTAGTAGAAAAGTCTCTTGAATATAACACCCCAGCATATCTTTGTTTCATAGACTTAACGAAGGCCTTCGACAGAGTCCAACTGAAGGATGTAATCAAGATACTGGAAAACAAAGAGGTACCCAAAAATATATAAGACTCATAAAAGATCTGAACACTAATACAAGAACGCAAATACGAACAAACCACACCCTAACGCAGCATTTCGAACAACGTCGGGCATCCGCTAAGGTGATAGTCTTAGCCCTCTACTATTTAATACTGTTATGGACCAACTTGTAGAGACCGTTAAAAACTTGGGATTAGGATACCGCATGGGAACCTACAAAATTAACATCTTATGCTATGCCGATGACGCCGTACTCATTGCAGAATCAGAAGACGACCTACAAAGAATGTTATACGCCTTTAGCAAACGCGCAAAAAATTTCAATATGGAAATCTCAACAAGACAAAATGCATGACCATAGCTAAGGAACCTCTGCGCTGCAAGTTAACAAAAGACAACGCCACTATAGACCAAGTCATGTCATTCGAATACTTGGGGTGCAAAATAACAAGCACAGGATACCTTGAAGGTGAAGTGAGGAGACAAGTGAACAAAGCAGCTGCAGTATCGGGACATCTTAAACAACCAATTTGGAGAAATAAACACCTCAGTATACCATGCAAATCCAGAATCTACAAAACATGTGTGCGACCAATTATGACATACGGGGCAGAAACAAGAGCGGAAACGTCGGTAACAAAGAGGATACTAAGAACAACAGAAATGTAAACGCTAAGAACTATAACCGGTTACACATTGAATGACAGACAAGGAAATACCGACATAAGGGAAAAATGTGAAACAGACGATATTGTAAGATGGGTAAGAAAAGAAGAAGAGAATGGAACCAGCATGTAAACAGAATGAACACAGATAGAATAGCCAAAATCGTATATAACAACATACCACACGGAAGAAGACCCGTTGGACGACCACCAAAACGATGGCGGGACAGTTGGCAATCAACTTCACAAGAACTGCTGCAGGGAAACCGGAACTGAACAGGCGCTACGCCTTCTACACGGTGAAGAAGAAGAAGATTCACGTCACTGATCGGTTCAGGAATTAAACCCTTCTGTCGCACTCCTATTGAGAACTCTCGTAAATGTTTCCGTATACGATTCGTATTGGCCCCAGTTTTAAAACGAAGGTAACCACGCTTTTCATTTCTGATGGCTGTATTAGTGAAATTTCGCAACTGTTTATAATAATCAAAATCTTTAGGGAGTCTCGATTTTTTTAAAGTTATTTAAAGCTTTATCGCGGAGAGAGATGAGTAATTTCACATTGTCAGTAAGCCACGGGGGTTTACGTTTCTTGATAATAATTGTTCTAATTGGCGCATGCTTATCAAAGCGGATAAGACTAAATTTTCAAAAATCGACATTTGCTATCAGTATTACTATCTCTGATCATAGGGTAAAATCTGTGAGTGCTAAATCCTGCACAAGCAAATCCTCCTGAAATTCCTAAAATCACGAAAACTCAGATATTCTGGCTGCTTCACACCCTCATCTACAATTAAACTCAAATGAATCATCTGGTGATCCGTCTTTATGTTCGAATCTGTAACTCGACAATCACTTATAGTGAGCTCCTCAGAGCAAAGAAATAAATCAATTGTCCTAGCAGAGTTCTTAGTTATTCTCGTCGGCTCGTCAACAGGCTGCACCAATGCAAAAGTTTCCATTATGTTAGTAAGATATCTGGCCTGGCAAGTATCCTGAAAGGGATCAATATTGAAATCACCGTCACATAAAATATAGGTGTGAGTCAAAAGGATGTTACCCAAACACTCCTCTAGTTCCCCGAAAAAGTCCACATACGCCGAGCCAGCCTTATACAAAGCACCCAATGCGAATGCTTCTCCGTTTACTTTCAATGTTAACCAGAGCTGCTCAGAATGAACAGATTGAAAAGGTATACTTTCAACAACCCTCAGAGCCACACGACAGTATATACAAACCCCACCACCCCCAGAAACACTTCTGTCCAAGCGAAATACTCTGTAACCTTGTATGAAAATATCCGTGTCGAGTATATCTGGCGATAACCATGTCTCCGAAATATTCACCACATTAACGTCATTTTCAGTTACCCATTACCTCAAATGGATCATACAAGGAACGAACGACCGAATATTTAGATGAACAATCCTCATAGCAAACAAGAAAGAAAACTATACAGCAAGAGAAAAAAACTCTTTTTTAAATTAGAAGAGATACTATTCACTAATTATAATTGATTTTATCCTTCAGATAGAATAGAAAGCTTCTTCTTTCCTATTTTAAAGAGAGGAGAAAGTGCTTTACTCATGCCAAGTCATTTTGGCTGGAGCCAAAACATAGAACAGTAAAATAGAATAAAAATTGATCATCTCAACAAAGATAGCACGCGAAATTTATCGCTATATGTGTAAACACATTGAAGACTTTCGTTCAAAGAACATGAATTTTAGATATCCCTCCCAGAAGGAGCTGGTTTTCCGATCCACCCATCGTCAACCAGGGCCACATATCAGTGGTGCAATCCAGACGGATATCTTGAGTACGAGTAATAGACTGTAGTTTCGGTCTCATTTGACCTTGTCAGTATTGCACACCCATTCACAATACCAGGCCAGACTGCCACCTACTCATCTTAATCCGTTGGAGCGCATCAATACAAGTATATGTATTGCCGCCCTCCAACGAACTGACACACAGACCACTTACCATCGCCATGGGGAAACCCTGAAAACAGAGGGTAAATATCAAACACAAAACTTCAAGCAGCCGTACTACTTCGACTATTTACCAAAATGTTACACACTGTGATTTGTCAAAAAATATATTTCTTGATGCGCTCCAACGGATTGAGATGAGTAGGTGGCAGTCTATCGTGGTGTTGTGGATTGGTCTGCAATACTGACGATGTCAAAGGAAACCAAAACTGCAGTCTATTGCTCATCCTTTTCGAGGTACCGAACTGTACCACTGCTGTGTGGCCCTGGTTGATGATTATGAAGGGTAGAACAGAAAACCAGTTTCTTCAGGAAGGGCTTTTTCACATTCTACGTAAGGTTGAATATTGTTCCCTGAATGAAAGTCTTAAAAATTTATTCCCTACTAAGAAGCATCCCAAACTATTTCCTATGTTTGTCAACAACTCAAGTTGTAACTTGAGATAGATTACTAGATATATAAATAGATATTATATGGACACTCCAACCCAGTGGTCTATTGTGACACACTCTGTCCAAAATTTCATCCACAAGCTCCATCCTTCTTGAAAAGGACTTGAGCTTTATAGGTCAGGGCTTAATAAGTTTAGTTAGCTTCAATTTATTAGATCCAAGTTCCTCCATCCTGACTCTGTCCCCAGCTGGGCACTCGCACATAACATTTTCCATTGATTCTATATCTTCTTCACATAGCCTACATGAAGGATCCTCAATCAATCCTAACTTGTTTAGGTGATTTCTGAGGCAACAGTGCCCTGTTAGTATGGCGGTTAAAACTCTCAGGTCCCATCTAGAGGGTTTAAGCCAGGCCACTGATAGCAAATCAAGCGTGTCTGAGACCTGAGAGACTCATACAGTGCTCACGTACCCTCAGGTCCAACCATCGGTTATTTTCCACTCTTGCAGTCTATAAGGGAATTCCGAGTCTAGGTTGCTGTCTGATGAATTCCAGGCCAGTTCTTCGAGCGGCCAGTGCGTCCGCTTTCTCATTCCCCTCAATGCCCGATTAACCAGGTACCCATATTAGACAATGACTGATAGGTGCTTGATGTGCCAGAAAGATTCATATCCTCTGGTTAAGTGCTTGTTGTTTTTGCGAAAATCGCCTCATGATAGCTTTGTTGTTGCTTAACAAAAGCCTTTGTATAAATTGCTTATCACCAATTTATGTGAAACTTGTACTTTCAAACATCATACTTTATTGCATTATTATAACAAAACCAATGTTGCTTCTTCTCTCCCCCTGTTTCAGAAATAGAACAATCTACTTCTACTGATTCACAAACAATATCAAATTATTTCATAATTTTGCCCAGCCAAGTTTGAAGAAAATTGATTCATGTATCTTGTTGGCAACAGTGCTTGCTCAAATTAGGGATGTACACCCTCCCTTCCAATAGTAACCGAACTTATTGAAAATAAAAACCAGTATTAATTTTGATACAAATCTCTTTTATTAATCAATGTATTCGTCTTCTGCATTGATACACAAATTTGCAGGCGCCAGTAGGTTGTCAAACAACTAATCTATCTCCTTTTTTGGAATGTTCTTTAGCGCATCGGTTGCCGCATTT
This sequence comes from Cryptolaemus montrouzieri, assembly GCA_013387265.2. Taxonomy (NCBI): domain Eukaryota; kingdom Metazoa; phylum Arthropoda; class Insecta; order Coleoptera; family Coccinellidae; genus Cryptolaemus; species Cryptolaemus montrouzieri. The sequence goes on along the minus strand of JABFTP020000185.1, from coordinate 33,321,400 downwards.
TCAATGGCCACAATCGAATCGTGCCGCTCTTTGTGGATAATTCCTTCAAAATCTTGAAAACAAATCAGCATAACCCTCGCTTTTGACTTTCCAAACAACTTTTTTTGGGTTTTCCCCCATCCAAGGCTCTCCATTCTGCACTTTGCCGCTTTGTTTCGTGCTTATACTTAAAACACCAAGTCTCGTCACAAGTCACAATCGTTTTCAAGAAGTTCAGGTTCTTTCGAGCACTTCAGATGTCTTTGCTATGCCCAATTCAATTAAGTTTTTGGTCGTCGTGAGTTTGTGTGGCACAAACCTCGAATTAACCTTTGTAAGGCCCAACACTCAAATTGCACGAATTACGCTTCGAATTGCTTCCTCATCCCCCATATTCGCCAGATTTGGCCCCCAGGACTGTTATCTCTCAACAAATTTAAAGAGATAGCTCCAGGGAAAAAGATTTGCGACCAATGAAGAAGTTGAAGCCGAAACTGAGGGGTATTTTAAAGGCCATGATAAATCGTACTATTCAAAAGGCATTGCAATGCTTGAAAAAAAAACCGTTGGAATAAGTATATTGAGCTAAAAGGAGAGTATGTTGAATAATAAATACAAAATTTGGCTTAAATCTTATGTTTCTCTGAAAGGCCGGCAGCATCGTGAACAGCCTAGTACAGTTTGTAGCATTTGGTGCGTTTTGGTAAAAGATTTGCCAAGTTCAACACAAAACTCAATTGCAGTTCTTTGTTTAGATCTCATTTTACGACCGATGTACTAAACGCACTAACAAACATGACAAACAGTGTTCAATGAAGTACCAAGTTACCAACGGGTACGATAAGCATTAAGATTACTGTTTTTTTTACAGTTCTGTTACTTTTGGAATGGGGAGTGTAGAATCGAATTGAATGTCAGTTGGCTTTCTAAACAACCATCAATATTCCAATTCTTTCATATCATATTCTATTGAAAGAACAGCATGTATTCAAATCAAGTTATGTTGAAAGAAATATAATGAAATTAAAAACAAAGGGTATACAGTGTCCGAAATCTAACAAGTTATCACAACATACGAACTTCATTCTTGGATTCTCTACACTGGTTTCCCAAACTATAGCATTATGAGTATATGGTGATATAGAATGCAGTATTAATTGGAAGTGACAAGATAAACGCTATTGAACTTGCAAATTTGGAGTCAAAACCAACAATTCCATATAAAATAAAACTTGAAATACCTACTTTATACAAACAAGTATCTATGACTTGGCTGGTAACTTCCTTCAAATTCTCAGTGACTAAGAGTCGATTATGTATATACTGGCATAAATCTTCGTTGCTCATCACATCCCAAACACCATCACAGGCTAGAATTAAGAACTCATCTTGTGCGTCATCGCGATCTCTTACAAATATATCAGGTTCGGGGGAAACTAGTTGTTCACATGGTCCTCTACCCTCCACATTCTGAAATAAGGAAATAATTCCAAAATTTTAATATGTATCTAGAGTTATAATATACAGGGTGTAAATGAATAAGTGCGAAAGATTTCACGAGATGATTTCTCAAGACATCTTATGACGAAAAAGAAACGATAATGCGGTTTCTTTAAGTCTTCTACGTCTTGTACAGGAGTCCTATAAACCAATGTTTTCAAATGTACCCAAGTAGAAAAGTCTATTGGATTCAGATCAGGTGAACGAGCTGGCCAAATTAAGGGGTCCAAATCGGTCTATAAATTTGGGGTCCACCTCGGACTATCCAGCGATCTGGATATATTTAGCCCAAATGTTGACGTGCTCTTATACTAAAATGAGCAGGAGCGCCATCGTACATGTGCCACATTCCGCCCTTTCACCTAAAGGAGTTGGATTAAGTAGATCCGGAAACTCTTCGGCTTAAACTGAATGTATAAATCTCCATTCACTCTAGGTGAAGAGAGAATTGAAAGAGTCATTCGCTGCGCCAAGAAAGAGGCATGGTTGAAACTGTTGCAAGAGGTCGACCAGGATATCTGGCGGCAGGACTACCAGACAGTCACGAAACATATAAAAGGGCATCAGTCCCGTACAGGGCTCCGTTAGACAAGATCTGAAGTAAAATACAGGCTGTGTTCCCGGCAGGGCCGAACGAGGATGAAATTAATGAAAATGTGGGTAGCTCATTCACTGTTCCGGACCCATTAACCAAGGAGGAGGTGTTGAATGCGTTAGGCAAGATGCAGCTTTGAAATGGTTGGTAGAAAAGGACCCAGAACGGCTGAGAAGCATGTTCCAGAAGCACTGGAGTGCGGTAGAGTTCCCTGCTCACTGGAAGTTGGACGTGTGGTGCTAATACCTAAGAAGGAGGAGAGCCGGAAGCTCCTTCCTCCTATAGGCCCATATGCCTTATGAGCACCGTCGGCAAACTGTATGAAAGAATCATACTGAACAGACTGCTAGACCAAGTGTGGCCTAGGAGGATGCCGCGGATAGTCAGCATGGTTTCAGGAAGGGTAGGTCTACATTGACGGCGGTGCAGGAAGTTATTGATTTCGTGGGAGGTGCAGGAAGCAGATTTGTCATTATTATCCTCTTAGACGTAAAGAACGCCTTTACCACAGCATATTAGACACGATGGAGGACATGGGGATTGCGGACTATCTTACGAAGATCGTACAGGCGTACTTCAGTGATAGAAGGTTAGTTGTCGGAAGAATAACGCATAAGTGTTTTATAGAAGTGCCGCAGGGCTCAGTGCTGAGCCCAACACTATGGAACATAATGTACGATGGTGTTCAGCGCCTACAGCTGCCGGAAAAGGTGCGGACGGCGGTATATGTGGACGACCTGGCACTCTTGGTGGGTGCTGAACATTCTGATGGCCTTCAGAGTAAGGTGCATGCGGCCTGCACACTCGTGGGGCAGTTCATGAGGACAATGGGGTTGGAAATTGCGCTACATAAGACCGAAGTCGGCAGACTGAAAGGACCAAGGACCTGGAGGGGACTGAGCATACTCTTATGGGGGCAGGAGTTCATGGTCAAAAACGGAGTCAAGTACCTCGGGGTCATGTTGTATAAAGAGGTAACAATGGGTTAGCATGTGGAACAGGCTGACAAGAATATGAAAAATAAGACAGCAGCGTTAACGAAAATTATGCCGAACTCTAGGGGACCAACATGGCTGGCCTGGCAGCTCCTGTGCTCCGTTGCCCATAGCGTTGGACTGTAAGGGGCACCTCTGTGGGAGAAGGCGATGACAGTGGAAAGATATAGGACAGAGATGATCGCTGCTCAGAGGAGCATTCTGCTCAGGGTGTGTTGCGCATACAGAACGGTTTCAGCGGAAGCCGTACAGGTAATCTCGGGTAGACTACCCGTAGATCTTCTCGCGGAAGAGAAGAGGAGACTGTTCCATAGCAGAGCGGGGCACCGGCCCAGAGTTAGGAAGCAGGTACGGGCAAGAATGATGATCAAGTGGCAGGATAGGTGGAGTAATCAGGTGGTGTTCGGCGAATGGACTCGCCAACTAGTGCCAAATGTGAATGACTGGGTGCAGTGTAAGCACAAATGTACCAATTACTGGCTGACCCAGATACTCACCGGGTATGGTTCCTTCGAGACGTACAGGAAAAGAATTGGCAAAACCAAGAGCGACCTATGTACGGTCTGTGGGGTTCGGGACACTGTCGAACATATAATAGTCGATTGCGTACGGTGGGAAACACAGAGAGGAAAGCTGAGACGTGTGTGAGTTGTGCGGAAATCATACGGTCGATGTGTAATAACCGGGAAACCTGGAAGGAAGGATTCAAGATACTGGCAGGAATCATGGAATCGAAGGAGAGGGAGGACAGGCTGTCTCAGTCAACGCAAATAGAAGTGCGAGGCTTGGATGAGGTGTAAGAAGTAGAAATGAAAATCTAGAACTGCACTGAAGGTAAGGTCTGCCTAAAGACCATTCTGGTCGGTTTCTGAGGGGTGACGGAGGGGAGTTTTTTAGTGGGGTCGGTAATAGCCATCCCCTCATAACCACACGGACAACCGGTGGTATCTGTATGCAGATTTTTCTCCCACAAAAAAAAAGGTGGAAGGAAATGTGGAAATTACGTGATCTTCAATCATTCCAATCTACACGTTCAAAGAAAATTGTTTCTGGCGATGAGCTTCAACGAAATCATGTGGATATTCTTCCGCCCATATGTGGTTGTTGTTGTTGTTATTAATAACGGCATCCCCCAAAAAATTTAATCATACCTAGCATCCAAAGCGAAAATGCAAGACAGTTCGGAAAATCACGAGATAACAGTGCATGGACTCGTTGTACATGATATGACCTGTTCTTTTACGATGGCAAATACCGTCATATGATTAACATGTAGCTGTAAAGAAATTTTTCTAGTGCTGGTATCGGGTTGGTCGTCAATTAAATTGAGTACAGCTTCTTCCAATTCTGGTGTTCTGATATCCCGGTGGCGACCACAATCATGTTTTCCAGTTTTGAAGCTACCTGTTTCTCAAAGTCGTCCAAAAATTATGATGAGGAGCGACATATTGAGGGTACATTTCAGCATATCTTCTCGGCGCTTCTAAGGAATTATGCGCCGAATTTGAACAGAGTATCTGAAAAACTGTAGTAATCATAAGAAAAAATCTGAAGATTTCAACATATTTCGTAACGTTTTCGGACATATGTATATGGGAAGTTTTTGTCATAGATTGAGGAATCACCTCGTGAAATCTTTCGTACTTATTCAATTACACTCTGTATATATACTGTCTGATCTAACATACCTACCTCTAACTCTGAAAAGAATGATTCTTACGAAAGGAGGAAACAGATTGATGATTGCGAGGTGGAAATAACAAAAACAATTCCGTTCGTAAAAACTGGAAAATATAGGTGCGTGTCAACCTGTAAAAACTTTTCTATAACCGTGAAATGCTACCTATAGATTGTTCCAAATCAATTGAGCCGAAAAAATCAAATATTTGAGTAGAGAATAGAAATACTGTTTATATTTTGTTGAGAGATGCTAAGGATGGAAGGTTAATTTTACATGCTCCGAATTCAACTTAAAAACAGTCCTCCTCGAAACAAAAATTGAGCTTTCAGGATTTTTCGGTAGAATCACTTCTTCCAGAGTTAGTGGGGGTCAAATCGTCATTAGAACACACAGTACTTTCTATCCTGTCAAATATCCTATTACCTTGTAATCGTAATCCCCTAAAGCTCTGCTCACCGCCAAGGAACCATTCACCCTCTGAATCATTACGGATCCACCGGCTTTGACGATACGATCCAATTCAGAAGGCAGACCAGGCTTGTGGTCTTGCGTGGAAAATACTGGTTCCCCCTGGCGACACAACACGGCCCTCGAATCGCCGCAGTTGGCTATGTAGATGAGGCGCGAAGAAATGAAAGCGCACACTGCCGTGGTGCCACTACGATCTTCTCCAGATGACAATTCAGGTAACGAGCGCATTTGATTATCTAATTCTGAAACAATGTGAATAACATGAACACGAGCCATTCAAATTTTTATAAAGATTTGAACAAGATCAGGAACTTTGAAGAATTTGTGAAATGAAAACTTCGAATTAAGTCATTTAAATAAATATTGTATCCTTCAAAATAATACCCATAAATTAAACCTTGCTCATTTTTAGACAGCAAATTTGCGTCTATACTGAGAAGCAATTCAGAAGTGATCATGACAAAATCGGAAGATACAGTTATTTATCATATACACCCATACACTTGGAATTGGATTGGAAAGCGGGTATTATCGATGTGTCTTTATTTTTTAAATTCCAATATAAAGAAAGAAGTTTTATCACGTGAAGTATTTTTAATGGATTAGCTATTAGTTTATCGCGTGTTATCGATACGATAGTGTAATAAATTTGATTAAAACGGAAGGTTTTACCGCAAGTATGTATAAATCAAGCAATTGAAATGATTCAGGCTAGATGTTGCGGAAGAACTTGGTTTTAGCACAGTATGATAAGTGGCCGTGGAATGGATTATTGGTAACATATTGCCCAAAGACCTTCTGTTGGACGTCCTCGTTGTAGAACGGATGCTACAACAACCAGAAAGTTACGCGAAATCTTTCTGTGATTGACAAGTGGAAAATACCAGTTGTCACGCCATCCTATCTAGGGACCTCCTAGGTTCTCGGTCCATGTAGCTAGTTTACAATGATCAAGAGAACAACATTCATTGGCAAGAATGGAATGTTGTACTTTTTGGGGACAAATCAAGATTTAATGACTAAAACAAATTTGTTGTACTCTATTGGCTAATTGCTCTAATCAAGGCCATTTGGTACCCCTTAGGTTAGGTTAGGCGACCACTGAATAAAAAAAATCAATATTTGGTTTGTGCAGCGATAGTCGACAACAAAAACGGGACTGAATAGACTTTGGGCAGATTATTATACCAAATTTCCAACCCGCTATTATACTTATCACGTAATTGATCGAATGATACGCTTTTTCCACGTTCGACATCCCGAAATCCCATCGAAAAGTTGACAGCGATACTTATTATTATAGTCTCAAATTCCGCACACATATCGACGACGTTACTCGCAGCCAGAACAAATTAATGCTGTCAGAAAAGTGTTTAATTTCAACCAATTTCTTCCCCACGCCCAAATTTTACCATCTATTTTTGATGTTTTTTTTACTTCATTTCGATGTTATAAGTTAGTAATTTGGAACTTAATATTCTGAAACATGAAACATTCTTATTTTTTACTAATAAGGATGTACATTCATACTATTTAAGAAATATTTCCATATTCTAATTTTGGACCATCTTATATTCTTTTCAGGGTAACTCCGAATGAGAAAAAAGAACCTTTATAGCAGGAGTGCTCAAACAGTCGATCGCTAGTGCTTTTTGAGTAGATCTCGTGAAGAAAAAAATTTTTAACAAGAAGGTAACTAAACTACAAAAATTAACTACGTAATAAAATAACATTCTGCTAGCGGCAAAAGGCGGCTTTATAAAAGGAACTCGCGGCACTTGTCAAAGAAAAGCCGCGTTTTTTATTCTTGCCGCTTTTCTAGAAATTTCGGGCGACGCGTTTGACGGGAACATTCGAGACTTTCGTTCACGCCGATATGAATATTGCGCCTGCAGGAATTGGAGTCATTCTGAATTGTAACTTGAAGGCAATACTACGTCGATACAAAGTTTATTATTAAATAGTACAAAATGAGTGCCGCGAAGAAATCTAAAACGTATCATTTTAATAACGATTAGGAGGAAGAATTTTTCTTTTGTATGGTGAAGGATGAGTGCATTTGTCTTATTTGTCGTGCGTTAGTTGCAATACCTAAACCTGGTAACTTAGAGAGGCATCATAAAACGGTTCATAAAAACTATGAAAAGGATTTTCCGCCACAGAATGAATTAAGCAAACGAAAAGTACGTGATTTGATATCTTGTTTGAAAAAAGAACATACCATGTTCACAAGACCTGCCAAACAATCAAAAGCTGCTACGATCGCGTCATTTAAAATATCTCATATATTGCCGAAACACAAGAAACCATTCGAAGATGGATCGGTTGTGAAGGAGGCATTTATTGAAGCGGGCGAGATTTTAAAAATAAAATAGAAATCATATCTGCTATTAGAGAACTTCAGTTATCTCGTCCGACTGTCACAAGGCGTATTGAAGTCATGAGTCAGGACATGACAGATAAACTGAAACATGATATCATTGTCTTTACAGTTTGACGAATCCACCAATATGACAAATACTGCCCAGCTGTGTATTTTTATTCGGATGGTATTCAATGACATGTTGGCTAACGAAGAAATTTTGACAATCATTCCTCTGAAGGGTAAGATATATATGACGTTTTCTTCATTTTTGTAAAAAACTACAAGCTACCAATATATAAATTAGTGTGCATTACAACCGATGGAGCACCAGCAATGACAGGAAACAAAAACGGTTTTGTGGCATTGTATCGAGCTAATGAAGATTACCCTTCATTTTTCATTCCATTGCATTATACATCAACAAATTTTGTGTTCAAAAGTTTTAAACACGGAGGAAATTATGGGCATTGCAACAAAAATTGTGAATTCCATACGTGCACGTAGCTTGCAACGGCGGATCTTTAAGTTGCAGTTGGAAGATAGGGAGTAAGCTGAAGACACTGATTTAGTTCTTCACATGGACGTCAGGTGGTTGTCACGGAAAATTCCTAGAAAGTTTCAAGAATTATTGCCCGATAACAGCTTTTCTAGACGAAAAAGGTGATGACACTCCGATGTTGAAAAACGAAAAATGGCTGACTGATTTGGCATTTTTGACTGGCATCACAATGCACTCAAACACCATTAACTTGGAGTTTCTAGGTAAAGGAAAAACTATTATTGAGATGATTTGCGCAGTAAACGCATTCAAAAGTAAATTGCAACTTATGATAGATCAACTGAAAAGAAAGGATCTGAAACATTTTCCGTCTTTGAAAGATGGGATTCCTCAGTTGAATTATGATACGTATGAGGCTGAATTATCAAATATTTTGGGACATTCAAAATGCGTTTTTATGATTGCAGTAAATTGGCAAATATAGCATCATTTATGAGTTATCCTTTTACATGTAAAAACATTGAGGAATTAGCTACTGAAATAGCAAGTCAGTTTAACATGAACTCATGTTCTGTTGAACAGATTATATCAGATATACATCTCAAAGCTACAGCAAATTTCTGGTGTTTTATATCTGAAGATAAATATCCGGATCTTAGGCAAATCGCCCTTCAACTGACGGCAATGTTTGGGTCAACTTACTTGTACGAGTCTACATTTTCTGAAATGAAGATAATTAAGTCGAAAAAAGAACGATTAGCGCTTAGTGGTTACGTTCAATCTTATGAAAAGTATGCTGAGGACATGCAGTGCCATGCTTCAACATCCGAAGTCATTCCTTAGTTAAGTTTAACACAATATGTAACTCTTTTGTTTTGTAACAACCAATAAACTCGCAATTTTGAATACCTATGAGTTTTTTCATTGATATTATATAGAAGAAACTAACTAAACCTAACCCAAACGTTGACTAAAATAATATATATTGTGCGGTAAGCTAATATCTATATATGCTACGGTACACCCTACCTAGGTAGGGTGTATCGTGTATGTACGACCCTGCATCACACATACTTGCAGCCAATTCAGAGTCGATCGTAAGTAGTCTAAAAATATTGAGGTAGATCGCCAGCAGTTTCAAGTTTGAGTACCCCTGCTTTATAGGATCACTTCGTTGTCCGTATGCCTGTCTGTCGTGTACGTATAGAGCTGACATTGATACCGAATATCCAGATTGGTATTCTCCTGAACTATGAAAAAAATATAAGTTCTAAGTCAAGGCAATCCAAAGATACCACCGTTTTTGTTGCATTTTACGGTATATTTTGACAGTCAAGAAAATCAAAACCTTAGGGCAGTTCCTTTACCTAACATAAAATTGCGTATTCACCGTTCTCTAAGAAACGCGTGAAGGTATCGTTTCGAAATTGATACCAGTTACTCACGCTTGCAGTCCCTTCGATCTGCGAAATTTTCAAACTTTTCATTCCACGATATCGGAAAATACGGTCGTTATGCAGCATTATGCTGCGAACTCAACACTCGCAAGGGAATCAAAATCTATGGTACTTTGCGTTGACTTAGATATAAAAATTGATTGAGGGCTGATAGATAGCTCGTTCATTTTTTCATTTTCATCAGATAGCCCTGCCACTGTGACCCTGTGGCCTATTGTGGGAAATTCTGTCTTAAATTTCACCTACAAGCTCCATACTTCTTGTGGAGGAAATAATATTTCAATTTCTCAATGGTATAGTGGCCCAGATCTACATCAGACGGAGCCTATTTCTTTTTCTCAGTTTGGCGAGAGTTGAACGACATTCCTGCACAATAAGCGAAGTGGAGTTGTCGGATGCCAACGCCTTCTGTGTAGCTTGGCTATCCGTGATGATTTTTGTTGACCTACTTAGTAATCCCCCTGCAAGCCCGCCAAGACAGATAGACTGTTCCTCAGCAGCACCTCGACCTCGACATCAGCTCGAAGACATTAGGCAGTTTTGGAGCCGTCTGTGAACCAACCCCTGTTGGTTCAAGTAGATGGTCCTTCGAACCGGCCCATTCCTGTCTGCTGGGAATAATAATCTGGAATGGCAGCTCCATATGGTTGTCCTCAATTTCAAACTGGAAAACGACAGTTTCCGAACACACTCTAATCCGCACATCCAGTAATCCGAACAAAACGAAACTTTGAAATCACCCACCTCTATAATCCGCACAATTTATTTTTTACCTCTATAATCCGAAAGCCGTCAATAATTTCATCGAATAAAAGTGTCCGAACTTGCAATATGTTGTGTGAATACTCGCTTCACTTGTGCAGATTAGATTCTCTTCCCACATTCAGCGCCTGATATCCGTACTAATCATGTCGCGTCGACATAAAACGTTAACATTGCAGCAAAAATGCGAAATTTTGAAAGAATTAGATATTGGAAAAAGTGTTTCTGAATTGGCCAGAATACACTCAATTGGAAAATCTACAGTATGCGATATAAAGAAAATCAATTGAGAATTTTATATCTTCTGATTCTGGTCCTGGAAAACGGCTTACGCTCAGAACTAGTGAAAATCCGAATGTTGAAAATGCTCAATACACTTGGTTCTTACAAGAACGATCTCGACATACACCTTTATCTGGTGATCTCATATATGAGAAAGCAAGATTTTTTTTACACCACTATAACAGGTAGATATGATTCCAAGGCAAGTCAAGGATGGTTAGAAAAATTCAAAAAAAAAGACATGGAATTCGACAGCTTACCATATCAGGAGAGAAATTGTCCTCAGACGTAAGTTCGGTAGAACCATTTGAAAATAAATTTCTTCAAAAAATATGGGAAGTTTAAAACGCAGATGAAAGTGGGTTATTTTGGCGAATTCTTCCAAATAAAACACTAGCCCATGCTGCTGAAAATTCAGCTCCAGGTCGGAAGATGAGTAAGGACTGTATTACATTCATGCCATGCTATAATGCATCAGTATCTCATAAAATGAAATTGTTGGTCATCGGAAAAGCCAACAAACCCCGAGTATTCAAGAAATGCTGCAATTTTCCTGTTTATTATGAAGGTCCTTTTCTTTGACCTTCATAATAAACAGGAAAATTGCAGCATTTCTTGAATACTCGGGGTTTGTTGGCTTTTCCGATGACCAACAATTTCATTTGTGGGTAACTAGAGAACTTTTTTATGAATGGTTCCACAAACATTTTATTCCCGATGTTAAAAATAAAATGAACGAGCTGAAATTGCCACAAAAAGCTCTGTTCTTATGAGATAATGCTCCTGGACATCCAAGAGAAGAGGAATTAATAAGTGAAGACCGAAATATTCAGGTCATGTTTCTACCTCCTAATTGTACTCCATTATTACAACCAATGGATCAACATATAATACAGAATGTGCAATTGCATTATCGAAAATCTTTGCTACTGAATATTGTGGGACAAGAAGACAATAACGTTTCGCAGTTTCTGAAGCAATTCGACCTCAAACATGTGGTGTTTTTTCTTAAAAAGGTCTGGTCATCTGTGTCCCAAGAGTTAATTCAGAAATCATGAAAGAATTTATGGCCCACAAAAGATGATGATTTTGACGCAAGTGACCTGTTGCCTCTTTCACGGTTGAGGGAAAAAATTTTGCTAGAGAAAAGAGAAAAATCGCGATCGCATGATGACAGATGTGTATCTGGTCAAGAATTAACAACTGAAGACATTGAAGAATGGGTTGTAGGAGATAATGAGAATTACCTCTCTGAAGCTGAAATAATCATCAACATAGAAAGTGACGAGGATACAGAAGAACTTGAAGAAGGCGAAGTCACCATGAATTCAGTGAAACATAAAGAAGCTCTCTTGTGTTTTAACAAATGTTTGGAATAGTGCACAGAAAATGATATTCCTCAGCTCCAAATATTATTATTGAATAAATTGAGAGAGGAAGCTGCAAATTCTCATCTTCGTTCGTTAAGACAGAAAACGATCCAAGACTTCTTCAGAACCTAAAAAAATGATCTGTGAAATGTATCACTTTCTTAAGAATATGTTCATATTTTTCTGCGAATAACAATAACTTTTTCAATGAATATTTTACGTTTTTCAATAAATATTCCACGTTTTTCAGCCATGTCTTTTTTTTTACTATTTCATTTCAATTACCTCGATAATCCGAATATTTTAGTAATCCGAACAAGCCCTGGCCTCATATGATTCGGATTAAAGAGGTTGTACTGTATATTGATTTTTTCGAGTTTCTGAAATTATGAACTTCAAAAATTTTTCATGAAACTGTCATTTCCTGGAAAACTAATTCAACTTTTGAAGCAGATTGTAATACATAATTATTTTTAACGATTTCTATTTTGATTATTGGTTAAAGCCAGAAATATTGTTACGAAAATAGTTTTCATACTATTTATTTATGTCTATTTCTAAGATTTTTATCAGATTGATTATAGTTATAGTACCAGAATGCTTGAAATATACTTCGATAATTTCTTGGTAGAAAGCTTTTACAAGCCCACCTTGTTATACAAACAGAATATTATTCTTCAAAATTTATTTCATCTTCTTGAAAGTCCTTGTTTTGATACTAATGTACTTATACCAACGCTTCTCACAATCTTAAAAAGTTTTGTTATGCTTGAATTTCAAGATAACTCTTGAGCATTTTGATTGGATTGGGATAAGCATGATGGTTTTTTTCTTTTTTGAGTTTTGGGAACAGCAAGAGGTCAAATAGTACCTAATCAGATCAATTGAGCAATTCAAGGACGATATGAGTAGATAGAAAAATTTGAGAACCATCATAGTAGTATGAAAATAAGTTTCATTGTGCTGTAAAAACCAAGAGCAGTTTGCCCACAAATATGACTTCTTGTTACATCCCAACTATGCATAACACACAAATAATATACCATATTAACATGGTATCGATACCATATTAGAAAGAATTATTTTCAACCAGATAACGTCCTTACCCAATAAAAACATTTTCTCTCCTTGTTAGTCAGGCTTCCGCAAGTCACATAGTAGTTACAGCTCTTGTTAAGATCATTGATGATGTAATGCGTTCAATTGACTCAGGGAAAATTTCGATCCTTGCATCGTTGGATTATAGCAAAGCGTTCGATACTATTAATCATGATCTTTCATTAGCTAAACTCCACTACTTCTGCTTTTCGCAAAGTGTAATCAATCTAATTAAGGCGCATCTCTCAAATAGGTGCCAATTCAAGCTCATGGTTGGTATCTCAGGGTGTTCCACAAGGCTCTATTTTGGGCCCTCTACTCTTTGTTTTGTTCACAATGGATCTTGGGAAGGTAATTGCTAGTGAATCATTGCATCAATTTGCTGACGATACTCAATTGTTGGCAACTTTTGGGGAGAGTGAGATTGAGAGGGGTGCGTCTGAGTTGAACATAGCATTGCAAAGGGTGTATGATTACTTGGTTGATCATGGTTTAAGGATTAATCCTAACAAAACACAGGTTATTTGTTTTGGTCGAGTAGAGCCTCGCGGTTTGGATGAACTGATGGTCAATAGTACTAGAATGAGATTATGAGTAACGATTTGAGATTCAGAGAGCATGTTGCATCATTAACACAAAGATGTCTCTGAGAATGCTCTATAAAAACAGAGAATTATCTATTATGAAAAGATCAAATAATTGATTTCAACTGGTATTATTACTTCTATTAGGCATAGGATAGAATGAAAAGAAAGTTATTGAACAGTTATAACGTGGAACTTGAGAATAAATATAAACAATATCGTAATCAACTGAATAATTTAATTAAAAAACAAAAACTGATTATTACAAAACACCTTTGGATTATAATAAAAACGATATGAAGAAGATATATGAAGTGGTGAAGGAGGATTCCAAAGAAGGTAAAGATGAGGTGTATTAAGTTGACAGATGATCGGGGTCTAGCAATTGAGTCAGCTGTGAGTGCAGCTGATTATTGTAACCATTATTTTTGAGCGTAGGGGCCAAAGTGGCACAATCCATTCCAGATGCTAGGGGGATAAACAGTAGGGGACGTACAGTAAAAACATTGTCACCGGTAAGTGAAATGGAAAAAATTAATCATATTGCCTCATTGAACAGTACTGCGTCTCCGAGTTAGACGGAATCACATCTAATTTGATAAAGGACTCTCATCCCCTCATTATCGAACTATTACTACATATCATTAATTGCATTTTTGAAACTAGAATTATGCCTTCACATTTTAAATCAACAATTGTAATACCGGTTTACAAGAGTGGTGTGAGAACGATGGTTCAAAATTACAGACCTATAAGTTTAATCAGTTGTCTAGGTAAATTGTTTGAGAAGTGCCTGAAAAAGAGACTTGTAAATTTTTTCGATGAGAATGAAATTCTTTCCAAAAAACAGTTTGGGTTCAAAGAGGGTTATAGTATAGATAATAGACTGATATCGGAGATCACAAGCCATCTTAACTCTGGGAATAAGTCCACAGCTGTTTTTCTCGATTTAGCAAAAGCGTTTGACACGGTTCCGCATGATAGACTTTTGAATGTTTTATGGCACTACGGAGTACGAGGTAGTCTGGGAATTATTTCGCAATTATCTTTATGACAGGCATTAAGCAGTAAGAAATAACGGAGCGTTGAGCAGCATGCTTTATGTATAGATGGGTATACCCCAAGGAACGGTTCTGGGTCCAATTTTGTCTTTGGCGTATATTAATGATCTCGTTGTACCTTGATCTCGGCGGTTCGGTGACTTCTTATGCGGATGATACTGCCATCGTGTTTTGGGGTACAACATGGAAAGAGGTGAAAAGTAAAATGTGTAAAGGTCTGAAAATCACTAAAACTAGGCTGGACTCATATAAACTGTCTTTAAATTTGGAGAAAACGAACTATATAGCATTTTCGTTGACTACCGCAAGTAGACCTATTTTCACGGAATTTAAAATCGATAAGCAAAGCATCAAGGAGGTTGCTGCGACGAAGTATCTGGGTGTAATGATAGATCAATTTCTGAAATGGAAACCACATATGGTATATTTGTCAAATAGAATCCGTAAATTGATTCATAAGTTTTACCTTATCAGACAGGTTTTAGGTACACAGGCCCTTTTCATTATCCCTGGTTGAGTCATTAATTAAATACGGAATATTGGTTTGGGGTGGATTATATGAAAATGCACTCTATAGGTTGAATGTTGCGCAGAAATATATATTGAAAATTATGCTTAAAAAGGAAAGACTTTTGCCGACAAAATTACTATTCAATGGTGAAATAATCAACATTAGAACTTTGTATATGATGAATAGGGTAAATCACCTCTATACCACATGTTCCAACGAAAATCAGGACATTGTTATTCCCATAAGCCATAAGCATATAAATCTTAGAAGCTTAGCTTACTTGGGTCCTAAGATATACAATAGGTTACCAACTGAAATAAAACAGTTGAAAACTATACATAAGTTTAAGGTTGAATGTAAAAAGTTTATACACACTGAGTCAGAGAATCTAGAGAAATTGTTTGAGTAAGGGTCGTATGTGGGTGGTGTCTTTGCTGTTTTCTATTTAGGTTGCAGTTTCTTTTTCTTTTTGTGGGGTCGTATTTTTCTTGGCGGCAGTGTCGTAGATAGTGTTTTTGAGATTAAGGAATTTTTATATATTGTATTATTGTAAATTTTTCAGAATAAAGCCCACAAAACTAACTTATTGTTACTTAGGTGCTCTCAATAGTATTCAAGTTTATTGTAGGCTTAGAGAGAGTAAAGAAAAAAAAAAACGAAAGCATTATTTAGACATCTTAAATAACTTTTAAGAAACATTTTTATATTTATTTTTATTATTTTGTTATTGTAATGTTCTTTATGAATTTATCAATCTGTCGATCTGTCTTGATGAGAATTCTAAGTCTATTGTAATAGAGACTTCTAATATAAAGAGATATACTCAGTCTTGATTTGAAAAAACAGTTGTGTGAGAGTTTAGTACTTTCTCCCACAAATTATGGAGATGTATTGTATGGACCATGCTTGGATGTTATAACAGTTAACAGAATACAAAAAATTCAAAACAGTTGTGTAAGATTTTATTTTTCATTGAATATTAGAGATCATATTACACCTTGACTTGAACAACTGAATTGGATACGCATGAATAAGCGCAGGGAACTGCATCTTGCAGTATTTCTCCATAAAATTATCAGGACTCGTATACCACAGTATATAAGAGATGATTCATACTTAGAGCTGATTGCCATAGTCGAAACACTAGAAGTGCTGGCATGTCGGAGTTTCCGCCTTTCAGGGGGGCCCTGTTTAGGAGATCATTCACATACTCGGTTGTAATGTTGTATAATGCAAGCCCTAAATTTTTGTGGGGAATATCTGGGTTTGCATTCAGACTGGTATACAGGAGATTCTTACTCAACATTTGTAGGTTTGTTTGATATTATTTTTTTTGTTTATATATTTTTTTAAGATTTAGATTAGTATTGATACACTTGGTTTTGTGTTGCAGTATCCCTACTCGATATCACGCTGCTTCCGTCACTAACCGAGGGAGACTGTAACTCACTTTCCGAACAAGACCCTCTTCCTTAATATTGAACGCGACAAGAGGTTATGGTGGTACAATGTCGATTCACCCGTTTATTCCTTAGATTGTATATCATTGGATAAGTTGCATTTTATACCTACTGCCAGGTTCAGCTTGGGTACCTCGGGTTCGCTACGCCCATACTCAGAAACAATGTTCCTGAGCCCCTGAGAGGCTCATTATTATTATTATTATATAGCTTTCCTAACATTTTCAGAATTAAAGGGGTCTGAAAAACAATTTTTGAAACAAAATTTAATGCAATTTCTCTGCTGATTTTTTTATTCCATGTTAAACATGAAAAAAACTCCTGGAGGTTATCGTTAACAAGTCTAAGTCATCAACAAATATGTACCAATCATACAATTTGACAAAAATGTTATTAAAAGTTGTGCCAAAATAATAAAAATAAGGGCATTTGTAAAGATTTATTACTTTTTGATCGCATTAGTACATCCAAAATGCTAATTGAAAATGACCAGTATCACAGAACCATCCACACAAATAAAATGACTCCTTGTAACAGAATTATGAAAAACCGAAAAAATTTATGATACATTTAATCCTACTAATTTTATGTAAATTCAAGAAAGCCTTCACCTATACCAAACAAATTTCAATAAATCTGTTTATATCTGTTTAAATTAAAATAAGTTCTTCAAATGAAGTGGTTAGAAAAACTCAGATATTGTTATAAAATCTGTACATTATATTGATTGATAAGATGTTTCAATTCCCCTGAAATTATATTTTCATAGAAAACCAAATGAGAAAAATCTCACTTAAATACGTGTTGTATTTCTAAGTTTTAATTAGGTATATTCATGGAAACATGTAATTAATACTTATAATGAAGTATAATGAATTCAACTGATGCGAATACATAAAAATATCATAAAATATATACACAAAGAAAATGATTACTACTCATTTACCTTCAATCTCTAGAGAATATCCTGTACCTGAGTCGATTATATCATCAAGAAGATGATGGTAATTTATCAAAAATATAGCTCTATCATCAGATAAACCAATTAAAACCGATCAACCCCACAATGATACTGAAAATGTTAGTTAAAAGTAGGTCCGAACTTATCAATGCATGAAAATGTAAAGTTAATTAATATATTACTTAAATTGTTACTGAATTATGTTGGTCTTACATCTACCTGAAATAAAAACTTGACAACCCTTTTCAGGAAGTATAATCACAATATAGATTCAGGAGGCACTAACCTAAAAATCCGTTGTGAATTCCTTTCTTTGTATCTTCTTGAAACTCCTCCGTAGCCATAATAGCTTCCAGTAAGTGTGTGGCACAATGTTTGGAGACTCGAGCACCTGCATGTCCATCAAACACAGCAAAGTAAGACCAGTCTTTGAGTTCACCCTCTCCCAACTGAGTTTTGGCCATGTGAGCATCTTCCATGTCCACTCGCCACCCCTGCATGCTTGCAACCCCATATTTAAGACCATTTCCTTCACCACTTTCAAGAAGTTTGTCTGTCATAGGCTTGTCAAGAAAGGCTCCCATTCTGTTTTCTCTTTTATAACTCTAACATGAACCTTTATTTACAAAATAAATCCCACATTTCTGAAAAAACGTTATGTAAATATTGGTCAGCAATCAAGGACTTGCACCTGATTCACACTTCTCCAGTGAGAATCGAAAACAGTCGAGTAATATTCGTTATCAAATTAATCACTGTCATTTCCATACTTACCGTAACTTCTGCCAGGAGATCATTCCAAAATCATTTTCTCTTTTACATAATAGGGATTCCGTTTTTAATAAACAATAAACTAATAAACATACAATAAATTATACAAATGGCGGTTATGATAGTTTACGCTTGCGCAAACACAGCTAAAAATAGATCCCACAATGATGTAATTTTTGTCCAATAAGCGAAGCACCTGTTCTCGATGGTCCAAATTAGTACTTCTGCGTTCTGTACTGAAATTCAAACAGAATAATATCGAATACTTTTGAGATCTGAGCTATAATCTTTACGAAATCAAAAATAGAAAGAACGAACAATCTTGAATGAAACTTTTTTATGTACATTCCACAGAAAACTATAAAATAAATATGAAATATTCTAAGGATGTGAGGAGCAAAGAGCACGCATGAGCCGCGATCAGCTGTAATATCTAAGTTTTCTAATGAACGTTAGATGGCAGATCTAACTTCAGATACATAAAAAATGATAGCTATTAACGATTCAATGAACACAAAAATTAAAAAGATGTCGCCTTTCAATAAATCTTCTATAAGCAGATACATGCATACATAATCATCAAAGAAATCTATGTAATGTAATATTGCTAAAAGGAGCATAAATTCTAGATTTAATTATAATCAACTTTAACTTATATTGCATGAAGTCGCACACACTTAGATAGCGGGTTCGTCCGGATATTTATTTACTTGGTAGAGTGATACTATTTTCCAAAGATTGCTTTTTATTTGCGTAATTTAAATTATTTATAACTAAATGTAGTCAGTGGAATGACATTATTCAAAATAGATTAATGATATTGCCACTATTGAGAATTCACTTTATGCATATTCTGAGCGCCATATAGCCATCTGGTGTTTGAAGTTCAAACTTCAAAGTATGGTTACATTTGAAATAATCCATTATCTAACACTGCATTCGTTTTATTTACTTCTCTCATTACATTAATGAAGTAGTAAATAAATAACAATTTCCCAAGATTGTTAGGTACTTAATCTAGAATCTCGGAAGAAGTCATCAAGGTCAAATACTACCTATATGTGAAATTGAAAGACTATGTCTATCAACTCATTCATGCGTAGGAATTGATTTGAACGCAATCCGCCAGTTCACTTTTGTTAGCTTGCAATAAGGTATTGTTTGAACTACACATTTGGTGATTTCTCTTTTTTGTTTTTCATTTGCTGGAATTCGGTATAAAGTCTTGAACCTCAAGATGATTGATGTGGGTCAAGTTAAATCTCAGGGACTGTATTTATTATTGATTATACCCCTTGGTAATTGTCTGTGCGGAATCTCTACGTGGTATCACTTACAAAAGTGAAACCGATACCGATTTCATACTTGCGCTACAATTACATTTGTCTGTATTTTGTTCGGACAGCAATCAGCAGAACATTCCGTGCCATCATTGAATAAGGTGGAAATTATCCGTCGGTAAATACTAAGCATGGCTACAATATTTTTTGCCGATATGAGATATAACGATTCAGTTCCGCACCAAGCAAATGTAGGCATTGAATCAATTTTCGAAAAATCAGAAAGGGAACTTAGTGCAACTTATATTGAACTCAAGAACACTATACCAACTGAAATTATTCTTGATTAGGCGATCTAACCTATTGAGTTTCTACTTGCCGAACTCAACGGACAGCCTGATAGTCCCGCTTTTGAAAAAATGCTGCTATTCTGGTATTATTGTACTTTTGAAGTTGTTGGTACAATTCTGTGGTGCAGAATATCGATGGTTTATGATAGTAGGTTATGTTGTTATGTTGTTGACAAGTACATTATTATATACAATACATGTATATATTATTGTATAAGTATATATTGTATATGTAGTACATGTATGATATGATGATGTAGGTATTCTTGGTTAGCTTGATTACCAATCTATGTAAAAGTCCTTACATTTTCGCTACATTATCCAAGAAACAATCCTGCTCAATTTTTAAGATTTATAAAAGAAGCATTAGCAAGAACAATGATCCATACAAGATTGATATTGTTAAGTTGAATCTTAACAATCTGAAGAATTCATATAAGTAAAGAAATATTTTCGATTAAATCTGTTGATGAGGAAGGAAAAAGCATGGAAACAAGACAGTAAAATTTTTAAGGATAAGTTTATTGATGGGGAAGGAAAGACTTATAATCGAGAAGATTTTTTGATTATGAAATTTACTACTAAGAGAAATGATTCAATAAAACTGATATTTTCAGATATGTAAAAAGTAAAACAATTAAAATTGAAAATGTTGGAGACGAAGCAGATTTATTTGAACCTAACATTGTGTATAAACACAACGAAATAGAACAAATGGAGAGATGTATAAAAGTGGAAGAGAGTGAAACATTTTGAACAAATATATTGATAGAGACATGGAAGTAAAAGAAAGAAAAACTTACAGTTATCTAAATCAAGGTTTTTAAGTGTAAGATGTTCACTATTCACTGAAGTGATATGATGACTAGAAATAAATTTTCAGCAATGAGAAAAATAATAATTTTATAATTTACAATGATGGAAATGAAGAGTTGTTTTGAAAAGATTCTGAAAGTATTATGCATGGAACTAGTGATGTTGACAAAAAGATTTTGCAAGATGGGATAGAGTAGGTTGATTATTTTTTCTTGCTCCTGGTTTATTCAATGAGAATTTGAATGAAAGTTGAGGTAATCCCGCTGTTTACGCTGACCACTTTCTCCTATTTTCAATACCGAGTCCATCTGATGTTTTCTGAAAGTATTCGGTAACCAGTGTTGCCACAATTCATCGCAGGTTGAAGATTAATTACCTATCATTGAAAATGAAATAGCAAAGTATAAGATATACTATTGAAGTAAAACCGATAACAAAAATCTCCTTATCAGGGGCGTAACTTCTTGCGAGTGGAAGGGACATGTGTGATTCGTAATTTTTCGCAAGTGGGCTCAGGAACCCGCACTTGATTATATAAATATACAGATTCATATTTTGACTCCTTTCAGACAGGGTAGTGCGGTATAGCACAGGATGTTTTCAAAATCTGAGGAGTTTCCAAATTATTTATGATATTCGAATTTTACCTCTCATTTCAATAAATCAATAAGTTCGACATGATGGATGAGGTTGAGAGAAAGTATTTCCCCTTTTTGGTATAAATTTTCTGACAATCTGAGTGCAGAATATGAATTGCTTTCAGAGTATTTTTGTAATCTACAACCTATACTATTTAGCCTATACTACAGGATAATAAATTGAGAATTGTACACTGTACAATATATTCTTTTTATGCATTTGGAAGGTGCCCCTAAGAACATCTCAGTTATATCACTCATTTAGTATTCATAGATCATAAGATTTTTCTAACTTCTGATGTGGTTTTGAGTTATTCACGAGTTTTAAATATTTCCTGATTTCACCCATACACAATATCTCGGTTATGAAATGTCTTCAAACATGTTTTCACATTATTCACTTTTATTGTTTGAATTGACCATATTTCTTGTCCCCCTTTCGTTTGATAGATAAAAAAAAAGGAGAAGTTTGTCAATTCGTGGAGAAGTTTTTTTTGCATAACAAGATGGGATAAAGATTGAGAATCAACACCTCTGTCAGTATTTAAATAAAATGAGTAGTAGAATTGTCGATAAAATTCTCTGCATCGGCTCGAAGGATACCTACCTCGCCTAGAGGTTAAATGTCAACTCTTTCGAGTTCACCGCCAAAAAGCCCGAAACCTGAAATTCAATGACAAAAATTGAAAAGGTAATACTACTGTTCACGCAGACCGCTATCGCGCATCGTGTACCGAGTTGACGAGAAACGTTTCCGAACGATTTGAATTTCAAGCCAGTGTTGCCAGATCCCTTTCCTGAAGTTCATTTCAATTTCACGTTCGTATAAGAGAATAAGTGTTTGATTTCGGTCGTCTCACTCTTCAGTTTGTTCAATACTTGTGTTGGATAAACTTCATATGCGATTTGAGCTCTACTTGCGAGACGAGCGATTTATTCAGCTGATTTGGAATTTTTTAATTATTTCATTTTTAGGATTTATCATTTATCAAATTTTGTACAGTGTACAATTCTCAATTTATTACCCTGTTATATGAGCTAAATTGTAAAGGTTCTAGCTTACAAAAAAATTCTGGAGCGATTCAGATCCTGCACTCAGATTGTCAAAAACCAAACAAAGGAAATATTTTCCCTCAATTTCATCCATCATGTTGAACTTATTCGAATCTGACCTCACATTTCAGTAATTCAATAAGTTCAACATGATGGATGAAATTGAGGAAAATATTTTCTTTGTTTATTTTGATAGCAAAACACTCTAATCAGGGCGTAACTTATCGGTAGCGGAAGGATGTGACTCGTAATTTTTCTCAAGTGCTTGATTATCTAAATAAACAGATACATATTTTGAATTCTTTTGACCTCACATTTCAGTAATTCAATATCATATAAATACTTTGGAAACTCTTTAGATTCTGAAAACATCTTCTGGTATACCGCACTACCCTGTCCAAAAGAATTCAAAATATGTATCTGTTTATTTAGATAATCAAGCACTTGAGAAAAATTACGAGTCACATACCTTCCGCTACCGATAAGTTACGCCCCTGATTAGGAGTGTTTTGCTATCGGTTTCACTTCAATAATATATATTATCCTTTGCTATTACATTTTCAACGGTAGGTAGTCAAATCTCTGACGTGGGATAAATCGTGGCAACACTGGCTAAAAATCGAATACCTTCAGGGAAACATCTGTTCGACTCTGCGATGGAAGCGCGATAGCGGACAGCGTGAACAGCAGGATTAACATGTAAATTCACACATAAATTTCCAAAATGAATAACAAAACAAATGATCTGTTATTGTAGTTGAAAGCGCTGAAGTATCATTTTAAATCCCAAAGTTTTGTAATGGAAGTATTGAACGTCAAAAAAAAAAGCACTGCTAAGTCTAGATTCAAATGACACACACCTATCAGTTTGATTTACCTACACTAACAAACTTTGTTGTTTCAAAATTTCATGACTATTTAGAAAATTTGCATCATGTTAAATGGTCTCTTTGGACTTCATGTTTTACTGTTTCGAAACCTTATAACAATGCCATACTTAACACTTTCTTGCTGTGCAAAAATAAAATCTGTAACACACCAAAAGAAACGATGTGTCATCTTTCAACTGTTCTCCAGTATACATTCAAATGATTCCGTCTCAATAAATATAATGCACTGATTTCATGGTTTTGATGAAAACTCTAGGACGAAGTAGATACATTACAAAGGTAGAAGAAGGGAATGTTGAATTAGTTTTCAAGTGACATTTCTATTATTTCTGATGGCTGGACCACAAATATATGCATCAATTCAAAAAACAAATTCCTTAAACTGAACAATAACTGAGGGAGTACATTAAAGAAATAGCCTAAATAATAATAATAATAATAATTTATTCATCCTTTGGGACTTGAAATTATGTATAGGACAAGTCATCTTAATAAAATTACAGTTATAAGCAACGCAAATACAATCAATAGATCTTACACTAACAATTTGGAACAACAACAGCAACAATATCTAATCCATTAATTCCACAAAAAAGGGTATGCAACAAGTCAAATAATAGCAATACAGAATGTAGATGGAACGATACAATTAAATAATCTTACACAAACAATTTTGTATCACAGTTCATGGTCACACAAATCAAATGAAATAAACAGAGCAAAAGGGACAACTCACAATCACCACAGAAAATCTGAGTCATTTAAGTACTCTCTGTACTTGATAGATCCTGCAAATGTAGATTGTAACCGCCTTACAGAGAGTGGGAGATGGTTGAACAATAGGATACCCTGGTACGAGGGGGAAAATTCATAATTACTAGTCCTATGAGCAGGTATGCATAAAATGTTTGCACACCGCGTCGCGTGATCATGAAAGCTTGAGAATCTTGTAAACTGTTGCTCATTATCTTTTACATGTAAGAGAATTCTGTAGATGTAGATACAGGGAAGAGTAAGGATATTGTAAGAAACGAAAGCAGGTCTACACGACTCACAAGAGTTGAGACCAAAGATCATCCTAATGATTCTCTTATGAGAAGCAAGTGCTCTAGAACAGTCAACAGAATTTCCCCACACTGCTGAGAGCATAGTACGATTTATTCAGTTTTTCACATACATGATCAACATGATCTCTCCATCTCAAGCCATCGTCCAAGTATACCCGAGAAATTTTACACAATTGCTGGACCTCAACATTATCCCACCACCATAAAACACAAACGCATATTGTTCAACTCTGTGTCAATAAGGGATATTGAATGGAAAATTTCAAACTAATATCAATTCAGTTCTCGAAATGGAACTGAATATATGTATGTTGTTTCTCCATTTTTAACCTTTTGATAAAGAAGAAGAACTTGGAGTTGAAATAATGATACTATTTGTTCGAACTTACTGTAAATAAAATTTCTACATCAACCAATAAAAGTGTACTTTTATATTGAATCAAAATTGATGTATTGATATGACTACTGAAGTAATAGATTTTCCTGTTGTATAAAAGTACCCTTTCTGTAGATTTTTGGTAGAGATTGATTTCTGATTAATTAATATACTTGGTTTTGACACAAAACCTCTGTGGCCAAATCCAGTAGAAAAAACTTCAAACCAATATTCAAAAAGAACAGGATTTCTATTCATCAATAATTATTTGTTATTTTACTTTATAAGCATACTTGTTAGAATTAATTTTTGGCCCTAGAATGTGTTTAATCTTTTTCTTTCGTTTTTTGCGCTCAGCTTAGTTGCTGTAGCTCTCAGAATTTGTTTTGTATTTCGGCTTTTATAGGACTTGCTCATCAGCCCTCCATTATACAGGGTGCTTCAACGAAAACTAAACAGCGGCTATATCTACCAAGATATTCATTTCTGATCAAAACACAAAAACAGGTCAATTTTTGTTTCAAGGGGGACATCTTTTGGGGTACGAAATTCGCCTGAAATATCAACCCCCTAAGCGGGGGTTGCAATCCTAGAACATTTTGAACAGGGAAGATGGATCGAGTGATGACTCAAACGAAAGGTGGTATCTTTGTCTACATCGCCTTGAACGAATTTCCATTTTTAATTAAAAACTGTAAAAGATACAGGGTGAGCAACTGAAAGATAGGGAAGACTATTTCCCTGAGACTAGTCAAGTTTCAGTGAAGTAAAATGGAACAGATCCATACTGATCAATGGCAGTCATCATCAAGTACCATCCTCATCTCGAATTACAACCCCCAGAGCAGGGGTGACCACCCTTGAAAATTTGGAAGAGGGTATATGGGTCGAGTGATACCTCGAGAGAAAGGTATTATCTTTGTCTGCATCCCCGTGAACGAATTTTCATTTTTGATTGAAAACTGTAGAAGATACAGAGTGAGCTACTGAAAAATAGAGGAGACTATCTATCGCCCTGAGCTATTCAAGTATTAGTGCAAAAAAAAGAAACAGTTGAAATTTGAGATGTGAATGGTGTTTCGGATGATGACAGCCTTTGATCTGGAATGAATCTGTTCCATTTTTTGCACTAATACTTGAATAGCTCAGGGCGATAGATAGTCTCCTCTATTTTTCAGTATTGAATTTGGGAATAGTTATGTTCTCCACCTACGTATGTGTTAAAATCTGCAATACAAAAAGGATATTCATTAGTTCCTTCACGTTTTGCAGATACTACACTATCAGAACTTTCATTTACATTAGGTCTATTTTTAATTGTTTCTTCAATATTTCATTGATTGTATTTTGGATGAAGATCATTGAACGATTTCTTTCAATTATTTTGCATCCCTATCGCCGAATTAATTTCATGATTTACTGCATTATTAAGTGAGCCGTATGAAATGTGCTCATCAAAGAATGGTTTTTCTGATTTCAACAGCATTATATCAATTGAACATCGCTCTTCCAATTGGAATATTTTGCGCGATATGGACCTCTGTAAACTGAACATAAAATATATGGAATATTTTCATAAAACGGTGGGTAAAAAAGAATCTGGACTTCAAAACGAGATAGAATGGGGAATCCGATATCAGAAAAGTTAGGCGGTCATATATGCTACCGAAAAGGGAGTTTTTAACCTTGGAGCATATGTTCCCTAGATAAATGTTTATTTTTCAGAGGTGACTCTCAAATACTCAAAATGATGATATTGTAAACTTTATGAAGAGCAAAATACCAATTCTCGAGGCCATATGTACTAGATTGAACGTCAAATCGGGTCAGTACAGTAGTTTAAGAGTAACAGTCCAGCAAACTACTGCTTGAATATTCCCTATGGCGGTTTTTGACCACAACTTTTGTGGTGAGGCAATTTACCTAACCGTTACGATTTTTTCAGTGGACAGCAAATTGAATCGAATACCAATATTAGCTTGAAGTCTGCGGAATAAAATCGGTAATTTCAACTTGTTTCTTAGTAATGAAAATGTGAACACATCGAAAACGAATTATATATTACTTATGCAAAAAATAAACATGAGGAAGTTATTGAGTTAAAGATAGGTGACTGTACCATTAAAAGAGTGGACAGTTCTAAATATTTAGGTATTACAATTGATAAAAAGCTGAACTGGCACCCGCACTGTGAAGATCTTTGCAATAAAATTATACCTATGATTGGAGCAATATTTCGCCGGCGTCAATACCTTGATGATGAATCTAAATACAGGATTTATAACGCCTATTTTGTTGCTAAGATAAGATATTTGATAACAATCTGGGAAATTGCTCATATACTTTATTCAGTAAATTTCAGAGGGTACAAAATAAATTCTTGAAAGTATTGTTCAATTTAAATTACAGAACTCCTACATGTGAACTATATAATAGATTAAAACTTCTACCTTTAAAGGCCCTGCTGCAATTTGAGCAGTATAAACAAATTTATAGAGTAACAAGATCAAATCATAAATTGAATACGTCTCTATTGAAAAATTCTCGAATACATGGTTATGATACCAAGTCCAGCCAGAATCTTCAGTTACACTTATGTCCAGTGGGGACCCAGGTTGGTCTGAACAATCCTATAAAAAAGTTCTCGCAAGCTTATAATAGTTTACCAGTAGAGATCAAAGACAGTAAAAATCTCAAACAATTCATAAAAAAACTGAGGGAATTCTTGATGAACCACAGGCAACTTAATGCAGAATCCAACTCCTGAAACAGCATTGCTGAAATGGAGTATTTGCCCGAGAAGGATTGTATGACTAGCTCAATAGTTAGTGATTTATTCCCTATTGAGTTACATTAGTTAAGGCATAAATATTCGTAGTTTGTACTTTTTTCTATTTTGCGTAATAAATAAATAAAAAAAAAGAAATCGTCAAGACGCGCATTAGTCATAAAGAACCGACTGCACTACACTGATATTCCGGAAATAGGTACTTGCTTCATTGAAAAGACTATTGAGATCACGCTTCGAGGAACTTTTTTTTCACAGCTTTACAACTCACTTAGATCTATTTCAGCAAATTTCAGAACCAACAAGTTATCGTAGCAGGAGATTTGTATTGACAACATGTTTATAAACGTTGGTAAAGAAATTTTTAGGGTGATTACTCCCAACTCAGCTTTGTCAGAACATTGCGCACAACTGCTGAGGATTTCCAGTCGACGCCTGGAATCACAAATTAAAACTTATTAGACAATGCGTATCATGAATCCTACTAATACCGCTCGCTTCATCGAACAGGTGAAAGCTCATGATTGGACAGCCTTACACAGGGAAGCATGCTTATGTTCATTATGTGAGCTTAATATATCGAGCTTTATTTTCTTGACACCAGTGATATCAAATAAAATTGTCCGGCTCTCCAACATCTTAAAAGCAAAGGATACAAAGGACATGGTTTCTCAACAAGAATATTAAAGCTGATTATGCCTTACATAGAAGATCCCTTTTGTGATATAATTAACGAGTGTATATCTCAGGGAATTTTTTCAGACGAATTGAAATGTGCAAAGGTTGCACAAATAAGGTAATACGAAGGATTGTGAGAACTACAAGCCAATAGCTGTCCTGCATGCACTTTCCAAAATATTTGAACAAGTGTTGAAAAATGGACTGATGGACTTCTTGGGGAGAAATATGTACTTGCATGAATATCAGCATGGGTTCAGTTCTGGTAGGTCTACTTTAACAGCAATATTGGACCTATTGTTGTGTTGCGGATGAATACAATTCTGACAAGGAACTGGAACTTATCTGCATTGATTCTAACAATGCCTTCGATTCCATTTGTCATGAGATTCTTCTTGAGATGCTTTACTACTGCAATGTGAGAGGCAAGGCTCTCGATTTGTTCAGATCATACCTTACAAACAGATGTTGAATGGAGCGGTATTGTGTCTCCTAGTTGGTAGGGTACAACTGGAGTTCTCCAGGTATCCATACTGGAGCCATTCATTTTTGTAGTGTTCATGGATGTAGTAGGACCTGCGCCTACGCCGACGATATTCTTTTCATAAATACGTCAGACGACCAGATTACTTTGAAAACTAAGTCATCAAGAGCTGAGAAAACTGCGCAGGAGTAGTTTTCAGTTAATGGACTTCAGCTTAATGTTGATAATACCTTTTTTGAACTGAAATGATTAGAAGAATGACACAAGGAGCAGATTCTAAGTCAGGAACACTTACTTACTTTTCAAGTCTCCATGGTGTAATCATGTAATGTAATCATGTTGTGGGGCCAGTTAGGTGAACCAGTCCGAGTTCTCCTACAAAAAAGGCAATTAGAGCACTGCTTGGTGTAGATAGTAGAACAATTTGCCGCCAATTGTTCTAGAAGAAATAAATGCTAATATTACAGTACTATTTATACTTACTTTCGTTAAATACGTCTACTCCAATAAAACAAGTTCATCACAAAGGAGCAAATTCATCAGCGCAACACTCAGGAACAGAAAAGCTTTGCACTCGCATATCTGTGACTGAGAAAGGCCGAACAAGGACCCATGCATGTCTGAATCTATACAACGAATTACCAGAGAGACTCAAGGGGATGGGTCTGTCTAGGTTCACTAGTGAATTGAAAAATTTGTCAGAAAGAATTTTGTATCGTGGAAAAATTTTAAATTGTTAGTTTTGTAGTTAAATGTATAATGATTTTAACTGTGAATTTCAATTTTGCTATGTTCACTATTTAAAAAGACACATACATTTCCTCCCGAATTAAAAATTGACACTTATCGGAGTTTTTTCCTAGTTCAAATTTTTACAAGATATACTTAACTTTAAGGAAATTTGTTTACACAAAATACATAACTATTTCAACTAGCAGTTTGTTTTTTCTTTGCAGCTTTCAAGATTCTCCAACAAAGAAGGAAAATGACTTACATGATTCTACAAATCTAGGAACAACATTCGTGAACAATGTGGTTAGTTTTGATGCTTTACTAAAAGAGCACAAATGTGATTTCTGTGATTATACTACAATAAAAAAAATAGCCTTATTAATCATATGACGCAAGTCCATCTCAAAATGGAAAGTTGCAGCCAATCCCCTGATCAAAAACTGGAAAATGACTATAAAGAATATCCTGAAACGAATTAATA
Organism: Cryptolaemus montrouzieri; assembly: GCA_013387265.2. Lineage (NCBI taxonomy): Eukaryota > Metazoa > Arthropoda > Insecta > Coleoptera > Coccinellidae > Cryptolaemus > Cryptolaemus montrouzieri. The sequence goes on along the minus strand of JABFTP020000185.1, from coordinate 33,291,365 downwards.
CAAATGTAACCTATGTGATTATCGAACACTTAAAAAGAACAACTCAAAAACATACAAAAGTTATTCATTTCCATTTGAAAAATCTCAAATGTAGTCAGTGTGATTATGAAACGGTTATAAAGCTTAATCTTCAAAAACATATGGATAGTGTACATCCTGGAATAAAAAGGTACATCGCGGTAAGGAAAATCTCAAATGTACTCAATGAGATTATGAAACAAGTGTTAAAAGTCTACTTATGAAGCATATAGATGGTGTTCATCTTGACATAAGAACTCACAAATGTTGTCATTGTGGTCGTGGCTTCCATCACAAAACTGCTCTTACGACACATATAAATTGTATACATCTTGGTATAAAAAATTATAAATGTAGCTACTGTGACTATCAAGCATCTCAAGGAGAATACCTCAAAAGTCATATGAATGGCGTTCATCTTGGAATAAAGATAAAAAATTATAATTGTTGTAAATGTGATTACAGAGCAACTTGCAGAAGTACAATTGAGAAGCACATGAATGCTATTCATGTTGGTATAAAACAAGCAAGTACGATCTTATAAAGCATATGAATGATGTTCATCCAGGAATAAAAATCACAAATGCACTCACTGTGATTATCAAACATTTCGAAAATCTTACCTTGAAAAACATATAAATAAAGTACATCCTGAAATGAATTATTACAAATGTAGTCAGTGTGATTACAAAACGGTTATGAAATTTAATCTTCAAGAACATGTGGATAGTGTACATCCAGAAATTAAAAGCTATAAATGCATTCAATGTGACGATCAAACAAAGGAGAAGATCTCACTTGAGGAACATATTGATCATATTCATTCAGTTATGAAATACAAATGCAGTCAATGTGTTTATGGAACGTTTACAAAATTCAATCTTCAAGAACATATAGATAGTGAACATCCTGAAACGAGAGGTTACAAGTGCATTCAGTGTAACTACCAAACAAGAGAGAAGAACGCTCTTGAAGAACATATAAATAACATTCATACAGTTATAAAATATAAATGTAGCCAATGTGATTATCAAGCATCTCATAAAATTCATCTTAGAAATCATGTGAACTCTATACATCGTGGCAAGGAAAAACTCAAATGTAATCAGTGTGAATATGAAACAACTGTTAAAAGTGTACTTAAGAAGCATATAAATGGTGTTCATGTTGGCATAAGAGCTCACAAATGTTGTCATTGTGGTCGTAGTTTTCATCACAAAGCTGGTCTTAAGGAACACATAAACAGTGTACATCTTCATATAAAAAATTATGAATGTAGTCATTGTGAATATCGTGCATCCCGAGAGGAACATCTAAAGTGTCACATAAATTGTGTACATCTTGGAATGAGAATAAAAAATCCCAAATGTTGCAAATGTGATTTTCGAGCCAGTTACAAAAGTGCAATTGTGAAGCATATGAAAGATATTCATTCTGATAGGACATATAATTGTGGTCAATGCGAATTTCAAACAACTCGCAAGAATGATTTCAGGAAGCATATGAATAATATGCATCCAGACATTGGAAAATCACCAATATCAGATAACTCAAGCAACACTCTTCGGTAAATAACACCTAACTTTCAGAAGAAGTATTAAAGTAAGGTATAATAAAAGACAAGTACTGTGTTTTAAGGAATTTTACTTAATAATTGCGATTCGTAACGCGTTTCACTACACCGTAGCTTCTTCAGACGAATGAATATACAGAAAAATATAAATGTACCTGAGTAATTAAAAGCTTATTGGTTTGCTTATTCTTAAGTGGTTATTTATGACAGGTATATCCAATAAAATTAAGGAATAGATTGCTCCCGAAAAGATTCAATAGAGGTGAAGGGCTTAAATCTACTTGTTCATTGATGAGTCTACCTGAGTGTTTGTATTTATTAATTTCTAAAGTTTCCCAAAGATCTACCTTCCAATATTTATTATCTGTATGCAAAATTTCAAACTGTGGGTCGAAAGAATGATTATTTTCTAAGAGATGATTCGCGTAATTTGAATCTGATTTTTTATTTGAAAAACTGCGTTTGTGTTCCGATACTCTAATATTAAAATTTCTATGTGTTCTACCAATGTAGAAATTATCACAGTCATTGCAATTCAATCGATAAACACCTGATTTATTGTTTTTACCTGGTTTGGTTTTATTATTTTTATATATTTGCGTAAATTATTATTAGTTTGGAAAGCTATGTTGAAATTATTGCTACTTAAGAATGATTTCAGTTTCTCACTTGTAATGCCAACGTAGGTTAAGGTATTGAACTTTTGTTTCAATTTATCGACAGGGTAAACTTCATTCAATGCGATTCTACTTTGTTTTTATTTAAAATATTATTTATTAGTTTGGGATTGTAACCATTATTTTTGGCTATTTGTTTAATCAAATTTAGTTCTTTGTTGAAATTTTCTGGTGATACCGGGATGTTAATCAATCTATGAATAAAACTATTGAATGCTGACATTTTATGTTGATATGGATGACACGACGAGTTATGTATTATAATATCTGTATGTGACGGCTTATGGTAAATTGCGAAAACATGTTTTCCATTTTCATTCGAAATTGTTACGTCTAAGAAATTTATTGAATTATTGCTTTCTATTTCGGTTGTGAATGCAATTTTTGGATGTAATGAATTTATATGATTTTCGATAATTTTCAACTGTCTATCTGTTCCTGTGAAGCAAATAATGATATCGTCTACATAGCGATACCAGTATAAACAATATTTACTGAGTGGATGATTATGAATTACTTTCTCTAAGTTATTCATGAATATTTCTGCTAACAGAGGACTTAACGGATTGCCCATAATCAAGCCGGCTTCAATAGTATAATATTTGTTATTGAAATGGAAATAATTTTGATCTAAACAAATTTGTAATAATGAAAGAATATCTGATTTAATGATAGTATTGACATGATTCTTTTCTAATAATTCTTCAACTAAGTAATACGTATCTTTCGGAGGAATGTTGGGAAATAGATTCTTAACATCAAAAGAAATGAGTTTGGAATTTTGACCGAAAATATAGATTTAAAATTGCAATGTTTTATTAGCAAGTCGTTGAGGAATTTTGAAAGTTTGAACGAAGGTGCCGTTACATAAGAAACAACAGGTCTAATAGGGTAATTAGGTTTATGAAGTTTTATCAACGAATATAAGTCGGGGGATTGTGGATTGGAGTTAATGAATTTATGATTTTCGTGGTCTGTGATTAATGATTTTGCTGTCGAAATTATGCTTTTAACCACTTTCTGAAATTTTGCGGTAGGATCCTTAGTTGATGTTATATAGTTTCCGGCTGTTAAGAATTCTTCAGTTTTAGAAATATAATCGGTTTTACTAATCGCGATGACGGTGTTACCTTTATCTGCTTTAGTGAATACTAAATCGTTCTTGGTACTATTTTCACGAATTGTTTTTATTATCTTATAATCGGAATTGCAATGATGTGATAAATTCGAAAAGTCTTCTTTGATGATTTTTGCTGTTTGATGTTTGGCTAAAATATTATCTTTGGAGTTTTTGAGAATGATTTCGAGTCAATGCCTAACTGTTCAAAATTAGTTTTATTATGTTTTGGATGTAAATTATGTTTGAATCCTTTTTCTAATAGATCTTTTGTGGTTGTGTAAAATCGGTATCAGTTAAATTAATGAATCTGTCAAAAATTTATGGTCTGACAATTGATCAGTCGAAGGTTTGGGTGGAGAAATTTTGAATTTAAGTGAATTCAACTTTTTCTGTTGTTGCTGAAACTTTTATGAATTAAAATTTTGACATCGTATCTGGATTCAGAGTCTAAAATATCAAACTCAACAGGGTGCAATCTAAACAATAATTCCGTATGGATTACCTTCAAATATATGTTTGCAACGTCCCTCCTGTTGTACTGGATCTTCATATCCTCTTTGAGCCATATGCGTTGGCCTTTCTCGGTTGCTCTTCTTGCTGGTCCACTGTTGTTATGTGTCTTCAACCGTATGTAATTGGGAGTCAACCTGTTTAATATATTCATTCGTCTGAAGAAGCTACGGTGTAGTGAAACGCGTTACGAATCGCAATTATTAAGTAAAATTCCTTAAAACACAGTACTTGTTTTTATTATTGATAATGGAATTTTACCAAGTAAAAGCCTCCCAAATTCAAATGTTAAAGTAAGGTATAGTTTACATATGGTAAAATACCCAGTAGTCAACCTTTAAGTGAGAGTAAAAACTTTCTGGGACTATCGGTCGAATATTCAACACTACGAATGAAATTATATGTTATTGGCAGAAATGTAATTTATTAATTTTTTCCACCAAAATCAACAAAAATTTATATAAAATTATCATATAAAAATCTGAATTAAACAAAATATGGCACTTTCCAGTAGTCAGCCTCAATCCTCTAGAAGTCAGCCTTGTTCTCCCCTGTAGTCAGCCTTGATACTATTACAGGATTAGTATATAAAATTTTTTATTACATACGTTTTCATAAATGTCTCCAACAAATTCAGAGTATTTCACATAAAACCATGCAGAGCAGTTATCATAGCCAATATTTTTCAAATCATTTGTTCTGAGTCACGAGTCATTTCTTGTTCACTGTTATTTAATCTTGAAGATGATAAGACACAAGAAATCCATATGGCAGAGATATACGCGGAGGAACAATGAAGCCGATTATCTGGCCCATAGGAATTACTCGAATCTCCTGTCCGTAAAAATAAAGGAGAAGAAGAAAAAGTTTGGGTCCTATCTTATTTCGTCAAATAATCGAAAAAAAACTTTTCAAATATCTTAGATCAACTATGTGTACTACAGTAGCGACCAACAAATTTGAAAGATAACAGTGGTTACTTATGCAAGAGTCCTGTCGAGGTTGCCAATGTTTTGGCCGATTTCTTCGCGGCTTCTTTCACTAGTGAGCCTGATCGACTACCAAACTCAACTACACCCAGAAATCTTAACGAATTGTGCGACATCGAGTTCACTCCTTCTTTAGTGAAAGAGCATCTCACTACATTGGATACAACATCTGCTCCCGGCCCCGACGGCATCACAGCTCGCCTACTCAAAGACTGTGCCTCCTCATTGTCTGTTCCTTTATCTAGAATCTTTTCTGAATCCATGACTTCCGGTTCTCTTCCATCCGCTTGGCTGACAGCTCATGTTACCTCCATCTTTAAAAAAAGAAGATAAACTGAATGCTGAGAATTATCGTCCAATTAGTCTTGCTGCAAAAATTTGCGAAAGGATAATTTTGCAAAAAGTATTGGAGTTTACACTCCTGAATCAGATTATTCCTGAAGATCAACATGGTTTCATTCCTGGACGTTCGGTCATTACAAATTTGTTGAAATGTGTCGACATTTGGACGAGGACAATCGGCTTCTATACAAGCTCGAACATTTGAGTATTCGGGGCAGGGTTCTGTCTTGGGTGGAGAGATTTTTATCGGGAAGGAGCTTTCGTGTTAGAGTGGGTACTTCTTTTTCGTCTACGAAATCGATTTTGATTGGAGTCCCTCAGGGTTCAGTTCTTGGACGCATTCTATTCGTCCTATATACCTATGATCGTCCATCTGTTCTACATTCACAATGCTCACTTTTTGCCGACGACACTAAGATTTTTAACAATCCAACTACGAATGCACAAAGCATCCAGCAAGATTTAAACACTATCTCGAGATGGTCCGATGACTGGTTGTTACCATTAAATCTCTCGAAGTGTCGTGTACTTCATCTAGGCAAGAACAACCCCCGACACGTGTATCCACTTTCAGGCCAAAATATAACCAGCTGCAACAATCATTCTGATCTGGGCATGATAATTTCACATGACCTTTCGTGGTCAGAGCATATTCTCCATACCATTGCGATAGCCAAGCGCATCCTCTTTCTGTTGCGGAGGTCATTTTCCGGATGCGATCTTGTAACGTGTTCTTTATTGTACAAAACGTATGTACATCTTATTCTTGAATTTGGTGGACCAGTTTCGTGCCCTACACTTATTCAAGACATGCAGGCTCTCGAAAATATCCAGCGATTGGTCACACGAATTCCTTATCCGTATGGTGTCCCACGTCCAAGTTATAGCGAGCGGTTGAACCTGCTCAAACTTCCCTCATTCGTGGATCGTCACTCTCGAGGAGACCTAATAATAACTTATCGTGCCCTCCATTCGCTATTCGGTGTTGATCTCGGAAATCTTTTTCACATTAACTTGGATCAGCGCCTTCGTGGCCATTATCTGAAGTTGAGTAAGGAGAGTTTTAAGCACTCATGTCGGGAGCACTTTATTTCGAACCGAGTGTTTGGTTTATGGAACGGTCTTCCTGGGGCTATAGTTAACGCGCCGGGGGTGAATGCCTTCAAGAATGCATTGGATGCTTGGAGTGGTGGTGAAATGAACTGACTATGTTTTTATCATCCTTTTTCTTTTGTTTCGGGTTGGTTCGGTCTGATTGCGTTTTTCAAAATATTTATGTTTCTGTAAAATATGTGCTGTTACACAGCACATATTTTGTATATATATATATTTTTTTTGTGTGAGTGAGTTTATAGGTTCACACCTAAACTCTTCTAAATACAATAATAATAATAATCTTATTTTATTTGCTGTGCACGTCGTATGTTTCTTCTTTTTCTTATTATGTTTAGTATTTGATATATTCTCAGCTTTATTTTTTGCAATTCTTCTTTCTTTTCCGAACTTCCTAAGCTCTTATTTTTTGTCAATATATCTCTGTTTTCTGTTATTTCGCGTATTCTTTCTGTTTCTCAAATCACCTTTATTCTCCGGAGGAGATGGCTTCAATTCTATTTCCCAATTTTATCTTTTTAGTTGTGAATGTAAAATTTTTTACAGTCACTGCAGTTTGATGTAATCATTTGACTTTTATTAGATTCAATTTCACTGTTTTTGATGTACATTCTGTCGAAAAAGTACCGGGAATTAGCCAATGAAACACAAAGAAATTATTTTTCATCTAAATCTATTGTATCGCTTTCAAAGTAGGCCCTTTCCGAAATAATATATTTACGCCAACGAATAATCCAATCGTCAAAATATTTTTCGAACGCTTCTTCCGGAATCTACTTTAGTTCTCGCCGCGAATTCTCCTTTATGTCTTCTATCGATTCAAAACGGGTACCTCGAAGTGGTAATTTTAGTTTTGGAAAAAAAATTGGCCAGAGCCATATCAGATGAATACGGTGGTTGTTCGATGGTATTTGTTGAGTTTTTGATCAGAAATTTATTCATAATGATAGCCTTGTGAGATGGTGCACAATCCATGAGTTTTCTTTCCACAAATCTGGCCTTTCTCGATGAATTTGTTCCCTCGAACACCGCATAACGTTCGGGTAATATTCTTTATTAGCTGTCTGATTTTCTGCCAAGAATTCCGAGTGCACAACACTGTGATGATCAAAGATAAAATTCCACATCATTTGGAAAGCGCCATTCTTTAGCTTGTCGACTGGTTTGCATGTCAAACTCATAAACCTATGTCTCATCACCAGTTACAATGCGTTTTATGAATATGGGGTTAAAATTTACCCGTTCTAGCATGATTTTCAATTACCATTTCCTTCAATTTATCGATGTTAACTTCAGTTGAAGATGTTGATGGCCGACCAGAGGGAGGCAAATCAAGCACTGTAACCAAACTAAATGACAGATCGCATTCAAAATCCGCGTTAGTATAGAAAACAGTTGTGCCAACTTAGCAACAACAAATATTTTGACAATCGTTCTAAGCAGGTTCTTTCAATAATCAATTCCCTGTACTTTTTTGACAGAATGTATATATAGCCTTTTTGCCAGGGATGCTAGACTTCGATCACTGATGCCGCTTTTGTAAAAAAAAAGTTTCTTGTTTTTGTTTAACTTTTACTTAAAGTGTAGATTATTATCAATTGTATTATGCTACGTTTTTGAAGGAAATTCACATTATTCAATGGTAAATCGTTCAAAGTGATGAAAGTTATCACTTGGATAATAAAGCCCAATGAAACGACCTCTGGGCGTTATCTTCCCGTATGAGCACTCTTGGTCTACCAATGGGCTGAATTATGTTGTGATTTTTAAACTAGCAACTAATACTTGTATCTTCGATCATAGGTTGTATACGCTTATATATTTAATCTCAAGTTAAAAGTTGTAATAGATTTTACTGAAATATTTTATAACTGTTGATATCAATGGCCGATATTTTCTCATACAGTGCAATAAGGCAAGTTCATTTTATATACAGTACAACTTCAATAGTCCGGGCAGATATCGTTCCGGCGCATGCCCGAATTTCTGAAGTGACTTGAATTTGATTCATTTTCAAAATAGAAACAACCCAAAATCTGTTAAACCGAGTTCATTATAAATATATCGGAAAGTTGAACAAGAAAATAGTTTCTATTATAAAACAATCAAATTATAGAATTTCCATTCTTCCTCATAGAAAATATAGAATTTAAATATAAGCTAGTGTACATAAACAACATGCTATTCTTTATGGCGTTTAAAATATCATTCGATTTTACTCTGAACCTTTCTCGATGCTGCCATCTGAACTGATTTTTCCTTAAGCCTTTTCAGGATCAATAGGTCTTCTATAGGAAGATTATTCTGTTCGGCCCAACTGATAATCAGGGAGAACGCATTGACAGTATCTGCATGTATTTTAGTAGTATTTTACCATACTATTTAAACCATCCTCTGAGTGAGAAGAGTCCTCTACGTTTTCAATATTCCTTCCTAAAGCATTCTGTATAAGCTCTTCAGTCAAATCGATAACAAACTCTTTATCTCCCACAGTCCAGTTGGTAATGTTCTCAATGGTTAAGTCATTTTCTGGATCGATGACCCTTAATGATTCGTCAATATTTTTCAAATCATTTTCACTGATTGGACGGAGTTTCTTCTGAAGCTCTGAGAGTGGAATATTTTCATCATCTGATTCTTCTACTTCTGTAGTATCATGCCACAATGCTGTCCAACTTTTTCTAATATTTTTTGAAGTAATGGTTTTCCAAGATTGTGCAAGATTGTTCACGGCATCTTTCAAATTATACTGCTTCAAAATGGAAGTTATCTCTTCACCTTCATGCGAAATGATTTGATTAAGAAGGCATTTTCTATACGATACTTTAATGTTTTCAATTAAATTCTGATCCATAGGTTGGAGAACGGGAGTACAGTTGGGTGGCAAAAACAAAACTCTGAAGTTTGGATCAGTATTAACCTCTTCCTCAGGTGGGTGCGATGGTGCATTGTCTACCAACAACAGAGCTTTAGAGGGCTTGTTAATCTTAGTTGAAAAATTCTTCACCTCGGGGATGAAAGATGTTTTAAACCATTCATTAAATAGTGGTCTGATCATCCACCGTTTGGTGAATGCTCTGTAGACAACTTTAGTTTTTGAATGCTTCCCAAGACTTGTAAATGTAATTGGTGAGTTCCAGCCGCGTTGCAGCATGGCATGAATGTTAAGCGGTCTTTTGACACTTTTCGACCTGGTGCTGATTTTTTCCTTTGATGAACCCAAGTTGTGTCTGGTAAACATCCCCAAAAAATGGACGATTCATCAGCATTATACATCTGTTCTTTGCTTAATTCCATCTGTTCAATAATCGATAGAAATTATTCCTTAAATGGTATCACAGCGGAAACATCACTGGAAAGTTTTTTACCACAAACCTTCAAGAAACGAATTCCATGTCTAAGCTTGAATTTATCTGACCATCCCGAACTTGCCAGATAACCTTTTTTCCTGTGATTTGTTGGTAAAACTGTTTGGCTTTTGCTCTCAATATGTCTGACGAAATTGGTACGTGTGCGTTGCGTTGTTGAAGAAACCAGTTATACAATGCGATTTCAACATCAGGATTCTCAGCTTCTCTAATAATATGTCTTTCTACTACAAAAATACCTTGGATATAAATCTCCTTATTTTGTCCTTGTTCTTTTTATGTCTTCGACGAGTACTCATTCCATCATCAATAAAATCTATTATTTTTATTTCTCTGCCAGTGTGAGCGTTTTATGATTTCTCTTGGTTGGAGCCTTTATGCACACCACCGGCGAGATTGAAATGCTAAATGCAACTGTAGAAAGATACTCGCCACTCTTAGTACATAATATATGTACATGCATACATGTATAGACAAGAAAATTATTATTTGTATATCAGCCGACGTCGATGAGCCCGGATTATAGAGGTAAAATTCTCAAAGTGCCCAAATGAGTCGCGTGCCCGAGTTACTGGAGTGCCCGATATAGCGAGTGTCCGGACTAGTGAAGTTGTACTGTATATTGTTATGACAAAGAAAACACAGTCACTATGCTTTTATTTTTCATGATTGTTAATGTTTATAATGGAAAAATTTTACAGAATACTATTTATTAATCTCGAAGCTTTTATGTTACATAATTGATTTGTCCTTTATTTCTAATAAGAGAAGTTTTATTTTGCGTTTTTCAACTAGGAAAATAGTCGTTAATGAACATTTGCAAAAGTTTTTGATGTTATTTTCGCGTACCTTTTATCATTCAACCAGGACATATTCTTCACTAAAGCAGTTGCCAAAGGTATTGTCTCCTCTGTTTTCTTTAAAACTCCAAGACTTGCTCTCTCAAATTGAGAAAATGCTGCCCCTTGAAAGCCATCGCACAGCGCAGTACAGTTATAGCTCTTCATATTCACTAAATCCTTCATTGAATAAAGCTGTGAATAGACGTTTATTGAGAGCTTTCGCACGTATGTGATTCATGCAACGTAATAGTGAATCAATAATATCCTCCAAATTCATGTCCGTTGCCTACAATGCTTACAAGTAGATAATGCCATGATACAAAAATAGTGTGTGACCCAAGAAATTTTGTGTCAAACGTACGCAACCATTGTTTTTCACAATCATTGCTGCACCATCAGTACAAATATATATACACTTTATTCCTTGCAAATGTCTTTTCCTCGGGTTGTAGTTTCCAGCTGATAAAACTCTAGGAAATCTTTCAATGTATTCAAGCTCAACTCCCGCTGAAACATAACTAACTGAGACCTAATCGTTAAAAAATTGCAAGTTTCTACTAACGCCAATAAAAAATATTTGTACTTCATTACGATTTCTTGGATATGACTGATGATATCACTTGCTATTCCCTTCCGCTTAGTAACAGTATGCTGTGAGAGGGAAACACTGTCGGCCTAACGTTTTTAGCATCACAATTTTGTGCAAACATTGTCAAGCCTCTTTAACGATTTCTCCATCAGAAATAGATTTCTTGTTTTTCGCAAGAAGTAAAGAAATTTTGTAAGGAGTTTTGAACATGAATTCATTCTTTGATGGTATTGTTGATGGATTTATTTAATGGAAATTTGTTTTAATATGAATACAATGAAAAACTTTTGTCTGATTTCCACAATGTTTCCTTTCAATACACATTACCGGTTTCGACAGTAAAAATTCAAACTGTCTGGAATATACAGATTGAATGCAAGGAATGCCTAATTGCTTACTATTGAATACTAACAAACTTGTAAAACCCGAAACTCACCACTAGCGATAGTCAACTAGAATTAAATCACTCCCAACTACTTAACATTTAAAACAGGTATAGTTAGAACTTATCACTCTTCGAACCTCGAAAATGATGCAACTTTAACGTGCTCTATTTCTGCCTTTCGGCTAATGACACGCCGTGGAATTCTGTCACCTCACTAACCCGGGAATTTTGGCGAACCCTCTCGTGTCGAGGAAGGGATTTTAATGTCCAACACATCTCTGTTAGACAGGACCGACAGCTTTACTTCTCCTCCGAAAGATGGACACTCAAGCGATTCCCAGAATCGGAAAAATCGCACCGACTTTGTCGGGATTGAATCCAGGTAACTCTGCGTAGGAGACGAGCATCATATCCCATACGCCACCGAGCCGGCTAGATCGCTTTTTATTTTCTTTCGAAAGTCTTTGCTGCTATCACTACCAACAGAGTACTATTCTTCAAAAATATTATGATTTTGCTTATAGTGCCTCTAATTTATATTTTCTGGCAACGGCTACTGATGTGAAGGAATATAATCATAAGGGTTAGATTCCGCATAGCAAGGGTAATTTTGAAACTCACTTGATTTTCTGGACTAGGGATCCTCAATATCCACAGCAATGTATTCGAAGCTCAACTCCCGCTGAAACATAACTAACTGAGACCTAATCGTTAAAAATTGCAAGTTTCTACTAACGCCAATAAAAAATATTTGTACTTCATTACGATTTCTTGGATATGACTGATGATATCACTTGCTATTCCTTCCGCTTAGTAACAGTATGCTGTGAGAGGAAACACTGTCGGCCTAACGTTTTTAGCATCACAATTTTGTGCAAACATTGTCAAGCCTCTTTAACGATTTCTCCATCAGAAATAGATTTCTTGTTTTTCGCAAGAAGTAAAGAAATTTTGTAAGGAGTTTTGAACATGAATTCATTCTTTGATGGTATTGTTGATGGATTTATTTAATGGAAATTTGTTTTAATATGAATACAATGAAAAACTTTTGTCTGATTTCCACAATGTTTCCTTTCAATACACATTACCGGTTTCGACAGTAAAAATTCAAACTGTCTGGAATATACAGATTGAATGCAAGGAATGCCTAATTGCTTACTATTGAATACTAACAAACTTGTAAAACCCGAAACTCACCACTAGCGATAGTCAACTAGAATTAAATCACTCCCAACTACTTAACATTTAAAACAGGTATAGTTAGAACTTATCACTCTTCGAACCTCGAAAATGATGCAACTTTAACGTGCTCTATTTCTGCCTTTCGGCTAATGACACGCCGTGGAATTCTGTCACCTCACTAACCCGGGAATTTTGCCGAACCCTCTCGTGTCGAGGGAAGGGATTTTTAATGTCCAACTCATCTCTGTTAGACAGGACCGACAGCTTTACTATTCCTCCGAAAGATGGACACTCAAGCGATTCCCAGAATCGGAAAAATCGCACCGACTTTGTCGGGATTAAATCCAGGTAACTCTGCGTAGGAGACGAGCATCATATCCCATACGCCACCGAGCCGGCTAGATCGCTTTTATTTTCTTTCGAAAGTCTTTGCTGCTATCACTACCAACAGAGTACTATTCTTCAAAAATATTATGGTTTTGCTTATAGTGCCTCTAATTTATATTTTCTGGCAACGGCTACTGATGTGAAGGAATATAATCATAAGGGTTAGATTCCGCATAGCAAGGGTAATTTTGAAACTCACTTGATTTTCTGGACTAGGGATCCTCAATATCCACAGCAATGTATTCCGAAGCTCAACTCCCGCTGAAACATAACTAACTGAGACCTAATCGTTAAAAATTGCAAGTTTCTACTAACGCCAATAAAAATATTTGTACTTCATTACGATTTCTTGGATATGACTGATGATATCACTTGCTATTCCTTCCGCTTAGTAACAGTATGCTGTGAGAGGAAACACTGTCGGCCTAACGTTTTTAGCATCACAATTTTGTGCAAACATTGTCAAGCCTCTTTAACGATTTCTCCATCAGAAATAGATTTCTTGTTTTTCGCAAGAAGTAAAGAAATTTTGTAAGGAGTTTTGAACATGAATTCATTCTTTGATGGTATTGTTGATGGATTTATTTAATGGAAATTTGTTTTAATATGAATACAATGAAAAACTTTTGTCTGATTTCCACAATGTTTCCTTTCAATACACATTACCGGTTTCGACAGTAAAAATTCAAACTGTCTGGAATATACAGATTGAATGCAAGGAATGCCTAATTGCTTACTATTGAATACTAACAAACTTGTAAAACCCGAAACTCACCACTAGCGATAGTCAACTAGAATTAAATCACTCCCAACTACTTAACATTTAAAACAGGTATAGTTAGAACTTATCACTCTTCGAACCTCGAAAATGATGCAACTTTAACGTGCTCTATTTCTGCCTTTCGGCTAATGACACGCCGTGGAATTCTGTCACCTCACTAACCCGGGAATTTTGGCGAACCCTCTCGTGTCGAGGGAAGGGATTTTAATGTCCAACACATCTCTGTTAGACAGGACCGACAGCTTTACTTCTCCTCCGAAAGATGGACACTCAAGCGATTCCCAGAATCGGAAAAATCGCACCGACTTTGTCGGGATTAAATCCAGGTAACTCTGCGTAGGAGACGAGCATCATATCCCATACGCCACCGAGCCGGCTAGATCGCTTTTATTTTCTTTCGAAAGTCTTTGCTGCTATCACTACCAACAGAGTACTATTCTTCAAAAATATTATGATTTTGCTTATAGTGCCTCTAATTTATATTTTCTGGCAACGGCTACTGATGTGAAGGAATATAATCATAAGGGTTAGATTCCGCATAGCAAGGGTAATTTTTGAAACTCACTTGATTTTCTGGACTAGGGATCCTCAATATCCACAGCCCCCCGAGGGAGGATACCCTAGGAAGGCCTTCGTATTCGTCGGTCGCATATGTGCCTTGTAGTATTAAGAAAAATTTTCTGACTTGCTCTCGCGGACCATTAACAATTTGTCCACGAGCAATTAGGGATGAACCATGAAACATCGAATTTGCGCATACTCTGTTCGTCTCTTCAAGTTCAATAATAATAATGAGGAATGAACTTTATTTCCCTCTAAAAAAAGGGATTGTGATACACATAACCGATATATCCAATATTGTTTTGTTTATTGTTTGAAAAATCGTACTCCTTTGTATATATTATAAATACAGAAAAAAGGTTTCTCACTAAAATGACAGTTAAGTCATTTTTTTGAGAACTGCATTTTATACCTCTTGCAATAATAATAGTTCAAATAAGGTATATATGGCCCACCTGAATAGAATTTCTTTCTCGATATTTCATATTTCGAAAAATAATAACTCCTGAACTTTCAGTCCTCGGTGATTGACACTATATACCTACTTTTATAATGTAATTTAGCGCTGTCGGTCACGGTTTCCGTGTTAGTCTATTAGATGACACGGTCCTTTTCTATGTTCCTGCAATTCGGCCCGAGAATTTAACATCAAACACTTGTAGATATAGGCTCAAAAATATGGATAAATTTATTTTTATATAAAATACTTAGACCTTCATATATGTTTTCTTATTTATAAAAATATATAAAGAGAGGAACATGTTTACTTCCATTTACAAAATAACACAGTTTTGTGAGTTTTGAAAGATAAAAGTTAACAAAATAAATGAGATAAAAAACACAAGGTTTAACTTTAATCTAAATTATTTTTAGCTAACAATGAACCCAAATTCTTTTTATTAGTACTGATGATGTTAATATTATTTTGTGCAATCAATTAATTATCTGATTGCTAATATTAGGAATATATTTAGTTGGAAAATTTCTAGTCGATCTCTCAGTACGCAAAGAATAAATGCGTTGCAGTAAAAGTTTGTTATTTTTATTTTATTGAAATGTCAATTAAATTATTGCCATTGTGGAGAATTTTTAAATTATCTAATCTAATTATGTTATTTGAAGATTTGATATGTACAGAAGCTGCTGATTTGCCATTTGAGGAAATATGTTCTTTGAATTCAAATTGAAAATATCATCCTGCGGAAGCTGATTGCCATTAATTGCCTTCAATTCTGTATATTCGAGACAATTTGAATTTATTCGTTTTTGTTTTGCATTGAATATTAATTGGCTTATGAAGATCGACTGGTGAAGATAACTGCTGATATTATCAGAGAAGGGGCCAGTGTAAGTTAGACAAGTGTATTTATTTTCTGGTTATATGGTAATAAAAATAAATAAAAGAAAATATATACGTCATCAATAAAATCAGCAATTATTTTCCCAAATTTAATTTAAGAACCTCCTTTTCCAGTGGTCCCAATATAAGTAAATTACTGTTCAAACAAAAAGCTTATAAATTCATACAGTATTGAATGCAATGAAGGCTCAACAGCTTATGAAGAACAAACCAGTCGAAATTTTGAATTTAGATTTGAACATCTTTCCTTAGACAACAAATGCGCAGTTGAATATACAAATTACATAATTACATTAGATAATTTAAAAAATCTCCATAAATGCAATAAGCGGATGAAAATGAATCTGTTGGAAAGTTTGGAAATGAACAAAGTTTCTAAAAACCCAAAATTCACCGCTCCCAATATTCAACTAGAATAAATCACTTGCCACTACTCAACATTAACAAAAGGTATAGTAAGCACATTCTTTCTCAGAATTGTTAGCTTTTAGACACTTGAAAATGACGTTACTGTCGAAACCGGTCGTGTGTATTAAAAACAAACATTGTGGAAATCAGACAAAAGTGTTTCATTTTATCTATATTGAAATGAATTTCCATAAAAATAAATCCATCAACAATATATTCAATTAAAAATGGAACATCGTTTTCATTTATTGAATCTAATGTAAGAGATCTAGAATGATATCGCACGCCCTCTGTATTCCATTCCAAATCAGCAGAATTATTAACTCTCTGAAACAAAATCGACATGATATATCTTAACATAAAACGTAAAAGTTTGTTTGATAGTCGATGAATTAAAAAAATGCATTAAATTGAACAACCTTTCAAAGGAGTATCACAAAACCCCTTTCTCATGACATTTCGAAGTGCTAGTTAACAGAGGTAAGGGATAATGCGCAAATTTTCAACCGAGTGAGAATTTGAACCAACAGAATCGATTTTGATCAATTGTTTTCCTCAAATTGAGATCGAACGGATTTGCCAAACATTTCTCAATTTGTATATTGTTATTTTAGAAAGTAAATAAGTGGTCGTATGAAACCAAATTTTGAAAAAGGTATCAGACGACCCTTTTCCTATTCAAAAATTTGGGGTGAAATGCCAAGGGTAGAGAATTAATATCTAGAGAACAAAACATGTAATAATGTCGCCCTCCAATCTAAAATCGACCTGTTTCAGGAAATTTACAATAAAACAAACGAGCAGAGTTCAGGGTGGTTCGTTTTCATCAGATCGCACTGTATAGTGGAGAACGCTTAAGTTTCGGTCTTCGTTAATAGAGCGATTAGACACAGGTGAAGGCACTGTTAGGGTGAGGAGCAGAAATAGAGGGTGTTACATAATAGTATGTCACAAAAATAGGTTTTTTCTTCAAAACTCCTGCAGTTTTTGAGATATTCAGCCCAAATTTGGAATGCAAGCTATTTTTCACAGCCTCCATCATTACACGTCCTAAACTTCAATTAGAATCTACAAGGTTTTTTCTTTTCAGGAGCTATGTCTTCTTTTGCCCTTTCAAACTTTTTGCAGTACTCCACCTATCAGTGTAGGATCAATTTTCGTCATCTTCGTTCAATTTAGAAACTTTTTGAAACTCGTAATTTTTCGTATCTCCGACCGTTCTCGTGCAAAAATTATTAAAAGCACTTCTAATTAAAAAATTACTAGTAGGCTTTAATTATTTTGACAGTTGCTAAAGTTGAACCAGTGTCTGCTCGAATTGTTTATTAAATTAACGATTAGTTTTAAGACTTTTGAAGTTATTGCTCCAAGAAAAAATGGCTAATTTTATTAACGCCGAATTGGCTGATATCCATTACATGTACCGACGGAAACACAATAAAAGCTAGGCGATTATAACAGGTGCGCTTTCCAAATCGAGTAACACCAGACAGGCGAACATTTTCAAATATCCACAGAAGGTTTAGGGAAACTGGTACTTTTACTGCAAATAATCATCTAAAAGGTGCAACTCAAACTATGAGAACTCCAGATATTGAGGAAGCAGTTTTGAATTGTATTGAATTGAATCCTCATGTGAGTACAAGAAAAATTCGAAATCTGTTGAATATTTCACATGTTCTAGTTTGGAGGATTCTCCACGACTTTTTATTGTTCCCGTTTCATATTCAACGGGTCCAAACTCTACTTCTGCCGATGGTTCTTAGAAAAAATGAGAGAAAATGCTCATTTTGATAGTGGAATAATGTTCACAGACGAAGCTAACTTTTCGAGAACTGCTATCACAATAATCATTATTGGGCTGAGGAAAACCCCCATTTGATTGAAGAATCTCATCATCAAGAACAATTCTCACTAAATGTCTGGGTCGGAATAATTGGAAATTATTTGATTGGCCATTTTTTTTGCCTAACAGACTAAACAGTCGGCAATTTCTGGAGGAGGAGTTACCTTTATTGCTCGAGGATGTGTCACTTTTGGTGAGAAACATAATGTGGTTCATGCATGACGGAGCACCTTCACATTTCAGTGGAGAAGCAAATTTTGGGCATACCTATCGAGTATTTCTATTATTTTTTTTTTCATTTAGCGAATAACATACAATTCAAATTCAATAATTTGTCACTCGAAAATGGTTGGAGATAAGAAAAAATTACAAGTGTCAAAAAACGTTCTAAATTGAACGAAGATTACGAAAATTGATTGTACGCTGATCAGTGGCGTACTGCAAAAAAGTATGAAAGGGCAAAAGGAGACATGGCCTCGGAAAAGAAAACACCTTGTAAATTTCAGTTAATATCTAGGACGTGTAATGATGTAGGCTGTAAAAAAAAGCTTGCATTCCAAATTAGGGCAGCATATCTCAAAAACTGCAGGAGTTTTGAAGAAAAAACCGATTTCTTCAGGAAATTTCAACACCCTGTAGTTCTGTAACGAAGTTTTTGCGGACCTATGTTTATATGAACTTTTTTCTTAAAGTTGCACGTAGATTTACCCCTCAAGTTGTGACATAATATTATGTAACACTCTGTATAACTATTGGTTAAAAATATAATTTTACAAGGCCATATTATCAGCCATATATACTGCCGCTACCTTATTGACTACTTTTGTATATTAAATTTCTAAAAAATTCTACAAAGCATTTTTGAAATTTTCTGATGACCGTGGTATTTTTACCTACAGTCTTATGACGTCATATTTCATTGCCCCCATTCTTTATTCGCACGGTGTCCCGACGTTGAGCGCCGCGGCGACCTGGCACGACCGTGACGTCACAGCGCCTCATGGCATCTGAAGAACACCGCTCTGATGGCAGTGCTTGTTAGGAAGCAGCGGCGTTACGAATAAAAAAATCGAAAGGACCCGATACATCGGATGAAAAATTAAAAACCAAGCGGAGTCACCTAATAAAAATTCGAATCATTTGAATTCATATCAGACGCACAACTTTCCATTGCACGATAATTGAATAACATCGATTATTAGTTAATACTTGTGACGATAATTTTAAACCGAAAACTGTTGCTTTTAGTCGCGGTGGTGCCATAGAAAAATGATCGGTCCGACAGTGAAAAAATAGAATAAAGTACCTTTCAACCGTGTATATATTTACCTCGGGTGTTTGGAAAAGAGCCATATTTGTTTTATTGTCATGAAATAGCATAATTGCCGAATATTTTTTACGAAAATTAGGCGATGATGGAGCCGCAAAATTTAAATGCCACAAATCGTACTTTAATACTTTCACCCCCATTGCAGAGTAATAGAGGAGTGCTAGTGATAACAGGTGAGTCTGTTTGTTCTTCAACTTTTTTAACGTCTCAATTATTCTCATAATTTTAATATCTAGGGTAAAACTGGGATAGTTGCCCAACTTTCTCAAATGTACGGTTCACACCAAGATTTATGTTTTTCATTAACTTGACTTTTTGTGAATAATTTGGTGAACGAAATACTCAACAGAATAATAATCAATTGGTTAATTTTTTTCTGTTTGTACTTAATTGACAAACCTTTTTAATGGGGATACATGGCCATTTGATGGGTTTGATGCCCCAACGAAAATTTTTCTTATGGAATAGTTAATCTTAGCAATTAATGAACGTATTGTACGGTTTGCTTGAGTAATAATAATAATTATTTGGGCGGTACACATCTCGGTCCCAAGATGACCATCTCGTTCTCAAAATGATCATCTCATTCTCGAAATGACCATCTCGTCCCAAAATTACCATCTCGACCACAAAATGACCAACTTAGCCCTTAATCCTTTATAATGACTCTTGGAAAATACCCATCTCAACACAGAGTTCCACAGGTTAAAGGTAAGGGATAATTTATCCCTACCCCAATCATTATTTTACTGTTCATTGATGCATTATAAATATAACAGAAATTGAAAACGAAATCTAACAAATTTCGAGAGCTATTGAAAGTGTCACGTGAAAAAAGCAATGTTTGAGAATAATAATGATCCAAATTTCAGTGAAACGCTCAGTCAAAGAGAAAAAATTCCCTTAGTTCATAAGTGTTTCAAATATAGAAAACATAATCGTAAATTAGCATCAGGGGTAATTAAATGGCGGTACGTTGAAGATAAATGTCCAGCATTTCTTCGAACAGTTGATGAATCTGGGAGCTTGCAACGACAAAATATGTGCTCTTCTGTTTAACGAAGGGCTGAGCAAGAAGTATATTAAAAACCGTCAAAAATCATCACATCAGAAATGTGCCAAACTGAAACTGACATTACATATTTAATGAAGAATGATCTGCTCTGCGTAAGGAAAAAAATTTATTATGCACGCCGTACAGTTACCAGCTTTACCAAAATGTATCCGAGAAGTTCATTGTGAAAACTCAACCTAGAAACCAACAGAAACGATGAAAGTTTATTGCAGGGAACAAAATCGAACATCACAATTATAGAGTTACATTCAAGAAAAATCCGAAAAGACATATGTTAGTTTCAATTATGTCGCCACACTTTCTCATAAAATAACCACCTCGTTCTCAAGCGGCCCTAATCTTAGCAAATTACTTTTTAAAGCAAAACAGAAAAGAGATAAACTCAAACAATCTGGCTTTTACAAAATCGAATGTAACGCTTATATAGGTCAAACTAGTAGAAATTTTAAATGCAGGTTCAAAGAACATACATCTTCAGATAAGATATCCACAATATTTGAGCACATTCAATCAACAAACCACACAATAGTTTAAACAAGCTCAAAGTCCTCCACAAATACAATAAAAGAAGTTGAATTAATCTGTTGGAAAGTTTGAAAATAAATAAATTCAGAAAAACTCCACATTATACTTGAAATCAATAATTCCCCCTACTTAACATTTAAGTGAGAAATATATCCTGCAATCATCTTTGTACTTTAGTTTGTATTCAGTACTTGAAAATGACCTAAGGGTTGAAAGCGGTCGTGTATAAATAAATAAAATTGGAAAATTGACAAAAGTATGTTTTCTCTTTCATATTTCAGAATGAATTTCCTCAAAATAAATATGTCACCATTAGCATCAACAAATAACGAACAAAATATTTATTTCCGTTTTTAATTAAACAAAATACACACACCACAAAAATTGTCGCATCACCTGGTATTCTCAATTCCACAATCGATTAAGCAGCTCGATCGCAGTTTCTTTGTCAACATATGTTTTTGGACATATGAGGGGAAAAAAATCTTATCTATGTAGTAGATCTGAAACAAGAATGAGTTTATTTGATTATCAGTATTAATTCAATTTCTCTTCAGTTTTCACGCTAAATTAATGCAAGTTTTTTGTGTTTCTTGTTAATTTTCGAATCTTTGAATTTATTGTAATAGCTGCTGAACGTCCTTGACGCTATTTGAGTGATCATGAAGTGGTAAGAATTGTAACACCCCTAGAGGAGGGGCGAAGCCAACGTTGCGTGGCTAACTTGTTAAATGTTAACCAAAGCACTATTTCAAGAGCAATTAATCGGTACCTCGAAACAGGAGAATATGGAAGAAGGGCCGGACAGGGAAGAAATCGGATAACAAGACCAGTTGATGATCGTTGGCTTCGTTTAACTGCACTAAGAGTTCGGCATTGTATGGCTAGAATGCTACAAAATGAACTAGCACTTTCCAGAAATGTACATATTTCATTACATGTTGTTAGGAAAAGGCTCAGAGAAGACGGTATCAGACCAAGGGTGGCTTCTGCCGGCCCGCGTCTCACCAGAGAGCAACGAGTTGCAAATTGGGGTATTCCAGAATGGTCGAATGTTCTCTTTTCCGACGAGTCCAGGTTCTATCTAGTATCAAATGATAGACGCATGTCTGTATACAGACGACGTGTGGAACGGTATCAGCAATGCAATATCCGGCAAACCTTAAACTTCGGAGGGGCTCAGTAATGGTGTGGGGAGGCATTTCTTTCCATTGTCGAAATGAGTTAGTCCTAGTGAATAATGGAAGAATGACAGCGGCCAGATACATCACAAATATCCTTGAACCCCATGTTGTACCCTTTGGCCCATTGATTGGTGAAAACTTCATTTATATGCATTAAAATGCTCGGCCTCATGCAGCTAGAGTAGTTACAGAATTTCTGCAAAATGCCGAAATTGATATTTTAAGATGGCCAGCCAGAAGTCCCGACTTGAATACCATAGAATATGTTTGGGACAACATGGGGTGGCAAATTCAGCAACGTAGGATGCCTTGTAGAACACTCCAACAACTAGAAAATCTGCTTCCTGAAATTTGGAACTCAGTGACTCAAGAGTACATCCAAAATTTGTTTGCGGGGCTTCCGAGACGTACACTGGCAGTAATTAGGGCCCGGGAAGGAAACACTCGATTTTGAAAATTATTAGTAACCATTCGATGCTAGTTGATTGGTCTCTTCGCGAATGTTTGAAGATGGTAGAATTTTTTAATTTTTCATCAACTGGAAAATTGTTGATATTTTCCATCATAAACTCATATCTTTTGAATGATATCTTCTTATTTTACACTTCTGAAAATTACCAAGCGACTCTTGAATGACCAACCTAAAAGTTTATATAGTATTGTCGTAAAAGAAGGGTGATGCAACAATTTTTGTGAGAAGTGTGTTTATTAAAGTTTTTTCATTGATGGTGCAACTTCTATAGGGCCATTTCATTTCCACTCCATCCAGTCGAATGCAGATTTTGTTGTATTATAATCTTCGAAGCATTCTGTACATTCATAGCTTTCAATTTTCTTATTTGAAGGCGATCAGGACCTCTTTTCATTTCTGCACAACAAATTAGGTGTTGCTCTACCCTTACCTTTCTTAGCTTCTGTAACAAAAATATTGCCTTGACTACAGAAGTCAGCTGACTGCTTTCCTCTGTTATAAACTGGAACTGTAATTTTTGGTATGGGAGATGATTTCTGCAAATACTTTCCAGAATTCCTTGTTGATGTACTTGGCCTGGCAAGTGTATCGGAAATAATTGAATCTTTGTTATTTGAATTTAATGAATCTTGATGACTACCAAATGAAGTACCAGGTACATTGTGAACATCAGCTGAATTTCTCTCAGGTTCACTGAGAACTTGTTTGCCCGATAAAGCAGAAATTGTAAAAGAGTTTTCTAGAATAACAGAAGATTTATACGGAAATATAACGCAAGCTTTGAATCCGGAAACAGTATTTGGAGAACTACATGATCGAATCCATGCACTTCCAATTACTCTGCCAACTACTGAGTTATTTATTTTCTTTTAAATCATCTGGTATTAGCCCACAACCAGATCCCGGTATAACTAAGTCTAAGGTACAGGACACGATCAACACCTAGATAGAAAAACTACACACTGACTGGTGGGTCCTTACCCCGGGAAATAGATAAACCACGCTTCTGCTGGAAAAACCTAGCAAGAAGTTCACTAGAGAAACACTTAGACTGAGTTGAGAAAAGCTAAGCTTCGTAACAGGCTTAATAACTGGACATTGGAGGCTAAGAAAACATCTACACAAAATAGGCATTTATCGTGAAGAACCTAGGTGTAAACTATGCAACGAACATGAAGAAACATACTATGATATTGTGAAAAAATGCGAAGCTGGAGAACTTTAAAAGTGCTAAACGAAAGGGACTTGATAAATGGGATCTCAAACCTTGTTAGAGGAATA
Source organism: Cryptolaemus montrouzieri (assembly GCA_013387265.2). NCBI lineage: Eukaryota > Metazoa > Arthropoda > Insecta > Coleoptera > Coccinellidae > Cryptolaemus > Cryptolaemus montrouzieri. The sequence continues at coordinate 33,267,447 of JABFTP020000185.1, read as the reverse complement.
AACTTGGACATTCAAGAATGACTGTCAACGCACCATAAGCCTTTAATAGCTGCAGTGGTACAAAATTCTGAAGACACTAGACAAGATACAAGATACAAATGACTGAGCTCGAGCAAGGAATAACCTTTCAACCAGGCGAACGAAGGAGGTGATCCTCAAAAGATTGTAGCCAATATTGTCCAGATTTTTTATTTTCATTATTAAAATTGTGCCTTATACCCAGCTCATCTGCAAATCTGAAGACTCATGTTCAAATCATTTTCGTATAAATGGGAACACTGTTTTCTCTAATTTTTCCACATATGCGACGAGTCGTTGTTCATTGGAAACATCCAAAACCGGATGTTTGTTTGTCAGATTTTTGAATATTCATACAGAAACTATAATAAAATAAGTTTAAATACTTTAATACCTATTTATAAGCAAACAGATACAATTTTTAAAATGTACTACCTTGGGTTAATTCTTTTGATATCTTGATTCACAAATCTTCTCAGAGCCCTAGATGGAATGCCACAGCATCGAGACATTTCATTTATTGAACGCCTACCTTCCTTTACTCCATTAGATGCTTTTTAGTGCGTTTTCGCTCCATTCAGCTCTAGGTTGTGCCGTGTACTTTACGGACTTACCTTCATGGCATGGCTAGAAGGTCAAAACATTACCTGATTAAGTACAGACTTCCTTATACTGCATTGTGGTATAGATGCCCCAAATGGCATTTTGGAAAAATTAGGGCATCTATCCTTTAGTGGTGGAATAGACGCCTTCTAAGTAAACAAATAAATGATGTTCTCGCAATACTATTATAAAATTATATTTATCAGGCTATTATTCAATACATATGGTATATAGAATATATACCATATACAGGGTGCATCAACGAAAACTAAGCAGAGGCTATATCTACCAAGATATTCATTTCTGATCAAAACGCAAAAACAGGTCAATTTTTGTTTCAAGTGGGACAACTTGCTTGAAATATCAATTCCCTAAGCGGGGGTTGCAATCCTTGAACATTTTGAATAGGGAAGATGGGTCGAGTGATGACTCGGTTCGCTTTTTATCCTTCAAAGAGATGCCCAGCATTGATCTGTGCGTTACTTTCAGCTTGTTTATTGACTGTCTCGTTAGGGGCCACGTTTGTGCACCGTATGTTAGAACCGGGAGCACACACTGGTCAAATATTTTGGTTCTCAGATATTGGGGGATTTTTCAATATATGTGAGAGTTTCCCGAACGCCACCCATCCTAATCGCCTTTTCCTATTGATTTCGTTATCCTTATTTTGTATTCCAATCTCTATCTGTTGTCCGAGGTATATATTCTCTATGTGTTCACCGTTTATCGTGATATTTTGTTCAAGTTGTGGACTCGTTATTTTCGTTTTTTGTAAATTGACTTTCAGACCAATTTTCTATGACTCCTGTTCATTTTCAGCGAATAGAACTATGTCGTCCGCAAATCCCAAATGTGACAATCGTTCATTGTTTATGTTTATGCACAAACCCTCACACTCCAACTCTTCGAAGATTCCTTCCAAGGCTAGAGTGAAAAGTTTGGGCGATATTATGTCGCCCTGTCTTATGCCTCGTTAGATCATTATTTTTTGGAATCTTCATATAATCTGATTGCTGTTCTAGCCCGACGGTATATGTTTTTCATTAAATTTTTGTAGCGATGGTCTATACGTGCTTTGTCTAGTTCCTCCATGATTGCCCAGTGTTGGATAGAGTCAAAGGCTTTTTCAAAGTCTACGAATGCCATGTGTAATGGGAGATTATATTCTGTTATTTTTTCTATCAGTACCTTTACAGTCAGTAAGTGATCGCATGTACTGAAATTCGTCTTGTATGCCGCCTGTTCAACTGGTTGGTAGTATTCTAATTTTTTCTCTATTCTATTTGCTATGACCCGTGTAAAAAGTTTGTAAATCTGAGACAATAAAATGATCGGTCTATAATTTTTAAAAGTTGTTTATCTCCTTTCTTGAATAGGATAATCATGATGGCGTAATTCCAGTTGTCTGGTATAGTTCGTTGTTCTAGACATTCGTTGAATAGATTCTTCAGTTCTGGTACGATTATATCATGAGCTTCTTTAATCATTTCAGCCAAAATATTATCTTCTCCTGGCGATTTATTGTTTTTTAGTGTATTTAAGGCGAATAAGATTTCTTCTTCATTTATTTCTGGAGTGTCTTCTGATCCAATGTTCAGTACCTGTGTCTGTTGATGTTGATTTTCATAATATTGTTTTGTCACCTCTATTATTTCATTTCTATTTCTTATCTCTCTGCTACTCTCATCTTGGATATAAATTTTGAAAATCTTCTTCTCCGAGAATGCTTGGTATTGACATAGTAAATCTATAGGTTATTCATCAACAAATTCCTACCGTTTTTGGCAACTACTATTCTTCGAACGCAGTCCAGAGTTATTCATAAAATTGTATTGTATTCTCTGTCCTAGAACGTGTTCTGGTTCTTATTTCAGTTCGGAAATCCACATTATCCCAGATTTTGGGTAAAAAAATACTCAAAGCGTAGTAGATTCTCTTACGTCGTGAAGTAAGCGCTGTGGCAGAATATCATTAAAAATTGCAGAGAAATCTATAGAATTATAATGGATGTCATTCGCAATTATGAACGAGAAATTATGACAAATCAAGTACCTACCCGCTAATTCTTTTTATTGCTTCGTATCGAGTTTTCAAGTATGAAAGACGAACATCAAGTGAATACAGACCTGATAAGAACTCATTTTCAATCTAACAGAAATAGTGCCCGAGAATTTCGACTCTATCGGGGACAATTTCCAGAACGTGATAAACCAGAGCGCCGCAAGTTTACCAGACACAAAAAAACCTACGCAAATAACGGTTCATTCAAAAAACTGAGAAATTTCAATAGGGAAAAATGTATTGTTATGTGTAGAAGCGAACCCAGAACATTTGCAGGTGGCAGGCGGCCTCACCCCCGTCGCCCGGTGTGATACCAGCACATCCAGCTATAGGTCCCGTGAATTGGTCACCTGTGTGACTCAACCACCTGACGCCCTGAGAAGAACTAAATCAGTGTGTTCAGCTGACTGCCTATCTTCCACCTGCAACTTAAAGAGCCGCCGTTGCAAGCTACGTACACGGATGGAATTCACAATTTCTGTTGCAATGCCCATAATTTCCTCCGTGTTTAAAATTTTCGAACACAAAACTTGTTAATGTATAATGTAATGCAATGAAAAAATGAAGGGAAATCTTCATTAGCTCGACACAATGCCACAAAACCGTTTTTGTTTCCAGTCATTGCTGGTGCTCCATTGGTTGTAATGCACACTAATTTATATATTGGTAGCTTGTAGTTTTTTACAATATTGAAGTAAACGTCTTATATATCTTCGCCACGGATCTTCCTCTTCAGAGAAATGATTGTCAAGAATTCTTCCTTAGCCAACATGTCATTGAATACAATCCGAATAAAAATACAGAGCTGGGCAGTGTCTGTCATATCGGTGGATTCGTCGAACTGTAAAGAAAAGTATGTACATTTCATGATATCATGTTTTAGTTTATCTGCCATGTCCTCATGACTTCAATACGCTTTGTAACAGTCGGGCGGAATAACTGAAGTTCTCTAATAGCAGACATGATTTCTGTTTTATTTTTAAAATCTCCAAATAAAGTCTCACCCGTTTCAATAAATGCTTCCTTCATAACCGATCCATCTTCGAATGCTTTCTTGTGTTTCGCCAATATATGAAATATTTTAAATGACGTGATCGTAGCAGCTCTAGATTTTTTGGCTGGCCTTGAGAACATGGTTTGTTCTTATTTCAAACTAAATATCAAATCCCGTACTTTTCGTTTTCCTAATCCACTCTGTGGCGGAAAATCCTTTTTATAGTTTTTATGAACCGTTTTATGGTGCATCTCTGTTACCACGCACGACAAATAAGACAAATGCACTTATTCTTCACCATACAAAAGAAAAATTCTTCCTCCCAATCGTTATTAAAATGATACGTTTTACATTTCTCATTTTTTACTATTTAATAATAAACTTTGTATCGACGTAGTATTGCCTTCAAGTTACAATTCAGAATGACTCCAATTCCTGCAGGCGTAACATTTATATCGGCGTGAACGAAAGTCTCGAAAGTTCCCGTCAAATGCGCCGCCCGAAGTTTCCAGAAAAACGGCAAGAACCGTACGTTCCTTTAATAAAGCCGCCTTTTGCTGCTAGCAGAGTATTTTTATTTTTCCGTGAAAGTACAATTTCACGAGAAAATTTTGAAAAAGAATTTAAGATTTCAAAACTACTAGCTTCAAATAAGGGGTACGACAATAACATTATACCCAAATCTAGCTACAAAACAACACAAATTATTATCCTCGATCCTAGTCTTCAGCTTCACAAAAAAATAAAATATAACATCATTTATTATGTCCCAATTCAAGTATTGAATTATGCCATATATTAAAACAGAATAAAATCAACACAGTATGTACGAAAAAGAATATTGTATGTTCATTCTTGGCCAGTAACAAATATTCACTCGATACTGGTGAAAAAAGCGGTGTATATGAATTAAAATGATTGTCTTGCTTTTTATATAAGACAAATTGGTCGTTCCATGAATATTATAGTAGACGAGCATGAAAAATCAATAATTGATAATAAATTAACAACTGGATTTTCAGAATATTGTATAAATGAAAATTATTTCTTGGATTTTACAACAAAAGCAAGATATGAGATTTATTAGAATCATAGAAATTTCATCAGCTTATAAGCTTATAAACATAATCTACCAATAAGTTATGACCTGCTTGATGTCTGTTTCTTGTTTCATCTGTTTCCTGAGTAAATGACACTGTTATAATTCAATTCCCCCTTATTTAAGTTAAAATTGCATAAAATCTGAAACTTATGTCAAACATATGTTGGTGGCTTGCATATATAGACCTCCTGATTCTACCGTTGAAGCTATGCCAGATATGTTATTAGTGTGCAGCAATATTTCTACTTTAGCCGATAATGATAAAAATATTTCAATTTTTGGCGATTTCATATTTCTTAGCCGCTGGAGACTAAACTAATTTTCAAAGTAGATCATGATTTTGTTCAAATGGTTCTTGCTACTAACCTCATTGTCGAAATAACGACACACCGAATATACTTCACCTTCTCTTCTCAAATGATATCGAACTGTTTCTTCCTATAGCTTGGTCAGATCATCAGGAGATCTCTTTGATTCAATTGATAAGATCGATGAAGAACTTGGTGTGATATAATTGCTATGTTGTTGAACTTTACTCGTAAAATGTCTTCCATACGGAATAGAAATACTGTGACTTCGATGACCAGGATAAACAAACTCAAGCTGTGGATGAATGATTATTTATGTAAGTCCCTAAAACGTACACGATCCTTGTGTAGAAGAGATATCTTGGGAGTCAAGTTGTGGAGGAGTAGCCATCCATTGAAGATTCTCAAATAAACTTAGCCAAAATATGAGAGTCAAAATACGAAAGTACTCTCTGTGATTTAAAAAGTGTAAAAAGTTTTATGAATATATTAGATCTCATCTAAAATCCAAAGTTTCCGTTCGTCTTTTCGAAAAGAAGCATCGGAGATATTTGCAATAATCCTTCTGAATCAGCTGATACTTTAGCAAAATGCGTTTATAATTCATATACACAAGAATTGCCGCTACCAAGAAATCGCACTATCGAAAGAGAAATGAATATAAATGCAATAACAGAAATTAATTTTTCCCTCCAAAAATTAAATCAATAATAACCAAACTTGTAGCATCTTGATCGCCCTGGAAGGTATATCACCATTTCTGCTGAAATGATGTGTTTACAATTTTCTTTATTCCCTTAAATTAATTATGGAAAAGTCCTTTCAAGATAATATTTTACTATTGAGTTGAAAGACTACGTCGGTAACAACAAAAAGCGACAAGTTGGATTCTTAAAACTTCTCGATTTTTGGTCTAATTCTATTATGCCATTGATTCATGAAACATCGCTTTGTTGTAACCAATCTTTCACAATACTTAAATTATTGGACCGAATTATTTGACTATGATTCCTCTCCTGATATTGTACATCTTGATTTTAGTCATTCCTTTGATCGGGTAGACTTATCCTCAAATTGGATCATTTTGGTGTGCGCGGTAATCTGTTGCGTTGGATTGACAATTTTCTCACGAGAGAGGTGTCTTATGTAAGAATTGGCGATGCAGTCTGTCAACTATTGCCAGTAGTTAGTGGGATACAAGAGTATTCGGTTTTGGGCCCGTTCTCTTCCTTGTTTATGTTTCAGATCACCTATAAAATATACACTCTCAGTTCACATCCTACGCTGATGATACAAAACTTTATGGGGATCCAATTCTTCACATAAAGAGCTTCCGTATACCTGGCTAGCATTTTCAAGAGCTGCAATAAATGGATGCTTCCGTTAAATATAGACAAATGTGTTCTCCACGTAGGCAGAATTAATCCCAAACGTGATTACTAAATAAACAACATCATACTAAAAAATGTGATACAACATAATGATTTGGGAATTGCCTTAACTAGTGATTTGAACTGGTGGGCATACATGTCAACGGTTTGTAAAGGAGCAAATTCCATAATATATCTGCTGTGGAAGGTTTCCCTCGGGCTGCTCCAGAGGTTTTTGTAAACTTGTATCAGATTTATTGAGACCCATCTTGGATTTCGGTGGCCGTGTGCGGAGAGCTGATATCCGGAATTGCAGCACATATCCGAGCAGAGAATTTCAGATCAACGAAGAACAATCATTAAAAACAGGCTACTTGCTCTAGAAGCACTGCAAAGCATACGAGAAGAGGTCAAAAGGAACTCAGAAGCGAAGATGATGCTCATAACGGTATACTCGCGGGAGTCAATGAAAGTGTTACAAATAGCATCGAAGCCATGGAAACGAATATTAACAGGGAACTTTCTACTGAGTCGAATAAGTAGAACGAATTTATATATTTAGCAAAATCAGAACTCTACAGATCAATAACTGAATTCACTGGAAGTAACCCAACTAAACAACCTTTTATGCCCAAACCCAAGACGGACAAGAACACCAATGTCATATTAGTAAGCATGAACTCAGTGTTTGAAGAATACACTGACCAGAACACCTTAGAGAAAATTCACACTTTGATTTACTGTGGAGCGGTAGCGGTTCTTCGACTACACAATCAAACAAGTTTTCAGAACTCTGATTCGAGCGTCAGAAAACCACTATGGCAAAAACGATTGGAGAAGGATATTGATAATATCAGAGCTGAAATCGGTCGCCTCACAGAATTCCCGAGAAACACAAATGCCTCAAGGTGCTTGAAATCACAAATACGCAAAATTCATAGAAAAATTGGTACAATCACAAACAAAACATCGACGTGTATATGGACACTTTGAAGCAGAAACTCCAAGCAAAAGCAAAAGGGCTCTCCAGATACATCCAGTACACTGAAAGTAAACACCAAAATCAAATATTCTTCCAAAGCGCAGCCAATTTTCATAAAAAACAAAACTGCGAACAACAATTACAGAGTAGTACCTGACGCACTGTGCTTGACCGATTATTGGTCACCGTTATGGCCGAACCCCAAAGAACACAATAAAGATGATGAATGGATCATGAATGAAAAACAAGGCCCTGATATCATACATATGGACTTCGAAGAAATAATGGAGGAAGAAATCGCAACAGCAGTTAGATCGACCAACAAATGGAAGGCCACAGGTATAAATGATATACACAACTTATGGTACAAGAAGTTTAATAAGCTTCATGGAGCCCTAACGAAACAGCCCATGTATGTTCTTCAACATACCACCTACTTTCATAACACAAGGCTTAACATATATGCTACCTAAGAGCGACAGAACATAAGATCTGTCTCATATAGACCAATTACTTGTCTGCAAACGCTCTACAAAATACTCACCTTATGCAAATCCAATCGAATATAGCTAAACCTTGATGAAGGAACAACTCATTATCGATTCTGTGGTAATAAAACAGGCACACGGGGGGCATCGAAATGTTCATTCAGCTTTTCTCGATTATCTGAAGGTATTCGATAGTACCGCCCATTTTTGTCTTATCCAAGAGTTACAGATATACAAAATGCATCCAGTCCTGGTAGAATTCTTGAAGACAACAATGACACACTGGCGCAGGTCTCTTCAGGCCAACATGAACAATGACTCAATTAAAACCGACGAGATACCCATGCGTAGTGGAATTTTTCAAGGAGACTTTTTGAGTCCACTATGGTTCTGTTTGGCTATGAACCCATTGTCTTCAATGCTCAATAGAACAGAATACGGATTTAGGATAAAAGCAGATAGGAACTATCACACAATCTCCCATCTGCTGTATCTGCTGAAAACTGTCAGTAGGTTCTCGGCAGATGTTCATATGGAATTGGGGATTGAAAAATGTGAGACCCCGAACCTTCAAAGAAGGAAAGTCATAGATGGTGAAACACAACTTCCAAATGGTAATATTATACAGTGTATGAAGGATGGCGCAACGTACAAATATCTGGGATACCAACAAGTCAGACTGCTAGACCAAAAACAGTCAAAGGAGAAGATTCGTTCAGAGTATAGTCAGCGTTTGAAGACTGTGCTGAAGTCAATGTTGAATTCAAGGAATCTAGTCAAGGCAATTGACACCTACGCCATTCCAGTGTTGCTTTACTTATTTGGAGTAATCAGATGGACTAAGACAGAACTGGATGATATTTAAACGCAGACCCGAGTGATGCTGACGAAGTACAACAATCAGCATCCAAAATCGTCCGTGATAAGAACAACGTCGATTGACGGATGCTGTTGACTTACATACCAAAGAGATAAAGAATCTCAGAGAATTCTTCTCTGCAAAAGCTCGCACTTTTGACCTCCATAGAGTGGTATCGTTGGCTGATAACGGATATACACCTCTGAATCTTGCTACCAGGGATGACCTGCTGAATTTACCGTTCCTATCAGACTCTAAAAACAGGAGCAATGGTCAAGAAAGCAATTGCATGGACGACATCACGATGAGATTATTCAACCACACATCGACAAAAAAACTTCCAGCAAATGGTTGAGGAAAGGAGAACTATTCGCGGAGACAGAAGGATTCTTTATGGCCATTCAAGATCAAGTCATCGCTACAAACAACTACAAAAATTTATAATCAAGGACGGAACATTACAAACACATAAGTGCAGGAAATGCCATATAAGATGGAAAACTATATAGCGTATTACGTCCGGCTGTGAACAACTGGTCAGTACGGACTATCTCCACAGGCATAATCGAGTTATGCCTGTCAACATTATCCATCAGAAACTTGCACAAGTACGGACTTCTGAATACCTTCCAGCCATATTACAAGTATCAACCGGCGCACGTATTGGAAAATGACTATCATACGATAGGCCTGTTATCACTGATAGAATGGTGATGAATAATAGGCCGGACATAGTGGTGTATGATAAGAGAGCCAGGACAGCAATGCTGGGGGATGTCGCCATACCGAAACAACGTGTTGAACAAGTTCCAGGAGAAAAAATCCGAATACACAGACCTTGCTATTGAGATCAAGCAGATGTGGCACCTCGATAAAATAGATATTGTTCCTGTCATCGTATCCTCCACTGGGTTAATACCCAAAACTTTGCATGATAGCTTTAAGAAATAAGAATTGCATAAGAATACCTATATACAAATGCAAAAAGCTGTAATTCTCAATACATGTAGGATGGTGAGGAAACTTATGTCAAGTATATTGTAATCGAGCCTATACCCTTAGATTGTTGAATCTGGAAAAGGTAAATTATATCTAGCTAACAGCTGAGATAATGCACAAGTTCACGATAAATAATAATTCAGTCACTATAATTTAGGAAAATCAGGCCTAGTTCGATAGGACTAGTCCTGGGTATCTGGTATCAATTTCAGCTCGATACTACTACATCTATGATTACGCGTTTCGCAGAAAAAAAACGAATACGTTCATTATGGTAAAGAAAAATTTTTGTGGTGTCTCTACAAATTCAAAGTTTTAAAATTCCTCCTATATCTGAACTATAGAACACTGTTTTTCATATTTCAAGTTCAACCTATGGGTTTTGATTTTCTTGAGAGTCTCAAAATAAACACCTCATAAAAGTCTAGGGAACACTTACCAATATCTTTGAAATAAGAATTTGATGATTCGAATTTATAGAAATCTTTCGGTTTTTGTTAGGATGTTTTGTATATAATGTATTCTCAAGAAAGCAAAATAATATTTGACTTCTCCGAAGCACCTATTATAAAAAAAATTTGAAATTTGAAAATGACGAAATTTGGTAAAACAAAAAAATCCTGAACTAATAGTTTCGAAACGATATGGAAGCACTTATATTTTTCAGTACCCAGAAGGTCCACCTCTGTTATTAATGACACTTTGGCATCGTCGCGGCATGCTCAATATTAAACTGTCTATTACATTTTGGCCTAAGTCATTCCAAGCCCCCTGAACTGCTCATCGAAGCTCCTGTTCATAATGGAAGACGTTTTGACGCAAGAGATTTCTTTTTAGGGTGTCCCACACATGCTCGATGTGATTCAGATCTGGGGAGCAGGATGGCCACGGGAAAAGATCAATATCATTCTCTTCAAGAACGTTCAAGACAACTCTTGCACGATGACGAGGGGCATTATCTTGTTGGAAGAGTGAATTTTAACCCGTTGTTTGGAGATACGGTACCACTACAGGTAAAACTATCTCATTTGAGTAAGAATTTCCCGTGAGGTTGTTCTGTATGAAAATGAGGTCAGTTCTTCCACCAAGGCTTATACCTCCCCAAAACATCACTGATCCGCCTCCCTGTCTAACAACTTCTCGAGCATACTGGAGACGGTTTTGCTTTCCAGGTTTCCTCCATATTCGAATTCTTCCCGAATCGGGATAATAACTAAATCTAGATTCATCACTGAAGAGAACTGTGGCCCACCTCTTCTCTAGTCAAATGTCGTCTTTCCATGGTCGAATCACAAAACTTGAATCTTTTATTTGTGCTTACAACAGAAACAACTAACTGATTTCAAACACTGAATACATGAAATGATTATAAAGCAGCGTCGCGTCTGCTGCATTTTTAGTTTTTTATAAAAAAACTGAAATCTGTTGCGGCACTCTACATAATTTGGTGAGAAATTGATGCAGGTGTTCATTTCTTAAAAAATCATCCATATTGATCGTTCTGGATACGATATATCGATATTCAGAAGTGTTCCCTAGACTTTTTTGAGGTGTTTATGCCGCAAAATGCCATATAAACGACCATATGTTCCGATTGCGTTGAATTAGAAGATATTTTCATAGTCGCAAGAGATTGCCGACTTGAAATATTATTTAATAAAAATATTATATGATCATGTTCTTTTTCCTGGGAATAACAAAAAATTATGAACTAAATCTACTATTAATGGAATTTTAGCTCTATATTATAAGTAGTCGTATTCGAATCGTTCATTTTTTCAATGCATGGTGATATAAATTTTCAACAAGTATACAGCTCAGTAGCTTGCATGAAAACAGAAATATTTGGACAAGCGAAATTGCAACATTGGTTTTAGTGAGTGTGAATAGATTTGCAGCCGTTGATTCAGCTGAGCCAGTGAATTTAAGAAACCAACTATCGGAATCTTTAATCGCTCGGATTCTGGAAGACAAACCAATCTGATATTAGACATAATACAGGGTGTTAAACGGAAAATTTTTCCACTTTAACTCTTAAGAAGCTAGTGTCAATAGAAAACGATGAAACGGGTCAATTTTTATTTCGAAAAGGATCATTGTTTGAGTCAACTTGGTGTATGTCGAATCTACCCCCTACCCTCACCATCACCTACCAACAGAATGATCATAGGGAATATGGGTCAAGTAGCCTATCGTTAAAAAAAATGTTTTTAAGTTACCCTTCGAAGCCGATGTATTTTGAATCAATTGTAGTACAGAATAATATCAGCATTGAAGAAGGTGTTCCAGCATGTTAACAAATTGGGAATTTCAATCGAAAAGAGTATCATGTTACACCTCATTGTGAAGGTCTGTCGATTCTCTGAATAAAGTCGGTCAGCTCTTTCTCTGTATTAGAGGTACAGAGTGTTTAAGATGGAATTAATTCCGTTAGCTAGCTGGGTATATCGGGCCGATATAAAAATACTGAATTCCATGCAAAAAGCACTGGAAAAAAGTGAAGCGAAAGGCTTCAGTAATCATCATGCAGGCCGTTCTTTGCAAGAGAGCTTGAGTTGGGATTGCTTCTTAAGACTGCACTCACATTAAGCAATGGAGCCGTATGTAATACGTGGTCTAACCACCATCACATATAGCCACTGAAGCTGCTTTGCGGCAAGACCCCATTTTTTCCACATGTCATTCGACATGGCCATAAGGAATAACTAGCCTTGTGTATTGTGTTTCCAGGTGCGAATTCCACGTGAGTTTACTATCCAAGATAGTCCCCAGATATTTCGCTTTTTCCGCAACCGGAATAAACACCCCACCTAGGGTCGGGGGAGAAACAGATATCCTCCTTTTCCTGGTGAATGGTACCATAAGGAATCTGTAGGGGTTTATGCTAAGCTTCCTTCCCTTACATCATCCCTAAATAGCTGACATAGCCTCCTGAAGTCTGTCGGAGACATTGCTGTCATCTGACACAGCCAGAATGACTATATCATCAGCGTACGATTGTACATAAACATCCAGTGCACCAATTATTGCCAGAAAGTCATCAACTAGGTGGGACCACAACAGAGTGGATAGTACTCCTCCTGAGGACTGGAATGTGTACGAATACACGATTATCTTACAAAGCGCACCACACATTGAAACCGTGTCGCCCTTGGTGATGAACATTCAACTGTCGATGGGCATTGACGTCCGACCCACAGTGTTCATTGCCTATCGAAAATTCCGTCACTTATAATGCGAACTTCATCGGTCTATATAACGCGTCGATAAAATTCTGAGTTTTCTAAAGTACCTGTAACTGAAATTAAGTCGTCGTTGGTTATCACCAGGCAGGAGGAATTGCGATTTTCTCATCCTGTACGAACTGAATTTATTCTGCTCTCAAAACGTCGACGATGGCATTTTCTCTATCTTTAATTTCATGTTTTGCTTCGTTGTGCATAAAATAACTTATGCGGATGTCTTCTCTCAGTTTCGAAGCAGACAGAGTAGAATGACATAAACTTCGAGGTGAATAATTGTTTCTACAGAATCAATAAGGTTGAATAGTTGAAATAGTGTCATAAAAGAGGGGAAATATATTTTTTCACTGGAAATTCTGTTGTTTTCAACACAGAAGTGAATGAATGGAATCTTTGAAGCACATGGATAATCTTCTACCATAATAGGGTGAATATCTGCGAGTGGATAGATATGAATTTTCCATTTTTTAATAAAAGAGGCTGATGTTGAAGGAGTTAATGATGCATACGATATACATTTGGGAAGAAGAAAAAATAACCCAGCAATCTACTCAAAAAGAGTAATTTAATAGGAATCGTCACATGTTGAATTCCCGGAAAATCCAGGATTCCAGAATAACTCGAAAACTAAAAAAGATAGCTGAAATCCGTTTCCATTAATGTGCTTTTCTCGAAAATCCAGATCGAGAGAGGAACATTTTTCTCTATCTATAATATATTACATAACTGCCATACTAAAACATCGAATTTGGTCTACCCGGTACATTAAAACCAAGTATAGAGAGATTGCGAAGATCCAATGTATATTCATTTTGTTCGGTCAGTTTCTGCTAAAGTAACTGAGTTTAATAATTAAACGTGAAACTAATATACCTGGTGTCCTCGCGAGATGGGACATTAAAAGTATATAGAGAAAGGAATGACCGATCAGAGAAATTATTTTTTGTTGTCTTTAATGTTTAATGTAATTCGAAGTTCCGAAAATATTTTCAATGCTATGGCACTTCCGGTTATACCGGAAGTTGACACCATCATGTTATTTCAAATGGCATACTAAACACCTCAAAAAAGTCTAGGGAACACTTACCAATATCTATAAAATATGAATTTGATGATTCGAATTTATAGAAATCTTTCGGTTTTTGTTAGGATGTATTGTATATAATGTATACTCAAGAAAACAAAATAATATTCGACTTCTCCAAAGCAAAAGTTAGGTTAGATTTCACTCTCCACCCTACACTAGCATACTTATTTCTATGCAGCGAGTGCAGATTGAAGGTTTATAAAAAAAATTGAAATTCGAAAATGACGAAATTTGGTAAAACACAAAAAAAAATCCTGAACTAATATTTTCGAAACGATATGGAAGCACTTATATTTTTCAGTACCCAGAAGGTCCACCTCTGTTATTAATGACACTTTGGCATCGTCGCGGCATGTTCAATATTAAATTGTCTATTACATTTTGGCCTAAGTCATTCCGAGCCCCCTGAACTGCTAATCGAAGCTCCTGTTCATGATGGAAGACGTTTTGACGCAGGAGATTTCTTTTTAGGGTGTCCCACATGCTCGATGGGATTCAGATCTGGGGATCAGGATGGCCACGGAGAAGGTCAATATCATTCTCTTCAAGAACGTTCAAGACAACTCTTGCACGATGAGGAGGGGCATTATCTTGTTGGAAGAGTGGATTTTCACCCATTATTTGGAGATACGGTACCACTACAGGTAAAACTCTGCGTAAGAATTTCTTGTGAGGTTGTTCTGTATGAAAACGAGGTCAGCTCTTCCACCAAGGCGTATACCTCCCCAAAACATTACTGATCCGCCTCCCTGTCTAATAACTTCTCGAGCATGCTGGAGACGGTTTTGCTTTCCAGGTTCCCTCCATATTCGAATTCTTCCCGAATCGGGATAATAACTAAATCTAGATTCATCATTGAAGAGAACTGTGGTCCACCTCTCTTGAACCCAGTTTACGTGTTCTTGGCAACAAGCTAAACGAGCAGCGCGATTTCCATGGGTCAGTTGTGGAACTCTTAAAGGACGTCTGGAGTGGAGTTGACCTTCGTGCAGTCGATTTCTCACAGTTTGGTCGGAAATTTGTACATTATGAACTCATGATAGCTCTTGAGCTAATTGAGACGCTGTGGTAGTACGATCTCTTCTGGCTTGTAAAACCAAAAATCAGTCTTGGGCGTTCTTCTACGCTACCTGTTTCATTGAAACGCGACCATAAACGGTTTATGACACTTGGGCTACTTCCCAGAACCCTGGATACTTCCCGTTGTGAGCTCCCAGCTTGGAGCATGCCAACGGCTCGTAACATCTCTTCTCTAGTCAAATGTCGTCTTTCCATGGTCGAATCACAAAACTCGAATCTTTTATTTGTGCTTACAACAGAAACAAAGTGCCAACTAACTGATTTCAAACACTGAATACATGAAATGATTATAAAGCAGCGTCGCATCTGCTGCATTTTTAGTTTTTATAGAAAAAACTGAAATCTGTTGCGGCACTCTACATAGTTTGGTGAGAAATTGATGCAGGTGTTCATTTCTCAAAAAAATCATCCATATTGATCGTTCTGGATACGATATATCGATATTCAGAAGTGTTCCCTAGACTTTTTTGAGGTGTTTATATGTTTCTATTTTTTATGGCAGAAAATTAAATTCTGAACAATTTTTCCCATATCATTGCCACGTGAAATCAACCTAAAGGAAGATATGAAATTTTCAATCGGAATTTTGCGAATTTTGGTTGTCTGTCAGAAAGCATCACAAAAATACTAAAGACCATTCAATATCGATTATTTCTAGCTCGTTGTTAGTAAAGAGGCTCATTCAGCAGAATTAAATACATTAAGACGCTTCACGGTATACAGGGTGTTTCCAAAGCATGTACATTCAAAGGTACAAAAGTCCGTTTTTTTTCAAATTAGACTACCTATTTTTGTACACACCATTTAATTCGTAATATCAATAGGCATCGATCTATTATAAGTTTCCCTATACCTAAAATAGCTGCTGTGTCAGCGAAACGTTTCCTAGTTAATTAAATTACGATTTTTCGCGTGAGGACCCTGAAATTCGCAGATTATATGACCGGAAATCTTCCGGTATATGTATTTTGATCTCTCAATACGGGACCCATCTCAAAATCTTTATCAAAGTAATTCTGTTCAGAATTCCGAGAGAAAAAGTAAGAAATCCATTACTATTGAAGTGGATTAAATCTGAATTCTCGTTTTTCTTCTTTTCTAGTTAGTATTCTCGATTACATCAGTTACTTGTCAGGAAAGTCATCTTCGAATTGTTATTTATTGATTAGAAAAATCTTAGTTTTATGATAAAATCGCGAATAACTCGGAAACAATTCATTATAAGTATAGGGAAACATAAAACAGGTCGATGCTCTTTGATATTACGAGTTAAATGGTGTGTGCAGAAATAGGAGTCTAATATAAGAAAACGAACTTTTGTATCTTTGAATGCACTACGATTTGCCACACGCTTTGGAAACACCCTGTATATTGTGAAGCCTCTAAATGCATTGATTGCTGAATGAGTCTCTTTGCTTACAACGAGCTAGAAATAATCGATATTGAATGATCTTTTGTATTTTTATGATGCCTTCTAAGAGGCAACCAAAAATCTGAAAATTCCGATTGAAAACTTCATATCTTCCTTCCAGTCGATTTCAGGTGGCAATGATATGAGAAAAAACTATTCAGAATTCAATTTTCTACAATAAAAATAAAAACATACATTATGCTATTTGAATTACCAAAGAAGGTGCCAACTTCTGGTATAACCGGAAGTGCCATAGCATTGAAAATATTTTCGAAATTTAGTTCGAATAACATTCAAGGGAAAAAAAAATTTCTGTAATCGGTAATTCCTTTCTCCATATAATTTTAATGTCCCATCTCGCGTGGACACACAGTATAGTCATTTATCCTTGACAATATTTGATTCAATCATAATATATCATACTGTATATTCACAAAAGAAATGTACCATATCAAGTGCTGACTATTGTTTATTTATGAATAAGTAGGTCAGAATTGATTGACATGTTCATTTCTGTATTTCTTCGAGCTTGAAGTACCAAACACCTTGCCAATTTTATGCTTACTTAACTCATTCGTTGAATTTGTCACATCAAATATTAGTAAAAATAGATATTGTGTTCGTTTTGTATTCGGAATGTTAACATCCTTGCTGTCTGTGAAAAAACATACTTTGTTCCTGTTTGCTGCTTTTATTGTTTGGATTCTGTTCTCAGAAAACAAAAATATAAATATTATTTTCTCATAATATTCCCAATATATTTTATTCTCGAAGGAATTTGATTCAGATATTTTATAACTGGTGAAAGTATTAGAAAAAAATTTTTACTCAGGAACATAAATAAAAGTTGAGTTCACTTCTAGAGCTTACATTTCATAGATTTTCAAAGGTAGGTCGGTGTTAACTGAAATAACTCCTTGCATTCATTTCATAAGTATCAGTTTTGATGATGGTATTCAAGTTGATGCCGTCTACACAGACATGGCTAAGGCATGATAAGGTACATCATGCAACTTTGTTGAAGGTTCTAGAGAACTTTGGTGTGGTGGGGTCTTCACTGAAATGGATAAAATCATATCTGTCGGATAGACTGCAGTATGTTGTACTCAATGGCACTCATTCCGGTTTCGTTCGTGTCACCTCTGGCGTTCCTCAAGGTTCACATCTGGGTCCCCTTTTATTTTCAATTTACATTAATGATATGTTTTCTTTCTACAAAGCATGATTTATATGCCGACGATCTTAGAGTGTACAGTGCTATTCGGTCCTATGATGATATTTTGCGGTTTCAGAGTGATCTTGACAGACTTTTCTCTTTTTGTCAAAATAGATACTTTTAATTAAATATTGATAAGTGCAAGCATATAAGGTTTAAAAAAATGTCAATGTCTTGGATGCTATTTTTTTCTGCTGATGGGCTTTTAATTGGGAGGGTAAACCAACTTAAGGATCTTGGTATATACATCTTGATTCTAAGTTGTCCTTTGCGTATTATATTGATCATATAGTTTTTAAGGCTTTCAAAATGTAGGGTGTCGTTCTAAGAATCAATAAAAGTTTCAGTGATCCGAGGTCTTTAAAAATGCTATATTACTCGTTGGTGAGGAGTAATTTGGAATATGCTGTACCTGTTTGGTCCCCTCACTATTACAAGTATATTGACAGAACTGAACGAGTCCAGAGAAAGTTTGTCGCAAGTTTCAACTTTAGATTTTTCAGTCCTAACCATGATTATCAATTAAGTTTGCGTCATCACAAAATTTTAAGCCTGGAGCAGAGGAGAGTCTTTTTCGACACTGTATTTCTTTATCGAACCTGGCCATCGGGACTCTCTCGGTCAAACAGAGAGGAAATTGTTTTGTTGAGTTTGAATATTGCAGGGATTTTTGCGATCATACTTCAAAATTGGCAAGCAAGAACAAAGAAGTGATTATGTTTCAGGAGACTCACACTGCGACGGAAGAACATCTCCGCGAAAGAGGAAATATCGCAGGTTATGTACTTTTTGATTATCTCCCTAGTGCTCTTTACGGCCTTGCTTGCTATGCAAAATCTTCTCGAGATTCAAGTGAGTTTAGACTTATAAGAGTCAGGTATGATTGTTGAAAAATTTTTCTGCTGGTTTTCTTTTTCCATTGTTACAGATTCCTGTCCCAAACCCCTTTCCTTTCACTCTTGTCTTCGTCTGGAAATCATGGAGTGCAAGATGAGAATTGAAGCTGCTAAGCAGAAAAATCTTTATGTACATACGACACTAACACAACTTAAAGAGACAAGCAATTGCTAGTGCAATAGCGACAGGGAAACGAGCTTGCCATCAAACCCAATTGATTTGTGGATCAAGTACAAAGATTATATGTGTGATGATATTTTGTATCAAATACGGAAAAGAATGGTGAATCCAAATATACAAATTACTGGAGAAATTTACAACGAACCATTGATTTCAATTGAGGACATGTTCTTGATGATGTTTTTTTCCCCAGGGATAGGTGAACCTGTTACACCACATGAGTGGGCGCCTGGGAAGAATTGAGGTGTCTGTTCACTCTCTTCTTGAAGAGGGCCAAATTGTAGGATGTTGGGAAGATGTTGGACGGAAACGAGTTCCACAACTCACCGGCCCTGTAATCGAAGTAATTCTTCTAGAGAGAGGTTGGAGGGGTCGTTGAATGTACCGCCATATGATGACAACTCCTTGCCAGCCTAGTGTTGCAGCAAAACATGAGTTTTCCGGAACAAGGTCTTTCAGCTTCTTGGAGCATCCTTCGTGGAAGTATCTGTAAAACAGAGAAAGGTCAGCAACTTGTCTTCTGAGAGCCAACGGTTGGAGATCGTAGGTGATCTCCGGGTGGTCGATGAGGCGCCCAGCCCGTTTTTGCACACTATCCAACATCCGCAACGAATATTTGGTCACAGATCCCCATACATGGGAACAATATTCCAAAGCAGGTCGAATCTGCGTCTTATATAGAAGCAACAGCTGAGATGAAGTATCGCTTGGCTCTGAAGAGAAAACTAAGTTTAGCTGATGCCGATTTAGCTATGGCTGATACATGTTCATTATTTGGCATTACTTGGAGTTGACCTTCATTCCAAGAAGGTGCATCGAATCTTTGGATGCAGTTTGTTGGCCTTGCATTATTAGAGGAGGTTCTCCAGCAGGGACCTTTCTAGAAAACGTAGTTGCTTGCGTCTAGCTCGCGTTGAAGTTCACCAGGTTCAATTGACCCCAGTAGGATATCCTCTGTAAATCAGAGTTCAAGTTATTAATTTGTTGACATCTCTGACGATGAGATTCCGCAGCTGTAATCGGCTGCAGACTACTGAAAGACGATACCAGGGTACAACGTCTGCAAAACCGAAGATCTTGTTCTCTGTAGATGACAGAATATCGTTTATCTGCAACAGAAACAAGGTTGGCGAAAGAATGGATCTCTGAGGTACTCCTGCTTGCAACTGTTAACAATCAGATGTTATTCCGTCTTCCACAACTTGTATTGATCTATTTGAAATAAAACTACTTATCCAACTCCGCAATTTTTCGGGAAGCCTATATGCAGCAAGTTTATTCAACAAGGCTGTTTGCCACACCCTATCGAAGGCTTTAGAGATGTCGAGAGCTATTGCTCTAGATTCCCCATGCCTTCCTATCGTTGATGTATTAACATGAGTGACGTAGGCGAGCAGATCTTCTGTGGATCTGTTCCTGCGAAAACCATACTGAAAGTCGTTAATAATTCCCTGCAACTCAAGATATTTGATGAATCCATAATTTATTACTCTCTCCATCACTTTGGACATAATGGGAAGAAGTGCAACAGGGCGGTAGTTTTGGGGTAAGGACTTCTTTCCTTTCTTTGGGATCGGTTGAATTCTCGCTATTTTCCAGCTGGTCGGAAAAGTCTGGCTTTCATAAGAAATCTGAAACAGACGGTTAAGAATGGGTGCCAGTTCGGGAGCACACTTTCTCAGGACGGTTGGCGGTATTTCGTCTAGACCAACTGCCTTCTTGCAGTTCAGCTGCTCGAGAGCTCGTCTCACAGTGCGGACTCTGAACTTGATTTCTGCCATGGAAGAATTTGTAGGTGGAATGTTCGGTGGTATTGCGTTAGATGAATCCAGTACAGAATTCTTTGAGAAAGAATGGATCTCTGAGAGCAAAAAGATCGGCTTTCTCTTTCGGAGATGATGCTATACTTCCGTGTTCTCTAACAAGAGGCGGAAAGGCAGATTTGCAGAAATTGGCACTGACAGTCTTCGCCATAGACCAGAATGGTCTAGTCCTGCTTGCCTGTTCAAGGAGTTAATTGGGTACCCCTTCGTCAAACAAACTATTAATTCAATTAGGCCTGGCCGCTACCAATCGTCTAATGCATGATACTTTTAATCAAGAGTTGCACCGAGAAAAATTGTATCATCTCAACACTTTGAAAGAAATAATTCAAACAAATCTTCCACAGTTGAATGAACAGCAGAAGTATGTATTTGATACTCTTATGAAAGTAACAAATGATGAAACTGGAGGGATATACTTCTTAGATGTACCTGGTGGTACATGAAAAACTTTTTGATTTCATTAATATTAGCAACAATTTACTTACAAAATGAAATTGCACTTAATCTCGCTTTGTCGGGAATCGCAGCAACTTTCCTTGAAGGTGGTCGAACAGCCCATTCAGCACTAAAACTGCCATTAAATATGCAAAGCAATAAAACTCCAGCCTGCAACATTTCGAATGACTCTGCAATGGCAAAGGTTTTGCAACAATGTAAATTGATTGTGTGGAGGCTTTCGACAGAACCTTAAAAGATCTACGGAGCAATCATAACCGATTTGGTGATGCAATGATTTTATTTGCAAGAAATTTTCGTCAAACATTGATAGTGATTCCACGATCAACGCCAGCTGATGAACTCAATGCATGTCTAAAGTCCTCCAATTTGTGGAAACATGTCAAAGTACATCATTTAAGCAAGAATATGCTTGTCGAGTTGCAAAATGACCAATCTGGCAACATATACTCTATACAACTCATTGACATTGATAATGGCAAATTTCCTATAGACATGTTGACTGGCTGCATTACTTTTCCTCCAAGTTTTATCAGTTAACTCTATCAAAAGATGAACTTATTCAGAAGATGTTTCCAGATGTTTCTCAAAATTACAGAAACCATGATTGGTTGGGCAAACGAGCTATATTGGCTGCGAAAAATATAGATGTAAATGAATTAAATTTAAAAATTCAAGAACAAATTACAGGCGAATCGAGGTTATATAAATCAGATTCGGTTACTTACCAAGATGATGTAGTCAATTATCCATCAGAGTTTTTAAACTCGCTAGATTTGCAATCTTCAATTAAAGGTTGGATCGGTGGTTATAATGTTGCGAAATATCAACCAACCGCGTCTTTGCAACGGCACACGGATAGCGATAAAAAAATTACTAAACAACGTGATAGAAGCAACTATACTGAAAAGAAAGTATTAAGGAGAAGATCTTCACATACAGCACATCCCATTGATACCGACTGATGTGACATTTGAGTTTAAACGACAACAGTTTCCAGTGCGGCTTCCTTTTGCTATGACCATAAACAAGTCCCAGGGGCAACCATAAAGTGTTTGAAATCTGGAAAACCCATGTTTTTCACATGTTCAATGGTATGTTGCCTGTTCCCGTGTTGGAAAACCATCAGATTTATCGAAGAAAATTATTTTTCAAGGGACAATATTCAACCTTCCGTAGAATGTTAAATATCCTCCCTTGAAGGAGCTAGTTTTCCGATCTACTCTTGGTGGTACAGCACGGACAGATGTCACGAATAGGAATAATGGACTGCAGTTTCGGTCTCGTTTGACCTCGTCAGCATTATCTACCCACTCTTAACAAAAGCCATGCCGTTACCTACTCATCCCAATTCGCTGGAACGAACGCAATAATATAAATATCACTGCGTCCCCCAACGAACCGAAACAGAGGTTACCCCACCAACGCCCCGCGAAACGGTGAAACCAAAGAGCAGATGAAACAAGAAAACGTTTAGTGGTCACACTACGTGAGTGTCGCATGGCGGTATGTTATCGAACATTCCTCTGGAATGATATTCTGCCATCCTTCTGTGGCGGCTTGGACGAGCTGTTGTGGGGTTCTTGCATTATCCTGGCGGGATCTAATTTTTCTTTTGAGATTATCCCATAAATGTTCAATAGGATTTAGTTCTGGAGAGCAAGCTGGTCAGTCCAAAAAAGCGATTCCCTCTGTTTCAAGATAATGCCGTGCGAGGTTGCTGGTATGCGGGGGAGCATTATCTTGCATAAAAGTGAAATTCTCATCGTGGGCACCTCGCCAGAGCCTCACTATGGGCTCCAGCACTAGGTCCACGTAATTTCTAGCCCAGCATAATGCCACCCCAGAACATCACACTGCCCCCTTGATGTTTCGGAATTTGTGTTGCTGCTCGGAGTCTAGCATGTTTTTCACGATACCTCAAAACCCAAATCCGGTGGTCATCTCATCGAAGACCAATTCTGGTCTCATCCGAAAAAAGAACATTTCGTCAATTCTCAATATTCCAATTTTGGTGCTCGATACACCAATTAAGTCTGTTTTTTTTGTTGTCTGGTTAGCTCTGAAACTCTGAAGCGCCTTTTGTAGTATAAACTCCTTGAACGAAGTCGTATCGGGCGTAGGTTCTTGACATCACCCCCCATTGTGACTGCTATATCCCTCTGTGTCACCTCTTCTTCAACGGGAACAATTATTCGACCTGTCTGCACATCGGACAATCCAACGTAAGGCATTTTCAATTATGATTATAGGTTTTTTAAATTTTGAAATTCACAATTTCAAATCTCAGTGACGACTGAGTACAATATCCCGAACAAGTAGTGATAATTCAACATTTCTTATCATACTTTCCAGTTTTGTCACAACAAAAAACTTAATTCTTCACAAGTTCTCAAGATCCATGGTTAAAAACAATCAATAATGTGAAATACCGAGTGATTCCATATAAATTTGGTTGTGTGTAAGACAAAAACCAATGTCTCATAGAACAGATACCGGAAAAAGTGTAAACTGTTAATTTGTAGTTACATCACGAGCACGTGCGTGCAGTTGACTATCTGACGCTCTCATTGTCCACTTACGTGCCAAACTGGATTTCGTTCATGCACCGAATAGACGTCTACGTAGTTCCACCTCAGAAGGATATTGAGAAGTAATGCCTTGCTCTCATTATTGCAATGTTAGCAATGATGATCCAGATTTTGAAAAGTACCCTCTGTAGCAAGATTTTCAAATAACTCACCCGAAAGATATATTTTATCTTCCGACGGTTTCTCATCTTTCAAATATAGTGATAGTGTCTTAATAGTCCAGCCTAGAATATAGTTTAGAAATAAATACTCATTTTTCAATTGAACAGATCATTCCGAATCCACGGAATCTCGTCGAAAATCTAAGCAAGATTACTCAGTGTCTTATTAATATATCCATCCAAATAAATTGTTGATGGATTGCCTGCTGCACTGACTGTGTATAACCCATCAATTAATACTGCTGAATCAACGGAAGAATACTGATAACTCATGATGCTATGATATTCGCCGGTCTATGAAATCCTCGAAAACAGATTAGAAGGAAAAGAATGATGCCAGTCCTTAATAGGGAGGGTTTTATAAAATTGTTTCAAGCGATGCTAAAAATGTGAGATTTGTAATGAACGGAATTCAGAAAACCGTTTTGAAATGTTTGATCTTCAACGAATTATATATAAATTTGATTTTCGTATTTGGGTATATTAATTTACATAAAGACTATATGATATACAGGGTGTATCACATAAGGCTTTACATGGCTTGAGGGAAGATAGATGTGACTGAGGTAATTTCGAAACACCCTCCCTTGAGGAGATTTGTTTCAGATGAACAGGCTGCTTTTTGAATTTCGCTTAATATTAAAAAATTCACAACTCTGCAACTGTTACACCGAATATACAGGATCTCCTTTACAGGATCTATCCGAAGCGCGACATAAATTTCGAAAATTTCAGGACCGGACTGAATAAATGTACAAAATTGTGTTTGGAGCGATACAACACCCTGTATAATGTTTTTTCAATGATTTGTTCACTGGTGCTCGAACCACACAAACAGTGTGTACAAACTATGTAATAAAATCTTTTGGCACCATTGAAATGGCCTTAAAATAAATTTTTGATTTTGCTGAATGACGAAAAATTCACGTGAAAAAAAATTGTTATCGCTTTCTACAAGAAATAAACGTGTTTGAAATCTGTTTATGAGTCCATTTTGTTTTTTTTAATGTAGTATCGTTTGAGACCTCAGTTTTTCCTGTTTTATCTACGTATGGTCTTTGACTCACAATACAGGTCCGGACTATCAGTGGAATATTTTATTGCTCAAATGAAGACTGTTGCTATGAAAATGATGAGAATATTGATGAATAAATAATATTATTTATTCAGAACTCTAGTACCAATCTTACTTGTTATGTATTAATTGGGTATTTAGCTCTGGTAAAGGTACTGCAGTTTGATTGTTTGTTTTAAATTCAGACTATGAATAAGTAACCGAGTGAGAAATTATTTTTAATTATTGCTGCTCACGGAAATTAATGAATAGTAACACATTATAAGGAATATAAAAATACATATCGTTTCAACTGATTGCAATACACTGTGTGAATATTTCAGAATAATAACACAATAACAGAAGGAAAGTACTGACCGCTAAAACTAATAATTTCCGAACCCAATTTCAGAGTATATTCTCAAAATAGCTTCCACCTTCAATAATACATATTTCCGAACGTCTGAAAATAAGCTTGGTTGCCTTCTGAATATTTTCGGGGTTTCCTTTGACGAAATCACAGCTCTTTGTTATTCTTTCTAAGAGTTCTTCCCTTGTGTGAATTTCCCCTGGTAAACTATTTCTTCTATAAAGCCCCAGAGGAAATAGTCAACCGGATTCAGATCCGTTGACCTAGGTGGCCAAGCGATGGGACCTCCTCTGCCAACCTATCGATCCGTATACTGTTGATTTAAATAATTCCTCACTGGAATTGAGTAATGAGGACCTGCCCCATCATGGTGGAATATAAGACCCCTCATATCAACTTCTGCCATTAATCTGTACAAGTCGTTTCTCAAAAAGAGTTTCATTGAAAACATGAGGTCCTATTAGCCGATTTTTTTGAGTGCACACCAAAATCGACTGAAAGTTTATACTGGGATCTTTTCTTCAAGATAGCTCTCGGCTTTTCATAGGACCATAAATGCCTGTTACGAGAATTGTATATTCCATCTCTCGTAAACATTGACTCGTCTGTAAAAAATATCCTACCGATGGATCTTCTATGGTTGATAATATAATTGCAGAAGTCCAATCGCGAAATTTCATCCCCAGATTCCAAACGTTGAGCAGGTTGAAGATGATAGGGGTGTAGTTTTTCTTTATGCAGAATTCTCCATACTTTCATGTGCGCCATGCCCATTTCATTTGCGATCCTTCGAGTGCTGATGGAAGGATTCTCTATTGCTCTGTTAATGACCTGATGATCGTTATCAATATTTCTATGGCGATCACGTTTCTTCTCCGCAGATAGAAATTTCCCATGAGTTCTCGAAAACTGGTAAGTTTGACTGAAAGTCACATGGCTAGGAAGCTCTAACCGCAGCTCGGGCATTGCGGTCGCAATATCCATAGACGAACAGAATATCAGCATATTCTTCATTAGAGAATTTGGACATATCGGTTAATTAAGAAACCTAAAATTTGGTTTTTCTGAGAAAGAATGACAAACTACTATTTTCGAATTTAAAATTATTCATACTGACATAAGTGTACTGCCAGAAGATTTATGGTGACAAGCATAGAACGCTATCATAGAAATGAGTACCTATGATTGCTTAAGTGGTTTGAAACTAAAAATGGATTGAGATGCTTCTTAAAAAGAATGAAAGGTTATGCATGTTTGAAAAATTCACAAAGTATTGAAACGACTGAAACTGTTTTGATGCTCATACACTTGGTATCAGTTTGCTGACATTATTTTAAATAATCATTAATTTATTCAACATGCACGGATCACTTTGGTTTAAATTAAACAGTATACCTATTCTTTGGTGACTAATAGATATCTAACTGACATAGCCAAATAAAGAATTTCTTCTTGAAAAGTCATATGTATGACAGAACACCGAGAAATTATCATTCATTTATTAATGCTTCCAGTATTTTGATAGCGAGAGTCTTCATAATACGACCAATAAAATATTCCACTAATAGTCCGGACCTGTATTGTGAGTCGAAGACCATACACAGATAAAACAGGAAAAACTGAGGTCTCAAATGATGCTACATTGAAATTGAATTAAAATATATTCACATACAGGTTTCAAACACGTTTATTTCTTGTGAAAAACGAAAACAATTTTTTTTTCAGATGGATTTTTCGTCATTCAGCAAAATCAAAATTTTATTTCAAGGCCATTTCAATGGTGCCAAAAGATTTTATTACATAGTTTGTACATCCTGTTTGTGCGGTTCGAGCACCCGTGAACAAATCATTGAAATAACATTATACAGGGTGTTGTATCGCTCCAAACACATTTTGTACATTTATTCAGTCCGGTCCTGAAATTTTCGGAATTTATTTCCAGCTTTGGATAGATCCTGTAAAAGGTGATCCTGTGTGCCGAATTTATATATATATATATATATATATATATATATATATATATATATATATATATATATATATATATATATATATATATATATATATATATCTGAAACAAAGCTCCTCAGGGGTTAATAGGGGTGTTTCGAAATCACCTCAGTCACGTATATCTTCCCTCAAGCCATGTAAAGCCTTATTTGATACACCCTGTGTATCCTCTGGAAGATGCCGGATGTCTCTAATATTAACAAAAATGCTATATCGCTATTACCGTTATCGGTCTTACGTGTACTAACACCATTTCGGTGTTTAAGTTTCTCTCTGTAGTGTAAAGTATTTCAAGAATTACTTCTGGAATAAAATTTCTATAACTATCCACAGGAATAAGATAATAACAGTAATTATGTCTTTCCATATTGTGTTTTATATATCATGCTAGACTATAGTATGGACATTCACATTTATTCATAGGGATACAAATGAAAATCAATTGTCGCATGTATGACGAAGCATCAGATGACAACGGCTGATTGCTTGTTACTTGTGTTCGTATTAGAACATCACACTTCAGATTACACTACTTTTGGTCACAGGAGAATATGTATGTTTGTAAATCGAGGTTATGACATCTACCCTGAGCTTGAACTGAACTTGACGGTAGAATGAGTGTTGAAAGAATGAGTCTGAGCGAATCTTTTTTTTGCATGAATGTAACTGTGGCCAATATATACCACTGACTGAATTAACCTGGACAAAGTATCTTTTGGAATACATATGGTTCTCGCAAAGCGTGGGGTCAACAGGCGCCACATAATTCATGGTTGGGTTGACAAGAATTCTAAAGAATTCTCTAGTTTTTGAAAGTTCTGGATTTTATGTCTCCCTTATTCTAAGAAGTGCACCATTAAAATAATCTGAGAGGTTCGATTTCACATGTTATGCCACGTTATATGATAACCCGGGAAAATTCAATGAAAGAAATATTCCTCTTCATTACATAGTAGATATGTGGTCCAAGTCCGAAGTGGTAATGTAGATTTTTTCTTTGTTTAATTCCTATAGCAAATCATAGTCGTAACATAGAATTGAAAAAGTGATAGGTAGTGTATAACAGGGTACAGATCTGAGGATCGAGAATTATATTTTGTGAAAGAATAATGTTTGTTGAGTTACTTTTTATGAATACGAAATTAACATAATATTTTTATAAATTTTCTGCAAATTAAGGATGATAAGGCCGTATCCAACCTTTGTTTGTAGTTCCATATTGGTGAGCCAATTCTTTCCTCTATTCTCTTTTCATGATTCTCCAATTTAAAAACATAAATCTACGAATTTAATTAAATTATTCTGCTCAACTTTAACAGTGTTCTATCCTGATTTCCCATTGTCGTATTATTTTCACTATAATAAATAGTAAAATAGATTGTGAACATCATACTAAGTTGACATGATTTAATTTCAACATATTTTATATAATGCCAATCGTAATTCGCGGGTTATAAATTTAAAACATCAAATGAAACTACTTCAGCGTCGTCTGACAAATATTAGTCCGTAAATATTTTTATGTAGTTCATTAATATGAAGCAATTTTCACTAAATAGTTCGACTGGTATAAATATAATTCTCTGAAATTATTAATGGAAAAATTAAATGATTTCAATTTGGAGTTTAAAAACGATTTCTTCTTTCATTCATTAGTGAATACTGTAGGGATGATTACTGAAATTATTTTTGAACAAATATTATTTTAGGATCGTTGGCTGTTTATTTCTGATTTTATATTTCCTTTGATCTTCGTTCATTCTATGCTATACTTACATACCAAAATTATAAATGTGAAAGTAATTCTGCCTATCTACATAATACGCTTCCACATAAGCCGCCAAATAGTTTTTGATGAAATTTAGCGTGGAGATCCCATAAACTTTGTGGACAAGAATGTAGTCTACTTTTTTCCAAATTGTGGCCCTAATTGTTTCAAATAAGGAAACAAGAAAATTTGTATTTGTGCCGTTGATTATAAAGTAGAAAATATGAATACTAAAGTGTTTCGAAAAAGCATCTGTAAGGGTACGAAATAAGAATTGAAAGGCTTATATACCATTCACCCCAGTTTTGGATTGAAACTTGTATGAGATCCTAAATACGAAGAGGGAAATATTGTTATGGAAAAATATTGGAAAAGTATTCGAAAAACTAAGTTAAAAGTGCAAAATAGAGGTTGAAATGTTTCAAATTCGCACAGATTTGAGGTTGGAGTAATGGAACTGTGTATTTGAGATCTAAATTTCGAACTAAAATGTAGGTAATTCAGCATTTATATTAATGTATCAAATAGGGAACGACATGCTTGTCGTCGTTGCGAGCGCGGAAAATGCTATACATCAGAGGTACTCAAACTTGAACTGCTGGCGATATACCTCAATATTTTTAGACTACTTATGAACGACTCTGAGAGGCTGCAAGTATGTGCGATGCAGGGTTGTCGTACATACACGATACACCCTACCTAAGTAGGTAGGTAGGTAGGTAGCATATATAGATATTAGCTTTCCGCACAATATACATTATTTTAGTCAAGTTTGGGTTAGGTGTAGTTAGGGTCTGCTCTATAATATCAATGAAAAAACGCATACTTATTCAAAATTGCGAGTTTATTGGTTGTTACAAAACAAAAGAGTTACATATGGTGCTAAACTTAAGTAAGGAGCGACTTTGGATGCTAAAGTGTGGCACTGCATGTCCTCAGCATACTTTTCATAAGATGGTACGTAACCACTGAGTGCTATCGCAAGCATGATGACATATGATCGTCAGTTAGTGTTGATACTCAATTTCTACTTTATAATGTTGAAAATTTTATATACTTTTATTTTAATAAGTAAGTGCGATTAATTTTCAATATCTTCAAAGAAAAATGTGGTTTTGACATTTTTCCGCGTAACTTTTCTAATTTTTTCTCCTAATAAAATCTTTCTTTGGTCTTCAACGAAGTTTTTGAGAAAAAGTTAGCTGAATTTATGTTTATGCTATGAGCTTAGCAACACATTTAATTATTTATTTTAATTTATATAAATGTATATTACTGAGAAATAAATTTTTGAGCGATTGTTAAATAAACGTCTCTCCTCGTAATTTGTCTATCATCTCCTAGTTTGCAATGATGACACTGTGAAATATTTTGGGTTTAAATTTCATTTAACTTTCAATGTATATTCAGTTCATGTAACATTCAACTGACTTTTCTTTGATGTCTATTGCACATTGCCTATATGGGATTAATAATTATACTGGACAACTAACCAATTATTAAACCATTTGTTTGAGTAAAATATAATATATTATTGGAAATTTCTGGACATAAACTGAAGTTCTTCGTAGTTTTGAAACTAAATGAGATATATAAAAATATATTAATTTATTTTGAGAAAAATATTACGTGGGCTCTATTATTTCCTGCATAGACTAAATCATAACAATTTGAACCGATTAAAAATATTAACAATAACTTTATGATAGAAAGAGTGTCTGCTTTTCGTCCGTTATCATGAATATCCGAAAAACAACATAGCTAGCGTTCAATTAATTTATTATTCACGTCAAAATTTCTAGAATATAACAACAGTTTACAACCAAATATTTATGTCGATCAGCGAAGGCTTACATTTACCGCATGTACGAGTTTATTGTTCTACCACCTAATAAAAGAACCTATTATTTCTGCCTGAAATCTGCATCTATTTTTACACGCTATTTTACATACTATCCACAATTGGAAGCAGCACCGGACTAGCTACACGTGAATAAGTATTTAATCTTTATTTTTCCTTTGTTATTGAAGCTGAAGGGTCGTGAAAACTAACATTCTATGTTCATTTATTCATTAATTTATTCGAATGAAATACACAGTCAAAAAATGGACGACAAAACACTACCAGATGAAGGTACATTATGATTAACGAAAACATCCAGAATACACCAAGCTTCCTACAATCGCCTCTAAAGTGTAAGCTAAAAAGATGAGAAAAAATGAGTGACTGTAATCTTTCATATGATTCCTTAGAATAGAGCGTTAGTTAGAACATTTGTTAGATTAGTAATATCTATATTGTGAGTAAGTTGTGATCAAGAAGTGTTTTCTGAATTATTGTGCTTGTGATCCATTCTTCATTCTAACCAGATCTAGGATTGGTAGTGAGATGGCAGTAACCTGAAAAATTAAAGAGAAAAACAGCATGGTGTCGAAATAAATGGCTAGTTCTCAGAAATTTTCGAAAGTGTTGTCCATACTAAATTTTGTATATCAGGGGTGCTCAAACTTGAACTGCTGGCCATCTACCTGAATATTTTAGACTACTTACGATCGACTCTGAGAGGCTGCAAGTACATACTGCAGTGGACAGGAATACTGGACTTCCAGACAATAAAAATGCTGCAATCAATATAATCATATGATGAGTAAAATGATGGACGCCTACGCAGGAATCTGCATAGCACTTGAAGAAGAAGAAGAAGAGTGAGATAAGAGTACTATATCCTAAATGGTTTTAGCGTTACTACTTGATAGTTCAATTATAAAATATATATAAAATATAATGTCATAATAACAAAATAAATATAGATGTTTACACTACGTTGCTACTTAAATATAAAAAATAGTTACCATATGGCAAGGGTGCTCAAACTTGAACTGCTGGCCATCTACCTGAATATTTTTAGACTACTTACGATCGACTCTGAGAGGCTGCAAGTATGTGTGATGCAGGGTGTCGTACTTACACGATACATCCTACCTACCTAGGTAAGGTGTACCGTAGCATATATAGATATTAGCTTTCCGCACAATATACATTATTTTAGTCAAGGTTTGGGTTAGGTTAGATTAAAAACTTATAGTTTGTTCAGAATTGCGAGTTTATTGGTTGTTACTAAACAAAAGAGTTACATATGGTGTTTAACTTAACTAAGGAGTGACTTTGGATATTGCATGTCCTCAGGATACTTCATAAGATGGTACGTAACCACTGAATGCTAATCGCAAGCATGATGACATATGATCGTCAGTTAGTGGATTGCGATATTTTGACTTAATTATCTTCATTTCAGAAAATGCAGACTCGCATAAATAAGTTGACTCAAACATTGCCGTCAGTTGAAGGGTGATTTGCCTTAGATTCGGATATTTATCTTCAGATATAAAACACCAGAAATTTGTATAAGATGCTAAAGCTTTGAGATGTATTGCTGATATAATTTGCATCAACTCATTTTCAACAGAACATGAGTTCATATTGAACTGACTTGCTATTTCAGAAGCTAATTCCTCAATGTTTTTACATGAAAAAGGATAACTTATAAATGATGCTATATTTGCCAATTTACTGCAATCATAAAAACGCATTTCGAATTGTCCCAAAATATTTGATAATTCAGCCTCATACGTATCATAGTTCAACTGAGGAATCCTTGCATTCAAAGACGGAAAATGTTTCATATCCTTTCTTTTCAGTTGATCTACCATATGTTTCAATTTACTTTTGAATGCGTTCACTGCGCTATTCATCTCAATGATAGATTTTTCTTTACCTTGAAGGTCCAAGTTAATGGTGTTTAAGTGCATTGTGATGTCAGTCGAAAATGCCAAATCAGTCAGCCAATTTTCGTATTTCAACATTTGAGTGTTATCACAACTTTCGTCTAGAAAAGCTGTTATTTCGAGTAATAATTCTTGAAATCTTTCTTGGAATTTTCCGCGACTCAACCACCTGACGTCCGTGTGAAGAACTAAATCAGTGTGTTCAGCTGACTCTCTATCTCTATCTGCAACTTAAAGAGCCGCCGTTACAAGCTACGTGCACGGATGGAATCCACAATTTTTGTTGCAATGCCCATAATTTCCTCCGCGTTCAAAACTTTTGAACACAGAACTTGTTGATGTATAATGCAATGGAATAAAAAAAATTAAGGGACATGTTCATTAGCTCGACACAATGCCACAATACCGTTTTGTTTCCGCCATTGCTGGTGCTGCATCGGTTGTAATGTACCCTAATTAATATATTGGTAGCTTATAGTTTTTTGCAGAATTGAAGAAAACGTCATATATATCTTCCCCACGGGTCTTCCCCTTCAGAGGAATGATTGTCAAAAATTCTTCCTTAGCCAATATGTCATTGAATACCATCCGAATAAAAATACACAGCTGGGCAGTGTCTGTCATATCGGTAAATTCGTCGAACTAGGAAGAAAAGTACGTACATTTCATTATATCATGTTTTACTTTATCAGCCATGTCCTGACTCATGACTTCGATACGCCTTGTGACAGTCGGACGAGATAACTGAAGTTCTCTAATAGCAGACATGATTTCTGTTTTATTTTTAAAAGCTCCAAATAAAGTTTCACCTGCTTCAATAAGTGCTTCCTTCACAACCGATCCATTTTCGTATGGTTTCTTGTGTGTTTTGCTTTTGATTGTTTGGCTGGTCTTGTGAACATGGTTTGTCCTTTTTCGAAGAAGATATCAAATCACGTACTTTTCGTTTCCTTAATTCACTCTGTGGCGGAAAATCCTCTTCATAGTTTTTTATGAACCGTTTTATGATGCTTCTCTAAGTTACACGTATTGCAACTGACGCACGACAAATAAGACAGAAAAGAAAAGAAGAAGAATTTTTCTTTTGTATGGTGAAGGATAGGTGCCTTCACCATACAAAAGAAAAATTCTTCCTCCCAATCGTTATCAAAATGATACGTTTTAGATTTCTTCGCTGCACTCATTTTGTACTATTTAATAATAAACTTTGTATCGACGTAGTATTATCTTCAAGTTACAAATCAGAATGATTCGATTCCAGCAGGCGCATTTATATCGGCGTGAACGAAAGTCTCGAATGTTCCCGTCAAACGCGCTGCCCGAAATTTCTGGAAAAGCGGCAAGAATAAAAAACGCGGCTTTTCTTTAACAAGTACCGCGCGTTCCTTTGATAAAGCCGCCTTTTGCCGCTAGCAGAGTGTTATTTTATTACGTAATAAATTTTTGTAGTTTAGTTACCTACTTATTAAAAATTCTTTTTTCTCGAGATCTACTCAAAAAGCAATCGATCGTTTGACCGCCCCTGTTGTATATTATTAACGTTGTATTGTAAACTTCGTATTTTTTTACGAAAACTATACTACTGAAGCTGCTTGTGCCATACTTCACCTAGGTGTTTTATCCCACATAAAAAAAGACAGGTAACCCAACATTTTACATATCATTCCCTCATCGTGTCTCAAACTCAATATTCAAATAATATTATATCATTAATTTATTGTGCTGTATAAATTTGACTAGTTTTTTCTATCACTTATATTAAAAATAATGCATTTAACAGAACATCCTCTTTTTATTAGGTACCGAGTGAGAGATGATTTTAAGATCTAATTTTATTTTTATCTCGGTACCAAAAAAAGACATCCCCTCAATTTTAACTGAAACCTAGATTGTATATTTCGATGGGATCGTTGCCGCATTGTCAATGAAGCCATAATAACAATGTTGCAAGGCGCGAAGCGATGTGTTGTCACGCGGTTTTTAATAAATTATTTAAATGTTACACTTTCATATCTCATTGCCTCACACCATCTGAATATAAGGCAATTATTTCATTAGTAATAATATATATGCTGTCTTGCGCGTTTTGAGGGGAGAAATTTTGCCTCGAATCGTAATTCGATTTGAGGTTAATATTTGACTAGATTTCGTCGTTATATTTGATTTTATCATTCCCTCACCTCATTCTCTAATTGATTTTTTCATTACACCTTTACTTTCATTTAAATCGAAAAAGTGGGAACCACATTGTCAGTGATGTAAGTTACTTGTGTACTATATATTGAATATATAAGACTGTCAATGATCACAAATTAAATTCTTATATATATATATATATATATATATATATATATATATATATATATATATATATATATATATATATATATATATATATATATATATATATATATATATATATATATATATATATATATATATATATATATATATATATATATATATATATATATATATATATATATATATATATATATATATATATATATATATATATATATATATATATATAGTTACTTTTGTATACTAGAGTCTCCTGGTTTGACTTAAAACGAAAGGTCGACAAGGACCTCGTCAATATATTGGAATACTTTGAGGCCAGACTGCTTTCAATCCAGAAAACCACTTTTATGTGTTTCGCAAACTCGCAGTTAGGTTTGCCGGAGATTAATCCTCTGAGCATCCCACTTTGAAATGATGTCAGAACCATTCGTAGAGTATCGACAACAAAAAACCTAGAAGTCGCCTTTGACTCATTCCTACGTTGGAATAGTCACGTGCACTTAATGTTTAAAAAATTAGCACTATCCTACCGGTATTTAAATTATGTAAGGGCTTTTGTGATCATAAACAGAATGAAACCAATTTCTTATGCATTTCCACAATCGGTCTCAACTTACTCGTATACTATCTTGGGGAGAGGCAACTGAGACTCCCTCGAGGAAGCTTTATGTAATACAGAAACGTTTTCTGCTTCTACTTCTTCTGAAACCTGATAGATATCCGTCATATGAGTTATATATAGAATCGAAATTACCTGACCTTAGGCAGCTTAACTGAGCGACGATTCTCCGTCACGAGTATCGGCTGAAAACGGATGTGGAGACCCAGTAGTGTGCGTAAGACCAGATATTGTCATTGTTGGGTATAAAGATATCCAGGATGATGAGGACAGTGGGACAAGGGATATTCTTGTATTTAGCACCATGAACATGCAATGAACTAAAAACCAAAAGATATAAGACTCATAAAATCTTTGAAGGTGTTCATAAAACGTGCATATGCCTGGATCACGTCACAAACCAGATAATATAACAAAACCTTGATATATTTGAAAAATAGCGGTTAAGTTTGAAGTGTACAGTTAATTTTCTTGTGATCAGGAAACACTTTACTTTGTACTTGGTTTCTAATTAGTCTTTATAATTCAGTGCTAGAAAACCAAATACAAGGAACTTCCTTCATGGTTCTATAATTTTTGTTTAGTGAAATGTTTGAGCTAGTGTAATTTGTCCACTTTATTTGTGTTGAATTGAATTTGTTTCAAAATATTACCTAACCTAACCTCAATTTCACACCATCACCATACACGGGATTTTTTTCCCAATCCTATATTCCACAGGTGATACCCGAACTTGTCATGCCCTGCCACTATCTGTGCTTTGGAGCGGAGCTTTGGTTCAACTGCATTC
Source organism: Cryptolaemus montrouzieri (assembly GCA_013387265.2). Classification (NCBI taxonomy): domain Eukaryota; kingdom Metazoa; phylum Arthropoda; class Insecta; order Coleoptera; family Coccinellidae; genus Cryptolaemus; species Cryptolaemus montrouzieri. The sequence goes on along the minus strand of JABFTP020000185.1, from coordinate 33,230,815 downwards.
AAGAGCCAACCTTGTTCAGGTTTTACTAGGTGATTTACCCAGCATTGCCTTGGACTGTCCACAACAGCGAACATTCAACCCTATTTTGTTACGCTAGCGAGTCCCCAACCTTGCCTCAATAAACACAGGCTGAAATCCCGAACGTGGGCCCTGGTTCTATAAATGTATTCTAAGCTACTAGACCGGCTAACCTATCCGTAATATTATTTCCTCTGATCCCAATGTGACCAGAACTCTGAGGAGACGGATATAGTTGTTTACCGCCAGTTGTTCTAATGCCTGAATGCCCTCTTTGACCACCGTAGAAGTAATTCTGTGTGCGCCTAAGGTTTCCAGAACAGCAAGACTGTCGAAGCAGATCGTGATCCACTCATTAGTTGTACACAGTGCTACCATCCTTTAAGCACAGCCAAGTATCGCCATCCATGATCTCCGACTGGAAAATTGTTGTATGTTAATTCAATTAAAGGTAGAAACACCTTCTATTTTCCGGCAGTAAACTACCTAATCCTTCTTTGGTCTTCGAGGCATCTGTGTACTAGTATACTCTCCATCAAGAAATTCTTCCTATCCTCCCAATCTGGTCTGGATGGAATTTTCATATCGATCTTATGGCCAAAGTAATACTTTTGCGTGGTTCTATTCTAGCTCATCTCGAGGAAGTGGTCGTTGTTAATAGCTGCAGGAGGGAGGGTATATTTTGCAACGACACTAGCGTGCCTCCCGTCTTAAAAGTAGTCAAAACTGCCCTGCTAATAATTGTGAGGTGCAGTGATTCAACCCCTAACAGTCCACGTAGCGCCGCAATAAGGGTGTTTCTTTGAGCACCCACCATCAGAGCTCTTAGCCATTCTAGAGCCAGCTTCGCCGTCTGTTTCCACCCTCGTCCGCCAGACCGGCGAGGTTAGATTAGTTGGTGAAAACTGCTGTTAAATGCACAAATATTGTAATTACAGGGTATCAGCGATAAAAGAGCCCATTAGAAGTATCTGGGAAACGGGTTTATCGATCAATGTCAAATGTCGGCATTGAAATAAATGGATATCGATCTAAAATTTGCAGTTGATGTTAGAGCGGTACAACTTCTGGTTATACCAGAAGTAAATACAATTATTCATATATATTGTAAATATATATATATATATATATATATATATATATATATATATATATATATATATATATATATATATATATATATATATATATATATATATATATATATATATATATATATATATATATATATATTAGTTATTGACTACAACTTTGCTATTTCATATGGCATAGTGTAATTTGACGAGAGAGGTCTTATTTTGAGAGTAACGTACTTTCCAATATTATTTTATATACAGGGTGCTCAAAAATCACTTGTCAACTTAATAAAAGTAAACTCAGAAAAACGTTTTCTTTTTCCAAATACGTCTACCTATCTAATTTTACTTTATTAGAATCAATTTTGAATTGGTATTGATTGGTATTAGAATTCTCTATACTTAAATATATTATCAATAACCTGCAGTTCCATCAGAAAATTAACCAATTTATCCGTGGAACATAGAAACAGACAGAGTGGATTTCCTATGCCAGTTTCTATGTTCCACAATAATCTATGTATTCGGCCTCAGTTTTGACGTTTGGACTTTATTTCAAATAGCCATAAGATATAAGTTTATTGGTAACATATAATGGCAAATGAATACTCAAACGAGGATACTATGAATACATTAATCATTCATGGTTATTGTTAACCAATAATAAGTGGAAATTGCAGAACATTTGAAGTAAGGAAACGATTTAGAAAATTACAATCAAATTACATACAATTTATTCGTGAAAATTTTTCATATTCGAGTCACTTTATGATGATTATTGTATCTTTCTTATCTATATTTGAATTTCAAATCCAATTCTATGAAATGAATCATAAATACCTGATATGAATAAAACAAAATCTATGAATATGCAAACTTAATCATCCATTCATGGAATCAAATTGGAATTGTTCTGTGAAACTGATATCTAACACCGATTAAGACAAATTAATACATAATATCGACAATTATATTCAATTGAATTACACGGCACGTATTGATATTCTATATTATAGTTCTTCAATAGAGTACATTTAATCTATACCGAAACCTATCATATAAATCATATGTAGTAACTGATAGATTTCATTACGATACTTTTTATCATGTTCCCGTGGGATGTCACACGTGATACAAAAAATGCAACCGACATAGAATGAAGCAACGCAACCGACATAGAATAACCAAACACAACTGACAGCTGAAAGAAATGATGTCTATGGTTAAGTATGGTAGGAAATTTGACAATTTGAAATTTTAAAATTGACCGGTTGATGTCAAGAAACTTCAGCTGACAACAAACATGAGAGTTGCATTGCTGAACGATACATCTGCTAAAAATTTCTCTGAGCAATTGCTGATGAGCTCTTCTGGGACAAAATCATCCGGAGTTAAAATAGTCTCCCATTCGGATCTTCGGGGCGGATTGCCTCGAGGGGTTCATCTCAGCGTCAGAGATGTCAACAAATCAATAACTTAAACTCTGACCAACAGAGGATATCGGAGTGGGGTCAGTTGAACCTGGTGAGCTTCAACGCAAGCAAGACGCAAGCAACTACGTTTTTTAGAAAGGCCCTCGCTGGAGAACCTCCTCTAACGATGCAAGGCCAAAAATTGCATCCAAAGATTCGATGCACCTTCGCGAAATAACGGTCTACTCTGGGTTCTGCTGGCATGAACATGTATCAGCAAAAGCTAAGTCTGCATCAGCACTTAGTTTTCTTTTCAAAGGCAAGCGATACTTCACGTAATCTCAGATGTTGCTTCTATATAAGGCGCAGATTCGATCTGCTTTGGAATATTGTTATCATGTATGGAAATCTGCGCCCAAACATTCGTTGAGGATGTTGGATAGTATGCAAAAACAGGCTGTGCGCCTCTTCGACCGCCCAGAGATCACCCTGAAAGACCTTGTTCCGAGAAAACTCATGTTTGGCCGCAACACTAGGCTAGCAAGGAGGTCTCATCATATGGCGGTACATTTAACAACCCCTCGAACCTCCTTCTATAAGAATTCCTTTGATAGCAGGACCAGTGAGCTGTTGAACTCGCTTTGGTCCAACATATTCCCAACATCCTACAATTTGGCCCTCTTCAAGAAGCGAGTAAACAGACACCTCAATTCTTTCCAGGCGCCCACTCATGTAGTGTAACAGGTTCGCCTATTCCTGGGAAGCGCGCATAAAAAAAGGTAAAAGGCGTGTATAAATTGTGAGTTAAAATTAAGATACAGCTGTACAATTTGTCTGAAATATAGAAAAACAGGTTTAAATTATAAAGAGACAGAAAAACAACAAGTTTTCTACCATTGGAATATAAATAGATTTTAGAAGGTTCATTCATAATAACTTGAAAATCTCAAATATTGGAGGATAACATTGGTCTGTGTTGTCGTTAAGAAGGTTAAGATTGTTTCTATTGTGTTCTGCTTTGAAAATTTCCAGAGATTTTTGGTAATTGAGTGTACTGTTTTTCATGGCTCGATGAACAATGTTAAGATTATCTATACTAGGAAAGCGGTGTTATCTAGGCAATGCTGTACGATGGCGGAGTCACTTTTGTTTTAACAAAAGAAAAAGTGATGTTTATATCTAATGCGAAAAGATCTTCCTGTCTGAACTATATATCCTGGGAAGCACGCATAAAAAAAAGCTCAACTACCTGTCGATCAATCGAGCGGATTCCTCCGAATATCTGTAATTTCGTCTCATCAAAAGACGAACCAAACATCAATACTAACCACAAAAATAATGAATGGTTGAGTGAGCGAGTAATTTTGGGGGTTTGGGGGCTATGAAAGATGACTTAAACTTCATTGAGATCATTTGTACACTGCATTCATTCAAATCAAATTGTGTGACAACTGAAAATGAAGCCACCGATTATCTAATTGAATTTTTAAACTCCTTGTATGTACCTGACTTATCACCGCACAATTACGACTAAAGGTTGGACCCGTAGTAATGATGCTTTGAAACATAAACCAACCAAAACTGTTCAACGGGACGCGTTTAGTGGTGAGTAAATTGATGAACAATGTGGTTCAACGCGACCATACTCAAAGAAAAATTCAAAGGTGAAGAAGTTGTCATTTCGAGATTGCCGAGGATCACAATTGATATGCCATTTGAGTTTAAATAACTTCAATTTACGATCCGTCTTACATTCGTCATGACCATCAACAAATCACAAGACCAATAATTGAAACTTCGTGGTCTTAATCTTGAAAATCCATGTTTTTTCCATGGTCAATTATATGTGGTATGTTCACGGGTCGGAAGACCATCTGCGTTATTTGTTCTTGCGCCTGATAATTGAACGATAAATGTCGTCTATGACAGGATGCCTCACTGAAGAGTGCAACCCATTTATAGCCATTTATAGACTTTGAGGCGGAACAGTTCGCCAAGTCAGCCAGTTGATAATAAATATCTATTTAAAAAAGCAGGCTTACGATTGTTATATTAAATTAGCGGACACGGTAGTGCCCCCGCCAAGTCGAGCGCGAAGCAAACACTTCCGTACCATTCTTTACTGGAACCATTTCGCAGTATTTTCAAGCCCCTATAGAGAACCTCTGTATACTACCAGAACGCAAAATTTTAACCCTGTTTCCGGACGGAGAAGGATTGTTCAATTGCCATCAAAATTATCAAATTTCTCATCCATGAACTTATTTATGAGGGACAGTTCAAAAATGAAGTTTACCAAGATGAAGTAAGTACAAGGGATGATATGATGCAAAGAATACGAGATGTATTCCATAATACTCCAGATAATCTCATTCATGTGAGATTTTCTGCGTCAAATTAAAATATGCATTCGGGAAGAAGGTAGACACTTGAAACATTTTTATAGCGTATATAGGTTACCATTTTCTAGAATATTATTCCTAGTTACACTAGTTAGAATTGAAATTTTATTAGAAGATTATGTGAAAATAATAAATTTCGCATATTATCATTATTGAGAAATGATGAGTACATTTGGTTTAACAGTTAGAGATGCATTTGAGCGTTAGATTATTTCGACAAAAATGTTTATCTATATATACATTTTTTTCAAGCGAAACAAAACAGTTCAATAATAAAAAGATATATAAGATAATCATTCAAGAACTGCCAGGTAGAAAGGGAGATACTATAGACGGCTGTAAAATTAGTTGCAAAAATAGGTTTTATACATTTGTTTATCCCCCAATTATTTGGTCTATCTTGATAGCTAGGTATTTAGACGAAGATCATTTACATGCTATTAATTTAACAGTATCTAAATCCCAACTCCCAATTTTATTTATTATTAACGAAATGAAAGTTTATAGATTTTAAGAGCTGGTTACCTGCATGGAAATTATTATTAAATCATTAAGATGAATAACTTCCTACAAATAATAAAAACAGGTAATTGGTAATTTATTCAATTATGAAACTAAACATATAACAATGATAGATATTTGTCAATTTTGATGATTGAAAATATTTAAAGTTCCCTTACATATTATTAGTGATTAATTTGCAAAAAAGTTAATCATCGCCGTCATCGGTGTCATCATCACTGTGTTTATAACAGCTATCTCCACCTAAATGAAAAATTGTAGGATCCACATTATCATAATCCGCAATGTGTTATTTTTCTAAATTTTGTTCTTCAATTTTTCAACTTCTTCATATATTGATTTGGAACATTTGCACATTGCGGATCACCAAATTTTTGAATTGCTAGATTCTTAACATCTTCTAACTTGAAAGTGGAATTTTTCGAGGCTACCCAGTTTTTGACATATAAGTAAGCGAAGAACCGAATGCAAATGAGCAGCCAGTAGGGAATCGATAATATATGTCTTAAATCTTGGTGTATGCTCCTGAATTATTTTATATAATTCTAGTTTAGTGGCTTGTTGTTCAGAAAATATACCTTTTTGATCAACCATTACTGTATTTCGGCCTTTTTATTCGAAAACGCAATATTTTTTTTCCGTAGCTACATTGTGGTACGAAGCGTTATCCATTACAACCACAGAATTGGGTGGCAAATTTGATATTAATTTATCTTCTATCCATTTCTTGAAATTTTCATGTTTCATATCACCATGAAAGTCCCCTGATTTGGCTCCAGATTTGAATATTAAAAGTGAATCTGGAACGAATCCCTGATCACTGTCAGCGTGAGTTATAACCAACCGAGGACCTATTCTAAGTTTTTTATGGAATTCATGAACAGAATTGTCTAACCACTGATGAAAGTAGTTTGGTTGGAATTAATATATATTTCATCAATATAAATAATTGGCCAATTTTCTCTTTTATATATCGTGATCTTTTTTAAATAATCTAGTCGTTTCGTCCTAATATCCAGTAATTTACCTAAATTTTTCTGTAATTTTGACTTTTGTTCCATCTGTAATTGTCATTTCTTCCCATTTCTATTTCAGTTTTAGGAAAACTTCGCCATCATCTTAGGGGGTTTGAAAAGTACAATCCTGTACCACTTAATACATCAAGTCCTTGCTTTTTTATTCTTTTTACCGTACCGCACATATATTCTTTTTTTTACTTTATTTCCTTCTGAATATGATACACATTATGGAAAAGGTCAAGCAGAGTTACAAAGTCCTTCTAATTTCTAATTCACCTCTTTACACACACGATTATTGGTTCAATGGAAAGCTCAAACCATTACACGCTTCATTTTCCATAAATGTTTTCAAATCAAAAATGTTTTTTTTTATATTTAATAACAAACACCATTGTCATAAGAGATCTTCACAACTAAATAATTTGACGAGTTCAAGGTTCACAATGAGAATGAGACGCTACGCTACTGGTAACTTTCAGCTGGCAGCAAACACCGCCAACTTGGCTGTTCCGAATTTCGAATTTACACCTCAGATCACCTTGAGGGATCATTGACAGAAGATGAAGACAACGAAATGACAGTTGTAACGACCGTCGTTGAAAATACATTTTCTAGTCAGCAGAAGATTACCGATGAAACGGCAGTTAGTAAAGGAAGTGTATCCAGAATGTTGAAAAAACACGGATTCCATCCGTATCATGTCAGGTCCACCAGGAGCTATGAGAAGAGAATTTTGAACGTCGGCTTGAGTTCTGGTCATGGATGTCGGAAATGATCTGGAGAAATGAAAAATTTGCAGAAAATATAATGTTCCCGGATTAATGCACTTTCCACAACTACTCCTTAGTGAACCGGCATAAATTACATTATTAGGATGATCAGAATCCATATATCGTCTGCCGTACATGCAGCATCCATGGGCGGTTAATATTTGGGGTGCAATTATAGGCCCGCATGTCATGGGACCATTTTTTTATGATGAGCACTTAGAGAGATAAGATTTCTTCGTGATCATCTACAAGAATTCTTAGAAGATGTGACAATCGACGTAAGGTAACGAATGTGGTTAAAATTGAACGGAGCTCCTGCACATTTCACTGCTAATGTGTGGAATGTCATGAACACACACTTTCCTCATGGCCGCATGCAAGATCGTCAAATCTAACTTGCCTTGATTTTTCCTATGGGGGTATGTAGAGGAAATTGTATTTCAAACTCCGGTCAACGATGGCTGACGATAAGGGATGATAAGGGAAGCATTTCGATCGGTAACACCAGAAGTAAAGTTATAAGATCATTTAACATTGTGTAATATTCAAAATGGAGGCTATGTAGCTTATGTAGAAAATGATATGGAAAGTCTTTCTATCTTTATTTTGAAATAAGGTTCCGGCTTGCCTTGACATAAATTTCAGAAAAAAAAATTGATAATTTTAAAAGTGATGGCTGTTTATTTTTATCCAGTTCCAACCGAAGCTTCTTGCGGTGGCCATCACTTATCCTTGGAGGTTCATCTAAAATCAATCAGACAAAAGAATTAGTTTTATTAATAGATAATCTAGTGCCTGATCGAAGCATATTTCTTAATGTTTAAAATGGCGGTCTCATTTTTTCCAAATTTTCGGGGAAAACCAACAGTATATTATTTATGAAATCTAAATTGAAAGAAAAAAAACCTTCGATCAGGCACTAGTGTTTTATGTTTTAAAAAAGCTGTATGAATTTCATTGAAATCTATCGAGCGGTTTTCGAGCTACAGTGGTCACCATGTCAGAAAACATAGTTTTGAGAAGAATACATTTAAAGTTTTACACTTAATTTCAGTAAAATAATACATATTATTTAATTACTCACAACGAGTCATCTATTCCTGGGCCATATGATAGTTTTCTATTATTATTATTATTACATAATCATTCAAGGCAGAGGACAGAAGTCATATATAAGACTAATATTAACAAATTTCAGTTAAACAATAATGCAGCCAATGAATAGGAAAAAATGAACCATTACGAAAGAAATACATCAGACGAGTATGCTGTCAATTCTATTTTTGAGGCTGTTAACTGAGTCATGATTCCCAACCTTACCAGGAAGTCCATTTCACGCATAAAACACTCGATTAACCAAAAAATTCTCTCTCTAGCGGGTGAAGAATTTTCCTTTTTCAATTTCCTACTATGACCCCGAAGTCGAGAATCTTCATTCATTACAGAAAGTGTCCTGAGGTTGGCATAGTTGTGCTTGACCATCCGATATGTCAGGATTGTCTCCGCGAAGACGCCGTTGCTCAAAAGTTGACAGGTTGGCTGTAGTCAGCCTTTCGTCATAGGAGGGTCTGATGTTTCCGAAGCAAATACGTGTGGCACGTCGCTGAACGCTCTCCAGCATAATTTGATCTTGGACAAGTACTGGACACTATACAGCACCCGCATATTCAACAATCGGACGGACACACGACTTGTACAGTGTTATACAACTAGAGAAAGAAAGTCGAGCGAAGGATTTACGAATAAGATATATCCGAGTCTTAGCACGTTTGCATATACTTATTATGTGCTCAGACCATGTGAGATCAGAGTGGATAATCACACCAAGATCGACATGAGAAGACACAACACTGAGCGGACGTCCGTCAATAAAATACGGAGCAAAAAGATTACCAGTACCGGTATGCACGACAACGCACTTCGCGATATTTAGAGGCAGAAGCCAATCACTACACCACTTTTTAATTGTATTGAGATCTTCTTTTAGTTTCATAGAGTCTGTGAGTGGGTTAGCGTCTAAGTTCGCGTCATCAGCGTAAAATGACTTACTCGATTTTATATGAAGAGCAAGAGCACTGGCGAAAATTATGAAAGGAATAGGGTCAAGAATGGACCCCTGAGGCACACCACTCACGACAAGCTACGGCTTGTCTTAAGTGTTCAGTACGCTGAAGACAGAGCGCCACCAACTCTTACTGAAAAAGTTCTACCCGATAGATAATAGATAGATGCTAGTCCAACGAAGAAGCTTCCCACGTATTCATACTACTTTCATTTTATGGATCAATCTTTTAGCTCTCAGTCTATCGAAGGCTTTCGCAAAATCGGGGTATATTACATTAGTTGGTATTTTTTGATCGTAGGCTTGTGTCCAGTCATTCAGGCAAGACAAAAGATTGGTGGTAGTGGATCTTCCCTTCACAAATCCATGCTGTTCATGGGGAATAATTGTGTGTTAGGTTAAAAAGTCATTTTTTCAACAATTATCGATTCCATTATCTTCGACGGCACAGACAATACACTAATTCGTCTATAATTGAGCGGATCCAGTTTATCGCCTTTTTTGAAAATGGATGTGATGGATGATATTTTCCAGGCTGATGGCACCTTAGATTTCTCGAAAGAGAGTGACATTATCAACGAAAGTGGTACACACAGAACATCAGCGAATCTTTTCAGCTGCTGTAGCAGTTTCCAAAATATCTATTTGATGTTGTCTACGTAGCATTCTACCTTCTCGAGTGTTGTCGTCATCGCGCTTATCTGCCACTTTCACAAGTGCATTATCGGGTTTTTCGACATACCGATGAGAATTACGCTCACAATCAAGTCCCAGTATATTCATTATGATCAATAATGATTTCGTACCTTCATTGAATATACCAGTAGCTATGTATGCAGCATTTTTTACCACAGTAAAAGTAGTATTTATCGTTTTTGGGCATATTTTCCACAGTAGTTGGTTGGAGCTCTAATTATTATACTGATTGAATCCACCTTCACATCTTGAAAGTAAATTGTCTTCACTAAGATCTTCATAAATTAGCTTGATAGCTTCTAAAACATCAGCAGGTAAGGAAGAATAGTCGTGCATCAAGGATCTTCGCCTTTTGAACACATACTATGATTCGGATTTTTATCACATGCGCCGTAGTGATAAGAAGTCGCCATTATGGCAGATTTCATATCTTTTATAGAATCACAATGTCGACGTATTGATAAACCATAGTACCCAGTTAATTTGCTCATTACTTTTCCTGTAAGCTTACCTCTACCACCAAGACCTTTTTGTTTTTTGGTTTTCAGTGTACGTAATTGAGTCCCCACCCGCTTTTGAACATGCCCAATACATTCCTTCCTATTAATAGTTGTATTTTTGTAAGAATCTGCTTTTATAATTCCTGAATAGGTTTTCGAATCATCATAGCCGATGTAGTTTGCAGATTTAACTCCATATTTTGTTTCAGACTGCTGAAACATTTCGACCATCGCATCCAACTCCATTTTTCCAGAAGACCCATTGTGATTAGCACTATACTCATCTTCATGTGATTCATACCATTCTGCGAACTCTGTTTCATTTATTTTTCTTTTCCAATACTCACATTGGGAGTATTTCTAGTAAAATAGCCAATTGTAGAAGAAACTCCAAATGACGATGTATGTCCACGTTGTTGCCAGGTTCCATCTCCTAATACAGTTTAATCACTAGTATTTTTATTTTCAATTGTTGTCATTGCTTGTTTTTATTCATTTACAGCTTTTTTTATCAAGACTTCTGCGACGGTTTTACTACAATCTAACACGTGATTCAGTAATATTTTATACGTACTTTTATCTAAAAAAGCAGGCTGTCAGGCCATAAAATTTGTAAAACCCTACGTATCATATTCCTAGTATTCTCATCACAAACATGAAGCGTCTATTCATTTCATAAGAATACCCTACGTAAGAACCGGAAGGAACATATTCATTTCCCTAATTATCACAGTTTTGAATCCCAGCCCATGTGTACTTGCTGTTTGAAACTGTACATTTCCATCACATTCTTTAAACATAACAAGAGAATAAATTGCAGTGAATACCGTCATGAAAATGATTATTCAAAATTTTGTACTGATATTTTCGGGTACATCACCTTCAGTGTTTTGTTTTAATTTTCTAGAACATGCAATCTGGATACTTTCATCACGTTCCGCTGTTTTCGGATTGAATACCTTTTTTTCTTTTCACTGAACGCGACTTACGAATATTTTGTGAACTCTGAAGTTCTGTTGAAACTTTTCTAGAATAACGCTCCATTGAAAATTACCTGAAAAATAATTCATTCTAACACACAACTATCGACCGATCAGTGAAACTACCAAAAGCATACTGGCAACAAACAAATAATTTTCAACATTAAATATACCTGAAAATTGTACATATATATAGTTGGATATTTATGAAGCTAGGTATAAGTATATATACATCAAAGTTATGAGTGAATCATGACAATAGAACCAAAAATTCGATCGCTTTCAGCTGCTGCTAGCTACCTGCTCTCAAACGTTTCGGAGCGCCCGAGAACCCTTGGCTTATTATCGAATAACTCCAAAAGTATTTGTCAGATTCACTTCTTCCGATTTTCAGAGAATATTTCTAAGATATTATACTTCAGGAAGATGAAAATGAAAAAATCCATTTTTTGAAAATTCTGACTACACCTAACCCCTATTATGAACTCGAATTTTTGTCACTTTTTTTTCACTCAATAGTTTTTATTATTATTATTATAACAGTGTAATATGGGCGAAGAATTTCCATAAAGCCCATCTGAAAATTAAATTACTAAAATGGTTACGTAAATGAAGATAATAAAGAATAAATTCCTAAAAGTAATTGAAAATACAAAGAAGCACTAAAATGTTGGAATAGCAAAATATAACAAATAAGGACTGAAAATAATAATGCGAAGTGATTGTCTAGTTATTGAAAAATTGGGCGATAAACCAAAACAAAAAAATAGGAAAATATTACAAACTGAAGTTCAAAATGTTAGATACAAAGTGATTGCTTAAACGTGGTCATGGAAGGTGAGTGTACAGTTAAAGCTGGAAGGTTATTCCACTTGTCGAAAACACGATTCACTAAAAAATTTTGCCGAACTCTAGTGTGAAATTTTTCCTTCTTCAATTTATGAGAATGCCCTCGAAGACGCTGGTCTTTATTAAGTGTGAACATATATTTAAAATCTTGCAGATCTCCGCACATTACTTTATACACAAAGATTAGGTCACCTCTCACAAGTCTATCCTCAACACTGTCCATTTCCAGGAGTCTAAGTCTGTCATTGTATGATGGTCGAATATTGCCGTAGCCAGTTCTTGTGGCGCGTCGTTGTACAGATGGTTGAGATTCATGACAATTAAACACAGGAATGATTTCATCTAATTCAGTTCTTTCTTCTGAGGCAACAATCGGTTCAGATAGAAATTGGTGTAAAAAATTGGAAAATTTCTTGAAATTCTATAAAAACTGGCTCAACTTTCGAATATCTTCGAAACTGTTGAAAGTAGGTACTGGGAACCCAGGTACCATTTTAAAGGTCCCAACTTCAAAAATTGTTTTCGGACACCCTGTGTAACATAGATCAACAAAATGTCTCATATGTTCAAGACACAACAATTACTTTTACAATAGTTGTACATTTGAAGCGTAGAAGTCAATATTGAGAGCATAAATCTTTTTGATGTGCTCACATTTCATAAAATGTCAAATATTTCGGAAAATATTTGAGACAGTATATAGGTATAGAGAATTACGAACAAACCCACTTTAATTTTTCTTCAGAAAGTCGAAAGTTAAACAAAATTCAGGGTGTCCCACTTAAAAATCTAAACTTTGGTATGTAATTTAATTATAGAACACCCTGTATAGTTTTAAATATTTAGAGTTTATATTTACTACAGTATTACATAACACTGCACAAAAAATTTCAGAATCGCAAAATATGTCTAATATTTCGTGGTGAATGTGGTGAGGCACCCAGTATAATATTCGAATTCCTGTAGTTATTGAAGATGGAACTACACTGTGTACTCAAAGTTAGGGATAATAAATTAATTTTCAATTTTATAATTAAAATTTAAAATGACTGACATCATTTTCATGAAGGTACTCCACTATAAGTGACATTTTAAATATTAACAAAGACATTACACAATTTTCATGAATATTTTACTATCGATTTCTGTAATTTTTACCTATACCTGCATAAAAATAATGAATTCGAGATATTTTACTCTCTTTGATATAATCATTATGAAGAATGAAGAATGTATTCAACTAGCATGATTTAATCAAGTTGTGATATACCGACGAATCTAAATATAAATTTTGGAGCTTCGGGACTTTAATTACTATTTATATGCCCCACTACAGAGGGCCACTATTATTAAGTCTTGTCATATTGCATTCGTAAATATCTTTCAGACTACATTGTTTATGGGTACCACATACCAAGCTATTCTATTATTTTATATAGCACTCATATACATCACAGTTTCAAAGCTTTCATGCAGCAACTTGTCATAATACAAGGTGAAATCTGGTATAATCTGAAATAAACTGCTTTTCAAAATTATAGAGTGTGCTACAATTAGTGGGTTATATTTTGTAAGAACCTAATAACTAGAATCGAAACTTCTATAAACCTACAGATTTTTCTCCAACTCTTCTAGATTTTCGTTTTTGAATTCACAGATAGTGAACGAGCAAATCAAAAGGGATCGAAAAATATGTCATGCATATTTTCAATAATTAAGAATACGAGGGATGTCTTTTATGATTTCTAGCAATTCCGAAGATCGTTGTGATCTTCTTGGAAATGATGACTTCGTCATTTTCCTTGAATACAAATTTTGCCAGAAAAATTATAAATCAGATTTTCAAGGTTAAGTGCGGCATTTTGCTAAATGAACTTTCAACTTACCCTATATTTTGATATAGGTCACTACACAGTTTATGAGATACAAGATATGAATTTTAATATAATTTAATTAACTGCAATTTAGGAGGATTTTCAAGTTCAACTAATTCGCTTGAAGGTCTGCAAAGAAAGGAACGCAGAACGAACGCAGAATGCTCGTAGCGCATGTACTTATCATATGCGGATTATGTGCACAGATTGTTAACCATTGACACAGATAGAGTGGAATCAGGTGTTTTAACTCAAATTGTTGTGACGTAATTTTAGCACGTACAAACAATACTTCCATCTGGATCTTCCATGTGTCGTAATTGTCCTTGTCGAGTAATTCAATTCGCACTGATCCAGACGACATGCTCGTTATGGAAAAATTTCTGCTCGCATCAAAATTTAAGTTTTCTTTCGGATCCTTTTACTAATACTTTCACTATCTTACTCCAGCATATTCCTGGCGTCCATAACCTGAAGGAACGTATATCCGCGGATCTAAAGATAGTTATAAACGTAAATAAACGGATTTAAGAACTTTATTTAACAGTACTTGACAATGGACATTTGACAATTATTCAACATTCGAACATTAGAGCAAAGTCCACTTCTCTTTCATTCCAACACTTCCCCTCGAGATGAGAACTGCCGATGACTCGACGAACGCTCCAAATCTAGAACTCCTATCAGCTCAAGTCAATTAACATGCTTACTTTTCGACAGTCCTTTAGTCAGAACATCAGCACCCATGTCATTTGTCGGAACATACTCTATTGAGAGAATGTCTTCACTTCTGAGTATATCTTGCACGAAATGATGTCTGATATCAATGTGCTTCGTGCGACTATGAAAAACAGCATTTATCGCAAGCTTCTGTGCACCGTGAATATCACTGTAAACTTTGATATGGCCCAATTGGCCAAATCCTAAATCTTCCAGAAAACGATGTAATACATGTTTTTTTTGCCGCCTCAGTAAAAGCCATATACTCAGCTTCTACTGACGAAAGTGCTATAGTCCGTTGTTTTCTTGATTCCCAAGAAATCGGACTACTTCCCAGAACGTAAACATATCCAGTATATAATCTGCTATCATCTAATCTATTCCCCCAATCTGCATCTACGTAACCTTTTAGAATCCCATCAGTCTTCTTGAAATTCAGACCAATATTTTCTGTACCTTTGAGGTATCTCTGTAAACGTTTGGCAGATGATCAATGACTTGAGTCATAGCAGGAATTGAATTGACTTAGATAACTTACTGCATGACAAACATCTGGTCTCGTGCATACATCTAAGTACATAAGTGCTCCGAGCAATTCTCTGTAGGGTAACTTCTTCTCTTCTTCACTCTGGTTATTTTCAATCTTCTTCAATTTCAAACCTAAATCAATAGGAGGTGTAATTGATTTCGCATCAGTCATGCCGAATCGTTCGAGAATATCTTTTATGTAGCCTTTTTTAACTCATCTGTATTACATTTTCAGTCCGCGAAAACTCAATTCCAAGACAATAACTCACATCTCCCAGATTTTTGATCTCGAAAATTCCGGATAGATACTTCTGGAATTCTTGAATCTTCTTCTCTTGCTTTGAAATAGCCAGAATATTGTCTACATAAATGATTACCGTAAATATATCTTCCCCTCGGCCCGAAAAGAACAAACCATTGACGGCCGGCCTGACGTAAGCCATACAACGCCATCTTCATCAAATTTCACTTTATCACCTCTAAAAGTCTTCTAAAAGTTTCACAGCTTTCTTCCTAATTTTACTATTCCTTGGTTCATCGATAATAATTTTCTCTCCTAATACACCGTTAAACTAAGCAGTTGTTACATCGAACTGTTTAATTTTCATGTTAATCTGTGCTGCAAGTGACGTGACCATTCTGATAGTTCCCATACGAGATACAGGAGCAAATGTTTCATCAAAATCTATTCCAGGACGTTGACTAAATCCTCTAGCAACAAATCTGGCTTTTCTTCTCTCCAAAAAACAATTTGCATCGTATTTATTTCTCAGCACAATACGACTTCCAATTAATTGTTGTTATTAGGGAAGATCAACGAAAATCCACGTATAATTTTTTATTATAGATTTCAATTCCGTAGCCATTGCTCGCAACCATTCATCAGCATCATGACCATTCACAGCATCATGAAAACGAATTTCGGCCAGATTACAAAATTCTGCAACCACACCAATAGTACTAGGATTTTTAACAAATTTATAATCCTTCGTAGGTGTTTCCCTGAGTCTTCTCAAGTTATACCTTCTATGATCTGTGTTTTCTGTCTGATACATCTGTTCTTTCTTATCTGGTTATCACTTTCTTCATTTACTACATCAACACTATCATGAAATAAATCATTTTCTTCTGCTAAATCGAGAAAATTGTTCTGAATTCCTTCGTTTACGATATTATTATCTTGCACAGGAAATTCAATGAGATTTTGTTCTGAAATTATTTTATTTTCTGATGTAAATTTCTTTAAATTCGTGAATTTCACATCTCGGGTGATGTCGATTCTTCTTTCTTCGGGTATCCAAACTCTATAAGCTTACGACTGGTCTGAATATTCAACAAAAATACCTTTGTTCGATCGGGATTCGAATTTTCCTATTGTTGGATCTCGATTTTGAGAAAAAACTTCATAACCAAATTCTCTGAAGTAACTAACAATTGGTGTTTTGCCTGTCCATTTCTCGAATGCAGTCTTTTCATTGATACTTCTCGAAGGACATCTATTCCTTATGAAATTAGCAGTATTAATTGCTTCTCTCCAAAATGATTGAGGAAGTCCCGATAGAATCAACATACACCTTGCCATTTCAACTAAAGTACGATTTCGTTTTTCAGCTACCCCATTTTGCTCGGGAGTATGCGTAACTGTCAATCTTCGTCCGATGCCATTCACTCTAAGATACTGGTCGAAAGAATATTAATGTATTCTGTTCCATTATCACACTGAACATTTTTCATTCTCTTGCCAGTCTGATTATCTACTAATACTCTAAATTCTTTGAAAGCATGAAACAATTCGCTTTTCTTTTTCAGAAAACAAACTACACACCGCGATATACCTTGATTTGCCATTCGATTCTACTCTCGCTGGTCCACACAGATCGGAGTGAATTATTTCAAGCAATTCCGAAGATGGTTGTACTCTTCTTCGAAATGGTGACTTCGTCATTTTCCCTTGATTACAAATTTCGCAAACGAAATCTCTTGGCCCTTTATCAATGGTCATTCAAGTCACTGTTTTCTCTCGATGACTGTCTTGAAGATCTCTTATATTCAAGTGACCCATTCTTCGATGCCAAATCTCAGCCATACTGATCTACATTGTTTCACACTTTCTCCTATATAGTACAGGTTATCGATATGATCAGCGTGACCAATTTTCTCTCCTTTCTTATTGATGATTTCAGCATGCCTATCATCAAATAATACTTTGCAGCCGTTCTCAGTTATTTTTCCGACTGATAGTAAATTTATTCGTAGATCTGGAACATGAGGTACATCTGTGATTTCGATTTCCATCGCTTTTCCATTCACTTCAGAAAAGAACGATACTTTTCCTCTTGCAGTTATTTCCGCAGACGCACTACTCGCCAACTTTAATTTTCAAGGTCTTCTGTCATTGATCTCGCTGAAATCTTCAATATTTTTACATAAATGTGTTGTGCAGCCACTATCTAAACACCAAATTCGTTGACCGTAATTTGATTCACCAACGAGTGCTTTTTCATCGCATAATAAGTTGTTTTTCCAGTATCATTAGTCTTTTCATACTTTTTCTCAACTGAGGTATAGTCTTTGGCTTTATGTCCACACTTATGACATATGTGATACTTGTACTTGAATTTAGCTGATTTTGATGATTATTTTCCCTTTTATTGAAGCGATTCTGTGATCGATTTTTCGCGACCATTGCATTCGAAATTAAATTTTGTGTTTCCTTCTACCGTGCATCATACTGTTCGAGAATTTTCACCCGCAGATTCTCTGGTGTTGGAAGATCATCTCGAGAATCGATTGCGCATCGGCATGTTTCGAAACTGGACGGAAGACTATTCAGCCACATTATTGTCAACAAGTCTTGATTAATTTCAATTTCCATTTCGCCCAACTTGCCAATTGTGTCAAAAATTCATTTTAATGCTTTCGTACATCATCATTATCATCCAAATTGTATAATGTCAATTGCTTCAATTGCTCTGCAATTTTTTCCATACTTCTTTCGAACTTGAACAGTTCTGATGGATGTATCGCTAATATGTCAGATTTCGCTTTCTTATCAAAATTTTGCCATAATTTCAAAGCATTTGCATTATTTTCTCCTGCAGCGGGTTTCGGATTTTAACCATTCACATATCCATGTGCATCATTTTTGATCAACAATACTTTCAAATGGATCTTTCATCTGTCGTAATTGTCCTTGATGAGTAATTCAATTCGCACTGATCCAAACGACATGCTCGTTATGGAAAAATTTCTGCTCGCATCAAAATTTAAGTTTTCTTTCGGATCCTTTTACGAATATTTTCACTATCTTACTCCAGCGTATTCCTGGCGCCCATAACCTGAAGGAACGTATATCCGTGGATCTGAAGATAGTTATAAACGTAGATAAACGGATCAAAGAACTTTACTCAACAGTACTTGACAATGGACATTTGACAATTATGTAACATTCGAACATCAGAGCAAAGTTCACTTCTCGTTTATTCCAACAAATTTTCGTTTAATTTCAAAAAAGGCTTCAGTTTCGGAGATCACCTGTTCATTAGAATTGAATTTTTTTCAGCGAGCAATCTTTTCAAGTCTGTGAACAGAAACAAATCGTTTGGGGCAAGATCTGAAGAATAAGGTGGATGGGAAAGTAATTCGAAGACTAATTCGTACAATTTTGCCATTGTTTTGATTGATTTGTGGTAAGGTGCATTTTCTTGATAAAACAGCGTTTTCGTTTTTTAAAGGGGCCGTTTTTTTCATTTGGTCTTTTAATTGATCCAATAACTCAATGTAGTGGTCGCTGTTTATCGTCTGGCCCTTTTTAAGGTAATCGATGAATATAAAACCCTACGCATCCCAGAAAACAGATGCCATAACCTTGCCAGTTGACTGCTGCCTTTTTGCACGCGGTGGATGCAGTTCACCTCGTACAGTCCACTCGGCTGACTGCCGGTTGTTTTTGGAGTGTAGTAATGAATCCATGTTTCATCCATTGTGATGTATCGACGAAAGAACTCGCCTCTATTATGGTTGATTATCTTCAACAATGCTCAGAATCATCGATTCGATGTTGTTTCCGGCCAAGAGCCATTAAGCGAGGCATCCATTTCACGCTCAGCTTTCGCATTTCCAAACGTTATTTTGAAATAAAACCAACACTTTCCTTGAATATCGATCATTTACTCGGTTTCTCGGTTTTGTGTATTTTTTTTAATGTTTTCATCGATGACAGGATTTTTGGGTCGTCCACTGCGTTCACCGTCTAGGACAGAAATCTCCAAGTTTTGAAGCCTTAGGTCCATAATATTTTTTTCGGTACTTTCCAAGGGCCAAAACAATTTTAATTTATCTGCCCACCTAAGCAAATATAGGCGTTTTGCATTTCAGTTACTATTGATTGTGTATTCAGTATATTGTGACAAGTAGGGACATCTAGTGGCGAGTAGTAATACTTTGCAGGACTGTGATGCAGGTACTATTTGCATATTTGAGAATTTCCGCATTGCTTCGAGAAAGTTCTGGTTCTGACTAGTTTTTTCGACCACTTCTAGATGTTAGTAATTGCATAGGTATAAAAAGGCTAGCAGCGCCATTGCGAGTCAGTTTGTGTGAGAAAGGCGAAGGAAGCGAAACTGCCTATTGTGAAATAAAGTAACACACGGGCATTAGTAAGATTATTTTGATTAGACTTATTTTATGTTTGATTGATTAGTATGGAAAAGAAGCGAAAAATAGACAGTGAATACAGAAAGTTTCAAGATAAATGTAACTTTCAGTATTTTGTGATTGAGTACAATAATGTATAATTTGTAATCAAAAAATATCTGTTCTCAAAGAATATAACATTAAACGTCACTATGAATCGAAACATTTTCAAAATTACTCTAAATATACAGGAATTTTGCGAACGGAAAAATTTGAAACTGCGCGGACTGAAATCGCAGCAATCTTTGTTTACCAAAGCAAATGCTGCGCAAGAGTCTGAAACTCGCGCCAGCTTTCGGGTGGCTCTTGAAATTAAAAAACGTGGAAAACCATTCACCGATGGAGAAATGGTGAAAGACTGCTTGATTGCAGTAGCGGAAGAAATATGCCCCGAAAAGGTAAATTTATTGAAAGATGTCATTTTGTCAGCAAACACCGTGACTCGGAAGGTGCAAGACATCGCAGAAAATATATCATCTCAACCATCTGACAAAATGGACATCTTGAGTGGTTTTCTAGCCTTGGATGAGTCAACGGATATGTCAGATACTGCTCAGTTGTTGATTTTATTCGTGGAGTATATAAAAGCTATGACGTGTATGAAGAACTGCTTGATATTGATAGTATTCACGGCACGACAACTGGTGCAGACAATTTCAAGGAGTTGAGAATGCCATTGAGAAAAGAACCTTCGATAGAAAAACTTATAATGTACCACCACCGATAGAGGCAAAAATATGTGTGGAAAAATAAAGGTGTGTTCGCACTTGTGTCAAAGGCTGTAGAAAATGATGGTGGTTCAAAACCATTACTCTTACATTGTATCATTCATCAACCTTCCATGTGCGAAAAATGTTTGTATTTGTTTGAAGTTCTAAAACCAGTCATATCAGTTGTTAACTTCATCAGATCCACAATACTGAATCACCGACAATTCCGCGAGTTTATTGAAGACAATGGAGAAAATGACCTGCTGTATCATATTGCCGTACGCTGGCTTAGTTGCGTAAAAATCCTCAAGCGTTTGAACGTGGAGCAAAGTCGAAATTATTTTGAATGAGAAGCATCGCCCTTGTGCCGATTTAGAAAACAGTGAATTGCTGTGGAAATTAGCATTCTATGTTGATTCCACAAATCATATGAGTGAACTAAATTTGAGATTGCAAGGAGAAAATCAGCATCTTCCTGATATCAATATCAAAACGTTCAGGCAGAAAATAATACTATTTCAATCGCAATTACGTAAAAATGTTTCACACATTTCAAAACATGTGAAATATTTAGCCACACTACAGAGCCGTCGATTTTGCAGTCGAAATTTGGAGTGCTTTAAAGATAAATTTCGATACTCGTTTCTCAGACTCCGATGTGATTGCGAATGAAATTAGGCTTTTTCAAAATCCTTTTGATTCTGACGTTGAGACCCTGGCTCCGGAAGTCCAAATGGAAGTTATTGATTTACAGTGCAATGACATGTTTAAAAACAAATATCAAAATTCATCTTCATTGGGATTTTACAAGAGTCTTCCACTGGTACAATTTGATAATTTGCATAATTTTGCTCGTGGGTTGTTTTCTGTATTTGGTACTACGTACTTGGGTGAGAAAACGTTTTCCAAGATGGAATACACAAAGAACGTTTACAGATCTAAATTAACTGATGAGCATCTTAAATCTCTTCTAATAATTAGTACAAGTAAAATTATTCCATAACTACAAACAATTGTCGCTGGAAAATTACAATTACATAAATCTCATAAGTGTTTTTCCATTAGGGCGATTTATTTCATATTAATTATTTGTTAGAATATGCTTAAGCTGAGATACTGAAGCATAGGTTTCTGCGTGATAGTTTCTGTCGTAAAGTTTTACCTTGAAAGTAAATAAAACCGACTAATTATCATTCTGTGTTTTCATTTTCTTCCATTTTGGCCCGCGGGCCTTAGTTTGGAATGCCCTGCTCCAGACAATCTCATACTCGTTAGATTTTCTGCGTCAAATTAAAATATGCATTCAGGAAGAAGGTAGACACTTCATACATTCTCATAGCGTATATAGGTTACCATTTTCTCCAATATTATTCCTAGTAACACTAGTTAAAATCAAAATTTGATTAGAAGATCATGTGGAAATATCTAAAATATCATAAAATACAAAATCAATTTTAATTCTGATTCTATTGCGAAATTTATCGCACAAATGAATTTCGCATATTATCATTATTGAGAAATGTTCATTTGGTTTATCAGTTAGACAAGCCTTTGATATTTAGCTTATTTCGACAAAAAATTGTATATATAGAAGACACAATAGATAGTCGAACTAGTCTGGCTTCTTAAAGTTTTCTGTTTGATCTACTTTTTGTTTTCACCTTTGGTCGGGGACCCTGGTAGTAGCCTCTGTGTCAGTTCGTTAGAAGGCGCCAATTGTATACGTATTTATATACATGTACATCACTCGCTACAACGAAATGAGTTAAGTGGCAATAGCGGCGTGAATGCTTGTGCAACACTGATGAGGTCAAACGAGGTCGAAACTGCAGTCTGTTGCTCCTACTCATGACATCCAACCAGAATGTGCCACTATGTGGCCTTGTCTGACGATGATTATGAAGAGCAGATCAGAAAACTTGCTCTTTCATTTAAGAATATTCAAACATTCTACGGAAAGTTGAAGTACCCTGAATAGAAGTCTTTGATCTATGGAAAATATGTATACGGTGATCTATATCGCTGTAAATTTTTCAACACTTCTGAAGGAAGTTCATCGAGTTCCGGAAATATTTCTTAATATCGAGCAGCCGTAAGTTCTCCTTGAAAAATTCAGTAGGTTACTCATGTTCCTAAAATGGAACAAGCAACACTGAAAGCGAATCTTCTCTGTAGTTTCTATTCGAAGATGCCGGGGTAGTTCTCTTGAAACCAGTGTCAATTATTTGTCCAAGTATCATTGGTAAATAATCGAAATACACTGAGCATCTCTGTTTTGCAAATGCTGAAGCATTTTTTCTTTATAGGACCCATATTTATATTTTTTGAATATTCTGCGCACTTGAGGTTTGGATATCTTTTTTCAGACCTTTCATTTGTCAATATTTTCTGTGCACAGCCCACTTTGTACAATGAAGTTTCTCTTTTGTCGTATTTTTAAGATGATATTGGACATGAATATTGGGTTTGATATATGTCTGAAAAGCAATCGAATCGATTGAAAATATATAGGGTGTTGCATAGTAAAAAATTAATTTTATCTCTTCAACACTGAACCTTCAGAAAGAATATTTGTACGTGCTCATTCCGATAATTTTTTTCATTACCAGAATGGATGTGGACACCGTAAATCAAGTGAAAAATTTTATCACTTGAAGATTCCCAAATATGCACAAAGAACGTAGATCACTAGAAAAATAAATATCCACGATTCCCAAAATTCTGATTAATTTACTGTCGAGTAACAAACTTCTAAGGTGAATATGGATTTCAGCGTTGATCTTGAAAGCCAAATGATATAAAATATTCATGTTCAAAAATTAATGTACTACACATAAAATCAGTTTTGCTATTTCGTTCATTTACTCTGAAACATCAAAAGCATGTGTAACTCACAATTTTAAATTTTATTTCCATGAAATCGGTAATAAAAGTCCATTCAATATCCTATCAAATCGTTATTCAATGATTCAAACACACGAACATGTGATATTCGGTTTCCAATTGATAAAAGCGTCGGAGAAAAGACGAGAACAGTAATAAAAATGTTTTACGACTCATCCCGATTCCAAATTTAAAAATAATCCTGATTCAGGTAATGAATGCAAGAAATATTTACGGGTGCACTCTCGAACACGTTATTTTCGAAGTTTTCGATTGCAGGATTGGATTTACTAATTTTCTGGCTATTGTATTGAACTGAGAATGTAATGAAAAACTTTGAAGTATCTAATTTCAAAATTGGCAATTAATCTGATATTTACTTCTATGACTAAGTTTTGAAGAAAAATAAATAAACTTGCAAATCTATATGAATATAAATGCTGCGCATTACTCGTGATACTTCAATTTGGGCTCTCATGCAAAGAAAAAAAGAAAAGCTGATCGGAAAATTCGAGAAGGAATGAAAATGGCCTTGTAATAAACACAATGTAAAATTCAAGAACTCCGTAATATGTCCATCATATCTTTTCACGGAGTAAGGAGAAAGCTCAACGAAAAAAATTTGAATTGGATCAAACATACTGACTGTCCGCGCTGAAAGGTCATTAGAAGTATCTGGGGAACGGAGTTATAGAACAATTTCGAATGTTGGGATTGAAATTACGGGATACTAATCTAATTTGCAATAGTTTTTACAACGATACCATGGACCACAACATAGCATGGTGTAGTTATTTTTTTAATTAAAGAGAATCATTTTTAAACATCTTTGTTGAGATTTGTCCTCTCTAAATTTGACCACTATTGAGCTTCGATTTTCTTTTTATCAAAATTTCCAGAGTTATAGTGTCATCTTCTTTATCCAAAAAAATTGACTCAGATTTAAGTTGGATTATAACATTTCTTTACTTCAACAAGAATGGACATGCTCTGAAATTTTCGGAACAGGCTAAGTATCTAGGGTTAACCCTAGATCAGAGACTCAACTGGAATTTACACATTGACAAAACTCTTTCCAAGGCTACATCGTGCCTATGGGCATGCCGTAGACTCTTCGGAAAGACCTGGGGGCTACAGCCAAAAATAACCTACTGGTTATACACAACGGTTATAAGACCCATTGTCACATATGCATAGTTAGTATGGTGGACGAAAACATAAAAAATAACTACTCAAAACAAGCTGCAAAAACTGCAGCGGCTAGCGTACGTGGGCATAACAGGTGCTATGAGAAGCACCCCGACTACTGCCCTGGAGGTAATACTAAATCTCCCTCCTCTTCATATAAAATTGAAAAAGGAAGCGTTGATGGCGGCATTACGGCTTCAAGACACAAAAAACTATTGCCTGGTGATTTGAAGGGACACCTGGGGATTCTGGGTAACATAGAGCCAGAAATCTTATCACTACCATCAGATATAATGCCGCTTAAGTTTGATTTTCACACATCCTTCGAAGTGGCCATAGAAGACCGCACCGTCGTAAAGGGAAAAATGAATCAATTAGACCAAAAGTCCTCCATTTGGTACACGAACGGATCAAAAACGATTGATGGAACAGGAGCCGGCATATATGGATCCAAGTACTTGTCATCAGTGCCTCTGGGCTCTGCTCCTACAATTATGAAAGCAGAAAAACTTTCTGCAAACCTCTGCTGCCAGGAGGGACTACGAAGGAAACTCAAAGGTGCAAAGATTCACATTTCAACGCACAGTCAGGCAGTGATAAAAGCTCTAAACTCTTACAGTTATCGGAGCATCTCTGTCTGGGACTGCCGTCAATCCTTGAAGCAACTTGCTGAGGAGAACAAACTTTTCCTGTGGTAGGTGCCTGGCCACGCAGACATACAAGGAAATGAAGCCGCTGACGAACTTGCCAAATCAGCTGCTGGAATCTCACCCATCGGACCTGAACCGTTCTGTGGTCTAACTAAGTCGCACATACGACAGGAACTGAAACGATGGGAACAATATAGCAAAAAAGAATACTGGAGAAAAACTCCAGGCCAAAGGCAAGCAAAAAGTTCATTGACTATTCGCCAAAGAAGACAAACAGCTTCTCGATCTGTCTAGGGACGCGCTGAGGAGCATAACAGGCCTCCTTACTGGACACTGTCCACTGAGATACCATCTCAATAAAATGGGTAAATCGGAAACGGCAACATACAGAATGTGTAAAGAGGGCGATGAAACTGCCGAACATATTCTTTGCAGTTGCATCGCAACTGTCCATCAAAGACATATACACTTCGGTAGCGACAAACTAGAGCCGCATGAAGTAATAGCGGAAGCTCCCAGGGAGATTTTTAATTTTGTAAGGGATTTAGACCTACAGGGAAATGAATAAGAAGGGTTACGAACAAAAGACCAATTTGGTCGCAGTTCGGAAAGGCTTGCAAAGCCAATCGACCCCCACGAATGTAATGTACTTTAACAAGAAAGGTGTTATTTTTGAGGGCAACGCACTCTCTGATTATATTCAATATATAGGGTGCTCTAAAATCACTTGTCAACACAATAAAACTAAATTTTCGAAAATATTATTATTATAAGCGTTCATGGACTTGGAAAAAGGTTTTGTTAGGGTGCCTAGACGAAGATTATGGGAAATACTACGTAGAAGGGGAATCAAAGCAAAATTATAAGACGGATAATAAATATATATGAAAGTAATAGAAATTGCATTATAAGCGGAAACAGGAGATCGGAGTATTTCAAGACAACGGAGGGACTCAGACAGGGGGGTGGGCTTAGTCCTCTGTTGTTTATAATCTTTATGGATGAAATAATAAAAAATTGCTCGACAGAAGTGAGGAAAATCCAGATTGGATATAGAAACTTACAGCTAGTAGAAGTATCAGAAGGGGCATATGCGGATGATATAATGATAATGGCCAGCAATGAAAAAGATCTTCAGAAAAACTCGAATATATGGAACAGAGAATTAGAGAAGAGTGGTATGAAAATGAACAGAGAAAAAACTAAGGCAATGTTGATTAGAACAGAAAAAGAAGACATAAATATACAGATAGAGGGGAAAAAATAGAACAAGTGTAAAAATATAAGTACTTAGGAGTTGAAATAAAAGAATCACGAAAGTAAGATGCTGAAATCAATGAAACCACAAAATGAAAGTATTCACATCTATCTATAGACCAATACTGACATTTGGAAGTGAGTCATGAGATCTAGATAAAAACCAAAAAAGTAAAATTCAAGCTGTCGAAATGAAATATTTAGTAGGGTAAGGGGAGTCACAAAGAGAGATAAGCTGAAGAACATTGACATACGAAAGGAATTAGGAATTGAATCAACTTTGAAATTTATAGAGAAAAGGCAGCTGGTGGGGACTTCTTCAGAGAATGGATAATACACGGCAAGTCAAACGTATATGGGAGACAAAGACTAACGGAAAGATGAAAAGAGGTAGACCACGACATACATGGGATGAAGTAATAGCAGAAATATTGGGACAACAGGGCAAAAATTGGACAGAGGCTAAAACAATAGCAAGACAGAAGATGGATTGTTGATATATCGAATTTTCATGAAATGTTAATATATTGTAAACCTTACACCATTTCAGATAGTAAAAGGAATTTGATCATATATATATATATATATATATATATATATATATATATATATATATATATATATATATATATATATATATATATATATATATATATATATATATATATATATATATATATATATATATATATATATATAAATACAGGGTGCTTCAACGAAAACTTAAACAGACTTAAACAGAGGCTTTATCTACCAAGATATTCATTTCTGATCAAAACGCAAAAATAGGTCAATATTTGTTTCAAAGGGGACATCTTTTGGGGTACAAAACTTGCCTGAAATATCAACCCCCTAAGCGGGGGTCGCAATCCTTGAACATTTTGAATAGGGAAGATGGGTCGAGTGATGACTCAAAAAAAAGGTGGTATCTTTGTCTACATCGCCTTGAACGAATTTCCGTTTTTAATTGAAAACTGTAAAAGATACAGGGTGAGCAACTGAAAGATAGGGAAGACTATTTCCCTGAGACTATTCAAGTTTCAGTGAAGTGAAATGGAACAGACCCATGCTGATCAATGGCAGTCATCATTAAGCAACCTGAAGCTTGAAATTCTTTTAACATTCTTTTGACGATTTGTTTGTAGTTTGGGACTTTGTTATTGCCTAAAAATTTTGTTATAAAATCCTTAAAGGCAATCCACCCTTCTCTTTGATGATCCGTCATGGTTGTGACCAATAGTGGATCAGCCATAAGCCGTCTAATATCTGGTCCAACGAAAACACCTTTCTTTAACTTTGCTCCCAAGAGGCCAGGAAACTTTGATATTAAGTATTTGAAGCAATTTCCATCTCTTGGAAGTAACTTTACAAATTGCTTTATCAATCCCAGCTTTATGTGAAGCGGTGGTAAAAGAACTTTATGAGGAGGCACCAAAGTTTAATGCAGGACATTCTTTTCGCCAACTTTAAGCTCCCTCGCAGGCCAACACTTTTTGGTCCAGTGATTTGTTCGGTCTCTACTATCCCATAGATACAAAAAGCAAGGGAATTTGGTAAACCCAGATTGCTGTCCGAGCGCCATGCCCAAGATTTTGATATCACCGCACACTTGTCAACCGTGGTCTTTATATTTTAATTTACAAAGAATCAATTCCAAGTTCTTGTAGGTTTATTTGAGTTGTACGGAATGGCCGACAGGAATGGAAGCATAGAAACCACCGTTGTGAAGCAGAACTGCTTTAAGGCTTCTTTTTGAAGAATCTATAAAAATACGCCACTCTTCTGGGTCGTATGAGATCTTAAATGTATTCATCAAACCTTCAATATTGGTGCAATAAACCAACTCGTCATCTTGGGCAAAGTAGGAAGTAAACTGCTTTTCACGATATCTAAACCAGGAGGAAGACACTCCCGGCAAAAGTAAGTTCCTGCTTTTGGGCCTTGATCCAAACAACTCAGCAGCGTTTTTGGGAAGATTCAAGTCTCTTACCAAATCATTAAGCTCGCCTTGGGAAAACAATTTTGGACTTCTGTCATCTTCAAATTCAAAAGTTGACTGGTCATCGGGTGTAGGTACAGCACCATCTTCGTCAGAACTTGGAACCTCTTCCAAGGTAGCAGGGACCTTGGGCACTGGTATTTCGGTCCCATGAGGGATGGGACGAATAGCTGATTGCAGATTGGGGTATGAAATTGACTGATTCCGTTTTGAATTATACCCTTTCTCATTACACGAACAAAAGTAACAATCATCACTATGGTTCTTTTGCTTGCGCCATACAATAGGAATAGTAAATCGGAAAGCTTTCTTCTTGCCCTTAAACCAATTTTGAAGGTCTTCAACACATCGTCTGCAGACTTTATGAGGTGCCCATACTTTATCCTCAAGTTTGAAGCCAAAATACGCGAAGTATACTTTTTACAAAGTCCGTAATATTAACTTGTGGCTTTAATGTAATATATTCTTCACAAATGTAACAGAAACTATCCGAAGAGTTCACACACTTCCGCACAGACATTGCACTGTATTGAACCAAGATCTATAAAACAATGACGAGTTAACACGTAATTGTCCCGCGCCACTTCTACACTATCGGAGCGCGCACGTTCAGGTTACAACATGTTTATACTTGTTAATGTAGGTCAAACAGGGTGTTCCTTACTTAGAAATTTATGATAGTTATGTCCTGTAAACATTTTAAAACAGTTATCAAAATAAAATTATACCTATCATTTATACTACAAGTTAATCCTTTTTAGCCAAAAATCCGTTTTTGTAATAAAATTTTGCGTTTTGTAAAATAACCTTACTTTCTGGAATTTTTGATATATTTTTGTTTTCAGAACACCTAAATACATAGAAATCAGTTGAAAATATCCAGACAGCATTTTTGTTGCAGACCTGTGTTATTTATCATTTATGGTCAACGTCATCGAATAATAAGTCGAACTGCATAATATTAAATAAAATTTAATAAGAAGTACTCGAATTTACGACCAGTTTGCAGAAAACAGTTCAAAAAATTACAACCGTCACTTATGAAATACAGAAAATTGAACTTCAAACGATAAAGATGTCATTTCGGCGACATGAATGATGAAACAAATTTTCTAACATTTATGAAGTATAAAGTTTTGAAAACTAATCAACCGGCAAGATTGAAATCTGATTTCCACCATTGTTTTCTAAATATTTTTCTATCTGCGATCACTTGATTGGGATCGATGCTGTCAAAGGCTTGTCTCACTTTTAATTCGAAATCCTCTCGCGGGTTTATCGATATGACTATAAACTTCGTTCTTTAGGTTCCCCATATGAAAAATCAAGAAGGAGATCTTCTCATCCGTCTGTCGACAAACAAGCTAGTTAATATTTCCAATACCTGGGCAATTGGCCGGAGCTTTATCTAATATGAATTAACATGAAACACGTGCATTTAATGGGAGATTGTCCAAGATTCCCGAAATAAGTGTAGTTAAAAATCTCTTGATATATTACACTTTTTATTTTTGCTTCCTAAATTAAACATTGACATCAGTTTTTGTACATTAAACTGAATACATTAAAGCTAAAACGATGTTGGAAATTTCGCTACCGTGTTTGATGTGGATTTTCCACTGCCCGAATATGAAAATATTCTGATTAAAAATACTTTTACTCAAAAATTTGGACTCATCGGACCACATGATATTTTGTCAGAAGTTTAGGTTTTGTCGAATGTGAAACAACAATCTTTCGCAAAAATTGATTCTTACCACTGCGTCTCCTAAATTCATCGATGATATTAATGAAAAATTAAAGGGGTGGAAATTATTTATCTCCAAAATTTTATTAATTGATGTACGTGATATGCCCAAATCTGCAACAGAAGCACGCAGAGATACATACCCCTGTCTGTTTTCCAGAAGTGATGAATGTTGATTGTAAGTTTCTGAATTGTTTTCAACATATTGGTTGTAAAGTCAGGTTATTTTCGTCAAATGTTCTGCAAGTTCGATTTATCATTTGCTGACATTGACCATGAATGATGAATACATAAATAATATCCCCGTTTGAGTATTTATTTGCCATTTTACTTAAAAATAAACTATACATAAACAAAATTAATGTTATTGCTATATTTATATAATTTTCAAACGTCAAATATAGGGCAAAATTCATAGAACCTTACATGGAACATTGTGAAACAAAGAAGATTAGAAACCACTCTGTTTCTAGGATGATGCAATATTCGGAAGGAACTGTAGGTTTCTGATAGAATCACGAATAAAATAAAAACGAGTCATTTGCGATATACGGGAAACTAATACCATGAATACACATTTTATATACACTTCCAATAGAGTAACAAAATAATTATTTGTATATGAAAAAATCATTTTTCTGACAATTTTGTTCCATTGAATGAACAAGTGATTAATGGGCACCCTGTTTACAAAATAGCATGGTAAAAAATAAAAAAGTTATAATCTTATTCAAATCTGAGTAAATTTTCTTGGGCAGAGAAGATGAAACTGTAATTCCTGAAATTATGATAGAAAGAAATCATAGCTCAGTGCTGGTTAATTTTAGATAGGATGAAAAGATGCTTGAAAAAGGGTACCCTTTATGAAAAATAGTAAAAAGTACACATATGACGTTTGAAATAGCAAAGTTGTAGTCGATGTCAGGTATAACCGTTTTGAAAAAAATTGCAATCTGTTCAGGGTCCGCCCTCTAACTTTTTTTTGAACTAGCTGTTATTTCGACTCTGGTAACGTTAACGACACTTCTGATTTAACAGAAAGTTAGTTTTATCATTTCGCTGAACGAAAATGGTTGTGTAAACGCTTGAGGAAAGCATGAAAATAGTGCAGTTATACTTGATATATCATGACAACGTTGTAGTGTCAGTTCCGTATGTACGTTTTTCTTTGAGAAAATTGACAGAAACTGGCACTATTATTCATAACCCAACGCGTGATGAGCCAAAAACAGTGCGCACAACCGAGAATATCGCTGCTGTAGCCGAGAGTGTGCGTGAGTCGCCAGGAACATCAGTTGGAAGCAACAATCAACAATTCAACATATCAGAGACATTGCTGAGACGAATTTTTTGTAAAGATCTCGATATGACGCCGTACAGAGTCCAATTGGTTCAGGAATCGAAGTCATGGGATGATCCGTTAAGTTTTCACTTTGCCAGTTGGGCTTGCGACCAGGTTAAAAACGACGCCGATTTTTACCAAAGAATTATGAAAATTGCCGCATCTGGGGGAGGGAAAACCCGCACGTTATCATGGAGAAGCCGATGCATCCTCAGAGAGTGACAGTTTGGCGCGGATTTCAGTCTGGAGACATCATTGGGCCATTTTTCTTTGAAAATGAGGCAGAAGCCGTCGTTACGGTCAATGGCGAGCGTTACCGTGCCATGATTACAGATGGGTTCTTTCCGTTACTTCAAGAGGAAGACTTGAAGAACATTTTGTTTCAGCAGGACGGCGCTCTATGCCACTAATTCAACGTTATGATTGATCTTCTGCGCACAGTCTTCGAAGATCGAATTATCAGTTGAAATTCTGATGTCGTTTAGCCGCCTCGGAGCTGTGATTTGACGCTGTTGCACTATTATCTTTATGGTGACGTCATATATAAGTCTTATCTGGATAAGCCAGAGGGAATCCAAGGTTTGAAGAACAACATTCGTGCAGCCATACCTGAAATAGAGTTGTATACAGTCAAAAACTTATTCAAAAATTGGATCGATCATATGGGGTAATGCAAGGCCAGCCGAAGCAGCCAAATGAATGATATTATATTCCACAACTAACCGGTAGGATCGTACTTTAACATGAAGCAATAAATTTGGAAATCGGATAAACGATTTTTGTTTTTTGCATAAAAAGTCACGTAGTGGACCTCATATATCAGTATCCATTTACTCTGTTGCCAAAAATAAACCCGATAAATCCGTTCTCCAGATACTTCTTATTGCCACTTTATCGCGAACGCCCTATATTTTTATTTTTTTTCGTGTATGTAATATTATTTCTATAATATGAAACAGGAAAAAACACTTTTATCAGTTTTCTACGTTTGTTACATAATGTGGAAAACCGACAATTTTTTTTTTGTGAAATACTTCAAAGCAGAGCAGACCTTTTATCATGTCTTTATCAGTACAAAATTTCGAGTGAATCGATCCATGCATTTAAGACTTATGGCGTTTGGAATATTCGGCCCAAAAACATAAAACAACTTGTATATCGAGAACGGATAGCTTTTCCTAATTTGTTGGCCCTCAGTTCGGACTCTTCTAGGTGAATTCTATGTACAGTCTTTCGTGAATTAAGTTTATAATACATAGTCAGAGATTCGGCTACAAAATCAGTGCACCCATCGAGTGTTGGCTAAAACCCCAATTTTTACGTAAATTTATGATTAGGAGAAAAAAACAACAGTATTTCGGTGAATGTTCATTCGAAATCGACAGATTTTGCAATCACTGAAAATATCTTGTCTTTTGACGAACCAGCCTGTATCTTCTCAAAACTTTTGTGTGGTTTTATGAAACTACGGTAAAAGTAAACTTTTTCCCACATAATAGTCAAAACTCGCTTTAAAATTTTAATTTTATACTTGGGAATGAAAATGTGTGTAGACTAAGTTTAATATTTTTATGAACTCTGCATCTTAGAGTACGACATACGGTAATTAAGTGAAACTTTTTCCCACATAATAGAAATGTAACGAAACATTTTGGAATAATATTCCATTAAGGGTATAAAAATCGCTTTATAAATTTTAATTTTATACTTGGAAAATTGGAATGAAAATGGGTAATGATAAAAGTAGACTAAGTCTCCAACTAATATTTTTATTGAACTCTGCATCTTAGAGTACGACATAATACTTAACAATTATTTAGATTATATACAGATATTAAAAACTGAAAACAATATTTTATTATCGTTGAGTCATTTTGATCCGTTTTTCAATTATTTTCAATCATTCTATTATCAATTTCATTTTCATCATGAGTTTAACAGTTTATAAATGTAACCAATATTTTTATGGTAACTAAAATACGTGAACAGTGACTTACATTCGATTTTTTCAATGTATTTAGTAAAACCCGCATCGATCGTTGTACCATATTTCGCGATGGGTATATTTCTATCATTTATCATTTGAAGATTAAATTCTTTTGTCAAGTATTCAATGAGTGGAGCAGATTCTTCCTCCTTGAAGTCTGTATTAAAATCATTTACATTAAACACAGACAAAAACAAACAAAATAGCCTGGAGCACTGGCACAAATGAGTAATAGTCTGCTCATTACACGGTCAGCTGCTGCCAACTATAGGTGCCGCCATATTGGCCTTAGTTGCTCTGACGAGCGCCTTTCACTTTATCCCTACTCCGCGGCCGACCGTCACGCGACATGCAACACACAGACGAAGAAGTTTGAGACGATGTAATAAAAGTTTCACTTCAAAAGTTATTACTCATTTGTGTTATGAATCAAAAGTGCTTTCTAATGAGGTATCACTCGACCTATTTCCCCATTCAAAATACTGAGTTTTGTACAACCCTGCTTTGGGGGTTGATGTAATATAAAATCACCGTATATTAAAAGATTTCCCTCTTCAGACAAAAATTGACCTATTTCTGCTTTTTGTCCAGAAACGAATAGTTTAGCAGTTATTGAGTATGTAAAATATCCAATTTACATAATTGTTGGATAGCAATGTTTTCCATATTGTTCTGGTGGTAATATCGTGGTAAAATTGAACTGACTTGTTTTCAACATAAGTAAAGTATATATTTAACAATTTTTCTAAGTTGCAAATTTGGTTGGCGTACAGTAAAGCTCAAAGAACCATGATTTTTCTTAGTCTCTATATACATTATCGTGAAATGGACGATATTTTATTGAAAAATAAGTCAATGGAATTTTTTCTGTAAAATTAATTAATAATTAATAATAATGAAAAATTTGCGTGAAAAATGAGTTTTTAACAAACACCCGATGAGTGCACTGATTCTGCAGCCGGATCTTGTACTGAAAGTTCCATTAGTCAAACAGAAACTGAAGAAAATTAATATGAATTTCCCTTATTTCATAAATGATATCAACGGAAAGTTCTCAAAGTACACGGATAAATGTTTCCCGGCACGATACGTGGGAACAAAGTCTAGTGAAATTATAGAAATGATTCCTATAAAAACTTTTCCCTCTAAACATAAATGAATTATTGCTTATAGAAGCGCAAGAGTTCATTTAAGCTTTAAGACCTACCTCACGAAAAGCTTTCATCTCTTAGGTTGCTCAGGTCACTGAAAAATTCAGGACAAAGCCTACATATATGATGAAATTTGGGTCAGAGATCGATTGATACAATACGGTTGCGAAGAGAGAACAGTACAGTACATCCTGTTTCGCGTGACACGATTTCACTATGCAAAATTTCTAATGATCATATTTTACCCCATTTCGACACGAAAGTAGTTGAATCTATAAATTTTCACCTTGACCTCAAACTTCATGTTATAGGCGCTTGAAAATATAACTGTTCGATATCTGTAGAGACTCTATAATAAAGTCCAATCAATAGCTATAAGAGGAGGATTTAAGTAAATGAAAGTACCCTATAGATGAGGGGTGCTCAAACGGTCGATCGCGAGTACTTTTTGAGTAGATCTAGAGAAGAAAAAAATTTTCAATAAGTAGGTAACTAAACTACAAAAATTTATTATGTAATAAAATAACACTCGGCTAGCGGCAAAAGGCGGTACTTGTCAAAGAAAAGCCGCGGTTTTTATTCTCCCTTCTTTTCTTGAAATTTCGGGCAGCGCGTTTGACGGGAACATTCGAGACTTTTGTTCAAGACGATATGAATGTTGCGCCTGCAGGAATTGGAGTCATTCTAAATTGTTACTTAAAGGCAATACAAGGTCGATACAAAGTTTATTATTAAATGGTACAAAATGAGTGCAGCGAAGAAATCTAGAGCGTATCATTTAAATAACGATTGGGAGGAAGAATTTTTCGTTTGTATGGTGAAGGATAAGTGCATTTGTCTTATTTGTCGTGCGTCAGTTGCAATACCTAAGCGTGGTAACTTAGAGAGGCATCATAAATCGGTTCATAAAAACTATGAAAAGGATTTTCCGCCACTGAGTGAATTAGGAAAACGAAAAGTACGTGATTTGATATCTTGTTTGAAAAAAGAACAAACCATATTCACGACACCTGCCAAACAATCAAAAGCTGCTACGATCGCGTCATTTAAAATATTTCATATATTGGCGAAACATAAGAAACCATTTGAAGATGGATCGGTTGATAAGGAAGCATTTATTGAAGCGGGTGAGACTTTATTTGGAGATTTTAAAAATAGAGCAGAAATAATGTCTGCTATTAGAAAACTTCAGTTATCTCGTCTAACTGTCACGAGGCTTATTGAAGTCATGAGTCAGGATATGGCAGATAAACTAAAACACGATATCATGAAATGTACATAATTTTCTTTACAGTTCGACGAATCCACCGATATGACAGACACTGCCCAGCTGTGTCCTCTGAAGGAGGAGACCAGTGGCTAAGATATATATGACGTTTTCTTCAATTTTGTAAAAAACTATGAGCTACCAGTATATAAATTAGTGTGCATTACAACTGATGGAGCACCAGCAATGACTGGAAACAAAAACGGTTTTGTGGCATTGGGCCGAGCTAATGAAGATTTCCCTTCATTTTTTTTTATTCCATTGCATTATACATCAACAAGTCTTGTGTTCAAAAGTTTTAAACACGGAGGAAATTATGGGCATTGCTACAAAAATTGTGAATTCCATCCGTGCACGTAGCTTGCAACGGCGGCTCTTTAAGTTACAGTTGGAAGATAGGGAGTCAGCTGAACACACTGATAGATCAGCTGAAAAGAAGGGATCTAAAACGTGTTCCGTCTTTGAAGGCAAGGATTCCTTAGTTGAATTATGAGACATAGGAGTCCGAATTATCAAATATTTTGGGACAATTCGGAATGCGTTTTTATGATTGCAGTAATTGGCAAAAATAGCATCTTTTATGAGTACTAACATAATGTAACGTGTATGTACGACAACCCTGCATCACACATACTTGCAGCCTCTCCGAGTCGATCGTAAGTAGTCTAAAAATATTGAGGTAGATCGCCAGCAGTTCAAGTTTGTGCACCCCTGCTATAGGTTTTGATTCCCTCGCGAGTTTCAAAATACCGGGGTGTCCAAGTTAGATGGACTATTAGAAGTTTACAGAGAATGGTCTGAGATATTTTCCTAAAATTTTCAAAGTTAGATTTGATTTTGATAAAATACGTTTTAAAAATATTCTCAACTTTTGGCCATTACCTGTTCAGACGAGTTAACATAACATTTGTTTCTGTGTATATTTCAACAACTAAATTGGCCTCTTAATACTGATTTAAAAAATGTAATGCCTCAAGGAATGAATTGTACGGTTTTTGACGTGTCGCAGATAAGGTTTTGTAACTGGAAAATTACACAAGATATCAAAAAGTTCGGACAAAAATATCGGCGTTATAAATAAATGCATTCTCGAAAAAAATTTGAAAATATACAGGCTGTGTATATTTTGTCCAACGGGAATTTTGGACACTACATCAGGTGTCGAAAGCTTTCTTATACAAATCCTTATCGAAATCGGATACCTGAAAAATTTCGGGAAATTTCAGAGAAGATAGTCTTGGAAAATTTTTGTTGGAAAGAAGTTTTGTTCCGATTTCAGAAAAATCTGTTCTACGGGGTATTTTGAACCGTTGACACAACATCAGGTATCTGTTTCTGTCTAAAAATCTACTAGAATTTTCACAAAGGAAAATCATATCAGCGAAATCATTAAAGCTAGGCGAAAGCTTGATTGCACAAATTTTTATCGAAATCGAATGCTCGAAATTTTTCGTGATTTTTTAAAAAGTATTTTTCTTTTTTCGGTGGAAAAACACCGCTGTTTCAAATTACAGCGTATGTTTTATTATTGTTCAAGTGCATTTCCCTGAAAAAGTAGATATAAAATTCAAAAACATCGTCTATACCTGAATTTCAATCCAGTCAGAGTTATAACGCGATAAATAAAAATCCAAAAACTATAGTTTCGTTGGGTAACGAAAACTATAGTTTTCTTCTGTGAAAGGAAACTATAAAAAATACTATCTTGCAATCAACTGAATAAGAAGAAAGCATATTCATTTCTTTCATTCTCACATTTCTCACATAAACAGGGTGTTTAAAAAAGACACGGCAATATTTAAGGAGGTGATTGCTGCAGTTGTTCATGAAAAAAGTTCATATGAGCATAATTCCGCAAACACTTCGTTACCGATTTACAGGGTATTGAAGTTTAATCGAAGGCTGCAGTTAAATTTGTATTATTCGTGAACCAGTTGAGATATTGGTGTAAAATTTTGGGGATTTCGAAAAATGCCGAATTTTTAATACCAACATATATTTTGGACTCACCAGTGGCGCGCGTATGGACAGCGCAAGATATTCTCAAAGAAAAAACTTGGACGCTACTGATTTTTTCAGAAATAAAAAGAAATTTCTGAAATTTTCCAGTTATTTTCCAAGAAAAAAGCACTCTTGATTTTCTTTGTACGACGCCCAAGTTTTGAGTAGAAAAATTTTGTTCTATGCTCAATTATAGACATGTTAAAAATGATTAACGTCAGTGTCATTTGAGTGTTTCTTTTTTTGCCATAATTTTGAATCTATTGAATTGGAATTTCAAATCAGCATTCATGAATAGCTATACGAATGCAGTGATGATCGACATGCACTTTATGTATGGACGTGTTGAGGGCAATACATTAGAAGCTCGGCAGCTGTACGTTGAAAGATTTCCAAAATGTATTGCTCCTGATAGAAAAACTTTTGGAAGCATTCATCGACGCCTATATGAAAAACCCACATTGAAACAATAAAGAGGAGCTGGAAGGCCAAGGGAAGTAAGAACGGTAGAGCTGGGAAATGAGAATCTTGCAATAATTCAAGACGATCCAGGTACCTCCTCTCGAAAAATTGCTGACGTCTCAGGTGTTTAGCACATTCCTCTTAAAAATTTGTTGTATCCATTCCACCCACAAAGCGTACAAACACTTCTTACCGATTGCGTATTGTCAATGGCTTTTGCGTAAGTTGATTCAAATTCCTCAATTTCTTTTGCTGATATGATTCCATAAGAAATTTTCATAATAATCATATGTGGTATGAAGAAAATCCACATAAAACATATGAAGACCGATTTCAACATCAGCTCTCGTTCAGATCAGCATTGTGGGTGATTGCCTAATTGCACCAGTGTTTCTATCAGAGAAACTTACGGGGAAGGTGTACTTTTTGGAACACGTTTCCAGAATTTTTGGAGCATGTACCTTTGGCAATAAGACAAACGATGTGGTTTATGCACGATAGCGCATCGCCCATTTTAGTAAGTTTGCTCGTGACTTCCTAACTCAAGTGTATGGAAATCGCTGGATAGATCGAGGTGGGCCTCAATTCTGGCCTGCACGGTCCCCACACTTAAACCCCCTCTATTTCTTCATGATGGGTCATTTGAAGTGTTTGGTTTATACTACCCTCGTGGCAAATGTTGAGGACTTAAGAAAGAGAACCATCTGGGTGCAACTCGATAAGAAAAGATCCTGGTGTTTTTGAAAGAGTTCGCCAATCAATGAGGAGAAGATTGAAATCTTGCATCCGGGCTGGATTAGGTCACTTTGAACAGCTTTTGTAATTTTTTGAGAGTTATCGGTGATATTCAAAAGTCTTTGTTTTGCCCTTGAGTTAAACTCTTGATTTTCAAACATAGGTTATGTGTCTTTGAAACTTTTCGACACACTTAAAATTTTTCGTCAATATCTCAAGCGGTTTACGTAAACTTCAAATTTAACTGTATCTTCCGATTAAACTTGAAAACTCTGTAAATTGGTAACGAAGGAATTGCGGACCTATGTTCATATGAAATTTTCTCATGAAATGACTCCAGCAATCATCTTAAACATGAATATTGGTTGACTTTTTGGCTGGGATAAAATGCCGAAATTTTTCGCTGACTTTTGGAATTTTTGGCTCCATGTGTTCTGGGTATTTCTCAAAGTCTTGCTTAATTAGTCTTTTGAGCACCTCCTGAGTAATTCAAAAGTGTTAAGGCCATGTATATTACCATATATCTGCCTTTTTTGATGATGTTTAATTCTTCTCATCAAATTTATTGTGGAGATATGAAAAATATGCAGGGTAGTTATAATTGCGAAATCTCTTCGGAATGTTTATAAGCATTGCGTTATTTACTATTTTGTAGAAAGTTTTCAAGTTAGTATTAAGATTCTTATTTTGAATATAATGTGCCAGAGAGTATTTAGAATTTTGTTAATTAAATTATAGTCCGCTTTGTGAGAATTCGGGAACTTGTGGTCAGGAATACACACATCCAAATTTATATGGAATCACCCGATATTTTGAATATTACCTCAGGAATTTTGATAATTTCGAAGGATTGTTAGGATTGATCCTTTTGAGATATTTCAATTGAGAAAAGAAATGAATTAAGGTTTATTTTTAGACAGAAACAAATAAAAGAAAATAAGAGACTCTTGCCGCATGTAGTGAGAAGATTGAAAATTGTTTTCTCACGGAGTAGGTGTTTTTTTCTCGACCTCAGTAGCTTGTATTACCTTCTTTTGCCCTGATACAAGCCTGAATCCGTCTAGGAATGCTTTGGATTAGGTTTTCGACCTCCTCTGTGATGATATTCTGCCATTCTTCTGTGGCGGCTTCGATGAGCTGTTCTGGGGTTCTTGGATCATCCTGGCGCGATCTAATTTCCCTTTTGAGATTATCCCATAAATGTTCAATATGATTTAGGTCTGGAAAGCAAGCTGGCCAGTCCAAAATAGCGATTCCCTCTGTTTCAAGATGATGTCGAGCGAAGTTGCTGGTATGCGGAGGAGCATTATCTTGTATAAAAGTGAAATTCTCACCTTGGGCACCTCGTCAGAGTCTTACTATGGGCTCCAGCACTAGGTCCACTTAATTTCTAGCCGTTACACTTGAAGGAAACGAAATCAAATCTGTTTTTCCACCCAGCATAATGCTACCCCAAAACATCACACTGCCCCTTAGGTATTTCGGAACTTGTCTTGCTGCTCGGAGTCTAACTTAACCACCACTACCCCTTAAAACCCGAATCCGGCGGTCGTCTGATCGAACACCAATTCTGTTCTCATCCGAAAATAGAACATTTCGCCAATTCCCAATATTCTAATTTTGGTGCTCGATACATCAATTTTTGTTGTCTGGTAAGCTCTGGAACTTCTAAAGGCCTTCTGCTGTATAAACTCCTTGAACAAAGGCTATGAAGTATCGTTTCGACTGATACACTGTTGCCTGTTGCTTCCAGAAATTACCTTTGGCATATGGGGTGCCACGCACTAGGTTCTCTTCTTGCAATTTGGCACAAAAAGCAGTCTTGTTCTTCAGAAGTGATCTTCCTTCTATATTTCTAGGCCTTTTTTGTAGAGATTGTAGCTCCATGTATCGGTTGTGGGTTTTTGTAATCACCCCCTATGATACCCCTATTGTGGGAGCTATATCCGTCCGTATCACCCCTTGTTCAACAAGAGCAATTATTCGACCCTCTGCACATCGGACAATCCAACGTAATGCATTTTCGATTATGATTATAGGCTTTTTTAAATTTTGAAATTCACAGTTTCAAATTTGAGTGACGACTGAGTACAATATCTCGAACATGTGGTGATAATTGAACATTTCTTATCATACTATCCAGTTTTTTTACAACAAAAAACTTCACTCTTCATAAGTAGTCAAAGATCCATGGTTTAAAACAGTCAATAATGTGAAATACCGAGTGATTCCATATAAATTTGGTTGTGTGTATATCTGTCAGTCAAGACATTGATCCATAAGTACTTTATTCCGAGGGTTTTAAGTGATTCTTTATAAAACATTACTGACTACCATAAGTTAGATAACAAGTCTGGCGTCTGGTTACACCGAAAATATGTTTTTCTGCATGATAGACGTAAATCTTGAAGATAATAATTTAACACTGGGAGTAGTTAGTTCTCGTAGAATACGCTTCATGTAAAGACGAACCTTCTTGCGCTGTTAAAATAAAGCAGAATCAATAGACGGAACTGTTTGAAAATTTGTATGTAAACAACTTGAGTTAGGGTGTTTCGTACATCGGTCGGAAAATGAGTTTTGAACAAAGAGCCGCACTTAATTTTTGTGCTTTTGGTAAATCTCTATCGAATTGTTCTGTTCTATTTCGGAAGTGAATTTTATTTTTGGGTGCAGGTTGTTGATGAAATAAATAATAATTATAAAATTCACTTCTGAAATAGAACAGAACAATCCGATCACCTTGACGTAACAATCATAAGATCAAATAATAAACACCAGTTTTCAATATATCATAAACCTTCTCATACATATATCACAATTCATTATACATCGGCACATCCTTACCAATATAAAGTTGCAGTATTTAATAGCTATATACTTAAGAGTCTATTTTCATGTCTAATTTGGAAAACACTAAAATTATGATGTCACCTCTGACGAAAAAGCATAATCTATTTTGGTACCGATATGTTGACGACATTTTAGCCTGTTTCATTGGAACGAATAGACAGCTAGAAATTTTCCTGAACTTCATTAATAACATTCATCCTAAAAGTAAGTTCAAAGTAGAAACAGAAGTCGATAGTAAAATCAATTTCTCAGATCTAAAATTACCCGGGAGAATAATAACCGTTTATCAATTGATATCTTCAGAAAACCAACGTACATACCCATAGATTCATTTCACCCGTATTCTCAAAAAATAGCAGCCTTCAAATCCATGATTCACAGAGCGATTTCTTTGCCTTTATCGGACATGGACCGAAAATCAGAATTTAACACCATTTTGTTAATAGCAGAGAACAACGGCTTCGATATAAAAGCAATAGAGAGTTTAATTAATCGAAAAATACGCAACAACACATTCAACATGATATATCCCCAATCCAAGAAAGAAAAGCCCGAAAAATTTGTCTCTAACATATTTTAGGAAGACGTCAGAACAGGTTGCTAGAGTTTTGTCTGATAGTAAAAAGTTCATATTGCATTCAAACCAGTTAGCAAATTGTCAGGCCTGCTTTTCAAC
Source organism: Cryptolaemus montrouzieri (assembly GCA_013387265.2). Lineage (NCBI taxonomy): Eukaryota > Metazoa > Arthropoda > Insecta > Coleoptera > Coccinellidae > Cryptolaemus > Cryptolaemus montrouzieri. The sequence goes on along the minus strand of JABFTP020000185.1, from coordinate 33,187,784 downwards.
ACAAAAGATAAAACCGATAAATTCGAAAAATCAGGAGTATACCAATTAACATGTTCTGAGTGCAATTCCTTTTATATAGCACAAATAGAACGCTCTTTCAATGCTAGATACAAAGAACATTTCCGGTCATTCCTACATCAGAAATACGATTCAGTTTTAGCTGCTTATTGTCTGAATGAATGTCATCCTTTTCCAGAACTTTAAGAGCTAAAATTATTCTTCATTCCTGTGATAAATCTCATAAACTCAATTTCTTTGAATCGATGGAAATTTTCAAGGCATCTAGGGTAGAAAGGGTTGAGCTCCTTCACGACCAAGTAGACCAAGTTACTGTGACCTCTACTAGCATTTTATTGATGTTAATTCCTCTATTGTACTTGAGTATTCAGTTTTCATTAGCTTGTTGTTGATAATGGACGAATGTCCGAAACCGGTCCAACCAATGTAAAAAAAATCTTGTCATTCTTTACATCAATGAATAAGTGATAGTTAAAACATAGTAACTTGTTTTATTATTCATTATGAATATCAACTATCACGTAGTTCAGGCTTCATGGATCAATTATTTTAATAGTCTATGTATATAGCTATTAAATGCTGCAACTTTATATTGGTAAGGATGTGTCGATGTATAATGAATTGTGATATATGTATGAGAAGGTTTATGATAAATTGAAAACTGGTGTTTATTATTTATGATTGTTGCTACTAGGAAAGTGATCGAATTGTTCTGTTCTATTTCAGAAGTGAATTTTATTTTTGGGTGCAGGTTGTTGATGAAATTTTCACATACAGTGAACTGTCTGTTTGTTCCTGTGAAACACACAATAATGTCATCGACATATCGATACCAATTTGTAGTATTCATTCGCTCTTGACAAAGATACTGTGTATCGAAACGCGTCGAGCATTTAATAATATATTTTAGTAGAAATCATCGTTTACTTGTATTTGTGAAAGTCCTGATGTTTGTCGGTAAAACTTTGATTGAAATCAAAAATAATTTTAAGATAGGCAGGTTTAAGGAAGGTAACAAAACTCATCAGAAACATATGGCAGCATATGACCTTGTTTTATGTCGAGTGCGAGAATATTCAGATAATAATTGAGTGGCCAGTACGGTCACCGGATTGAGATCCTTTTGTTTTTTGCAATGGGTCATTTAAAATCGAAAATAAACTCTACGCAGCCTGTAACTTAGAACGAGCTGAGAAGAAGGATTGTGACAAAATGCCAACTATTACTACCTAATGTCTTTGAAAACGAAAGAAGGAGATTTGAGAACATGTTATACCTTTATATGGACATTGAACATTTCCTTCAGGAACTTTTACCTCAATTGCTTCACACTACACGCTAAAGTTCAACATATTCTAGACTCATTTGTTTCTTAGAATGATTTGTCTTCGGTATTCTTGATGTTTCATTGGCACAATTACTATTTTGAAAACAAATGGTAACAATTTGTATTTTTTTCCGTTGATTACACCAATTTTCAGTTCTTTTGGCATCAAATGCAATATTCGAATTCGAATTATTCGATCCGATGAATTCAGCTACCTAAAGGAATTGATTTCTCGCTATGAACACCTCAATCACAAAGTGTTGACAAAATTCGTTCAGAGAGTCAGGAGAACTTTCCCATGAGGTATCATATGATACTTTTTGCGATTGAAATAATCAAGTTTAGGGATGTTGAGGGTAGGAGGTTGATCCATACACTTTCAAATTAACATGCTGAAACACCTTCTTCAATACTGATATTGATCTGTATAAGCATATTCAAAATACATCAAAGGGTTTTCCGAAGATTATATGATGATATCTCTTTGAAGTTGGAATATTCCTTATCGAAAATTAAACTCAAAAAATATTATCGATTCATGCAGATAATCGAAAGATCTTTCTAACGATGTGCTACTCAATCCATATTCCATATGAAGATTTGATAGGTTAGGTTAGTTAGATGCTTAAAGTTGGCATAAACAATAGTCTTTATTGAAACAAAAATCCACCTGTTTCAACGTTTTGTGCTGACACTTCCTTTCTCTGAGTTAGAGGGTCGATCAAATTTTCGTTGGAACAGTCAGTATTTAGTCGTCACGTACCGTTAGCAACTTATTCGTTAAGTTGGGGAGCTGATTTAGATCATATAATATAAAACAGTGGGCGCTTTTCTGAATAAAGCTGTGTAATTTGAAATTATTTTTAAATAAAATGGTTGAAATTTAGAAAAGACAACCAAATAGCAAAAATGTCATGAATCAGCCAATAATAATATTAAACTTTTCGAGAGTTCATGAACAATAACAATGACATCATTACGAAACCACAATTTTTCAGTTATATTTGTTTTTTTGCAGAGCCAGAGAAACCAAAGGTTCCAACAAGCTATCATAATGGAATGTCCAATCAAGGACTCGCCACTTTGATTGTTATGTGCTGTGTCTTAGGAATCATTGTGATGTTCTGCTGTTTGGCAGCCCCTGGAATAAGAGACTTGTGCAAAAGATACGTATTCCGGCAATGTGTGATAGATGACCCTGAAGTTGATAATGGTAAATCTTTAGCATGCTCTATTTCAGAAATACGATATGAAAAAAATTATTTGAGTGAAAATGTGCTGGGTATTGATAATTGTGAATTGATTTGAACCATTTACAGCATTTTATTCAGATAATTCAGAGGAAGGGACACACTGGTTGCCTCTTAATGAATTCATTGTTAACATAAGATGTTAGAACGCACCGATATTGAAAAATTCATCTCGGAACTGATACATTTTATGATAATCTAACGTTTAGTTCACATAGTTAATTCCGTCACACTTCTTCCATCATTTTGAAACGAAGAAATCATGATTTTGTTTATTCATAATGCATTGATATTTAATGAAAAAATACTATTCAATCTAAACAAGTGTTATTGAAACTCCACGGAGACGTATAGATATATACAGGGTGTTCCCGGATGAAACGGACATACAGCAACTATAAGTAGAAGAGACCAAGGGTTTTTCGAAACTGCATCTCATTTGCTTGTTGAGGCCTTCATTAGTGATACACAGGCTGGTTCATCGATTTCACTCAAATTTTATTTTCTCAATAATTTCCGTTGAAAGAGAACTAGGGCGCTGGAATTCTCACACAATATCTTTGACATTGATATTGACTGAAAAATTGACGAAAATTTTCGGATGATCCAGCTCCGTACTTTTTTCACAATTGTTGTGTTGCTGCCTAAACTCATCACTTGGTTACGGTTTTCGAGGAATTGGGCCAAAGTTGTTGAATGCCTTTGAAACACTTGTTCGATTTATGTAACTGGCTAGTTTGCCGCACTCTTCAGTCGAACACAAACGTCATTTAAAGTTCCCTTACATTCAATCTTCGCGAATTCCAAAGACGTGGTTGGAATTCAATATTTGCACGCTATGTCATGGTTTACGATGCTAATAGAAAACCCCAAAATGCTCTTTATTTGAGAAATATCAGGGCTGTACTTGTATTTAAATATTTGTGTTACTCCTTGAAACCATCACCGAATATATGATTTTTATAAATTTTGGAATCATTAATGGGTTCTCGATGGAACATGACTTCCGATCGATATTTCCCAAAATTTGAAATACCATTCCGTTCTCATCTGAATTTCACTGCTATCCTTTATTTTTTGAATTGATACTAAATAAAACATCAATTGAAATACAAAACATAAAAATAAAAGAAAATAAAGAAAGATATGTCAACATTACATCATCAGAAACCATTTAGGTCGTCCGCAAAATATTCATCAAGAACATAATATGGATTTTCCAACAAATAGTGACGCATCCTAGTTATTAGTCTTTTCTGAGGCCATTTCCTCGCTTCCCTGGGAATGTGGTTACAGGTCCGTATAGTTATGTACGGTACACTTTTTAGAATATAAGACAACTCGGTATGCGATGGCCTTATATCACCTCTCCCTCGCCTTTCATATTCATGGGAACCCTCCTTGAATAGATCCCTGTTACGTACAACAAACATTACTGACTCATAAACATATATACTGATTACTGTAGGAATCCGCCTCCTCTCAAAATGCTATCTACAGCTTTCCAAGTAGTTGAGGTTCAAAATCGATCTTAAGCATCTTTTCTGCAGAATCAGGAGTCTAGTGACATCAAGCAAGTTTCCCCATATAACAATGCCATGTCTCAATCGGCTCTCAACATATGTCATTTTTGCTAGCATGGCGGTTTTTTTCATTCATATGAGTGAACAGAAAACGGAAGACAAAAATGTACCTAAACAAAACCTTTGCTAAATAGTCAATATGACAACTCCAAGTGATCCAACACAACAAGAAACCTAAAATTTTCTGAGGTGACATCTGCGCCTTTTTGGAAAGTATATGTTATTTTTTCAACCTCTTTGGCATAATTGAATTGTATTATTTTCGTTTTCTCTGCGTAAACCTCAAGGCTGTTGTTAGAGAACCATCCATGAAGCTCAGACATTGCGTTTGTTACTTGCTGGGCTATGAACGAAGGATCTGAAAGCATCACTGACGTGCCATGATCATACTGCACTACTGCCTTTGAGACTGCTTCAGGTAAATCATTTACGTAAACAATATATAGCAGAGATTCCAGAATAGGCTCCTGAGGCACACATTTATTAGTAGATAGAGTTGTTCACTCAGTGTGGCTAAGGATCTATACAAAGCTATGTAGTTCGAAATTATGGAAGATTTAGGATATTCTCTTTTTCGAATTCTTTTTTACTCCGTGAAAACATAATGTTTCACAATTTATTATGAAATTCCAAAAGAGCAAACATCATTTAAGTGATTTAGGTGACAGAAAAATTGGCATATTCAAAGTTAACGAATAACACAAAACAAATAAATAACTAGAGAAACAACGATAACAAAAACATCAGAATAATACAAATTATTCCTCACAAAATATTTTCGAAATGCTTTGGGAGGTTTGCGATCGCATTTCGTAATATCACCGCGATATGTCGCATTTCCTGGCGGAAATGTCTGATTCTCTTCATTAAGTGATTCCTATTGATTATTTGCACCAAATAAACTCTGCTTTTTAATTAACCCCACAGAAAATAATCCACTGGATTAAAATCTAGAGACCTGAAGGGCAAATCATGGGGCCTCCTCGACCTATTCAACGATTATTTTATGCAACATTCAATAAATTTCGCACTTCAAGGAAAAAGTGCGGGGGTGGAACCATATGTCACGCTCGTGTATATTTTCATTTCTCAAGAGTTCCGGTAACACCTTTGGCATGAAATTAAGATATAAAGGTCCATCAAGACACACCAAAAAAATGTGGTCCTATTGAATGGTCATTTTACAAACATATCCACACGTTCACTAAAAACTTATGCTGCGAATTCCGTTGACGTGTCGAATGCGGATTCACTTCAGCTCATTCATGGGCATTCTTCAAATTGAATACACCATATCTTGTGAATTGCTGTTCGTCGGTAAAAATTGTTCAATAGAAAATTGGCCAATTACTCAGAATTCAAATACTGAATGCAACTCTCCTTATATCGTCCCCAGGTTCCAGACGCTGTAAATAAACTCTGAACGTGAAATGGGGATAATTTTCGTTTTTCAGTGTTCTCCACATTCGTGTGTGAGGAATTTCCAGGATTTTCATTCACAATTTCAGGAATATTTTGCATCTCATTCACACCCTGCTGACCAAGTCTTTCAGGTTTATTATATGAAGGAAATTCTCCATGTTGTCTTGAATTAGTAAACACAGAGGCATATGTTTTGTGATTTGAATGCCTTCTGTTTCGGAGTAGCCTGCTATACTCGCGAACCGATTCTCTGCCATTGCCATTATAGAAACCATAAACAAAAATCATGTCAGCATATTCTTCATTTGAGAAAAAGGGAGCCATTTTCTCGAATATTTTCACTTCGCGACAATCTTTAAAAAGAAAGTACCTATTAAGGAGTGTAATTGTTGTTTGACACCAGCCAATTGTTGTCTTCAATTGTTATCCGTAATTCAAAGAGCTCCGTTAATTTTCTTAACTCATAACGTTAATATCTGTATTATGTCAAACAATATCTCAATGAGTCAGGGATCATAGAGTATATTGAATAAAAGATTTCTGCGACGACATTCGACATTGTGCAGTAAGGACAATGAGTGCTGTCGCAACTATAGATAAATATTATTTAACTAATATTGTATTTTTCTGGTGTTTTTGTTATCGTTGTTTCTCTACTTATTTGTGTGTTCTCTAGAATTTGAAGATGAGAATTTCGAAAATTAATCACAATTTCTAACTACATACATCTATATAAACCATTAGAAACACTACGTGTGATACGAAATTTCGCCTTTCAACTTTTCATAAAAGCTAATGCAAGCGAAAAAAGCATTCCAGTGAATTTCAACTGAAAAACGAAGTCTATTCCAAATTTTCAGTAACATCGATCGGCAAATTTATGTTCCATCGAGAACAAATTAACTATTCCCAAGTTTATAAAAATTATATACTGGGTAATGGTTTCACGGTGTGGTATAAATATTGAAATACGAGTATGGCCCTGATATTTTCCAAACAGCAAATATTTTCGTTCTTTGGTTGTCTACTGGCATCATTAACCATGATATAGCGAGCAAATATTGAAGTCTAAACACTACTTTGGAATAAATGATCTCGATGTAAGGGAACTTTGAATGACGTTTGTATTCGACTGAAAAGTGTGACAAACTAGCCAGTTACATTAATAGAAGGGGCGTTCCTTCGGTATTCAACAACTTCGACCCAGTTTCACGAAAACCATATACAGGATGTCTAATTGTGTAGTTTATATATATATATATATATATATATATATATATATATATATATATATATATATATATATATCAGGGTGTTACATAATAGTATGTCACAACTTGAGGGGTAAATCTACGTGAAATTTAAAGAAAAAAAGTTCATATGAACACAGATCCGCGAAAGCTTCGTAACGCAGCTACATGGTGTTGAATTTTCCCGAAAAAATTGTTCTTTTCCTCAAAACTCCTGCAGTTTTTGAGATATTCAGCCCAAATGCAAGCTATTTTTTACAGCCTCTATCATTACACGTCCTAAATTTCAACTAGAATCTACATGGTGTTTTCTTTTACGGAGCCATGTCTTCTTTTGCCCCAGTGACTGCTCGAATTGTTTGTTAAATTAACGATTAGTTTTAAGACTTTTGAAGTTATTGCTGTAAAAATAAATGGCCAATTTTACTAACGCCGAATTGGCTGATATCCATTACCTGTAAGGTCTGGCTGACGGAAATACAATAGAAGCTAGGCGATTATATCAGGTGCGCTTTCCAAATCGAGTAACACAAGACAGGCGAACATTTCCAAATATCCACAGAAGGTTGAGGGAAACTGGTACTTTCACTGCAAATAATCATTTAAAAGGTGCAACTCAAACTATGAGAACTCCAGATGTTGAGGAAGCAGTTTTGAATTGTATTGATTTGAATCCCCATGTGAGTACAAGAAAAATTGGAAATCAGTTGAATATTTCACATGTTCTAGTTTGGAGGATTCTCCACGACTTTTTATTGTACCCGTTCATATTCAACGCGTCCAAACTCTACTTCCTCGAGAATTTCCTTCGAAACTGAATTTCTACCAAGGTTCTTAGATAAAATTACAGAAAATGCTGATTTTGATAGTAAAATAATGTTCACAGACGAAGCTACTTTTTCGAGAATTGCTATCACAAATTTTCACAATGATCATTATTTGGCTGAGGAAAACCCCCATTTGATTGAAGAATCGCATCATCAAGAACAATTCTCACTAAATGTCTGGGTCGGAATAATTGGAAATTATTTGACTGGGCCATTATTTTTACATAACAGACTAAACGGTCCTGCTTATCGGCAATTTCTTGGGGAGGAGTTACCTTTATTGCTCGAGGATGTGCCACTTTTGGTGAGAACATAATGTGGTTCATGCATGACGGGGCACCAGTACATTTCAATGGAAAAGCTAGGAAATTCTTGATTAATACATTCAATAAACGATGGATAGGTTGAGGTGGGTCAGAATCATGGCCTCCTAGGTCCCCAGACTTAAATAATTTAGACTTTTTCTTATGGGTATATCTCACAAGTTTAGTTTATACCACTCCAGTGAACACTGTAGAAGAAATGAAAAATCGAATAATAACCTCTTGTGACACGAAAAGAAATACCCCAGGAATATTTCAAAGAGCTAACAAAATAAAAGCAAGTTTTAGGCATACCTATCGAATATTTCTATTATTTTTTTCATTTAGCGCTTAACATACAATTTAAATAATTCAAATTGTGTACGGACCTTAGTCAAGTAACACTGAATGTTACTCATTAATAGTTTCTTTTGTGTGAAGTCGTGAACGATCGAATAGAATACTGCTCTGAATATATATATGACAAAATTGTCAGTTTATTATATTACATTTATATAAACAAATAAATAAAATATGGAATGAGATTCTGAGCAGTATAAACTGAAGAGAAAACCTATGACTCTACCTCATTATTTTTTCGGAAAGAAACCTACGAAGAATATTACAAGATTTGATGACTGTTATCTTTTGTAACTGTTCAAACAAATTTTTCTTCAGACCCAAAATCTCAATACTTTTGTGAAGATTCCTAGGAATAACACCTGTTGTGGAAATAATAATCGGTAGAATAAAATTTTTTCATTTTCCACATTTTTTTAACTCGTCGCCAAGCATCATATATTTAGAAATTTTTTCATTGTATTTATTTTGTATATTTTGTGTGTTGGGTATAGCAATATCAATTATATATGTTATTTGATTCTGTTTGTCAGTAAGAATGATATCTGGTATATTGTGTTTTACAGCTCTGTTGCAAAGAATTGTTTTATCAAAATAAAGTTTATATTTGTCATTTTCACAAATAATCTCAGGTTCATATTTGTATAAGTATTTGTATATATATATATATATATATATATATATATATATATATATATATATATATATATATATATATATATATATATCAAAATTCTCGTAGAGTATAGTCGCTTCGTTAAAACTAGCCATACTATATTCACAAAATAGTCGTCAATTGATGAAAAACATTGAATAATTCATCTGACTTGTTATTGCAAGAATTAATTCTCGAAGTGTCATAATGAGTTCACAGAAGATATGCATGCTATTTCAATCATTCCGTGAATTCTATGAATGGACAAGTTATCAGATAAAATTAGGCAAAAGTTATAATATTTTCGGTTTTTCACGAAAACACGTGGACGTGTGTTATATTTTCGAAAGAGAAAAAACTCTATTCAACGAAATCGAAGTGACAAATTCATATTTAAAATAAAAACGCAAGTTTGCATTAAACAAAAACAAAAAGGAAGAAAAAATCTGCACGTAGTTGGATTCTACTTGAAAAAGAATGTCAGAATCATTTTTACATAACTCCAAAAATAACTGGGATATTGGCACTTGCCTGATTCCGAAAATTTTCGTAAACGTAGGCAATTAATTATTGATACATATTTTTCTTCGGATATGTCCGTACATATGCCAACAATATTCTTGGAGCACATGTTCCTCCCATGAGAAATAAAACGATTGAAATAAATTGAGATTTCGCAAGATACTACCATATATTAATAACAGTAATCACGAGTGACGTTTGTTCTTGAAAATTTCAATTTTCGGTAATAATGCAACGCATTAAGTTAGATGACCTAGGTTGGTCTTTTACAAGTATAGGCTATAGGCATGGGTTGTCCCATTGGACTGTTTTCAGAATTATTCGCAGGTACAGGAAGACTGGTACTCATAAAAGGAGACTTGAGCAAGGATGACCTCGAACAGCAACGTCGATCCATGATCATTATTTAAGAATTTCTTCGTGGAGACTACAACTCCCAACTGCTAGGCACCTTCAAATGCAGCATTGAAACGATACAGCAGCGTCTCAGAGAATTTATTTTGGGGCCTCGTGTTACTAGCTAGAGTTCCAGCTCTAATCGCAGTCCGATTGAATTTTGCCAGGAACAATTCATTTGATTACAAGCAGATTGAAAGGGACCCTTCTTCACCGATGAGTCGAGATTTTGTCTGTTTCATTGCGATCGGCGATCTCTTCCTACCTACCAATGGTTTCGGTGGAAGTGTGGGGCGGAATTTCTTTGAACGCCCGCAATGAACTGGTAATCGTGGTCATTTTATAAAACATGTTGTACCATTTGCAGCAAGCATGGGTGAAACTTTTAGTTTATACACGATAACTTCTGACCTCACCAAGCTTATGTCGATATGAACAATCCTCAAAATCACGAAATCACTTCAATGGAGTCGCCTGCATGAAGTCCAGATCTCAATTCTATTGAAATGTTTCCGACATTCTTAAGATTAAGAAGTCAACAAAATCAGCCAGCTACCGTAAAAGAGTTTCAGAACAGACTGATCAAAATTTGGAACGAAGTGGATGGTAATTGATTTTGAGTATGAATCGTAGATGTCAACTTGTGCGATACTAGGTGTATATCATTGTAAATGATGGAAGAAACTATCGACCTTAAACAATTTAATCATGTGAAGAATGACAATAACAAAATCCTAGATCTCATTTTCTCCAATAATGAGTGTCGAATACTGGACGATTTTGCCCCTCTGGTGAAAAAGGATTCGCATCACCCTCCCTCAACTTTATTTTTTGATATGCGAATGCAAAGTATACCAGACTTGGGTGTGAATCGCGTGGTTCAGAAGGAGTTCAATTTCAGAAAAGCCAATTTTACTTGATGTATGACATGATTCTCAATGCCGATTGGTCAATTGTTATGGAAGTGGCGGACGATCCTGATGAGGCTTGTCGAAAGTTCTACTTCATTCTACAGAAAAATTTCAAAAAAGCAGTACCCCTCAAGTCCAGGCGCAAGCGCCGTTTTCCAACATGATATACCTCGGAATAATTTGAAAGTATTTCAATTAAAGGAAAAGCCTTTAATAATTATAGAAAGCATAGATCCGAGTTTCACTACAATGAATTCAAGTCTTTGAGGAGTATTGTGAAATATAAAATCTCAGCTTTATTCGAACATCCGAAGAGCGAATTTCCTGTGATCTTTCTGATTTCTGGTTATTCATTTAATCAGAAAAAGGCCATTCATGTATACCAGGAGAGATGAGAGATGGTGAGAGGACATATGAAAAGCTTGAAGACATTGTTGGTGCTTTTGTGGAGTACTTTGGTAGTGTCTATGATGAATATAATGGAGATGTGTTAGTTGATGATGGCAAAGCTCTTGGTACTGAACTCATCAATCAATGCCATTTCTGTGGAAGATATAATCTCCGCTGCTAGAAGACTATCTAGCAAGCCTACCGCTGGTCCAGATGGTATACCTAGCTTTGTTGTTAAGGACTTCATATGTTTATTTGCACATCCCTTATGTCATATTTTTAATTTTGTCTTGAATAGTGGAGTTTACCCCTCAACATGGAAGGTAGCTAAGATTGTTCTCATTTTGAAGAAAGGAGATTCTACCATCACAGGTATCTATAGGACCATCGCGATTCTATCCAATTTCTCAAAATTTGTCGAGATTATTTCATACAACGCTATATTTCCTGCGATCAGGGGGATAATTAATGATGAGCAGCATGGTTTCATGCCTGAGAGATCCTGTATCAGCAATCTGGTAGTTTTGTCACAGTATATACTCGAAATTATGAACTGTTCCTGTAAATTTGACGTTATTTACACAGATTTTCAAACAGCATTCGATAAAGTGAATCATCGTATATTGCTGTGGAAACTGAAGTCCAGATTCGGTTTCTCGGAAGCCTTAGCTGCTCCTTTGGAGTATTACTTGGTCGACCGCCGACAGTTCGTACAGCTCGAAAGTTTTCGCTACCGCGAATTTGTTGCTACTTCAGGTGTCCCTTAGGGGTCCAATCTTGGTCCGTTATTGTTCATAATGTTCATTATCTCATGGATATAATTAATATACCCAAATTGATATATGCTGATGATCTAAAATATATCTGAAGATAACGTCAGAACGCGATTGTGAGATCTTCCATGAAGTCATAAGTACCGTGTCAAACTGGTGTGCGATTAATCGTTTGGACTTGAATGTATCTAAGTGCAGTGTCGTTACTTACTCTCGCAAGAAAAACATACTTTTTTTCTGATTATGGTAGAAACAATAGTGTATTGAAACGTTCCACTGAGATAGAAGATCTTGGTCTTATATTCGACCAAAAATTCACTCTTGTTCCTCATATCAACTATTTATTTACATCCGCCTCGAAATTGTCTGGATTCATAATTCGCAATGGAAAGCAATTTACGAAATCAAATACTTTAATTCGTCTTTTTAAAACTATTGTTAAGAGTAAGTTGGAGTATGCGTCGATTATTTGGTATCCCATCTATTATTGTCATGATTATCATTTGGAGGCAATTCAGAGAAGATTTTTCAAATACTTTATCTGGCGACGAGATGGTGCCTACCCTATAAGAGGGTATGATCCTGCATTCTTGAGTAGATTCAGAGCGCCAACCCTGAACATACGGAGAAGCTTTCTGGTCTTGGAATTTTTGTTTAACCTCCTGAATAATCGTTTGGATTATCTCTCTATTTTAGGTCAACTGAAAATTTCAGTTCCGAGACTGACCTCAAGATATGGGCGTCTGTTTTTTCTAAGCAAGCCCAGAACAAACTCATTCGCACAATATCCAGTATTATTTACTGTACAACTTATAATTCCATTTCGAGATTGTGTGATATTAATTCCGACTCGTTTACCACTATCAGTAGTGTATATTTGGATAATGTTCTCTGAAGCGCATCTGAGGTATTGCATACTTTTATATTTTTCAAATTTTCAGTTTAACTCACGCCGTGAGTGTTTCCTCCTTGTTTTATTTCATACAATAGCATTTTTTCTACTTTTTTTTGATTTGTTCATTTCATTTTTGTCATTTTCTGTACCGAGTAGGTTTCGAATTGCTGCATAGTTTTTCACTGATATTAACTCATTATTTATGATTACGCTTTAAGTTCTTGATTTGTTATATAAATATTTGAATTCTTCTGTAATTGGGTTCTACCTATAGGAAATAATGAACTTATTATTATTATCGTGGACTTATGCACTATCTCAGCTGTTAGCTGGATATAATTTACCTTTCCCAGATTCAGCAATCAAAGGGAATAGACTCGATTACAATATACTTGACATAAATTTCCTAACTATCCTACATGTATTAAGAATTACAGCTTTTTGCATTTCTATAAAGGTATTCTTATGCAATTCTAATTGCTTAAAGCTATCATGCAAAGTTTTGGGTATTAACCCAGTGGAGGATACGATGACAGGAACAATATCTATTTTCTTGAGGTGCCACATCTGCTTGATCTCAATAGCAAGGTCTGTGTATTTGGACTTTTTCTCCTGGAACTTATTCAGCACGTTGTTATTATTCGGTATGGCGACATCCACCAGCATTGCTGTTCTGGCTCTCTTATCATACACCAGTATGTCCGGCCTATTATTCGTCACCATTCTGTCAGTGATAACAGGCCTATCGTAGTATAATCTGATAGAGTCATTTTCCAATACGGGCACCGGTTGATACTTGTAATATGGCTTGAAGGTATTCAGAAGTCCGTACTTGTGTGCAAGTTTCTGATGGATAATGTTGCACACTTGATTATGCCTGTGAAGATAGTCCGTATTGGCCAGTTGTTCGCATCCGGACGTAATATGCTGTATAGTCTCCGATCTTATATGGCATTTTCTGCATCTATCTGTTTGTAATGTTCCGTCCTTCATAATAAATTTTTTGTAGTTGTTTGTAGAGATCACTTGGTCTTGGATGGCCATAAGGAATCCCTCTGTTTCCGCGAATAATTCTCCTTTCATCAACCATTTGTTGGAGGCTTCTTTGTCGATGTGTGGTTGATTAATCTCATGGTGATGTCCTCCATGCAATTCCTTTTTTGACCATTGCTCTTATTTTTCAGTATCTGATAGGAACGGTAGATTCAGCAGGTCATCTCTGGTAGCAAGATTTAGAGGTGTATATCCCTTATCAGCCAACGATACCACTCTATGGAGGTCAGAAGTGAGAGCTTTTGCTGAGAAGAATTCTCTGAGATTTTTATCTGTTCGGTGTGTAAATATTATTATTATTGTTATGTCATGCAGTCTTTCTTGCCAGGGGTGGAAATATCCGATATAAACAGGTTTTTGGGGTATTTTTGCAAAAGTTTAACATTTTTCATTATTAGCTCTATTTCAATTCCTATGAGTACTATTCCTATTTCGATTGTTTTCGAGGATTTCTTAGTACTGAAGGATTTCTGGAAAGATATTTCTTCATTATATTCAAACTTCTTCTGAATAATTTTGAACTTTCGATTTTGGACGTAACTTCTCCGGCACAGTGTATTTCGTTAAGAAATTTTATTGAATATACCTCGAATTCATCTGAATTGAACTGATCGATTATAACTACCAGACAATAAGATGGTTTGTCCCTCAGAAACAGAAAAGAAGCTTGCAGAAATCGAATAAATTTTAAAACGAACTCACTAGAAAGTCGAGCATTTATTTATTGGATATTTTTCAAGTTATTATTATTTTTCATGGAGAAAATGCTTCGTTTCTACACTAAAAAAACTGTTGATCTTGAATAACCTCATAGACTTTTGTCCTATCTATTTGATTATGTCGTGATGTCAAATGTCTGTCACTCTAGCGAAGATTAATTTACAACATTTCAACATACTTCAGGTACATTGGGTCAACAGTCGTTTACCTAATGATCGTGTTTTGGAACGAAATAATTCGTGATGGTCTCTTTAAATTCTGGAGCTGTTCCAATTTACTTGCGAAACAAGTTGAAAAAAGTTTTCTTCCGCAGTTCTTATATTTCTGAAAATCTTTGAAATCTAGTATATTGAATTATTTCGCTCATTGCAGAGTACATAGTAAAACAACAAAGGAAAACTTCAGTATGAACGAAATTCAGTAAAAGCTGTTAATTTCAATACAATTACTAGTAAAATGGTTGAATTGGCAATTATCAATGTTCTTACCCAAGTTCCAAGTCAGGAAACTATTCTGATATGAACAGGGGTGTATTAAAGGAACGTAAAATTGAACACAAGTTCATTTTGAAAAATTTTTATTGATAAATAAATTTTAATATTTCATTACGGATGACATACGGAAACCAAGTCAAATCAAATTAAATTTAATTTATTGTACAATATTAATATTATGTATTGAATGAAAGAGGAATATTGGCCTTAGCCGTTCTTTCATGATCCCGGATGAATTAAAATATCTCAAAAGTTCTAACATTAATCAAAATTTCACATAATTACATCCTTACATCGTTTCTGACGATAAGATTCTTTAAATTTGTTGAAGGGAAAACCTGTGCAGATTGTAAAAATCCTTTGGATTCAGGAGATCAATCAAGCTATAGGCAAAGTGTTCTTCAAACTCCTTGTTACCCAATAATTGACAAGATATTTCGCCTCCCTACTGCGGAACATCTTGAGAATCATCAGAGGCAAGGCTATTAGTATTCATTAGCTATATAGATTGGAATAACTTGCTCATGCCTTGTCATATAGTATGTAAATCTAATGCAAGATTCTATGCTACTTGTAAGTTTCCCTAAACTCAGCAGTTAATAAGCACTGGTAAGCAGTAACCAATGCAGCGTATAAAATCGGCTGCACTAATCATGTATTTTGCCTGTTTGTTAAGGTTTTCTATAACATGGCATTCGAAATTGAATCGAATTGATCGTCGAATATTAGTCCAAGGCTCCTACAAGCATTTCTGTGGAATAGCTCTACACGATTCATGTATATGATGGTAAAGTTGAAATTTAGTGCACACTGCAGGGTCGTTCTAGTTCCAATCGTAGATAAGAGTATTTTGAGGTCCATATGCAATTGACCATTCAGATATTCTATTCAGGTCTTCATTACCTGCCACCAGTATCGAACTAATATCCTAGCGGTATAAATGATTTCATCACTTGGGTATCATCAGCATACATATGAATGTCTTAGTTTTGAGTTCTGAACAACACTGGGCAATAAGGACGTGAAAATGCTAAAGAGTATAGGACCAAGTATACTTCCATGCAGAACGCCTTCTTAAATTATAGGTCTCGATCTTTCACCATCCATCCCCACAACCTTAAACCTTCCAACAAGATAACCATTCGATTTTATCTTTGATCAGAGCTTTAACCGTACTATGCCTACAAGAAATTGTTCTCCTACTAAGACAATGTTTTTTAAGATAAAACTTGTTTGTATAAGTATAAAAGCCAGTCTAGTCTCATCCAGAGTTTTCCTTTAATTTTATTTATATGCGTATTAAGAGCAGAAGGGGAGGCATTCACCTAGCAGTGACTGCGGGACGCTATAGGATAGATTAAATTAGAAGATGTATTCCACTACGCTAGATTTTTGCAATGACAGTCGATTTTTTTCAGCTGAGACCAGCTGAGGGTTTTTCATCAGGTACTTCAAACCTTAGATTTTTGACGTCAAATGAAGCAACCCACCAAGTTGAATATTTTTTGTGAAGGCGGTATGTCCATCTCTACTCTCTAGGGCTCTTGTGTTTTCTAATCAGGGTCACCAGGTACTACAAATTTTCGATTATCCTAGTTTTTATAGTTTTTCGTTTATGTTGCCATTAAACCCTAATTCTGACAAAATTTCAGCTCTCTGAGTTTATAGGAACTACTAGTTCTATTCTGATGATCATGAGTGAGTGAGCGTCATAAATGCAAAACTTTGCTTTCGGAACTGAATGACCTACAGACTTGAAATTTTGGATTTTAAGTATGTGATTATAGCTTACTGGATGACGAGTTTCTGCGTTCTGGTCTTATCCAGAGGTTCTCAAATAGGGGATTGAAAATGCGGCGAAATGGTTCCATCAAAGAATTGTATGGCAGTGTTTGCTTCGCGCTAGAGTTTTATGTTAGGTATTCAGATATGTGTATGTAGAATAACTAGTTAAATTTTAGCCAAATCGGTTGAATAGTTTCGAGTCAGTGCTTCCCAGAAATTTCAAAAACATGATTTCGAGAAAAACGCGTTTAAAGTTTCGACAACAAATAATACTTACATCCATTAACCTATTAATGCCTGAGTAAATTTTTTTCGCGAAAATTGATGAAATTGAAAATACTTCTTCCTTTATTGATACTAAATACGAGAACAATACTTTGGGATACACCATTTTACTGAAAGTACCTTTCAATTAACATATGATATATCATACCATAGGAATTGGCGAGTCTAATACAAAAATATTCTATTGGAAGAATTTATAACAGAACTAATGATTTGTCATAATGAAAAACTAGGAAAATATTCTGAAATGATGAAGACAACATTCATGGTCGTTTGTGATATAACATGAAACAATCTTTTCCAACATTGCACTTGGAATAAATGAACTTCGTACATTTTTACACTGAGTTGGAATCCAAGAAACTAAGTGATCTACCCCATCAAACCTTACTTCTGTCAAAACATTTCGACTGCATTTTGGTTTTGGTCCAGACATATGTTCAGGACTAGTCAGAATTGATAGAACGACTCTTCTGGTGAATTCCAATAAACTGATTTTTGGAAAAGCATGTCGATAAAGGATCCACATATTCACCATTGCTCCGTTTGTACAAAAACAAACGAATGGCCAATACCATTTTTGGAACGTATACGGATACGGTAAAGTCCCTCATTTAGTCGAAAATATCGACCGACTTGGTTATATATATTTATGAAGGTAGGTTGATCAACCTGCGTATATGATTTTTCTTTTTTGACCAACGCTTTCATTTTACCTTACTTAGGCACAGCTGATCGTTATTTATGTTCGTTGAGATGTTGACAACATTGTTGTCGTTCCACCTTATCAATGAAATTGACTTATCAGAATCTTGTAGAACATGGAAGCTTCCTCGTGGTTCTTTCTTCAATTCTTTCAAGGGCGCTTTTCAACGCTATCGGAGCGAATGGTACCTATGCAATTTGTGTTTTCTTCCTTCAATGTATCTAGCAACTGTAAGGAGTTGAAGAAATTGTCCTTGAAAACAGTACTACCATGGGGCAAATAGTGTAGACATGAATTTTCTGACACCGACGAACCCAAAGTTTTCCCTCCTTTTATTTCCTGCACCACAGTATGGATCGAATTTCAATAAATAGCCTTCAATTGTTGTTAGGCACCAAAATTTGAAACCGTATCTAATTGGTTTCCCTCTTATGAATTTTTTATATGATGGTAACCGAGATATGGCTCCATTGCTTCATCTCAGGAAAAATTTTCTCCCAACGGTATAGCCAAAGTCTGAGAAACATGGTTCAGTTGATCTATCAGTGGTTGAACCTCATACAGTTTGTTATTTTGATCTATTGTGTTGTTGTCATTGAAGTGTAAGTAACGATGTATAGCTTCAAGTCGGTCTCGTGACATGCTGTTACTCACTAGGGAATTGAAAGTATCAGAATTTGTTTGCCAAAACAATCTCATGGACGGCAACTTGCAATAACCAGATATAATCAATATTTCCAAATAGATATACATTTCTCGAGTGGTAACAGAAAACGAATGATTGCCTTTGAAGATCGCATACCTTTGTGTTTCGTCGCAAATTTTTCGAACAATTGTTTCAGAAAAAATATTTTGAATAAATCAAGTGGTATTGAATTTTATCCCTCATTGTATTGACTATGTTGGGCGCCGGAGTTTTTCGAGAGAATTTTCTCTTCGCGTTCGTTCAAAATGTAATTATGCCAGTTCCTCATCTTTCTTTTCTTTATTGTACGCTCACCCTGACGTCGTTCGTTGGATGGGTGCTCGTTTGTATTCGTACTCTTTTGAATTTCTTTGCTAACTCTATCAAAGGTAAGTTATCATCATCACTATCATCACTATTCTGAGGAACATTCAACTCAAACATTTCAGTACCATTATCATCACTATTCTGAAGAATATTCAACTCAACTATTTAGGTACCATTATCTCCACCAACGGCGTATATTTCCATCGTTTGTCTCAGAACTCCTTTGCCAATATTCTTTAGTCCAAAATCTCCTTCTTCGTCGCTTGGACCGTCATCTCTATCGCTGTCTTGTACATCTTCAGGTGGAAATAACACAAAGTCGAGATGATCACAATTTTTACATTTGAATAATCCTCATCCACTTCGCTCAATTCGAAAATATACTCTGGCTTATACTTGCGTTTCCTGCAATAGAACGAATCCACTACTTCCTATGATATGATATATGATGTGCTACAATTGCGAGCTCCTAGCTCATACATATATATCCAAAAATGAACTTTCTGAGCTCGTAATATGATAAAATGAACCTTCATTGTTAAAATTCCAGAATGGAAATAAAATGAGATCAATTTTTGGGGGAAAAAATGAATCAAATCTCACCTCATCGGCATCGTTGAAGCGAAATAAAATCTCTCCTCACTTCCTTCGGGTGTAGAAACTTTTTTTTATGCACTATACTTTCCCGTCCCGCACCGAATCGAAGACAGACTTGTACTAATGCTAATTCGTTACACGAATATCGAACACAACGGATGGTTCAGACATGTCGTCACCTGTAAAGCGGTCGTCTCTGGGATATGATATATCATATCATAGGCATTAATGGGTTGATCAGCTATGCCTGGTGCATAGAACAATCCTTCCGTTTTCTCAAAGTTGTCATTTTCAGTATCTTTGAGGCCTGCGCGAGGTTCTTATCTTTGCAGTTTGCTCCTGCAGTTTTTTTCGCCCTTAAAATCCTTGCATTGTCAACATTGTCTGCGTAATCCCTGACCAATTGTGACGACCATCACCTCCATAATTTTCAGAACAGGTAGAAACCCTCTTTGAAGATGCAGGCAGCCGTATGAGTAGCAATTTTCAAAACGTTTTTCCCAGTAAAAATATGATTCGAAACAAAATTCCATACACAATGATGAAAAAAAATATATATTTTGTATACTGTAGGAATTCTTAAATTTCGTATTCGTCAATTCAAAAGGTTTGCTTCGATAAATATGATACCTGATTATCTTCGAATAATAATGGTTGGGGCCATAAAAGCGGGAACGGTCAGCTGCCGCTGACGTGTCAACACACTTTCATACTAACTACGGCACGCTCTCTTACTCTGAAAATATTCAAAATTTCGGTTTGAAATATAAGATCATATTTTTGAAATATGGTTCTTCTTAAAAATGTAAACAAAAAATCAATTTTTGAACCCATCACACCGGTCTGCTACCAAAATTGTAATGTAATATGAACACTTGAAATTGAAGTAATATTCGAAACTAGTCGTGTACCTAAGCAATAAATAGTGAAAATTTGATAAAATATAGTGTATCATTTACCAATTTATTGGAGTTTATATATTTGAATATTATATGTTTTGCGTTTATGTAGAGTAAGAATGAGATCATGAATTTTGAATCATAGGTCGACAGTTGAAGGCACCTACCCTAGTTTTCCTTGGCATTTCTTGGTGATAGTAGAGGACTGTACGTAGCGGTTTTAGATCGACCAACTCCTACGCGCCGGCCGGCGTTGAAAAATAGCGAAAGTTGCGGAAAGTTAGCTGTTGCAGAACGAAAAATGCCATATTCGAGATGACTTGCGTAGTCAGAGTTGTGTACTTCAACCATATGCGTTAAACGCGTAATTTAAAATAATAAGAGAACAGATTATTTCTGTTCCTCGAAGAAAATTATTTTTCAAGGGACAATATTCAACCTTCCGTAGAATGTTAAATATCCTCCTTTGAAGGAGCTAGTTTTCCGATCTACTCTTCATAATCACCGCTAACCGGGGCCACAGGGAAGTGGTACAGCACGGCTGTGGTGGCAATGTGTGTTTACACATTGCGAAATTTCGCATATAGTAACTTTTTGTTTTGAGATATTTCTGTTCTTGGTTGAAACCCTTTATACCCCAAATGATAAAATGAGGATGAAAATAAAATAACTGAATTCTGGAACGAAAATAAATAATAATTCAGTGTGTAATTTGAACAAAATGCATTTTTTTTCGATTTTGGAAGGATAATATTTACCTACCAGTGTGTATTAGAGTGATTACAATGGGAGGGTTGTATTGAAAATCATATTCTATTCCTTGTTTCATAATATGAAATTTTATTCAAGGAACAACATTCAACCTCCGTATAATGTTAAATATCCTTCCCTGGAGGTGCCGGCTTTCCGATCCACCCTTCATAATCACCGTCAACCAGGGCCACACAGCGGCGGTACAGCTCGACTGGATGTCATGAATGGGAACAATAGACTTCAGTTTCGGTCTTATTTGACCTCGTCAGTATTTCATACCCCGTAAGTCTTTCGACGGATCGCTTCCTTGCTGACACAGTGTGTAGCGTTGCGATAAAAAGTGTGACTTCTTGAGGTTTTCTATTTATCTACCCTTTATTTTCATGGTTTCCCGGTGGCGATTGTGAGTGGCCTCTGTCTCGGTTCGTTGGATGGCGCAATAACATTGACATGTTTTGTTACGCTCCAACGGATTGAGATGAGTAGGTGGCAGTCTAGCCTGGTGTTGTGAATGGGTATGCAATACTGACGATGTCAAATGAGTCTATTGCTCCTATTCATGACATCCGGCCGAGCTGTACCACCGCTGTGTGGCCCTGGTTGATTGAAGGTGATTGTGAATGGTGGATCGAAAACCAGCTCTTTCAGGGAAGGATATTCAACATTCTACGGAAGGTTGGATGTTGTTGTTTGAATAAAAAATTTTCAATGTGTCTCTACATATAGCGATAATTTCGTAAGTTGTCATTGATGAGATTGTATTATGGATTTTGATAACGTGAGACCTTTAATTTAACATGAAGTTTTGTTGTTATTACTGAAATTACTTTGTTTTGAGTCTTTATTTTACTTTTCGAGCGGGAGCCTCATGAAAAATCGATTCCTATTTGCAAAAATGGATGGATAACTTAGAGAATACAATACATAAAGATTCTTTAGCTAAACATGTTTTATATAGGTTTCAGGTATGTAGATGATATCGTTGTATGTTTTAGTTGTACTGACCATAAACTAAACATTTTCGAAAATTTATAAACTTTATCAATCCAAAAATAAAATTTACTACCGAAACTGAAAATAACGATTGGATCAACTTTTTAGATTTATTTTCTACTTAAATAATAGAGATGATTTCTCCATCTTTCATGAATCGTCTAATTCGGACATCGTAATTCATATTACGTCATTTCATCCTATTTAACATAAAAGGGTAGCTTTCCACTGTATGATACATAGATTATTAAATGTTTTTTAGATAATTTCGATAAATAACTTTGTACTATTAAACACATAGCACTCAATAATGGTTACAATCCAAATATTAATACTGAATTACTTAAAAAACGAAAATACACGGCAGTAGAATTGGTATACCCGAAATTTAGAATCAACACAAATGTAGTACCCTCACATATACACCACACAAGTTAGCTATAATTTAAAACTACTGGAAAAGTACCAATCTCTTTCCGAACCATTAATAGTCTGTTCAAACACATCAAATAAATAGAAGTAAACTAGATAAGGGAAATAAATATGGTGTATAACAACTAGCTGGTACTTGAAGTAAGATATATAAGGTGCGCCAGAGAAAACCGAACGTTTTTTTTTCGTTATAACTTTCGCAATTTTAGTGCTAGATCATTCGTTCTTGCTTCATTGGAAAGCCAAAGGACTAGGTTTTTCAGAAATTGTATCAAAATTTCACTTTCGGTGAAATCCAATATGACTGACTTATACGAAAATGAGCAATATTTCAAGATCGCTGGAACGTTTTTATTTTCACCAAAAAATTCGAACGTCGATAATTCAGTCTTTTCTGCACAATTTGACATATTGATCTTGAAAATATTCTAAGAATTGGTAAAAAAGTAGCGTGAAGAATTTGTTTCGTTCTGATTTTCAGCTGAAATCTAAATATTTTTTTCTGGTCATGGCGTTGGCACTCCTAATGTGTTTGTGTTTTTCATGAATGTTCTAAGAAGACAATGAACCATATTTTACTAAAACCAACCTAGAATTTGATTTCCGTTCGAATTCAAAATGGCCGACTTCCTCAAATATTAACAATTTTCGCCGCGCATTAAAAAATTTTTCCGGTCGTAATGATTCAACTGCGTAATTTAATCACTAGATTGAACCTTTCCAATCATTTGAGGGGTCGAACTCGAATATTGAATCAGAATTGTGTAAGTTCATTTTGGAAGATTTGTCATTTCAATGCGTCGAACCACGGCGCTGTATGAAGTGGCATGCTCCTCTTCTTTTCCGAACTAAATGGTTTCGTTATTGATGCATGCCTTTTTTTGGAAGTGTAGGTTTGGACCTATTTTCTTCTTCATCCCAAGGAGGTATACCCTCGTCTTCCTTTTTCTTCTTTCCGAGAGGCCTTCTTTTTGGAGATTAGGACTTTTGCCTAAAGCCTCGTCCCCTTCATAAAGCGTAGAAAGTTTTTCAACTTCTTCATTCCAGCATCATTCAATTTTATTTATTCTTTACCTTTGACTGGAAGCTAGAACTTCTGATACGTCCACCAAGGACCCTGAAGGACTTACACTAAGGATTATATGGTATACTTTGACCTGGGATCTAGCCTAGAAGTTTGTGGTGGGACTTCTTATTTCGGAAAGAAATTCTAAACCGAACTGGAGATCGCCAGGTACTCAGAGTTCGTATTTTTGTGACTGACCAAACCGTCAGTTGTTCAACTTGCTTCATAGTAATTCTCCAGATACTTAATAATTCATATTTTCATTTCAATTTTAAGATAAAATTTCTGTTTGATATTGTTAATTAAACATGAGCTAATAATAATGGAATGTCCTTACAGAACAACGCATTGGCTATACGTAATCAACCTGTGTATTTCAAGTTCTAAAACAAACAAAATTGTTGAAAAAGTATACATTCATTGCAATTAAAAAATCAAGTTAGCTCCAAATGAAGTCAATAAATTATACAGTGTGTTCCAACGAAAATTTGACCCCCCCTCTAACTCCGAAATGAGTAACATTAGCGAAAAACACCAAGACACTTCGATTTTTGTTTCGAGGGGGAGCATTTTTCGAAATAATTCGAAACTTCTCAGATCAACCCCCTACCCCCAGCAACCCTAACTTTGAAATTCATCATAGGGAATAAGGGTCGAGTGGCACCTTACTGAAAAGGTCTGTCAATTCTCCACCTTGATTTGTCATTTTAGAATTTTAAATTAACATACAGGGTGTCCCAACCAAGGGTGAAGTTGAATTCTGGAAATCCCAAATACTAAATGAAATAGATTTATTTTGGCATAATGCAAGCGCAGGTTTATGCTCGGTCTAGAAAAACGACCTACACTTGTGAATTTGGAGTTGGTGCAATCAACCCCTATTTCCAGCATCCCCAACTCAAAAATCATTCGATCGATAATAGGTCAAGTGGCACCTCGTTGGAAAGGTACTGCAATTTTCTCTTCGAATTTGGTATTTTCGAAATTCAGAATCATCATACAGGGTGTCCCGAAGCAGGAACATTGAAAATCCAAATAACTTTTGAAACTGGTTCATTTCGGTATACGAGAACATGTTTGATCCGAGAATAGGACTTTCTTGTGTGGTTATAGAATTTTTGCAATCAACCCCTTCCATTCAGCATCCCCAACTTGAAAATCATACAAATAATTCAAGTGGCATATCTTCAGAAAGGTTTTTGAATTCCAGAATGATTAAAGCATTTCATTCAGTTCGGCTCTCCATACAGGATGTCGCTTTCGAAAAATTCAATATCGTCATTTGAAATTATCAACTAAAATTAATTCGAAACTGTTAAAAGTATTGGGGTACGATGTGTTGAGCATCAATTACGAAGAAATAAAGCTGATTTCTGCATTGAAAATGTTCACATTTTTTCATTTCCATCTGGCGTGCAGTCATCTGTTATTTCTCATTTTGCAATGAAATATTATTATTATTCAGATCAGTTCCTCATTATTGTTGTTGTTCGTCAGTTGAAATTAATCTGAAAATGGTTTATTCCACTGAGGAAAGGGTCGAAATTGTATCGACGTATTTTCGAAATAACAGTTGTGCCAAAGAAACGGCAAGGATATTCGATAGGAACCATCCTGAAAGAGAAAGGGAGTCAGTCACCAGTACGTTAAATATTTGGTTGACAAATTCCTAGCTACGGGTTCGGTGGCAAACAAAAACATGAAGTGGCATGTCCTGTCAGAAATGAGGCAACGGAAGTGGCAGTAGTGGGTCATCTACAAATGGAGAATACTACTTCGATCAGAAAACTATCTCGTCTGACTGGTGTATCAGCTACAACTGTCCATAGAATCGTGAAACATCACAAATTTCACCCCTACAAGGTAAAATTAGTGCATGAAATAAACGAAGATGATCCAGATCGTCGTTTACAGTTTTGTGAAAATCTAAGTGAAAACCTAAACGCTAATCCAAATTTTCTGAATAACATCTGTTTTTCTGATGAAAGCACCTTTATGCTCAGTGGTGAAGTGAATAGACATAATTGTCGATATTGGGACACACAGAATCCTCATTGGTTTAGAGAGGCCCACACGCAAAGGCCTCAGAAGTTGAACGTTTGGGCAGGAATTTTTGGCAATCATCTAGTTGGGCCTTTCTTTATTGAGGGTAATCTGAATGGAAATGGCTACCTACAGTTGTTAGAGGAACACATACATCCTAGATTGACAGAAATTTTACAGAACGATCCAACTCTTTCTGAGGACGAAATGCGTTTTCAACAAGACGGTGCTCCTCCGCATTATGATGCTCAGGTGCGCCAATATTTAGACGAAAATTTCCCAGGAAGGTGGATTGGTAGAAGAGGACCTGTTGAGTGGCCAGCCAGGTCACCAGATTTAAATCCCTAGATTTTTTTTTGTGGGGCCATCTAAAATCTAAAGTTTATGCCACAAGACCAGAAAACCTGGAGGAGCTGCGGATGAGGATTATCACAGAATGCCGACTTTTGACTCCTGAAGTTTTCGCTAATGTGAGAAGAGAGTTCGAAAATCGTCTGTATAACTGTATGGAGGTGGGCGGAGGTCATTTTGAACAATTGTTGTAATAATCAAGTTAGTTTTTGTTTTCAATTGAATACAAGTTCAATAAATCTCGTTTTCCTATTTAGATGAGCATCCAATCAGTTTCTCCATCATCCCTCATCCTGATCCTCACGCCAGAAAACCTCGATTGCCAAACTGAAACCAATGCCTCAGTGATTCAGAAAATAGAAAAATCTTTCTGGAACTTTGCCACTCAACCTGTAATCACTTGTATGATTTTTTGACTTGGGGATGCTGAATGGAAGAGATTGATTGCAAAAATTCCATATTCACGCAAGAGAGTCTTATTCTCGAATCAAACATAAACATGTTCTCGTATTATACCGAAATGAACCAGTTTCAAAAAGTTATTTGGGTTTTCAGTGTTCCTGCTCCGGGACACCCTGTATGCTGATTCTGAATTTCGAAAATACCAAATTCGAAGAGAAAATTGAAATACCTTTCCAACGAGGTGCCACTTGACCTATTTTCGATCGAATGATTTTTGAGTTGGGGATGCTGGAAATAGGGGGTTGATTGCACCAACTCCAAATTCACAAGTGTAGGTCGTTTTTCTAGATCGAGCATAAACCTGCGCTTGCATTATGCCAAAATAAATCGATTTCATTTAGTATTTGGGATTTGCAGGAATTCAACTTTACCCTCGGTTGGGACACCCTGTATGTTAATTTAAAATTCTAAAATGACAAATCAGAATGGAGAATTGACAGACCTTTACAGTAAGGTGCCACTCGACCCTTATTCCTATGATGAATTTCGAAATTAGGGTTGCTGGGGTAGGGGTTGATCTGACAAGTTTCGAATTATTTCGAAAAATGCTCCCCTCGAAACAAAAATCGACGTGTCTTGGTGTTTTTCGCTAATGTTACTCATTTCGGAGTTATAGGGGGTCAAATTTTCGTTGGAACACACTGTATTCACTGGCGCATGTAGTCCATCATGACGTTTTGATCGACAATATAATCAATCCATTACGGTCAATTCAGAAAATTTATCGTCACATTATTGTTTTCGTAATATCTAAATTTTCAGAAAATGACAAATGAAGTCAGAACCTTACCATACCATGTATTATTCATAAATTTTCCTAAAGTTCAGTTAAAATCTGAATATGTGAAAATATTAAGGATGTAGCATTCACTTGGTATTTGAAGCTTAAAAGTAATGAGACTATTTTGTTATTGTATTAGCGGAAAAAATTTTAAATACGATACGGCAGAGGTATAATCTTCTGTTCCCGCATAATTAGCCAATCCTGTATATATCGCATGCACATATCATCTCTTTATAAACTTCACTGAATATGCAGGCGTTCTTCAAGATGTTCTGACTACATAAACAGTGTAACCATTTGTTCTCCACTCCTAGTTTGATCCGAGTAAAAGGACCAAAATATTTTATTTTGTTATGCAACAGAGGTTTTGAGTTTTAACAATATAAATATATGAATGATCGATTCAATGACGAAGAAAAATACCATGGATTCAGGGATTAGATTCTGTTTATACGCATGGGATTGATTTCATCACACGTCTTAATGATCCATCAATTAAAAATTGTTTAGTGTTGATCTTTCTCGGGTAAAATGGATACATTAGGATAAGACACACAAACAGTGAAGACATTGAAATGGACTAATCGATCGCATTGGTAGTTTTCTTTGAAACTCCCAAATTGTTTGGATTATTTTGTGAGATATTAACAATATTATACTAACGAGAAAGAATAGGTTGCGAAAGATGTAGACGGAACACTTATTAAATTGCTTTGATGATATTTAGAGCGGATAAACTAGCTAGAAAAAATAAAGAATAGAACGCATACTGTTGAATTTAAAAATGAAAATCTCGGTCACAGAAAAAGTATATTGTTGAGATCGATGTTTGACACGAGTGATGTTAATGGGTTTTCTTCACAGTATTTATGAATTGTAGGTTAGCGTTTCGATATCTTGAAATCTCTACAATTTCTTCTCATTCCAAACTACTTGAAAATAAATAAAAATCTATATAAATAGAAACGAAATAGTTTGGTTTATAAGCACATTACTAGAGAACGCTGGACCAGCTAATTTTGGTTTTAAAGGATTCTTAATAGCGTAACGGGTCGGGTTTCAATCAGTCAAATTCGTTTTGTTAAATGCAAAAGTTTAATACATGTAAACATTAACATTAATTTTCACATTACACTACTTTTGATCACAGGAAAATATGTATATTTGTAAGTCGTGGTTATGACAACTACCATGAACTTGAACTGAACTTGACGGTAGAATGAATGTTGAAAGAATGAGAACTGAATGAATGAGTTTGAGCCAATCTTTCTCCCACTGACTGAATTGACCTGGACAAAGTATCTTTTGAAATACATATGGTTCTTGCAAAGTGTGGCGTCACTGGCGCCACATAATCCAGAGTTGAGTTGACAAGAATTCTGAAGAATTCTCTAAGTTTTGAAAGTTCTAGATTTTATGTTTCGGTTATTCTAAGAAGGACCATTAAAATATTCTGCGTGGCTCGATTTCGCACGTTATGCCACGTAATATAATAACCCGGACAAATTCAATGAAAGAAAGATTCCTTTTCATTACATAGTAGATAGATGGTCCAAGTCCGAAGTGATAATGTAGATTTGTTCTTTGTTTAATTCCTATAGCAAATCATAGGCGTAACATAGAATTGAAAAAGTAATAGGTGGTGTATAACAGAGTGCGATTTCGGTTTTTATGAAAAAGTGTGCCACGATCGCTGTTCGTTGAACGTTTGCTACTGTGTAGTGAAACGAGTAATGATTCAATTAATTTTCAGTGAAATTCTCTCTTAAACTCACCAATTGTTTAATTGATTATGTATTTTCATCAAAAAAGCACCGGAGTTTGGTTTGAGATGCTACTACAGGAGTGAGAGCTGGGAGCATTGCGTTATTAGGAACTCATATCCTTCATCAGTAAAGGTCTGACTTCAGTTGAGTCGCTGCTCCCACAGACTGAACGTGATAGCGATTATTTCTTAGCGAAATATGAAGTTGTCAGAGAACATATGCGCGTGATAATCTACTATGATTACAAAGTTGGTTTAACTGAAGAACAAAATCTTGAACGGTTACAGCGTGCAAATCTAAAATCTAGTACGACAACTGCGTTTCGGTGCCACGTGCTGGTAGCACCTGGTATTGCGTATGATCGAAGAAGATTCAAAATGCACCTATCAAGTGATTGGGGTAATCTTTAGTGTTAGATCTGCACTAGTTAATTTAAATTCACATAAGCATCTTCATATCAAAGAAATTGTTAGTTGTTAGGTGCCCATACGGAGAACAATTTACGAAAAGCAGATTGAGTAGGAATCTTGATAGAAACATTAGAAATGTTGAATAATTTTGGTCATCTCATTCTTCTCAAAATTGCAGCAGAAGATGCTACATACATTCGATGTTCTTACTCGGTTAGAGAACCAAGTAGCAATGTTTTGTTGAAAAAGTTTTGCAAGCAGTTTTCTTTCAGAGTACAGGATTAGTGAAAGCAATTATGTTCGAGAATAAACGTACACAGTAACTACCAACTGGTCCGCTTTCTTTCTTTTCTTTGGAATCGGTTAAATTCTTGCAAGTTTCCAACATTCCGGAAACGTATGGCTTTCATACGAATTCTGAAATAAACGATTAAGAGCAGGTGCTAACATTGGAGCATATTCCTCCAAACCGGTTGATGGTATTTCATTAAGAACCAATGCTTTATTACTATTCAGTTATTGATGGAGCACCTTACCGTACGGACTCTGAATTTTACTATCTTTCTTTCTTCTTTCTTTTCAGTCTTCATTCATCCAATGTTGGATATAAGCCTCTTCTAATTTCTTCCATGCATTTCTTTCGCAAGCAGTTCTCATCCATTGATTTCCTGCTATGACTTTCACATCGCCTAGCCACCTTTTTTGGGGTCTTCCTACACCTCTCTTCGTTGTTCTTGGTCTCCAGTTTTATTTGTCCATTTATCTGCACCCTGTCTAGCGACATGTCCAACCCACTGCCACTTAAGGCTCGCCACCCGTTCCATGATATCTGTTATTTTGGTTCTGTTTCTTATATCATCGTTTCGCACTTTATCCCGTAATGATATCCCTAAAATCGCTCTCTCCATAGTTCTCTGCTCTAATTTGATTCGTTATGGACATGGCTTCCAGTCCATACGTAGCCACAGGGATTATGTAGCTATTACATACTCTTCTTTTAAGAGAAATAGGTATATTTCGGTCCTTCAAAATGAAACTAAGTTTTCCAAAAGCGGCCCATGCTAGGTTGATTCGGCGTTATATTTTGACAGTTTGATTTTCCTCACCGATTTTTATTGTGTGGCCTAAATAGTTATAATGGTCCACTTTTTCCAAGATGACATCGTCGATATCGATTCTGATATTGCTATGACTCATAATTTTTTTTCAAATTCATTTTGAGTCCTGTTCTTTTGGAATGATTGTTAAGCTCGGTCAGCATTGATTTCAATTCTTCTTCGCTGGAGGTAATCAAAACAATGTCATCAGCGAATCTCAAGTGGCTGAGGTACACTCCGTCGATATTCAGCCCCTTTTTCCCCCAATTCAGCTCGTTAAAGATATTTCCCAGTGCTAGTGTGAAGAAATTGGAAGAAATGGTATCGCCCTGCCGAACACCTTTTGCTAGAGGTATTTTATCTATTCTTAAATCATCGTCTATCTTAACATGAGAAGTGGTATTTTTATAGATGTTTTTGATCAGTGTAGAGTATCTAGAATCGATTCAAAGCACTGAGAAATGCCCATGTTTCAATACTATCAAATGATTTGTGATAGTCGATGAACGCAAGATGTATAGGGATATTATACTCGGTAGTTCTTTCTATCACTGTTCTAACAGTTTGAAGGTGATCTATGGTCCCTTAGCCTTTTCTGAACTTCACCTGTTCAACTGGTTGATATGAGCCCATCTTCTTGGTTAATCTGTTAGTTACAATCTTCGTGAAGAGGTTATAAATATGGAAAAGAAGACTTATGGGTCGATATTCGTGCTGTCGCCTTTTTTGTACACCAGAATTACCTCAGCATTTTTCCATGATTCTGGTATTTTTCCGTCAATATTTATTTTAAGAATTTATTCAGAAGTAATTTTAAGACTGGTTCAAGGGATTTTCCTCCTATTTGTAACATTTCAGATGTTATACGATCCTCCCCTGGAGACTTTCGTTGTTTCATCTGTTTGAGTGCATGTCTGATCTCTGAAGAAGTTATTTCAGGCAAGTCTTCAGATCCTACGTTCAAGATGTTCTTGTGTATGCTATCAGGACGTGGTATGGTCGAAGTATAAAGTTCTCTATAGAATTTGTGTATTTCTTTTGCAATTCCTTCTCTATCTGATATAAAAATTCCATTTTGGTTCTTGATTTTTGAAATTTTTTGTTTGCCTTGGCTCAATCTGGATCTCTGTACTTTCATGTTTTTATTGTTCGATGGTTTCTAATATTTGCTTTACTTTAAATTGTCTCAGGTCTGCTCGTACTTCTTTCTTCACCATTCTGCTTATGTTGTTGTATTCTGCAGCTTCTCTTGGTTTATTTCGTCTTATCTTTATCAATTCTATTGTTTGCGGTTTAAATTTGGTTTCCTTGTGATTCTTCGTTTTGCTACATATGTATTTTGTCACTGTTTGTATGTCATCAGTTATCTTTTTCACAAGATCATCAATAGATTTGTTTTCCATTTCCGTAAATGGCGCCAATTTAACTTCAAGTTTTCTCTGATATTCTTCCTTGTTCAAGAATAATACATCTGCGTTTGGGTATTTGGGATGCGCTATTAGCTTCTTTCTTATATGGTTTGTGTTTATTGATATGTTCGCTCGAACCAGTCTGTGATCACTCCATGTGTTGAAGTTATTCATCACTGATACATCCTTACATATCTTTCTGTCGCTGCACAATATGAAATCAATTTCATTTTTCGTTCGTCCATCTTGACTACACCAAGTCCACTTCCTTTGAGGCTTCTTTTTGAAGAAGGTGTTCATGCAGAAAAGCTTTTCCCTATTGAGGTAATTTGCCAGCATATCTCCTCTATCATTTCTGACTCCTAGACCAAATTGGCCTATGTATTCTGTGTCGTATGGCTGTCTTGCTCTTATTTTAGCGTTAAAGTCTCTTAGACAATTGTGTAGCAGCACTTTTCTGAGTTCCGGGCTTGAGTGATATCTTATTGCAGTTGATCTATTTAATCATTTTCTGAAGAGGCTGTTGGGGCATAACAATGTATTAATTGAATATTGTATCTCTTATTGAGTTTAATTGCAACATATACCACTCTGTTCGAGACTACGTGGTACTTGGTAGGTAACTAGGTGTTCTATGCTTTTGTGAATGATGAAAGCAGCACGACCGATTTTATAATTGGTTTCTAAATTATTCTGATACAAGGTGTGTCCAGATTTCAAAGTAGTCTCTTTGTCACCTTGAAGTCTTATTTCACATAATCCTATAATTACCCATTTGATGTTATTGAGCTCTTGTTCTGATTCTTTAAAGTGGTCTGATGTGCTCATTGTGCTAATATTGTAAGTGGTGACTCTTAAACTATGGGTTTGTTTAGCTAATTTGGTCGATTTTCTGCCTTCCCCAGAATCCTTGAGGCAGCCCGAGGTTATATCGGGGTGGGATTCCGAATTTGAGATTCTACCCACCTGGGGTACTTGTATTTGGAATTTCGAGATTGACATGGGTTTTAAGAAGGTTTGTTGGCACTTAAAACACCACGCTTGCCAAACGGGTTGGTGAGTTTATTTTTCAGCCGCTTATTTTGAGTCAGACGCTATTTGCAACCGCCCATTCTGGATCAGACGTTGGATTATTAGTTTGGTCCGCCCCCGGTATTTTGTTTCCCCGGTACCACCCATATCTAATAGGCTTTCCCCGATCCGCCACCTGGAGAGGCGCCCGATATGGGACTAGCAACCCCCACGGGGTTATATATTCGATTGAATGTATGGGATGGTTGGTGCCACTGCGTTTGATCTATCTGAACAGAATTTTGCGAAAACATTTTTGCAATATATCAACCTTTTCTTTATGTTATTATGCTCTGTTTTAACTATAACACCTTTTTGACCTAAAGTAAACTTAAAAATGACCTTCAGCTCGAAACCGGTCGTGATTATTGAATAAATTGTGGAAAAGTGACATAAGTGTCTCATTTCGTTATACTTTAAAAATGAATTTCCAGAAATAAATAAATCATTAATACTATCAATTAGCTTTTTGGCCGTTTTTAGTGAAACAAGGCTTTTTGAGGAAGTTTTTTCGTACAGTTTGGAATATAGAGCTCCATGCCTGCGAGAATAACTTCAGTGATGGAATCAGTACAGATATTGATGTCAGGATCAGAAAAACAGATGTTATTAAAGTATTAAAGGAATAAGACGAGAAAAACTAGCGCAGCTCCTCATAACTGGCTCAGCTATATTGCCATATCTTCCTGGAAGGCGTTGGATCTTTATTGCGTCGCTGTACAAAGTTAACAGTAACAGAAACGAGGTATTGGTCGGAGTTGCCTAAGGATGCTGAAACCTGAAATTATTCGGATCTGAATCGAGAAAGATATCGACAGTATGGAGAAAATCGATTATATTGTCAGGAATTCTTCTCAGCTCATCAAAAAGTTCAGTCTAGTTGCGGCTGATCGAAAAGGTCTCCGCTTGCCTTCCTGTTTCGTAGGTTCGATTTGAGTGTTGGAGCCAGTTGTTGTGGGTGCTGAAGTCTCTCATTATGATCACCTCCGATGACAGATGCTGTTTTTGAATCGTGTCTTCCTTATTACTTAGATACTGAAACAATCTACGGTGGTTCTATCATTAGAAGATCGATACACACAAAAGATTAACATGGTTTTGTTATATAAACAGAACCATGAAAGCATGATACTCCAACGTATCCTATTTTAGGAATGCAACATCCAATCTGGCAAAATACAAAGCCCTCTCTTAAAGTGAAGCCTTGAGTGTAACTCCTAGCCATTGAAACAGATATAGGTGGTGTCTGTTTTTGGCATTATTTCAGTTTCTGTTAGAGCTAGGACATGGGTTTGGGTGTCTTGTAAGTGCTGGTGTTTGCACTCACATTGATGTTGGTGTGTCCTAGTCCTCTTATGTTGCAAAATTCAATAACAAATTTGCTTCACTACACATCAGATTCACAGGGACTCCATTCGTTCCCTAGAGAGCAGTTGATAGTCGTATCGCCATCGATAAATCTTATTGATTTTTTTGTCTCGTTAGTTTAGTTTCCATGATAGAAATAACCGAACTAAAAGATCAAATCTGGACGATCAAGAAAAGAATCTGAAAATTGAAATTCTGATGAGAAAACCTAAGTCCCGAAATAAAATGAATACTGAACAGAGTTTACGAACTATTTGCAATTGGCTTGGTATAATTTAACGTTTTGTTTCCATTCGGATAAACGAAAATAGAATTATCTAATTATTTAACTCTCTCCTAGACTGATGAAACGTTGAGAAGATAGTAAAGAAGCGTGTTAAATGTATATGTGCCAAAATAACGATCATTTGTAATTCTGGCATCAAAATATTGTGGGAGATGTGGTATTTAAGTTGCAATTAATAACTTGGACATAATTGCACTCAAGACTAGCTAGCTTATTATTCTAATTGAAACTGAAATGTGCTTCGGATTCACGCTGATTCCTTGAGAGAACAAAGAGATGACATGAAGTGCAATTAGTGAAAAGTGAG
Organism: Cryptolaemus montrouzieri; assembly: GCA_013387265.2. Classification (NCBI taxonomy): domain Eukaryota; kingdom Metazoa; phylum Arthropoda; class Insecta; order Coleoptera; family Coccinellidae; genus Cryptolaemus; species Cryptolaemus montrouzieri. The sequence continues at coordinate 33,152,754 of JABFTP020000185.1, read as the reverse complement.
GTCACTCGACAAATGTGACATGAGGAATGTGTTTTGAGAAATTAGGCGGTGAAACATGAAGGTTATACGGAAATTTTAGTTTTCCGTCATTACGTTAAAGATTTTGATTTAAATCATACTGAATTCATCTAGGATATTATGTTCCATTGCTAATGGCTTAAGCAATAATCTAACTAACAAATTTCGGAGTCTTGTTTTAAATTTGAAGAAACCAGAATATTTTTACAATTGCAAACTTCAATCTTAGACAAATCTATACTATCTGGTCAATTCAGACATCCGAAGGTTGAAAAATTCGTTCCTAGCTCAAAATTAGTTGGATTATTCAAAACACCATCATAAATGTAATCTCAAATGTCTTCATCCATCCCATACCTCGAGAGCAAAGGTCACAAAAATGGGGTTTTTGTGATTTTCATCCAAATGGTAAGTTTTAAATTAAAATTAGATCAGATAAAATTGTAGATCAGATAGTTATCTATAACAAATGTTTAAATATTTTCTTTCTTAGAACCGCCTTTTCTGAGATATAAAGGTTGAAAGACTTGTAATCGGCATAATATGTATAAGTAAGTATACAGGGTATCCGGGCCGCATATTTGTATCGAGTGTACTGTATACCGCATTCGGGTGAATTCGTAATCGCCATATTAGCCGAGCTCTTTGCCTCAAAGCTCAAAGACTCTACTCAAAGCGAGCGGGCTAACGTAGGCTCGATAAAAATCCCGCGAAAATTTTTAGTTCTGCATTCCGTTTTCGATTTCAATTCAGTTATTCAAATTTAATAAAAGATATAATGGAGTGGCCAGAAAATTATATGTACCACGTGGTCAATTTGAGTGAAACAAGAACAAACTTCAAAACGAAGCACGAAGTGGAGGTGAGTAAGAGGGCAAAATTCAATTATCTACATAACCTTTGAAACAAACAACAAACGTTCAGCTCAATTTAGACTGCGTTGGTTGAAAGTTCCATAGGTGCTTCGTTTTAGCTTTGCTGGGTCCAAGTGCTAACATTTTTATCTTGCTTTCGATCATCACATGAAATATAACGTAAACTGTATTTTTGATAATTTAATTACCTACTAAGAAGTGACAGAAATGTGAATATCTATATTTTTTCTTCAACTCGAGAACATTCAAAATCATTGTCACAAACAGAATGTTCTTCCATTGGATACCTACCATGTTCATGAGAAATTTGAAATGTGTTGAAAGTTTTCATGAAAAATAACTTAACTACAAGCCGGCTTGGTGGCGTATGGGATATGATGCTCGTCTCCTACGCAGAGTTACCTGGGTTCAATCCCCACAAAGTCGGGACGATTTTTCGGATTCTGGGAATCGCTTGAGTGTCCATCTTTCGGAGGAGATGTAAAGCTGTCGGTCCTGTCTAACGGAGATGTGTTGGACATTAAAGATCCCTTCTCTCGACACGAGATGGGTTCGGCAATTCTCGGGTTAGTAAGGTGACAGAATTCCCCGGCGTGTCATTACCGAAAGGCAGAAATAGAGCACGTTAAAGGAAAAACAAACAAAACTTAACTACGTCGAGGTTAATTCTTGAATTCTTAAATACCTAATGCCATTTGGAGTTATCAGGGTTTCTCCATAAAATCGGGTATTTGAGGTTAATTCCTAAAATAATGCATGTCTTTCAGCAATGGGTACTGATCTGGAACTAAAATCAAAAAAATCATGCTATATCACTAGGACTACAATTACACCAATCGCAATAGCTAGACAGCACGTATTCAAAAGATTATATCATTGTCAGTTCAAAACAAAAATTAATAAATTGAAAGAAGTCCGAAAGAAAGAACATCCTTCTAGAAATATAAATTGTCCAGCAGTATTGCAAGTTGTTATCAAGAAACAAGAATTTCATTCGAGAACAAGACTTAAGCATGTTGACACTCTGCTAAAAGAATGGCCATGTATAATCACTTTGAATAATAATCACAACCATACAATAGATAGTGTAGCCGCTAGAGCTAGGTGACAAATATGATGAAGTTATATGCGATAGATACTATCTTCCATGTAAAGAAGATTTTTCAAATATGTGGAAATCTCACTTCAAACGCCAATATGGAGATAGGTCAAGTGAAAATATTTTTTTTTAGGCTCGAAGAGAATCTTAAACATTACATCGATACAGTTTATAAGATAACCCATAATGAAGACGACTATGCTGTTGCATTATACACTCCAATAATGCAACGTGCTGCAAAACATCTAATTCAGTCATCAGAAATAGTATTTGTAGATGCTACAAGTGATTGCGATGTGCCAAATCATAAGTTGTATTTCTTTGCAACTTAATCTCCTACTGGTGGTATACCGTTAGAATGCATAATTACAAATAGTCAGAAAGCAACTATTTTTGATTATGCTCTGAAAGACTTGATCGAAATAATGCCTTTCAAACTTTCACCATCAGTCATATGACAGATGATGATTTAGTAGAAAGACATATTTTACAAAAATATTGGCCTAGATTCACTTTACTTCTTTGCAGTTTTCATGTTGTGAAAGCCGTATGGAAATGGTTGCAGCTCGCTAAAAATGAAATCAAAAAAGAAGATAGACAATCATTATATGCATTATTCAGTGTGAAAAACGGAAGCATGCGTGGCAAAAAACTTAGAGTCATTTTACCAAAACCATAAATATCCACAATACAAAAAATACGTTGACAATAAAATTGAAAGAATTCGTGTCTGGTGCTTGTATTATCGACAGTCATTAACGACACGTGGAGCTGATACAAATAACTATGTCGAAGTGATGTTCCGTCTATTCAAAGATATTTCTTTCGAAAGAACAAAAGAATATAACCTAACACAGTTAACTGATTTCATTATAAGTAGCTTCGATTGTTATTATAACCAAACGTTGCTTGATTTGATAATGAATAAGATGAGCAAGTCAACCTTGAATCGTTTATCTCCCAATGCAAAAGATGTATTGTCAAATCAGATAACAGAATTTAATGCAGTATCATGTCTTGAGCAATTCTCAAGAACGAGTGATCTACTTTGTGGATATGAAGAGTAATAAACACCTCAAAAAAGTCTAGGAACATTTACCAATATCTTTAAAATATTAATTCGTTGATTCGAATTTATAGAAATCTTTCGATTTTTGTTAGGATGTATTGTATATAATGTATTCTCAAGAAAAGAAAATAATATTTGACTTCTCCAAAGCACCTATTATAAAAAAAAATTGAAATTTGAAAATGACGACATTTGGTAAAACACAAAAAAATCCTGAACTAATATTTTCGATACGATATGGAAGCACTTATATTTTTCAGTACCCAGAAGATCCACCTCTCAATATTAAATTGTCTGTTACATTCTGGCCTGAGTCATTCCAAGCCCCTTGAACTGATAATCGAAGCTCCTGTTGATGATGGAAGACGTTTTGACGCAGGAGATTTCTTTATAGGCTGTCCCACACATGCTCGATGGGATTCAGATCTGGGGAGCAGGATGGCCACGGTAGAAGATCGATATTATTCTCTTCAAGAACATTCAAGACAACTCTTGCACGATGAGGAGGCGCATTATTTTGTTGGAAGAGTGGATTTTGACCCATTGTTTGGAGATACGGTACCACTGCAGGTAAAACTATCTCATTTGCGTAAGAATTTCCCGAGAGGTTGTTCTGTATGAAGACGAGGTCAAATCTTCCACTAAGGCGTATACCTCCCCAAAACATCACTGATCCGCCTCCCTGTCTAACAACTTCTCGAGCATGCTGGAGACGGTTTTGTTTTCCAGGTTCCCTCCATATTCGAATTCTTCCCGAATCGGGATAATAACTAAATCTAGATTCATCACTGAAGAGAACCGTGGCCCACCTCTCTAGATCCCAGTTTACGTGTTCTTGGCATCAAGCTAAACGAGCAGCGCGATTTCCATGGGTCAGTTGTGGAACTCTTAAAGGACGTCTGGAGTGGAGTTGACCTGCGTGCAGTCGATTTCTCACAGTTTGGTCGGAAATTTGTACATTATGCACTCGTGATAGCTCTTGAGCTAATTGAGATGCTGTGGTAGTACGATCTCTTCTGGCTTGTAAAACCAAAAATCGGTCTTGGGCGACTGTAGTAATCCTGAAACGACCTGTATGGCGTTCTTCTACGCTACCTGTTTCATTGAAATGCGACCATAAACGGTTTATGACACTTGGGCTACTTCCCAGAACCCTAGATACTTCCTGGTGTGGGCTCCCAGCTTGGAGCATGCCAACGGCTCGTAACATCTCTTCTCTAGTCAAATGTCGTCTTTCCATGGTCGAATCACAAAACTTGAATCTTTTATTTGTGCTTACAACAGAAACAAAGTGCCAACTAACTGATTTCAAACACTGAATACATGAAATGTTTATAAAGCATTTTTAGTTTTTCATAAAAAAAAAACTGAAATCTGTTGCGGCACTCTACATAATTTGGTGAGAAATTGATGCAGGTGTTCATTTCTTAAAAAAAATCATCCATATTGATCCTTCTGGATAATATATATCGATATTCAAAAGTGTTCCCTAGACTGTTTTGAGGTGTTTATATGTACCTGTCCCATCGGTATCGGTGGAAAAATATGCAAGCATCAATCTGCAATAATAAAAGAGTATAATTTAACGAACTATACTTCATAACCACAGGAAAAAAGCCGTCGGAAAACTTGTTGTTATCACTTGAACTTGATTCAACTTACGTTTGTGAACGTGATTTTCCCCAGCCAATTGAATATATCGACGACAATACAAATATTGCGTCCACAAGAACTGGTGAACAAGTTAAAGAACTTCCTGATGATAGTGATAATATAAAACAAGATTGGAGCGAATTCATTTCAAAGTTCAATGCGGATGTATTAACAAATTTGAAAAATGATCCAGTAGGATTTACTCCAGTCGTTCGAAAATTCATGACAAATTACGCAAAAAATATCAATAGCAGTTCAACACTGATGAGTGCCATGCACACCTCTTTTAAATTTGATCACTTGCTACGATCTCTGACAGTAGGTTCGAGAAATGTTATGAGAAGGGGGCTAAAAATTGCCGTTCAGCCAACTACTATTTGTTAAAGAGAGGTGAAAATAATTGGTAGAAGACAAATGCAGGCAGGAAAAAAAGTGGAAAGTCTTAGATCAAAGAAGTCTAAAGTTCCTCATTCTCTCAATATATATGTAAATAACATTGGACTGAGTGAGAATAAATTTGCGAAATGATTTCGTTTCAAAAACACGATAATTTTACAGATGTTTTGTAAGTATTATGGTATTCACAATTTTTCTTCAGTTACTTGTCTGTTTTATAAATACATTCTAAAAATTTACTCGTAATAAACATATTTTCAGTTTAGAAGTGGAACATGAATTTTTTCTGTGAAATATTAATTTTTTCACCTATAATTCCTTTATGTCCCACTGATGGTTATATATATATATATATATATATATATATATATATATATATATATATATATATATATATATATATATTCTTTTGAAAGAGAGAGACAAACAAAGACAACACTTTTGAATATTTGCGATAAAGTAGTTTCCCCATTTGTATCGTTTGTGAAAAGTTTAATATCATGGGTCTTGTTTTTCATAGTAATATAGTTTTTCACTCGCAAAACTTTCTAATCATTCTAATAGAATGTTACCAAAGCAACATGCATGGACTCACATGTTATGTAGATTCCTCGGGTTGGCAAGCTTCGAATTTCAAAAAAAAATTAATGTTCATCTGTAATTCAATTTATGAAGAGTAGAAGTGATTGTCGAACTCTAAGACCAAAGTGTAAGTGGTCTATGGTCTAAATCGAATCAAATAATAGCAATAACAATATGAATCGTTGATGGGCATGGACCTAATGAATGGAATTGTTGAAATTTCAGGTTTTTCTCTAAAAAAGTATTGAATGCAATAATTGTCTATAAGTGTTATATATTTCTGAAATGGAAAAAATTGCTGCATCCAATAGAGGTAAAATCTCCTATGGTTAGTATTTAGAAAAAGCATGTTTGCATTATAACTCAAAAACCGCTAAGCAAAAAAAATTTTTCACACAGAACTATATTCTAATTAAAAGTGTCTCTACTTATTTTTATGTAACTTTGATGATCATCGAGGTATCCGCGATGGACGATTTTCTCAAAATTCGAAAAATTTTGAATGAGTCTAGAATGGAAAGAGATATCGGAAAAATTTTGGCATTACTAAATTAGTCCCTGAAAATAAGATCGAGAGGGGAGGGTTTACTTTTCTCTATCTGCAATATTTCACATTTACCTGTACACATGTCCACGACTCTGGAAAGAAATGTTATTAGAATGTTGCTTCTCTTGCTGTTGACCTCATTCATAAAGAAGTTATAAAAGGCTAGTTCTAATTTGAATAGTCCAAAATTCAGGGTAGTTTATTTTGGAACTATGTTCATTTAGAGGGGCGTTTTCTCACTGATTTTCAAAACCTATCGAGCTGACCGACCGTTGAATCACCGAAGGATCGACCCGAATTAAATTTATGATTCAGAGTATGGCGAGTAAAGAGTGTACCTCTTCTTGCGGATAGGAACAAAATGAAAATCCTACTCTTTCAGATTCACGCTTCAACATCGACAATAGCTACAGCTACAGTGTGGAAAAGGTAGTTTGTGGTTAGTTGTCTGTTATTTCTGTACATGGTGTAGTTGGCAATCTTTGCTGAGATGTCTTCGCGAAGATGCGTCTCTCTTCCCATAATGACGTCCAGATCCAGCCTCCGAGCGAATTCCTGTAACTCCAGTTTTTTCTCCCTGATGCCGTTTGCATTCCAAAATGCTATCTGTAAAGAAAGAGGATTAGTTTTTCGTAGAACCATAACGCTTACGGTTTGAAGAGAGCCATCACTTCAGGTAGGAAGCCTAGACAGGCCACCACCATTTTCATTGGTTACTTCGCCTTGGTTAGTGCGTCCGATATCTATTTCAGCACTTCAAAGATTTTGTATATGTTGATTCTGGCAAGGAATGCCAAGATCTGGGCCATGGGTTCCGTCTTAGTGTCCTCTTGTAGTGGTTTCTCACGTGTTCTCTGTGGCTCTGACTTGGCCTGTTTGTAGTTTGTTGAGGGTGCAACGTCTGTTGCAGTCTGAGCCGATGTCGAGGGCGTTGATGTGACATTGGCGTAGCTTTTTACTCTCTGAACAGAGGCAGCAGGTACGGTCTAAGTACTGGTGCCTCGGGGTGCTGGTCTTGGGGTAGGTTTGCTTGCAGCCCTTGGAAAGGCTGGGCATCCTCTGTAGCTCGCTGGGTATGGTCCGGCGCAGTTCGCGCATTTTGCTGGCTCGTCCTTGGGTCTGGTGCACAACACGGAGTGGTGACCCGTTCCGCATTTCACGCATCTGGGGGCGGCGAAGTACTTGTTTTTGCCCGTAGTGGAAATATTGGCATTGGTGGCACTGGCTCACCACTGCCTTCCTCCTGGGTGACTCCACGGTTACCTTCATATGGCACACCGCCATCATCTTGAAGATTTTCTTCCCTTCTTGCGTTCTAGGTAGGGTTACCAACACCATGACATGAGTCTCTTCTCCTTGGTCGTGAGGAATGCTGCAGCAGTGCCTGGCACTCCCTGGCTGACTAGGTCGGCGATGATGTCGTTCGTTTTGAGTTCGATATGACGCTGCTGTGGATGGCTGATGGTTCGCTGCAAATAATCTTAGTCTAAACCGATCGAAGAGAGAGGAATTGTTTTCGTCTCTACGAAATTTGGAAGGCATAAGTACCGAAAGTAATACTGGTTTTTAGGGGTCATATTGAATATTTTAACTTACATGGATTTGGCATGCTGATGCAGTTGTTAGGAAAGTAGGCAGAAACATATTTCTACTTTGAATTAAGCGAAAAATACTTCTCGTGAAAGTCGGGTACTTGATTTTACAAGTGTACTTTCTGCATTGAGATACGGCGTAATCTGTTAGAGGAATTCTTCTAACATGAACCAAGCATTTTCTATGCAAATGCGAGCCATTAGGATACTGTATGGAATGAACTTCTCGGAAAACATGATTCGCGTTGCATTATTACCGAAAAATGTTCGGGAAGAACATATGTTACACACAAAAATTGCTCAACAACTGCTATTATCAATATGTGATGGTTTCTGGCAAAATCTCAATTCATTTCTTTCATTTTATTTCTCATGAGAGGAACATGAGAAATACATCAAATTTTGTTGGCATATGTCCGGACATATCCGAAAAAAAACATGTGTTAATAATTAGTTGTTCACGAAAACAGAAATTGGAAATATTGATATTGTACGGTAATTTTTTAGCGCAGTGTACATCACCTTTTCGTCGATTTGTGTATTCGATAATGGTGTTTCCTCATTAATAAACATCATTGAACTCAGCAAATAATGAATATAGTTACTTGCTTGAACATTACAAAAACATCATCACACTTTCCTCTGTTTCTTCCTTTCGAAGAAGAAAATCAAGTATAGCTTCACCTAATGTAGGAACATTACTTTCGATTTTTAGTTTTCGCATAATAACTCTAACTGGTTTGAAATTCAGTTTGAAAAATGATCGAGAAGTTTCTCATCCCTTTCAGGAAGCATCCACCAGAACCAGAAATACATAAGTTGTATTTAGAGAAAACGAAGTTTTTTCATAATTTTAGTTCATATTTCACTGATTCATAAGGCTCTGTATATTTTCAGAATTTCTCCAGTTCATGTATTCAGATCGACAATATTTTCTACCTCCGAAAGTGTCCAAAATGATTCTTCTTTCATTTCAAAAAAGGAAAAAAAAAGAATCGGACGTAAATTTTCCAACCGAATTTCCATTTTTTCAATTGATTTATAACTCTTGATAACAATCGGAAACACCATTACACTGAAATGCCGGATTCATTTTGAGTGTACCTAACATGACAATAACGGATTCCATTTCGAGTAACATTATCTCTAATTATAAACGAATGCTAAACTATCCACCTCAAGGTTAAGCAAACAATCTTTGGAACACATAGAATTGTAGTAACTCTTCTAACAGAAATACATGAGTTTATCCGATTATATTTATAACCAGCTGAGTTATTCAACATCGACGAATGTTTTGCTATCCAAAAATCCTATCTGATCATAATAATAAACGTTGTAAGCCAAATGTCTAATGGAATTCGAAAGATTTCGGGGTCCAAGCAATAAACAACAGTACATTGTGCGTGGATCTTATCCTTAAAAGAATTTTTATTTGTCTGAATCGACAGAATCGGCTTCGCTGAACATATCATTCACAATTTTATAAGTATCGGTAGAGCAATCATGGTTTAAGCAGCTAGAAAAAGAATAATAACGAATAACCTACATAATACATGTTATTTTGAATATAATAAAAGCTCAATTATACCACACGTCTTTATGCTAGGCGTTCTCCTGACAGAATACAGCAACAAGTCAGAAGTTTCAAAAACTGGTGGACAATGTAAGAAGACATAGAGCCTTTAAAATCCAAACTAAATTCGTATGTTGATAAAAAATGGGATATGAAAGAATATTCAAAAACGCCAGTTAGAGAAATGGCACTTAATACGGAATTATCAGAATGGAATTTTTAGTGAACCTGAGTTCAAATCTTTCATTGCACAGTTCATGCTTCAGAAAATATTGTCCCAAATCGTGGACTTCAATTTTGCCATTAATCATAACAACAATCGATGCTGGAGTCAAGAAAACCCGGAATAGGTAGTAGAAAACAATTCTCAAAGAAGTTAAAAGTGAATATTTGGTAGGCTATTTACAATGATGAAACTTTAGGCCCATATTATCTCATACATGGAATTTTAGATCAATTCTTTTTATTTGAAATTGATGTGTCTCGACTGTCGAGGTTATTCACACAGTTACAATAATATATTTAGATTTCGTGGCTTCTAATTAGGTAAACAAAAAAAATCAATACAATGCGTGGAAATAGTTTCGATGAGGTGAAAAATTTCATCATTTCGCACGTTCTTAATGACATTGTAGTTTGAACGCGTTGGTTCAAGACTTCTTGCAGATTTGGTATTATCTCATTTATTCTGCGCTGCTGAGACAGGTAGGGTATTCTGTTGATATGTGTTTCACTGCGTTGTTGCACTTTTCGCAAGTTGCTTGAGCTTCGAGCGCCATGAGAAAATGATGAGTGAACCAGGTCTGTCCAGTTCAAAGCATTTTTATTGCGATTAGTTCTTTTCAGGTAAGTGGAGGCAGGTCCCATGTTTTGTTCTGGTTCAAATTTCGTGTCCACTGGTTTTGCGAAGTGTTATGGATGGTTTTGTTGAAGTAAAGTAATCGGTCTTTACTTATTTGAATATTGATGGGTTCAGTGTGTTGGGAAGTTGATATTCCTTTGGCAACCCTATCTGCAGATTCGTTACCATTGATTCCGACGTAAGACGGAACCAAGATGAAAGTAACTCTTTTGCCCTCAGAGATGAATTCCTGGATGGCACTAACGGTTTTTAGGAGAAGGTGATTTGGGAATAGAGTGCGTCGCTGCTAATGAATCCAATCATATGGCGATGCTTCGATCTTCGTAGTTAGCAGATTTAAGAGCCTGAAGAATACTGTAAGGCTCACCTGACAGCACGCTTGAAAGAAAATAGAGATGAGCTTTGATTTTGATTGCATCTATGGTGACCCAGCATCTATCGCCGACTTCAGATTTTGATTCGTCTATGAGTAATACCTTTCCATAGGGTTACTTGTAAAGTGTTCTGTGAAAGATCTTCTTAGAACTTGATTTGGCGTTTCTTTTCTCGGGTGCCTATGAGTATGGTACAGGACGGTAGAAGCATTATTTCAGCAGAAGGTTTTCTAGAGATAGAGATGGGAGGAGAAATAAGAGGAGATAGAACTTCATTCAGGGGTTGTTTTCTTTTCGATGGGGTTATATTTGTTTTGAGAGGAAGGAAATGAGAGAGTGTTGGATTACGAGGGTTGGCTGATACTCTGGCTGTATAGTTGAAACGTAGCTGTAACCTTTTTAGGCTTAGTGGAATTTCGTTAGTTCCGCAGAGCATGTTCTGGACCGGGTTGGATCTGAAGGCTCCAAGGCTAATTTTTAGCGCGATTTCAAGTCTGATTTATTAGCTGGCATAAAGACAAAACTTTAGTAATCAAGCTCAGAACGGAAAAGAGTTCCGTACATTCGCACTTCCCCATGCTTGGTTGGCAGTATCTTGTCGTTAGTGTTAGTGGGTGTCGTTAGGCGTTATTTGGGGCGGATTTTATTCCAGAACTCTAGAAAACTTTAATATTTTGGATTTTTCAGAGAAACTGAGGTCATTAGCGTTACTCCGCATGTGAAGTTGATTCAGAGCAGACTGAATGAAATTAGATGTGCAGTAGCTATTTTCCCATGGCAAAAGATTACCAAGTTATCTACATATTATGATGTATAGCAGAGCATTTGTCATTCAGAGCGAGAATGAGTAGTGTAGGACTCAACATTGAGTCCTGTGGGACGCCATACGCTTACGATCTCGAATTTTGGCCATTGGTGGACGCGGTTTGTTAAAAAGTTATCGATAAAAAGAAAATATTTCCTTGAAGGTTGAACCTTATTAGCCAATAATAATTGATTTAACTCATTCTTGTTTTAGAAGGCAGTAGCAATGTGAGATTGGAGAATCACTTGAATATAGGCAGAGCTGAGTGGATTCAGACTTAATCGCAGCTAAGGTAACTGAGGTAACTAACCATAGCTATCTTACTTACCTTTGGTTTATGAGTTTTTTCGTCAGTTTGCACATTGCACTTATGAGTGAAATTGGTGTGTAGGAGTTTAGGTTGATTGCTAGTTCATCTTTCGTGCCTGAAGGCACAATTATTGAATCCCGCCAGAGCTCGTGAAATCTTTTTCACGTTCGCATTTTGATCTAAATGGGTTTCTGTCCTATTCTGAGATTAGTTAAGTGCAATAATGTATTATCATACTTTCAACAAGATGATTTTATAACGATCCTTTAAACAACACCGAATAACTCTAAATTAACTACACGCATCGAATTTGAAATGCAATGACACTTAATTGTTATCTGTGCTGTTATTAAAATAATTGCGTTCCACACTACTGTTCTCAGTTCAAAATAAAAAATTTTTTCACTGATATTTACCCTTCTTCTGTCGAAAAAATTTTGCGCACCTATACAATAGACCTTAAAAATCATGATGTCAATGTTATTTTTCAATTCGATTAAAAATAGAGAAGTTATTGCGTTGTTTTACGAAAAAACCTGTGTAATTTATTTGAAAAGATACATTTTTGTTTCTTTTAAAATTAATTTTTCATGGTTCATATCTGAATTAAAAAGATGTTTGTCTTATCTCGAAAATTTTTCGATTAAAGAGTTTTGGAAAGTATCTGAAGATAGATTTTACTTCGTTCTGTCGTTTTCCACATCGTATCCTGGACCTCCTCCAAAATCGAGCAATTCAGTAGCCTCTCTAGATGCCTTAAGCCTGTTATAATCCAGTAATTTATGTATGGAATTCTCGCTTAACACTTGGTGAAACATAATGAATAAATGATTGGTTTCTCACTTGGCAAAGGTTTCACAAATATTTATTGAAATGCTCGACATATGTTTCGGGTTGTTTGCCCATTATCAGGAGTCATGCAATATGAAATTCAAAATGAGTGACTTCACTTATGTATAACGGCATTCACAACAGGAGGTAAATTGAAGTCTAGTTGGTCGTTGCAAATTGGCTGGTTTTTTCTATGAGCGGACGTAATTTTAATAATCCTGAGATGTCCATACTTTTTCCTTTATTACCTGGATGCACGAGTTCGATATTCTCGAAATCTATGAAATGATTTTTGTCGATGCAGTGGTCCGAAAAACCCATAGAATTTTTAATTTAGAGAATAGATCTTTTATGTTCTTCAACTCTATTCTCGATGCATCTTCCGGTTTGGCATATATAGAATGTCTCGCATTCACTGCAGTGTATTTTGTATACTCCGCTTTTCGGACCACTGCATCAACAAAAATCATTTCATAGATTTCGGGAATATGGAACTCATGCATCCAGGTAATAACGGAAAAAAGATGGACGTCTTAGAGTTTATTGAAATTACGTCTGCTCATAGGAAAAACCAGCCAATTGGCAACGACCTACTAGACTTCAATCTACCCCCTGTTGTGAATGCCGTTATACATAAGTGAAATCACTCATTTTGTATTCAGTATTGTATTACTCTTGATAATGGGCTAACAATCCGAAACATATGTCCAGCATTTCAATAAATATTTGTGAAAACTTTGAAAAGTCAGAAACCAAGCATTTATTAATTTATTCGGGAAAACCCAAAAACTTACTCCCTTCGAGTACCTGGGTACATCTAGGAGGGCGAGAATTCCATGAATCTATTCCTAGAATAAATCATAATTACTATGATTAGTTCGTTTTAGAAAGTCCGTTCCTTTGATTCCAAAAGAGATTGTCACTTCAAATATTCTAAAACGCGCAATGAAGAATACTCAAAGTACTTAATAATTAATTTGCCAAAAATGTTATATGGTGAGGGAATCATCAGTGACCGTGATTTGTTTTGAAGTTTGTCTCGTTATTTTTTTCCTTGTGCGCATATTGAGGATTTTCGCGTTTCTTGTCTTAGTAACAACTATAGATTCATTAGTCCTATCAATCTGTCACGACTTATTGTTGAATTTACAAAACTTCTATCTGAAAACAACAAATATAGCCATATAGGAAAATAAATATTATAAGTTTCTGTTTTACTCAACTCGAGACTAATTGGCGAAATTGCAAACAAAAGTCATGAAGTTCGCAAAACGGATTTTTGTAAATAAAACGAATATTATAACTTCAATAATAGAAAAATTCAATTGAAATGTTTCTACTCCACACAAAAATTATCGCATCACCGTACTTTTACGACAATACTATATAAACACGTCAAAAAAGTCTAGGGAACACTTCTGAATATCGATATATCGTATCCAGAACGATCAATATGGATGATTTTTTCAAAGAAATGAACACCTGCATCAATTTCTCACCAAATTATGTAGAGTGCCGCAACAGATTTCAGTTTTTTTTATAAAAAACTAAAAATGCAGCAGATGCGACGCTTCTTTATAATTATTTCATTTATTCAGTGTTTGAAATCAGTTAGTTGGCACTTTGTTTCTGTTGTGAGCACAAATAAAAGATTCAAGATTCGACTATGGACAGACGACATTTGACTAGAGGAGAGATGTTACGAGCCGTTGGCATGCTCCAAGCTGGGAGCTCACAACGGGAAGTATCCAGGGTTCTGGGAAGTAGCCCAAGTGTCATGAACCGTTCATGGTCGCGTTTCAATGAAACAGGTAGCGTAGAAGAACGCCATACAGGTCGTTTCAGGATTACTACAGTCGCCCAAGACCGATTTTTGGTTTTACAAGCCAGAAGAGATCGTACTACCACAGCATCTCAATTAGCTCAAGAGCTATCACGAGTTCATAATGTACACGTAAACTGGGATCTAGAGAGGTGGGCCACGGTTCTCTTCAGTGATGAATCTAGATTTAGTTATTATCCCGATTCGGGAAGAATTCGAATATGGAGGCAACCTGGAAAGCAAAACCGTCTCCAGCATGCTCGAGAAGTTGTTAGACAGGGAGGCGGATCAGTGATGTTTTGGGGAGGTATACGCCTTGGTGGAAAAACTGACCTCGTTTTCATACAGAACTACCTCACGGGAAATTCTTACGCAAATGAGATAGTTTTACCTGTAGTGGTACCGTATCTCCAAACAATGGGACAAAATCCACTCTTCCAACAAGATAATGCCCCTTCTCATCGTGCAAGAGTTGTCTTGAACGTTCTTGAAGAGAATGATATCGATCTTCTACCGTGGCCATCCTGCTCCCCAGATCTGAATCCCATCGAGCATGTGTGGGACACCCTAAAAAGGAATCTCCTGCGTCAAAACGTCTTCCATTATGAACAGGAGCTTCGATTAGCAGTTCAGGGGGCTTGGAATGACTTAAGCCAAAATGTAATAGACAATTTAATATTGAGCATGCCGCGACGATGCCAAAGTATCATTAATAACAGAGGTGGACCCTCTGGGTACTGAAAAATATAAGTGCTTCCATATCGTTTCGGAAATATTAGTTCAGGATTTTTTTGTTTTACCAGATTTCGTCAGTTTCAAATTTCAAATTTTTTTTATAATAGGTGTTTTGGAGAAGTCGAATATTATTTTGTTTTCTTGAGAAAACATTTTATACAAGACATCCTAACAAAAACCGAAAGATTTCTATAAATTCGAATCATCAAATTCATATTTTAAAGATATTGGTAAGTGTTCCTAGACTTTTTGAGGTGTTTAAACTTTTAGGTTGGTTATTCAAAAGTCGCTTGGTACTTTTCAGAAGTGTAAAATAAGAAGATATCATTCAAAAATGATGGAAAATATCATCAATTTTCTAGTTAATGAAAAATTAAAAAATTCTACCATCTTCAAACATTCGCGAAGAGACCAATCAACTAGCATCGAATGGTTACTAGTCATTTTCAAAATCGAGTATTTCCTCCCCGGGCCCTAATTACTGTCAGTATACGTCTCGGAAGCCCCTCAAACAAATTTTGGATGTACTCTTGAGTCACTGAGTTCCAAATTTCAGGAAGCAAATTTTCTAGTTGTTGGAGTGTTCTACAAGGCATCCTACGTTGCTGAATTTGCCACACCATGTTGTCCCAAACATGTTCTATGGGATTCAATTCACAACCTCTGGCTGGCCATCTTAAATATCAATTTCGGCATTTTGCAGAAATTGTGTAACTACTCTAGCTGCATGAGGCCGAGCATTATCATGTATATAAAAGAAGTTTTCGCCAATCAATGGGCAAATGGTACAATGGGGTTCAAGGATATCTGCTATGTATCTGGCCGCTGCCATTCTTCTATTATTCACTAGGACTAACTCAGTTCGACCATGGAAAGAAATGCCTTCCCACACCATTACTGAACCCCCTCCGAAGCTTTCGGTTTGCCGGATATTGCATTGCTGATACCATTCCCCATATCGTCTGTGTACAGGCATGCGTCTACCATTTGATACTAGACAAAACCTGGATTCGTCGGAAAAGAGAATATTCCACCATTCTGGAATACCCCAATTTGCATGTTCCCTCGCAAACTGTCTTGCAACTCGATGCTCTCTGGTGAGACGCGGGCCGGTAAAAGCCACATTTGGTCTGATATCGTCTTCTCTGAGCCTGTTCCTAAAAGTTTGCAACGAAATATGCACATTTCTGGAAAGTGCAAGTTCATTTTGTAGCATTATAGCCGTACAGTGCCGAACATTCAACAAGTTAGCCACGTAACGTTAGCTTCGCCCCTCCTCTAGAAGTGTTACAATTATTTCCACTTCATGATCACTCAAACAGCGTCCAGGACGTTCAGCAGCCATTACAATTAATTCAAAGATTCGAAAATCAACAAGAAACACAGAAAACTTGCATTAATTTATCGTGAAAACTGAAAAGAAATTCAATGAATACTGATAGTCAAATAAGCTCATTTTTGTTTCAGACGTGTTTGAGATCATATGGAAACAAATGTTACTACATAGATGAGATTTTTTCCCCTCATATATCCAAAAACATATGTTGACCAAGAAACTGCGATCGAGCTGCTTAAGCGATTGTGGTATTCAGAATACCAGGTGATGCGACAATTTTTGTGGTGTGTATATTAAATCTCCATCGAGATTCAACTTTTTTGCTGCATCTTCATCGAATTCAAATTCAATTTGAAATTTCTTAGAAATATATCTCATGGAAAGCAAAATGAGTACATTTTTCTATATTTACAAAATATTCTTCATTTTTGTTTGAGATATTTGGATTTTTCGAGAAGAATGCCTCCGCGAAAATCGGTTGTTCTTCCCAAGGACTGGTCGTAGAATAACAACTTATTTCGTCAGTAAGACTTGTACATTCATGCCATAAAAATTGACATATTTTCTAGAACCAAAAATTGACTGAAAATTTTGTTATTGAAATATTCCGGTGGCTACAGTTTTTATCCTACAGCATTGATCCTGAAAGAACTAATGCAATCTTTTCCCCCTCCTTCGGTTACCTCATCGAAAGAACAGTGAGATTTTGTACGTTGTGTAAAATGTGAGATAGACAGACTTTTCGAGGTGGATTGACATTAAGCGTTCGGTTTCTGCTTATCAAGACGTTCAAACTCGAATTTCCCAACTCCACCGTTTACAATGCTTAAATTTCGTAATTTGTACAGCTAAGTCGAATGAAACCACGATACACTTACCCCAGTATGCTACGCTCGAGTGGCACATGTCGTCACTTCGAAATCCTTAATTGAATCGCCACCCTGAATGTTTGATAAACATTCATCTCAATGAAAGACTCAAATTTGACGTTATTCCATTCAAATTCGAATTTTGATCTATAATTGTTCCATTTGAAATTCTGGTTCTAATTATTCAATTTTATATTATCAATTTCTATTATGCCGGATTGTGCTGTGAAGGATTCCAGAAACCACAATCTTCGCACGAAAGTATCGAGCATAAGATATTTTAAATTTCTGAAGAATATTAAATATTAAAATCATTGGGAAATTTCTTGTTGTCGGGAGGATCAAATAAATTTGAAAAATGGTTAGTTATAGCGTTGGTATAGGTGAGTATTGCATTCACATACATATAATAAGCTTTAATGAATATAAACATTTTTAGCCTGTATATTTTCCATTCACTTTCAATCCGACTGCTTTGAAGATTTATTAGTGCGACTACCATTAATGTAGCTTCCAAAAATTGTTCGAAATTTTGAAATTCGCCGCCGTCCCTACTTTATATTTACCGAATGACGAAACTGAGACGGTTGTCCGAGTTGCCAAGAGACCACGATTACTGGAAGATGTTCAATCAATTTCCCAGTATTCTCTCACAGAATTCAGTTGTAACGAAGTCGAGGATGTTTTCAAGCATTCATCGGCTACAGTCAATTAGTTTTTACTTTTTTTTTTTATCCATTTTTAATTACAGAGAAAGTGAAACATCGAAACTGAAAGAAAGAAATTGCTGAATTGGAAAAAGAAAATTCAGATTTAGTGAACATAATAGGGACAATGAAGCAAGAGCGCCGCAATACCGAATTGAAATTAGAGAATATCTTTACTAATGGCTAACTAAAAATGCAACCTGAAAAGAAATGGTGCAGGTGGACTCCAGAAGATACAGCTTCTGCAATATCCTTTCGCAGCGTAACTAGGCAAGGCTATCGCTATTTAAGAAAGAATGGACATCCTTTACCCGCCCTTTCTACACTCAGGAAGTGGGCTGCCACTATATCAGTGAGCCAAGGTCTTTGAGTGAAGTGATGGTATTGATGAAAAAAAAATCTTAGCAAATGAGGGAAAGTGAGAAATCGTTGTCTTGTCTTTCAATGAAATATATTTATCTAATAGAGTTGATCTAGGAAATAAGGAGCAGAGAGTAATAGGACCACATAAAAGCTGCCAAACAGCTATGGTATGGAGTTTGATAAGTTATTGAAAGCAGCCAGTTTTTTATGATTTCGATCAGCCCTTGACTAAAGATATAAAAATGACTATTATTTCTAATTTGTATGAAGCTGGTTTCACTGTTGTAGGCATTGTCAGTGATATGGGTCCAACCAATATAAAGCTCTGGACACATCTTGATATAGGATATGAAAAAAATTGCTTCTTTGGACATCCACAAATTCTTGAAGGTTTTCATATTTGCCGATGTACCACATCTAAAACAGTTAATGAGAGATCATGTATTGGACAACAGGTTATGGGCAAATGGTATTTCAATCCATAAAAGCTGGTTTGAAAAATTTCTTGAAATATCAAACAGTGAATTAACGAAAGATTATTAAATAAGTAGGTACCATTTGGAAATGAAGAGATCAGAACGGCAAAAGGCCAGACCAGCGTTTCAGTTATTTTCAGAAACCATCTCAGAAAAAACCATCATTTTGTGGACGAAATGAATTGAATTGATCCCTCCAAATTTACCGTGGCAAAAAGTTGCTGACTTCACCTTATTGATAAATAAATGGTTTGACCTTTTCAATTCAAGAAATAAATACGTAGCAAATAATCCATCGAAGAATGCTTTTGGTACCGAATTAAATAGTAAATCAAAAATACTGAAAGAAGTATCAGCTGTTATGAGGACCTTGATTGTGGGAAAACACAAATCACTCATACCTTTCCGGAAAGGAATTATCCTATCAAATAGGTCTTTAGATTATACACTTATTTGAAGTCAAATTATAATGTTGAATATTTATTGACCTCAAGACAATCAGAATATTATAGAGTTGTTTTTTCATATATCAGAGGAATGGGAGCAACCAATAATCATCCATATCCACTCGATTTCGTGTTTCGTTTGAGATGGTTTTTAGTAGGAAAAAATTCAGGGGCAATTTTTACAGAAAATACCAACACCGAAGAATAAGGCGAAACATGTTTACTCTATCCCTTGGGGTGTGTTCCAAGAGAAAAAAAGAACAATGTTCCATGCTTAACGGAATTCATGTTAGAAAATTTGGAATGGAACAAGACCAAATACTCAACCCCTAGTCGGAAGAGAACATAATAACTGCTCATACGTTCATAGACCCACAATATGATATGGATCATTTAGATACCAGTACTGCTTGTATGAAGCTGCTCGATGAATTCGAACGCAAAGAGAAAATAAATGATGAAGCTTTAAAATATATTGCTGGCTACGTAGCATATAAGTCTAAGAATAAATATAGGAGCCTAGGAGATAAATGTTCTCTCCCAGTAGATAATGTTGTGGCTCCACATGACTGGGTAGAATACTTTTCAAGAGGGGGACTATTAACTCCTAGTGGTGAATTACTCGAAGCAGCTTAAATATTAGATGCCGAATTTTATGCAATGCATGGAACAACGTTATCCAAAGTAAAACACATATTCAGAAAATAAGCCGAAAAAACAATGCTGAAATTATCTTCGTCAATACCTTATGAAGTTGTTTTATGTCTGAGTTGGACACGTACCTACATAAGGCTGAGAGATATAAAAACCAAAAATTAGTTTCCAAAACCTTCAAGCTAAATGAACAAAAAATTTCAAAATTCACAAACTGTAAAATGAAAAAGAATGAACTACAAAAATTCAATATTAAGTATCACAATATTTATATCATTCAATCATGATGATCCAAGTAATCATCATAATAATATATTAATTCATGAAAATGTTATGCAGGAAGCTACTAGTGTACATTGAACCCCGAATTACCTAAATTACTCATGATCACTTCTATCAATTTTGTACAACTAATTTCTGAATTTGCTATGTTTATTGTTTAGCGAAATTCAATGAACAGAGAAGTTAGATATAAAACAGATTAAATGTAATTCTGAAAAAACTCAATAATGGAATATTTCAATTATGATTGCTAAGCGGCAGCCAATTACTGTTCCTTGTCAGCAAGCAATCTTCTTCTTCTCTTCATCTCAATAACTATATTCATTTACCTCAGTTAATTCAAAATTATTTGCCGGTCTCAAACTATTTCAAGCTGTATATTATCAGTTCAAACCATTATATATATATATATATATATATATATATATATATATATATATATATATATATATATATAATAAATAAAGTTATTTGCTACGAATATGTAACAGTACTCATACTGTGCAATATTTTTATTTTAAATAAATTACAAAAAGCTGGATTCCTCTATTCCTTTGTACAACTATTCATCTATTGAACAGTGTGAAATTTTAAAGTATCAATAATTGCTCGACTAAGATCTGACGAAATCACAGCAAAGCTGACATCACTTAGCGTAACATTTTCTGAAATATCTCTCCACAGAGTCAAGTTCTACCTATCATAGAATTTCTAGTGGCAATCACTTAATCGAACAGAGTCGGATAGGCTTTTTCGAACTGACGTAATAATCACGAATTTGTCGGCATACCGGGTTAAGTGTATCGTGAATGAAACGATGTGTTTTCCGTTTTTTAAATGTAACTTTTCAAGAATAATTTCCTACTAGGCGAATACCATTGGATGAAAACTGTTGCCGTAGTAATTTTTCGTATAAAAATATTCTCGGTTCTAGAGAATCATAGATTAATTTTTTAATAATAATAAAATAATAGAAATAGAAATCGAAAAAGATATTGTCAAAGAAACTGACAGAAAATTATTAAAGTCACTTTTCACTAATGAAAAATGGCAAAATCGATATAAATTTTTCATAGCTTGAAAGTACAAGCCTTGCAGTAGAAATAACTCCAAGATCGTTATTTTTCGATCACTCCTCCAGCAAGTACAGCCGATTTTCGCAAACGTTATTTTTTGAAAAATTGAAATATCTCAAAAAATTTTGTAAGTTTTTAAGTATGTACTTATTTTGCTTTCTAAGAGCTGAATTTCTGTAAAATTTCAAAAGGAATAATTCAAATTTGATCAAGATACAACAAAAATGAAAAGAATACATTTTCTGCTAGTTTTTTCGATGTACAAGTTGTCCCTCAAGCTGTATGTCAATTTTTGGGAGGTGATTATTGAAAATATTCTTAGAATTAGTGAGAACAGCATCGCCGAATCTTTTTAAATTCGGAGATATTCAACTTCAAAAATTTGATCCTCACGGGTCCTGCAATCACAATTTTCAACATACAAGAGCGATTATGTGATGTTATCATAGATGAAATGAAATCTTATTGTAAATAAAGTAGGATTCGTAATCATAATAAAATTATTATCAAGAATACCAGTGAAGATTCAATGATGATTCTGCGGTGATGAAATACATATTATTTTTATTATAAGTATTTCGATAGAAAAGGTAGAAAAATCATTTTGAATTGACATTATTGTTTGAAGTTCTGAGAATTTATTGAAAAATAATGGATCAAAGAAAACGATATAAATCATTATAAGAGTTGCTCAAAATGACCGTCTCCAACTTGAAAGCTCAGCTCACATCTACGAAGAAGTGACAGCAGAAAAATATTCTAACGATATCCAATCGTCCCGGCAGAATGACGCACTTTCGGGAGAATTCGACAAAGATTTAAAGGTTTCAGCGCGCCGTATTACGAAGAAATCAGTGTTGCCGTTTCCGGAAGGTTCTCGAACGAAGATCTGGAACAGAGCCGAAGTTACGCAAATGTTCTAGAACAACTCGTCCTTGTATATAAGAAGAGAGCACCAAGCACAGAGAAGGAAGTTTGAATACAGAGCGCGAATAAGTGGACAAAGTGTTAGAGATAAACTAAGCAGTATCGATTGTGTTATATAAATTAGTCATTTAGTTAGTGTTATAATTGTTCAGTCTACGTGTAAATAAATTAGTGTTTTTGTAACGTTGAAGTGTTTGATTTGAACCCAAAAATAATTTCAAGAACTAAGAAACATTACAATATGACGAACATTCTCATTTCTTTAGGCAGCATTGTTTACCCGTTCATATAATTGCTCGAAATTTGTTATGTGTATACTGTCGACAAAGTTGCTTCATGTATCCCCATAAATAGAAGTCTGAAGAGTTGAGATCCGGTGACCGTAGTGGACCTTCCTACCAATCCACCTATTAGGTTATGTTAGGAACTATTCTTTCTTGATGTGGAAGTACTCTGCTTTGTTAATAATACATACTCTGTATAAAATTTTGTATCTTGAGCTGGTGAATCCAGCGGTAAAATGTGAGTCGATGCTGTTCCTCCCCTGCATTCAATGTCGGTGATAAGAGTGTTATTCCTTTCTTTTCAAAATACGCCACACGACACTTCAAGGCATTTGTAACTGATTTGCAATGCGCCAAATACTCATCGAAAGATTACTTTCAGCACAATCTATAATGTTTCCATTGCATAAACATAGATCATATTTGCATATTCTTCATAAATGAAGGTTTCAAAACAATAATATTTTCTCGGAAAAGATATTCTCACAGATGTCTATTAAAATTAACTCAACATTGTTGATAATCATTTCACTATAGTTACGAATATCACCTTCTATACAACCTCACTAACTAACGACCCTTTCGTGTCAAGGAAGGGCCTTTAATGTCCAACACATCTCTGTTAGACAGGACCCACAGCTTTACATCTCATCCGAAAGATGGACACTCGAGCGATTCCTAGAATTCGAAAAATCGCACCGACTTTGTGGGGATTGAACCCAGGTAACCATGCGCCGGAAACGAGCATCATATCGTCTACGTCACCGAGCCGGCTATGAGTGATAATGTTAGATTCTATTATTAAAAATAATTTCAGAATTCTTACATTAAGGGATTCAGATATACAGGGTGATTTTTTTCAAGTGATGCATTACAATAATATTGATTCACAATAATCGTAGAGATCTGAAATTTGGTATGCGGCCTTATGTCAAAAAGAAGAATTTGTGGTAATTTTTTCATGGTCGAGTCAGTTCTGGTGTGACCAGAAGTGACTACAACTTACCCAACTTTTTTATTGTAGAGAATCATGTTGTGAATAACTTTTTTTCACACTTGTATCACCTGAAATTGATCACAAAAAAGTTATGATTTTTTTTCGAGATTTTTCGAAATTTTACAGTTGGTTAAATGTACTCCACGGTGTTCGGAAATCATTCTGGAACTCGACTAACTTGAAACATCAAAAACTGGATGTTTTCAAATTTCAAATCTAATTTTTTTCACATAATTAGATCTAACCTATGGCTAAATTGCCACATATTAAAGTTATTGTGGTTGAGAATGAAATAGAGTATTGAATTTCAAAGAGGAATTTATCATCTTATAATTTAATTAATAAGTATGAAAAATTCTTGGGATCCAAAAGTAATTTCATAATATGACATACAATACATGATAGAGAACAGAAAAATAATATACGGAATAATATAAGTATATAATATGGAACTACCCATAAAAGGTGTTCAATATGGCCTCCATTTCTTGTCAATTCTTCTTGAAACTTCCCTGTTGGTAGCTCTTCTAATTTCCTGCTGATCGAGAGATTGCAATGCCATATTTATTCTCTGAATCAAATCTTGTAAATTTGCTGTTTTGGTTTCATACACTGTTTCTTTGACCCGGCCCCACAACTAAAAATCTAATGGCGTCAAATCAGGGGATCGTAGTGGCCAAAGCCAAGGTCCTATGTTTCCCCACAACCTATCCTTGAAAAAATTTCTCAATTTGGCTAGTGCCGTGGGCTGGTGCAGTATCCCTTTGAAACCACAAATTTTCAAATGCTGGCACTAATGGAAGCCCCTCTACGAAATCGTCAACATCATTTAAAACTTGCAGATACCTATCCCCTTTCAAGTTATTTTCATGAAAAAGCCATCTTACTTGATCATACAACATCAAACAGAAAACATTAATGGAAAATTGATGCTGGTTTTCTACTTCAACGAACGAATGTGGATTTTGATCTGCCCAATTATGCTTATTTCTTTTGTTGAAAACACCACATTGTGTTAATTTTGCTTCGTCGGTATATATAATAGGTTTCAAAAAGTTTTGATGTTCTTGAATTTTTATAAGAAAATTTTTCGAAAAAGTGACCCTTCGATCCTAATCAGTATTTACTTGTTTCTGAAGTCTTCTGATGGAGTAGGGGTGGAAGTTGTGTTGTGCCCCAATCTTTTGAATCGTTGAGTAACTGATGCCTAATTCGATAGAATCAGCTGCTATTGAACTTCTTGGAAAGCAGCAGAATTGCCTTTTACATTTATTTGTGTATCTTCGTCGCCTGAAGCTAAGTTTAGTCTTCTTCTAGGAGGAGTAAATATTCCAGTGGCGTTGAAATTCCTTCTCACTTATTATGGTGGCGTGGTGGCAAATCAGGATACTTCAAATTGAACGCTCCACAAGTGCGTTCAACGATATAATCACATGTACCATAAATCGCAAATAGGTCGAGGAGCACGGCGTTAGGGTACTTATCCATAATTAATATTTTCACTTCACGTTTTTCGGTTATTCGTGTACAGTACAGAATTTTCCGATAATCACTAACTTTGAAACAAAATATGCAGGTATTTATAGATATAGTGGAGGAAACAATCCCTAAACTTTGAGGTTCAAAATTAAGACTTCTGAACAGGTGAAGCCCTAATGATAATCCCTCATTTGTGTTGGTTCGAAAGGGTCAGACAATTGATAATATTGTAATAATAAGGATCTAATAATTATAGTATGTACAATAGCGGAGTTCTTTGAATTCTACGAAAGGTAGGTGAAGGTAGGTATAGTATTTAAATCGAGACCTGTATAAGTACTTAAAGCAGGGTCAAACTGAAATTTACCTTTTCGAAGAATACTCAAGTTCGGCAAATGATGATGACAGATAATTTTTATATTAGAACGTGAACAACTTTGAAATGTGGCCATAGAGAAACCTAATACAGTTCGACAGTAATTCACAATGAGGATCTAATGATATTAAAAATATTAGGTGTGTAAATTGAAAAAATTGAGTTTTTGATGTTTGAAGTTAATCGAATTGGACAGTGATTTCCCAACACCCTGTATCGATTCCGTTCTTCAAAATATTTTATTTCAAAAGGACAATTCTTCCTTTGACCCAAAAATGCAGAAATTGAAGCCTCCTAAGAATTGAAGCTTTTTTTGACCTTGAAGGAACTCTAAATTTTCAGAAAAATTGTGATAATTCCAGGTGATATAAATGTTGAGAAATATATTCACAAAATGGTTCTCTACAATCAAGAAAATTGAAAGATATCTCAAGTTATTTTAAAAAGGAAAGTTGTAATCACTTCCGGTGTGACCAGTAGTGACTCGACCATGAAAAATTCTTCCATTTGACATAAGGTCGCATAACAAATTTTAGATATTGATTGATATTTCAATGCATCATTTAAAAAATCATCCTGTATACAATTTATCCGAATTGAAACAGAAACATCATGAAATGGAAGAATGTCTTTCAAGCTCTGCATATAGATGGCAGATAGCTTTCAATAACCTCATTATTTTCAGAACTAATATTTATTGCGATTTCGCAGGTGATCTGAATACCTCTAACAGCAGCTATTCGGTCGACAAAAACATCTGTGCGTATGAAATAGCCCCTCCCTTGTTGCGCGTTAACTTTGCAGGTCACGTGGCCAAGAGTTCTCAATGAATCTTTGAAGCTTTTAGAAGAACCAAGCGAACAGGACCGAATCTTACAAATTTCATTTCAATATTTCTTAGCTCTGGTGAGGATGGAGTTTGTTTCAATTTAAAACGTAGAAAATGGAGGGCAATCCGGGGAAATAATTGAGAATGTAATTCATCTCATGAAACGAGAAGGGATGCAAAATGAACCTGTAATAACTCTGAAAAAGTTCAAGGACGTGTAGCTGTCGCAACGGGGTAGTTTTGCAAACTGTGCTAAAAATTTCGAGCGAAATGAAGCGAAAATAACAGTTTTTCAACTCCCGATAAAAGAGAAGAAAATCAGCGAACAAAACAGAACTCGATGATTTCGATAGAACTCTGCTTCGTAGGTTCATCGCCAATTCAAAGCGAATCCATTAATTTACCACCAAGAAGTGTCTTAGTCACCAAGAAGTGTCTTAGTGATCGATAACGCCCCATATCACAATGTACAAACAGAAAAACACCCGAACATGGCTTCCCGAAAAGAAGAAATGAAAGAGTGACTGCAACGTCGAAATATTGCCTTCCCAGATGGGATGCTCGAAGCAAGACTTAATTATCTAATCAAATTGCACAAACCCAGATCTAAAACGTATGCTATTGACAAACTCCTGTATGATTAGGACCACGATGTACTTAGTCTTTTCCTACATTATCCTGACTTAAACCCAATTGAAAAAGTTTGGGCAGCTATGAAAATTTATTTAGCTGACAGGAATGTTGATTTCTCAATCAAAAATGTGGAAAAACTGTGTGGTGAGTTTTTCTCTTCGTTTTCTTCAGATCAGCGGGAATAATTATGCGACAATACGTAGAAAATTGAACAATCTTTTATGGAGTAAGAACCTATGCTGGATGACGTTATCGACACCTTCATAATTACTTTGCAAGCAGACGATAGTGACAGCAACAGCGAGTCTTCTAGTTTTGATGAAGAACTATCTGACATAGGAACTTTTTAAAATTTTTCGTTATTTAACTCATTTTGTGTTTCATATTTGAATTGTTTGCAAAAATTATCTAGATGGATAGAATTTTTACCATTTTAAATGAATTTGTGTTATTAACCAGGTAAATCCGAAACATTCGTCTTCACGAAAGCGCAATATGATTGTACCTCTTAAATTTCTGTTTTCTTTGCTATCCTATATTATAATAATAATAATAATAATAATAATTATTTATTGATCCCTTAAGACATCACAAGTATGTATAGGACAGGTCAATAGAAAAGATATTTAGACATTTTCTAAATCAACACATAGAAACTCATTCACAGTATAAAAACATTTTGCTAAAAGTAAATTCTTAACTGCTACCTTAAATCTATTTACACTTAGACCCTGTATATGCCGTGGAAGATGATTGGACAATCTGATACCTGGTACAGGGGCGACATTTCAAATCTAGAAGTTCTGTGTTTAGGGATACATAATGTTTCCTTATTTCTAGTATTGTGGGAATGAAAGTTAGAAAGTTTAGTCATGTTACTTTCATTCTCTTTAATATAAACGAGGCATCTCAAAATGAAAATAGACGCCAATGTGAGGATACCATTCATCAGGAACAACGGTCTACATGAAGATTGTGGAGCTGTATCGAACATCATTCGCAGAATTCTTTTCTGGATGATGAAAACTCTACCTACGTCTGAGGAATTTCCCCACAGTAAGATATTATAGGACAGGTGACTATATACCAAACTGTAATAAACGTTCACAAGGGAAGGTAGTGAACTCTTGATTCTATTTAGGGCATAATAGGAACTATTCAGCCTCTTACAAATCGCATCGATATGTGCACTCCACTTCAGATTCCTATCGATGTGAACGCCGAGGAATTTAGTGGTGTCCTTCGAAGAGATGACTGTATCTAAATACCTTATTGTTATGCTACCCTGATCACAAGACGACAGAGTGAAGTGAATGCATTCCGTCTTGTTGACATTGATCATAATAGCATTAATATGGCACCATTCTACGAAACTCTACACCAGCAGCTCGCATAACTTTTGAAGCTCCTCAAGAGTCTCAGCAGTAATAGCTATGGAAGAGTCATCAGCGAACAGTATCAACCAGATTATTTTTGATAATAAATTGCGAATATTAGATTTTCTGTAGAATATTTTTTTCAAATTTGGTGGCAGATCGTTGATGAATAACAGAAATAGAAGTGGCCCCAAGACAGAACCCTGGGGTACTCCTAATTTACAGTACTGTTCATTTGAGAACGAGTCGTGAACCCTGATTGAGGCAGTTCTGTCCTCCAGATAACTACGAATCCAGTTCAAGAACACGCCTCTGAATCCAAGATTATAACATTTATCCAATATAAACTGGATAGCAAGACTATCAAACGCTTTAGACAAGTCAAACCCATCGAGGTATCACAAAGATATTAGGTATTTAGGAAAAACATAGTAACTACTACTCCGCCTCAAATCCCTATTGAATATCATATCTAACCTTCAATTACTATATTTCATTGTATTGTACAGATTCCAGGTGTTCTTGAAAGTTTGAATTATAAGGAGAAAACAATAATCCTTATTATGAAGGTTTAGTTGGAAAAACTCCTGCTTCGAAATTTTCATGTAGTCTGACTGCCGATGAGTCTATGACTCACTTATTTGTAATAGAAATTAAAATGATCGTGTACCATGAAATGCCATATGCCTCAAAAAGCCTTTACGCCGACCCTGATAGCTATTTGACATTACATTGCAGAACGTTTTATTCATCTCGCTTCCTCCGCTTGCTATCTCTTTTGTTCTTCGCGCATCTTGTGAGAATCTCAAGCGCACAGATATTCTTGTCGACTTGTACTACAAGATATCGTTCGCTACCATAACGTTAGACTATGTAGTACATTCTTGATTCTCGGAATGGTAAACAGATCGTAAGGAGTGTAGGAAACAACGTTCTTCGTCGTGAAAATTTAATTGTATCTTGTGCTGTGTGCGAACTCGGATTATCTAGGCGAAGGATGATTCGTCCTTGCTGCAAACAACTGGTTGTGTAACGATCGCTGACAGACCCATTATCTTGTAAAAAAATTGTGGCTACATGAGACGAATATTTCGACTAAGTGTTTGAAGATACGGCTGACTTTTTTCTTCACCTTTACCTTAAAAAGACGAAAGAGTTCTTAAAGTATCCTACGATGAAGTGGTCTAGAGTTTTCTGAATATAAATTGAATACACTCAGGGCTCTATACCCTGCAATTTACTTAACATTTTATTGGCTACTCATGATTGAAGTGTGAAAAGTTTTATTCATGATTCGATGCCAAATATTCTAAATATTCAACATAATTGATCGTTTGTAGTTCTATCTGTTCTGTAAAATTAATGATATATGATTAATTCTCAATAAAGTTCTTTACTTATTAGCAATATTTTTCGGTGAATGTGACCATAAATTGAGAATAATTATTTCTCAAAACTTACATCATATGTTCCGAATAAAATTAAAGTTATACATTCCATTCTGTTCAGGATTAAATATCACGTAATAAAGTTTATCAGTTATTTAACGAGATTTTCAGTGAATGTTTGTCGATTAAATGTGATTTATTTCATTTCAAAAATAACATGATTATTCCTCAATGAATTTCAAACAGCGAGAAAATAAGAATAAAATGTCATGAAGTTTATAAATAAGCTCTCATTTGCCATTTCAAAACCATATAGTAAGTTTACAATTCCGAAACTATTGAAAGGGAGTTGAATATATCCAAAATTTGGGATTTACATATATCAGTCTGTTCATTCATTATCTGTGATATAAAAAGTTGATTGAATCTTAGTGATTGAGTTTTCTATTATTGTAGATGATTTGTAGAATTTTCAAATTATCAAAAATAGGAACAATTTTGCAGTGGTTAGCCAATGTCGAATCTTGTTTATTTTCAATTCATAAAGTTTAATGTTTTTTACGCATAATTTTGAAGGATCGACCGGTTTGATCTACGTAGAAATTATTGAAATCTGAATAAGATAACTAACTATCTTGTCTTCTTAATCATTCAAACTAAACATAGAATTTTCATGCATTAAATTATCTCAATGCCATTCTGCATTTCAATTTAGGACGATTATTGGCGAATATTTTCACTCATCTGCCCAAGATATACTTATAATTGGATATATTTGGCTAATAGCTGTAATTGTTTTGTTTCACTGTTTTGTCATTTAAATCACATCGAAGTAGTAGTTGTGTGCTGTAGTTGTAATGGTTTCAATTTCTTTTTCAAGATTTTCTACTGAGAAAGGTAACGGAAATGCTTTGTGGAACATAGAATTAAACGCCGAAATTTTATGTGAATTAGATTGATTGAAATCTTTAAGAGTATATACAGGGTGGTCCAACGAAAACTCAACACCTCGATTTTTCGATTTCAAAATGAAAATATTGAGAATCGCTCGTCGATTTCTGATTCGGGGAACAACTTTTACAATTTTTTCATCCCCATAACTTCAATCCCCTACCGGGGGTGATCACAACTCCCTGATTTTAAATAGGGTTGGGGGATGTTGCGATACCTCATTTTGAGGATCTTATCGAGTACTACCTGACAGTAAATTTTCGCTTCAAAATTTTCATTTTTTACGAAATGGCAGCTAAAAAAGTGGAAAACTACTTATTTTTGTGATTAGATTATTGAGTGCTGAAATTGGCCCCATTCACTTCCATGCAGTAAAATAAGTTTTGCTCAAATTCTGGTTCAATTTGACGGCATATATTAAAGATCCGTATTCGCAAATCATCCTAGCAACTCAGGTTGGGTAGTGTAAATCTTAGATTTCAAATGACCCCATAGAAAAAAGTACATTGGCGCCAGATTAGGTGATCTGGGTGGCCACTCAGTATGTCCCCTTCTTCCAATCTAGGCTTTAGGAAAATTTTCGTCTGAGAACTGACGCACAGGTTGAAAGAAATGAGGTGGTGCGCCATCTTGTCGAAAAATGATCGTTTTATGGTCTTCTTCATTCTCCAATACTTGCTGGATAAATAGCGTTCTGTAATAGTTCTAAATAAATTTGGCCAGTGATATTACCGGGTATACAAAAAGGGCTGATGATGTGATTTCCATAAATACCCGCCCAAACATTGAACTTTTAGGGATGCTAAATATGCTCTTCTCGAAAAAATCTTGGCTTTTCATCTGATCTGTACCGACAGTTATTCCTGTTTACAGTGCCGTTAAGGGAAATGAACACTCATCCGAAAAACAGATATTGAACATGTAGTTTAGATTTTTCTTAATAATTTCACTGACCACTTCACAGAACATTAGTCGGTAATCAAAACCATGCTCATTCAGTTCCTGAACCAATAGTATCTTAAAAGATTGAAACTTATGTTTTCTTAGAATTCTCATGATTGTTGTGCGTGAAACACCAGACACATTGGACAATTTCCTAGTACTTAGAGTCGGATCCATAGCTACGTGACCTAAGATAGCCACTCTTGCCGACTAAACCAGTAGCGTGAAATTTAGCAACCAGTTGCATAACGTAAGCAGCGGATACATTTTTTTCAGGATGTCGTTCGTTGCCGCTTTAAATTGCACAGAGTCGTTATTTCTAAAAATAATTTTACCATTTTCACCCTTTCTTCTACGGAATACACCATTTTACATACATCCTACTATAAATTAGCAATCGCTTTGGCACAGTTTCAACGTTCCTGAAAATTAACGATTGACTAACGAGGGACTAAGGTAAATCAAACACATGGCCTATCTACTTTATCTATCGAAAAATTATCAAATAAATAAAAACATTGCATACCTCGAGGTAATTTCAACCTAAGCTAGCCATACTCCAGCGTTCTTTACTGCATGGAAGAGAGTGGTGCTCATTTTCAGCATTCAATACACTAATCATAAAAGTAAGTAGTCTTCCGCTATTTTAGCTGCCATTTCGTTAACGATGAAAACTTTGAAGCAAAAATTTGGGGTCAGATAGTACTCGATATGATCTTCAAAATGAGGTATCGCAATACCCCTCATTCCTATCAAAAATCAGGTGGTTGTGCTCACCCTCGGCAGGGGATTGGAGTTACGGGGATAAAAAATATCGGAAAAGTTGTTCCCTCTCGAATTAGAAATCGACGGGTTCCAGCGATTCTCCATATTTTCATTTTAAAACTGTAAAATCGAGGTGTTAAGTTTTCGTTGTATCACCCTGTATATCAGTCTGTTCATTCATTATCTGTGATATAAAAATTTCGATTGAATCTAAGTTTTTGAGTTTGCTATTATTGTAGATGACATGTAGAATTTTCAAATTATCAAAACTAGGAACTAGCTAATGTCTAATCTTGTTTGTTTTTAATTCTTGAAGTTTAATGACTTTTACGTATAATTTCGAAGGATCGACTTGTTTGATCTACGTAGAAATTATTGAAATCTGAATTAGATAACAAATGATCTCTTTTACTGATAAACGTAAGGAAAATGCTTTGTTTAAATAGCATTCAATGTGAATGTAGGTGATTGATATATATATATATATATATATATATATATATATATATATATATATATATATATATATATATATATATATATATATATATATATATATATATATATATATATATCGGCTCTAGTAGGCTTTTTGATGATTATGAAGTGAGTTTTGCTATTTCAGTGAGAAATTAAGAGATCTAAAATGATATTTGGTGTTTAGATTTCATTTTTGAATTCGAATTTTATAATCGGATGGATACTGTTTATGAATTTGAGAAAACGATCAAATTGTCAGGGCGTACCATTTAGACAAATAAGTATGTCCTCGACATATCTACCTTGGGTAACTGAAACTAGGGCCACCGCTGTGACTTTTTTCTATTTGAAATATTTTGATAAAATTTGGGAATCGCATAGAAGACAACATTTTGAATTTGAATAATATTGATGTTTGACATTTCGTTTTCCGTTATGCCGGAAACGATACCAACATTCGATTTTCAAGTTGGACACCCTGTATTTGTTTGCTTATTTAAATTGTTCTTCTCATCCTACGACCTTTTGACATATTTTTGAAAGAAAAACAAAATAATCCTTTTTTGCAACTTTCATCTTTCGTTCTAGAACGCCATGAACAGTGACAATTGGCTTAGCTCAATATCTCCACGAAATATCACGAAAATACAAGATTTTATTTGAAAATATAATGGCTCATTTTTTACGGGGTGTCAAAATTTTAAATTTCAGTTTTTCTTCAAAAAGTATGTGCCAGAATGTACAGCGAAACAAAATTTAGAAAAGAACCCTCAAAATTTGCCTTGCGGGATGTAGTTCTCGATAGACCATACATGGACCATATTATTCCTTTTTGTATGTTAAAAATTCTGATAATATCAGCGCTGTTGCCCCATCACAGGTTCATTACATTATGAATGTTCGAGTAATTAAAAGCTCCGGGGGAGGACATGGGGTTTCACACTGGCCTTATGCTGACGTAGGACAATAGGCTTTTGTGTCAATTTAGTACATAAATATGAGACATGGGCCACAGGTGACTGTCAATCCTCACTCCCTGGAATTTTACTGCAGCGGAGGGACGTATGCTACTCTCAGATGAGTGAACCAGTTGCGTCGATGTGGGAGATACTTTCACAGGCAGAAATACCAGTCTAACTCTCATTCAAAGTTGAGCTATTATTTTCTCACCACCCAGAGACAGGAATAGAATAGAAGAAAGCACCAATTTGCTACATGTATTTCTGAGCTGCACTCATCGAGGCAATCAATAAGATCATTAATGAATAAAACAAATAACATAGGTTCCAGGGAACTACCCTGCGGAGCCATACTCTTCAATTTCCTCAGATTTGTCGGACCATCCGAGACCGGTCCAGAAGGTAGCATCTCAGCCACTCCAGAGGAGCTCCTCGCACTACATAGTTCTCTAGTCTGATTAGTAGCTTCCTCAAATTGATGGTGTCAAAGGCACGGTTCAAATCAAAATATATAACCAAGCAACATCTTTTACTCTCGAAGTGGTTCAAGATATTATCATACTACGAAAGTAAGGCATCCTGACAGGAGCTACTGACGCGAAATCGAACTCGATGCAGATGAAACAAGCGGAAGTTATCCAGAAATGAGGCCAAACTGTTAAGGAATAAGGTTTCTAATATTTTGGAAAATACGGAAAGAACAGCAACAGGCCTCTAATTTTCCACGACTCTAGGATCTTCTTTTTTCAATACTGAGACATAAAAACAATCTCCAAATCAGAAGGTAAGTAGCCATCTTCGAAAGACGCATTCACTAAATCTGGCAGAACATCAGCTATACATATAACCCAAATATATCTGAGCACAAAGCAAGGAATCGCAGGCGGTCCTGCAGATCGCTTATAAGGTATGCACATAATGATATTATAGACGTAGATAGAAGATATTGGTGAAAGATACAAAGAAGATCGACAAAAAGCAGTTAGATTTCATTACTCTGTTTTCTATAAAGATGTTAAAATGTTCGCTAGTAGGAGTCTTAGTGTTGATGTCATCGGAATACCAACTTGATGATCATAATCATTCATTCATATGATATTCACAACAATAATAAACATACAACTAAACATTTAATTGTAATAACCATAAAAGAAGAGAATTTCAGACTGTGACAATTCATATCATCTAAGCATATTTATAGATAACATGTTTTCAAATATTTCGGAGAAAATGTATTTAGTCAATATCTGCTCTTTCACAATAGTCATATGTTAACCCTTCGATACACTACGAATTTATAAATCTATAAAGTTGTGCAAACAGCTTAACTATCTTCAATTCAATGAAAAGATATATGAACTATCAGTGGGCTTGCGATGGGATCATCACTAAGCCATCTAACAGTATTCAACCGAAAATGAAATTCAAATTCAAAAAATGGAAGAACCATCAAATATTATATTTAGATCTCTCAAGTTGCAATTCAAATAGCAAAATTAACCTAAGAGCACGGATATATGTATTACCTACGATTCCAACCACATACATCCACTTAAAATGTCGGCATACAATTCAATGATCCACAGGGAACTTAAGTTCTCTTATCATTCGAAAATTTTCAATATGAAATTGAAACCATTTGAACTCTTGCTCATAAGAAGAGCTTTTATCGTGACTTAATTGGCAAAATAGTCAAATGAAAACAAGTATATATAAGTATTATCCAAATATATTCAATATATTCAGGACAGATCGTTGAAAATGTCCGAAATAACATTTCCAAATTGAAATCCAAAATCTTGTTCAGACCTTAAAATAAATGGTCATAATTCTTATTTAATGCTGAAAATCATATGGAGAATTTGAATAAATCAGGAGATTATAAGTGATCTTGTCCAAACTGCAATAATTTCGTCATAGGTCATACCGGTCGTTTCTTCAAAATTAGATAAAAAGAACATTGAACCTCATTCATTAAAAGTAAACAAGATTCAGCATCAGCTAAACACTGCATCGAAAATGGTCGCTCTTTCCTTAGTATTGATTATTCTTACACGTTGCCTCAAAAAGTAAAAAACATAAATTAGAAACGTAGAGTCAGTTGAAATTCTCAAATCACTTTTTAATGACAACTTACACTTCCACTGATTTATGTAATTCCAAATTTTCGATGTGCTCAAATGATAACATTCTGAATAGTTAAAAACAAACAAGTACTTTGTTTCAACAACACGACGAGTTATGTATTATAATATCTATATGTGACTGTATCCACTCAGTAAATATTGTTTATACTGGTATCGCTATGTAGACGATATCATTATTTGCTTCACAGGAACAGATAGACAGTTAAAATTTTCGAAAATCATATAAATTCATTACATCCAAAAATTGGATTCACAACCGAAATAGAAAGCAATAATTCGATAAATTTCCTAGACGTAACAATTTCGAATGAAAATGGAAAACATGTTTTTGCAATTTACCATAAGCCGTCACATACAGATATTATAATACATAACTCGTCGTGTCATCCGTATCAACCTAAAATGTCAGCATTCAATAGTTTTATTCATAGATTGATTACCATCCCGTTATCACCAGAAAATTTCAGCAAAGAATTAAATTTGAATAAACAAATAGCCAAAAATAATGGTTACAACCCCAAACTAATAAATAATATTTTAAATAAAAACAAAACCTTAACTTACGTTGGCATTACAAGTGAGAAACTAAAATAATTCTTGAGTAGCAATACTTTCAACATAGCTTTCCAAAGTAATAATAATTTAGGCAAATATATAAAAATAATAAAACCAAATCAGGTAAAAACAATAAATCAGGTGTTTATAGATTAAATTGCAATGACTGTGATAATTTCTACATTGGTAGAACACATAGAAATTTTAATATTAGAATATCGGAACATAAACGCAGTTTTTCAAACAAAAATCAGATTCAAATTACGCGAATCACCTCTTAGAAAATAATCACTCTTTCGACCCACAGTTTGAAATTTTGCATACAGATAATAAATATTGGAAGGTAGATCTTTGGGAAACTTTATGAATAAATAAATACAAACACTCAGGTAAACTCATCAATGAACAAGAGCAATCTATTCCTTAATTTTATTGGATATACCTGTCATAAATAACCTTTTAAGAAGAAGCAACCCAATAAGCTGTTAATTACTCAAGAACATTTATAGTTATATTCTCATTTATATTTTCTGTACATTCATTTGTCTGAAGAAGCTACGGTGTAGTGAAACGCGTTACGAATCGCAATTATTAAGTAAAATTCCTTAAAACACAGTACTTGTTTGTTTTTTATTATTGATAATGGAATTTTACCAAGTAAAAGCCTCCCAAATTCAAGAAAAAATTCTGAATAGTTTCTGAACTGTATGTCTATTATTTGGTTTTTCGAAATCCAAAAAAAGGGCTATTCATAAGTTTCACGGCACTTCATACTTTTGAAAAATGGTGTTTTGCTGATGTAATTCGTTCATTCAATGTCCAAGTCAATCTTGCAAAAATTTCCATAGAAATCGCTCAAATTCAGGTTGTTTTTGCTATCTTATAAAATTAGGTAGGCGGACCTGTTTCGAAAAATAACAGAGTGTTAGTTTTTCTGGAGTCATACTCCTACAACTTGATATGCATTGCACCAAAGACCATCTTGATTAAAATAACTCAATTTTTTTGACACAACAATTCTTCTGTATCTGGAAATATTTTCAAGAAAGAATGAGATATGACTTATACTCATACTGAGGAAGAAGTATTATTAGTATTAATTTAATTAAATTGCATAAAAATATGAGGATTACTCCAAAAATATCCAACCTACCTTTATATCTCTGCATCAAAACGCCCGAGCGAAGGCATTTGTTAGCGGCAGAACACCATAGATGGTGAACGATTGTTGATTGTATCTTTTGTATTCGTCGACTTTTCTTCTTGCGAATAATGATTATTTGAACTTGAGAAGAGTTGTGCGGTATCCATCAATATCATGCAGACATTTAAGAACGAATGTATGAGTGAAACACAAATAGAGGGTTGTATAAACGACTGAAAGGTGTCCGCACCTCCATTGATAGCGGCCCGAGCTAAAGCCGGCTAGAGTAGTCCTAGAAGGCAAAAACTTCGGAAGTGTACAACTTCCAATTAATGAGGATCATCGATTAACTGTGCGATATCTAGTTGTGATCTATTCATATCACTTTTTAATTTGAACTTAGTCATGATATTTGAAATGGCGCCACGAATTCAAAAAGCCTAGGGTAAAATAAACGGAGTAATAATCCGCACTATAAGATACTGTCATCCTATCTGACAGGCTGGAAAGTCTCCAGCATCTTTAAATTAATGTGAGTGAGGCAATACAAAAGATGGTTCTGAATATAAACATCTATAAAACAAAATTTATGACATGTAGTCGTGGACCACACGCCAATGCGTTACTAGAGTTAAACAGTCATAAAGTTGAGAGAGTGGACAATTTTGAATGATACAGACCAATTAGATCGAGAGAGGGAAATTAAACGAAAAAAATAATAAAATCATCCGATGAACTCTCAATCGAACAAGACCGCCTTTCTGTAATCATTTGAGACTAGACAAAAAAAGATAATGAAAAAGTAATAAAATGATCCGATGGGCTCTCAATGAAATGAGACCGCTTTTCTGAATTCATTCATTGCCTTTGAGACTAAACAAAAGATGATAATGTTTTACATCTGGTCAGTCCTATAATATGGTACCGAATTAAGCACCCTTAAAGTAAATAGCAAGAATCATCCTTAGGACTCTGACATGTGGATGCCAGAAAGCTTCATTTGTGCTTTCAGCTGTCGTCGCTCAACATGATCTAATGTTCTTGAAGATGGTCAAATTGTAAGTTGTCGGAGAGACCTTCGATGGAAGCGAGTTCCACGGCACACTAGTGACGTAAACAAAAGAATTTTTATAGAGTGAGATATGTGGCGTTGCCAGTTGGAACGTCTGCTGATGAGAGTTTTCCGCGAAACTGGATTCTTTTCGGAACTGAGCCTTACTGTTCTTCAGAGCATTTGCCATGGAGAAAGATCAGCGAGTTGCCACATTTGAGCGAAGGAATGAAAATCACGCATGATCTCCAGATGGTCGATGTGGCGGAGCCCCAAAAATGAGTACAGTATTCCAGACCAGGTCTAACCTGTGCTTCGGATAAAAGCATCAGCTGTGATGGCATGAAGTATTACATAGCCCTGAAAAGAAAACTGAGCAGAAGCAGAAGCAGATTCAACAATGGCTAACACATGGTCATGCCAGCAAACTTCAGTGTTGTATGTGATGCCAAGCAGATGCATGTTCTTTTTTGAAGAAATACGATGTCCTTGCATGATTGAAGGAGGTTCTCCAGAAGTGATTTTTCTAGAGTTCAATCTTCAAGTCGAGAGTATCGTCCTGGGGTACTCCTGCATTGACTTGAAAAGAGTTACTCGTTACACTATCAACCAACACCTGAATTGATCTACTGAAGAGAAAGCTACTAATCAAACGACGCAATTTTTAATATGCGATTTGCTTTTTCAACAAGTCTGCTTGCCAAACCCTGTCGAAAGATTCTGAGAGAAATCCTCCAGTGCGGGGTGCAAAATTAGTTGAAAAATAGTCTCGTCCGTGGAAGGCAATAAAATGCTTTTTAGCACACCATTCACACGAGGTCTGGCTCTTATATAACGAGACTGTGCACCTAGAGGGCGCCCTAGAGTAGTGGGAAAAAAAGAATAGTGCGTTGGGTATCTAGATATCTTGTATGTACTAAACCCGTTTTCGTTATTATTATAGTATTTGTGCAGTAGCGGTTTGAAACGAACGTGTTTTTTTCTCGTGCCGAAAACCATGTGAAACAAAAACCAGGAGCAACGTATCAATCTCAAATTTCTCGTTAAATTGAATAAAACTCCGACTGAGTGATATAAATTGTTGCAAAAGGCATATGGGGATAAATTTCTATCTCGTGAGCGTGTTTTTGAGTGGTGTGAGCGCTTCCGTGAGGGCCAGGAGAGCACTGAAGATGACCAGCGCCCAGGTCGCCCTGTCACTGTTTCAACTCCGGAAACAGTGGCCAAAGTCAATCAAATTGTTCGTGCAGATCGTCGAATGAGTATCCGGATGATAGCTGAGGCTGTAAACGTCGATATAGAAACAGTTAGAGAAATTTTACACATGACAAAAGTCTGTGCGAAGTTGCCAAAAAAGCTGCCCATAACGCGCTTTATGTGAGGCAGTATTTGGCTAGTAAGTGCGCCCCAGTGCTTGAACACGCGCCGTACTCGCCAGATTTGGCACCGTGCGACTTTTTTTTGTTTCCGGAGAGAAAATCTGCTTTGAAAGGGGCCCAATTTGAGTCGATGGAAGTAGTTAGGCAAAAAACGGCAGAGCTCCTAAAGGCCCTCACCAAAGAAGACGTCCAGCACTGCTTCGATCAATGCAAAAACTTATGGAAATGTGTGTGGCGAGGGAAGGGGAGCATTCGAATGTAGAATAATTTTTATATTAAAACCCTTTTTCGTAACCAGTCTCGTTATTTAATAGCCAGACGTCGTACACCATCATATCCGATAAATTTGGGGAAAAAATTATGTAATTCATTTCTGCTGCACTATTTTTTAATTTACTTGTTTTTATCCGACATGTTTCATACGAATGCTGCTATTACAGAATTATTGTTTTTGGAGCAGTTTTCAGTATTTGAACTACAACATTGATTCTATTGATAATACTGTAAATCTCTCAAGAATATTGATGAAGAATGGTCCTTATGTAATCAAAATGATTCAGATGATCTTCCAAAATAACTCAAATAGTTTCATAGAGAATCTAATTCCAGAGAATTAATTGATGTTAATTTTTGTCGTCAGTACATCAAAGAAAAGCTTTTTCGATTTTCTTATAACGGCAAATACTAGTAAAACAGGAGACATATGAGTGATGTCTTTTGAGTTCAAGTTTTTATTGTTTCTCGAAGTATTCTCCGCGAAGATTAATGTACTTCTGAAATCTTCCAGCCAATATTAAAAGCAGTTATTCCAAAATGGAAGAGTCACAACTAAATCAGTCGACGAAAGCAAAAAAGCATTACGACAACTCAGCACAACAAACTGGGATACAGTATTCTGGCGTCCACCCTACCAGAGCATCGAAGGAAATGAATAGCACTCAGCTTTGCCAAATTTCAATTTCAATTTCAATTTATTCCTTCCAGATTTGAATACATATAAATTATGTTTACAATATGATATATGATCTGGGCTGAAGGACTTTGGTCGATGGCCTCTTGATATTATTATCAATAAAGAACAGTTATTATTATTATTGATATATGACCTAGGCTACTTGAATAATAGCTTGTATGTCAAAAATTATCATAAATCAGAAAAATATATCAATGCCCACACAAAAGAGCATATCAAATGGTAGATAATCTTCAGAGAATTCTATTAAAGATGATGAGTCGTCAAAACTATCAGTTTTACGAAACATCTGTTCAAAAGTTGTATAAAACATAGAAATGAAGAAAGGTGAAAACCATTTTGATTTCTGCTCAAATCAATGTACTTAACAAAATCACTGAACTGATGAACTTCCACACGCCAACTGTCGGACATCATGCAATGTCTTGGTTGCTAAGATGAAAATGGAACAAGAGAATATTAAATACTCTTCGATTACTGGTCAGACTGGAGACACTTGGCACTGAAACAACCAGTGCCCATTTAATCTAGTTTACCCCTACAACAGACTCGCAAATTTTCTACAGGACTGAAAAAAATCAAATACAAGACCACTAGTACCATATGTCAAAGAACCCGAGTGATGTCCATCAAGGCGCTGTATTAGAAGAAGAACGTAGGCCACCCATGTTTCATGGTCCGTGACAAGAAGGCTTGAGAAATCATCAAGTCAATGCACTGCCTGAACTTTTGGTTTTGTGCACATCCCACAACATTTTCATTACTCAGGGACAGCACAATTTTCGGCGATCCAAGTGCTCGGTCACAATGCTATACACAACATTACAAGAAACATTGGGAAAGTAAAAATACTA
This sequence comes from Cryptolaemus montrouzieri, assembly GCA_013387265.2. Taxonomy (NCBI): domain Eukaryota; kingdom Metazoa; phylum Arthropoda; class Insecta; order Coleoptera; family Coccinellidae; genus Cryptolaemus; species Cryptolaemus montrouzieri. The sequence goes on along the minus strand of JABFTP020000185.1, from coordinate 33,110,910 downwards.
GGAGTATATCGTTAAGCTTCTGTTTTCTCTCACCCCATTTTCCACTAACGGCACCAAACTTTCATGAACGAACGATGTTCATCATGCACATTTGTGCGGCCTTCTTTAAATGCTCTTACCCACTTCCTAAACATTCCATCACTTCTAATGTTTTGTCCATAAACTGTACAGATCTCACGATGAATATCGATCGGTCTTAGACTTTCAGCATTAAGAAATCTTAAAATAGACTTCACAGTCGACAGGACTCACGATTATTGGGGGCATATTAAACACTCAGTAAACAACGTAAACAAGGAAGAACCAAACTGTTATGGCGTCAGTGCGTAGGCAAGAGATATAGATACCCAGTGTGCATACGCAGAACGCTGTCCATAGCGCTGCGACTGCATTCTGACAAAACGATACTTACTTAAAAAATACTTGTAATAATAATGATAATAACAAGAAAGGAATTGCACGGACGACATCACCATGAGATCAATCCACCACACATCGACAAAGAAGCCTCCAACAAATGGTTGATGAAAGGAGAATTATTCACGGAAACAGAAGGATTCCTTATGGCTATTCGAGACCGAGTGATCACTAGAAACAAGTACAAAATATTTATAATCAAGGACGGAACATTACAAACAGACTATACAGCATATTACGTCCGGCTGCGAACAACTGGCCAATACGGACTATCTTCACAGGCAAAATCAAGTGTGAAACATTATGCATCAGAAACTTGCACACAAGTACGAACTTCTAAATACCTTCCAGCCATATTATGAGCTTTAACCGGCGCCCGTTTTGGAAAATGACTATCAGATTATACTACGATAGGCCTGTTATCACTGACAGAATGTTGACGAATAATAGGCCAGACATAGTGGTGTATGATAAGAGAGCCAGAACAGCAATGCTGGTGGATGTCGCCATACCGAATAATAACAACGTGCTGAACAAGTTCCAGGAGAAAAAGTCCAAATACACAGGCCTTGCTATTTAGATCAAGTAGATGTGGCACCTCGATAAAATAGATATCGTTCCTGTCATCATTTATTCGACTGGGTTAATACCCAAAAATTTGCATGATAGCCTTGAGGAATGAGAATTGCTTAAGAATACTTATATAAAAATGCAAGAAGCTGTAATTCTCAATACATGTATATATATATGTATATATATAATAATAATAAAATTGAATATTTAACTCAGATATTACTAATATTTTGCTTGAGGTATTTGCAATCCTTTGATTCTGGAACACCAAATCAACTTGACTATGGTGTGCTGAGTTGCGTATCCCATCACTGTTATAGATACTTTTTGGGTACGCAGTTGAAGACTAAGTTAACCAATTACCATTTTCTCTTAAATGTACTTATTTGTTTTCAGTTTAGAAATTTCATTTGCGACGTACGGATTTTATAAAGTGAATCCTGCAGCTATTAATTTGGCGGAATGAAATTTTTGGCACGAGCCGGCACTGAATTAGGGCTACGAATAATTTAAAGATGGAGCTGATCCAAGAATGTAGGTTCTTAGAAATGATGATCAATGAAATGTTTTAACTTCTTAAACTAGGATTTCTGTCGCCTTCCGAACAATAAAAGAGTACGCGAATATTAAAATAGAACATTAACGAATGAGGAAATTTTCTAAATGGTTTACGATCTGTATCTAAGAGAATAAAGTGCCTTTAATACAAAATTCTGTTTAAGAAATTCTGTTTGAATATATTTCCTTGATTGTTACGCAACCTCATGCAAAACTGTATCTATTATTTTCTTATGGTAGATATATCGTGCAACTACAACTTTTCGACGGTCATAAAGGTGATTTAGATGAGTGGTTCCTATTCCAAGTAAATTACGCCTTTAGTGTCCTATTTCCTATTTTTTTTTGATACACATTTATGGTTTAGTTAATACTAACCTTATTCCACGGCTTTGCCTGTGTAGTAGTCTCCGACCGTCCTCGAACAGAAAATTATTAAACGATTGTATGCATTCGCCGAATTGAAGGCACCTCTAATTGAAAAATTACTAGTAGGCTTTGATTTTTTCATTTATTTATTTATTTTGACAGTTGCTAAAGTTGAACCAGTGTCTGCTCGAATTGTTTATTAAATAAACGATTAGTTTTGAGACTTTTGAAGTTATTGCTGTTAGAAAAAATGGCTATTTTACTAACGACGAATTGGTTGATATCGATTACATGTATGGCCTGGCTGACTGAAACACAAGAGAAGCTAGGCGATTATATCAGGTGCGCTTTCAAAATCGAGTAAAACCAGACAGGCGAACATTTTCAAATATCCTCAGAAGGTTGGGGGAAACTGGTACTTTTACTGCAAATAATCATTTAAAAGGCGCAACTCAAACCATGAGAACTTCAGATATTGAGGAAGCAGTTTTGAATTGTATTGATTCGAATCAAACTCAAAAGTTTAGTTTATACCACTCCAGTGAACAGTGTAGAAGAATTGATAAATCGAATAATAACCTCTGGTGACACGATAAGAAATACCACAAGAATATTACAAAGAGTGCGTGATAATATGCGAAGAAGTACAGAAGCTTGTATTCTTGAAGATGGAGGACACGCAATTTATTTAGTTTTCAATTGTTTTTTAGTTCGATATTGAATTAATATAAGTTGAGTCTCAGAAGAACTATTAGTTTTTTTACTAAGCGAATAACCTACAATCCAAATAATTTAAATTCAATGATTCTAAATTGAACGAAGATGTCGAAAATTGATTGTACGCTGATCAATGGCGCACTACAAAATAGTTTGAAAGGGCAAAAGAAGACATGGCTCCGGAAAAGAAAACAATTTGTAGATTCTAGTTAAAATTTATAACGTGTAATAATGGAGGCTGTAGAAAATAGCTTGTATTCCAAATTTGGGCTGAATATCTCAAAAACTGCAGGAGTTTTAAAGAAAAAACCGGAATTTTTTCAACACCCTGTAGCTCCGTAACGAAGCTTTTGCGGATCTATGTTTATATGATTTTTTCCCTAAAATAGCACGTAGATTTACCCGATCAAGTTGTGACATACTATTATGTAACACCCTGTATGTACTATTCAATTAATAACATGTTTACAATGAAAACTCTTTTTATTTCTGCCACCACTTAGACTTTGGAAAATGTTCTAAGAAATTTGTTATCAACATCTTCTAAGGTTTCAACATTCAAGTGGTCGTGCAAATCTGTATAGGGTGTCCCGAATTCATTGTACTTGAATGGTAACTTCTAAACTAATAGATATAGAAGGATAAGGTGCAACTTTCTGATGAAACAATAGATGTAGTCAACAGAAATTTTATCCCCCCCTTCGTTTTGGTGATACCGGCTAATTTTCAAAATCTTCAAGTTTCAAGTAGATACCACTCAAATCTCGGTTATTCTTTAATATGACGTAATGGTGAAAAGATTTTTCTACGTAACCAGTGGTGTAACCAGATGTTCTTGTGAATTTTTCAATAGAACACCCTGTATATTTTCACATAATCGAATTCTATTCGTTAAAAGCTTCGTAAGTATGGATAACACTCAGGGTTTTTGGTGGAAGAAGTAAAATGCTATTTTGATGTTATAAATAAGTATTTTCATGAATTTTTGTAAAGGCGGCAGTGAAAATCGATCTGAAGTGTTATAGATAATTTTACTCATGTTGTTACAACACTGGATTTCCCATTCAAAATTTTCTAAGATGCACTTTTCATCATTGCGCCATGTTAAAGGATACGCGAGATACGAGGGTGACTTGAAAATTGAAGATTTTTAAAATCACCCTGTAACTCTAGAATGAAGGAAGCTTTGCGGAAGCGTAAATATCACATACTTCTATTTTTATCAGTTTAGAATTTATCATTCAGGGATAACAAATTTGGGACACCCTGTACATCCAATTCTTTATTTCAATTCACCATTGAATTGAAGATTGTTCTCGAGATACTTGTCGGACAATAAGAGCTTCATTAATTTTAGTATAAAGAGCAGGATGAAAAACTATACACTGTATAAAATTATATTATAATATTTGTTTCATGGCTTCCCAAGTTGAATGGCGTATTCGACGTTTATGGAGAACTCATTCATATAACGATTTATATGATGGTTGATCTGAGATCAGATTTCAGTCATAATTATTGAAATTTCCAATTATGTAGATTTTTTCTTTTAAAATTGCTTCAGTGATAAAGACACCCACCATAGAAAAAAACACCGATTTCTATATACAAGTTGAGTGGCCTATTAGACGTTTATGGAGAACTAATAATGCTATCGTTCTGCAATTATGGTATTTGATTCAGTTAGTCTGAAACTATTTCCAAAATATTTTCACCTTAATGGTACTTCCGGTTATACCGGAAGTGTAGATTGATATGAGTATTGAAGAAACGGTTTTAGCATGTTGGTCTGAAAGTTTAGGGATCGCCCCCCTTTCCTCCGTTACCCCTAACTCGAGAATTTCATTCAGAAAGTATATCATAAGACACCTCATTGGGAACGTCCCTTGAATCTCTGAACGAACAAGGTCAACTCTTCGTATGAGGGGTTTATACAGGGTGTTTCAATCTGAATACGTCGGATAAAGTGATACAGATTCATCAGACGCTATTCTTGTATTTGCTATGGTACTGAAAGCAGAAACTGCTGACAGATGGCATAGAATGACTTCAATTCAAAGAAGATCTAAAAAATACAAATACAAAAATCATTGCAATTAGCACAATAATTTCTTGCACATGTTCAACAATTTTTTCCTGAAGTAATGTTTTCAACAATCCCATCATACAATGATCAATTTATTGTTTCAATCAGAACTGCATCACTGATATTCGATACTTACGGGGAAAACTCGAAAATGGAAGAAATAGTAGCAATCGTGCCACTTTATTTTCCAAATAACAGTTGCGCAAAAGGAAAGACCATAATACTCAACACAAATCAGCTAGAGAACGAACTGAATTCCCAATATGTCAAATCTCTGATACGAAAATATCAGGTAACTGGTGCAGTAGAAAACCGAACGCATGAAGTAGCACATTCTGTACGGAAGGAAGTTGTTGAAGTTGCGGTACTTGGTCATCTACAAATGGTAAACACACAGTCCATCACGAAATTGCGAAAATTTGAGTAAAAATGAAGATAATAATCCAAATTTTCTTTAAAATATCTGTTTTTCTGTCGAGAGAACCTTCATACTAAAGGAAGAAGTGAACAGACACAATTTCCGAATGCCCAGAATCCTCACTTGTAAAGGGGAAATACATTCCCACACCCAAAAAAATTGAATGATTTGGCATGATCGTACGGGGAACATTCTTTAGGACCATTCTTTAGCGAGGATAATCTCAATGGAGATCTATAGTTGCTAAAAAAATAGATTCAACTCAGAATTATCAAGATTTTGGAAACGATCTCACTGTCCCATAAGTTCAATTGCATTTTCAATAAGATGGTGCTACCAGTATTTCGATATTCTAGTGCGAGAATATTTAGCTAATCATTTTCGAGGAAACTGGATCGGTAGAATGAGAGTGATTGAGTGGCCAGCAAGGTCACCTGATTTAAATCCTCTTGATTCTTTAAAGGGGTCATTTAAAATTGAAAATATATGTTACGCAGCCAGATACGAGTTACGGAGGAGAATTGTGAAAGAATATCGACTACTAACACTTCATATCTCTGAGAACATCAGAAGGTAATTTGAGAATGGTTTATACCATTGTATGGAGGTGGGAAGGGGTTTTCGAACAGTTTCTTCAGTAATCTTCTTGTGAATTTTATTTCTCCCTCGGCACGTAGAAGTTCACAAATATCTTAACTCATTTGTTTCCCTGAATTATTTGTGATAAATATTCTTGCCGTTCTTTTGGCACAACTCTTATTTTGAAAATAAACACTAACAATTTCTTCTTGATCTTTTGTTAATTATAAATTTTTCGAGTTTTTGCATCGAATTCAATATTTGAATTTCAATCAATCGACACGATGCAGCTAGCTAACGGAATGAATTCCTCGGTTTGACTATATATATATATATATATATATATATATATATATATATATATATATATATATATATATATATATATATATATATATATAGTTGGAATACCCTGTATCGAAAATTGAACAAAAAATATTCGATTCATATAGATCATCCCAAAATTTTTTGTGTCATAGACCCTTCATGTTTTTCGGGTTTGGGTAGACCCCTACTTACCTGATATTGATTTTTGTAAATTTCTAACTGTAGTGAAGTTTTGTGTCAAAAACAGCGTATATTTGTAATAAACCAATAAATATACCACAAAATCCACGGCATACATAATTACTTCTAACAGAATTTTCAATAAGAAGTTTCATTTTGAATAGCCCGCTATTTCGGTATCTGCCACTTCTGAAGCTATTAGTTTTGAACATTTAACAGGTAGAACCTACGCCATTTATAAAAATGGAACGATACACACTTCAACAACGCATTAAAATTATTAAAATTCACTACAAATATGGTGAAAATTTTGCAGTCACAGTTTGCAAAACATTTGTGGGTCGTCGTGAAGCACCTTCTCGCCTGGCAGTGCCGAAACTGATGGAAAAGTTCGAGTTGTTGGGACAAGTAAGTGATGTGAAGAATCGAACCCGTGATCGACGCACAAGAACAACTGAGAATATTGCTGCTGTAGCCCGAAACCTAGGTTTATCCATTCCTCGTCGTTCTTTGGAATTGTGCATTTTACGAACGTCATTAAACCATATTTTGCATAAAGACTTGGGTCTTAAGGCGTATAAAGTTCAGTTAACACAAGAACTCAAGCCGGCCGATTATCAACAAAGACGTATCTTTGCTGATTGGATCCTTTAAATGCATCGAAATGATTCAGATTTTCATCGAAAAATCATCGTCTATTTCCACTTCGTTGGTTACCCCAACAAGCAAAATTATCGCCTATGGGGCTCGGAAAACCCAAGAGTTATTGAGAAAAGCCTCTCCATCCGCAACGTGTCGCTGTTTGGTGCGGTTTTTGGTTTGGTGGTGTCATTGAAGCTTACTTCTTCAATAATGAAGCTGAAGCAACTGTTTCGGTGAATGGATTGCGCTATCGAGCCATGTTTAATGATTTTTTATGGCCGAAAGTGGAGTGAATCAATCTGGACAACGTTTACTTTCAACAAGACGGCGCGACGTGCAACACAAGTAATGAAACCATCGCTCTGTTGAGAGAAAACTTTTCTGACCGTGTTATTTCTCGAAATGGTGATCACAATTGGCTGCCGAGATCTTGTGATTTAACACCTTTAGACTTTTTCCTTTAGGGCTACATGAAAGATAGGGTCTATGCCAATGCAACACAATCTATCCAAGATATTCAAGCTGGAATTCGTAAAGTTATTGAGGACATACAGCCTCAATTATGCGAATTGGTGTTGGAAAATTTCATAAAGAGGATATGGTCCTGCAAACGAAGCCGTGGCGGCCATTTGGCTGATATCATTTTCCATTTTTAATGGCATACTTTCCTCTTAATAATAAAATGAACATATATTGATTTCTGTAAAAAAATACTTGTATTTTCTCAATATCAAGTGAGCCCTTAGAATCCAGTGCTTTTCAACAGCTATCAGATAGCTTCGCTCATCTTTTTTCGCAGAAATTGTAATTTCTCGGTCTCTAACATAAGCTTTAGTTTACGATTAATCGATCTTTATGATAGTTGGTATCATAAATAGAGAGAACTTAATCGTCTATTATTTTATAAATAAAGATAAGTTAGGTTTTCTATCATTTTATTAATCTCATGGAAAAACAACACCTGCATAGCTTTATTTCACGTAATTTGCAATCTACCTATAATTCACTCATCAAAAGTCACATAAAGTGTAAATATATATACAGCACTTGAAATACGGATGAAATATTGTCTCATAAACAACGCCTTTCGTTAATTCTGAGAACTACCTGTAATATTACAAAAATAGCTGACCTCTTTCTACAGTTTAACACTTATTGGTTCTATCAAAAGTATGGAAAAATATTCACAATTGTAATCATTTCAGTTTGGAACAGGAGACAGGCATTCGAAGCACAACATAAAATAGTTTCCGAAAAACATCATCGACGACCAAGTCGTAGTAGCGAACATCGCCAGGTAACAGGAAAAAATGTCGTTTGTTCACATATAAACAAGATTAACGATTTGTTGTTGTGTTCTCTACTAATCCCTTAATATATGCTTGATGTGATACGGCTGCCGATCTAACTATTTTTTCATGTCAAATGCTCGAAATATTCCAAATTATATTTTTACGGAATGGGAGGCTTTTATGTTATGTATGAGAATTTAATTCGAACTCAAGACGATGAAACCCGGTTCAAACGATGAAAATTGTTAATTCGTCAGTAGCAGTTTCAACTAGAATGGCAAATTAAATTCCATTTTATCACATGAGTGGGTATTTGACGTTTTCACCAGTTACACATTGAATCAATCAGGTAGGCGTCAAAATAAAAAAAGACAATCTATAAATGTCAATGCTATCAATCTTGAAATTCTCTGATCAAATATGAGAACTCAAAGATCTCTGATACAGACCACCAAAAGCATGTTTCTTTGATTGTTTCAACACGTAATTAATCACTTTCGATTTTTCTTTATTCTCAGCTGTTGGGAGGAGGTGATGCCTGTCATGCTACAGCTGGGCCGTCCAAGATGATTTAATGCGTGTGTTCACTCGCTTTTTGAAGAGCGCTAAATTGTTAGTAAGGGGTCACAGCAGACTGACCCAGTAATGGAAAGAATTTTTAAAGAGAGAGGTACGTGGCTTTGCTAGTTGGACTGTCCACTGATGAGAGTTTTCCGCAAGCCTAGTTATTCTTTGTGGAACTGGATTCTTTCCAGGACCAAGCCTTTCAGCTCTTCAGTGAATTTACCATGGAAGTATCTGTAAAAAAGATTAGCAAGCTGCGCTTTTGAGTGAGAGGGTGGAGATTACGCGTGATCTGCGGGTGGTCAATGAGGCGCACTGCTTTCTTTTGGACTCTATCTGATATATGTAATAAATGTTTTGAGTACGGAGTTTCACACATTCGGCTGTGATGGCATGAAGTACTACTTAGCCCTCAGAGAAAATTGAGTTTAGCAGAAGCAGACTTGGCACTTGCTGACACATTGTCATGTCAGCAAATTTCAGTGTTGACAGTGATGCCAAATAGAAGCATGTTCGTTTATGAGGAAATTCGATATCCGTGCATGATTAAAGGAGTTTCTTCAGAAGTGACTTTTTTGGAGAATGTCGTTAATTGCGTCTTACTTTCGATAAAATTGTTCAACCGGCCCCACTCTGATACCCTCTACAAGTCTGAATTCAGTGAAATGCTCTATAAGTATCTTTGTCGAAGTGAGTCTTCAGCAGTTATAAGACGCTAACTAGAAAACGAGGACCTGCATATTCGTCCGTAAACCCAAATAACCTGTTTTCGGTAAAGTGGAGCAGATCTGAAACAGAAGAAGAGTTGGCGAGAGTATGGAGCTCTGGGGTACTCCTGCATTAACCTTGAAAGATTTACTCGTTACACTATCAACCACCACCTGAATCTATCTACTGAAGTGAAAGCTATTAATACAACGACGCAATTTTTCGAGAAGTTTATATGCGATTAGTTTATTCATCAAGGCTGTGTGCCAATTTCTGTCGAAGCTCTTTGAGATATCAAGAACAATGGCTCTTCGTCACCATGCTTTCCGATTGTTGATGTCTTCAAATGCATCAACTATGCAAGGTAACCAGTTGATCGTTGTCTACGGAAAACGTATTATCGATCACTGATGATACCCTACAACTCAAGATATTTTATGAGCTCATCATTAATCACTCTTTCCATGATTTTCCACATACTCTGTGACAAAAAAGTATTCGGAAATTCTCATTTCAATCGCCCGCGTTGAGTATTTTTAAGTATTTCAAGTTTCTGTAGCTTGGTAGGACTGTCCTTAATTACCATGCCAAACATGAGCGCGATCTGCCAACTTGTTTGTTCAAGACAGATGTTGAAACCAGTCGATCTCAGTGGTACTCTGCGAATTTCACAGTGGAAAAAATATTCAACAATGAGTTCGTCTCAAATTTTGTGTTTTAAACGAAATTCCGTATGCTGAATCATTGCGTATGCTGAAAAAGGCTTATGAAGACTCTGTCTTATCGAAAACCCAATTGTGCGAGTGGTACAAAGCCTTTAAAGACGGTCGGGAGATCGTCGAAGATTCGCCTCGTTCCGGACGACCTTCGACATCTTCAACCGACGATAACGTCCAAAAAATCAAGGAAATGGTGCTCGAAAATCGTCTTGCCAGTGTTAGAGAGATAGATCGTGACCTCAACATCTCTCGTGAAACCGCTCGTTTGATTTTGGTGAACCAATAGGGAATGTGCGCTCGTCCTTATAAAGCTGAATTTTTTTTTAAAACAGTACCGGATGCAGGTAGCTGCAGACATGCTGGATCGTGCAAATTCTGATCCCACGTTCATGAGACGGATCATAACTGGTGACGGGACATGGATCTAAGAATAGGACACACTAACGAGCCAAAAATCATCGGAATGGATGGAAAAAATGAGCCAAAACTGAAAAAACCTCGCCAAAGTCGTTCGAAAATCAAGACGATGCTGAATGTTTTCTTCGATATTCGTGGTGTGGTTCATCAAAAATTCGTTCCGCAAGGTCAAACGGTCAACAAGGATTTATATTTAACGTTTGCGTGAAAATATTCGCCGTAAACGGCCCGATTTGCGGCAAAAAAATTCGTGTATTTTGCATGATGATATTGGTAGATCCATACATAGCCTGAAAATTACAGTTTAAAACAGGGATTGAAGGAAAAAACAAAGTGCCCAAAAGAATCTCTATATAACGTGCAATAAATTACGTAGTCACTTGAATCAAACGGAGAGCCTGAATATTTCAAGAAGAACTCTTGGCAATAATTTGCATGTAGTCAATCTTCTCCCTAGAAGATCTTGGTCCAATATGATGAAGTGACTATGGGCGCAGCATAGTAATACTGATAGGCTTGAATGTGTCTAAGATGAGCACAACTACAGTGAAGGTTTGGGGTGGAAGTTCTTTCAATCGCAGAAGTAATCTTGTTTTGGTTGTCAACTTTTTGAATGCAAATTTTTACCTAAATGAGATTCTTGTGCTACCATATGCAGCAATTGGGGAATCTTTCCATTCATTCAAGATAGTTCCCTCCTCACACAGTAGCTACCATGACAGATTTCTAAAATCTACATTAAGTAAATGTGTTACTCAACCACTTGAATTGAATCCGATTTAGGATGCAGGACGCTGGCAATATATTGCGTTTATACAAGATCGACATGATTTTCAAAATCGAAAACAATTATTCGATGCTCTCCAATTCACTATATTCCTCAAAAAATCTTAATGTTTGAAGTTTGAGCATGTGGAGTTTTAGGTTTTTGCCAATTCACGAGGTCATATTCTTTACAGAGGCCACCTTAGAATTCATTGAATAGGATTTTGTTTTAATGTTGTTTCAAGGCAAATTGATATAATTTGGATTTATTGGTAAAAGGTTCATCCGGTTTTTGTTATCGTTGCGGACTTACGCTGATACAACTTTGGAATCGGAAATTGAATAACGAACAAGAAATACTAAACATCCTTACATTTTTGTCATGTCTGAAGAAGTTCCAAAATTTACGCAATATTTCAATTCACTAAAAAAATTATTTTTTTTGTTTCAGTGGTTGAGGATAGGCTTAGGTATGAAATAATGCATCGAAGAAAATCATAGTGAAACTGAAATATACTTTAGACTATTAGATCAGTAAGTTAGGTATGAATACTTTGAAAGGCCAAACTTCGAAAATACACTTTTTTCATTGTTAATATCTCATCACGTTTGTTTTAATAGAATTTTTCTACTAGGTATGAAAACAATCTTAATTTGTATAATCGGTTTTTATATCATCTACACAGGATCGATTGAATTAACAGTTTTTTTTAGCATGACATTCTTGAATATTTTTAAGTTTATAAAACGTTAAATGGCTGGAACTAATATTTTTTATCTTACAGTCCAGACGCAAGAGCAGTCAGCAACGCCCACTCTAATCCTTCTTCCTTTCGGAAGGATGCTTGTGGTCGACAGATCTATGTTTGAAGCCCTCCAGTCGGATCCTATTGGTCTGGACTTTCTTGAACTCAGCAGACATATCATCAGAAATCAAAGTATCTTCACAGAAAGTACACCAAGTATACTAGATTGCGATAGTACCAGCAAAGGACTCACCACTCCAGAATCCCTCAATCTCTCACCACCACCTTATGATGAAATCTTCGGAGATCTTCCCCCAGCTTATAGTGAATTGAATTTAATGTACAGAACATCTACTAGATCTTCAAGATATTCATCTGTGCAAAATATCGAGATGATACAAATGCAAGAAAGCCATAGTGAAAATGAGACTGAAGATATCGAAATGTGATGAAACGTTTTAGGATAAATTTGTTTTCAGTAATAATAAGATTACTTTTACTAGAAAGTAGTTTTGTTGGAATCGTATTTTTCGCTTCATTTTTTCAGTTTTGCCAAGACAATAATTTTTATATCAATAAAATAATAAGTATTCAGTTTTATGTATGGTCCTTTATTGTACATGCATGTGGTCTTTAACATAAAATAAATTTATATTCAGTATTGTATTTGAGGATTCCAAAGAAATTCTCATAAATTTATTCGTTAACACGAAGTGCCTGTAAGTTCACCAATAAATAATAGAAATGTTGATATTAATTGCTAATTTTGAATTTAAAGAAGAGAAAAGTTAGTACTATTATTTTTGAATTAAGGCAAACAAGTGACTCGGTTTTTATTCACTTAATAACTCAATTTATTACACCAGCTTCAAACATTCTTCGGAAAACAAAAAGGATTAATTGTTATGTAGGACATTTTATACTATGTACATAAATGAATATGGACTTTCACTAATAATCTTTTCACACTGTTTCATAAGCTATAGAAAGATCTAGGAGTATGATTCCTGTCTTCAATTTACTACGAAATCATCAACGAACGTTTTTAGTCTGCGACTACACATTCCGGTATCAACGGATGTTTTTGCGGTGGCACCACCGGAGAAGCTGACTAGACCAGGCGTGCTCAAACTTGATCTGCTGGCGATCTACCTCCATATTTTTAGTCTACTTACGATCGACTCTGAGAGGCTGCAAGTATGTCTGAAGCAGGGCTGTCGTACATACACGACACACCCTACCTACCCACCTACCTAGATAGGGTGTACCGTAGCATATATAGTTATTAGCTTTCCACACAATATACATTATTTAAGTCAAGGTTTGGGTTAGGTTCTTCTCTATAATATCAATGAAAAAACGCACATATTCAAAATTGCGAGTTTATTGGTTATTACAAAACAAAAGAGTTACATATGGTGTTAAAGTTAACGAAGGAGTGATTTTGGATGTTGAAGCGTGGCACTGCATAGCCTCAGCATATTTTTCATAAGATTGTACGTAACCAACGAGTGCTAATCGCAAGCGATATTTTGACTTAATTAATTCATTTCTGAAAATGCAGACTCGTACCAGTAAGTTTACCCAAACATTATCGTCAGTTGAAGGGCGATTTGCCGTAGATTCGGATATCTATCTTCAGATATAAAACACCTGAAAGTTGTATCAGATGCTCTAGCTTTGAAATGTATATCTGATACAATCTGCACCAAAACATTTGCAACAGAACATGAGTTCATATTAAACTCATTTTACAATTGCAGTAGCTGATTTCTCAATGTTTTTACATGAAAAAGGATAACTCATAAATGATGCTATATTTGCCAATTGACTGCAATCATAAAAACGCTTTTCAAATTGTCCCAAAATATTTGATAATTCAGCCTTATACGTATTATAATTCAACTGAGGAATCCTTGCTTTCAAAGACGGAAAATGTTTCAGATCCTTTCTTTTCAGTTGATCTATCATAAGTTGCAATTTCCTTTTGAATATGTTCACTGGTTAATGGTGTTTAAGTGCATTGTGATGTCAGTCATAAATGCCAAATCAGTCTTCCATTTTTCGTTTTTCAACATCTGAGTGTCACCACCTCTTTCGTCTAGAAAAACTGTTATTTCGAACAATAATTCTTGAAACCTTTCTAGGATCTTTGCGCGACTCAACCACCTGATGTCCGTGTGAAGAACTAAATCAGTGTGTCCTTATCTTCCAACTGCAACTTAAAGAGCCTCCTTTGAAAGCTACGTGCACGGATAGAATTCACAATTTTTGTTGCAATGCCCATTAATTTCCTTCGTGTTTAAAACTTTTGAACACAGAACTTGTTGATGAATAATGCAATGGAATGAAAAAAATTAAGGGCAATGTTCATTAACTCGACACAATGCCACAAAACTGTTTTCGATTTCCAGTCATTGCTGGAGCTCCATCGGTTGTAATGCACACTAATTTATATATTGGTAGCTTGTAGTTTTTTACAAAATTGAAGAAAACGTCATATATACCTTCGCCACAGGTCTTCCCTTCAAGGAATGATTGTGAAAAATTCTTCCTTAGCCAACATGTCATTGAATACCATCCGAATAAAAATACACAGCTGGGCAGTGTCCGTCATATCGAAGGATTCGTCGAACTTCAAAAAGAAGTATGTACATTGCATGATATCATGTTTCAGTTTATCTGCCATGTCCTGACTCATGACCTCAACACGCCTTGAGACGGTCGGACGAGATGACTGAAGTTCTCTGATAGCAGATATGATTTCTGTTTTATTTTTAAAATCTCCAAATAAAGTCTCACCCGCTTCAATAAATGCTTGCTTCACAACCGATCCATCTTCGAACGGTTTCTTGTGTTTTGCCAATATATGGAATATTTTATATGACGCGATCGTAGCAGCTTTTGATTGTTTGGCTGGTCTTGTGAACATGGTTTCTTCTTTTTTCAAACAAGATATCAAATCACGTACTTTTCGTTTTCTTTATTCACTCTGTGGCGAATAAAGACACTATATCATCACTACACCAAAACTTTAACCTTAACTCTCGACGCGCGTTTCGCTAACTAAGTTAGCATCATCAGGAGACGATAATATACTATGGAAAATCCGTTGCATAGTTTTTATGAACCGTTTTATGATGCCTCTTTATGTTACCACGCTTAGGTATTGTATCTGACGCACGACAAATAAGACAAATGCACTTATCCTTCACCATACAGAAGAAAAATTCTTTCTCCAAATCGTAATTAAAATGATACGTTTTAGATTCCTTCGCTGCACTCATGTTGTACTATTTAATAATAAACTTTGTATCGACGTAGTATTGCTCGAATGTTCCCGTCAAACACGCCGCCCGAAATTTCTAGAAAACCGGCAAGAATAAAAAACGCGGCTTTTCTTTGACAAGTACCGCGCGTTTCTTTGATGAAGCCGCATTTTACCACTAGCAGAGTCTTATTTTATTACGTAATAAATATTTGTAGTTTAGTTACATATATATTAAAAATTTTCTTCTTCTCGAGATCTGCTCAAAAACACTCTCGAAAGTTTGAGCACCCCTGGTCTAGACGAACAGCAACCAATGTTAACTCATGGGAGTGATTACAGATCATCCGTTGCTGTTAAATTTTCAGGTCAACATGTTGCTGTTCCATCCATCAACAGAAGAAGACGCAACTTACAGAATATAATGGGAGCGTCAACATATTGGGTTTCTTCAACGGAACGGAGCGTTCAAGCCATCTGGCAGTATCAAATATAGACATTTTTGTTATTTAATTACTCAAATTTTTATTTGCAATGCAAAGTAATACTCTATTCATTATTCTTGTCATGTCTCTAAATAAGATTTACGACCCATAAAGGAGCGGCTTCATGTATACTTCCGGCAGATAAGTTCTCTACCAATAAAATATAATATTATGAGCAGATATTCAGGAATTTACGATACTGTTAGAAGACTCAAGGTTTTCCGTTTCTATTTATCACTTCAAATATTTTCTTCGGGAAGAATAATATTCAGAAATATCAGTTTCGTGTTCTGCTTTCGGACATGTGACCCACTAACGGTATATTCGCATATTTCTAACTTTTCTACGGCAATTAATGGATTTTTCCAATGTCTGGATTGCATAGTATACGTAATATAGGATCGTAGGTACGATTTCCAATAACTCATCAAATGATTTCACGGACATGCGATAATATCTAAAAAAATATCTTCGTAATTTCTAAATTGCCAAAAACTCTATTGGTATTCCCCGTCTCTATTATACGGATGTATCCAATACGTTTTCCATGTCGAAATTCATCGAGAACCCCAAATGCCTCCAGAATGCAAGTAGTAATCTCAACTCTTCGTCTATACGCGTCAATTTATGATAGCACTGAACATAACCAGGTATTTCTGACGGAATTCCCTAAGTCTTCAGCAACATGAATACACTCCCCACAAAATATGTCGCATCACCCTACTTTTACGACAATACTATGTAAACTTTTAGGTTGGTCATTCAAGAGTCGCTTGGTAACTTTCAGAAGTGTAAAATAAGAAGATATCATTCAAAAGAAGTTTATGATGGAAAAAATCAACAATTTTCGAGTTAATGAAAAATTAAAAAATTCTACTATCTTCAAACATTCGCGAAGAGACGAATCAACTAGCATCGAATGGTTACTAATCTTTTTCAAAGTAGAGTGTTTCCTCCCCGAGCCCTAATTACTGCCGGTATACCTCTCGGAAGTCCCTCAAACAAATTGTGGATGTACTCTTGAGTCACTCAGTTCTAAATTTCAGGAAGCAGATTTTCTAGTTGTTGGAGTGTTCTACAAGGCATCCTACGTTGCTGAATTTGCCACCCCATGTTGTCCCGACTATGTAATAATAATAAACTTTATTTCCCCAAGAACGCCGAAATAACATTATGGAAAATAATAAAATGATTTTCGCAAGCAAATATACAACAAAATCAGGAAAATCGCATACAAAAACATCGAAAGAAATATCATTTACAATAAAAATTCCTGCACACTATATTAACTCTTACTCGCCAAATATTCAGACAGCCTTCTTCTAGAAGTAACACACGATTTGGACTTCTTTATGTCATCATTCAATCTGTTGTAAAGCTTTACACCCAGGTACATAGAGGACCGTCTGCTCATTCGAAGTCTAAAGTTTGGAGGGACGAGGTTGTGCTGATTTCTCGTATTGTAATTATGGTAGTCACCATTTCGCATTATTTCATTTTGGTTTTTAAATACTACTGTCGTCATTTCAAGTATACATATGGATGGTAATGTAAGTAAGCCCAAAGATCGAAAAGTCTCTCGACAGAAGGTAAGTTGCGAAATACCCAGCATACAACGAATTATCCATTTTTGACAAACGAAAACCTCGTCAGCTCCAACCGATGCCCCCCAAAACAAAACCCCATATCTCAATCTGAAGGCCACCTGAGCATGATAAATAGCCCTCAACTGTGTGACAGTCAAAACTCTTCTTAAATTTCACATAAGATAACAGACCGTACTAAGTTTGGAGGACAGGTAAGTGCAATGATCCTTCCAGTTCAGACTCTCATCTATCCGAAGACCTAGAAACCCCGTCGAGCCAGCCCTTTCCAGTTGAGTATTATTTAGAGACACATTAACATTTATTATCTTATTTTGGTTGTGAAAGACCAAATATGTAGACTTGAGAGCATTGATGTGCAATCTGTTGCAGCAAGTTGGTATTTTGAAGAATCCTTGACTCCAGCATAACCTCGCTATCATCAGTAATCAAGGCGGTAGCATCGTCTGCATAAAGAAAAACATCGTAACTCAGACCGCTTCCTATGTCATTTATGTACAAGAGAAACAACAATGGACCCAATATCGAGCCCTGAGGCACGCCCATATATGTGCCAAGTAAACCCTAATTTGTTGTCCCTGTCATATTACCACAAGTGTGTCTGATGGAAACAAGTTGTTGCCGGCCAGTCAAGTAACTAACCAACCACCTTGTAGCAATACCGCGAATACCACGTTTCTCCGCTTTACTAGTTAAAATATTATGAATTACGAGATCAAATTCCTAGAAGACACCAACCGGACATTGTCCCGACTCCAAGTTTTTCACCACACCTTCAACGAAAGCGTGTATCGCATCATGTGTTCTGGTCTGAAACTAAACTGACTCCTTGCAAGAATTCCTTGTTTATCAAGAAAGCTGCATGAGCCCGAGCATCATCATACATATAAATGAAGTTTTTGCCAATCAATGGACCAAAGGTTACAACATAGGGTTCAAGGATATCTGAGATGTATCTGGCCGCTGTCATTCTCCCATTATTCACCAGGACTAACTCGGTTCGACCATGGAAAAAAATGGCTACCCACACCATTACTGAGCCCCCTCCGAAGTTTTCGGTTTGCCGGATATTGCATTGCTGATACCGTTCCCCAAGTCGTCTGTATACAAGCATGTGTCTATTATTTGATACTAGACAGAACCTGGACTCGTCGGAAAAGAGAACATTCGACCATTCTGGAATACCCCAATTTGCATGTTCCCTCGCAAACTGAAGTCTTGCAACTCCATGCTCTCGGGCCGTCTCGATGAGACGCGGGCCGGTAGAAGCCACCCTTGGTCTGATATCGTCTTCTCTGAGCCTGTTCCTAACAGTTTGCAATGAAATATGCACATTTCTGGAAAGTGCAAGTTCATTTTGTAGCATTCTAGCCTTACAGTGCCGAACTCTTAGTGCAGTTAAACGAAGCCAACGATCATCAAATGGTTACCAACGTAGCGTTGGCTTCGCTCCTCCTCTAGAAGTGTTACAATTCTTACCACTTCATGATCACTCAAATAGCATCCAGGACGTTCAGCAGACATTACAATAAATTCAAAGATTCGGAAATCAACAAGAATCACAGAAAACTTGCATTAATTTAGCGTGAAAACTGAAGAGAAATTGAATGAATACTGATAGTCAAATAAACTCATTCTTGTTTCAGACGTAATTGAGATCATATGGAAACAAATGTTACTACATAGATAAGATTTTTATCCCCTCATATGTCCAAAAATTTATGTTGACAAAGAAACTGCGATCGAGCTGCTTGATCGAATGTGGAATTCAGAATACCAGGTGATGCGACAATTTTTGTGGTGTGTGTATATGGCAATGTCGTTGCCGTCATTCATTGATTACACAGGACAATTAAATCGCAGTTTTCGTCTGATCAATGACGTCGCTCATTCTAAATATTCCCGCATTTGTTTTCTAAGAGCTCTTGTTTATGAGTTATAGTTTTTAGTGAAGAAACACTTAAGAGCCCAGTCATATTAGATTAAAAAAGTAGTCAACCTCGGAATGAAAGATAAAAAGCAGTTAACTGGTATAAACTTTTGTTTTATCATTCTAAAGGATGTCTCAAAAGTCACAAGTGCTATCGTAAACGTTTATTTTTCGTGAATATCTTACTTTGTATTGCTTCGATGAGATTTGCACATATAATAAAGGCTGTAGAGTATAAAATTCTCTGCAACTTTTGTTTGGAAATTTTTTCCATACGATCTACCGTTTTTGCGGTAGACGGCGAAGAGTGCGCCGCGTACAGTCATATATGGTCTAATGCAAGGTAAAGCGTGAGTAACGGTCATCAGTACGTTGTATTAATTCAATTATTTACTAACAAATTATAATTATTAAACAATGCCCTTTATTTATGTACTAGTTATTAGTTATTTATATTCAATTAAGAACGTAATTGCCTTCAGCACAGGCCAAACTACTAAATATAATGTTTTGAAATTGCAAAAACGGTTGTGGTTCCCGATGTGGATGCGGAAAATCAGGGCTACTATGTTCTTTAGCTTATGACCAGTGCAATGGACAAGCTTCACTATATCCAAGTAATCCCGATGAAGAAAGTGCATACGATCCTAAAATTCTGGAAGGTTTGTAGATGAATATGACCGATAATAAGGATGATAACAATGAATTGAACATTTTCGAGCCACAACAAGAAGGAGACGATAAAACTAGCCTCCATCCACAATTTTATTATAATTAAAATCAATAGAAATTCTTTTAATATTTGAACTCACATTTCAGTAAATGAATAATATGCTATATTTAATGATGAATAAATACACACTGCTCAAAATGGTTTAAGGAACAATCAAAATACTAAGCATAGGTCATACAATTCGCATTAGTTACTTCAAATTTTTATATGGTATAATTAATACATCTTTCTAGTCACTGAAAAATTCGAAATAGAATAAAAACGAATATTGATTCCGTGAATTTATGAAAATAAACAATCGTATACCAAATAAGAATTTCTCAATTAAAATGAAAAAAGGTTTTTCATAATTCTTTTCCAAGTAAACTCAAACTAATATCTTGTATGACCACCACGAGCATTAATAACAGCCAGACATGGTTCTGGCATTCTCAGAATGCAATTATCAATTGCATTCCATTAAGGCATTTTCAAAAGCTGGACGACCTTGAATATTCGCCATAAGGAAATCAAGCCTCCGCTGATGGGGTTCAGGTCAGGAAACTGTGGTAGCCATTGTAAAATATAAATATTCTCCTTCTGAAACCATTCTCGTACTGGGTTTACAGTGTGTGGAGAGTCGTTGTCATGCATATATAAGGAATTTGGCACAGCCGTGTTTCGAAATGGTAAAACTACAGGTTGGAGAACATTATCGATGTAGATTTGATGATCCATATTCCTTTGAAGACAAATGAGGTCTGTTTTATCATGAAATGCGATTCCACTCCATTCCAATACAGATCCGCCTTTGTAACTGTGTACTTTGACGCCATACCCTTACCCTTCTACTATCCGGGTGAAACCCGAACCGAGACTCATCGGTAAATAGAACGTTGGCCTATTCTGGTTCACCCCAAACAACATGCTCCTGTCCCCATGCTAGTCGGGCTGCGCGATTGCCAGGTCTAAGTGGAGGGACTCTGATTAGTCGATGACAAGGAAGACCAGCTTCATGATGACGATTTCTGACAGTTGGTCAGACATGGCTAGTCCATGTGCATCTTGGAAATTTCTAGAAATTTCACGAGCTGTGATTGAAGCATTCCGTCTGGCTTGAACCACGATAAATCTATCTTTGGCAGGTGAAGTATTTTTTTTAGGACCTGTGTGTCTTTCCTTCATATCATCAATATCCAGATACCGTCTCCATAACCGACTTATCACACCGCAAATTCACCTGCTACTCGGCTCTGAGAACTATCACCTTCAATCATACCCACTGCACGTAATTTTTTATCACGAGTTAAATGTCGACGTTGCATTATTTTCCAATATCCTAACTCACAAGATTTCAGTATCACTCAAAGGAAATAACAAAATGAACTGAATTTTTGAAGAATAATAAATATCGCATTTTACTGTATCTTTTCAACATGTGTATTTTTTTATGAATACATGTGTTGATCTGCTTGAATCAACATCCACGGCTGTTTTGATTAACTACTTAACTCCACCATGTGCAAAATCTGCATTTACAAAGATATCAGAGTGGTATTCATTAAAATTATTCAAATAATCATGTTGTTCCCTAGACCATTTTGAGCAGTGTATGTATAAAATATATTCCCTTACTGTCCCTTTAACTTAAAATATATAATCCAAAATTAATAATATACTATAGTTAAATAATTAAGTATAAATAATTTAATACAATTAATCGAGCACTTATTTATATGAATAATTAACAATTAGTACGTGAATAATGGGCAGTGTTTAATAATTATATTATTTTAGTAAACAATTAATTTTATACAACGTAATGATAACGTTAACTCACGCTTTACCTTATATTAGGCCATAAAGACTGTGCGCGGCGAACTCTTCGCGGTCTACCGTAAAAACGGTTGATTGTATGCAAAAAAAGTTCAATCAAAAGTTGTAGAGAATCTTATACTCTACGACTTTTATGATATGTACAAATCTCATTTAAGCAATAAAAAGTGAGATATTCCCGAAAAACCGATTTTTATGACCTTTGACCTTCAATATCTCAAGACGCTGGCACGATAACATTTGTGACTTTTGAGACAACATTTAGAACAACAAAACAAAGGTTTATACCAATTTACAGCTTATTATCTTTCATTCCGAGGAGAAACCGCTAATATGACTGGGCTATAATTACCTTAATAATTTTCTGTTAATTAAAAAATATCGTCAAGAACAGTAACAGCCGGTTCTATAAAGGTTTAAGTTACAAACTAAATATTTAGTTGATCAAATAAACCCATTAACTCCATGGTTAAATTTAACTGTGTCCTATAAACGCAGGTTATACTAAACTAGAACTGAAGTAACTCTGAATTCGGTCCTATAAACGTTAAACCAAAGGTTAAATCCACATTTACTTCGGAGTTGGCCAAATCATCGAAATTAATGGTTTGAATTTTCATAGGAAAGTTAACAAACAGATTGTTTTCTTCAAATTGCGAAATACAAGCATTATATTTTATATTTACATACAATCAAATTTATATGGAATCACCCGATATTATGAATATTACCTAAGGGATTTTGTACATCTCGAAGGATTGTTAGAATTGATCCTCTTTAAGATATTTCAATTGAAAAATTAAGAATTAAGAAATTAATCAAGGTTCATTTCAAGAAAGAAACAATTAAATAAAAGAAATTAAAGAGAATCTTTCCGCATGTAATAGAAAAATTGTAGATTGTTTTCTCACGGTAGGTGTTTTTTTCTCGACCTCAGTAGCTTGTATTATCCCCTCTTGTCCTGATACAGGCCTGAATCCATCTAGGCATGCTTTGGATTAGGTTTCGAACTCCTCTGAGGTGATATTCTGCGGCAGCTTGGATGATTTGTTGTGGAGTTCTTGGATTATCCTGGCGCGATCTAATTTTCCTTTTGAGATTATCCCATAAATGTTCAATAGGATTTAGGTGTGGAGAGCAAGCTGGCCAGTCCAAAATAGCGATTCCCTCAGTTGCAAGAAAATGTCGCGCGAGGTTGCTGGTATGCGGAGGAGCATTATCTTGCATAAAAGTAAAATTCTCACCGTGGGCACACTCGCAGGAAACGAAATCAAGACTGTTTCAGTATCTAGGTGATAAGATGGATTAGATTCAGACACATCATCCGGCAGCTGAGGTCATTGTACTGGGTGGCTTCAACGTTCACAACACCAACTGGCCCCGACACTCTAATAGAACAGATGAAGCGGGAAGACAGGCTGAAACTTTCGCAATCAGCCATAATCTAACGCAGCTAGTCGACGAACCGACAAGAATACCTGATCACCCAACCGACTTCCCGAATACCTTGGATCTTTTTCTGATTTTAGATCCAGATGATTTTGGAGTGGAGGTCTCAGCTCCGCTAGGCAACTCAGACCATAACCTTATATCTGCTGCTGGAACCATTGTGCTGCCGCTAAACCAAGAACCTAAACCACCTAGATGCATTTGGCACTATAACCGTTCTGATTGCGGTAAGCTGCATGAATTCTTTTCGTGCTTCCCATTCAGTGATGTTTCCCTCACAGATTCTAACATCAATGTGTGCACTGAATCTGTTACAGAAATCATTCTTGAAGGAATGGATCTTTACATCCCTCATTCCATGAAAAGAACAACATCACAAAAGCCATGGTTCAGCAAAGACTGCGAAAGAACCTCTGCAGCTTAGAACAGAGCTTACAAGTCATGAAAGATAAATCCAACAGAGGAAACAAGAACAACCTTAGAGCAAAGGCCAATTTCAACGAAGGGGTAACTAATAAACTCCTTGAACAGGCAAGGTGACTAGACAGTTCTGGTCTATGGCGAAGACTGTCAGTGCCAATTTCTGCAAATCTGTGTTTCTGCCTCTTGTTAGAAAAGACGGAAGTATAGCGTCATCTCCGAAAGAGAAAACCGATCTCTTTGCTGTCTTGTTCTCAAAGAATTCTGTGCTAGATTCATCTAACGCAATACCATCGAACATTCCACCTACAAATTCTTCAATGGCAGAAATCAAGCTCAGCGTCCGCACTGTGAGACGGGCCCTCGAGCAGCTGAACTGCAAGAAAGCAGTTGGTTCAGACGAAATACCACCAATCAACCTGAGAAAGTGTGCTCCCGAACTGGCACAGTTTCTTATGAAAGCCAGACTTTTTCGATCAGCTGGAAAATAACGAGAACTCAACCGATCCCAAAGAGAGGAAAGAAGTCCTTATCCCAAAATCACCGCCCTGTTGCACTTCTTCCCATTATGTCCAAAGTGATGACAAAGTTAGAAGTTGTAAAACTGGCACTTAAATAAAGATCATGTCAAAGTCAGTCATCTGCACCCAGGTAATACAGAGCGGCGACTTGAGTTTAGTCGTTAGTATTAAGAAAAATTATATGAACTGATGAGTGTTACCTCAGCAGTGATGGAATTTTCAATATGTAAACTAATAAATATTGTCCACTGAAGAACGAACATGTAATTCCCACAAAGGGGTTACAAGGCAGGTTCGGTTTCATCAGAGAGATAGCTGTGAAAGCGTTACAAGCAGTCGACACCCACTCAAACCCACTGGTGAATACCTTAGGAGATTCCGAAGAAGATGAACTGAGAAAATACAAGAGACCCAGGATGGTGTTTTGTTGGCACTAGGGTGACGAAGATATAAGGTATTTAATGTTAAGTGTTATTTGAATCCTTCAGATCACGGCTTGGAAGCCAAATTTTGCCCGTTTATCAATCAAACCACCAAAAGAAGTTAAGTTAAAAGTTGTAAAGCTTGTACTTGAATAAAGATTAATCAAAGTCAGTCATCTGCACCCAGTTAATACAGATCGGCGACTTGAGTTTAGTTGTTAGTATTTGGAAAAATTATTTGGTCTGATGAGTGTCACATCAGCAGTGATGGAATTTTCAATATGTAAAGTAATGAATAGTATCCACTGAAGAACGAACATGAAATTCACCCAAAGGTGTTACAAAGCAGGTTCGATTTCATCAGAGATTCAGCTGTAAAAGCGTTCCAAGCAGTCGACACCCACCCAAACGTATTTTTGAAAGCCTTAGGAGATTACAAGTAGATGAACTGAGAAAATACAGGAGGCCGAGGATGGTTCTTCGAGAAGACCTGGATTGGATATAAGAATCTTGTAAGAGCAAATAATAAGACCGTCGGCACTAGGACGAACAAGATATAATAAACACCTCAAAAAAGTCTAGGGAACACTTCTGAATATCGATATATCGTATCCAGAACGATCAGTATGGATGATTTCTTCAAGAAATGAACACCTGCATCAATTTCTCACCAAATTATGTAGAGTGCCGCAACAGATTTCGGTTTTTTTTTATAAAAAACTAAAAATGCAGCAGATGCGACGCTGCTTTATAATCATTTCATGTATTCAGTGTTTGAAATCAGTAAGTTGGCACTTTGTTTCTGTTGTATGCACAAATAAAAGATTGAAGTTTTGTGATTCGACCATGGAAACATTGACATTTGACTAGAGAAGAGATGTTACGAGCCGTTGACATGCTCCAAGCTGGGAGCTCACAACGGGAAGTATCCAGGGTTCTAGGAAGTACCCCAAGTGTCATACACCGTTTATGGTCGCGTTTCAATGAAACAGGTAGCGTAGAAGAACGCCATACAGGTCGTTTCAGGATTACTACAGTCGCCCAAGACCGATTTTTAGTGTCCACTGAAGAACGAACATGTAATTCCCCCAAAAGGGTTACTTGGCAGGTTCGGTTTCAACATGGCTTATTTTATTCTAGGTGGTGCCAGAAATTTGATATTTCCGAAGAAACTCTTATTGCAGAGAGAGATTTAGCCGTAATTGAAGATATTTTGCTAGAAATAATTGATGAAATTCCCTTGACCGAATTACATTCTGTCAAAAAAGAACTGTGAATTGATTACTTAAAAAATCTGCTAAGAAAGTTTGGTCAAAATTTTTTTTGTTGCTAAGTAAGCACAACTGTTTTTTATACTGACGTGATGTTTGAACGCGGTCTGTCATTTAGTTTGTTTACAGTGCCGATTTTGTTAGTTCTCACAAGTGTGTTTTGCGATCGTAACAATGGATGAAAAGATCGAACACAGAATCTGTCTCAAATTTTGTACTGCGAATAGAATTTTGTGTGCCGAAGCGCTGAAAATATTACAGATGGTGAATCGACTCTATCAAAAACACGTGTATATGAGTGGTACAGTGCATTCAACAGCGGTCGAGATGTGGTGGAAGATTTTCCTCGCTCTAGTGGGCCATCAACATCTTCAACTAAACTTAACATCGATAAAGTGAAGGAAATCATAATTGAAAACCGTCATGTAAGTTTGAGAGATAGGCAACGAATTTTCTTTGTCTCACGAATCCATTCGTACTAGCTGAAACGATTGTTTTGGCATGAAACGCATTTCCGCTCGACAAGTTCCAAAATCTGAATTTTCCTGCAAAATTGAATCGGTAAAGATTGCTGAAGACATGCTAGAACGGGCTAATTCCGACCCCACTTTCATAAATCGCATTGTAACTGGTGATGAGACATGGGTTTATGAGTCTGACACTTAAACCAGTCAACAAGCAACGGAGTGACGTCTTCCAACTGAATTGAAGCCGAATAAAACACGTCAAAGTCGATAAAAAGTCAAGATAATGTTGACTGTTTTTGATTATTTGACGGTAATAAAAAAATTACCTGTGCGTTATGCGGTGGTGTCCAAAAGGATAAATTTGTGCAGAGAAAAGTCATGGTTTTGTACAATCTCAAAAATTACAACTTGCAAAATTATCGCTATATATGTAGACACATTGAGGAATTTTTATTCAAGGAACAATATTCAACCTTCAGAAGAATGTTAAATATCTTTCCTTGAATGAGCTGGTTTTCCGATCCACCCTTCATAATCACCGCAACCACCAACCTACTGACGAGGTCAAATGAGACAGAAACTGCAATCTATTGCTCCCATTCATGACATCCAACCGAGCTGGACCGCTGCTGTGTGACCCTCGTTCACGGTAATTATCGAAGGGGGATCGGAAAAACAGCTCCTTCAGGGAAGGATATTTAACGTTCTACGAAAGGTTGAATATTGTTCCTTGAATAGAAATATTCATGGATTTTGCAGCCCGATAATGCACTTTCTCACAAGTTTATCATTGTGAAAGTATTTCTGACCAGAAACTCAATAAATACCATCAAACAACCACCGTATTCACCTGCTAGGGCTCCGGCCTCCTTTTTTCTTTTTCCGGAACTCAAATTACTACTTCGAGGTACCGTTTTGAATCGATAGAAGACAATAGAGATTATCCGCATCGAGAACTGAAGTCGATTCTGGAAAAATGTTTTGAAAAATGTTTTGATGACTGGATTATTCATTGGCGTGAATGTATTATTTCGGAAGGGGCCTATTTTGAAGGCGATACAATAAATTAGAATGAAAAATAAATATATGGTGTTACATTGACCAATTCCCGGTATTTTTTTGACATAATCTAAATACCATATATTTTTAACAGGACGGAATACCTGCTCATAATTCGCAAATGGTGAGCTGAACGAGCTATTTCCAGAACGTTGGATCGGCACATATAATTCTATAGGATGGCCAGCAATGTCGATGGACCTGACAGTTCTTGATTTTTATATGGGGTATTTTTTGTGATCTAAAACTGAGATTTATTTCAATATTCTCATAGATTAACTGGCCATTCTGAGATATACATACAGTGTGTCTACTATAAAAGGTGCCAAACTTTAATAGGTGATAGTACAAGTCATTTGCAACAAAAAATGTCCCATAACATTTTTTCGAAAAGTTGATAATTATCGAGTTATTTAACACTTCTTGATTTTACGAAATGTTTCGCTTCTCTCTATAAAAACAAGAATATCTCTGTTACTCTTACAGCTACATCAAATCTAAACATACCACCGGAAAGAGCATCGAATTTGCTATAAGATAGGTAAGTACTAATGGTGAAAAAATTTGTATACCGGCTGTTGTAAAAGGCTAAATGAAAAAATTGTGAAATGAACAAAATTAGTGGTATTTTCTTGTTAGCCGTACCACTGAAAACTGATCGATAAGTAACTGTTTTTTTTTGGAAAAACTACTACATTCAACTGGCTTTCAAATGGTATATCAACTCTTGAGCTAACTGTTGTTTTCCAGCAATATCATGAGTAAGAGTAATAAGAACATTAAATTCTCTTATCCATGGATCACAAATGAGCTAGTTTCACTGGACCGTCTAAACAATTCCACAAATGACTTCTCAATAATAATAAGCGATAAATAAATAACATATCTGGATATTGAATGTTTAAGAAACTAGGAATAATTAATTTTTCTTGGATTAGAAGAAGAAAATTAGAAAAAGAATAGTGTTCTTATTACTCTAACCCATGATATTGCTGGAAAAAAATAGTTAGCTCAAAAGTTGATATACCATTTGAAAGCCAGTTAAATGTAGTAGTTTTTACCAAGAAGAAAACAGCTACTTATCGATCAATTTTCAGTGGTACAGCTAACAAGAAACTACCACTAATTTTGTTCATTTCACAATTTTTTCATTTTGCCTTTTACAACACCCGGTGTACAGAATTTTGTTACCATTAGTACTTAACTACCTTATAGATAATTCAATGCTCTTTCCGATGGTAAAGTCAGATTGGATGTAGCTGTAAGAGTAACAGAGATATTCTTGTTTTATAGAGAAAAGCAAAAATTTCGTGAAATCAAGAAATGTTAAATAACTCGATAATCATCAACTTTTCGAAAAAATGTTATGAGACATTTTACTGAAGTTTGGCACCTAATATAGTAGACACCCTGTTTATATATATATATATATATATATATATATATATATATATATATATATATATATATATATATATATATATATATATATATTCTTTGAAAAGAGTGTATTTTCAAAAATTCGAAAGATTTTATTTACTATAAATGCTTATATCTATAATTCTGGTGTGTGTCAAAAAACACAATCGTAAAAAACAAGCGAATAAATAGAATACCAGCGGAAAAAACCGACTATGCCCGTTCTTTAATCAGGTATCTAAACTGGCATCATGCCTCCTACGATTATCCCTAAAGTGTGAGCACAGGAAATAAAACAGGGGAATCATACTATCTTGAGTATGATTCAATAAACGAGGGAAAAAACCTGTGGAAAAAACTCGTTTCCCTGTTGTTATTGCTATTGTTAGTGTCGTGTGAACAAGAAGAGTACCAAAAATTTTTCTTCTTAGCAGCTTCATTCTCTCATTCTTATCTTGCACTCTATGATTTCCAGGACTTCTTCACGAAGACAAGGATGAAAAAGGATGGGGTTTGAGAAGGAAACATCAGTAACAATGAAAAAAGAAAACCAACAGAAAAATATTTCATCAAACATACTTAACTCTTGTATGTCTAAACTCACTTGAATCTAAGAAAAATAAAATACTCCTCTGTTTTTCAACAGAGAACATCTCATACACCTTTTGGCAATGAAGCTCTACGGGGGTTAGGTGTAGCCCTTGTCTTATCAACATACACCATGGAAATAATCCTAACCTTATGTAAGAACTTAACTAATGCTCCGTTGTTTTTCAACAGGGGACTTCTCATACACCATTCGGGGGTGTAGCCCATAATAATCTCAAGATTCAAAACTAATCTCCTAAATAGACTTGAAGTTCTATACCCAGTTAATGAAATTATCTGAAACGGAATGAATTTCTTGAAAACCACCCGTAAAATGATAAATAGGACAATACTTATATCGGAACCTGCAACCCCTTTGGAAGGATCCTCTATGAGAACTTCATTGAAAACATCAACTTCCTCCCATTCAGTTTTCCAAAGATCAACAGCCTTAACCCGTGCACGCAAAAAGTCAATCGACCAAATAGGTTTCCTAGATTTCAATTTCAAGTTAGGTGGATTTTGAAGATCGTGTATTATCGGAAAAACTTCTGTTAATGAGTGATACTTATCCCAAGATGATTTAAGAGCTAATTTCCTGAGAATATGGGAAGTAACTATATTAAAAATAACCGGAAGCCATGGGGTAGCAGTTGAACTGTTACATCCACTTCTAACTCTCATAGAACAGTTCAACTATAATACTTCTGAACATAAATGAAAAGTTGTTGATAATTTAAAAAATTGAACTTTGTTATTTTCATTTTATCTAACATTAGGAGCAGGCCCGCCGCTAGCGGTTTGAACGCCGGTGTGCAATTCCTATCGTGCCGCCCCTATCTAACTACAAAACCTAGGTGTTTATAAAAATGTGAAAAAAAATGCTGTACAGTGAAAAACTATGTTATATTAGGTTATTTTATACAAGATAGATACACTAATACGACATTAAATGAAAAAATGAAGGCAAGAAAGGTGCAGTTTATACATATTATGTAGGTAGGTATAGGTATTAAGTTATTTTACAGAAACTGCACCTTTCTTGCCTTCATGTTGGCAAAATCAACTATAATTTTTTGGTGTCTAGTCTATTTAGAATCTCATGTTCAATTGAAATTATTGCTAAATTACTTAGTCTTTGCTGGTGCATAGTTGATCTCAAATAGTTTTTTATTATTTTTAACTTTGAAAATGACCTTTCACCAGATGCAACTGAAACCGGCAATGTAAGTAGTATCCTTAGCGCTATTGCTGTATTCGGAAATGTTGACATTAATTCATTAGCAAAAATGTGTTGCAATAGGGTTTGTGGATCATTAGACTGGTTTTCAGTTAAATGCAACTTTAAAGCATTGATTTCATTAAACATATCTATACCGCCAATATCTGCGTCACTACTTGAACTATCTTTTAGCTTCACATTCAAATCTTTACAATGTTTCATTAAATCATCTTTGGAGTAACTAAACAAGTTATTATTGGTGAAAAGCCAAAACGTCGGTAAAAGTTTCCAACTCATCGAATCTACGTTTTAAAGAAGTTAAGGTTTGGTCCAGGATCCTAAAAAACATCTACCTTGTATTTTATTTTAGGGTCTAGTAAGACTTCATCACTCTGTTCATACTGAAATTGAGTTGGTTTTCTTCGTGGACGAACGGTATCTATAGGCGGAAAATCTGCATCTACATTAAGTTCCCGAGCCACAGTGGTAGCTTCTTCTAACACCCTTTCGAAATGCTCATCTGTGCGATATTCGGTGAATTTATGAATCAATTTATTTAACAAATTTATGCAGATTTGAGTATTTATTGTGGGGTTTTGCATCATTTTGCTAATAGCATTAATTTCGTTTAAAATATCAAACCAAATTACAACTAAGCAAATAAATCTATAATTTTGAATATTCAAAGCAAGCGAATGTGCTTTGTGAGTTGTTGTACAATCCAATTCCGACGAATTGTTATCTGATATTTCAAGTAAAGCGTCAAATATTTTTTCGATGTGATACCGTAAAGGTTTGACTGCATCGATTCTGCTAGACCATCGCGTGGCACTTAATGCCTTTAGTTTTAAATCAGGTAAATGCTTGCAAATTATGGACCACCTTTTGGTAGAAGACGAAAAGAAAACGTAAATTTCTTGAATTAAGTTGAAAAAGTTGACCGTGTCGTGCGTTATATTTGCCGCATCGTTAACGACCAAATTGAGACTATGCGCCGAGCATGGAACGTAAAATGCACGATTATTCATTTCCAATATTTTTTGTGATCCATTGTGTTTTCCACGCATATTAGAACCATTGTCATAATCTTGGCCACGTAAGTTTTTAATATCAAGGTTTAATTGCGAAAATAAATCTAAAACAAAATTTAATAGTCCTTCACCTGTGGAGCTGGTTATCGGACAGATGCCAATAAAACTTTCGCATATTGTAACATTTTTAGTTTCACTGTTTAAAACAACATACCTTAGTATAACTGTAATTTGTTCTGTGTGACTTACATCTGGTGTGCAATCTAATATGATAGAGAAATATTTTGATTCTCTGACTTTGTTCAGGATATAATTTTTATGGTCGTGCCCAGTAAATCAATGATTTCATTCTGAATCTGATCTCCTAAATAGTGAGTCATGCGAGTTGAATCGAATTTCGAGGCTTGAATTCTGTGAATATGTTCCCGCATAACTGAATCAAAGGATGCTATCATTTCTATTGCTTTGAGAAAATTACCATTATCATGCTCATATAATATTTTGGACGAGCCCTAAACGCCAGACATTGATGAGATAAAAATTTTATAACAGCTATGATCCTTTCCAATACATCACACCATTCTTTTTTTTTTAGATTCTAATAGTCTCAGTTGCATTTGATTTACAGTAGTTTTATTTTTAACATATAATTTAGTTGGACCCAACATTTTAAATTTTCGCTATTTGAAATGCTTGTTTCGTGTTGTTTTAAGGTAGATGACAGATGTTGCCAATCGGAAGAACCGCTTGGAGCTGACAGACTTACAGTTTTACTGAATATTTTACAACAAAACAATAGACTGAATCTTTTGACGTAGAGTAAACAAGCCATTCTCTGTTAATTTCTTCTCCATTAGGAAGATTTCTAGAGTAATAACTGTTTGCAAATTTTCTTCCATCAATATTAGCAGGAAAATTGTAGCTAAACAGCTGCACGGGACCACGGCTAACCAAAATATTAACAATATCATTAGTCATACTGGCGGGCCACGAACCGGGATCATCACCACAATCTAAACAGCTACTTGATGACGATAAATTGCTTACAGGTTCTTTAGCACTACTTTCTCTTTTTCTAGTTTCACTGGAGTCTCCTTCTGAAGGACTAACATTTTTCTCTTCAGATACCTCCATAACTTCTAGATTTAAAGCTGCGCTTGTTGAAGCTACATCTACGTCAACATTCTCTTGACATTCAGAGTCCCTATTTTCTGGTTTGCTAAAAAATTTCTCAAGAGATCCCGCTAGTTTTTTTTCTCTGTATCTTTTTCTCGTTTTTGCCGTCGAAATTGAGCTCCTGAAATTTTTTTCCTTTTTTGCGGTTCCTGGAATTTTTTTGAAAAAGTTTAGTATACGGTTGTATAAAAGTAACTTAAATTCCAAAAGGGGGTCGATCATTCCACCCATTATTGCGAACAACCTTTACTAGGGGTCAACACTGAAATCGCGAAAAAATCAGCTCTTCCATACATTTTGTATGGAATAGTTATTTTTTCGCGATTTCACCGTTGACCCTATAGTAAAAGTTGTTTGTATTTATGTAGAATGACTCCTTTCGGGATTTAAGTTACTTTTGTTACACCCTGTATAGGTATAATTTTAATATTTTTTTATAAATCTTCACTCTTAAGTTGTATAACAGAAAAAATACCCTTTAAATCACAATAATAATCACAATACTACTGCGAAAAAAAATGTTCATACCTACTGCACACAAATGTAATGGAATAACTAATTTTTTTTCGCGACTTCAGAGTTGACCCCATAGTAAAAGTTGTTCGTATTGATTAGATGGAATGTCCCCTTTCGTTACTTAAGTTACTTTTGTTACACTCTGTATTCATTTTAATACATTTTTTTTTTTACTTTAAGTTTTTTCAGTAAAATAACCTTTAAATTTTACATGAATACCTGCTGTTTATATGAATGCGCCCATATGCTGATTAATTAAACAAAGACACTTACCATAATTATGATTTTCTGCGCCGACGGATAATATAAATAATTTTCTAAATTATTTTATAGTCACACTTCGCACAAAAATATACAGAATATTATTAATTTTAAGTACCCTGGACCGTTTCCGGATCTCACATTAGGGCTATAACCAAATAATTGAAGTTTGTTGTTCACTCACATCACTTTCGCATTTGTGTTAAATAAATAAAACAAAGAAATGAGTATATAGTTTTGAGGATTTCCTGATATCTGTGGGATTTCCTATTTCGCATAGAGCACGATACGGATTAACTTTGTTCTCATGAATTTCAATAGATGGCGCTATGTAATGCTACGATATAAAAGAAATATTTGGGCGCCGTTCATCATATTATTTTTATAAGGATAATCTTTTTAGTATTGTGAGGTGACAATGTCTGAATTTTAGTCGATGATTGTCTGATTTGCCGCCCCCCTGAATGCGCCGCCCGCGTGCATTGCACGCCTTGCACGCCCGCTTACGGCGGGCCTGATTAGGAGGTGTATTTCAAATATCCTAATAGATTTCAATTGTTTTTATATTCTAATATCAACTTCTGGGAAACACATTTTTCACCATGAAAACAGAAACGTTATTAATTGATTTTCGAAGGAATGTTAGTTATCGCTTCGATAAAGCGAATCATCCATAACATTTTATTGGTTCGATCGATTTTCCAAAAATGTGTGTTTTGTTAAAAAAACTACAAGTTTATCCTATAACCTTTGAAATTGTAGCCTTTAAAAAAATGGTTACACTACTGGAATCTCAGAAAAAATTCTGTAAGATAAACTCTTCATCATTGTGCCATGTTAAAGAATAACCGACATATGTAACGTACATGAAATTTTAAAATCCCCCTGCATCTCGGAAACGGAGGGACTATCAAAGCATTGTTGACTGAATCTATTGTTTTAGGAAAAGAAGTAACACGTAACGTGAAAACCGTGTCCTCATATCTCTAGTACTTTAGAATTTACCATCCAAGGACAACGAATTTGGGACAGCCTATACTTCTTATGTCCATAATCGGTGGCTACCTGTATATTGCCATTTCAAACTTTGTCGATGATGCTATATTTACTCCAGAAGAGCAAATAAACTTCATCAAAAGGGGTGGTTTCTCTACGGTATTAGAAAGTTGAGGTTGGAGAATTTATGTCTTCCAAATTAATCTGACCTTTCCGATTCCATTACCTGGACGAATACTTTTGGAATTTTGTCTCTGTGAATACCTTCATTTATATCATTTACGTTGTACGACGTAGTTAGCATCCCGCTGTGGTTGGGGTGCATAATCAAACCTGGGTCATAAAGTACACAAATCCCTTAGAAATGTGGTACGTGGGCAAATTCAAGAATAAATGTAGTTTCTATGATTTTGTATTGCGAATATTGCTGTTCTCGTTTTGAATAAAATATTCACTCTATACGTCTAAAATTTGTAATCAGTAACGTAGACGAATATGTGTTTTAGGTTCTCTTCTCAAATAAAATTGAATTCATTGAACACTTATGTATTCGAAAACGATAATAATCAAATGTAAATATCTCGATAGTTACGTTTAACAAAAATGATTATTTCATGAATTTCTTGCATACTCAACTTACTCTTAATATTATACGCTAAAATATATAATAATTAAATAATGATTATGATATTTCAGATAACTCAATAAATTTAGTTAATCATGAAAATGAACATGTATTTTATATTATAGTAGACTTAAGCTAAATATTTCACATGAGTTTTAACATTACCTAACAGAATGTTGAACAATGTTTATGAATCATTTCATGACTTTATAAAACGCCTTGTTCTAAATTCAATTTATTTCTAAACTTGAAAATTATAAAATCAAAATAATGATTGTTAACATGCTCATATATATTTTAAGCTGCAATATTTTCGTGAATTATTTACAGTTAATCTTCTGATGATGTATCTTCATTACTTAAATTCACTATAACATCATATACCTTTTTTATTATACATCTAGAACCGACATTTGAGCAAGGCATAAAATACACAAGTTTTTGACACTTATCTGTCAAAACTTTTGACAGATTTAAATATTTTTTTATAAATTCGATTTTTGAGGAACATTTAAAAAAATTGTAGGTCGTAGATCTTTTGCACTACAGACACAATTTTTGCTTGGGTGGATAGATGAAGGATCAAGGAATTTTTTAAGCAATCTACACATG
Source organism: Cryptolaemus montrouzieri (assembly GCA_013387265.2). Classification (NCBI taxonomy): domain Eukaryota; kingdom Metazoa; phylum Arthropoda; class Insecta; order Coleoptera; family Coccinellidae; genus Cryptolaemus; species Cryptolaemus montrouzieri. Next base: position 33,074,943 of record JABFTP020000185.1, on the reverse strand, counting down.
TCAAATGTTTATTGCGTTGTTTTGCATGATTTTTTCAATTTGGCCTTTTTCAAACAGCAATAACTCAATTTTTTTAAACTGCACGTGCCAATTTTTATGTCGCCATCAGATGAAGCGTCAAATTTCAGATGGAATTGTATAAGCATGTACTATACCCATCTCTTATAGTTCCGAAATAATTTGGGAGTATACTGAATTTTGATGATTTTGCAAGAACTAACAGAGAATGCTTTGAAATATTTGAATCAAGTAGCTGAATTAGCTACGCTCACCTCACATGTGCCTGAAATTAATGTACTTGTCACTTCGTTCATTCGAATTTGATATTTCAACAAAAATTGTCGTTATTTCAGATTGAGAATATTCAAAATACCTCAATATCAATAATAATAATTCATGTTAGAATGTCAAAAGTAGTGGGTAGAAATTGCAGGCAATTCAATAACCAATTTCCAAATTTACCGTCTATGAGTAAAAGAAAATTTCGAAGCATTAGAAGCAATTTTTACAATTCGGATGAATAAAATTGTAGGAACTAAGCGAAAACCAATCATCGAAGATAATTACATTAATACGAATAAAGGATAGCAAACATCATAGGACTACTAACTAATTTACGATCTGAATAAACGTTCAATAATGGCCCCATTTTGATCAATACACTTGACAGCTCGTATACGAACATGATGAGTTGCCCTCCTAGTTTCCTCAGGATCAATATTACGAAAAGCATTATGAATGCGCTCTAGTAACTCTTCTTTACTTCTTACAGGAATAAGATACACTTCACTCTTGATTTTGCCCCATAAATAAAAATCAAGGGGCGTCAGGTCCGGAGAATGCGGAGGCCATAAATTTGGTCCTTGATTACCCCACCATCTATCCTCGAACATTTCTGTTAGCTGCCGATCTACAGCTCGTGTTTTATGTGCTGGTGCACCATCCATTTGTTAACAGCAATCCCTCAGAATGTTAAGGGTAATCCATCTAAAAACTTGCTAATATTCCACTCAAAATTTCCGGGTATCTTTGTCCATTATTATTTTCCTCATAAATGTGATAAGCCAACAAATCATTAATTAAAATTGCAAAAGCGTTCACGGTGAATTTATTTTGGAAATCAATAACCTCAATGAAATGTGGATTTTCTGTGGCCCAAAAATGTCGATTTCTCCTGTTGGTTATTCCACTTTCATTGAACTCGGCTTCATCAGACCATATAATTTTGCTGACTTAATGGACGCATGTGGATTGGCATGAAAATACGCTAGCGTATTAATTTGATTGTCGTCGTCCTCGAGACCAGGTTTTCTTCTAGTTTCTATGTATTTTGTTCCTCCAAATTGCCGAAAATTGCTTTTAATCCTTCGAAATTTTGTTTTACTCATAGGCGCCAAATTTGGAAATTGGTTATTGAATTGCTTGCAAGTGCTATCCCCACTTTTGACATTCGCCATGAATTAAAAAGAGATTAAACATATCTTTGTTTGAATAATCAGCCATTTTATTATCAATCTGGTATTTTCAAAAATTTTATCTTCAAATTACCAACAATTGGTTATTAAATTGCCTGCAATTTCTACCCACTACTTTTTGACATTCTAAAATGAATTATTATTATTAATATTAAGGTATTTTTGAATATTCTCAATCTAAAATAACGACAATTTTTGTTGAAATATCAAATTTGAATGAACGAAGTGACAAGTACATTAATTTTAGGCACCTGTCCTATTTCGGAATTATAAGAGATGGGTATAGTACATGCTCATACAATTCCATCTGAAATTTGACGCTTCTTCGGATGGCGATATAAAAATTGGCACGTGCAATTTGAAAAAAATGAGTTATTGCTGTTTGAAAAAGGCAAAATTGAAAAATCATACAAAACAACGCAATAAACATTTGACATGTGTAGATTGCTTAAAAATTCCTTGATCCTTCATCTATTCACCCAAGCAAAAATTGTGCCTGTAGTGCAAAAGATTTACGAGCTTGTTCCTCAAAAATCGAGTTTATAAAAAATATTTAAATCTGTCAAAAGTTTTGACAACAACGTGGGTATGCCTTGCTCAAATGTCGGTTCTAGATGTATAATACAAAAGGTAGATTGCCATTTGTAATAACAAAGTGATGACCCACTTCCGGTATATCTAACCTAACCTAACCTAACCGGAAATTGTATCACTTCGAAAATATTTCACTTCAATTGGAAATCGCTAGTTATGGCCGCGTATAAAATTTCAGTTTGATATTGTAATTGGAACTAAGGTTTTAACGGACGGTCCCGGTGGATATCTCTGTATATGTCCATGGGTATATCTCTGACCATGAGTATGTAACTGTCCATGATAATATATCAGTCCATCTGTCCAAGTATATATATATATATATATATATATATATATATATATATATATATATATATATATATATATATATATATATATATATATATATATATATATATATATATATCTACACAACTTCAGGAGTGCCGACGCCATGAGGTGAAAAAATATTTCGATTTCAGCTGAAAATCAGAATGAAAAAATTCTTCACGCTACGTTTTCACCAATTCTTGGAATATTTTAGGATTTATATGTCAAATTGTTCAGAAAATACTGAATTATCGACTGAATACCCCATTCGAACTTTCAGTTTCAGCGATCTTGAAATATTGCTCATTTTCGAATGAGTCAGCCAACCTTCGGCTTTCCAATGAAGCAAGAACGAATGACAAGTAGTCACCAGTAGTGACAAGCCTATGACCATCCTGTCATCTAAAATTTATTACTCTTCGGCGTTACCAAATCAACTATAGTGTTCATTACTAAACTATCACACTTGCTTGGGCAATTTCACAAGAATTCAAATTGCTATATCATCTGCTTTTTTTCTATTGAAGATGAAGATCCTCTTTAGGGTGCAAAACTATCAATTATCAGTTATTTTGGTGTTCACATGCTACAATATTTCGGCAGACGTATGAAATATTTCAGAACTGAAATTTTTTTTTCTTGAAATATAAAACATATTTTGTCCGAACCGCAAGAGTTATTATATCTATCAGTATGCTCTGATGTTTATCTGTCACACCTGTTTGACGAATTTCATGGTGAAGCAAAATGATACATTATTTGCGATTAGAATTTGTTTGTATCTTACTGATTTCGATCAAATGCCGCCGTTCGGGATTGGGTTCTCGAAGCCTGCTCACGACTTGCGATATACAAATGATTGTGTACCAATCGTCAGTAACTGTTCTTTGATATCGTAAAGAAATTATTCCTACATGACCTTATTCTGAAATAAACGTTTCGACCATCTGTCTGGAAATACGGCCATGGATGACTTTTGTAGGTTTTTTATCCCCTTGGAACAGTTAAACAGAACATTGGCGCTCATTTCCTGGCTCAAATAAATAAATCCAAGATTAGTCACCAATGACAATCTTGTAAAGGCTTTCGGACTTTCCAGAGTTAAGACGGTCCAGAGATTTCCGACACCATTACAGCTTTCTATTGTTCGGTCAACAGATGCGGTATCCAATGGCAACCAAATTTTTTTCTCACGCAATTCTTCGTGCAAATTTGTTTATCTTTAGGTCTTTGACATCCGCAATGATGCCTCAATACCTCGACGTTTTGTTGTTGTTGACATTCTTGTTGGGATAATTGTCCATGGAATTTGTAGAAAATTATTGCGCGAAAATGTACACGGCCAAATTCAATTTTTCAACTAACATGTTAATTTTGACCAATTTCTTGAAAAAAACTCATTGACCTCACAAATTATTTTAGAAACGATGATGTAGAACTTTGTTTTTGGTATTAAATTAACAAATTGAATGAAAAAGTTACACAAATGTGACAGTAATAAATTAAAATACCATTTTTGGGAAATTATATACAGGATGTCCGTGAATTGCGTGTACAACGTTATACCAAAGATTCTTCAGCTCGAAATAAGTCGATTTAGGCTAATTTACCTATATGAAAAGTTTCTTCGTTTGGCTGATAGAGGTCACCAAATTCATAAATTTTTTTTATTTTTCAAATATTTGGAGAACGACTCGATCGATAGAAACCATATTTGGTATGAGTAAACGGGTGCGTTATTCACGTATTTTAGTGATCCACTCAATGGCCTTTATGTTTCACAAGTGTCCCTAAAAACTAGAACGTGTTTTTAATCAACCATAATTTTTCAACTGTCTGCGTTTGAGCAAGACTCTTTTAGACAATGAGTAGCTAGGTTTATCACCAAACTCTTTTGTCTCTTGAGAAATTTTGATATGATGAGCAGTTCAATCACAATAAACAGTTTTATAATTTCATTATTTAATTTCTTCAACCACCTAGAAAGTCAAAAAATCACATTTGACCATGTTGGCTTTATATTTATTTCTGTAGTCTGGAAGATTGCCATTTTATTAGGCTTGACAACCAGTTGTTGACACAACAATGTTCCTTAAGTTCTTAACTAGATATTGATCACTATTAGCCACGGATATGTACAGTACCTCTGAAATGGTTGATACTCTTTTAGACAATGAGTAGCTAGGTTTATTACCAAACTCTTTTGTCTCTTAAGAAATTTTGATATGATGAGCGGTTCAATCACAAAAATCAGTTTTTAATTTCATAATCTCATTTCTTCAACTACCTAGCAAGTCAAAAATATCATATATTGACAATGTTGGCTTTGGATTTGTTTTTGTAGTCTGGCAGATTGTCATTTTATTATGCTTGTTGACAAAATTATGTTTTCTATCAATGTTCAGTAGTAAAAAATCGAAGAATTCGAAGAAAAAATTTAATAAGTTTTTCACCATGACTATTTAAAAGTATGAAAACGCGTTGGCCAGTAGGAATCTAAATGAGAAATAACAAATCACTTGAGGATAACGATTAATTAGTTTAAACCCAAAATTTTATTCAACTATAGTAAATGTTAAAAAATTCCACCATTTTGCTGAATACAGGAGTTAATCCCCTTTAAGAAATTAAATTGGACCCTTGGTATTACTTTAGGGTCATTTTCGAAGGAGTTGGCCGTATTTTAAATTCTCATATGTAACTCTTCTCGGGTGTCAATTGGAGAAGAGTAAACTCTAGATTTTGAAGCACCCCAAGAAACAAGTCGCACGGTGTCAAGTCAGGAGATCGTGCTGGCAAATTTGCAGGAGCATTAGCTCCCCTTTCGATTCAACGATCAGTATACTGTGCATGTAAGAACTCGCGAACCGCTAAAGATAAGTGAGGAGGTGCACCGTCGTGCATAAGCCACATTTCTGCACTCAGTAATACTGGCATATCGCCCAACAAATCAGGAAAAGTGTCTTGCAAAAAATTCGAATATGCCTCTCCGTTTAATCGATCTGGAATCTCTACCGGTCCAATGCTGAAATTGTCAATTACTGAAATCTATACGTTAATTTTGAATTAATTCTGATGATACGTACTTGTGAAAGCATGTGAATTTTCGACACTGTACACGTGTTCATTGTGAAGGTTAGCGATACCAGACCTAGTAAAAGTGCATTCGTCAGTGAATAGAATTTTTGCTACTGAAGTGGAGATCCTGAGTTCTCTTCTCTTGGATAAATCGGCAGAAAGTTAATCGATTCTAAGGATCGTTTGGGAAGTAATTCCTTATCTCTGAATGAGATAAGGATGAAATATTTGTTCTTTCAAGACATCATGAATCATTGTTTTAGGAACGACAAACTGCAAACCTAAACCCGCGGCTTGAAGCAACCATTCTTGCGGAGGCACCCCCCCCAGATTTCCAAACGTTTGGTGGTTCGGCACTATGCGATCTGGAAATTTTTCAGAATATACTCCGTACTTTCACGTCCATTGCCTTGACAAAATCCGTACTCCATAACCATATCAACCATTTCAGAGGTACTGTACATATCCGTGGCTAATAGTGATCAATACCTAGTTAAGAACTTAAGGAACATTGTTGTGTCAACAACTGGTTGTCGAGCCTAATAAAATGGCAGTCTTCCAGACTACAGAAATAAATATAAAGCCAACATGGTCAAATGTGATTTTTTTGACTTTCTAGGTGGTTGAAGAAATGAAATAATGAAATTAAAAAACTGTTTATAGTGATTGAACTGCTCATCATATCAAAATTTCTCAAGAAACAAAAAAGTTTGATAATTAGCCTAGCTACTCAATGTCTAAACCAGTTTTGTTCAAACGCAGACAGTTGAAAAATTATGGTTGATTAAAAACACGTTCGAGATTTTAGGACGTCAAGGTCATTGAGTAGATCACTAAAAACGTGAATAACGCACCCGACTACGCATACCAAATATGATTTCTATCGATCGACTCGTTCTCGAAATATTTGAAAGATAAGAAAAGAAATCTTTGGATTTGGCGATCTCTAGCGGCCAAACGAAGAAACTTTTCATATAGGTAAGTTGGCCTAAATCGACTTATTTCGAGCTGAAAAATCTGCGGTATAACGTTGTATACGCAATTCCGGGACAGCCTGTATAGTGAATGTATTATGACTTTGAAAGGACCATAGACGAAATGCATGTCGGTCAATTTCTGCATCTGAACAATCCACCATCTGAAAATACTCTAGAAATCTCAGATATCTTTTGATTTGTATCAGCAAATGTCTTAGAGTTTAAATTAAAAATAATTATGTTAGAGTTGTCATTAGAAATCAATGTGATGCCTATTTGATAAATTATTCACAGTATGATTATTATGTTTCCACCGTGCATTTGATATTAATTTTTACACAAAACTCGTGGTAAATACACAAAATTGTAGAAAATAAAACAGGAGGATATATTAACTAGAGATATTCTCTATCTTTCCTATATAGTGAAACGAGGCTTCATGTTGCTGAAGAAGAATTTCGAGATTAGACCAATCGTGGTTATTGTAATCGGCATAAAATTGATCGAAATTATTGAGAATTCTAGCTGTTAAAAATGCATTTGACAGACATCAATAAAAGATTAAAAAATCTAACCGAAGGAGAAAAATAAAATAAGAAATTATTGTTCGGTCGTTTTTATAAAACTCGAAGAAGAAAATTCTTTTTCGCACAATGTATACAAATAATGATAATTTCAACTCAACAAATATTTTTGGGTCATGTTTATTGTGAAAAATATGACGTGCTGGGTAATTGAGACTCATGAAGAGCCCATTTATTAGCACTATAAGTTTCTTACTTTGACTGAAGAAGTAATTAATCATTCCAAAATTGTGTTTATATGAATAAATAGAAAACTACTATTTTGAAACTTTAAAAACTAGAATACATTGCATCCGAATATAGAGAAAATTTATTGACCACTTAAAATATTAAGTTACGAGCAAAAATAACGAAAAAGAATATTCATTTTCATGAAAATATTCGTTGTAATTAAACCTTTAATAAATATTCAAGAGTCGAGAAATTTATTTTAGTTTTAGTGATGGAAGTGGAAAATCTAGATGGCCATATGCTGTTGTGATTTTACGTTGTGAAAGAAAATTGAAAATATTTCATTTCGAGTTCATCTCAACATGTGTTATCATCTAACAACAAACGAAGCAATAGTGATAAGTATGGAATTAACCCAAGTTTCTGGGAAAGAAGGAAACAAGGGATTAGGAATTACCTGATATCTGCTGGGTGTGATTTGATGGGGGTGATTTTGAGGTAAATAAATATAAGGTTCAGAAAGGTTTCGACAACAGTGTTTAGATGACTTTCGAAATTCATCTTTGTGGAGAGTGTTTGTGACAAACTTGTGGAGATACGTTTTCTTATATTATTCAGTTAGTTCGCAATAAGGTAAGCTTTGATATTATTTTCATTTATTTTATGATTATGTATGACAGTTTCATTTGCACTAAATATTTTCAAATAAAATTCGTTGCTGACATTTCGTTCATAAAAACCTTTCTTCTAAATTTAACTCATGATAACTTTCCTCTTTTATTTTTAAAATATACACTTGTCTCTTGAAATAGTTCACAATGAACTAATACTTAAAATTTTCTTCAAGTCAGGTAAATTTATTCGACCAGTAATTGCCCTTATTTAAAAATTTCGTAGAAAGAGAAAATCATTTCTTGGAATTGGTCTTATTTTGTTATAATAAAAGATCGAAGTTATTTGAAAATAAATGTATTATTCTTGGACGTTGAAAGAGTGTTCAAATCTCTATAAATTAAGGTAAAATACTTTTTAAAGATGTACATATATATGGAGTGTTTCGTTATGATTGGAATAAACTTTTCAATTCATCATAAAAATATTGAAGATCAAAAGCGACTTGTCCAAGCGTTTATGCTAAAACCGACAATCAATGATATAAGAATTTCACTAAGCACTTTCGCGCAACTCGGTATAGATGTATTTATGTATGTATATATGTATACATATACTCCATAAGCAGAAAATGGGTTCAACCCCGACGATTTACCCATATATCTGTTCATGCATTCGAAGCGGTTTCATGAAAAAAATAAATCCGCCACCCGGTAATTAATACCGTTACCAAGCAATTTATATATTCAAAGCATATCTAGGAATGATTATATTTTAGGATAACTTCAAATGTTGAAAATATATTAATCTATCCGAATATACATAAACTATAACATTATCAGCCAATGACATCAATGTACCTACTAGTAGTGTCAGATGCTGTCTCCCTAGAAAAATCCAGTGCACGGATCTTAGTCAAGTAACACTGCATGATGCTACATTTTTTTTGTGAAGTGACAATTTTCAGCAAATTATGTGACACTCATATATACAAATAAATAAAATATGAAATAAGATTCTGAACAATATTAACTGAAAGGACAACCTGTGACTCTACCTTATTATTTCTTTCGGAAAGAAACTTACGAAGAATATTACAAGATTTTATGACTGTTATCTTCTGCAACTGTTCAAACAAATATTTCTTCAGACCTAAGATCTCAATATTTTGTGAAGATTTGTAGGAATAACTTTAGTTGTATGAATTAAAAATAAGTCGATTTGATATTTTTTCATTTTCCACATTTTTTAGTCTCGTCGGCTAGCATCATTTATTTAGAAACTTTATCATTTTATTTAGGTATTTTGTATATTGTCCATATCGGATATCCCAATATCAATTATGTATGTTATTTTATTTTATTTATACATGAGAATGAAAGAAAAGAAATATTATACGTAGAAGTAGTAGTATTCTTAAAGTAACACAAATAACAAAACAAAGTGCATTGATCAAGAAATTTGTAATTTGCCTTTATACTAAAAGTCTTTTTGAACATAAAAATCTTTAGTTCATATTCTGATATCAAAATTTCAAAATGAATTGAAATTTCTTTAAAAAATGCGAATATATTTGCCCTTTGTTTGTTTCACCCTGGTTTCTCTCGAATTTTGGAAACCAGCTGCAATTCTGAAAATCCCTGTCATATAAGCGAGGTAAAATGTCAAATATCGAGAGTCAATATGTGAAATACATTCGTTTTTTATTTTTAGTTGAACCAAAACAAAAATTTCATATTATAAAAATGATTATTAAGTTAATATAATAGGTGATTCAATCACTGAATACGTGAATCGGCCGATTGATGTGTCTTTTGTGTGAAATAGATAACATAGTTCAGCGTACATATCAGTATACAGGCTGTCATTTATTTAAAAAATTAAACCACTTAATTGAAAGTTAAAACATTATTTATATGAAATCAAACTGGCTTTGATCATTGCAAAGCTTATAATGTATTAATTATAAATGATAACCAAATTTTAACACATTTGAAAGAAAAAAGTAATGATAATTCAACAGAATACTCACAGAAAATGTTGGAAGGGACGGTTTTACATTTTTATGCTTGTTCCATCCGGTTACGTACTGTTTGAGATGCTGCAATAATTCCATCATTTACTTTTTCTGTTGACTGTATTTGTTTCCAAAAACTAACGATTCCCCCATAAATAAAATTCTATTCTACTGAAATCAGGCGTTCTAAGTGGACATAATCATGGATCGTTCACAAGAGGAAATGTTTTTTGTACAACGGTTTCCAGTAATAATGCAGTCTTTCTAACCATAGGCAACTTTGATTTCGTTGAAGAGAGTTCATTATCCTTTCGAAAAGTATATCAAAAATGCTCTTAATTTTTTTTAATCCGGAACGTGTTTTCATGTGAAACCGAAAATGTGTAAATTTTCTCTAATTTTCTCTAGCAACTCTATGTCCATTTACAGAATCGTTGGAATAGCTTAAATATGTTTTGGGCTGCCGTTATGACAGTCCGAAAATTGATTCTTGCAATTGCATTTCAGATACAATACTTAATGCTTTTTCATCAAGTTGAATCTTTTGTGTAAATATGGTTTCGATTGTTGTAAAGGAAGCGATCATGCCATACGACAATTTTGAACCCAAGTGTTCATTTTGAAGGAATATTTCATTACTACTCATGTGAACTACATCAGTTTAAATTATCTCAAGAAAAAACTGCGGATTTTGTTCAGATTGTTCAGAGTTTTGCCGAAACCAATTGCAGTTCTCTAGTCGATGTTGGGAACCTCCTGGCTGCAAAACTATGATCCCACTTTACAAGCAAGAATATATACAGGGTGCTTCAACGAAAACTAAACAGAGGCTATATCGACCAAGATATTTATTTGTGATCAAAACATATCCTTTTTTGTTTCAAGGGGACATCTTTTGTGGTACAAAACTTGCCTGATATCTTCGTCTACATCGCCTTGAACGAATTTCCATTTTCAATTGAAAACTGTAAAAGATGCAGGGTGAGCAACTGAAAGATAGGAAAGACTATTTCCCTGAGACTATTCAAGTTTCAGTGAAATAAAATGGAACAGATCCCTACTGATCAATGGCAGTCATCATCAAGTACCATCCTTATCTCGAATTTCAACCCCTGGAGCAGGGGTGACAACCCTTGAAAATTTGTAAGAGGGAAGATGGGTCGAATGATAACTCGAAAGGAAGGTATTATCTTTGTCTGCATTCCCGTGAAAGAATGTTCATTTTTGATTGAAAACTGTAGAAGATACAGAGTGAGCCACTAAAAAATAGAGAAGACCTGAGCTATTCAAGTACCCTGCTCTAGGGGTTGAAATTTGAGATGTGAATGGTGTTTCGGAAGACGACAGCCTTTGATCTGAAATAAATCTGTTCCATTTTTTGCACTAATACTTGAATAGCTCAGAGCGATAGATAGTCTCCTCTATTTTTCAGTAGCTCACTCTGTATCTTCAACAGTTTTAAATCAAATATGAAAATTCGTTTAGGGGGATGCAGACAAAGATAATACCTTTCTTTCGAGGTATCACTCGACCCATTTACCCTCTTCCAAAATTTCCAAGGTGGTCACCCCTGCTCTAGGGATTGAAATTCGAGATGAGGATGGTAATTGATGATGACTGCCATTGATCAGTATGGATCTGTCCAATTTTACTTCACCGAAACTTGAATAGTCTCAGGGAAATAGTTTTCCCTATCTTTCAGTTGCTCACCCTGTATCTCTCACAGTTTTCAATTAAAAATAGAAATTCGTTCAAGGCGATGTAGACAAAGATACCACCTTTCTTTTGAGTCATCACTCGACCCTTCTTCCTTATTCAAAATGTTCAAGGATTGAAGCCCTCGGTTAGGGGGTTGATATTTCAGGTAAGTTTTGTACCCCAAAAGATGCCCCCCTTGAAACAAAAATTTACCTGTTTTTGCGTTTTGATCAGAAACGAATATCTTGGTAGATATAGCCTCTGTTTATTTTTCGTTGAAGCACCCTGTATTGTATCTATCTTTGAATCTATATTCTTGAGAATACAGAGATCTCCCTTCTTAGAAATCGATGGTTTGACAGTTACACCATCTATTATATCAATTGATGCATCGTCTTCATCAACTACTTCATATTTTTATTTCCTCTGGGACGTTGGATATACAGGGTGGGCAAATTTCGATGTATTTGTACGGCAGCTATGTGAAATACTGCAGATAGAGAAAAATGAACCGTCCTCTCTTGATCTTATTTGCAGAGACTAGTTTAGTGGTGCCAAAATTTTGCTGATATCTCTTTCCGTTCTGGACTCATTCAGAATTTGGGAAAATCGACCTTCGCGCATATCTCGACTGTTGCATAAAAATAAGTTTGACATTTTAAGGGCATTCTTTCAAGTAGAATACAGTGCTATGCAAACATTTTTTGGCTCAGCAGTTGTCGAGTTTTAATGCAAACATGCTTTTTCTTCAATACAAACAATAGGAAATTTTACCTCTATTGGATGCAGTAATTTTTTTCCTTTTCAGAAATATATAACAATTGCAGACAATTATTGCATTCAATTCTTTCAGAGAAAAACCTGAAATTACCACAATTCCATTCATTAGGGGCATGTCCATCAACGATTCATATTGTTTTATCATGAACTTCATGCTCTTGTCGTTACTTTTTTGATGTTTTGAGTTTCTTACTGTGGCTTTTTCGACAATATAACAAATGAATTACTCCAGTATGCTTACTAGTTTCGGTTCTTTATTGTAGGACCTTCTTCAGAGCCTAAAATATATTAGGCTATATTACATAGATGCAAGATCATGCAAGGTAGCGAATGCACCTACTTAGCGATACACCAGATTTGGTGTATCGCTGAAAAGTACAGATTTTAAAGATCCCTTTCAAGATCATGGTTATTTTTATGTTTTGATTCGATTTAGACCATAGTAATTAACTGTGGTCTTAGAGTTTGACATTCACTTCTACTCTTCATAAATCGAATTACAGATGAACATTAATTTTTCTGAAATTCGAAACTTGCCAAACCGAGGAATGTACGTAACATATGAGTCCATGCATGTTGCTTTGGTAATATTCTATTAGAATGATTAGAAAGTTATGCGAGTAAAAAAATATATTATTATGAAAAACAAGACATTAAAATTTTCCCAAACGAAAACCAAAAACACATACTAAAAATTTTACAGAAACAAAAGTCCTAACGATATTAATGGGAAGACTACTTTATCGTAATTATTCAAAAGTGTTGCCATTGTTTTCAATGCATAAATTATATTGCCGGGAAACACTACGGCAGGCATTGCAAATATGAATATTGCTAACAGAAGTAGGCATTCCCTGAAATTATGTTTTAACTCTTCTAAATTGTCACTGTTTCTCTTATAGAGTTAATACTCAACATGACCCCAAAGAAACAATCTAGTAGCAACAAGTCAGGGGAACGAGGCGGCCATCTCACGGGATCTTTAGTCCATATCCAATTATTTCGAAAATTCAAATTCAACAGATCAGTGATAGCCCTTATTTGGTGGAAAGGGGCTTCATCGTGTTGAAGAAAATATTTTGTCTTTGTGCTAAGTTGAGCGAGAAATGTTATTGTTCATAACGTGCTCCATTCAAATTTTCTTCAAAAATTGCAAACGCCAAAACGCGACTACCTTCAGTGTACCCCACACACTGAAACCATATCTTCCTTGATGCTGCACATCAATATGGCGTTGAGGATACACAGCGGACCACAAATGTTTATTAAAGCGATTAAATATCCCATCGCTAGTAATGCGGACTTCTGTGCATATCTCCAAAAAGGTCTGGGCGTTCTCGGATATTTTCTAAATATCAATTGCAGACATTTAGTCGGCGAGGGGGATACCCTGGCTGAAAAATTGGGAGAATCGCATTTTGTGGGTTTAAACTTGTTCTCCTTCAGAATGCCGAGCTCCTGACGTATCGAAATTCCTGTTTCTGCTTCTATTTGTCTATTCGAAATTGAAGGTTTAGCCGTTACAGCACCTATCACTTCGATCGCTGCTTCCTCTCTATCACTCAAATAGATTTATTTGGCTGGTGCCTTTCAGCATACCGATTGAAATACGTTTTGGCCGTTGCTGCTGAATCATACCCACTAAGAATATAACATTCCATCATATCGAACTTTTCATAATTTTCATAGTTATGATTTCTATTTTGCCTCTTGAAACAACCAAAGTCTCAGGTGAACAAATTCTTAAATGTAATAGTTGGAACATTAAACTAACAAGCAGCTATTTCGATATTCAATAAACATTAATACCTATACTGAAACTAGAATCGTAAGTGTCAATCTCTAAGACCACAGTTAATTACTATGGTCTAAATCGAATCACACCATAGAAAAAATCCTGTCTGGTAGGATCTTTAAATTCTGTGCTTTTCAGTCATAGAACAATATGAATCGTTGATTGGCATGCTACTAATGAATAGAATTGAGGCAATTTCAATAATAAACTTTGTATCGACGTAGTATTGCCTCCAAGTTACAATTCAATGACTACAATTCCTGCAGGCGCAACATTTCTATCGGCGTGAACGAAAGTCTTGATTGTTCCCGTCAAACGCGCCCCGCCCGAAATTTCTAGAAAAGCGGTAAGAATAAAAAACGCTGCTTTTCTTTGACAAGTACCGCGCGTTCCTCTGATGAAGACGCCTTTTGCCGCTTGAGGAGTGTTATTTCATAATGTAGTACATTTTTGTAGTTTAGTTACCTACTTACTAAACATTTTTCTTCTCGAGATCTACTCAAAAGCACTCGCGATCAACCGTTTGAGCACCCTGAACTAAACATTAAGAATAGCCGATATTATCAGGATAAGTGAGGGATATGAGTACCAACATAACGCCTTAAAAATCGAAAATCGAATATACCTAATCCACGAAAATTCAAAATTCGCTATACATTTCACGGAAAACCATAATTATAAAAATTGAATTATTTTCGCTATAACGTAACACTTTTGTATTTTAATTAATTCGACTAATTAATCGTTTCTTTTCAGGTGACATGTGCTTCTTCTTGAGAATCTTACTTACTTGGGCAATAGTTCAAGTTTCTTCTCAGAATCCAGAAAGATGTCCCGAAACAAGCTGCGACTGTTATGAAGATTTTGGGGACATTGAATTTCAGTGTCCTAGTAGTAAATCAGCAGATAAAGTTGTGATACTCAAGCAAGGACAACAAAATATTAGAGTGGAATGCTGGAATATTGACACAATGGATACGTTGCTTCCAAATATAACTTTTTCGACGAGCTCTGTTGAAATTACTGAATGTCCTTTAACTATGCACTCAGCTATAGTCTTCAATATCGACAAGGCAGTAAGACTAAAATTGAAAATTCTAGACTACAAAGATCGTTCGCTCTTCATTTCTTCAGTTTACCAATGCGAAAACTCTCTAGATTAAGCTTAAAATCTACAGTTATCGACACAGAAATGAAATTTGATAGAATCATAGCGCCAAATCTTACATCGTTAGAACTAGAAGAAATTGATATAAGAATTGGAGCGAAAATGTTTAGAAACCACTCACAACTCCTGGAATTGAACTTGAGTTTTAACAACATAGCCTATTTGGAAGAGAATGTTTTTGAAAACTTATTCAAACTCGAAAATTTGCATTTATCAAAAAATAATATTGAATATTTGGACAATGACTTATTTGCGCATCTGTACAATTTACGGTATCTGATGTTGGATTTTAATGATATAGAAAACTTGAACAATGAAACTTTCAAGAACTTGCACAAGTTAAATTCGCTTGATCTATCAAATAATAATGTCCTTAAAGTTCATAGAGATGTTTTTAGAGCTTTAACATCGATTCAACATATCTTCTTAGATCACAATCCCGGTTTAGAATTGGACGATTATCTTTTTTCCAACTTTTCGAAATTAGAAGTTGTTAATCTCGGACATTCAAATTTGAAGCACCTACCAGAAACGCTATTTCTAGGATCAGATAAAATTACAGAAATATTATTGGAAAATAATCACCTCGAATCTATTCCTAAAAAGCTTTTCAAAGGTTTAACTGGTCTGAAGACGTTAAAAATTCATAATAATCTTTTGCATGAACTTGATGGCGAAATATTTGCAAGTCTTGGGAAACTTAAAGTACTGGAGCTGAATCATAACGAAATATCAGGCATCGATTCAGATGTTTTCAAGCAATTGGTTAATTTAAAGGAACTTAAGCTACACAACAATATGATCACTTATATCAAGAATGATTCGTTCAGATATAATCAACGCTTGGAGAAGATTTATATGGCAAACAATAAATATGAGTATACAGTGGACAATGGACATTATTTTTCACTTACCCCATTTTCAAGTTGTTTGGGATTGAAATACTTGGACCTTAGCAATAATTTGGTCAAGGACTTGCCAGAAGATTTATTTATTTACACGAAGCATTTGAAGAATATCAACCTGAAGAACAACAGAATAGAATCTGTGGATGTAAGTATTATTATCAATTAGTCTGTACAATCTATAAGGTGTCCTGAGGTGAGTTAGCTAGGCTAGAGTTCATTAATATTTTGAGATATTTTGTTGGAATGAAAACTAAATTGTACATTTATGAGGATGCTTCAAAATGAGAGCAAATTAATTTTTAAACAATCTTTCGCTGGCTTGTAGTTCTTGTGTCGTCTCAAATTTTAGGTAAGGTCAAATTTATTTAGACCAAAATGTGACTATAACCCTAAAACTTCAAACGAGATCCTGTATATCTTTCATACCGGTTTTTATGACTCATTTCTCTACTCATTGCAACTTTTTGATTGAAAAACGGTTAATGTATTTGATACCACGATTTTTTTGATTGAGTCACGATTTTTCTCGATTTTTAATACTTAAGAAGTGAAAAAAAAAACTTCTTCAAACCGTTTCAACAAAAAAGTTGGTGGACTTATTTGGGTCCACTAGGACATTTAGGCGTCTAGCGAAAAATTCTTGTTTGAAAAGAGTTTATTGAAAGTCAACCAAACTTGTCCTGCTAAGAGGGCATGTGATATATTTCAAAACAGTTTCGTTCTAAGTACCAAGTGACATTGCATTTGACAAACTTCCATCGTTCATTGAAGTAACAAACTTTATACCGTAATTGTTTTTCAATATTTACTGAAATATCAACGCCAGCCTCTTGTATAATACTCTTGGGTGTAGAACTGGTAAGTATGTTCCTGAAGTGTGATAATTTAGGAAAGCTCCGTAGGTAATGTACGGATCAAAAGTGTAAAGAGACCACCATGAATAGATATTCGGTAGTATATAACACTTTGATCCAGGAGATCATCTATATTATATCTGGAAAGTAAAGGAGGCTGTGAAACATCAATCTTTCATTTTCTAACAAGACCATTCTTTTACTTTTGCCAATGATTCAACCAAATCATTGGTTCCCATTGTCACAATATTGTTGTCTTTCCATCTGACAAACAACAATACATTTATTGAGTCGTAACTCAATTGAAAACACCCACGTTCTTCTTTTTTCATTTGGGGAATTGTTGATTAAAAGCACTTCTTGGGAGATTATCCCTAATAGTCCCTGCTACCCTAACACCTCTTTACACATTTTAATAGTTCCAAAATGACTCTAGAGAACAACTTTTCGCTCTACTTCCCTCGCTAACAGTAGATGGTTTTGCACCACAGTAGGATTCAAATTTGTGATAATATGCAGATCATCCAGTCACTTGAAACCAAATCGCACAGACGCTAATAAACTGATTTTCAGAATGAGGATCAAAATATTTGATCATAGCTTCATCTATAAACTAATGAGGATGAAAAATTTCCAGCTGCTGAAAGCTCTCTTCATAATTTCCTTTAGAAATCTAATTTTGTACATTTTCTCATTTCAATTTCGAATTTTCAGCAAATGCGAGAATTATTTTATTTCCTGAGAGCAGTTTCTGTAGATAGCTTTGGTATAAACTGATTCTCCTCTAGAATCCAAAACAATCGTTTCCTAAGTAGCCTGCGGTACCTACTAAATAGTAATATTTCGACAAAAATCTTGATACCCTATGCAGTAACACAAAACGAATGATTATTTTTTTGAGTTGCAAATAATTGTGATCTGCTATAAGTTTTAACATATGTTCATC
This sequence comes from Cryptolaemus montrouzieri, assembly GCA_013387265.2. NCBI lineage: Eukaryota > Metazoa > Arthropoda > Insecta > Coleoptera > Coccinellidae > Cryptolaemus > Cryptolaemus montrouzieri. The sequence goes on along the minus strand of JABFTP020000185.1, from coordinate 33,056,974 downwards.
CATCAGATTTTCAAAGATTCTATCTATCTAATAGTAGATGAGAAAATGGACATTATATGATACCATTGAGTTAGCCATGAAAAATATGGGTAAATTTGAAAATCTGTTTAAGAAAGCTTAAAAAATAATAATGCTTCTGTTTTATATTACAATGACGTAATCTACGTTCTAAGAAATTATTATAAATTTGATTGAGAAGCTCGTTTTTGATGGAAACTGATATATATTCTTCAATTACACAAAATAATGATGTTCAAATTTTCACTATATGCAAAAGCTTATGACGCGTTTCACCACACTATGGCTTCATCAGATGAATACTGAATTCGAAAGAAAGATATGCCTTATAAATTGCAGAAGGTACTTTCTGGAGCAATGCAATCTTGAATTCTTATCAACAGGTTTCTCGTTTACGAAGCATTTTCCATTTGTGACGCGACCAGCATTTATAATTTTATTCTTCAGGCGCTCTACGTTATTTAGTTGGCTTAGATGCATCATGCCTTTCAAGGTTCGCCATAAGAAAAATTCCAGAGGGAAGAGATACGATGAATCTGCAGGACTTTATCACGGGATAAGTATTTGCGGATGAAGTTAGTACCAAACATGTCTTGGAGAAATTCAGTAATTATATAGGCACTAATAGCAGGCGCTCCATCTGGCCCCCACCACATTTGTTGTATTCAGCTAGTTTTTCACCATATATTCTTCGGTACATGTTGGTCTTCAGGAATTATTGCGATTTTCAGTCGGGAAATTACCTTGCCGCAAAACTTGTTCTAGGTTTTCAAATTCATTATCATTTGACGTTACTTGGAACAGACAGCAAAAATGACATAATAATTGTTCTTCTTCTATTCCTATAATACTCGCCGTAAGTAAGAATCATGGCAACATAATTTTCTACCGAAAACTAACTAGGCATTTCAATAAAATTATCACACATAACAAAAACCTGTCACGTTCAATCTTATTTGGTTTAGTCATGGCTAACGTGATATAATTATTTCTGATTTATTTACCAACCGATCGAAAAGAGTAATGGATAGTGAATCAATATTGTTGAAAACTAAATAAAAATTTATAGAGTCAAATTTTTGGAGATGATTGGTTCACGTAACATTTTTTTTGCTCTTATTTTAAAGCATCTTCACAGATAACCAACTTTTCCAACAAAATATCTCGAAACGCTAATGAACTAGAACCTAATAAAATTAATTTGGAGCACCCTGTATACTGTGAAAAAACGCCAAATATCAGTAGACGCTACGTACCAAGGTTTCATAAAAGGTTCTAGTAATATAAATAGTACGTGCTAACTTTTACGACAAAGTTTGAAATTCAGAAAGTTTAACCTCATGTAAAATTGTGAATATAAAAACATAAAATATATTTGTATTTTTTTTGTATTCAGTAGTAGTTTGTTCCAACATAGGAGGTAAAAGTTATATTTTAATTGAGTTTTCAATGTTTACACACCGTCTCGGCTATACCACCCATTACAAGTATCTCGGAAACAATTTCACCGATCAATTCTAAAATTTAAGATTAAAGTAAATGAATATTGAGCGAACCGCTTCCGATTACACCGGACATCGACTACAACTTTACTATTCTAAAATTATACTTTTTTTTAGTTCGAGAAGACGACATTTATTTCTGAGGAAAAAATACTCTTCGATGCAAATTTATATACAGGGTGTTCAAAAATCTCTAGTCAGCTCAGTTAAACTAAATTGTCTTGAAAACGTTTTTTTTTCAAAATAATAATTTGGGAATATATTGCATTTTGATGATTTTGCAAGAACTAACAGAGAATGGTTTGAAATATTTGAATCAAGTAGCTGAACTGGCTACGCTCACCTGACAGGTGCCTAAAATTAATGTACTTGTCACTTCGTTCATTCGAATTTGATATTTCAACAAGAATTGTTGGTAATTTGAAGTGAAAATTTTTGAAAAACACCAGATTGATAATAAAATGGCTGATTATTCAAACGAGGATATGTTCAATCTCTTTTTAATTCATGGCGAATGTCAAAAAGTGGTGGATAGAACTTGCAGGCAATTCCATAACCAATTTCCGAATTGGCGCCTATGAGTAAAACAAAATTTCGAAGGATCAGAAGCAATTTTATGCAATAGAAACTAGAAGAAAACCAATTCTCGAGGACGACGACAATCAAATTAATACGCCAGCGTATTCTCGTGCCAATTCACATGCGTCCATTAAGTCAGCATCAATGGATATTGATTTGAGTTATACTTCCATTTTAAGGATACTTGAGAAACATAACATGCACCCATATTCTTTTATCATACTGCAAAAATTGAAACCAACTAACCTACCCAAGCGGCAATGAAAGTGGAATAACCAACAGGAGAAATCGATATTTTTGGGCCACAGAAAATCCACATTTCATTGAGGTTATTGATTTCAAAATAAATTCAGCGTGAACTTTTTGCAATTTTAATGAATGATTTGTTGGCTCATCACATTTATGAGGAAAATCTTAATGGACAAAGATACCTGGAAATTTTGAGAGGAACATTAGCAAATTTTTTAGATGATTTACCCCTGAATATTCTGAGGAATTGCTATTACTAAATGGAAAGTGCACCAGCACATTAAACACAAGCTGTAGATCGGCAGCTAACAGAAATGTTCGAGGATAGATGGTGGGGTAATCAAGGACCAAATTTGTGACCTCCGCGTTCTCCGGACCTGACGCCCCTTTATTTTTAATTATGGAGCAAAATCAAAAGTGAAGTGTATCTTATTCCTGTAAGAAGTAAAGAAGAGTTACTAGAGCGCATTCATAATGCTTTTCGTAATATTGATGCTGAGGAAACTTTGGAAGGCAACTCATCATGTTTGTATACGAGCTGTCAAGTGTATCGAGCAAAATGGGGCCCATACTGGACATTTATTCAGATCGTAAATTAGTTTTCACCTATGATGTTTGCTATCATTTATTCGTATTAATGTAATTATCTTCGATGATAGGTTTTCGCTTAGTTCCTACAATTTTTATTCATCCGAATTGTAGAAAATTGCTTCTAATGCTTCGAAATTTTATTTTACTCATAGACGGTAAATTTGGAAATTGGTTATTGAATTGCATGCAATTTCTACCCTCTACTTTTTGACATTATAAAATGAATTAAAAAAAGATTAAATATATTTTCGTTTGAATAACCAGTGGTTCTATTCCAATTGTGTTGTACTTTTTGGATATTTACAATCTAAAATAACGACAACTCTTGTTGAAATATCAAATTCGAATGAACGAAGTGACGAGTTCATTAATTTTAGGCACCTGTCAGGTGAGCGTAGTCAGTTCAGCTACTTAATTCAAATATTTCAAAGCATTTTCTGTTAGTTCTTGCAAAATCATCAAAATTCAATATATTCTCAAATTATTTCGGAACTATAAGAGATGGGTATAGTACATGCTGATACAATTCCATCTGAAATTTGACGCTTCATCTGATGGCGATATAAAAATTGACACGTGCCATTTGAAAGAATTGAGTTATTGCTGTTTGAAAAAGGCCAAATTGAAAAAATCATACAAACCAATGCAAGAAATATTTGACATATGTAGACTGCTTGAAAAATTACTTGATCCTTCTTCTATCCACCCAAGCAAAAAATTGTGTCTGTAGTGCAAAAGATCTACGAGCTACAATTTTTTAGATGTTCCTCAAAAATGGAGTTAATAACAAAATAATTAAATCTGTCAAAAGTTTTGACAGATGAGTGCCAACAACTTGGTTATTTTATGCCTTGCTCAAATGTCGGTTCTAGATGTATAATAAAAAGGTATATGATGTTATAGTGAATTTATCATATTTTAAATATTTCACTCCAATTGGAAATCGCTAGTTCTGGCAGCGTATAAAATGTCAGATTGATATTGTAATTGCAACTTAAAAAGTTTTTATTGGATGATCCCGGTTGGTATACCTGTATAAACATGTTGAATACACTAATGTGATAATATACTGAATTTATATTACCTAGATAGCGCAGTATAATCGATGTTTTCAAAACTTTTTTCACCATGGTTTTCCTTTATATTTCAGATTGCCTCCTTATGGAAAATAGCAAGAAAGGGAGTGCTCCTCAATGTAGAGCGTAACAATATAACCCATTTCTTCTTCGATGCAGCATTCATTCCAGAACAAGAAATTTCTCCAAGCAGTGAAGATTACGAAGACTTAGAAGATGAGGATTCCCTAATCTTAATATCTAATAATCCACTGAATTGTGACTGTTATGCTGAAAGTTTTTTGGATTTAATCACTAACAAGATGGCGCCTGCTAGAGATCTAGGAATATTTTTCAAATACGAGGAGTTGTCATGTAGGAGCCCCCCTGATTTAAATAGAATTAAATTTTCGGAAGTGTCTCCTATGACATTATTATGTCCTTTAGAAGAGGTAATAAGTGTTCCTTCTTGCACGAGTTCTCATGAGTGTCAGTGTTCTTGGAGACCTTATGACAAGACTGCTATTGTTGACTGTGCCAACAAAAATTTAACAATTGTTCCTGAATTGCTGTTGCCTGAATCCTTAGGATTCAACCAAACTGAGGTTCATCTCGAGAATAACAATTTGAAGAAAGCTCCTTTCAGACAAAATGGGTATAATAATGTGACGAGATTGTATTTGAGTGGCAACAAAATTGATACATTTGCTTGGATTCCACCGAAAGTTGAGGTTAGTTTTAAAATGTACTTATCTGTTCATATTTTAATCATCTTATTGAATCATACTACATATATCACTAATATAGATGGATTGATAATCGAGATTTCGTCATGTCTTTTCCAATGAAATTGAAACACAACTTTATTGAATGAATCTATTTCTATTCACAGGTTATCGACTTGAGTGGGAACAAGATACAGAAACTGACTCACATCACAATGGCGATGATGAGTCTGTATTCTGTCAGAAATATAACATTAGGAGACAACCCATGGGCTTGTGGATGCGAGATAAGCAATATGACACAATTTTTACGAGAAAATGTCAAAAAGGTAAGAAACGCTTAGATCACTATGTCACCTTGAGCAATGTTATTGGAAAAAAACTTTTCAGGCTTTTTCACTAATATAAATATGATTAGCTATATTTGAACTGACTGATATAGATACGGATATTCACACAAACAATGAAATCCACATAGACACTCGAACCCACCTAAATACGCATGCCGTTATTGACACATTCACTTAGATAGTCAGATTTATTCACACAGATGTATTTAATGGACCACCCTTTACAATTACCTTTTTCGAATAGATATCTTTGCAATAAATATAACGAATTGAGGGTTGGTAGATGTACGATTTTGTTAGCCTGTATCATTACTTTCATGGCCATGGATAGGTCGAAGAGGGCTAATTTAACTTTTACTGCGATCACTCGAATGAGGATGATGAGGATAAAGATATCCTGGATAGAGATATCCTCATGAACAGATATATCCTCATGGGTAAAGATATCCCCATGGACAGGTAAATACTCATGGACAGATATATACTCGGCACGGACAGATATATACTCGGCACGGACAGATGGACTGAGATATTATCATGGACAGATATACTAGGTGATTCACCAGTGGCGCGGTGCTCTGTAACTCGTACACTCTTGAAGATTTCATTTTTGTTCGAACGGTATTGTATTTAGAAAGTAAAAATCTACTTCAGCAATTTATTATGAGGTAAACAGGGTGTCCCAATTTTCTATAAAAAAATCTTGGGAGGTTTTTTCAGACTACAAGACCACTTTTTTGTTGAAGATTCAAGAGCGTCAGTAGTTTCGTCACAATATGTTTTTCTGTAAAAATTCATGAAAATAGTCTCTCACATCATCGCATGCTCTTTCGGCCAGAGAGGATTAATACTTTTGTCCTTTCTTTTTCTTATTGCCCAAGGATAGCTTTATTGATGAATTCAAAAGATTATCCCCATTTTCATACAAGTGTGACTCAAAAAATTATTGAATGTTGTAATTTCAAAAATTTCATATTTTGATTTTTCAAATGGAACATTCTGTATTTTATTCTTCATGTCAACGCATAAAATATCATGCCATATTTTTGCAGAAGTAACCTTATCTTTATCTTCGACCATTTTCGAAATAAAAAAAAATAATAAAATCAGAGGTTGCGAAAGAAGAGTTTATTAGTACATATCATTATACTTGATCAGAGAAATTGAGATATTTTAAGGTAGTCGTGTATGAAATACGTAATAGAATGGTTTTTGGTGAGATCTACAAGATGTTGAACTATTTTAATAAGTGTTCGAAATGTTGCCCGGTTCTTTGTAGGCACAACTCTATCCTTCTGAGGAACGACCACATATGCGGATTAACAGACTGAAAGGCGTCGACTATTTTCTGGCTCATATCCAACTGTGTTGTAAAAGGAATCTGGTGAACGATGACCTTAATATAACCCCACAAGAAAAAATGTAGACTTGTAAGGTCCGGAGACATAGCTAACCTATCCATTCGTTCGGAAATACATAATTCAAATGCTCCTTAATCTGATGTGAGTGATGTGCCGGTGCTCCATCCTGTTGAAACCACAAATCTTGTCTTATATGCTCTGGTACATCAGCAAGTAACATTCGTAAATGATTTTGCAGAAAATCTAAATACATTTCACTATTGAGGTGCCCGTCGAAAAAGTGAGGCCCAATTAGATATCCATCTACTATAGCGGCCCATACATTCAAGGACCAACGATGCTGGTGATCTATTTGTCTCATGAGGTGTGAATTCTCTGTGGCGTAATAATGAAAGTTGTGCCTATTAACATGCCCATTCTTGTGGAAAGTTGCCTCGTCCGAGAAAAGAACTCCGCTAAACATATTTGAATCTTCCGCTACTTTGTCACTTGCCCAATTGCAAAAATTAGTTCGATTTTCATAGTCCTGATTGTTCAGCTCCTGGTGCAACTGTACATGATATGCATGAAATTTATTCACTTTCAAGATTCTCTGAACGGAAGTTGGACTTATATCTGTTAACTGAGAAATCTCACCTTTATATGGGTTCTCTGTCACTGTCAACAAAACTGATAACTGGTTGTCTTCAGCTATAGCAGTTTTTGGTTTTTCATATTTTTTTGCAAGCGATATTACCCGTTTCGATAAATCTAATAGGAAGTTTATCAAAGCTTCTTGGATCAGGATGCCTCTTATCAGGAAACGTTTGTGCATAAACTCTACTTGACAACAAAAAATTTCTATCACACTAACCCAGAATAAAAATCATATCAACTATTTCTTCTTTGGAGAACTTCTTGGCAGTCAATTGAGAAGAGAGGGTTCAAACCATCAATGCTTAATAAGGAAACACTGCTGAGTTCACCATGTAAAATGCAGCATACGATATGTCCGGACACCTGACAGAAGGCACAAATAAAAAAAAAATGCCAACACATACCTCGATTTACGTATTCATCATCTTGATTTTATCATTCGTTAAAGGAATTATCTTGTTCAGGTTTCATTTTCTACTACTTGAATCATTACAGAAAAAAAAACTTGTGTGTGAATAATGAGTGCATGTTGATGAGTTTGATAAGGTTTATAGAATCTTCATCAAAAATTTTTACAAATAATCGAATATTTCGAAATGATCGAAGATAAAGATAAGGTTACTTCTGCAAAAATATAGCACAATATTTTATGCGTTGACAGGAATGATAAAGTACAGGGTGTTCCATTCGAAAAAATCAAGATATGATGATATAATATTTTTAAAATTACAATATTCAAATTTTTTTGAGTCACTCCTGTATGAAAGGAGGATAATCTATTTCAATTCATCAATAAAGCTATCCTTGGGCAATAAGAAAACGAATGAAAAAAATTATTCATCCTCTCTGGCCGAAGGGGCATGCGATGATGTAAGAGTCTATTTTCATGAATTTTTATGGAAAAATAAATATTGTGATGAAACTACTCATCAAAAAAACTTATAACTTAAAGACATTATAACAGTTTTGGCCGCTCCTGACTCTGAAATAAAAAGTGGTCTTCCAATCTGAAAAAACCAAAATTTTATATAGAAAATTGGGTCACCCTGTTTACTGCAAAATAAATTGCTGAAGTAGATTCTTACTTTCTAAATACAATAACGTTCGAACAAAAATGAAATCTTCAAGAGTGTACGAGCTAGAAAGCACCGCGCCACTGGTGAATCACCCAGTACTTATATCATTGTAGAAATGATCTCTGTAGATATATCCTTTATACGCATAGACTAGCATATTCATGATTTTTTTTAATTCCAGATTGATACTCAAAGAATCAAATGCGAAGAAGATGGAGCACTTATAGTCAACCTCTCAAAAAGCGACATTTGCGAAGACCACACAGTATTCTACCTGATTTCCGTAGTCGTATTCTCTATAATTCTCAGTGTTTTGCTGATGGGTCTAGCTTTCTATTACAAGTATAGGTTGGAAATAAAAATCTGGTTATATGCAAGAAATTTATGTTCAACCTTTTTGCAAGAGGAAGAATTGGACAAGCATAAGAAATACGACGTATTCATAAGTTACTCTCACAAAGACGAAGAATTTGTTCTTAACGATCTACTTCCTGAACTCGAAACTGGACCTTATCCCTATAAAGTATGTCTGCATTATAGAGATTGGATCCCTGGTGATTTTATAGCTGACAACATCGCCTCCTCTGTTGTGAACTCTAAGCGAACCTTGGTAGTACTCACTCCAAATTTCTTGGAAAGTGTTTGGGGAAAAATGGAATTTCGGGCTGCACATACTGAGGCAATGAAAGAAAGAAGAAACCGTGTTATTCTGGTTGTGAAGGATGATTTTGATATCGATTCTGTGGATGACGAGTTGAAGACCTACATGAGGACGAACACCTACATCAGATGGAGAGATTCGTGGTTCTGGGAGAAATTGAAGTACGCCCTTCCACGTAAAGATAGAAGTTTACCAGGAGATTGTGAAATTATCGTATAAATAACACTTACTGCTTCAAAGTAATCTATATTTCTGGTCAGGTTTTTATTTCGTAATTATTTTATAGTAAGCAGTCCACTAATGGACGTTAAAAGAATGCATTTTTGCAGGTCAATGAGAATATATGTACCTTCTGAATACTTTTGTTAATATCCCAAGGATACTCTGAAATAAATATTTAATATTAATTTTTGTCTATTATTCTTTCCCAGAAAAAATCTCGAAGTGAGAACTATAGGATGATGCTCCATAGACTAAACTACGACTCTCTTATACAATGAAAATAATATATAGGGCATTTTAAAATCTACGCCTCAAGTGAAGTTCTATAAAAAACCTAATATAATTTTCACGAAGAGTTTTTGTTGTTTAGCATATGTTCTTACCCCAAATGCGTAAAAATCGTTTTTGGAAAAGAATGCATATTGAATCTTGATTGTGTTCTTTTCATGAACCATAATAAAATAGAACATTGATAACTGGAAAACATTGTGGACCTACCAAAACCTTTGATAATACCTCCTATACATCCATTCGCAATGGTGCAAACAAAGAGGGGGTCAAAACACCCACCATCAAATGGATTAAAGAAATGCTCAAAGGCCAGATCATAACGGCCGCTTTTGGAGACACGGGAATATCTGTGTCAACAATGAGAGGATGCCCTCAAGGAGGTGTCCTATCGCCGCTACTATGGTCAGTAGTTGTTGATGGCCTCTTAGAAAGGCTGAACAACGCTGGCTTCAACGCACAAGGCTATGCTGATGATCTAGTTATCATCATTAGGGAAAGCATGATGGAATCTTATCGAACCTGATGCAAAATGCCCTTAACATCGTAAATGAATGGTGTGCTGAAGAGGGACTCAGCATCCATCCAGACAAAACCATTCTAATTCCATTCACAAGACGTAGAAAGTTGAACTTACAGCCCCTCTTTCTGAATGGACATACTCTGAAATTTTCGGAACAGGCTAAGTATCTAGGGTTAACCCTAGATCAGAGACTCAACTGGAATTTACACATTGACAAAACTCTTTTCAGGGCTACATCGTGCCTATGGGCATGCCGTAGACTCTTCGGAAAGACCTGGGGACTACAGCCAAAAATAACCTACTGATTATACACAGCGGTTATAAGACCCCTTGTCACATATGCATCGTTAGTATGGTGGACGAAAACATCAGAAATAACTACGCAAAACAAGCTGCAAAAACTGCAGCGGCTAGCGTGCTTGGGCATAACAGGTGCTATGAGAAGCACCCCGACTATTGCCCTGGAGGTAATCCTAAATCTCCCTCCTCTTCATATAAAATTGAAAAAGGAGGCGTTGATGGCGGCATTACGGCTCCAAGACACAAAAAACTATTACCTGGTGATCTGAAGGGACACCTGGGGATTCTGGGTTACATAGCGCCAGAAATCCTATCACAACCATCGGATATAATGCCGCTTAAGTTTGATTTTCACACACCCTTCGAAGTGGCCATAGAAGACCGCACCATATTAAAGGGAAAAATAAATCAATTAGACCAAAAATCCTCCATTTGGTACACGGACGGATCAAAAACGATTGATGGAACAGGAGCAAGCATATATGGACCCAAGTACTCTTCATCAGTGCCTCTGGGCTCTACTCTCACAATCATGCAAGCAGAAACACTTGCTGTAAACCTTTGCTGCCAGGAGGGACTACGAAGGAAACTCAAAGGGGCACAGATTTACATTTTAACGGACAGTCAGGCAAAAATAAAAGCTCTAAACTCTTATAGTTATCGGAGCATCTCTGTCTGGGAATGCCGTCAATCCTTGAATCAACTTGCTGAGGGAAACAAACTTTTCCTGTGGTGGGTGCCAGGCCACGAAGGCATACAAGGAAATGAATCCGCTGAGGAACTGGCCGAATTAGCTGCTGAAATCCCACCCACCGGACCTGAATCGTTCTGCGGTCTAAGTAAGCCGCACAGACGACAGGAACTGGAACGATGGGAAGAATATAGAAAAGAAAGAATACTGGAGGAAAACTCCAGGCCAAAGGCAAGTGAAAAAGTTCATTGACTATTCGCCAAAGAAGACAAAACAGCTTCTCGATCTCTCTAGGGACGAGCTGTGGATCATAACAGGCCTCCTTACTGGACACTGCCCACTGAGATACCATCTCAATAAAATGGGCAAATCGGAAACGGCAACATGCAGAATGTGTAAAGAGGGCGATGAAACTGCCGAACATATTCTTTGCAGTTGCATCGCAATTGTCCGTCAAAGACATATACATATCGGTAGCGACAAACTAGAGCCGCACGAAGTAAAAGCGAAAGCTCCAAGGGAGTTCGGAAAGGCTTGCAAAGCCAATCGACCCTCACGAATGATATGTAATGTAATGTACCAAAACCTTCCTTATTTATGAGCATTTTAGATTGGTACGCAATATAATATTTCATATTTTCATTATTATTAGTTATCCATTTCTGTCTATTCCGACGTCTCTACAATTTATAAAGTAAATATAAAGCATTTCTCTAAAACAGCATGCTGATTACCGAGTTCCTCGCCTGCTGACCTCACTCCCTTTACTAATCTCACCTTGCTCTTTTGAAGCGCAATCTTCATCCCGTTCTCGCTCGTGAACCCTTTTATCAGGTCCGCGGCACTGTTATTCATGCCTTGGATTCCTGCTATGTCTCCCGCCGACACCAGCATTGCAAGATTATTGGCATACGCTATTGCTTTCACCCCCTTGGGATAATTCAGCCGCAGCACCTGATAGTACATGACGTTTCATAGGGTAGGTCCCAATACAGAACCCTGCGGAGCACCCATTTCGAATCTGCTATTCACTGAGCTCATCCTAACCCTGCGGTCGGTATTCCTGGGTGCACCAGCTCTTCTCACTTCTGTCGATATCCTGTTACACCTTGCGGCCAAACCTGGTTCATCTGATGTATCCGACTCCTCGCTAGATCCTACCCTTTTCCTTTTTCGCTGATACGACGTTCTCAGTTCATAAAGCGTTTAAAGTCTTAAACTGGATTGTCAGAGCTCGGTGAGAAGTCCCTGCTGTTGGATTCTCAATTTAATGATACATTAGCTTCATCCAAGTACTGTTGCTGTACTTGTGATCCGCTTGATTCGTTAATTTTCCTAAAAAAATAATAATTAGGAGTGAGGATATGATTTCATTCAAAGGGGTGAAAATAAGAAACTTGGTGTGCGAAAGTACTAACTAATACTGACCAAAATGTTTCCTGATGCCCATTCACAGATTTTCTTTCAATCTTCTACTTTCTGTAGTTTTTTTGTAAGAACTGTTTGTGGAGTATTGATATTGCTTTCAATAAAAATGTGAACACACACAAATGTGGGTAACTAAGCACTTTAATATAAATCCAATTGAAACACGCGATACAACCGTACTCGCCTACTTAATGACACCGTTATTCATCAAAATAAAACAAAACTGCAGTACAGAGACTGCACGGGTATAAATAGCCCGGTAGAGTATTCTAGAAAGAAACGCATACCGAATGTTCGAGGTGATTCCAGCTGTCTATTGTGTGCGCGCGCAATTCCAAGAAGGTGTATTATTTACCTTCGGCTAGGCATTTCAAGATTATTCTAGAATTTTCTATGAAGTTCTGTACAAGAACTCGGAAAGAATTCAATAATTTCACGTTTCAATATTCACTAAAAAATTCATGCAAATGTTCGTTGTTCAATATCAAATATCTTTCGAACAATATAATAAAGAGCGCATGTGACGTCAGAGGCATGCCATAACTTAAATTTCTTAATAATTAAGTTGGCCTGACTTCTTTATTTAATATTACCTTTGCACCCAACCTTGTATCTAATTTTGGCGAAAATTCCATGTTATTCTTATTGCTTGATCCTCATGCCCCCGACCCCCTGGCTACGCCCATGTTCCCAAGAACTCCTAAATACCAAAATTCACATAACCTATTGGTATACAATTCAATGGTCCACAGAGAATTTTCGTTACTTTCGTCTATAGAAGATTTTAAAAACGAAATTGAAATCGTTATAACTATAATTCGCAACAGATTTGATCGACTTAATTGACAATATAGTGAAATGAAAACAATAACATTTAGTATTAGCCAAATATATCCAACTGCAAGTACTAACAAATCAGAAAAATTCATGCCTTCAATATATTTTGGTCTGAAAACTGAAAAAATCTATCCAACCTTTCCGAATTGAAAATTGCATTCAGACTCTAATATTTTTTACGTAGGTCAGGCTCGTCGTTCCTTAAAAAAAATAGATATAAGGAACATCAAACTTCATTCATTAAAAATAAACAAGATTTATTATTAGCTAACCACTGCATCCAAAATGGTCACTCTCTCTAGTATTAACAGATTAACAAAAATTCTATACATTGCCCCAAAGGGAAGCAAGCTCTATTATCTAGAATCAGTTGAAATTTTTTTAGGCACTTTTTAATGATTTTCAGATAAATGACCAGACTGATATAAGTAAATCCCAAATTTTCAATGTATACAAATAATAACTCCCTTTCAATAGTTTGTGAATTGCACACCTAATATCTGGTTTTTCTGAATCCAAATAACAACCTATTCATATATAATTCATCTCACTTCCTACTTGGTTTTCATACTGTCCAATGATGTTTGGTATTTCAAAATAGCGGTAACGGAATTCTACCCATTAATTTTTTAAATTTTTTTCGAGTTTCAAATTAGTTGCAGTAATCTCTGAGGCAGGGGTGCTCAAACTTGAACTGCTGGCGATTTACCCCAATATTTTTAGACTACTTACGATCAACTCTGAGAGGCTGCAAGTATGTGTGATGCAGGGTTGTCGTACATACACGATACACCCTACCTACCTACCTAGGTAGGTAGCATATAAGCTTTCCACACAATATACATTATTTAAGTTAAGGTTTGGGTAAGGTTGAGTTAGGTTCTTCTCTATGATATCAATGAAAAAACTCATAGTTATTCAAAATTGCGAGTTTCTTGGTTGTTAGAAAACAAAAGAGTTACATATGGTGCTGCATGTCCTCAGCATACTTATCACATGTAACTGTAGCTTTAATTTGGATATGTGATATAATCTGTACCAACTCATTTTCAACAGAACATGAGTTCACATTGAACTGACTTGCTATTTTAATAACTAATTCCTCAATGTTTCTACATGAAAAAGGATAACTCATAAATGATGCCATATTTGCCAATTTACTGCAATAATAAAAACGCATTTCGAATTTTACCAAAATATTTCATAATTCAGCCTCATACGTATCATAATTCATCTGAGAAATCCTTCAAAGACGGAAAATGTTTTATATCCATTCTTTTCAGTTGATCTATCATAAGTTGCAATTTACTTTTGAGTGCCTTTACTGCACTAATCATCTTAATAATAGTTTTTCCTTTACCTTGAAACTCCATGTTAATGATGTTCAAGTGCATTGTGATGTCAGTCAAAATTGCCAAAATAGTCAGCCATTTTTCAACATCTCAGTGTCATCACCTCTTTCGTCTAGAAAAGCTGTTATTTCGGGCAATTATTCTTGAAACCTTACGTCTGTGTGAAGTACAAAATCAGTGTGTTCAGCTGGCTCCCTATCTTCCAACTGCAACTTAAAGAGCCACCATTGCAAGCCACGTGCACGGATGGAATTCACAATTTTTGTTGCAATGTCCATAATTTCCTCCGTGTTTAAAACTTTCGAACACAAAACTTGTTGATGTATAATGCAATGGAATGAAAACAATGAAGGAAATCTTCATAAGCTCGACACAATACGACACAACCCTTTTTGTTTACAGTCATTGCTGGTGCTCCACCGGTTTTAATGCACACTAATTTATATATTGGTAACTCGAAGTCCTTTACAAAATTGAAAAAAACGTCATATATATCTTCGCCACGGGTCTTCCCCTTCAGAGGAATGATTGTCAAAAATTCTTCCTTAGCCAACATGTCATTGAATACCATCCGAATAAAAATACACGGCTGGGCAGTGTCTGTCATATCGGTGGATTCGTCGTACTGTAAAGAAAAGTATGTACATTTCATGATATCATGTTTTAATTTATGTGCCATGTTCTGACTCATGACGTCAATACGCCTTGTGACAGTCGGACGTGATAACAGAAGTTCTCTAATAGCAGACATGATTTCTGTTTTATTTTTAAAATCTCCAAATAAAGTCTCGCCCGCTTCAATAAATGTTCCTTCACAACCGATCCATCTTCGAATGGTTTCTTGTGTTTCGCCAATATATGAGATATTTATGTACATATCATGATATCATGTTTTAGTTTATCTGCCATGTCCTGATCCATGACTTCAATATGCCTTGTAGACGTTGTTATTGCTAGTGCAATAGCGACAGGAAACGAGATTTTTCCTCAGGTTTTTTCACTCCTTTATTGAATCATATACAAGATAGTATGGTTCCCCTGTTACATCTCCTGAGCTCACACTTGTGTTTTTCCTGACACACCAATATTATAGATATAAGTATTTATTGTAAATACAATTATTCAAACTTTTGTAAATCCTCTTTTTCAAAAGAATATATATATATATATATATATATATATATATATATATATATATATATATATATATATATATATATATATATATATATATATATATACAGTCGGACGAGATAACTGAAGTTCTCTGATATCAGACATGATTTTTGTTTTATTTTGAAATCTCCAAATAAAGTCTAACCCGCTTCAAAAATTCTTGGCGGAAAATCCTTTCATAGTTTTTATGAACCGTTTTATGATGCCTCCTAAGTTACCACTCCTGCAACTGACGCACGACAAATAAGATAAATGCACTTTTCCTTCACCACACAAAAAAAAATTCTTCCTCCCAATCGTTATTGAATTCATACATTTCAGATTTCTTCGCTGCACTCATTTTGTACTATTTAATAATAAACTTTGTATCGACGTAGTATTGCCTTCAAGTTGCAATTCAGAATGACTCCAGTTCTTGCAGGCGCAATATTTATATCGGCGTGAGCGAAACTCTCGAATGTTCTCGTCAAACGCACCGCTCGAAATTTCTAGAAAAGCGGCAAGAATAAAAAACGCGACTTTTCTTTGACAAGTACCGCGCGTTCCTTTGATTAAGCCGCCATTTGCCGCTAGCAGAGTGTTATTTTATTACTCAATACATTTTTGTAGTTTAGTTACCTACTCATTAAATTTTTTTTTCGAGATCTACTCAAAAAGCACTCCCGATCGACTGGTGGATCGCGATCGACCGTTTGAGCACCCCTGCTCTAAGAGTTATTAGTGAAAATGCAGTTCATACAAAATACAGGATATTAATACTCGATGTTATACAATTCTTGGTATAGGTTTATTTTTTCAAAGAAATTTACTGTTTGGTTTATTTTGATTGATAGTGCTGTTTCGAGGTTAGTAATTCCCCACAAGATATGTGCGATAGTTATTTGGACACAACATGAAAATTTCAGGTGGTTCACGCTTCATAAGGTGGCAACGTGTCAATGCTGTGTTGGCTATCCTTAAGCGATATACTTTTACTTGGTCTCTTTTATTACTGTTGGTCGGTTGATGAAGTTTGGAAAACGAAGTAGGTACTACAGACTTGAGCTGGATGTTCGTGGCATTTCAGATAATTTGCCACTTTTCCTGTCTTTTGATTAGGTGTCTGAGGTCAATTCATTGCTATCAGTGTGTAAATCCGGATGTGACTCTGCAGATCGGTCAACCTCCTCATCGCCTGTTATTTCTATCTATAGTAATCTATAAGTCTATAGAAATTTTACGGTTTTATTCTGACTCTGATGTTCGAAGAGTCCTCTTCAATGAGCCTGATGATAGGATGCCGCATGTATAATAGCTTTGAATCTTTCAATGCACCATGATAATCAATATTCGTGTTCCATTTTCAAACCCTGTAATATCATTGAAATTTCTCCACTGTACATACTGAAGTGAAAGGCAAATTTTGAGAATTAAAAAAATATAAAATTCCATTCGTGTTTTAATCATGCTCAATTACCAAATAGTACCTGCTAATTCCTAATTAGTACCTCAAAATATTTCAAAGTGGACAGTATTTCTCATCAAATGGAGAAGTTTTTGTAGGCGTTGATGAGTAATTCGAAGGCCTTTCGGAATTGTACTTCAGCATTGAATGCATGAATCGGAGAATGTCGTAAAATATGTATCAACCCGACCTGTAGGAAGATTTTACTGAAGAATACCATACAGTCATTTTTATCCATAAAAATTCCATTTCAGCTTCACGAATTCTTCAACCAACTTCATAGCTAACTACGTTAATATTGTTTCATTGCTCATCCACTCACTCTGTGGCGGAAAATTCTTTCATAGTTTTTATGAACCGTTACCACTCCTTCAACTGACGCACGACAAATAAGATAAATGCACTTTTCCTTCACCACACAAAAAAAATTCTTCCTCCCAATCGTTATTAAAATGATACGTTTCAGATTTCTTCGCTGCACTTATTTTGTACTGTTTAATAATAAATTTTGTATCGACGTAGTATTGCCTTCAAGTTACAATTCAGAATCACTACAGTTCTTGCAGGCGCAACATTTATATCGGCGTGAACGAAACTCTCGAATGTTCTCGTCAAACGCGCCGCTCGAAGTTTCTAGAAAAGCGATAAGAATAAAAAACGCGAAATTTCTTTGAGAAGTACCGCGCGTTCCTTTTATAAAGCCGCCATTTGCCGCTAGCAGAGTTTTATTTTATCACTTAATACATTTTTGTAGTTTAGTTACCTACTTATTAAAAAATTTTTTTATTCTCGAGATCTACTCAAAAAGCACTCCCAATCGAGTGCTTCATAGCTAACTACGTTAATATTGTTTCATTGCTCATCCACGCGAACATGAAAGGAAGATTTGAATTTGACAAATCAACGATCTTATATTCCACGAATCCAACATAACGGTACTCTGAACGTTTTACGTTCTTATACTTCAGTTCTCTGAAATCATCTGCAGTTAGTTATTTCGAGACAATAATATTTCATTCCATTTCCGAAATCAATTAAATCAAAATGATATTTGTAGTTATTTCCAGTGAATTTTTAATGATTGTCTTAGTGACAAGGGTATAATTAATGTGTTAACAAAGATCTATTACCCCTGTTTATTTGTGAGTTTTTGAAGAAAACTACAATATTTCATTTCGAATTTATTAAATCATAAATACAAATTCAATATTCTAGGAAAATCATATTCCTAAAAGTTTTCATCCACGTTTAGTGAGACAAGTTACATCGAATACATTTCTGAAAAGAAGTTGGGTCAAAATGAAACACTTCATAAAAATCAATAAATTCAATATTTTATTAATTCAATGTACATCTATTTCTGTTTCTCATTCTTGAAAGGAAACTCTGGGTGCTTGTCAACACTGAAAAAAAATTGAAAAATTAATAAGTATATCGTATAGAGATTGCGTTATTGAGTGGAATACCGACACCTGCATTCTATAAGACGGTGGGCAAATTTCGATGTGTTAGTACGACAGCTAGGTGAAATATGTCAATTAGAGAAATATGCCACCTTCCTTCTCGATCTCTTATCTAAGGACCAGATTAGTGGAAAATTTTTCCGTAATATAAGTGATTTTACCCTTGTTGGAAGGAGTATTTCTTTCATTTTAAAAAATATATAATATATCAAGAAAATTTTCGCATTCACTACCCTTTTGATGATTAAATATAGATTTGAAATCACCAACGGAAATTCAACCAAATCTTTCATTTCGAGCAAGAAAATAGAGGCAGAGACTGGAATTTCGAGGAGTAATACGCTCTATGTATTATAGGGCAAAAAATAAATAGCGATCCTTTTTTCCAAGAAACAACCTAGTTGTGTAACACTGATTGTATGCATTGAAACGTATTATTTAAATTTAGAGTCTGAAAGTGATCTTGACAATAGAATCAGTGAAACATATGCAACTAACCTTGCGACCAAAATGGAAATTTACACATTAAGAAATAAATTAGAAAAGGCTGAAGGAGGATAAAAGCAAGATCCCAAACTATAAGTACTAAAACTCAATTACAATCATGTGAAAAACTGTACAATCATGTGATCCTAAATTTATGTGTAGAAAGCGGGGTTGCGTATTAAAACGCATATTTAGTACTCATTTTCATATATCATTTTCTTTCATTTTAAAATAATTATATATTCAGGTAGGTGATCATCTTTAGGTAAGTTAGTTAATCATTTTCATTACCAACGAGTATCGCTACGTAAGTACCTACCCCAAGAAGAACCGACATCCGGAAACCACACACATCTCCGGCAGATGAGTTCAGGATCTCAACCAAAAAACGTGTTTCTCGTTATTTGAAAAAACCGATGAGATTTTCGCCTGAATAACGCTAATTTGCTGCACTCAAATATATTTTTGCATAATATCTATAACAGTGCTGCCTATCGTGATCCGCAAATCCAACCACAGAATATCCAGTGCCAGCATCCTCAAGAAGGGCTTCTCACCTTTAGACGCACGGATCCAGGGGTAAGTCACATAGAGGTTTTCGTTGGATTCTTTATTTTCTATTTCTCTGATTTTCCTTTTAAACTTTAGTTGATCATATACATATTATTTATTTTTGCCGCATACGGGATTTATAGTAAACATAGCTCTCCGGCCGCGGTTATCGAATCGTAGAAATTCCTTATTCCAGGGGGGTAAGTCCCCAAATGAGGGGAGTTTTCTTTCAAAATTCCACAAGCGGTATTGCCTGCGTTACAAATCATTCCTTGATCATAACGAAAAATAATATACCTAAATCTGACGCTCTGGAAACATCATAAATGATAAACTATTATAACAAAATATGACGACAAATAAAAATGCTAAAAACAGAAGAACTGAAAGAGCAGGTGATTGTTAGGGGTACAGAATAATCATCCTCATCCATTATGGGCGTAGAAAAGCGGGCTTGCATGTGTCCAAAGATTTGGTGTCAATTGAACGAAATTCGGTGAGGTGCAGGTCAGATTAGCACTACATCTTTTTTTCTGAATCTCACAAATGTAGACGAGGTTAAATCCTATATAAGTAGGCTATCAAACTCGTCATGTTTCGACGTATATGTTCTGAACAGCAAGATTCTGAAAAGTACCTCTGATATATTTGCACTTCCACTGTGCGATCTTCTCAACACCTGTTTCAAACTTGGAATCTTTCCTAAAGTTTCCAAGTTGAGCAAAGTGTTGCCTGTTTTCAAAAAGGGTGACCCTAACAATGCCGGTAGCTACAGGACGATTTCAATAATTCCCATTTTAGGCAAATTGTTGGGATCAATTCTAAAGGATAGGTTGTCGAATGTTCTTGAAAAATATGAAATACTGTCACCTTCGCAATTTGGTTTTAGACCAGGAAAGTCGACGATAGGAGCGATCTCTAAACTCATTTCCAAGGTTGTTGATGCCTTGGAGACGGGTGATCAGGCTGCACTGCGGGGTGGGCCAGAACCTCGGCCTCCTAGGTCCTCAGACTCAGATAGTTTAGATATTTTCTTATGGGGATATCTCAAAAGTTTAGTTTATACCACTTTAGTGAATTGAGAAATCGACTAACAACCTCTTGTGACACGATAAGAAATACTCCAGGAATATTTCAAAGAGTGCGTGATAATATGCTTAGAAGGACCGAGGCCTGTATTCTTGCAGGTGGAGGACACTTCCAGCAATTTATTTAGTTTTTAATTGTTTTTTTTTTAGTTTGATATGTAATACGTGTATGTTGAGTCTAAGAAGACGAGCTATCAAAATAAAGGCAAATTTTTTGCATACCTTTCGAGTATTTCTATTATTTTTTTATTTACCGAGTAACATACAATTCAAATAATTCAAATTCAATAATTTTTCACTCGAAAACGGTTGGAGATACAAAAAAATTATAAGTTTCAAAACAGTTTCAAAATTGAACGAAAATGTCGAAAACTGATTGTACGCTGATCAGTGGCGTACTGCAAAAGAGGGCAAAAGGAGATGACCTCGGATAATAAAACACCTTGAGAATTTCAGTTAAAACCTAGGATGTGTGATGATGGAGGCTGTAAAAAATAGCTTGCATTCCAAATTTGGGCTCAATACCTCAAAAACTGCAGGGGTTTTGAAGAAAAAAACAATTTTTTCCGAAAATTTCAGCACCCTGTACTTCCGTAATGAAACTTTTGTGGACCTATGTTTATATAAACTTTTTTCCTTAAAATTGCATGTAGATTTACCCCCTCTAGTTGTGACATACTATTATGTAACACGCTGTATACAAAGCCTCCGTTTTTAACCAGACCCTTCACGAACCGCTTCATATAGCCAAATATTTGATATGTAGTGAAGAAAGTATGATTTTATCTCGTCCACTAACATTTTACCAACAACCATGTTGTCCTCCTTAAGCCACACTTCTCAAAACCAGTTTTGGAATTTGTCATTGCTATCCCAAACCCTCAAAAGGCAAGGTATTTGGTGCAATCTCTTTACCGATCAAGGAGAGAGTTTACTATTTTTAAGTTCATACAAATCATCTATTGATTTTCATGATATTCAATCATCTCGAAGACCAAAGCCATTGTGCTATGTTCTTCTTTCATTTTTGATGAGTGAGCAGTAGGTATTGAACCATATTTTTTTCCATTATATAGAAGTACACATTTCAAACTCTCCATTGAGCAATCAACAAATGAGCGCAAATCATCTGGAAATTATTCAGGAAGATCCATTTTTTTAGGAGTCCTCTGATACCGAGACAAAATGCAAGATTATTTTCTTGGAAGAAAAGTTATAGACTCTTTTCTCTTGTGCGGTAAAAGGTAATTTTTTTTTCTTGTTCCAGTAGATTTTTATCATCCAATCTGGAAATCGGTAATTCAGAAGCTTCTCTTGACAGGTTGAGATCGCTGGTGAGATCATTCGATTCATCCTAATTGAAACGTTGAGATAATGATGATATATCCTCATAATCATTGTCACCTTCATATATATCAGAAGGATGATCAGAGGAACAGTATTCATACTAACAGCTCGGGAGATGTAAAATGTTGCGATGGGGCATCAGAATAAGTCCACTAACTACGGTTATTTCGATTAATTACAGTAATAATTACTAGGCTGAAATAACACTCATCAATATGGGGCTTCCTCCAAACTATGGGTATGCCAAATTTGAGACTTTGAGAGTGTTAGTAGATTGTCGTAAATTTTCTGCACAAGTTTTACAGACCTGATGCTGTGCTCAGGTTTCATTCTTATACTTTGATGGTAGACTCGGTGGTCAGAATGAAACCTGAGCACAGCATCGGTATAAACTCTCTACTGAGTCACTTCCAGCTTTTTCGGTTCTCTTTTCACGTGTATTTAACACAACTTCTTCAACTTGAACACATTGAAACTCTATTCAGCTACACAAGTCTAACAATCTACAATACAGTATGTATTAAGTTAAATTCATAAGAACTCTATACTGAATATTATGGAAGGTCACAAATGTGTATTTTCCAAGAAAGTAACTTTCAAACAAACCTTATGTCTGTGTGATATTTCCAATTGAATATGGATGACTGTCGCGGCACCACGAGCATGCGTCAATACTTAATTTTACACGCGTATCTTATTTTTCAAGGTTTTATCTAGTCGCGACAAACCCAACTGTCAAAAGGAGAGTTCAAGCGTCAAGTAACTTAATTTCTAAACAATTTTTAGTTCTCTTCGCGTATCTGAAAAAGTAGAACTGATAAAAGAAAATTCATTTCATACCCCGATTCAGTCTCAATACCTAAACTCAGTTGTAAAATCCTAGGCACCAAAGGAATGTATAATATTTTACCTAGTTGCCGTACAAAAACATCGAAATTTGTCTACTTTGTACATCTCAAATGAGAATTTATCTGTTTGCTCCAACAAAAATATTATATATTTTATGGTCAAATCAATCAAATATTGCCTAGAGAAATATTTCTCACATATAAAACCCTCTGTAAATATCGGTCCCAACTATAAATGTTGTAGCCAATAAACTAACTGCAAAATTCGATCCTTAAAGGGAAGCTTTTCTCTTTCAAAACTTGCTGAGTTTGTCAAAGAGTAAAACTCTTTCTGTTTATAAAAATACTTGGTAATGATTAACTGTATAATTGGTTTTGGAAAAATGTGTTGAGAACAACTAAAGTTCAATATCAAGAATTAAATTCGATAAAATTTCGCAAAATTAGATTTTCAAAAATGAATTTATAACATTTTTGGAGCTAATTTAGTATAATAGATAACTGTGAATAAGTTACTATGCTTTAATTTTCTTTTGATGCACATTCTTTCATTTTGACCAAAGTTTTAACAATAAATTCGTGTTTAAATTTGGGAGGCTTTTACTTGGTAAAATTCCATTATCAATAATAAAAACAAGTACTGTGTTTTAAGGAATTTTACTAAATAATTGCGATTCGTAACGCGTTTCACTACACCGTAGCTTCTTCAGACGAATGAATAGGCAGAAAAATATAAATGAGAATATAACTATATATGTTCCTGAGTAATTAAAACTTATTGAGTTGCTTCTTCTTAAGTGGTTATTTATGACAGGTATATCCAATAAAATTAAGGAATAGATTGCTCCCGAAAAGATTCAATAGAGGTGAAGGGCTTAAATCGACTTGTTCATTGATGAGTCTACCTGAGTGTTTGTATTTATTGATTTCTAAAGTCTCCCAAAGATCTACCTTTCAATATTTATTATCTGTATGCAAAATTTCAAACTGTGGGTCGAAAGAATGATTATTTTCTCAGAGATGATTCGCGTAATTTGAATCTGATTTTTATTTGAAAAACTGCGTTTATGTTCCGATATTCTAATATTAAAATTTCTATGTGTTCTACCAATGTAGAATGGTGATAACGGCGTTATCACCATTAAATTTCAACAAAGAGCTCAATTTGATTAAACAAATAGCCAAAAATAATGGTTACAATCCCAAACTAATAAATAATATTTTAAATAAAAACAAAGTAGAATTGCATTGAATGAAGTTTACCCTGTCGATAAATTGAAACAAAAATTCAACACCTTAACCTACGTTGGCATTACAAGTGAGAAACTGAAATCATTCTTAAGTAGCAATAATTTCAACATAGCTTTCCAAACTAATAACAATTTAGGCAAATATATAAAAATAATAAAACCAAACCAGGTAAAAACAATAAATCGATTGAATTGCAATGACTGTGATAATTTCTACATTGGTAGAACACATAGAAATTTTAATATTAGAATATCGGAACATAAACGCAGTTTTTCAAATAAAAATCAGATTCAAATTACGCGAATCATCTCTTAGAAAATAATCATTCTTTTGACCCACAGTTTGAAATTTTTGCATACAGATAATAAATATTGGAAGGTAGATCTTTGGGAAACTTTAGAAATCAATAAATACAAACACTCAGGTAGACTCATCAATGAACAAGTCGATTTAAGCCCTTCACCTCTATTGAATCTTTTCGGGGAGGAATCTATTCCTTAATTTTATTGGATATACCTGTCATAAATAACCACTTAAGAAGAAGCAACTCAATAAGTTTTAATTACTCAGGAACATTTATATTTATATTCTCATTTATTTTCTGTACATTCATTCGTCTGAAGAAGCTACGGTGTAGTGAAACGCGTTACGAATCGCAATTATTAAGTAAAATTCCTTAAAACACAGTACTTGTTTTTATTATTAATATATTCGTGAGACGCACAAACAATGTCAGACTACTAACGAATGAAACTTTTTTTCAAATTTAATACCTCAGGATTTACGACCCAGTAGCTTATTATTCAATGCAGCCTACAATTGCCCTCGAAGAGATATTAAGGTACTCTATATTTACCCTGTGAATGGTCCAAAATCTAGAATTCTAATGCCTGCGTCCAAAGACTTCAATTCTTTCACATCCTGTTGGTCTAGTTGAAAATCAAAAATATCCAAATTTTGTCTGATTCTTTCAGGATTCACACTTTTGGGAATGGGTAGCCATCCTTGCTGAACGTAGAAATGAAGAAGTACTTGTGCTTCGGTTTTAGAATGTTTCTTAGCGATTGCTTTCACTGCTGGATTACCCAATATGTCCGGCAAGTCAACTCTGAAATGTTGAAATATGATCTAGTACTTGTGAAGAGTATCAACCGAGCGAATCTTTTTACCGTTTAATTTTCTTTATTGTTATTCGTTTCAAAACAATTTCCGCTACATTTATACATAATGTTGCGTTAGCATTGATCAATCAGTGCCTTGAAAAATGGATGATTTCAGAGTAGATGTATGTAGCGTACGCTTAACAGGCAAAAAATTCGATCAAACTGAAATTATCCTCTAGTTTAAAACTCCATAACTCTCTGATTTATCGTTCGATATCCTTGAATTTTGGATGTGTTACAGAGTATTTAGCGCAGAATAACATGATATTGGTGATGTATGAAAATGCATTTTGAATAGCGATATACGTGGGTAAACCTAAAATGCTTTCTTTTCAAGAATTTTGAATTCTGAGCTGAATTTTGTCATGAAGATATACTTCATTCAAAGCTACATTCACTGTAATGACGTAGTCTTGGAATTATATCGCTAGCTGATCGTTTTTTCAAGGGATACAGTTTTTTCATAAGCATTGTCAGAAGGTAGTGTAACGTGCTAAAATCACGTCACAACAATTTGAGTTAAAACACCTGATTCCAGTCAACCATCCTTCTGTGTCACGCCACTGGTTAACAGTCTGATGCGCATAATCTGGCTTAATCAGATAGCCTTATATGTGCATGTGCTACAAGAATTCTTCATATTCTTCATTTTAGGCTTTTGTTCTTTGCAGACCTACAAGCTAATTAGTTGAACTTGAAAATCCTCTTAACTTCTAGTTAAAATAATTAACTTATATTAAAATGCATATCTTCATCTTGTATACTGTGTAGTGACCTATATCAAAATAAAGGTCCTAGGTGGAGAGTCATGAATAGCAATTCCTAGGGGGAGAATCCTGAATAGAGATTCCTAAGTAGAGACTCATACGTGGAGCTCATGTATTTGTACAACCTTATTTTTTTGGACAGGGTAGAAGTAGTGGTAGTAGTAGTAGTAGTGGTGGTAGTAACCAAAACCAAAAACTGTTTTACATTAACCAATTTCCGTTTCGTCTCTACTGGAAGGTAGAGACCCGGCAAGATTAAATTCAATTTGCGGATGGGATCTGGGGATCCTTGATGTGTTTCAGTGTGTCTGTTCCCCTAACGCTGGGTACTGATATATGTTTCTTTCAAGTTTTTAAAATAATTATCTTTCCAATTAACTCTTCTAATTTCCTAGTAAATTCCTTTAACTTAGTTTCATCTCCAAACATTATCTTCAACTTAACTTCCTTGAAGCTGCGTACTAACATATGTTTCTTTCAAATTTTCAAAATAGTTATCTTTCCTATTAACTTTTCTAATTTTCTGGTGAATTCTCTCTAACTTTGATTCGTTTCTATACATTATCTTTAACTCTTCTTTTAAATTTAAAATAATTCTCCTTCCTATCAACTTTTCTAAATTTCTGATAAATTTTCTTTAACTGAGCTTCATCCTGATGAAGAGGGGTCAGGCTTTGGCGCGCAAAACAAAGCTTGCCACATTTTCAACTTTGATTTCATTTGGCTTCCATCTTTCTAAATTTTCACTTTCCATATCTATCATAACCTTTATGTCGTTTGATATTCACTTCTCATACTTTCATCCCTTTAAATTTTCAAGGTTTTTCTTTTGTGGCTGCTTCAATTGTGCTTGAAGGCAGACAAAAATTTTGATTTCATCAAAATTTTTCCCGTGAGGAAGGAATGGTGTAACGTGCTAAAATCACGTCACAAGAATTCGAGTTAAAACACCTGATTCCAGTCAACTCTCTATCTGTGTCACGCCACTGGTTAACAGTCTGATGCGCATAATCCGGCTATCAGATAGCTAGATATGTGCATGTGCTACGAGCATTCTTCAAATTCTTCATTTTAGGCTTTTTTTCGCAGACCTTCAAGCTAATTAGTTGAACTTGAAAATCCTCTCAACTTATAGTTAAAATAATTAACTTATATTAAAATTCATATGTTTATCTTGTATACTGTGTAGTGACCTATATCAAAATATAGGTCCTAGGTGGAGAGTCCTGAATAGAAATTTCTAGGTGGAGAGTCCTGAATAGAGATTCACACGTGGAGCTCAGAGGTTGAGATGTAATAACTTCTACCTGGGGTCCAGAAATCCACATCCGAAGCTGAAATAGAGATTTTCCACCAAAGGCAGCAGTAAGAACAAAAACGTTTGGAAACTATCTCACCCAGATAAGTCTTATTGTCTGTATATAAGATATAAAGAAGCATTTGTGACTTTATGTATCATTTATGTAATTAATTGAATATCTAAGCAGAACTATCTTGATTTTCCTTCCAAGATTTAAGTGACGAATATTGAATTAGTGTCTCATTGCTCATTTTTCTCAGGGCTTAATCAGATTATAAAAGTTAATTTTGTTACAGTATAGTGAAAGTTTTTATTCACAGAAAACTGAAGCAGTAAACATGTGAAAGAATACGAACAGATAATTAGTAAATAAACATCTACTCAGTAGAATGTGTAAACCCCCTGGAGCTCTTATCTCGGTTGAATGTCTTGGCATATCTTCGAAAAGATTACGGATGTACCATTGGTGTATTCTGGCGTAATCTACTTGCAGACTCTGCAAGGATGAGCTTTTTTAACGTTCTATCCATCATGTCCAAGCATGCTCGATCAGATTGGGATCAGGGTTCCTTGCCGGCCAGTCTATTCTCAATATTTCAAGTCCATTCAGGTATAATCACTCACTATTCTTGCGGTATGAGGTTTGGCATTATTATACATCAGCATGAAGTTTTTGCTTATATTATGATGAAATGGGACAACTCGGAACATAAAACTTACCCTTTGTACCTTTTTGCAGAAATGACTCCCCTATCAACTATTCAATTCTTTTTTACCTCGCATACATATGCCACCCCAAACCATTACTGATTTTTGTAGCATAATTGTTTTGTTGAAATACTCTCTAGGTCGCCGATCAATTCTGAGATGCTCATCTCGAGACTTAAGGCAAAAACTGGATTCGTCAGAGGACAGAAGGTTTCCCCATTCTTCATTACTCCAATGCCAATTGAAGACGGCCGTGCGGTGCACTCTATTCAATTTCAGACCCGTTTTAGAGCTTCTGACACGAAGGCTAATTTCTCCTCCCTACTGTTGTCTCGCTTTCTCCAATGTGGTTGTTTCCTGTACAGTGGTACTAAATCTGTATGTCAAAAAATCAGGCTTTAAAAATCGAGCTACGCGAGCAGTCGTTTCCTTCTGCTGCCCGATCCTTTTCGTCTCTCAAACGCTCCTTTGCCCTTTGAACGCTGCTTCCTGTAGCACAATTTTGTATAGGGGTATAATTTGATGATGTTTTCAATCATCAATTGTGCTGTTTGAGCAGAATCAATTGCTGAAAGGCCTTTTATTGAAAACCTGTAACGATTAATTTTAACCTTCACTGAATATTTCAAATGCACCAGTGTTTGTCAAAATGACAGTTGTTCTTACATCGAGTCAAATTTTCCATAGCATCCATATTTGAAGATTAATGATACTTGTTGGAAATTTAATGGGACTTCTTATGAATTCTAGAATATTTTTTACAAATAAAGCGATAGCGCCATGAATGCAATGACTACGTCTTTGACGATGAATATATCTTTGTAATTAAGTATATCTTCGTGGCAAAATTCAGCTCACAGCGTATATGATAAAATCTTACAGCGTTAATATTATTATCTATCATCTATTATTAATTGTTTTGTATGAGAGATACGGTCATTCATGTATTCAATAAAACTCACAATAAAGAAAACTTCCATCAAAATTCTTTTATAGAAAATACATCTACTTACTTAATACCTCGCTTTCCAAAATATTTATTCATTCCAGGAGTTCCTAGGGGAGAGTAAGCAGTCACCAAGATGTTATTCTCTTTACATAAATCAACCAGCTCTTTTTGTTGCAAATATACGTGCTGTTCAATTTGCAGGGCGCAAGGCTTAATTCTTGAGTTTTTCAATATTCTTTCAATTTGAGATTTGTTAAAATTTGATAGTCCAATTGCTTTCGTACGACCAGCATCCACTTGTTCTTCCAAGGCCTGAAGCATTGATATATGTTATATTCACAGATGGTAGCAAAATTTTCTATATCATCTTACCTTCCATATAGCTATATGATCTGTTGACATGTCAAGAATAACATTACCATCATTACCCTTTGGAGGGAAATCACCTTCAAAATCTGGCAGTCCAAAAGGAGCATGAATGAGATATAAATCAACATAGTCAACTTGCAAATTTTCCAGTGATCTTTTCAAATACTTAACAACACCTTCCGGGCGATTTCCAGCAGGAGGTAGTTTCGTTACAAGAAATATATCTTCCCCTTGAAAGTTAAAAATACGAAATCAAATAACAAATTTGTTCAGAACTCATATGCAAGTATAAAAGAATTACAATCGATTGAGAGATCGAAATCTCACCTACGCCTCGCATCTGATGGGCGAGAATGGAAGAACAGACGGCGAAGCTGGCTCTAGAGAGGTTCAGAGCACTGGTAATGAAAAACCTTGTGTGTTCTCGAAGAAACACTCCTGCTGCAGCGCTAAGTGAACTGTTAGGAGTCACCTTACAATTATTAGCAGGGTAGTTTTGACTGTTTACAGGCCAAGGACGGGAGCAGACTAGTGGTCGGTCTTTTCCCTGTTTTCTGAAGCTATTAACAGTGACCATCTCCTCTGGATTCAGTACCACTAAGATCATATTGGAAAATACATCCAGACAAGAGTGAGAGGAAATGAAGTATTCTTTACTAGGTGGAGGGTACATCTGATACACGAATGGGTCGAAGATGAAGGAAAGATCAGGTAGCAGAGTTTAGTCCCTGAGAGAAGAAAGGGGTTTTCACCTCTCATTAGATAAACATTCATTTCCAGTCGGAGATCAAAGCGATACTTGGCTGTGCTCTAAAGCAGGCAAAATTGGGTTAAACTAATGTGGTTCACGAACTGTTCTGACAATTGAGTTGCTCTGACAGCCCTGGGCTCACACACGTTATCTTCTAAGGTGGTTTAGAAGTGCGATCAGACACTGAAACAACTGGCGGTAAAGAACTAAATCCGTCTCCTCTAGGTTAAGGGTCACACCGGAATGAGAGGAAATGAGATTTCGGATTGGTTGCCTGCCTTGATGCAAAGAATATTCTAATATGATCAGGGCTCGAGTTGGCATTTTAGTTTGCGTAGCTAAGGCATGGCTAGGAGACCCTAACTTCTATAACTCAACTATTTAGTTCTTGTAGTAGAAAATTCCAATTATTTATTATCGTAATTAAGAGGATTTCAAGCAAAATTCTTCAGCATGCTCGTATAATAATTTGTCATATTATATAATGATGGTTGCATCAATTTCTTCAATCAGTGAAGATATTAGACATTTTTTCTGAACTGGGAGTGTCCCCAAACCACATCTGCCATGTCAAACACTAGTAGAGATTGTATGAATGAGCATTTCCAAATTTATTGTGTAGAAGAGTATCAAAGAGGCCATTTTTAACCGAACAACCAAGAGAAGCTCGTGCCTAGATGAATATATCTGGAGCAAACGACACTAGTTTTGTCTGCTTCTAACCTCAGATCATTCAGCTCAAATAGTTTGCATCGTTTTCTGCAGACTATATGATGTATGAAAGTATTTTATATTTAATTTCAATTTCAAATACACAATGAAGAGTAGGACGCCTCAGCCCATTTATGGGTTAATGAAAGATTTTCATGACTTTAATCAATATGTTCTAACTTAGGATCTGCGCAGCTCAATGAGAAAATGGTTTACTCGAAAACATCATTCGGAATAAATTAATACTCTGGGAAACTGAAAACAGTAATGAATAAAGACATAAACCAATCAATCCCTGATCTGCGAATGAACTGCTACTACTATTCTGCAAAGACCCTAAGATAGTATTTCTGTAGTCTATCCCCTAAGTTACCACCTTCAAGGTGGCATCAGTGTTTCCAAACCTATTTCCAAAAGAACTATTTGTTTCAACCCAATGATCAGTCGAACCTGGAAGAACATGTTTGAGGCAAGCGATTTGTGCCTGGTTTTAATATCAGAATTTTGAAAATGGACATATGACACACTCTACAGACTAAATAGAGAGGCTGAAGAGAGAGTAGAGAATGATGAAAATAGTCGAATGAAATTAGCTTCTTCCAGATGATTTTCCAAATTACTCGAAACAGTTATTTGCAGTAAAGATAAAAAATTGAACACTTATGCTACTGTGAAGAAGTAATAGGTATTGGATAAAAATAGGGACTGAAATATGTGTAAATCATTCAATAAAATGATTTTTCATTTCCTTCGAAATGTATTATAATTCGGGTCGATAAGAAGAATTCGAAATCTATATTTACTTTTAAGTTTTCCATTGCTAATCCAACGCTTGAGAACTTTTCCAATAACTTTCTCATTCTGATACACGTAAGCCGTGTCAATATGCCTATATCCGGCTTCTAAAGCTGTTTCCAATGCTCGCTCAAGTTCTTCATCTAGTGCCTATGAGAAAGGAAAACATTCTAAAGTATTTTAACACATACATTTTATTAAATTATTTTTGCAATAATGCATATTATATATTTATTGTAATTTTCTCATAATGTACTTTCGTTAATTTGTACTGATCAATTCGCAATATCTATACACTTACCTGCCAAGTACCATATCCAATTGATGGAGTGTTTGCACCGTTATTCAAAGTAATAGTTGGGATTTTGGACGTCATTTTCCTCACTCGAGTATGTTTGAAACTGAATCGAGTTATTGAAATTATTTTCTTATCTAATAGATAAAATATAATTGACGCTAATCATCCAGGGCTTATCAATGTTTACTTGCCTTTCATATCTTGAAATCTCATGAGACAAATATTTTCCGCGATAAACTTCGCGAAGTGTTTACATATGAAAACTTGAGGCAAGAAGAAGTATTCAAAAATCCGTAGATCAATGAGTAATCCTTCCTGACAAGAGCTCAAATCTGCCTGCCATGCACGCAGCCCCTAAGAGCCACAATAGTGCAATTAGGCAGGATGCCGAGAAACGAAGTGGCAGACTACAGTTTCGTCCTTATTAGGAGTTCATCAGTGACGCATATCGCTTCTCAGCATCCAAACCAACTATCATGGTACCATAACTATTCGAGAAAAGACGCATCTCGTACATACATACGACAGTTGCCCTCTATGCGCTGAGGAGCTGAACCCGCTACCAGATTTCGAGAAAAGCAGCGAAAAATAACAATCAAATGTGGAAACGTTGAAAATTCCAACACTTGTAGAACATCTTTTGCCGGTTCGTGAAACACATATATATATATATATATATATATATATATATATATATATATATATATATATATATATATATATATATATATATATATATATATATACAGTACATGAACTGGCACTAATGATTTCAGAGTTTTCCTTGCCAGCTCTGAATTTTCTTGTTTTCTCATCTTCAAAACACGTCAATACAATACACGAATAACATTCCATTCTAAGTATTCCCAGAAGATTTTTAGAATTCATCTATGCCCGTTGACAGCTTCAGAGTGCAAGTCTAGATAGTACATTAATATTTTAACTTGCCAGTTATGCAAGCTCTGTATGATGCAAGCAATGTGAGCCTTTACCACAAGCGAGTGGTCTACTGCATTATCTTCAACAGTATTCTGCACACATAGAAAAGAATGAGATATACTGTTTTGCAGAGAGATTGACCACAAACCAAATTTTGAATGAAATGGTTTGACTTTATCGTTAGCTGATAAATTATTTTCTTCTACATTGGAAGTTCTTGTTTAAATTATCAAGATCTGACTCAAACCTTTTTACAACACTTTGTGGAGACTAGAAAAACACTATTTTATTACTCGAATCACAGTATTTTACTGCAGACTAAGAGCTTTCAATCTTTGTTCTAAGAAATTTAATGGATTTTATGTTTGGTTGTGAGCATAACTTTGCCGTTTTCATACTGTCACGTGATTGAACGTTACTGCAAATTCCATTGAAGTTTATCGCAGAAAATAACCGAATGTATTTGTAATCACTCGGTATTTTATATTGTAATTCTTCTTTGTTCTTGAAATTATTTGTGGGTTCAAATCAAACACTTCAACGTAACAAAACTCTAACTAATCTATTTACACGTTTACTGAACAATTATAACTAATTTATATAACACAATTGATACTGCTCAATTTATTTTCAACACTTTGTCCACTTATTCGCGCTCAGTATTCAAAACTAAGTTCCCTGCGCTTCGCGCTCTCTTTTTATATACAAACACGGTGGTTTGAGAATCTTCTGCTGTGTTCCAAATCTTCGTTTGAGAGTCTTCTCTGAATAGAAACCTAGTTTATCAGTATTTCAGCACGCTGGTAGTTTTTAGATATTTCTCGAATTCTCTAGAAAGTGCGTCATTCTGCCGGCAGTGACAGGGTCGGCTTCAGGGACGATTGGATATCGTTACCCTCTCATAAAACTGTTCTCTCCTAGAGAAGACTGAGTCTTTAGTCACTAAGACGCAATCGCCATTCGTTTCCAGCTTTACATCTTCCTTGTTGCTGGAAATAACATTCATTTGTCTTTTCTCCTTGTCTCGAAGGTGTAGGATTGAAACAGCACACGAGAAATCCCATTATGATGTCTTGGAAGATAAATTCGATCTCTCTTTACTGTTTCCCAATCTAATTGGTCCAAACCACAACCAAGTTTCGGTATGGCACCCTGCTTGACCAAGTGCTGTTTCAAGTCTAGTAAGGCTGATCATAAATCTTCATAGCAGGGTTTCTGGTGTGAATATTCTTCAGTCACCAAGTAGTAGATCGTTCTTCCTATCCTAACATCTAGTTTCAAGGTCTTGGCTACTGTAGACAGTTGCGATTCCCTTATCCATTCGAAGATCTTGAGCGACACAATATGCGAATAAAACATAGTAGCTTGAAACACTACCTACGGTTATGATTTTCTCTGTTCTTGACCCTTTTTTCATTTTTAAGACCTGAATTTTGCAAGAAGCCGTGAGAGCTTTGATAGTAGGAACAAGGTGAATTGGTTAGGCTGCGTGCGGCTTCGAATTGGACGCCAGATTGCGCAGGACAAAGTGATAATTGCGCGAGATCACGTGTTCGTTTCGTTTTTTTGGAGCTCCTTTCGATTACAAAACGAATGGCAGCTCTCAACATCGAGTGTCAGTAGCGGAAGTGAATCAGAATTGAAGAAAAATAGACATTTCGACAACAACTACTTGGAATACGGCTAAATAGTTTTGAATGATAAACCTCAATGTAATTTGCGGTGACGTTCAAGTACGTGACAATATGAAAGCGACAAAGTTATGCGGTATTTTACAACCAAGCATCAAAACCATTAAATTTCTTAAAACAAAAGTTGAATGCTTTTAGTCTGCAGTGAAATATTGTGATTCAAGTAAGAAAATAGTGTTTTTCTAGTATCCGCAAAGTGTTGTGAAAAGGTTTAAGTCAGATCTTGATAATTTAAACAAGAACTTCCAATGTAGAGAAGAAAATATTTTATCCTTGAATAAATTGAAACAAAAATTCAATTTGAAAGGCCACGGTTTTATTGACATCCAGTTTGAAATATTTCAATACAGGTATAGCCTTTAGTGGATATCTTTTAATATTCATATGGTACATACTCTGAATGACCTTACGAAAACTTCATCGAGTTCCTTTCAGAAAAAATTTATTATTATACAAAAGAGCTCAATACCTATTAATAGTAACTGAAAGGATATCTCATCCTTTTGTAAGATAGTGCCAATTCATTTGTTGAAAAATCCTAGTGATTCCAGGAAATATTCCAACGCAGGAATAACTATGAAATATGTAAATTCTGAGTACATTTCTTGAGCATGCTGAAAATATACATTAAAATACATAAATAAACCTTAAATTACATTCACCTTCAAACATTATTTTATGTTTCGTTAACTTCTTTTATGTTAACATTCCGGTTGAATCACATTATTTAGGTTAAAATAACTACAAAATGTTAAATTTATGAATTTTGAGAGTTTGTCATTTCTTTTCTTAAACAAAATATACATAAAAATGGATAAAATAAACATCAAGCTACGTTCACTTACCTCTAAAATTTAATTTCAAGTTTCGTCAAACTTTTCATTAAAATAAAATTCGGCATTATAAGTATAAGACTAATGGAAATAGGGTTAGATTCGATTAGATGTAATAGATATTTCATTCCGTCTCATATTGTCATTCAGAAGAGAGAGCAAACTATATTCTAGATGTTGGTAGTACAGAAATTATGCTGGTGAAAATGAAAGTTACTAACTATTTCCAACTCACTCTTTTCATTCAAAAGAGAGGGAGCATTAAATTTAACACGTTGGTAAAGCTCACTTCCGACATTGAATAGCGGTCTTTTTCTCGAAAATCTGGGTTTCTTCTATTTGTTGACCTCAGTGCGATTTGAGTCATTTTTAATGACTGCCCACTTACCTGCAAGGTACTATATCCAATTGATGGAGTGTTTGCCTTGTTCAGAGTAATAGTCAGAGTTGTAGATGTCATATACCTTACGCAACTATTACGTTTATTACGCGAATGAATTGATGGAATTATTTTTTCATTAAGTATTATTATCTTAGTGATAAAATTATGTTTAACCTTGAAACCA
This sequence comes from Cryptolaemus montrouzieri, assembly GCA_013387265.2. NCBI lineage: Eukaryota > Metazoa > Arthropoda > Insecta > Coleoptera > Coccinellidae > Cryptolaemus > Cryptolaemus montrouzieri. The sequence goes on along the minus strand of JABFTP020000185.1, from coordinate 33,021,035 downwards.
TGTACTACGCCTAGTTTGCACTTATCCTTCATATCTTAAATTCTTATTTGAAGTTCTGTACATACAAGATACATACATATACTTTGCATATCAGCCAAATGCAATAATTTTGATAATAGTTTAATGAATACTTATCAGAAAAAAATCAGCAAAGTGTATATCAATAAATGATTGACATTTTTTCCATGTTTTTACCACCAATAAAATTAAATCATTTAAATTAATACATCACTGTTACCGAGGTTTCAAAGTCTTATTCATCGTCGGACAGTATGAAAATTCAGTACAAATGATATGAAATATAAATGAATAGGCCATTATTTGGATTTGGAAAAACCAGATATTAGGAATGCAGTTCATAAACTATTGAAAAAGAGTTATTATTTCAATACATCCAGAAATAGGAATTTACAGGATGATCACTGGAGCATTTCGCTCTACACCTACTGCTGCCATGGAAATGATACTTGGCCTAGCACCTCTTCGCCTGGGGATTAAGGGAGTAGCTAGAATGGCTACCCTCAGAATCCTCACCTTTTCCATAATAGCACAAATATTTTGCGACTCTTTAAAACAGTGATATTTGAATTTTCACTATATTGACAAATTTGTGACCGGTGGACTCGTTAAATAAGTAGTATATTTGAAAGATTGATGTGCGTTATCATGTTACATGATAAAAGCATTTCCAGAATTTTGTTGTTCATTGATTTCCAATTCTTCAAATATGTTCATTTTCAATGTATAATTTTCATTATGTAAAATATCAAAATTATTATTAAGAACATGGATTTCTTCTACAGAATGAATTGCATAGTGGGAATCAGATTTTCTACGCCAAAAACTGCGTTTATGCTCAGATATCCAATTATTGAAATATCTAAAAGTTATAGCTTTATGAAGTTTGTCACAATATTTGCTAGATGAAAACATACTTTCAATATTAATTTCGATTGTGCATTGGAAATCAATAAACAGAAAAATTACACAAATTTACCAAATAAACATTAAACTTAAATTCGTCTCCAATACACAATCTTTCCTTGATAAGTTTGTCATTATAGGAAAATTTGAATATCATTGTTTTGTTATTAAAATTGTAAATCATTTATCATCAAGAAACGACGTTCTCAAACAAATTATGAGACAATTACCTTCATTTTCGTGTCCAGCGCTTTATAGTCTGAAATTGTGGACAACGAGATGCACAGTATGAAATCTGATATAGCAATACCCAAAACCAGGATGGAGCTGCTATTCCAAGTCATCATTCCTGGCAAACAGGAATGGACCAGTTCCAATGACCATCTACTTGAGGAACCCTATTGGGTTCAGAGGTGACTGCAAAACTTCCTAAAGTGCTGGAGCTGGTGTATAGTGAGTTGCTAATGAGGAAGACATTATGAGTAACGGCGGGCTTGCCACTATTTTTTAAGTAGAAATATTCGCCAGTGAGTACTGTGCCCACCTTCTACTTGCAAAGGGATTGGAAGTAGGTCAATAAAAACATCACAGACAGCCAAGCTGCACTGAAGGTTTTGGCATCCGACAACTGCACGTCACTTATTACGCAGGAATGTCGTTCAACCTTTGCCAAACTGGGAGAAGAGAATTGGCTCTGTCTAATGTGGGTTCCAAGCCACTCTGACATTCAGGGCAATGAGAAGGCAGATTCATTGCCGCTCAAGAAACATCCTAGGGATTCCTCGGCTTGGTATTCCCCTGAAGGTTGCAATATTACAAAGAACCGGTGGTTGGACATGAAGGTACGGGAGCACTGGCTAAGCCTCACAGCTTTCCGATTCTTTTGGCTTGCCACAAGTGGACCTTTCACTGCGAGAGCCAAGGCTTGGTTTCAACTCTCCAGGCTAGACCTGAGAGTTATAATTGCTATATCAACTGTCGCACTGTCGATTGAGACATCACCTCATAAGTTAGGATTAATCGAAAAACCTTTATGCAGACTATGTGAAGGGGAGAACAAATAGAACACGTCATATGCGAATGACCAGTTTGGGACAGAATCAGGCTTCACCTCTCACCCAGAAAGCTTACGGACTTAACAAGAAGTATGGATCATGAAGGTGAAATTCAGGACATAGTGAGTCACAAAAGACCACTGGGTTGAAGTGGCAGGGCTGTCAATCTATCAAGGAGAGTAATTCAAAAAAGTGTAAGACTTCGTGTTTTTAATGTTATTCTAGAGTATGAGCTCAGACTCGTTCTTCATATAGATTATGCCTCTGCTGTAGTAGATTTGTTTGCACATTCGCTCACTTAGAGGACTACAAAAATATTCTGACCTATACATGGTGTTTGCTAACAACATATCGAATTTATAATTATTCAAATGGCATACCCAATTGGGAGTTGCATCTTCCATTGCGTTGCGAGTTCCTCCAAAATTCATTATACTTATAGAAAACATTTGGGATGTTTTTTGTAAATTTTCACCAGGATACTAGGTCAAACCACATAATGATCATGTTTTCATTTCTGGAAAAATTCCCACTTTTGAGAAAATTTGTCCGGCATCTCATATAGACTTGGAATGAGAAAGATGCTCTTCCTGTTTTATTTAACTTCACCTATAGTTTACTTTAGGAAATCAACAGTTCATATTATAATTCGCAAACCATCCAACAAAAATAAATTAATTACGTCCCTGCATTCACGTCGAGAGATAATATCCGGAAAATTCAGAAATCCGGGGTAACTCGAAAATCAATGGAGAAAACTGCGATCTGTTTTCACCAATGAGTTTTCCTCGGAAATTGAGCACTGAGATGAGGTAATTTTTCTTATTTGTAGTATTTCACATAGCTGCCGTACTGAAACCTCGAAAAATGAACACCTGGTACAACTTAGTGAGGACACTTTGTAATGAAGAGTCCACCTCAAAGTAATGCTATTATCGTTCAGAAAATTAGACTGTTGAGGTCCAACTTAACCTATTTTTGCAATACAATTTTGAGCCAGGGTTGGTAACACAAATTCCAAATTCATATGTGGCAATTCCTCTGTAGATAACTTTTCAGAAGTAAACACCTCAAAAAAGTCTAGGGAACACTCACCAATATCTTTAAAATATGAATTTGATGATTCAAATTTATAGAAATCTTTCGGTTTTTGTTAGGATGTGTTGTTATAATGTATTCTCAAGAAAACAAAATAATATTCGACTTCTCCAAAGCACCTATTATAAAAAAATTGAAATTTGAAAATGACGAAATATGGTCAATATTAAATTGTCTATTACATTTTGCCTAAGTCATTCCAAGCCCCCTGAACTGCTAACCCAAGCTCCTGTTCATGATGGAAGACGTTTCGATGCAGGAGATTTTTTTTTAGGGTGTCCCACATATGTTCAATGGGATTCAGATCTGGGGAGCAGGATGACCACGGTAGAAAATCGATATCATTCTCTTCAAGAAGGTTCAAGACAACTCTTGCACGATGAGGAGGGGCATTATTTTGTTGGAAGAGTGGATTTTGACCCATTGTTTGGAGATACGGTACCACTACAGGTAAAACTATCTCATTTGCGTAAGAATTTCCCGTGAAGTTGTTATGTATGAAAACGAGGTCAGTTCTTCCACCAAGGCGTATACCTCCCCAAAACATCACTGATCCGCCTCCCTGTCTAACAACTTCTCGAGCATTCTGGAGACGGTTTTGCTTTCCAGGTTCCCTCCATATTCGAATTCTTCCCGCGTCGGGATAATAACTAAATCTAGATTCATCACTGAAGAGAACTGTGGCCCACCTCTGTTGATCCCAGTTTACGTGTTCTTGGCACCATGCTAAACGAGCAGCGCGATTTCCATGGGTCAGTTGTGGAACTCTTAAAGGATGTCTGGAGTGGAGTTGACCTTCGTGCAGTCGATTTCTCACAGTTTGGTCGGAAATTTGTACATTATGAACTCGTGATAGCTCTTGAGCTAATTGAGAGGCTGTGCTAGTACGATCTCTTCTGGCTTGTAAAACCAAAATCGGTCTTGGGCGACTGTAGTAATCCTGAAACGACCTGTATGGCGTTCTTCTACGCTACCTGTTTCATTGAAACGCGACCATAAACGGTTTATGACACTTGGGCTACTTCCCAGAACCCTGGATACTTCCCGTTGTGAGCTCCCAGCTTGGAGCATGCCAACGGCTCGTAACATCTCTCCTCTAGTCAAATGTCGTCTGTCCATGGTCGAATCACAAAATTTGAATCCTTTGTTTGTGCTACAACAGAAACAAAGTGCCAACTAACTGATTCCAAACACTGAATACATGAAATTAATAAAGCAGCGTCTTATAAACAATTATTTCTCCCATAAGTACAAAAATTTAAGCAAACAACAAAAACAAAACCAACATTTCTATAAATTGAAATTTCATAGTCACCACGAAGAAAGTTACTATCAATGTCCCTTGATATGTCGCTATCGTTGGGAAAGTCACCATCGGTGTGAAAGTCACTATCGGTGTGAAAAATCACTATGTTAAGTCACTGTCGGTATAAAGGTCACGATCGGTATAAAAAGTCACTATCGGTATGAAGAGAGACTATCAGCATCAAAGTCACTAATTTGGTATTTGGTATTTTATTGTCACATATCTGATTAAGGCAGCTGATTTATAACATTAAAAAGATTTGCCTGCCACTTCGTTGTATCCATCTTCTTATTTCTCTTGAAATTCTTATACATATGTTCTTAATTCTTGAGGCAACATGGCATATATAAATATATCGTTGCCCAACTAGCTAAATCTATTTTTCTTGTTTCTGGTAGAATAAATATGTTCTATATATATATAAACAAAATATATATATATATATATATATATATATATATTCTCGTAAGCACCCCCAACCTATATATATATATATATATATATATATATATATATATATATATATATATAATATATATATATATATATATATATATATATATAAAATATATATATATATATATATATATATCATCTGCATATAATTTGTCCTTTTGTTTCCATTAACAGAAGATTGTTTATATATATTGTAAATAGGATCGGACCTATACTGTTCCTTGTGGTACTCCGTATGTTACTTCTTTCACACTGCTTCTATATTCTCCGATTTCCACCATTTGTTTGCGAACTGCTGCATTTCTAGTTTTTATAAAAAAATTAATAGTTATATAGTTATATATATATATATATATATATATATATATATATATATATATATATATATATATATATATATATATATATATATATATATATATATATATATATATATATATATATATATATATATATATATATATATATATATATATATATATATATATATATATATATATATATATATATATATATATATATATATATATATATATATATATAACAGAACAGTTATAAGGAGAAATCGGAAAATTAGAACAATCAACAGAAATGATAATTATTACTTTGTTTCGATCATAATTGAATGGAAATAACATATTGGTTTCATTTTCTTTTAGTATTCATTTATTACGGTTCTACTTTCAGGCTTGGAATATTTTCAGGAAAAATCTGATTCAGGAAAGATGATCAAATGCTCACTGGTGAAAATGAAAGACATCATGAAAATGCGTGACCCTTTTATTGTTTAAATAATATTATGTACATCAGTTTTTGGTTTTGATTCTATCCTTGAAAGGAAATTCAGGATGATTTTCAACACTGAAAAAAAAATAGTAGAAATTAGTACTCATATTAAATGATGACTACGAATTTACGAGTTAGAGACATAGAGGAAATTCGCGCTAAGAGGCCTATTAGAAGTTCCTCGGGAACGAGTTTATCGATCTATTCAAAATTGGATACTGATTTACAATTTGTATTTGTTTTTAGAGCGGTGCCGGTTATACCGAACATAGGTAGACTATACAACTTTGCTATTTCAAATAGCATAACTTACAATTTAGTTTTATTTATTAAAGGGCATTTTTGTCAAGCATTTTTTGTTTATATTTGTCCTATCTAAAATTAACGGCCATGGAGTTATAATTTTTTCGATCAAAATTTTGGAAAAATAGTGTCAACTTCTTAGTCGCTGAAAACTGACTCAGATTTGAGAAAAATCAAAATTCTGTTTTAAGTTTGACATATAAAATATTATTTCGAGGGTACTCAAAAATCATTTGTTAACTTGATATTACAGAATTGCCGAAAATTGTTTTTTCTAATAAGAGAACATTATTTTGAATTTGTATTGTTTGTTGCACCTTTTGTAAAGATTTGTTCTATCTAAAATTAACGACCATTGAACTATATCCTGTATTTAGCAAAATTTTCGGTGACACAATGTCATTTTCATTAATCTGAGACAATATACAAGTGCATTTAAATCTACCGAAAAATGACAGATGTAAAATTAAGACTCAAGCAAGATCAATAGTTAATCGAAGACCTCTATGAGTTGGGCAGAATACCACGGTGTTATCAGGGATGACGATGACCACAATTGAATTATCTTTCTTCAGTATTATGCATAATAATTTCAGGTGAATGGTTTATTTATTCAATGAAGCCTGCTATTACCGAACAAAAGAAAGAAGAGATATAAAACTACTCTATATTTACCCTTTAAACCGCCTATAATCCAAAACTGTAATGTCTGCGTCCAAAGACTTCAATTCGTTCACATCCTGTTTGTCTAGTTGAAAACCAAAAATGTCCAAATTTTGTTTAATTCTTTCAGGATTAACACTTTTAGGAATGGGCAGCCATCCTTGTTGAACGCTAAAACGAAGGAGTACTTGCGCCTCGGTTTTGGAATGCTTTTTAGCGATGGCTTTCACTGTTGGATTTCCCAATATGTCTGGATGATCAGTTCTGAAATGTGGGAAGATGGGGATGAATGGTTTCTAAGGAAAGTAATCTAGCAAGTGAAATGTATTCTTCCGATCGTTTTCATTGCATCTTCCTTTATGGTTATCAGTATTATTGAAAGAAGTTGTGTTTTCTATGCCGAGTTCGCCATGGCGTTCTATCCGACGAATTTTTGAATGAAATCTATCCTGAGGTAGTCTAACCTTACATTCGCCTTCTTTGACTTATACTCAAAGTTATACTAGTTTTGTCTCGAAGTTACTATATTTTCTAATCATCCTTTCTTTTATGTTTGAGTTTGAGGGAAGCTAGATACGGATATTTATCTCGATTTTCGGAATTTTTATGCTTCTACAATATGTTTGACAAGCAACAGGAAGAGCTAAGTGTTGACATTCAACGATAGAGATCACAGATCTCTGTTCATTGAATCAATGAAAATCGCTTCCACATGGAATTTGAAGGGCACAGGGAAAGAAGGTGAATTAATATTCCGAGCAACTTTTTCAGAAATAGCATTATTTATTCGAATTTGCCTGTAAAAAGGTAAGCACTATTGTAAGACCTCCGATTAATCACGAAATAATGTTTAACTATCTAACTTTACGTATACAACTGAGAAACTTGATTCCCTACGTGACAGTTTCACAATACTGCGAATTTTGTTTCTTTGTGGGTATGAAAGGGAATGTCAATATAATTTTCCTGAAATTTTGCTAATTTGAAAATTGAGCTAAGAAGAAGAAAGTAATGAAGACTTGCAAAATCAAAAGAGATGAGGATCTCCTTCAAAAGCAATCTACTCATTCATGAGGTGGTGATTAAAAATATTGTTGAGCCTCGGAACAGCTCTTGATTGACCTTGACGACTTCGAAAGGAAGGCGTTTTTTCGCGAGTTTCGAAAAACTTCAACAAATTCAGTTTGCAGTTGTAACCTCACCCTTCATTGGAAAATTCATAAAAACAATTTTGAATCTTCTCTCAATATGAACAATATAGTACGCAAATCTAATCACGGTGTAATTCTTATTTTACTACTGCAAGAACTACCAAAATTAAAAATGTTTCAACTTCAGGATCCACATAATTATGGAAAAAATGGTGAACCATGGACGTTACATCATTTGCTCTTTGTTTCCAAACAGTTTGAAGGTATAAATAGAAAACAGTTTTGTGGAAGGCGAGGACGTGAATATCGAAAGTATACACAGGGAGCTGTCTTTTGTCATACACGTCAGTACTTATATTGGGAACAGGTAGGTTCTTTTGATAGTCCATATAGATAGCTTCTGACTTGATGTCAGTATTGCTAATGTTCTGGAGTCATTTTTCCTTATAAAAAGTTTCAGCTTTCAACTTGTCGGGATTGTTGGCGTCAGAAAGTTCCCTCGTCGTTTTTTCTAGAGCTATTATTGAAGGTAGGTCAGTAAGTGATGACATAGTCGATTTTTCGCTTTCCAAGGATTTAATTTTCTTCATTACATGTACTGCATGTATCTCTCCTTAAATATCCGAAAGATAGTTGAAATCTGTGTTGTATATTCATTGATCTGTATTTTTCATACGACACAGAATTGTTTTCAAGTTTCTTTTTATACATTTTATGCATCTTTTTACATTCAAGTCTTCAGGTAAGTATAATTTAAAGGAATTATTTAATGCGACCCTCTCTACTTAGAAGAAGAAATGCGTTCAGTTACAGCACCCCTCGTCAAGTTTATTTTGGACGATATGTATGCTTCCCAACTTTCCGACGCTGCTCCAATCAACTTCATTGAACGTAGGAGAATCTCGAACTTCTTCCTCTCTATCCCATGAACTGACAAGAAAGCCCTGAAACACACTAAAACCCCTGCTACTGCGATGTCTCTTATGAAACACACCCGGTATGAATAAGCAGAACCATGAGGTTCCTTAGGGTGTCATTACGTCTTGGCGAGACCGGCGTCGTTTGATAGGTAGTACGAATATGAAACTACGAAGGTAAAACTTTTGTTGGTCAACTGATTCGAGAATATTGAACTGGCTGATTATCGGTAGTCTGGCTTCCAGAAGAACTACATCAAAACAACGGAATCATTTACACTTTCAGTCTGCTCTAGTGGTGCGCCCTTTTTACCGAATTTTTCAAGCACTCCAATTCGTTTTCTTTTTTCGATAAACGTTCCATATTTTATCCCTGAACACTGTTCGCTTTCTCACTATTCACATCAAAATCTTCCATCATATAGCAAATGTATTGCAAGTAATTAGGTACTTTAGGCAATGCAATTGACTCCAAGAACACAAGAAAACACGATATCACTAAATAATTGGAGGGAAACTAATTTGACATAGGGCCTTCTTGACCGATACAGACATTGCGTGTTCTTCCACGGTACGCACAAATTTGAATGAAAGGATTGTAGATCTTCTAATTCTCTACTACATGGCGCATCATATGGGTTTGTAAAGCAATAATGCACTTTAGGCTAGACAGCACGACACAGTGAATAATTTCAAATTTTCAGTACTATGGCCACTTTTCAAAGTTGGACCAGGCAATACTGGTAAAACAATTTTGTATCGATGTTTAATTCAAATTTGCAACAATTCAGGGATGCAAGTAATATATGTAACAGGGACTGAATTTGCTGCCATGTTATTTCCACATGAACCTATACTGCACAGTCGATTCAAATTGCCCCTGAATTTGCATGAGTATTCGGTATCTGGTTTGAAAGTTAATAATGAAGCAGCCGCCTTGATTGATTCTGCTAAGTTTATCATCTAGGATGAGGCATCTAAGACCAATAGATATTCTTGCATGAGTATAAATCAATTATTGAAAGATATTATGAAAAACGATATACCATTCGGAGGCAAGATCGGTTTTACTCATTCTCATCGTGCATCTAAGGATGCAACAGTGCAGAACTCCATCAAATTTCGAACTCTAAGGCCGCTTTTCAGAGTTTTCAAACACTATTATTTCTCAATTTGATATCGTTAATACTATGTAGGGCAAAAATCCATTGTTCTTTCAGGAAAATTAATACCTCGCTAGGTGTGCAATTATAGCGCCCAAAAAGAGGGTTTTTAGACCTCCTTTCAGGCTTACCTAAAATAAATATATGTATGAATACACTTATAACAAATGATGAGAGAGAACTACTGGAATTTCCATCTGAATTCCTGAATTGCCTTGAGATTAATGAATGAATGAAATGAATTGACCTTTGGGGAAGGTGCTGTTCTGATGTTTCGGAGAATTTTGTATACAATCGAAGGATTATTGAATGGGAGTAAAGTAATAGTAGAAAAATGCTTGGGAACAGTTTAGACTTGGAGATCATAAACTGGCGTCAATGTTGGAGAACGGGTGCAGTTAGCGCGCATTGAATTATCATCATCTGACTCTACTGTTCGATTATCATTTAGGAGAAGACAATTTTCAATAAATGCAGCTTTCTGCTTAACTATTAACGAGGCAAAGGAGTAAACTATTGAGGGGGTAGGAATCAACTTGCCTGGAACAGTTTTCAGCTTTGGTCAATTCTACGTAGTTCAATCGCAAATTTAATCTTAGGGCCGACGGACTCTTAACGTTGTTTGGAAAGAAAGTTGTGATATCTGAGATATATTATGTTCAAGTATTCTCATCCCTCCAAAATAATATTAAGGTGAGATAACAACTATTATTTATCACATGAAGGCCTTTTTTCCAACTTTCATGACAACTGAATGCTGCGATGATAGTGATATAAATAAAGATAGACGGCTGCCTAGCAGCCCGGCCACTGCAACCCAGTGGTCTTGTGGCACATATTATGTCCTGAATTTCACTCACAAGCTCCATGCTTCTTGTAAATGATATAAGTCTTGTGAGTGAGAGCTGAATGAGCTCAGTCAGCTTCAGTTTTTTGAATCTAAGTTCCTTCAGACTGACTCTATCCCCAGGTGTATACTCGCACATAATGTGCTTCTTCGCATAACCTACATGAATAATCCTCAATCAATTCTAACTTATTTAGGTGCCTCGTTGATATGGCAGTTAGAACTCTCAGGTCGAGCCTGGCGAATTTGAGCCAAGCCTTAGCTCTCGCAGTGGAGTGTGTTTGAGACCTGAGAGATTCATTCATGTACTCATGTATCTCCTGGTTCAACCACCTGTCATTTTCCATCAGCCCTCGCTGTCTCCAATGGAATTCCTAGGCTCCAGTCCGATGAATCTCAAGCCTGTTCCTCGAGGAGCCAACGAGTCCACCTTCCCATTGCCCGCCCACCCAGGTCTAGGTACCTACATCAGACGAAGCCCATTCTCCCAATTTGTCTCGCTGAAATGGTGCGTTATCGTCATGCAAAATGCACGAATTGTTTTGACAAAAATCCAGCCGTTTACGGCAAATATTTTCACACAAACGTCTCAAAATGGTTGAATAGAAGTCCTAATTGATCGTTTGGCCTTGCGGAACGAATTTATGATGAACCACACCACGAATATCGAAGAAAATAATCAGCACCATCTTGATTTTTGAACGACTATGTCGAGATTTTTTCAGTTTTGGCTCATTTTTCCCACCCGTTCCGATAATTGTTAGCTAGTTAGTATGTCGTATTCTTAGACCCATGTCTCGTCACCAGCTATGATCCGTCCTATGAACGTGGGATCAGAATTCGAACGATCCAGCATCCGGTACTGTTTCTGAAGAAAATTGAGGTCTATCGAAACGAGCCGAGAGGCGACTTGCTGCATGCCCAATTGGTTCACCAAAATCAAATGAAGGGTTTCACGAGATATTTTGAGAACACGAGTTATCTCTCTAACACTGTATGACGATTTTCTAGCACCATTTCCTTGATTTTCTGGACGTTATCGTCGGTTGAAGAAGTCGAAGGTCGTTCGGAACGTGGCAAATCTTCGACGATCTGCCTTCAATGGCTTTGTCACATTCGTACACTTGGGTTTTCGAAAATACAGAGTCCCCATAAGCCTTTTCCAGCATTCGCAACGATTCAGCATACGAAATTTTGTTCAAAACACAAAATTTGAGACAAACTCTTTGTTCAATATTTTTCCATTGTAGAGTTCGCAGAGTACCACTCAGGTCGACTGGTTTCAACAGCTATTGTAAACAAACTAGTTGACAGATCGCGCACATGTTAGGCATAGTAATTAAGGACAGTCCTATCTACTTACAGAAACTTAAAATACTTAAAACTACTCAACGCGGGCAATTTAGATGAGAATTCCTGGTTACTTTACTGTCGCAGTAGTATGGTAATAAATGTTTATCGCGAAAACGTTTATCCAAAATCAACCACAAATGATAATTTCAAAATACAGATCAACGACGACTGCCTAAGGGTTTAATTATTGATTAAAATTTCCACCTTTTCCTTGATGCTGCATTCCATGGAAATATAAGGAAACGTGGACCGAATTGTGGAAAAGTCATGAGTTCCCCACCAAATTAATATACCGACTCGTTCCACATTGTATGTAAGGTGTTTCTAGCCTAGTAATGCATCCCTGTTAGACTATTCATCTTATTCGCCGGATCATTCGCCGTACGACTTGCATCTGTTTCCTATTATATGGTATAATTTGCCTTAAAAGGAAAATGAAAACAACACTTGAATCGTTGATGATATGAAAATGAAAGCGGTACGCGTTTTGACAGAGCAGACATATGAAGATTGTGAGCACTGCTTTGAGCAATTAAAGATTCGCATGGAGCGTAGTATTAGGTAGTAGTATTAAATTAAATATGAATATAATCAAAACTAATTACAGCATATAGAATTTTGGTGTACGAATAATATGTTTGGTTTATTGAATATTGTTGCGGCAAGCCGCTGCAATTTAATTATTATTATTTCAAAATATTTCAAGCACTAGACTACTCGTCGGATTGCGTGTTGCAGTACGCAGTAGACATTTTCTGTGCAATTTTCAAACAGTGACATTCCGATTTTGATCTTCAGCTCTCGAAGATTACGCTTATTTCGCTATTTGAGTTTTCGAATGTTTTCCCAAATTTTCTCTACTTGAGATCCACAATTTGTTTTATGTTTACGGCTTGTGTAAACCGCAAAGACTATTAGTGCTATAAACTATAGAAATTCAGTGAAATTTCGCACCACAAATTCAAGAAGATTGGATTCACAAGATCAGCTGAGAGTACTCTCAAGAAGTCCATCCTCAGAACAACGGTGAGTTTTCTAGTGCGAGTATTTTTTGTTTTGTCTGTTTTTTTACATCAATCTTTTTCAATTTAAAAGTACAGTCCACAAATTTTCTCTTAACTTAAGAGCTACCGCAACATTTTTTGGTACTTCGGACCGAAGCGCTTAGTTTTCGGTTTCACCGAATTTTCATTTGTTTGTATATTTAACATCATTTCCATTCTCAATAAAGAAGGTTGTGTAAATTATATGCAGATAATTCAATTTTTAAGTCGATTTATTCCATTCATTTATCGCTGCGCCATATGTGCAGTTGTTATTCCGCATTTTTTGTGTGTTGTTGTTTATTTCGCTTCTTCGTTGGGAGGAACACTCATCAGCGTTCTGTAACAAGGGATCTTTCTTCATTCTCGAGTCTTAGTATTTCGCAAATATTATTCTAAATTAATAATCTTTCATATTCATTTTCTTTCTTCGAAAAATGTCGAACCTTAAGATGAAAAGAGCTAAAGCTTATCGTAATACAGCGATCACTGAAATTCAGTTGTTACTAAATTTTGCAAAAGAGCGGAATCTGATATAAATCAGTACAATATTTTCAAAGCAAGATTTTCTGATATAGAAAGAATTCGTGATGAATTTGATCATGAAAATACTACCATCGTTGATTTAATACTCCAAGATGAAAATAGTGATATAACCTTGGAAGATACCTTAAGAGAGGGTTTTTGGCTGATTATTATTGCGTTAAAGCAATTTATGATACAATAACTTCAGAAATTAGTAAATCTGATACTGTTTCAAATTCATCTTCCTCAAGTTCAAAATTACATGCGAATGTGAGGTTACCAAAATTAGAACTCAAAAGGTTCGAGGGTGATTGCACCCAGTTTCCAACATTTATTGGCTTGTTCAATGCACTAGTCCACAATAACGCTTCTCTAAGCAAAGATGAAAAATTTCATTATTTAGTTTCTTCGCTTAGCGGACCTCCCTTGAATCTAATTCAACATTATGAATTTTCCGGAGATAATTATCAATCCGCATATGATTCTTTGGTTCAGCGGTACAACAACAAACGATGGCTTGCTAAATGCCATTGGCGTCGCATTGAGGGAACAGAGAAAATTAAATCAAACGTTCCTAACGCTTTAAGAAATTTACTTGATACTTTTCAAGAGAATATATGCGCTTTAAGAAATTTGAAGTTTCCGACAGATGAGTGGGATTTTATTCTGCTTATGATGCTTTACGATAGGTTGGATGATGAAATAGTTTCTCGATTTGAACATGCTTATGGTTCCACAGAGGTTCCAAAATATATTGATCTCACACAATTTCTTGAACGCGAGTGTATTGCTGTAGAAATGTTAGGCGACAAGAGGATCGTTAAAAGTAATTTTAATTCTCAAGTAACTGACAGTACTAGATCAAAACCAATAAAAATAAAATGTCGAATTTTTTGGGAAGAACTCAAGCAGTACTAATAAAGGTGGTTTCTCCAAGTGTCCAGTTTGTAGAGGAGACCATTCAATTTTCAAATGTAGTGATTTTCTCAAAATGAAACCTTTTGAACGATAAAATTTAGCACGAAAACTACATTTATGTTTCAATTGTTTGTCAGACTTACATGATATTCGTTCATGTAAATCTAAATCAACTTGCCGTAATTGCGCTTTGAAGCACCATACATTTCTACATTTCAAACAAGAGGAAGGTGTGAAACCAGAGAGTGAAAATTCGTCTGCAATCCCTGAAAATGAATCAGTGCCTCAACCACAAAGCTCAAAATTTTCTGGAGCTGGTGTTCTCAGTTCTAAGAGAAAATCTTACTTCCTATTAGCTACCGCCCTTATAGACATAGCAGATTCTAACGGCGTTTATCATAAAGTCAGATGTCTTATCGATTCTGGCAGTATGACTTCTTTCATCACAAAAAAGACAGTTTCTCGTTTAGGTCTTAAAACCGAAAATATTTGTTTGGAAGTTACAGGTTTGAACTCTTCCAAATCATGTACAAGTAGCGGATTAGTTACCCTTACTTTGAAACCGGTTGATCAAGTTACACCTATATTGTTTACTAACGCTTCAATAATTAATGAAATTATAGAAAGACTGCCTACTTTGCCTGTACCTGCAAATGTAGCTGATGAATTTAAAACTTAAATCTTGCCGACTAGTCCTTTTATATTCCTGGTCAGGTTGACGTTTTACTTGGCGCTGATATGTTCGCAAAAATTCTGCTTGACGGCCAGATTACTGGTTCAAATGGCATCACTGCCTTTAATTCGATTTTTGGTTACATTCTTATGGGAAGTGGACTGGACTCTCCACAAAATTCTATAACGTCATTCTTTTGTGACATTAATTGTCAGGTTGGTGACAGTTTATTGCCGAATATTTTGAAAAATTTTGGGAGATCGAATCTGCGCCTTCAGCAAGCACTCGTTCTCCCGAGGATAATTTTTGTGAAAAATTGTTTGTTGACAATCATAAACGCGACTCATCAGGCAAATATGTAGTTTCTTTGCCTTTTAAATCAGATATTTCTAATTTTAACGGCATGGAAGAAATCGCTTCACGAAGATTTATTTCGTTAGAACGTAGACTTTTGAAAGATCCTCTTTTATATGAACAATATTCAGCTTTCATGCGCGAGTATCTTGACTGCGGACATATGGAAGTTGTACCTGAAAAGTCTATTAGCCAAAACCCATATTATTTAATTCATCATTGTGTTTTAAAACCTACCAGTGTTCACACAAAATTGCGTGTGGTGTTCAACGCAAGCGCAAAAGCTCCGTCAGGATCATCTCTTAATGAATTTTGGTTGAAGGGTCCAAACTTTTTATCTGAATCAAACTATCAGTGTGTTTTCGATGAACCTTCTGAAACCTCAGTATCGAATGATGTGAATAGTGAGGAAAGAAAAATTTCTTTAATTACATCTACGCAAATAGAACATTTTTGTGAAGAAATTTTAAAATCATTCTCCAAATTTTCAACTTCATTACGCATTTGTGCTTATGTCTTGCGATTCGTGCATAATATTTCTCATGTTAAGGAAAAGCGCCATGGTCCTCTCTCTACTGCAGAACTTCAATCTGCTATAGTAATCTTTGCGAAACATACTCAGCAATTTACATTTTCTAACGAACTGTCGATGGAAAAATTTCCAAAATTTTTGAGAAAACTCAAGGTTTTCAAAGATAATGACGGTTTGCTTCGTGTAGGAGGACGACTAAAATATTCTGATCTTCCTTATAACGCAAAACATCCCATCCTTTTACCAAGAAATAGCTTATTGACCGCACATTTAATAAACCACTATCACCAAAAGTATTTCCACGTCGGACCACGCCAACTACAGTTTTGTTAACGCAACTATTTTGGATATTGTCTCCAAAGAGAGCTATCAACTCTGTATTATCAAAATGTATAAAATGTTTTAAGATGAAACCGACGGCTTATCAACCTCCTATGAGTGATCTGCCAAAATCCAGATTCTCCACAGTAAAAGCTTTCTTACATTCCGGATGTGATTATGCAGGTCCGTTTACTATAGCTCCGATGAGAAAATATCGAGGACAAAAAACCTCGAAAGCGTATATTTGTATATTTGTCTGTCATTCTACCAAGGCTCTGCACTTGGAATTGGCGAACGATCTATCCTCCGAGTCATTTTAGCCGCTCTTCAAAGATTCGTTTCTCGAAGAGGCCGTTGTACGGATCTTTACTGTGATAATGGAACTAATTTTGTGGGCGCAAATCGCGAATTAATCAAATTGTTGAATGATGCGGCTGAGCAAGAAACTATTAAATTTCATTTCAACCCGCCATCAGGAAGTCATTTTGGTGGACTTTTGAGGCAGCGGTTAAATCAGTGAAAACGCATCTTTTCAGGGTCATTGGATCGCAAATTTTAACATACGAAGAATTTTACACACTTTTGACATTGATTGAATCTATTCTCAACTCACGACCTCTCTGTGCGGTAAGTTCTGATCCAGATGACATGAATTGTTTAACGCCTGGTCATTTCTTAACATTAGAACCGCTCACTGCCATACCTGTTCCAGATATGACAAATGAACCGATGAGTCGGTTGTCTCGCTGAAACTTTTACAAAATCTCCATCAGCATTTCTGGTCGAGATGGCGAAAAGAATATCTGCACACTTTGCAGCAAAGAGGTAAATGGCTCAATCCTGCTACACCAATTGATATAGGAAAATTGGTTCTTATAAAAGCTGATAATGTTCCCCCCAATCAGTGGCGTCTGGGTCGTATTGTTACACTCTTCAAAGGGGGTGATGGAGTTTCGCGAGTGGCTGAGGTGAAAACTCGTGATGGTGTTTTTACAAGGCCTCTTGTGAAGCTGTGTCCACTACCTGATAGCGATTAATATATATTTTTTTTCTTTCATTAACATAAATGTTATGTGTACATATCTGCATATTAGTTTCCACAACATTCCTTTATCAATTTCATATTTTTTTTTCTTTCTCCTTTGATTAAAAAATGCTAGAGCATTTTTGGGGGGCAGGAAATGTTGCGGCAAGCCGCTGCAATTTAATTATTATTATTTCAAAAATATTTCAAGCACTAGACTACTCGTCGGATTGCGTGTTGCAGTACGCAGTAGACATTTTCTGTGCAATTTTCAAACAGTGACATTCCGATTTTGATCTTCAGCTCTCGAAGATTACGCTTATTTCGCTATTTGAGTTTTCGAATATTTTCCCAAATTTTCTCTACTTGAGATCCACAATTTGTTTTATGTTTACGGCTTGTGTAAACCGCAAAGACTATTAGTGCTATAAACTATAGAAATTCAGTGAAATTTCGCACCACAAATTCAAGAAGATTGGATTCACAAGATCAGCTGAGAGTACTCTCAAGAAGTCCATCCTCAGAACAACGGTGAGTTTTCTAGTGCGAGTATTTTTGTTTTGTCTGTTTTTTTACATCAATCTTTTTAATTTAAAAGTACAGTCCACAAATTTTCTCTTAACTTAAGAGCTACCGCTCTATGTTAATCATAAGAAAGATAAGTTCATGCCATTGACTGAATCAGAACCCCCGAGAAAAATTATAAAGAACTAAATAAGCTTCCATTGAAATTTTCATGTAAAAACGAGTAAACTTACTTCTGACCAAGCTTTTCAGCAATTTTGTTCACTCCAGGATTTCCTAGTGGAGAGTGAGCGATCACTAAGATATTATTCTCTTTACAGAGACCAACGAGTTCATTTTGTTGAAGAAATGCGTGGAGTTCAATTTGCAGGGCGCTTGGCTTGATTCTTGAGTTTTTCAATATTCGTTCAATTTGTGATTTGTTAAAATTTGAGAGTCCAATTGCTTTGGCTAGACCAGCATCCACTTGCTCTTCCATGGCCTGGTTTATTATAAAATGTTATTTTTGAAAGTGAAGACACAATTTTCCATATAATGTTACCTTCCAAATGGCTATATGATCTGTTGACATGTCAAGAATAATATTTCCATTACTATCCTTGGGAGGGAAGTCACCTTCGAAATCTGGCAATCCATAGGGGCCATGGATGAGATATAAATCAATATACTCAACTTGCAAATTCTCCAGTGATCTTTTCAAATACTTTACAACACCTTCTGGACGATTTCCAGCATGAGGAAGTTTCGTTACTAGGAATATATCTTCTCCTGCAAATTACTGAATTTGAAATCAAATCAAACTATATACGAGTCAGTTACAATTTGAGGTTTGCGATAAGGGAGAGCATTAATTTATCAGTCTTTCCAAATATTGAATTGAGTAGATAGGCAGTTTGCCTCTGTATTTAGTGGCTGTATTATCAAACTACAGCCTGTCGAAGACAGGGCTCCATTTTCCCAAAATGGAGAGTGTAAAAAGAACAGATACGGAAGTCTCGTTTACCACTTGGTGAATTATTTTAACTTAATGATTCATCTATTGAAAGAGAAACATTGGCCTTAAGTTTCACAGAATATAATGAAGTAAGTTTGATACATGTTTCGGGTTCTATCGTATGGTCAAAAATTAGGAGCATTAAATTACTACAAAGTCAGTTATAACTGAGGAACATATTATTATTATTATTATTAATACATGGATAAGAGTCGAGGCAACGCCTATAAGATTCAATCACAAAATAACTTAAATAAGGCGTACTGAATACATAGTATATAAACTTAAAACAAATAATTGAAGAATTGTAAAATAATGAAAAAAAAAGAGGAAAAGTAGAATTTCCATGAGCAAACGAAAACTTGTAGCGAGCAGCGAAGTAGCTTCATACCATCAAGCGCCATTGCAAGTCGATCAGGAATGTGTCTCATCTGCCGGCAATTTCACATGCTGGTCATATTTATTCTTGAAGGTGTTCACAGAGTTAACCACCTCGCATGAGAGATAATTTCAAGTCGAAAAGATCCGATTGAGCTGGAAGTGTTGACGCTGAATTGTTTTGAAATTTTCCCTGTACAACTTGAAACCATGTCCACGGAGTAGTCGGTGATAATTCAGCGGGAATAAAGAAGACAGATCGATGTTGAATAATTCAAGGAGTGCTCGATGAGTTATTATAAGGTCACCTCTAAGACGTCTGGATTCGAACGAAGATAGGTTGAAAATGTTGAGTCTGTCAGAGTAGCATGGCCTACATGGGATGAAGGGGATCCTAGTAAATCTTCTCTGTATAGCTTCCAGCGACTCCATATCCTTACAAAGGATTGGGGCCTGCGAACTCCATAATGGGGACTACATAGGATTTGTAGAGGATGTTACACGTATTAACATCTTAGCCCTGGAAAGATTTCAGAAAAAGGAAAGACATTCTTGAAGCCCTAGTTCGAATACTGTCAATGTGGTTAGACCAAATTAAACCATCAGAAATCGCCACTCCCAGGTCAACATGCGTACGGCAGGTGGCAATGTCTCTATCATCCAAGAAGAATTTCAAGCGAAGATTGTTTTTGCATAGATGTAAGATACAGCATTTTTCGAGATTGAGGGATATCAGCCAATCAGAACACCATTCAAAAATCGTATCCAGATCACCTTGAATGTCGCTATTCAGAGTACAGCTATATATTTTGGTATCATCAGCAAACTGTGAACATGATGACGACAAGAGAGAAGAAGGAAGATCGGCAATGTATAGCAGGAACAACAAGGGACCCAATACCGAGCCCTGAGGCACACCACTAGTGACAGGTCTGGTCGAAGATTTCGAAGATCCCACTCGGACGAAGTAGCTCCTATCAGTCCTATCTATGATACCAAAATGTGGAAATGGAACCCGGTGGAGCGCACGAGAGAAATCCAAATAGATTACACCAATAGGTGTTCCACGATCCAGCGCTACAGTCCAGTCATTGAGACAAAGAAGGAGATTAGTTATAACAGACCGACCAGGAACAAATCCGTGCTGATTTGAAGGAAGGCTAGAAGCTAGAAATTCGTACTGCCAGAAATAATTCGTTCACAAACCTTGGAGACCATAGACGTAAGGCTGATAGGCCGATAGTTACCAGGGGAAAGTTTGTCACCCTTCTTGAATATAGGAGTAATTCATGCAGTTCTCCAAAGATCAGGAAGAGTATTCGACTGAAAATATAGTGCGAACAATATCGATGAAGGAACAACGGATGCTGCGCAGTTCTTGAGTATAGCAGAAGATATGCCGTCAGTACCCGGAGATGAAAATGATTTTAAATTATAAAGGTGTTGTTCAACAATCTCAGAACTGAACGAGACTTCTAACAAACTGAACTGGCAGCGAGGAGAAGATAGTGAAGGTAGAGGGCCACGATGTTCAGAAGTAAAAGCGGAAGCGAATGATTCTGACAAAACTTCAGCAGTATCGAGCGGATGCTTGGTAACATTACCAGACAAATTACAAACTTGAGGTTCTCTCACCTTTGTACACATCGACGAGCGCACGTACTTGAAGAACTTCTTCCTGTTATTCGACCGCGCAAGTTCACACTCAAATTGCTTTTTGGCTTGATTAATCGAGCTGATGAGCCTGTTAGAATACGAACGAAGATAAGTATAGTCCTCCTGGCTGCAACTTCGTAGATACCGTTGCCACAAAGCCTTCTTGTGGCGCAACAATTCAGTCAAATAAGGTTTCATCCAAAGTTTAGCAGGATCCATGTAAATCTCTTTAGAAATAGAACAGGAAGATATGAGGGATTTAATTTACTCATGAAAGACGCACCATTTCTGATCAATGTTACCATCAATAAATAGGTTCGGCCAATTGGTACTATTAACAGCCTCATTGAGTTTTTCATAATCTATTAGAGTAATAGTTTTCTTGAATGTCCTTGAACGGTTTATCGTTACAAATTGAATGGTCGACTTCATAACTACGTGATCGGACAATCCGATGGGAGGTAAATGTTCAATTGAGGTTACAAGTTCACTGTCATTGACGAAAACTAGATCCAGGAGGGATGGAGTATTTCCCGAACGAAATCTAGTAGCTTTGTCGATAAGTTGTTGAAGATTGGAATTCAATGCGATATCCGCCAAGGCATATGAAATGGATCCAATTGAAGGAATTGAAGAAGTTTGAATAGGCCACGTAATATCAAGGCAATTGAAGTCACCAACAAATAAAGTATGTTTTTTGGATGAAGATATGGCAGCAAGATGGTTGAAAACTAGATGGTCGAAGGGTGAGGGTCGGGGTAAATACATCCCTAATAGATACTGAAATACTGATTATAGATATCCAGGAAGATGACAGGAGTGGAGACAAATGCAGGCATTTGTTAAGGGTAGGTTATGTCTGTGAGCTAATAAAATTTCTACAAGTTCCAATAAATTTAATCACTTTAATCACTGAATGTGTAATTTGGGATTTTGAAATCTAGGAAATGATTTTCATTTCTACAATAATATTAAACAACAGTTTTAATTTATGAATTATTGATTTTATGATCATCTACTCAAACATTGATGGAACGGCCATTTTGGTTTATATATAAAAAGCAGGACAATTATTACCATGTAATTTATAAATACCGCTTTCTTACCAGTATCAAGTCGATCTTTGGTATGGAGCAAGAATGATCATAGATTTATTATGTTTTGATATATGGCATAATTTGATATATATTTTTTTTAATATTTTTACGTTTTTTCAATGAAATAAAACTGAAGTATTTAGATTTTCACTATATTAACAAAATTATGACCGGTTTCACAACACTGTGGCTTCATCAGATAGATACAAACTAATGAACTTTATATATTAGTCTTATTTCCTACTTAATATTACAATAGGTACAAGTACAAAGGGTATGTTGGAAAACCCATCGAAGTTGCTTACTTTATGAATTGAAAAGATTGAGTAAATTAGAAGGATTTAGATCTAATTGACTATTAAGTAACCTACCTGAATTCTTTTCTTTGTTGATCTGTAAAATTTTCAATAGATTGAGTTTTTGTCTGTTATTTTCATTGTGTCAAATTTTGAAATTATCATTAAAGTTATAGTTTTCTTCGAGTAAGTGATTAGAATAATGGGAATCTTATGTCATGGGTTGAAGTAAAAATCTCTTCCATAGTGCTCCACCTAGTGATACAGTGAAACTCATCAAGAACGCCCTTCAAATTAATAAAGTCAATCCGATAATTCAATCAGAAATCTTACACCTTTTAGAAATTTGTTTAGAACAAAATTATTTTAACTTCAATGGAGTATTATATAATAGTAAAAATGGTTTAATCATGGGTAATCCTCTGAGCCCTCTGCTCTCTGAAATTTTAATGGATAATATTGAAAAAACTATCCAAGAACATCCGTTATTCAAACACTTTATTTATTGGTTTAGATATGTCGACGATATCATTTGTTGTTTCCTGGCGCAAACACACAATTATAGTCATTGAAAACATTCATTAACAAAATTCACGATAATATTAAATTCACGTTAGAGAAACAGAAAACTCCATTAACTTTCTGGATTTAACTATTACTAAAATCAACGGCAAACATGATTTTTCTATTTTCATAAGCCATCGCATACAGATATTACTATTCACAGCTCATCTACACATCATTATCCACATAAATTAGCAGCTTACAATAGTATGGTACATAGACTCATTAATATCCCAATGTCACAAAATAATTTCATGAAAGAGCTAAATATAATTGAACAAATAGCAGTCAATAACGGCAGTCCAACTATGATTGAGAACCTGATTTCGCGCTAAAAAGTTCAAAAAGCAATCCAGGAAGTATTTCCAAGTATAAAAAGTTCTAACACAAAATACAACAGCTTAACTTATATTGGTAATCCTAGTCTAAAATTAAAATCATTCCTACCGCATTATAATTTCAATATAGCATTCCGAACTGATATTTCTTTAGGCCGACATATCAAAAACTGCAAATTTAAAATTGATAAAAGTAATAAATCTGGTGTTTACAAACTGTCTTGCGGGGATTGTAATAAAATTTATATTGGTAGAACTTGAGAAATTTCAAAGTTAGATTATCCGAGCACAAACGTAGTTTTAATTATCATAAATCAGATTCCCATTATTCTAATCACTTACTCGAAGAAAACCATAACTTTAATGATAATTTCAAAATTTTACACAATGAAAATAACAGACAAAACCTCAATCTGTTGGAAATTTTAGAGATCAACAAAGAGAAGAATTCAGGTAGGTTACTCAATAGTCAATTAGATCTAAATCCTTCTCCTTTACTTAATCTTTTCAATTCATAAAGTAAGCAACTTCGATGGGTTTTCCAACATACCCTTTGTACTTGTACCTATTGTAATATTAAGTAGGAAATAAGACTAATACATAAGGAATAACTCTGTTCATTAGTTTGTATTTATCTGATGAAGCCACAGTGTGGTGAAACCGGTCATAGTTTTGTTGATAGAGTGAAAATCTAAATACTTTAGTTTTATTTCATTGAAAATATGTAACGACCTCCTCAATCGAATCATAATGTGATACTTATTTGTGAAACATAATTAATGCTGTAATGTTTAATTATTTCGTGGTAGGTTAGATTATATTAATTTGTGTCAATTTTAATTAGTAATGTTCATAATGTTATTGTTGTACCAATTATTTAACGTTAAACGGTTCAAAATTCTAATTTTTCTCAACGTTTTGGCTAATTATTCAGTAACAATTTTTCTCCAAGTGAGTAGTGAGACTTCTATATCCATTATCAGGCATGCAAATAATATGAAAATTGCAGCTTACTATAAAAAATATTACTTGAAATCAATGAATGACATAATCTCCTGCCATTTAATAAACAATCCTAAGTTAACAATATCCAGCCCAAGTATGTGAAAATAAATTTTACACATCATTCAATTGAAGCCAAATCCAGAAAGGCTAGTTACACAAATGAACAAATACTTAATTTATTATTCATTCATGGAGATGAGAGACGGAATGTGAGTGGAACTTGTAGGAGATTCAATAAATTATATGACAGCTAAACAATTCTGGAGATATCTTACAAATTTTCATTCGGCTGGAACATGTCCAGAATAAGACATAATTTTCATCGCCTGTAGTCAACAATGAAGACAATGAAATTTCCGTTCTAGCTTACTTTGATGTTAATCCACCTGCATCATTGGCAATAACAGAGCATGATCTGAATTTGTCTCATAGTAGTAATCACAGAATTCTGAAAAAACATAAACTGCACCCTTATAAATTTTCATTGTTCCAAACTCTACAAGCTGGTGATCCACAACTTCGAATAGACCTGTCTGAGATCTTTCTCAGAACACAAGTGGATCCTGATTTTCCCAAAAGGATTATCTGAACGGATGAGGCCAAATTTTCTAATGAGGAGGTTTTTAACCGGAATAACTCACACTTTTGGACCAACCAAAATCTTCATATTACGAGGGAAAGAAATCCTCAAAATAAATTTAGTTTTAATGTGTTTTCACTTTTGAAGGACAACGGATTTTTGCATTTTGTGTATGATGAAAACTTGAATGGTAAACTTTACATGGAGATTTTGAGGACGGTAGTAAGTGACTTCGTTGACACTTTATAAGTAGCTGAATCAAGGCGTTGTTGGTACCAACTCGATGGAAAGCCAGCTCATCGCACAAATGAGAATTATCGAATTTTAACTGATATGTTTGAAGATAGATGGATTAGAACGGTGTTTGTGGGCTCCAAGGTCACCTGACCTAACGCCTATGAATTTTTATCTTCGAGGAACGCTGAAAGCTAAACTTTATTCTGAACCTGTGACTTCAAGATATGATCTGCATAATAGACTGCAAAATGTTTTCATGCAGTTGGATGTGGAGGAGTTGCGGCGAGCCACATTACAGGGTGTTATGCGTCGAGTAGAACTATATCTAGAAGTGAATGGTCATCACTTTGAACAATTATTATGAAATTTAGGAAAATAGAGTTTAATTCGTTTTGATATTTTTTAATTTAGTTCTGGAAATTCGACAACAACTGCAGTTTCGAATTTTTTTCTCTATATTTATCAATGGTCCAATGACAAAATGTCAGTTATTTGTTTATGCTCTGGAACTATCTATGCACGTGCAGCAACCTAAGCTGCCCCTGCCTACATTAGGCAGGTACGTAAAATTCGTTTGTCGCCATAACTTGAAAACTTGAAATCTCAGGTACAGGGTATATTTGGGGAACTTCATTCAGTTTTTTTACGGCAAATGTAATGAATTGAAAAAAATTTGGGTTAGGTTAGGTTAGATTTCATTCAGTTTTTTACGGCGAATTTATAAATTGAAAAAACGTAGTTTTCGATATTTCTTCATTGCGAAATGTAAGGAGGAAGAAAGGGCACTCTGTATAATGACTGAGATTCAGTCGGATATTAGTTAAGTCCCCCGCATGGGTTGTTGTTTGCAAAACACCTTGTATTATTTTAGTAACTCACGCCGTTCTCGGGACACATCGATTTTTTGGTTTTTCAAAAATTAATTAGTTTAACTAGGATATTTCATGAACAAAATAAGCTACACTTTGTTTGGTTTTTTTATAATTGGAATAACAAAAGTTATCGAACCGGTCATCAATATTTGGGGTATTCTGTATTAAATAACAAAGTTGGTATGCACTTTCGGTATAACCGAAAGTGCCATTAAGCTGAAAATATTTTAGGAATAGAGTTTCGGACCAGCTGAATCAACTACCAAAATTTCAGAACGATAGCATAATTAGTTCTCCATAAACGTCTAATAGGCCACTCAACTTGGGATACCCTGTATTGTGTATTAGCAATACTCAATTGTTGTTAGCCATTGCATTCATTTCTTAGTATAGATACTTTGAAAATCTATCTGCAGCGTCAAAAATTCAACTGAATCATTCGGAATCTATAGAAATCTTTAACATCCTGTTTAAGTTTAAGCTGATTTTCAATAACCAGAAAATTTTTACAAATAGCATCAATTTACACCCTCTTTTATTTACAAGTCTTATAAATACTATAAAACCTTATATATAATTTATACTTGTCTAAGGATCAACGGGAGGTCAAAACTGCAGTAACAATATTAATCGAATGAGTTTTTTGGTAGTAAAACAAATTGAAAACCTATTTTGTGCTTCAGTTGTAATCAACTATTAAATAGTAACCGCTGACATCATTCATTATTCAAAATCAACTTACATTTCCACGTAACTACTGTCTTAAAATTAGAACAGATTAAGTAGATAGGAAGATAAGGAAATTAATAATTACTTTTGAGTTTTCCGTCATTTATCCAACGCTTAAGAACTTTTCCGATAACTTTCTCATTCTGATAGACGTAAGCGGTGTCGATGTGCCTATATCCGGCTTCTAAAGCTTTTTCCAATGCTTTCTCAAGTTCTTCATCCAGTGCCTACAAGATAAATACATTATAACACAAGTGCTCCTCTTTTTCCAACTTCATTTCTTTAAAAATGCATTTTGAAAATATTAAATTGAATATTCATTATAATTCATTCAGTTATATGTTTGTTTCTTGATATGACAGAAAAACAATATTCGGAATGTTACTTATTTGATATCTGTCTAATTACCTGGCAAGTACCATATCCAATTGATGGAGTTTTTGCACCATTATTCAAAGTGATAGTTGGGATTTTCGTTGCCATATTCCTTGCTCAACACGAAAGAACTGATGGAATTATTGTTTAGTGAATTAATTATCTTGAAGATAAAAATATATTCTAACCTTGAAATAATTGGAACCACTTCCCGTAAAACCATTGTTTATTTGACTTTCTTATCGCAAAATCTGATTTGTCGCACAGTGATGGCTTATACAAACACATAACATAGACAAACAATTTCCTTTATCTTAACAACTTGCCCAACACTTGCCTATAGAGTTTATTTGGAAATGCATAATGTTTTACAAATATTATCTATTTTGATTTGGCTCAAATATGAAATTTCATATATATATATATATATATATATATATATATATATATATATATATATATATATATATATATATATATATATATATATAAAATACATATACACCAATAATAGGTGAAATTACATACATAAAGGCCATGAACGGAAAACCCTGTATATGGCTTTTTCATACTACTAATATTACTTAACTAAAGCCTTTTACCAATAATAACAACTATAAATTCAAAATAACAAGAAGAATATCCAAAACTAAAAACACCAAAAACAAGAAATACACAGAAATGAAGGTTGATACACGAATGAAGGGAAAAACAGAAACTGAAAGAATCAGGCAGATACACATTCACATCGGCAATGAATTCTTCAAGTCTACACTATCGGAAGCGAAGGACCGAGGGAGACACAGCAGCCACCACCTCACTCTCTTCTTGAACAACTTGATTGAGTTTATATTTTTATTTCAGCAGGTAAAAGATTGAACGTTCTAGGTGCTAAGTACAAGAATGATCTATGACCAACAGTTGTACGCATTCTGGGTAGATGAAAATTACTCATGGCATGTCTTGTCTCACGACTGCATGAGAACAAACTCCCACAGGTTTTGTTCTTAAATTGTGAAACCAGAAAGTCTAAGATTGCAGCCTCGACGTAAAGCTCATCAGAAAGATATGTAGCCTCCCTTCCGAATATAATCTTTATAAATCGCTTCTGTAAGACCTCTAAGTTCTTCAGGTGAGTACTCTTCACCCCACCCGAGACCAACATCCCGTACTATAAAATTGAGCGAACTAAAGCGAAATAGAGAACTCTCAGCTGGAACACCGAGCAGAAGCCCCTACAGATTTTCAGCAGTGGCAAAATACCTTCCAATTTTCGCAAAAGTGACTCAACATGGAGATTCCAGCAAAGACAGTCAATAGTTACTCCCAAATATTTAAAACTTAAACTTCTCTTGATTTCGAAACTTACATCTAACAGGGTTATATTCAGCCGAACAAGATCAGGCAGATGAGAAGCGTAACTGGTGAATAGAACAAGAAATGTTTTATCCGTATTTACTGCGAGTAGTTTATCACTAAAAAAACTTAAGATTGACCGAAATCCCTTCTACACTCATCGCTTCAGTGATCACCAGGAGTCACCCCTAAAGAAAACAGCCGTATCGTCTGCAAAATAAACTATTTTTCCGCAAGAAGGCAAATGAAAGAGGTCATTGATGTATATGCAAAACAATATAGGGCCTAAAACAGTCACCTGGGGGACACCATATTGCACATATCTATCCCCGCTCTCGACACCGTCCATCACTACGGTCTGCTTTCTATTTTTCAGGTAACTCTCCATCAATTTGTATGACACTGCTCTGAAACCTATACTTCCCAAAGTTTGATGCAGACAACAATGAGAGACGGTATCGAACGCCTTGGACAGATCCACAAATATACAGAGTGACGGCACGCCATCATCTAAGGCCTGATAAATTTTAGACAGTAATTTCATCATTGCGTCCTCAGTTGATTTCCCTTCCCTAAAGCCATATTGCTCTTGTTGAAAGTACCTAATATTTTTCCAAGAAATTCACAGTTTTATCCTTCAAAATTTTTTCGAAACCCTTACCGACAGCGGAAACAATAGAAATAGACCTCTAATTAGATGGTAGCGCTGTATCACCTGATTTAATGATAGGTTTAACAATGGCAGATTTGAAGGGAGAGGAAAACTCTCCTTCACTTACACACTTATTCATTACGAAAGTTAAAGAGGGAGAGATTGAATTTACACAATGTTTTAATGTTTCGGAAGTTATTCCGTCCCTGCTAGGGGATTTTCCGCATTTTAAACTGTATATTGCACCTACAACCTCAGTAATTAGAATCTCAGTGAAACGGAAGGAATTCACACAACTTTTAGGACTATGCACTTTAATAGACGGTCTCCTCACTCTTTTGTTGTGTTTCTCTCACTAAGTTATAATATTCACCGGACACTTCCCGAACATCAACTTACCACAGTAAAGGCAACCACACATAATATATATATATATATATATATATATATATATATATATATATATATATATATATATATATATATATATATATATATATATATATATATATATATATATATATATATATATATATATATATATATATATATATATATATATATATATATATATATATATATATATATATATATATATATATATATATATATATATATATATATATATATATATATATATATATATATATATATATATATATATATATATATATATATATATATATATATATATATATATATATATATATATCGGGTTTTACCCCGACGAGTTGCCCATATATCTGTTCCTGCAATCAAACTGATTTCATGAAAAATATAAATCCACCACCCGCTAATTAATACCATTGCCAGGCAATGATTATAATCAAAACATATCCTGGAGTAATTATATATTAGGATAACGTTAAATGTTATGAGAATATATATATATATATATATATATATATATATATATATATATATATATATATATATATATATGCTCTTGAACTCCTATTAGGACCATAGGGCCGATCCATCTCCATTTTCGCAGCTTTATTTCGTTGTTGATTTTGCTCTGATGGGTGCCGTTGTAAAATTCTTCGTTTGTTATCCGTTCTGTCCAGTAGATTTGAAGGATTTTACGGAGGCATTTGTACACACAGACCTGGAGGTTCTGCTCGATTGTTCTTGTTTGCTTCCGGGTCTCGCAACCATAAAAGAGGACTAATTTGATATTCGAATTGAAGATGAGTATCTTCGTTGCGTTCGTGATGGCGTTTGATCTCTAGAACATGTGAAATATTCAACTGATTTCCAATTTGTACTCACTTGAGGATTCAAATCCTCATGGTTTGAATTGCACCTTTTAAATGATTATTTGTAGTAAAAGTACCAGTTTCTCTCAACCTTCTGTGGATATTTGAAAATGTTCGCCTGTCTGGTGTTACTCGATTTGAAAAGCGCACCTGATATAATCGCCTTGCTTCTGTTGTGTTTCCGTCGGCCAGACCGTACATGTAATGGACAACAGCCAATTAGGCGTTAGTAAAATTAGCCATTTTTTCTTACAGCAATAACATCAAAAGTCTTAAAACTAATTGTTCATATAATAAACAATTCGAGCAGATACTGGTTCAACTTCAGAAACTGTCAAAATAAATAAATAAAGGAAAAAAAATTAAAGCCTACTATTCACTTTTTTCATTAGAAGTGCTTTCAATTCAGCGAATGCATACAATCGTTTAATAACTTTTTGCTCGAGAACAGTTAGAGATACGAAAAACTTACAGTTGTTAAGAAAGTTTCTAAATTGAACGAAGATAACGAAAATTGATTGTACGGTGATCAATGGCGTACTGAAAAAAAGTTTGAAAGGGCAAAAGAAGACATGACTCCGGAAAAGAAAACACCTTGTAGATTCTAGTTAACATTTAGGACGTGTAATGATGGAGGCTGTAAAAATTAGCTTGCATTCCAAAATTTGGCTGAATATCTCAAAAACTGCTGGAGTTTTGAAGAGAAATCAAATTTTTTCCGGAAAATTCAATACCCTGTAGCTCCATAACAAAGCTTTTGCGGACCTATGTTTATTTGAACTTTCTTTCTGAAAATTTCACGTAGATTTACCCCGTCAAGTTTTGACTTACTAGCATGTAACACCCAGTATATAATTAGTAGATTTTTTATGAAATTATCAAGAAGAAAAAAAATGAAACGTAAAAGTCATACGAAGGGTCCCTTAGATTTTGGAAATATCGATATACATTCTGTCAAAAATGTATTGGAAATTGGTTATTCAAAAGTCCTCGTCCAAACGATTGTCAACATTCTTGATGTTGCTAAGTTGGCACAACTGTTTTCTATACTAACGCGGAGTTTGAAAGCGATTTGTCATTTAGTTTGTTAACAGTGCTCGATTCTGTCAGTTTTCTCAAGTGTCCCAAATTTTCTATTGCAATGGAATTTCGAGTGCCGAATCGCTGAAAATGTTACAGAAGGCTTACGGTGAATCGACTTTATCAAATACATGTGCATATTAATAGAGTGCATTTAACAACGGCCGAGATGAGGTGGAAGATTTGCCATGCTCTGGTTGGCCATCAACATCTTCAACTGAAGTTAACAACTATGAAGTGAAAAAAATGGTTATTGAAATCGTCAGTCAAGTTTGACAGATAGGCAATGAAGTTTCTGTGTCTCGAATCAATTCCTACTATTTTGAACGATTCTTTTGGCATGAAACGCATTACCGCGCGACAAAATCCAAATGACCTGAATTTTTTTCAAAAATTGCATTGCGTTAAGGTCACTGAAGCCATGCTACAACGAGTCAATTCTGACCTCAAATTCATAAAACGCTCTGTAACAGGTAATGAGAAATGGGCTTATAAAGTTTGACATATAAACTAGTCAACAAGCTTCGGAATGGCGACTTCCACCTGAACCTACACCGAAAAAACCACGTCACAGTCGATCAAAATTCAAGGTAATGTTGAATGTTTTCTTAGATTATTGCGATGTTGTGCACTCGCAATTCCTGTCAGAAGGTCAGACGGTGAATCAAGAATATTACCTGAGCGTTATACGGCGTTTGAGAGAACAAATTCGTCGAAAAATGCCAGATTTGTGGAAAGAATACTCATGGATTTTGCACTACGATAATGCTCCATCTCACAAGGATATCATTGTGAATTTCTGACCAAACACTCAACAAAATCTATCGAACAACCACCATATTCACCTGATATGGCTCCGGCCGACTATTTTCTTTTTCCAGAATTGAAATTACCACTTCGAGGTACCCATTTGATTCCATAGAGGAAATAAAAGAGAATTCGCAATAATGAGTGAAGTCGATTCGGGAAAAAGTGTTTGAAAAATATTTTGATAATTGTATTATTCGTTGGCATAACTGCATTATTTCGGAAGGGGTCTACTATGAAGGCGCTGAAATAAATTAGGTTGATAAATAAATGAAGAATTTTATTGAGGAAACAATATTCAACCTTCCGTAGACTGTTAAATATCCTTCTTTGAAGGATCTGGTTTTCAGATCCACCCTTCAAATTCCCCGTCAACCGGGGCCACAGAGAAGTGGTACGTTACGGCCAGTTGTCATGAATAGGAACAATGGACTGCAGTTTCGGTCGTATTGGACCACATCAGCACTGCCCACCTATTCAAAGCTATCAGTCCATACCGCCCCTACTTCATCTCAATGCGTTGGGGCGCAACGGAACATGCGTATGTTTTTGCTCCCCCCATAGGACTGACACAGAAGCTACCCACACCACCGCACCACGGGCAAACCATGAAAACGAAGAGTCGATAAACAGAATCTGTCAAATCTTTTGACAGATTTAAATATTTTTGATTCAAACTCAATTTTTGAGGAACATTTAAAAATATTGTAGCTCGTAGATCTTTTGCACTACAGACACATTTTTTGGTTGGGTGGATAGAAGAAGGATCAAGGAATTTTTTAAGTAGTCTACACATGTCAAATGTTTATTGCGTTGTTTTATATGATTTTTTTCAATTTTGGCCTTTTTCAAACAACAGTAACTCAAATTTTTCAAATGGCACGTGCCAATTTTTATATCGCCATCAGATGAATCGTCAAATTTCAGATGGAATTGTATCAGCATGTACTATACCCATCTCTTATAGTTCCGAAATGATTTGGGAATATATTGAATTTTGATGATTTTGCAAGAACTAACAGAGAATGCTTTGAAATATTTGAATCAAGTAGCTGAACTGGCTACGCTCACCTGACAGGTGCCTAAAATTAAAGTACTTCTCACTTCGTTCATTCGAATTTGATATTTCAACAAGTATTGTTGGTCATTTGAGATGAAAATTTTTGAAAAACACCAGATTGATAATAAAATGGCTGATTATTCAAACGAGGATATCATTAATCTCTTTTTAATTCATGGCGAATGTCAAAAAGTGGTGGATTGAACTTGCAGGCAATTCAATAACCAAACTCCAAATTTGGCGCCTATGAGTAATTGTTTTACTCATTCAATTCAATTTACAATTCAATTTCGAAGGATTAGAAGCAATTTTCTGCAATTCGGTGGAAAAAATACAGAGAAACTAGAAGAAAACCAATTCTCGAGGACGACGACAATCAAATTAATACGCTAGCGTATTTTCATGCCAATCCCCATGCGTACATTAAGTCAGCATCAATGGATATAGGATTGAGTTATACTTCTTTTAAAGGATCCTCAAGAAACATAACATGCACCCGTATTCTTTTATCAGACTACAAAATTGAAACCAAATGACCTTCCCAAGCGGCTAAAGTTCTGTGTAAATTTATTAATTCGGCTTCGAGAATATGAGACAATTCTGCAAAAATTTATATGGTCTGATGAAGGCAAGTTCAATGAACAATTTTTATTCATCCGAATTGTAGAAAATTGCTTCTAATGCTTCGAAATTTTATTTTACTCATAGACGGTAAATTTGGAAATTGGTTATTGAATTTCCTGCAATTTATACCCACTACTTTTGACATTCTAAAATGAATTAAAAAGATTTAATATATTTTCGTTTGAATAACCAGTGGTTTTATTCCAAATGTGTTGTATTTTTTGGATATTTTCAATCTGAAATAACGACAATTCTTGTTGAAGTATCAAATTCGA
Source organism: Cryptolaemus montrouzieri (assembly GCA_013387265.2). NCBI lineage: Eukaryota > Metazoa > Arthropoda > Insecta > Coleoptera > Coccinellidae > Cryptolaemus > Cryptolaemus montrouzieri. The sequence goes on along the minus strand of JABFTP020000185.1, from coordinate 32,986,864 downwards.
ATGAACAATTGTGACAAGTACATTAATTTTAGACACCTGTCAGGTGAGCGTAGCCAGTTCAGCTACATGATTCAAATATTTCAAAGCATTCCCTGTTAGTTCTTGCAAAATCATCAAAATTCAATATATTCCCAAATTATTTCTGAACTTTGAGAGATGGTTATAGTACATGCTTATACAATTCCATCTGAAATTTGACGCTTCATCTGATGACGATATAAAGATTGGCACGTGCAATTTGAAAAAATTTAGTTATTGCTGTTTGAAAAAGGCCAAATTGAGAAAATCATACAAAAAAACGCAATAAACATTTGACATGTGTAGATTGCTCAAAAAATTCCTTGATCCTTCTTCTATCCACCCAAGCAAGAATTGTGTCTGTGGTGCAAAAGATCTATGAGCTACAATTTTTTAAATGTTAATTAAATCTGTCAAACGTTTTGACAAATAAGCACCAACAACTTGGGTATTTTATGCCTTGCTCAAATGTCGGTTCTAGATGTATAATAAAAAAGGTAGTCTGCCATTTAAAATAACAAAGTGATGACCCACTTCCGGTATAACCGGAAATGGTATCACTTCGAAAATATTTCACTCAATTGGAAAATTGTAGTTGGAATTTAAAAGTTTTCAACGGACGGTCCCGGTGGATATCCCTGTATATATATATTACAACCGATAGAGCACCAGCATTGTTTGGAAACAAAAACGGTTTTGTGGCATTGTGTCAAGTTAATGAAGATTTTCCTTCATTTCTTTCGTTCCATTGCATCATACATCAACAAGTTCAAAAGTTTTAAACAAGGAGGAAATTATGGGCATTGCAACAAAATTTGTGATTTCCATCCGTGCACGTACGGCAACGGCGGCTCTTTCAGTTGCAGTTGGAAGATTGGGAGTCAGCTGAACACATTGATTCAGTTCTTTACACTGTCGTCAGGTGGTTGAGTCGCGGAAAATTCCCAGAAAAGTTTCAAGAATTATTGCCCGAAATAACAGCTTTTCTAGACGAAAGAGGCGATGACACTCAGATGTTGAAAAACGAAAAATGACTGATTTGGCATTCTTGACTGACGTCACAATGCACTTAAACACCATTAACTTGTAGCTTCAAGGTAAAGGAAAAACTATTATTGAGATGATTAGCTCAGTAAAAGCATTCAAAAGTAAATTGCCACTTATGATAGACCAACTGAAAAGAGAGGATCTGAATTACTTTCCTTCTTTAAAAGCAAGGATTCCTCAGTTGAATTATGATACGCATGAGGCTAAATTATCAAATACTTATGGACAATTCGAAATGGGTTTTTATGATTGCAATAAATTAGCCAATATAGTATCGTTTATGAGTTATCCTTTTCATGTAAAAATATTGGGGAATTAGCAACTGAAAAAGCAAGTCAGTTCAATATGATCTCATATTCTGTGGAAATTGAGTTGGTGCAGATTATATCAGATATATATCTGAAAGCTACAGCATCTGATCTAAAGTCACTCCTTACTTTAGTTTAACATCATATATAACTCTTATGTTTTGTAACAACCAACAAACTCGCAATTTTGAATAACTATTAATTTTTCATTGATTAGAAGTACCTAATTAAACCTAACCCAAACCTTGACTAAAATAATGTATATTGTGCGGAAAGCTAATATCTACAGTGTGTTCCAACGAAAATTTGACCCCCTCTAACTCCGAAATGAGTAACATTAGCGAAAACACCAAGACACATCGATTTTTGTTTCGAGGGGAGCATTTTTGAAATAATTCGAAACTTCTCAGATCAACCCCTACCCCGGCAACCCTAACTTTGAAATTCATCATAGGGAATAAGGGTCGAGTGGCACCTTACTGAAAAGGTCTGTCAATTCTCCACCTTGATTTGTCATTTTTAGAATTTTAAATTAACATACAGGGTGTCCCAACCAAGGGTGAAGTTGAATTCTGGAAATCCCAAATACTAAATGAAATAGATTTATTTTGGCATAATGCAAGCGCAGGTTTATGCTCGGTCTAGAAAAACGACCTACACTTGTGAATTTGGAGTTGGTGCAATCAACCCCTATTTCCAGCATCCCCAACTCAAAAATCATTCGATCGATAATAGGTCAAGTGGCACCTCGTTGGAAAGGTACTGCAATTTTCTCTTCGAATTTGGTATTTTCGAAATTCAGAATCATCATACAGGGTGTCCCGAAGCAGGAACATTGAAAATCCAAATAACTTTTTGAAACTGGTTCATTTCGGTATACGAGAACATGTTTGATCCGAGAATAGGACTTTCTTGTGTGGTTATAGAATTTTTGCAATCAACCCTTCCATTCAGCATCCCCAACTTGAAAATCATACAAATAATTCAAGTGGCATATCTTCAGAAAGGTTTTTGAATTCCAGAATGATTAAAGCATTTCATTCAGTTCGGCTCTCCATACAGGATGTCGCTTTCGAAAAATTCAATATCGTCATTTGAAATTATCAACTAAAATTAATTCGAAACTGTTAAAAGTATTGGGGTACGATGTGTTGAGCATCAATTACGAAGAAATAAAGCTGATTTCTGCATTGAAAATGTTCACATTTTTTCATTTCCATCTGGCGTGCAGTCATCTGTTATTTCTCATTTTTGCAATGAAATATTATTATTATTCAGATCAGTTCCTCATTATTGTTGTTGTTCGTCAGTTGAAATTAATCTGAAAATGGTTTATTCCACTGAGGAAAGGGTCGAAATTGTATCGACGTATTTTCGAAATAACAGTTGTGCCAAAGAAACGGCAAGGATATTCGATAGGAACCATCCTGAAAGAGAAAGGGAGTCAGTCACCAGTACGTTAAATATTTGGTTGACAAATTCCTAGCTACGGGTTCGGTGGCAAACAAAAACATAAAGTGGCATGTCCTGTCAGAAATGAGGCAACGGAAGTGGCAGTAGTGGGTCATCTACAAATGGAGAATACTACTTCGATCAGAAAACTATCTCGTCTGACTGGTGTATCAGCTACAACTGTCCATAGAATCGTGAAACATCACAAATTTCACCCCTACAAGGTAAAATTAGTGCATGAAATAAACGAAGATGATCCAGATCGTCGTTTACAGTTTTGTGAGAATCTAAGTGAAAACCTAAACGCTAATCCAAATTTTCTGAATAACATCTGTTTTTCTGATGAAAGCACCTTTATGCTCAGTGGTGAAGTGAATAGACATAATTGTCGATATTGGGACACACAGAATCCTCATTGGTTTAGAGAGGCCCACACGCAAAGGCCTCAGAAGTTGAACGTTTGGGCAGGAATTTTGGCAATCATCTAGTTGGGCCTTTCTTTATTGAGGGTAATCTGAATGGAAATGGCTACCTACAGTTGTTAGAGGAACACATACATCCTAGATGGACAGAAATTTTACAGAACGATCCAACTCTTTCTGAGGACGAAATGCGTTTTCAACAAGACGGTGCTCCTCCGCATTATGATGCTCGGGTGCGCCAATATTTAGACGAAAATTTCCCAGGAAGGTGGATTGGTAGAAGAGGACCTGTTGAGTGGCCAGCCAGGTCACCAGATTTAAATCCCTAGATTTTTTTTGTGGGGCCATCTAAAATCTAAAGTTTATGCCACAAGACCAGAAAACCTGGAGGAGCTGCGGATGAGGATTATCACAGAATGCCGACTTTTGACTCCTGAAGTTTTCGCTAATGTGAGAAGAGAGTTCGAAAATCGTCTGTATAACTGTATGGAGGTGGGCGGAGGTCATTTTGAACAATTGTTGTAATAATCAAGTTAGTTTTTGTTTTCAATTGAATACAAGTTCAATAAATCTCGTTTTCCTGTTTAGATGAGCATCCAATCAGTTTCTCCATCATCCCTCATCCTGATCCTCACGCCAGAAAACCTCGATTGCCAAACTGAAACCAATGCCTCAGTGATTCAGAAAATAGAAAAATCTTTCTGGAACTTTGCCACTCAACCTGTAATCACTTGTATGATTTTTTGAGTTGGGGATGCTGAATGGAAGAGATTGATTGCAAAAATTCCATATTCACGCAAGAGAGTCTTATTCTCGAATCAAACATAAACATGTTCTCGTATTATACCGAAATGAACCAGTTTCAAAAAGTTATTTGGGTTTTCAGTGTTCCTGCTCCGGGACACCCTGTATGCTGATTCTGAATTTCGAAAATACCAAATTCGAAGAGAAAATTGAAATACCTTTCCAACGAGGTGCCACTTGACCTATTTTCGATCGAATGATTTTTGAGTTGGGGATGCTGGAAATAGGGGTTGATTGCACCAACTCCAAATTCACAAGTGTAGGTCGTTTTTCTAGACCGAGCATAAACCTGCGCTTGCATTATGCCAAAATAAATCGATTTCATTTAGTATTTGGGATTTCCAGAATTCAACTTCACCCTCGGTTGGGACACCCTGTATGTTAATTTAAAATTCTAAAATGACAAATCAGAATGGAGAATTGACAGACCTTTACAGTAAGGTGCCACTCGACCCTTATTCCCTATGATGAAGTTCGAAATTAGGGTTGCTGGGGGTAGGGGTTGATCTGACAAGTTTCGAATTATTTCGAAAATGCTCCCCTCGAAACAAAAATCGACGTGTCTTGGTGTTTTTCGCTAATGTTTCTCATTTCGGAGTTATAGGGGGGGTCAAATTTTCGTTGGAACACACTGTATATATGCTACGGTACACCCTACCTAGGTAGGTAGGCAGGTATCGTGTATCGTGTATGTACGACAACCCTGCATCACACATACTTGCAGCCTCTCACAAGCGATCGTAAGTAGTCTAAAAATATTGAGGTAGATCGCCAGCAGTTCAAGTTTGAGCACCCCTGCCATATGGTAACTATTTTTTAATATTTTAGTTGCAACATAGTGTAAACATCTATATTTATTTTGTAATTATAACATTATATTTTATAATTAAACTATCAAGTAGTAACGACTAAAACCATTTAGGATATAGTACTCTTATCTCACTCAATGGGTTCGAATTCACACGAGAGAATGTTACCTTTGTAATGAAATCAAATTATTACAGAATTAAAAATGAGATAAAAACACAAGGTTAACTTTAATCTACACTTTATTTGAAAAAGCAGCTTTATCAAGAATGACAAACAGAATGAAGAGTATGGTATTATAAACAAATCGTAGAACAAGTTGGAAAAACCGACACCGAGCCATTGTACAGTTAGTGTGAAAGGTAATTAAAAACTAATTAAACAAGTTAAGTAGGGTGAATAATTCACATCTACCTGCTCATTCAAAAGCTTGTCCGAATGTTTGTATCTATTTATTTCTAATGCTTCTAGGAGATCTAATTTTAAACTTTTTGATTTTATATGTAATATGTCAAAGTTTTTATTGAATGAATGGTTTTCTTTTATTAAGTGGTTTGAATAATTTGAATCAGATTTATTTTTATCGAAGCTACGTTTATGTTCAGATGTTCTTATGCCAAAACTCCTATAGGTCCTACCGATATGAATTTTATTACAGGAACCGCAATTGAGTTTATAGATTCCTGATTTACTTGATTGTTCAAATATTACAGAATTGCTCAAAATTCTTTTCCATTTATTCAAACTATTTGTTAATGCCTTTTAGAAATACAAGTGGGTAAAACCACAATTTTGTTTGGGTAGGGGTGATTGAAATGTATCTCGTATTCTTGCTTGGTCTACTGAACAAGCAAACCAAAGGTGGGGACCCAAATTTTCAAGCTATATATCAATAACTAATCTTTGAATCCTTTAATCTAGAGGCAGATCATCTACCGCATATCCCATAGGATTTTGTGAAAAATCGAAGTACTCTTAAATTTGTTTGATTATTGTTGAAATTCTCATAGTACAGGAAAATCCAAAAATTTGGTTATTTTTTGAACAATATACTCTCAAACTTCTAGCTCCCAGATAATGGCTTTTGCGACGTAAATGTGGATTTTAGTCCGCTTGATGATAATGTAATGTGTGTTATATCTAGCCTCACATGAAATTATAAAATAATCCTGTCACCTTCTTGGAATTTCTTCAGAGAAATTCACTCTCTGCCGGTGATCACCCGGTTTTGAATCCTGAACAAAGCTTATGGAATATCGGAACATCTTCAAAATTTTAGGTACTATTGAATTAGCAATGTGTCAATTTATTATTTCATCGGACTGAGATATTTGGAAATGCAGCAAAAATATCAAATTTGAAATTTGATTGTCCCATATTCTAGCCTGTTCAAAGCCTTCGGTAAAAATATCCAAAAAGCCAAAAAAATGTTAAGGATCCTCCGAATAAGACATCATGGCGGACAGGCTTCATTCGAAAACCTTTGCGGAAGTTTCGCAACTTCCGGTTAAGTACTTATGGCATTAAACCTAAATAACTAAGATTTCATGAATCTTCATTCTTGTAATCAATTATTGCCTCTTCAAGAATTATTAATAATTCAATAATCATAATAAATTCGAAATAAATTAAAGTTTTTGACATTTGCAAACATTGAATACAGAAGCATAATCTGGAATGACAACTTAGTGATTTACCATTGAAACCAGAGGGTTGGCTTCAGTATTCACATGAATATTGTTGAAAACTCTGGTGTATAAATTTCAACAGAGCTCATTTGTGCCATTACTGAAGTTTTTCTTCTGAAAATTCCCGGTGAGAGTGAGAGAGATCTAGAAAGAAATGGGTGGAAAAAAACTTCAAAGAAATTTATGAAATTTGTTTATAATTTCATTGATGAAATCTTTTTCTGTTTTTCATCCTTGAAAGGAAACTCAGGATGGTTTTCAACACTGAAAAAAACAAAAAAGTATTAATCATAATAAACAATCACGCATACTGAAGAGAAATATACGAGCTTCAATTAATGACAGCATGTTCTCTGAGCAAATTGTCCAGAGCCTTTCAGTGATTTTATCAGTATTAATTGGTAAAGAATTGTGTATTTTCAGAGGAAATTCTCATTTTTAAAATCGTCTAAAACGTCAACTAAGAACCTTGTAGTCTTGTAGTGATTAATGTGCTACAAAATTTGGACGTTCAAGTGCAGATCTTCATATTTGAGGCTTGCAATGCACAAGTTTCACTGTTTTCACAATTAAGAAGGCTTTGATTTCATAAGTAAAGTAAAACAAAGAATAAGTTTGATACTAGTCTCTAGACTAGGGGTGCTCAGACTTGAACTGCTGGCGAACTACCTCAATATTCTTAGAGTACTTACGATCGACACTCAGAGGCTGCAAGTATGTGTAATGCAGGATTGTCGTACATACACGATACACCCTACCTACCTACCTAGGTAGGGTGTACCGTAGCGTATATAGATATTAGCTTTCCACACAAGAAACATTTTTTTTAGTCAAGGTTTGGGTTAGGTTTCGTTAGGTTCTTCTCTATAATATCAATGAAAAAACTTATAGTTATTCAAAATTGCGAGTTTATCGGTTGTTACAAAACAAAAGAGTTACGTATGGTGTTAAACTTAACTAAGGAGTGACTTTGGATGTTCAAGCGTGGCACTGCATGTCCTCAGCATACTTTTCATAAGATGGTACGTAACCACTGAGTGCTAACCGCAAGCATGATGACATATGATCTTCAGTTTGTCGATTGCGATATTTTCACTTAATTATTTTCATTTCAGAAAATGCAAACTCGCACAAGTAAGTTGATACAAACATTGGTGTCAGTTGAAGGGCAACTTGCTTTAGATTCGGATATTTATCTTCAGATATAAAACACCAGAAATTTGTATCAGATGGTGTAACTTTGAGATGATATAATCTGCACCAAATCATTTTCAACAGAACATGAGTTCATATTAAACTGACCTGCTATTTCAGTAGCCAATTCCGCAATGTTTTTCATGAAAAAGGATAACTCATAAATGATGCTATATTTGCCAAATTACTGCAATCATTAAAACGCATTTCGAATTGTCCCAAAATATTTGATAATTCAGCCTCATACGTATCATAATTCAACTGAGGAATCCTTGCTTTCAAAGACGGAAAATGTTTCGGATCCTTTCTTTTCAGTTGACGTATCATAAGTTGCAATTTACTTTTGAATGCGTTTACTGCGCTAATCATCTCAATAATAATTTTCCCTTCATCTTGAAGCTCTAAGTCAATGGTGCTTGAGTGCATTGTAATGTCAGTCAAAAATGCCGAATCAGTCAACCATTTTTCGTTTCTCAACATCTGATTGTCATTATGTCATTATCTATTTCGTCTAGAAAATTTGGTATTTCGAGAAATAATTTTTAAAACCTTTCTAGGAATTTTCCGCGCACCTGACGTCCGTGTGAATAACTAAGTCAGTGTGTTCAGCTGACGACTCCCTATCTTCGAACTGCAACTTAAAGAACGAATGGAGGGAAGTCTTCATTAGCTCGACACAAAGCTACAAAACCGTTTTTAATTACAGTCATTGCTGGTGCTCCATCGGTTGTAATGCACACTAATTTATATATTGGTAGCTTGCAACTCTTTACAAAATTGAAGAAAACGTCATATATATCTTCGCCACGGCTCTTCCCCTCCAGAAGAATGATTGCCAAAAATTCTTCCTCAGCCAACATGTCATTGAATACCATTCAAATAAATATACACAGCTGGACAGTGTCTGTCATATTGGTGGATTCGTTGTACTGCAAAGAAAAGTATGTACATATCATGATATCATGTTTTATATTATCTGCCATGTCCTGACTCATGACTTCAATACGCCTTGTGACAGTCGGACGAGATAACTGAAGTTCTCTAATAGCAGACACGATTTCTTTTTTATTTTCAAAATCTCCAAATAAAGTCTCGACCGCTTCAATAAATGCTTCCTTCACAACCGATCCATCTTCGAATGGTTTGTTGTGTTTCGTCAATATATGAGATATTTTAAATGACACGATCGTAGCGGCTCTTGATTGTTTGGCTTGTCTTGTGAACAGGGTTTGTTCTTTTTTCAAACAAGGTATCAAATCACGTACTTTTCGTTTTCTTAAATCACTCCGTGGCGGAAAATCCTTTTCATTGTTTTTATAAACCGTTTTATGATGCCTCTCTCAAATAAAACGAATGCACTTATCCTTCACCATACAAAAGGAAAATTCTTCCCCCCAGTCGTTATTAAAATGATACTTTTAAATTTCTTCGCTGCACTCATTTTGTACTATTTAATAATAAACTTTGTATCGACGTAGTATTGCTTTCAAGATACAATTCAGCATTCATATCGGCGTGAACGAAAGTCTCGTCAAACGAGTGGCTAGAATTTTTTGAAAAGCGGCAAGAATAAAAAACGCGGCTTTTCTTCGACAAGTACCGCGCATTCCTCTGATAGAGCCGCATTTTGCCACTAGCAGAGTGTTATTTTATTACGTAATGAAATTTTGTACTTTAGTTACCTACTTATTAAAAATATTTTTCTTCTCGAGATCTACTCAAAAAGCACTCGCGATCGACCGTTTGAGCACCCCTGCTCTAGATTGTTAGATTTAAGCTATAATAGTTATTATTACAAAATTATTGATCGGGGAAATATAAAGCTATTTTATAATTACCCTTTAAACATTGCAAGATCTATAATTCTGATGCCAGCGTCCAATGACTTCAATTCGTGCAGGTCCTGTTGGTCTAGATGAAAATCGAAAATATCCAAATTTTGTTTGATTCTTTCGGGATTCACGCTTTTGGGAATAGGTAGCCATCCTTTCTGAACGTAAAAATGAAGAAGTACTTGAGCCGCGGTTTTAGAATGTTTCTTAGCGATTGCTTTCACTGTCGGATTTCCCAATATATCTGGTAAGTCTAATCTGAAATGTTGAAAGATGAAAGATGATATATCCATTGTGAAAATTATCAATCTACTAGAATTTTTTCCATCGTTCGATTTTGCCGTAAGAAAATAATTAAAATTCATATAAGTTTATGCTATGATCGTTTAAAAATTTTGTTGTTAGTTGCATAATTTAAAGTTCTATGAAATTGTGGTGAACAGTCTGTCGATATTGTCTTATAATTGAATTGAGCTGTAACAATTCAATGGTTCTAGGAAAATGGGTGAGATACAAACCATTGAAAGAAAAATGACAATTTTCCATTGAAATTTGAACTCTCTGACTTTTGTTATCACTTTTTATCAGCTTTAAAACGTGTACTTATAAATGGTATATGAGTTAATAAACACCTCAAAGAAGTCTAGGAACACTTACCAATATCTTTAAAATATGAATTTGATGATTCGAATTTATAGAATCGGTTTTTGTTAGGATATATTGTATTTAATGTATTCTCAAGAATATACAAAATAATATTTGACTTCTCCAAAGCACCAAATTTGAAATTTGAAAATGACGAAATTTGGTAAAACAGAAAAAAAAAATCCTGAACTAATATTTTCGAAATGATATGGATGCACTTATATTTTTCAGTCCCCAGAAGGTAAACCTCTGTTATTAATGACACTTTGGCATCGTCGCGGAATGCTCAATATTAAATTGTCTATTACATTTTGGCCTAAGTCATTCCAAGCCCCCTGAACTGCTAATCGAAGCTCCTGTTGATGATGGCAGAGATTTCTTTTTATGGTGTCCCACACATGCTTGATGGGATTCAGATCTGGGGAGCAGGATAGCCACGGGAGAAGATCGATATCATTCTCTTCAAGAACGTTCAAGACAACTCTTGCACGTTGAGGGAGGCATTATCTTGTTGGAAGAGTGGATTTTGACCCATTGTTTGGAGATACGGTACCACTACAGGTAAAACTATCTCATTTGCGTAAGAATTTCTCGTGAGGTTGTTCTGTATGAAAACGAGGTCAGTTCTTCCACCAAGGCGTATACCTCCCCAAAATATCACTGATCCGCCTCCCTGTCTAACAACTTCTCGGGCATGCTGGAGACGGTTTCGCTTTCCAGGTTCCCTCCATATTCGAATTCTTCCCGAATCGGGATAATAACTAAATCTAGGTTCATCACTGAAGTGGCCCACCTCTTTTGATCCCAGTTTACGTGTTCTTGGTACCAAGCTAAACGAGCAGCGCGATTTCCATGGGTCAGTTGTGGAACTCTTAAAGGACGTCTGGAGTGGAGTTGACCTTCGTGCAGTCGATTTCTCACTGTCTGGTCGGAAATTTGTACATTATGAACTCGTGATAGCTCTTGAGCTAATTGAAATGCTGTGGTAGTACGATCTCTTCTGGCGTGTAAAACCAAAAATCGGTCTTGGGCGACTGTAGTAATCCTGAAACGACCTGTATGGCGTTCTTCTACGCTACCTGTTTCATTGAAACGCGACCATAAACGGTTTATAACACTTAGGCTACTTCCCAGAACCCTGGATACTTCCCGTTGTGAGCTCCCAGCTTGGAGCATGCTAACGGCTCGTAACATCTATTCTCTAGTCAAATGTCGTCTTTCCATGGTCGAATCACAAAACTTGAATCTTTTGATTGTGCTTACAACAGAAACAAAGTGCCAACTAACTGATTTCAAACACTGAATACATGAAATGATTATAAAGCATTTTTACTTTTCATAAAAAAACTGAAATCTATTGCGGCACTCTACATAATTTGGTGAGAAATTGATGCAGGTGTTCATTCCTTAAAAAAATCATCGATATTGATTGTTCTGGATACGATATATCGATATTCAGAAGTGTCCCTAAACTTTTTTGAGGTGTTTAGGTCGAGTTATGAGCTGAGTTACTCAGAAATTCGCAAGTCCTTTCAAGATCTTCATCTTGCACAGCTCATTAAATTCATTTCGACACATTCTCTTCTGCTTTAAGAGGTTGAGGCTCTTCTTAACTATCTGCTAATATAGTTTTAACATTGGTATTACGTTAATACATCTAGATTTGATTTAAGACTTAGTATTACACCATCAGTGTTGATATAAATAAAATGAAATTTTTCTGATTTTAACAACACACGACAAGTTTCGACAGTTATATCATTTTCAAGTGTCTAGAGCTAACAGTTATGAGAAATAATGTACTATCTTAAACTTTCTTAAATGTTGAGTAGTGGGGAATGATTCAATTCTATTGGGCTATTGAAAGTAGTGATTTCTGGACTTTTACAAAGTTTCTTTCTTGTATTTATGGAATATTTTCAAATTATCTAATGCAATATGTAATTTGTACTTTCAATATGTTCAAAAACTGCGGAATTTGTTATCTGAGGAGAAATGTTTTCTGAATCGAGATTCAAAATATCGACCTGTTTGTTCTACGTGAGCTATTGGACCAGGACCGCGTCGAACCCCGGCAGCGCCTTTGTGCGAAATCTATGAAGCGCCTTTTTTTGTCGTCGTGTTTTAACAAATATTTCTATATTTTTCAAGTTTTGACTGAAATATGTTCTCTAGTTTTACATTCTATTTTTCTAAATAGGTGAAAACAATTTGCTTCCGCTTGGCAATTACTGCAAAAAATAAAACGTGAATTTAATTTTTACATACTTTATTTAAGATATTAATTGAATTGTATACATATTAACAGAATAGCTGACTTTTCTCTAATAATACTAATATGCTATGTTTTTCAAAAAAGCAACAAGAGTCGAAAATGAGGAAGAATATGAACATAATTATACTATTTCCACTCTTCTCGCCTTTCTGTTTGCGAAATCCTTAGTATTTTCGTCTACATCTATATGGTCTCATATGGCCTTCTCTATAGATATTAATGAAATTTGAAGAAATCTAACCTTTCTGGCTCGTTGTTGAGCGCAGGTAATTTTTTATAAGTTTCAGTTTAGGAAACTATCTTTTTGAACTTGCTACTGTAACTGGAATAGGTCGAATAGTCGTAAAATTCGTAATGCTATAGTGATGTTAGGGCATACAGATGTCAAATTGTTCAAATATATAAATTCGAGAATTTCCACCGCATCATTATTTAAATTTTCGAAAAAACACTGACATAACATTAGGTCATTGATTTGTATTCACACATCAGTGGCGTTAATATCCAATGATTCATTTACTGAAAGTTTTTCCTGCAAACGAATGCAGCTACTATTCAATTGACTTGTTCATCACATCTCCGCGAAAGAGGAAATATCGCAGGTTATGTACTTTTTGATTATCTCCTTAGTCCAATTGATGGCCTTGCTTGCTATGTAAAATCTTCATCATATTGAACTTGTACAGAAGGGTATGTTGAGTGGTGTTTTCTATATTGTGTTCAAATTTTTTGATGTGTTTGTCGTTAATATTTATAAACCTCCTGGCGAAATCTTGCCCATCAATTTCGGTATTTTTTTCTCCCCATCCTGCTATCTATTGTTGTGACTTCAATTGCCATCACAATCAATGGGGCTATACAGAAAACGACAGGAGTGGTATCTCATTAGTTGAATGGATGGAAACAAATGATTTTCAACTTGAATTCGATGCGAAGGCAAAGGGCACTTTTCATTCTGCCAGATGGAATCGCGACTATAATCCTGATCTTTGACCGGCTTCAACGACTCTGAATTGTTTCCTCTTCCTGTTCGTCGTAAAGTACTTTCAGATTTTCCTCAAAGTCAACACAGGCCAGTTATTATTTCGTTAGGTTTTCAATTTACATTTGCAGATTGATTAGAAAAACCGAAATGGAATTTCAAAAAAACTCGAATGATTTCACTAAACGAGTAGATAGTGATTTGAGATGGGTTCCCGCCTTGGGTAGAAATTATTTCCGGTTTATAGGAATTGTCAAAAATGCTGCTAAAAATCATATTCCCAGAGGCTTTCGAAAGGATTACATACCTGGGTGGTTAGAGGAATCAAATGTTTTTTATAAGGATTATCAGAAAAATCCTTCCAGAGAGAAAGCCGATGCACTTCTTAGTTCTTTGAATGATTGCAGAAAAAATAAATGGAATGAGTTGATGAAAGGTATCAATTTTCGTCATTCTGGTAGGAGTTCCTGGAATTTGTTAAGGAAATTATGCAATGCTGATCCTGTTCTAAAAACTCCGTCTAATATGAATCCGAATTATGTAGCACCTAGGCTTGTTGATGTCTCTAAAAGTGTGAATATAATTAAATATGACAGGAATAGAATGAAACGAATCTTACATCCTCAATCGTGATGCTATCACGGTTGAGGATTTATCGAATCCTTTTGAGGGAGAAGAGCTCAAATCTGTAATAAAATCTACTTAAGTTCGTAAATCTCCAGGATTTGATGGCACTTTCCTTGAATTTTTTAAACATCTAGGAAATAACGCTAAAAAGTAGTTACTATCCTTTTACAATGACATACTCAGCTCAGGTAGTATTCCCGTTGAATTTAGAAAGGCTGAAGTTATTGCCATTCTCAAACCTGGGAAAATCCAAAACTTCCTAGTAGTTATCGACCTATCAGCTTACTTTCTGTTTCTTTCAAAATTTAGAAAGACTTCTTTATTAGAGGTTAGAACCAATCATTGACAGAGCTCTGTTCACTTCTCAGGGAGGTTTTCGAAAAAACTGGAATTGGTCTGATCAGGTTTTAGGTTTATCCACTTTAATTGAGACAGGATTCCAGGGTAAACTTAAAATAGGTCCTGTATTTTTAGATCTCTCTTCGGCATATGACACAGTTTGGAAGGATGGTTTAGTTTATGAACTCTTTGAAAGTAATTTAATGTGGAAAAATTGTGAAGTTGATTGAAAATATGTTATCTGATAAAAGACTTCGAGTTTTTATCGGTGAGTAAAGCAGTAGATTTTACACTCTAAATGATGGCCTATCTCAGGGATCTGTTCTTGCACCTCTTCTCTTCAATTTATATATGTCTGACATCCCTTAAACTTCCTCTACAAAGTTTATTTATGCTGATGGTATTGCTTTGGTTTTTCGACACTATGACTTCGAAACAATTAAGCAAACTCTGACTTCTGATTTATAAATTCTGAACATTTTCTCCAAAAAATGGCGTTTATTACCAAATCCTTCGAAAACTGAGGTTTCTTGTTTTCATCTGAATAATCATGAGAATGATTGGCAACTAAGAGTATTCTTCAATCAATCACTATATACTCATAATTTCACTCCAACATATCTTAGTGAAAAGCTTGATCGTTCTTTCACTTTCAAATTTTATATTGATAAATTATGTCAGAAGTTGAAAACAAGAAACAATATACTACAAAAACTAGCTGGATTTAATTGGGGAGCCGGAGTCTCTACTTTGCGAACTACTGCTTTAGCTTTAGTATATTCAGCAGCAGACTATTGCTGTCAGGTTTCGATATAAGTAGGATAAATTGGTGTACATTAAATCGTCTCAGAACAGGACATGGTCGTAATAATAGTATGTTGTTCAAATGGAATACTGTAGAAAGTCCGGCATGTGAATGAGGCGCAGCTGAAGAAACAATAAGACATTTAGTCCTCGATTGTCCTATTTACCATTTTACGGGTGGTTTTCAAGAAATTCATTCCGTTTCAGATAATTTCATTAACTGGGTAGAGAACTTTGAGTCTATTAAGGAGATTAGTTTTTGAATCTTGAGGTGATTATGGGCTACATCCTCGAATGGTGTATGAGATGTTCCATGTTGAAAAACAGCGGAGCATTAGTTAAGTTCTTAGATGAGGCTAGGACTGCTCCCCCTTAGTGTTTTTTTTCTCATGGTGTATGTTGATAAGGCAAGGGCTACACCCATGTAGGGCTTCATTCCCAAAAGGTGTATGAGATGTTCCCTGTTGAAAAACAGAGGAGCATTAATTAAGTTCTCAGATTCAAGTGAGTTTAGGTATGTTTTGATGGAATATTTTTCTGCTGGTTTTCTTTTTCCATTGTTACAGATTTTTCCTGTCCCAATACCCCTTCCTTTTCACCCTTGTCTTCGTGAAGAAGTCCTGGAAATCATGGAGTGCAAGATGACAATGAGGGAATGAAGCAGCAAAGCAGGAAAAATTTTGGTACTCTTTTTGTACACAAGACAGAATATAAACAGACAAGCTATTGCTAGTGCAATAGCGACAGGGAAACGAGTTTTTTTCACTCGTTTATTGAATCATACGCAAGATAGTATGGTTCTCCTATTCAATTTCCTGTGCTTACACTTTAGGGGCAATCGTAGGAGGCATGATGCGAGTTTAGATGCCTGATAAAGGAACGGGCATGGTCTGTTTTTCTGCTGGTATTCTATTTATTCGCTTGTTTTTTACGATTGTGTTTTTTTCTGACACACCAAAATTAAAGCTTTAAGCTATTGTGAATTCAATTATTCGAATTTTTGTAAATCCTCTCTTTTTGAGAAGAATATATATATATATATATATATATATATATATATATATATATATATATATATATATATATAGGGGTTTTACCCCGACGAGTTGCCCATATATCTGTTTATGCAATCAAACTGATTTCATGAAAAATATAAATCCACCACCCGGTAATTAATACCATTGCCAGGCAATGATTATAATCAAAACATATCCTGGAATAATTATATATTAGGATAACGTTAAATGTTATGAGAATATATCAATCTACCAGAATATATACATACTATAGCATCATCAGACAATGATATCAATGTACCAACGAGTAGTGTCAGAGGCTTTCTCCCGGAAAAATTCAGTGTACGGACCTTAGTCAAGTAACACTGAATGTTACTCATTAATAGTTTCCTTTGTGTGAAGTGGTGAACGATCGAATAGAATACTGCTCTGAATATAAATATGACAAAATTGTCAGTTAATTATATATATATATATATATATATATATATATATATATATATATATATATATATATATATATATATATATATATATATATATATATATATGAAGCTACTTGAATATTCATGTCGAGGATCTAAAAATTGTGCTCACAAAATTTACAACTGTCAATACTAGATGCCATATATACCATTTGATATCTCATATAAGGCATATCTTTTCGTAGAAGATGAAAAAAATATGAATATAATTCTTGCACAATACTAAAAAACCCAATCGTGTGATAATTGAGTTTGGCAGCGTTGTTTACTATTGAATTCAAACCATGACTAGCGACGGTACATAAAAAGAACAGGGATTTAGGTCCAGCATTCTTTTTTGAAGACCATTGTTCTTACAACGCAAATTTGATCCATTATTATGATTATGGATCAAATTTGCGCTGTAAGAACCCTGTCCCTAAGTTGTTTATTTCTAAATATTTTTGCCGGATCTTTCATCCTGGATGCACAGAAATAACACCATGGATGCAGATACTGGTAATACAAAAATAACTATAGCATACAACTAGACCAAAAGTGATGCTATTGGTAATATTCAACTGTTCACTGTATTTAGCTTCAACCAATGCTTTTGTGGCATTTCAAGCTAAAAATCGAGCTGTTAATATGTTCTGACGGAATTTTCTGGGTGACCTTGCTTGCCAGTTGTTTAAATGGAAGAAAATCCACATGGCAGATGTTCAGCAATGGGCTCGAAAAGAGTTGATGAACCAGTTACCGCTGCAAACTTTGAAAATTAATAATTTTTTTTATTATATTTAGAACATATTGTTCCAATTTGTATTCCATGTAATGAAAAAGAAGAAAAATGTTAATAGGAATTTTTTTATACAGCTTTCAGTCAACGTTTTCACGAAGTCTTCTTGTTTTCCAGTTCGATATTATTTAAAATAAATTATATTTCATGATATTTATTAAATCATCAAATTACAAAAAAGTGATAAACTGGTACAATCAGTCTTGTTCTTGCTAAAATAAAATGGTCTTGTCTGATTTTGGTTAATACAATCTACAAATTGCTAATCTCATGGCAAACTTCATTTCATTTATTTTTCTCGATAAGTTACCATTCATGAGAATGAATCCACTTTATTAGGTGAAAAGCCAACCAACTCACTTCAGACCAGTCTTTTCAAAAGAATTATTTGCTTCTGGAGCTCCTAGTGAAGACTAGGCGGTCAGTAATTAGAAAGGAAGGAAATCTACTTGGCAGATGTACAGTATGTGGCTCAAAAAAAAATTGAAAAACCAACAACTACCGCGCAAAAAAGATTTTTTTTAGATCATAATATTATCTATCAATTTTAAAAACCCTTTCCAACAAAAAAATTACATGTTTTTCAACATACCGATATTACCACTCACGTTTAGAAATTCAAGCACCACGGGAGCAGGGGTGCTCAAACTTGAACTGATGGCGTTTTACCTGAATATTTTCAGACTGCTTACGATAGACTCTAAGAGGCTGAAAATATGTGTGATTCGGATTTATCTTATTATTTATTCATCTTCAGATATATAACACCAGAAACTCGTGTATCACATGTTGTATCTATGAGATATAAATCTGATATAATCTGCACCAACTCATTTTCAACAGAACATCAGTTCATATTAAACTGGCTTGCTACTTCAGCAGCTAATTTTTCAATGATTTTACATGAAAAAGGATAACTCATAAATGATGCTTCATTCGCCATCATAAAAACGCATCTCGAATTGTCCCAAAATATTTGATGATTCAGCTTCATACGTAACATAATTCAACTGAGGAATCCTTGCTTTCAAAGACGGGAAATGTTTCAGATCCTTTCTTTTCAGTTGATCTATCATAGGTTGCAATTTTGTTTTGAATGCGTTTACTGCGCTTATCATCTCAATAATAGTTTTTACTTTACCTTGAAGCTCCAAGTTAATAGTGTTTAAGTGCATTGTGATGTCAGCCGAAAATGCCAAATCAATCAGCCATTTTTCGTTTTTCAACATCTGAGTGTCATCCCTCTGTCTAGAAAAGGTGTTATTTCGGGCAATAATTCTTGAAACCTTTCTAGGAATTTTCTGCGACTTAACCACATGACGTCCGTGTGAAGAACTGCATAAGTGTGTTTAGCTGACTCCCTATCTTCCAACTGCAACTTAAAGAGCCGCCGTTGCAAGATACATGTGCGGATGGAATTCACATTCTTTGTTGCAATGCCCATAATTTCCTTCGTGTTTAAAATTTTTGAATTCAAAACTTGTTGATGTATAATGAACTGGAATGAAAAAAATGAAGGGAAGTCTTCATTAGCTCGACACAATGCCACAAAACCGTTTTTGTTTCCAGTCATTGCTTTTACTCCATCAGTTGGTATACACACTAATTTATATATTGATAGCTTATATTTTTTTACAAAATTGACGAAAAGGTCATATATCTTCACCACGCGTATTCTCCTTCAAAGGAATGATTGTCAAAAATTTTTCTTTAGCCAACATATCATTGAATACCATCCGAATAAAAATACATAGCAGGGCAGTGTCTGTCGTATCGGTGGATTCGTCAAACTGTAAAGGAAAGTATATACATTTCATGATATCATGTTTTAGTTTATCTGCCATGTCCTGACTCATGACTTAAATACGCCTTGGACAGTCGGACGACATGACTGAAGTTCTCAAATAGCAGACATGATTTCTGTTTTATTTTTGAAATCTCCAAATAAAGTCTCACCCGCTTCAATAAATGTTACCTTCACAACCGATCCATCTTCTAATGATTTCTTTTGTTTCGTCAATATATGAGATATTAGAAATGACGCGATCGTAGCAGCTTTTGATTGTTTGGCTGGTCTTGTGCACATGGTTTTTTCTTTTTTCAAACAAAATATCAAATCACGTACTTTTCATGTTGTTAATTCACTCTGTGGGGAAAAATCCTTTCCAAAGTTTTTATGAACCGTTTTATGATGTCTCTTCAAGTTACCACGCTTAGGTATTGCAACTGTTGCACGACGAATAAGACAAATGCACATATCCTTCACCATACAAAAGAAAAATGCTTCCTTCCAATCGTTATTAAAATGATACGTTTTAGATTTCTTCGCTGCACTCATTTTGTACTATTCAATAATAAACTTTGTATCGACGTAGTATTGCCTTCAAGTTACAATTCAGAATGTCTTCAATTCCTGCAGGCGCAACATCTATATCGGCGTGAACGAAAGTCTCTAATGTTCCCGTCAGACGCGCCGCCCGAAATTATTAGAAAAGTGGCAAGAATAAGAAACGCGCCTTTTCTTTGTCAAGTACCGCGCCTTCCTCTAATAAAGCCGCCTTTAACCGATAGCAGAGTGTTATTTTATTACGTAATAAATTTTTGTAGTTCAGTTACCTAGCTTTTGAAAATTTTTTTCCTCACGAGATCTACTCAAAAATCACTCGCGATCGACCGTTTGAGCACCACTGCACTAGAGGATTAATGAAGCCGTGTCATTATCGGTAAATCATCAAATAAGCAAGCAATCGTAAATACTGACCGACCGACAGCGGATGATAATATAATGTAAAAAAAAGAGATAAACTCGTAGGATCATTCTTATTCTTGCTCCAATGGTCTTGCCTGATTTTGGTTTATACAATCTACAAATTATCAATCTGTTACTCATGGCAAACTTCATTTTATTGTTTCTTTCTCGATAAGTTACCATTCACGGGAATGAACTCTCAGTATTAAGTAAAAAACAAGCCAACTTACTTCAGACCAATCTTTTCTAGGAAATTATTCGCTCCTGGAGTTCCTAGTGGAGAGTAGGCGGTCACCAAGATGTTATTCTCTTTACAGAAATCCACAAGTTCATTCTGTTGCAGATATGCATGCAACTCGATTTGTAGGGCGCTAGGCTTGATTTTTGAGTTTTTCAATATTCTTTCTATTTGTGACTTGTTGAAATTAGATAGTCCAATAGCTTTCGTTAGTCCAGCTTCCACTTGTTCTTCCATTGCCTGGATATTGAGAAGTATTATATTTAAGAGTGCTCAAAAAAAATTCACAAAACCTTACCTTCCATATAGCTATATGATCAGTTGACATATCAAAATATGGATTACCATCACTATCCTTGATATAATAATCACCTTCAGAATCTTGTAATCCAAACGGAGCATGAATGAGATATAAATCGACGTACCCAACTTGTAGATTTTCCAATGATCTTTTCAAATACTTAGCAACACCCTCTGGGCGGTTTCCAGTAATGGGTAGTTTTGTTACTAGAAATATATCTTCCCCTGAAAGGTTCAAAATATGAGACGAATATCTAATTTGATTTTGGTCAATTATGTTTCCTTCAAGGCCATGTTTGTGTGATGATTCGATTCTTGCGTTCGACTGCATTTATTTTCTTTTGAATATCGAGGTTATTACCTAGATAGTTTGCCCCTGAACTTGAGTTGGAATATTCGACATGCGCCCCATCAGAAGGGCAGTATTCTCTGAATCGACACTTTTCCAAATTTCCTTTTCAGACGAATTATTAACATGTAGGTTTCTACAATCCACCTAGAGATAATCGAACCTGGTACAACTCATTCTATGCTAAAACTTGGTGGCTCCCCCAAATTCTGCCTTGATACTGTAAAGGCTTCAGAGTGGTAGTTCATCCCATCACATGACTATTTTCATAGAGATACCATATTCAAGGCATTGATATGGTATAGAGCACTACCCTCTATAGACAAGGTGGAGAAGCTCAGTAAATAATATTCACTTTGAATTCAACTTATATGTCTAATTAGTGATGAGGAATGGGAAGATATAGCCTAAAATGGGCTAGAACCGGTATGTTTCCATTCTATCGGAAATACAAAACTACTATAGAGACCAAATTTCTATAATTTTTACTGGAACCATTGTGCTCCCACTAAACCAAGAACTTAAACCATCCAGACGCATTTGGAACTATAACCGTGCTAATTGGGATGGGCTGCGTGAATTCTTTTCGTGCTTCCCATTCAGCGATATTTGCGTTTCAGATCCTGACGTCAATGTGTGCACTGAATCTGTTACAGAAATCATTCATGCAGAAATGGATCCTTACATCCCTCATTCCATGAAAAGAAAAACAGTCCAAAAGCCATGGTTGAACAAAGACTGCGAAAGAGCCTCTGCAGCCAAGAGCAGAGCTTACAAGTCATGGAAGATAAATCCAACAGAGGAAACAAGAATAACCTGCGTACGACTACGGAACGTCTGCAACCTGACAACTGCAAGA
Organism: Cryptolaemus montrouzieri; assembly: GCA_013387265.2. Classification (NCBI taxonomy): domain Eukaryota; kingdom Metazoa; phylum Arthropoda; class Insecta; order Coleoptera; family Coccinellidae; genus Cryptolaemus; species Cryptolaemus montrouzieri. The sequence continues at coordinate 32,964,846 of JABFTP020000185.1, read as the reverse complement.
GCAAAGGCCAATTTCAACGAACGGGTAACTGATAAACTCTTTGAACAGGCAAGCGGGACTAGACAATTTTGGTCTATGGCGAATACTGTCAGTGCCAGTTTCTGCAAATCTGCGTTCCGCCTCTTGTTAGAAAAGACGGAAGTATAGCGTCATCTCCGAAAGAGAAAACCGATCTCTTTGCTGTCTTGTTCTCAAAGAATTCTGTGCTAGATTCATCTAACGCAATACCATCGAACATTCCACCCACAAATTCTTCCACGGCAGAAATTAAGTTCGAGTCCGCACTGTGAGACGGGCTCTCGGGCAGCTGAACTGCAAGAAGGTAGACAAAGGTCTGGACGAAATGCCGCTAATCGTCCTGAGAAGGTGTGCTCCCAAACTGGCACCCATTTTTAACCGCCTCTTTCAGATTTCTTATGAAAGCCAGACGAATAAAGGAAAGAAGTCCTTACCCCAAAACTACCGCCTTATTGCACTTCTTTCCATTATGTTCAATGTAACGGAGATAGTCATAAATTATGAACTCATCAAAGATCTTGAAGTGCAGGGAATTATTAACGAACGTCAGTATGGTTTTCGCAGGCAAAGATCGACAGGAGATATGCTCGCCTGCGTCACTCATGTTTGTACATCTGCGATGGAAAAGCATGGGGAATCTAGAGCAATAGCCCTCGATATCTCTAAAGCCTTCGATGAGGTTTGACATGCAGCCTTGTTGAATAAATTTGCTGCATATGGGCTTCCCGAAAAATTGCGGGGGTGGATAAGTAGCTTTCTTTCAAATAGATCAATACAAGTTGTAGTCGACAGTATTCAATCTGATTGTTTCCAGTTGCAAGCAGGAGCACCTCAGGGATCCATTCTTTTGCCAACCTTATTTCTGTTGAAGATGAACGATCCTGTCATGTACAGAGAACAAGATCTTCGGATTTGCAGACGATTGTACCCTGGTTTCGTCATTCAGTAGTCTCCAGCCGATTACATCTACGGAATCTCAGCGTCAGAGATGTCAACAAATTAGTAACTCAAAATCTGGCTTACATAGGACCTCTGAGTGGGGTTAGGTTAGGTTAGGTTAGAACCTAGTTGAACCTGGTGAGCTTCAACGCGAGCAAAGTGAGCAAGACGCAAGCAACTATGTTTTCTGGAATGGTCCTCGCTGGAGAACTTCCTCTAATAATGCAACTTCTACGGAAGTTGCTCCAAGGAGCTGAAGGACCTTGTTCCGGGAAAACTTTGCCGTAACACTAGGCTGGCAAGGAGTTCTCATCATATAGCGGTACATTTAACGATTCCTCGAACCTCTCTCTATAAGATTTCCTTTGTTTGCAAGGCCGGTGAGCTGGTGGCACTCGCTTTCTTCCAGCATCTTCCCAACATCCTACAATTTGGCTCTCTTCAAGAAGCGAGTAAACAGACACCTCAATTCTTTCCAGGCGCCCAGTCATGTGGTGTAACAGGTTCGCCTATTCCTGGGAAGCGGGCATAAAAAAAATGCGAATGCTATGCTGCATATTGCATTGATGTAGGTGTTGATTACGTACTCTGAATTGATTAACCACATTGCATCAGACTCCCGTGCTTCTCTTGTACCTCGAAATATACAGCGTTAACCTCGTGGATAGATTTAAATTATTCATTATTTATCCACAAAGGCAAAAAGTCTAGTAACTGATGTAGAGAGTACAAGACCGGTTAATTAAACTGCAAGGTACTCTAACACCTGCCTCTCTCTTTTGAATCAATAAATTAATAACTTTGAGAAATATAACAATACATAATACCAAGGGACCAACGTTGAGAGTAAAATATTCATACCAACTAGGATGTCGTCTTTCATTCCCGAAAAGAACAAAATATTGACTTGAAAAGGCTTACAGAGTAGATCGATGAGTAGAATTAAAAGTTAATGTTTACTTTTGAGTTTTCCATTGCTTATCCAACGTTTAAGAACATTTCCGATCATTTTCTCATTCTGATACGAGTAAGCTGTGTCGATATGCCTATATCCGGCTTCTAAAGCTATTTCCAATGCTGGCTCATCCTGTGCCTATAAGTAAAATATAATTCAGTACACAAATACTTTCGTAACCCAGCAGTGGTCGAGCGCGGACCCTCGCTCAGCACCAATGCAAATTCTTGCATATTTTTGCACCCCACCACTTGAAGTCATCCCGATTTATTTACCTTCCTAACCTAAAATCGCGTGTATTATCCTAGTACTGAGTTTGAGTTTTACAAGTGATGGCGTGCCGGCTACAGAAAATTTCGCGGAGTGAGAGTCCGCAAAATCCGCATCAGCATCAAGATAAGAGTGTTTGCTTTTATATTTTCCGGCTCTCCGTGTTTGATCCTGCAATTAATTATTCTTACGAAAAGGACGGGGAAGATTGCAGCGTTTGTTAGATGAGTCTTTTTTATCCAATAACGATGAGGGTGAAACCTATGATGATTCTGAAGATAAAGAGGAGCCCGATGAAATAGAATATGATGCGGCTAACAGAGATAGCGAGCAAGATATTTCCGAAAATGAACTCGAAATTGAAGAAACGGAAGTGAATGAAGGTCCAAATTTTGTAGGCAAAGATGGCAAGACAATGTGGCTGAAACATAAACCGACACAGACTATGAGAACTCGATCGGAAAATCTTGTAACACAATTGCCTGGTACCCGAAGTGCGACTAAATTTCTGAAAACGATGTACGATATTTGAAATTATTTTTTCCGGACCAACTACTGAATATAATAGTTGACAATACGAATAAACATATTCAACAAACTTCCATGAATTACTCCCATAAAAGGGATTAGAAATTGACCGACATTTCGGAAATAAAAGCACTCTTTGGATTGTTGTACTTGGCCGGAGTTCTGAAGAGTAACCACCTGAATACCAACAATTTGTGGAGAACTGACGGCCCCAATCAGAGATGTTTTTGAGATTTTTGGTGATCAGTGCAAAAACGGTTTTACTCCTCTTCATTATGTAACTGTTGATGAAAAGCTAGAGGCCTTTCGTGGACGATGTGCATTTCGCCAGTGCATACCTAACAAGCCTAACAAATACGGCATCAAAATATTCACGCTATGTGATTCAAGACTATATTACACGGTAAATTTGGAAGTTTATGTTGGAAAACAGCCTTCAGGGCTTTATGAAGTCAGCAATTCTCCACAAGTTGTAATGGAAAGAATGTGCGAACCAATAAGAGGAACTGGAAGAAACGAAACTGTGGATAACTGTTTTGATCTTCTGGAAAAATTCAAGAAGGATTTCAAGCTCACTGTGGTCGGAACTATCAGAAAAAAGAAGCGAGAGTTGCCACTTGATTTTTCTTGTCCTGTGAAAAGACCGTTAGAAAGTTCAATGTTCGCTTTTCACAAAAATGTGACACTCGTTTCTTATATTCCCAAAAAAGGTAAAAATGTATTACTCGTCTCTAGTATGCACCATGACGACCACATTAATGACACTATTGGAAAACCAGAGATGATTATGATGTATATCACAACAAAAGGAGGAGTTGATACTGTCGACCATTTATGTTCTACATACAATTGTGCACGTAATAGGCTACGTTGGACAATGGTTATATTTTACTCTCTATTGAATATTGGTGGCATAAACCTCATCATCTTCAAGAGTAATAATCCGAATTCAAAAATTGAGAATTTTTGAGTGATCTTGCTTTTGAGCTCATAAAACCCTATGTGGAGGTTCGAAGGTTGTCAAAGAGACTTCCAAGAAGTCTTACTACAAGAATGAATGAAATCTTCAAGAAAAAAGAATCTAACTGAAGAGCATTTGGCGAAGCAGTAACGACCAGAGCTGACAGAAAACCAACGAGGACGGTGTGGGGGGTGGAATAGGGTGAAGAACAGACCCACGAGTTATTTTTGCAAGAGTTATAGAATATTCTTGTGCCTTGAGCATGCCACTTTATTGTGTTCGGAATGCTTCCAAAACAATCAAGAGGATGCCTATTGAGTTAGTTAGTTTAATCACTTTTTTCAGCTTTTATGAAAATGAAGTTGAAGTTTTTTTATATTTTTCCATGTTCCAGTCAATTTTCATCTTGTTTTCTTTGTTACTCAAATAAAATAAATGCTTCAAATATTTTATTCTTTCATTTAAAACCTTTTAAATGGAGAAAAAATAGAAAATCGCGGTGCGGATTATCACTCCGCGCGCGACCTCTGTTGTTACAGAACATAGAGCGACCACTGCTGGGTTGATTGATTTTCTACCAAATATAATAATAATAATAATAATTTCTTTATTTCAATCACTCTACAGCATACGTATCAATAATATTCTAGTATGTTTACATAGAATATGGAACAACTAATACAATGAAACAAAGACGTAAAATTGAACTTAATATTATTCTTTATACCTAATTGAGCAATAGAAAACCATTGAAGGTAGCCCTTGTGCATGGTTTTATATGCGGTAAGTATTTAACAAAGAAGCCTTAGTAAGAGAAATACAAAAGAAAAATTCGACCAATACAGAACACGAAAAAAGAAAACAACCATTCCCAGTGAAAACAATACAATTTTTTTGTAGGCAGTTGGTTTTGATTGATCTATCTGATTGGAGCATTTTAATGTCGACCATAGATAACATCAATGAGCGTGGATTCGATAGTAGCCACTTTTTAACTTTTTCTTGAACAAATTTATAGAGACTAAATTTCTTAACTTTAAAGGTAGCATATTAAAGCTCTGGGCGCCAGAAATGTGAAACATCTCTGACCCACTGTTTTAGCCATTCTAGGAAGCAAATAACTTCCTGTTGCATATCGGGTCCGAAAACCATGAGAAATTAAATGATCCTCACTTTTATTGCTTACAAAATACACATGCATTCTACTACAAAAAGCTGCCTCAAATCCAGTAGCTCAGCTTCATGAAATAATTCGTCTGAGAGGTAAGTAATATTTCTTCCCAATATACATTTAATGACTCTTTTATGTAATACTTCTAATTTCTTTAGGTAGCAAGTATCTACACCACCCCATACAAGGATCCCATAAACCAACAAAGACTGAACCAACGCCGAGTAGAGGACCTTCAACTGAGTCACATCACAGAATTCCCTACAGTATTTGAACAAAGGTAAGAGACCTCGTACTTTCCTTGACACTAACAATACGTGAGAGTCCCATCGAAGATGAGAATCCAACACCACCCCTTGACTGATCTTGTCTGTCTTATTTGAATAATATCATTCTCCACTTGAATATTTAAATGATTGTAATCTGGCAATGAGGTTATATAACTCGCAAAAGGTACATATACAGTCTTTTCAGGATTATAAGTGAGACCCTTCTCCCTCAGAAAACTCAAGATCAATTCAAAATCAACCTCACACTTCTCCTTGAGAGATTTCCAAGAAATATCTTGGTAAAGGATAGCTGTATCATCAGCAAAAGATATTATTTCCCCAGAAGTATTCAAGGCAAAGAGGTCATTAACAAAAATACAAAACAATATTGGTCCTAAAACTGTCCCCTGAGGGACTCCACATTGAACTATTGTCTCAGAGCTTCTGACACCGTCTATCTCTACAACTTGCTCTCTTTTACTCAAATAATTTCTCATTAACTTATGAGAGTTACCTCTAAATCCAATATTTTCTAGTGTTTTAAGCAAATCACAATGACAGACGGTGTCAAAAGCCTTCGATAGGTCAACAAATATACATAAGACTGGGACGCCTCCATCCATTGCCTCATAAATTTTGATAATAGGAGTGCCATTGCATCCTCGGTCGATTTTTCAATTCTGAAACCGAATTGTCCAGATGAAAGTACCTTAAATTTTTCCAAAAACTATTAATTCGTTCCTTGAGAACTCTTTCAAAAATCTTTCCAAACATTGAGATAACCGAAATTGGCCTGTAATTACATAGAAGCGTCCCATCACCTCCTTTCAAAATAGGTCTAACAAAAGCAATCTTGAAAATCGAAGGAAAAGCACCCTCGTTAATACACTTATTTAAAATAAATGCCAGAGGATGAGAAATCAATTCAGACACTTTCTTAAGAGTTTCCGCACTTATACCGTCATAACCTGGTGACTTACCAGATTTCAATCCTCTAATAACACATTGCACTTCCTCAGGAGAAGTCTCGACAAATCCAAAAGAATTGGAAGTTCGATGAGGCTCGTAAACTTTTCTTGACGGTTTGCGTATTTCTGACGCCATCCTGGTTCCAATCTCGGTAAAATATTTATTGAAATAATTTGCAATATCTTCTCTGTTTGTTAGGTAACTGTCATTTTCTCCCCGTATGCGATCAATATTAGTCGTCTTTAGATTTTTACCCTTATTTTGTTCACAGTCTCCCACAAAAGCCTAGAGCTACTTTTATTCTTATTTATTTGAGATTTGAAATAGTTATTTTAGTTAATTTCATTGAATTGTTGAGTCTGTTCCTGTATTCCCTATATAAATTATTTATTTCAATATCACCTGGATTCAGAAGGACTTTCCTGTACATCTCATTTTTATGATTGATGGACTTCAATAAACCATCTGTCACCCACTCTTTTCGCTTTATCTTTTTTTTGGTAGTTTTATTCTTGCAGTACAAGCTTCCACATAGCCAATTACAGTTTTGGCGAATACCTTTGAAATCTCTTCCGTATCAGTACCACAGTATACAAAGCTCCATTTCTCCTCCTTCAGACATCCTTTCAATTTTCCGAAATCAATTATGTTTTGAACTTTTATTGATTGTAGGCACCTGTGGCGCTAATGCATCAGGACTACTAAGGAGAGTAGGATTGTGATCCGTTATATTGATTCTGTATACTATTGGGCAGAAGTCACTAAATGGAAATGAACTCTTTATGAAGATATGGTCAAGACATGTCCTTGTGTTGCCCTGGGATCTAGTATACGTATTTATTGCTGAAACGTAGTCCTCCTCATAAAGTATATTTAGATACTCTTGTGTTACGTTATTCTCATGATCAAGGATATCTATATTGATATCCCCCAGAAGAATGGACACGTCATGATTTCCCCGACACTGGCTGAGAAACGGCTTTAGGTTATCGACAAAGTCGGATGCTTTCAAGCAAGGTGGTCTGTAGAGAGCTAATATCTGGACAATTACTTTCTTGGAAATATGGATATATAGATTTATAGCATTTATTTCAGAGATTTTTATTACTTGATGTTGCCATTTAAATTTATCTTTAATAAATATTATTGTTCCGTCGTTCCTGTTTATATCTCCTGCATTATAAATGGTGCTGAATCCCTTAAAACGATACAGATCAACATTATCGAGTTGGTGCGTTTCTGTAAGTACTATACAGTCAAATTCGGTTTTCAATCTATCCAAAGCAATACTCAACTCATCCAGATTTTTAAATACACTTCTTATATTATTGTGGAAGACCCTGAAACCATTTCCGCACATCAATCCGTCGCAATCCCCCAAATCATTAATAACTTTCGTCTCTATAATTATAGGTCTAACATCCCGGACGTAGGCATCCATATTCAATATCAACAAAATACTACTTAAGTGTGGACCTTGTTACTGGGCCCCCTTCCCTTGTTACCTGGATGTATTAAGTTTTCACTAAAATTTTTCGGTTCATCAGCGGTTTTTTGTTTTTCCAATTGTTGTATAGTGATAGTTTGTCCCTCGATTATAAGTGTTCTTCCTTGTATCTTTGCTTGCTTTCCCCTGTTTCTGGCTTCATTCATATGATTTACCAACATTTTATGTTGAGCTCTTTCTTCGGGCGATAAGTCCGGTGATAAGAAGATACTGGTCCCTTTTAACTTATTCGCTCCTTTAAGTATTTGACATTTCTTTCTGTAAGATATTAATTCTACTATAACAGGTTTTTTTGCCCCTTTTCCAACCTTATATATATCATTTATATCAGAACTGTTTAGTTCAACCTGCAGCGAATTTCTCGCAATGTCGATAACTTTTTCTTCGATATTGCCAACTTCAGGGTCAAGACCATGAACCACTAATTTGTTCTTCCTCTGCTTTTATCAATAAAATTCAATTCCTTCCGAAGTTTCCCATTGATGTGCTCCAGCTCTTTAATTCTTCCCTCATAAATTCTCACCTTTTCCTCGAATTCTGACCTTACATCTTCAAGTTTCGCAGTTATACTTGTTTCAAGTTGATGAATCTTATTGTTTAGTGATGAATTGAGGTCACCGAGTAGATCTTTCAGATATTTCTTCTGCTTATCGCTAAATTCACCCATTGAAAGGGATGTCGTAAGTTTATCACGCACCGTATGGACCGCTTTAATATTCGATTAGGATAATTATCTGTTATCGCTGTCAATATCGCGACGTTCTCTTATCAGCCGTTCGGTAAATATGGTGAATATAAATTACTGCAGTTTTACAGGATACATAAATTGTGACTTCGATAACACCCAAAACCCACGAACTTTTGTCTTTTACAAATAGGTCAATTTAGTTGATCCACTGCTGAATGGTGAGACCGAAATTTTGAATATCAAACTCAATCGTAAAAACAATATTTTCGGTATTTAACACGGAGCGAAGTATTCCTGCACCTCACTCACTAAAGCAACACACACATATATATAACTTTAAAACTCATTGAATTTTATTAAATTCAGTGTTCTGTTCTTAATAAAATTAAATAGATAGACAACAGTAATTGAACTATTTTATTCATATAAATCCACATTTTCGATGGTATGGAATGTTACATTTATTTGTTGAACACTCCTCATATATTGATTCATTTATGATATATCATGTCCACTCACCTGCCATGTGCCATATCCAATTGATGGAGTTTTTGCCCCATTATTCAGAGTAAATGTTGGAATTTTCGAAGTCATTTTCCTCGATCAACACAGGACTAATTCGAACAAATACTTTTATGATTAATCGAATTGTACGACGGATTTCTTTTATAGATAAAATACTTTTATCTTAGAACCAGTTGAAGCTTATCACTGTTTACTTGAATTTCATATTACACACATACAGTACGAGTGTGAAGTATTGAATAAAGTTTATAGTTTCTGTCACTTCTGTTTTTGGGAGAATTACTCGAATAAATCCATTCTTACATCGAGCTAGAACGTTTTTGGTCTAAGAAATTTTCTTCAACTTTTTTTTGAGATATAACGCCATCGACTATTTATTCAATTAGAATCATAGTTTTCTTCATTTTTATCCCTGAGAGCCTATTTTTTTAAATTCTTCAATGCTAATCGTGGGGGTCTGTGACAAATAATTCTCGATATAGAGGAAGTTTCATTTGAGAAAAAATTACTCTGATATTTTCACACAGATTCAAAAAGGCGCAGCGCTCACGTAAACCTTTGATTAAGAAAAAACTTTCTGCTGTCAATTCTGTTAGAAGAAAGATTCCTTCACAACCTGATAGAAATATAGTTAGAATGACGCCTCATAAAAATATATTGTGAATCTAAAAAACCTTTAATTGGTTATTTTTTCAAAATGAAAAGCATGGGTTATTGTACAGGTTGCATTTTATAATGATAGAATCTTGTTATTTTTTTCAACTGAAACTATAGCTAAATTTGGATAAAATAGGAAGAGTTTCTTTTCTTTTGAAATATTTACAGGGTGTCCGTGAATTGCGTGTACAACGTTATACCCCAGATTCTTCAGTTAGAAATAAGTCGATGTTGGCAAACTTCTATATAATCTATTTAAAAATTTTCTTCGTTTGGCCACTAGAGGTCGCCAAACTCAAAGATTTTTCTTCCTATTTTCTAATAATTTGAGAACGACACGATCGATAGAAACCATATTCACGTTTTAGTGATCCACTCAATGACCTTGACGTTTCACAAGTGTCCCTAAAAACTCCAACGTGTTTTCAATCAGCCATAATTTTTCAACTGTCTGCGTTTGAGCAAAACTGTTTTAGACAATGAGTAGCCAGACTAATTATCAAACTTTTTTGTCCCTTGAACAATTTTGTAATGATGAACGGTTCAATCACAAAAAACAGTTTTTAATTTCAGGATTTCATTTCTTCAACCACATAGCAAGTCAAAAATATCACATACTGGCCTTGGATTTATTTCTGTAGTCTGGCAGATTGTCATTTTATTATGCTTACCAACCTCTTATTGACAAAATGATGTTTTCTAGGTTGCTAAATTGGATCAAGCAAATAGGAAATTCAATGTTCAATAGTACAAAAATCGAAAAATTCGAAGAAAAAATGTAAAAAAGTTTTTCACAATGACTATTTTGAAATATGAAAACAGGTTGACCAGTTGGAAACTAAATAAGAAACAACAAATCACTTCAGAATAACGATTAATTAGTTCACACCCAAAATGTCATTCATTAATGTTCAAAAATTCCACCATTTAGCTGAATACAGGAGTTAATCCTCTCTAAGAAACTAAATTGGACCCTTGGCATTACTTTTGGGTCATTTTTGAAGGAAATGACCGCATTTAAAATTCTTATATGTAACTCTCCTCGCGTGTCAATTGGGGAAGAGTAAACTCTAGATTTCAAAACACCCCAAAGAAAGAAGTCACACGGTATCAAGTCGAGAGATCGTTCTGGCCTACTTCATCAGAAGGGGAGCATCAGCACCCCATCCGATCCAACGATTCGCAAACTGTGCATGTAAGAACTCGCGAACCGCTAAAGTGAAGTGAGGAGGTGCACCGTCGTACATAAACTTCATTTCTGCAAGCAGTAATACTGGAAAGTCGTCCAACAAATCCGGCAAAGTTTCTTGCAAAAAATTCAAATATGCCTCTCCGTTTAATCGATCTGGTCTCACTACCGGACCGATAATGAAATTGTCAATTACTGAAATCCATACGTTAATTTTGAATTGATTCTGATGATGTGTACTTGTAAAAGCATGTGGATTTTCGACACTGTACACGTGTTCATTGTGAAGGTTAGCGATGCCTGACTTAATAAAAAAGCATTCATCAATGAATAGAATTTTTGCTACTGAAGTTGAGATCCTGAGTTTTCTTCTCTTGGATAAATCGGCACAAAGTTAGGCGATTCCCAGGATCCTTGGGAAGTAATTCTTGAACTTTCTGAATGAGATAAGGATGAAATAATTTTTCCTTCAAGACACCATGAATCATTGTTTTAGGAACGACCAACTGCAAACCGAAAACGCCGCGTGCTTAACTGTGGGTTTTCCTCAACCATGTCCAAAATTTGTTCTTCGTATTCTTCCGTCCAACCAACAGTAAGGTTGTCGTTCTCGATCCAAATTTCCGGGCTTGAAGCAACCATTCTCGCCACCTCTCCAGATTTCCAAACGTCTGGTGGTTCATCACTATACGATCTGGAAATTTTTCAGAATATACTCTCGCGCTTTCACGACCATTGCCTCTACAAAAGCCGTACACCATAACCATATCAACCATTTCAGAGTTACTATACATCCCTGTGCATAATAGTGATAAAAAAATCACCAAAATACCTAGTTAAGAACTCAAGGAACAATGTGTCAACAATTGGTTGTCAAGCAATCTATAAAACATCATTTTGTCAATAACAGGTTGGCAAATGACAATCTGCCAGGTCACAGAAATAAGTTCAAAGCCAACATGGTCAAATGTGATATTTTTGACTTGTTAAGTGGTTGAAGAAATGTAATCATGAATTTAAAAACTGTTTTTTGCGATTGACCCGCTCATCATATCTAAATTTCTCACGAAACAAAAAAGATTGATAATTAGCCTAGCTACTCAATGTATAAAACAATTTTGCTCAAACGCAGACAGTTGAAAAATTATGGTTGATTAAAAACACGTTTGAGTTTTTAGGGACACTTGTAAAACGTCAAGGTCATTGAGTGGATCACTAAAAAACGTAAATATTATTTACGCATACCAAATATGGTTTTTATCGATCGAGCTGTTCTCGAATTATTTGAAAAATAAGAAAAAATCTTTGGATTTGGCGACTTCTAGCGGCCAAACGAAGAAACATTTCATATAGGTAAGTTGGCCTAAATCGACTTATTTCGAGCTGAAGAATCTATGGGATACCGTTGTACACGCAATTCACGGACACCCTGTATATATATGTCGAAAGAAGAAAAATTCTTCCTATTTCATCCAAATTTACAGAATCTCAGAAAACATTGGTTCTTTCGAAATACTCAGAGAAAAAAATTATATTAAACGAGATACTTAAGAAGGTATAATTGAAGTTTCGGGAGCTGATATTCCAAAACCCCCCAATTTCATATAGGCAACAATTGCGATAACCAAGTCTATTGTAGGAAAAATGAATGAAAGAGAATTCCGTGTGTTGATTAAACATTGTTTTTGGATTAAAAAAATACAGTTGAAGCCAAAGCATGGCTTGATAAACATTATTCGAACTCTGCGCCAGGAAAATCAACGGTGGAAAAGTGGTTTTCCAATGTTCAAACGAAGGTGATATGAGCATCCAAGACGTTGAACGCAGTGGACGTCCCAAAAAGGCTGTCATTCAATGAAAACATTAAAAAAGTACACAACATTGTTTTAAATAATCGAAAAATTAAATTGATCGAGATATCTGAGACCCTGAAGGTATCCAAGGAATGTATTTGTTTTATTCAAAAAAATGCCGCGCTTATTGTGTCTTGATCAAAAACAAAAACGAGTCGATATTTCTGAGCAATGTTCGAAGGTAATAAATCGTAATAAAGCCGCGTTTTTCTTCGATGCTTCAAAATGGAAGAAACATGGATTTATTACTATACTCCAGACTTCTACATTTAGCTAAGTGGACTGAATGAGGTGAACTGCATCCAAATCTAGCAAAAAAGCAGCAGTCAGCAGGCAAGGTTATGGCATCTGTTTTCTGGAATGCGCAGAGTGTTATTCCTTCATTACCTTAAGAAGGGCTAGACCATAAACTGCGCTACCACATTGAGTTATTGGATCAATTGAAGGATCAAATAACGAAGAAACGGCCCCATTAAAAAAATGATGTTTCATCAACACAATGCTTCTTGCCACAAATCAATCAAAACAATGGCAAAATTGTACGAATTATCTTCCCATCCACCTTATTCACCAGATCTTGCCCCCAGTGAGCTTTTTTCTGTTTTCAGACCTGAAAAGAATGCTCGCTGGTAAGAAATTCAAGACTAATGAACAGGTAATCGTCGAAACTACAATCGCTGTAGTTCCCTCGAAGATGACTATATTGAATGACAAAATTGAATTCTACCAAAAGTCCACAAACTTTTCAGCCCACCCAGAGTGCTTTAAGTAATGTTGAAATTCGTTAGCTGTGAAGAATGAAATTTTTATGACAAGTTTGGAAATGAATCCTTTTTAATGTAATTTGGGAAATGTACGGTTATGTGAATCGAAGTAGCAACTATTTTTAGTTTGCTTAAACTCGGAAAATGTAGTATGTTCAGTAAAATTCAATGTCGAAACTTTTCGTGAAATTTCACAAGATACGTCAATTCTTGTTTTAAGTCATTCAGGTTTTGTTGTGGTTTTCTTTTCTTGGTTCAGAAAAATAATAATAATAACATTGTTGTCTTCAATGTATTCACAAATATAGCGATAAATTTAGCATGTTATTATAATTGAGCTATGATGTACACTTGGTTCAATAGCTAGCCAAACACTGGAGCGTTAGCTTATTTCGACTAACTGCATCCAGCAGATACACTAAGTAGTGTTGAGGCTTCTTAAAGTTTTCTGTTTGATTTACTTTCTTTTCATCGTTTCCTGGTAGTAGCTTCTGTGTCTGTAAGTCAGAGGTTAAATGAGACCGAAACTGCAGTTGTTGCTACTAATCATCACATCGGACCAGATTGTACCACTGCTATGTGACTATGATTAAGAAAAGTGGACGACTACTGCGAAAAGTGACAGGAAACGCAATAGGCATAGGCAAATGTGAATGGTATTAAGCTCCACTATAATTCAAAACGAACAAGTTTGAAATACATGAAGATTAATAGAGAAAAAACTAGATATCGGAATTAAATGAAACAAGATGGAAAAAGAGATGTACCCAGAAAGGAAAAGAAAGTATCAGAAGAAGGATAAATTGAGAAAAAAGATAACATAAAACATAATATCACCAGAAAACAAGAAGAACAATGTTCACCTTTGGTCAGCACGGAAGCTTATGTAACTCCCAATATAAGACTCGATTTAATACTCGCAGTTGTGCCCATGAAAATTGTATGTTATATGGAGAGTAAGGTAGCTATTTTTGCGGTGTTTGTCTAGAGCAGGGGTGCTCAAATGGTCGATCGCTATCGACCAGTCGATCGCTATTGCTTTTGAGTAGATCTCGAGAAGAAAAAAGTTTTAATATGTAGGTAACTAAACTACAAAAATTTATTACGTAATAAAATAACACTCTGATAGCGGTAAACGTCGGCTTTTTCAAAGAAAGGCGCGGTACTTGTCAAAGAAACGCCGCGTCTTCTATTCTTGCCGCTTTTATAGAAATTTCGGGCGGCGCGTCTGACGGGAATATTCGAGACCGCCTGCAGGAATTCAAATCATTCTGAATTGTAACTTGAAGGCAATAGTACGTCGATACGAAGTTTATTATTAAATAGGACAAAATGAGTGCAGCGAAGAAATCTAAGTAGTATCATTTTAATAACGATTGAGAGGACAAATTTTTCTTTTGTGTGGTGAAGGATAAGTGCATTCGTCTTATTTGTCGTGCGTCAGTTGCATGCGTGGTAACTTAGAGAGACATCATAAAACGGTTCTTAAAAGCTATGAAAAGGATTTTCCGCTACAGAGTGAATTAAGGAATCGAAAAGTATGTTATTCGATATCTGTTTTGAAAAAAGAACAAACAAAATTAACAAGACCTGCTAAACAATCAAAAGCTGCTACGATGGCCTCATTTAAAATATCTCATATATTGGCGAAACACACAGCGATAATTTCGTGGGTTATGATTGATGAGATTTGGAACGACTTTTCACATAAATGTGTTCAATGAAACAAGTATTTGGAATGTATATCACTGAAATTGAAAGTAATATATTTCACACTTAAAATCCTAATTAAACTCAAGAGTAACATTCAATCAGTTATCTATTATAATATTCATCATTTGGAAATTTATTTCTTGATCTCATCTGGGAAAGGATATTCAGGATGGTTCTCAATTCTGAAAAAAAATAGGAAATTAAATTATATTTCTCAAGAAACTTCAATATTTACTAATAATAATTTCAAGATTGTAACAGTGAATGTTAGTTTTCTTGTATCTTAATTTTTAAAACGTTCTGTATTCCGATTATTGAAATGAACTACTCAAAGTAGTAATTGAATTAGTGCTTTCTGAGCTTCAACAAATATTGTGGTTCCATTTGATAGCTTTTAAACTTCAAATTGTAGAATGAAGTTATGAAGGAAAGATAGGTAGAGCTTAAAACGTTGCATATTTCAAAAAGTATTTTGAATATATGGGGTTTTACTTTAACCCACTGATTCCCTAAGTGGTCTATATCGACCGCCAGGGTCTATGTCAATTTGTAAGGGTCTACGTCAGCGAAAAAAATTTGGGGTCTTATGATATGAAAATGGGGGTCCACGATAGTGAATCTCAACACATACACTGATAGTACCAATTTACTTACATCATACTATCAAAAATATAAAGACATATACATCATTTATAAAACTTCCTATGAAGTGAAAAATTTATTATATATGTTTATAAAATTGTGTAAGTTGGTAAGTTGTAGGATGTCGGCACATGATGAAAGACCAGTATTATCTTGTGCGTGCAGTTTCAGAGCTTCGCTAGCTTGCACTGAATTGTTCAGTTCGTCAGTCCATAAATACGAATGTGGGACAAATACGTTTATTCCTTTCCTAAATCTTGAAAAAAATTGCTAAGAAAATATTTAAAAACTATAAACAGGTACTTCAGTATACAAATTACAGTGAAACAGTATTAATGAGATAAAAACACAAGGTTCAACTTCAATCTACACTTTATTTGAAAACATTCGACGACGTTTCGCTGACACATCAGCTTTATCAAGAATGACAAACAGAATGAAGAGTATGGTAAACAAATCGTAGAATAAGTTGGATGAATAACAGAAAAATCCACACCGAGCCATTGTACAGTTAGTATGAAAGGTAATAAAAACTAATTAAACAAGTTAAGTAGGGGTGAATAATTCACATCTACCTGCTCATTCAAAAGCTTGTCCGACTGTTTGTATCTATTTATTTCTAATGCTCCTAGGAGATCTAATCTTAAACTTTTTGATTTTATATGTAATATGTCAAAGTTTTTATTGAATGAATGGTTTTCTTTCATTAAGTGGTTTGAATAATTTGAATCAGATTTATTTTCATTGAAGCTACGCTTATGTTCCGATGTTCTTATGCTAAAACTCCTATAGGTCCTACCGATATAAATTTTATCACAAGAACCGCAATTGAGTTTATAGATTCCTGATTTACTTGATTTTTCAACACGAGATTTATTATTTTTAATATGTTTACCTAAGTTATTAGAAGTTTTGAAAGTTATATTGAGATTTTGTTTGACGAGAAAGGATTTAATATTTGTACTTGCAGAACCGCAGAATGTTAAACTGTTGAATATTTTATAGTCTTTATGAATAGGATAAAATTAATGGAATCGTTCTGTTCAATTTCTATCGTGAATTTAATGTTCAAATGGATGGAATTAATGAAATTAAGAAATAAGTCTAATTGACGAGTAGTTCCAATGAAACATACTAAGATGTCGTCAACATATCTATACCAATAAAGAAATTTGGAAATGAGTGGATGTGTATGAATTTTCTGTTCAATATTATTCATAAAATCTCAGCTAAAAGTGGACTCAAAGGATTTCCCATGATCAAACCATTTTCACTACTGTAATAGATGTTGTTGAAAGAAAAATAATTTTGTTCAATGCAAACGTCCAACAGATTCAATATTTCTGATTTAATTATGTGGTTAACATGATTCGAATTCAACATGATAGCAAAATCCGGAAAACCGCATAGCATCGGAGAGAAGTTAATTTTGCCAGCCGTTGAAGAGGTTTTGAAAACTGTTTTACACAAACCAGCATCTGATATCATTGAAAGAATTCCCTTGAGCAGTAATACCGTTGAAAGACGTATTGATGAAATGAGTTCTGATATTGAAAGCTTCTTGTATAATTATTTGCAAATGACCCATTTCTCTATACAACTGGACGAGTCAACTTTACCTGGTAATGCAGCATTATTATTGGCATATGTTCGTTTTGGTATGAACCAAGTAATCTACGAGGAACTGCTCTTCGCAAGAACTTTGATAATTGACACTAAAGGTGAATCAATATTTCATGTTTTGAAGGATTACTTCATCCCTTTATTGAATATAATATCAGTAGCTACAGATGGAGCTCCTGTCATGCTTGGACGTTATCGTGGATTTGAAAGCTATTTAAAACAAAATGTGTCAGGGGTGTTAGCAATATATTGCATCATTCATCGACAACTTTTAGTTGCGAAAAATTTGAGTGTTAGATAGCATAAATCTCTTCAATCAGTTATTGATGCAGTAAATCGAATCCGAAGCAACGCGTTGAATACGCGGTTATTTGCACCGTTGTGTGAAGAAAATGACGAACACTTTCATCAATTACTCCTTCACACTGAAGTACGCTGGCTGTCGAAAGCCTTATGTTTCACAAGATTTTTGCACTTTTGAGACTATTATAGAATTTCTGGATACCAAAGAAAACATTTTAAAAGAAAATTTGATGAAGTGGAAAACAGACATCGCCTATTTAACATATTTGTTTGCAAAATTTAATATGGTTAATTTGTAGTTACAAGGTGACAGTTTAAATTTGATTGAAACAAAGTCCATCTTATCAGCGTTTCTTGCCAGAGTTAAACTAATGAAGCAAAATATTGGACGGGGCGAATTTTCTCAATTCCCCAGTTTGTCACAGACAAACTGCCAGGAAGACGATGTTTCAACCTACGTTCAACATTTAAATGCCCTCTATTCAGATTTTGAAACTAGGTTTGGGGATGTTTTGACCATGGTAATACCACCTTGGATAATTAATCCATATGGTGACATAGAAGAACTGAATGTCATAATACAAAAGGAACTGACTGAACTAAGTGCAAACGAACAATTAAGGATTCAGTTTGAAAACGGATATCAGCAATTCTGGCTGCAAAACAACATACCCGTTACTCATCCCGTATTATGGAATATAGCGAGGAAATTTTTAATTTCCTTTCCATCGTCATACCTAGTGGTTACCAATTTCCTAACGAAAAAAAGAAACAGACTAGGCATCATTAGCCGAGGAGAATTAAGATCTAACCCTTACAAATTGATAATTTATTATTAAAGCATCATGTTCATCCTTCTCACTAAAAATATTTACTTCGATATCAGCTGAAAATCAGCTGAAAATAAGAATCAAAAAAATTCTTCACGCTACTTTTTTACCAATTCTTGGATTAGTTTTAAGATAAATATGTCTAATTGTTCGAAAACACTGAATTATCGACTAAATGCCCGGTACGAATTTTTTTCTGAAGAAAAAACGTTCTAGCGATCTTGAAATATTGCTCAGTTTAGAATAAGACAGCCATATTTGATTTCACCGGAAGTGAAGAACGAATGATCTAGCTCTAAAATTACGAAAGTTATAACGGAAAAAAAAATTGTTCGGTTTTCTCTGGAGCACCCTATATATTCATTTTTTGTTTTGTCACTCAGGTACGTATACCCTATAATCCTATATGAATTGCCATTCCATATTCACGGTTCCTGAATTCGCGGAATATTTACGAAGCATATATTCAGCGAATAAAGATCTTATATTGTATTCATTTACAGGACAATTAACATGGGATGAATATTTTCCATATGCCACCTTCTATGATGAGCAAACGAACTGAGAGATCTTAAGACCAATATTTGGCACCATTATTAAATAATAATGTTATTATCAATAATCAATAATGCATAAGGAGTTATATGTAAAGTAACATGCACTTTTACGATATAAACCAATTGTAGTAAATATTTCACACAGATAAATATTGGTTGCTTTATTTTTATTTACCCTTTGAATAATCCAAAGTTCAAGATTCTGACGCCTGCATCGAGAGACTTAAGTTCCTTTATGTCATTTTCGTCTAACTCGAAATCAAAAACATCCAAATTTTGCCTCAGTCTTCCGGGATTGGTGCTTTTGGGAATGGGTACTATTCCTCTCTGGATGTCGAAACGGAGCAATACCTGTGCTTCGGTTTTGGAATGTTTCTTAGCAATTGCCTTTACTGTAGGATTTCCTAATATATCGGGTAACTTGATCCTGAAACATTATGATCAAAAGATTAATTGTTGTAAAATCATTAAAATTGAATAAAACTTTCATCAACCTGTATAGTATATAATAAGCCACTCAAATTAAAATTACAGAAAGCCGCTAATGGAACAACATAAAAATTTTCCACTGAATCATTTTTAGAGGTTAAGAAACAGATAATAGTTATTAGTAGATAAATGAAATTCAGAGATGCGTTTAGCTCAGTTGAAAACTATTTGCATGTTATGCCGATTTTTGCAAACAAGCTGCTCCGAGGAATTAACGCACTTTTCAATATTTCAAATTTCCTTATTGGTATGCAACTAATTACGTATGTTTTTTTCAGATATGTCCGGATATATTCCAACAAAACTCGATGATTTCTCTTGGAGCACAGGTTCCTCTCATGAAAAATAAAAGGGAAGAAATGAATTGAGACTTGAGGTGTTAGATTCAATTGTTTCCAGAATTATCCTCCGTTACAGGAATACATTTATTATTATATTTCTATGCGTGAATTCACATGGTATAAAGTGGCGACAATACACAACGTTTCTATTCGGCATGGAAAAGTTAACTTCTCTGTGATTCTTCAGTGTATTCTATAAAGACAGATATGCTGTTCATGATGTTGAAATCTTTTCAAATGCTTTTCTTGATTCGTAATGTTTTTCAGTCCTTTCAGAATCTTAATTCTTGTTTGTCCTGGTTATCCTATCATTTAACAGAATGATCATGAGATTACAAGAAAACATCGAGAAAAAACGCCGATCCATTACTGCTGTTTAGGAATTTCCTCTTTGAGACAAAGTTTCGCTACTGCTAGACTCCTTCAAATTGAATTTCGACAGAAAAGTGATGTGCGAACAAGCACTGAAACGATACGACAACGTCTCAGGGAGTTTGATATAAGGCTTTGTGTCGCAGCTCGAGGCCCAGCTCTAACCATCGAAGAGTCAGATTGAATTTTGCAAGGAAGCATGCTAATTGGTTTGTACCTGACTGGGAGCGAGTTTTGTTGACAGATTATTTATTATATCATTTTGTACTATTTAATAATTAACTTTGTATCGACGTAGTAATGCCTTCAAGTCACAATTCTGAATGACTCCAAGCAGACGCAACATTTATATCGGCGTGAACGAAAGTCTCAAATGTTCTCGTCAAACGCGCCGCCCCAAATTTCTAGAAAAGCAGCAAGAAAAAAAAAAGCGGCTTTCGTTCACGCCGATATAAATGTTGCGCCTGCAGGAAATGGAGTCATTCTGAATTGTAACTTGAAGGCAATATTACGTCGATACAAAGTTTATTATTAAATAGTGCAAAATGAGTGCAGCGAAGAAATCTTAAACGTATCATTTTAATAACGATTGAGAGGAAGAATTTTTCTTCTGTATGGTGTAGGATAAGTGCATTTATCTTATTTGTCGTGCGTGAGTTATAATACCTAAGCATGGTAACTTAGAGAGGCATCATAAAATGGTTCATTAAAACTATGAAAAGGATTTTCCTCCATATAGTGAATTAAGAAAACGAAAAGTACGTGATTTTATATCTTGTTTGAAAAAGAACAAACCATGTTCACAAGACCAGCCAAACTGTCAAAAGCTGCTACCATCGCATCATTTAAAATATCTCATATATTGGAGAAACACAAGAAACCATTCGAAGATGGATCGGTTGAGAAGGGAGGATTACTGAAGCAGGTGAGACTTTATTTGAAGATTTTAAAAATGAAACAGAAATCATATCTGCTATTAGGAATCATAATATCATGAAATGAACATACTTTTCTTTACAGTTCGACGAATCCACCGATATGACAGACACTACCCAGCTGTGTATTTTTATTCGGATTTTATTCAATGACAGGTTTGCTAAGGAAAAATGCTGACAATCATTCCACTGAAAGGGAAGACCCGTGGCGAAGATATATATGACGTTTGCTTCAATTTTGTAACAAAACTACATATATAAATTAGTGTGCATTACAACCGATGGAGCACCAACAATGACTGGAAACAGAAATGGTTTTGTGACATTCTGTCGAGCTAATGAAGATTTCCCTTCATTTTTTTCATTCCATTGCATTATACATCAACAAGTTTTGTGTTCGAAAGTTTTAAACACGGAGGAAATTATGGGCAATGCGACAAAAATTGTGAATTCCATTCGTGCACGTAGCTTGCTACCATGCCTCTTTAAGTTGCAGTTGGAAGATAGGGAGTCAGCTGAACACACTGCTTTGTTTCTTCACACGGACGTCAGGTGGTTGAGTCGCAGAAACTTCTTAGAAAGGTTTCAAGAATTATTGCCCGAAATAAAAGCTTCTTTAGACGAAAGAGGTGATGATACTCACATGTTGAAAATCGAAAAATGGCTTACTGCTTTAGCATTTTTGACTGACATCACAATGCACTTAAATACCATTGACTTGGTACTTCAAGGTAAAGGAAAAACTCTTATTGAGAATATTAATGCAATAACCGCATTCACAAGTAAATTGCAACTTATGATGGATCATCTGAAAGAAAGGATCTGAAACATTTTCCGTCTTTGAAAGCAATTCAGTTAAATTATAATACGTATGAGGCTGAATTATCAAATATTTCGGGACAATTCGAAATGCGTTTTTATGATTGCAGTAAATTGGCAAATATAGCATCATTTATGAGTTATCCTTTTTTATGTAAAATCATTGAGGAATTAGCTACTGAAATAGCAAGTCAGTTTAATATGAACTCATGTTCTGTTGAAAATGAGTTGGTGCAGATTATATCAGATATACATCTCAAAGCTACAGAATCTTATAAAAATTTCTGGTGTTTTACATCTGAAGATAAATAACCGAATCTAAGGCAAATCGCCCTTCAACGGACAGCAATGTTCGGGTGAACTTACTTGTGCGCGTCTGCATTTTCTGAAATTAAGATAATTAAGTCAAAATACCGCAAGCGATTAACTGACGATCATACGTCATCATGCTTGCGATTAGCACTCAGTGGTTACGTACCATCTTATGAAAAGTATGCTGAGAACATGCAGTGCCACGCTGCAACATCCAAAATCACTCCTTAGTTAAGTTGAACACCATATGTAACTCTTTTGTTTTGTAACAACTAATAATCTTCGAATTTTGAATAACTGTGAGTTTTTTCATTGATATTATAGAGAAGAACCTTACTAAACCTAACCCAAACCTTGACTAAAATAATGTATATTGTGCAGAAAGATAATATGCTACGGTGCACCCTACCTAGGTAGGTAGGAAGGTAGGATGTATCGTGTATATTCGACAACCCTGCATCACACATACTTGCAGTAGTCTAAAAATATAGAGGTAGATCGCAAGCAGTTTAAGTTTGAGCACGCCATCAATAGGCGAATTTAATATATAAGATTAAGTACTATTTATGAAAATTTGTTAATTCCGAAATTCTTTTTAAATTATGAGCACTTTAATATTGCTACAATTCAAGTTCATGAAAAGTGTGTTTTACCTAGTCTTGTATACATTGGAGGTAGCGTGACGTCAAAAAGTAATCAATACTGTTTGAATATTGCATACAAATATGATGAGAAGAGTATATTCTTCATGCGAAGATCTTCAAATTGGTTTATTATGTTTGTCGATTTGAAATTCTATCTAGAATCCGAAAATTGGATAATACAATATTTCGAAGATGTGGTCACTAACGCCTTAAAGAGATTTCACGAAAAAAAAATTTCAAAAATGCCCATGAAATGTGTTCAAAAATCCGTTTTCGAGGGTATTGAAATTTAAAATTTGTTTTTACGTTTCTATTGGTAACTCTTAAAGTTTTCAAGACATTTACTTCCAATTCGCAGGAAAGGAATGCATTTACTCATCAAATCATTACATGCGTCTAGAAGTTGCGAAAATATACACGGTGATATTTTTTCAAAGTCTTAATCCTATCGAAATCGATGTGCAATGCGCCTCTGGTCCTTTCAAAAATATTTATTGAGAGGACCGTCCAATTTAATTTTTTGGGTTCATGATAATGTAAAAAATGATTTACATGTGAAAGCATTCGTTTTCAATTAACTGAAGTGAGGGCCATAATCCGCAATTCAAAGGTGGAAGTGAAACTGTTTTCATTTTTTCTTTACAAAAACTGAGAAAATAGTCTTTTGAAGTAGCTTTCACTTCAATTTGCGTTCGAATATAAAGAGTGTTGTGGGCAAATTCAGCTTTTCAGATAACCCGAGACAAATTAGTATAAAGGATTCAGATCGGAGGATCGTGGAGGTCAAGCTACAGGACCTCATCTACCAATCCATTTGTTGTGATATGCTTGACTCAAATGATTGCTCACTATTAGGCTAAAATGCAAAGGAGCACTATCATGCATAAACCACATTCTTCCTTATGTATACAAGGCACATCATCAACCAGAGTGTTCTGCAGAAAGACAAGGTATGCTAGAGATTTCAGTCTGTCAGATAGAATTACTGGCCCTAACAATCTGCCATTGAAACAACCGGTCCAAATATTAATAGAAATCTCTTCTTGATGGCTACGCTCCATTGTCTCATAAGGATGATCTTTAGCCCACATTCGATAATTGTGGAAATTCATTATACCCTCCCGCGTAAACACTACTACGTGTAAACCAAATATTCGTACGAAAATCATTTTCACCACATTTTTGTGATAGCCATTGGCAAATTTTGAGGCTTCTGGGTAGATCTTCAACTTCAAGGGATTTAATCCTCTAGATATGTATAACAACTGCTGATTCAAAACTCTCCAAACATCGTATGTGATTCGCCAATCTGTAAAGATAGCCTTCGCGTGCTGATTATTCAATTATTATGGACTTTATCCAAAATAAATTCTTCATTTATCCTTATCCTGACAAACCAATATGGTCGAAGATTTTCCTTGTCTGGTCGAAAACTGTTGGTTTCACGAAACGAGTGGTCAATGAAAACAAAAAATTCAGAGAAGGAATATTTCTGTTAGGAAACGCTGCGAGATAGAGTCTTCGGACTTCAGCTGCATTACCACCGGATTAGTCGTAGAATAGATGAATATCTGCCATTTCTCCAACGGTGTACTCAATTCTAACTTTTCAAAACACAAAAAACTATTAATTATTGACGAAAATCCACTGGAATTAAGGCAAGTCTCATGTATATTATGGTAGATACCAGCAAGGTAGTTTTACTTAGGAGCACCCGTAATAAAACGACCCAAAAAATTCATTAAAACTACAACTACTTGACACATGTAATGAATGGATGTGTAGAAAATCCCTTGAGGAGTACTAGAGTTGAAGAATAGAGAAAAACATTTAAACTTCAACACACTGATTTGTGGGTGGTAGTAATTGCATAGGTATAAAAAATTTTTCTGGCCAGCGGCGCCATTGCGAGTCAGTTCGCGTGGGAAAGGCGAAGGAAGTGAAACTGACTATTTTGAAATAAAGTACCACCCGTGCTTAAGTAAGAATATTTTCATTAGACTTGTTTTATGTTTGATTTATTAGTATGGAGAAGAAGCGAAAAATAGACAGTGAATGCAGAACGTTCCAAGATGAATGGAACCATAGCTGTTCTCAAAGTATATAACATTAAACGTCACAATGAATCGAAACATCTTTCAAAAATAATTTAAATATACAGGAAGTTTGCGAACGGAAAAATTTGAGACTTTGAAGCGCGGACTGAAATTGCAGCAATCTTTGTTTACCAAAGCAAATGCTGAGCAAGAGTCTGCAACTCGCGCCAGCTTTCGTGTGGCTCTTGAAATAGCAAAACGTGGAAAACCATTCTCCGATGCATGAATTCTAAGAAACTGATTGCAGTAGCGGAAGAAATATGCCCCGAAAAGGTAAATTTATTGAAAGTTATCAGTTTGTCAGCAAACACCGTGACTCGGAGGGTGCAAGACATCGCAGAAATTATATCATCTCAACTGTCTGACAAAAATGGACACCTTGAGTGGTTTTCTCTAGCCTTGGATGAGTTAACGGATGTGTCAGATACTGCTCAGGTGTTGATTCTTATTCGTGGAGTAGATAAATGCTATGACGTGTATAAAGAACTGCTTGATATTGATAGTAATCACGGCACGACAAATGGGGCAGATATTTTTAAGGGAGTTGAAAATGCCATTAATGAAAAGAACCTTCGATGGAAAAACTAAAAATGTATCACCACCGATGGAGGCGAAAATATGTGTGGAAAAAATAAAGCAGTGGTCGCATTTGTGTCAAAGGCTGTAGAAAATGATGGTGGTTCAAAACCATTAGTCTTACAATGTATGATTGGATTCGTCTGAAGTTCTAAAACCAGTCATATCAGTTGTCAACTTCATCAGATCCACAGGACTGAATCACCGACAATTCCGCGAGTTTATTGAAGGGATTGGAGAAAATGACTTGCCGTACGCTGGCTTAGTTGCAGAAAAGTTCTCAAGCGTTTTTTGTAACATATATTAGTTGATTGGACAATTCATATGAGCGAACTCAATTTGAGATTGCAAGGAGAAAATCAGCATCTCCCTGATTCATACACCAATATCAAAACGTTCAGACAGAAAATAATACCATTTCAATCGCAATTACGTAGAAAATGTTTTACATATTTCAAAACATGTGAAATATTTAGCCACACTACAGAGACTGAATTTCCCGTCGATTTTGCAGTCGAAACTCTGAGTTTTTAAAGGAAAATTTCGATTCTCGTTTCTCAGACTTTGATGTGATTGCGATTGAAATCAGGCTTTTTCAAAATCCTTTTGATTCTGACGTTGAGACCCTGGCTTCGGACGTCCAAATGGAAGTTATTGAATTACAGTGCAATGGCATGTTTAAGAACAAATATCAAAATTCATCATTAATGGAATGTTATAAGAGTTTTTACTGGTGCAATTTGATAATTTGCATAATTTTGCTCGTGGGTTGTTTTCTGTATTTGGTACTTCGTACTTGTGTGAGAAAATATTTTCGAAGATGAACAAAGAACGTTTACAGATCTTTTTTAACTGATGGGCATCCTAAATCTCTTCTAATAATTGGTACAAGTAAAATTAATCCACAAGTACAAACAATTGTCGATGGAAAATCACAATTACATAAATCTCATTAGTGTTTTTTTATTAGTGTGATTGATTTCATATTAATTATTTGTTAGAATATGTTCAAGCTTAGGTTTCTGCGTGATAATTTCTGTCGTTTTACCTTGCAAATAAATAAAACCGAGTAATTATCATTCTGTGTTTTCATTTCCTTCCATTCAACTTATCACAGCAATTGTAACAGCAAAATATTGGCTGTCGTAAGCTAGATTGATGATACTAGTCTTGAGCTGTTGCGGGCCGGATTTATGGTATTGGTGGGCAGGATTTGGCCCGCGGGCCGTAGTTTGGAGACCCCTGCCTGTATCAACCGAAGTAGTTCTTGGTTGTACTTCTGCATGTGTCGAAACAATCGCTGTATTTCAAGACCATCTATTTTTTGTTTATTTGTAACCACCCTTGTTCATAATACTAATAATATCAAAATAATACAATGAATCAAAACGCAGGGTTCAGCGTATGAATATTGAGAAATTAAATTCAAGAGATTGATATTAATAAATCTGTAGTGAAGAAGTGTTAGACGTTAGAAGAGTCATATTGGGTAACCGCATAAGTTGTAAACTGACCTATAAAAGAACCCAACTTTTTGCACTATTAATCATATTATTAGAATATCGATTTACTCACTTTTGGCCAAACTTTTCAACAAATGCAGCCAATCCTGGAGATCCTAACGGCGAGTAAGCGGTAACTATAATTTTATCTTTTTTGCAGAAATCAACTAGCTCGTTTTGCTGTAGATAAGCATGAAGTTCAATTTGTAGAGAACTAGGCTTGATTCTTGCGTTCTTGATTATTCTTTCCAACTGGGTTTTGTTGAAGTTTGACACGCCAATAGATTTGGTTAAACCAGCATCTACTTGCTTCTCCATTTCCTGTAATTTGTAAAATTTGGCTATATCGAAGTTTCTGGAAATTATCTTCAATAGGACTTACCTTCCAAATGGCAACATGATCAGTTGAATTATCAACTGCGGCAGTGCCATCAGGATTTTTGGGGTGAAGATCTCCTTCGATATCTTGGAACGCAAATGGCGTGTGAATTAGATACAAATCCACATAATCAACTTGTAGATCTTTCAAAGATTTCTTCAAATATTTAGAAACTCCTTCTGGGCGGTTTCCACCAGGTGGTAACTTCGTCACCAAGAAAATATCTTCCCCTAGAAATTAAAAGATTCGATATTTTAGTAAACGTGGTTACTCAATTTTTCGAATTGAAAAAGAATTCACTGACATTAAAAAAAAATTTTCCTTATTCCGCCCGAGTGCAAAAAGAAGAAATCAATATAATTACAAAAACAAGTTTTGAGCTAATTTAATCTTACGGAAGAAGTTCACTCTACCACAGTTGATCGATGAAAATAAATTCCAATAAACGCTAGTATCTTCCTTCGCTATGCTGAAACTCAAATTCACTCATTCTTTAATTCCTTATGCCTAGAGAATATTCAACAGGGTCTTGAGATTATAAAAGTTTCAAGCCTACAGATAGGCATGGAAATATTAAGTCATTCCCTTTTTTTAAGCAAATAAAGGTAGGAAATTATTATGGATATGCTTGAATTTATGTTATTTCTAGTTTGAAACAATTGATTTAGTAAACAGAGTGGCCTTTGAAAGTGTTGTCTGAATACTGCCACTACTACAACTACTACTAATGATTTCAATATTATTGTACAGTGGCATCATTTTGTCTATTATGTATTCTTCTTCTAATTTGGTTGTCATGATTCGGAAAGAACGGTCTGGTGTATTACGTTTTCTTGAAATAGGCTCTTTATTTTTCTAGTTTTAATATGCGAAATAATCAATAGGTGAGAAATTCTTCTTATTACCACTCCTACTGAACTTTTTCTGTGTATGAAAATTAAGTTTACGTGATAGCCGAAAATTCGCTCCCATTTAGAATGAGATTCTGAAAGTTTTCCAATGCACGACACATATTTCCAACGAGTTATAGCAACTATTGCAGGAGTAATGAATTCTGGCGTATCGAAATCAGAAAGAATAATAAAATTTCTTTGGAACCTAACCGTGTGGGAAAATGTGGCGGGAGAAGGATCTCCACTCCTTGTACCGATTATCTCGAAAATCATGAAGAAGGTGATGCACGTCTACCAATAACACAAGTGTGACAATTAATTCACAATTAGTGCAGATTGCTTCGTAAAGAGGATTAAACATCCGCTGAGTAATATAATATATCCCATTATCTCAGCCAAATGCATGGAGCAGGATCAATTCTTGCGAGTACTAGAGACACGGCTGGTACCTCAGCTCAATGGAGGTTCCCTGATGCTGACTATTACGTTTTCATGCATGATTCGGCACAGTTCCTCAACGCCAAGAATAGTACTGACAAAGAAGTTGCTGCTTCGCCTTCGCAAGGAAATTCACCAGACTTGACCCCCATAGAAAACTAAATGGGCTATTGCAAAAAGGGTGATCACTACCAAGCTCCATTTGATTGAAACTCAATGTCAGATAATGGCACCACAACTGCAAATTCCACGAGAATGTAAAAGTTTGTATGCAGCGTATGCCTCATCGCAAAGGAGTCTCATAGCAGCGAAAGATGGCATGCTTAAAATGAAATTATTAATATTCATTTCAATGGATTTTCTTTACTGCATGAATTAATTATATGTGAAATAATGAATAGTTTCATATACACGTTGGTTGTTTTTATGATCCCAGTATAATGCAGTTACAAATAAAAAATACATAAAAGAGCAACCTTTAATCATTCGGTTGAGCACTCCACTTAATCTGGGAACTGTTCTTAAAACTGTCTGTCTGTCCACGTAAAAATGAATTTGTCTCCATTTCCCTTACACAAAGGAATTAATTAGATTAGAATCAGGTGATTTTATAGCAAAAAATAGTAGATTTCAATATGATCTCTCATAAATTTTTCATTACTTCTAAAACTATTGAAATTGATTCACTACAAGTATACAATTTTTAGTTTGAAGCATAGAATAAGATACATGTGTGGTAAAAATATTACTATTTCATTAGGTTTTCAAGGCACTTTTCTGACTATCCAGGCGGACATAGGCCAAACTTAAGAATGAGCAGGTTTTTATTCAGACAGAAAAATCTTATTGCCACATTTCAGATTGGAATTTGCTGGGTTCCGGGGTATCTTTTCATTGCGTTAAAATGAACCTCAAAACTTACAAAAGAAGCAAATAATGCATTTTTGATTCAGGAGGTCGTTACTTGTTGAAAATTATTATATATATATATATATATATATATATATATATATATATATATATATATATATATATATATATATATATATATATATATATATATATATATATATATATATATATATATATATATATATATATATATATATATATATATATATATATATATATATATATATATACATGATTTGCTTAGTGAAAATCTAATTCTTGTTTGTCGTAGCTGCCTTTGTGCTCTGATAACCTATTATTAATTTTTCTAAAAGTTCTATAATAGAATTCATGAACACATGATTTGTTTACTTCATGAATTCTAGATTTCCAATTTTTAATATGTCTAACTTGAGAGTTATCAGTTCTGAAAGCTATATGCAAATTAAGAGATGAGAACTTTAAACTTCGGCTGCGCTTACCAATATATTATACTTCTGATTAGTCTGTTTAACACTAAAAACTCTCATGGAGTGTATGACATTTTATACGGGAAAGAAGTCATTATTGGCCGTTATTTATTTGGTAATATGGTGCTCTTTCATAAAATTGTTTTCCAACATTGATATCGTTGTGAGCTTATATATCATACTACTATGAGCAGCTATTTTATGTTGATGTGGATGTGAAAAGAATTGTGGATGATAATATCTGTATTGAATGGTCTATTAAAACAGAAAAATCATGTCTGTGTTTAAATTTGGTTATAGTTATATTTAAAACCATCAAATTCTCAGTTTACATTTCCAAAGTGAACCCAAGATTAGGGTGAATTGAATTTATGAAGGTACTAATGAAATGTCTATTCGTACCTGTAAAACAACAGATTAAATCATCCATATATCTAAACCAATAAATGCAATGTTTGGACAGCATATAATCATGAATTATTTTCTGAATGTTATCCATGAAAATTTCTGCTAGTAAAGTACTGAGAGCATTACCCATTATTAAGCCATTGTTGCTCCTGTAAGTTTCATCTTTAAAATAAAGCCATTTTGTTCTGAACATACTTTCAAACGATTGATAACTTCTGATTGTATAATGGGATTCACATTATAATTCTGTAGAGCTTGATTAATCAATTTCAATAGATTGTGAGGTGGAACGCTAGGGTAGAGATTAACTACATCCCTGGACATAAATTCAGCTTTATATGATACTACATCAGGTTGCATATTTTTCATGAAATCTAAAGAAGGTACTTGCTTTTACCATATATAAAGTCCATCCTCCCTTTGAATGTACTACTTATCTGATGAAGCCACAGTGTGATTAAAAGCGTCTAGAATTTGTCAATATCGTGAGAACTATATTAATTAATTGTGATTGTTTTATCCAAACAAAATCAACATATAATTAGCTGGTTTTGATAAAAACGCCGTAGGTTATTCGTTGAGTTCTCAATTTCTCAAATAAAATTTTGTTTGACTTTGACATGTTTGGAAATTTATCATCAACTACAATAAAGGAGAAGTTCTAATTTTTTTATCAGATACTTTTATGATCCAGCGCATTACACAACAAAAACTACGCTATAGTTAATGCAGTTTTCACAGATATATGTAGAAAAATTAATCTCAAATACATGCATCATTCTATAACCAGTAAAAACCAAAAATCTATATGATCTATGTATGAAAAAAAATATTCATAAGATTAATTTTCTCATTTCACAAAAATTTTTATCGAACTCCGTACTTACTCTTCAGTTTTCCAGCGTCGATCCAACGTTTGAGAACCTTTCCAATAACTTTTTCATTTTCATACACGTAGGCTGTGTCAATATGTCTATATCCAGCTTCTAAAGCTGCATCGACTGCTTTCTCGAGTTCTTCGTCCAGTGCCTATGAGAAAAAAAATATGAGAAGTAAATAATCGAGATCTATACTCATTCAGCTTCAAATATTCAGGCACCAAAATAGCTATTGACCAGTTCGTAATTGGTCGTCATTTTCCGAGATTCGTCCTAGTTTGAGAGGAGATTTCTCTATTGTTCATTATAAGTAAAATGACAGCCGTAGATGATATTTATTTTCGGTAGTTGACAATAGAAAATATAAGGCCATGATAACCAATTTTATAGTGCACAAGTTGATATGAAAATCGTTACTAAGACATTTGTGAATTGCAGCTAAAACAAGTAGTATTGAAATAGTAACCAAATTTATTAAATTTACAGAACTGATCTCCGAAAATTCTAATGATTTCCAATTGTAATACCAATTAACATTTTATAGTTCATGGTGACTGGATTATAAAAACTGCCGTTGAATTAATTTTCGATTGGGAATTTCAACTGTACGGATATTTGTTGGAATCGATTAGCTGTGGCATTTCCCACTGAATTGGTGTTGACCTTCATATTCAAGGCTTTCACTACAACCATTCATGTCGAATATTTCATGACCTAGAACATCAGTTCGCAATTAATGAAAACAAACAAGACGTCGCCGTTTCTTGACGATTACAGCTCATTGTCATTGTTCAATACTTAGCCACAAACTATTGAAGGAACGGGCCCAATTTTTTTTGTAACCTCGCTCTCTTCACCAATCAGGAGAATACAGTTATGACAATCACTAATTTTTTATTTGAATGCAATCAGTAAGTTGATAGATAATATAGAGGCCATAATTTAGTGAGAAATTTAAATTAAGCAAGAAATAAATTCCTTTGAGAAGGTTGTTACAAGATGAAAATTGATATATATTTCTCAATTTGATAAAACCATGCTATTGCAAATGTTACTCTATTCACAAACTTTTGTGCATTTCACGCACTTCAAGTTGAGTTATTGTACTTTTGGTTGATCTCTTCAATACTAGCAAACACCTTATGAATTTCACATTGGAAGAATTGTATACGTGAAAATATGTTGTCATATGTAGTGGGGATCATAAGCAGCTATTCTATATATATATATATATATATATATATATATATATATATATATATATATATATATATATATATATAGATATCGCATCCCATTATACAAAAGATATGTAGACAACTGTTGACCTTATTCTTAAAACCTCAATGAATTCCACAAAAGTTTACAATATACTTTAGAAACCGAGAAAAATAAAAGCATCAACTTCCTTGACATAACCATAACACGAAAAGGCAATAAATTACTAACAAGATGGTACCGAAAAGAAATAAACGAAGATAACATCTTAAACTACAATTCATTATATTATAATAATTATTATTATAAAAGGATATATTGACAGATCACTGAAACTCACCTCACCACAATTAAGAAAAGACGTACTAGAGACACAAAAGACCTACCAAGAATGAACGACTACCGTACTACAGAAACCGTAACAAACAAAATCATCAAAGAACAAACACATACTGTACAACACAGAACAAGAAAAGAAAAACGACATTACTGACACCACACGATACATAACTATTCCATACATACCCCAACTAACAGAAACCATCAATAACATCCTGAAACCTTATAACTTCAAACTTGCCTACTCAGCCATGAATCAAATATGACACGTATATACAAAACTAAAATCCAAAATACTGCACATGGATTAAACCCACATAGTATACGCCATACCAGGCAAGAACTGCGGAAAAGTCTACATTGGACAAACAGAACAACACCTCAAAGAATGTCTCAAACCCCATAAATAAGCAAAGAACGACAGCACTGCAGTAAACAAACACAAAAAACAAGAAAAACAAGAATTTGACTATGACCAGACAAAAATTCTTGACAAAGAACACAACAGAAAAAAGAGAGAGATACTTGAGATGATACACAAAAAACATAGACAACTCTGTAAATGACTGGAAATACATAAAGACACTAAGCTCCATATACATAGATCTTCTACAATAACAGAGTACAAAAGAAATACTTCTCAAAAAGGTTTACAATCACAGTAGGTACAGAGAATACAGTATAATACAAACAGATCCCAGAATACCTGAAAAGTCCACAAAGAAAACAGCGGCATAAAAAATTTCAACACACATAACCTCCGAAAACTGACATCTCCAAAACACAAAGTGGAATCTACAATTCTTACAAATAAAAATAAAACAATCATCCAAAAGTTAGTGGGTAAGATACATTTTAAGAATAATTTAATATGAATTGTAATGTATACTTTTGTAATGTTTTAGATTAAATACTGAAGAAGGAAGAAAAACCCGAAACGTCTATTTTAGATAGTGTTTTAGTGTTAAAATATTCTCATCAACCTTAAACCCCAAAAAAGTAAACTCAATATCAAAATAAAATATAAAAGGTTAAAACATACTAAAACATATATATATATATATATATATATATATATATATATATATATATATATATATATATATATATATATATATATATATATATATATATATATATATATATATATATATATATATATATATATATATATATATATATATATATATATATATATATATATATATATATATATATATATATATATATATATATATATATATATATATATATATATATATATATATATATATATATATATATATATATATATATATATATATATATATATATATATATATATATATATATATATATATATATATATATATATATATATATATATATATAATATATATATGAAATCACCTGATATTTTAAATATTAGTGATTTTGGAGGAAATTTCGAAGGGTTGTTGAAATTGATCATTTTTCAGATATTTCAATTGATAAAAGAAATAAATTTAGGTTATTTTAAGAAAGAAACAAATAAAAGAAGATAAGAGACTCGTTCCGCATGTAGTAAAAAAATTGAAAATCGTTTTCTCACGGAGACCTCAGTTGTATTATCTCCTCTTGTCCTGATACAAGCCTGAATCCGTCTAGGCATGCTTTGGATTAAGTTTTCGACCTCCTCTGTGGTGCCAATTCTGCCAATCTTCTGTGGCAGCTTGGATGAGCTGTTGTCGGGTTCTTGGATTATCCTGTTGCGATCTAATTTTTCTTTTGAGATTATTCCATAAATGTTCAATAGGATTTAGGTCTGGAGGGCAAGCTGGCCATTCCAAATTAGCGGTGCCCTTTATTTCAAGATAATGTCGTTCAAGGTTGCTGGTACGCGGAGGAGCATTATCTTGCATGAAAATGAAATTTTCACCGTGGGCACCTCGCCAGAGTCTCACTATGGGCTCCAGCACTAGGTCCACGTAATTTTTAGCCCTTACACTCGCAGGAAACGAACTCATATATGTTTTGCCTCCCAGCATGAAGCCACTCCAAAACATCACACTGCCCCCTTTAAATTTCGGAATTTGTTTTGTTGCTTGGGGTCTAGCTTGTCTTCAACGACCCCTTTAAACCCGAATCCGACGGTCATCTGATCGAACATCAATCCTGGTCTCATCCGAAAAAAGAACAGTTCGCCAAATCTCAATATTCCAATTTCGGTGCTCGATACACACCGAGTCGTTTGGCAACAGGGTGAATCGTTCTTATTTATTTGCAATAAATACATTACCTACGTCCGATCGCATTATACGACTAGTACTGTTATCGTATTTGAAGGATATCCAGAATATGTAGCAACCCGTAGTACGAAATATGTAGAAAGATCCCGACGATCACGAATAAATGCTTCAGTAGACTTACTTTTGGACGAAGCAATAACGCCAACTGTGTCACAAAATAAATTTCTGGGGAATGATGCAAACAAGAACCGCCTCATTGGAATGTTGAAGACAAAATTTGAGGCTGTACACTTCATGGTTAAACAAGCTACGGAAGATGTAGATATGTGAATAATTCATACCGCCATAAGCGTTTCATCGGCATCTGATTTTGTAGAAGTTGTCGGTGAAGATGTAGATCTCCTCAAACCAGGAAAAAGAAAAATTTCACGACAAATATACTCCATAAATAAAAAAAATTTAATCTTTCAAAGTACTCCGAGAAAACCCAGATTTAAATGAGGGTATCGAAGTATTTAAAAATCCAAATGTTGATCCAGAAGTCATTGCTGAAGCTGGAGAACGTTTCCTCATCGAATTATACGGCTACAGTGATGTGAAAAGTCGTAAAAGTACATCTTTAAATAATTATAGATATACATGCTTCACAGCATCAACATATAAAAGAAAATTTTATATTGTGTCGCTACCACCAACAGAAGCAGCAGCACGACAACATTCGTTTCGAACTTATCACCAGGTTCAGCAGTGGTATGGGAACGAACAAAATGCAGAACAATGGTGTTGGAAAAAAGACAAGAACGGGCTCTTTACTCTTACTACAGTCGGGTCTACAGCTTCGGAAAGCTTTGTAAAACTTATTTCTTGGAAATGCAAGAAAGATTGTCAAAAATCTTGCGGATACAGAAAGGCAGGACTAAAGTGCTCCGTTGTGTGCACGAACTGTGGTAGTTTTTGTGATAATTCTCAATAACCCTCACAAGATAGCAGTGACGATGAGGAAACGGACACTATTCTCTATCAAATAAACGAAGAGGACCGCAATGAAACTGATGATCCCATTGCCGTTGATGATGCAGAAGAAACTTCCGTTTTTGATATTACAATCAGTACTAAAGACGATGAGATCACAGCACCTGGTCCGTCAACAAGAATTAAGCGACGGAGATTGAACCAAATTTGGAAATAGTGAGTCAGATGTGGATTAGGCTGGGAATAAAATAACATGACAAAAAACCGCGCCGCTTTCTCTACCTCATGGTGATGTAGAAATAGGTATTCCTGATGAAACGTGGGTTGAACTACACTTTACGACGCTCGTACGCTGGAACTATTGATTTTAGGAAAAAAAGGTTGTGAAATAAATTGTAGAAAATATTATCTAGTATTATTTTGTATATATATATATATATATATATATATATATATATATATATATATATATATATATATATGTTTTTCTTGTTAAATGCGTCGGAAAGAAGTTATTATCAAAAACTGCTTTTAGGCGCCATTTTTGCAATATGGCAGGGCGATCGGCAAAGATACGAGGTAGTAAGTTGAAATTCGGTAAGTGCACGTCAAAATTTATAAAATTGCCAATTTTCAAAACACCCAGAAAACGTTCCAAGTAAAAATACCCAATGACTGTACTAAAAGTAGTTTTAAAGAAAATATTTCAGTGAATGAAGTTGGAAATTTCTTGAAAGTTGATTTATTACTCATTCTACAAATTCTACTCATAGTCAGCAGTCGAGAAGTAATTTGAATATTATATTAATTGTTGTCATTCAAATTTGATGAATTTTACTAAGAAGAATAATATATCATGAAATTTTCAGAATGAAAAATATTTCTGAAAATCAAAATCAAACACGAAATTAACATATGAATAATTGTATTATTGCATCACAAACTTCGTGTATTTGCGTCAAATTTCCGCCAATTATATAGACCTCAGGAACAATTATTTTATCAAGGACATATACTTTACTTTGAATCTAAGCTTCCTTACATAAGTACTGGTTTTGCGATTCCCAGCGATTGTTGTTATAATTTAATATGACCTTCACAATGAAACATTGCGATTGAAATATATTACATTTGCATCAGGTAAATAAAAGTTGCATGTACTGCTTTCAAAGCGACGATTTATATAATAATTATTTGGAATAAATTTGAATATCAAATGATTATTTATAAGAACTATATTCATTGTTCACAAAAACTTGTGTAGCACAAATTATGATGATATCGTGCATTATTTCCATGTTCCCCTATATATTACTCTTACTGACCTTTATTGTTCTTAGTTGAAGAACACCGATCAGTGCTGCGAGTAGGTTTCGTGCTCAGAGAGTGCTGTAGAAGCTTCTAATAAGGAAAGATGTTTCAAGTTTTCTACTGAAAATTAGTCCTCAAAACTAATTTTTCAATTAAATAAAACAATGATCAAATTTTCACTATATCCACGAACTTAGTACGCGTTACACCACTCTGTGGCTTTATCAGATATGTAATACATACCAAAGGATTATGTGCCTTATACTGGGTGTTTCACCAGAGGCTCTGAAGCTCGTACACTCTTGAAGATTTCATTTTTGTTCGAACGGTATTTTATTTAGAAAGTGAAAATCTACTTCAGCAATTTATTTTGAAGTAAACAGGGTGTCCCAATTTTCTAAGAAAAAAATCTTGGGTGGTTTTCTAAGATTGGAAGACCATTTTTTTGTTCAAGATTCAGGAGCGGCCTAAACTCTGCTATAATGTCTTTTAGTAATGAGTTTTTGGTGAGTAGTTTTGTCACAATATTTGTTTTCCGTAAAATTCATGAAAATAGGTTCTAAATCCTCGCATGCTCCTTCGGCCAGAGAGGATGAATACTTTTTCCTTTCGTTTTCTTATTGCCCAAGGATAGCTATATTGATGAATTGAAATAGATTATCCTCATTTATAAAGGAGTGACTCAAAAAATTATTGAATATTGCAATTTTAAAATATCATATCCTGATTTTTTAAACGGAACAAATTCTATTTTATTAAACATGTCAACGCATACAATATTGTGCTATATTTTTGCGGAAGTAACCTTATCTTTATCTTCGATCGTTTTCGAAATATTCGATTATTTGTAAACATTTTTGATGAAAATTCTACAAACCGTATCAAACTCATCAACATGCATCATTATTCACACAGAAGTTTTTTTCTGTAATGATTCAAGTAGTAAAAATGAAACCTAAATAAGATAATTCTCTAAACGAATGATAGAATCAAGATGATTAAAACGTAAATCAAGGAATGTTTTGACATTTTTTTTTATTTTTGCCTTCGGTCAAGTGTCCGGACATCATATTCTGCATTTTACATGGTAAATTTATTAGTGTTTCGTTATTAAACATTGTTAAAGTGAGGTTTGAAGCCAATTTTCTCAATTGACTGCCATGAAGTTCTCCAAAGAAGAAACGGTTGATATAATTTTTATTCTGGCTGAGTTCTCTGTTGGCAAGTAGAGTTTATGCACAAAGGTTTCATGATAAGAGGCATCCTTATGCAAGATGCTTTGAAAAGCTTCTAATTAGATTTATCGAAACGGGTAATATCGCTTAGAAAAAAAAATTAAAAACCAAAAACTGCTACAGCTGAAGACAACCAGTTATCAGTTTTGTTGAAAGTGACAGAGGACCCATATAAAAGCCAAAGAGAGATTTCTCAGTTAACAGATATAAGTCAAACTTTCGTCCATAGAATCTTGAAAGTGAATAAATTTCATGCATATCATGTACAGCTGCAGCAGGAATTGAACAATCAAGACTATGAAAATCGAATCAATTTTTGCATTTGGACAAGTGACCAAGTAGCGGAAAATCCAAATATGTTTAGCAGAATTCTTTTCTCGGACGAGGCAACTTTCCACAAGAATGGTCTTGTTAACAGGCCCAACTTTCATTATTCATTACTACGCCACGGAAAATCCACACCTCATGAGATAAATAGATCACCAGCATCGTTGGTCCTTGAATGTATGGGCCGCTATAGTAGATGGATATCTAATTGAGCCGCATTTTATCAACAGGCACCTCAATAATGAAATGTATTTAGATTTTCTGCAAAATCATCTACCAATGTTACTTGCCGATGTACCAGAGCATATAAGACAAGATTTTTGGTTTAAACAGGATGGAACACCGGCACATTACTCACATCAGGTTAGGGAGCGTTTGAATCATGTATTTCCAAACAAATGGATAGGACGTTGTGGTCCTGTTATATGGCCAGCTAGATCTCCGGACCTTACAAGTCTAGATTTTTTCTTGTCGGGTTATATTAAGGGCATAGTTCACTAGATTCCTTCTACAACACAGTTATGAGACAGAGAATAGTCGACGCCTTTCAGTCAGTTAATCAGCAAATGTTGTCGAGAGTTCAACGGTATTTCCTCAGAAGGATTGAGTTGTGTCTACAGAGAAACCGGCAACGCTTCGAACACTTATTGAAATAGTTCAACACCTTGTAAATCATCTCACCAAAAACCAATCTATTACGTGTTTCATACACAACTACCTTAAAATATCTCCATTTCTCTGATCAAGTATAATGATATGTACTAATAAACTCTTCTTTCCCAACCTCTGAATGCATCATTTTAGTTCATTTTTTTTTATTTCGAAAATGGTCGGAGATAAAGATAAGGTTACTTCTGCAAAAATATAGCACAATATTTTATGCGTTGACGTGAATAATTAAATACAGGTTGCTCCATTTGACCAAACCAAGATATGATATTTTTGAAATTACAATATTCAATAATTTTTTCACTTCTTTATGAAATGAGGATAATCTATTTCAATTCATCAATAAAGCCATCCTTGGGCCATAAGAAAACGAAAAGAAAAAAGTATTCATCCTTTCTGGCCGAAGGAGCATGCGATGTGACGAAACTACTCTCCAAAAAAATTCATTACTTAAAGACATTACAGCAGAGTTTAGGCCGCTCCTGAATCTTGAACAAAAAAGTGGTCTTCCAGTCTGAAAACCACCCAAGATTTTTTTATAGAAAATTGAGACAGCCTGTTTACTGCAAAATAAATTGCTGAAGTAGATTCTTACTTTCTAAATACAATACCGTTCGAACAAAAATAAATCTTCATGAGTGTACGAGCTATAGAGCACCGCGCCACTGGTGAATCACCCAGTATATTGAACTTGTGAAAGTAGGTACTTAGCTCAATAGAAGGGAATCCAAACAAGGTTGCATCTTCAAAGAACTTGAAAGATAGTAATGGTGATGAATTTATCATCTGTAATTGTTTATAGAGTGAATTTCCGGAACCTTCATGTTCATTGATGAAAATCAATTTTCATTATGTACATTCCACAAGAGAGTTTATGAACACTGATATGTTTCCTTTATGAATTTAAGATTTACAGTTTTCAATCCATCTGCCTAGACAGTTATTTATTCTGAAAGCTATATTTAAATTATGAGGTGCGAAGTCATATTAGGGTAAATTGAATTTATGGAGGTACTGAAGGAATCTAATTGTCTATATTTGTTCAACAGATTATGTGATCCACATATCTAAATAAATCAACGCAGTGTTTAAATAGCGGATGATTATGAAATATTTTCGCAATGTTACCCATAACAAAATCAATCTCAGAGATCAATTACAATACATAGAATCGGAATGTGAACAAAAATATAGAATAAATGATCCTGATGGCCATGTAGGCAATGCTCAATTAAAGAAAACAACAACTGTCAAATAGATTGGTCCCACTCAATTATTCCAGATTATTCTGCCAATCTAATCAGAGTCAATAACAATATAAAAATAAAAATCAATGCCACTTTTCGTTGTAATTTTTAACACGTGAACAGGCTCACCTATCCAAACCAAATGTTCAGGCTTTGTTTGGACTATTTACTAGATAGTTTTTGTGAAATTTGGGCAAAATCGTTCGAGTGGTTCTTCATTTATCACATTTTTTGTAAGAAATGAATTCAATAAATGGCGCATCATTTTGTTAATGGGGATTTTGCTGTCAAATTGAAACTTTTTTCAGATGAGGATTGTGCCATCAAATTGAAATTTTTTTCAGTGTTGACAGTACGAGCATGTTGTTATGTCATGCATGCGGTCATTTCATTTTGGAAGTGCTTCGATTGAAGCAAATTGTCAGCGATCATTATTGCTTTGTGGTTATATTAAAAAAAATATTGTTGAGTGCATTAATACAATCGGTGAGTCTTGAGTTTTTCGAATGTACTATGTATATGTGTGCGTATATTTTTCGCAGTTTTTTAGCGAGCCGTCGGTGTTTCATATCGTTTTCAGGCATTATTTCAATTAAATTGTCGAACGCATTTACACAAATGGTAAGTTTTGAACTGTTGAATTGAATAACATGTATGTAAACATATGTGTGCATACGGGTGTTATATTCTTTTGTAACAGATGAAAGCACGTCGATTTAAAAATGAATTATTTAATGCAATTTTTGTATACATTGTCGTATACAATCATATACATTTCCATACACACATATACGCACATGCATGAATACTGCTACACCACTATTTATGTAGCAATTTGTTTTTAATTTGATTTATTCCTTTTATATGAAGGAAAAATACCACGAGCCAGACGACCAAATATAGGTTGGCGAACGAGTAATACAAATGATGTGGCATTACTAAGACGATCACAGACTGCAAATGAACGCGCACAAGCTAATGCATCGCAGCGTGAACGTAATGCACGAAATAGATCCTCTGACCCTGTACCTGCACTGAATCTTGCACGGCGATCATGAATACGTCGCGCTGTTTCGGCTGAAATGATGGGTGCTGGTTTTAATTACAACATTCAGATTGATTATTGTATGTACCGATTGTGATGCGGCTACCCTTCTAGGTGAAGCGCCCGTCTGTGTTGTGCTAATGGCAGAGGGAGATTGCCAGAATTAAAAACTCCACCCGAACCATTGTATTCATTTATTTTTGGGACATCTC
Organism: Cryptolaemus montrouzieri; assembly: GCA_013387265.2. Lineage (NCBI taxonomy): Eukaryota > Metazoa > Arthropoda > Insecta > Coleoptera > Coccinellidae > Cryptolaemus > Cryptolaemus montrouzieri. The sequence goes on along the minus strand of JABFTP020000185.1, from coordinate 32,922,690 downwards.
AAACATCGAGGCACTTTTTGAGTCTTAAAATTGAAAATTTTAAGAAGGGATTTCACATCATTGCTAATATTGCCTATATATGTTAAACTATTGAATTTCTTGTCTTGGTGCTCACCAATTGGATATATTTGTTGTGAAGCTAATTTTTGTTTTTTTTCTTATGTAATATGGTGCTTACTAAAAACAAAAATTAGCTTTACAATATATATATTCAATCGGTGAACACCAAACAAGAAATTCAATAGTTTAACATATATAGACAATATTAGCAATAATGAAATCCTTCTTAAAAATTCAAATTTAAATATAGCGTTCAAAACATCAGCAAATTTAGGTTCATTTATCAGGAATTATAAATCTCCAATTAATAAAGAAAATGAATCAGGTGTTTATAGATTGGATTGTGCAGATTGCAATTATTTTTATATAGGTAGAACAGGAAGAAATTTCAATGTTAGAATCTCTGAACATAAACGCTGTTTCATCAATGGAAAAACCGATTCAAATTATTCAAATCATCTTAGGGAAAATGGTCATTCTTTCAATTCAGAATTTGAAACCCTACATTCTGAGAATAGAGGTATAAAACTCAACCTTCTGGAAGTACTTGAAATTAACAGATTTAAGTATTCACCGGAAAATCTTAATGATCAGGTAGACATAAACAAGTCACCCTTATTAAATTTATTTCCTAAATATTAATTCAAGTACGGATAGTACTGAGTAGATTGCCTCTTCAGTATATATAAAAAATTTGTTAGTAAGATATATTTGTAGTATTCATTTACTCTTGATAAAGATACTGCGTATCGAAACACGTCGAGCATTTAATAATATATTTTAGTAGAAATCATCGTTTACTTGTATTTAGGCATAAATACCGGAACGGTACGGATTTCCTTTCTATAGCATGACATGCATCTTTTGGAAAATACGTCATAATAATAATATTATCATATTAAATATTCAAAAGGATATACAGGGTTAGGCAAAAGTACCGGAACGGCTAATTATCTCAGTTATTTACCGAACAATTTTTTGAAAAATGATATTCCTATATTGATAAACATAAAGAATTCAGTATTGATATTTTCAGATATAGCCGTAAATGAGGAAAAAATGTGAATTTCAAATATAACACTCTATATGTCCATTTATTTTTACATTCAGAGGAAAAACAAAACAATCAAGAAAAATGCTTTTCCTTCAATGCCGTGTTAATAAAAAATCAAAATGATAATAATTATTATCACCTGAATCAAATTACTCTCGAATTCACAGGTTGACAATTATTGTCAAGTATTTGTTGAAGTTTTGATTTTTGCACCAACGAGAGAATTTTTTTTACTGAAACTATAACAAGGCACAGATGCGCCGTCCTGTTGAAACTACTTTGCAAGCGAAACATTTTCCAAATATGGCACGACAAATTTAATCAAAATATCCAAGTACGTGTTAAAGTTTACGGATTCCTCAAGAACATATGGACCTATCATTTGTTCAACAATTACTACGACGCATAGAGGCCAAAGCGACTTTAGAGATTTCTCTCTTCGAAAAACGGTGATTTTTATCTGACCAATAATGTCGATTATTTCAATTGAAGAGTCCATCACTGCTTATCTTAAGCTCATTGCTCTAAATAACCTTCCCTGGAAAATCTGCATTGTCGAGGCATTTTTCTTCGAATCATCTACAAAATTTTAATTTTTATCCTTTAACGTGCTCTATTTCTGCCTTTCGGCTAATGACACGCCGGAGAATTCTGTCACATCACTAACCTGGAAATTCGGCCGAACCCCTCTCGTGTCGAGGGAAGGGATCTTTAATCTCTGTTAGACAGGACCGACGATTTTACATCTCCTCCGAAAGATGGACAGTCAAGTGATTCCCAGAACCCGAAAAATCGCACCGACTTTGTGGCGATTGAACCCAGATAACTCTGCGCAGGTGACGAGCATCATATCCTCTACGCCACCGAGCCGACTAAATTGATTCGCTGCTCAAAATCGCCAAGGAAAAGCTGGTTATTCAATATCATTCTATCTGGTTTGAACTTATGTTTCATTAGTAATCTCTGAATGCGGATTTTCAAAACACCACTTACATATTTCTCTCGTCGATGTTTCAGGATTTTCAATTACTGTTCTACATTGTTTTCTTTTATATATTCTTTGACGGTCGGTTTTTTGGATCTTAGGTTCGTAAATTATTTCCAATCCTTTGAAAATACGTTTGTCAATCTACGTAGCTACGAGAACCGTTAGCAGTTTCACTAATATTTCCAGTTTTAATAAAACAAGAAAGCATATCGCACTTCTCGTTTTTTCATATTTCATTTCAAAAACCTTTCAAAATACCACAAATTTTTTCTAACAATGAAAAATTCTGAAAATGAGGAGATAAAAATTAATTTTTTTGACAATGGTGGGGCGTTCACTATGATTTCACCAAACGCAAATACATCTTGCTCATCATCGAAAGTTCTGTTATCTTTTTATGTTCATAGATCAATGCTTCTGATATTGACAGAGATAATTATTTTGCCGAAGGCAACATTCCACTCTTATCATCTAATCATTTCAGTACAAAATTAAAAGAATTTCTCATAAATAGCTCTTTTATATTTGAATTGTGGAGGCCGTTACTTGATGTAGATCCATGATATAAATGAGATAAAAACACAAGGTTTAACTTTGATCTACACTTTATTTGAAAAAAAAGTTCAAAATTAGATCTCCTAGAAGCATTAGAAATAAATAGATACAAACATTCGGACAAGCTTTTGAATGAACAGGTAGATTTGAATTACTCACCCCTACTTAACTTGTTCAATTAGTTTTATTACCTTTCATACTAACTGTACAATGGCTCGGTGTGGATTTTCCTGTTATTCATCCAACTTGTTCTACGATTTGTTTATAATACCATACTCTTCATTCTATTTTTCATTCTTGATAAAGCTGCTGTGTCAGCGAAACGTCGTCGAATTTTTTCAAATAAAGTGTAGATCAAAGTTAAACCTTGTGTTTTTATCTCATTTAGCTCTTTTTATAGTCATGAAGAATTTATGAATTCGAGTATCAATATTTGAAATTGGTTTGTTCCTTTCCAGTGGTACGTAGGGTCCTTTTGTGTTGTAACTATTTTTTATGATGTGTCATGTATATTGTTGATGGCAAATATACACTATTCTATAACGAGGTTCGTTTGGAAAAAAAAAACTTTTTGAAGAATACACCATAACATTATTTTCATAATATATATTTTCGAAAAGGAAAAAAGTTGCTCTACGTAATCCCAACAAGTTCGTGTATGGTTTGTATCCAAAAAACACAAGTTTACCTTATAGCTCAACAACCGTTGGGTAAAAAACAAATTCGAATGCATTCCTAGATTCTAGGCAAAAAGGCCTAAAGAATAAGATTTTTTTTATGTAACTTAATGAATACACAAGATATAGTTATTTGTTCAAACCTCTAAAAATCTAAAATTCCGGAATAACTCAAAAACAAAGTTACAAATGAAATTGGTTTTCACCAATAGGGTTTCCTTGAAAATCGAGACCAAGAAGGGGGGGGTGATTTTTTTTATCTGCAATGTTTCACAGCAGCATCATTTGTATTTCATCTTTCATACTTATCAATTCTCCATGAAAAAGATTCGAAACGAAACAATAACAAGAATTTCTGGGTTGGACCTAATCTGTCATAAGTTGTCTTAATAATTGCGAATGACATCCATTATAATTCAATGAAGATTGCTCGGTGGTACGTCACAGAGCTCATTTCACGATTCATTAGAATCTTCTGTTACGTTTTGAGTCATTCTTTACCCATCATAAGAAATAATGTGAGTTCTCCAAACTGAAGTTATGACCAAAACACTTTTCAAGGCAGAAAACTTTTCTCACAAGATCAAAAAGCCGCCCATTCTACGAATTACATTGATGAATTGAAAATGCTCTTAATTTTTAATTTTTCGATAATTTATTTTCTTTTTGAAAAATACTGCGCTTAAAGTTAGGTACTCAAATTGAAGGTAAGCAGAAGGCAATCAATATTGAATGAGTAATCGAAGAAGAAAAAAAATACGAGGTTACTACTTAAAAATTTTAAGTGCAGGTCTACTCCCGTATTTTCGGAAATGACATTAATGTTTCAAGCTGTTAGAATGTCAAGATGAAATTCGGTTTTTGTTTCATTGAAATCGATCAACATTTGTATGAGCTATAGTTTGGAGCGTTTTAGTTTAATAATCGTATACTTTTTTCAAAGTAGTTGCCCATACTGAGAAACTGAGGAAGACAAAAAAGTTTACGAATGAAAAGAAGAAGAATTTTTTCAGGTGTGGACCTATACTCATAAACAATATTCAACCTTCCGTAGAATGTTAAATATCCCTCTTTGAAGGAGCTAGTTTTCCGATCCAACGAATTGAGATGAGTAGGTGGAAGTGTCCTGATGTTGCAAATGGGTATGCAATGCTGAAGAGGTCACATGACACTGAAACTGCAGTCCATTGCTCCTATTCATGACATTTGACCGTGCTGTACCACTGCTGATGGCCCCAGTTGACGGTGATTATGAAGGGTGAATTGGAAAACTAGCTCATTCAAGGAGGGATGTTTAACATTCTACGAAAGGTTGAATATTGTTCCTTGAATAAAAATTCTTCAATGTATCTACTCATTGACAAATCTCGCAAATAGTGATTTTTAGAGTTTTTTCTTTTTTTTTGTAAATATTCCCTGAAATCCTTGAACCCATTTTAGAAACACCCTGTAAACTGAAGTAAATAATGAAAACAGTTTCAGGTTCAAAATTTAGGTGCTCAATTTGAAATGCAACTTTATTTATATTGAATGAAAAACGGGGCCGGAAATAAACAAATTTTTCTTGATATCTACTTAATATAGAAAACACAAAGGCCAAAATAATTTTAATTCTTATTGTTAAGTTTTGATGATTTCCAACGAAAATTGCAGTTTCGCTAAATTTTAGAAATGGTGATTAATGAATGCAATAAATGCATTGTTTACTTAAATTATTTCATGATTTTGATTTTGTTTTGTTTGATTACTTACCTGCCAAGTTCCATAACCAATTGATGGAATTTCTTTGCCGTTGTTCAAAGTGAACGATGGAATTTTTGAAGTCATGTTTCGAATTGCCGTAGAGCTCACTTTACTTCTTCCTGCAATACTGATAGCAGAAAGCGCGACCGCTATCCTCAAAGACCGGAATAATACTGACATTCTATTCTATTATTACGTTACGAGTATTACCTATTACTCACAATCCAAACCACACTTATCTCCAACCAGCAAAGTGATTGCAAGAGAAAGAACAATAGAAGCAAGAGCTTTTTCGTATTAGAGATCGTTTTTATATTGATCTAGCAGCCAAGAAATTTGAATAACCGGTAGGTGTAGTTATTTTTATAACAATCTATGCGTGATAAATTCATTGGTCTTCTCTGGAATATTGAGGTGTGGCATATCTTGAAGTTGTTGAATGTTATTCTTTTTTACTAGGAAGGTTTAAAAAATTATTATACGTTCACCGTTACTACGGGGCGGGGGTACATTCGTCGCTTTTTCTCAAACAGCTATTTCGATGTCTAAGACATACTTACCAGATACTATTCGATGATATGAAAGAGTTCACATATAAGTTTTAATATATTTGCTTTAATATCTGACGTTTTTGCAAAGGGGCATTTTTTGAAAAATTATTTCTGTCCGAAAGTGTCCCACAGTTGGGTACTTTTCAACAGTAGTGGGGTGGGGTGCATTCGGACGATGATAAGAAAAAGAAATGATTTTCAGAATATGGATCTAGACAAGTATTTACAAACGCGCAAGATAACCAATTAGTGGAATATTTGACAATTTTTTCCAATATACAATATGTACTAAATAAGCGTGACGATACTATGACATAATCAAAGATTTGATGACTTTAGTGGAAAATACACATTCAAAGGATCTAAAAAACTGATTCAGTTTCATTTACAAAATTGAGATTAATAAGATTTTCAATAAAATAAAAGAGTAAAATACTGCAATCGGCCATTTTGACTGAAACGCCAATCATAGCGCATCACGTCATACTTATGTAAGCTTCACTGTGTTTTGATTACCTACTACTGATTGCGCGTTACGATTGATTTATATTTGTTTTTGTGATTTATCGACTTCACAACACGAATCTATCTTTAAAAATGTAACCAGGCTTTGTTAAGGTGAACAGCACAAAATTGAGCATGAAACGTGAAAACCTCTTTCTAAGTATATTTTTTTTGTATTTATCTTCAACACTAGATACAAATATAACCAAGTAGTAATCAAGCTCGTTTTAAACTCGTAGAAGTATTAAGTATTTTGCTCTACTTTTATAGTTTATTTTTACAATAAACTTGTCGTTATTTTTCAGGTTAGCTCCTTGCAGTATAGGTATATGTTTGCTATTTTAGAGTTATTACCTAACAAAACGAGAAAATTTGTATAACTTTGAAACACCTGAATATGAGAAGTGGTGTTAGTTTTAGACTTAGGTTGACACACAAAACTTTTGACTTTTAACTAAAAATGAATAAAAATAAATATTTGCTCTGAATAATTCCTATTATTTAAGGTCTTCAATACCTTCATATAGAGGTGATGCAATTAGTTATGTGCAACTAAAACGGAAGGAAACATTTGCACAGTCAAATGCAAGATTTGCCCAGAGCATGAAGTCCATGCAAAACTATATGCTGTTACATTGATAGTTGATGAAGATGAAGAAAAAGTAACATCAATTCAATGTCATGATTGTGTTGCTGCTCAGGGGGGGCAAACATGTCATAGCACTACTTATGTGGGTCCATAGACGAAGCGAAGAACCTTCATGCACAGAAGCCCAATGTTACTGGCAGAGATCAAAGCTGTCAAGAGTTGGCACTACCTTGAAATTTATATCTGCCAAAGATTTATCTAAAGATAGCCCTATGTTGCCTTCTAACTACACACTCCTTGAAAAAATTTTAGAGAAAGGAAAAAAGAGAAATCTAAGTAACTGCGAGCTACTAAAGTACCAACACGATTATAATGTTGATGAATTATTCAGTGTCTCAATGCACCAACTGGTCTTTGAATATAAAACAGAGAGTTGTGACTTATTTTTAAGTAAACTCAATTTGACAGTTGACCTGATCAATAAGATTGAAGCTGAAACCAGGGACCAGTTAAAATAACCTCTGGTACGAACTCAGATATGGCAGAGTAAAAGCTTCTAAAGCTTTTGAAGTGAGTCGGTGACAGACCGATCATGGGACTCTGATTTCTAAGATACCAGACACACTGGTAGGGGTAGATATTTAGAAAATAAGGTACGAGAACTAGTTATCAAGAAACTAGAGGACAATATCAAGAATTGTGGTCTCTTCATATCTCAAAAATACCCAATGTTAGCAGGTTCTCCTGATGGGTTATGTCAAGATAGCATGATAATATAAGATAAGCAATAAAACTTTTATAAATTATATAAAAAATGGAAAACCCAGCAAGAAATGCTTTGCCCAAATACAAATGCAAATATACCTAAGTGGACTAAAAATGTTACTTTTGTGTTGCAGATCCCAATTTTTCCATTAATAAAATGTAGAAATTGTATGCATAAACTTTGGTGAAGAATATTTATCAAATTTTATATCATTTTGGAAATCCATGTATATCCATTTTATATAAAAGTATAGAATTGAAAATAAAAATGTAGAATATTAATCAATGTTTTATTTAATAAGAGAATCTTGTATATTAATCAAACCACAGGCTATAATTATTACATCGTCAAGAACTATAACCAAACTTAAGTTAAAACATGCATGTGGTTTTAACATGTTGAATTCACGTAATCGACGTATTACCCGCGTAACATGAATACGTAAGCTAGCTATTTGTTTAGTTTCTCTGGTTTCAGCTTTTGTTAACTTGGCACCAGATACAACACTTGGGGGCGTAGTAATAGCACACCCACTTTACGTAAATGCACTTTTACATGTTTAAATCCTCTATCTGCTATAACGCACATATTAGGTTGCAAACATTTTGAGAAATCTGAAGTTTCCACAATACATGTATCTGTTATTCCGCCTCCATAACTATTTGAAATATAATTGATTAAACCATTAGAGGTACAAGATATGAGGTACTAAACTGTGTTAGCTTTCTTGTAATCAGACCAGGAAAGAGCTTGATTTAAGGCTTTGAAGGCTTTTGGACTTCAATTTCTAAACAGTCTATTACACAAGTCACCTTATGATCTTTATGCCTGAAGCCATAGGTAATTTCATTTTTGAATTGTGGAGGCCGTTACTTGATGTAGATCCATGATATAAATGAGATAAAAACACAAGGTTTAACTTTAATCTACACTTTATTCGAAAAATTCGACGACGTTTAATTCATCAACCTGCTCATTCAAAAAGCTACTCCGAATGTTTGTATCTATTTATTTCTAATGCTTCTAGGAATCTAATTTTGAACTTTTTGATTTTATATGTAATATGTCAAAGTTTTATTGAATGAATGGTTTTTCTCTAATAAATTGGTTTGAATAATTTAAATCAGATTTATTTTATCAAGCTACGTTTATATTCAGATGTTCTTATGCCAAAACTCCTATAGGTCATACCGATATAAATTTTATCACAAGAACCGCAATTGAGTTTATAGATTCCTGATTTACTTGATTTTCAACACGAGATTTATTATTTTAATATGTTTACCTAAGTTATTAGAAGTTTTGAAAGTTATATTAAGATTTTGTTTGACGAGAAAGGATTTAATATTTGTACTTGCAGAACCGCAGAATGTTAAACTGTTGAATATTTTATAGTCTTTATGAATAGGATATACTTCATTTATTGCTTTCTGATACAGTTTTTACGAATCTCTATCATGAATTTCATGTTCAAATGGATGGAATTAATAAAATTAAGAAATAAGTCTAATTGACGAGTAGTTCAATGAAACATACTAAGATGTCGTCAATATATCTATACCAATAAAGAAATTTGGAAATGAGTGGATGTGTATAAATTTTCTGTTCAATATTATTCATAAAATCTCTGCTAAATTCAAAGGATTTCCCATTATCAAACCATTTTCACTACTGTAATTGATAATGTTGAAAGAAAAATAATTTTGTTCAATGCAAACGGCCAACAGATTCAATATTTCTAATTTAATTATGTGGTTAACATGATTCGAATATTAATCGAAAACATGTTGAATTCGAATCATGTTAACCACATAATTAAATCAGAAATATTGAATATTAATCGAAAACATGTTGAATTCGAATCATGTTAACCACATAATTAAATCAGAAATATTGAATCTGTTGGACGTTTGCATTGAACAAAATTATTTTTCTTTCAACATTATCAATTACAGTAGTGAAAATGGTTTGATCATGGGAAATCTTTGAGTCCACTTTTAGCAGAGATTTTATGAATAATATTGAACAGAAAATTCATACACATCCACTCATTTCCAAATTTCTTTATTGGTATAGATATGTTGACGACATCTTAGTATGTTTCATTGAACTACTCGTCAATTAGACTTATTTCTTAATTTCATTAATTCCATCCATTTGAACATTAAATTCACGACAGAAATTGAACAGAACGATTCCATTAATTTTTGGACTTAAAAATCACTAAACAAAATAATAATCATGTTTTTTCGGTCTTTCGTAAACCAACACATACTGATACAATTATACATAACTAACCATTATATACAATTCAACACAAAGTTGCAGCTTTAAACAGCATGGTTCATCGGTTACTCAGTTTACCTTTATGAGTAGAAGATTATAATAAAGAGTTAAACATCATCAAACAGATAGCCATTAATAATTCATATAAACCGGATATGATAGATCTAATCATTCGTAAAAACTGTATCAAAAGCAATAAATGAAGTATATCCTATTCATAAAGACTATAAAATATTCAACAGTTTAACATTCTGCGGTTCTGCAAGTACAAATATTAAATCCTTTCTCGTCAAACAAAATCTTAATATAACTTTCAAAACTTCTAATAACTTAGGTAAACATATTAAAATAATAAATCTCGTGTTGAAAAATCAAGTAAATCAGAATCTATAAACTCAATTGCGGTTCTTGTGATAAAATTTATATCGGTAGGACCTATAGGAGTTTTGGCATAAGAACATCTGAACACAAACGTAGCTTCGATAAAATAAATCTGATTCAAATTATTCAAACCACCTAATAAAAGAAAACCATTCATTCAATAAAAACTTTGACATATTACATATAAAATCAAAAGTTCAAAATTCGATCTCCTAGAAGCATTAGAAATAAATAGATACAAACATTCGGACAAGCTTTTTAATGAACAGGTAGATGTGAATTACTCACCCCTACTTAACTTGTTTAATTAGTTTTATTACCTTTCATACTAACTGTACAATGGCTTGGTGTGGATTTTCCTGTTATTCATCCAACTTGTTCTACGATTTGTTTATAATACCATACTCTTCATTCTGTTTTTCATTCTTGATAAAGCTGCTGTGTCAGCGAAACGTCGTCGAATTTTTCAAATAAAGTGTAGATTAAAGTTAAACCTTGTGTTTTTATCTCATTTAATTTCATTTTATCAACTCTTTATCTAATGATACAATAAAAGGACGAATTTCACTTGCTATAATAGGTACATTTTAAAGAAAATTTTGCTTGTATAAGATCTATCAATGCAGGAGTCATCAGCAAGCTCACGGAATGAATTGTTTAACCTAATTTTTTAGACATAGTAAAATATGGTTGAACGGTATGTCTGTCTGTTCTTGAATGAAGTTAACTAAATAATAACAATTTAAAGGAATGCCAATACAAGCACTGGGGCTCTTTTAATTTTCTTCAAAGGGCACTCTAGAGAGTTTAAATCTTCTCTCCTTTTGTCATCCTCTAGCATCTCGCTACAGTCAGATGTAGACTCCATTTGAAGAGATTTTATGGATGATGGCGGCTCATCAGTTAGTTAGTAAACTATACCTGAACTACAAGATGCAATTTCTTTCGAACTTGAGGGCTCTTTAACTATAGTACTTTCTTCAAATTGCTTTTCACACTCTTCAAGAATCATAATCCTTTCATTTTTAACTATGTAGGGTCGCTCTGTTGTGTTAGATGTTTGTATTTTCCTGTCTGGTTGGCAAGTAAATTTTGTGGGAACACATCCTGGTTTCATACGTATTTGTGATACCGACCCCATCACATGGTATTCCATATAATTTTCCATAACATTTGGCAACTGAAAAGTGCAAAATTGATAATAATAATGATGACCAAGACTACCACAAACGTAACCTCAATAAATTACTAACTATTCCATAGCCTCTACATTTCAACTATTTCACGTCAAACAAACATTAAGTTGAAAATCTTTCAATACATGATAACATACTCACATCAAAGTGATCTTCACAGAAATACGGTGGCGAATTTGTCTTTACATCGTTCGGGTTTCGCCGTGCAAGCTTTAACCATTTATCTCTTATTATTTTCTTGTATGGGATATGTACAAACACCTTGTTGAGTGTCGTTATTGACGTATTTTTGCTTTGAGGTACTGCACACCCTTTATGAACTTTAGAATTCATTTTTAACACAAGAAATACGCACCGTTTGTTTACTTCGATGTCTAGCTGCGCGTAAACAAATTTGACGTTTACGTAAGTATGACGTCGCACTCGACGCCATGACATGGCGAGCTGTTTTCGCGCAATATTTAAAAATGATTATAAAAATGGCTTTAAACTTCCAAACATTTTCGTTTATTACCGAAATTAGGTTTTGTTGTAAACAGTAGATGTGTATCCGCATTACGGAAGAGGATTTCAAAATCTTTCGTCATGCCTATTACAGCTCTTGTAGGGTATTGCCATTTTAAACTGCTTCAAACATGAATTCAAAGTCCCTCTCTCAATGGACACGAAAAAAGCAGGATAGGGCTGGATGAAGCCATTCTATACTATATTTAAATTTGACATACCGAAAACCCTGAAACACAAGAACTTCTGCTTTTAATGAATGCACTGCTGAGAAATTTTCTGAAATTTCATTGCAATCCAACGAAAATATAACTGTACTCCTAATTTCATATTGAATACGGACGAAAGTGGAGTAAGCACTGTTCTTCAAGGCCGTAAAGTGATTGCACCTTCAGAAAAAAGCAGATTTATCAAATTGTATCCCGGGAGAAGGAGACCCTACTAATTTTTTGTGCATCTAGCAATTCGATCTCTCCTCTGTTTATTTTTATAAACGTGAGAATCCAAGATACCCGCCTTTTAGGAAGTGTTGCTGGCAGTGTCACCTTTGGTTCAAAGAACTGGTGGCATTTCCAGATCCATTTTGTGCAGTTTAGAATTCCATTATGATCATACCAGCTTAGCTGCTATTAATTACTCAGGAGGAAATGGTATAGTTCTACTGACCCCACTGTATATATCGTATACAGGCCTTAGACATTGGTATATTTAGTCCAGACCTGAAACCTCATTCAATGATTTTAAGGAAACAAATCCTGTAAAACCAATTGAACTGAAAATATTCCACTCCCATCAGCCCATGATTCAACAAAGACTGCGAAAGAGCCTCTGTAGCCAAGAGCAGAGCTTACAAGTCATGGAAGATGAATCCAACAGAGGTACCAAGAACAACCTTCGTAAGAACATGGAACGGATGCAACCTGAGAACTGCAAGAGCAAAGGCCAATTTCAACGAAGAGGTAACCAATACACTAAAAGCGAAGACTGTCAGACAGTTAGAAAAGACGGAAGTATAGCATCATCTCCGAAAAGAAAGCCGATCTCTTTGCTTTCTTGTTCTCAAAGAATTCTGTGCTGGATTTATCTAACGCAATACCACCGAACATTCCACCTACAAATTCTTCTATGGCACTGTGGAACGGACTCTCGAGCAGCTGAACTGCAAGAAGGCAATTGGTCTAGACGAAATAGCGCACATCGCCCTGAGAAAGTGTGCTCCCGAACTGGCACCCTAACATTCTTAACCGTCTGTTTTGAATTTCTTATGAAAACCAAACTTTCCCTAGCAGATGGAAAATAGCGAGAATTCAACCGATCCCAAAGAAAGGAAAGAAATCCTTACCCCAAAATTACCACCCTGTTGACTTCTTCCCATTATGTCCAAAGTGATGGAGAGCATCATAAACGATGAACTTCAGTTACAAGGAATTATTAACGACCGTCAGTATGGTTTTCGCAGGAAGAGATCGATTACGTCGCTCAAGTTTGTACATCAACGTTGAAAACCATGGCGAATCTGGAGCAATAGTCCTCGACATCTCAAAGGCCTTCGATAAGGTTTGGCATGCAGCCTTGTTGAATAAACTTCCTGCATATAGGCTTCCCGAAAATTTGCGGGGTTGGATAAGTAGCTTTCGTTCAAATTGATCCAAGTTGTGGTCGACGGTATAACATCTGATTGTTTCCATTTGCAAGAAGAAGTACCTCAAGGATCCCTTCTTTCGCCAACCTTGTTTCTGTGGCAGATAAACGATCTTTTGTCATCTACAAAGAACACGATCTTCGGTTTTGCAAACAATTATACCCTGGTTTCGTCTTTCAGTAGTCTGCGGCCGATTACAGCTGCGGAATCTGATCGTCAGATATGTCAACAAATTAATAACTTAAACTCTGACTTACAGATGATATCTGAGTGGGGTAAGTTAAACCTGGTGAGCTTTAACGGGAGCAAGACGAAAGTAACTACGTTTTCTAGAAAGGTCCCCGCTGGAGCACCTCCTATAATAATGCAAGACCAATAAATTGCATCCGAAGATTCGATGCACCTCCTCGGAATAACGGTCAACTCTTAGTTTTGCTGGCATGAACATGTATCAGCAATAGCAAAGTCGGCATCAGCTAAACTTAGTTTTCTTTTCAGAGCCAAGCGATACTTCACGTCATCTCAGCTGTTGCTTCTATATAAGGAGCAGATTCGACCTGCTTTGGAATATTGTTCCCATGTATGGGGATCTGCGCCCAAACATTCGTTGCGGATGTTGGATAGTGTGCAAAAACGGGCTGTGCGCCTCATCGACCACCCGGAGATCACCCGCGATCTCCAACCGCTGGCTCTCAAAAGACAAGTTGCTGACCTTTCTCTGTTTCACAGATACTTCCACGGAAGATGCTCCAAGGAGCTGAAAGACCTTGTTCCCTCGTTTACAGGGCCGGTGAGGTGTGGAACTCGCTTCCGTCAAATATCTTCCCAACATCCTACAATTTGGCCCTCTTCAAGAAGCGAGTAAACAGACACCTCAATTCTTCCTAGGCGCCTACTCATGTGGTGCAACAGGTTCGCCTATTCCTGGGAAGAACGCATAAAAAAGCTATGTCCTACATGTTATCATTCATTATCTCAAACATTATCGACTCGTTGGGGAAGTCAGGAATATGGCCACCCAATTCATTCGCCTTTGATGATAAGGATTTTGCGCTTCCAATGTTACTGACAGATCAGAACGATCCATGAAAGAGTCTTCCAATTATATCAACGATAACAAACAAGAATTCGTATCACCGAGAGTTGATGATTTTGAAGAACCAGGATCATCCAGGAGGAATATACCTGAGAATTCTGGCAACGTAATCAATATAGTCTCCAATATAATTCTATCGGAAACATCGAAAGTCATGAAAAAGAACAGTACCATGAAATAGCTATTTACTCTCTGAACCTTAAAGTGGATAATGTTTTCTGCTTGAACATTCAGAACTGATATAACATCATTCGAAATAAGACCTTTGCCGAAAGCTGCTCCTAGAAATTCTAAAAGAAATCAAAACTGGGAAAATCAAGAACTTTCACCAGTACATCTTTTAAACGTTGTGTATGCGCCCGAAAATATTGAATTACAAAGGCAAAAAATAATTTCTGGCGAATATCTCGCTTTCTATACTTTGGATGATATTTGCATCTATGATGAAAAAATATAGAAAATTTAATTCTATACATTTGTGTCTCGCATCTTTCTTTATACAATTAACCGTTTCACAAAAATATATTCTTTGAAAAGTTCATTATTTGTACCTGAATACGCAATAATTTATGATATTTATAATAAAATTTACTTCAAAGATTGAAAACTAATTGAGTGAATACACTTGTGAGTAATTACATTCAAATTACATTCTAATAAATTAAATTAAAATAAATTTTGAACTTCAGGTAGATATATAATTATGTAATTTCCTTTGAAATGTGCCAACTCTGGAATAGTGATACTACTATCGAGATTATTTTCTGAAGTATGGGCCTCCATAATATGACTATGGGTACTTTTCTCGAGTATACAGGATTTTCATGCTCAAGGGCTTATTAGAAATAGCTGGGGAAATTGTTTATCGTTCACTTTCAAATTTTGGATAATAGTGAATGGATACTTATCAACAATTTGTAATATATTTTAGAGAGGTTCTAATTCCGGTTACACAGAACATCGATTTAAGCTTTCTTATTTCAAATTGCATGGTGTACTTTTAAGCTTTTATGAATAAAGGGCATTCTATTTCTAATAATTTTTGTGAAGATTTGTCTTATCTCAAACCAGCCGTTATTGAGCTATGATGCTTTCTATCCAAATTTTCAGAATTATAGTGTCATCTTCTTTGCCCAAGAAAATTGATTCAGATATAAGTTAGATTATAACTATTCTTTTTAATTGATAGAAGTGTTAATCATGAAGGCAATGTATTTTATAATGCAATTCATATACAGGGTACTCAAATATCACTTGTCAACTCGATAAAACTAAATTACCTTTTTTCAAATTCAAGTACCTATTTCGTTATTATTTCATTAGAATCGTATTTCAAATTAGTATTGACGCATATCAGATTTCATCAAAACCTCCAGTTCGTTTGGAAACTCAAATCATTAGACTATGGAATTTAGAAGGATCCGATGCCAGTTTCTATGTCTCACAATGTTCTGTGTAAGGTTCTATGAACCTCGACTTTTGCTTGACGTTTGGAAATTATTTCAAAATAGCAATAACACTTATCTTGTTGAGTATATTTATTTTTCTTTGAATGAAATGGCAAATGAATACTCAAACGAGGGTATTATGAATTCATTTATCATTCGTGGTCGATGTTAAAAAGAATAGGTCGAGCTTGCAGAACATATAGCAAAAGGTCTTCGAATTTTCAACCAATTTGCAGAAATAACCATCAAATTTTGTCACTAATGAAATACAGAAAACAGTAGTGTAAGCTCACATCAAACGATAAAGATATGGTTTTTACATCATGAATCATAAAACAGAATTTATAATATATGAAAAATAAAATAAACGCAGTGAAACCGAAAAAGTCATTTTAGGCATAGGTAAATCTAACACTAATCAATACCATTTCATAACAATTATTCTCAGGAAGTAAAGAAAAATAAGTACTCGTATTTATAAAGAACGCTTTTTGATTAGATTATGACTAATTAGACAAGTGATTTTCTAGCAACTCGTATATAAAATAGCATCAGAAAGTACGTAGCCTAAATAATTATACTTTTTTCCATTAAACTAACCCAGATTAAGGTACATTTTTGGGGCTAAGAAGATAAAGAGATTTCGAAAATTTTCAATAAAATAAATCATATAAAAATGAATCATTTGAATTTGGGAGGCTTTTACTTGGTAAAATTCCATTATCAATAATAAAAAACAAGTACTGTATTTTAAGGAATTTTACTTAATAATTGCGATTCGTAACGCGTTTCACTACACCGTAGCTTCTTCAGACGAATGAATATACAGAAAATGTAAATGAGGATATAACTATGAATGTTCTTGAGTAATTAAAAGCTTATTGGGTTGGTTCTTCGTAAGTGGTTATTTATGACAGGTATATCCAATAAAATTAAGGAATAGATTGCTCCCGAAAAGATTCAATAGAGGTGAAGGGCTTAGATCGACTTGTTCATTGATGAGTCTACCTGAGTGTTTGTATTTATTGATTTCTAAAGTTTCCCAAAGATCTACCTTCCTATATTTATTATCTGTATGCAAAATTTCAAACTGTGGGTCGAAAGAATGATTATTTTCTAAGAGATGATTCGCGTAATTTGAATCTGATTTTTATTTGAAAAACTGCGTTTATGTTCAGAGAAATTATCACAGTCATTGCAATTCAATCTATAAACACCTGATTTATTGTTTTTACCTGGTTTGGTTTTATTATTTTTATATATTTGCCTAAATTATTATTAGTTTGGAAAGCTCTGTAGAATTTATTGCTACTTAAGAATGATTTCAGTTTTTCACTTGTAATGCCAACGTAGGTTAAGGTGTTGAATTTTTGTTTCAATTTATCGCCAGGGTAAACTTCATTCAATGCGATTCTACTTTGTTTTTTATTTAAAATATTATTTATTAGTTTGGGATTGTAACCATTATTTTTGGCTATTTGTTTAATAAAATTTAGTTCTTTGTTGAAATTTTCTGGTGATAACGGGATGTTAATCAATCTATGAATAAAACTATTGAATGCTGACATTTTATGTTGATATGGATGACACGACGAGTTATGTATTATAATATCTGTATGTGACGGCTTATGGTAAATTGCGAAAACATGTTTTCCATTTTCATTCGAAATTGTTACGTCTAAGAATTTATCAAATTATTGCTTTCTATTTCGGTTGTGAATGCAATTTTGGATGTAATGAATTTATATGATTTTCGAAAATTTTCAACTGTCTATCTGTTCCTGTGAAGCATATAATGATATCGTCTACATAGCGATACCAGTATAAACAATATTTACTGAGTGGATGATTATGAATTAATTTCTCTAAGTTATTCATGAATATTTCTGCTAACAAAGGACTTAACGGATTGCCCATGGTCAAGCCGTCTTCAATAGTATAATATTTGTTATTGAAATGAAAATAATTTTGATCTAAACAAATTTGTAATAAAGAAAGAATATCTGATTTGATGATAGTATTGACATGATTCTTTTCTAATAATTCTTCAACTAAGTAATACGTATCTTCTTAGACGTAACAATTTCGAATGAAAATGGAAAACATGTTTCGCAATTTACCATAAGCCGTCACATACAGATATTATCATTATCATACATAACTCGTCGTGTCATCCATGTCAACATAAAATGTCAGCATTCAATAGTTTTATTCATAGATTGATTAACATCCCGTTATCACCAGAAAATTTCAACAAAGAACTAAATTTGATTAAACAAATAGCCAAAAATAATGGTTACAATCCCAAACTAATAAATAATATTTTAAATAAAAACAAAGCAGAATTGCATTGAATGAAGTTTACCCTGTCGATAAATTGAAACAAAAATTCAACACCTTAACATACGTTGGCATTACAACTGAGAAACTGAAATCATTCTTAAGTAGCAATAATTTCAACATAGCTTTCCAAACTAATAATAGTTTAGGCAAATATATAAAAATAATAAAACCAAACCAGGTAAATACAATAAATCAGGTGTTTATAGATTGAATTGCAATGACTGTGATAATTTCTACATTGGTAGAACACATAGAAATTTTAATATTAGAATATCGGAACATAAACGCAGTTTTTCAAATAAAAATCAGATTCAAATTACGCGAATCATCTCTTAGAAAATAATCATTCTTTCGACCCACAGTTTAAAATTTTGCATACAGATAATAAATATTGGAAGGTAGATCTTTAGGAAACTTTAGAAATCAATAAATACAAATACTCAGGTTGACTCATCAATGAACAAGTCGATCTAAGCCCTTCACCTCTATTGAATCTTTTCGGGAGCAATCTATTTCTTAATTTTATTGGATATACCTGTCATAAATAACCATTTAAGAAGAACCAACCCAATAAGCTTTTAATTACTCAAGAACATTTATAGTTATATTCTCATTTATATTTTCTGTACATTCATTCGTCTGAAGAAGCTACGGTGTAGTGAAACGCGTTACGAATCGCAATTATTAAGTAAAATTCCTTAAAATACAGTAATTGTTTTTATTATTAAAATGAATCAAACGATTCGTTTCTACACTATGTGTCTTTCTCAAGTGCGATGTTACATACTACTGATATTTTATACTACAAATACACTACAAATAGCAGTAAAAACCAGCTAAGGGAAACCCATTCAAGGGCTATCGAGTATTTCTGAATTTCTGGAAATAAGTTGATTTAGGGTGACTGATTTATATCTACTCGGTCATTAAATATATTCTTGGAATTTTTGTATCTGTTGATTTCGAGGGCTTCAAGGTAATTCAATTTCTGACCTCCACTCTCTGCGTTTAAGACATGGAAATCCGGATTAAATGAGTGGTTGCAATCTAAAGGGTTATTTGAGAAATTAGAATCTGCTTTTTCATTATCGAAACTACGTTTATGTTCTGATATTCTAGTTCCGAAATTTCTACCGGTACGGCCAATATAAAACTTCTCGCAGTCTGGACAATTTTAACGATGTACTCCGTATTTATTTTTTTCTTTGGTTTTTAGTTTTCTTGTTCAATAATGTCGAACTCACCATCCTCGCTATAAACTTATCTCCAAACTATTAGAAATTTCGAGGTGGTAGATTTTTCCTTCTTCAAGATCTTTAAAATATGAATAGTTGATGAGGCGAGCGTGCCCATTGTACTAGCCATAAACGCAACATTATTAAACAGATTTTCTACATCCACAGCACAAACCACAACCATTTTGTAGTAGATCCATTCAAGGGAGGCCTCTTTTAATTATAGTTTGGAATATCTGTTCCACTTTGATATGAATACTATAGATCGAATTTGAAGAGACCATATCCGCATTCAAGAGCCCATTAAAAGTATCTGGGGAACGAGTTCATCTCCATTTCAAACTTTGGAATGAGAGTAGCTATCAAGTATTTCTGGGAATAAGTTAAGTAGGGGTGACTGATTTAAATCTAGTTGCTCATTAAATATATTCTAGGAATTTTTATATCTGTTAATTTCGAGGGCTTCAAGGTAATTCAATTTGTGGCCTCTACTCTCTGTATGTAAGACTTGGAAATCCAGATTACATGAGTGGTTGCAGTCTGAAAGGAGATTTGAATAATTGGAATGTGCTTGTTTATTATTGAAACTACGTTTATGTTCTGGTATTCCAGTTCTGAAATTTCTACCCGTACGGCCAATATAAAATTTATCGCAGTCTGAACAATTTAAATGATATATTCCAGATTTATTTTCTTCTTTAGTTTTTGTTTTGTAAATTTTAATATGTCCACTTAGTTGTTTCTCGTTCTGAAAGCTATATTTAAGTTGAAATTTCCAAGGAGTATTTTAAGGTTTCGCTACTTTCACCAGAATATGTTAGACATTTATAAGATTCATTTTGTTTTTCTGACCGTTGATATACTTGTTCAATGGCTAATCTTAGTTGTTTCTTCTTCGAAATGTAGATAATTATATTTGGGTTATATCCATTGTTAAAAGCAATTTGTTTGATTAAATTCAATTCCTTCACGAAATTTTCTGATGCTAAAGGTACGTTGAGGAGTCTATGTATACAGGGATATCCACCGGGACCGTCCGATAAAAATTCCAATTACAATCAAGCTGAAATTTTATACGCGGCCGTAACTAGCGATTTGCAATTGGAGTGAATATGTTCGAAGTGAAACCATTTCCGGTTATACCGGAAGTGGGTCATCACTTTGTTATTTAAAATGGCAATCTACCTTTTTTATTATACATCTAGAACCGACATTTGAGCAAGGCATAAAATACCCAAGTTGTTGGCACTTATCTGTCAAAACTTTTGACAGATTTAATTATTTTTGTTATAAACTCGATTTTTGAGGAACTTGTAGCTCGTAGATCTTTTGCACTACAGACACAATTTTTGCTTGGGTGGATAGAAGAAGGATCAAGGAATTTTTTAAGCAATCTACACATGTCAAATGTTTATTGCGTTGTTTTGTATGATTTTTTCAATTTGGCCTTTTTCAAACAGCAATAACTGAATTTTTTCAAATTGCACGTGCCAATTTTTATATCGCCATCAGATGAAGCGTCAAATTTCAGATGGAATTGTATAAGCATGTACTATACCCATCTCTTATAGTTCCGAAATAATTTGGGAATATATTGAATTTTGATGATTTTGCAAGAACTAACAGAGAATACTTTGAAATATTTGAATCAAGTAGCTGAACTGGCTACGCTCACCTGACAGGTGCCTAAAATTAATGTACTTGTCACTTCGTTCATTCGAATTTGATATTTTACAATAATTGTCGTTATTTCAAATTGAAAATATCCAAAATATACAACACATTCGGAATAAAACCACTGATTATTCAAACGAAAATATATTTAATCTTTTTTAATTCATTTTAGAATGTCAAAAAGTATTGGGTAGAAATTGCAGGCAATTCAATAACCAATTTCCAAATTTACCGTCTATGAGTAAAATAAAATTTCGAAGCATTAGAAGCAATTTTCTACAATTCGGATGAATAAAAATTGTAGGAACTAAGCGAAAACCAATCATCGAAGATAATTACATTAATACGAATAAATGATAGCAAACATCATAGGAGAAAACTAATTTACGATCTGAATAAATGTTCAATATGGGCCCCATTTTGCTCGATACACTTGACAGGTCGTATACGAACATGATGAGTTGCCCTCCTAGTTTCCTCAGGATCAATATTACGAAAAGCATTATGAATGCGCTCTAGTAACTCTTCTTTACTTCTTACAGGAATAAGATACACTTCACTCTTGATTTTGCCCCATAAATAAAACTAAAGGGGCGTCAGGTCCGGAGAACGAGGAGGCCATAAATTTGGTCCTTGATCACCCCACCATCTATCGTCGAACATTTCTGTTAGCTACGATCTACAGCTCGTGTTTTATGTGCTGGTGCACCATCCATTTGGTGATAGCAATCTCTCAGAATGTTAAGGGTAATCCATCTAAAAATTTGCTAATGTTCATCTCAAAATTTCCAGGTATTAAGCCAACAAATGATTCATTAAAATTGCAAAAATGTTCACGCTGAATTTATTTTGGAAATCAATAACCTCAAGGAAATGTGGATTTTCTGTGGCCCAAAATGTCGATTTCTCCTGTTGGTTATTCCACTTTCATTGAACTTGGCTTCATCAGACCATATAATTTTGGCAGAATTGTCTCATCTTCTTGAAGCCGAATTAATAAATTTTCACAGAAATTTTGCCGCTTGGGAAGGTCGGTTGGTTTCAATTTTGTAGTCTGATAAAAGAATACGGGTGCATGTTATGTTTCTTAAGGATCCTTTGAATGGAAGTATAACTCAATCCAATATCCATTGATGCTGACTTAATGAACGCATGTGGATTGGCACGAAAATACGCTAGCGTATTAATTTGATTGTCGTCGTCCTCGAGAATTGGTTTTCTTCTAGTTTCTATATATTTTGTTCCTCCAAATTGCAGAAAATTGCTTCTAATCCTTCGAAATTTTGTTTTACTCATAGGCGCCAAATTTGGAAATTGGTTATTGAATTGCCTGCAAGTTTTATCCACCACTTTTTGACATTCGCCATGAATTAAAAAGAGATTAAACATATCCCCGTTTGAATAATCAGCCCTTTTATTATCAATCTGGTGTTTTCAAAATTTTCAAATTCTTGTTAAAATAAGAAATTCGAATGAACGAAGTGACAAGTACAATAATTGTAGGCACCTGTCAGGAGAGCGTAGCCAGTTCAGCTACTTGATTCAAATATTTCAAAGCATTCTCTGTTAGATCTTGCCAAATCATCAAAATTCAATATATTTGCAAATTATTTCGGAACTATAAGAGATGGGTATAGTGGATGCTGATACAATTCCATCTGAAATTTGACGCTTCATCTGATGGCGATATAAAAATTGGCACGTGCAATTTGAAAAATTCAGTTATTGCTGTTTGAATAAGGCCAAATTGAAAAAATCATACAAAACAACGCAGTAAACATTTGACATGTGTAGATTGCATAAAAATTCTTTGATCCTTCTTCTATCCACCCAAGCAAAAATTGTGTCTGTAGTGCAAAAGGTCTACGAGCTAAAATATTTTTAAGGGTTCCTCAAAATCGAGCTTATAACAAAATAATTAAATCTGTCAAAAGTTTTGTCAGATAAGTGCCAACAATTGGGGTATTTTATGACTTGCTCAAATGTCGGTTCTAGATGTATAATAAAAAGATAGAATGCCTTTTGAAATAACAAAGTGATGACCCACTTTCGGTATAACCGAAATGATATCACTTCGAAAATATTTCAATTCAATTGGAAATCGGTAGTTACTGCCGCGTATAAAATTTCAGCTCGATATTTTAATTGGAACTCAAAAAGTTTTAACGGACGGTCCCGGTGGATATTCATGTATAACTATTGAAAGATGTAACTTTATGGTGATAGGGATGTGCTGATGAGTTGTATATTATGTCGGTGTGTGAAGGTTTGTGATGAATTGAAAAATTGTGTTTATTATTAGATCGAGTTATAGTTAAATCTAAAAAACTTATAGAGCCATTCTTCTCAATTTTTGTTGCAAATGTTATTTTTGGATGCAAATTATTAAGGAATTGATCAAACCTAATTGTCTGTTCGTACCTGTGAAGCAAACAATAATATAATCAACTTAGCTGAACCAATATAGGCACGGTTTACTGAGTGGTTTACTATGAATTTCTTGTTCTAAATTGTCCATAAAAATTTCAGATAGGATGGGACTCAAAGGGTTGCCCATTGTTAATCCTTCATCTGAATTATAAATTGTGTTTTCGAAAACAAAGTAGTTTTGAGACAAACATGTATTCAGAAGTCGAATAATATCCGCTTTTATTAATGGATTTGTTCTATTGTAGTCTAACATTTTTTACAAGATTATATGGTTCAGATGGTGGAATGCTTGGATAAATGTTTTTGACGTTGAAAGAAAAGAGTTCACAATCAAGTGGAAGGTGTATGTTTTGACTTTTCTGAATAAGGTCGAAAGAGTTGCGGTTGGTGTATTTTGCTTCAAAATTGCAAAATTTGTTTAAAATGATTACAAGGAATTTAGAAAAGTGAATAAGATGGTGCTGTAGTTACATCAACATCTTAAAGTTGCATCTTGCAATAGTTATATACATAGACTCCTCAGTTCAATCAAACAAATTGCTCTTAACAATGGATATAATCCAAATATAATTAATTACATTTTGAAAAAGAAATAACTCAGATTAGCCATTGAACAAGTATAGGCACGTTCAGGAAAACAAAATGAATGTTATAAATGTCTAACATGTTTTGGTGAAAGTAGCTAAACCTTATGAACATTCCTTGGAAATTCCGACTTAAATATAGCTTTCAGAACAAGAAACAAATAAATCCGGAGTATATCGTTAAAATTGTCTAGACTGCGATAAGTTTTATATTGGCCGTACCGGTAGAAATTTCGGAACTAGAATATCTGCACATAAACGTAGTTTCAATAATAAAAAGCTGATTCCAATTATTCAAATCACCTTTCAGACTGCAACCACTGATTCAATCTGGATTTCCAAGTCTTACATACAGAGAGTAGAGGCCATAAATTGAATTACCTTGAAGCCCTCGAAATTAACAGATACAAAAATTCCAAGAATATATTTAATATATATATATATATATATATATATATATATATATATATATATATATATATATATATATATATATATATATATATATATATATATATATATTCTTTTGAAAAAAGAAAAAGAGCTATAATTTTGGTGTGTGTCAGATAAAACACAATCGTGAAAAACAAGCGAAGAAATAAAATACCAGCAGAAAAAACAGACCATGTCCGTTCCTTAACCAAGCATCTTAACTCGCATCATGTCTCCTACGATTGCCTCTAAAGTGTGAGCACAGGAAATTCAACAGGGAACCATACTATCTTGCATATGATTCAGTAAAGGAGTGAAAAAACCTGTGGAAAAAAACTCGTTTCCTTGTCGCTATTGCACTAGCAATAGCTTGCCTGTTTATGGTGTGTTAGTGTCGTGTGTACAAAAAGAGTACCAAAATTTTTTGCTTAGCAGCTTCATTCTCTCATTGTCATCTTGCACTCCATGATACCCAGGACTGTAACAATGGAAAAGAAAACAGCAGAATAATATTTCATCAAAACGTACCTAACTCTTATATGTCTAAACTCACTTGAATCTAAGAACTCAACTAATGCTCCTCTGTTTCATAACAGGAAACATCTGATACACCTTTTGGGAATGAAGCCCTACATGGGTGAAGCCCTTGCTTTATCAACATACACCATGGAAAAAAATTACTAAGGGGGGAGCACAAACTTATCTCTAAATAGACTTAAAGTTCTCTATCCAGTTAATGAAATTATCTGAAACGGAACGAATTTCTTGAAAACCACCCGTAAATTGGTAAATAGGACAAGCGACGACTAAATGTCTTATTGTTCCTTCAGCTGCGCCACATTCACATGCCGGACTTTCTACAGTATTCCATTTGGACAACATACTATTATAACGACCATGTCCTGTCCTGAGACGATTTAATGTACACCAATTTTTTCTACTTATATCGAATCCTGCAACCCTTTTGGAAGAATCTTTCATGAGAACTTTGTTAAAAACATTAACTTCCTGCCATTCAGTTTTCTAAAGATCAACAGCCTTCACCCGTGTACGCAAAAAGTCAATCGACCACATAGGTTTCCTAGATTTCAATTTCAGGTTAGGTGGATTTTGAAGATCGTGTATTATCGGAAAAATTTCTGGATATGAGTGATACCTATCCCAAGATGATTTAAGAGCTAATTTCCTGCGAATATGGGAAGGAACTAGAAATTGAACTGATACATCTACTATATATATATAAATATATATATATATATATATATATATATATATATATATATATATATATATTCTTTTGAAAGGAGAGTATGATTCAGTAAACGAGTGAAAAAACCTGTGGAAAAAACTCGTTTCCTTGTCGCTATTGCACTAGCAATAGCTTGCCTGTTTATGGTGTGTTAGTGTCGTGTGTACAAAAGAGTAACAAAAATTTTTTGCTTAGCAGCTTCATTCTCTCATTGTCATCCTGCACTCCATGATATCCAGGACTTCTTCACGAAAACAAGCGTAAAAAGGAAGGGGATTGGGACAGGAAAAAGCTGTAAAATTGAAAAAGAAAACAGCAGAATAATATTTATAATATTTCATCAAAAAGTACCTAACTCTTATATGTCTAAACTCACTTGAATCTAAGAACTCAACTAATGATCTTCCAAAGATCAATAGCCTTCACCCGTGTACGTAAAAAGTCAATCGACCACATAGGTTTCCTAGATTTTAATCTCAGGTTAGGTGGATTTTGAAGATCGTGTATTATCGGAAAAACTTCTGGATATGAGTGATACTTATCCCAGGATGATATAAGAGCTAATTTCCTGCGAATATGGGAAGGAACTAGAAATTGAACTGATACATTCACTTATAACTCTCATAGAACAGTTCAACTGAGAATCAATCTTATTGACATGAGCACTATTCAATCACACCTGACAGCAATATTCTGCTGCTGAAAATACTAAAGCTAGAGCAGTAGTTCGCAAAGTAGAGACTTCGGCGCCCCAATTAGATCCAGCTAGTTTATGTAGTATATTGTTTCTTGTTTTCAACTTCTGACATAATTTATCAATATGAAATTTGAAAGTCAAAGAACGATCAAGCTTTACACCAATATATGTTAGAGTGAAATTATTATTATTATATTTAATGACCAACTAGATATAAATCAGTCAGCCCTACTCAACTTATTCCCAGAAATACTTGATAGCCTTTGAATGGGTTTCCCTTAGCTGGTTTTTACTGCTATTTGTAGTATATTTGTAGTATAGAATATTAGTAGTTTGTATCATTGCACTTGAGAAGGACACAGTGTTGCGAAACGCGTTGTGCTAATATATTATCCCAGTAGAATTCTAAATCGTTTGAGATATTTTTATTTCATATGAAATTCTATCAAGTACGACCTCGAAATTTCTAATAGTTTGGAGACTACAGTTTATAGCGAGGATGGTGATAATGAGTCCCACATTATTCAGCAAGATAACTATGATAAAAAAGAAGAAAACTGAATCTCATTACTAACCAACCTTTAAAAAATTGAAAATTATCATTTCCCTTTCATTATTAACAATGTATTATTATATGCATTATTCTTCATTAAATTAAATAAAAATATTTCCTGAATTGCATGTCTATTCATAATACATAAAGATGCATCGAAATTGATTTAAATTTATTTCTTTCAATTTCTAACTTAACAAAACAGATGTAATTTTATTGTGTATCAAAAACTGAGGCGTGTTTTTATGTAAAATAAGTTTTTCAACAAATACAATTTTTGTTATGCATAATTATCCCTACAATATGTGATATTTGAAGCGCTCGCGCTCTAGTCCATCAAAATCGGTTAATTGTATAAAAGAAATAGTGTTTTCCCTTCATAGTTGCAGCAGTAAGTTTTGACTAATATGATGGAAATCCCACATGAATTCTTTGTTTTGGAATATTCTGAACAATTAAATCATTAATTATATTGTAAAATGTTTCCACATTTTCATCGACAGATTTTTGGTTACTGAGCAAGAACTCCCAGTCCTAGATATTGCACCATTCACTACACTATAGTCGGCTATTTTGTAATTGAGATAAAATTTTTTCTCAATGATTTTCTTCAACAACTTTTGCTCACCGAAACGTACTAAAAACTCAAGTACAGGACGATACTTGCCCTCTGCAACGAGAGGGTGGCCACAATGTACTAAACCTAAGACAATGTTATTATTACACAAAACCAAATCGAGAATTCTTTCATTAGAATCTTTTATGTAATTGAATTGCATAGGCTCAGTAATTTGTAGGTATAAAATAATCATTATGACTCACCCAATCTACAGTAGGACAATTGAAATCATCACAGAGGAGAAAAGGACAGTTGATAGATCTCATGTTTTATTCCAATTTTGATGGAGAAAGATTTTTTGCAATAACGTCACCTGGTGACAAATAATCGCAGCAGATATAAAATTCAAAATTGTTCACTTTCAACGACACCCATATATCTTCAGCATCACTATTAAATTTCATCACTGAATGAGACTCGAATTTTTTGTGAACAGCGACGAACGCGCGGCCACTATCCATTTTAGAGGAAGATATTGTGTCTCTATCACGTTGGTAGATGGAGTACTCGGTCACATCAACCACTTCAGCATCGAAGACATTTTCATTAAGGAAAGACTCGGTTACAGTGTACGTCAAAATTACCGGAGGCCACTGCAACCTTGAAGTCCCTTAGTTTGGTTTGTAGACCACGCACATTTTGGTAGTATATCACGCACATTTTGGTAGTATATGTGAAGATCTATAAACAAAAAACTTAGAAAGTTGTTCGTCCAATAATTAGTTGTGAGTAAAGAACGGTTTCACAACGCATCAACGTCAGACCTGGAAACGATCTGAGTGATTTTGCTATTGTCATTTTTACGCACAAGAACATTTCCATTTTGTATCCACGCATATTTATATCCTCTTTCCTTAGCGGCAATTCTCACATCCCTCATTAGTAATTTTGTTGCTGCAGAATTACACAGCTCTACAAAAAAATTTTTTTTTATTGTTGCCCTGGATATCATCGCAAATTTTTATGTTTTCAAGTGCCCAGATTACGAATAAATTCATGAAAGTTCTCAATGTGCTCGTATTTTCATGATTTTCGCAATTCTTATATTTTGAACAATTATAAGCTTGTTAGAAATAAAATTTTAATTTTCCAGTCATGATTAGGCTTCTGCGCAACTTTTTCGCGCATACAAACATCACCTGATCCCCACTCTCAGACCGCTTGCTCCACAGAACAGCTGAGCTCTCAGTTATTTGACAATATTGAAGTACATATACACGTAAATCTGGATGAAATGTCATGGATTAATATTTTGTTTCAATTACTGAATATCCATTCTTATATATTTGTCTTCTAGTCTAAAATATGAGTTCGTCACGAAGAAAGTGTAAATATTGTAGTGATTTATTTTGTTATATTTGCGGTGTTTATATACCAAAAAACAAAAAATATATCACAGACTTTGTCAAGGAGACTTACGTTGAATATTTTGGTTTCAAAATGGACAAATTAGGTAAACCATGGGATCCTAATAAAGTTTGTAAGTCCTGTGTTGAGTCTTTACGGTTGTGGAAAAAAGGTGAACGTTCTGGATTAGACTTTCGTATTCCTATGATCTGGATGGAGCCTACGAATCATTTAGATGATTGTTACTTTTGCGTAGTAGATGTTAAAGGTTTTAATCGAAATCAAACGTGGAAAAACCCAGACTTACAGTCTACGAAATGTCCGGTTCTACACAGTGAAAATCTCCCTCGGCCCATATACATTTCAAAAGTAATTCGCATGCCCTCAGAAACAATGATGTTACCAAATTCACAGAAATCGGGACCATCTACTAGTGAAAGTGAATGGGAAGGTGAAACATCTACGCCAAAGTTATTTTCTCAAAATGAACTCAGTGATTTAATACGTGATCTCAATTTATCAAAACAAGGATCATCGATTGAAAGAAAAAATTTATTGGCACCAACAGTAACAAATACAACAAACAGAACGCGAGAAAAGAGTTATTACAATTTTTAGTGAAAATGACGGATTAGTGTATTGTAATGATATCGCGAAGCTGCTTATAGACATGGGTTTAAAAGAGTACAAATCTACTGAATGGCGCCTTTTTATTGATAGTTGCAAAAGAAGTTTAAAATGCGTCTTATTGCACAATGGAAATAAATTTGCATCAATTCCAATTGCCCATTCAAATTCAATACTCTGAGCCTCAATGGCCGATCTGTGTGGATTTAAAAATGGTTAATTTTTTACTTGGCCAACAAAGTGGATATACAAAATACCCTTGCTTTATTTGTATGTGGGATAGTAGAGCAAAGCAACTTCATTGGGAACAAGATGTTTGGCCTGTAAGAAATTCTTTAACTGTCGGTAAAGCCAACGTAATAAGGGAGCCGCTGGTGAGCAGAGACAAAATCATACTTCCACCATTACATATTGAGTTAGGTATGATCAAGCAATTTGTAAAAGCGTTGAACAAAGACGGAAATTCTTTTAATTACATTTGCAGAAAATTTCCGAAGCTTAGTATGGAAAAATTGAAAGGTGGAATATTTGATGGTCCTCAAATACGGCAATTGATGAAAGACTCAGATTTTATCAAAGTTATGACTGTTCCGGAAAGTAAAGCTTGGAAAACTTTTGTGTTGGTTGTCGAAAATTTCCTAGGTAACCATAAAGCAGCAAATTACGAAGAAATTGTGCAAAGTATGCTGACAAACTTTCAGACCTTAGGAGCAAATATGAGTATTAAGTAACACTATCTCCGCAATCATCTAGATAAATTTCCGGATAATTTAGGAAATTATAGTGAGGAACAGGGAGAGCGGTTTCATCAAGATCTAAAAGTGATGGAAGAAAGGTATCAAGGTCGATGGCATTGTCACATGATGGCAGATTACTGCTGGTATTTGAAAAGAGATTGTCCCTGAAAATTATAGAAGAAAAGCTCATAAAGGCGTTTTATGAAAATATGAAATATATTTTCAACATTTTCCTCTTTATTTACTTCGATGTATCCGAATTTCTCAAAACATAACTGACATTATAAATATATCTGTTATTTTGTTTCTTGTTTTACGATTTTGTTAGGTAAAATGAAAATAAAGATTTAAAAAGAAATCAGAGCAAATCCTACAAAATCATTGATAGTTTCACGAATTGTGTGCATAAATAGACCCAAAATCATCTAGGGCAACAAAACCATTGTAGACCAGTGTTATGTTCATTTATATACAATCTATCAGATACCCCCGCTATGTTCAATCCAGGATCGCCCTTATGGTTTAGAAGACGTTTGGCTTTAGCAGCCCGAAGTAAATTTTCTCTCGTCATTTTGGAAATGAAACGAACGACGATATTCTTAGCCTTTTCGTCTGCTTTGGTTGGAACTCTTGTCAAGTAGTCCAGTGCGTCATCGTCAATTGGAAAGTTCAGCTGGGTACCTATAGCCTGCACTATAGCAACCAGATCCTCATTTTTTCCTTCAGGAACATCTTGGATTTCAACATTTTCAGATCGACTGAATTGATCAAATTGAACTAATTTATTTCTCATAAACACCTCAAAAAAGACTTGGGAACACTTCTGAATATCGATATATCGTATCCAGAACGATCAATATGGATGATTTCTTTCAAGAAATGAAAACCTGCATCAATTTCTCACCAAATTATGTAGAGTGCCGCAACAGATTTCAGTTTTTTTTTATACAAAACTAGAAATGCAGCAGATGCGACGCTGCTTTATAATCATTTCATGTATTCAGTGTTTGAAATCAGTTAGTTGGCACTTTGTTTCTGTTGTAAGCAGAAATAAAAGATTCAAGTTTTGTGATTCGACCATGGAAAGACGACATTTGACTAGAGAAGAGATGTTACGAGCCGTTGGCATGCTCCAAGCTGGGAGCTCACAACGGGAAGTATCCAGGGTTCTGGGAGGTAGCCCTAGTATAATAGACAATTTAATATTGAGCATGCCGCGACGATGCCAAGGTGTCATTAATAACAGAGGCGGACCTTCTGGGTCCTGAAAAATATAAGTGCTTCCACATCGTTTCGAAAATATTAGTTCAGGATTTTTTTTGTGTTTTACCAAATTTCGTCCTTTTCAAATTTCAATGTTTTTTTATAATAGGTGCTTTATAGAAGTCAAATATTATTTTGTTTTCTTGAGAACGTATTATATATAATACATCCTAACAAAAACCGAAAGATTTCTATAGATTCGAATCATCAAATTCATATTTTAAAGTTATTGGTAAGTGTTCCCTAGACTTTTTTGAGGTGTTTAGATGAGATTTCCTTTTTTAGCATCTCATTTTCTTGTTTTATCGAATCCATAGTTGCTATTAAATCCTTGATTGGACTAAGGTTAGTCTAACTATCAGAGACCTTATTACTGCAGAATTCCACAGCAAGTTTGAGATCTCGTAACTCACGTTCAATACACTGGTCTACAATGGTTTTGTTGCCCTAGATATGAAAATGATTTTGGGCTATTTATGCACACAATTCGTGAAACTATCAATGATTTTGTAGGATTTGCTCTGATTTCTTTTTAAATCTTCATTTTCATTTTACATAACAAAATCGTAAAACAAGAAACAAAATAACAGATATATTTATAATGTCAGTTATGTTTTGAGAAATTCGGATACATCGAAGTAAATAAAGAGGAAAATGTCGAAAATATATTTCATATTTCCATAAAACGCCTTTTATGAGCTTTTCTTCTATAATTTTTCAGGGTACAATCTCTTTTCAAAGACCAGCAGTAATCTGCCATCATGTGACAATCCCATCGACCTTGATACCTTTCTTCCATCACTTTTAGATCTTGATGAAACCGCTCTCCCTGTTCCTCACTATAATTTCCTAAATTATCCGGAAATTTATCTAGATGATTGCGGAGATAGTGTAACCTGATACTCATACTCCTAAAGTCTGAAAGTTTGTCAGCATATT
This sequence comes from Cryptolaemus montrouzieri, assembly GCA_013387265.2. Classification (NCBI taxonomy): domain Eukaryota; kingdom Metazoa; phylum Arthropoda; class Insecta; order Coleoptera; family Coccinellidae; genus Cryptolaemus; species Cryptolaemus montrouzieri. Next base: position 32,889,921 of record JABFTP020000185.1, on the reverse strand, counting down.
TTGCACAATTTCTTCATAATTTGCTGCTTTATGGTTACCTAGGAAATTTTCGACAACCAACACAAAACTTTTCCAAGCTTTACTTTCCGGAACAGTCATAACTTTGATAAAATCTGAGTCTTTCATCAATTGCCGTATTTGAGGACCATCAAATATTTCACCTTTCAATTTTTCCATACTAAGCTTCGGAAATTTTCTGCAAATGTAATTAAAACAATTTCCGTCTTTGTTCAACGCTTTTACAAATTGCTTGATCATACCTAACTTAATATGTAATGGTGGAAGTATGATTTTGTCTCTGCTCACCAGCGGCTCCCTTATTACGTTGGCTTTACCGACAGTAAAAGAATTTCTTACAGGCCAAACATCTTGTTCCCAATGAAGTTGCTTTGCTCTACTTCTCACATACAAATGAAGCAAGGGTTTTTTGTATATCCACTTTGTTGGCCAAGTAAAAAATTAACCATTTTTAAATCCACACAGATCGGCCATTGATGCTCAGAGTATTGAATTTGAATGGGCAATTGGAATTGATGCCAATTTATTTCCATTGTGCAATAAGACGCATTTTAAACTTCTTTTGCAACTATCAATAAAAAGGCGCCATTCAGTAGATTTGTACTCTTTTAAACCCATGTCTATAAGCAGCTCCTCGATATCATTACAATACACTAATCCTTCATTTTCACTAAAAAATTGTAATAACTCTTTTTCTCGCGTTCTGTATGTTGTAATTGTTACTGTTGGTGCCAATAAATTTTTTTCTTTCAATCTTGAGGCTAACAGTTCTGATCCTTGTTTTGATAAATTGAGATCACGTATTAAATCATTTTGAGAAAATAACTTTGGCGTAGATGTTTCACCTTCCCATTCAATTCCACTAGTAGATGGTCCCGATTTCTGTGAATTTGGTAACATCATTGTTTCTGAGGGCATGCGAATTACTTTTGAAATGTATATGGGCCGAGGGAGATTTTCACTGTGTAGAACCGGACATTTCGTAGACTGTAAATCTGGGTATCTCCACGTTTGATTTCGATTAAAACCTTTAACATCTACTACGCAAAAGTAACAATCATCTAAATGATTCGTAGGCTCCATCCAGATCATAGGAATACCAAAGTCTAATCCAGAACTTTCACCTTTTTTCCACAACCGTAAAGACTCAACACAGGACTTACAAACTTTATTAGGAACCCATGGTTTACCTAGTTTGTCCATTTTGAAACCAAAATATTCAACATAAGTTTCCTTGACAAAGTCTGTGATATTTCTTTTTGTTTTTTGGTATATAAACACCGCAAATATAACAAAATAAATCACTACAATATTTACACTTTCTTCGTGACGAACTCATATTTTAGACTAGAAGACAAATATATAAGAATGGACATTCAGTAATTGAAACAAAATATTAATTCATGACATTTTATCCAGATTTACGTGTATATGTACTTCAATATTGTCAAATAACTGAGATCTCAGCTGTTCTGTGGGCAAGGGGTCTGAGAGTGGGGATCAGGTGATGTTTGTATGCGCGAAAAAGTTGCGCAGAAGCCTAATCATGACTAGAAAATTAAATTTTATTTCTAACAAGCTTATAATTGTTCAAAATATAAGAAATGCAAAAATCATGAAAATACGAGCACATTGAGAACTTTCATGAATATATTCGTAATCTGGGCACTTGAAAACATAAAAATTTGCGATGATATCCAGGGCAACAATAAAAATTTTTTTTTTTTGTAGAGCTGTGATATTCAAATGACGTGTGCGAGTACGACACCCACTCCAAGACTGGTACGAGAAGTGCGGGTATGCGAGAGCGGAGATGAAGGGACCGAACGTTTATCCGTGTCGAGACAACCGTCGCACAGCTGCCGACCCCCGGGGAGATTACTGCTAGAACTCAGGTGATGTTTTGACAACAAACTGCACTGCGAATTTGCGTGATAATAATTTTTGCAAGGTCCATCGCATTGCAAACCAGGAGATTTTTGGACAAAGTTTTTACACATTGAGCAGGATTGAACACCATCAACCAACATGATTTCGCTCTAGTGATTAAAAGAAAATTATTTATATAACTTATCGTTGAAAAAATAGCCTTATATCCTAGTACGGGGAATCGGTAGACTGGTGACTAAAGATAGCCCTACAAAAAATATGGCAATTCTCCCAAAACTGTCAGTAATTTTGAAGATCTTATCATGATAGCATGTCACCTACGGGATCTATCAAAAGTCCCTGTAAATTCGCTAATATATATTATTAAAGTCGTAAAGTTTTTTTCGGGAATAATTCGAGGGGACAACGGTACTTTAAACTGGGCGGAGAAGAAGCGAAGGATGGTCCCTGCCCTAGTACTACTTTTCAGCCTATATCTAGTGTCTTGATTTAGTGGCAAACATATAAACTATCAAAATTTTCTTTTAAATAAGTAACATCTGTATCTGTCATGAGGAAGGGCATATTATTCCCGTAGGACATCTTTTATGAGAAGCTTTTTCGTATCTTGTCAACAAGCCAACATATATTATGCAGTTGTTGGCCAATAGTCATTGAATCAAAATGCAAAAAAGCTCTCCAGAGAAAATATACGGTAGTTCAGGTTTAGGAATTTGTTGTAAGAACTCAGTTAAATCAATGCAGTGATCCAAACATCTATTCTTTCAAATGTGCTCAAGCAAATATAATTAACATTAGTTACTCCATTTGAATAATAACCCTGTAAATCTACGATGATTTACTCAGTAGAGTCACATAAGAATAGGACGCCTTTATAATCTAGAATTAGATAGAATTATAAGTATATAAATAATCTTCTACGAACTAGAAGAATATTACCAAAATTAATAACTCATTGGACATTGCATAGAGAGGACCAACACGTAGACAAAGTGGATACTTCATCTGCATCATCATCATTAGGTAATCTCTGCGTACCTTAACATTTTGTGTGTACCATTTGCTCTCATAAATTGACATTGATAAACTGGAACTCTGCAATCAGATAACATTTATTAAAAAAATTAAAGAAATCGCATATTTTGTTCGTTGTTAGTGAAAAATATCAAGACCTCCAAAATTGATGGGACATACAGTCAATACCTTTGAAACTACTGCTTACACGTACTATAAGTAAATTATCAATCTTATTGTAGCTTTAGTGACAAACTGTATCATCATCAGCTTCTTTGTTTTGATACTGGAATCACTAAACTTTTCGTATTCTGTAACCTCAACGTGAAAGATTGTTTTCATCTTTGAATGGGCCTACTCTCAGAGAAAAAACCTCCGGAAATTCCTTAAGCAAGAGTGTCTAAGTAAAAACTGCCGCTGCTTTTACCTTTGAACTGTCTTTGAATAAGTAACTTTTCCAGCGACATATTCGTCATGAAATACATTATTTGCAGACTTTAATATCTGCTGTCTTTGGTTACCTCTTACTGGACTATTCGAAATCGTAGCTGATAACTTAATGGTGCCAAAAAAATTAGCTCTCAGAAAGAGCTGAAGCCTTCAGGTAGAGAATCGAGTTTTAAAGCATAAACTCTCCTATCGAGGACAATATGCTCATCCACGACTACAAAAAGATAAGGTAACTTCTTCATATCCGGGTTGAGCGATTTGCCTCTTGAACAAAAATGTACTAATGGTTTTAAGAAGGGGCAAAAATTCCAATATGTCAGAGTCATAGTAGAACAGCTCACTGAGGAAATGGAGCATCAACAAAATATTTTTACCAAACCAAACCATAACCATTCTTTATCAAGAAATGGATCTTAGTTACAAAATTCCGACATTGGCGTCAGCGGTGTACTAGGTAGTTTGGCTCTTGGCAGCTTTTGAGTTTGAATATATTTTGCCACGTCTAGAACCTCTACCAGCTCCATTAAGGCTTTACTCGACTGGCCACCCCCAACGATAGAATACTAGAACTATCCCTTGAGGGGTCATCCCTGCATAAACTCTATATGGTGAAAGTTTGCATACTTATATAGTCTGACTATGACATGCCAGAGCTCAGGATGCACTGATGAAGCTATGCTGACTCAACTTGGTGACAAAATGTGCTAATAAAAAAAGAAAACATTTGAAGCACTCCTGAATTGTGAGAAAAACTTATAAAGATTGACTAAGTACAAGAGTGTAACTGATGTGTGGGGTACCAGGTTACTCAAAAAAAGGACTGGACCTTAACTGTGGCATTTCGAATGGAAGCATAAGCCCAGATTTTGGCCAACGATTAAGAAAAGAAATCCAGATTGGTAATCAATGTACGAGGTCAGAATCTTGAATAAACTGGAAAAAGGTCTTTCAAAAAAGTGAAGTGGGCTCAGTTGTCTTTGACTAGCAAATAAATATAGAGAACTGTTGTTGTCTTCTTTCAGAACACGATCACCTTCATAACCACGTACATGGGAACGAAATTTATCAGGATAACCGTGTAGTTATCATGAAGCATGAAACAACAGATTACATTTTATTTTAGTGTCATATTCTGGCAGTCGAAAGGCTCCAGGCCCTAGGTCTGTCAGATACAGAAGCAGAAAACATTAGTGAAGATCACACGTGGTAGAAAAGTACAAACTCAGGGCAGGCGGTATTAGGTTCAGAAGTCCCGTGAAGAAAAGAAAGGATTGTTGAGAATTCAACCGACGTGTAGTAAATCCATCCTATCTACCGAGTGGAGATCAATACTCTCATGAATGACTCATCTCTAAGGTCCGGAAAAGCTATAGTTCTTCTTCAGGTAGCACGACAACATGAGGGCAGAGACTCTTAGATGAGTTTATATTCTAAATAGCTTATCTGCTCTGCAACTATAACAGCTTCTCTAAAATGAGATGAATAATGCTCCCATTTCTATTGAGGCAATGTATCCATTTCTTTCTACTTCAAATAACTTTCCACATTTGAAAGTATGACCTTTAGTACTATTTGATTCATAATGTAAACTGTACACTCACTTCAAAGATTATCTCGTGGCCACTTCGGTAATTGAAATGCATGCCCAAATAATTGAAACATAAATAGTTGACATGAAATAAAACTGCAGAGTAGTCACTGTCCTGCAATGGAAAAAAAAATTTGGGAAGTAGATGAAATAAATATATTGAAAAGATTACCTTTATTTCTGATATTATTTTGCTGACTGTTGCAGCAATTTGCAGGGAATAAAAGAGGAAATCGAACAGTAAAACGTGTTTTAAAAAACCATTCAGTGTTTTCACCGATCTGGAAAAATCAATATAATATAATGAAATAACATGCATCTATCTGTAATTGGAGGGGCGTTTATGGCACCAATTAAGTTAGGTTGATGCTGAAGGATATTTCTTAGTAACGCCATATCTTTCTGCTGTTTTCTGTTTTATCGTAGCTTGAGTCCAGGTATTTGTGAGTCCCTACCTCGAGGTAACCTATACATTCCTTTGTAGATATTGGTTTCTTCCCTTCGTTTTCATAACTTCGTGTTATAATGTTTCTTAAATAATTCCATTGTGTTCACTAACTTGTAGGACAAAAGAAGTGACTGTTGAAATAGCTTGGAAGAAGTCAGCCTTTTGTTCCACTATATCCTTCAAACTACTTTATCATAACCACATTGATGGATTTGGCTCCGTTCAGGTTTATGACATATTTATATATACATAAGCTTCAGATGCAAGCGTTGCTTGCACAGTCCTGAAAATGTCCTTAAATCCCGTTAGCTCTATGTGGAATGTATTGATATATTTGCTTTTATGAGAAGCCTTGCTCAGTAATTGCAATATAATAATAATTTCAGGAAAAATGTGGCCCTAAGATTTCTCAACCTTTTTACTGTCAATTTCAACAATTTTCTCAGTAACCTTTTACAGTAATCGCAATTTAATATTATGAACTCTGGTTCAAATATGCCTATAGATTTGTTTTTGGTCTCACCCTGCGATTAAAGTAGAAGACGGTAAGTTTTCTTACCAACCTTGCTCCATCAGCTGGAGTGTAGTAGCCACATTGAAATAAATTATGACTGCCTTGTAAACGAATCTTCTACTCAGCAAATACTGTTAGAGTTAATGGAAGAAATCTTCAATACAAATGAATATGATCAGAAATCTTGCACAGAATCTGCCATATAAATTTGGAACAAATAATGACCGCTAAGGACAATTATAACAAATTTTCAACATTAACCCTGTAATTGTTTCAACAGACAATAGGAAAAATTTTCGATATTTACAATATATAATAAGTACCTTGCTCTGGAGTAGCAATGAAAGTTGATTTGAGTGACAGGATGTAGATAAATGTAGTCCTGTGCCTCTTGCAGAAGTCGTAATGCACTAAGAACCTCTTTCCACAGTAGATATCACATCCTACTTTATGTCCTATACTAATTCAGTCTTCATACATTTACGGTGGTACCCAAAATTAATAGCATTTCCTTGAACGAAGCTTTTATAGTACGAATTTCTGCTGCTAGCACTTATGTTGATCTGACTTGTTCTGTCCGTTCACGGTAACTTTTTTTGCTAGTGATGTTGCATTTCTGTTTCGTTTTTTATGATGGCAAAATTAAACGAACAACGTAGCTCTGGTGAGATTTTGTTTTTAACTCGGCAAAAAAGCTGATGAAACTATTTAAATGTTGCAAACAGCTTTTAGATATGCTATGGGAAAAACTTGAGTGTGTGTGTGTGCTTTCCATAGCTTGAAAATGGCGACATGTCGATCGATGACAAACCTCGTTTTGAACGTCTCTCAATTACCACAATCGGCGAAAATGTTGAAAACTTCTAGAGCTTATGCTCACAGATCGTCGTCAGACAATTGATTCACTGTCAGAGAACAGTAAGATTTCTTGAAGCTCAGTACAGGAAACATGGGACTGGTTCTTCGACCATGACAATGCACCTGTGCCCTCAACTATCTCTGTTAGCCAGTTTCATATTGATCTAGTGCCTAACTCGCTTGACCTAACTCACTGTGCATTTTTCCTATTACCGCGCATAAAAAGAGACATCAAATAATGCCGATTCAACCACATCGAAGAGATCAAAGTACAAGCAAGTGAATTGCATTATTCGCTGAAAAAGAACTGACAAAAACGTGGCACAGTTAAAAAGACAGCTTATGAGAACATGTCATTTCAGCATCTGATTTTATATAAGGCGCAGATTCGACCTGCTTTGGAATATCATTCTCATGTATGGGGATCTGCGCCCAAACATTCTTTTCGGATGTTAGATAGTGTGCAAAAACGGGCTGTGCTCTTCATCGACCATCCGAAGATCATCCGCGATCTCCAACCGCTGGCTCTCAGAAGACAAGTTGCTGACCTTTCTCTGTTTTACAGATACGGAAGATGCTTCAAGCAGCTAAAAGACCTTGTTTCGGAAAAAGTCATGCTTTGCCGCAAGGAGTTCTCATCATATGGCGATACATTTAACGACCCCTCGAACCTCTCTCTATAAGAATTCCTCCGTTTACAGGGCTGGTGATCTGTGGAACTCGCTTCCGTCCAACATCTTCCTAACATCCCACAATTTGGCCTCAATTCTTCCCAGGCGCCCACTCATGTGGTGTTATAGGTTCACCTATTCCTGGGAAGCGCGCATAAAAAAGACCAATTGATTAATCTTAATCTGAATATGTGCGTCTCAGAAACATTTGAAATTCCACAATTGGTGAAGCGAAAACCAACTTCAATGAAAGATTAACAGATGGACTCCTGAACCAGACCAGTGAAACTCGTCCGTTCTGGTCTATAGCAAAGGCAGTCAGCAACAATTTTTGCAAGTCATCCTTTTCGCTTTTGATTAGAGATGATAATTCTATCGCATCATCGCCTTAAGAGAAAGCAGATTCTGTTATAGATACATCTAATGCAGTGCCACCACATGTTCAATGGAATATGTCTGAAGTAAAGTTCAGAGTACGTATGGTAAGGCGAACTCTTGAAAAACTGAGCTGTAAGAAAGTCTTGATGTAGTACCATGAAAAATTTCAAATAATGTGCTCCAGGGATATAATCTGCCAGACAATTCCGGAGTATTGGAAAGTTACCAGAGAACACCGACTTCTATAAAGGGATGCCTACCACAAAATTACCGTCCAATCGACTTGTTGCCAATTATGTTCAAAGTTATGGAAAGAGTAATAAACGATAGAATATCTCAAGTTGCAGGGTATCTTCTCGCATACGTTACGCATTCGTGGACATAAACAATCGAAAAACATGGCGACCCAAGAGCCATCGCTTCCTATATCTCAAAAAACATCGGCAGGGTTTGGCACGGAGCCTTGATGAGTATGAGAATCGCATATGGACTTTCCGATGGTGGTTGTGACGAGTGAATATTTTCAGGTGAACGCAGGAGTACCTTAAGGCTTCATTCTCTCACCAACTCTTTTTCTGTTGCAGATCAATGATTTGCTCCACTAAACCGAGACCAACATATTTGAGTTAGCGACGGAGATACCCTGGTGTTCTCATTTTCTAATCCTATAACTGCTGAGGAACAATACTGACAAAGATACCAACAGAGCATGTCACTGAATTCAGACTTGGAGAAGATATCAGGAAAGAGCAAGTTGAACTTGGTCAATTTTAAAGCGAACATGACGTAGTTAATAATGTTCTATAGAAGAGCCACTGCCGGAGAACCTCGTTGAATCATGCAAGACAACCAAATTGCCTCAAAAACGAATATGCACTACCGGAGTTTGATGGCATGGCCATGTTTCAGACATTGCCAAATTTACTTCTGCTGTACTCTGTATTCTTCATAGGACTTAGCAGTACTTCCCGCCATCATAGCTGATGCTTTTATACAATGCACACGTGCGACTTGGTCTGGAATATGTGTACTGAATAGTGTCCAGAAGAGAGTATTACGCCCCATCGACCACCCAGGGCTCACTGTAATCTCGAGCCTCTCGAAAAAAGGTTCCAGGAAGAATCTAGTTGTAAACAAAAACTAGGATTGCGGAAAACTCTCATCAACGGACGGTCCAACTAGCAACGCCACATACCTCTTTCTACAGAAATTCTTTTATTTACAGTGCTAGTTTGCTGTGGAACTCGTTTCCATAAAATATCTTTCCGGTAACTTACAATTTGGTCCTCTTCAAGAAGCGGATAAACACACAAAATAAATCATTTTGGGCCGTAACAGCTGGACAAGCACCATCTCGTTTAAGGAGTTGAGAACAAAAGTGTGAAATGAATTCTCTGAAGATGAGTTAATTAGTTCAGAAAACATTTCGAAGAGTGGAAGCACTGGGACAAATGGAGAGTATTTTGAGAGGGGTAAGGTTTTTTTGTGAAAACTTGTAGATACTTAACGTCTAGAAAATTATCCCGGTAACTTCTGTCCATCTATTGCCATTCTTATTTTATATATATATATATATATATATATATATATATATATATATATATATATATATATATATATAGCGTTTTCGACGCTGTCCGACCCCTATTTTCTAAGCCTTGCTATCATTCCACTGTCCTCCAGTAAGCTCGTAAGCTCGTTTTCGAACATGACCTTTCTTATGGCCTCCATCTAGGAGTTTTTGGTTTCTCTTTGTAGCAGGTGTCCACATCATTACTTGTTTTGATAGTCTGTAATTGTCCATCCTTTGAACGTGACCATACCATGTGAGCTGTCTTCGATCAATTTCATTTCTCAGTGTGTCTTCCAGTCCCATTCGTCTTCGTATCTCCTCATTTCGTATTCTGTCTCTTCTTGATATTCTCATTGATCTTTTTATTGCATCCATTTCTGTTGCCTCTACTTCTTTACAGTTCCTATCTGTGATCCTATATGTTTCGGTCCCATAAAGCAGAATGCTCTTCACTTTGTGTCGTAAATAGTGAAATTTTTTCTTATTTCAATAGTACCTGAACTATTGAGTGATTCCAACAGTGTAATGGAGATGATATCAAGTGAACCCAGACAATTCTTCAAAAACGACGAATGATTGAATTTAATGATGAAAATTTATCTATACCCTTTCTATTGGAAAGGCTCTCAGATACACAGATGAGAATACGAAAAGCTCCACGGTTCGATGGTATGTTCCAGAATTATTCAAACATTTAAAGAGATGCTTTACGATGGCTATTGTTTTTTTACAGTAAGTAGCTTGCTTCAGCTAGTTTTACTTTGGATTTCAGATGAGCTAATGTCATGGCATTTTCAAAGCAGTTAAGACAATACGAACAGTTTTCCTGTAAGTCCACTTTCTCTCTCATTCAATATATTGAAGAGAGTGGTTTTCTTTAGTGTTCGAGTTGTGAGTATGGGAGGTGGAGGAAGTAAGTAGATTATTTAGCCACGAACTGTTCTACAGGGTCTTACATATTGGCATGTCACAACTTAAGGGGGTAAATCTACGTGCAATCTTAAGAAGAAAAGTTCATATAAACATAGGTTCGCGAAGGCTTCGTTACGGAGTTACAGGGTATTGAAATTTCCGGAAAAAATTGGTTCTTTCTGCAGAACTCCTGCAGTTTTTGAGATATTCAACCCAAATGCAAGCTCTTTTTATAGTCTCCATCATTACACGTACTAAATTTTAACAAGAATCTACAAGGTGTTTTCTTATCCGAAGCCATATCTACTTCTGCCCTTTCAAACTTTTTTGTAGTACGCCACTGATCAGCGTACAATCAATTTTCGTCATCTTCGTTCAAGTTATAAACTTTTTTGACACTTGTAATTTTTTCGTATATCCGACCGTTCTCGAGCAAAAAATTATTGAACGATTGTATGCATTCGCTGAATTGAAAGCACTTCTAATTAAAAAAATGACTAGTAGGCTTTATTTTTTTTTTCATTTATTTATTTTGAAATACGCTAAAGTTGAACCAGTGTCTGCTGGAATTTTTCATTAAATTAACAGTTAGTTTTAAGACTTTTGAAGTCATTGCTGTAAGAAAAAATGTCTAATTTTACTAACGCCGAATTGGCTGACATCCATTACATGTAAGGTCTGGCTGAAGGAAACATGAGCTGGGCGATCGTATCAGATGCTCTTTCCAAATCGAGTAACACCAGACAGGAGAACATTTTCAAATGTCCACAGACGGTTGAGGGAAACTGGTACTTTTACTGAAAATAATCATTTAGAAGGTGCAACTCAAACTATGAGAACTCCAGATATTTAGGAACCAGTTTTGAATTTTATTGATTTGAATCCTCATGTGAGTACAAGTAAAATTGGAAATCAGTTGAATGTTTCACATGTTCTAGTTTGTAGGATTCTCCACGACTTTTTATTGTACCCGTTTCATATTCAACGCGTCCAAACTCTACTTGCTCGAGATTTTCCTTCAAGACTGAATTTCAGCCGATGGTTCTTATATGAAATAAGAGAAAATGCTCATTTTGATATTGAAATAATGTTCACAGACGAAGCTACTTTTTCAAAAACTGCTATCACAAATTTTCACAATAATCATTATTGGACAGAGGAAAACCCCCATTTGATTGAAGAATCTCATCATCAAGAACAATTCTCACTAAATATCTAGATCGGAATGATTGTAAATTATTTGATTGGTCCATTTGTTTTGCCTAAGAGACTAAACGGTCCCGCTTATCGGCAATTTCTTGAAGAGGAGTTACCTTTATTGCTCGAGGATGTGCCACTTTTGGTGAGAAAAATAATGCGGTTCATGCATGACGGGGCACCAGCACATTTCAGTGGAGAAGCTTGGAAATTTTTGAATAATACATTCAACAACTGATGGATGAGTCGGGGTGGGCCAGAACTATGACCTCTTAGGTCCCCAGAATTAAATAATTTAGACATTTTCTTATGGAGATATCTCAGAAGTTTAATTTATACCACTCCAGTGAACTCTGTGGAAGAATTGAGAAATCGAATAATAACCTCTTGTGACGGGATAAGAAATACCCCAGGAATATTTCGAAGAGTGCGTGATAATATGCGAAGGACAGAGGCCTGTACTCTTGCAGGTAGAGGGCACTTCTAGCAATTTATTAAGTTTTCCATTGTACGCTGATCAGTGGAGTACTGCAAAAAAGTTTGAGAGGGCAAAAGAAGACATGGCCTCGGAAAAGAAAACATCTTGTGAGTTTCAGTTGAAATCTAGGAGTGTAATGATGTAAAAAAAATAGCTTGCATTCCAAATTTGGGCTGAATATCTCAAAGACTGCAGGAGTTTTGAAGAAAAAAACAATTTTTTCCGGAAATTTCAACACCCTGTTGCTTCGTAACGAAGCTTTTGCGGACCTATGTTTATATAATCTTTTATTCTTAAAATTGCACGTAGATTAACCTCCTAAAGTTGTGACATACTATTATGTATATCAATCTTGTTTTGGTTGCCCCTTAAACATGTATTTAGCATTACTTACACCAAGATTTTTGATATTTCATAATACTGCTATTCCAGTTCCAACCTCAGATCTGGTTCAGGTGGAAAAGAATGAAACGCAATTCGATTCTATTTTTTGCGCGCAACTCACAGACTAACTGTTACTGATATATCAATGATGGTTGTTTTTTGGATTTCATCTCGCTATTTTCCTGAATCAGTCAAGAAGTTACATATGGTTCACCTGTTCCATCATCCTCAGCTTAAACTTTAGGGGTTAGTTCACACTATATACTATGCTTTTCTCCGATCGTGTTTTTGCTAACAACAAAATTTGATATTATGACAAAATCAATAAGAATGGAGTGTCACATTTTTTGAAAATATCCCTTTCACACAAATAAATAAGTATATTCTATACTAAGCAAACAACATCCTCCCCAAATCTACATCGCAATTAATATGTAATTCCTGAAATCGTAAATCAGATTCTTATAATAACGTAGTAATTCGAAAAACGTACTTTATTAACTTTTGATGAGTGATGATGTTATTTCTCAGAAGATAAATTGCGTACCCTTTTCTGGTATCAATAATTCCTTTGTATTCGTCCACATATTCCTCAAAATTCCTCAAAGAGTCCTTGAGATTTTGTATTTTTGCAACAGTGAAAGTAACATACGCAAAAAACATCGATTGGGTGGCAATTGAATACATGATGACGAAGATGACACCAAAAGCTTGTGAAACCATACCAACATAAAACCAGTAACCACTCAAATATGGAAGTGTGAAAACTATAGGTTGTCTTGGAATCGACTCTGGTTTGATAGAATCATTCAAAGATCTTATATAATCTTTCCAGTTCACCTCAGTTTCATATAGCAGAACTCTGCAGAACATGACAAACGCACTACAGATCATCACGGTATAAATCATGGATAATCTGACATTGATTTTTCTGTTCTTTTCTAAGATCTTTAATGTGACAGAATTCTTTGAATCCAGCATTTTTTTTTCTATGTTCAGTGATTCTTTCAATAAATTCCTGGCACTTTTGGATTCGAACATCCAGACCTTCAGAAGGAGTGTCGTGTACTGTATTTCATAGCTAAGAGTTTCGCTGAACAAAGTTTTATTTAGAGAAAATGCGTAGGGTACGGTGATTGGTCCAAGTAGCAAAAGTGACGCCAGTACTTCAATTCTGAGGAATAATCTATACGCCTCATACAAATATCGCAACATGATGCTTTTCGTTTGCAGAGGCCACATGCCGCAGAGAACCATCGAAACTTGGGCATATCTGAAGAAGATTGTGCGACCAAATAACCTGAAAAATGAATTAAACTATTAAAACGAAAGCACTACTCGAGCTAATGCATTTAGGGAGGAGGGGTCCAGCTATTTTTATATTTTTCCTTTAGGTAGTCAACGAATATTGCCCTATTCATAGGCCTTGCAGACTTGATCAGTGTTTGGATAGCCTAAATAATAAACTATTTTGCCGGATCTAACCTAACCTAACCCCTGCTTTGCTTGTAGTAACCTGGATTCTCTTTTCCTAACAAATTAGACATCTACACTTTTGCTTTCATGTTTAGCGTTCACCTGTGGCAGAGATCCTCATTACTACACGAAAGCAAAATGAAACTGGAAAGTAGGTACTTTTGATGAATAACAACATTGAACATCGAAATATATTATAAAAGCATTAATACAACTGATGAAATATGAAGAAACTTTGCCAAAACCAGAATAGCACAGCTTATAGTTCTGACATATACCATACTTCACTGCAATAAACAAATTCAAATATATGGGTAGAAATGAGATTACCGGGCGTCTTCTCCACCAAGATAATCTCAGGAACAGTTCATGAACCTGCTGACAATTCTTGTCGTTCCCAAAATGACATCCTTCTGAGTCATAGAGAGAAGCTCACAGTCGATATTCAATCTACGCGTGTTTTCCATGACGTGTTTTTCGACCAATCCATTAATCGAAATGATCAGTGGAAGCACAGCGATCGATTTCAGCTAATAAATTTCCTTGATCTCAAAGACAAGGTCCAGATACTTGATACCTGATTTGCTCCGAGTACGTTCTTCCGATGTTGTCGTCTGCCGGTACAGTTACATCCATCAAGATCGCGGCCCGGTAAAGTTTCTTGAATAAGAATATGTCTGCTCTTTTGTTTTCCACAGACTGGTCGGTTATGATGGTCATATCCCCATTCAACTAGTGGCTTCTACTCCTCCGTAATCAGCCTCAGCTTTGATACTATAACCTAGTGATAGACTTTGGCCGTCGTATTATGCCTCTCGAGGTAATCCGTTGGAGCGAGGATTGAGCACGAAGATGTTATGTACTGTACGGAATCCACAGCCTTTGAGCATTTTCGATACAGGTCAGAGTATATGTCCTGAGCGGATATGTTTCTCTAATATGCCCCTGGTGGGGGCCACTTGGTCCTGGTATGGTAGCGAACTTTTTATGTCCAGCGCCTGCTGCATGCCCAAGTACTAATACGATCCCTCGGCTCTCAAAGCTGGAATGGTCGTGTCATTTGGAAGTGTTGTTCCTGGGTATTCTTGGATGATTTTACCTTGCTTGATGTTGAACACGTCGCACTTGCCAACGTCGATTTCTATCCGAACATCCTCCCTGAACGTTCTTACCACCCCCAGCTTTCTTTTATCAGATCCGCCTTTGGGATGTAGATTTTAAGAATATTCATATATAGTTGGTAGGTTATCCACCCTTTCATTAAGGGCAAATAGCAACGATCCTTTGTCTGCAGGTAGTTTGATCTTGATATGAAATTCTGAAGCCAATTTCCACGCGGATTTTGAAGCCTAATATTATATATATATATATATATATATATATATATATATATATATATATATATATATATATATATATATATATATATATATATATATATATTACATCTTCTTTTGGAATTATTAAATGGTCTAAAACTGATCTAAATGAATTACAATGTCAAACGAAGAAAATGCTCTGTAAATATCATAAGCACCACCCAAAGTCAGCTGTTCAGAGAGTTTCACTACCTAGACATCTTGGAGGTCGTGGATTAATTGATTTGAATAATCTTCATAGTAAACAGATTTTTCATCTACGTTCCCATTTTCATGATAAACAGAGAACGTCTAAATTACATGATATTGTTGTTTCTTCAGATTATAATCTTACACCTCTGAACTTGACAATGCAAAAGGTAGATTTTGATATATTTGATGATAATTCTAAAAGTAAAAGTTAGATGCAGAAGGAATTACACGGAAAGCACCTAAAGAATTGAAAAATGATTATATTGATGAAATCGCATCGAATAAATGGTTAGTATCTGGAGAATTGTTTGCTGAAACAGAAGGCTTGGCAATTGCGATCCAGGATCAGGTTGTTTTCACGAAGAATTATAGAAAACACATCATCAAACAAAATATAGATGATTCTTGCCGTAGATGTTTCTGTTCTTCAGAAACAGTTCTTCATATATTATCATCTTGCTCAGTCCTTGCTTCAATAGATTATTCAGAAAGACATAATGCCGTCGCTAATATTATTCATTTTAATCTAGAAATTAAACATGACCTAATTCCCAAAAGAAAAAATTTCAAAAATATGAACCTGAGATTATTTGTGAAAATGACAAATATAAACCTTATTTTGATAAAACAATTCTTTGCAACAGAGCTGTAAAACACAATAGACCAGATATCATTCTTAATGATAAACAGAATCAAATAACATATATAATTGATATTGCTATACCCGACACACATAATATACAAAATAAATACAATGCAAAAATTTCTAAATATATGATGCTTGGCGACGAGATTAAAAAATGTGGAAAATGAAGAAAATATTTATTCTACCGATTATTATTTCTACAACAGGCGTTATTCCTAGAAATCTTCACAAAAGTATTGAGATTTTGGGTCTGAAGAAAATTTGTTTGAACAGTTACAAAAGATAACAGTCATCAAATCTTGTAATATTCTTCGTAGGTTTCTTTCCGAAAATAATAATGAGGTAGAGTCATAGGTTTTCTCTTTAGTTTATACTGCTCAGAATCTCATTTCATATTTTATTTATTTGTTTATATAAATGTAATATAATTAACTGACAATTTTGTCATATTTATATTCAGAGCAGTATTCTATTCGATCCTTCACCACTTCACACAAAGGAAACTATTAATGAGTAACATTCAGTGTTACTTGACTAAGGTCCGTACACTGGATTTTTCCGGGAGAAAGCCTCTGACACTACTCGTTGGTACATTGATATCATTGTCTGATGATGGTATAGTATGTATATATTCTGGTAGATTGATATATTCTCATAACAGTTAACGTTATCCTAATATATAATTACTCCAGGGTATGTTTGGATTATAATCATTGCCTGGCAATGGTATTAATTACCGGGTGGTGGATTTATATTTTTCATGAAATCAGTTTGATTGCATGAACAGATATATGGGCAACTCGTCGGGGTAAAACCTCCTATATATATATATATATATATATATATATATATATATATATATATATATATATATATATATATATATATATATATATATATATATATATATATCAGAAGTCCTCCGAGATACAAGGTGTTGAAGTTCAGAATTTTTTCATGCTTCTGTTGGTAATTATTAATTTAATACTGCTCAGAATATTATCTCATATTTCATTTATGTGTATATATGAATGTAATATAATTTGCTTTCTCATTTATTTATTTATTTATAAGTTCCGTACACTGGATTTTTCGAAGAAAAGCCTCTGTCACTTCTCGTTGGTGAATTCGATGACATTGGCTGATAATGCGAAAGTAAGTGTATATTGTGGTATATTGATATATTTTCATAACATTCAAAACATTGAAATCACTTCGATTGCACGAACACATTATATATATATATATATATATATATATATATATATATATATATATATATATATATATATATATATATATATATATATATATATATATATATATATATATATATATATATATATATATATATATATATATATATATATATATATATATATGGAATCACCCCGATATTTTGAATATTACCTCAGGGATTTAGAAGGTGTTTTCTCGACCTCAGTAGCTTGTATTACCTCTTCTTGCCCTGATACAAACCTTGCTGGCCAGTCCAAAATAGTGATTCCTCTGTTTCAAGAATAATGTCACGGGAGAACGCTGGTTTGCGGAGTAGAATTGCGTTGTAGAATTCACCTTGCCAGAGTCTCACTATTGGCTCCAGAACTAGGTCCACGTAATTTCCAGCCGATAAACTTGCACGAAATGAAATCAAACCTGTTTTGACTCCCAGCATAATGCCACCCCAACACATCACACTGCCCCTTGGTATTTCAGAATTTGTCTTGCTGCTCGGCGTCTAGCTTGTCTTCCATGACATTTCGCCAATTCTCAATATTCCAATTTTGGTGCTCGATACACCAATTAAGTCTGTTAATTTTTTGTTGTCTGGTTAGCTCTGGAACTCTTAAGAGCCTTCTGCTCTATAAACCCCTTGAACGAAGTCTTCGACGTATCGTTTCGACTGATACACTGATGCCTGTTGCTTCCAGAAATTGCCTCTGGAGTATAGGGTGCGACGCAAAAAGCGGCGTTGTTCGTCAGAAGTGATCTTCCTATTAGTTTTTCTAGGTCTATTTTGCAGAGATTGTAGCTCCACGTATCGGGCGTAGGTTTTTGAAATCAACCCCGGTGATACCCCCATTGTGGCCGCTATATCCCTCTATGTCACTCCTTCTTCAACGAAAGCAATTAGTCGACCCCTCTGCACATCGGACAATCCAACGTAGGGCTTTTTCAATTATAGGCTTTTTTAAATTTGAAATTCACAGTTTCAAATCTCAGTGACAACAGAGTACAATATCCCGAACATGTGGTGATAATTCAACATTTCTTTTCATACTATCCAGTTTTTTCACAACAAAAACTTCATTCTTCACAAGTAGTCAAAGATCCATGGTTGAAAACAATCAATTATGTGAAATACCGAGTGATTTTATATAAATTTGGTTGGGTGTATACCAGAAATCAGCAATAAACATCATTTAAATCTTTGAAGAATACAAATATCTTTTTTACACAATACAGCTCGTACAGAAATTGGCAGACAACTGCATACAACGCAGATTACATTTTTGTGAGGAAATGATAGATATGATTGAATGAATGTTTATGAAACCATGAACATAAGTATGATGGAGAAGAACCGCCACAGCGTTGAACGGAATACTTGCTACTGCGGCCGAAGTTTTCATTGAAATCTTAAAACTATCAGAGAACTATAGAGATGATGGTTAACCTTTACCTTGTACCCTTCATCTCATCTATGAAATAAATACCAAAATACCCTAAAAGTTTTGTTGGATGACATAGAATATTATAACATTATATTTGTTTTATTTTAATTCATTTATCAGAAGTAGAATACACAGGTCAGCTTTTTTAATCGGAAAATGACTGAACATTATTACTTCTGCATCTTCGAAATTTAGAAGTCCTTTTAACGATTAAAAAACAAACAGCTCATGATGGCATTACAGGATATCGATTTTTGAAACTTCATATCAAGATCAAGCACCAACAATTAAACTCGGAAACATAACTATAAAAACTCAAAACATCGCGTGTGGTATGTTGCAAGGCTGTGTTCTGTCGCCTTTGCATTTCAGTATATTCTGAAGGTTATGGTGAGTAAATTAATAATTAGTGACTTATCATATATAATTATAAATCTTACAATTTGTGTCAACCAATTGAATCGAAATTTTGAATAAACTCTATACTCAAAAAGAACAATACCTTCCAAATAATGACGTCATTACGATATCGTGTGTTCACTTTAGGTAGCTCAAGTTTTAAATGAACTAAGCCATATCTTGCAATGATCTTTTCAATTATAAATACGACTAATCAATTTCCATTCCAATTAATTGCAGAGTGCAGTTAGAAGAGTTCGTACATCTGTTTGTTCACTTGAAATAACAAGGAGAATAACAAAAATTCATGACATTATTCATGAATTTTAAATAAGAACACTGTTGGACAAAATGATGTATAGGATGTTTTGATTGCGAGAAGATGTGAAATGCAAACAACTCTTGAACGACAATAGTTTAACGTATCATTTTTCATTTATTTAATTATTCAGTGATGAATAATTTCTATCAAGGGCATAGTTTTGTGCTAAAATTATCAAAGCCCGTAAAGAAAATGAATATGTAATTGACAACTTGATTCCATAATATGTTAATTCTTTGGCGACTTTTGTTGCATATTTACTAGGCTTCATTCTTTTTTTAATGCTTTATTAAATATATATACATATTACAAATCATATTTTACTGTACTGTACTGATATCGACAGTTTTTTACATCGAAGGATTACTAATATCTAACCAAATACCCATTCAAATTCAAATTCCCAGCCAAACCTGAATTAAATCAAAATGACACTTCAAACTTACATTTCGAAATAAACCCTAACTTTCTTTCAAAATATTGAGAATTTTTCTTGCCTCTTTAAACTTTCTGGTAATCTTTTAAATGCTTGTGAAGCTTGAAATACTGAATCAAACAAGCCCCCGAGCTTTCTTACATTCCCAAGGTATATGTTATATTGTGCTCTGGTGTAATTATGATGTATATCCCAGGCAAACGTATTTTTTGTAATACATTTTTGATTTTTATACAGGATTTTGTGCATTCGTTTACACTGCTGAAGTTCCATAAGTTTATTCAATGTGCTTACTTTTAATTCTCTATATAAGTCGTCTGATGGCGTAAGGCGATCATAGTTAAATGAGATTTTCAAAATTTTGTTTTGTAATGTTTGCATATTTTTGAAAGTTGATTTGCTACACATTCCCCAAATCGGAATAAGGTATCTGAAATAAGATACAAAATAGGATTAATATACGTCCATTTTTGATTTTTTTTGAAAGATAACTTTTATTCGTAGTTAACATTGGCACAACTTTGGAATACATGGATGTCGTGTGGTCTTTCCAATTTAAGTTCTCATCCAAAATTAGGCCAAGATATTTTATTGTACTAACTGCTTGATCCATTTCTTTATTTTTTCGCTTGAAAAACATATATTTGGTATTGTCTATATTAATTCTTAACTTATCTAGGTTTAGCCAAGCTATATATGTTTTAATGTCAGAGTTTATTATTAATTCGAGTTCCTCAGTAGTATCACCACTGTAAAATGAGGTTGTATCGTCGGCAAAGGTATGATATCTGGCTCTAAGTCCAGCGAGTTTAAGGCTAAGAACATACAATGAATACAAAACAGGTCCGAGCACAGAACCTTGTGGTACGCCATATTCATTTGTTTCCGAGTCACTAACATTGTCACCCAGCTTCACATATTGCGTTCTACCCTGTAGATATGATTTCAGAAGGTTATACATTTTTCCGCGAAATCCCATTGACCAAAATTTTTAAATAATTTTTCAATGTTAACATCAAAGGCTTTCCGTAAATCTATGAATATAACGACTACAATTTCATTTTTATATACTTTGTTCCAAGTAAAGTTTTCAATTTGCCTTTTCACTTGCTTTCGAGCATTTTAACTTGACTGAACCTATTATTTGGACTCAAAGAATATAGTATAACATCACTTAGTCCTGGGTGGGAACTCAAGAATTTGAACTTACGTTCTGAAGAAGAGCAGGCTCCATCTCCAGAAGAAGTTTCTAATTTGTTCCCAAAGTATTTTAAAAGTATTTTTAAACCAATCACTAATAAAAATCACTAATAAAAATCAAAAATTTATATACTTTCTACTAATTGTGTCACGTTTCACACACAGGGATTATCGATCGACTCATCGTAGGGATTCCTCCAATATACCTCCGGAGCTGTGAAGGATGTCTATCTGTACCTTCGAGTATTATTTTCAAAAGTTCACTTAGGTCTATGGTCTTCCCTGAAAAACAGAATCTTCTCCGTAATCCAGATTTGTAAGAAGGGTGGTGAAGAACATGTTCAGAATAACCAACCTATAAGCATTCTTTCATCTATTCCAAAATTAGTTGGGTCCCTTATATGAAAATACATTTCATACAGTAAAAGCATAGTTATAGATCAACAGCACGGTTTTTGGAAGGGAAGAAATCCTGAAACAAATTTAATAACTTCTACGGAGTGCTTTTGGAAGAGTATGAATGAGCGCGTCCATTTACACTGATTTTAAAGAAGCATGATGGAAAGGTTACTTTAGTATGCTCAAGCGAGCATAGTAAAGATTGGTTTACTGAGTTGATGTTTCCTGACAAGGATGGAGTCTTATATAACGGGAAGGTCACAGTTTGCTTTAATAGGAGATACCTGATTCGATGCTTATTTTGATACTTCTGGAGTTCCTCGAGGTTCCCATTCGGGGACACTACTGTTCATAATATACATTGACAATATCGGTAACTGTTCCAAAAATACTGAATTTCTATTATATCCAGACGACTTGAAGATATATTAAGGAGGTAGCCTTGGTGGATTGCTCAAAATTTCAGGACTGTCGTGATAGACTTTTTGAGTACTGCTCTCAAAACTCTCTATCTAGATTTCCAAAAATTTCTCAAAATAACTTTAAGCAAAAATAACAATTTAATGAAATAGATCTATCCAATTTATGGAAACCAGCTCGAAGAGGTAACTACTGTTCAAGATTTGAGGAAAGCATTCGATTCCCAACTCATATTTGATATTCAAATTGAGACCATAAATAGCACAAGTAAAATGCTTGTCTTTGTCTTCAGATATTGACTTTTTTTAAAAAACACCACCTTTCTAAGCCTGTATTATTCTTTTGTTTTCTGTCAATTGAATTTCGTATCCATAATAGGAATCCAAAATATTATGTATATATTTGCAGACTGAAAAGTATCTAAAATGAGTTAATTATATATTTAACGTTCAAGAATTGTATTATTATCAGCGTTCATCACTAGGTAGCTGTTGGGAAAATGTTTGAACTGACTACTTTGAAGGAAAGTAGGGAGATCAGCGATAATGTTTTTTATCAAAATATTAAATGGTTATCTATCGTATTCGCAGATGTCATTGAGTCGACACGTTCTTGTTTTGGCTATTGATTAATTCGAAGTTAACCAGTAAATCTTTGAGTTTTTTCTGAATAAAACAATCGTATCTAGTTGTGTTAAAGTGCGTTATTGCATTTTTCGTTTCTGTCTGGTTTGAAGTGCCGCATTTTATAGACATAGAGGATCCTGAAATTCTAATATACAATGTCGGTGAGTAAATCCTGTTCGAAATTAATTACTGAAAACAGTCCCCTGCTCGGTGTAGTGGTTTTTGTGCGTCTCTTTATCATGCCAATTCCGTATATTCGGATGTTTCGAAGCAGCAGCTGAGCGTTATTAGCAGCTTGCCTTCGATGGATATGCGTGGATTACCGTAAATTGTCCCGTCCTCGCACCACTAGATCGGCAACCTTGAACGGTGCCGACACCGGTCCCGGTACCTAGGAGCAGCCAGCACTTGGATCTTTAACGAGCAGTGTTGTTCCTTCATCGGGTCTCTCTGCTACATCATCGGTTGATGTCTAGATTGGTGAACAAACTGATCTGCGAGGCGCCGAAGTTGCAGGAGTCTGTGACCTTCTGTTCGGATAAGGTTTCAGCATTCGAGTGCAAACTGCCTACGCTGGATGAATACTTCAAGTCTACTGATCAATTTAAAAAAGGAAAATTCCAAACTGAAGTCTGATATTCCTTCGATGATCAAAAGGTTGGAAAACCTGGAGAACTATAATAGAGCTTACAATGTGGAACTTCAGGATATTCCAGAGAAGCAGGGAGAGAATCTGTTGAACATTGTTTTCAAGGTCGGAGGGTTTCTGAATTGTCCGGTTACTAATGAGATGGTCTACTCAGTTTCCAGACTTCTATCTCGCAATGCTGACGAGCCGTAGAATATCGTTTTGAGGTTCATCTCAAGGATGAATCGCGATCGTTTTCTATACGCTGTAAAGATGACTCGCAAGTCAAATGAGGACAGATACGGCTTCAAACTCGATAGTGTATCCCACAAATTTTTCATAAGCGAATACCTATCCCCAGCCTCAAAATCATATTAAAAATGCTCGTGAAGCAGCTTAAATTAAGCAGTTTAAGTTTGTCTGCATGCAGAACGGCAACGTTGAGAACACAAAAATCGTTCAGATTTCGTGCGAGGACGACCTCAGGGGACTGAAATAGTTATGGGTGTGTATGAAATTCTCATTTTCTAGATAGTTAAACTTGCATACATTTAAAACTAATGTCACAGTTAACCCACCTGATATTTTGTGTGTCACAGAGTCTAGACTCAATAATTCTGTTTTTGATGACGAAGTTGTGGTTACTGCTTGTTTAGACGTGATCGGGAGTCTACCGCGAGTGTTTTAGCTGACTGAAGAGGTGCACTCATTGCGGTTCGTAAAAAGTTCAGACCTTGTCATCTACCAAATCTTCAAAGTGACGCCGAAGATGTATGGATATCCATACAAGTGAATAATTATAAAGTGTTTGTGTGCTGAGTATACCTTCCTCTGGATGACAGTATTGCGTATGCAGCGTTCTGCTCCAAACTTAAGTCAATTCAGCTACCGGAGGACAACGTTGCATTGCTTTATGACGATTTCAATTGCTCCTTGCTGACTTGAACCCTTCAATGTGGAAGATAAGTACTCTTGTTTATTGGACACTTGCTCGTTCCTGAATCTCAAACAATTTAATCATATTACTAACGAGGATGACAGAATATTAGACTTGATAATGTGTAATAAAATTAAAATCTTACACATTGCGAAATGTCAAGATCCACCAGTAAGTGAAGATAGAAAACATCCTTGTATCGAGTTTTTATTTGATCTGTCCCTCTTTCGAGGGTCACATAGCGCAAGGGACTCATATACGCTAAGTTTCAAGAGAGCGGATTATAATTCTATAAATAGAGAGATTTCGGTCATTGACTGTATCGGCACTTTTGAGGAATATATATATATATATTACCTTGATCAAAAGTTCCCGACTTTATTACCGTGTGGCTTTCATGGACTACCATGGTGTTGTGCACCATGAATTGCTACCAAAAGTACAAACTATTAACAAGGAGTATTATTTGGGCGTTATGAGGCGTTTGCGTGAAGCGGTTCGGGAAAAACGTCCAGAATTGTGGCAAAACAACTCATGGATATTACACGATAACACACCGTCTCATAATGCCTTCATTACCCGTGACAATTTGGCTAAAAACAGCACCAATACCAACCAACAACCACCAAATTCACCTGATTTGGCTCCCTGTGACTTTTTCCTGTTCGGTCGACTAAAGAAACCGCTCCGGGGAACGCTTTTTAGCAGCCGAGAGGAAATAATGGAAAAATCGAAGATGGCCCTAAAGGCGTTGCACTCGATGGAGAGCACTTTGAAGGAGACAATATTGATTTTGATGAAAAACTTTGTATATTTGATTTTATTAATCGGGAACTTTTTGATCAAGGTGGTATTTTACACATAATTAATACGCACGTACCGCGCTACCGAAAAAACAAAAAATTTCCATATTATTATTCGCGTAATACGGATCATTCTGGTGAAATACAAACTACACAAAAGATGGAAACGATACAAGGCGCAGAGTGATTATAACCTTTCCTCTTCTCTGGGGATTCGTTCGAAATCGCTGATTGAGGCGGATTTCAGAAGATTTGTGACTTCATTTGAGGACGGGATTCGTGACAATACGAAATCTTTCTGGAATTTTATGTCATTGAAAAAACACAATTCTGCGAATTTTCAATCGGAGATGCGGCAGGATCAGGAAACTGGTAGCACTGGTGAATATATTTGTGAATTGTTCGTCAAACACTTCAAGAGTGTGTTTGAACCTGAAAAGTTTCACCTCAACATAGACAACATATTAAATTCAGAAAACTGTAATGTGTTAAACTCGATTCATCTATCAGAAGATGAAATCGTGAGGCCTCAGAAACGGCACTGGCTCCGACTTGATTGCCGCTGTATTTTTGAGGGTGTCTGTTAAAACTTTTGTTGTACCTGTGTGCTTATTATTCAACCAGTCCTTGGCGAGTGGTAAGTTTCCTAGTAGTTGGAAGAATGCAACTGTTGTTCCGATCCTTAAAGGTGGTTCGAAGTCAGACGTCAAAAATTACGGACCAATATCCAAATTATCATTAATTTCCACATTGATATACAATTATTTATTTCCATTTGAAAAACATCTCATCAAACCTGAACAACATGGCTTCTTGAAAGTGAAGTCTGTTGAAACGAACATCTCATCTACAGTGAACTCGACGAATCCATAATATTCACGTACAGCGTCTTACAGAGGTCGGAGTGAAGGGCGGTCTTCTGCGGTAGTTCGATTCCTACCTGAGGAATCGATCCCAATTCGTATTAGTAGAGGGATTCGAATCTGAGAGTTGTATTTTTTTGTTTAGAGCACCCCAGTGGTCCCACTTGGAACCCCTGCTGTTCTTAATATATATAAACCCGATCAAGGAATGTTTTAAGTTTTCGAGGTTCTTAATGTTCGCAGATAACCTAAAAGTCTTCATACGGACAAATTCTCTGACCGATTGTGAGAACCTTTTATCTTATCTGGATCGTTTTTTTCCAGTTCTGTCAACAAAACAGTCTATTTTTAAATACAACTAAATGCTTCTCTATTACGTTCACTTGAAAGAAATCAAATATCGAATTCACCTACTTTCTTGGTGGCGTAAATCTTCATCTCGTTAAGCGCGGAAAGGGTTTGGGTATTTTTTTGATTCCAAATTAATACTTGACGTCCATATTGATTATATTTCAACAGCAGCATCAAGAATGGTAGGATTCATGATGAGAAGAACCAAATAATTTATAAACGCGCAAACAGTTGTTGTTTTGTACTATACATTTGTGTTTAGTAGGCTGAGTTTCGCTAATGTGGTTTGGTGCCACCAGTATGGGATTTATAGATCTCGAATTGAATCTATTCAAAATAGATTTCTTTACCAACTTTGTTCTAGGTTTGGTTTGAGTTTTGCGGGACACCACTCACTAGCCAGAAGACACTTTCACCTCATAAGCCTTGAAAATAGACGCAAAGTAGCAGACATAGTATTTCTATGCGGATTGTTTCAGAATTCTGTTCAGAGTGAGGAATTGCTCGCGGCGATTGGCATAAACGTTTCATCTAGGAGAATGAGAGAGTCTGAACTATTTACTATTCCTTTCAAGAGAACGTCGTGCTGACAAAATTCCCTTTGACAAGAATAAACAGAAATGCAAATGAGTTTTCTAACATCGTGGATGTCTTTTTTATGTCGAAAGCCCAAGTCAAGGGCTGGTTGAAGGCACATTTTCTCGAACAGACATAGATTCTGTTCTTCGTTCTTTCATATGTATTAATGATTAATTTTTTAAGTTATCGTTTCTTCTGCTGATACAGTTGGTTTTTTGTATGTTTTAAGTGATTATAATTGTAATATATTCTTTTTATCATTTCATAATATTGTAATGTGACACTCATTATGGGACAACTCGTCAGTATCCCAAAGTATCTTGAATAAAATAAAATAAAAAAAAATCTAATGGTGTCCAGCATTCTTCAGGCAAACAAATGATTTGCAGAATTTTTCCATTTGCAGGATGCTGAATACCTATCATAAGGTATTCTATGGTGTAAATTTATTCTTGGTTTCTTTGCAGGGCTTAACATACACTTTAAAGTGACGACACACCTGTAATTGTTAGTTTACTTTTAATTTATTTTGAGTTAAAAATAAAATTCATATATAAAATAATGTATTTATTCTAATTAAGTTGAGTAATGTACTATGGTGGGTTTTTGGTATAGGAATATAACATTGTACAATTATTTTAATTGTTTTCGCACGGTTTATTTATATTTGAATTGTGAGTACTAATCCTAGGCAATATGGCCTATTTGTATTCCCATTGTTAGAATAAACAAATCCAATATTAAATTTCAAAATACATTAATCTTACCTTTCCACTGCCATTTCTAGCTTCCGCGGTTAAACTAAAGTAAGAATATTAGTTATTTTCCATAATTTCATGTTCTCCTGACGGTTTGCATAAAATATATGTTAATTACAGCCTTATGAGAATAAAAAAGTCCATTTCCCGATTTTAATTATTACGTGAATAAATTTCTGCCATATGATGCGCCAATGAAATTCCCTAATACTTAATTTAGGGTTTATGAAGTTGATTTTGCTGCATATAAATCAGCATCGGAAAGAACGAAGCTCTCAAAAGTAACACCCCCCTCGTTAAATCGAATGAAGAGTTATAATCTGAGTCAATTCTTTTGGGCAAAGAAGATAACACTAAAATTCTTAAAATTTTAATAAAAAAAATTATAACTCAATGGTGGTTGATTTTAGACAAATCTTGACGAGAGATGTTTGAAAAAAATGCCCTTCAACAAAACAATTGAAAAGTTCATCTTGCCATTTGAAATAGCAGAGTTGTAGTCGATGTCCAGTATAACCGGAAATGGTGCCGATCCGATAAAATACATATTGAAAGTAGCATACACCTCGAAGATTAGCTACGAATTTCTGGAAATAATATGAAAAAATTAGCTATGGGCGACTTCAACGAAGCACAGAGAAAATATTCGAAATCATTACTATCAGACTTCAATGCCAAAATGAAAGAAAAAATTGAGTTAGTGGAGTTAGTTGAGACGGAACTAGAGAAAAACAAGGTATAATTCGAAGAGAGGCTCAAAATATATATAATAAGACAAAATCATAAAATTGGAAAGTCGAAATGAACAGCTTCATAAAGAATTAAATATAGTTGCTGAGAAACAAAAGAAAAATAACATTATAATTAATGGTCTTGATATAGATACAAATTCTCAGTTCCAATCAAACCAAAGTAGAGCCCTGTGATAGGTATAAGCGATGCTGACTCACTGGGTAAAGTCAATGAAAAGCCAATTATTGTAGAATTTATATCTCATATTAAAAAAATTGAGGTTTTGAAGAGTTCCGCTAAGCTGAAAGGAACAGGGATGTTCCTATCAAATGATCTCGTACCTGAGGAGAGGATGCAACAGAAAATTTTAGTTGGACGTATGAGGAAGGAAAGGAGACTGCAGGGTCTTAGTTTGGTTATAAATAGAAAATTCTATACTTTGAAACAATTGGAGGAGAGGAGGAAGAATGAAAGTGGGTTCTCAGGCGCTGTGAATGATAGTAGTAGAAAAGTACAATAGAATTGAAGACAGAAACAAACCAGCAACTAGGTCTAATTCAAACAGAACGCAGAGGTTATTCAACGAAAATAATAAATACACTCGGAGGCAAAATTAGCGGAACACTCGAAAATTTAACCAAATTCGAAGTTCGATATATTTCCTAATTCTCAACCGATTTAGATGATTTGTTCGGCAAGTTATAGATCAACTCTTCTGCTTTGTAGAAACTATAAGAGAAAACAAAAAAAAATTGAAAAAAATTTTATCCGGGGGCAAAACTAAAAGTGTTTTTTCTGTCAAAATTCGTAACACCCTGTGGAATTTCGTGATCCGAGTTGAAACGTACAATATCATGGTCTGTCAAGACACATCTTCTTACAGTAACGCCCTTCTTGTTTCATGCGTTTATCTCTATTTTTGCAAAATATATTCAATTTCAAGTAGAAAATCACCATTTTGGAGAAATTCCATTGAACTAAGAAATTGTCATTAAAATTCGTCAAATCAATTTGGAATTTTCTTATTATCACTCAAGCGTGTCGAAATTGTCGTTTGCGACTTTTATGTTCGAATTGCATTAGTTATTGATGACAATTTGGTTAATTTGGTGAAAATTAGGAATTCATAGGAAATACCAGTCGGTAGGTATTAAAATACACAACCGAATCCTGGGACCA
Source organism: Cryptolaemus montrouzieri (assembly GCA_013387265.2). Classification (NCBI taxonomy): domain Eukaryota; kingdom Metazoa; phylum Arthropoda; class Insecta; order Coleoptera; family Coccinellidae; genus Cryptolaemus; species Cryptolaemus montrouzieri. Next base: position 32,860,548 of record JABFTP020000185.1, on the reverse strand, counting down.
TTGATAAAACTTTTCATTTACACATGTGCACACCTTTTTTATCAAATATGAAATACAACACACGTTTTTGTATATGACCACATTTGCACTTGTTTAAAGAATGAGAGTTTTCCATTCTTTGATTTAATACAAATTCGATCAGTTGCGGTGTTTTAAGATTCTTTTACTGTTTACGATTCGAAACGGTATTTTTCATTCAGAATGAGAGATTTACCACCAACCTCAGTAGCAAGGGCAGTTACATTGATCGAGGAAGGGCGCACCTACCACTCAGTCGGTACCATGTTGGGTGTCTCGACGTCGGTTATCCATCGAATCTACCGACGTTACAGGGAAACTGGATTCTACGTGAGGAGGCGAGGACAAGGAAGAAATCGGGCAACCCGCGCTATACATGACCGTTTCATCGTCAATCAAACCATAAGCAATCCTCGTCTTACTGCTGTTCAGGCACGTAACCTTTACAAGCAGTGGATAACATTAACGTCAGTGGGGACAGTCAGAAGACGATTAAATGAAGTTGGTCTGAGATCATACGCGCAAGCAAGAGCACCAAGACTGGATAGAGCCCATTAGGTAGCAAGATTGGCGTTTGCTAGGGAGCATGTAGCATGGACAATCAATCAGTGGAGACGAGTTTTATTTAGTGATGAGAGCCGATATTGTGTGAATTTTGTGGATGGTAGAGATAGAATATGGAGGCATCGAGGGAACGGTACAATCAAGCGAAATTCGCTGGAACTGAGCAATACGGTGGAGGGTCAGTTATGATACGGGGTGGCATATGCTTGGGAGTACGAACAGAACTGGAGATTATTGGCAATGGATCACTTAATGCCCATCGGTATATAACAGAAATCTTGGAGCCCCATGTTGTGCCTTTTGCTCCTTACATAGGGAAAATTTCCTTTATGCACGATAACGCGCGCCCTCATACTGCGCGCATAGTGATAGAATATCTCAATGAAGTTGGGATCACACGAATGGACTGGCCGTCGCGGTCACCGGATTTAAACCCGATCGAACATGTTTGGGACATTCTTGGAAAAAGGGTTCGACAACGGAATCCAGGCAACTTTGAAGAGCTGACATTGGCTTTGGTGGAAGAGTGGGATAACATACCTCAACAGATGATAGACAACATCATTGGGAGTATGCGAAATCGTATGCGCGTTGTAATAAGAGTTCGGGGGGTCATACTCGCTACTAAAATCAAATGTTTTTTTGTGGGTCATCATGAACATTTTTCTCAACATGTTCATTTAATTTCACGAGTGTATCACCAGGATACACACTTCCCTCAATTTTGGACAGGAATGATAATTATTATAGATTGTCACACAAAAATTCAAAATAAATGTGCAAAATCAACGATTTTTCCAGTGTACTTCGAGTTCTCTCGAAGCGTGAAATTGGCCAGTGAATTTCAAAAATTTTCATTTCGTTAGATTTCCGCTTCTCTAATTTTGATTTTATTTTTTGGCTAACCTCCGATGTTATGCACCTACGCAAGATTAAAAATAAATTCTTGAAATTTGTGACTTTTCGCTTCAAATTGGATATCTCTTGTGAAAATAGAGATAAATGCATAAAACAAGAAGGGCGTTACTGTAGGAAGATGTGTCTTGACAGACCATGATATTGTACGTTTCAACTCGGACCACGAAATTCCACAGGGTGTTACGAATTTTTGACAAAAAAACACTTAGTTTTGCCCCCGTATAAAATTTTTTCAAATTTTTTTTGTTTTCTCTTATAATTTCTACAAAGCAGAAGAGTTGATCTATAACTTGCCAAACAAATCATCTAAATCGGTTGAGAATTAGGAAAAATATCGGAATTTGATTAAATTTTCGAGTGTTCCGCTAATTTTGCCTCCGATTGTAGATGCGTATCTTCATTCAGGAAATATTATTTGCACATTGAATTTGTCATAGTGATTATATTTTGAATTTTATTTTTTCCCTTCTTCATGAGAAAAGTATATGAAAATTCTTTTAGACATTTAGTTAATTACCTGTAATTAGAGAGTATTCACCTCTGGTTTTCTCTTGTTTTCGATAAATTTTGCATTCAATTGAGCTTCTTTGATTTTCTGGTCCATTTTATTGTGAATTTTCAATGAAATACTTTTTTAAGGAACCATGCACAAGGTACACCTTATATATATTGTTTTATTGTGTTTAGGCACTGAAAATATCTGAAAATCTTCATATTGTGTCTTGTATCTTCAAATTTCTGTCAAGTTTGGTAAATAGTGGAACATTTGCGAGCATATTTGTTAAATATTTACCCTCTTTATATATCGATTTCTTATGTTTTGTATTCATTTTGCATAACTTGAAGCATTTCTATTAATTTTTTGGCTCAGTATAATATAATTCTTTATTGAGTTTGTTTCTTTAAATCATGCACAAGGTTAGCTTTATATTGTTATTCAATTTCATTTCAGAGTATAAGGAAGTTAATGTACCATTCAACTTTATTACCCAATGTATGTAAAAGGGAAATAAAGTTCATGTATTATTTATTATTTATCTGGTAAACCCGTTCCCCAGATACTTCTAATGGGCCCTTTAGCAGCGACACTCTTCATTGATCTAACCTATCCGAGATTATTTCATCGAAATACTGAAAGATCTACCGGAATGTCAATATGATGATATCGTTTACTCAATAATTAATAATATAATTCTTCAAAGTTTTCCATGGATATAGGAGGGCATAGGAGGTAATATATTTCTAGATGCAGATGCTGCAGTTACCATGGTTATGTCTTCTGCAATATAGTTCCTCGACATTTCCGCTGTTAGTCTGCTTTAAAAAAGAGTTGGGGTAAGTATCACTCTCTTCCAGATCTTTTCAAATCATCTTAAAACTTCAGAGTCTACCTGTTTTGGAATTATAATCCTCGTAACTGATTTGATCGCTTGATTTTATAGGCACGTTTTTCGATGTATTAGCGAACGGAATGAAGTTGCCATTTTCAATAAGCTTCTTGTATAAATTTTGGTCTCATTAGTAAGATTTTGCACTTAAATCGTTCGAGAATAGGTCATGTGTCCTGTAACTATTCTAGTTGAATTTTGTGTAGAATATTCGTGTGTGGTTGTGTTAAGGAAAAATTCACTCATTATAGGACTATCCTTTTTCTCGATACTCAGATGGTTTCCAACATATAAGAATGGTGTCAAATTCCTTTCCTTTTTGGGTTGAAACTTCACTATCTATTTAGTAATACTGACTCCTTTTTTTCTGCTATTTTTTTTCCATATAACTGCCGTCCCACAATCAATCTAAAACCTGGTTACAATAAAGAATGAAACATAAACACCATAATTATCCTTCAACTTTTCGTTCCAAATACACAGACTTGTTGTTATTGATGTATCAGCGACATACGAGAAAGGGTTTCCTCTCTGTTCTTTTATCTTATCATATAAAAGAGTACTAGGTGGCAGGCGGCCTTTTAGGTGGCAGGCGGCCTCACCTCCGTCTCCCGATGTGATACCGCCACTTTCAGCTATAGGTCCCGTGAATTGGCCACCTGTGTGACTAAGTTTCGGGATCTGGCTGATGGTCCGGTTTCCAGGGAGGGAAGGACTGGCAACGAAGAATGATGAGCTCTTCTGGGACAAAATCATCCGAAGTTAAAATAGTCTTCCATTCGGATCTGCGGGGGGGACAGCCTCTAAGGGTTCATGATGCGGGTAAGTTGAGCACTCCTCCGGCGAATTCACCAATTCATTCACGTTCTAGAAAAGATACAACTACGTGCATGTCGATGCAGTCCACCAGCATCTGCAAAATGCACAACCCCATGTGCTCGCCCTAACCGAAACTACTGACATAACGTATTTACATTTTAATGGGTATGAGTTACATACGAGATTTAGGTATAAAGGGGCCTCTGTGTCTTCGCCAGATCGAATGTTGCATGCCAGAGAGAGTGCACGATGGAGGACGACGCTTTCGACCTTGCGTGGTTAAGAGACTGTTTGCAGGACAAAACAATGTTCTTATGCTGTCTATATCACTCGCCAAACGATACTCACTTCCTTAGACTGTTTCACTATCTAGGTAACAGGGAGAATTGGATTCAGACATATCAACCGGCAGCTGAGGTTATTGTACTAGGTGACTTCAATGTTCAAAACACGAAGGGCTCCGCCACTCCAATAGAACAGATGAAGCGGGAAGACAGGCTGAAACAGTCATAATCTAACGCAGTTAGTCGACGAACCGACAAAAATACCTGATCACCCAACCGACTTCCCGAACACCTTGGATGTTTTTTTTTATTTCAGATCCAGATGGTTTTGGGGTGGAGGTCTCAGCACCGCTAGGCTACTCAGGCTACAAACTTATATCTGCTATTGGAACCTATGTGCTGCCGATAAACCACAAACCTAAACCACCCAGACGCATTTGGCACTATAATTGTGTTAACTAGGATGAGCTGCGTGAATTCTTTTCGTGCTTTCCATTCAGTGATGTTTGTCTTTCAGATCTTGACATTAATGTGTGCACTGAATCTGTTACAGAAACCATTCATGCAGGAATGGATCTCTACACTCCTCATTCCTTGGAAAGAACAACAGCACAAAAGTCTTAGTTCAACAAAGACTGCAAAAGAGCCTCTGCAGCCAAGAACAGAGCTTACAAAACATGGAAGATTAATCCAACAGAGGAAACAAGAACACCCTTTGTACGAATACGGAACGTATGCAATCTAATAACTGCAAGAGCAAAGTCTGATACGAATGGGTAACTGATAAACTCCTTGAACAGGCAAGCCCGACTAGACAGTTCTGGTCTATGGCGAAGACAGTGCCCATTGCTCCAAATCTGCGATTCCGCCTCTTGTTAGAGACGACGAAATATGGCATCATCTCCGAAAGAGAAATCCGAACTCTTTGCTCTCTTGTTCTCAAAGAATTCTGTGCTAGATTCATCTAACGTAATACCACTGAACATTCCATCTACAAATTCTTGTATGGTAGATACCAAGTTCAGAGTTCGCACTGTGAGACGGGCTCTGGAGCAGCTAAACTGCAAGAAGGCAGTAGGTCTAGATGAAATACCGCCAATCTTCCTGAAAAGTGTGCTCCCCAACTGGCACCCATTCTTAACCATCTGTTTCAGATTTCTTATAAAAGCCAGACTTTTGCGAGCAGATGGAAAATAGTTGGAATCTAACCGATTCCAAAGAAAGGAAAGAAGTCCTTACCCCAAAACTACTGCCCTGTTGTACTTCTTCCCATTATGTCCAAAGTGAGAGTCATAAACGATGAACTCCTCAAATATCTACGTCACTCATGTTCGTACATCAACGATGGAAAAGCATGGTGAATCTAGAGCAGTAGTCCTCGACATCTCTAAAGTCTTCGGTAGGGTTTGGCATGCAGCCTTGTTGAATGAAAATTTGCGGTGTTGGATAAGTGGCTTTCTTTCAAATAGATCAATACAAGTTGTGGTTGACGGTATGACATCTGATTGTGTCCAGTTGCAATCAGGAGTACCCCAGGGATCCATTCTTCGGCCAACCTTGTTTCTGTTGTAGGTAAACGATTTTCTGTCATCTACAGAGACCAGGATCTTCGGTTTTGTAGATGATTGTAACCTGTTTTCGTCTTTCAGTAGTAGTTTAGTTACAGCTATGAAATCTCAGCGTTAGAGGTGTCAAAAAATTGATAAGCTAAACTGTGGGTTACAGAGGATATCGGAGTAGGCTCAGTTGAACCTGGTGAGCTTCAACGCGGGAAGGACGCAAGCAACTACGTTTTTTAAAAAGGTGCCTACTGGAGAACCTTCTCTAAAGACGCAAGGCAAACAAATTGCAACCAAAGATTAGATGCACCTTCTCGGAATAACGGTCAACTTCGAGTTTTGCTGGCATGAACATGTATCAGCAATAGCTAAGTCAACATCAGCTAAACTTAGTTTTCTTCTCAGAGCCAAGCGATACTTCACGTCATCCTAGCTGTTGCTTCTTCATAAGGCGCAGACTCGACGTGCTTTGGAATATTGTTCCTTGTACGGGAATCTGCGCCCGAACATTCGTTGCAGATGTTGGATAGTGTGCAAAAATGGGCTGTGCGCCTCATCGACCACCCGGAGATCACCCGCGACCTCCAACCGCTGACTCTCAGAAGACAATCTGCTGATCTTTCTCTGTTTTACAGATACTACCACGGAAGATGCTCCAAAGAGCAAACAAGTTCGGACAAGCTTTTGAATGAACAGGTAGATGTGAATTACTCACCCCTACTTAACTTGTTTAATTAGTTTTTATTACCTTTCATACTAACTGTACAATGGCTCGGTGTGGATTTTCCTGTTATTCATCCAACTTGTTCTACGATTTGTTTATAATTCCATACTCTTCATTCTGTTTTTCATTCTTGATAAAGCTGCTGTGTCAGCGAAACGTCGTCGAATTTTTTCAAATAAAGTGTAGATTAAAGTTAAACCTTGTGTTTTTATCTCATTTGTATTTTCAGCCTGCAACTGTACCTTTCCTCCAGCCAGTTTCTTTTTCATCGAGATATTTTCTTTTTTCAGATCAGCGAATGCATTTGAGAGGAACTGAATTGATTGCTGAATTTCACCTCGGAACTTGTCCATACTTCTAGTGAGCGATTCGTGATTCTTTTCCAATTGTTTCATCACTTGCGCTATAGTTATTTCTTCCCCACCCTCTTCATATTCCTCCTCCGTGTTTTCCTCAGGCAAAATTATTGATTTTCTCTTTTTTTTGCGCAACTCTTACATTGCCTTATTGACTCCGTTTCCATTATAATTTTCAACTGATCTTTTTCTAAAACAGAGCACCCCTCACAGTGCCATTTAGTGCATGGACCGTTGCATAGGATCCTGTATTCAGATTTCGTGAACTTTTTATCACAGTTCCCGCATTGTTTGACAACACTAACAACTTTCTTGCCCTTTATTTATATTACAGTTCATTCACATTTAGTATTTTAAATTTCACAAACACAAAGGAAAACGGAGCGGGAAGACACCTGTTCTCTCTTCGATATCTAAAACTCGAATGATGTATAGGATGTTTTGATTGCGAGAAGATGTGAAATGCAAACGATTCTTGAATGACAATAGTATGCTCAGGCGAGCATAGTAAAGGTTGGTTTGATACTTGGAGTTCCTCGAGGTTCTCATTCGGGGTCACCACTGTTCATAAAATACATTAACAATATCGGTAACTGTTCCAAACATACTGAAATTCTATCATATCCAGACGACTTGAAGATACGTTAAGGAGTTTGTGCCTTGGTGAATTGCTCAGAATTTCAGGACGATCGTGATAGACTTTTTGAGTACTGCACTCGAAACTCTCTCAATCTAGATTTTCAAAAATTTCTTAAAATAACTTCAAGCAAAAATAACAATTTAATAAAAAAGATTTATTCAATTAATGAAAACTCAAAGACTACTGTTCAAGATTTGGGGAAGCATTCGATTCTCATCTCATATTTAAATTTTAAATTGAGACAAATTGAGACCATAAATAGCACAAGTAAAATGCTTGTCTTTGTCTTCAGATTTTGCTTTTTTTGTAAAAACACCACCTTTCTAAGCCTGTATTATTCTTTTGTTTTCTGTTGATTGAATGGAAGAAAATGCTGAAACAGTGTTGTTAGGTGACCTAGGTTGGACTTCTTCCCGAATAAGCCTAAGGCCATGGGTGTCCCATTCAACTATTTCCAGAGTGATCCAACTTCGAGCAACAACAGTGATTTATACCATTACTCAAGAATTTCCTCGTTGAGATAACAGTTCGCTACTGGTAGGTCTCATTTGATGCAGCTTCGATAGAACAGTGAAGTGCAAATTAATACTGATAGGATACGACAAGGATTCAGGTAATTTGCTTGTAAGTCTCGTGTTCCAGCTCGAGACACGGATCTAACCGCAGCACATCAAAGAGACTGATTTATTATTGCCAAGACGTTGGTTGGTAAGGAGCTAACTGGAAGGTAGTTTTGGTTATTGATTAGTCGAGATTTTGTATTTTTATTGGATCAAAGTTCCCTAGTATACAGACACCGAAATGAGAGAATGATATGCTCAGTGCAACTTTTCATCTTCCTATTGTTTATTGGGGGTTCAATAATGGTAAAGGGTGGAATTTCTTTTCATAACCACCTGATCTGGTCATCGTAAATATTGCAACCCTGAATACCCAGAGGTTACAAACATTTAAAAAGAGCATGTAGCATGTGCAAACTTTTTGTTTGAGTATGATAACAGCAAGACCTCCTAATCACGAAATCATGTGATTGGAATGGTCTGCATGGATTCCAGACCTCAATTCTATCGAAATCTGGGATATTCCCAATAGAAGATCAAGAAGCTAGCATAACCAGCCAGCTACCTTGAATGAGGTTCAAGTATCCAGTACTAATTGATATTTGGTGACTGATTTTTTCTAAAATATTTTTCATTATTAGTTTCATTACAATTTTTATGAGTATCATTAATCTGTCGACTGTTCTCAAGCATTCGTTAGTGCTGGTGGAATGCTGCAAAAATAATTCAGCATCTCTACATTTCATCTGGATAAATTCGAATTTTCGATTTTGTGCGTTACTTTCTTATCGCATTGTAGATGAAACCACAGAATGTTCAAATAAACTTTTTTTTTGAAAAGTTGACATTTTCGAGAGAATTTATCGAGTATGTTATATATATTTGGAATGAGAAAAATACTTCTTTTATTCTATCCAAAAAAAAATTATATTACAACGCAACTCTGATAGAATTCGAATTTCGGCATTTACCGAAAAGAAAAAGCAGTGATTTCAATTATTTGACCCATGAATATTCATATTTTATTCTTTATCTATTTCATAGACCAGGCAGCTTCATAATACAGAACAAAGAAAAAAAATTTTTTGGACATCTACTTCCTAACTTTAAATATAATTTTCATTTCATATTTATATACACTTGTTAAAATTACGTAAATGAGATTTCGAAGTCTACATGGATTCCTGTTCGTCTTATTCTTTCGCTTCTGTGATAGTTCCTTCTGTATTATCTATGCCAGCCTGAAAAAAATATATTATTAGAACGCAACAAATGTAAGCTACTTAAGGCTCAAGACTTGCCTGTGCTTTCAACTGCTCCAATTCTTCCTTTTTCGTCCGTTTGAAGAAACCGGCCTAAAACCAGAAATAATTAATAAAACCAATTTTGATAGTTTTCGAGTCTCACCTTGGTTAATACTAGAGTTAGCAACAGTACCAAAAGTAATCCAGCAATTATAGAAACTATAAAAATCCATAGGGCAACTGTTTTTCTCACTGCATCATTCACAAAAAGGCTACTCACTGAAACGGAATCTGGTCTGCAAAGAGTAAAGTTTATAATATACACAATTTTTCAGCATTAATATTCCTACCTTTTTCCAGATTGTATCAAGTTTGGTGGATCCTCAATTTCTACCCTACCAAATGTAGAATATCGAACTACTGAATTTTCCTGTAATAGACCTAGAAACATAAAAGTTTCATTAGAATAAGTTGAAAAACCAATACTGTATGAGTATGTTTCTAGAAAAAACACACTGAGACATTTCAATTTTAAACACAAAGGAGACTATTTTCAAGGTTGATTCGAATATAGAAATGACCCCTTTACTCTAAGCTTTCCAGATTTGAAATTTTTCTTAGGAAAAGTAGAGTGGAACAACTTGGCGGTAGGTAAAGCCGCGCTAGGATGGAAGAGAAATGAGGAAGTGGTATCGTTCTATCTGATTTTCGAAACTTTCTTTCATTTTTAACAAGGAGAAAAGAGACCTTCAAAAAATTCAAATTCTAAATGATCATAACAAATCATTCACACCAATCATGATCGAAAATTGAGATATCTGTGGATTTCAGACGATTAATTTTTTGTAATAACTCTTCATTTTCGAATTTTGTACTCACGCTATTATTTTTTTTATTTTGCTTCGTTTAGAGAATATTGTCTTTGTTATCTACCCTATTTACCATTTTTTCGCAAAAATACAGAAAATGAAAACCTTTATTATATATAAATAGTTACAAAATTTCTTCGGCAAATTGTAACTGGATCTCTTTAAAACTACAAAAGTTACCATCGGGAACGTGAAAAACATCTGAACATCTACACCCTTTCGAGAACAAAGGACTTTTGGACATATATTTATAGGCATTTTTTCATAATTTTTGTTGAGGAATCACCTGTAAGAATTTATCACTTCATACCTACAACGCCATGTATAAATACCAGGTGGTACACCACATTCGCGACGAAAATTTAGGCATATTGTACACCATTTTGAATTTGTTTACGTAGCAATATGAAGTGCTGTAGTGACTAAAACTTAAAAATATTTGAGACTATACAGGTTATTCCATAATAAAGTTACATATAAAAGTTAGGATTTTTAAATGGGACACCCTATATTTTGTTTGATTTCTAAGAATGTGAGGAAAATGAAGGTGAATTTGTTCGAAATTCCCTATACTTTAATCTTAAATAGTTTCCGAAATATTTGACATTTTCTGAAATTTGGGGACTTAAAAAAACTTTGTGAACTCAATATTGACTTCAAAGCTTCAGTAACTATTGCGATAGTTATTGTTATTGCCTAATCATATTTATTGATCTATGTTACATAGGTTGTTCGAAAACGATCTTCGAAGTTGGGACACATTCAAATCTCAATTCACTGTTTTTTCAAATGGCATATCCTATATCTTAAAGGTCAAGTAGATGATATATTTTAATACATTTGGAATGGTACCTAGATTCCCTATATCTATTTTCAACGGTTTTGCCTGTATTCGAAAGTTTAATCAATTTTCAACGAATTTCAAAGAATATTCCAATTTTTCACTCCTATTTCTATCTGAAATGATTATTGCCTCAGAAGAAAAAAACGAATTAGATGAAATCATTCCTGCGTTAAATTGTCATGAATCATAACCATCCAAAACTATTGAGTAAAAAATTGACAAAAGATCCTAATCTTTTTTTTCATAAAATGTTCAAAATGACCTCCATTTTGAACTATACATATTGTTGACCTGACTTCAAATGATCTTCTAACGTTAGTTAGCATGTTTGGTGTTATCGATCGAAATGCTTTTGTTATGCTTTCTTTCATATCGCCGTTGTTGGCGGAGTCCAAAATACAATTTCCTTCACACATCCAAGACAAGTCGAGTTACATCAGGCGATCTTGCAGGCCAATTTTGGAATCTACCTCTGCCGTTCCATTTATTAGGAAAGTGTTTCCATTAAATCTCGTACATATATTACTCTATTCGATCGTTCATCACCTCACACAAAGAAAACTATAAATGAGTGAAATTCAGTGTTACTTGACTAAGGTCCGTACACTGGATTTTTCCGGGGAGAAAGCCTCTGGCACTAATCGTTGGTACATTGATGTAATTGTCTGATGATACAATAGTTTATAACTATTCAGGTAGATTGATATATATTCTCACAACATTTAATGTTATCCTAATATATAATGATCAGCCCACTTTGGACATCTAACGGAAGCACTGCTTTAAAACACATACTTCAGCTACAAAAATGAATTTTACAGACAAATGGATGGAGCACCTATGGGGTAACCAATATCACCAGCAATAGCGAATCTATTTATAACAAGCCTGGGAAGAAAAGCCTTAAGAAACGCAGCACTCACACCGAAGATCTGGCTGAGATACGTCGATGACATATTCATAATTTGGCAACACGGAGAAGAAAAACTCAACGAATTCGTACATCATATGAACCAACAACACAACAAGATAAAATTCACTGTCGAACTGGAATCCAACAATCAACTCCCCTTCCTGGACGTTATGATACAGAAACACTTGGATGGCAATTTAATCTTCGATGTCTACAGAAAACCGATATTTGAATGGAAATTCGCATCATCATCCCGCACAATTGAACTCGGTGATTAAGATGCTCGTTTATCATTCGAAGACTCTATGTTCTCCAAACAAAATCCACAGAGAATTAGAACGACTAAAAGACATTCTTCAGAAGAACGTACATGGCAGGAGAACAATACGAAGAGCAATCACAAACAGAAAACGCCATAACGAGAAAACCGACGAAGAAACCAAACCGATGAACCTTGCCATCTTACCATACGTCAAAGGAGGAAACGATAAGATGGGAAAAATTCTTCAAAAACATAACATTAAGCCTATCTACAAACCGCACAATACCATCTACAACAATCTGAGAACACCAAAAGACCCTCGAAAACCAAGGCGTCTACAAAATTCCGCTCACGGACTGTGATCGCGTTTACATTGGAGAAACAAATAGAAGAATAGAAGTTCGGATACAAGAACATAAGAATTCAGAAAAACCACAAGCACCTCCATCAGCAAACTTCCAACACTCGAGCTCAACTGGTCACAAACTCGACTACGGAAACACAAAACAGGGAACCAACATAAAACAACTACGAAGAAGGAAAATAAGAGAAGCCATCGAGATAAAAAAACACACAACTATGAACAAACGGGATGATGCCATAAATTTACCAGCGACTTGGAAGACAGTATTAAAACATACGCCACCGGGAACACAGAAACAGGAACACAAATAAGAAAACAGTAGAAGCAGCGACGAATACACACAGTCCGCGAGTCGTACAGCCGAGCAATGGAAGCGCGCCACAATACAACTTTAGATCGCGGAAGTATAAAGCTACCATGCAACAAAATAAGCTGGAACTACAACCGAGGGCAACAGGAAAGAGGACATCCCTAGTACAATGGAAGAGAAAATAACAGGCCAGCATAGATGCTCCACAACATAAAAGAAGGAGGATAACCAACCAGTAGAACCCTAGGGCGAACCAAGGAGATGTAAAACAAGCGAGATGAAGAGGAAAAGGATAGAAATTCGACCCTCTCCAAAATTCAAGGATCTACGCGCAGATAAGCTATAGTTAAAGAAGAATCTTTAACTTGAAGATGGCTGGTGCAATCCAGCCGAAACGTCGTCAACGACAACCAACGAATGGTCAATACCAGAATCAGAGGACGAGAAACCGGAAGAATTTATATATAGATTGGTCTAACGAAAACTAAACACCTTTAATGAACTAATCACAAAAGTAAATAGTCTTCCACTTTTTCAGCTGCCATTTCGTGAACAATGAAAATTTTGAAGAGGAAATTTAGGGTCAGATCTCGATAAGATCATCAAAATAACGTATCGCAACATCCCTCATCCTAATTCAGTATCAGAGGGTTGTGCCCACCCCCGGTGTGGGTAATTAATGTTACGAGGATGAAAGAATCGGAAAAGTTGTTCCCCCTCGAATCAGAAATCAACAGGTCCGAGCGATTCTCCATATTTTCAGTTTGAAACCGGAAAATCGAGGTGTTAAGTTTTCGTTGGACCACCCAGCTTGATATTATTTTTGGATCGAGACACAGGCGTTCGGTGTTCTTTTTCAAATGTGCTTCTACGAGTCCATTAGCCAAAATAACCAAAGGCATTATGTCAACAGATTTGAGCTTGTATATCTCTTTCAACTCTAGAGCCAGGTCCTGGTACTTGGTTATCTCCTCTGTATAGGCCTTCCCGATATTCTCGTCAAACGGAACTGTGAGATCTTTCTCATTATTCCAGTCAAACAGGGTTATGTCAGGCCTATTGTGGGCCACTCTTCCATCTGTGATGAGTGGAGTGTCCCAGTAGAGATTATATTCATCGTTCTCCATGACACTGATTGGCTCATATTGATAATTCTGGACACAAGCTTTCTTGAGTCCCAATTTGAGAGCGACGTTGTTATGGCGCCTTAAATATGCAGTAGGGGCCAGAATTGGACAACCGGAGCTGAAATGGTGAATGTTCTCTTGATGCCTGTAGCATCTTCTGCATTGGTCAGAAGGCACTGGAGTTTTTATTATGTACTTAAGATGGGCTCTTGTCAGTAACACCTGGTCCTGAACTGCAAACATTCTGCCTTCAGTTTCGGGAAATAAATAGCCGGCTTTAAGAAAATTCAAGGACTCGGACTTGTCAGCACTGCCGCGATCCAGGTTTCCAAGGTATTTACCGTGCAGCTCCTTGGACATCCATTCTCGCTTCAATCGTGTATGCACATCGACTTTGTCAGATTTATACGGTTCTGACAGACACAGGAGGGAAAGTGCTCGTCATTTCTTCGGACTGTCAGATGGAGAACTGATTTCCTTATCTCGAAGTACTGCTTCAGGCTGTTAACCATCTCGTCGTGAGTTTCCTCGAGCTGTTGGAGGACTCTTCCTTCTGCAAGCCTGTGGATATACAAGCGGTTGACCGATGACTGAGGGTGATGCATCCCGTAATTCGTCAGCATAGTCTTGAGTTTGGTGTCCATTGCCTTGAGATTAGTGTTGGACCGTCTGAGAAACCCAAATGTCATCTCTTAGGCGTATACCAAATCCACAGCCACCTCCAGTGACGAAATATCTTCGATTCTTCCTATCATTGCAGCGTTAACATCTCTCACAGCTGCATGAATTGATTGCTCAAAACATGGCCTCGGAATGCAGTTCACTCTTCAATACCAGCTGAACTTGATGAAAGAATTTTTCTTTATATGCTTCCTAGATCTGAGAGCTGCGGATGTCAAGGACTGGTCGTATTCCTAGATATTTATATGACCCTCAGGCCCAAGAGCTAGTATGTCAGTGTTGTCAAGCCATCTCATATGAATTGATGTCGTCCATGTATAATTGAAAAGTGACACTTGTGGTGGTGTTTTTGTCAAGAACATAGACATTGCCGCTGGTGTTGAGGAGGGGACTTAGGGGGTTCAAGGCTAGACAGAAACAGAGGAGGCTAAGCGTGTCATCCTGAAATATTCCACGCCTTATTCTTATTTCTTCAGTACGAATTTCTTCCGTTTCGATTCACAGTCTCAGAGAGGTTCTCCAGTATCTCATGAGGTGATCCAGAAGCACCACCACACGCTCCAAAATGCTGTATATCCTCAAAACATCCACCAGCCGAGCTTGAGGGACTGAATCGAATGCCTTTTTATAGTGTGATCTTATTCGAGCTCGCCTCGTCACCACACAGTCAGTCACCAACCCCTCGTTCCAGCTCGACAACGCCCTTGTTCAGGTGCTAGAATCTTATGTTTCCTCAGATATCTATTTATAAGGAGTGTAAGATTGTTAGCACTCCTTCAATAAGTAGGCTTCTGTATCATGCTATTTTTCCTGCAATTGGGTTTTCCAAGGTGGCTACTCTCCTGTGATCTTTCGAGAAGCTGCTGTTTTCATATTGGCTCCGGCCATTTGGCACACAGTCATCTCTTAGGCGTATACCAAATCCACAGCCACCTCCAGTGACGAAATATCTTCGATTCTTCCTATCATTGTCCATATATCGGTTCATGCAATCAAACTGATTTCATGAAAAATATAAATCCACCACCCGGTTATTAATACCATTGCCAGGCAATGATTATAATCAAAACATATCCTGGAATAATTATATATTAGGATAACGTTAAATGTTATGAGAATATATCAATGTACCAGAATATATACATACTATAGCATCATCAGACAATGATATCAATGTACCAACGAGTAGTGTCAGAGGCTTTCTCCCGGTAAAATCCAGTGTACGGACCTAAGTCAAGTAACACTGAATGTTACTCATTAATAGTTTCCTTTGTGTGAAGTGGTGAACGATCGAATAGAATACTGCTCTGAATATAAATATGACAAAATTGTCAGTTAATTATATTACATTTATATAAACAAATAAATAAAATATGAAATGAGATTCTGAGCAGTATAAACTAAAGAGAAACCTATGACTCCACCTCATTATTATTTTCGGAAAGAAACCTACGAAGAATATTACAAGATTTGATGACTGTTATTTTCTGTAACTGTTCAAACAATTTTTCTTCAGACCCAAAATCTCAATACTTTTGTGAAGATTTCTAGGAATAACACCTGTTGTGGAAATAATAATCGGTAGAATAAATATTTTCTTCATTTTCCATATTTTTTAATCTCGTCGCCAAGCATCATATATTTAGAAATTTTTTCATTGTATTTATTCTGTATATTATGTGTATCGGGTATAGCAATATCAATTATATATGTTATTTGATTCTGTTTATCAGTAAGAATGATATCTGGTCTATTGTGTTTTACAGCTCTGTTGCAAAGAATTGTTTTATCAAAATAAAGTTTATATTTGTCATTTTAACAAATAATCTCAGGTTCATATTTGTAATTTTTTTTCTTTTGGGAATTAGGTCATGTTTGATTCCTAGATTAAAATGAATAATATTAGCGACGGCATTCTGTCTTTCTAAATAATCTGTTGAAGCAAGGACTGAGCAAGATGATAATATATGAAAAACTGTTTCTGAAGAACAGAAACATCTACGGCAAGAATCATCTATATTTTGTTTGATGATGTGTTTTCTATAATTCCTCGTGAAAACAACCTGATCCTGGATCGCAATTGCCAAGCCTTCTGTTTCAGCAAACAATTCTCCAGATACTAACCATTTATTCGATGCGATTTCATCAATATAATCATTTTTCAATTCTTTAGGGTGCTTTCCGTGTAATTCCTTCTGCATCCAACTTTCTCTTTTAGAATTATCATCAAATATATCAAAATCTACCTTTTGCATTGTCAAGTTCAGAGCTGTAAGATTATAATCTGAAGCAACAACAATATCATGTAATTTAGACGTTCTCTGTTTATCATGAAAATGGGAACGTAGATAATCTGTTTACTATGAAGATTATTCAAATCAATTAATCCACGACCTCCAAGATGTCTAGGTAGTGTAACTCTCTGAACAGCTGACTTTGGGTGGTGCTTATGATATTTACAGAGCATTTTCCTCGTTTGACATTGTAATTCATTTAGATCACTTTTAGACCATTTAATAATTCCAGAAGAAGATGTAAGAATAGGAACAGCATAGGAGTTGATAGCTCTGAAAAGGTTTTACTAGTTAAATAACTCTTGATGATAATTCTAAGCCTTTTGTAATATGAACTTCTAATATTTTCTTTAGTGCTGCTATGGTTAATTGTCTTCTCTTGACAAAATCCAAGATATTTATATGTATCTCGTTGATGCATTGGCTCGATTTCGATATTGGAAATCTTTATATAATCAGAGGTGATCTTTCCTTTTCAATAGAAAGATTTTTACTTTTGGAAGCCCAAATTTCATATGAATATCATTGGAATAGTTGAAAGTAATCTCAAGTAGACTTTTTAAATGAGATCTGGTTCCGGCATATAATTTAATATCATCTAAATAAATTAAGTGACTTAATTTGAATTCAGTTAATAGACTCTTTATTTTGAAGCCGAAACTAGTAGCATTTAATTCATGAGATAATGGATTGAGGCAAAGACAAAACCAAAGAGCACTTAAAGAATCACCTTGAAAAATGCCTCTTTGATTGGAATTACTTCGGTTTTTAACGATTGTTTTGAAATATTTAAATGAAGATTGGTTCTCCAATTTTTCATTACAAATTCAAGAAAAAGACGAAGTGTCTTATCAATTTTATAAATTTCCAAAATTTCTTGAAGCCATGAATGGGAGAACTATCAAAAGCCTTTTGGTAATCAATGAAGGCTGTATGAATATTTCTCTTCTTAGTTTGAGCTTGATTCAAAGCAACAGAATCAATTACAAGTTGCTCTTTAGTACCAAGGTGTTTTTTCTACATCCTTTTGATGTTCGGAAAGAATATAATAATTCTCCAAATGTGCATAAATTTTTGGGTAATACATGCAGTTAGAATTTTATATATTGTTGGAAGGCAAGTAATTGGTCTATATTGAAACGGATCAATAGTATTATCACTTTTTGGTTTCGAATAAGTAATTCCTTGTGTGAAAAATAAAGGAGTAGCTGAGGGTTCTTTATTATAAATGAAAATATTCAGCCAATTTTTCATGAACGCAAGAGAATTTCTTGAACCAAAAGTTATGAATACCATCAACACCTGGAGATTTCCAATTTTTGTGTGTTTAATAACTGATGTTATATCTTCGTTTGAAAATTTTTCAAATTGCATGCATTCTATTTTAGAAAATCGAGACCTTTCATTTAAAATCCAACTTGCATTGGTATTGTGTTGCCTTGGCACTGACCAAATTGAAGACCAATAATCAGTTAGAATATCAATTTTAGGAACTCCATTTCCAGAAATATTTTCATTCGAACCTGAAATAAATTTGTAAAAATGTTTTTCATTATTTTTGAATAGTTTGTTTTGGAATTATCTATCTGAATTTATTTTATATTCACGTAGTCTAATGGAGTATACTGAAAGTTTTTGTTTTAAAGTATCGATGTATTCTATCAATTGTCCATTACTTATCTCATTATTTTTATGGGTTTTATATTTGAGGAATATTTTTCCATTATGTGCCATAAGTTTTTTGATCGATTACCTCTGGAATATTGAGTCAATCTTCCTAAATCACATCTGATAGAAGAAATTTTACCTTCTAACCTTTTTTGCCATGAAGGTTTTTCTTGATATTATAATTAGATCCAAAATTTTCTAATTTGTATCCAAAATTTTAGCTACTGTAATAGCGGCACAATATACAATCAGATGAAGTGTATAAATATTCATTACTTTAACAAGTTGCTTTGGAAGAATATTCTCATTAAGCTCGTTTATACAATCGAAAATTTTCTTTGAATAATGAATTTTAGGATATATATATATATATATATATATATATATATATATATATATATATATATATATATATATATATATATATATATATATATATATATATATATATATATATATATACTGGTCTATGTTAACTATGAAAATCCGGCAGAACTGTATGATAGTGGTATAGATTCAATATCATTCGAAACCAAACAGATATCAACAATATAATCTTGTTTTTTATCTAGTTGAATGAATATTATTTTAATGGCCAACTGGAAACTGTATAATTCAATATAGCTCCTGTTATACCTCATGGATGGTGAAGCCAATTGAAAATGCCAGCTAAAGACTGAATGAAAATGACATCAAAATCAATGAGCTACATAAATCTAGAAACTTTATGAATATTGACGATAGAAATATCTCGTACCAAGAGTATATGATCAAAAGAAGAATTCTTACTTCCTTCATATTCAAAACAGCTTATATAATATTATTATCAATGATAAATATTATTGATAATAATAAATAAATATTGGCAATAGCATTGGTGATATGAGCACAACTTTGCGTCCTCCAACAGATAGGTTACTCAAAAACACACAGATAGCGAGGAAGGGAGCATATCAAAAAAGTTTTTTTCAAAGAACGTTGATACCTTTTAGACTACTACGAAATATTTCCTAATAACTCACCTGCAACAACTTCAATATCGAAAATCATCCTTATTTGCAACACAGCCGCCTTTTTCAACCCTTCAAATGGACCAGCTTTTCCAGAAATTATTCCACAAATCACGTCCTTGGTGTTGCAGGTGATTTCGACAGTTTTATTACCCAGAAGGCTTGCTTCTGAATTTTCTTGTGGCATATGTGCCACCGACAATATACGACTAGTGTTTAGCTCGGCAACTTCGATGCTTGCCTCTGAGACCTGTTCGATATCGTCAGTATCAATAGCTCGTCGACTTCTAATTATCGCTGTATCTTCCTGATCCATTCCTTCTGCAGATCCAAATTGAGTTTCTTCCAAGTAGCGGATATCGCTTTTGAATATCAGAGATTGTCCTCCTTCCAGGTGACCTTCAGGCTGGTAGAGAGATATGAAGGGAATGTTGCCAGACTTTGTTTTTAATGCGTATGGAACCATTATTTCGAATTTGATTAGAGACACAGGACTCAGGCCATATTTTCCAATCTGCAATTAAATTGTTCTCCTGTTAAGTGGCAGAATACGGCTTCAGTACCTCGACCTTCAGTTAAGTAAGAATATAATTTTCGGTTTTCGAAATAGAATCACATCATACAGATTTGAGTAAGATTACAATGCTTCTTGTAAAAACAATAATACAATAATACATACATATGACGTTCATAAAAAAAACCTCTAAATATACAACGATTTCAATTGACTCGTTTAATTATATAAATCATAGATTAGCAGCTCACGACATAATAGTTCATAGAGCTTTCTCCAATGTGTTCACTGTAAAATATTTCAAAAACGGAATTAATACCTTCACAAAAGTTATTTTGAATACATACATTCCACCTCCTCTCATAAATCAAATCATTAAATGTCAAGAGAAACATTCAATTTCGCAATTACCCAATTGCATTAATTGAAACCCCAAAATATATATGCAACTCCCTTCTTTTCAGACAAATCAGTCTACTACATATCTTGAACAAGGTTATAAATAAAGCACTGTACAAAAGGCTCAAAAACATTGATAATAAAAAAAAAACAAAGATAAGACAACATTATCGGAACATCAATTTAAATTCAGAACGAATCATTCAACTGAATAACAATTAGCCAGAATGACTGCGAACATAGAGGATAAACTGAATACAACAACACAAAGTGGCGTTGTATTCATGGATGTCAAAAAAGTATTAGATTAAATGTGACAAAGGATTGATGTACAAAATGAGAGTGGCGCCCTTCTCACGAAGCTCACGAACATTATTCAAAACTACCCATAGAACAGAAGATACTTAATCAGACAATATCTAGTGAATAGTGGAGAAAGTAGAAGCTGGCGTGCCCATTGGATCAATTCGAGGCCTCCTGCAGAAATCAGACAATACCGAAGAGGTTAGAGTTCACCTAGAGGAGTCCGAATCGACGCCCAAAAAGCAAGGTAAGGCTACCCGTACCGATATACAGAATGTTTTATGCCATTGGGACAAATATTCCAAAAGTCATAAGTCTAATGAATAAATTCATTTACTCCAAGATTCGTACGAAGAATGACATAAATACAGTTAATGAATTTATAGGTGAAGATCAAATTCCAGGACAGGACTCAAAAAATTAGTTTTTTCCATGAAAATATTAGACTTTCCGAAATTCCTTGTACACGATGTAAATGAGCAAACTCCAAGAACTATCACAATCTGTTAATTTATTTTATTGAAGAATAATTTGGAAAATGACGCATTTTTTCTTATTGTAGAAAGACTACGCGGTCGCAAAACACAACGTACCTACCTACTTTCAATTCAGAATTGGATATTTATTGGTTTCTATCCTACTCAAGAGTACTTCAGTTTCCCCCTCCTGAATGAAACAGGGGCATATAGTGGTAGTATGTTTTACTCTCAGAAAATTTGCCAATGCTATACGAATTTAATCAACTACCGCCATTGCTTTTTCCACTTTTACAGAGCATTGTTCTGACCACCAAAAAACCTAAGAGACATTTCGAATATCATGACGATAATGCTGATGATGCATTTATTCATCGAGATATCAATCGCATCCAAACTCCCCACGATGATTAAAATCTCGAATGAAAATAATAACTAATCCATAAACAATGACTTTAACACACAACTCTTATGAAAAATAAAATGTGATTGAAACAATGTTTCGAATGAATTCACAATATTTTTTCTAGAATATCCCTTCATTTTCGTACACAAATCTTTCTCCAAACTGCCAGATGGTTAATTTCTTTTCTCATAACGATATCGAATAACAATTTTGTGAATCAAAGCCAATTAGTGAAGCTTCCAGTTAACCCTCCGTTACTCGCGTGGTCTACGATCGTAGACCACGCGTAATGTTACCGGAGACAATTGGTTCAGTAGTTTACCACTTGTTGATAAATTACTGAGAAATCATAAATTAACATACATTACGAAGGAATAAATGTGAAATTCCAGCAGAATTCTTACCAAGTAGAAGCACTGAAGTAAAATCTTTAATTTTTGGGTTCAGGGAAGAATGCACCCTTGATTCATATTGTCATAAGAAAAACAAATCAGTGCTATTGTTATCGTCGATACATCACAGCAATTCGATAGATGCTGGGACTGGAGATGACAAGAAACCAGTCATCATTACAGACTATAACAAAAAGAAAATTGGGGTTGATTTAGTTGATCAACTCTGCAACAACTCTGGTTGTGTTCTTTGACTCACTGAACATTGCAGGCATAATTGCATTATGCGTATTCAAAGCTAATCGCCCAGAACAATGAGTATCCCGTAGTAATTTTCTGGAAAGATGTACAGAAATGAGGCGCCACGCTCGACATCAATTAGGCGTTAGTGAGGTCATACCTCGACATCCCCTCAGAGGCCACAAAATTGTTGGACGTTGCTGCATATGTCCTAGAAGTGAAAATAAATCGAGACGAAAATATTGTTCGAAATGCTACAGGTATGCTTGTAGAAACCATATGAAGGAAATACGTGTGAATTGTTCAGGTGAATAAAATTGACTCTTTTCAGGAAGACATGAAAGGGGTAAAAATTGGTAGTTTTTTAGCTCGTTAACATTTTTTCATTAGCTCGTATCTGTTCTTTTCAGTTTTATACTGCATGTTTTTTCACTTTCATGTATTTTTGAGCGAATGAAAAATATATTGAGTTATGGCAAATAAAGGATTTATTCTGGGACTTTTAGGTTTTTTTCAATTCCACAGGGAAAAAATTAATATTTTACATCAGAACTGAAACAACTTCAATCACGAATGCTCAAAGGAACTGTTACATTTCAAACACGTATTAAAATGGATGAAATTGATTCTTTATGTCAAAATGAAAATATTCTACAATCGTAGAGCACGCGAGTATATACGTTCGAAAATAAGACGCGAGTCACCGAGGGTTAATATTTACAGAGATTTACAGAGACGTAGAACACAATCAATTCTCTACAATTAACTCGACTAAATCAGTCTGTGAGTTTTTCAATTGAATCTAAAATTATTCCCAATATCGTTCAATATTGCTTCTTCATTCCTGGGATATTGCACCTGGAACTGGTAAAGGTGGTAGGGATGCAAGTTTTCTTTCCCAGAATATGCCACTTTTATCTGACCTAGAATTCGCAACTCTTCGGGTTGTTATCTCCAATATCGTCGAGCTGTCGTCTACCGTTTATCTAAACAGGCCTTCACTCTTTCATAGTCGATGGAAACCCTCTAGTTTCTTTTAAAGGACGACTTACGCCTGACATCGTTTGATGATTTGAGCCATGTCGTTGTAAATATCTCTGCTACCCAAGAATTACAATTACAATAACCATACACCGACATCATATCACCATAGTCGGTTTTTAAGAAACCGGAAATAATACCTTTTGAATTAAAACGAAAATTCAAAATTTAATGCACTGACTGGTTGATTGCTGAGAATTAATTCTGTGTTCTTCAGGCTTATCAAAATTAATTCAAGGCTCTTTCGATTTACTATGATTCACAGAATAGTTCGAAACCAACCAGATCAACAAAATCACTTGGTCAACTAGCAGTTTATGTACGTATGCATGTGAAATTTTTTTGATTTAAATGTTCCCTATCTTCTAGTTCTTTGATGGTTCACGGAAAAAGAGCGGTGTTATAAGTTTAACGTATGAATCTGCGTGTGCCTCTGTGTCTATCTGTAGCATCGTGACGACTCATCTGGAACAACAACGCTGCTGAGAGAAAGCTGCAATAGTATAAACAATAAATAACGAAATATTTTCCATTCTTTAGACATGGGTTTCAAAAGAACACTCACCAAAGAGACCAAGAGATCACCCAAATTAGTCAGACGATTATACTGAGTGATCGGAATATGTGTCTTTTCAATTTTTGCAATGAAAGAGGAAGATTTTTTAAATATTTAATTAGAAGATTTTTAATGGCAGAGTCGGTTGAAAAGAAGCTGGCGAAGAATTTTGCATAACATTGCAAAATGATGACTTTGGCGTATTTCTTAAGATAAAAGACATGAAATATTTCCAAAAAACACCCCAGTCAATTGGCTCCAGTTTCATTCTGCAGAGTGTAGAAGAATTCATGAGATGAAAACCGATAGGTATTAAATTCTGAATTGGAAATAGGTACGTCGTGGTTTGTGGCCACTAGTGTTTCTGAAACTAGTAAAAGGGGTCGACTTCATAATCATTCTTCAATGAAAGAGTTGAACAGAATGTGAATTGTTTTCGCAAAGAGCTCATCTTTCAGAGCGATTCTTGCTCATTAACATCGTGTATAAGAATTTTCAGAAAATCATTTACCTACAGGGTGTAGCTTTTATTCATGAGGTAAAAACATTTTTTCAGTCCGCAATTTGATATCCACCTACTATTAATTCCTCAACTTTACTCATGTCATTTTCCGTACATGATTTCGAGTGAATCGATCTATTTTTGAGTGTAGATTAAGACTCGTCTACCTGTACTCTAACTATGGTTTTACTAGGTCTAGTAAACTAGCCAACCTAACCAAACCTGATAATCAAAAAATTAAAAGAGATAGCAGAACTGGCAAATAAAAAAATAAAAAAGATAGAAACATAAAAAATTGATGAAATGAAGATTATGGTAATCAAACCAAGACACCCAAAAAATACCCACACTCGGAACAAACCCTCAAAAATGGGTTGATGCTTTAATCTAGTAAAAGGTTGAAGGTAACATTTCATTTTATTTGGAAGTGCAAGGAATGATTTTTAGATGCTCATCAAATTCAAAGATCTCTGTCTTGCAAATAGGCTTTGTCGGATAAAAAGGTAGAAATTCCCAATGTAGCTTCATAGAACATATGTATTTCATCCTAAAATGAGACTTCAATCCTCGAACACAATAAAGCAATGAACCGTACAATAACATTTGATGATAATCTTCAAAACCATTCGTCAATGAAGAAAATTAATCTGTTGGAAAGTTTGAAAATTCATAATATCTTTGGGAATCCACAATATACCACCCCCACATGTAAGCTTGACACTTCTTTCCCCCCATCACTAAAAATCTAAAATAGTATTATTCATTTGTTAGTAAATAGTATATTTTCACTTGAAAATGCATGTTTGTAAAAATAAATTGGGAAAAGTTGACAAAATTGTGTTATTACGTTTTATAATAAATATGTTGAGGTCGAGATACTTTAGAAACTTGAAATGCGTTGCCTTATTGTATAATTAAAACATATCTTCAAAAACCCCCATTAGAAAGGTCTGTCTCACGTTACCTGATATGTTTGTTTGAACGGTACTTTTCCCTTAGTACCATTTCCATAGGTAGCATAAGAATAACTCTGTTCGCCAGATATCCTTGAAAAGAAAAGGTATAAAATTATTATAATCATTCCGACTTTGATCCCTCAATAGTTTATACCCTGAAATTGTGATGTCTGCTTCTGTTTTTAAATCCAGCCTCACGATTTTAGTGTCTTTATTTTCATTGATGCTGTTCGTTAGAACCTTCACTTCTATATTAACAAAGTCATCCACTATTCTTCTATTTATTAAGTCCATATCCAACTTGAGAGAAAATGGCGTCTGCAAAGAATGTAAAAAGATTATTTCAAGATTCGATTTTGGCTTACCAATTCAATTCTGATTCACTAAATATGATCTATTCTTCAAGAACCACCTACCTTTTTATTTGTGTCTAATGGATTAGCTAAAGAACAGATAATCTTCGTTTCATTTTGTTGACATAAAGTTGGCGTCTGCTTCAAACTTATTTCTTTAGGAAGATCGACCTGAAGCCTGAGGAGGTACGCTTTTTCTCCAGTATTCTCAACTGTAGTTTCAAGCTCAATTACATTTGTTGATCCTAATATGAAAGTACCATTTCTGGAAGAAATATGAATGTCATTGGCGGCATTGTTCGAAACTTAATGACTGTTTTAGAGAAAATTTGTAAAATTAGTCACAGCAAAATGTTCTACTGGTACCCTTTCATGCAGTCGCAAGAACTTTTCTTTATTATTATTATTAATACATGGTGAGAGTTCAGATACCTATAAACTCAAGCATGAAAAATTAACATAGATATTTGAAAAAAAAACAAAAAAAAAGAAGCAGTGAGAACACATCGTGCAAGACTAGGGTTCAGAATAGATAGAAGAAATGAACAAATAGAGAAATAGAGTGAATATAAACTAGTATTATTGTTCAGATTTTAGCCAAGAGTCCAGAGCATTCTTGAAAGAATTCACTGTTTCCGAACTTATCACCTCCGCGGGCAGGGCGTTCCAAGTTACAAATATCCTGTTGCTCAGGAAACTCTCCCGACATGAGACTTTGTAGTTTTCTTTGCGCAATTTCAGATGGTGGCCGTTCGTCGGTATTCAAAATGAATAAGTCGAGTTTCACACCGAACAGGTTACGTAGAGCACGATAAGTGATTATGAGATCCCCACGGAGACGTCGATCAGAAATCGAGGGTAGATTTAGCAGGCGAAGTCTCTCCATATCATTTGACCGTCCAACACCATAAGGCATTCTGGTTGCGCGCCGCTGTACACTCTCCAAGCACTGGACATCACGGATAAGAGTCGGACTCCAGACAGGTCCGGCGAACTCTATTATAGGACGAATGTAAGTTTTGTACAAAGTACTGCAAGTAGCGAGATCGCAGCCAGAGAACGACCTTTAAATCATATAGATCATTCTCTTTTCTCTGGAGGACGATTGATTTATATGTTCCGTCCAAACGAGTACTCCCACCTCTGAATGGACTTCGGTAGTGCTGATGTTTTGGCCAGAAATACTATATGAATGACGCGGGTTGTTTTTAACCATGTAAAGGACTCGACACTTGGAGTAGTAGCCAATCTCCGGACCACTTGAGTATAGATTTGAGGTCACGTTGAAGTGAAGCGGCGCTCGAGAGTGGGTCGCAGTACAATTTGGTGTCATCTGCAAAGAGTGAAAACTCAGATTTTACTATTGATGGTAGGTCAGAGGTGAAGAGAAGAAATAGAAGGGGACCGAGGACTGATACTTGTGGTACCCACTGAAAACAGACTGTTTAGAATATAGCGTTTGGAGATAAATTGCGGTTGGAGATCAATGCTTTTATCCAAGAAAGAAGATTGCCACGGATACCCAGGTGTTCGAGCTTGTGAAGGAGCCGATGGTGAGGGACACGGTCAAATGCTTTGCTGAAATCCAGGTAGATAACATCGACAGGTATTTGGTGGTCAAGCATTCTCGACCAAGCATCTACACTCTTCAGAAGGTTGGTAATTACTGAGCGACCCGGTATAAATCCGTGTTGGTTTTCTGGAACGATTTTATTCAGCAGAATAAATTCGAGTATTCTTTCAAGGATAATTTTTTCACAGATTTTGGCTATGATAGTGACAACGCTTATTCGGCGGTAGTTTTCCGGGTTGTGTTTATCTCCTTTTTTCAAAATTTGGAGTAACTATTGCGCTTAACCAATCGGATGGCAGGGAGCCAGAGGAAAACGACTTGGTGAAAATGATCGATAGAGGAAGAGATAAGGTTGATGCACAATTTTTCAAAGTGACAGCCGTTATCCCGTCGCAGCCTGTAGAAGAAGAAGTTTTGAGATTCAAAAGATGTTTCTCTACCGCTAGAGGAGAGAATTTAATCTCAGACAACTGATACGCAATTCTAGGCGAAGGCAAGGTTGGGTGAGTCGAGATATGGAGAGGATTCTGCATTGATCTTGTAGACAATTTGAATAAAAAAGCCACCTTAGAACCTTGCGTTGGTCTTCTTCTTAGGACGCCGTCTCCCTACGAAGGGAGACGACGGTCTGTCCGAACCATCTGCGTAAGTCTCCCAGCAATGAATTTTGTCTACGTCCGACTGACCGTTTTCCTCCAATGTTTCCTTCTATTATCAGGCGGAGAATCTCCTAGGTACTGCAGCTTTCTCTCCTTGATTTTCGCGAGGAGTTCCTTATGTTTATCAATTTGCTGCATAACCTCTTTGTTTGTCTTATGTGCCGTCCAAGATATTTGCAGCATTTGTCTGTAGGCGTACATTGCGAACGTATCGATTCTCTTTTCTATAATTGCATCAATTCTCTCACATCCGTATAGGAGAACAGGGAAGATGTAGAAGCGAAGTGATCAGATCCGGAGTTCTAGCCTGAGGTTTCGGTTTGCCATAAGTGTCCTCATGTTATTCAGAGTTTTCCGTGCTTGCGCAATTCTTTATCGAATTTCGACGTTTGGGTCTCGTTGCTGGTTGACTAGTATACCCAAGTATTTTACAGATGGCACTTGTGCAATGTTCATTCCGTTGATCACTAGAGTAACGGGTCTTGGTGATTTCGAGAATACCAGTAGTTTGGACTTGGATGTATTCGTATAAAGCCCAAAGTTCTCGCTATGCTCCACAATAGGGTCCATAAGGGATTGAAGTTCTGTTATACTGCTGGCCATCACAACAGTATCATCTGCGTATCGCAGGTTACTTATATTGATTCCATTGATCAATAAGGCATAAAGATTTATGCCTGCAGTTGAATTTTCGAGAGCTCCGATGAATATTGTTTCAGAATAGAGATTAAACAGCAATGGGGATAGTACACATGCTTGTGTCACGCCTCTTCTTATTGCTATCCTCTCTGATGTGGACCCTTCGATTTTGACTGTTGCTGTGCCAATAGAGTTCAGGAATGATCTTTAGATCTTGAGCATCGATCCCGGTTGATTTTAGGATGTTGATCATTTTTTTGGTGTGACATAAAATCAATAAAGCATGCGAATACATCGACATTCATGTCCCTACACCTCTGAGTTAGCACATTCAAAGAGAAAAGCGATTCTCGGGTACCCGTTCCGTTCCTAAAGCCAAATTGCGAAGGATCGATTACGGACTCACATTTTTTGTATATCCGGATATGAATGATCCGCAAGAATATCTTCAAGGCGTGGGACATCAAACTGATCATGCGGTATTCGCCACATTGTGATGCCTTGTTCTTCTTTGGCAAAATGATAAAAGTGGAGCGCAGCCAATCTTTGGGTATTTTTCCGACTTCTCTCCTGTTCCTTTGCAGTTTAATTGCATGTTTGACCTCTTCTTTTGTAATTTCAGGAGGCCTTTCGTTGATTTCGTATATATCTGGGGTGAGTCTGGTCTTATGTCATTAAAGAGATTTTCGATATATTCTTTACATCTTTTGGTTTCTCATTTACTCCACTGAGATCTATGTACTGCCTGCCTGTGAGCTCTTTAATATTCTTGTGTAAGTTAAAAAGATCGTGCTTCTTCTGAAGTATTTCTATTTTCGTGCATTTGTTCGCCAGCCATGATTCTTTGGTATGCATTTCGCACGAATGAGCCTGTTAATTTCGTCATATTTATCTGTATATTTGTGTTTTTGTTCTCTTCGTACATTCATAAATGTGAGGATCTCATCGGTCATCCACTCCTGTTTTTTGGTGTTATTTGCAAATCCAATGTCGGTCTTCTGGGTCGTAGTCAACGCTTTCTTCAGAAATTCCCATGACGACTCAATGACTTCATCCGATTCGTTGTCTATAGATCTCTCAACTTCTTTCAACCTGTTCTCAAGTTTTTGACTGATTTGTGTTCTTTCGGCAGGATTCTCGAGTTTCCTTATATCAATACGTTTCTGTCGTGGGGCCAGTTTAGATTTGACAAAGCGGCGTATATCCATCACAACTGGGTTGTGGTCGCTGTTGATGTCTGCTCCAGGATATGTTTTGACTGATTCAATAAACTTTTTATATTCGTGTCTCACGATAATGTAATCTATTTGATTTCTTACAATATGTCCGTCTCGATCAGCAGGTGAACGCCAAGTGTATAAACGTCGTTTATGGAGCTTGAAAAAGAGTTGCCAATGCTTAGTCGTTGTTCTGAGCAAAACTGCGCAAGTCGATCGCCTGTTTCATTCCGTTCTCCCAGACCATATCTTCCGACATAATCTCCATCGTCATTTCCTGATCTTTGCATTAAAATGTCCAAGAATTATTGTGATCTCGCCTTTCTTTTTAATTTTAAGGTTTCTTCGAGATCGGCATAAAAGTCTTCAACCATGTCATCCGTTTTATCATTGGTTGGTGCATATGCCTGTATGATATTCAGAACACGGTAAGAGGTTTTTAACTTTAGTAGCATGACTCGCTCTCCTAACGGGATGAAATCCACAACAGATTTTTCTGATTCGGACGTGATCATGATGGCCACCCCATAACAGTGTTCAGAATCATTACCTCCAGAATAATATATGACACCATGTTCCTTCTTCTTCTTCCTGCACGGCGCCCATATGGGCAGCACTCAGGCCGATTGGCCCATTGTGCTTGCGTGTGTTGTTGAAGTTGTTGTTTGTTTTGCAAAAACTTCCTGATGAAGCTTGCAAGACTGTTGTAGGGGGCCTCCTGGATCATCCGGGCGCTGAGTGTTTCAGTGCCCAATATGTTCAGTCTGGTTTTCCTATGGGCGGGACATTCGAAGAGTATGTGTTCCGTTGTTTCGTCATTTTCTAGGCAACCACGACATTGTGTGGTTTCCGATAGTTTCATGACGTGTACATGTTTGCTGAGTTGGTGTTCCGTCAATAGGCCCACTACCATACCAATAGAATTTTTTTCGAGGGATAATAGTTCATGTACCCTCTTCTTTGATTACGGCCCTTTTATGAGCCTTTTTGACTGTCTCAGTCCCGAAATGCCTGCCTAGTTTTGGGCCTCGGTGAGGGTCCAGTTTTGAAAGAAAGAGTGCACAATGATCCATGGGATGGTCAGAATTGGTTGTGGTCCCATCGGCCTGATAGCTGTTGCTTTTTTAGCGAAGCTGTCTGCTATCTCGTTTCCTTCGATGCCTGGCTGGGCACCAAATCAGAGTGACTGTGTTTGTAGCACTGAGTTGTCGAAGTGCTGTTCTGCATTCGTCAACCAGTTTGAATGTAACCTTCGTATCTTTAAGATATCTAAGGGCGTTTTGGCTATCAGAGCATATGTAGATGTATGAGTCTCTATAGTTCCTATGTAGGTTTTCCTGTACGCACCTGAGAATAGCCAATATTTCTGCGTGTGTAACGGTGACGTTGTCTCCCAACTCAATCATAATGTTTGCCCTAGGGCCGTGAACGCCGATATCTGTACCCGTTCCGGTTTTGGACCCATCCGTAAGCCAGGTGTGAGTAAGGCGTGGGGTGTGGTCCAAATTTCTTTTGGTGGAATAACTGCTTTGTAGGCTTCGTCAAAGTAGTAGGTGGATCTTGTTTGATCTCCTCTTGTGAGAAGGTCAGGTCGGAGTTTTTGTTCAGGGATGCGGAGTGTCCAGAGATTGGATTTCCGTCCCTTCACATATCCCCCTCCCACATTCTCGAAGAGGCCCTCATGGCCACCTCTTCCACCACTATATGTAGTGGAGGGATGTCCAGAAGACACTCTATGGAGACCGTGGTTGTGGATCTCAAATCTCCAGTGACTGCCACACATGCTTGCCTTTGGATCTTGTTAATTTTGTTCTATCCTTCTTCCCAGTGCAGGCCACCATACGAAAGCAGTATAGGGCAGGAGCGGTCTTATCACTGCTGTGTATAGCCAGTATATTATCTTTGGTTTAAGTCCCCATCTGGTGCCGAATATACGGCATGCCCAGAGTAAGTTTCGGGCTCTTTGCGCCTGTCTTTCGATATTTTGATTTGTAGTCTATTCATCTCTGCATCGACGTTGTCGAGTTTTCCGGCCATGTATAAACTGCCCACATTCCACGTGGCAATTCGTGTTGTTTTGTTATATATTTGGTGTTTGATTATGTTTGGCGGGGGGATTCTTAGCACTCTCTCCCCACCTAAGGGGAGCCACGGACTGAGGACCGTGGTTCTGTTTGTACTAGTCATTTGGATGATTTGGAAGTAGTATAGTGTAGTCTGAGTTCCGTTTCCTTTCTACACCGCAGTGCGAAAACCGTTAAGGCTGTTTCAACTGCGCTTTTCGCGTCCAAGTTACTCACCGTTTTTAGAAGTTTATCTTCCTACGCCATGCTTTGGTACTGATGAAACTGCTGCCTTTCATCAGGTGCTAGTTTTGGTCCGCCCCGAGTATTTACTTTCCTCGGTACCACCTATCTAGGAGGCGTTCCCCTATCCGCCACCTGAGGAGGCGCCCGATGGAAGACTAGCAATCCCAGGCTTTGGTCTACTCTAAGTCAAATCGATTGTGTTTTCAAAACACGGAGACTTCCACCAAATGTAAAGTAGGTATCGGATCTGCTCAATAAGCTCAAATAAATAGTAAATTGATTCCGCCGTTACTACGTAATAGTTAATAATGATGATAATAAGAAATTGAACTAAACTTGAAAATACACACATATACTCTGTGACAGAAGAGTATCTGGAAATTCAAAATAAAACGCAAAACTTTTAATCTACTTCAATATATATTGAACCTCCTTCAAAATATGCTCCATTTGAAGCTATTAACATATGCCAACGTTTTTTCCAATCATCGAAACATTTTTTATAAGCGCTTTCAGGGATGGCCTTCTGATCCTTCTGGGAATTTTCCTTCATGACGTCTATGGAATCTAATCTGGTTCCCCGGAGTGGTAATTTCAGTCTGGAGATAAGAAAAAGTCACACGAAGATCAGGCGAATAAGGCGGCTGCTCGATGCTTTTTATCGAGTGTTTGGTCTTAAATTCGTTAATAACCGTGGCTCGATGAGATAGTGCATTATCGTCATGCAAAATCCAAGAATTGTTTTGCCACAAATCTGGCCATTTATGGCGAATATTCTCAGACAAACCTTCTCAAAACGGTTGGATAGAAGTTTTTATTGACCGTTTGATCTGGCGGAATGAATTCTTGATGAACTAAACTACGAACGACTTTGGCGAGGTTTTTTTCGGTTTTGGCTCATTTTTTCCCAACCATTTCGATGATTGTTGGCTCGTTAGTGTGTCGTATTCATAGACCTATGTCTCGTCACCAGTTATGATCCGTCCCATGAACGTGGGATCAGAATTCGCACGATCCAGCATGTCTGCAGCTACCTGCATCCAGTACCGTTTTTCAAGAAAATTCAGCTCTATCGGAACGAGCCGAGTGGCGAGGCATCGCATGTCCAAGTGGTTCACCAAAATCAAACGAGTGGTTTCACGAGAGATGTTGGGATCACGAGCTATCTCTCTAACACTGGCATGACCATTTTTGAGCACCATTTCTTGGATTTTTTGGACGTTATCGTCGGTTGAAGAGGTCGAAGGTCGTCCGGAACGTGGCAAATCTTCGACGATCTCCCGACCGTCTTTAAATGCTTCGTACCACTCGTACACTTGGGTTTTAGATAAAACAGATAAGTAAGCCCTTTGGTCAATATTTTTTCCATTGTAAAATTCGAAGAGTACCACTGAGGACGACTGCTTTCAACAGCTGTCGCAAACAAACTAGTAGAAAGATCGCGCTCATGTTTTTTATAGTTATTAAGTACAGTACTACCAACATACAGAAAATACGTAGAAATACTCTTAAAGGAGAATTTCCGGATACTTTTTTCTCACTATAGTATACAAAATTGATAAGGGTGCAAACAAGAGGTATTAAAGTAATTATGATAAAAGCAGGTTTTATTTAAAGATATAAAATAGCGAACGAATAAGTCGGGCCAGACTGGTCGTTCAGAAGATTATCTCTATGGCGGGTTTGATGCAGTTTGAAAATTTCGGTGGATTCCGAGAAATCTAACTTTCTTCCCTTGGGTATTCTGTGAAAACTTTGAAGTTGATCTATTGGTGGAAAATGGTGGCCATTTTCGAAACAATGTGAAGTGAAAATAGATTCGTCAGTTCTCTGGTTATTGTAATCTGATTGATGCTCTTTGTATCTAATTTTGAATTAAAGACCAGTCTGACCTATATAGACGCTTTCATAATCCATACAGGACAACATGTATGCTGCTTTGAAATGACATTTGCAATTTTTTCGCTGATGATAAATTTATCTGTATTAGTTGATACGTGGGTAAATATTATGATACTCTATTTGTGTTTGCTTTTCCTGATCATTCCGTCCATTCAATTTGAGGGATAGTCATTGTTCTTAGCTATTTCTTTATTTCTTTAATAGTTGACGCTTCCCTGGACATATTTTCTTCGGCTAACGGCAGAGAGACAGCCCTATGAATCATAACATAAATGAAACTAAATACAAGACAGTTCTTAATTATGATTTTTGAAGGCGAAGTTGAAATTGAACAATATATATATATATATATATATATATATATATATATATATATATATATATATATATATATATATATATATATATATATATATATAATTCAGTGATTTGGATGGCAAATATTGTGTGGCTGTGTTTTCTGATTTTTCCGTTTATTGAATTTGAGGAAAACCATTGTTCTCAGCTATTTCTGTAACAGTTGACACTTCCCTAGACAAATCTCTTTCACCTTCTTGGTGATATTTCTGATATTTGCATCCCTTGAGAGTCAGCACACTCAAAATGTCATAAATACGCTGCGTTTAATTCAATTATTCATAGGACTTTCTCTCTGCCATTATCAAGAAAAAATATGTCCAGGAAGTGTCAACTTTTAAAGAAATACCTAAGAACAATGACTATTTCTCCAATTTAATAGACAGAATGATCGAGAAAAAGCAAACACAAATAACATATCATAATATCTACCCACGTATAGAATCAACTAATACAGATAAATCATTAACATTGTTTGGCCCTATCAGCGAGAAGATTGCAAATGGCATTTCAAAACTGAATAAAAAGGAAGCTTTCAAGATCCACATGAAACTCTGCCAGGATTTTTTTCATTTTTAATAGTAATGATAAAACTGATAAATTTGACAATATTGGAGTTTACAAGTTGGATTGTGAAGGCATCTATATAGATCAGACTGGTCATTCATTCAAAACGAGATAAAAAGAGCATCAATCAGATTACAATAACCAGAGAACAGACTAATCTACTTTTGTATCGAAAATGACCATAATTTTCACCCATAGATCACTTCAAATTATTCACAGAATACCTAAGGGACTAAGGTTAAATTTCTTGGGAATCCATCAAAATTTTCAAACTGCAACAAACCCCCCAAAGAGATAACCTTCTGAACGACCAGTATGACACGGTTTGATTCCTGCTTTAATCATAATTAGTTTATTACCTCTTGTTCGCACCCTTAGTAATTTTGTACCTACTGTTTATAAATGCATATATTTTCAACTTTTGTTCAGTACTTGTTATAAGCTGAAAATGGTCGAGAGACCAAAACTGCAATCCTGATTTTCAATAAATCTCTTGTGATAGTATAATACATTTTATTTCTTATTATCATGATTAACAACTGAGAAAAAGTGAGGAAAATAATTTGAAAGAGTGATTATCTTGAATTCTAACACTGTTTAAGTCTGAGAAAATGAGATGAACACTAATATTCGATGTTTACAGAAAAATAAACTTTCAAGCAATCACTTAAATATTGAATTTTGAGGTTCTGTGTTGAAAACAGGCGAAAACTGCTCTGAAAAACGATTTTAAATTAGAAGATATCGGTTGTTTGAAACAGGTACCATTTTACATTGATCTGTGAGGTTATACTGTTTTTATTCCAATTGGTTTCCGTAACTTTTATGTGGCAAAACAACACAAAGTTTTCAAAACTCTCTGAAAATGTCAGAAGATACGCCATTAAATTCTATAGCTATCATCAACGAAATCTGCCATTATCATCCCAATATGGGTTATCGTTCTCACTATATCTGTATATCTTCAAATTCTTACCTCAGGTATTTTAAAACTATTGAGAAGTAGAACATGATTTTATGTAATGAATAAAATCAAAGGCAAATTTCTTACCTGACTCCAGTACCTTTGAAGGTGGACATAAAATCAAGTTTTGATGTGCAAATATCATCATCTCCACAACCCAAAATGAAGGGGATATATTTGGTGACCATTTTAGTTGATGTATATTCATCATATTCCCCACATCGGATACAGAAATAATCTGCACCTTCGATTTTATTACTGATTAAAGTTTTTTCAGCCCTAGTTTTCTCTGGGATATAGGTGTGTGTCACTTTCAAACTCAGAGGATCATAAACATTAGCCAGTGATTTCTGAAGAAGATGTGAGACAATCATGTTGGGAATTGAGAACTTCGTTGTATATTCCACCAAAACGTTATTTTCAAAATTGCATAATCAGGAGACCATGATATAAGACAAACTTTAAGCTCCGTTTGATTTTCAATGAAACAAACGTAGGTATAACGTGTTGGTGAAGCTATGATAATTCTTCACTAGTAAAATTGAAAAGAAGCTTACACGGAGAGAGATTGTAATCTTCTCGCAACTCGGTGCGAAAACAGTAATATTAAGCTCATTCGTTGCTGCTCCATCTTTCATAAATGCTCTGTTGAAATCTTCATCGACGATTATTGTCCTATTTATACCTGCAAAAATTAGAATGATTTTTGAAACGAGACAACCCAGAAATTTCAATAAACACCTCAAAAAAGTCTAGGGAACACTTCTGAATATCGATATATCGTATCCAGAACGATCAATATGGATGATTTTTTTTAAGAAATGAACACCTGCATCAATTTCTCACCAAATTATGTAGAGTGCCGCAACAGATTTCGGTTTTTTTATAAAAAACTAAAAATGCAGCAGATGCGACGCTGCTTTATAATCATTTCATGTATTCAGTGTTTGAAATCAGTTAGTTGGCACTTTGTTTCTGTTGTAAGCACAAATAAAAGATTCAAGTTTTGTGATTCGACCATGGAAAGACGACATTTGACTAGAGAAGAGATGTTACGAGCCGTTGGCATGCTCCAAGCTGGGAGCTCACAACGGGATGTATCCAGGGTTCTGGGAAGTAGCCCAAGTGTTATAAACCGTTTATGATCGCGTTTCTATGAAACAGGTAGCGTAGAAGAACGCCATACAGGTCGTTTCGGGATTAATACAGTTGCCCAAGACCGATTTTTGGTTTTATAAGCCAGAAGAGATCGTACACCACAGCATCTCAATTAGCTCAAGAGCTATCACGAGTTCAGAATATACAAATTTCCGATCACACTGTGAGAAATCGACTGCACGAAGGTCAACTCCTCTCCAGACGTCCTTTAAGAGTTCCACAACTGACCCATGTAAATCGCGCTGCTCGTTTAGCTTGGTGCCAAGAACACGTAAACTGGGATCAAGAGAGGTGGGCCACAGTTCTCTTCAGTGATGAATCTAGATTTAGTTATTATCCCGATTCGGGAAGAATTCGAATATGGAGGGAACCTGGAAAGCAAAACCGTCTCCAGCATGCTCGAGAAGTTGTTAGGCAGGGAGGCGGATCAGTGATGTTTTGGGGAGCTATACGCCTTGGTGGAAGAACTGACCTCGTTTTCATACAGAACAACCTCACGGGAAATTCTTACGCAAATGAGATAGTTTTACCTGTAGTGGTACCGTATCTCCAAACAATGGGTCCAAATCCAATCTTCCAACAAGATGATGCGCCTCCTCATCGTGCAAGAGTAGTCTTGGACGTTCTTGAAGAGAATGATATCGATCTTCTACCGTGGCCATCCTGCTCCCCAGATCTGAATCCCATCGAGCATGTGTGGGACGCCCTTAAAAGAAACCTCCTGCGTCAAAACGTCTTCCATCATGAACAGGAGCTTGGATCAGCAGTTCAGGGGGCTTGGAATGACTTAAACCAAAATGTAATAGACAATTTGATATTGAGCATGCCGCGACGATGCCGAAGTGTCATTAATAACAGGGGTGGACCTTCTGGGTACTGAAAAATATAAGTGCTTCCATATCGTTTAGAAAATATTAGTTCAGAATTTTTTTTTGTGTTTTACCAAATTTCGTCATTTTCAAATTTCAATTTTTTCAAATGAATAGGTGCTTTGGAGAAGTCAAATATCATTTTATTTTCTTGAGAATACATTATATACAATACGTCCTAACAAAAACAGAAAGATTTCTATAAATTCGAATCATCAAATTCATATTGTAAAGATATTGGTAAGTGTTCCCTAGACTTTTTTGAGGTGTTTATGAGTTGCAATGATTAGGTTGGTTTTCAATAGGGGCGTTCGAACTTTGGGAACTCTCAGGAACCATCTTAATAGATCAGTTTTCAGCAATTGTAAAATCAACAAGGAAACAACGAAAATGAGAATAACACATTTACAGCAACTATCAAGAAACAACTGAAAGCAAAGAAAAAAGACAAGAATCAGTATGAGAGAACATCCCATCGTGACGACGAAGAAAACACTAAACAAATTTACGAACGGGGCCAGAAAAGCACTCAGAAGAACGTTCAAAGAATAATGGGAATGGAAGCTTGAGAAAGGAATAGGGAATCAATCTATCTGGCAGATTGCATCTTCATTGACAGAGAAGCAAGTAGGAAGCCAGTACCCACATCAGCGACATGAAGGTTAAGTAACCATCAATGACGATGAAAAGGCAGAGCTATTTTCTCTCACTAGAGAACCAGTTTGAAAACTATTCTAGCAACTGATGAGGATAAAAAAATTCAACGAAAGATGAAAAACTTAACAAACGAATTAGAAGAAGAAAACACTGAAGAAAAAGTAGAAGACAACTCAAAGAATGGGATCGAAGAGATACTAGCAAATCATTGTCGGCATCAGATACTAAGCGCTCCAAAACCTACCACTAGCTGCAATCGAAAATGTAGCAGAAATAATGTGAGGTATTTTGATAACTGAATGCTTCTCTCGCAAGATGGAAAATAGCCGAAACAATAATGAACCCAAGCCAGGAATACCAAAAAATACAATAACCAGCGAAAGATCAATCAGCCTACTATCTACCTTGAGCACAGTAATAAAAAAAGCTTGAATTGAATTCATAATAAACCACTAAACTATGCATTAGTTGACCAAAATCACTGAAGAAATAAAGGATAAACTAAATATAACAACCTAAACTGGCTCTGTATTCATTAATATTGAAAATAACGTTGGACAAAATGGGGCACATACGACTGATACGCAAGATGAGAGTAGCATGCTTCCAACTAAAGCTGACCAGAATTATTCAAAACTACCTAGAGAACAGTTGATACATAGTTAGGATAAAGCAAGTTAACAGTGGAAACTATTTAAGCAGGAGTGCATCAAGGATCAATTCTAGGTCCCTTTTCTTCAAATGAAAATGAATTAGAGCAAGAAGAAAACAAGAAACAAATAGGCAATAACAAAATAAATACACGAGGTACATAAATACAAACTGCTTGGAAAAATGGAGGATGAAACAAAATCCGAAGTATAACAATGAATGTAAACTGAACAGGATGAAAACTAAAACTGAGGAAGTTGGAATCCAAGGGCAAAATTATGAATGGAAAAAATAACCAACATACTCAGGAATCGAATTAGATGAAAACCTGACTTATAGGAACCAAAAAGAGGAAAACGAGAAAGGAGCGTTGCATGCGCAGCTATACCCACTTCAAAATGGTTCAAACAAACTAAACGCTGAAAACAAAATGAAGATACTAAGATCCATCGCAATTGCATAATATTCAACCAGGAAGTAAACAGTCCCACACACAAATATCTCTGAATAGAGTACTAAGAACGGCCTTAGGAGTACCATGGTACATAACGAATGTACAGATAAAACATGTAATGTATATCCAAGTAAAAGAAGATATAAAGAACCGAATTTGCAAAAAAATCACTAGAAAAGATAGAAACACGATCATGGAAATCAAACTAAAAATATCTAGGGCACAACTGGAAAGAAACCAAAACGAAGACGGAACAGAAGAACATCACAAAAAAGCAAGATAAAACAGTTACCCACACTGGATTTAAATATTTGTAGGACAAAGGCGAAATAAGTCGAAGAGAAGCCAGGAATGATTTTTTGATTCTTAGCTGACTGTCAATAACTGTATATGTTCGATCACCGAAGCCAAGATCTATCAAGTGCAAATTAGTACTTGAATGAGTGACCGCTAGGGATCAGTCTTTAGTTTTTTTATAGCAATTTACATGTCAAAATGATATAATGTATGTTCAAGTTCTCGTAACCTATCAACTGGCATACGAGACGGGCGTTTTTCAATTGTGCCGAGGGATGTAAACTCAGATGACGTCTTTTAAGGGGGATGAGTTAATACAATCAGTATCTATTTAGTACTAAGCTACTGGGTAAATGGGTAACACAGATCTACAAAAAGAAATTTTTTTATTGTTGCCCTGGATATCATCTCAAATTTTATGTTTTCAAGTGCCCAGATTACGAATATATTCATGAAAGTTCTCAATGTGCTCGTATTTTCATGATTTTTGCATTTCTTATATTTTGAACAATTATAAGCTTGTTAGAAATAAAATTTAATGTTCCAGTCATGATTAGGCTTCTGCGCAACTTTTTCGCGCATACAAACATCACCTGATCCCCACTCTCAGACCCCTTGCTCCACAGAACAGCTGAGATCTCAGTTATTTGACAATATTGAAGTACATATACACGTAAATCTGGATAAAGTGTCATGGATTAATATTTTGTTTCAATTACTGAATGTCCATTCTTATATATTTGTCTTCTAGTCTAAAATATGAGTTCGTCACGAAGAAAGTGTAAATATTGTAGTGATTTATTTTGTTATATTTGTAGTATTTATATACCAAAAAAAAAGAAATATCACAGATTTTGTCAAGGAGACTTATGTTGAATATTTTGGTTTCAAAATGGACAAATTAGGTAAACCATGGGTTCCTAAAAAGTTTGTAAGTCCTGTGTTGAGTCTTTACGGTTGTGGAAAAAGGTGAACGTTCTGGATTAGACTTTGGTATTCCTATGATCTGGATGGAGCCTACGAATCATTTAGATGATTGTTACTTTTGCGTAGTAGATGTTAAAGGTTTTAATCGAAATCAAACGTGGAGATACCCAGACTTACAGTCTACGAAATGTCCGGTTCTACACAGTGAAAATCTCCCTCGGCCCATATACATTTCAAAAGTAATTCGCATGCCCTCAGAAACAATGATGTGACCAAATTCACAGAAATCAGGACCATCTACTAGTGGAAGTGAATGGGAAGGTGAAACATCTACGCCAAAGTTATTTTCTCAAAATGAACTCAGTGATTTAATACGTGAACTCAATTTATCAAAACAAGGATCAGAACTGTTAGCCTCAAGATTGAAAAAAAAATTTATTGGCACCAACAGTAACAATTACAACATACAGAACGCGAGAAAAAGAGTTATTACAATTTTTCAGTGAAAATGACGGATTAGTGTATTGTAATGATATCGCGAAGCTGCTTATAGACATGGGTTTAAAAGAGTACAAATCTACTGAATGGCGCCCTTTTATTGATAGTTGCAAAAGAAGTTTAAAATGCGTCTTATTGCACAATGGAAATAAATTTGCATCAATTCCAATTGCCCATTCAACGAAACTCAAAGAAGAATATGAAAATGTAAAATTAGTTTTAGAGAAAATTAAATACTCTGAGCATCAATGGCCGCTCTGTGTGGATTTAAAATGGTTAATTTTTACTTGGCCAACAAAGTGGATATACAAAATACCCTTGCTTTATTTGTATGTGGGATAGTAGAGCAAAGCAACTTCATTGGGAGCAAGATGTTCGGCCTGTAAGAAATTCTTTAACTGTCGGTAAAGCCAACGTAATGAGGAGCCGCTGGTGAGCAGAGACAAAATCATACTTCCACCATTACATATTAAGTTAGGTATGATTAAGCAATTTGTAAAAGCGTTGAACAAAGATGGAAATTGTTTCAATTACATTTGCAGAAAATTTCCGAAGCTTGGTATGGAAAAATTGAAAGGTGGAATATTTGATGGTCCTCAAATACGGCAATTGATGAAAGACTCAGATTTTATCAAAGTTATGACTGTTCCGGAAAGTAAAGCTTGGAAAAGTTTTGTGTTGGTTGTCGAAAATTTCCTAGGTAACCATAAAGCAGCAAATTATGAAGAAATTGTGCAAAATATGCTGACAAACTTTCAGACTTTAGGAGCAAATATGACTATTAAGTTACACTATCTCCGCAATCATCTAGATAAATTTCCGGATAATTTAGGAAATTATAGTGAGGAACAGGAGAGCGGTTTCATCAAGATCTAAAAGTGATGGAAGAAAGGTATCTAGGTCGATGGGATTGTCACATGATGGCAGACTACTGCTGGTCTTTGAAAAGAGATTGTCCCTGAAAAATTATAGAAGAAAAGCTCATAAAAGGCGTTTTATGGAAATATGAAATATATTTTCGACATTTTCCTCTTTATTTACTTCGATGTATCCGAATTTCTCAAAACATAACTGACTGTTATTTTGTTTCTTGTTTTACGATTTTTGTTATGTAAAATGAAAATAAAGATTTAAAAAGAAATCAGAGCAAATCCTACAAAATCATTGATAGTTTCACGAATTATTAAATAGACCCAAAATCATTTTCATATCTAGGGCAACAAAACCATTGTAGACCAGTGTAATTTATCGAAACATATGTTTAATATAATGTTTGAAAATTATTGTAGGATATCGCTGAGATGGATTCAAATTTTAGTGCACCCACATTTGCACTGCGATGATGAGAAAATAGAGCAATATTTCAGAATGTTACGAAACAAATTTGGCTCTTCCAAAATTTTTCTATTGTATAACGAGTCAGATTTCCAAAATAATTAGAGGTTTTTCATCTCCAGCCCACATTATTTACATTATGATAAATATGATAATGATAAAACTGATAAATCTATGATGAAAAAAATTGAACAAAACCGCACACATGACGTAGAAAAAACCATGGAGCAACTGTTCATCACCGTTATGTAACCGTCATAAAGATAGCGGTGTCGCTTTTTGACGCTCAACTCACGATGAATGCTCTTCAGAAAACCATATTGGGGCACTACATTTTTAGAACACCGTAAGTGATGGTTAGTGAGGTCGTTATCATCGCCCTTATGCATATATCGCTTCAATAATTTGATTGAGGAGGTCGTTACTTGATGAAAATCGATATACATATTTTCAATGAAATAAAACTAAAGTATTTAGATTTTCACTATATTAACAAAACTATGACCGGTTTCACCACAATGTGGCTTCATCAGATAGATACAAACTAATGAACAGAGTTATTCCTTATAGATTAGTTTTATTTCCTACTTAATATTACAATAGGTACATGAGGTACGTTGGAAAACCCATCGGAGTTGCTTACTTTATGAATTGAAAAGATTGAGTAAAAGACAAGGATTTAGATCTTATTGACTATTAAGTAACCTACCTGAATTATTTTCTTTGTTGATCTCTAAAATTTCCAATAGATTGAGTTTTTGTCTGTTATATTCATTGTGTAAAATTTTGAAGTTATCATTAAAGTTATGGTTTTCTTCGAGTAAGTGATTAGAATAATGGGAATCTGATTTATGATAATTAAAGCTACGTTTGTGCTCGGATAATCTAACTTTGAAATTTCTGAAAGTTCTACCAATATAAATTTTATTTCAATCCCCGCAAGACAGTTTATAAACACCGGATTTATCACTTTAATCAATTTCAGATTTGCAGTTTTTGATATGTCGGCCTAAAGAATTATCAGTTCGGAATGCTATATTGAAATTATGATGCGACAGGAATGATTTCAATTTTAGACTAGGATTACCAATACATGTTAAGCTGTTGTATTTTGTGTAAAAACTTTTATACTTGGAAATACTTCCTGGATTGCTTTTTGAAATT
This sequence comes from Cryptolaemus montrouzieri, assembly GCA_013387265.2. Lineage (NCBI taxonomy): Eukaryota > Metazoa > Arthropoda > Insecta > Coleoptera > Coccinellidae > Cryptolaemus > Cryptolaemus montrouzieri. Next base: position 32,816,797 of record JABFTP020000185.1, on the reverse strand, counting down.
TTTTGCGTGAAATCATGTTTTCAATCATAGTTGGACTGTAACCGTTATTGACTGCTATTTGTTTAATTATATTTAGCTCTTTTATGAAATTATTTTGTGACAATGGGATAATAATGAGTCGATGTACCATACTGTTGTAAGCTGCTAATTTATATGGATAAGGATGTGTAGATGAGCTGTGGATAGTAATATCCGTAAGCGATGGCTTATGAAAAATGGAAAAATCATGTTTGCCGTTAATTTCAGTAATAGTTAAATCCAGAAAGTTAATGGAGTTTTCTGTTTCTATCTCTAACGTAATTTAATATTATCGTGAATTTTGTTAATGAATGTTTTGAATTACTCTAATTGTCTTTTGTGCCAGTGAAACAACTAATGATATCAACAAACAGACAATTAGATTAACTCATTCAAAACATTCATCAACAAAATTAAATTAATATTAAATTCGTTAGGATAGAAACAGAAAACTCCATTAACTTTCTGGATTTAACTATGACTAAAATGATTTTTCATAAGCCATCGCATACAGATATTACTATTCACAGCTCATCTACACATCCTTATCCACATACATTAGTAGCTTACAATAGTATGGTACATAGACTCATTAATATACCAATGTCACAAAATAATTTCAAAACAGAGCTAAATATAATTAAACAAATAGCAGTCAATAACGGTTACAGTCCAACTATGAGAACATGATTTCACGCAAAAATTTCAAAAAGCAATCCAGGAAGTATTTCCAAGTATAAAAGGTCTAACACAAAATACAATAGCTTAACTTGTATTGGTAATCCTAGTCTAAAATTGAAATCATTCATCTCGCATTATAATTTCAATATAGCATTCCGAACTGATAATTTTTAGGCCGACATATCAAAAACTGCAAATCTAAAATTGATAAAAGTAATAAATCCGGTGGTTTTAAACTGTCTTGCGGGATTGTAATGAAATTTATATTGGTAGAACTTTCAGAAATTTCAAAGTTAGATTATCCTAGCACAAACGTAGTTTTAATTATCATAAATCAGATTCCCATTATTCTAATCACTTACTCGAAGAAAACCATAACCTTAATGATAATTTCAAAATTTTACACAATGAAAATAACAGACAAAAACTCAATCTATTGGAAATTTAAAGATCAACAAAGAAAATAATTCAGGTAGGTTACTTAATAGTCAATTAGATCTAAATCCTTCTCCATTACTCAATCTTTTCAATTCATAAAGTAAGCAACTCCGATGGGTTTTCTAACATACCTCATCTACCTATTGTAATATTAAGTAGGAAAAATACTAATATATAAGGAATATCTCTGTTCATTAATTTGTATCTATCTGATGAAGCCAAAGTGTGGTGAAACCGGTCATAGTTTTGTTAATATAGTGAAAATCTAAATACTTTAGTTTTATTTCATTGAAAATATACATACCTTCGCTTTACAGTTAACTAGTATTTATATTGATAATTCTTGAGATTTATAGTTGTGTAGATTGTATGTTTGATATTGTTAGGCCATATATTATGATTGTAATGTGCACTACTGCACTTTACATGTTCTATCTATCTCACTTCAATTCCTAACTTTCACTTCCTCACTCCGATCCAGGTATACCATGACCTTATCCTCGATTCCGTTCTGTTTTCCTTTTCCATAATTTCCTGATATTCTATGTTCCTGCATCCTTGCCTATTTCCAGTAATTCTGTCAATTAAATTAATTCCATATTCAATTTTGTAATTTTGTGAAAGTTAAAACTTCGAAGGGTTTTGAAGAAATATCTACAGAGAATAGAGGGAGCATCTTTTTATTAAGTGTAAAAGATTGAATAGTAGATTGCTAGTTTACCCGTAATTAAGCGGGGTAAATAATTATATCTTTCAAGTCCACATTGTTCCTTTCATTTTCCTGTTTCTCCTGAATCTCACAACATCGTCTTAATATAATTCCTTTGCTGTTCTTTTGTTTCTTTTTACTTTTCACCTCAATGAGACACGTCTGTTTAATTTCTTATTCATTAAAAAATGGTAAATTTGCAAAATATTGTAATGAGACAGAACGGGCGCGTTGAGGGGGTGAGAATACTTTTTGACAATCAAATTGATAGTTCTAGAGTAGACCGTGTCCATGATCACCTCTTGTTTGAAACAGCTTCTGAATTGAGTAGGGAGAGAGTGTCAATTGGACAAGAGACATTACGGAAGGAGAAGCTCAACTCCAACACAGCGCGTCCCCGGGTGGCGGATAGGGGAATGCTCTCCAGATATGGAGGGTAGGTGCAGAATGCACCCGCAAACCAAATGGAGCATGGCATGGAGCAGCAGCTGTGCCATTACTGAATCGAGGCTATCGAGAAATGATCTTGATATCAGAAACCCACAGGCGATTGTTACATATTGACTCAACCGGCTATGATACTGCAATGGAGAAGGCCACGGGAAACCACTCCATTATTTTCCCTAGTACATTCATCATGGCAACGAAACATGAAATAGACATACGTACTGGTCATGGTTGTCGGAAACCAAGATCCGGCAGGGAGGAAACTACATACAACACACAGGGCCTCCCAGGTCGTCAATCTACGAAACCCCTGTGAAGCTAATAGGTACATGGAACGTAAGAAGTATGTTTATGAGTGGCAAAATTCACAATACCATCTATGAAATGGATCGACTAAAGACCGACATTATGAGACTTAGCAAGACACGCTGGCCAAGCTCTGGCAACTGCCAGATACATGACCACACAGTATATTACTCAGGCAATGACAACCCAGATCACCGAAACGGGGTCGCTTTTGTTGTGTCCAAACAAATAAAACCGTGTGTAAAACGTTTTGTGCCTTATTCAGACAGACTGGCAATGATCAAGGTTAGTACCAAACCCATAGATACCAACATAATTCAGGTTTATGCTCCCACCTCCGAAGCTGATGATCAAGAGATCGAACAATTTTACGCCCAAATGGAAGTTCTCTTAAAATCTATAAAAACACGTGAACCAACATTCATAATAGGAGACCTGAACGCGAAAGTAGGAAAGGGCAAGGATGGAGATAGCGTTGGATGCTTTGGTCTCGGTGAGAGGAATGAAAGGGGTGACCGACTTGTTCAGTTTTGCAAAGAGAATAATTTAATAATAACTAACACATTTTTCAGGTTGCCACCACGTAGATTATACACCTGGAAAGCACCCAGTGATTCACCCGATAACATAATACGAAATCAAATTGACTTCATCATCAACAAAAGGTTTCGTAATGCAATAAAATCAACGAAGGCCTATCCTGGTGCAGACATTGCGTCAGACCACAACCCTGTTATTTCTCAATTTCAGATTAAACTCAAAAAGCTGAACAAAGCTCTCCCAAAGAACCGCATTGACATCAGAAGGTTAAGAGATGAAAATATCAGAGAACAAGTCAGGAATACAATTGGCACATGCTTGAGAAAACTAGAGGAAGCACAAGAAACAACTCCAGGAGACAAGTAGGAAAACCTAACCAACACAATGGATTTAACATGCAAGCAGTACTTACAGAGGGACAAACGACCAGACAGGGAGTGGATGACGGATGAGATTAAGAACATGATGGACAGAAGAAGAACTGTAAAGAATAGAGCCTCACAAGTATATAAAAATATCAACAAGGACATTAAAATCAAAATAAGACAAGCAAAGGAGGAATGGATGAACCAAAACTGCCGGGAAATAGAAGAACTGGAGAAAAATTACGACTATGCTGGTGTACATAAAAAGTAAAACAGATGGTAGGAAAAAGCAGATATAAAACAGCAACCTTAATGGACAACGACGGCAAGGTTATTATAGACGACGCTGATAAATTAGAAATATGGAAAGACTACATATTAAATCTCTTCGGAGACACTCGTTCTGAAATACGTGCATCACAAGCAACCACCGGACCATCAATAACTCGTGATGAAGTACTACATGCTCTGAGGACAATGAAAAGTGGGAAGGTGCCTGGCCCAGATAACATCTATATAGAATTGTTAAAGCTCTTTGATGACAATGACGGACACCTGGATCTTCTGACAGGACTATTTAACGACGTCTATGATACTGGCCACATTCTCAGAAAATGGCTTATTTCGACTTTCCTGACCATCCCGAAGAAGACGACATCAAGGAAATGTGACGACTACCGACTAATAAGCAATGAATCATATAACTAAGCTCTTTCTGAAGGTTATCCACCGACGAATATACAGCAGATGCGAGGAACATATCTCTGAGACGCAGTTTGGTTTTCGTGAGGGTCTTGGGACCAGAGAGGCCATATTCTCGTTGCAAATTGTAATCCAGAGATGCAGAGATATGAGCCAGGATGTGCACATTTGTTTCATTGACTTCTCCAAGGCGTTCGATAATGACAGGCACGACAAACTCATCCAGATATTAAAAACATCTAATATCGACGAAAAGGATATAAGAGTTATCACCAATCTGTACTGAGAACAGCATGCGACAGTAAAGTTGGATAATGTGAACATCTCGGAGGAAATGGAAATATGTCGTGGAGTACGACAGGGATGTGTTCTCTCTCCAACACTGTTCAACCTGTACTCAGAGGGAATCTTTCGTGAAGCCCTAGAAGGTCAACAAGGTATAAAAGTTAATGGACTACTTATAAACAACATCCGCTACGCAGATGATACTGCTATCATAGCCAGCAGCTTAACAGATCTGCAACAACTAGTAAAAAGGGTTAAAGAACACTCAGAACGATACGGCCTGAATCTAAATATATCAAAAACAAAATATATGTTCGTAACCAAAAGAATAGGCATACAGGGATATCTCACTGTCAATGGGGATAGAGTACAGCAGGTCCACACATTTAGCTATTTGGGAACGACTGTGTATGATTCGTGGGACTACAAGGGAGAGGTATTGTGCCGAATTGAGAAGGCCAGAGTGACATTTTTAAGAATGAAAAAGATGTTTATTGCCAGAGACCTAACACTTAATCTCAAGATCAGAATGCTCAGGTGTTATGTTTTCTCTGTTTTGTTGTATGGAGTAAAGTCGTGGACTGTCAATGAGACAATTATTAATAAACTGAACGCTTTTGAGTTGTGGTGCTACAGACGTATTCTCAAAGTTTCATGGACGCAGCATGTTACTAACGAGGAGATCATAAATAGAATGGGCAAGAAGAGGAAAATTGTTCAAACACTGAAGGAACGGAAGCTTCAATATCTTGGTCACATAATGCGACACGATAAATATCGACTACTACAATTAATCCTTCAGGGAAACTTTAAGCGAAAAGAGGCCCTGAAAGAAGACGTCACTCGGGGATGAAGAACTTGCGAGCTTGGTTCGGATTGACTACAACTCAACTGTTTCGAGTAGAGTTAACAAAGTGAGGATTGTCATGATGTTAGCCAATGTCCGAAACGGATAAGGCACCCCTAAGAAGAAGAAGAAGAGTAGACCTCCAAGGTCTATCTACAAGGTATGGAAGTGGTATCAACCTAAACAACCCATTTACTCAGAGACGAGCAACCAGTCGCCATTGTTCCATTCCCTGAACTTCGTTAATTAAGTATCCTTTTTTGTTTATATTTGTTTAATTGAGAGCACCTTGTATCTAATTGTTAATAGTTTGAATACAATAGCGATATAAATTAGAATTGTTTGAGTTATAACCGCGTACTCAGAGATCCTCAATATTTCAAGGTACTTGTGCCTCTACCGAGCAGCCAGGACACGCATGCAAGTTTAAATATGCATTATATGATTAAGCCGTCTCATCAACATGAGCTTAGGCTTCTTACGAATATTTGTAAGTACAAAATAGCATATGCATGTGATGCCTGAAAAATATTTATCAACTCTTAATTTAATTTCTGAGAGATGAGCCTTTGTATTCGTTTTTGCCTGTTCGAATCAAGGCTAATGTTAATCTTCATGATATTTTCAACCTATAGTTATTAACGAGATCAGAGAGAAGAATATGATATTTCAAATTTCTTCAAGAGTTTCTTGAAAAAAGTTAACTGTTTCTGTTTTTCTCTTTCTATAAGAAACGGAGTTTCACCCCCTAGGAAAGTGATACTTACGTATTGAAGGCATCCCCTTGAAAGAATAGTATCTATGGCATACAGTTACTTGAAAATCCGGATTATCCTGCGAAATTGCATTAGGCGTGTAGTTGAAATATGTTTCTACTGACACTAAGGGTTTACTTCTGAGAAGAACCGTGTGACCAGATTGAAATGCTCCTATCGCAATATCTGTGGAAAAATATGAATTGCAGAAATGACGAAATAATAGTTTGAGCAAATACATCAGAAATATTAAAACTAAATCCCAAAATTTAAAATTAAAATTAGGTGTTTATAAGTTACGACTGCAATGACATTTACATTGGTAGGACCCATTGTCAATATTGGAATAACAGACCACAAAGAAGTTTTACAGATAAGAAAGCGTATTCTTATGTCTTTAACTTTTCAGATCGAAGACATTATTATTCAAGGAACAATATTCAACCTTTCGTAGAATGTTAAATATCCAAACATCTCAAAACAAAAAGCATTGTCTAGACAATTGTCTACACAATGCGAACTCGCATATAGTAACTTTTTGTTTTGAGATGTTTATGTATGCCTGGTTGTCGACCACATAGGAGCGTCGGTCTTTCGACAGTCCGCTTCTAGATGACACGTGAGTTTTTCGTTGCGATGAATTGTCGAACTAGTGTGACCGCTTGATGTTTTCCTGATCTACTCTTTGTTGTCACCGTTTCGCGAGGGATGGTAAGGTAGCCTCTGTCTCGGATCGTTGGAGGGCGCAGTGACATTTACATGATTACTTGCGCTCCAACAAATTGACATGACTAGTTGGCGGCATGGCCTGATGTTGTGAATCGGTAGGCAATGCTGACGATGTCAAATAAGACCGATACTGCAGTCCATTGCTCCTATTTATGACATCCGACCGTGCTGTACCACTGCTCTGTGGCCCCGGATGACGGTGATTATGAAGGGAGGATGGGAAATCTAGCTCCTTCGAGGGAGTATATTCAACTTTCTACGGAAGGTTGAATATTGTTCCTTGAAAAATAATTTCTTCGATGTGTCTACACAATGCGAATTGTCGCATATAGTAACTTTTTGATTTGAGATGTTTTTGTAAACTTATCAGCTCTATTGAATCTCATTAGGGAACTACTTTCACAACAACTTTATAGTTTCGCCAAATAATTTGTGGTTATTAGTTAATTAGGGAATTTCAATTTATATTTTTTGTCAATTTAAGAAAAAGTTGACGCAGAACATCATTTATGTTGAGACGAGCCTCATTGCTTTAATCATTTTCATAGTTCATTTAAATGAATGTATACATTAAGAAGATATAATTCCGAGATATGAATTTCCAATTTTTGATAGACAGCTCATTTTTGTCATCGAGCCAATAATATATTAATGCTTTTACCTCCATATCCATTCAGATCGATGTCCGCCGGCTTCGAAATGCTTATTCCGAATCCTTTTAAATCAGGGAGGATACTTTTACCAACGATTCTTTGTACAGGAACTGTATCTAAACCTTGAAAAGGGATTCCTCTGAAAATATAAACAACACCGGACTCATCTTCATAGGGGGCTGACACTGCAACGTCTATAGAATATTTATTATAATTAAGGTATTGTTATGAAGAAAAAGTACTGAATAAACTCACATTTGGGTTTGAATTGATAAGATTTATTGATATCGTTGTTCATATCTCCTAAATATGTTATAGCTGCACCAAATTGGCCATTCATTTGAGTTCCCTCCACAGTTTCTCCTTTAGGAGGTTCTTTCAATCCCTAAAATACTCATAGTGTAGACAAAATATACAACAAATATGGGAGGTGATAAAATTTTTATGTTTCAGCATTGTGCCTATTGGAAAGCTATTTACTCGCTTTACTTTGTACGTTCCTTGATTTTATGGGATTCTGTAGTGCTGTTTTAGAATGGCGACCTTTCAGCTGCGAAATTTTCCTGAAAAGTAATCCTAGTAACGAAATTCCCCTTCCTTATTCTGTTAGGAAAATCATGGATTTTAGTCCGGTCAATTTTGACATTTACGGACGTCAAGGACACGATAATAATGCAATAGTAAACATCGATCCCATATGTGCAAAAATTGTTATTCAATGTCAAATATAGCATAAATTGATTTCTTGGATATTACAGTGAAAAGAACTATAGATCATGAAACTATTATAAAATCATTCTAAAATTTACTTAACTTTTAGTATCCATAATATGCACACGTTTGCACGCCACCCATGACGTAGTGTACTTAGCGCCTTTTTTAACGTGGTTTTCAGTTAGACTTTTTCCTGGGATATCGAATCATCTTATTCATCATAATCGTCATCATCTTTTTCTTATTCGTGTTCTCTTCTTCCTCTATTTTCATTTTCTTTCCCTTATCTTCTTGAGATGACACGAATTGTTCGAACGATACATCAGTTGTGAAGATCTTCTTTTGTTAGAGATCCTACATTTGAACACGACTACAAGATGAGCATTCTTTTTTGCCAGTCCCATTTCCTCTTTTCGTAGTTGTAAAATATACTTGGAGGAGGTTCTCTAGCATTTTGAGGATTGTTTCCCGCCACATTCTTTTGGGGTTGGAAAGCCACACTCTCTTAGTACGTGTATATTTTTCAGAATATAAGCCACGTTACTTACTCATGACAGTAATTTTTTTAAATTTCGTATACAGAAAGAAGAAAGCGAATTCCGTTGTTGATTTGAGTTTCTGTAAAAGAGTTCACATCTTCGAAACCTTTTGTAGATGTAATGAAGTTTTTGCTTATCCAACGATTCAAAACTGTTGTTTTACCACTCTGGAGCATTGCTGATGTTGTACCACGGGCCAGTCATAGCATGTAAATGTAGTTTATGCTTTTTACATCTAGGATAATCAGATGAACTCGTATTTGAAGATGTTTCCGATGGTTTGTGATTCTTGCTAGGTTGAAAAAAATAATTTTTTCACTGGGTGTTCGAGTGGCAAATAACCCCAATTGATCAACACCTTTATCAACATTTATATCAGTTGGATTGAATTGATTTATTGCAATTTATAATAAGTACGTCGGTCTCATAATCAGATTTGTTGACTGAAATATGTTCAGCGGTAAATTTTTCGTTCAGGATTGTAATTATCGAGACTCATCATGTAGCTATACGAATACTGCCACTTGGATAATTGAACAGTAGACAGATTTTTCTCAAGCCAATATCATCACATGAAATGAGGAGGAACTCGGTTTCTTTTTTCAGTTCACATTCTAAGAATTATAATTGAATATTATTGCATTATTTTTCTCATTCTAATAAAATAATACTGATCAAATTTTCACAAGCTTATTACGCGTTTCTCCACATTGAGGCTTCATCATATAAGTATGATGTGCCCTATATGTTACATTACTAAAAGTAAATACTCCAAACAAGGTTGCACACGTTGAATGCCATAGTGCATTGATAAAAATTGTTCGCTAGGGACGCAGGTTTTTTGTAAGTGTACTACCCTAAAATTAAAAAAATTTGAATAAAAATCCATTCGATAGACAAAAATGACTTTTATTTCTGATCAACCCCCGTGCATCATTAGTAACCCACGCGGCGCTGGTGCATCATATATGTCTCACGGCAGAAACGTGTCTTATTTTGCGTTTCTCGCTACTTCGCTATTGAGTAGGTCGGATAGTATTGTTTCTTGGAGCGAGATAAATGCACATATTTAATCTCGCGATCAGTAACGAATAAGTTGTTGTGGAAATACATTTGAAAAAAACTGAAAAATGTCATATGAAGAGCAACAAAAAAGGTTATAAGCCCTATTCGATAAATATTTTGACATGAGTGATAAGGATTCATCTGATCCATATAAAGATGATTCAGTTGATGAATATATTGGAAGCGAAAGTGATTCAGAAGAATCTGATTACGATGATCCCGCCACAAAGTTGGAAATAGGGGCAGCATTCACTTCAAAGAATACTAATCGACCTAATAGAGAAAATGAAACAGTTCAACGTAGTTCAGTTAGTTCTAGTTCTAATGATGATTTTGAGAACTTCCACACTATTGACAATGATGATATAGTGTTCATGAAAGCAGAATAAAATTGTTTCCTTAGTTGTGCGAAAAGAGGATTTACATCCCAAGCTTTTGACGACTTAAGCGGTTAGTCGACCTACGATCTATTTGAATATTTGATCACAGATAATATAATCAAAATGATGGTAGACGAAACTAATCGTTACGCTTCTCAGGTGATCAAAAATGGAAATTTTTCTATGAAATCGTTGACTCTTGAAAATGCGAAAGCTCTTAGGAATATAATTATGGATGGGCTTTGATAAAATGCCAGAACTATCAAATTACTGGTCAAAAAATATCTGGTACAGAAATTAAGTGAAAAATCTCATGTCTAGGAATAGATGCAAACTACTTTCACGAATGTGGCACTTTCAATGAAAAACGTCCTCCAAATGATCGACTTCTTTCAAGATTCAACCACTTGTTGACTTACTGGTAGGAAAATTCCACATTGCCATGGTTCCCAATAAAGATGTATGGATTGATGAATTTCTTGTTCCATTTCTGGGACGATAATCGTTCAAGCAACATATAAAGAATAAGCGTCAAAAATTTGGAATTGGGTTGTTCAAGCTATGTGTAAAAGACCGCTACACTTACAATATCGAAATTTATTGTGGAAAAGAAGCTATTCCAGGAATACTTGTATCAACTTCTGTGGTAATGTGTCTGATGGAAGGTTTAATAGATCAAGGAAGAATCTTCTACACGGACAACTACTACACCAGGGTCCATCTAGCTCATAAACTTCAAAAAAAATGACACATTTGGTGGGTACCCTACGAAGTAATAGAAAACTGAACCTCGAACGAGTAACAACTGCAAAATTAGTAAAATGTCAACAAATTGCACGTGAGTGAGAGTAGCACAGGGGTAGTTATTCTGAAATGGAAAAACAAACGGGACGTCTTAGTTTTGAGCACCTTTCACATCAACAACAGAAAAACACTGCAAAACGATATAGAGAAGCCGGAGATAATAGCAGATTACAATAATTCGAAAGCATTCATAGATCTATCAGATCAAATGAAGTCTTACTCAACAGCTCTTAGAAGAGGAGTCGAGTAGTTTCGAAAATTGGTCATGGAGCTGATAACTGATATGAGCATTGGTCAATGCTTCTCCATGAAAACGTACGGGTTTTCTGTTTCCCAGATGCTGAAATTCTGTTTGTTGAGGTATCCTCATGCGCCTCATCCGAAAAGATTTGTAAGTAAAAATCGGCTGGTTGCAAGTACCACTCGCAAAGTGAAAACGCAACGATTATCTACCATTTGCAAGCGTTCTTCAAGCGTATACCCTACTATTTTCGTTCAGCGGCATGATCTGCTAATTCAAAAAAAAAATGTTGTATGGCGGACCCTGTATCTATTTGATTTCACCAATGTAATATATAAGGTATATCTTTCTTTTAAAAATATTACTTATTTGATGAAGCCCTAGTGTGGTGAAACGTATCATAAGTTTGTGACTATAGAGAAAATTTGAAAAGTATTGTTTTATTAAATTAAACAATTTTTCATCAATTTTCAACGAGTAGCGACCCCATCAATTAAAATTATTAATGTATTAGTATGAGAAAAATGGTCCAATCATTCTGTCTATTAATATGACGGTCTATATATTAAGTTAAATGTAAGCTTCGTGAACGCAATGTAGAAATTCTTTCGACCGATATTGGTGATTTTATTTATATTATATATATATATATATATATATATATATATATATATATATATATATATATATATATATATATATATATATATATATATATATATATATATATATTCTACAATTCGGTTGAATAAAAATTGTAGGAACTAAGCGAAAACCAATCATCGAAGATAATTACATTAATACGAATAAATGATAGCAAACATCATAGGAGAAAACTAATTTACGATCTGAATAAATGTTCAATATGGGCCCCATTTTGCTCGATACACTTGACAGCTCGTATACGAACATGATGAGTTGCCCTCCTAGTTTCCTCAGGATCAATATTACGAAATGCATTATGAATGCGCTCTGGTAACTCTTCTTTACTTCTTTCAGGAATAAGATACACTTCACTCTTGATTTTGCCCCATAAATAAAAATCAAGGGGAGTCAGGTCCGGAGAACGCGGAGGCCATAAATTTGGTCCTTGATTACCCCGCCATCTATCCTCGAACATTTCTGTTACCTGCCGATCTACAGCTCGTGTTTTATGTGCTGGTGCATTTACCATTTGGTAATATCAATCCCTCAGAATTTTAAGGGTAATCCATGTTCCTCTCAAAATTTCCAGGTATCTTTGTCCACTAAGATTTTCCTCATAAATGTGATAAGCCAACAAATCACCCATTAAAATTGCAAAACGGTTCACGCTGAATTTATTCTGGAAATCAATAACCTCAATGAAATGTGGATTTTCTGTGGCCCAAAAATGTCGATTTCTCCTGTTGGTTATTCCACTTTCATTGAGCTTGGCTTCATCAGAGCATATAATTATTTGCAGAATTGTCTCATCTTCTTGAAGCCGAATTAATAAATTTCCACAGAAATTTAGCCGCTTGGGAAGGTCAGTTGGTTTCAATTTTTGTAGTCTGATAAAAGAATACGGGTGCATGTTATGTTTCTTAAGGATCCTTTGAATGAAAGTATAACTCAATCCAATATCCATTAATGGACGCATGTGAATTGGCACGAAAATACGCTAGCGTATTAATTCAATTGTCGTCTTCGAGAATTGGTTTTCTTCTAGTTTCTATGTATTTTGTTCCTCCAAATTTCAGAAAATTGCTTCTAATCCTTCGAAATTTTGTTTTATTCATAGGCGCCAAATTTGGAAGTTGGTTACTGAATTGCCTGCAAGTTCTATCCACCATTTTTTTGACATTCGCCATGAATTAAAAAGAAATTAAACATATCCTCGATTGAATAATCTGCCATTTTATTATCACTCTGGTGTTTTTCAAAAATTTTCACTTCAAATTACCAACAATTCTTGTTGAAATATCAAATTCGAATGAACGTAGTGACAAGTACATTCACTTTAGGCACCTGTCAGGTGAGCGTAGCCAATTCAGCTACTTGATTCAAATATTTCAAAGTATTCTCTATTAGTTCTTGCAAAATCATCAAAATTCAATATATTCCCAAATTATTTCGGAACTATAAGAGATGAGTATAGTACATGCTTATATAATTCCATCTGAAATTTGACGCTTCATCTGATGGCGATAAAAAAATTGGCATCTGCAATTTGAAAAAATTGAGTTATTGCTGTTTGAAAAAGGCCAAATTTAAAAAATCATACAAAACAACGCAATAAACATTTGACATTTGTGGATTGCTCAAAGAATTCCTTGATCCTTCTTCTATCCACCCAAGCAAAAATTGTGTCTGTAGTGCAAAAGATCTACGAGATACAATTTTTTAAATGTTCCTCAAAAATCGAGTTTATTACAAAATAATTAAATCTGTCAAAAGTTTTGACAGATAAGTGCCAAGAACTTCCATATTTTATTCCTTGCTCAAATGTCGGTTCGAGATGTATAATAAAAAAGTTAGATTGCCATTTGAAATAACAAAGTGATGACCCACTTTCGGTATAACCGGAAATGGTATCCCTCCGAAAATATTTCACATGTACTAGTACATTGGAGACATCTCAAACTTGGTTGTTCTGACTTCAGTGATATACTTTGTTCCCTCACTTGGGATGATAAAAGCTAAATAACTTTATAATATTACGTTCATCCTGCTTGACATGTGTAAGAAATTTAAGTTGAAGGCAATGTATTCATCCAACGAACAGATGCTCACAGAAGGATTGTTTATCAAAGTTTGATATCATAAATAGTAAACATCTCTGCAGAATGAAAGCTCTTCTAACGTCTGAAGAGTGTCTCTATTGCAAGATTTTATATGATAAACTCCTATAGGCGTGAATGTTTAAGAGAGAATCAAAAGAAGATTATTTTACACCCTGCTTGTAGGATAATAGGAACTATTTAATCAAAAGTCAAAATGAGTACACCTCCTCAACCTTGATCAAGGAGGATGTCGAAAAATTTAATACAATTCTTCGATGAGATTTGGGTATTGATATGTCGAATGATCACTTTACAATCACTATGTCAAATTGTGAAATGAATATTTATCAATGTTGAGCATTGAGCTATTTTATGACATCAGCTCATAAAGCTATGCAAAATATACTAACGTAATGCCTAATGAAGCTCCTCAAAAGTAAAGTTACTCATTCGGAGTTTCCTGATCAGCAATGCTAAGATATTCGCGTCAGAATATTAGTGAAGATTAAAAAAGAGAGGACCAAGAACGGATCCGTGCGGCTCTCCCAAATTCAGGCTGTCTCCGTAGCCATAGACTCATCGAGTCTAACAGATATGCATCAACCCTCCGAGTAGCTGTGGGACTAGTTCTAAAACACACCACGGAAACCAAGGTTGTAACACAAGCTAACTATTAAATCATAAGATAAAATATCAAATACAAGCCATTGTTAAGATCATAATAAACAATGATAGATGGGTCTGTCATTCGTGATACATTGTACATAATTTTTTTCAATTGGACTGACTAAGGTTTTTTTGAGAAGAGAAGGAAATCCAACTATCTGAATAGATTGATATAATGAGCAGAATGATGACAAATGTCCGAGCTTTTCAGTTTCAGGATTTCCGCGGAAATTGAGGCAGCTTCTACTATTTTATTGTTCTTCAAAGATTTTTAAGTGTCTATCCCTTCACATGCCAATACAGGATGAAAAAAGAGTATTATCAGAATATGGTGGAGTTGTACAAGAACAGGATAGAGAATTTTCATAACAGCGGTTCATTGCGGTTTCAGTTACCCTAAGAAATGATTGGTAAAAATTTCAACTAAATTAGTAGCACCACTATAAAAACATCATCAGAAACAAGTTGAAATAATTAATTACTTTGATCCCTTTTAGTTTAGAATTCCTCATCAAATTATATACTACGACTTGGTTTTTCTTCATATAATGTACGGGGCTGGATTGAAAAGTCTCCGGCCTGACCAAGAGATGGCGCCACTAGGCCTACTTCGGAGGTTCCTCTTTACAGTATCATCCTTAGATGTAGCTTGTAGGTATAGTTTTAACCCGATCGCCATGTTAGTTTACGTTTGAGAGCTCGCTGAACAAGACGCCTCTGTGTTGTTTGTGAAAATGAAATTGGAAAAGCGTGCTATCATCCAATACTGTACAACCTCTCTAATCCGATTCATATGGAACCAGGGCTTATTTGGATTACTGAAATATTGGTATTATCGAGGTAATTGAAATGCAATAGTGAAGTAAAAACAGGGCTGAAAAACGTGAAATATTCATTGAAAAAAGTAAAATATTCATTGAAAAACTCAAAATTATTGTGATTCACAGAAGAACATGAAAATATACTACATATTCCTAAGAAAGTGATACATTTCACAGATCATTATTTAGGTTCTGAAGAAGTCTTGGATCGTTTTCTATTTTAACGAACGAAGATGAGAATTTGCAGCTTCCTCTCTCAATTTATTCAATAATAATATTTGGGGCTGAGGGATATCATTTTTTGTGCTCGACTCCAAACATTTGTTGAAATAAGCTTCTTTATGTTTCACTGAATTCAAGGTGACTTCGCCTTCTTCAAGTTCTTCTGTATCCTCGTCACTTTCTATGTTGTTGATTATTTCAGCTTCAGAGAGATAATTCTCATTATCTCCTACAACCCATTCTTCAATGTCTTCAGTTGATAATTCTTGACCAGATACATTTATTAGCACATCTGTCATCGTGCGTAGATCGCGATTTCTCTCTTTTCTCTAGCAATTTTTTTTCTCTCAACCGTGATAGAGGCAACAGGTCATCTGCGTCATAATCATCATCTTTTGAGGGCCATAAATTCTTCCACGATTTCTGAATTAACTCTTGAGACACAGATGACCAGGCCCTTCCAAGAGAAAACACCACATGTTTGAGGTCCAATTGCTTCAGTAACTGCGAAACGTTATTGTTTTCTTGTCCCACAATATTCACTAGCAAAGATTTTCGATAATGCAATTTCACATTCTGTATTACATGTTGATCCATTGGTTGTAATAATGGGGTACAATTAGGAGGTAGAAATATGACCTGAATATTTCGGTCCTCACTGATTAATTCCTCTTCTCTTGGATGCCCAAGAGCATTATCTAATAAGAGCAGGGTTTTTAATGGCAATTTCAGCTCGTTCATTTTGTTTTTAACATCAGGAATAAATTGTTTATGGAACCATTCATAAAAAGTTCTCTAGTTACTCTTTTCTTCGACCTTTATAATAAACATGCAAATTGGAGCAGTTCTTGAATATTTGGCTTTTCTGATGACCAACAATTTCATTTTATGAGATACTGATGCACTATAGCATGGCATGAATATAATACGGTCCTTACTCATCTTCCGACCTTTAACTGAATTTTCAGCAGCATGAGCTAGTGTTTTGTTTGGAAGAATTCGCCAAAACAACCCACTTTCATCTGCGTTGTAAATTTGATCTGGCACTAGATCCATCTCTCGTATTTTTGAAGAATTTTATATTTTTAAATGGTTCTACCGCAATAATGTCTGAGGGCAATTCCTCTCCTGATATGGTAAGTTGTCGAATTCCATGTCTTTGTTTGAATTTTTTCAACCGTCCTTGGCTTGCCTTGAAATCATCTCTACCTTTTATACTGGTTTAAAAAAATCTTGCTTTGACCCATATGAGATCTCCAGATAAAGGTGTATGTCGAGATCGTTCTTGTAAGAACCAAGTGTTTAGAGCATTTTTAGCATTCGGATTTTTACTAGTTCTGAGCGTACGCCGTTTCCCAGGACCAGAATCAGAAGAAGATATAAAATTCTCAATTGATTTTCTTTTTTTCTTTATACTGTAGATTTTCCAATTGACTGTAAAGCGAGTACTCAGACAAGATATTGCAAGTTCGGATACGTTCAATCGATGAAATTATTGACGGCGTTCGGATTATAGAGGTAAAAAATAAATTGTGCAGATTATAGAGGTGGGTGATTTCAAAGTTTCGATGTTCGGATTACTGGATGTGTGGATTAGAGTGTGTTCGAATTAGACAGGTTATACTGTATTTTTATTTGAAGGGGTTAACGCCGAAGAAAATTAAACAAGAGATTTATTCAACCGTTAAGCAGAGGGTTTCAACTCCAGATATGATCGAAAAAATACATAAAATAGTGCTGAAAGACGCAAATCAAAAGTGCGTGAGATAGCTCAGGCCTGTACGATGTCATATGAACGTGTGCAAAATATTTTCCACCAACATTTGCATTTGGAAAAGATCTCTGCAAGATGGGTGCCGCGTTTACTGAAAATTGATTCGAAAAACCATTTCTATGGCCAATTTGGCGCTATATAAGCATAATCCAAGCAAATTTTTGGGTCGACAGAAGGCAAAAACAATTTTATCCGCAAACAAGGTTATGGCTATTAATTTTTTGGATGCAAGAGGTATTATATACATTGATTACCTCGAAAAGGCTAAAGCTATCACTGGTCAATACGACGCAGACTTATTGCAACGTTTTAGTCAGGAGTGCAAATTAAACGACCCCATTTGGAGAAGAAAAAAATTTTGTTTCATCACGATAACGCACTAGCGCATTCTTCGCACGTTGCCATGTCTAAAATCTACGATTTGAAGTTCGAATTGATGCCGCACCCTCCCTACTCTCCAGACCTAGCCCCGAATGACTATTATCTGTTTCCTAATCTCAAAACATGGCTTGGCGGTAAGAAATTTGCGGGCAATGAGGAAGTAATCGAAGCTGTAAATAGGTATTTTGAGGAAATTGACGAATCAGCCTATAGAAATGGCATTACTAGACTAGAACATCACTATGAGAAATGTATCAGCCTAAAAGGAGATTATGTTGAGAAATAAAAAGAAATTCCTAAAAACGTTGTTTTTCTTGGTCAGGCTGGAAACTTATCAATCTATCCTCGTATACTATAACACTTAACATTCGTATGTAAGCAGAGTATTATACTATCACAAGAGATTTATTGAAAACCAGGATTGCAATTTCGGTCTCTCGACCACTTAAATAAATAAAAACAAAGAAATGAGTATATAGTTTTGAGGGGATTTCCCCTGATATCTGTGGGATTTCCCTATTTCGCATAGAGCACGATACGGATTAACTTTGTTCTCATGAATTTCAATAGATGGCGCTATGTAATGCTACGATATAAAAGAAATATTTGGGCGCCGTTCATCATATTATTTTTATAAGGATAATCTTTTTAGTATTGTGAGGTGACAATGTCTGAATTTTAGTCGATGATTGTCTGATTTGCCGCCCCCCTGAATGCGCCGCCCGCGTGCATTGCATGCCTTGTACGCCTTGCACGCCCGCTTACGGCGGGCCTGTCTTGACCATCTAACAACAAGTATCGAAATTGCAATCCTGATTTCCAATAAATCTCTTGTGAAATTATAATACATAGTTTAATTTCTCATTATCATCATGATTAACAATCACGTAGTAACGACGGAATCAATATTTGTAAGTAGAGTAGATTTTCAAGAATTTCAGCAGAAATTGCTTCTGTTTCATTTCTTCATGATAAAATCATATTCATATTCGTTATCAACAAAAAAGAAAGAACAATTCGATCACCGGTATCATAACTAATGATCACATTCAGGGAAAATTTCACAATTGAACGGTCACCATTTCAAAATGATACTTAACAGTCGCACAAAAATCTATGAAAGTACAAAGTAAAATAGTAGATGTGAAATGAATTTCGTCAGCAGGTGAAAAAATAAATGACGAAATCAACGTATTCAAGCATTTTCCATAAAATTAAAGAACTATCTTCATTACTGAGTAAGTCCATATTTTTTCCACCCTGTATAATCTAAAGCATTTAGCTTTGAATAGATTACTTAATACACCCTTCGCCTACACAATGGGTCAGCTGGATCCATACACCAACTGTGATCGAATATAAAACTCGTGTATTTTGAAAAAAGGCGGTAACCTCGTCTTACAGCTATAGTTTGGGATCCCGACTATTGGTTCAGACAGTTGCTATAGCGTGCTGAGTCGTCAGTTGTGTTTGAGAAGCGACGCAAGTCGGAGCAGGGTCTAGTTGCCCCAGGTGTGTAGGTTGTGTCGAATCAAACGTAATTTGCATATTCGATTTTGATTATAAAAATAGGTTTTTTATGTGAGGGAATAACAAAAAAAACTACTTGTTAAGTTTTGTATAAGTGTACATTTACTGTAGTGCACAATGGCATACAGTTTGCGACCACGTGTTCGTGAGGTTATGTTAGAAGAATCGCGGGAAAATGATTTCGGCGGTGATGCGACTTCTGATAGTGATAATGTTTCGGAGCAATCCGAATCAGACAGTGAAGATGATGCGTCTGACTATTCAGAAGCCAAAGACGCCGAAAACGAAACGCTGAGTGCAAGAATTTTGCAGCAGCGTCAGCAAGCCAATGCACGAGGCAGGCCATCGACTATTTTATTCAGTAAAAATAAAACCAAATGGAGCACAAAACCATGCGAGAGAACATCGGGTAAGTAAATTTTATACACGAATACAAGTGCACTTTCTTTTCCTCTTATTGTTTGCTCCAAAATAAACGACTCGAAGCGTACCATCAAATGTGCGTGCCCTCTTTTCTTTCACATATTTGCTCCAAAACATTCTCTTTTTCTTTTTTTCGTTTGGTTTGCTGCGTATATATTTTACTATCAACGCTATATGACTAATTCTATGTTTATTTCTTTACAGACAGACAAAACATTGCATCGGAAAGAGTACCTGGGCCACGAAATGGTGCGGAAAATTGTGAAAATTTCGTCGAGTTTTGGGAACTTCTAATAAATCAAGATATGCGACAGAAAATTGTAGATTACACTAATAAACAAATTGAAAAAATAAAATGCAAAATACTTTTACAATCAATAAATGTAAGCTTTTCATACTTTCTTTTATTTATTTAATGATAAAAATCCTTTTCATCCATGTAAATGACGGATTTTTGCACCTTTCAGAGATCCTCTTCAGTATGCAAAATAAATACCTTTTTTGCAAGATATCATAGAGAACTATTCTTTTTATTATTTGAACATATTTCGAGAGTATTCACATGAATTTTATCAAAAATATTAAAAATTAAAAAGTTATGATTTTTAAAGAAAATTACATTTTTCAAAATTTTTTTTCACAAATTTTTTAGGGTATTAAACATTTCAAAAACCTGTATAATACTTATTAATTTTTAAATATACTTTAAACTATACCTCTGAATTTTTCAAGCCAATCGGTTCAGTAGTTTCGAGTAAACGCGTGTCAAAGTGAACAGGGTCACATTGACCCAGATTTTTGGAGATGTTCGGAAAAATAGGTGTGTAGGCGAAGGGTTAATACAAAACTCTTTTCTAATTCGACTGATAGGTCTGTGAAAGTTTAGATACACCTATAATATTTTTCATCTCTTCACTAACCTTCTTGTTTCCCAGAAACACATATATTCTGCCTTCATTGAATCTGGTATTCTTATAGAATGGAGCCCCTACGAACAGATCATCCAAACCATCATTGTCAATGTCACCAGCAGCGATCGATGCTCCAAAATATTCACCAAATTGTGTTCCTCGTTTTGTATCTTTTACCATCAACCTCTGATCATTATCCTTCTGGAAATCGTATATTACAACCTGAAATATCAATTTGAAATAACGATAGTTTCTCACACATCTGATATCTCAAAATACAATTTTTAAGAGCAAGAGGTTCTTTAGCTTCGACCGTTGAGCAATCCCCCAAATAAGTGAAAAACATCAAACTTCTTCTGGATAATGTGTCTGAAATATAAATTCCTGCATATTTTCTTTCAGAGGTTGCATAGTTGCTCAGTGCATGTTTGAACGGAACAGTTTTGCGAGGATGTAATCAAGTAGACCTACTATATTTAATTGAAGACTCATTTTCAAGTAGCAATATTCAACCTTCTGTAGAGTTTCGAATATCCTTCACTGAGAGGGCTGGTTCTCTGAACTACTCATCATAATCCTCGTCAACCGGGACCACAAAAGTAGTGGTACCATCTAATCGGATATCATGAATGGAGACAACAGTCTCCAGTTTTGTTCTCGTTCGAACTCCTCAGTGTAGCATACCCATTACCAACATCCAGAAAGACTACCACTTACATTATCAATTCGTTGGAAGTTATAAATTATATGAAAATAAATTGATATTTGCGAGCAGCCCATGCTTGATGATGAGATTAGGTATGCTATACTGAGAACGAAACTGCAGTCTGTCGTTCTTATTCAGGACTCCATTCATACAGCCATTATTAAGTGGGTTTTAAAAATATAGCGATAATCTGATATTACGATATGATATACACATCTAATTAAATACTGGAGCGTTAGCTGATATTGATCACTGCATCGGGAATGAAAGTGTGTAGCGTTGCAGTTAATAGTCAAACTAGCCTAATCTTAACGATCTTTTGTTATCTTCATCGTTTTCCGGTAACTCTGTTAGTATTCTGTTTCAGTTCGTTTGAGAGCGCCACGCTATATATATATATATATATATATATATATATATATATATATATATATATATATATATATATATATATATATATATATATATATATATATATGTAAATCTGAGACAAGACGAATTATTCAAAAATCCGTAGATCAATGAATAATCCCTCCTGACAAGAGCTAGTTTCCAAATCTGCCCGCCATGCACGCAGCCCCTAAGCGCCAAAATAGTGCAACCAAGCAGGATGCCGAGAAACGAAGCGGCAGACTGCAGTTTCGCCCTTATTAGAAGCTCATCAGTGTCGTATATCGCTTCTCAGCATCCAACCAAGCTACATCGGGCTACCCTATCAATTCCAGAAAGGTCGCACCTCGTACATACGTACGAGAGTCGCCCTCTATGGACCGACACGGCGAACCCGCTACCGGACTTCGAAAAAGATACGAACAGTAACAAACAGATGTGGAAACGTTAAAAATTCCAAACATTTGGGAGACATCTTTCGCCGTTCCGTGAATCACATCAACGGTAGAAAACGTGCGAAATAATCCCGCTGGAATAGTGCTCTGCTTCCGAGATAACCCTCCCGTCGGTAAATATTTGGTCAAATATCTTCCGCGATAAACTTCGAGTTCTTGAATAATTCGTCTTGTGTCAGATTTACATACATAGACTCACGCGAAGTTTATCGCGGAAGATATTCGATAAATGAATATTCCTCCTGACAAGAGCTAGTTTCCAAATCTGCCCGCCATGCACGCAGCCCCAAGCGCCACAATAGTGCAACTATGTATATGCCGAGAAACGAAATCGATATGCGACACTGCAGTTTCTCCCAGTATTAGGAGCTCTTGGTCAGTGTCGCATATCGCTTCTCAGCATATATATATATATATATATATATATATATATATATATATATATATATATATATATATATATATATATATATATATATATATATATATATATATATATATA
Organism: Cryptolaemus montrouzieri; assembly: GCA_013387265.2. Classification (NCBI taxonomy): domain Eukaryota; kingdom Metazoa; phylum Arthropoda; class Insecta; order Coleoptera; family Coccinellidae; genus Cryptolaemus; species Cryptolaemus montrouzieri. Next base: position 32,794,054 of record JABFTP020000185.1, on the reverse strand, counting down.
TATATATATATATATATATATATATATATATATATATATATATATATATATATATATATATATATATATATATATATATATATATATATATATATATATATATATATATATTCTCAAAAATCAAACCCATAAATTCAATGAGATTATAAATGAACAACTGATAGAATACATCGATACTTCAAACCAAAAACTTTCAGTATACTCCATTAGACTAGAAAATTCGAAAACAAACTATTCAAATATAATGAAAACATCTTTATTACAAAGTTATTTCAGGTTGAAATGAAAATGTTTCTGGAAATGGAGTTCCTAAAATTGATATTCTAACTGATTATTGGTCTTCAATTTGGGCACCACAATTCCAGAGCAAGTTGGATTTCGAATGAAAGGTCTCGATTTTCTAAAATAGAATACTTGCAATTTGAAAAATTTTCAAACGAAGATATAACATCAATTATTAAACACACAAAAAATTGTAAAACTCCAGGTGTTGATGGTATTCATAACTTTTGGTTCAAAAAAACACTCTTGCGTTCATGAAAAATTGGCTGAATATTTTTCATTAATAATAAAGAACCCCGCAGCTGCTCATTTATTTTTCACACAAGGAATTACTCAATACATCTAAATATAGGACAATTACTTGCCTTCCAACAATATATAAAATTCTAACTGCATGTATTACACAAAAATTTATGCACATTTGTAGAATTATAATATTCTTTCCGAACAACAAAAAGATGTAGAAAAAACACCTTGGTACTAAAGAGCAACTTGTAATTGATTCTGTTGCTTTGAGTCAAGCTCAAACAAAGAAGAGAAATATCCATACAGCCTTCATTGATTACCAGAAGGCTCTTGATAGTTCTCCTCATTCGTGGCTTCAAGAAATTTTGGAAATTTATAAAATTAATAAGACACTCCATTCTTTTCTTGAATTTGTAATGAAAAATTGGAGAACCAATCTTCATTTAAATATTTCAAAACAATCGTTAGCATCCGAAGTAATTTCAATCAGAAGAGGCATTTTCCAAGGTGATTCTTTAAGAGCGCTTTGGTTTTGTCTTTGCCTTAATCCATTATCTCATGAATTAAATGCTTTCGGCTTCAAAATAAGTCTATTAACTGAATTCAAATTAAATCACTTAATTTATTTAGATGATATTAAATTAAATACCGAAACTATATCTCATTTGAAAAGTCTACTCGAGATTACTTTCAACCACTCCAATGATATTCATATGAAATTTGGACTTCCAAAATATGAATATCTTTCTATTGAAAAGGAAAGATCATCTCTGATTATATACAGATTTCCAATATCGAAATCGAACCAATGCATCGAGAAGATACATGATCTTGGATTTATTCAAGAGAAGAAAATTGACCATAACAGCACTAAAAAAAATATTAGTAGTTTATATTACAACAGACTTAGAATTAACATCAAGAGCCACTTAACTAGTGAAAACCTTTTCAGAGCTATCAACTCCTATGCAGTTCCTATTCTTACATCTTCTTTTGGAATTATTAAATGGTCTAAAACTGATCTAAATGAATTACAATGTCAAACGAGGAAAATGCTTTGTAAATCTCATAAGCACCACCCAAAGTCAGCTATTCAAAGAGTTATACTACCTAGTCATCTTGGAGGTCGTTGATTAACTGATTTGAACAATCTTCATAGTAAACAGATTTTTCATCCACGTTCCCATTTTCATGATAAACAGAGAACGTCTAAATTACATGATATTGTTGTTGCTTCAGATTATAATCTTACACCTCTGAACTTGACAATGCAAAAGGTAGATTTTGATATATTTGGTAATAATTCTAAAAGAGAAAGTTGAATGCAGAAGTTACACGGAAAGCACCCTAAAGAATTGAAGAATGTTTATATTGATGAAATCTCATCAAATAAATGGTTAATATCTGGAGAATTGTTCGCTGAAACAGAAGGCTTGGCAATTGCGATCCAGGATGAAGTTGTTTTCACGAGGAATTATAGAAAACACATCATCAAGCAAAATATAGATTATTCTTGCCGTAGATGTTTTTGTTCTTCAGAAACAGTTTTTCATATATTATCATTTTGATCAGTCCTTGCTTCAACAGATTATTTAGAAAGACATAATGCCGTCGCTAAAATTATTCATTGTAATCTAGGAATTAAACATGACCTCATTTCCAAAAGGGAAAAAAGTTACAAATATGAACCTGAGATTATTTGTGAGAACGAGTATTATCAACTTTATTTTGATGAAACAATTCTATGCAACAGAGCTGTAAAACACAAACATAGGCCAGATATCATTCTTACTGTTAAACAGAATCCAATGACATATATCATTGATATTGCTATACCCGACACACATAATATACAAACTAAATACAATGCAAAATTTCTAAATATATGAGTGTTATAATATATATATATATATATATATATATATATATATATATATATATATATATATATATATATATATATATATATATATATATATATATATATATATATATATATATATATATATATATATATATATATATATATATATATATATATATATATATATATATATATATATATATATATATATATATATATATATATATATATATATATTATACATATATTTGACGAAAAACTTTTTGAACAATTACAGAAGATAAAAATCATCAAATCTTGTAATATTCTTCGTAGGTTCCTTTTCAAAAAAATAATGAGATAGAGTCATATGTTTTCTCTTTAGTCTATAATGCTCAGAATCTTATTTCATATTTTATTCATTTCTATATATAAATGTAATATAATTAGCATTTATTTTTTATTCAAAGCAGTATTCTATTCGATCGTTCATCACTCCACACAAAGAAAGCTATAAATGAATATCATTCAATGTTATTTGGCTAAGGTTCGTATACTGGGTTTGGCCTCTGACCAATCGTTGGTACATTAATGTCATTGGCTGATGATGCTATAGTTTGTATATATTCTGGTAGATTGATAAATGAGAACATTCGAAGAAAATTAGCTAGTATTTCAGAAGAATGATGATGTCATTGACAGCAATCGTAGTAGAAGTAACGGTTCGACATTATTTCGTAGTTATAAATTGCTGAGCAACAAATGGAAACGTTATCTCATAAATATAAAGATTATGACATACTTACTTGACCATAATAGTTCTCTGATCGAGGAGCACCACTAGCGTAATATAGACTCATTTTGGAATAGAAGTAACCTGACGTAACTGAATAACCTGTAATGAAAAAGAAATAGAATAGAATAAAGTTGATGACACGTAAATTCTACACCATCAAAAACACAAAAATTATCTCAAAAGTAATTTGAATGTATACAGGGTATGAACAAATAAATGCGAAAATTTTAAGCAGAGATTTCTCAAGCCATTTTATAACGAAAAAATTTACTTCCCATTCTGAACATAACTACCACTAAAACGGCATTGAAAATCTACAGAGCAATATTTTCTTTGGAATCGTAAACTTTTTCTTAGTGCGTCCCTGGTAATTAAAAGCAATTGACAATGAATCTCATCAATTCGAACCCCCTTCCGTTTTCGAGTAACAGAATGATTTACAAGACAAGGCACGCGTTTTTTGAATGCACTGAAATGAGTCTCGCTAATCCGTAATACGAACGAGGAATCAGAAATGTTCTCATAATTCTACAAAAACTAGGAAATAGGCTTTTGAAGTAGTTCTTACGTCTTTCTGAGTTTGGGTATGAAAGTGATCATTTTACACACAACCGAATTTAAATGGAATCACCCGATATTTTGAATATTACCTCAGGAATTTAGGAAATTTCGAAGGATTCTTAGAATTGATCCTTTTTGAGATATTCCAATTGAAAGAAGAAATAAGTTAAGGATTATTTTAAGAAAGAAACAAATAAAAGAAAATAAGAGACTCTTTCCGCATGTAGTAAAAAAATGAAAATCGTTTTCTCACGGAGTAGGTGTTTTTTTCTCAACCTCTGTAGCTTGTATTACCTCCTCTTGCCCTTATACAAGCCTGAATCCGTGTAGGCATGCTTTGGATTAGGTTTTCGACCTCCTGTGGGGTAATATTCTGCCACTCTTCTGTGGCGGCTTGTATGAGCTGTTGTGGGGTTCTTGGATTATACAGCCGCGATCTAATTTTCCTTTTTGGATTATCCCATACATGCTCAATGGGATCTAGTTCTGGAGAGCAAGCTGACCAGTCCAAAATAGCGATTCCTCTGTTTCAAGATAATGTCGCGCCAGGTTGCTGTGATGCGGAGGAGCATTATCTTGCATAAAAGTGAAATTCTCACCGTGGGCAACTCGCCAGAGTCTCACTATGGGCTCCAGTACTAGTCCCATGTAATTTATAGCCATTACACTTGCAGGAAACTAAATCAAATCTGTTTTGCCTCCCAGCATAATGCTACCTCGAAACATCACACTGCCCTTTGGTATTTCGGAATTTGTCTTGCTGCTCGGAGTCTAGCTTGTCTTCCACGACCCCTAAAAATCCGAATCTGGCGGCCATCTGATCGAACACCAATTCTGGTCTCATCTGAAAAAAGAACATTTCGCCAATTCTCAATATTCCAATTTTGTTGATCGATACACCAATTAAGTCTGTTAATTTTTTGTTGTCTAGTTAGCTCTAGAACTCTTAAGGGCCTTCTGCTGTATTAACCCGTTAAACGAAGTCTTTGACGTATCGTTTCGACTAATACACTGATGCCTGTTGCTTCCAGAAATTGCTTCTGGAGTATGGGGTGCAACTAGGGTCTCTTCTTGCAATTTGTCACAAGAAGGGGTCTTGTTCTTCAGAAGTGATCTTCTTACGATTTCTTCTAGGCCTAATATTGCAGAGATTGTAGCTCCACATATCGGGCGTAGGTTTCTGAAATCACCCCTGTGATACCCCTATTGTGGGCGCTATATCCCTCTGTATCACCCCTTGTTCAACGAAAGCAATTATCGACCCTTCTGCACATCCAAAAATCCAACGTAAGGCATTTTTAATATGAATATAGACTTTTTCAAATTTTGAAATTGACAGTTTCAAATCTCAGTGAAATCTGAGTACAATATTCCAAACATGTGGTGATAATTCAACATTTCATACAATCCAGTTTTTTCACAACAGAAAACTTCATTCACATTCACTAGTAGTCATATATCTATGGTTAAAAACAATCGATAGTATGAAATACCGAGTGATTCACTATAAATTTGGTTGTGTGTATCACCCTTAATACATAAGAAAGTAGATGCAGATAATTTGAAACATCGGGTTAGTTGAAGCAGGGAGAAGTGGAATGTCTCCATAGAGTTGAAGAAAGAATCCATTCTTGCCTTCGGAATTTGATTGGCCTTTATGTTGCAAATTTCTCAGACACCGCTAAGAAACTGAGACGGAAATTTTCAGGGCGAAATTCACAACGATAATCATAATTGCTTTTCGTCAAAAAGTTCCTCAACGCAAGGAAGATTGGACAATATCACCCTTTCAAACTGAATTTCCTCAGAAACCGATTTTTTCTTCAAGAAATCTCATTTTAAAATGGTCTCTGCCAAAAATCCGAGTCGGTTCAAAATTACACTCTCTACGACAGCCTTTCACGTCGAGGAAATTGAATCTGTCAAAATCTTACTTTCTCTTCCGTTTGATAAGGTTCGCTTGAAATGTTTTTCGCATAACTATTAATATTACAATTCTCTAGATTCAGTGAATGAAAGAATGCCTTAACTTCATGACTTTATTTTCGAATATTTGGCATTAAAAATCACGAAAATCTTGCTAAAAATACTGACAATGACAAAGCGTATCCTTCAGCTTTTCCTCCAGTCTCTTCAATCCAAATGCTGAACTTGATGAAGGCACAACTGATAACTGTAAGTTGGTGATGTTCAACTGGTAAATGAATATACAGAGGGCGATCGAATAATTTAAAACTTTCTTTCGGCTTGGAGGAAGGATAAACCATTCGATAATCCTTAAGAATAAATTATATATAATACTATATTCAATGAACGAATTTTTCTTCAAAGTAGTTGGTACTTATGAACTTGTGAACGCTGTCTTTGGGTCCAATGATATAATTGACGTTCAGCATAAAGTTCAGGATATAATGTGTTTGTGTAAAAAAGTGGGACCGAATATTTGACTAGTTAAATATACTATTCAACTATTGTCGATTTGGTAAGGCCGTAGAGTAATAAATCTTCAATAATGAAAAACAAGTAATGTGTTTTAAGGAATTTTACTTAATAATTGCGATTCGTAACGCGTTTCACTACACCGTAGCTTCTTCAGACGAATGAATGTACAGAAAATATAAATGAATGAATATAAATGTTCTTGAGTAATTAAAAGCTAATTGGGTTGCTTCTTCTTATGTGGTTATTTATGACAAGTATATCCAATAAAATTGAGGAATAGATTGCTCCCCAAAGAGATTCAATAAAGGTGAAGGGCTTAAATCGACTTGTTCATTGATGAGTTTACCTGAGTTTTTGTATTTATTGATTTCTAAAGTTTCCCAAAGATCTACCTTCCAATATTTATTATCTGTATGCAAAATTTCAAACTGTGGGTCGAAAGAGTAATTGGAAGGTAGATCTTTGGGAAACTTTAGAAATCAATAAATACAAACACTCAGGTAAACTCATCAATGAACAAGTCGATTTAAGCCCTTCACCTTTATTGAATCTCATTGGGGAGCAATATATTCCTTAATTTTATTGGATATACCTGTCATAAATAACCACTTAAAAAGAAGCAACCCAATAAGCTTTTAATTACTCAAGAACATTTATATTTATATTCTCATTAATATTTTCTGTACATTCATTCGTCTGAAGAAGCTACGGTGTAGTGAAATGCGTTACGAATCGCAATAATTAAGTAAAATTCCTTAAAACACAGTACTTGTTTTTTATTATTGGATATATATAATGGAATTTCACCAAGTAAAAGCCTCCCAAATTCAAATAATAGATCTTCAGTTGACAGGATGGTCATAGGCGTGCCAAATGGATAAGGGTTAAAAAAAGTATTATTAAGAATATTATCCGAATTCAACCCTAAGAATGTTAATGAATACATAGATATTTATTAGGAAGAGTTCTTGATGCTATTTTATTATTTGTATGCATCAGTAAGTAGTTGATGAAAATATTCTGTTCATTTCACAAATAAAGTAGAAATTTTCTAATGTTACCCCTGTTAAACGTGCAAAAAATATACCACTTTCCCAAAGTGAAAAATTAATTTTACTGAATGTATACGATGCCTTAAGGCGTCAAGGGCATTTACCTTGACATGTTACATGTTAAAATGTATTCTGAGTTGGCAGTAATTGGATAGTCCACAATATACAAGCTTCTCAAGGAAACACAATCTGAAAATGGATTTACATTGAAACCTCCTAAAACTTCTCCTGGAAAGCCTGGAATAGTTATTGATGAAGACTTCAGGAATACTTCTCAAAAAACTGTGCATTCTTTTTATTTTCGGAAAGAAATTTCAACTGTGGAAAAATACACTCTGTGCTCGTAGAAGATCAGGACTGGACGTTAATATCGAAAAACAAATATTGGCATGTTTTGTACGAATTGAATTTTCCATGGGAAAAGCACAACAGAAAGTCAGTTCTGATAGATAAAGAAGAAATCGTTTGCTGAAGAAGAAATTATTCGAGAGCAAATAAAAAATATTGTGAGTAGTTTCGTCACAATATTTTTTTTCCGTAAAAATTCATGAAAATAGGTTCTCATATCTTCGCATGTTCATTCGGCCAGAGAGAATGAATACTTTTTTCCTTTCGTTTTCTTATTGCCCAAGGATAGCTTCATTGATGAATTGAAATAGATTATCCTGATTTTATACAGGATTGACTCAAAAAATTGAATATTGTAATTTTAAAAATATCATATCTTGATTTTTTCAAATGGTACATCCTGTATTTTATTATTCATGTCAACGCATAAAATATTGTGCCATATTTTTGCAGAAGTAACCTTATCTTCATCTTCGATTATTTTCGAAATAAAAAAAAACTAAAATAATAAAATTAGAGGTTGCGAAAGAAGAGTTCATTAGTACATATCATTATATTTGATCAGATAAATGGAGATATTTTAAGGTAGTCGGGTATGAAATACGTAATAGATTGGTTTTTGGTGGGATGATCTACAAGGTGTTGAACTATTTTAATAAGTGTTTGAAATATTGCCCGTTTCGTTGTAGACACAACTCAATCCTTCGGAGAAAAGACCGTTGAACTCTCGACAACATTTGTGAATTAACTGACTCAAAGGCGTCGACTATTCTCTGTCTCATATCCAACTGTGTTGTAGAAGGAATCTGGTAAACGATGCCCTTGATATAACCCCATAAGAAAAAATCTAGACTTAGCTGGCCATCTAACAGGACCACTACGTCGTATCCCTTTGTTTGGAAATACATGATTCAAATGCTCCCTAACCTGATGTGAGTAATGAACCGGTGCCTCATCCTGTTGAAACCACAAATCTTTGTCTTATATGCTCTGATACATCGGCAAGTACCATTGGTAGATGATTTTGCAGAAAATCTAAATACATCTCACTATTGAGGTGCCCGTCGAAAAAGTGCGGGCCAATTAGATATCCATATATTATAGCGGCCCATACATTCAAGACCAAGGATGCTGGTGATCTATTTGTCTCATGAGGTGTGGATTTTCCGTGGCGTGATAATGAAAGTTGTGCCTTAACAAGCCCATTTTTGTGGAAAGTTGCCTCGTCCGAGAAAAGAACTCTGCTAAACATATTTGGATTTTCCGCTACTTTGTCACTTGCCCAATTGCAAAAATTGATTCGATTTTCATAGTGTTGATTTTTCAGTTCCTGGTGCAGCTGTACGTGATATGCATGAAATTTATTCACTTTCAAGATTCTCTGGACGGAAATTTGACTTATATCTGTTAACTGAGAAATTTCTCCTTGGCTTTTATATGGGTCCTCCGTCACTGTCAACAAAACTGATAGCTGGTTGTCTTCAGCTGAAGCAGTTTAAGGTTTTTCATGTTTTTTGTAAGTGATATTACTCGTTTCGATAAATCTAATTAGAAGTTTTTCAAAGTATCTTGCATCAGGATGACTCTTATCAGGAAACCTTTGTGTATAAACTTTACTTGCCAACAAATAATTTCTATCACACTCACCCAGAATAAAAATCATATCAAGCATTTCTTCTTTGGAGAACTTCATGACAATCAATTGAGGAAATTGGGTTCATACTCACTTTAACAATGTTTAATAATGAAACACTGATAAGTTCACCATGTAAAATGCCGAATATGATATGTCCGCACACCTGACAGAAGGCACAAATAAAAAAAATGTCAACACATACCTCGATTTACGTTTTAATCATTTTGATTTTATCATTCGTTGAAAGAATTATCTTGTTTAAGTTTCATTTTTATTACTTGAATCATTACAGAAAAAAACCACTGTGAGAATAATGATGCATTTTGATGAGTTTGATACGGTTTGTACAATTTTCATCCAAAATTTTACAAATAATCGAATATTTCGAAAATGATCGAAGATAAAGATAAGGTTACGTCTGCAAAAATATAGCACAATATTTTATGCGTTGACATGAATAATAAAATACGGGGTGTTCCATTTGGAAAAATCAATATATGATATTTTCAAAATTACAATATTCAATAATTTTTTTGAGTCACTCCTATATAAAATGAGGATAATCTATTTTAATTCATCCATAAAGATATCCTTGGTCAATAAGAAAACGAAAGGAAAAAATTATTCATCCTCTCTGGCCGAAGGAGCATGCGATGAAGTGAGAGCCTATTTCCATGAATTTTCAAGGAAAAAAAGTATTGTGACGAAACTACTCACCAAAAAAACTTATTACTTGAAGACATTATAGCAGAGTTTAGGCCGCTCTTGAATCTTGAACAATCTGAAAAACCGCCCAAGATTTTTTTATAGAAAATTGGGACACTCTGTTTACTTCAAAATAAATTGCTCTTATGGCCTTTTTTGTTGCAGAAATATGCATTTTGCCTGAACGGGGATCCCCACAGAAGAATACCGAAAGTTGGCAAGCTATGGAATTAAGCGTAATAGGTACAATATACAATACCGCTCGAACAAAAATGAAATCTTCAAGAGTGTACGAGCTACAGAGCACCGCGCCACTGGTGACTCACCCAGTATATTCAACGTATAGAATTAAGCGTAAGTTGCGTATGTATAAAATTTATAAAATGATTATTTTTGGTAAACGTAACTATCTAGATATTCATATTAAATTATTAAAGTTTTTAAATACATTAGTGTTCAATTGATTCCATTTCATTTTCGAAGAGAATCCCAAAAACACATATAAGTCTACGTTATACTACAAATTTCACACGTCTGAAGTAAAAAATTTATTGAAAACAAGGACAGCAAGCAACAAAAAAGAAGGAAAAGATCGTATTCAGGTAGTTGGGATCTCTCTGGAGATTTGAACGAGGGTTACTATTAAAGATCCGGCAATAAATTCATAGAAACTACATTTATTTTTTAATTTGCTCAAGTACCATATTCCTAAGGTATTTGCATAATTAATAAGCTTTTATTTCTGTAAATCTTCACCAAATAGACTATAACTATTTCTGGTACTACTAATTTTCTATAATCCGTAAACCTTGTTCTGGACAAAGTCGGGTTCAACAAGCAGACTAGTATCTAATCATAAGAATATAATAAGAATAAAAGTCGATAGCAAAGTATGTCACCCTCTTTTTCTTGAAATGTTTTTCTTTATGACTTCACTCTCAATTCTCTCTCGCTCTGAAAACTATTGAATAAGTTGTGTTCCTATCGCTGCTCAAAAATTGATTAAATTGGCTTTTTTGCTTCTAGTTCAATCTTGGAGTTTTCAGTATATAAAATTAGTAAGACTTACCGAAAAGACCGAAAGCTAATGTTTCGGTTGTAGTTCTTGCATTCGCAACATTTGCCCTTTGAAATATTTCATCGTCATTTATTTTCTCCTGTCTGTCAAAGGTACTATATCTGCTAGCAACGGGATTGAAATCGTTAACTACAATATCTTTGTAACGTATGCTCGTTCCTTTCCAGTTATAAACACCAGGTGCTCCGATAAGTAATTCTTTCTCCGTCTGAAAATGATATTCTATTCATGAAATTACTGGTCTAGTTGACAAGTTCACATCCATATTTATTTTTCATGAAGCTTCAAAAAACATGAGCGATAATTCATTGGATTCGAAATGATGTCTGAAAAATGTATTGAAATGTATTACGAGAACATGAAAAAGTGCATTAATTAATAACGAAAAGATATGAAAATTATGTTAATTAACTCAAAAACTAATGATAATTTCAAAAAGAATATTTAGAGAAAGATCGTGAAATAAATTGAAATTCGTAAAATTATGGTCTCTTCTGAAGAACTGGTGCATAGAATTTTGATAAATTTTGCCCAAACGTTTAGTATTTGATAATGAAATGTTTGTGTAACTTTACAATGAAGGTCAAAAAATTTGTAATGATTAGTCTAAGAGCTAAACGAATTGCCACTACCTAGAACTCTGTTCTCACACTGAGTTAATGAGATTACATTCTAAAAGTATTCACATGCTCTCATTAATTGTAAATTGTTAAATTCACAGAGAAGAAAGAGAAATCATAATTTTCTGTCAATTTTGAAACATTTAAGTTCAGAAGATCAACAACATTTAAACACTTTTATGACCTAATCTTTTAAACTTCATATGTCGGAAAAGCTCCAGTATATCAGATGTTTCAACTGCTCGATTCAGTTGAAACCATCATTATCAGTCGATCCTCGAGGGAGTGCAAATCCCGTTACGTCACTCCTCCTTAACTTCTGAGTAGAAGTGGCAAGCAGCCGTACCTAAATAAGCGTGTAACAGGCTTGAACCTAGAGAGACAGTGTTGGTCATTTGAAACATCAGTCACTACAGTTAAAGTAAGCCTTGTAGCCAACGCTTAATTGAAAGAACCACAAACTGTCAAATCGGTTGTTGCCACTCAATCATTCTATATTATTCTGACAATTCCACTAATGTGCCAAAATGCACGTTTAAGAACACATAAATTCGCGTTCGATATCGGATAAATTGCATAGAAATAGGAAGGAAGGTAGGATATCAGTGGATAAATTTGCCCATAGAGAGTTCTTCAGTTTCCATAGCAACGCAACATTCACTACAAATAACACGGTTTCGAAACTGTCAAGAACAGCCATTTTAGTACCTGTTGTAAAGTTTCTGCCGATATAAATTAAAATGTCTCATTAAGGAAGCACCAGTGAAGTAGAAATAAATAATTCTATACAGAATTCTATTCCCAAAAAGACAAGAAAATCGCACAGCTCGATTTGGAATCAATTCAATATATTCTGCATGGAACGAACGTTCGATTTGGATAAACAGCATTCTATTGAAGATATTGCAGAAATTCTTATGGATTGGGGTTTCAATATGAAACGAATGAATGGACAAGATTACAATGAATACGTTGTCAAAACAATGTGGAACACAACTGCGAAAATGATGCAGAATATGTATTTCGATAAATTCAACATGAGCTTCAATCCCTTTACCAATTCAGCATTTAGAAAGGCTCATGAAACTTGCAATTCTTAAAGGAAGATGTTACAAGTGGATGTGAAAAAGCGCAAATAAAGTTCCTTTTCATTAACAAGAACTGACATTGATAGTATGGTTCTGTACTGGGACGAAAATGACAACCTATAGGTTTATTGAAAAAATTTTTCCATATTGTTGCTTATGAATTAGCATCGCGTGGCGGTGAAGCAGCAACTTGCAAGGTACACTTTTTCAAAGAGGAAAAATTTAATAACGGAGAAGTGACTGGTCGTATTAAATATAACCCAGTATTCTCGAAAACTTGCCAAGGCGGCTCAAAAAAATGCTGTGATAGTAAATGGCTACTAAAAAATAAGCAAAACCCAGATTTATGTCCTGTGAGGTTGTTTCATAAGATATTGTCGAAAAGACCCGATCATATTACAGGTGATAGATTATTTCTGGTTCCCAATCAATTTTGGAAAAACAGTACTTCTAAGGGTTGGTACAAAAATATGCCTTTGGGAATAAATGAAATAACCAAATGGACAAAAATTTTAGCAGAGAAAGTTGGACTGGATACGAAAAATAAAAGGATCACAAATCATCTTCATAAATCCAGTGCTGTTTCGAACCTATCTGAGGCAGGTGTCAGTGAACAAGAATTGATCAAACTAACCGGACACTCTACGGCAAGCTCTATTAAGCCCTATCTGCAACTGAACAATGAGCATCATTTGAAACTTGTTTCAAATCTTCGAGAAACTTCTGCGAATGCGTCTTGCATAATTCCTCAGGCATCATCCCATATAGAATCGACCCGGAGTAAAAAATTGTATATAGCAACCGCATTTTCAATAACTGCTCATTCCAATAATAACTAAACATGTTTGTAATGAATGCTTTATGATTTTCTCGTTGAGTTTGTGTGCATTTCTCAATAAAGTTCATTTTGTACGTTTTGTCATTCGCGGAATTTTTTCAGCAAATACCACACGAGCTCAGATTTGGCAGGATATTTTTCTAAGCTCGTTTTCTTATACTTACTTTTCGGTAATTCAACTCGACCTGCTCGACAAAATCACAAGAGCGTAGCCCAGGTCTCGTTGAATTACCTGCACGTAAGTATTCGAAAATGAGCATAGAAATCAGGCCAAATCTTAGCTCTTGTGGTATTACTTGAGACAATTCAGTCACAGTCAGTAGATTACATAAATATTCATTTCCGCAATCACGAAGATCTAATCTTTCCAAATAACGCTGTAGAGCAGGTAGGATAGGAAACGTGGCGATTCAATGAATTGATGAAGAACGACACATTGCACGGGAAGAGCGCCGCGTTGGTTTGACTAGAAGTAGGATCCTACGTCGTGCTTTTCAAACAGGAGAACAAAGAGAGGCAGATCCTGAAACGGCTAAGTTAGAAGCGAAGGCATATCATTGAATGTTTGTGGTCTCACATGCATGTTTTTCCATGGTCAGTTGTACATGGACTGCTCACTTTTCGGCAAATCATCCACTTTATTTGTTCTTACACCTCATAAAAACAACAAGAAATGGATACTTCAAGGTGCTCCAATGAAGAAAATTCACCCGAGTGCATCCCATGCTGCACATAATGAACATACATACATAACTTACTGACACGCGATTACAGAACCTGATTTCTGTATTATCATCGAAATAAAGTACTTAACTTAATATTATTATTATTACTTTTATGAAGTCCTGAATTAAATTCATCTAAAAGGTGATACGACATTTATTAACTTATAATCATTATAGAAATATAAAAAGAGGAAAGTGTTTCGGTAGTTTAGATTTATTCGGAATTTTTTCATTCGTAAGAATCGTTTATGGTCATTGTTAAATTATTAATACCTTCTGAATTAATTGCGATAAAATTAATAACTTTTTCCATTTTAAGTTAATAACTGTCGCAATTTTTCATGAACTGGTGAAATATTTTAAATTTTCTAGACGTTAATCAGAATCCAATGAGCCATCACTCATTATTCCAGTACCTTTATCACGAATAGAGAAGTTTTGGACTTCCAAAGTAGACAATACACTTAATGACCTTTCACCAAAACATTAAGACCGAGCAGCAAATCCATTTAGAAATTAAATTATTGAAAATGAAGAAGAGATACAATAATTAGAAAATCTGAAGCGCACAACAAAATTTTGAAAATTTTATGAGAATATCTTTTTTTTCAAGTCAATCTACTCGGAAAACATAGTTCTTGTGAAACTACAGCATTGCCAGATAATTTGTTTATTTATCTTCAATTAACTCCCTTTAAAACCTTGAGATCCTTTTTCTTCAACAGTCGATATCTCAGCCACCAACAGCAACGGAAATGGAAACTGAGAGAACTTAAACAAATTGACTAAAAAAATTTAAAACATAGAAAAAAGATATATTCATAATTCAGAAATTGAATTTCCGAAAAACCGAAAATTACGCATTTTTACATATTTCTCAAATATATGTCAAGGATGGAAAAGATTCTTCTTTCTGAAAGTTGCGGCTGATTCTTATAAAAATTCATCGCAGTTTTCGAACCCATCTTTATTGAAAGATGGGTTCGAAAACTTAATTTTCGTAAAATATTGAGAGAATATTGATTCTCTCCGACTATTGTTTGCTGAGTTATCATTGATTGATAAAGATAAAGAGATCCCTTTTCATTTAAAGTCCCATCTCTTTATCAAATAGTTGTTTCGAAGTTCGCAAAAAGTGGGTTGAAGCTGAATAAACAAGTTTTCTAGATCATGCAATGATTTTAATGAAGGGGTTTTTCCGAGGAAGGAATTCAACAACAACTTTTTTTCGATCGGTTTTTTTTACGACTGCTTCGTAATTATAGCTCCTAAAACAGTTGGAACAAAAGATTCAAATGAAAAGCATTACACCAATTCACCTGCACTGCATTTCGAAACTGGACACGCGTTTCTCCCACTTAGTTGACATCATCAAGAGATAGTACTCTAAATATAATTCTATATGGCTCAATCAGTTATACTTAATCTTTCATTCCATTAATTGGCGTGTCTCATCTAAAAATTGTATTGTACACTGAACGGAATCGGACATTTATCCATATTTTATGAATATTTGCATTTCATCATAGGAATAATTTGGACAACGTTCAACGTTTTCAATAATTTCTTATCAATTTATCTAGATCAAAAACATTTTGGAAACGCTAAATTTTCCTTTACGTCCGTATTTTTAATGTTCTTCATATTTTTCATCTGGTTTCAATTGATTTTTAAGTTCGTCCAACAAATTTCTTTTCACAATCTTCACAACTGATTTCATTTATGCCACTATCAACTAACGCCCTTGTTCTGTCTTTTGAGTTTTTTAACCCAATTTTATGTCAACCATTTGAATATATTTTTTAATCCTTGGGTCTATATCATATAGGAAGGTTGAAGAGAGGAGAGGTATTTGACAATTTTACCTTATATGTGTTTCTATTGATAAACTTATCGACTGAATGATCTTTATATCCACTTAAAGTGGCTACATTCCTTATGAGAGCTGTTTCTTCCTGAACCTTTTTTTGATTAACAGCAACACTGAATAATATGTGAACAAGGAAATGGAAACTGGGTTTTTTAAATGTTGACAATTTTATGAAATGGAGGGAATGTACCTACTTGAAGCTCTGCTCTTTTTATAAACATCAAATTCTAGAAATTTGTTATTTCTGATGACAAGTGTTTCCAATAAAGCCAATTGGTTATCTTACTCTACTCCATATGTGAATTTAATCGAATGGTGATAATCATTCAACTTCTCAAGGAAATATGCATTTGATCAAGAACATTGAATTGCTTTTGAGAATATAAAATTGGTAATGTTGAAAACGTGAATTCACTGCACACTTTCAAAAGTATCCATATAATGAAATGCAAACATCAATTAAATAAAGACAAATGTCCGTTTCCGTTCAGTGTACCTTACAGTTGTAATATTAGACACGCCCACAAATAGCGCGTTCGACCAGGAAAATTTCATAGAAAGCGTCTAGTATCAAGGATAGATTATGTAAAAATGATAAAATCATGTAGAATTAGATCATCTCTTGATGATGCCAACTCGATTGGCGTAACGCGTTCGTCGACTTTTGAAATGAAATTTTGGTTAAGTGGTGTACAATGATTTTAATGTAATACAACGTCATAGGTCCCTCTCCTCAAATTAAAGGATTCAACAATTAGAGTCTCTAGACTTCGAAATTGTTCATTCGTTCTTATCCCAACAATGGAAACATTGCTATATGTGCAAATACATTAAAGCTATTTATACAGGAAGCAATACTCAACTTTGCGTCATACCGTAATGGTATAGTCAAGTAGGATGTCATGAATATAGCTGCAGTTTTAGTCTCGTTTGACCTCCTCAGTATTGCACACTCAATCATAACACCAGGTCTGACTGCTATTTATCCATCTCAACCTGTTGGAGTGCATCAAGTATATGTATTTATATACAATTGGCGCCCTCCAACGAACTGACTCAGAGGGTGATACCAGCGCCACCGATAAATGATGAAATCCATGGGTAGATCAAGCATGAAACCATACTAGTTCGACTATCTACCTCAACGCTATACACTGTGCCTACAAGATGCGATCTGTAGAAAAACTAGAGCTCCAAGTAGTGGTTTGGCTGTTGACCATCATATCTCAGCAATGATAACAAGCGAAATTTATCACTATATGTGTAAACATATTGAAGACTTCTATTCAGGGAACAATATTAAACTTTCCGTACAATGTAATGAGGCTCTTCGAAGGAGCTGGTTTTCCAAAACACCCTTCAAAATCATCGTTAACCAGGGCCACTCACTGGTGTATAGTATCGTCGGATATCATGAATGCGATAAACTGCAGTTTCGATCCAGTTTGACCTCGTTAGTATTGCACATCCATTTAAAACTCTTCTTTTCTCTTGATACAATCATATTTTACTCAATAACGACCTGTCTAGAATCACCGAAAAGTTTCGAATATAATGAGTTTATTTCAAGTAGCGCCCACTTTTTACTTACCAGCGGCATATGTACTGATAATCCCGATTCTCCTTGTCCATAGTTATAGACTGAATTTCTTGTTTTGGGTGTTGTATAAAGGTCTTGATCAACTGAAATCAATAAATGGAAATGTTAGTGCTGTCCATAACTGTGAGAAGATCAAAATAATCTCAAAACGTTCATCACAAGGTGACATTTACTCCAAGAAATTATCGCACTACTTACATTTTGCCGAATTAAGCATTCATTTCTTTCTCGAGTTTTTTCACAGAACATGCTTTAGGGTAAAGAAGTAGGTGTAGGAAGAAAATAATAATGACAATAATAATAATAATAATTGCCTCAGGGCTCAGGAACATTGTTTCTGAGTACGGGCTTAGCGAACCCGAGGTACCCAAGCTGAAACTGGCAGTAGGTATAAAATGCAACTTATCCAATGATGTACAATCTAAGGAATAAACGGGTGAATCGACATTTTACCACCATAACCTCTTGTCGCGTTCAAGATTTAGGAAGAAGAAGAAGAATGTTCGGAAAGTGAGTCACAGTCTCCTCGGTTAGCGACGGAAGAAGCGTGATATCGAGTAGGGTTACTGCAACACAAAACCAAGTGGGAAATAACATCAATACCTCCCAACCGACTCTTGATGTTTCAACGGTGGCACAAGCCATTATGCCTACGACCACGAGAGCCGGACTCCCTAGGAAACGCATGAAGTGGACCCCAGAGATGAATTCCTTCATTATGCGTTCCTATTACAAGATTACAAACTTGGAATCGGAAATGACAGCATACAGATACGCGTTACATCTTGCGTTCGTAGAAAAATATCCTGAATTACAGCACATATCCGAGCAGAGAATTTCGGATCAAAGAAGAACAATCGTTAAAACAGGCTACTTTCTTCAGAAACGCTGCAAAGCATACGAGAAGAGGTCATAATGGAACTTAAAAGCGAAAATGATACTCATAACGGTATACCTGCTGGAGTCAATGAAAGTGTTACAGATAACATCGAAGCCACGGAAACGAATATTAACATGGAACGCCCTCCTGAGCAGAATCAGCAGGACGAATATATGTATTTAGCAAAATCGGAACTCAACAGAGCAATAACTGAATTCAGTGGTAGTAACCCAACTAAAAGACCTAAACTGCCCAAACTCAAGACGAACAAGAACACCAATATTATCCTAGCAAGCGTGAATTCAGTGTTTGAAGAATATACCGACCAGAACACCTTGGAGAAGATTCACACTTTGATTTACTGTGGAGCGGTTCTTCGACTTCACAAACAACAAATCTCCACAACTCTGATTCAAGCTGAGCCAAAAAGCGTTAGAAAACCACCATGGCAAAAACGACTGGAGAAGGATATTGATAATATTAGAGCAGAAATAGGTCGCCTGACAGAATTCCTGAGAAACAGAAAACCCTCAAGGCGCTTGAAATCACATATACGCAAAATTTATAGGAAAATTGGTACGAACACAAAACACCCTGATCACAAACAACACATCGACGTGTATATGGACACTTTGAAACAAAAACTCCAAGCAAAAGCAAAGAGGCTTTCAAGATACGTCAAGTGTACTGAAAGGAAACACCAAAACCAAAGGTTCCTCCAAAACGCAGCCAATTTTCATAAGGGAAATAACAAAACTGCGACCAACAATAATAGAGAAGTACCTGACGCACAGTGCTTGACCGACTATTGGTCATCACTATGGTCGAACCCCAAAGAACACAATAGAGATGCAGAATGGATCACGAATGAAAAAGAACGCCTCGATATCAGACATATGGACTTCGATGGAATAACGGAGGAAGAAATCACAACAGTAGTTCGAGCGACCAACAATTGGAAGGCCACAGGTATAGATAATATCCACAACTACTGGTACAAGAAGTTTGATAAGCTCCATGGAGCCCTAGCGAAACAGCTCACATATGTTCTTCAACATCTCAAGAAAACACCCAATTTCTAACGCAAGGCTTAACATATATGCTACCTACGAGCGATAGAACACAGAATCCGTCTCAATATAGGCCAATCACTTGCCTGTCAACACTCTACAAAATACTCTCCTCATGCATATCCAATCGAATATACCAACACCTTGACGACAACAATATATTAGCAGAGGAGCAGAAAGGATGCAGAAAGAAACACCAGAGGTGCAAGGAACAACTCATCATCGATTCTATGATAATGAAACAGGCACACGTAGGGCATCGCAATGTTCATTCAGCTTTTCTCGTTTATCTGAAGGCATTCGATAGTACCGCCCATTCTTGGCTTGTTGAAGTATTGCAGAAATACAAAATTCACCCAGCCCTGGTAGAGTTCTTAAAGACAACAATGACACACTGGCGCACGTCTCTGCAGGTCAACATGAACAATAAATCAATTAAAACCGACGAGATACCCATACATCGTGGAATTTTTCAAGGAGACTCTTTGAGTCCACTATGGTTCTGTTTAGCAATGAACCCATTGTCCTCAATGCTCAATAGAACTGGATACGGATTTAGGATAAAAGCAGAGAGGAATTATCATACAATCTCCCACCTGCTGTATATGGATGACATCAAATTATATGCTTCGAACAAGAAGCAATTGGATGATTTGCTGAAAACTGTCAGTGAGTTCTCGGCAGATGTTCATATGAAATTCGGGATTGAAAAATGTAAGACCCTGAACATTCAAAGAGGGAAAGTCATAGATGGTGAAACACAACTTCCAAACGGTGATATTATACAGTGCATGAGAGATGGCGAAACATACAAATATCTGGGATACCAACAAGCTAGATTGTTAGACCAAAAACAATCAAAGGAGAAGATTCGTTCAGAATACAGTCAGCGTCTGAAGTCTGTGCTGAAATTGATGTTGAACTCGGGGAATTTAATCAAGGCAATAAACACCTACCTACCATTCCAGTGTTGCTCTACTCATTTGGAATAATCAGATGGACTAAGACGGAGCTGGATGATATTCAAAGGCAGACCCGAACGATGCTGACAAAGTACAACAATCATCATCCAAAATCGTATGTGATACGAACAACTTTGAAGCGGAAAGAAGGAGGACGCGGATTAATAGATGTTGTCAATTTACACACCGAACAGATAAGAAATCTCAGAGAATTCTTCTCAGCAAAAGCTCTCACTTCTGACCTCCATAGAGTAGTATCGTTGGCTGATAAGGGGTATACAACTCTGAATCTTGCTACCAGAGATGACCTGCTGAATCTACCGTTCCTTTCAGATACTGAAAACAAGAGCAATGGTCAAGAAAGGAATTGCATGGACGACATCACCATGAGATTAATCAACCGCACATCGACAAAGAAGCCTCCAACAAATGGTTTATGAAAAGAGAATTATTCGCAGAAACAGAGGGATTCCTTATGGCCATATAAGACCAAGTGATCACTACAAACAATTACAAAAATTTATAATGAAGGACGGAACATTACAAACAGATAAGTGCAGAAAATGCCATATAAGATCGGAGACTATACAGCATATTACGTCCGGATGCGAACAACTGGCCAACACGGAGTATCTTCACAGGCATAATCAAGTGTGCAACATTATCCACCAGAAACTTGCACACAAGTACGGACTTCTGAACACCTTCCAGCCATATTACAAGTATCAGCCGGCGCCCGTATTGGAAAATGACTCTATCAGATTATACTACGATAGGCCGGTTATCACTGACAGAATGGTGACGAATAATAGGCCGAACATGGTGATGTATGATAAGAGAGCCAGAACAGCAATGCTGGTGGATGTCGCCATACCGAATAATAACAACGTGCTGAATAAGTTCCAGAGAAGAAGTCCAAATACACAGACCTTGCTATTGAGATCAAGCAGATGTGGCACCTCAAGAAAATAGATATTGTTGCTGTCATCGTATTCTCGACTGGGTTAATACCCAAAACTTTGCAGGATAGCCTTAAGAAATTGGAATTGCATAAGAATACCTATATAGAAATGCAAAAAGCTGTAATTCTTAATACATGTAGAATAGTTAGGAAATCTATGTTAAGTATATTGTAATCGAACCTATTCGCTTTGATTGCTGAATCTGGGAAAGATAAATTATATCCAGCTAACAGCTGAGATAGTGCATAAGTCCACGATAATAAATAATGATACTCATAACGGTACACCTACCGTCAATGAAAGTGTTACAGATAACATCGAAGCCAAGGAAACGAATATCAACATAGATCGTCCCCCTGAGACGAACCAGCAGAACGAATTTATGTATTTAGCACGATCAGAGCTCAACAGAGCAATAACTAAACTCAGTGATAGTAACCCAACAGAACGACCTAAACTGCCCAAGACAAACAAGAACACAATATCATCCTCGCAAGCATAAACTCAGTGTTTGACGAATACACTGACCAGAACACCTTGGAGAAAATTCACACTTTGATTTACTGTGGAGCGGAAGCGGTTCTTCAACTACACAAACAACAAGTCTCCACAACTCTGATACGATCTGAGTCAAAAAGCGTCAGAAAACCACAATAGCAAAAACGACTGGAGAAGGATATTAGCAATATTAGAGCTGAGATCGGTCACCTCACAGAATTCCTGAGAAACAAAAAGCCCTCAAGGCGCTTGAAATCCCATATACGCAAAATTCATAGAAAAATTGGTACGAACACAATACACCCTGATCACAATCAACAACAGCATGTAAATGGACACTTTGAAGCAGAAACTCCAGGCAAAAGCGAAGAGGCTCTCAAGATACATCAAGTGTACTGGAGGAAACATCAAAATCAAAGGTTCCTCCAAAGCGCGGCCAACTTTCATAAGGGAAATCACAAAACTGCGAACAACAATAACAGAGAAGTACCTGACGCACAGTGCTTGACCGATTATTGGTCATCGTTATGGTCGAACCCCAAATAACACAATAGAGATGCTGAATGGATCACGAATGGAAAAGAACGCCTGGATATCAATCATATGGTTATCTTCGTTATTTCGAAGAAAGAACGGAGGAAGAAATCGCAACAGTAGTAAGAGCGACCAACAATTGGAAGGCCACAGGTATAGATAATATCCATAAATTCTAGTACAAGAAGTTTAATAAGCTCCATGAAGCCCTAGCAAAATAGCTCACGTATGTTCTTCAACATCCCAAGAAAACACACACTTTCCTATCACAAGGCTTAACATATATGCTACTTATGAGCGATAGAACACAAGATCCGTCTCAGTATAAGCCCATCACTTGTCTGCCAACGCTTTATAAAATACCAACCTCATGCATATCCAATCGAATATACCAACACCTTGATATATATATATATATATATATATATATATATATATATATATATATATATATATATATATATATATATATAAAGGGGTTTTACCCCGACGAGTTGCCCATATATCTGTTCATGCAATCAAACTGATTTCATGAAAAATATAAATCCACCACCCGGTAATTAATACCATTGCCAGGCAATGATTATAATCAAAACATATCCCGGAGTAATTATATATTAGGATAACGTTAAATGTTATGAGAATATATCAATCTACCAGAATATATACATACTATAGCATCATCAGACAATGATATCAATGTACCAACGAGTAGTGTCAGAGGCTTTCTCCAGTGTACGGACCTTAGTCAAGTAACACTGAATGTTACTCATTAATAGTTTCCTTTGTGTGAAGTGGTGAACGATCGAATAGAATACTGCTCTGAAGATAAATATGACAAAATTGTCAGTTAATTATATTACATTTATATAAACAAATAAATAAAATATGAAATGAAATTCTGAGCAGTATAAACTAAAGAGAAACCTATTACTCTACCTCATTATTATTTTCGGAAAGAAACCTACGAAGAATATTACAAGATTTGATGACTGTTATCTTTTGTAACTGTTCAAACAAATTTTTCTTCAGACCCAAAATCTCAATACTTTTGTGAAGATTTCTAGGAATAACGCCTGTTGTAGAAATAATAATCGATAGAATAAATATTTTCTTCATTTTCCTTATTTTTTAATCTCGTCGCCAAGCATCATATATTTAGAAATTTTTTCATTGTATTTATTTTGTATATTATGTGTGTCGAGTCTAGCAATATCAATTATATATGTAATTTGATTCTGTTTATCATTAAGAACGATATCTGGTCTATTGTGTTTTACAGCTCTGTTGCAAAGAATTGTTTTATCAAAATAAAGTTTATATTTGTCATTTTCACAAATAATCTCAGGTTCATATTTGTGAAATTTTTTTCTTTGGGAATTAGGTCATGTTTAATTCCTAGATTAAAGTGAATAATATTAGCGACGGCATTATGTCTTTCTAAATAATCTGTTGAAGCAAGGACTGAGCAAGATGATAATATATGAAAAACTATTTTTGAAGGACAGAAACATCTACGGCAAGAATCATCTATATTTTGTTTGATGATGTGTTTTCTATAATTCCTCGTGAAAACAAACTGATCCTGGATCGCAATTGCCAAGCCTTCTGTTTCAGCAAACAATTCTCCAGATACTAACCATTTATTCGATGCAATTTCATCAATATAATCATATTTCAATTCTTTAGGTGCTTTCCGTGTAATTCTTTCTGCATCCAACTTTCTCTTTTAGAATTATCATCAAATATATCAAAATCTACCTTTTGCATTGTCAAGTTCAGAGGTGTAAGATTATAATCTGAAGCAACAACAATATCATGTAATTTAGACGTTCTCTGTTTATCATGAAAATGGGAACGTAGATGAAAAATCTGTTTACTATGAAGATTATTCAAATCAATTATTCCTCGACCTCCAAGATATCTAGGTAGTGTAACTCTCTGAACAGCTGACTTTGGGTGGTGCTTATGATATATACAGAGCATTTTCCTCGTTTGACATTGTAATTCATTTAGATCAGTTTTAGACCATTTAATAATTCCAAAAGAAGATGTAAGAATAGGAACAGCATAGGAGTTGATAGCTCTGAAAAGGTTTTTACTAGTTAAATAACTCTTGATGATAATTCTAAGTCTTTTGTAATATGAACTTCTAATATTTTCTTTAGTGCTGCTATGGTTAATTGTCTTCTCTTGACAAAATCCAAGATATTTATATGTATCTCCTTGATGCATATATATATATATATATATATATATATATATATATATATATATATATATATATATATATATATATATATATATATATATATATATATATATATAGCAGAGGAGCAGAAGGGATGCAGAAAAAAAAAGCCACGGGTGTAAGAAACAACTCATCGTCGATTCTGTGATAATGAAACAGGCACACGGAGGGCATCGGAGTGTTCATTCAGTTTTTCTCGATTATCTGAAGGCATTCGATAGTACCGCCCACTCTTGGCTTGTTGCAGTATTACAAATGTACAAAATTCATCCAGTCCTGGTAGAATTCTTGAAGATAACAATGACACATTGGAGCAGGTCCCTGCAGGTCAACATGAACAATAAGTCAATTAAAACCGACGCGATACCCATACGTCGAGGGATTTTTCAAGGAGACTCTTTGAGTCCATTATGGTTCTGTTAGGCTATGAGCCCATTGTCTTCAATGCTCAATATAACAGGTTACGGATTAAGGATAAAACCAGATAGAAAATATAACACAATCTCCCATCTGCTATATATGGATGACATCAAGTTATATGCTTCGAACAAAAAGCAATTGGATGATCTGCTGAGAGTTGTCAGTAAGTTTTCGGCAGATGTTCATATGAAATTCGGGATTGAAAAATGTAAGACCCTGAACATTCAAAAGGAAAGTCATAAATGGTGAAACTCAACTCCCAAATGGTGATATTATACAGTGTATGAGAGATGGCGAAACGTACAAATATCTGAGATACCAACAAGCTAGATTGCTAGACCAAAAACAGTCAAAGTAGAAGAATCGTTCAGAGTACAGTCAGCGTCTGAAGACTGTGTTGAAGTCAATGTTGAACTCGGGGAATCTAGTCAAAGCAATTAACACCTACGCCATTCCAGTGTTGCTTTACTCATTTGGAATAATCAGATGGACTAAGACAGAACTGGATAATATTCACAGGCAAACCCGAACGATGCTGACAAAGTACAATAGTCACCATCCAAAATCGTCTGTGATAAAAACAACTTTGAAGCGGAAAGAAGGAGGACGCGGATAGATGGATGTTGTCAACTTACATACCGAACAGATCGAAAATCTCAGAGAGTTCTTCTCTGCAAAAGCTCGCACTTCTGACCTTCACAGAGTAGTATCGTTGGCTGATAAGAGATATACACCTCTAAATCTTACTACCAGTGATGACCTGCTGAATCTACCGTTCGTATCAGATACTGAAAAATAAGAGGAATGATCAAGAAAATAATTACATGGACGACATCACCATGAGATTAATCTACCACACATCGACAAAGAAGCTTCCAACAAATGGTTGATGAAAGGAGAACTATTCACGGAAACAGAAGGATTCCTTATTCATTCAAAACCAAGTCATCGCTACAAACAACTACAACAAATTTATAATTGAGGACGGAACATTAAAAACAGACAAGTGCAGAAAATGCCATACAAGATCGGAGACTATACAGCATATTACGTCCTAGTACGAACAACTGGCCAATACGGACTATCTTCACAGGTATAATCAAGTATGTAACATTATCCACCAGAAACTTGCACACAAGTACGGTCTTCTGAATGCCTCCCAGCCATATTACGTATTACATATCAATATCAAGTATCAACCGGCACCTGTATTGAAAAATGACTCTATCTGATTATACTACGATAGGCCTATTATAACTGACAGAATGGTGACGAATAATAGGCCGGACATAGTGGTGTATGATAAGAAAGCCAGAATAGCAATGCTAGTGGATGTCGCCATACCGAACAATAACAACGTGCTGAACAAGCTCCAGGAGAAAAATTCCAAATACACAGACCTTGCTATTCAGATCCAGCAGATGTGGCACCTCGATAAAATAGATATTGTTTCTGTCATCCTATCATCGACTGGGTTAATACCCAAAACTTTGCATGATAGCCTTAAGAAATTAGAATTGCATAAGAATACCTATATAGAAATGCAAAAAGTTGTTATTCTCAATACATGTAGGATAGTTACGAAATTTATGTCAAGTATATTGTAATCGAGTCTATTCCTTTTGATTGCTGAATCTGGGAAAGGTAAATTATATTCAGCTAGCAGCCGATATAGTGCATAACTCCACGATAACAATAATAATACATTTATTCAACAGAATTATCGTAAAAACACTAGTACAATGTAATACAAAAATTCGTTGAACAAGTCACAGTGAGATACAGATGATTATTTACGACTCAAATTTTTACAATAGTCGTAAAACTCATTCACACAATACGGTTCACAATCTATTATCTAATTGCGGACTCTTCTTAAACAGATTGATACCATTTAACAGTCTGAAAGCTCTGGGTAACGCATTAAAAAACTTAAGGCAAGTATTAAGTATTCGGCCTGCTTTCGGGTGAGTGTCAGTCGACACCTCGGATACCGGTAAGGAAATATTTGTATAGTGTTGTTGTCCTGAATATGTTGTAAAAACTAGACATTATGCTGTTTAACAAACATTACGCTTCTAAAAATGTAAAAATCAAAAAAGGTCATAAATCCTTTTGCTCTGAAAAGACCTCGACAAGAATCTAACCTAACCAAACCCATTCGATAAATGATCCTGAGTGCCCATTTTTGATTCGAAAAAATTCTACTCACATTCGTGCAGCAACCCCAAATAATCAAACCGTAACCAAAAATTAGAAAAATAAACAAACAGTAATGTTTCCTCATCAACATAATGTGTAAGGGCATTCAGAGTATAAATAACTGAGCGGAGCCTTTTACTAAGTGTCTCAATGTATTGGGTCCATCTCATATTGCCATCTATAGTAACTTACAAAAAGTATTAAAAGGTTCCTTCAATTTTAGACTGATTGATCTGTATGAAAAATTACACTTTCCGTTTTCCTCATATTCAACAAAATTTGATTATCAACACACCATTTTTCAATCTTTTCAAATGCTACATTCGCATGAAAAATGACAGAGATAGAATCTTCATCTGATACAAGATAATTGTATCATCTGCAAACATAACAAGAGAGTCATAAACATCTCCATCAAGAGCGTTGGGAAGGTCATTTATATATACTACGAAAAGAAGTGGGCCGAGAATGCTGCCTTGGGGGACACCCATTACTAATTTCTGTTCAGAGGAAAAATTTGATCACCTATTGTTGTAACGAGTCTCTGCTTCCGCACATTCAGGTAACTTTTCATAAGAAGTAGTAGGTTTTCTCTCTGATGCCACAGGCTTCAAGCTTTTTCCGCAATATATCATGCTGCACGCAGTCGAAAGCCTTTTAAAAATCCAGGAATACCCCAGGTGGGATATAGCCCGATTCCAAAACCTCTGTTATTGCATGAATCAGTTCAAATATACCAGTATCTATACATTTACCCCCTACAAAAACCGTGCTGACAATGAGAAAAAACTTTAAATTTCTTGAAAAACTTAATAAACCTGTTAGCTGAAATTTTCTTGAATATTTTTGAGACATTTGTAAGCAAACTTATAGGTCGATAGTTCCCAAACTCTTCAGGATTGTCCTTCTTGTATAGTAGTTTGACAATAGTAATTTCAAGGCGATCTGGAAAAACTTCATCTACAAGAGCTCGATTCATTATGAGAGACAAAGGTTCAGAAAGAATGTGAATAGATTTTTTATTAATTTCATAGGAATATTATCATACCCACAAGATGATTTACTCTTCATTTTAATGACAGTATCGCTGATTTCACTCTCAGTTACCTCAAAAATGAAGATTGATTTCTTATTTGTTCTTTTGGGAAAACATTGAGAAGGATTTTTCGAAAATTTTTTGCATAAATGCGGTGTTATATTTACAAAATAGTTGTTAGAATCATCTACTACTTTTGAGGGACTACCTGAAGGAAAAATAGCCGGCTTGGATTTCTGACATCTACTTGTGAGTTCATTGACAGTTTGCCAAGCCGCCTTTGATTTATTGTCAGAATTTCGGATCTTCATACCAATAAATGTTTGTTCACTTTTCAAGATTGCATCGTCATACTTCTTTTTCGCATTTTGATATACACCTTTAAATTGAGGATGGAACCGAAATACACCTTGTCCAAGGTGTCTTTCAATTTAAGAATTTCAGGAGTTCTTTTATATAACTTACTGCGACTACCAATATTCACCCACTTTAAAGGAAACAGATCCTCGAAAACTGAGTCAAACTAATCAGAAAAGGCATTCCACATCAAATTAGCATCCTCCGAAACATGACCTAACACCTTATCCCAACTCACTCGGGAGATAATACTAACAAATTCATTCATCCCACAATCACCCATGCACCGTGATTTGATTCTCTGGGGGGCCTCTATAGAATGCTTTGTATTCAAAGTGAAAGATATTTTTTGAGCGCAATGATCCGAAAAATGGGCCTCAATTACAGAGGATGATCGTCCTTCAATATTAGTTAAAATATACACACCACAAAAATTGTCAACATATCTTTTTGGACATATTAGGGGAAAAAAATCTTATCTATGAAGTAACATTTGCTTCCATATGATCTCAAACACGTCTGAAACAAGGATAAGTTTATTTGACTATCAGTATTCATTCAATTTCTCTTCAGTTTTCACGCTAAATTAATGCAAGTTTTCTGTGTTCCTTGTTGATTTTGGAATCTTTGAATTTATTGTAGTGGCTGCTGAACGTCCTGGTCGCTTTTTGAGTGATCATGAAGTGGTAAGAATTGTAACACTTCTAGAGGAGGGGCGAAGCCAACGTTACGTGGCTAAATTGTTGAATGTTAACCTCTTTTTCAAGAGTATTTAATCGTTACAACGAAACAGGGGAATATGTAAGAAGAGCCGGACAAGGAAGAAATCGGATAAGAACATCAGTTGATGATCATTGGCTTCGTTTAACTGCACTAAGAGTTTGGTACTCTACGGCTAGAAAGCTACAAAATGAACTTTCACTTTCCAAAAATGTGCATATTTCATTGCAAACTGTTAGGAACAGGCTCAGAGAAGACGATATCAGACCAAGGGTGGCTTCGACCGGCCTGCGTCTCACTAGAGAGCATCGAGTTGCAAGACTTCAGTTTGCGAGGGAACATGCAAATTGGGTTATTGCAGAATGGTCGAATGCTCCCTTTTCCGATGAGTCCAGGTTCTGTCTAGTATCAAATGATAGACGCATACCTGTATACAGGCGATCTGGGGAACGGTATCAGCAATGCAATATCCGGCAAGCCGAAAACTTCGGAGGGGCTCAGTAATGGTGTGAGGCGGCATTTTTTTCCATGGTCGAACTGAGTTAGTCCTAGTGAATAATGGAAGAATGACAGCGGCCAGATACATCGCAGATATCCTCGAACCCCATGTTGAACCTTTTGGCTTATTGATTGGCGAAAACTTCATTTTCTCATGCATTAGCAGCAATGCAGCTAGAGTAGTTACAGAATTTCTACAAAATGCCGAAATTGATTGATCAAGTCTCGACTTGAATCTCATAGAACATGTTTAGGACAACATGGGGTGGCAAATTCAGCAACGTAGGATGTCTTGTAGAACACTCCAACAACTAGAAAATCTGCTTCCTGAAATTTGGAACTCAGTGACTCAAGAGTACATCCAAAATTTGTTTGAGGGGCTTTCAAGACGTATACTGGCAGTATTTAGGGCCCCGGGAGGGAACGCCCGATTTTGAAAATGATCGGTAACCATTCGATGCTAGTTGATTGGTCTCTTCGCGAATGTTTGAAGAATTTTTAATTTTTCATTAACTCGAAAATTGTTGATATTTTCCATCATAAACTAATCTCTTTTGAATGATATCTTCTTATTTTACACTTCTGAAAGTTACCAAGCGACTCTTGAATGACCATTCTTAGTATTGTCGTAAAAGTAGGGTGATGCGACAATTTTTGTGGAGAGACAAGTACTAGAATGGGGAGTTAATCAGGTCGGTTCATTAATAGTAATTGTCACATCATAGGACTCTAACAATGTCATGAAATTTTTTGTTATCTTACAACCGCGATCCAAAGTGTCGATGTTCATGTTCCCAGCTATGATATTGTTTACATTTTCTCTACACAAAGTATCCAAGATGGCGTAAAGCCTCTCCAGAAAAAGATCCACATCAGCATAAAGCGCTGTATCGGGTCTATAAATTGCAACAACAATAAACTTAAAATCATCAATGACACATTCACAGACTGCACAACTCTTGAAACACTCAATCGATTTAAATTTAGTCTTTCAACACTCACAATATTTTTGGAACTGTAAATAGCAACACCTTCAATTTCTCCTCGCTTTCTGCAGAAACTATATGCAAGTTGATACCCATATAGATGGTGGGCTGCCAACTCATCTATACTTTTCCAATGGTCAGTGGCTGCAATGATATCCTCATTCTGATCTTGACTGAATCTAATCTGTTAAGTACATTCTCAATACATCGGAGGTTATGATGTATCACATTCAACGACATGGAGTTATTTAGATTAACCAGTCTATCATATCTAGAGAATGGAGAGGCTGTTATTTGATGAGGGCTTTCGAATTCTCCAATCGAAGAAAATTGTTGAAAGAAAATTCTCTAAGAATTATCCCCTGCGGCCAGAAATCTTTATTGAAAGCCACTTTGAAGGACTCATCTGTTGGAAATACTACAATAAAGGCTGAGTTCTGTCTTTTAGTATTTAGTTTTTTTACTTGAGTTTCACTCGGGCCATTAGTATCTTCAACATACTTCTTGATGTAATCCTCTGAGACTTCTTTATCAGAAATTCTACCCACATATAACCAACGCCGCCTTGTAGCGCCCTGTATGGCAGTCACCTTCCCTGTAGCTTTTTCACCATTACTAACTAGCTGAGTGTTGATTTTCTTTCAGTTGGATTTCGACTTTCTTTGGACATTTGAAACAGAAGACCATTTATTGTTATTGTTTACGTTTTCGCTTGACGTTGACGCAGCCCTTAGCTCCGACGCAACAGCATCGGAAAGTTGAGTTGCGATTATGTTGGCATAACTGGCACTGAAAGAATTCTGCGATTCGTTTTCTGCGGTTCTGCTCGTTGTACCATGATCAGAGGATTCGAGTTTGTCATCACCAGCCTATCATTGTTCTCACCATATTAGCAACATTTTATTTTTTTACCATGACGGCTTTGTTTACCTGTAGACGTTTTTTCAATGCACCCACAATTTTTTAGTTCATCATGAAGTAATTCGTTGTTTTCGATAAGAATTAAATTTTTACTCTGCGATTCACTGAAAAGGGCCTGAAGATACGCAACTTGCATTTTAAGAAACTTATTCTCTACCTCAATATCCATGGGACTCCTAATTTCCTGATTTCTTAAATTGGCACTTTTAACTTCGTGTTGGCAGGTCGAGGATTTCATACAGGCTTCTTTGATAAGGCAAGAAGGATGGAAAAAACTCCTTACACTTAAAATATTCAAAAAAATCAATGACTTTGCGATTTCAATAATTACACAAAATATTATTATTATCGCCACCACGGGTTTTCGCGGAGCGATCGTTCACGCCATCCGCATCTGTTAGAGGCAAGATGTTAACTGTTAAGATAATGCATCTAAGAAACGATTCAATGAAAAAACGAAGAAAATTAATTTAGGAGATTTTATCAAGAGTCCAAAATTCATTCAGATGACTTTTTTCATCCTTCAACGTACTCTATTTCTTCCTTTCGGCTTATGACACGCCGGGAAATAATATCGCTTCACTAACCCGGAAATTTTGCCGAACACCACTCATCTGTCGAAGAAAGAGATCTTCAATGTCCAACACATTTCTGTTAGAGAGGACCGACTGCTTTACATCTCCTCCGAAAGATGGACTCTCAAGCGATTCCCAGAATACGAAAACTTGCACCGACTTTGTGGGGATTGAACACAGATAACTCTGCGTAAAGCACGAACCGGCAACCAGATGACTTATAAGAGTCGCAAGATATGCTACAGAAGGATTCGTAACACGAAAACCCACTCGAAATCCCATATATATTTAATCGAGTTCAGGCCACCTCATAACATCTATTTCGACATCATCAAGGTAATTTCTAACCACGTAACTACGCGGACTCCTGTAGCATGCATGAAAACAAATCTTTACCGATTAGAGAGATAAAAGGTACTTAATACTAATATAAAATGTCATTTACATACTGATGGCTTGTGAGAAAGCCGTCATTCAATAATTTGGAGCTAATACAATGCAATAACATGTTGAATTGTATTCGTGTGAATAAATTGCATGGTGATTTGTTGATTCAACCAAGGTAGTTGATATGATTGCACCCTTGTTATCTTATCCGGTCAATTAAGATAACTTGCTCTATTACGATTGGAAAGTGAAAAAGTAAGCAAGATAACGTAATAATGCACATAAAATCTTCAGGGCCCTTTGTATTACTGACAGCTGGCTCCGGTATAAATCACTCGATGAAAAATTTTGACTAAATTGAACAAAACAAAAAAAAATCAAGAACTGCGAAATAAAATAAAAGGAAGACAAGATAAATCATTACTTATGCATAGCTCCTATTGTAAAAGCATTACATATCTGAGGCGACTAAAAAATCATAAAACAATCTGCTGCCTTGATGAAAGTACCGGAATACAACCTTAATATAATGGTGCCATAATTTTCTGGAGTAATGCACGTTTTTCTGCTTACTTCTGAGAGTATGAAATGAAAAGGTACAGAATATAACTTCAAAGAGTATTTACTTACAGTTGGTGTATAGTGGTAACATTCTGGTAAAACTCGATGTATTTAGATGACTCCAATAGCAAGCTCCATACATCCTATAATCTTTTTGACTACCCCGCTCATAAATATTCATCCATCTAGGGGCGCATACCTATTAATTATTATTACTAGTTATCCATCGAAAACTTTATACATATATAAATGTGAGTATTCATTCCATTCATTTCATCAAAAAGTGTTACATTTGTCATATTTTTAAAACGACTGTCAAAATTTTTTTCGCAAATTTTTCTTCAAACTAAACAAGAACCACGAAGAAATAATATATGGGAGATATCAACCCAAATTATCGGGTTCATAATGATTCTAGAACATCTATAGATCATAATCGGCATCACTAAGAAGACCGAACCTGGCCATCGGAGCTCTCTCGGTCAAACAGAGAGGGAATTGTTTTGTTGAGTTTGGATATTGAAGGGATTTTGCGAGATTATACTTCAAAATTGGCAAGCAAGAACAAGGAAGTGATTATGTTTCAGGAGACTTACACTGCGACGGAAGAACATCTCCGCGAGAGAGGAAATATCGCAGGTTATGTACTTTTTGATTATCTCCTTAATCCTTTTTATTGCCTTGCTTGCTATGTAAAATCTTTTTTTAAAATCAAGTGTGTTCAAACATACAAGAGTCAGGTATGATTGTTGAAATTTCTTTTTCCATTGTTACAGATTCCTGTCCCAAACCCTCTTCCTTTCACAATTGTCTTCGTCTGGAAATCATGAAGTGCAAGATGAGAATTGAAGCTGCTAAGCAGAAAAATCTTTGGTACTCTTCATGTACATACGACACTAACACAACGTAAACAGACAAGCTATTTCTAGTGCAATAGCGACAGGGAAACGAGTTTTTTCCTCAGGTTTTTTCTCTCGTTTGTTGAATCATACACAAGATAGTACGGTTGTTTCCCTGTTACATTTTCTGAGCTCACGCTTGTGTTTTTTCTGACACACACCAAAATCATAGATACAAGCATTTATTGTAAATACAATTATTCGAATTTTTGTAAACCCTCTTTTTTCAAAAGAATATATATATATATATATATATATATATATATATATATATATATATATATATATATATATATATATATATATATATATAGCCTCAGGGCTCAGGAACACTGTTTCTGAGTACGGGCTTAGCGAACCCGAGGTACCCAAGCTGAACCTGGCAGTAGGTATAAAATGCAATTAATCCAATGATGTACAATCTAAGGAATAAACGGGTGAATCGACATTGTACCACCATAACCTCTTGTCGCGTTCAAGATTTAGGAAGAGGGTCTTGTTCGGAAAGTGAGTCACAGTCTCCCTCGGTTAGCGACGGAAGCAGCGTGATATCGAGTAGGGATACTGCAACACAAAACCAAGTGGAAATAACACCAATACCTCCCAACCGACTCTTGATGTTTCAACGGCGGCGCAAGCCATTATGCCTACGACCACGAGAGCCGGACTCCTAGGAAACGCAAGAAGTGGACCCCAGAGATGAATTCCTTCATTATGCGTTCCTATTACAACATTACAAACTTGGAATCGGAAATGACAGCATACAGATACGCGTTACATCTTGCGTTCGTAGAAAAATATCCTGAATTACAGCATATTATAGATATCATTATACATATCATTATTATTATTTTATATGAATAGAATAAAAATTGAGGGTTTCTTATGAATTATTCGCCGAAATAAGGTCCAAAACATATAATTTATAATGAAATTCAGTTGATCCTAAAGATACTGTGGAACATAAATATTTTAATCACAGCATAGATATCCATAAGTAATGACAAACATGATACCATACTTTCTTGAATGTAACAAAAACGTGAATGGAGTCATACGACTTTCATACGTTTTCGACACAGAATACATTAATAAGACAGGACATTCGAAAGACTGAAGGAGAATTCAAACAGATGTAGCAATTGAAAAACCCAGTGCTGCGAAACGTAAATTGAATGAAGATAAACAATTGGATGTGCGTTTATTTTCACCAGAAATGTTAGAGAGGTAGTACTAAATAAACAAAAGTTCAAAATTTTCATTACACAAAAACTTCATGCCTTAGAAATTATAGGAGGATACCGATTGTCTCAAAGATTGCAGAAAAAATTGTTTGCCAGCACATGCTGAACTTCCTCAACACCTATAAAATCATACCAGATGAACATCACGGTTTGCTCCCTGGTAAATCTGTCATCACCTGTCTCCTCGAATACCTCGATAATTGGACAAGATCCATCGATTCTAACATATCTCTAGACATCATTTACCTTGATTTCGCTCGGGCGTTCGACCGTGTTCCTCGCCGTCGATTGCCCCATAAATTAGAGCATTTTGGTATCAGAGCGGATCTCCTTCGTTGGATAACAGCATTTTTAAGTTATCTACGTTTTATGGTCAGATTTGGAGAGTGCTCTTCTTCTCTTGGTTGGATGTTGAGTGGTGTCCCGTAGGGTTCCGTGTTGAGACCCGTCCTCTTCCTGGTATACGTGGCGGACCTTCCTTCGGTGATTTCCTCTTCTTTTTCATCATATGCTGACGACGTTAAGATCTTCGCGGACACAGGTATAGATAACATCCACAACTACTGGTACAAGAAGTTTGATAAGCTCCATGGAGCCCTAGCGAAATAGCTCACGTATGTTCTTCAACATCCCAAGAAAACACACACTTTCCTAACACAAGGCTTAACATATATGCTACTTAAGAGAGATAGAACACAAGATCCGTATCAATATAGGCCGATCACTTGTCTGCCAACGCTCTATAAAATACTCACCTCATGCATATCCAATCGAATATACCAACACCTTGACGACAACAATATATTAGCAGAGGAGCAGAAAGTATGCAGAAAGAAACACCATGGGTGCAAGGAACAACTCAATATCGATTCTGTGATAATGAAACAGGTACACGTAGGGCATCGGAATGTTCATTCAGCTTTTCTCTATTATCTGAAGGCATTCGATAGTACCGCCCATTCGTGGCTTGTTGAAGTATTGCAGAAATACAAAATTCACCCAGCCTTGGTAGAATTCTTGAAGACAACAATGACACACTGGCGCACGTCTCTGCAGGTCAACATGAACAATAAATCAGTTAAAACCGACGAGATACCCTTAGGTCGTGGAATTTTTCAACGAGACTCTTAGAGTCCACTATGGTTCTGTTTAGCTATGAACCCATTGTCCTCAATGCTCAATAGAACAGGATACGGATTTAGGATAAAAACAGATAGGAATTATTATACAGTCTCCCACCGGCTGTATTTGGATGACATCAAATTATATACTTCGAACAAGAAGCAATTGGATGATTTGCTGAAAACTGTCAGTGAGTTATCGGCAGATGTTCATATGAAATTCGGGATTGAAAAATGTAAGACCCTGAACATTCAAACAGGGAAAGTCATAGATTGTGAAACACAACTTCAAAACGGTGATATTATACAGTGTATGAGGGATGGCGAAACATACAAATATCTAGGATACCAACAAGCCAGATTGCTAGACCAAAAACAATCAAAGGAGAAGATTCGTTCAGAATACAGTCAGCGTCTGAAGACTGTATTCTGGACTAAGACAGAACTGGATGATATTCAAAGGCAGACCCGAACGATGCTAACAAAGTACAACAACCATCATCCAAAATCGTCTGTGATACCAACAACTTTGAAGCGGAAAGAAGGAAGACGCGGATTAATAGATGTAGTCAATTTACACACCGAACAGAAAAAAAAACTCAGAGAATTCTTCTCAGCAAAAGCTCTCACTTCTGACCTCCATAGAGTGGTATCGTTGGCTGATAAGGGATATACACCTCTAAATCTTGCTACTAGAGATGACCTGCTGAATCTACCGTTCCTATCAGATACTGAAAAACAAGAGCAATGGTCAAAAAAGGAATTGCATGGACGAGATCACCATGAGATTAATCAACCACACATCGACAAAGAAGCCTCCAACAAATGGTTGATGAAAGGAGAATTATTCGCGTAAACAGAGGGATTCCTTATGACCATCCAAGACCAAGTGATCGCTACAAACAACTACAAAAAATTCATTATGAAGAACGGAACATTACAAACAGATAGTGCAGAAAATGCCATATAAGATCGGAGACTATACAGCATATTACGTCCGGATGCGAACAACTGGCCAATACGGACTATCTTCACAGGCATAATCAAGTGTGCAACATTATCCATCAGAAACTTGCACAAAAGTACGGACTTCTGAATACCTTCCAGCCATATTACAAGTATCAACCGGCGCCCGTATTGGAAAATGACTCAATCAGATTATACAACGATAGGCCTGTTATCACTGACAGAATGGTGACAAATAATAGGCCGGACATAGTGGTGTATGATAAAAGAGCCAGAACAGCAATGTTGGTGAATGTCGCCAAACCGAATAATAACAACGTGCTTAACAGGAGAAAAAGACGAAATACACTGACGTTGCTATAGATATCAAGCAGATGTAGCACCTCGAAAAAATAGATATTGTTTCTGTCATCTTATCCTCCACTGGGTTAATACCCAAAACTTTGCATGATAGCCTTAAGAAATTAGAATTGCATAAGAATACCTATATAGAAATGCAAAAAGCTGTAATTCTTAATACATGTAGGATAGTTAGGAAATTTATGTCAAGTATATTTTAATCGAGCCTATTCCCTTTGATTGCTGAATCTGGGAAAGGTAAATCATATCCAGCTAACAGCTGAGATAGTGCATAAGTCCACGATAATAAATAATAATAATAATTCTAAATGCTATTAAGGAACATCTCTAGCTTATCAATGCCAAATATACGGACAGTATTCTGTTTCATTTACTTTCTATGATCTATTCAAGGCAACAGTGATTCTCTACAGAACAGAGCCGGACTAAGGTTCAATACATTGCAGTGATCCAATTATAGTTCAAATTAAGCCTACGAAAAGAATCTTTAACGGATAATCTTTGCTGCAGTCCAAACTAGTTCAATTGTTTTATGAATGCCAATTTCGAAACCTAAACCAACTTCTGAAATATTTACTTGTATGTTTTCATTTTTGAATTTTACTATTTTTAGGGAAACTATTTTTTATATGTATCTACCTGCTTATGTGATAACAAACAAAATAGTATTGAGAAGTAACGTCTGTTATAGAAGCCATGTATAGCGAAAAATTGGCAAGCGAAACTGGGAGACTAATCGAATATACGGTATAAGTAATATAAGTATAAATGAGTCACATTCCTTCGAAAAAAAAATTTACAAAAGAAAACTACTTTACTGGCCATATTCACTTGATATTCCTAAAAACTCCCCACCTCAGCTTGATAAAATACACTCCCCACAAAAATTGTAGCATCGCCCTACTTTTACGACAATACTATATAAACTTTTAGATTGGTCATTCAATAGTCGCTTTGTAACTTTCAGAAGTGTAAAATAAGAAGATATCATTCAAATGAGATGAGTTTATGATGGAAAATATCAACAATTTTCGAGTTAATGAAAAATTAAAAAATTCTACCATCTTCAAACATTCGCGAAGAGACCAATCAACTAGAATCGAATGGTTACTAATCATTTTCTACATCGATTGTTTCCTCCCCGGGCCCTAATTACTGACAGTATACATCTCGGAAGCCCCTCAAACAAATTTTGGATGTACTCTTGAGTCACTGAGTTCCATATTTCAGGAAGCAGCTTTTCTAGTTGTTGGAGTGTTCTACAAGGCATCCTACGTTGCAGAATTTTCCACCCCATGTTGGCCTAAACATGTTCTATGGGATTCAAGTCGGGACTTGGCTGGCCATCTTAAAATATCAATTTCGGCATTTTGCAGAGGTTCTGTAACTACTCTAGCTGCATGAGGCCGAGCATTATGATGCATATAAATGAAGTTTTCGCTAATCAATGGGCCAAATCTACAACATGGAGTTCAAGCATATCTGCGATGTATCTCGCCGCTGTCCTTCTTCCATTATTCACTCAGTTCGTCCATGGAAAGAAATGCCTTCCCACGCATTACTGAGCCACCTCCGAAGTTTTCGGTTTGCCGGATATTGCATTGCTGAGACCATTCCCCATGTCGTCTGTATACAGGCATGCGTCTATCATTTGATACTAGACAGAACCTGGACTCGTCAGAAAAGAGAACATTCGACCATTCTGGAATACCCCAATTTGCATGTTCCCTCGCAAACTGAAGTCTTGCAACTAGATGCTCTCTGGTGAGACGCGGGCCAGTAGAAGCCACCCTTGGTCTGATATCGTCTTCTCTGAGCCTGTTCCTAACAGTTTGCAATGAAATCTGGAAAGTGCAAGTTGATTTTGTAGCATTCTAGCCGTACAGTGCCGAACTCTTAGTGCAGTTAAACGAAGGCAACGATCATCAGTTGGTGTTGTTATCCGATTTCTTCCCTGTCCAGCCCTTCTTCCATATTCCTCTGTTTCGTAGTACCGATTTATTGCTCTTGAAATAGTGCTTTGGTTAACATTCAACAAGTTGGCCACGTAACGTTGGCTTCGCCCCTCCTATAGAAGTGTTATAATTCTTACCACTGTATGATCACTCAAATAGCGTCCAGGGCGTTCAGCAGCTATTACAATAAATTCAAAGATTCGAAAATCAACAAGAATTACAGAAAACTGATAGTCAAATAAACTCATTCTGGTTTCAGACGTGTTTGAGATCATATGGAAACAAATTTAACTACATAGAGCAGATTTTTTTCCCCAAACATGCGCAAAAACATATCTTGACAAAGAAACTGCGATCGAGCTGCTTAATCGATTGTGGAATTCAGAATACCAGGTGATGCGACAATTTTCGTGGTGTGTGTATTTATTTTACTTATCGTAGAAAAGGTTTCTTTTATTCTTGATGGTAACGCTGATAGAAATTTCTGTCGAGCGTTACATAATTGTTTTTAATGTAACTAACATCAGATGTAGTAATCGAAGGAGACACATCATTTCAGAAAACCTGACGAATTACTTTCATTGGCCTTTCGGATAAATCGTAACCAGCTTTCCTCATGTGGGCTGAACTCGAAATATGGTGCTACGAAGATTGTAATTTGGAGTCGTGGCAATGTTCTAATATATGTGTGGTCACTGTTTTATTGGCGTCCAATGTAAGAATGAATGACTTTTTGATAACCACCATCTGCTCTTTCCTTTCACTCATTACAATTTCAACACTCATCATTTGTTTTCACTCGAACATTGCAAAAACGCTGATGTAGAAACATAAGAGAAAAAACAGATAAAATAATTACTTGGAAGTCTATTGTAAGAAAGCGTAAATACAAGAATGTTTGCAATTCCACAAAGAAGCTTAACAGGGGATTATTCTATTCCAAAAGTTTGTCATATTCAAAATCTCTATAAATATATTTCTGGAGGCATAGTACATAATCACATTGAAAATCATTCGACATGTATAATTTCTCCTTTTCCAAAGGATAATCAGCTACGTTCAGGTACCTCAAACGCTCAGGAGGGAATTTACATGTCGATGGTTGGTTCAGTGAGTGAACATATTTGTTATTTGAGTGCAAAGTTCGACTTGGCGATTTTCACCCCACAACACCATTGCCGTTATCGATTATAAACAATTTTGGTGATAATCACCCCACCACACTATTTTCTTTCCTTAAGTCATCCAGGTAGGTTTTGTGATGTGGGGTTAGTTTTTAGGTAATATTAATTTTTTGTTGGTTATCTAGAGAAATGAGTTACGAAGAACAACAAAGGAAGCCTTGCCTTATGGCATGATCTGGAAAATGATGAAGACTTTGTCGATTCGAGCGATACTGAAAATGAAAATTTAGTTCAAGAAAGTGCACATGATTCTGAATCAGAACGAGAAAATGATTCGGAGCAAGTTGACTATGATGGAGGCGTTCATTCAGAAGATGAACAAGATGATAATCAAACGACATCATCTAATACAACGTCATCAGAAAATTGTTTCATCGGAAGAGATAAGAAAACCATGTGGTAAAAAATTTGTCCCAACCGAGCAGCACGAACCAGATCGGAAAACATAATTAGGGGTGAGTGCTCAGTAGTACGGCCTGCTGCAAGGAACCGCAAAACAGCTGAAGAATGCTTCGATATTTTTTTCGATGAGGTAATTACTACTAGTATTATAAGAAATACCAATCAATGTCTGGCTACTATTCGGGATCTTTATGATGATCAGCACCAATATGTGGTCGAAAATGTGGATGCTGCCGAACTTCGTGCATTTTTGGGTCTCCTTTTCTCATCTGGGGTGTACAAAACGAATCGTTTGAATCTAGAGAACCTATGGAAAACTAATGGTTTGGGTATTGATCTATTCAGAAGAGTTATGTCTCTGCAAAAATTTCAATTACTACTCAGATGCTTGCGTTTTGATAACTGAAAATGTTAGGCTACAAATTGATAAATTCACACACATTAGAGCATTGTTCACTAAGTTTATCGAAAACTGTCAAGGCGCTTATCCTCCTAGCCAGTACCTCACCATAGATGAATAGCTGCCCGCATTTCGTGGACGATGTCCTTTTCGAGTATATATGCCAAATAAACCTTCAAAGTACGGATTGAAAATATTCGCTTTAGTCGATGCAAAATTATATTACATGAATATGGAACCATATGCGGGTCAACAATAAGACGGCCCATTCAAAATATCTTATTTACCGTTCGAGGTTGTTGACAGATTAGTGGCACCCATCAGTCAAACTAACCGAAATATGACTTTCGACAACTGGTGTACCAGTTTTCCGCTGATGACCCATGTGTTGAAAAATCACAAACTTACTTCCGTTGGCAGCATAAGAAAAATAAAGCAGAGATTCCACCTTCATTTGTAGATACTAGAAATTGAGAAGTCTTTTCTACCGAATTTGGTTTTCAAAAGGACACTACCATATTATCATATATACCGAAGAAGAAAAAAGTATTACTTTTAGCCTCCACGCTTCACCACCACGATAAAAAAGCTGAGAGAACTGAAGAAGCGAAAAAACCTGAGATTATAGTTTTCTATAATTGCGAAGTATATGTGGTCGACGAACTATGCGGAAATTATGACGTATCACGTAAAAGTAGAAGAAGGCCACTAACTATTTTTTTCAATGATGAACGTCCGGGCTATCAATGCTAGAATAATATATCAAAGCAACACTAAGAATATACAAAAGAGAAGAGAATTCCTTTTAAGTTTGGGCTTGCAGCTTGTGCAAAAGCATCTTCTGTCTCGTAAAGATAATGAGAGGTTGCCTAAGCAATTG
This sequence comes from Cryptolaemus montrouzieri, assembly GCA_013387265.2. NCBI lineage: Eukaryota > Metazoa > Arthropoda > Insecta > Coleoptera > Coccinellidae > Cryptolaemus > Cryptolaemus montrouzieri. The sequence continues at coordinate 32,751,093 of JABFTP020000185.1, read as the reverse complement.
AAAAATTCAATCAAATCTTCATTGAATGAGAACGAAGTTGAACCGAATGAAAGAGGGCAAAAACGCCAGAAAACTATTGGAAGATATGGAATGTGCCTCAGGGGTAAAGATAGGAAGTGCCAAAAGAAGTGTGCCAAATGTGAAGTTTTTTATGTCTGGAGCATAGTCTTATTCCATGTCAAAATTGCTATCAATAGAGCACACTGTAAAATTTTTATCCTTCAATATTTGTAGTTCGCGTTTTTCTCATTGATTGAATCATATGATTTTGTTCATTTATTTGATATTCAGATTCTGCTGAATGAATACGTCTTTTTTATATTCTGAACCGAAAAAATGTATGTTATTTTTATCAAAATTATGGTGTGAATTTTTTTTTTATTATATCCTGCAGGTGGGTGAATCAAATTCACTCCTTTTTCTGAAACAATATGATGTCAGTCAATTGTCAAATTCCCGAAACAAATAGTGAAAATAATTTTTTCACACGAAAAACTAAATGGGGTGAATTTCACCTCACAACGCCAACCATGTAACATTAGTTCACCTCACCAACGCCGGGTTAACTACCGCCCATAGTCAGAACTCTGCTGTTAGACGTGAAACTTATGAGATACACTAAAAACTTCTGACTTATTTTTAGTACGTGTTTTAGTCTTTCAATTGTGTTGTAATAGTAAGACATATATAAAATAGAGTATGGGCTGGTTAACAGCGCTGCCACTTCGACCCTGGTGCACTCTGTCCCAAACTACAGATTCAAGTTTCAGCCTTCTTATAAAGGATATAAGTTTCGAGAGTGAGAGCTTTATAAGCTAAGTTAACTTCAATTTGTTTGATCCAAGTTCCCCAAGCCTGATTCTGTCCCTAGCTGGTCAATCACACATGATGTATTCTATCGACTCTATCGCTCCTCACATAGTCTGCATGAAGGGTCCTCAATGAATCCTAATTTGTTTATGTAATTTCTGAGGTGACAGTTAATATGTCAGTTTGAACCCTCAGGTCTAGCCTGAAGAGTTTAAGCCAAGCCTTGGCTCTTGCAATGGAAGGTTCACTGCATGCTGAGAGTGCTTGAGACCTGTGAGGTTCAGCTAGTGCTCCTGTACCGACATATCTACCCACCGGTTATGTCCCATCCTTACCGTCTCCATGGGAATTCCAAGCCTATGCTTTGGTCCGGTAATAACCTGAAGTCGTTCATCGAGTGGCCAATGAGTCAATCTTCTCATTGCCTCAATGCTCGAGTGGCTCGGTGCCCACATCAGACGGAGCTCATTCCTTTATCCCAGAATGAGAAGGGTTGAAAGATATTCCTGCACAATAAGTGCAGCAGTTGTTGAATGCCAATGCCTTTAGTGCAGGTTGGCTATCGGTGATGATTTTTATTAACCTACGTGTTAATCTTCCTGCAAGCAAGATGTTAGCACAGTGGGGAATGGCTAATATTTCAGCTTGAAAACAGTCGCAAGTCCGTCAAGGCTGATCGACAGTTCCTTGGCAGCATCTAGACAATGTACTCCAGCTTTCCCACCTTAGACAGTGATGTAGGCGTATGTCCAACTGAGGCTTTCAACAAAACGGTCCTTGGAGCGGATTTTAAATGGAAGCTCCATGTTGGTTTTGGGTATTGTTATGTCTGTATTAATAGATACTGTTAAGTTCCATCGGTCTTCGTAAAGTAGAAAAAGTTGCTCTTTAGTCATTGAAATATTGAATCGCCATATTTGTTGCGATGGATCATTGCATTGTTTCATTATCAAGTCAAGTACAAATCGTAAAATTACTAATTAGTAAAACCTAACAAAAATTTTGTATAATTCTTCCTCAGTATCCATATACAAGAAGCTTTTAAGTTTGCCTGACTTCAACAAAATGATCTTTATCTGTTTAAAGTTCTTTGAAGTTTAGCGACGCTCTAAGGAATACGAATTTTTTATACTTCAATCGGAGTATCATCTTTTATTCGACGGTAAGTTTTCAGTAGTTCAATATTTTCTGCTCTAAAGGAAGCACTAAGTTGAAGTAGTGAGTAGTTGAAAATAAAACAAATATCCTTCAAAATTTCCTGAAAGTCTACGTGCGAGAATGAGGTACTTAATCTGCTAGATAAATATAACAACCAAGATCTGGATAGTGATTTTGAATCAATAACTAATTGCCGTTACTGTTCAGTAGCAGAGCAAGTTTGCTCCACGAACTGATCATTAAACTTGTTGCTTGGGTTTGAATGTTTGGTTGGGAATAGAGAGTGGTTTTTTTGGTTGGAACACTTTTCTTAAACAATTGATTGAATTTGTCTTTCACCATCTGAAACAGCAATCTCTCGTGTTCTCAAAAATGCATACATTCTGTATTTTATCCGATCATAAAAAGAATTTTTGGAAATCTGGCCCTGCTTCAGATAAAAATGAAAATAGATTTGAATAAACTCAATAAAGTGAATGTAACGGCATTGACTTAATGCGACTCGGTTGACCCGTTTCAGAGTTAAGAAACACGGAAAATCTATCACTTTTGTACATTTGGAAGAAGGCCACACGGCAATAACTTACCACTAAACGGTCTATATTCAAATTAATATCCATTGTTGCTCCAATCCATGCATCGTCCAGTTTTTTGGACTGAAATGGAGCTGAAAAAATAAAGATTTTTTCATGCATGAATAATTCGTAGTTGATTTCAAATATTCTTACTTTTATCAACCTCCAAATTTCTACAAAGGCCACCAATGTCGCATCTGAATATCGTTCCAGGATTTTTGAATTGAACATTTGGGCTATTTGAACGAGGAGCGCCTATTTGAATCCTGTGAAAAATGGAACATCTTTAATCAATTTGCATATACGATATATTGTAGTTTTAATTTCTTTACGGTATCACGCTTTGTAGACAACTTCGGCACTGCTTGTGCGCATCTTCAGTGTGACCGATTTTCGATGTTAGTACGGCAGCTGCAATACAATTAAGCGAAATCGTGCCAAAGGCGATGTAGCCAGCACAGATTCAGATTTCCTTGGACTTAGTACTCCGAAAGTCACTTTGACCAACGTGAAGAATATAATGATCTCTGTCTTCTGAATGATAATATTGAGATGGAAATGGTCAGTACCTTTTAGTTTCATCAACATATTTCCGGTACCAACCTCTAAAATATAGTACTCTCTCTCTCTCTCTGAGTGACAATATGAGAAGGAATAAAATATCCATGTGCACAGACATACTTTCAATCAGTCTCACATTCGATCTGTCAAAATAAGTAATTCCGAATTTTATTTCGTTGAATAGTTTAATGAGACTTAAACTGATGTTTGAAAGCAAGCGAACCTAGTTTGATGTTTATCTTGTCCATTTTTATATATACATGCTGTCAAAAATGAATTGATCATTCAAAAAATCAGCTTAAACCGAGTGTCAAAGTTTTGTTGTTGCTAAGTTAGCACAAATGATTTCTCTACTAACGCAGAGTTTGAATGAGATTTGTCATTTAGTCTGTTTACAGTGCCCAATTTTGTCAGTTCCCACAAGTGTCTTTGTGATTTCAAAATGGATTAAAATATCGAACGGAGGATTTTTTCAAATTTTGTATTGCAAATAGAATTTCATGTGCCGAATCGCTGAAAAGTGAGGTTAATTTCGATAAAGGCTTAACATATATGCTACCTAAGAGCGATAGAACATAGGATCCGTCTCAATATAGGCCAATCACTTGCCTGCCAACTCTCTACAAAATACTCACCTCATGCATATCCAATCGGATATACCAACACCTAGACGACAACAATATATTAGCTGAGGAGCAGAAATGATGCAGAAAGAAGCACCACGGGTGCAAGGAACAACTCATCATCTATTCTGTGATAATGAAACAGGCACACGTAGGGCATCGAAATGTTTATTCAGCTTTTCTCGATTATCTGAAGGTATTCGATAGTACCGCCCATTCTTGGCTTGTCGAAGTATTGCAGATATACAAAATTCATCTAGCCCTGGTATAATCCTTGAAGACAACAATGACACAGTGGCGCACATCTCTGCAGGTCAACATGAACAATAAGTCAATTAAAACCGACGAGATACCCATACGTCGTGGAATTTTTCAAGGAGACTCTTTGGGTACACTATGGTTCTGTTTAGCTATGAACCCATTGTCCTGAATGCTCAAAAGAACAGGATACGGATTTAGGATAAGAACAGATAGGAACTATCATACAATCTCCCACCTGCTGTATATGGATGACATCAAATTATACATGCACCAGCATCAATGCTGGTGGATGTCGCCATACCGAATAATAACAACGTGCTGAATAAGTTCCAGGAGAAAAAGTCCAAATACACAGACCTTGCTATTGAGATAAAGCAGATGTGGCACCTCGATAAAATAGATATTGTTCCTGTCATCGTAACCTCGACTGGATTCATACCCAAACTTTGCATGATAGCCTTAAGAAATTAAAATTTCATAAGAATACCTATATAGAAATGCAAAAAGCTGAAATTCTTAATACATGTAGGATAGTTAGGAAATTTATATCAAGTATATTGTAATCGAGCCTATTCCTTTTGATTGCTGAATCTGGGAAAGGTAAATTATATTCAGCTCACAGCTGAGATAGTGCATAAGTCCACGATAATAAATAAAAAAAAATAATAATAATACCGAATAACAACGTGCTGAATAAGTTCCAGGAGGAAAAGTCCAAATACATAGACCTTGCTATTGAGATAAAGCAGATGTGGCACCTCGATAAAATAGATATTGTTCCTGTCATCGTAACCTCGACTGGATTCATACCCAAAACTTTGCATGATAGCCTTAAGAAATTAAAATTGCATAAGAATACCTATATAGAAATGCAAAAGCCTAAATTCTTAATACATGTAGGATAGTTAGGAAATTTATATCAAGTATATTGTAATCGAGCCTATTCCTTTGATTGCTGAATCTGGGAAAGGTAAATTATATCCAGCTAACAGCTGAGATAGTGCATAAGTCCACGATAATGAATAATAATAACAATAATATTATTCGAAGTGAATTTGAAAATCACGAAAGTTCCCAATGCAGAATACGTTCTGCAGTATTGGTACAATTAAATGAACATCTATTAAACTAGAATAAACTATCTTAGATATTTTTTATATATAGACACATTAGTGCAAAAAACACTTGTATGTGTCACATAGACTAATTTAAAGGTATAAATCACAATGATGCCGGCTCGGCGACGTAGGGGATATGATGCTCGTCTCCTGCGCAGAGTTACCTGGGTTCAATCCCCACAAAGTCGGTGCGATTTTTCGGATTCTGGGAATCGCTTGAGTGTCCATCTTTCGAAGGAGATGTAAAGCTGTCGGTCCTGTCTAGCAGAGATGTTTTGGACAATAAAGATCCCTTCCCTCGACACGAGAGGGGTTCGGCAAAATTCCCGGGTTAGTGAGGTGACAGAATTCCCCGGCATGTCATTGGCCGAAAGGCGTAAATAGAGCACGTTAAAGGAATAACAAACAAACAAAAATCACAATGATTTCATAGAAATTTATTACAAATAAAAACGAATATCATTACATCAATAATCTGACTTTGCCATATAATAAAAAAACAAAAAACGAATGAAATGAGCAACTACTTCACCTCCCCCCGAAACAAAAGGTAGTTTTCCACCACGAATAGCCTGCAGAATTTATTGAATACCTTAATATTTTTTATTCCCATTATTTTGTTTGGCAATAAATTATGAGCTTTCGGGGCAATGTAGTCGAACAATCTCAAATTAGCACTTTTGTAACTACTTGGAAGTTTAATATTCCTATTTCTATTACTCCTGGTATCATAATCGTGATCAACATAATCCTTATTGTTTCTATGAGGATACAAGCAAACAGTTGTTATATAAATAAGGAAAGGATAATCGAAAATCTTCATTTAAGTTTGAAAGACATAGGCAAAAAGTTTCTGTGTATCACGAATTAATTCATACCATTTCAAACGATTGTTTGGGTATGAAAAGTTTTGCTGCTAGCATATATATAAACGTTCGTCGATAATAATAATGATTATCCTAATCAAAATATTCAAACAGTATTAGTCCTGTTCTCTTGATTCCGAATGTAAGTAGTGTTATAAATTTTAGATTAAATCTAACAGAGAGAAAAACCACAAGTTTTGGCTCCTTCAAAAATACCAGAAAAAGTAGTACAAAATATAACCTATATAAATAACGTACTCACCATGGAAATGAACCCTTATCTCCTGGGTAAAGAATCACAGATAGACCGAAAAAGCTAGACTTATTCGATGGTTTAACAGGTAAATATTTCGATTGATCTAAATAAACAATCGGATTATCTACATCTATATTAAAACTTACACATTGAAAAGTCACAGAAGCAAGAAACAAAAATATGTATAACAAAAGATTCGTCATATTTATATCACAGTTTGGTGTTTGATTTTATTTTGAATCACATACTCGAATGAGTTTGGCGTTCTGAAGTCGGTTATTGTGTGAGGCAATTTTACAGCCGACAGCGGATATGGTCAGATAGCAAAAGGAAATAAAATGATGTGATGTAGACATGAGTAAATAACAAATAGTGAAGTTGCCAATACTCACTGGTATTTCAACGATATCGTAGGGGAATTTGAGTCACCTTATTTAGATTTTTCGGGAAATGTTTGGATAACATTTGGAACTTCTATAAGGCATTTTATTCCTTCTTATAATATCGTTTATATGATACTCACAAAACAGGTAATGCATCATAGTCCCAGTGTACAAAAGTTTCAATATCGAATACCAATGCTTTGCATTTCTTGTAAACAATTAATAATTCAAAAATGGGGCCGATATACTGGAAATACATATTTAAGAGGAATAAAATAATTAAAGTAACTTCAGATTCCTATTTATTATTACAACAATAGGTACTAGATACTTACGCATAAAATTATTTGAGGAACGTATAATTAACTAACAAAAATATAAAAAGAGGAAATAAAATATCTATCCATTACCAATAACAAAACCAGTAACATTTTTGAGGAACGAATGAATGTACAGAAATTATGACAACAATATAAAGATACAATCAAGAATATAAATACAAATGTTCTTAAGTAATTGAAAACTTATCGAGTTGCTTATTCTTAAGTGGTTATTGATGACAGGTATATCCAATAAAATTGAGGAATAGATTGCTTCCTGAAGAGATTCAATAGGGGTGAAGGGCTTAAATCGACTTGTTCATTGATGAGTCTACCTGAGTGTTTGTGTTTGTTAGTTTCTAAAGTTTCCCAGAGATCTACTGTCCAATATTTATTATCTGTATGCAAAATTTCAAACTGTGGGTCGAAATAGTGATTATTTTCTAGTAGATGATTCTCGTAGTTTGAATCTGATTTTTATTTGAGAAACTGCGTTTATGTTCCGATATTCTAATACTGAAATTTCTATGTGTTCTACCAATGTAGAAATTATCACAGTCATTGCAATTCAATCTATATACACCTGATTTATTATTTTTATCTGATTTGTTTTTATTGTTTTGTATATATTTGCCTGAGCTATTATTAGTTTGGAAAGCTATGTTAAAATTATTTTTACTCAAGAACGATTTCAGTTTTTCACTTGTAATGCCAACGTAGGTTGAGGTGTTGAATTTTTGTTTCAATTTATCGACAAGGTAAATTTCATTCAATGCGATTCTACTTTGTTTTCTATTCGAAATATAGTTTATTCCCCGAATTGTGTTCGTTGATAAAACTTCATAAACCTAATTACCCTATTAGACCTGTTGTTTCGTATGTAACGGCACCTACTTTCAAATTTTTAAAATTCCTTAACGACTTGCTAATAAAACAATACAATTTTAAATCTGAATTTCGGTCAAAAATACAAACTAATGGCCAATATCAAAGATACCTTTATACACCTAATTCCAAATTCATTTCTTTTGATGTTTAAAATCTATTTTCTAACATCTCCCCAAAAGATACGTACTACTTAATTGAAGAATTATTAGAAAAGAGTCATGTCAATACGATCATTAAATTAGATATACTTTCATTAATACAAATTTCTTCAGATAAAAATTATTTCCATTTCAATAACAACTATTATACCAGTGACGACTGCTTGATTATGGGCCTTTTTAAGTCCTTTGTTAACAGAAATATTCATGAATAATTTGGAGAAATCAATTCATAATCATCCATTTAGTAAATACTGTTTATACTGGTATCGCTATGTAGACGATATCATTATTTGCTTCACAGGAACAGATAGACAGTTGGAAACTTTCGAAAATTGAAAAAATTCATTACATCCAAAAATTTAATTCACAACCGAAATAGAAAGCAATAATTCAATTAATTTCTTAGACGTAACAATTTCGAATGAAAATGGAAAACATGTTTTCGCAATCTACCATACGTGACATACAGATATTATATTTTATAACTCGTCGTGTGTGTGTGTCATCCGTTCAACATAAAATGTCAGCATTCAACAGTTTTATTCATAGATTGATTAACATTCTGTTATAAACAGAAAATTTCAACAAAAAATTAAATTTGATTAAATAAAAATAATGGTTATAATCCCACAATAATAAACAATATTTTGAATGAAACACAAAGTAGAATCGCATTGAATAAAGTTCAACCTGTCGATAAATTGAAACAAAAATTCAACACCTCAACCTACGTTGACATTACAAGTGAAAAACAGAAATCATTCTTGAGTAGCAATAATTTCAACATAGCTTTCCAAACTAATAATAGCTTAAGCAAATATATAAAAACAATAAAACCAAATCAGATAAAAATAATAAATCAGGTGTTTATAGATTGAATTGCACTGACTGTGGTAATTTCTACATTAGTAGAACACATAGAAATTTCAATAGTAGAATACCGGAACATAAACGCACTTTTTCAAATAAAAATCAGATTCAAATTACGCGAATCATCTCCTAGAAAATGATCACTCTTTCAACCCACAGTTTGAAATTTTGCAATAAATATTGGGAAACTTTAGAAATTAACAAACACAAACACTCAGGTAGACTAATTAATGAACAAGTCGATTAAAGGCCTTCACCTCTATTGAATCTCTTCAGGAAGCAATTTATTCCTTAATTTTATTGGATATACCTGTCCCCAATAACCACTTAAGAAGAAGTAACTCAATAAGCTTTCAATTACTTAAGGACGTTTGTATTTATATTCTCAATTGTATCTATATATAGTTGTATTCAATAGTTATATCTCCTGTACATTAATTCATCTGAAGAAGCTAGGGTGTAGTGAAACGCGTTACGAATCACAATTTTTCAGTAAAATTCCTCGAAAAATATTACTTGTTTTTATTATTAATGAAAATATCTGTTAAATCTCGGAAATTTCTAATTAGTCATGGTATAGTTATACAGTCTTTTATCTAAGCAGATAAGGGACAGAAACATAATTGTTCCTCAACAAGCTTTCCTGTAAATTTATATCCATTTATACACAATATTTCAAGAACATTTCTTACAGAGCCAGAGCCGGATCCAAAATATTTTAAGGTGGTTTCAAGGAGAACTATCCTTTTTCATATCGGGTTTTCCGTTAAAAATGCCCTAACCTATAGGTCCTACAATTTTCGATCGAGTTTATTGAAACAAAAACTGAATTACATCTTGAATGATATTTCAAGAGCCTGAAACATATTTATATGACTATCATTTCCGGCAATACCGGAAGTTGTCTTTCATTCCGATTTTCATTTATTCATTTCATTTATTCAATATTGAGTATTTCCTGCTGAAAAAAAAATCGCTCAAAACGTGTTTTAAATTATCGAAAAATATCGGAGAAAAACTCCCATTTCTAATTCATTGGTATAACTCGACTGTTTAAATTTGTGATAAAACTTTTCTGTCCTCTAAACTGTTCTGGCTATCATTTCAGTTCGGATAATACGTTTTTGAAAAAAGATTCAAAACGTAACAGAAGATTCTAGTGAATCATGAAGTGAGCACTGTGGCGAAATACCATTGAAAACCACATACCAATCTTCATTATAATGAATGACATTCGCAATTATTGTCGAGAAATTAGGACAGATTAGGTATCTACATGTTCATTCTTGTTATTGTTTCGTCTTTTTGACGGAAAATTGATAAGTATAGCAGACGAAAGTTGACTAAATACAGACGTATGAGCGTAGCCAGACTTCGAGCAAGGGATGACAGCAGGTGGAGGGGGAAGGGGAGGTTATGAATCTAACTCAGTTGAGGATGGCTTGAAAAAATTAAGAGGAATACTACCAGTTTTCGATTCAAATTAAAATAAGAATGTGAAACTTTGAAGAGCTATTTTTCAGAGTTAACACTGTTGTTTATCGTTTTCCTGCGAATGGATATCAAAGCTAATTCGTTGAGTCGGTCGTAGATCATTGTGGTCTTTAGCCATATTTTCATGAGAAGCATATTGCTGAACTAACAGAATCTTAATCAAAATTCATGAATAGTTTCATCACGTCTAGTTCTAATTTCAATTATTTCTACTCTTTAAAATTATAAAAATCATAATAATACTTGTCGAAATGCTCATATATTTTTAAGCTGCAATATTGTCATAAGATACTTACAGTTTATCTGATAATGTATCTTCATTAGCTAAATTCACTTATACAGGGCATCCATAATATGATCCAGTTCCCTCATTTTATTTTCTTCTTTAATGACGTAGTCTATACAATTTTTAGGGTTTTGGGATGTAACACTTTTTACTGTACTGTTGAAATGAAACCACTTCACCCTTTACCTATGCCCGTATTAGTTCAATCGGATTCAATTCGCAGTGGTAAGGTGGAAGGCGGAGTATAGGGTGTTATATAATAGTATGTCACAACTTGACGCGGTGAATCTACGTGCAATTTTGAGAACAAAATTTTCATAAATATAAGTCCGCAAAAGCTTCGTTACTGAACTACAGGGTGTTGAAATTTCCGGAAAAAATTGTTTTTTTCTTCAAATCTCCTGCAGTTTTTGAGATATTCAGCCCAAATTTGGAATGCAAGCTTTTTTCACATTCCCATCATTACACTTCCTAGATTTCAGCTGAATCCATAAAGTGTTTTCTTTTCCGAGGCCATGTCTCCTTTTGTCCTTTTAAACTTTTTTGCAGTGCGCCACTGATCATCGTGCAATCAATTATCGTCATCTTCGTTTAATCTAGAAACTTTTTTGAAATCTGTAATTTTTTTGTATCCCCAACAGTTTTCGAGTGAAAAATTATTGAATTTGACTTATTTGAATTGTATGTTATTTGCTAAATAAAAAAAATAATAGAAATACTCGACAAGTCTGCCGAAAATTTGCTTTCATTTTGATAACTCGTCTTCTGAGAATCAACTTATACTTATTCAATATTAAACTAAGAAAAACAACGATTACAAACGAAATAAATCGCTGGAAGTGTCCTCCACCTGCAAGAATATAGGCCTCTATCCTTCACATATTATCACGCACTCTTTGAAATATTCCTGGGGTATTTCCTATCGTGTCACAAGAGGTTATTATTCGATTTCTCAATTCTTCTACAGTGTTCACTGGAGTGGTATAAACTAAACTTTCGAGATATCCCCATGAGAATAAGTGTAAGCTATTTAAGTCTGGGGACCTACGAGGCCATGCTTCTGGCCCACTCCGACCTATCCATCGGTTAATGAATGTATTGTTCAAGAATTCCCAAGCTTCTCCACTAAAATGTGCCCCCCGTTATGCATGAACGACATTATGTTTCTCACCAAAAGTGGCACATCCTGGAGCAATGAAGGTAAACTTCCTTAAAAAATTGCAGATAAGCGGGATCGTTTAGTCTGTTTAGAAAGAGAAAATGGTCCAATTAAATAATTTAGAATTATGCCGACCCATACATTTAGTGAGAATTCTTCTTGAGGATGAGATTCTTCAAACAAATGGGGGTTTTCCTCAGCCCAATAAAGTTTATTGTGAAAATTTGTGATAGCAGTTCTCGAAAAGTTAGCTTCGTATGTGAACATTATTTAACTATCAAAATGAGCATTTTCTCTAATTTTATCTAAGAATATGAAACAGGTACAATAAAAAGTCGTGGAGAATCCTCCAAACTAGAACATGTGAAATATTCAACTGATTTCCAATTTTTCTTGTACTCGCATGAGGATTCAAATCAATACATTTCAAAACTGCTTCCTCAATATCTGGAATATTCATAGTTTGAGTTGCATCTTTTAAATAATTATTTGCGGTAAACGTACCAGTTTCCCTCAACCTTCTGTGGATATTTTAAAATGTTCGCCTGTCTGGTGTTACTCGATTTAAAAAGCACACCTGATATAATCGCCTAGCTTCTGTTGTGTTTCCGTCAGCCAGACTGTACATGTAATGGATATCAGCAAATTCGGCGTTAGTAATATCAGCCATTTTTTTTAAGGCAATAACTTCAAAAGTCTTAAAACTAATCGTTAATTTAATAAACAATTCGAGTAGACAATGGTTCAACTTTAGCAACTGTAAAAATAAATAAATAAATAAAAAATCAAAGCCTACTAGTCATTTGTTTAATTAGAAGTGCTTTCAATTCAGCGAATGCATACAATCGTTTAATAATTTTTTGTTCGAGAACGGTTGGAGATACGAAAAAATTACAAGTGCCAAAAAAGTTTTTGGATTGAACGAAGATGATCAAATCGATTGTACGCTGATCAGTGGTGTACAGCAAAAAAGTTTGAAAGGGCAAAAGAAGACATGGCTTCGAAAAAGAAAACATCTTGTAAATTCTAGTTAAAGTTTTGGACGTGTAATGATGAAGGCTGTAAAAAATCGCTTGCATTCCAAATTTGGACTGAATATCTCAAAAACTGCAGGAGTTTTGAAGAAAAAACGAATTTTCTTCCAGAAACTTCAACACCCTGTAGCTCCGTACCGAAGCTTTTGCGGAATTATGTTTATATAATTTTTTCTCAAAATTGCACGTAGATTTACCCCCTCAAGTTGTGACATACTAATATGTAACATATTTTCAATGAAATAAAACTAAAGTATTTAGATTTTCACTATATTAACAAAATTATGATTGGTTTCACCACACTGTGTCTTTCTAATGAAAACACAGTGTGGTGGAACCGGTCAGAATTTTGTTGATATAGTGAAAATCTAAATACTTTAGTTTTATTTCATTGAAAATATGTATATCAATTTTCATCAAGTAACGACCTCCTCAATCAAATTAATATGTAACACCCTGTATACTAACTTCTCGGTTTTTTCCATTTCGTCAATATTATATTTTTTTTATGATTTTTTATGTAAATTTACATTTGATAAAAATTCTTTTTTCACCATATTCTCTTCAAACGAGATATTTTTATCCATCAACCATCTGATGATGTCTGCTTCACGACATGAAAATGTTGACGTTGATTCAATCCGTCGCGAATGGTAGCCTGCGTTATCCATTACTATAACAGCTCCTAGTGGAATCTAATCCAACCACTGTTCAAAATATTCTTCGAAAACATCCGCTTTCATGTCCTCATGATAGTCTCCAGTACTTTTACTTTGAAATGATAGTACTTCCATCCACAAAACCGTTAACACTTTATATATACGTTATCATTATACGTCGTACTTTTCCTGCCGGAACCTGAAAACCTGTAGACCATCCTTAGAGAAAGGCTTGTCGATAATCTTTTATGTCTTATCTTTCTTACTTTGAGCACTTCAAGAGAGTATTTCAGGGAGAAAACATCAACGATATATAGGTGCATCCGACGAAGTCTACACCCATCTACGCTTGTCCGTAAATGAAATAATTTCCAATTGCCCAACACCAGCACAGTTAATTGGGGAGTGAAATATCAGATCATTTAGATACAGGCTCAATTTGCCCCCACCCATAGTTTGAGTGGAAGTTTATACATTAGATTATTATATACAGACCCAATTGGTCCTCACCCATATTACGAGTGGAAGTTGGAATATTTAATTATTATAAACAGCCTCAACCGGCCCTCAGCCATATTCTGGATAGAATTCGGATATGAGATTATTATAGACAGGCCTAACCGGCCCTCCCCATCTTATGAGTGGTAACTTACTCTATCTAAGGGTTTGGTAATATGATAACATGTTTTCTGAGTAGGTCGTTGCCCTGATACTCGAACAACAGACCAGACATCGTAATTTTCTGAAAGAAGGAAAAGGCCGCAACCTTACTAGATGTCTCAATATCTGACGACTATAAGTTAGAAAAGGCCTACAGCGGAAAGATTACCAAGTATAGTAATCTGACATTCGAGATCAAAGAGATATACAACGTTGAAATCGGGTGGGATCCTTCCATTGCTCTCGGGATATCTCTTTCCTGCAACGGAGGGTAGATTGATCGCCATACAGCATCAGGTTGTCTCAAGTAGGGCCTATCTGAAGAATATTGCCAAGCAGAACATCGAAACAGATCAATGCCGCAAATGGCATTGTGGCATTCATGCCGCAAATGGCATTGTGGGTTATACCCATAACGGTGAAGGAAACAAAAAAAAATAATATATATATATATATATATATATATATATATATATATATATATATATATATATATATATATATATATATATATATATATATATATATATATAATAATTACCTTTTTTGGGTTAAATTCAGAGAATACACTTAATAATATTCTTTACTCCTTATCCGAGTAGCACCTATCACCTAAAGATTTATTACTCTACGGTTTTACCTAATCGACTATAGCAACAGAATCCTCACTTTCTAGTTGATTGGGAGGCTTTGGCTGTTTTTTGTTTAGCCCAATCCAATATGTGTCTCACAAACGTTACACGTCATAAATGTGGAACCTTATTTTGGTGACGCACAGGAAAACCAGAATAGTCTAAATGGAACCTTTCAATTGGTGACGTAATTTTCTGACGCTGAGATATAAACGTTAATTCTTCACCCACAACAAAAACTGTCCGGGTTATTAGAACCCTTTTGCAGCATATTTACAATGTAATTATCGTGAGTTCATTGAACATAATCGTTATACATTCGTCTGATTGAGTTATTCAAACAAAACACGTAAATGAGGTCAGAAATTAATATAATGTTGTCACAAAAAAACTGAATGTGACTGAAACAAAATAATAATTATTTTTGAAAGAGGCTACTTTCTGTGAAAAAGTACCGAGAACTGATTAGTTAAAAAACCTGCTTAAAACGTTTGGCAAAATTTTTGTTGTTCCTAAGTTGATACAACTGTTTTCTACACTGACGCGGAATTTCAACGCGATTTGTCATTTAGTTTGTTTTCAGTGCTCGATTTCGTCAGTTTGTTTTACGATTTTGACAATGGATAAATATATCGAACAAAGAATTCTTCGCAAATTTTGTATTACAGATGAAATTTCGTGTGCCGAATCGCTGAAAATATTACAGGAGGCTTACGGTGAATCGCCTCTATCAAAAATATTTGCATATGAGTGGTATAGTGCATTCAACAGCGACTGAAATGTGGTGGAAGATGTTCCTCTCTCTGGTCTGCCATCAACATCTTCAACTGAAGTTAACATTGATAAAATGAGGTAAATGGTAATTTGAAATCGTGGTTTAAGTTTAAGAGAGATATGCAATGAATTTGCTGTGTCTCACGAATCAATTCGTACTATTTCAAACGATTGTTTGGGCATGAAACGCGATGCCGCTCGACTAGTTCCAGAAGACATGCTAGAACGAGTGAATTCCGACCCCACCTTCTTAAAACGCATTGTAACTGGTGATGAGCCATAGGTTTATGTGTTTGACATGTAAACCAGTCATCAAGCTTTGGGATGGCGCCTTTTAACTGAACTAAAACCGAAAAATACACGTCAAGGTCAATCAAAAGTCGAGGCAATGTTGCCTGTTTTCTTTGATTATTACGGTGTTATAAACTCCGAATTCTTGCCACAAGTTCATACGGTAAATAGTGAATATTACCTGGGCGGTATGCGGCATTTGAGACAGCAAATTCGTTGAAAAAGCCAGATTTGTGTAAAGAAAACTCATGGATTTTGCACCACGATAATGCACCATCTAACAAGGCTATCATTGTGAATGAATATTTGACTAAAAACTCTTCGAACAATCACCGTATTCGCCTTTTTTCTTTTTCCAAAACTCAATGACCACTTCGTGGTAACCGTTTTGAATCGATTGAAGATAGATAGATAGATAGATATTATTATTTGAGTGAGGGCTGCCTAGCAGCCGGGCCACTGCAATCCAGTGGTCTATTGTGGCACACTCTGTTCTGAATTTCATACGAGTTTCGTGGGTGAGAGCATAATAAGCTCAGTCGGCTTCAGTTTGCAAGATCAAAGTTCTCCTGACCTTGTCCCCAGCTGGGCACTCGCACATAACATGTTCCATTGATTCTATATCTTCTTCACATAAGTTACATGAAGGATCCTCAATCAATCCTAATTTATTTATATGTTTCCTGAGGTGACAGTGCCCCGTTAGTATGGCAGTTAAAATTTTCAGTTCCAACCTAGAGAGTTTGAGCCAGGTCTTGGCTTTTGCAGTGGAAGGTCTACTGATGGCACGTCGAGCGTGTCTGAGACCTAGGAGGCCCATCCAATGCTCACGTACCCTCAACAAGCCATCGGTTGTTTTCCATCCTTGCAGTTTTCAGGGTATTCCGAGATTAGGCTCCGGTCATATGAACTCCAGGTTAGTTCCTCGAGCGGCCAATAAGTCCACCTTCTCATTTCCCTCGATGCCCGAGTGACCAGGAACCCATATTAGGCGGAGCCGCCTAGTTTGGCAAGGGTGGAGCGACATTTCTGCACCATAAGTGACGTACAGGCATCGGATGCCAATGCTTTCAGTGCAGCTTGGCTATCGGTGAGGATTTAAATTGACCTATTTGTTAATCCCCGCAAGCAAGAGGTTAGCACAGTGGTCAATGGCGAATATTTCTGCCTGAAAGATTATCGCATGCCCATCATGACCGAACGACTGTACCTTGGCGGCACCTCGACCGTAAATACCAGCTCCATTACCTTTTTCAGTTTTTAAACGATCCGTCTACCCACATGGACCCTCAAGTAGACGGTCCTTGATGCTGATCCATTCCTGTATATATAATAATAAAGATCTGGAATGGCCTCTCCATGTTGGTTTTAGGTATGTCAGACCCCATACTCATCACATCATTGTCCTCGATTTCAGACTGTAAGGCGCCAGGCACAAAACCGAAGCTACCCGCTTCATTACGGGAAAGATGGTGTAATCTGTAAAAAGCCATTCTAGCCACTTTTCTTATCACGAGATGAAGAGGGGCTGGGCTCAATATCAGTTCCATGGCCGCAGTGGGTGTAGAGCGAAAGGCTCCAGTAATCATCATGTAGGCTGTTCACTGTAATTTAGAGAGCTTGAGTTGGCATTGCTTCTTAAGACTGCACTCCCACCTAGCAATGCAGCCGTACGTAATACTTGGTCTAACCACCATCACATATAGTCAATAAAGTTGCTTTGGGGCAAGACCCACTTTTTTCGACAGGTCGTTTGACATGCCCAAAGGGAATGTCTAGCCTTGTGTATTGTGTTTTCGAGGTTCGAATTCCACATGAGTTTGCTATCCAGGGTAGTCCCCAGACATTTTGCTTCTTCCTCAATCGGAATAAACACCCCGCCCAGGGTCGGGGGAAAAATCGTCCTCTTCCTGGTAAATGGTACCATAAGGTTTCTGTAGGGGTTTATGCTTTTATAAAAGACTTAAAAGAAAATTAGCGGCGAGAACTGAATTCGATTTCTAAAAATGATTGTATTATTTATTGGCGTAAAAGTATTATTTCGGAAGGGCCTACTTTAAAGGTGATACAAACAAGTTTGGATGAAAAATTAATATCTTGTGTTTCATTGACCAATTCCCGGTAGTTTTTTGACAGAATGTACATAAAATAAATTAAAATAGGCACAAACTACGGGTAACAAAAACAGTGTTTACCAGTGTAATTAAAGAGACCCTTCCATTTGTAAGTTGCAATCGCTGTGTACAAGCATTTTTCTCCTTCATATAAAACAGTTCAGAGATCAGCTTATTATGCGTTCGGATTTCAGACTGAAATTGTTCAGCGTTGAACCTACTTTCAGAAGTAATGGACATGTATATTGATGTTTACTTATTTTTCCACATATTTCATACAAACATAATAAAGATGAAATCGATCAACCTATGTTAAGCTCCATATCTTCTCAAATTATTCACGTATATTTCAAAAGTTAGTAGGCACCCTTGTCATTATAACAACTCGACGAGGGTAGTTTTTGTGAAAGTTTTGTTGGGAATCCCTGCTTTAAATTATATGAACATGAACATAGAAATATTGTTATATCTAGGTTTATATTATAGAAATATTGAGGAATGGGGAACTATCGTTTTTGGGAAATGATCGGACAGTAAATATTTACATTTGTACTCTACTCTTTAGAATTTCAATCTTTTATTTCCCAGGTATTTTCAGGAAAGAATGAAGAACTTATTCTGTTCCTCATATCGTCAATGAAATGTTTACAATTGTAATGGTATATTATAAGCTTCTTTAATTATATCAGCAGCCTTCTCTCCAATCAAGAACGCAGGGCCATTATAATGGCCGGAAATTGTTGTTGGAATTACACTACAATCGACAACTCTCAATTTTCTCACTCCATAGACGCGAAGATTAGAATCAACCACAGCAAACGGATCCCTCCTTGGACCCATCTTAACAGTTGAAGACATATGCATTCCTGGAAGTGCCATGTGCTCCAAGGCACAATACCAATACTCTTTTGAGTCACGCAAAAACTGATTACAAAATTGATAGTCAATCTGTTTAGCATCCACCATTTGAACTGCCTTAGTTTTTCCAATTTTGTTGACGATTTGAATTGCCTTGTAAAAATCTTCCTTGTCTTCTGGATCTGAGAATATGCCAATGTCTATAAGTGGAAAATCTCTTGGACTATTAGATTGCAAGGTTAAGGTTCCGACAGATTTAGGATGAAGTAGAAAAATAGTAAAATAAATATTTGTATGCTGATCTAGTTTCTCCATATAATTCTGAGCATCTGCTGTGAAATTTGATCGAGGTGGCATCGGTTTAGTGATTGGGGTTGGAAGGAAAAACACTATTTCAACATTCGGAACAGAAGCAGATACATTTCTTGTATGGAAAAAACTGATACTCACTGAATTTTCAAGATTGGTTAGAATACCTTCGCCATTCAAATATTCTTCTATATACTTGCAAAATGATTTTGTTGCTACTGATATATTGGTTCTGTAGGATACTTGTAATGAAATATGATCTTTCAGATATTTTCCTACAGGTAAGTTTTCAATAACTGGAATGCCATGTTTATTAAGTTCATCTTCAGGACCTATACCCGATAACATAAGGAGCTGTGGTGTATTTATAGCACCTCCAGAAATTATGGTTTCTTTCCTAGCTTTCGCCACAAACATACGTCCATTTTTAATGAACTCCACACCATTCGCAGATTTGGTGATTGCATCAATCAATATCCGGGTAACAAATGCTTCGACAGTTACATTGAAGTTGTGTCTCACACTTGAAGGTCTTACATAACCTGTCGCACCACTAACTCTTCTGCCATGTTTAATATTTCTCTGTATTCTGGAGACTCCAAATTGTTGTTTACCGTTATAATCCTGAATAGTCTTCACGCCAATTTCTAAGTAAGCATTACGGATCCATGTGAAGTTTTCTTTGGGAATTTTGTATGCTACATTCACTGGACCAGCAAACCCTCTATAAGTTCTATCGATATTGTCAGCTTCAAAGTTTTCTAGCTTTTGTAAATAAGGTAGCACATCGTTGAAGGACCAACCTGGATTGCCCAAGGATGCCCACTTATCGTAATCGCCTTTGTTGCCTCTAGCGTACGCTAAATAGTTAATAGAACCAGAGCCTCCAAGAACTTTTCCTCTAGCATAAGAGCATCTGTTTCCTTTCCAGCCTGAAACAAATTAAAGAGGTTTGAGGAAAGGCACATCTCATAACTTTTACCATCAAATTCAAATTTCCATACAAAACGATATTATATATGTATTCAGTATGCCCGAATTTTTAATATTCATAAGACCTTGAAGTCGATGATTTAACCAAACCCATATTGATGTTCGTTACCTTAATCTCTATACAGTGTTGATTGAAATTATAAAATTAGCAATAATAATGACAAAAGCTAAAAATAATAAAAAGCAAATGGAATGGTATGAAATATCTTGGAGTAACATTCAACCATTCTGCAAACTGGAGAGCAGGTTTCAGTTAGACTCACCATCCTCCTCACTTTTTTGTGGTTTCATTCCCACTCTGTTCAATCTTCAAATAGAACAATACAAGATATTAATGTGAGAATGAAGGCAAGAACAGAAAATTTACCACGTTATATACATACACATATATATATATATATATATATATATATATATATATATATATATATATATATATATATATTCGCAGGATGATGCGTCTTACAAAATAGTATAAAGCACTCAAAATCTTCATTAACGAAAGATCAGTGACCATGTTGAAAAAAGAACTTCCTTTGTTTAGGAATAGTTTTGTGATACCATAGATAATAATAATGATTTTAAAACTCAATATATCAACAAATATTATCTCAGAAGATCACAACACAATGTACTCCTGTCATTCGATATATAAGGAAGTTCTAAGACCAGAAATAAAACATTTCTTTCCAAAGGCACTCGATTATTACGATCAACCGTGGAAAAGTCATACCAAATATTGTACAAACCACGAATAATAATAATAAAAATCTTTATCAATCCTTTCTGACTTCTGAGATGTAACGGACTGCTGAATAAAGTTATCGCTCAAATACTCATCCAGACTATAATGATACTTTTGAATGAGCACCGATTTTATTGTTCTCCCGAAGATCTCACGACTAGGTGTTTAAATTTATTAGGTAGGTAGATGAAAATTCTGCAATGATATGAAGGTGATCCTTCAAATTTAACCAAGCTTCGGAATTAACAGAGTTTAAAAATTATAATTTTTTCACTGGAAGGCGCGTTTGTCCGAATGAAAAGCATATATTTCTCTCGTTATAGATGGACACCGTTTTCCAGGAAAAAACACGGATCTTATCGAAAAAATTGTGCAATTTTGGAAAAAAACTTTCCGCTCTGAAAATCGCTATCTGCTTCTTCTTGATTTCTCCCACACAATCTCTCATCTTATATCAGAAATCTGTCCCCACTTTATTTCTGCTTAGTATAATCAAAGGACTTATAGGGGACTGATTAGTCCCATGAAGAATTTTCGAAAACTTTTTGTATAATATCAGTTTTGAACAAATTACATTTCTTTATCAAGGAGACGTCGCTTCATCTCGAAAAATACAAAATTCACAGCTAATTCAAAAATATTCAACTATGTAGTGAAATAGCAAAGTGATTCAACCAGATGGAAAGAAAGGTACAAAAAATTATTGGTTTGGATATGCACGTCGTGTTGAAAATAACATATGACCTAATGATAATTATGTGTATGCTTCAATTTCAAGCAAAAAGTACTGCTTAGATATCACTCAATGATTTCTATTTCGATATGATCCCACATATTTTCTCTTGTTCCTGAATTCATTTGATATGTGTATTTGTCACAAGTATTTTCATTTCCGTATGTCGAAAGAATTGAAAGAGTGCAGAGAAAATTTCTCAAAAACCTCAACTACAGATTCAACCCCGACACTCCCTTTAACTATGTTTCATCCTTAAAAAGACATAAATTATTGAGCTTGGAGGGACGAAGAGTGTTCTTGGATGGAGTGTTTCTGTTCAAAATCATTAATAACTCTTTCGATTCTCCGTTAGTAGAGTTTTTAAAATTAAATGTAACCCAATATCCATGCCTCAATGTGAGATTGTTCTGGATTGCTAAGTCGAGAATGAATTTATACTATCATTCCGTCTTCCTCCGAATTGTAAGATTCTATAGTTGGCATATTTCTGATTTCTCTAGATTTATTCAATATCAACTTGAGAACTTTTAAGAGAAAATTGTTGTCACATATATATATATATATATATATATATATATATATATATATATATATATATATATATATATATATATAGCCTCTGACACTACTCGTTGGTACATTGATGTCATTGTCTGATGATGCTGCTATAGTTTGTATATATTCTGGTAGATTGATATATTCGCATAACATTTAACGTTATCCTAACATATAATTATTCCAGGATATGTTTTGATTATAATCATTGCCTGGCAATGAGATTAATTACCGGGTGGTGGATTTATTCTGCGAACCTCAGTAATCGGACATATGTGTGTTGAGGTTTCTATTGATAAATAAAAATTGAAAATGGTTTATTCAATGAATTACACTGGACAATAAAATTGCACTTTTCGTCTGATTATTGAGTTATGTCATTAATGTTTACTAATTTGACGTCTAAATATACCCTCATTTGTTTTCTAGCAGCTCTTGTTTACGAGTTATAGCTTTGATTATATAAACACTAAATTACCTTCATAGTTTGCTGTTAATTGAAAAATTGTTGGTTTGACTAAACATAATTTGCTAAGGCATCGTCAAGAAGAGTTTGTGTGAATGATTCAAATCATTTTTGTTTCATTTGCGGTGAGTACATATTTAAAAAATACCTTTTACATGTGACTGAGTTCGTATGTGAAGCTTATGAAAATTATTTTGGGCATACGCTGGAATTGCGTGACAAGCCTGGGGTTCCTCAAAAAGATTGTAAAATATGCGTTGAGTTTACACTTTCATGGACAAATAAGAAAAGAAAAATTTTCCGGTACGAAATTGCTCTAATCTGAAAAGAACTCATAAACCACCATCATGCTATTTTTGCTTGGTGAACATAAGTGTCATTAGCAGTAAAAAATCGTGTCAAATTGGATTATCCTTCCATACAATAGGCACATAAACGAATTCCAAGTCCTCGAACACCTCCTGTTCCTTAAGCTATTTGACAGTATAAGATTATTGACATTGAGACGAAAACTGATAATAGTGATAGTGACTTGAAATTCAAACGACTTAATCAGAGATCTATCAAAGTTTGCTTTTTAAATCTTGGGTTCTAAGCTAGAAGAAAAGAGCAGAAGTTTCTTATTACCACACCAGAAAAAAAAATTTCCTGAAATATTTTGATGAAGAACATGATTTTGTATTTTGTAAAGATGTATCTGGTATAATGGCTGCAATGGGATTACGAAATTACGTTTGTAATGAATAGCGTTTGTTCATAGATTCGTCAAACGGAGTGTAACTAAACTGATAACTTTAAGTGTAACAATGAAAACTTTACTGGTTAAGGCCAGGGAAATATGAGCTATGAGACTCTAATTCAATAATTGTCACTGAAAGCTTGGAACAAAGTCAAGGAAGTTTTGCCCAGATATTTAATTACATATTATAATTATAAGTGAAAGCAAAAAATATCAACAAATGATTCTTTTTATATATACAATTAATACACTTATCTTGATGATAGTCAAATATTATTGGTGCTGTAAAAACAGTTGAGGCAGAAGTCGTTGATCTTGAGTTAAAGTTCCAAAAGTCTCTTGTATTCTTGTCGAGTGAAAACCTCTTTTTCAACTTCGGATTCATCTAGATTTCTGGGCTTCAGATATAAATTATATTTTGGCCTCTGGGCTTTACCCAGGTCTCTCCACCTACGACTCTCCACCTACGACTCTCCACCTACGACTCTTCACCTACGACTCTCCACCTACGACTCTCCCCTACGACTCTCCACCTACGACTCTCCACCTACGACTCTCCACCTACGATTCTCCACCTACGACTCTCCACCAACGACTCTCCACCAACGACTCTTCACCTACGGCTCTCCACCTCCGACTCTCCACCAAGACTCTCCACCTACGACTCTCCGCCTACGACTCTCCACCTACGACTCTCCACCAACGACTGTCCACCTACGACTCTCCACCGACGAATCTCCACCTAGGACTGAGTTTTATGAGTTAGACATATATCACCAAGATATTTGATTTATGATTTGCATGATAATTTCACCAGAATTACTTGGAAATGAAGGAAATAATGAGTGAGTATTGGAGTTTGAATTACTTTTGTCGTTTTTTACTCAGAAAAATTATTTTGATCTAGTTTATTTATGCGATATCTACCAAATCCATTATAAAAAATTGGTAGGAAATGAGAAAATACGATTATAAAATCCATCGTGAGGAAAGACAAATTCTGTAGAGCAGAATTTGAATTTATAATAGCTACTATAAAGCATTCAGGCAGTTAATAGGAAAAATGCTGTGAGGAAAAATTATGGATCAGATTTTCAAGGTTATGTGCGGCATTTTGCTAGATGAACTTTCAACTTACCCTATATTTTTGATATAGGTCACTAGACAGTATTTAAGATAAAGGTATATCTCTAATTTTCACTACAGAACTTTTATATAATTTGATTATTTCAAATACAATCAATAATTATTTTCAAGAACTAATGAGCTTGAAGGTTGGCGGAAAAAAGAAAGTGCTGAATCTTCCTGAAGCGAAGCTGGTAGATCATATCATCTGATAGCCGGATTAGGCGCATCAGACTGTTAACCAGTGCCGTAATGATTTGACACAGATGGAGGGTTGACTGGAATCAGGTGTTTTGAATTCAAATTGTTGTGACGTGATTTTAGCACGTGTTTCCTCTTACACAACGAGAACTACTAAATGAGAGTCGTTGCCGATAGTACATTCTACTAAACTAGAAGAATAACATACATATATTACTCTAGTTTTGGACAAAATTAAATATATAGAAAACAACTAGATCATATTTGTTGAATTAACTATCTTTTAGGCCAACAAAGGGGTTACACAAAGTTACCCTATCTTCGATGTTTGTGTGATAGTAGAGCTAAAAATCAGCACTGAGTTAAAAAAAAAGCGCTTATTCCAGGACAACTAAACACCTCTAATATCATAATATCAGGAAATCACGAAATATCGCCTCACGTGCATCGGAAATTAGACCTCATGAAACAATTTGTAAAAGCTCTCAACAAAAATGAAAATTGTTTCCTTTTCTTTTCCCAAAAGTTCGCAAAACTGAGTATGGAAAAGATAAAAGCAGGTATCTTCGATGGGCCACAAATAAGATCACAAATTAGACACAGGAACTATGACAGAGATTAAGACAGAAGGATGGAACGAGTTCGTTTGGCTTGTTCAGAATTTTTGGGAAATAAGAAAATTTACACTTTCTTTACAACCACCTAGACTGTTTACTGCTAATCTTGGGGATCTAAGTGAGAAGAAAAAGAAGGCGATCGATTCCACTAGGACCTTCGGACCTCCATAATCCGAAGGTCCTATCATGTTGGATCATTCAGAAATACGCACTGACTACAACAACTGCTAAAAAATTCTACTAAAGAAAGTTTTTTTTCAATTTCCGAATTCAATAAAATGAAATCCATTTCAAGGAAGTTGTGTTTTATTGTGAAATGGATCATGTTTCATATTTTCTAAACTAGAACTGATACAGAAGTTTTAATCTCCGATTTGAGATCGTCATTAAAAATTAGGCTAATATCATGTGCCATAACTCAACTATCAAAATTGCTGTTGTACTGTGTTATTTAAATGGATACTGTCCCTAGTATAAAAATAACAATGTTGAGTTTTGGCGATCTATAAATAATTTTGGGCATGTATGCTATGAGCAAAATATTGTTTAAAATAAAGTCAATTAACATAAATTCAATATACAGGGTGCTTCAACGAAAATTAAACAGAGGCTATGTCTACCAAGATATTCATTTCTGATCAAAACGCAAAAACAGGTCACTTTTTGTTTCAAGGGGGACATCTTTTGGGATACAGAACTTTCCTGAAATATCAACCCCCTAAGCGAAGGTTGCATTCCTTGAACATTTGGAAGAGGGTAGATGGGTCGAGTGATATCTCGAAAAAATGTATTCTTTTTGTCTGCATCTCCGTGAACGAATTTTCATTTTTGATTGAAAACTGTAGAAGATACAGAGTGAGCTACTGAAAAATAGGGGAGACTATCTATCGCCCTGAGCTATTCAAGAATTAGTGCAAAAAAATGGACATATATTTAAGTGAATGAATATCAGGATGTAACCTAATTGTTAAAGGAGAGTTATTATTATTTTAAGTTAGGTCATTTCATCTATTGTAATTTTATAGAGAGAATGCCTTACCGTAACATCCATTTTTTTGAGGGGTTGTGTAGTAACCCCAATCGCGGTCCGAAGATTGTAGAAGATTCATAACATATGGTATTTCTGTAAGATCGTCATCCAATTTTCCAGCCTCCAGAAGCAAAACTTTAAAGTTTTCCACTTCGCTCAATCGGGATGCTAATACAGATCCAGAAGATCCTGCACCAACCACTATGAAGTCAAATGTTCCATAATCTAAAATGTTATGTTTTATCATCAGTCAATTAAGATAATACGGTTGTAACAGGCATTCCGCGGTTACGTCAACATCCTTAGAATTTTTGAACACGTTAAAAAAGTTTTTAGAAACCATCTTTCCAATGCCTTCAAACTGAATATGTTTTAATAACGCTCAAACAAATATTTGGGCGTAAAAAAAATGGAGACCCATTTCGAGGATTTCTAATATGTATAATTGACATCACCTACATCTACAGGGTTGAAATTTTAAGTGTTTAGGTATCACGAAATATCATAATGAATATTGATATTATAATTGTCATGTAAAAATTCATCAATAGAAAAGTACTTCCCCTGATTGAGTGCACAAAGTGAATCTCAGATAGAATTCCTTACATAAACCTGAAAATATCAGATGAACAAAGAATCAAACTGATTCGAGTGTACATGTCAACTCACTAATGACGATGAAGAAGTTGAGCTCGTTTACGAGGAAATTTCCAAAGCTAGAAAAGAAAATAAATGCCAAGAATATATAGTAATGGGAGACTTCAATGCTATAATAGGACGACAAGAGAGGGAAAATGGAGAATATATTGGAAAGCACGGACTTGGAATTAGAAATGAAAGAGGACATATACTTGGCATTTGAATTGTGGAGGCACAAGGTTTAACTTTTTTAATCTACACTTCATTTGAAAAAATTCGACGACGTTTCGCTGACACAGCAGCTTTATCAAGAATGAAAAACAGAATGAAGAGTATGGTATTATGAACAAATCGTAGAACAAGTTGGATGAATAACAGGAAAATCCACACCGAGCTATTGTACAGTTAGTATGAAAGGTAATAAAAACTAATTAAACAAGTTAAGTAGGGTGAGTAATTCACAACTACCTAAGTTATTAGAAGTTTTGAAAGTTATCTTAAGATTTTGTTATAACTTTCAAAACTTCTAGTAACTTAGGTAAACATATTACAAATAATAAATCTCGTGTTGAAAAATCAAGTAAATCAGGAATCTATAAACTCAATTGCTGTTCTTGTGATAAAATTTATATCGGTAGGACCTATAGGAGTTTTGGCATAAGAACATCTGAACATAAACGTAGCTTCGATAAAAATAAACCTGATTCAAATTATTCAAACCACCTAATAAAAGAAAACCATTCATTCAATAAAAACTTTGACATATTACATATAAAATCAAAAAGTTCAAAATTAGATCTCCTAGAAGCATTAGAAATAAATAGATACAAACATTCGGACAAGCTTTTGAATGAACAGGTAGATGTGAATTACTCACCCCTACTTAACTTGTTTAATTAGTTTTATTACCTTTCATACTAACTGTACAATGGATCGGTGTTGATTTTCCTGTTATTCATCCAACTTGTTCTACGATTTGTTTATAATACTCTTCATTCTGTTTTTCATTCTTGATAAATTGTGTCAGCGAAACATCGTCGAATTTTTTCAAATAAGAAAGTTAAACCTTGTATCTCATTTATCTGCTGTGTCAGCGAAACATCGTCGAATTTTTTCAAATAAAGTGTAGATTAAAGTTTTTTATCTCATTTATATACTTGGCAACTTTTTTAACAACAGAAACTATACGCCATGCATACATTATTCGAAAGAAAAAACACAGAGATAGTGGACATGAATCAGCCCTGATGGAAAAACGAAAAACGAAATCGATCTTGTACTATCTTCCTCTAGCCAACTTATCACTGATGTAACAGCTCTGAACTCGTGCAAAACAGGAAGTGGCCACCGACTTGTCCGAGCGAACTTAGTAACGAAGAAAATAGCCAATCGAAGTGAATACAGAAAATCCAAAAAGATCTCAATAGGTATAGAATTATTGAGTGAAAATTAAATTTCATACCAGGAAAAAATTATAGGATATATAAATGATTCTGAGAAAACTTCTGATGTAAACCAAATGCCACAGAACATCATTACAACACTAATAAAAGCATCAGAAGAAGTTGCAAGGAAGAAAGGAAAAAAAAAGAATAAAATTTCAGATGAAACGAAGAAGAAAATACAGGAAAGGAAACAACTTTACAGATTAGGTCAGTATGCAACATACAGATACAGTCAAACGAGAAAGGAAGCAAGAACGATAATTAGAAGAGATGGAGTAGAACATCACAGAAAATTTGCAGAAAATATAATAGACAGAAACAAAAACCTCAAATGTCTCAGAAGAAAGGAAGAAAAGCAGCAAATAGTAGCTCTAAAATATGAGAGTGTTGGAGAGATAAGAAATAAGAATGAAATAATAGAGGTGACAAAACAATATTATGAAAATCTATACATCACACAAATGGAACGACCTCGAACATCACCAGACACTAAAGTACTGAACGTTGGATCAGAAGACACTCCAGAAATAAATGTAGAAGAGATCTTATTCGCCTTAAAAATACTAAAAAATGATAAATCGCCAGCAGAGGATAATATTTTGGCTGAAATGATTAAGGAAGATCACGATGTAATCAGAACTGGAGAATCTATTCAACAAATTTCTAGAACAACAAACTATACCAGACAACTGGAATAACGCCATCATGATTATCCTATTCAAGAAAGGAGATAAACAACTTCTGAAAAATTATAGACCGATCAGTTTATTGTCCCAGATTTACAAATTTTTTAAACGGGTCATAGCTAATAGAATAGAGAAAAAAATTAGAATACTACCAACCAGTTGAACAGGCGGCATACAGGAAGAGTTTCAGTACGTGCGATCACTTACCGACTGCGAAGATACTGATAGAAAACATAACAAAATATAATCTCCCATTACTCATGGCATTCGTAGACTTCAAACAGCCTTAATGAAAAACATATACCGTTGGGCTACAGCAGCAATCATACTACATGAAGGTTTCTAAAAAATAATGATCAAGCCAGGCATACAATATCGCCCTAACTTCTCACTCTAGCCTTGGAAGGAATATTCAAAGGGTTGGAGTGGGAGATTTTGGGCATAAACATAAATGGTGAAAGATTATCACATTTGAGATTTGCGGACGACATCGTTCTATTCGCTAAAAATGAAGAACACCTATGGAAGATGCTCACGGAATTAGAACAGGAGTCAAAGAAAATCGTTCTGAAAGTCAATTTACAAAAACGAAAATGAAAATGAGTCCACAACATGAAGAAAATATCACGATAAACGGTGAACAACACATAGAGAATGTCACAGAATATATATATATATATATATATATATATATATATATATATATATATATATATATATATATATATATTAAATTTTAAATTTTCACGGAAGTATCTATGATTTGATATGTTACGGGTTTTATTCCGTGGTCCATTTTGATTGTGGCGACGTTTCGACAAGTTGTCCCTTGTCATCTTCAGGCAGATATATTTATATATATATATATATATATATATATATATATATATATATATATATATATATATATATATATACCTCGGACAACAGATAGAGATTGGAAAACAAAATAAGGACAACGAAATCAATAGGAGAAGGCGATTAGGATGGGTGGCGTTCGGGAAACTCTCACATATATTGAAAAACAGAAATCCCCAATATCTGAGAACCAAAATAATTAACCAGTGTGTGCTCCCGGTTCTAACATACGGTCCACAAACGTGGACCCTCACGAGGCAGTCAATAAACAAGATGAAAGTAACACAAAGATCAATGGAGAGATCAATGGTGAGCATCTCTTTGAGTGATAAAAATCGAAACGAGTGGATAAGACAGAAAACAAAAGTAAAATATATAGTATACGCCATTTCACATCTTGAATGGGACTACGCCGGCCATGTTGCAAGAATCAGAGATGAAAGATGGAACAGTAAGATCATCAAATGGAGACCATGGATAGGAAAGAAAGGAAGAGAAAGACCAATTATGCGGTGGTGTGATGATATAAAAAGGGTGGCAGGACTGAACTGGATAGTGATAGCACAGAATAGGAAAGATTGAAAAGAGAGGAGGGAGGCCTATGCTCAAATTTGTGAGCGAGAAGGCTGATGAGAAGAAGAAGAAGAACAATTCATTAGAACTTTCATTTTAAAATTTTAACATCAGGACTTACTTATACTGGTGAACCGAGTAAAAATGTGTGTTCCTTGCTTCCAAATTATAATTTAAATAATATTAAATCTAACGGATGCTTCATTAAGAAATCATATAAATAACAATTAATCTGAAATTCAAAAAAAAGATGGAGCTTATAGTTCCACCAAAACTAAAATTCATATAAGAGAGTTTTCACAGTTGCTAAACTGGTTTCCATAATGAGAATTCAGTTGAATTTTTCGGAGCAAATTTATAAATATAGAAGTTACATCAGTTCACTAAAAGTTACGTAAATTCAGTTTCACCATTTTTAAAATTTTTGAGGTTGATGACGAAAATCACATTTCTCAGTTTTCGCTCATTTTCAATTACTGAATACTAACTAACAGAGATAAATACGAGATATATTTTTCACTCGAATGTTGATTAAGGGAGCAATATTGATTTCAAGTTAGTAATTGAGAGTAGTATAATGAGGTGTTTTCCTTGATTTCCAAACTTTTCTCAACGGATCCATTCTTTTTCCTGTATTGCAATAATGGAGGACTTTGCAATTGTCATAAACTGTTTTGTGGTGGATTAAATGTGCTGAAATATTATAGATTTCTTGTGTGATTATATATGTTCTTTGAATCTGCATTCAAAATTTCTACCTGTATGACCTACATAACCTGAACGGCATTCGTTACACTCGATTTTGCAAATAACAAATTATTTGAGTTTATCTGTTCTCTGTTTAGAATTAAAAAGTAATTTGGACCGCTTGAGAATCAGGTGATTATTTTGAATTATTAGAAATAATGTTTCATTTTACGAGAAAATGGGCCAACATAATTGAAATTAGCATATCTTTATTCGGGGCTTTCTTGAATGCAATATAATCATTTTGGTGTTCTATTTTGTTCTTTGCGTCTAAAGATTTTATTTATGAACAAGGCTGGTATATTGTTTTGGAGGGCTTGCTATTGATGGTATTTAATTCCGTTTTGAAATCTTGAATTGGGAGTGGAATAGTAAAATCTCTGCAGACCAAAGTTTTTTAGAAAGCGATTTTTATGATTTGGCTGATTTAATGTTTCCATCATGATTGTTGCGAATATTTTAAATAGTCATGAGTTTTATTGAGGAAATTAAAAATTTATCTAATTGTCTATTCCAGCTATGAAAACATTTCTAAGTTATCCATGAAAATATAAGACAATAGGAGATATACAAGTATATCACATTCTGGTACCGGTACGTTGGTGATATTTTGGTTGATGAATTTAAGAAATGAAACTATATATTAAACTATCAAAAGAGATATTGAAAATCAGGGTTACAATTTCGGTCTCTGGATCTTCTTCACCTGACAACAAGTACTGAACTAAAGTTGAAAATACATACATAAACATGTATTTACAAAATTGATAAGGGTGCAAACAAGAGGTGATAAACAAATTATGATAAAAAGCAGGAATCATTTAAAGATATCAAATATGGATGAATAGGCCGGGCCATACTGGTCGTTCAGAAGATTATCTCTGTGGGAAGTTTGGTGCAGTTTCATAATTTCAATGGATTCTAAGAAAATCTAACTTTCGTCCTTTAGGTATTCTGTGAATGATTTGAAGTCGATCTATGGGTGAAAAATGGTTGCCATTTTCGATCAATGTAAAGCGAAGGTAGATTCGTCGGTTCTCTGGTTATTTCAATCTGATTGATGCTCTTTGTATCTAGTTTCGTATGAACGACCAGTATGACCTATATAGACGCCTTCACAATCCATACTGGATAACTTGTAAAATTCAATACTGCCGAATCTATCCCTTTCATCTTTACTATTGAAAAACTCCTGAGTAAATTTTATCTGGGTTTTGGAAGCTACTATTTTATGCTGTTTTGAAATGAGATTAGCAATCTTTCTGCTGATACGGCCAGAATATGTTAAAGGAATGTATTTATCTGTATTAGTTGATTATATGCAAGGGTAAATATTATGATATGCTATTGGTGTAATCTAACCTCACGGTTTATCGATGAAATTTCCATTTAGCCCTTTACTAGCTGACATTTTCATGGCGTAGATTGAAGATATCATATTCAATTCTTCCAAATCAAAATTAGTACATTTTTAGTATAGATATGTAGACGATATAGCATGTTTCAAATTTCGATTCAAATTCTAGACCTAACAATTACTCATGAAAATAACACTAAGCTTTGATATGTATCGAAAACCCACATTTACCGATATTTGCATCCCTTGTGACCCACACCCAAAATATACACAATAAATACGCAGCTGCTTTCAATTCAATGATTCATAGGGCTTTTTCTCTACCATTATCCGAAGAAAATATGTTCAGAGAAGTATCAACTATTAAAGAAATAGCTGAAAACAATGGCTATCCCTCAAATAGCATATCCTATTATTTACCCACCTATAGAACCAACTAAATCAGACAAATATATTTCATGAACATATTTTGGTCCTATAAGCGAAATGATTGCAAATGTCATTTCAAAACAGCTTGAGAAGTAGCTTTCAAGACCCACATGAAACTTTCCCCGGAACTTTTTTGATTTCAATAGTAGAGATGAAACTAATAATGGAGTTCAAAAGTTGTCCCGTATGGATTGTAAAGGCGTCTATATGGTTCAGACTGGTCGTTCATTCAAAACTAGATACAAAGAGCATGAATAAGATTACAATAACAAGAGAACCGACGAATCTACTGTTGCTTCAGATTGTATCGAAATGGACATCATTTTGCACCCACAATTTTCAAACTGCAACAATCCTCCATAGAAATAATCTTCTGAACGACCTGTATGGCCCAGCTTATTCATCCCTATTGGATTTCTTCATATAATACCTGCTTTTATCATAATTAGTTTATTACCTCTTTTACACCCTTAGCAATTTTGTATCTACCTGTTAATGTATGTATCTATTTATCTGCCGTTATCGGAAGAGAATATGTCCAGGAAAGTGCCAACTATTCAAAAAGTAGCTAAGAACAATGGTTATTCCTCAAA
This sequence comes from Cryptolaemus montrouzieri, assembly GCA_013387265.2. Lineage (NCBI taxonomy): Eukaryota > Metazoa > Arthropoda > Insecta > Coleoptera > Coccinellidae > Cryptolaemus > Cryptolaemus montrouzieri. The sequence continues at coordinate 32,717,439 of JABFTP020000185.1, read as the reverse complement.
TATAATAAATGGAATGGACTGAAAGAAATACAGATGAATACATTTCATTCACAAAAGTTGTACGTCTCGAGAACTCCTACTAGGCCAATTAAGGAATCGTAGGTGTTTCTGTTTTCTTAACACTATTGGTATATTTCATGAAAGAAAAGACACAATAGGTCGGTAAAATTATGACACGATACCTAGGTGTCTGAGACCCGCGGAGTATGCGACTATTTTTTGCGTACAATAGATATGAATTGTAACACTTGACATATCTTAGTTTATTTAAATAATACAAAATACTGACTATACAAAAACTTTGTAAATGGTTTTAAACAAAATACATTGACTTCCCAAAGAGTGGGAAGATATTTTTTAATGCAAATCATTTTCCATTACTCAAAAGTTGGGGGTAGTGAAAACATCTCATTGGTTGGCAGGATTTGTTGAGAATTCTCTAGTTTTAGAAAGATCTGGTTTTCCTCCGAAATTTAGTTAGGGACTATTCCAAGAAATTAACAATGAATACATTCTGAAGGGCTCTATTTCCCATTTTAAGCGATTTAACGTAATAACCCAGATAAATTCAAATGAAAGACCGAATTCTTTTGAATACATAGTACACTCCATGAACCTCAGTTTACAATAGGCTAAGTAAACAATCATAAAGGATTTATCTTGTACATCACTCAAGATTCGGATTCGTAGCAATTATTGAACAGATGGGTTAATAAATTAATGAATTGAGTTACCAGAATTGCAAGTGCGGCCATTGAGATATTCGTGAAATGATGTAAAGGGCTGTACCTAAATAATAAATAATTTTCAATACAATACAATTTCAATACACTGTATTGAACACATTTCTTTAACATATTTTAGTCTTATCAGCAAAAATATTGCAAATGTCATCTTAAAACTGGATGAAAAAGTAGCTGTCAAAACCCCTTATAAAATTCTCCTAAGAATTTTTCTATAGTAAAGATAGACCTGATAGATTTGGCAATACTAGAGTTTAAAAGTTGTTCTGTATGGATTATGTAGGCGTTTATATTGGCCAGACTGGTCGTTCATTCAGAACTAGATACAAAGAGCATCAATCGCTTTTTCAATTCGGTCGAGAGACCGATATTGCAATCCTGACTTATATTATTAAAGTCGTAAGGCCTTTTTCGGGAATAATCCGAGGGATAACGGTAGTTTGAACCGGGCGGAGAAGAAGCGACGCGGCGAAAAATCATAGTTTTGTCGGACTTTTATGCCTATACAAACTTCTCCATCGCGTTCGATCGTTTAAAAACGTGGACAAAGATCAAGCCTCGAGTTTCGGATGTTGCGCCGCAATAGGTTTATTTCCATTAAACGTTGGACAAACTGGAAAATCTTCGATTCAACGAAGGGCTATCGGCAGACTTTTGCAAAATTTCGCTCATTCCGAATATCTCGGACAGCCAGAAATTAACTAACGTCGAGCTGTCAAAATATGTGATTTTCTTTCGTCCGTCCTACTTATACGGGGTTACCGGGAGAATGGATTCTGGTGTCGAACAATACCTATATAGCTATCCGCTAAAAGCTATATCTGTATTAAAATATTTCAAACTGGATGTCAATAAGTCCGTGCCATTTCAAATTAGATTTCGTTTCAGTTTATTCAAGAGGAAGTGTGTTTTTTTTTCTACAATTATCCAAATGTAAAAGTAAATGAGATTCAATGTGTTTGACAATGTTCAAGTTTGAACCAAAGAAAATAAGATCTCAAATTTGCACAAAAGGTAATTATTGTGAGTTCCTTCTATTCATAACTCATAGTTACTGTTTCTCAGGAAATTTTATCCAGGTTGTTGAATGAATCACAGCAATTCCTCATTGATTCGAAGTTGATATTTTCTCTGTTATAGGTGTCTGATAGTGGGAAACATGATGTTCAAATATGTAGAAGTTGCATACGAAGTTTCATTTTGTACAACCACAACTTTCAATCCAAGGTTTATGAAAGTCACAGGAAGCATGCTGCTTTTCATGTGAATCAAATTTCGGAGAAAATTCAAATATTAATGGAGAATGCTATGCAATTTAACAACTGTGGTTATAGGTAGTTGTGCTATAGGTATCTTATATAATTGTCTAAAATGAGTACGTTCATCACGTAATATGAAAATATGAAGTTATTTCCATGCAATTCTTCCTTCCATTTTCATTTCACTGTATATTATAAAGTTTCATAAGAAAATGAATAGAAGAGAATCAAAATTGAAGAATAGAAATGAGAGCAAGTTCACATGAAGCTGACATTTTCGAAACAAACTGCCAACTCGACAGTTGAAGATCTAGGAAATTAAAAGTTACAAGAAACAGTTTTACTGAAACTGATATATAGTTAACATCATTGTATTGTATATGAGGGTCTATAATGTAATTTACAAATTTGTTCATGTTTCAATCTCATTTCTGCTTTTCACAAAACACTTCAATTTAGTTGATGTTTTTCTCTCTGGTGAGCAAATTTTATGAATTCTGATCAATTAGAATTTATGCAAAATAGTTATGTATAGGGCAATCCCATTAAGCTGACATTTCTATGTATTCAGTAGTGTTCCTTTATTTGATCACTAAATTTGTCTCTTTTGTCTTTTGGATACTCTCAAGAAATGTTTATTTGAGAAAAACTTTCATTTCCAATTTCATTGATAAACTTGAGAAGTAATTGTTCCATCTTGCTGTTTTAGGCTCATATTTGTTTATTATAATTCATGAAACATATTCGATTCTAATCTGGTCTAATTCGAATCAGAAGTGTTAAGTGAAAATTAGAAAGTTGAAACTATAGATCTGCATATATCGATCTTTCTGAAGTATATATTTATAACTTTTGTAACTGAACATTTGGGATATGGTGAATTATTAATTGAGTTGTTGATGATTGAATTTCTATACCTAAAGGGTGATTGAACAATTTGTTTTGTGAATCAATGTTGGAATTTTTGAATTTCATTTTATGCTAGTTCAATTGGAAAGTAGACAATTTCAAATTGAATATATCTCTTTGACATTTGAATTGTGGAGGCCGTTACTTGATGTAGATCCATGATATAAATGAGATAAAACACAAGGTTTAACTTTAATCTACACTTTATTTGAAAAAATTCGACGACGTTTCGCTGACACAGCAGCTTTATCAAGAATGAAAAATAGAATGAAGAGTATGGTATTATAAACAAATCGTAGAACAAGTTGGATGAATAACAGGAAAATCCACACCGAGCCATTGTACAGTTAGTATGAAAGGTAATAAAAACTAATTAAACAAGTTAAGTAGGGGTGAGTAATTCAAATCTACCTGTTCATTCAAAAGCTTGTCCGAATGTTTGTATCTATTTATTTCTAATGCTTCTAGGAGATCTAATTTTGAACTTTTGATTTTATATGTAATATGTCAAAGTTTTATTGAATGAATGGTTTTCTTTTATTAGGTGGTTTGAATAATTTGAATCAGATTTATTTTTATCGAAGCTACGTTTATGTTTATAAGAACATCTGAACATAAACGTAGCTGATAATAAAAAAAAGAAACATTCAATTTTATATCTCTTTGAATTGGGATAGTAGCGAATAGTGTTGAAATTGATGGTTGATGAGTCATTATCCATAAAACAATACTGGAAGTTGCTTTACCATAACGATGTGTGAGGCAATATATGAGAGAGTTCCATTTAGCAAAGAACATAAGAACTGATGAGTATGAAGATCAGTGAATATAATGAGGCGTTCAGTATATATAGAGTTGGATATGAAAAGGCGTTCAGTATATTTGGGGTTAATTATATTAGGTGTAAAGTATATAGGGCGTTCAGTATATTTGGGGTTAAGTATATTAGGCGTATAGTATATAGGGCGTTCAGTATTTTAGGCGTTTAGTATATAAGCTATTCAGATATAAAAGGCGATCTTAATGGGCTCAGTAGTTTTCAATAAACCACTTGTGATAGTGTAATAATGTATTAATAGTTTAATTTGCTATTATCATCATGGTTGGAGTCAATTAACCATATTAAGGTTGGATTTCACGGCTCAATTAGACAACAAGATTCATTTTGAACTTCCTGAATAAAACTCAAGATCATTTAAAATTTCCCGTTGAAGTTGAAACTAATAACTCCATGAATTTTCTCGAATTGAAATAGAAAATACATAAACAATATCCTAACTTGTAGTATCTATAGAAAATAATCCTTCACAGACACAACGATTTCAACGAACACTTCAATCATTTAAATCATGAACTCGCCGCCAACATTCACTATCCCCCTCTCAAATCAAGATCTTAAAACGAAAATAAAAAGCATAAAAAGAATAGCCTCTAACAAGAATATCACATTATTATATTGCATTCAAGAAGAACCCGTAAAAAAATATTCTTATTTGATTCAAAACAACTTCCTCATTCTCAAGAGGTCTAAATCTTAGCAAATTACTTTTTAATGCAGAACAGAAAACGATTAATTCAAACGATCTGGTATATCTCAAAATCGAATCTAACGAATGCACAATCAAGCAACATATATCATCAGACATTCAATCAACAAAACAAAAAAGTTTTAGACTCTCAAAGATCTCCACCAATGCAATAAAGGAAGGAGAATGAAGCTATTGGAAAGTTTGGAAATTAGTAAACTCAGGAAAACCCCACATAATACTACTCCAAAAACTCTCAATGGCTAAATTGAAATTAATAGCTCCTCCCTACTTAACATTTAAGCAAAAAATATATCTTGCAGCCATCTTTGTACCTACCTAACCAAACAAATAAATGTGGAAACTGACAAAAGTGTTTGTTTCCTTTCGAATGTTTACATTGCGTTTGCTCTATCTCTTCAATTGTTGATATATCATTAAGTCCATGATGGATTTTCCTAAATTATCTTCCTGTTCTTTATGCTGTATAACTATCCTACCAGAAAATGATCAATCAAGAGAAACTGAAATTGGCAACAACTTCTTCATACTTACCAGTAATTCCATCTTCATTCTTGATATCCTTGAAATAATCACTGTTATCTTGTCGACTTTTGTATTCTTTCGCTTGCTTAAGTGCATTTTGTATCAGTCTGTTATAATAATCTACTTTCAATTTGAATTGTTCTTCGGTACTCGTTACAAGCACTACATATGTCACGAATAGAATCAATACCTTCATACTGACAAATGAATATTTGCGATTTTTACAGAATTTTGAAGTTTGAATTGATAAGAAAGAATGCAAATTTTGAACCATTTGAAATTTCGAAAAGATAAGATAATTTGTATTAATATTTTGTGTTATTGTCGTTTGACCCATGTTTACAATATGCCGAAAAATAAGTAAAGTAAATAATCATTATTCAGACAGAATAAAATTGAGTAAATATTCAATATATCTACTGAAATGTCCCGACATTTCTAAAATTATGAAAATTTAATTGTAGAAGTTATGTAATTTCAAGGCACTGTTGAGGAATAATAGCTGAAAAATACGGTTTCATAGCAGGTCGAACAGTGATAAAAATTGTGAGTTCACTAGACGATTCTTTCTGCTATCGATAAGTAAATGAAGTGCTTCGTATCACAGTGTTTTATTGTTATTGATGTTCTAGGTTTGGTACGGTCGTTACTGGAGGACGCCACTGGTTTATAGTAAAGGTAAATTTGAATGTTGAAAACCTTGTCGAATTATTGTGTTGTTATGGATGCTTTATAAGTATGCAACGTTTCACTTAAATCTGATGTCTTGAAGTAAGTTAAAACAACTTTCAAATATTCTGTCACATAGATAGGTAGATAGATACAGGTGAAGCTAATAGAACCGTATTGAAAATTGGATCTCGAAGGAAGAGAAGCATACTATCTAAGGATGCTAAATAGTTAATCTCTTACAGGTCAGGTTAAAAATTTTGAATAGGCTTCTTTTGTGACGGAAATGACAATTTTCAGTTATTTTTCGCAGTTGATAAAAATTTTGGAAAACAATTCTGATTTTGATGCGTACACATATGATGCCACTGGGCGATAAAATCATAAAAAAAAATTTCTACTCCTTTTATTTTCGAACTGAAAGAACAAATAACCCCATAAAATATAAATTTTCATTGATGGAAAGCCTCCATACATTCTGGACATACACTCTCTTCGCATTTTTTGCAAGCATACCTCATTCTCCTATTACGATTTTTCTCATGGCATCTTGGCGGATTCTTGTATTCTCTTTTCTCGGGATAATGTCTAATCCCGTCAGTTCTGATTTCTGGCAATACTCTCGTCCAAACCCTTCTTTTCTTTACACTACTATCGTTACCAGCTGAAAGTGGTCTTACACGTTTTTTTTCGATGTTCAGCTGTCAGAATCATTGATGTAGCAACTGAAGCCTTGAATTCCAAGAAAGAAATAGAAATATTCTTTTTGCACTTATAAAAGATCCAGGAAAGTGACATATTTAGAAAGTGAAACGCATTTCTCATGTAAAATTTCTGTTTTTTCAGCCAGTGAGGGTAATGCGCTATCATTTTGTCAGCCATGTCGACCCCTCCCATAAAACGATTATATTGTTTTACTGCGTTAGGTCTGTTGATCTCGACGTATCTTCTTTTTTTCGATGCCACCTCGTCACAATATCTTGGGGTTCTTTGTCGCAGACCGAAGATATCATATGGACCACTTCATAATCAACCCATTTCAGTACTGTAATATTACTTGATGAGGTGGTGACGGAACATGGTCCATGATTTTCTTTCAATAAGGTCCTGGAGTTTGTTTTTTGCACCTTGTAGTCTGTTAGACCTAAATGTTCCGACAACGTAAATTTGTTTTTGTTTCAGATGTACTATTAGTGAAATTGAGGTTAACAAATTGTCTAAAAATAATTTGTGGTTGATTCCATCTACTCCAACACAAAGTCTGTCAACTGTATCCCCAATTATACCTAAACTTGACTTCTACCTCTCTATTGATGATTGATACATTTCGAATTTTGAAATATAGCCTTCAACTGTGGCTCTTTCCCACACTTTGAATCTCCATTTCTTTGGTTTAGATTTTATATATTGTTTCGATCTATGCCTTTCCTTGAAAGGTATAATCATCTCATCGATAGCTGAAAATATATATATATATATATATATATATATATATATATATATATATATATATATATCAGATAAAATATCCAGCAAAGGTCAAATTTTTATGAAACTATCTTCGCTATTTTGAGGTATGTCTTCATTATTCGTGAAATGAAGATACTTAAGCCCTGGGTTGTAGACCAGTACATCCTATATGAAGGTTATTTTATATAAGCAATGACAATATTCATACCAAAAAACTGTTTCACCTCTTCAATAGAGACTGTGAAGGAATGTTTACCTGATTGTATAGCAAATGATTGTTTCATTTGTTATAGGTCCGAATATGACCTCTGGAAATAAATTAGAAAAGAATAAATATGGGGTTTCTTCATCTTTATTGATTTCATGTCGACCTGAGAACTGTGGAGGATTTCCAGAATATTCATTATCTTTTTCCGCAAACCAAATATCCTTTTGCGTCTTACCACTCTGAAGTTGTTCTGCTATTACGCTCAAAGGAATATCACTCTCTGATTCTATATCGTGTTCATCTGAATCTTCTTGTACTGTTAATTCACTTCGTCTTTTTGTTCGGAATAATCAATATCAATATCCTCCAAATCAGAATCAATCGGGTTCGAAACATTCGCTAACAAATGGATTTTATCTTTTTCTTTCTTCAAAATATGTTGGGGAAAATTCAGTTTATACTGAAACGGTTCATCTGTCTTTACGATTGAACTTGAAAGAGAAAAAAAATATAAAAACAAAAAAATTTGTAAATTTAAAGAGAGCGATGTTGAATTCAACAGAAAAGATAAGAGTGGATCTAATAAACCAGCTGTGATAGATGTCAGATTGTAATAAATTTCTGAAGAAAGGAAAATTTTAACTTTTCGAAATAGCGGCTTCCAAAATAGAAAAAATAATGAACAAAAATTGTTTGCAGATATCCGGCCCGAAGGACCAAAAGTTTGTTGGAATCTCTCCACTCATTTTGCACTGAAATACAGAATAATTCACATAAGTCTCACGGAAATTCTTTTCGTCATTGCAAGAGAAACTTGATACCCTAATGCTCAAATACCACAAATGTGTACAACGCTCAAACATAAAAAATATAGCAAGCAGCATAATAATATCTTATTTGAAACATGCAATGCCTACTATAGAATATAATTGATCACTTACCTAATTTTTCCAATAATTATTCAGCAAAAATCCCACTATAAACACCTCTTATGATTTGAGAACTAACCTCAAACAACACAACACCACTGAAACACAAACAACAATGCCGACTCACGGGAAAATGCACCGTATTACTTAGTATATTCAACAACCGATTCTAATGGCTACATGTGTAGCTTCGGAGCGTACGTGCTTCTATGTTTTCGAATACGAAATAACTTTGAAGGGAAATGTACACATATGTGTATATGCCCTTGAAAGGTTAAGTCAAAATACTTATACGAAAATTTAAATTACATTGAATTGAAAACTGGTAAAGGTTCTAAATGTACTATAATAGATTAAATATTTGAATGAGCTATAAGAGTAATTTCAGAAACTTGATTCATAATAATTGTTTTTATTTGATTCAGAAAAAACGTATGAAATCACCAAGCATTTAGGATGTCTTCAAATTTTATCAATAAACGCTCAAAATGGTCGATTTTGTTTTTCATATTCCCTCAATCTGATAAAATTTATCTACTCTTTTGATGATATGTATGAGAAATATGAAGCCATCTACATTTCTTGAGAATATTGCAATATATCGGGTGTTCCGTGAAAAACCCCAAGCCCTAGCTAATAGAATTGATGATCAACTTCAATGAAACAAACACCGAATTGCATCTTGAATGATATTCTGACATCCATTGCTCTGCCAGGAACACCAGAAGTTTATTTTCACTTGGAGTGTCTAAATTGTAACCCCATATTTCAATTATTTTTGGATAACTTATTCCCGAGAGAAACAAAGTTATCAAAAATTTAGATATAAGACTCGCATTTCCATTTCATCGATGTAATGTTGCAACTGTTTGCGTTGTTAGAAAGCGTTTTGGTCATTATTTCAATTCCGATAACTGAAATTATTCCGTATTTTCGATAAAACAAAATCCAAAATGTAACAAAACATTCTAGAGAATCATGAAGTAAGCTCATTGGCAGAATAATATTGAAAATTATTTAATTGAATTATAATAGATATCACGCTGAACTATTAACGAGAAATTAAGACAGATTAAGTATGTACCCGTTGATTATTTTAAAGTCATTTTAAAGGAAAATTAATAAGTTTGTAAGATGAATTTCAAGTGATTACAGACATTATAAAAGCGTTTTTTCTATCTAACAGAAACACTGCTCCAGCATTTGGACTCTACTGAAAACGATTTCTATATCGTAATGAACTAGAGCACTGCAAGTTTTCCCTACTCGGAAAAAACTTATGCAAATACGGTGAATTCAAAATCAAAATATCGAAAACTCTCAAGTGGAATATTAATGAAGAAACGGAATAGAAAAGAGAGTGAACCCAGAAATATTTGTTCGACAAATTTCTGCAGAAACCAGGACGTCAGCGACGTCTGTTCAATCTGTTTTGCGATAACATAAACATCTCAAAAAAGTATATGAAACACTTACCAATATCTTCAAAATATGAATTTGATGATTCGAATTTATAGAAATCTTTCGGTTTTTGTTAGGATGTATTGTATAAAATGTATTCTCAAGAAAACAAAATAATATTTGACTTCTCCAAAGCACCTATTATAAAAAAAGTTTGAAATTCTAAAATGACGAAATTTGGTAAAACACAAAAAAATCCTGAACTAATATTTTCGAAACGATATGGAAGCACTTATATTTTTCAGTACCCAGAAGGTCCACCTCTTTTATTAATGACACTTTGGCATCGTCGCGGCATGCTCAATATTAAATTGTCCATTACATTTTGGCCTAAGTCATTCCAAGCCCTTGAACTGCAAATCAAGCTCCTGTTCATGATGGAAGACGTTTTGACGCAGGAGATTTCTTTTTAGGGTGTCCCACACATGCTCGATGGGATTCAGATCTGGGGAGCAGGATGGCCACGGTAGAAGATCGATATCATTCTCTTCAAGAACATTCAAGACAACTCTCGCACGATAAGGAGGGGTATTATCTTGTTGGAAGAGTGGATTTTGACCCATTGTTTGAAGATACGGTACCACTACAGGTAAAACTATCTCATTTGCGTAAGAATTTCCCGTGAGCTTGTTCTGTAAGAAAACGAGGTCAGTTCTTCCACTAAGGCGTATACCTCCCCAAAACATCACTGACTCGCCTCCCTGTCTAACAACTTCTCGAGCATGCTGGAGACGGTTTTGCTTTCCAGGTTCCCTTCATATTTGAATTCTTCCCCAATCGGGATAATAAATAAATCTAGATTCATCACTGAAGAGAACTGTGGCCCACCTCACTTGATCCCAGTTTACGTGTTCTTGGCACCAAGCTAAACGAGCAGCGCGATTTCCATGGGTCAGTTGTGGAACTCTTAAAGGACGTCTGGAGTGGAGTTGACCTTCGTGCAGTCGATTTCTCACAGATTGGTCGGAAATTTGTACATTATGAACTCGTGATAGCTCTTGAGCTAATTGAGATGCTGTGGTAGTACGATCTCTTCTGGCTTGTAAAACCAAAAATTGGTCTTGGGCGACTGTAGTAATCCTGAAACGACCTGTATGGCGTTCTTTTACGCTACCTGTTTCATTGAAACGCGACCATAAACGGTTTATGACACTTGGGCTACTTCCCAGAACCCTGGATACTTCCCGTTGTGAGCTCCCAGCTTGGAGCATGCCAACGGCTCGTAACATCTCTTCTCTAGTCAAATGTCGTCTTTCCATGGTCGAATCACAAAACTTGAATCTCTATTTTGTGCTTACAACAGAAACAAAGTGCCAACTAACTGATTTCAAACACTGAATACATGAAATGATTATGAAGCATCTGCTGCATTTTTAGTTTGTTATAAAAAAAACTGAAATCTGTTGCGGCACTCTACATAATTTTGTGAGAAATTGATGCAGGTGTTCATTTCTTGAAAAAAAATCATCCATATTGATCGTTCTGGATACGATATATCGATATTCAGAAGTGTTCCCTAGACTTTTTTGAGGTGTTTAAGTAAAAGCCTCATGTTTTTTAAAAAGTTGGAGAACATGACATTAGTAGAAGCCTCGAGCTTTTGAAATTATTCCCACTGATAGAATGCATTTGTATACTTCTTTTTTCAGAACCATTATGGTCTGATGAATGTTCCTTTCACAACAATCGTCATTTCAATAGAAACTACTTAAGGCATCAGGAGAATCCGCATTATATTATTATTATTATTATAAGACTTCAGCAGTGGGCAGAAAAATCCGATGAAACTGTATACAATTTTTTTTGCAGTGCCAAAAAAAAATCTCAAACTAACATTATCACACTCAAAGAAGACTACAACTAAGTACATCCCAGTATGTCTATCACAGAACAGATTGCACATTTCTCTATTCCTCTTTTTTTTCTATTTAGCGAATAACATACAATTCAAATCATTCAAATTCAATAATTTCTCACTCGAAAACGGTTGGAGATACGAAAAAATTACAAATGTCTAAAAAGTTTCTAAACTGAACGAAGATGATGATGAAAGTTTGAAAGGGCAAAAGGCGACATGGCCTCGGAAAAGAAAACACCTTGTGAATTTCAGTTGAAATCTAGAACGTGTAATGATGGAGACTGTAAATAATAGCTTGCATTTCAAATTTGGACTGAATATCTCAAAAACGGAGTTTTGAAGAAAAATACAATTTTTCCGGAAATTTCGACACCCTGTAGCTCCGTAACGAAGTATATGCGGAACTATGTTTATATGAACTTTTAGTCATGTAACACCCTGTATAGAAGCCTCTCGTACCATTTTTTCCAGAAAATTTAACACCCGGTAGCTGCGTAATGAAGTTTTTGTGGGCCTATGTTTATATGAACTTTTTTTCTTAAAATTGCACGTAGATGTCCCTAAAGCTATGACATACTATTATGTAACACCCTGTATAGTAGCATTCAATATGTCACTTCAATGAATTAATTTAATAAAATAAGACTTTATGTTGACCAATTTTTCAGCAATACTCTGCGAATATAATTATTGTAATTCTGAAACAACATTCAACTATAAGAAAGTGACTTATAACGAGATCAACTTTTTTTATTGATTCTTGTAATTGAAACTTTCAATTTGACAAAATCGGCTCAAAGGCATTTATTATATTGTTTACAATACTTGCAATCACAACAAAATATTATGATCCTTTTTAATTATATCAGCAGCCTTCTCCCCAATCATTAATGCTGCTCCATTAGTGTGCCCAGAGATAGTAATCGGCATAACACTACAATCAGCAACTCTTAAATTTTTCACCCCATAGACGTTAAGATGAGAATCTACTACAGCAAATGGATCATTAGTTGGTCCCATCCTAACTGTTGAAGACACATGCATCCCTGGTGTTGCCATGTGCTGCAGGGCACAATACCAATATTCTTTTGAATCATACGCATATTGATTGCAAAATTGAAACTCTATCTGTTCAGCTTCCACCTTCTGAACGGCCTTAGTCTCACCAATTTTATTAACGATTTGAATTGCTTTGTAAAAATCTTCCATGTCTTCTGGATCTGAGAATATGCCAAGGTCTATAAGCGGAAAGTCTTTTGGACTGTTCGATTGCAAGCTTAAAGTTCCTACAGATTTAGGATGTAAGAGGAAAATAGCCAAATATATATTTGTATGCTGATCTAGTTTCTTCAAGTACTTCTGAATATCTGTTGTGAAATTTGCTCGAGGTGGCATTGGCGTGGTGATTGGAGTAGGAAGAAAAAACACAAGCTCTATATTCGGAATTGAAGCAGAGATATTTCTTGTGTTTAAAAAAGTGAAACTGACTGCGTTTTCAATATTTGTTAGGATACCTTCACCATTCAAATAATCCTCTATATATTTGCAAAATGGTTTTGTCTCTACTGTCATATTAGTCTTATAAGACACTTGGAAAACATAATGGTCCTTGAGAAATTTTCCAACTGGTAAGTTTTCAATAACATGAATGCCATGTTTGGTTAACTCATCTTCTGGACCTATACCCGATAACATAAGAAGTTGTGGAGTGTTTATAGCACCACCAGAAACTATTATTTCTTTTCTTGCTTTTGCCACAAACAAACGTCCATTCTTGATGAACTGTACTCCATTCGCGGATTTTGTGATTGTATCAATCAATATTTTAGTAACAAAAGCTTCAAGAGTTACATTAAAGTTGTGTCTTACACTTGAGGGTCTAACGTACGCAGTCGCGCCGCTGACTCTTCTTCCATATTTAATACTTCTTTGCATTCTAGATACTCCAATTTGTTGTTTACCATTGTAATCGTCAACAGTATTCAAGCCAATTTCTGAATGAGCATTTTGGATCATTGTAAAGTTTTCTTTGGGAATTTTATATGCTACATTTACTGGACCACCGAATCCTCTGTAACTTCTGTCGATATTCTCCGATTCAAAGTTTTCCAGCTTTTGAAAATAGGGCAATACATCGTCAAAAGACCATCCTTTATTGCCCAAGGATGCCCACTTGTTGTAATCGCCTTTGTTACCTCTGGTGTATGCTAAGTAATTGATAGAACCGGAACCTCCAAGAACTTTGCCTCTAGCATAAGAGCATTTGTTTCCTTTCCAACCTGAAAGCAAAATTCAGATAAAAACAAAATTAAAACAGTTTCAGAAAAGAATGTTGCGTACAATTACTGAAACATTTTGGATCTGGCAACGTTCTTCTCATAGATCCATAAATTAAATCATAAAATATTCAGTTAGCTCAAATGTTCAGTTGCAATCTTTGAGGAAAAAGATAAAAATTGCCAAGGAGACTCAACTCAAAAGACGAGGACTACCAGGCTGATGATGACGTTCAAAGCAAAGACTAAAACAATCGTGTTATTGAAAATATTGCCAATTATGCAACGATTTGTCAATCGCTGGCTATTCAGAAATATTCCTTTCTAAAATGATTCTAGTTTTTCTATTCCAAATAAACAAACTTTAATGACATCCAAAATTTCACTTGAATGATATGCGTACACTTCTTCCATCTAATTCTTAGCCCATTATAATGTATTATCCATATAATACTAAAGCAGTAAGGCTTATTTCGAGGAAAGTGGAGGGGACGGTTGGAGTTTGAACCGGGCAGGAAGAAAGAGATGGTGTGGAAAAGCGGGGGCCATAGGCCCCCGCGAATAATTTGTTTCCGGTAGAGAAACGTCGGAGGAAAATCAGCGCGGAATTCGGAGTCCCTAGCTCGAACGACGGAGGCGCAACGATTTTTCGAAAAATTTCGCCGAAACGTCGCCCCGAGCGAACGGAACGTCGAAACGGCGAGATTTCTTCGGAATCGATAACTCGAATCTTTCGGAGGGCGATCGGAGAGGTCGATCGAGCGAAAATTCCGGGAAAAAGTTCCGAAAAAGCGAAAATGAAATACGTCTCTGAAATCTCGGGGATGGAAGAGATAATTTCTATGGACTTTTGTAGCTATAAAAATAATTCTATCGCCTTCGATCGCTACGAAACCTGGACAACGAAAAAGCCTCGAGTTTCGCATTTCGCGCCGCAATAGTTAGATTCTCATAAAACCACGGGAAAACGAAAAAATCATCCATCGAACGAAGGGATATCGGCCGACTTTCGCAAATTTTCGCTCTACTTTCTTCATTCCGACGGCCAGAAATTCGCGAAATTAACAAACCTCGAGCTGTCAAAATACGGGTTTTTGTTTCAACCATCCTACTTAAACGGGGTTATCGGGAGAAAGGATTCGACCTTCGAACGATTCCTACATATCTCGAGATCGGGTCCGCGAAGAGAAATCGTTAATGTAAGACTTAATTTTCGAATTTGGGACGATTTTTGAGACCTATATTTTCGACAAAAAGACCGGAAACACGGTGGCGGAGCCAGTCACCGCTCCTTCTGCACCTTATATCGCTATTCAATGTCGGAAGTGAGCGTTATCAACGTGTAAAATTTAATGCATCTCTCTCTTCTGAACGAAAATAGTGATATGGAATTAGTTAGTAACTTTGATTTTCGCCAACATAATTTCGGTTCTAACAACATCTAGAATATAGTGCTCTCTCTCTTCTGAGTGACAATCGAATCTAACCTTATTTCAATGAGTCTTATATTCGATCTGTCAAAATAAGTGATTCCAAATTTTATTGAATGAAAAGTTTGACGAAACTTGAAATAAACTCTCAGAGGTAAGTGATCGTAGTTTGATGTTTATTTTATCCATGTTCATGTATATTTTGTTTAAAGAAAGAAACGACATACTTTCAAAATTCATAAATTTAACATTTTGTTATAATAAAAAGGAGTTAGGGAGACTAACAATAATGTTTGAAAGGTAAGTGAATGTAATTTGAGGTTTATTCATGTATTCGAATGTATATTGTTTTAGGCAAGCTCGAGAAATGTACTCAGAATTTACATATTTCATTTTTCTTTCATGGTTATTTCAACCTCTATGCGTAGAAAAATGTTCTGGAATTACTAGGATTTTTTTAACGAATCAATTGGAGGATCTCACTAAATGATGGGATATCCTTTGAGTTGCTATTAATAAGTATTGAGCTCTTTTGTATAATAATATTTTTCTGGAAGAAACTCGATAAAGTTTTCGTTAGGTCATTTAGAGTATGTATCATATGAATATAGAAAGCTATACACTAAAAGCTATATCTGTATTGAAATATTTCAATCTGGATATGACCGTGCCATTTTAAATTGAATTTTCGTTTCAGTTTATTCAAGAGGAAGTAAGTTTCTATTCTACAATTATCCAAATGTTAAAGTTAATGAGATTCAAGGTGTTTGACAATGTTCAAGTTTGAACCAAAGAAAATAAGATCTCAAATTTGCACAAAAGATAATTATTGTGAGTTCCTTCTATTCATAACTCATAGTTACTGTTTCTCAGGAAATTTTATCGGGGTTGTTGAATGAATCACAGAAATCGCTCATTGATTTGAAGTTGGAAGTTTCTCTTATAGGTGTCTGATAGTGGGAAATATGATGGTCAAATATGTAGAAGTTGCATAAATGAAGTTTTATTTTGTACAGTCACAACTTTCAATCCAAGATATATGAAAGTCACAGAAAACATGCTGCTACTTATGTGAATCATATTTTGGAAAGAATTCAACTGCAACTTAGAGAATGCTATGCAATTTGACAATTTTTTATTAGGTAGTTGTACTATAGGTATTTTATATAATTGTGTGAAATGTATAGTATATTATAAAGTTTCACAAGAAAAGAATTTAAGAGATGTAAAATTGAATAACAGAAATTTTAATTATTAGAGAGCAAGTTAATAAGAAGCTGACTACTCGAAACCAACTGCCAACTCGACAGTTAAGGATCTAGGAAATTAACAGTTACAAGAAACAGTTTCACTGAAACTGATATATAGTTAACATCATTGTATTGTATTTGAGGGTCCATAATGTAATTGACAAATTTGTGGATCTCATGCTTTTTTTCCACAAGAGCACTTCAATTCAGAAGATGTTTGTTCTTTCTGGTGAGCAAATTGTGTGAATTTCGGTCAATTTGAATTTATACAAAATAGTTACATACAGAGCAATCCCATAAGATGAAATTCCTATGTGTTCCTTCATTTGATTACTAATTTCTCGCTTTTGTCTTTTGGATACTCCCCAGAAATTTTAATTTGATAAGAACTTTTATTTTCTATTTCATCAATATACCTGAGAGGTAATTCTTCCATCGTGCTGTTTCAAGCTCATATTTGTTGTTTATTATAATTCATGAACCTTATTGGATTCTTATCTGATCTAATACGAATCAGAACTGTTGAGTAAAAATTAAAAATTTAAAACTATAGATCTGCATATATTTATGTTTCTGAAGTATATCTTTAATACTTTAGGAACTAAAATTTGGAATATTGTGAATTAATATTAGAGTTGCTGATGATTGAATTTCTATGCCTAAAGGGTGATTGAACTGTTTGTTTTTTCGAATCAATGTTGAAATGTTTTTAATTTCATCTTATACGAGCTCAATTGGAGAAAGTTATAATTTTCAAATGGAATGTTTCCTTTTGAATTGGGATAGTAGTGAATAGTGTTGAAATTTGTGTGGTTGATGAGTCAGTATCCATAAAACAATACTGGAAGCTGCGTTACCCTAAGGATGACTGAGGTAATATATAAGAGATTTCCATGCAACATAAGGAACTATTAAATGAAATTATGAATAATGAAGTGAAAGCGTTCAGTATAGATAGAGTTGGATATGAAAAGGCGTTCAGTATATTAGGCGTTTAGTATATTGGTTATTTAGATATAAAATACGATCTTAATGGGCTTACTAGTGATTACTAAAATTTTATTTAATTATTTTGTTCATTCATTTTAATAAGATTCATTTTGCAGAAATTCGGTAAATAGTCTAGCTGCATGAGGCCGAGCATTATCATGCACATAAATGAAGTTTTCGCCAAACAATGGGCCAAATCTACGACATGGGGTTCGAGGATATCTGCGATGTATCTCGCCGCTGTCATTCTTCCATTATTCACTAGGACTAACTGAGTTCGACCATGGAAAGAAATACCTCCCCACACCATTACTGAGCCCCCTCCGAAGTTTTCGGTTTGCCGGATATTGCATTGCTGATACCGTTCTCAGGTCGTCCGTATACAGGCATGCGTCTATCATTTGATACTAGACAGGACCTGGACTCGTCGGAAAAGAGATCAGTCTACCATTCTGGAATACCCCAATTTGCATGTTCCCTCGCAAACTGAAGTCTTGCAACTCGATGCTCTCTGGTAGGACGCGGGCCGGTAGAAGCCACCCTTGGTCTGATATCGTCTTCTTTGAGCCTGTTCCTAACAGTTTGCAATGAAATATGCACATCTCTGGAAACATATGGTATTTCAGTAAGATCATCATCCAATTTTCCGGCTTCCAGAAGTAAAACTTTAAAGTGTTCCACTTCACTCAATCTGGTTGCTAATACAGACCCAGAAGATCCTGCACCAACTACTATAAAATCGAATGTCCCATAATCTAAAATATCAGTTTTTCAGCATCATCATAATATGTCCGTTATTTATCCATGTATTCCGTTTAAAGAAAGAAGGGAAAACATGGATATATTATACGAAGGTGGTCTGAAAAGTTTCTGACCTCTACATGGAGGTGGCAACACTCGTAAATAAAATCTAGTGAATTTTCATTGTTCATCTGTTGACAGCTACCCACCAGCCATTTTGGTTGAGCAGTTGTTATGGAACAGTGGTTTGGGTGAGTTGATGTGAATGTATAGGGACTTTGCATTTATTTACCTCAGTAACAATTTAGGCAGATGAACGTTTAGGACGTCCAAAAACTGCAACTACTGACTATAACATCGCCAAAGTTCGCCAAATAGTATTAGACGACCGCCAAATTGAAGTGAGAGAGATAGCAGAGGTTATGAACATGTCAAAATAACATGTTTGTCCCATATTAAATCAACATATACATATGAAAAACCTATACGCGCTTTGGGTGCCGCGTTCGCTCACGTTCGACCAAGAACCTGTTTGAATGAACATTTCCAACGCTCTGGATGATATAAATCTGTGTGTTGGCGCCGAATAATTTACTGTAGATGAAACTTGGATTCACCATTATACGATATATAGTCCAAACAGTGGTTGAGAATTTGATGGTGATTATTTTTCGGATTGTCATGGAGCTATTTTAATCGATTATCTTCAAAAAGGAAGAACCATCACAGTAACATACTGAGCATCATACCTTGATAAACTAAAAGCAGAACTTACGACAAAATGACCTATTTTACAGAAAAAGAAAATACTGTTTCACCAACACAATGCACCTTCGCTCACCTCAGCGGTTACCATGGCGAAATCCATGGATTATGGTATGAACTGCTTGACCATCCGCTTTACTTAACAGATCTAGCCACAAGCGACTTCTTTTTGTTTCCTCATCTAAAAATTGCGCTCGAAGGACACAGATTTTTGCGATCACCTTCATGAACCACTATTATGCAGAGGAAAATGCCGAGTACTATTGGCACGGGTTACAGAGGTTATATGCGCAGGCGTGTCCAAGTGTTGATGAAAATTTGGCTCTGAGATTTAACTTCGTAAACGAAAAATTTCGAGTCGAAATTTTTTGAAACTTATTGGATTAGTGAAAATAAGGATTTCGTGAAAATTAAGTAGTGTTTGCAGGGCTCATTTTTGAATGATAAGAGTTTTCTTCACGTTTGAAAAGTGATTGTAGAGAACCAGGTTAGAATTGATTGAATCTGTCAAATCAACTGGTAGGCGCGAAACCCATCCATAGGGTCGACTTATGAGTCTCGGCTGGCGTTAGCAGATTTGCAACCATCAATACAAGAGCTCACATAGCAAGTTCAAACCATTGCACGAAAAGATCAGTGCCGCATATATATGTCAGAGACGCAAAGCACAGATACAGAAGAAGAGGGAGGTTCCGATTACTCGAAGGACTAAACTGGAAAAAGAAAAAGAGGGCAAAAAGAGGACCAACAAAATAGAGCAAAGGAACTGCGAGAACACCGAAAAAGAGAGAACACCATAAGGTGGACAATGTGGAAAAAATAACGGTAATGATGAGAAACATTTTGGAGGAATTGAAAGAGATTAGAAGGGAAAAGAGAGAACACAAGGAAGAATAAGTAGAACTGAAGAGGAAAAACCAAGAAATCAAACCGAATGGCAATTTCTGAAGGAAGATATGACTAGAGTGAAAATGGTGTAGTAGCGGATGAAAAGAATTGAGAAAGATAAAAGACGAAACAATATCGTGATAACAGGAATGGAAATGGCTAATATGAGGTAAATTAAAGTGGAGAATATGTTAGAAGATTTTCTCGAAAATCACTATAACGTGAAGGAAAGAATTAAATACTTCACAAAATAGAATAATCATATGTGCATCGTAGAAATGAAAAACTTTGGGAGCAAATTGGAAATACTTCAGAATGAATCAAGTGCCACATTTTAGGACAAATGAAATTTCCATCGAAAGCGATTTAACTCAAAAGGAGAGGGAAATCCAGAAAATGATAAGGGACAGAGCCAAGGAAGAGAAGGAAAGAAGGAAAAAAGTACATATAGGTTACAAGAAACTGACTTGGGATAAAAAGGAAAATATTTTGAAGCCAACGGTCGTGGAGGGTTTTGTGGTAAAATAGTCGACGTCAAAAAACTGCTAATGGACAGACGAACACAGGAACATCCTCGCTATGTAATGGACATGGAACGGAAAAAGAGAGATTCAACACATGGAGGATGGGAACCTGGAACATAAGAAGCTTGAACAGGAAAGAGGAAGAGCTAAACGAGGAATTCACAGCGACTTGACTGAATGTTATGGCGATAGTGGAAATGAAAAAAAAGTCAAGGTGAAATGGAACTAGAAGGTGGGGTACGGCAGGATGCGAGGGCAAGGGCGAATGTGGGTTGTATTCTTAGTGGAGACGGAGAAAAAAACTTGTGGAGAAACATTATGTGAATGAAAGAATACTCACTATTGAGTTCAAACAAGGAGATAATCGAAAATCGGTAATGGTAGTCTATGGCTCGAATGAGGACGAGAAAGCCGATAGTAAAGACCAATTTTGGATCCAATTGAATGAAGAGATAGTAGATAGTAGAGGAAAAATATACTTGGCAGGTGATTTCAACGGGAGAGTGGGCAAAATGGATGCATTATCACAAGGAACAATGGGTAAATATCTAGAGGAAATAAAAATGAGTTGATTGTGACGAATACATTCTACCAGCACAGAGATGTACATAAATACACACGAGAAGTACGAAGTCGGAACGAGAAATCGATCATCAACTACATACTAGTATATATATATATATATATATATATATATATATATATATATATATATATATATATATATATATACAGTTCAACGAAAATTTGACCCCCTATAACTCCGGAATGAGTAACATTAGCGAAAAACACCAAGACACATCGATTTTTGTTTCGAGGGGAGCATTTTCGAAATAATTCGAAACTTGTCAGATCAACCCCTACCCCCAGCAACCCTAATTTCGAAATTCATCATAGGGAATAAGGGTCGAGTGGCACCTACTGTAAAGGTCTGTCAATTCTCCATTCTGATTTGTCATTTTAGAATTTTAAATTAACATACAGGGTGTCCCAACCGAGGGTAAAGTTGAATTCCTGCAAATCCCAAATACTAAATGAAATCGATTTATTTTGGCATAATGCAAGCGCAGGTTTATGCTCGGTCTAGAAAAACGACCTACACTTGTGAATTTGGAGTTGGTGCAATCAACCCCTATTTCCAGCATCCCCAACTCAAAAATCATTCGATCGAAAATAGGTCAAGTGGCACCTCGTTGGAAAGGTATTTCAATTTTCTCTTCGAATTTGGTATTTTCGAAATTCAGAATCAGCATACAGGGTGTCCCGGAGCAGGAACACTGAAAACCCAAATAACTTTTGAAACTGGTTCATTTCGGTATAATACGAGAACATGTTTATGTTTGATTCGAGAATAAGACTCTCTTGCGTGAATATGGAATTTTTGCAATCAATCTCTTCCATTCAGCATCCCCAACTCAAAAAATCATACGAGTGATTACAGGTTGAGTGGCAAAGTTCCAGAAAGATTTTTCTATTTTCTGAATCACTGAGGCATTGGTTTCAGTTTGGCAATCGAGGTTTTCTGGCGTGAGGATCAGGATGAGGGGATGATGGAGAAACTGATTGGATGCTCATCTAAACAGGAAAACGAGATTTATTGAACTTGTATTCAATTGAAAACAAAAAACTAACTTGATTATTACAACAATTGTTCAAAATGACCTCCGCCCACCTCCATACAGTTATACAGACGATTTTCGAACTCTCTTCTCACATTAGCGAAAACTTCAGGAGTCAAAAGTCGGCATTCTGTGATAATCCTCATCCGCAGCTCCTGCAGGTTTTCTGGTCTTGTGGCATAAACTTTAGATTTTAGATGGCCCCACAAAAAAAATCTAGGGATTTAAATCTGGTGACCTGGCTGGCCACTCAACAGGTCCTCTTCTACCAATCCACCTTCCTGGGAAATTTTCGTCTAAATATTGGCGCACCCGAGCATCATAATGCGGAGGAGCACCGTCTTGTTGAAAACGCATTTCGTCCTCAGAAAGAGTTGGACCGTTCTGTAAAATTTCTGTCAATCTAGGATGTATGTGTTCCTCTAACAACTGTAGGTAGCCATTTCCATTCAGATTACCCTCAATAAAGAAAGGCCCAACTAGATGATTGCCAAAATTCCTGCCCAAACGTTCAACTTCTGAGGCCTTTGCGTGTGGGCCTCTCTAAACCAATGAGGATTCTGTGTGTCCCAATATCGACAATTATGTCTATTCACTTCACCACTGAGCATAAAGGTGCTTTCATCAGAAAAACAGATGTTATTCAGAAAATTTGGATTAGCGTTTTGGTTTTCACTTAGATTTTCACAAAACTGTAAACGACGATCTGGATCATCTTCGTTTATTTCATGCACTAATTTTACCTTGTAGGGGTGAAATTTGTGATGTTTCACGATTCTATGGACAGTTGTAGCTGATACACCAGTCAGACGAGATAGTTTTCTGATCGAAGTAGTATTCTCCATTTGTAGATGACCCACTACTGCCACTTCCGTTGCCTCATTTCTGACAGGACATGCCACTTCATGTTTTTGTTTGCCACCGAACCCGTAGCTAGGAATTTGTCAACCAAATATTTAACGTACTGGTGACTGACTCCCTTTCTCTTTCAGGATGGTTCCTATCGAATATCCTTGCCGTTTCTTTGGCACAACTGTTATTTCGAAAATACGTCGATACAATTTCGACCCTTTCCTCAGTGGAATAAACCATTTTCAGATTAATTTCAACTGACGAACAACAACAATAATGAGGAACTGATCTGAATAATAATAATATTTCATTGCAAAATGAGAAATGACAGATGATGCACGCCAGATGGAAATGAAAAAATGTGAACATTTTCAATGCAGAAATCAGCTTTATTTCTTCGTAATTGATGCTCAACACATCGTACCCCAATACTTTTAACAGTTTCGAATTAATTTTATTTGATAATTTCAAATGACGATATTGAATTTTTCGAAAGCGACATCCTGTATGGAGAGCCGAACTGAATGAAATGCTTTAATCATTCTGGAATTCAGAAAACCTTTCTGAAGATATGCCACTTGAATTATTTGTATGATTTTCAAGTTGGGGATGCTGAATGGAAGGGGTTGATTGCAAAAATTCTATAACCACACAAGAAAGTCCTATTCTCGGATCAAACATGTTCTCGTATACCGAAATGAACCAGTTTCAAAAATTATTTGGATTTTCAATGTTCCTGCTTCAGGACACCCTGTATGATGATTCTGAATTTCGAAAATACCAAATTCGAAGAGAAAATTGCAGTACCTTTCCAACGAGGTGCCACTTGACCTATTATCGATCGAATGATTTTTGAGTTGGGGATGCTGGAAATAGGGGTTGATTGCACCAACTCCAAATTCACAAGTGTAGGTCGTTTTTCTAGACCGAGCATAAACCTGCGCTTGCATTATGCCAAAATAAATCTATTTCATTTAGTATTTGAGATTTCCAGAATTCAACTTCACCCTTGGTTGGGACACCCTGTATGTTAATTTAAAATTCTAAAATGACAAATCAAGCTGGAGAATTGACAGACCTTTTCAGTAAGGTGCCACTCGACCCTTATTCCTATGATGAATTTCGAAATTAGGGTTGCTGGGGTAGGGGTTGATCTGAGAAGTTTCGAATTATTTCGAAAAATGCTTCCCCGAAACAAAAATCGATGTGTCTTGGTGTTTTCGCTAATGTTACTCATTTCGGAGTTAGAGGTTGGGTCAAATTTTCGTTGGATATATATATATATATATATATATATATATATATATATATATATATATATATATATATATATATATATATATTTTTTTCTTTTGAAAAGAGAGGATTTACAAAAATTTGAATAATCGTAATTACAATAAGTGCTCATATCTATAATTTTGCTGTGTGTCAGAAAAACCAAGTATGAGCTCAGGAAATGTAACAGGGGAACCATACTGTATTGTATTTGATTCAATAAACGAGTGAAAAAACCTGAGGAAAAAACTCGTTCCCCTGTCACTATTGAACTAGCAATAATACAATAATATGGCTGTTTATGATGTGTTAGTGTCGTGTGTACATAAAGAGTACCAAAGATTTTTCTGCTTAGCCGCTTCATTCTCTCTTGTATTCCATGATTACCAAAAACAAGGGTGAAAGGAAGGGAGTTTGGGAGAGAAATCTGTAACAATGGAAAAAGAAAACCAGCAGAAAAATATTTCAACAATCATACTTCTTATATGTCTAAACAAATCTAAGGAAAGATTTCACATAGGAAGCACGGTCATGAAAAGGACTAAGGAGATAATAAAAAAAATACATAACCTGGTGGCCAGGTTCAGTCTTCCAAGTGATGCCGATTATGATCTATAGATGTTTTAGAAACCTTATGGACCCAATAATCTGGGTTGACATCGCCCATATATTATTTTTTCGTGGAACTTGTTTAATATAAAGAAAAATTTGCGAAAAAATTTTGACAGTCGTTCGAAAAAATATGACAAATGTCATAAAAAAAAACATTACAGGGCTGAAGTTAAGGATGTCCGAGTAAGTAGAGAAATAGTAAGCGACCATTTCCTCATGCTAACAAAACTGAAAGGAACCGTAGATACTAGAAAACAAAGGCATGATTTAAACACGAGAAAGAAGATACAATACGAAACAATTTAAACCTACAGATTGCATCAGCCAGAAGTGAAAGCTGAGTTTCAAAATGTAATAGACACGGAAATCCAGCTGATAAAGGAAATAGTCGACGAAATGAATGTCGAGAAGACATGGCAGGCCCTCGAGAACATTTTAACGACTGGTGCCCAAAAAGCCTGCGGAGTAGCCCGAATTGACAAGAGAAAGAAACAAACATCATGGTGGTCGCCAGAAGTGAAAAAGCAAGTGAAGGCAAAAAAACAAGAATAGAAATACTATCTGACGGTTAAATCTGCATATGCTTATGAGGATTACAAAAGAAAGAGATTGAAAACAAAAGAAGTAAAACACAAGGAGTGGATAGATTTCGGAGAAAAAATAGAGAACAAGAGCAACAAAAAGCTTTTTTATAGCATACTTAAAAACCTACGACAAGAGAAAAAGCAACCCTCAGTTGACGTAAATAATAAGTAAAAAGAGTTATTAGACAGAGAAGAACATATTAACAGAAGATTTGAGAGGTACTTTATGGAACTTTTAGGACGAGAAGAGGACAATACAGAGGCTGAAGAAGGAGGTAACATAGGAGATTAAGACGGACAAATAATGAGTAGAGAAGAGGTAGTGGAGGAACAAATAACTAATGAGGAAATAGTTGAAGCTATCAGAAAAATGAAGAATGGAACTGCTACTGGATGTGACGGTATAAATACAGAAATGTTGAAGGCCAGAGTGAATTTAGGAGGGTTATAGCATCCAAGATCACATATTTTAAATCAAACAGATAATAGAAAACATTCTTGATCAGGACTTGAAAGCTTTCATCGCTTTCATAGATCTTGAGAAGGCTTTTGATAGGATAATTAGAGAAATGTTCTGGGAAATTCTGAAGGAAAGAAAAGTAAAAAGTTACCTCATAAGAACTATAAAAAGCACGCATAAAGGATGTCGAAATGGGGTGAGAATAAACGCAATGGAAACAGAAGAGATTATAACTAGACCAGGATTGAGACAAGTTCTAAGCCCTCTCCTGTTCATTTCTGTAATGGACGAAATAATAAAGGAAGAAACACCAAAAATTAAAAAATTGCATATAGGGTTCAAAGGCTCAAGTAGGGTGAAGATAAGTGAGTGTGCGTTGACAGATGACTCAGTAATATTTGCAAGTACGGAGGAGAAACTACAACATAACCTCAATACTTGGAACGAGGCGTTGACGGCAAGAAGAATGAGGATAAATAGTGTGAAAACCCAAATTATTGTGGTATAAAATAAATCGAGAACAACTCACATTAAAAATTCAAATATTTAGGTGGTATATCGAATGCGAGAGGATCTCCGGAATCGGATATTAAAGAAAGGCTCAAATCAAATTTTAGCAACATATTCATTAGAAAGAAAGAAATCTCTAGTACACCAATATGAAGGTTTTCAAATCCATTACCTCCCAATTCTTATATTTGGATCTGAGTCATGGGTCTTGTCGAAAAGACAGAAAAACATGATCCAGGCAATAGCAGTGAAATATTCTAGAGGTGTTAAGGAGGTAACGAGGAAGTACAGATTGAGGAATAAAGACATGAGACATGAACTAGATGTGAAATTGGTTTTGGAAATAATCGAACAGAACCTACTGAAATTGTATGGCCACATCACTAGAATGGGAGCAACAAGACAAGTGAAGAGGGTTCATGATGCTAGAATTGTACCAAAACGTAAAAGTGGGCGATCTAAGGAAGTCTGGAGAGGAAAAGTGGAGAAAATACTATATATATATATATATATATATATATATATATATATATATATATATATATATATATATATATATATATATATATATATATATATATATATATATATATATATATATAGTGATTTACCACTCGCGCGGTGCTCTGTAGCTCGTACACTCTTGAAGATTTCATTTTGTTCGAACGATATTGTATTTAGAAAGTAAGAATCTACTTCAGCAATTTATTTTGCAGTAAACAGGATGTCCCAATTGTCTATAAAAAATTCTTGGGTGGTTTCTTCAGATTGAAGGACCACTTTTTTGTTCAAGATTCAGGAGCGGCCTAAACTCTGCTATAATGTCTTTAAGTAATAAGTTTGTTTGGAGAGTAGTTCCATCCTAATATTTTTTTTCCGTAAAATTCATGAAGATAAGCGCTTACATCATCGCATGCTCTTTCGGCCAAAGAGGATGGATACTTTTCTTTTCTATTTCTTATTCCCCAAGCAAATGGAACACCCTGTATTTCATTATTCATGTTAACGCATAAAATATTGTTCTATATTTTTGCAGAAGTAACCTCATCTTTATCTTCGATCATTTTCGAAATATTCGATTATTTGTAGAAACTTTTGATGAAAATTCTACAAACCGTATCAAAGTCATCAACATGCATCATTATTCGCACGGAAATTTTTTTTCTCTAATGATTCAAGTAATAAAAAATGAAACCTAAACAAGATAATTCTTTTAACGAATAATAAAATCAAGATGATTAAAACGTGAATCGAGGTATGTATTGACATTTTATTTTATTTGTGCCTTCTGTCAGGTGTCCGGACATATCATATTCTGCATTTTACATGGTGAACTTATCAGTGCTTCGTTATTAAACATTGTTAAAGTGAGGTTTGAACCCAATTTTCTCAAATGACTGTCATGAAGGTCCCCTAAGAAGAAATGGTTGATATGATTTTTATTTTGGGTGAGTGTGATAGAAATTCTTTGTTGGCAAGTAGAGTTTATGCACAAAGGTTTCCTGATAAGAGGCAGCCTGATGCAAGATTTACCAGATTACTTCTACAACACAGTTGGATATGAGACAGAGAATAGTCGACGCCTTTCAGTAAGTTAATCCGCAAATGTTGTCGAGAGTTCAACGGTCTTTCCTCAGAAGGATTGAGTTGTGTCTACAAAGAAACGGGTAACATTTCGAACACTTATTGAAATAGTTCAACACCTTGTAGATCATCTCACCAAGAACCAATCTATTACGTATTTCATACACGAGTAGCATAAAATATCTCCATTTCTCTGATCAAGTATAACGATATGTACTAATAAACTCTTCTTTCGCAACCTCTGATTTTATTATTCTAGTTTATTTTTTCATTTCGAAAATGGTCGAAAATAAAGATAAGCTTACTTCTGCAAAAATATGGCACAATATTTTATGCATTAACATGATTGATGAAATACAGGATGTTCCATTTGAAAAAAACAAGATATGATATTTTTAAAATTAAAATATTCAATAGTTTTTTTGAGTCACTCCTGTATAAAATGAGGATAATCTATTTCAATTCATCAATGAAGCTTTTCTTTGGGCAATAAGAAAACGAAAGGAAAAAAGTATTCATCCTCTCTGGCCGAAGGAGCACGGAATGATGTGAGAGCCTATTTTCATGAATTTTTACGGAAAAAATATTGTGAAGAAACTACTCACCAAAAAAACTTATTACTTAAAGACATTAGGGCAGAGTTCAGGCCACTCCTGAATCTCAAACAAAAAAGTGGTCTTCCAATCTGAAAAAATTACCCAAGATTTTTTTACAGAATATTAGGACACCCTGTTTACTGCAAAATAAATTTCTGAAGTAGATTCTTACTTCCTAAATACAATACCGTTCGAACAAAAATGAAATCTTCAAGAGTGTACGAGCTACAGAGCACCGCGCCACTGGTGAATCACGCAGTATAACCTATATTTCATTATTGAAAAGCTCTCGTTTCAATCACTATTTTCGTAGATTTTTCTGCTACTCTATCGTGCTGTTTCAAAGTAGCGTCCATTCAATTCAAAATTTCCCTTATATAAGATCCCAGTAAAGAAAGTAATCTTGCCAGCATGGAAAAACGCACTGTCATTACAAATGAATTGCTAACTTTATTAAAAATAAAACAGAAACTCTATTTTCTCTACAGGGTGTCATTTATTTTTCGACATTGTTTCTTTTAGGGCTATACAATTTACTTCAAAATAAATTGAAATAATGAACCATTCGTAATATTTTATATAATTGAAAGGGAAAGGAGAAAATTAGAAATCAAATAATCTAGAACTCGAGAATTTCTTCATACTCACCTTCAACTATTTTTCCATCCTTGATATTCTTGAAAAAATCACTGTTATCTTGTCGGCTTTTATATTCCTTCGTTTGCTCAAGAGCATTTTTTATTAAACTATTATAATAGTCTACTTTCAATTTGAATTGTTCTTTCGTACAAGTTACAAGCACCAGATATATCATAAAGATAATTGAAATCTTCATACTGAAAAATGAAAGTTCTGATTTTTACATAGAGTTTTAAAGCAATTCAAACTGACCAGAAAGAATGCATATTTGGTTTCATTTGAAATTCCGAAGAGGTAAGATAAGATGTGTTAATATTTTGTGTTATTTTTATTTTGTTGGTTGTATTTCAACTATGTATGTACACTGATTATTCATTATTCAGAATAAGTAAAGCCATATCTATTAAATTATTTCTACTGTAAACATGTAAAATTATAAAAAAATAATTATAGGGGTTAAGGCATTTGAAGAAAAATTATCTACTTGGTAACTGGTTTTAAAGTTGAGAAAAGCATGTAGGACGAAGAGTTCAAACAGTTAAGATAAAAAAGATTATTAATTTAGTAAAACTTTGCATAGAAGATGAAAATCGATACAGCAAAAAAATATCAATTTCCCACCAATCGTACGTCTTAATCAAAAATGAAGTGCCAATACACATGAATTATATTGTCATAAGTTGTAACAAACTGAACTCAAATTATTGAATGTATTCACAGAACTGCTTCGAACGGTTTTACTCCAGTGGATTTTTTCTAGTTTTATTTCCATAATTCTTGCAATTTCGAGTAGTTTCAAACGTGCCGATAACAATCAATTCTGAAAATTTCCGACGAATGCTGACTTCATCAATACAAATAGCATATATTGTAATTCATTCAAGAATGTAAAGTTTTTGTTCTTAAAATGAAAATCGAGTAAACCAATAAACAATAACTTTCAATGTGATCTTTTAATTGAAATGAAATAGAGGTCTTCGAAAATTCAAATTTTTAGCACAAGGGAAAATTTGAATAATACCACGTGACGAAATATACCAAAAACTTCACACTAATTGTGATAAACATTGCCTAAAACTCATAGCCGGTTAGGCATAGGCTCTGTGAATATGAAAGTGTTTAATCATTTATTATGCAGTAGGTGGGACAGTAGTCATTCTATTGTTTATAGTTTAAAGCAATTACTTTCAAAGTGTTATTTGATATTACTACAGGTATCATTGTTATTATTGTGACCAGTGCCTTTTGAAAAAAGAAAATGTGTGTCATTTTTTCAATTATGTGATGTTTCTTCTCATTCACGATCACGATCTGCCTATTTCAATCCACTGCTGGATGTAGGCTTTTCCCATATTGAACCATTTCTTTCTGCTAATAGCTTCTCTCATCCAAAGAAGACCCGCTGATTTTTTAATATCGTCTCTCCACCTTGTGTTTGGCCTGCCGATACTCCTATGCCCCACTCTTGGCCTCCATTCCATGAGCCTCTTGGTCCACCGATTGTCATTTCTTCGAGTTACGTGACCTGCCCATGACCACTTTAGTTGAGCTGCCCTCTCCATGACATCTGTCAGCTTGGTTTGTTCTCTTATCCAAGTATTTCTTATGCGATCTGATAGTTTAATATTTAATATTATTCTCTCGTGGGCTCTTTGGGTTTTCGTCAATTTTGGGCCAACTTCTTAGTAAGACACCATGTTTCGGCTCCATATGTAAGCACAGGAAGAATGCATTGGTTGTAGAGGTTTTTCTTGAGGTTGTGGGGTATGTCTGTTGTCAGGACATGTTTTAATTTGCCAAATGCCGCCCACGAAAGGGACACTCTTCGTGTAATCTCGTCAGTCATGTTGTCTTTTTAGTAGTTAGTTTTTGTCCCAGGTATATGTAGTTTTCGACATTCTCTAGTTGTTGACCTTCTACGTGGATTACGGGGTTATTGTTTGTGTTAGTCATTATCTTCGTCTTGCTGATGTTCATTTCTAGGCCAACATTTTTTGAATGGTTGTTCAAGTCTAGGATCATATCTTGTAATTCTTGGACGTTACTACTTATTAGTACAATATCGTCGGCAAAGCGTAGATGATGTAGAAGTTCGCCATCAATGTTGATTTCTTTCTTATGCCAATCCATTTCTCTAAAGATTTCGTTCAAAGCTGCAATAAATAGCCCCGGTGACACTGTATCTCCTTGTCGAACACCTCGTTTTATTGGAATGTCGTTGGTTTTATTCCATAACTGGACATGCATTATGGCGGAAGAATAGATGTTTTTTATCAGGTTCGTGTATCTGCTGTCCACTCTACATGCATTAAGAGAATTAAGGACTGCCCAAATTTCTATACTGTCAAAGGCCTTTTGGTAGTCTATAAAGGCTATATAAAGATCTAAATTATACTCATTGCACTTTTCTATTAGGTGTTTAATTGCATGAATATGATCCAGCGTACTGAACCCAGATCTAAATCCAGCTTGTTCACGGGGTTGCTGGAAATCTATTTTCCCGTTAATCTTTTGGTAATTATTTTGGTGAATTATTTATATAGCTGGGATAAAAGGCTTATTGGTCTATAATTACCAAGGTTTCTTATGTCGCCTTTTTTGTGGAGAAGAATTACTTCAGCCTCAAGCCATGCTTGGGGGACTTGACTCTGATCCAAGCATTTGTTGAACAATATTACCAGTTCTTGTTTTAGGCGAGGACTTCCACATTTGAGCATTTCTGGAAT
Organism: Cryptolaemus montrouzieri; assembly: GCA_013387265.2. Lineage (NCBI taxonomy): Eukaryota > Metazoa > Arthropoda > Insecta > Coleoptera > Coccinellidae > Cryptolaemus > Cryptolaemus montrouzieri. The sequence continues at coordinate 32,685,540 of JABFTP020000185.1, read as the reverse complement.
TATGCCATCTGGTCCAGCCGCCTTGGAATTTTTAAGATTATTCAGGGCTGAGTTTAAATCATTAACAGTAATTTCGGGAATATCCTCAGAACCGACATTACATATTTTTCTCTTTCCATCTTCCTTTTGCTGTGCGTTTGGTTGTAATTTGGAATCATATAATTCTTTATAAAAGCTTTCTATTAATTTGAGCATTTGATTCCTATTTGTAATGACCTTCCCAGCTTTGTCTTTAAGTGATGTCATTTCTCTTCATCCTATACTAACATGTCTATTAAAAGTTTTGGGCCTTTGTTATTCTCAATAGTTTCTTTTATGATCTTGGTATTACATTTCCTAATGTCTTTTCTAATTTCTCTTCTTATTAATTTGTTCAATTCAGCCCAATCGATTAAGTTCCTATCTTTGTCTGGTTTTAGTGTCCTTCTTTCTTCAAATAATTTCGCTGTTTCGTCACTTATTTTTCTTCGACTTCTTTTCGTCACTGTTGTTACCTCACTTGCGCTTTCTTTAATGATGTTGCTTAATTCATTTGCATGTGTATTTAAGTCGGTATGTCTTAGAGTTGGGGGTGCCTTATCAATATTTTCGTCTATTTTTAATTGGTACTGTTCTTTTCTATTGATAAGGACTTCAGGGTCTACTCTCTTTTGGGGCTTCAACGTTAAATTTCTCTTATGTGTTTTTATTCTGACCTTTGCTCGTATCATTCTGTGGTCACTTCCCACATTTACCCTGCTGACTGTAGCGACATCTTCTACTATGAGAGGGTTACTCGAAATCATAAAGTCAATTTCGTTTTTCTCATTAGTTCATCATAATTACCGTGAACTTGTGTTCTAGTTGTCATTGAATTTTGTATTTGGTATCAAATTGAGGCTTAAAACGTACGCTATCTATTTTCTGTGAATGTGGCGTTCTAGTTGTGCTATATTTTCAAAAACGACTGTTTCAATTCTGAAAACGCGCTTCCCGGCGATCTGATAAATAATAAAATTCATCAAATCGTTTTTGAATAGAACAGATGTTTCGCCGACTAGAGTGTCCCGTTGAACGTTCCTTTGTTGTTGAATAAACTTAGCTGGTACTAGTTCTGTAATTTCTATACAGGGTGTCTACTATAAAAGGTGCCAAAATACAGTAGATGATAGTATAAGTCATTTGCAACAAAAATGTTCTATAACATTTTTCGAAAAGTTGATAATTATCGAATTATTTGAAACTTCCTGATTTTATAAAATTTTCTACTTCTCTCTATAAAAACAAGAATATCTCGGTTACTCATCAGTAACAGCAACATCAAATCTGACCATACCATCGGAAAGAGCATTGAATTTGCCTCAAGATAGATAAGTACTAACGGTAATAAAATTTTGTATACCCAGTGTTGTAAAAGGCTAAGTGAAAAAATTTTGAAATGAACAAAATTAGTGGTCTTTTCTTGTTAGCTGTACCACTGACAACTGATCGATAAATAGCTGTTTTTTTCTGGTAAAAACTACTACATTCAATTGGTTTTCAAATGGTATATCAACTTTTGAGGTAACTATTCTTTTCCAGCAATATTATGGGTAAGAGTAATAAGAACATAAAATTCGAAAACACAAATATCTTATAATACTTAATGAAACATGAAGAGAAACAAAAAATTTAATGAATCATATTTTCACGAAAGAGATATAAAAACTATAACAGGTGTTCAAAATGTATTCCTCTCTCTTGAATGCACTTAATACTATTTTTCTTAAACTATCAACTACTCTTTGAAGTTCAATGTTTTTTGACTCACTTCGTTGCAACAGATTCGAATCCTTTCAATTAATCCTTCTCGAGAATTAGAAGGAATTCTGTAAACATTAGTCTTTAATGAGCCTCACACATAAAAATCAAGCGGCGAAAGGTCAGGGCTTCTGGGTGGCCATCTCACCGGCCCGAATCGACTTATCCATTTCTCTCCAAATCTCTCAGTCATCCAATTCTGGACCATTCTAGAATTATGAGCCGGACAGCCGTCCATTTGAAACCAAAGGTGATGCCGAGTAGCTATAGGCATTTATTCCAGAACGTTCATTATTTCATTATTTAATAGATTTAAAAATTCGTTTGAATTGAGACGATCGGGAAGTATAACTGGCCCGACAAACTAACCCCTCCTTAACCCCAACCACACATTTACTCTAATCTCGTGCTGAGAGTGTGACACAATAGTGCCATAAGGATTTTCTGTATCCCATATATGGGAATTTCTCAAATTTATTAAATCAACTTTGGTAAAAGTTGCCTCATCCGTCCATAGAATTTTATCTGATCCCCAATCCTATAATTTATTCATGTACCACCTATAAAATTGCAACCTTACCTCACTATCCACTGGCAATAGGTCTTACTCTAATGGTAAGGATATAAATTAGTTCGCTTGAGAACTCTATGAACTGTTGAATGATGAAGTCTCAATGTCGCAACAATTCTCCGAGTATTTGTTGTAGAGTCCTCGCGAACAGCCTGCAATATTGCAGGTGCATGTCTCCATTGCTCGGCATTTTCACCACCTTCTCTAATTCTTGAACCACTGAATGAACCAATTTCACCGGAGCGCCTAAACACTTCAACTAATGTCTTTCTGCAAGGTTGCTGTCTGTTTGGAAAGCGCAATGGATACTCCCGCACCGCTGCACGTGAATTTCCATTCGCTAAGCCATACATATCTTGATATTCAATATTTGAGAAACTAGGCATCTTTTCTTTTTTTCAAAAAAGGAAATGGAACCGTAAAAGGAGAAAATATAAACTTCTTCTTCTTCTTCTAACTTTATTTTAGGCGAAACCGCCTGTTTATTCTTCGGTCGTTTGTCTGTTACGGAACGTTCAAGTTGTCACTCCACCTTTTTCGTGGTCGTCCCACGCTTCTGCGCCCCAGTGGAGATCTATCACGGGCGATCTTCACTATTCTTCTGTCATCCATTCTGTTTATATGGTCATTCCACTCATGTTTTCTGTTCAATACCCAGTTGTTAATGTTGTCCACCTTGCACATGTTTCTAATTAAACTTCAATTCATTAATTCATTGAATGACAGTTCCTGTCAAATTCTAAATATTTTTATTTATTTTATAATACAAGTAATACAAGCCTTCTGTGATTTATTCTTTTACGATTCTTTTTCTAATTTTCTTCTTCTAATCCGAGAAAAATTAATTACTCCTAGTTTCTTGAACATTCAATATCCAGATATGTTATTTATTTATCGCTTATTATTATTGAAAAGTCATTTGTGGAATTGTTTAGACGCCCCGGTGCAACTAGTTCTTACTCTTACTCTAACCCATATATATATATATATATATATATATATATATATATATATATATATATATATATATATATATATATATATATTTATTTCTGGTAAAAATGGTAAGCTCAAAAGTTGATATACCGTTTAAAAGCCAGATGAATGTAGTAGTTTTTCCAAAAAAAACGGCTACTTATCTATTTTCAGTGGTACAACTAACAACAATTTTGTTAATTTCACAATTTTTTCATTTAGCCTTTACAACACGGTATACAGAATTTTTACCATAAGTACTTACCTATCTTGTAGCAAATTCAATGCTATTTTCTATTGTATAGTCAGATTTGATGAAGCTGTGAGAGTAACAGAGATATTCTTGTTTTTATTAACTTTTCGAAGAAATGTTATAGGACATTTTTCGTTGCAAATGACTTGTACTAACACCTACTGAAGTTTGGCACCTTTTACAGTAGACACCCTGTATGTGGTGGTTACAAACTCTCTGTTACACATTCATATCAAAATGGTTAATCTAGATAGTTGTACGGTGTGTTCCGATAACTATGTGGTTAATACAAAGTCCTTATCGTGCTTTTATTGTCAGGCTAAATATCACCCCCAATGTGTGAAAGTGAGAGACGCAATTTTGAAACCCATTCAGGAGTTGGCCAATCTGATCTGGTTTTGCAATGGCTGCCTTCCTATGGTAAAACAGAAACTCGCTACGAATTTACTCTCACCATCCTGAAAGAAAGAAACTGCTACAGGTAGTGAAAAACTTCTCGATGAAATCGATACCGCTGTTGATGCAGTGTCAACAGTAAGATAATTATCATCGAAAGCCACGATGGGAAGATAATTTCAGAGCTTTCCAACCAGTCCAAATCTCAGATCGCAATGCAAGCAGTTAACTGATAAATGTTATCGTGATTACATTGCGGAAATTGAAATGTCCATCAAAACTGATCCCAGACACTTTTGGAGTATTGTTAATCATAGAAATAGTGTTGGGTCATTTCCAAGTTGCATGTCTCTCAATGGTCGATTTAGGCATGGAGGGAGTGAAATTGTCAATCTCTTTGCAGATCATTTCTCTTCTTCTTTCAACTTCACATACCAACTCATCTTCCGTGCCCTGTTGACTATGGCATCTGCTTAGATTTGAATAGTTGTCTGATCGGGATTCATGAGGTGCGATCGAAGATCACTGAACTGACGCCAAAATTCAGCAGTGGACCGGATGGTAGTCCTCCGATATGTATCAAAAATTGGGCGGTTTCACTTTCACAACCGCTTACTCTATTACACTGGTCTACAATGGTTTTGTTGCCCTAGATATGAAAATGATTTTGGGTCTATTTATGCACACAATTCGTGAAACTATTAATGATTACATACATAACAAAATCGTAAAACAAAAACAAAATAACAGATATATTTATAATGTCAGTTATGTTTTGAGAAATTCGGATACATCGAAGTAAATAAAGAGGAAAATGTCGAAAATATATTTCATATTTCCATAAAACGCCCTTTATGAGCTTTTCTTCTATAATTTTTCAGGGACAATCTCTTTTCAAAGACCAGCAGTAATTTGCCATCATGTGACAATCCCATCGACCTTGATTCCTTTCTTCCATCACTTTTAGATCTTGATGAAACCGCTCTCCCTGTTCCTCACTATAATTTCCTAAATTATCCGGGAATTTATCTAGATGATTGCGGAGATAGTGTAACTTTTTTTTAATTTTCGACAACCAACACAAAACTTTTCCAAGCTTTACTTTCCGGAACAGTCATAACTTTGATAAAATCTGAGTCTTTCATCAATTGCCGTATTTGAGGACCATCAATTATTCCACCTTTCAATTTTTCCATACTAAGCTTCGGAAATTTTCTGGAAATGTAATTAAAACAATTTCCGTCTTTGTTCAACGCTTTTACAAATTGCTTAATCATACCTAACTTAATATGTAATGGTGGAAGTATGATTTTGTCTCTGCTCACCAGCGGCTCCTTATTACGTTGGCTTTACCGACAGTTAAAGAATTTCTTACAGGCCAAACATCTTGTTCCCAATGAAGTTGCTTTGCTCCACTATCCCACATACAAATAAAGTAAGGGTATTTTGTATATCCACTTTGTTGGCCAAGTAAAAATTAACCATTTTGAATCCACACAGATCGGCCATTGATGCTCCGAGTATTTAATTTTCTCTAAAACTAATTTTACATTTTCATATTCGACTTTGAGTTTCGTTGAATGGGCAATTGGAATTGATGCAAATTTATTTCCATTGTGCAATAAGACGCATTTAAACCTCTTTTGCAACTATCAATAAAAGGCGCCATTCAGTAGATTTGTACTCTTTTAAACTCATGTCTATAAGCAGCTTCGCGATATCATTACAATACACTAATCCTTCATTTTCACTAAAAATTGTAATAACTCTTTTCTCGCGTTCTGTATGTTGTAATTGTTACTGTTGGTGCCAATAAATTTTTTTCTTCCAATCTTGAGGCTTACAGTTCTGATCCTTGTTTTGATAAATTGAGATCACGTATTAAATCACTGAGTTCATTTTGAGAAAATAACTTTGGCGTAGATGTTTCACCTTCCCATTCACTTCCACTAGTAGATGGTCCCGATTTCTGTGAATTTGGTAACATCATTGTTTCTGAGGGCATGCGAATTACTTTTGAAATGTATATGGGCCGAGGAGATTTTCACTGTGTAGAACCGGACATTTCGTAGACTGTAAGTCTGGGTATCTCCACGTTTGATTTCGATTAAAACCTTTAACATCTACTACGCAAAAGTAACAATCATCTAAATGATTCGTAGGCTCCATCCAGATCATAGGAATACCAAAGTCTAATCCAGAACGTTCACCTTTTTTCCACAACCGTAACGACTCAACACAGGACTTACAAACTTTATTAGGAACCCATGGTTCACCTAATTTGTCCATTTTGAAACCAAAATATTCAACATAAGTCTCCTTGACAAAGTCTGTGATATTTCTTTTTTGTTTTTTTAGTATATAAACACCGCAAATATAACAAAATAAATCACTACAATATTTACACTTTCTTCGTGACGAACTCATATTTTAGACTAGAAGACAAATATATAAGAATGGACATTCAGTAATTGAAACAAAATATTAATCCATGACACTTTATCCAGATTTACGTGTATATGTACTTCAATATTGTCAAATAACTGAGATCTCAGCTGTTCTGTGGAGCAAGGGGTCTGAGAGTGGGGATCAGGTAATGTTTGTATGCGCGAAAAAGTTGCGCAGAAGCCTAATCATGACTGGAAAATTAAATTTTATTTCTAACAAGCTTATAATTGTTCAAAATATAAGAAATGCAAAAATCATGAAAATACGAGCACATTGAGAACTTTCATGAATATATTCGTAATCTGGGCACTTGAAAACATAAAAATTTTCGATGATATCCAGGGCAACAATAAAAAAAATTTTTTTTGTAGAGCTGTGTTATTCAATAGATCTTTTCGTGAAGAATTTTTTCCAACAAATTCAGAAGTCGAGTTTTATAACTCCCATACATAAGTCGGGAAGTAACGTGGATGTGCGCAATTATAGACCTATCAGCATTTTTAGTACAGTTCCAAAGATCTTTGAGAGTATCATCCTCGATGAAATTTTTTTTAAACTGAAGCAAATCTTATTGACCAACAACATGGCTCTATTAGGGGCAGATCGAAAGGTACGAATTTGGTTCTATTTGTTCGGTTCTCAGTTGATGAGTTGAGTGAGGGGCATCAAGTTGATGCTGCCTTTACTGATCTTATCAAGGTTTCTGATCGAATTTGTCATTACGTTTTGGACATCAAAGTGGAGTCGGCTGATTTTGTGGAGCAACTTTTAAATTGGAATAAAAGTTACTATAGGCATTGGACGCAAGTTGTCAAAATAAAAGTCATCAATTATTTCTGTAACTTCTGGTGTTCCACAGGGCAGCCATTTGGACCCACTTTCATTTTCACTTTTCAATAACGATATTGGTTCTGTCACTGAGCATTCTGACTTCCTGTTCTATGCTGATGACCTTAAAATTTTCAAAAGTATCAATGGCATCACTGATGCATTGTCCCTTCAGTCAAGTTTGGATGCTGTATCTGACTGGTTTTTAGAAATGGCTCGGAAGTCAGTTTGGATAAACACCAGTGCATTTCTTTTTGTAAGTTACATAGTGTATTTAATTTTGATTACACTATCAATAGTACCAAATTCAAAAGAGTTTATGTTGTCAGAGATCTCGGGGTATTCATCGATTCACGAGTTACTTTCAAGTTTCATTTAGACACAATTTTCAACCGAGCCTTATTGTTATTGTTTTTGTTATTGCTGGCCTATTCTTGAGTACGCCTCGACTTTCTGGTCACCTTCCTATTTGGAGCATTCGAATGAGATTGAGGGGGTCCAGAACAAACTTCTTTACATATCGCATAAAATGTCTATTCCTAGGATACAGTTTTCTACTACATTTGTTAGGACTGAAGTGAACATAAGAAAGCTATCCGAAAGAAGAATTGTGCTGGATCTTTTCTTTCTCTGTAGATGTCTTGATGTGGAGGTGGATTGTCCCGATTTGTTGTATCAGATTGGTCTTCATGGTCCTGGGAGGATTACTAGGAGTGAGCTTCTCTTCAGTGAACCTTCATCGGACAAATTAGTATGCCAACTCACCTGTTTCCTGCTACGATTAGGTAATGAGTATCTTAATGCAGACTGCTGCTTCTGCCTTTCACCTGCTGAATTGAAGTCGAAGATTCATTCAATCATTTTTCCTACTGAGTAGTGGTATTTGACTGATTTCGATTCATACATATTGTTTTTGTTCCTTTTTACTTATATTGTAATTTCAAGGTCTTTACCGTTAATAAATAAATAAACACAAGTGCGTTTTTTGTATTGTCGTTTTCAATACTGCCTCTTGTTTTTTTGATTGATTTCAGAATAATCAAAGAGTAAGGGATATTTCTTATTACAATAAGAGTATTGTCCAATCTAATTTAACTTTGAATTTTGTTAACGGTTCAGTTTGATGACCTCAATTTTTATTTTTAGTATGAGCAAGGTCTCAGTTACTTTCCCACGAAAGTTTAGAAGAATTCAAGCAAGGTTGCTGCACTCCACATATTTAAAAAGAGAATAGCAACAAGTGAGACATTTTCGAATATAAACACAACCAAATTCATATGGAATCACCCGATACTTGGAATAATACCTCAGGGATTTTGAAAATTTCGAAGGATTTTTAGAATTGATCCTTTTCGAGATATTTCAGTTGAAAAAAGAATAAGGTTTATTTCAAGAAAGATACAAGTAGAAGAAAATAAGAGACTCCTTCCGCATGTAGTAAAAAATTGAAAATTGTTTTTTCACGGAGTAAGTGTTTTTTCTCGACCCCGGTTGCTTCTATTACCTCTTCTTACCTTGATACAAGTCTCAATCCGTCTATGCATGCTTTGGATTAAGTTTTCGACCTCCTCTGGGGTGATATTCTGCTACTCTTCAGTGGCGGCTTGGATGAGCTGTCGTGGGGTTCTTGCATTATCCTGGCGCGATCTTATTCTCCTTTTGAGATTATCCTGGAGAGCAAGCTGGCCAGTCCAAAATAGCGATTTCTTCTGTTTCAAGGTTAGGTTAGATTAGGTTAGATGTCGTGCGAAGTTGCTGGTATGCGGGGGAGCATTATCTTGCATAAAGGTGAAATTCTCACCGTGGGTACCTCTTCAGAGTCTCACTTTAGGATCCAGTACTAGGTCCACGCAATTGGTAGCCGTTAAACTCGCAGGAAACGAGAAATCAAATCTGTTTCGCCTCCCAGCATAAGGCCACCACATAACATCACACTGTTTCCTTGGTATTTCGGAATTTGTCTTGCTGCTCGGAGTCAAGCTTGTCTTCCACGACCCCTTAAAACCTGAATCCGGTGGTCATCTGATCGAACACCAATTCTGGTCTCATCCGAAAAATTATATTTGGCCAATTCTCAATATTCCAATTTTGGTACTCGATTCACCAATTAAGTCTGTTAATTTTTCGTTGTCTGGTTAGTACTGGAACTTTTAAAGGCATTCTGCTGTATAAATGTCTTTGGCGTATCGTTTCTACTGATACACTGATGCATGTTGCTTCCAGAAATTTCCTTTGGAGTTTCTTCTTGCAATTTGGCTCAAAAAGCCGTCTTGTTCTTCAGAAGTGATCTTCCTATGATTTTTTCTAGGCCTATTTGCAGAGATTATAGCTCCACGTATCGGGAGTAGGTTTTTGAAATGACCTCCTGTGACAAGGGCCTCCTGTGAAGGCATTTTGGATCGTTTTTATTTTTTTTGAAGGTAGGAGGTAGGTAGGTTAGGCTTGAAATGAAGGAAAAAACTGAACTTTAGAAGTCATATTTATTTATAGACTAAAATATCAAAATGAAACAAACAGAACAAAATCATAACAAAATAAATTCTTGTTCACACTCATTTTAAAACATTTACTTAAGTAATGGGATACAGACACGTTGACTCTTGTTTATAAATACTAGAAAATAACCTAACACTAAAACTCACATTTTTTAGGAACAAATAACAGAAATATTGCTTAATGTCTAAATATATATATATATATATATATATATATATATATATATATATATATATATATATATATATATATATATATATATATATATATATTTTTACTTATACTTAGATATTTTAAAAAATATGCAGATATTTCTAATAGAAAATACCTAGGAATTTCAATTTCGTTTTAAAATCAAAAGTGATAGCTAAGTCTAGGTGCAATAGAAAAATAAAAGATAGCTATTGTAGCAGCAATATTTTCCGAGATTTTGCTGTTGCAAATTCATTTCAAAATCAAATTTCTTGTTCAATTGCTAATATTGTTAGCCCAGACAATCTTTCTTGAATCATTGTCGATCTTAAATAATTTTTAACTTTGAAAAGGATCGCTCGCCAGAAGCTACAGATACAGGCAATGTCAAAAGAATTCTAAGTGAAATGCTTACGTTTGGAAAGGTGGAGATTAAATTGTTTACAAATATTTATTGTAAAATACTTAAGAAGACAGTATCATCAGGTAATGAAAACAGCTTTAACGCTTTAATTTCGTTAAACAGATCATTGGAGTCTATATCCTTATTATCCCGATCTGTCAGTCGCTATTCAAGAATAGAACAATGTTTTAAAAGACCGCTGTCACTTCATTTGAATATGTCGCTAAAAAATCCGAAAATATTATCATACTCATCTAATAAGTCAAATCGGTTTTTTAGAGAGCTTATAGTTTGATCTATAATTTTTAAGAAAAAACTAATTTTAAAGGCGGTTTTTGGATCATGAGGGGTCTCATCTCAGTGTTCATAGCCAAACAGTTTTGGTTTAAATTTCCTCCTAACCGTTGGTAATGGTGAAAGGTATTCTTCAATTTCGAGAGAGGATGCTACTTCTTTCGCTTGCACAAGAATTTCTTGAAATGATTGGTCAGATCTATATTGCTGGAAGTGATCAACTAAATTTTTCAGATAGGTTTGGAATACTTTAATTTTAATTGTAGCACTCTGCGTTTGTTTGCTGACAATATTTATATGAAATAAAACGTCATGCCAAATAATAATTCCACAAATAAATTGAAAATTTTGTACAGACGTTCAGAGGGAACTCGCTTTATGTCTTGCATCAATGTGGAAGGAATTATCTTCAGCCACTTCCAGAAGACTTTCGCAAACCATAATTAACTAAACTTTAGGGGGCTTTATTGAGTCAATTCTGCTGGACCATCTTGTCTCACTTAGAGGCTTTAAACTTAACCCGGGGACATTTTTCTCAAAACCACCTTTCTGTGGATGACAAAAAAATAATATAACTCTTGCACAAGATTAAAAAAGTTTATTGTAGCACCTGACACCTTAGAAGCGTCATTTACTGTTAAGTTCAAAGAATGACCCGCACAAGGTACAAAAAGGGCTTTCGGATTCGCATCAAGAATGCGTTTTAGAAGCCCAACATGTTTTCCCTTCATATTTGTCCCATTATCATAAACTTGTCCCGTAATGTGTTTTAATTCTAAATTTAATTTTTTCAAATTTCTATCACAAATGTATATATCCCTTCTCCTGTAGAGTCCAGTATTGGATTAAACGCAATGAAACTTTCCTTAACTTCAACCTTTTTTGAAGTGGTGTTAAGGACAACATGCCTCAGAAAAAAAGACTAATTTGCTCAGTATGACTAGTGTCTGGTGTACAATCTAATATTATTGAAAAATATTTTGAACTGCGAACCATTTCTAAAATATTATTTCCTACTTTGGACGACAATAATTCAATTATTTCATTCTGTATTTGCACGCTTAAATAATGAGTCATTTTAACAGATTTTTTTTTTGGGAGTTATACACTCGGCTAACGTGCTGTCCCATCACTGAATCAAAAGAGGCAATCATCTCAACAGCTTTTAGAAAATTTCCATTATTATGTTCGAAAAGCAATTGAGAAGGACCTTGAAATGCCAAGCATTTTGTGAATAAATACTTAACAATCGCAACAATTCTTTCCAACACGTCTCGCCAATATTTTTTTTTTCGTTTCTTAAACCCGGAGATGATTAGCATTAACAGTCATAGATGTCTCCAACATTTTTTTTAAATTTACCCAAGTGTTTATATAACTGTTGTGTAAAATTGACGTTTCGTGTCTCTCAATTAGCAAAGACAAGTGTTGCCAATCAGATACTCCATTTGTATCACAAAAAGTGTTAGGAGGTTTACATTAACAAAACAACTTACAACAAAAACAAAATACAGATTCTTCAGAAATAGAGTAAATAAGCCATTTGCTAGATTTCTTACAAAGTATTTGCACTCTCTTATCTTTATTACTAGGAAAGCTAAAACTGATGTCTATCAAGGGCGGACCACGTTTAACCAATATTCTAGCTATCCCATTAGTGATTCTTTCTAACCACAAACCGGACGGAATTATATCGATACTAGCCTCATTACAGCCTTCATCGAAAGTGTCACTTGCAGCGGGTATTTCGGTAGCTGACATTACCGTCTTTTTACTTTTTACACAAGCTGAATTACCTGAAGTGGAATGTTCAAGTGCTGTAGACGAGGATGGTATCATCGCTTCATCGGGTCTGCATCAGTAGAAGCTGTTTTCTGCTACAACCGCTGCCACTTGTTGCAGGATCTGATGTTACTGTTGAAATTTCAGATGGTTCACTCGGTTATTGATATTACGGATTTAGAATCTTGAGATTCGGACAATTCGGTCGCACCAACATCGATAGTCTCCGTGGAATCTCGATTGTTTTGCAAGAAATGCTTTGAAGATCCAACCATCCCCTTTCTTGTAGTCTCAGTTTCTTTTGCTCGCGAAACTTCTCTCCTGAAGGTTTCTTTCTTTTATCCTGAAAAAACAAATAAATAATTAGTACTCATAGGAATTAACTTCTAAAGTAACCACAATAATAAGCACCATGTGGGTAGGGTATGAAATATTCTTAAAAAGTTAACTAAGTAGCCAATAGCTTTTAACACATTATAGGGCAGATTATTATTAAGTAAGATATGGCCGATTAAAGTTTGCATATTTGAGTAAAAAGCAATTTGTTCGAGCTATTTTAGCTTAAATCCTTTCAAAAATGAAGGCAAATAGATATTAAACTAATTTGATCTTATAGTCCTTAAAACCCTACAAAATGGTTTTTAAAAGATCAATAGCATAAAAATTACGCAAGTAATGGATAAAACTAGTTACTTTTTCAAACTCGTACATAACATTTCAATTAATGAAAAGATATTTGACTAAAAAATTAATTATAACCAGTATCCTATAAAGGGTTAATGTTGATAGTATAAAGTAGGGAACACTTACCATTTAATAAAAAATCAAGCCGTTGAAATTGTAGTCAGCAGGTATTCGGCACTTAATTTAAAAAAAAAGTAGTAAACAAAATATTACACAACACAACACCACACTTGACAAAATAAAAATAACTTTATATGTAAAAATTAATAGGATTACTTGTTTTTATACACTTGTTGCACTGTCCAGTGAACTAACTGATTTAAAACGCCTGTGGCGATGCATCGCTTTTATAGTGCTCCAGGCGTTATTCATGTCTGAACAGGAAAAATCAAGAAACTGCCACCTGACATGTTCTCGCAACATAGGAATCGGCAGTAACTGGATGAGATACTAATAAAATTTCGTGTGTATTTATAGCTTATTCTATTTAATTTCTCAACTTTTATTTTAATATGTTTTGTGGACCCTGGGTTTTGGCGCCCCTTAAGGATGGCGCCCGTGTGCATTGCACACTTTGCACATATGGTTGCGGGGGCCCTGTCCGTGATACCCCCATTGTGGCCGCTATATCCCTCTGTGTCACCCCTTCTTCAACGAGAGCACATCGCAGTTTCAAATCTGAGTAACAGCCGGCTCGGAGGCGTATGGGATATGATGCTCGTCTCCTGCGCAGAGTTACCTGGGTTCAATCCCCACAAAGTCGGTGTGATTTTTCGGATTCTGAGAATCGCTTGAGTATCCATCTCTAGGAGGAGATGTAAAGCCGTCAGTCCTGTCAAACAGAGATGTGTTGGACATTAAAGATCCCTTCCCTCGACACGAGAGGGGTTCGGCAAAATTCTCGGGTTAGTGAGGTGACAGAATTCCCCGGCTTGTCATTGGCCGAAAGGCGGAAATAGAGCACGTTAAAGAAATAAACAAACAAACAAATCTCAGTGACGACTGAATACAACATCCTGTGGTGATAAACTAACATTTCTTATCATACTATCCAGTTTTTTTACAACTAAAAACTTCATTATTCACAAATAGTCAGAGATCCATGATTAAAAACAATCAATAATGTGAAATACCGAGTGATTCCGTAAAAATTTGGTTGTGTATACATGAAAACCATATAACCCAAGTGTTTCAGAATAGAAATTGAAACTCAAGAGTGAGAATAATCGAATTCTATTAACAAAAATGATTCCAGAATTATTACATTCAGGAATGGTCGTGGAGAAAACGCATTCGAGATAACCAAACAAACGACTACAAAGTGAGTCTAAAGTAGCAGCGCTGAATATGGAAATTATTTTTATTATATTTTTATGTCTTTTTATTACGTTAAGGTAAAATTAAAAACATGTTTGCTAACATATCTATATTACACATTTACAGTTCCAATATAATGCAGATTGAAATAAAACATTCATATGAAATATACAACAAATCATTTGTTGAAGAAATCCATTTAATCTTCAAAATAATCAGGACAATGTCCGTATAATACAAATATCTACTATTTGTTGATTGTTATCATAAAAACTTTAATTCTATGAAACAATGCTAAGAAAAGAAAACAATATATTATCCATGTCAATAAAATGTTTAAAGTCATAATGATATATTATAAGACTTTTTAATTATATCAGCAGCCTTCTCTCCAATAATTAAAGCTGGACCATTTGTGTGCCCAGAAATAGTCGTCGGCATTATGCTACAATCGGCAACCCTCAGATTTTTCACCCCATACACACAAAGATTAGAATCTACCACAGCAAACGGATCATCCTTACTACCCATCTCAACTGTTGAAGATATATGCAATCCAGGAAGTACCATGTGCTTCAAGGCACAATACCAATATTCTTTCGAGTCATACGCATATTGATTGCAGAATTGAAACTTAATCTGTTTAGCTCCCACCATTTGAACAGCCTCAGTCTTTCCAATTGTGTTCACAATTTGAATCGCCTTGTAAAAATCTTCCATGTCTTCTTGATCTTCGAATATACCAATGTCTATAAGTGGAAAATCTCTTGGACTATTAGATTTCAAGGTTAAGGTTCCGACAGATTTAGGATGAAGTAGAAACATCGTAAAATAAATATTTGTATGCTGATCTAGTTTCTTTATATAACATAGAGCATCTGCTTTGAAATTCGTTCGAGGTGGTATAAGCTTGATCACTGGTGTAGGAAGGTGGAACCAAATTTCTACATTTGGAACTAATGCCGAGGAATTCGTTGTGTGGAAAAGACTGAAAGTGGCCAAGTTTCCGACAGTTGTTAAAATTCCTTCATCTCTCAAATATTGCGCTATATATTTAGGTAAAGATTTTGTTCTTACTATCATATTAGTATTATAAAACACTTGAAAAATGAAATGATCCTTTAGATATCTGCCCACTGGTAAGTTTGCAATAGCAGGAATACCATGTTTTCTCAGCTCATCTCCAGGACATATACCTGATAACATAAGAAGCTGTGGTGTGTTTACGGCACATCCCGAAATTATGATTTCTTTCCTAACTTTGGCCTTAACCAAACGCCCGTTTTTAATAAACTGAACCCCATTTGCAGATTTCGTGTTTGCATCAATCAATATCTTCGTGACAAATGATTCGATAGTTAAGTTGAAGTTGTGTTTTGCACTTGATGGTCTTACATAAGCTGTCGCACCACTAACTCTTCTTCCATGTTTAATATTCCTTTGCATTCTAGATACTCCAAATTGTTCTTTGCCATTATAATCCCCAATAGTATTCACACCAATTTCGGAGTAAGCATTATAGATGATTGTTAAGTTGTCTTTCGGAATTTTGTATGCAATATTTACTGGACCGCGAAAACCCCTGTAGTTCCTGTCGATATTATCAGATTCGAAGTTTTCTAGCTTTCTGAAATGAGGTAATACATCGTCAAAAGACCAACCTGGATTGCCCAAAGATGCCCATTTATCGTAGTCGCCCCTGTTATCTCTTGCATATCCTAAATAGTTAATAGAACCGGACCCCCAAGAACTTCACCTCTAGCATAAGCGCATTTTTTTCCTCTCCAACCTAAAAACAAATTCCAAAAACCTAGGGAAATCTATATCTCACAGATTTTGATAGTGGAATTATTATCATAAATGTGAGTTTTATAAGATTTGAATAAAATTGAACACTAGTGGCCGTTACTTGATGCAAATCCAGTTGAAGTGATAAATAGAAGAAAATTTGGTTATCTACTATTTTCTTTCCTTTATCTAATGTTACTTTTATTATTTTTGATGAGTTTGGATAGATTATCATCAGTCCAAAATGAGATGTGAAATTGGAATTTTTCCAGTAAATGATTTAAATTAAGGGTAACGAGAGGCTTCTATACAAGGTGTTACATAATAGTATTACACAGTGAGGGGGTAAATCTACGTGCAATTTTAAGAAAAAAAGTTTACATAACACAAAAGAGGTCTCCGTTTCACGAACTTATACAAACGCCTAACTTTGCAACAATCAAAAGTAAGCCGAGGCGAAAAGCAATTAATTAGATTATTCCAAAAGTGACAAAAGATTTGTTTTATGATGTTTAAGAGAAAAGAGGCAAGGGCTCAAAAACACCAAAACCGGAGCCTAGAAGTACTATAAGCCGAACAAATAAATACCCAAAGAAACCAATATAAAAGAGAGGGGAAATCAAAAGTAAAAATAAAAATAATAAAACAAAATAAGGCAGAAAGATTATATTGCCCAGATTGTAATGCTGAACGAGTCATAGATGCGATAATGTACTGGAGTGACGCTTATGTTAGTTTGTACTTCCATAATTTTTATCATACTCTTAGTAAAGCCCACCAAAATCGTGATGTTTTCTTATTTTCCATTTAAACGAAATCTTGTTTCTGTCAAAGTTTGACGTTGAAATAATTGCACTAAAGTTTTCTTCATTGACTTTTTGAAATTTTAATTATTTAGACAGAGTAAGTTTTGTTACGCCTAAGATGGCCCACTGAAGAATTTGTTACAAAAAGGCTATTGTAAATGAATGACTATCTAATAATATCATATATCAAGTAAACTTTTGTTTGCATAGTTTTGATAGCGTTTATGATTTACGTAATTAATTAACTTGGCAATAATAAGTGCATACATTCCTAAAGACGCTCGTTTTAGAGGTATTTAAAGGAATCGTTTTATTGAAGAAATTTCATTCTTGATATGTATGTTAATTTTATTCACAAATATATAAGTAATTTTGTGAAGTAGGTGGTTTTCCTAAATTTTCTATTATTTTTATATATTACAAGAAGTAACTTAACATAAAATTTAATACTATGATGATAATAAGAACACCTGGCGAGATTTGATTGGATTTTCAAATGACATCACGGACTATCAAGAAACCTACAATATCAATTAATCAAAATTTTCTCATCTTCCTTACTTTCTTGGGGCAGTTTAAATTCAACCTTAAGGAAAACACTTCGAGATATCAAATTCTTCTATTTGAAATCCAAAATTGGATAAAAACATCTGAAATATTCATTCGAAGTTGAGTTGATCGTAAAAGCATACCTTCTGATTCGGAAAATAGAAGCAATTCACCACAGAAACCAAAATTAACCGGACGTTTTAACGACACGACAGTTTTCCAAATATTAATATATTAACATTTGCATCATAATGACGATGATCTTTGAATCTATTTGTACTATTTTCAATGTATGTGATTGCAGTTAGGTGAACTAGGTGACATTCGAAGTCTAATTTCCAGTAATTAAAAAACTTAAAACCGATCAGAACAATCATTGTTCGAACATTCAAAATAACGATATTTCAAGCTACCAATATGGGGTATTTCCATTTCGGGCCCTTATAACCTCTTGTCATATTCGATTAATATTTGTTATGGTCTGTTTAATCAAGACCTGAAATATAAAGTTCAACCAGTGACTCGAACTGTTGCAAAATCTGCTGTAAGGGAATTCATAACTCGTTGTCTTTTTTTCATGGAATCCCATGTGCTCCGATGGGTTCAGAAAAGAACTCCGCAGAGGCTATCCCATGAAATATGATAATAGCATTTTATTAACATCCGTACATGGAGTATCACGAAAATCTTAGATAATCAGATTTCTCACTGTTACAGGTGTTCCCCTGTACCCCGGAATATCAAAACATAGGCTTCAGCGTAACTGATTAAACCAACCCTAACCAGCATTATAATACAAAGCAACACTGTGATAGTGGAAAACCATTACAAGATCCTTAACTTGTTCTTATTCTTCTTATTTCTATTTTGGTGCATTGATCCTGAGTCATCTTCCTCATTTCCAGCGGAGTTGGTACCCTACTGATTCCCATGTCTTCTTTTCTTTTCAGCCAATTCTTCCTTGGTTTGTCCCTTCTTCTCCTCGTACCTCTACCTGTTTCTCTGATCTACCTCACTATTCTTGACGTGTCCATTCGTTTTATGTGTCATAGCTCAAGGCTCAGCTCTAACCGCAACATGTCGAAGAGCTCGATTGAATTTTGTCAGAGATTAGAAGCTGACTGGTGAAGAGTTTTGTATTCAAATGAGTCGAGATTTTGTCTGTTTCATCTCGGACGACGTTCTCTAGTGAATATATATAGAAATGAAAGATATGCTCAGTGCAACTTTTTACCAGCCTATGATGGTGTGGGGAGGATTTTTTTTAACGTTCCCACTGACCTTATCATCATAAATAATGAAACCCTGAATGCTTAGAGGTACATCACAGATATTTTAGAAGAACATATTGTACCATTTATTCAGGCACACATGATTTAAAGCTTTTTGTTTATTCATGATAACGCCAGACCACACCAAGCTCATATCGTTAGGAACTACCATCAAGATGACGAAATCAATTCAATGGAGTGACCTTCATGAAGTCCAGACCTCAATCCCATGAAACATGTTTGGGATATTCTCAAAAGAAGATTAAGAAGCCAGCAAAACCAGCCAACTACCGTGAATTAGGTTCGGAACAGATTGATCGAAACTTGGAACGAAATGGATCAGAATGCAATAAGGTCATTGATTTTGAGTAGGAATTGTAGATGTCATGCAGTAATTCTCGCCATAGGTAGATTTCGGTTTTGGGAAATTTGATTTTTAACAAAATTTTTATTCATAGTTTTATTTCAATTTCTATGAGTACCAGATTCATTTCAATTGGTCTCAAGATGTAACGTGCTAACTTCACTTTCCATGCTACTTTTATCAATCTTCAATTCCTAACTTTCATTTTCTTTGCTCCGATCAAACTACACCGTGGTCTCATTCATTCGAGTTCGTTATCTTTTTCCTTTCCATAATTTCCCTAGTATTCTATGTTCGTGTATCACTTCCATTTACCGATAGCCGGCTCGGTGGCATAGAGGATATGATGCTCGTCCCCTGAGCAGAGTTATCTGAGTTCAATCCCCACAAAGTCGGTACGATTTTTCGGATTCTGGTAATCGCTTGAGTGTTCATCTGTCGGAGGAGATGTAAGGCTGTCGGTCCTGTCTAACAGAGATGTGTTGGACATTGAAGATCCCTTCCCTCGACACGGGAGGGGTTCGGCAAAATTCCCGGGTTAGTGAGGACACAGAATTTCCTGGCGTGTCATTAGCCAAAAGGCGGAAATAGAGCACGTTAAAGGAATAACAAACAAACAAACCATTTTCCGATGATTCTGTCAATTTAATTCATTATTCATTTTGTCTCCGAAATTATCTCAAGGCAGTCCAATGAATGAAGAAAATGCCTTACTATTAACTGAATCTCGAGTGTGAAAGGTGGATGGTTTGTTTACCCGTTAATAATTCGGGGTAAGTAATTTTATCGTCTAAGCCCACGTTCTTTCTCTCTTTTTTCGATTTCTCCTAGAATATCTCAACATTATTGTTATTTAATTTTTTCTTGTTCTTTTTTTTTTACTACAATGGGTCGCGTTCTGTTTAATTATTTGTTAGTTCAAATATTGTAAATTTTACTTTTGAAATATTGTAATTAGACAGAACAGGTGCATTGAGGGGGTGAGAATTATTTTATTCAATACATTGGTAGTCCTATAGGTTCGATCTCGAAGAGATGGCCTACCCAGACGTCTGGAAGTAGCAATGACCCGGATACCAGCCCGGCTAGCTCAGTCGGTAGAGCATGAGACTCTTAATCTCAGGGTCGTGGGTTCGAGCCCCACGTTGGGCGTCAATTTTTATAACAATATATAAATTTTTATGATTAGAGATGGCCCGGCTTCACGGTAAAGTCACGAGTAGCCTGAAATATTGCGGAACACCTACCTCCGAATCCTCAGTCAAAATTCAACCACTTCAATTTTCATTCACACTATATTCAACTACTATATATTTACGAGGTGTTTTTTATTGACATACACAAAAAGAGAAAGATGGAAAACTTATCTAAAAAAATGAAGGGTGAACCAAGGCAGACGTCTCTATTTCAGAAGGCCCCAATATCGGTTACCCTCCTTTGAGCTCCTCGGGCTGGTAAATGGGTCGTTGCTACTTTCAGACGTCTGGGTAGGCCTTTTCTTCGAGCACCAACCTGGGACTACCAATGCAATAAGTAAAACAATTCTCGTCCCCTCTATGCACTTGTTCTGTCAAATTAAAATTTTGAATAAGAAATGTACAATATTTTAACTAACAAATAATTAAACAGAACGTGGCGCATTAAAGTAAGAAGCGAAAAGGGAAAAAAAGAACACGAGAAAAAATAACGATAATGTTGTGATATTTGAGGAGAAATCGAAAAAAGAGAGAAACAACTTGGACTTGGAAGATAAAATACAAACAGATTACTCTTGCCGGTAAATTATATTTGATGTAAAGGTACTCTGGCTTTACGGCAATGTAAATAAAACATAATTACATGTTTGTCGTGCTGACCAGTTTCGAGTTTATTTTAAGCTCATCTTCAGAGCGGAAAGATGAATAACAGTTAACTCAAATCTGTGATAACAAAAATCTGTATGGACTCCCACCTTAGGATATGAAGTGTAAAACAGTTGTTGTATATGTCATATAGCTAAAAAACATTATCAAAGCACTTGAGTAACATCTACTTCAACCTTATCAAGAATATGCCATGAAATTTATATGCACAGCTGTTTCACTTCTATGAAAATGCGGGACCACATTTCAACATTGAAGAAGAAGCTACCAGTACGACTCGATATCTGTGACATAACCTCACTTTCTTTTGTTTTGAATTGTCAAATGTAATTTCAGGTGTCGATCTCAATTATTTTATTTCGTCGTTTTTAAACCCTTTTACTATAATTTTAATGTGTTGTATTGTTCGATTTTTAAATTTTTATCGACTAAACATTTTAATAATGTTTTTCAACTATGTGACATATACAACAACTGTTTTACAGTTCATGTCGTAAGGTGGTTGCCCTGACAGATTTTTGTTATCACAGATTTGAAATAACTGTTGTTTATCTTTCGGCCCTGAAGATGAGTTTAAAATAAACTCGAGAATAGTCAGCACGAAAAACATTTAATTGTGTTTTATTTATATGTCGTAAAGCCAGAGTACCTTTACATCAAATAGAAGATAAAATTACTTTCACCGAATTATCAGAGGGTAAACTAACCATCCATCTTTTACACTTGAGATTTAGTTAATAGTAAGACATTTTCTTCATTTATTGGAGATATTTTTTCAAAACTCCTTCCATTCCTTTACTTTCACGAAAATCTGATAACTACAGCCTTGAGATAATATCGTCGAGTCAAATGAATAATGAATTGAATTGACAGAATCATCGGAAAATGGAAGGGATACATGAACATACAATACTAGCGAAATGATGAAGAGGAAAAGACAACGAACTCCAATATGAGATCACGGTATAGTTTGATCGGACAAAGAAAATGAAAGTTAGGAATTGAAGATTTATATAGTTGGTATCATTTCAAATGGCCACTCATCGCCAGCCTGATAATTTTTTTGCAATAATTCAGTCGGACGTATGTCCTACATAGTACATGATTCCGTAGAAGGAAGAAGATTATTGGTCATATACTTCTGTGGTGCTGCTAGCTATTATAATATTATTAATATTATATATATAAAATTGATATCCACTTCGTTGAAGAATACGTAGATTTCCAATGATTTCAGTGAGGAAAATAACGATGAAAGATAAAATACCTTACTACTAAATACTACCAGACATAAAATAGGAAATTGTACAATTCCTTATCAATATCAATCAAATACGATCGTAATAAATTGCCTTCGAGCGCAAATTTTAGCGCAATAGCACAACGGATGCAGTTTCTAAGCTCACAGAGTTGTATGAGCCGAGTTTCAATGTGCCGTGTGACGTCAAATATTTCCTTTCATTTTATTTGGTAGGAGAGGGTGAGATGTACTGAGTGGCCATTTGAAATGATACAAAGTATAAAGCAGCATGGAAAGTGAAGTAAGCACGTTACAAGCATTCCTTAGTACTGGTGGATTACTGGAAAAATAATTCTTCAACGTATCTGAACTTCTAAATAAATTTGAATTTTCGATTTTGTGCATCAATTTCTTGACGCAGTGTATTTCAATCTCTATTCCATTATCTGATATCACAGAATGAAGATTAACTCTGAAGATTTTAATATTTATATCATGAATTATTTACCAACAAATAAAATGATAACGCCATATCTGCTCTTTACCAAGCAGCGGTTGTAAATCGAAAGTAACATAATTTCAAAAATCGAACGAAATTTTTTAACCCGATTATTTGTAATGATTTTTTGCTTGTCTAGCAGAAAAATCTCGAAATTCGAAAGAAGTATTTTCCTCATAAGATTAAATAAGGTAAGGAAGTTCAAGATTATTCCGAATCACAGTGACAAACATGCAGATCAGTTTTCACCTGATTTACTTGCACTGAAAGCTTCTACACATACAAGGCAATAATACTTGTCGTCTGTTTCACTCTCTAGACACATTCGTATCTCTCTTTCATTTTGGTTTTCTTCGTTTAAAAGGAAGTCCTACTGATTTTTGAGTTTGCATTTTTATCTGGATCTGAAGATATCATCAGCATATACCTGGCTATCTAGTTTTAAGGCTTCGAGATTTCGGAAACCTATTATGGTAGGCTTTGTTTTTCCCTTTGGGATTTTAATCAATTTATCCATCACTATTATCAAAAAGAGTGAGCTCAGGCTATCCCCTTGATTTCCTTTCATAATTTACGGATGAAGTAGAAGTTGCATCTTTTGCTTTCATACCTCTTATTTGTACTCTGGCTTTGACATTTTCATAAATACTTTTTTAAGATCTGTCCAATCAATTTTATTCTTTATATCTACTTCTTTAGGGCAATTTCAGACCACTTTTCTCTGGAGGATATCAAATGGAGCAGCTCTTGAGTTTATGAACGTAAGGTATGATTTGCGTTCACAGTCTATAGTCCGTTCTATAATATTCCTTGCTTGCCTATCCTCCAATTTGTCCTCTACCTACTTCTTCACATACTTTAATGTCCTTTCTTATAGGTTAGCAGAATAAAATTATTTTTCCAGTCTTTTGGATAGTTTTTGTCCCATACCTCATTGCAAATTATAGTTAGCCACTTTTTTCTTCTTTCCGCATCCATTTTATCATTTCTGAGACCGTAACCTTTATTATATATTGCCAGCAATCCAACCCGAAAAAAAAGAAATACAAAAAGAAGAGAAAAAAGGAAAAAGAAAAAAAGCAACTATACGTGCAAAAACATCACAACCAAAAAGAAAACAAATGCAAGCTACAAGTGAAATAAATTTAATTAAAACACTTTCTCGAATAAGAAGCACATTACACCAAAACCTATTGAGAATCAACACCAAACTCCGAAAATTAACACATGAATTTTTTATCTCTTTAACAGTATTAGAAGAAACTCAAGGTGCAAGCGAGATATTCCATGCTTCTGTTTGCATCTTGCCTTAATGTTACGGATATCAGTTGCTTATCTTATCAGCCAGTGCAAATAGGATGGTTTTTCTTCAACCAATACTTTATATGACTGACTCAACATATGTAATCTTCGCCTACTTTCTATTTTCAACCAACCCAATTCTTTCAGTGTATGTGAAACATGATCTGATCGTCTTACAATTTTGTATCTTTTGAATTCGAACTTCATTTTGTTGGGTGAGACGCGGACCATACAAAATGTCATTACAATGTGATAAAATTATCGCATCACATAGAATTTTTCTCTGTTTAATGTCCAGGTAATTTTTACAACTGTGATATCTGCAATAGTTCTTTTGAGGAGAGGACTTATTGTTTCATTAATTGAAATTCGTACCTGGTCCTTACAGGCATTCCTCATGCCCCTCCAGCCAAACATAATAACCTGTGTTTTCATAGAGTTCATACCTCAAGACAGTTTGGATATATTATTATTTTTTATCAGAGCCGTTTGCTAATAATTTTCGGTATACGGCAAATATAATTTTGTGCCCTCAGCATATCAATGGGCCTTAGAGCAATTCAAACAATCCAAAAACTGAGTAATGTATATAATGAAAAATCAGTCCTAGAATGGAACCCTGGGGCACGCCACATGAAAGTTCGATAATATCTGACCAACCACCTTACGAATCACTCTGATATCTACCACTTAAGTAAATTTCAGAAAGTAAAACTGTTCTATCGTTAAAACCGATGTAATGAAATGTGGCTAAAATCCTTTAATAGTCAAGAAGGACCAATAGAAGAAGATTTTCTCCATCAATAACTTTTATAATATCTTCTAACACTTTAAGAAGAATAGTCGTACAACTATGGTTGCTCTTGAAACCAGACTATACATAAAAAAAAAATGATATCAAACTCCAAATACTCCCTGATCTGCACAGCAATTAATTTTTCTAAAACCTCCGACAATACATTTGAAATGCTTATTAGGCGTAAATCTTTGAAACTCTCGGATTTTGCATCTTAGGTAGCGATTTTGGAAAACCAGAATTTTCAATGCATATTATTATATGGCATATACAGGGTGCTTCAATGAAAACTAAACAGAGGCTATATCTACCAAGATATTCATTTCTGATCAAAACGCAAAAACAGGTCAATTTTTGTTTCAAGGGGGACATCTTTTGGGGTACAATGCTTGCTTGAAATATCAACCCCCTAAGCGGAGGTTACAATCCTTGAACATTTTGAATAGGAAGATGGGTCAGTGATGACACAAAAGGTGGTATCTTTGTCTACATTGTCTTGAACGAATTTCCATTTTACTTGAAAACTGTAAAAGATACAGGGTGAGCAACTGAAATAGGAAGACTTTTTGAAAACTGTAGAAAACTAGATTATTGAGTATTGAGTATTAGTGCGAAAAACTGAAATAGATTTATCTAGATCAAAGATGACAGCCTTTGATCTGGAATGAATCTGTTCCATTTTTTTGCACTAATACTTGAATAGCTCAGGGCGATAGATAGTCTCCTCTATTTTTCAG
This sequence comes from Cryptolaemus montrouzieri, assembly GCA_013387265.2. NCBI lineage: Eukaryota > Metazoa > Arthropoda > Insecta > Coleoptera > Coccinellidae > Cryptolaemus > Cryptolaemus montrouzieri. Next base: position 32,659,908 of record JABFTP020000185.1, on the reverse strand, counting down.
TAGCTCACTCTGTATCTTCTACAGTTTTCAATCAAAAATGAAAATTCTTTCACGATAATGCAGACAAAGATAATACCTTTCTTTCGAGTTATCACTTGACCCATCTACCATCTTCCAAATTTTCAAGGGTGGTCACCCCTGCTCTAGGGGTTGAAATTTGAGATGAGGATGGTACTTGATGATGACTGCCATTGATCAGCATGGATCTGTTCTATTTTACTTCACTGAAACTTGAATAGTCTCAGGGAAATAGTCTTTCCTATCTTTCAGTTGCTCACCATGTAGCATTTACAGTTTTTAATTAAAAATGAAAATTCGTTGGAGGCGATATAGACAATGATACCACTTTTCTTTTGAGTCATCATTGGACCCATCTTCCCTATTCAAAATGTTCAAGGATTGCAACCCCCGCTTAGGGAGTTGACAATTCAGGCAAGTTTTGCAATCCAAAAGATGTCCCCTTTTAAACAAAAATTGACCTATTTTTGCGTTTTGATCAGAAATGAATGTCTTGGTAGATATAGCCTCTGTTTAGTTTTCGTTGAAGCACCCGTATACATTAAAATAGGAAGCAAAGAAAGTAGTAACTTTTCGACACATATCATTGCAGCCAACTGAACCAGATTTTATGGAATTCAACGCTTCATATGCTTGATCTGCAGAATCTACTGGGACATGAAATGATAGCGACTCCCGAAGCAGATTATCTTTATATTTAGATAACTCCCTGCTGGGAACAGGGTTAACATTAAGGACACGTACAAAAACAAATATTTATTTTAGTTACATCATTTAATGACTCAAGAATTGAAATATCCTGTCGAATAGAAAACTCACGAGATGCTTCCAAACTAGATTTGTATTAGATTTTGTTTTAGAACGAAACATGCCCTCCTCTCGTTTCTGTGCGAAGCTGCTTATAATAGTCATTCTTAGGAAGATTATATTTTTTAAAACATCTGAAAGCTTTATTCCTCAGGGAACAAGGACATCGATTTCGACATCATCAAGTTAATTTCTCATCAATACGCCACTATGCGGTCTCGCATTATGATGCATGAAAAACAATCTTGATCGATTGAAGGGATAAAAGGTACTACAAATTCACCTAATACCTCGCCCACATATTGGTGACTTGTGAGAGAACCGTGATGGATCTCATGATGGCCAGTACTTAGATGTGCTACACCAATACATCAGAAATCCACTACCGAAAGTAGGGCCAATTTATCCATTACACAAAAAAGATAGCTGATAATTCAACAGTAGATTTTTCGTTCATTTTTTTCGTTTATAATTCTCAATTGAAATTAAGAATGGAGTCGCACCCCAATGATATCATCATGATAGTTAGGGATTTCAATCTTGGATCATTTTCATGGTCTTCTGAGCAGTGAGTGCGGCTTCATCAGTAATGTTATTCGCGGTGATGCGTATTCCTCATTCAGGGATTTTTTTTCTTATAATTCCCTTAATCAGTTCAATGGTATAACCAATCATTATAATAAAATCTTGGATTTGGTTTTGTCGAATTCTACTGATGTGTCTTCTGTTCGATGTAGTAAGCCTTTCCTTCAAGAGGACCGGCACCATCCCGCCGTATGCAAAATTTTCTTTGGATAAAACTCCTAGCAAATCTAGATCGATGTACAACGCGGACTATATAGCGATAATTTCGGCACTGTCAAGTTTGAATTGGAAAACTTTGTTATGTTCTACCAAAGTGAATGAATGTGTTGATTCATTTTATTCTGCTTTGAATAAAGTTATTGATAAGTATGTACCTCATAGATCTGTTAAGTGTAATAAATTCCCTTCGTGGTTTAGTAAAGACACTATTGAATGCATTTTTGATAAAACTAACTTACATCAAAGATTTGAAAAATTCAAAGCCCGTTTCTGTATAAATTTTCTGTATTTTGCGTAGACATTGTAAAGTCTTAATTGAAAGAGATCATAAGAAACATATTGCTTCTGTAGAGGGTGGAATTGTGAAAAATCCTGAGATGTTTTAGTCTTATGTGGGCGAGTTGAGAGATAGCCTGAGGATGCTTCAATCCAAGTGTCATGGTGAAAAAATCTTAGAAAATAGTTCGGCTATATCTAATGCTTTTTCTGAGTACTTTTCTAGTGTTTATGAAGATCCGCATGAACCTGTTCTTTGCCAAACTAGATATAAATCTTCTTCATCGATTACATTTAACACGATAGATCTGAAGGATGTTGAAGCTGAAATCGAGGGACTGAATGTCACGAAGGGTCCAGGTCCGGACTCCATCCCACCAATTTAGATAAAACCTTGTGTTATCTTTCCAGATAAGTGGAAGGCGGCAAAGATCGTACCTATTTTCAAAAGTGGTAAGAAAAATGAAGTAAATAATTACCGACCTGTCTCTATTAAGTTATTTCGATAAAATTTTTGAAGCAATAGTAACTGATAAATTTTTTCATTCATCCAGTTCCATGTTGATTCAATCTCAACATGGGTTTTTCAAAGGTAGGTCGGTGTTAACTAATTTAACTCCTTACATTCATTTCATAAGTAGTAGTTTTGATGATGGTTTTCAAGTTGATGCCGTCTACACAAACATGGCTAAATCCTTTGATAAGGTACATCATGCAACTTCGTTGAGGGTTCTAGAGGACTTTGGTGTGGTGGGGTCCTCACTGAAATGGATAGAATCGTATCTGTCGGATAGACTGCAGTATGTTGCACTCAATGGCACTCATTTCGGTTTCGTTCGTGTCACTTCTGGTGTTCCTCAAGGGTCACATCTGGGTCCCCTTTTATTTTATTTTCAATTTACATAAATGATATTTCGGAATGTTTTCTTCATACAAAGCATGATTTATATGCTGACGATCTTGATTGTACAGTGCTGTTCGATCTTATGATGATATTTGGCGTTTTCAGAGTGATCTTGACAGACTTTTCTCTTTTTCAAAGTAAGTATTTTCAATTGAATATTGATAAGTGTAAGCATATAAGGTTTACAAAAAATGTCAATGTCTTCGATGCCATTTTTCTGTTGATGTGCTTGTAATAGGGAGGGTAAACCAAATTAAGGATCTTGGTATATATCTTGATTCTAAGTTGTCCATTGAATATTATATTGATCATATAGTATCTAAGGCTTTGAAAATGTTGGGTTCCATTCTTAAACTTGCTAAAAGTTTCAGTGATCCAAGGTCTTCAAAATTACTATATTTCTCGTTTGTGAGGGGTAATTTGGAATATGCTGTACCTGTTTCGTCCCCTCACTATTACAAGTATATTGACAGAATTGAACGAGTCCCAAGAAAATTTGTCAAAAGTTTCAACTTTAAAATTTTAGTCCTAACCATGATTATCAATTAAGTTTGCGTCATCACAAAATTTTGAGCCTGGAGCAGAGGAGAGTCCTTTTCGACACTGTATTTTTTTATCGAATTCTATATCATTCTTTTAGTTTTCCGCTTGTTAATTATCTCACTTTCAATGTTGGTATCCTAGTCGTCGAAATGTACTCTTCTATATTCTGAAAGCTCGTACTAATTTTTATTTTTTTATTCTGATTTCTTGCGAATTATGCGTCTGTAAAATTGGCTTTTTGCCAGTATAGATATTTTTCTTGAACCTCTTTCTTCTTTCAAAAACAATGTTATTGCATATCTCATTAGATCTGAATCATCCTCATTGTAGTAGTTTTGAGTTTTCATGATATTTTGCTTGATTCTGTTATCTTTAGTGAGTCTCTTTTTTTCCCTGAATTTTTATGAAAGTTATAGTTTTCATTTCGTATGACAGTTTCACTTCTGTTCATTTTTTGTGAACCCTGGTAATTGGGTCTATCCTGTAGGGGTTCCTATGTTTTGTAGCAATAAGTAAATAAATAAATAAATAAATGAATGAAAAAGAATGATACCTCCAGAGTTATTTCTCCCCCGCCCTTAGGCTAAACGTTTAGGACGACGAAATCAATTATGCTTAGAGCAGTGGTGTACTTGAACCCAGTCCTGGACGAAAGAAATGGTTTCTGCATATGTTACACTCGTGAAATCGTTCATTTATACGTTTAAAGACTCTTATGCGTTGTATCTTGTATCTTGTCGTGTGTCTTCAAACTTCGGTGCCATTCAAGGCTTATTGTGCTCCTCCGTTGACACTCATTCCTGAATATCCATTCAACAAGGTTTAGAATCCCATTTATCAGGTAGGTGCCTTTCGCTTAGCACTTTTAAGGTTTCTTTGTCCTCTAAAATTTTCCATCTTTTTCAGGCTAGAGCTTCGCATTCGTTTACTATGTGATAAGTTCTTCAGGATTAATGTCTGTCGTATGTAGATGCTTTCTTAGCCTTCCATGTCCAATTTTTAGGCCTGTTACGGTGCTTAGTTTTTTTTACTCAGTCAAAGCTTCTTTACGGCATTTCTTGCTAGGTTTTCCAGCAGGAGTGTGGTTTGTCTATACCATGGGGTAAGCATCCATCTGTCAGCGTGTAGCTTTCCTAACTAGGTGTTAATCATGTGCTTGTGCGTTACTGAATAAAGAGAATCTGGACTCATCAGTCCATCGAACGAATTCCCGATGGTTCTCATTCCAATAGACGTAGTCTCGGAACTTGAACTGGAGCCAAACTGAACGGTTCTCTGCAGCGATCTTACGTACTTCTGCGATGAATGTCCTATTTCACCTTCTTGAGACAACGTCGTAGCTTCAACACACTCATCCTGGTCAAGATGTCTTGAATTACTTTTCAAGATTAAAAAATTAACCAAAAATCATTGATATTTTCTATTCTTCTGGAGATCCTTAAGGTTCCAACTACTCTTCACATTATACACTAACAATATTGGTAAATGTTACAAAATACTCAATTTTCATTATATGTAGACGACTTGAACATATAAAGAGTTTGTGACTTGGAGGATGATTCAAAAATTCAGATCTTGATAGACTTTTGAATACTGCTGATAAAAGTGATTTATTCCGTTGATGAAATCCAGCTCCAAGAGGTGACTACTGATTCTAAACTCATATTTGATGTTCACATAGAGAACACCATAAATAGCACAAATAAAATGCTCAACTTTGTCTTTAGGCATTGCCGATTTTTGAACACAACACCAGATTTTTCCCATCCATACTATGGAATCCAAAATATATTGTGTATATATATGTATGTCACAACTTGAGGGGGTAAATTTACGTGAAATATTAAGAAAAAAAGGGCATATAAACATAGAACCGCAAAGCTTCGTTACGAAGCTACAGGGTGTTGAAATTTCTTGATAAAAAATGGTTTTCTCTTCAAAACTCCTGCAGTTTTTGAGATATTCAGCCCAAATTTGGAATGCAGGCTATTTTTTACAGCTTCCATCATTACACGTTCTAAATTTCAACTAGAATCTACAAGGTGTTTTCTTTTCCGGAGCCATGTCTTTTTTTTGCCCTTTCGAACTTTTTTGCAGTACGCCATTGATCAGCGTGCAATAAATTCTCGTCATCTTCGTTCAATTTAGAAACTTTTCCAATACGCGTAATTTTTTCGTATCTCCAACCGTTCTCGAGCAAAATATTATTAAACGATTTTATGCATTCGCTGAATTGAAAGTACTTCTAATTAGAAAAAAAGGTTAGTAGGCTTTGATTTTTTTCATTTATTTATTTATTTTGCTAAAGTTGAACCAGTGTCTGCTCGAATTGCTTATTAAATTAACGAGTAGTTTTAAGACTTTTGAAGTTATTGCTATAAGGAAAAAATGGCTAATTTTACTAATGCCGAATTGGCTGATATCCATTACATGTACGGGTCTGGCTGACGGAAACATAACAGAAGCTAGGCGATGATATCAGGTGCGCTTTCCAAATCGAGTAATACCAGACAGACGAACATTTTCAAATATCCTCAGAAGGTTTGGGGAAACTGATACTTTTACTGCAAATAATCATTTAAAAGGTGCAACTCAAACTATGAGAATTCCAGATATTGAGGAAGCAGTTTTGAATTGTATTGATTCGAATCCTCATGTGAATACAAGAAAAATTGGAAATCAGTTGAATATTTCACATATTCAAGTTTGGAGGATACTCCACGACTTTTTATTGTACCCGTTTCATATTCAACACGTCCAAACTCTACTTCCTCGAGATTTTCCTTCAAAATCCGATGGATCATAATCACTGTAGACTTCAATTAACATTCCATGAGATTTGGTGGCAGTTTTCTTCAAATGAAAGCAGAACAATAACGCTTCCCGCAAATGATGCTTTGTTGGCTCGAAATTAGATATTTTAATCGCTCTAAAATACAATGAAACTTAAGCAAATGTAAACTTAGTGTATGTTATATTATTGACAGCTGTCAATGTTACATTTTAAATCTCATTTACATTGGTCATTAAGGCTCAGTCTTTAGTTTAAAATCTTTACCAATAGAGAGAGGTTTTCAACAGATTCACCTAATAAGTTTCAATTACTGTTATAATTTCATTGGTTGTGTATAGATTAAATAAAATTTTGTGTCAGTCATGAGATACATCTAATATACAGGGAAAAATGCCCATAAATACAGGTTGTTACATAATAGTATGTCACAACTTGGGTGGGTTAATCTACGTGCGATTTCGAAAAAAAAGTTGATATAAACATAGGTTCGCAAATGAATCGTTACGGAGCTACAGGGAGTTGAAATTTCCGGAAAAAAATGGTTTTTTCTTCAAAACTCCTGCAGTTTTTGAGATATTCAGCCGAAATTCGGAATGCAAGCTATTTTTACAGCATCCATCATTACACGTCCTAAATTTCAACTAGAATCAAGGTATTTTCCTTTCCGGAGCCATGTCTTATTCTGCCCTTTCAAACTTTTTTGCAGTACGCCACTGATCAGTGTAAATCAATTTTCGCCATCCTCGTTCAATTTGAAAACTTTTTAGATTTTTTCTTATCTCCAACCGTTCTCGAGCAAAACATGAAACGATTGTATGCATTCGCTGAATTGAAAGCACTTCTAATAAAAAAAAATGACTAGTAGGCTTTGATTTTTTGCATTTATCTATTTCTTTTAACAGTTGCTAAAGTTGAACCAGTATCTGGTCGAATTGTTCATTAAATTAACGATTAGTTTTAAGACTTTTGAAGTTATTGCTGTGGAGAAAAATGGCTAATTTTACTAACGCCGAATTGGTTGATATCCATTACATGTACGGTCTGGCTGACGGGAACACAACAGAAGCTAGGCGATTATATCAGGTGCGCTTTCCAAATCGAGTAACACCAGACAGGCGAACATTTTCAAATATCCACAGAAGGTTGAGGGAAACTGATACTTTTACTGCAAATAATCATTTAAAAGATGCGACTCAAACTATGAGAACTCCAGATATTGAGGAAGCAGTTTTGAATTGTATTGATTTGAATCCGCATGTGAATACAAGAAAAATTGGAAATCAGTTGAATATTTCACATGTTCAAGTTTGGAGGATTCTCCACGACTTTTTATTGTACCCGTTTCATATTCAACACGTCCAAACTCTACTTCCTCGAGATTTTCCTTCAAGACTGAATTTCTGCCGATGGTTCTTAGAAAATATTAGGAAGAAGGAAAACACAATTTTCCGGAAATTTCAACATCCTGTAGCTCCGTAACGAAACTTTTGCGGACCTATGTTTATATGAACTTTTTTTTAAATTGCAAGTAGATTTATCCCTCAAGTTGTGACATACTATTATGTAACACCCTGTATATGTATGTCGCAGACTGTAAAGTATCCAAAATAAGTTGTTATGTAATTAGCGTTCAAAAATGGTTTCCATATTTAGAAATCATGATTATATAGCTTATAGGAAAATGATTACTTTAAGGGAACGTAGAGAGATCAGTGATATTGTTTTTCTTATGTAAAATATCAAATGGTTATTTAATGGTGTCTGGCATTCTTCAGAGTATTCCATTGAAACTTTCTGATTTAAAGCTTAGATCCAGCGATCTTTTCTATGTTCCTTTTAGGCGAACGAAAGCTTCGGTGAATTCTTCCATTTGCAGAATACTGAATGCTTAGATTTGTTTTTGGTTTCGTTTAAGCACACATATAATTTGTAGCTAACTTTTAATTAATTTTGAATTTTTAGAGTAAAAATTGAAATGTAAATATATGATGAGTTTTTAGTGCACGAATATTGCATTGTATACATATTTTGGTTTTTTTCGCATAGTATATTTTTATATGTTGTGGATACTGTTCATGAGACTTATGGCCTGTTTTTATTCCCATTGTTAGAACAAATAAACAAAGAAATATCGCAACCGCACAGTCTTAAGAACTGAGTTCTGCAAAATAATGTAGGTTTTGATGTTAAAAATAAAATCAATGGCTAAATACAGTAAGAGGCAATGATCTGTTGTGTATATCCCAAATCATAATGTGAAATCATATTGTGGCTGTGACGAGAAGAAAAAACGATAAAACTATCTACGACCATGACGAAGGTACTTGAATTTTCAAGGTTGGGTGATAATTCTCAGTGTAGTTATCAGAATAAAAATAACAATGAGATGTGTAGGCAACCAACAATTTAGCCAGTAGGATGTTGGGCAAACGACGCTGCAAACTTAAAACTCCAAGAAAAACAAAAATTGAAACCAGTTACTTAGTATTTTATTTGTCTATTGAATCAATGAGAATATTCTTCGGGAATAAATGTATAACTGTACACATTTCAAGTTCTTTCCAGTTGTGGTTTCGATGAAATGCTTGAATGCAGTGTGAAGTATTCAGATTCATGCATAGGATTATCACGTTTCTTTTTTAACTTTCAACTCTTTGCCAGTGTACTGAAAAAGAAAATGAAAATAATACACACTGAAATTCAGATGATTTATGAGGTCATTCATGTAAATGAAAACTGCGACTCAAAAAAGTATTCGAAATTTATTCTCATAATCAAAAAGTAGAAATGAAATTGAAAAAATTTTGACACTATCTCTCTAACTCAACGTTATTTAAGGTTTGTTTGTTTGTTTGTTATTCCTTTAACGTGCTCTATTTCCGCCTTTCGGCCAATGACACGCCGGGGAATTCTGTCACCTCACTAATCCGGTAATTTTGCCGAACCCCTCTCGTGTCGAAGGAAGGGATTTCTAATGTACAGCACATCTCTGTTAGACAGGACCGACAGCTTTACAGCTCTTCCGAAAGATGGACACTCAAGCGATTCCCAGAATCCGAAAAATCGCACTGACTTTGTGGGGATTGAACCCAGGTAACTCTGCGCAAGGGAAGAGCATCATATCTTCTACGCCACCAAGCCGGCTTATTTAAGGATTATTTATTCAGATATAATTTAACTAACTTCGAACATAAGAACTCGTTAAAACTGACCTGAATTTTCATTCGTTATTGTGATTTTTTAGCGCAAAACAGGGGCGAATTAATAAGCCAGGTATAAATGAATGAAGTGGTACTAATACACACAGTAGTGGTACTAGTACACAAGTTATAACATGTCTTGGGGGTTCAATCATCAAATTTCATACTAATATAGTCATTAGTATTGACTTGATAAAAGATGAATATCGAGTGCATTACATTACATTTTACACAAGAAAATCATCACGAAAACCCAAATATCTCTTGATTAATACTCTGCTGATTGTTCTCCATCGCAGGTAATTATGATAAGTGATTTATTGAGTTTCTTTGCGAACAACTCCGAAAATGATCACGAAAGTACACGATATTGTGTTAGAGCAGTGATTCCCACAGTGGTCTATATCGACCCCTAGGGGTCTATGACAACTTGCAAGGGGTCTACGTCAGCGAAAAAAAAATTGGGGGTCTATGAAATGAAAAATGGGGGTGCATGATCTCAACACATACATTGATACTACCTATTTACCTCATCATACTATCTTATAATATAAAGACATATACATTATTTATAAAAGTACCTAAGAAGTGAAAAATGTATTATATATGTTCTCAAAATTGTGTAAGTTGTAGGATGTTGGCATTCGCTTTGTGATCGCAATACATTTTGAACTTGTAAAAACCTGCACATAATGAAATACCAGTATCATCCTGTACGAGAAGTCTCAGAGCTTCGCTAACCTGCACTGACCTGTTCAATTCGTCACTCTATAAATACGAATGTGGGACAAATACGTTTTTTATTCGTTTCCTGAATCTTGAAAAGTAAAGTGCTAAGAAAATATTTAAAAAAATATAAACTGGTAGTTTATCATACAAATTACAGTTAATCAATGTTGTTTTGTTTGAGAGTGCCGGAGAAAAGTAAATACATTAACATTAGTTAAATAATGTAATTTTGTCCACAGATGACTGTTGCCATGTCCGAATCTAAAAAGAAATGTAGACAATACAGTGTTGATTATTTGAAATTTGGCTTCATTTCATCATTGTCGGACAAACAATTGCCTATGTGCCTTTTATGCAACAAAGTTTTGGGCAATGACGCTATGAAACCATCTAAACTGCAGGATCATCTGAGAAGATGTCACCCTGATAAAACACATAAAGATTTGAAATACTTTCAAACACTCAAAGATACACTTAGAAGAGACCCACACTAGACAGAATGTTCGCTTTGACGTCTAAAAGAAACGATGATGATTTGCGGACGTCTTACAATATCTCGCTACTTATAGTAAAATCGGAAAACCGCATACTATCGGAGAGAAGTTAATTTTGCCAGCCGTTGAAGAGGTTTTAAAACCTGTTTTACACAAACCTGCATCTGATATCATTGAAAGAATTCCCTTGAGCATAAATACTGTTGAACGAAGTATTGATGAAATGAGTTCTGACATTGAAAGCTTCTTGTGTAATTATTTGCAAGAGACCCATTTCTCAATACAACTGGACGAGTCAACTTTACCTGGTAATACAGCATTATTATTGACATAGAAGAAACGAATGTCATAATACAAGAGGAACTGACTGAACTAAGTACAAACGAAGAACTTTAGATTCAGTTTGAAAAAGGATATCAGCAATTCAGGCTGCAAAACAACTTACCCGTTACTTATTCCGTATTATGGAATATAGCGACGAAATTTTTAATTTCTTTACCATCGTCATACCTAGTGGAAAGGGGGTTCAGCGCTGTTACCAATCTCCTAACGAAAAAAGAAACAGACTGGACATCATTAGCGGAGGAGATTCAAGATTAACCCTCACAAAATTGACGCCGAATGTTGATAATTTATTATTAATGCATCATTTCATCCTTCTCACTAAAAATATTTACTTATTGCTTAGTTTATTTTATGTCACGCGTATTTTACATAACAACAAAATTTTATTTTGACTAGTTTTAATTTAAATTCAGTTAATAAATGTATAAATTAACAAGTGTTTTTACTTAAAGTTTTTGACACTAAACTTCACTACAGTTAGAAATTTACTAAAAATCAATATCAGGTAAGTAGGGGGTCTATCCAAACCCGAAAAACATGACAAGGGGTCTACGACACAAAAAAGTTTGGGAACCTATGTGTTAGACTATCTCCTAGTAAAGTTGAAAGAGATAGCGGATACTGTAAACATCTCGTATAAATGAATTTTCAACATCAACATTTACAGATGTGAAAGCTGTCAGCAAAGTGGATGCCACGTGTGTTGGAAATTGACCAAAAACGTGATAGAATGTAAATTTCTCAGATTTCTACTAGCCTGAGACAAATCAGCAATCCAAACAGTGGGTGGAGGCCGAAGGCCAAGGTGGTTCCATTGGCTGGCAAGGTGATAGCCTACGTCTTCTGGGCCGCGTAGGACACCATCTTCATTGATTTTCTACAAAAGAAAGACCATAAATGGAGAGTGCGAAGCATCACTGTTAGACTAATTTAATCAGTAAATCGAAACAAAGCGGCGATATCTTGGCAAGAAGAAAATAGTGTTTCACCACGACAATGCCTCTGTCCATTCTTGCGCCATGGCAATAACCAATCTGACGGAGTTACAATATAAATTGCTTCCTCATCCATTATATTCTCCTGACCTGGCCCCCAGTGATTTCTATATGTTTCCAAACATGAAATTTATGGCTCGGTGACGAACATTTTCAATATATTCGGTAGTTATCTCCGAAACGATGTTTTATTTCGAATAACTTGGGAAGGTTTACTACAAAGAGGGCACCGAAAATCTCCACCAAAATAAATGACACCCTGTAGAGAAAAAAGAGTTTCTGTTTTATTTTTAATGAAGTTGAGTTATCAATTCTTTTGTAATGACAGAGCCTTTTTCCATGCTGGCATGATTAATTTCATATTTTTCTGAATGGATCTTTGAAACATAGCATTCAATGAAAATAGTGAAATTTTCAATTTTGTAAAGGAAAAATGGATGAAAATCTGTTAAAGAAAAGATGGAGGAAAATTTGAATTCGGTCCTGTCTAACAGAGATGTGTTGAAGAAAAGGAGGCAAAACTAAAAATGTTAGAGCAATCATATAGAATGAAAATGAATGATAAGCCAATCTTGTCGAAAATGGAACATGATGTTGAAGCTCCTAGGACATTAGACGATACCAGCAAGCCAGCAGGTATGCTACGAGAACATTAATTTAGAGAAATCTACAGCACGTTAAAGGAAAAACAAACAAACAAATAACAAACGAATAATGATGGACGCTACTTTGAAACAGCACGACAGAGTAGCAGAAAATTCAATGAAAATAGTGATTGAAACGAGAGCTTGAAGCCGGTTCGGTGGTGTAGGGAGACGAGCATCATTCTCCTGCGCAGAGTTACTTGGGTTCAATCCCCACAAAGTCGGTGCGAGTTTTCGGATTCTGGGAATCGCTTGAGTGTCCATCTTTCGGAGGAGATGTAAAGCTGTCGGTCCTGTCTAACAGAGATGTGTTGGACATTAAAGATTAAAGAGCACGTTAAAGGAAAAACAAACAAACAAATAACAAACGAGAGCTTTTCAATAATGAAATATAGGTTATATATTGCCATTTGTAAAATTTCTATGACATCATATTGTCGACAGATGCCATCCAATATTAATATGATCAATTACAAACTGTTAACTAAATCGACCTGTTCGAGCGTTAACCATAAAACTTCTTCATTATTAGGTTAAGTTCATAATCTGCTCAACTGTCTACCTATTATTGATATCATATATAATTTTGCAATTTTCTTCTTAGTGGCAATCCTCAGAAGCTCCTTCAGTTCAGACGGACATTCAGCAGTGGCATAAGCAATTAGCCTCTTAAAAATAAAACGTCGTTCCATAAACGGATCAATTTTCATGAAGAAATCACAAAGCTCATTTGAAATTCTCAAACCTTCAGTAAGATTTTTTAAATTAAACGTCACGTTTCTAGTTCTTACACTGATTCTTCTATGTTTAAGATACATTTTGTTGTGTCAAATTTCTTGCAGCATTCCATAACATATAATATAGTATACATCATTTCACATCTTGAATGGGACTACGCCGGCCATGTTGCAAGAATCAGAGATGAAAGATGGAACAGTAAGATCATTAAATGGAGACCATGGATAGGAAAGAGAGGAAGGGGAAGACCAATTATACGGTGGTATGATGATATAAAAAGGGTGGCAGGACTGAAATGGATACCGACAGTACAGAATAGGAAAGATTGGAAAGAGAGGAGAGAGGCCTATGCTCAAATTTGGGCGCGAGAAGGCTGATAAGAAGAAGAAGAAGATTCAATAACATTTATATCGGTATCACATTCCATATTGTGGAATATGATTTTAAAGATTCGTCTTATGTAATAGAGCTTAAAGGCCTAGATTATTCCTTGGTTCATAGATTGAAGCAAATAATTGGAGGTGGAAATATCACTTTTATATTTGGATGTCTAGTTTCAAGTTCGAGAGAATGACCTGGTGCATTGTCCAAAACTAGAACAGCTTTAAAGTCAAAATTCTTCTTCTTTTGAATAATTTTCAACTTCTGAACCAAAACAAATCCGGAATCAGTGACAAAAAATAGGGCTGTAACCCACGCTTTCTTATTGGTACGACTAAACACTGGCAGGTCGTTCTTGTTCTGATTTTTCAAAGCACGGGATTTAACGATCTGTAAGAATCAGTGGTTTAATGACACAATCTCCAGATGCATTAGAACATAGCAGCAGTGTAACTCTATCATTTGCTGCCTTCAATCCAGGGGATTTTGAAAATGAATGTTTTGTTTGGCATTCTTCCAAAACAATGGAGCTTCGTCTGCATTAAATACTTACTTGAGTTTGTATCCTCCATCAGGTACTAGGTTTGCAATTTCTTCTGGATAGCTTTCTGCTGCAGAAGTGTCTGCAGATGCAGCTTCTCCAAGTATTTAAATGCTATGCAATGATTGTCACACCTTAAATTTATTGAGCGAACCTTCCGATGCTTGAAATTCTCCACTAACACAACTACCACAAGGGTGAGCGTGATATGGATGCAAACGACTCTACAAGGCGTAAACTATCAAGCATTTCTATTTTCTGTAGAAATTAGGAAGATAACGGTAGAGACGTATTACTCCATCACAATTTTTGTATCGAATGGAGAAATAAAACAATTAAAAACGCAAAGCGGGTTTTACCAAAGGTCAGAACGTTTAATAAGTGGTATTCAACAATATACTTTATGCATTGAATAAAGAAATCTTTATCCGCGAATATAGGAAGTCGGTCGCTTTTTGTTATCTGCGAATAGTGAAAACGCGAATGTAAAGCGCGAATAAGAAGCTTTTACTACATTTGAATATCAAGTAACTGATTAAAATGTTATTGGATTGGAACTAAACATTATTGGCACCGATTGTGATTAAGGAGTGTTGAAGAATGAAATAAAAGTGTTAAAAGCTGTAGAGGGGAGAAACGTCAGCAATTTTATTCATCGATTGTTGACAAGGAATACCCAAAATTAGTATAAGTACGTTTCTTAAATATTTCACAATATTGTGTATATTGTCTCAAATTCAGTCATATATAAAGTATGAGATTCTGCATCCATAAAATGATATAGATGTATGATATACCGCTCTAGTAGTTTAGTTCCATCGAAATGCCAAGCACAAGCAGAAGCAGAACGTTCACAAAATTCCTCATTCTGTTGACGTCACTTTAAACCGTAATCGTCAACAGCAAAACCAGACAGAGACCACTTAACCGGCTGGAAGGCGTAACGCCCGATAAAAAGGCGACCATACCTGAATAGATTTCTTGAGATTGATGAAATATCTTCAGACGTTCATTGATACCTAAAAATTCCTCTTGTTGGTGCATAGATTCCGATTGTTTCTTCAAGGATCTGTATAATTAGTTAACTTTCGATAGTCGAAAAGTTTTGTTTAACATCATTGAATGTCGTTGGTAGAATTCTAATTGCAAACGTATTACTATTGTTGATATGTACTTGTATTCTATTAACAAGCAAGATCCTATCTAGACAAAGTTACTTTAGCATTTTACCCAAGTTTTGAGGGTCAGCGGAGGAATTTTAACAATCTTTGGCTTATTGAACTGTGAAAACAGATTATTTGGGGAATTTTAAGATTTTTAAATGACTTAATTGCAACACGGCAAAAACTGTTCATGTTTTCTTTTGAATAAGTATAATATAGAAAGATAACAGACATTGTTGATTAGCTTTTCCTTTAAGATGTTTTCAAACAACATTTTGATAATTGTTCTTTTATAACTTTCCTGATATAAGTAAATGAAAATAGATTTATAAAAGAAGATACTGACTCGATGATAATAAGAAATTAAAATATGTATTATACTATCACAAGAGATTTATTTCAAATCACGAGCCAGACTACTCTATCCAGAAAGAAAACATAGCAATTTGATTGCTACTTCAAAATCATAGTAAGAATTTCAATATCATAGTACTTTATTTTTATTGAAGAGATAAAGTCTCATACGTTGGACTACATGGACTAAATGTGCCATAGCAATAGAACTCATTTTATTGTCAGACCGCAGGCTTATATCGCTGTCAAGAACTATTCGTATGGTTGATGCTTATGAAGTCTGTTTTAATATTATTATTACATCAAACTTCATGTTATCAATTCCTTCATAGTATCTCAAAATTAATAGTTCTATATGTATGAAAACACCAAATTTTACAAAACAACAATACACACAGTAATATCGTTAACAGCAATATATGATTTCGTAATTGATGGCATTTGTATATTTTATTCATATCAATATGGGTATAACCACGAACACTATATTTAGGACGTTTAAGCTCAAAATATACGGAGCTGAGGTGTCCTAATTTGGACCCATTGAAGTTCGCATATATATTGCTTGAACATCTATGGCAAAGCGGACGGCAGCTTTTCCAATTGGTTAGTTTGACTTATAGGGGAGTATTATGACAACCTTCTGCACTTTTCGTATACAAATATTTTAAGCTTAATTGTAGGCCTAGGTAGAGAATAACAATCAAAATAACCTGTTTGATAAATGACGTTTCTTCATAACAATAAAAAATATCAGACATGACGTTTCATGGAAGGCTTACATAATTTAAAGTTAGAAAATATTCATCTTTCCAATGAAAGCCTGAATAAAGGGGGTTTTTGTATTCATAATTCAACAAGTAATTCAAGAATGTAAAGGAGTCCAATTTAAAATATCAAAGTTTGTGCCTATTTACAGCATAATCGGAAGTGGCAGGATTAGTCTCATGCCGTTGTTGAATTCCTTGGGTCTTTCTAGGGTAATTATACCGTATAATGTTCATATTTAGAATTCACTGAGAAAATATTTACTAAATTTGGGCCCCACAATCCAAATCTGAAATCGTTTTGCTCCGAAAGGCTATCGTTTGAGAAAAAAAAAACAAAATTTCCTCGAAAGTCTTATTGTCTATATCATTCAAACTCTATCATTGCTTCATTGAAATGTCCTTGTTACTATCACAATGAATAATATATGCACACATGTACCATTAATTAGTAATTCTTCGCTCAAATTTACATTAATTTCTTATTTAAGTGCTTTTCAATTCGAATGTTCATTTTCTAGATAGTTGACCCGCCATATTTGCAATGATTTCATGTAACATGTAATACGACGTACGGCTCAAAACAGTAGGAAAGAGACAGAAGTACTCACTATCTCTCTCGTTCATAACTGAGACCGAAATTCAAATAGGGATCTTTCCAAACCTGACCTAACTAACCTAATTTTATCTAAAACATAACATACTAACCTATTCAATTCAAAATTATAAATTTAAATTAGGTTTGAGGTTCGGTTAGGTTAGATGTCTAGGTATCTAGAAAATAAACAGTCGAATTGAAAAGCATTTTGATAAGAAATTAATGTATATTTGAGCGTAGAATTACTAATTAATAGTACATGTGTGTATATATTATACAATGTAATAGTAACAAGGCATTTTAATGAAGCACTGATAGGGTATGAATGATATAGGCAAGAGAACTTTCAAGGAAATTTTGTTTTTTTTTTCTTAAATGACAGCCTTCCGGGGCAAAACGATTTCAGATTTGTATTCTGCGACCCAAACTTAGTAAGTAAACATTTTTTTCAGTGAATTCTGACTATTGACAATAAACGGTATAATTACCCTTTCTAGAATTGGACGTTTTTATATGATACTCAATACTCTTCATAATTAGCTAGAGAAATTCCTGTTTCAAAAAGTAACAGACTTTAGAATTACTATCTAGTAAATTCGGAATTCATGGTCACCTTTACCGCAGAGAGAATTGCGCAATTTGGCGCGCACAAAAACAAAGACAAGGAAGGAACAGGGAAAACCACGGCATAAATTCGCTATCTTTATCTGTATCACACGACACACGTCCATCCGTTTGCGGCCCTCTATCGAAATCTTTGCTGTGATCGTGCATGTTGTGCGTTGTGTAGGAAAGAATTGTGATATCTGGAAATACAAAGTATTCCAGAAGTTGCTACATAATATTATTTACGGTAGAGAATAGTGTAGAGTATTTTTCTAACTTGTGAAGTTTACATTTGGACCAACCATGGCTGCACCCGTTGTAAATCCAGTAAGTTATTGAAAGTATTTCAGGTTTTTCCACAATAATATTAATTTTTTCAATATTTAGCCCACACCCTATACCACACTGATTCCAGGAGGTTTTTTTCCTGGCAAAATGATTAGAATTCAGGGATACGTTCCAATGCATGGTCAAAGGTAATGTTTTGAAATTAATTATTTTCCAATATACAAGTTTTGGGTCAACCACTCTAAAATTCAATGTTTTAATTTCAGATTCGATGTTAATTTACAATCAGGAGCTGGTGGTGAAATTGCTGGGGAAGATGTTGGTCTGCATGCTTCTGTTAGGTTAACTGAGGGCTACATTGCTAGAAATTCATTCCAAGGAGGCTGTTGGCAAGAAGAATTGGGCGAAGGGGGATTACCCATCCAACTAGGCCAGCGATTTGAGTTTCTATTGCTTTGTGAAACATACGAGTATAAGGTAATTTCATCAATTTTTTTCTTGATTAGATCCTACTACTATAATTACTGTTGCTGTGGATGACAATTGAATCATTTAATCCATTTTATTTTTAGAAATCATTTCAAGGTCACA
The DNA here is from genome assembly GCA_013387265.2 of Cryptolaemus montrouzieri. Taxonomy (NCBI): domain Eukaryota; kingdom Metazoa; phylum Arthropoda; class Insecta; order Coleoptera; family Coccinellidae; genus Cryptolaemus; species Cryptolaemus montrouzieri. The sequence goes on along the minus strand of JABFTP020000185.1, from coordinate 32,641,328 downwards.
ATCTTCACATTCATTCTGTTTGTTATTTTCTGTGCTCTCATTATCAGAGTTGATTCGATCATTGGTTTTATATTCATATTGAATTAAAATGGTGATAATTTTGATGGCAGTTGCAAGACCAGTCTGCAAATTTCGACTCCAATCAAATTTATATGTAATTTTGTCTGATCATTTCTAAATGTACATCCTCATCCTCAGTTTGTGTAATGCAAAAACATTTATATGTTTGTTGATGTTGGAATCTGCAATATTTTCCTCCAAAGTATAAAAATTTAAAGACATATTTCAGAGATTCATTACATAGTTACAACAGTCTCATCTAATCAAGTGCAATTGTATAGTTTATCTTGATTATTAATGTTGATCTTAGCTATCAATGTCTAATCTCATTAATTTTTGTACATTTGTCTTGTTTATCATTATAATTTCTAAAACAGTAGGTCAAGATATTGGTATTCTTACCACTAACTAAAGGGAAGTTTGTCAGAAGAGGTGATTTCTCTTTACTATGTCAGTGCTTATTTATACAGTATGAGCAAAATAAGCAAACAAAATCTATTATAACTTCATATGGGTAATTCCCCAATTATATTCTCAGATGCAAATGAGTATATTTTTATTGATTTCTCAAACAAAAATTTTGTTGTTTAGAAGATTTGATTTGAAAGCCTTGATAAAATGGTTTTACCTGATTTGTAGGTGTTAACTAAAGTCATTTGAAGTGATAGTTATGTAAATTTATTTGAAAAACAAGTTATCTTGAAACATCTAATATTAACAACTAGAATTAGGCAAGGATACGACATTTAGCCACCGCTTGAATCATAGGAAATTAATTGTGCATGTAAATTCAAATTGTGAACAGGAGTCTCAAGTTTAATCTTCATTATTAAAAATTTTGAAATATGTAAACAAAAGTTTCATAAAGTATCAATAAAGTTGATCATTAAAAACTTTGAGCTCTATTTTAGCATTGGCACAATGGCTTAGGTATGTTGTGTGTGTAGATGGGGAAATTATTGAGTAGATCACTAAAAATACAAATAAGAGGATGAAGTCATGTTGATTGTTTTATCTCTACTATTGATATACAAAATTGAGCTTCATATATACCAGGTGTCCACGCGAGATGGGACATTGAAAGTATATGGAGAAAGAAATGACCAATTGGAGAAATTTTTTCTTTGTTGTCTTGAATTTTATTCGAACTGAGTTCCGAAAATATTTTCAATGCTGTGGCACTCCTAGTTATACCGAAAGTTGACACCATCTTTATTTCAAATGGCATAATGTATGTTTCTATTTTTTTTTATTGTAGAAAATTAAATTCTGAACAATTTTTCTCATATCATTGCCAGCTGAAAACAACCGAAAGGAAGGTATGAAATTTTCAATCGGAATTTTGCGATTTTTGGTTGTCTCTTAGAAGACATCATAAAAATACTAAAGATCATTCAATATTGATTATTTCTAGCTCATTGTAAGTAGAGCTTCTCATTCAGCAGAAGTCGATGCATTTAGAGGCTTCAATGTATACAGGGTGTTTCCAAAGCATGTGGCAAATTGTAGTACATTCATTGGTGCAAAAGTCCACTTTTTCAAATTAGACTAAATTTCTCTGTACACACCATTTAACTTGTAATATTAATAGGCATCGAGTTGTTATAGGTTCCCCCATACCTAATTTCACGATTTTTCGCGCTAGGACCTTGAAATTCGCAGATTATATGACCGGAAATCTTTCAAATAATGCATTTCGATCTCTAAATACGAGACCCATCTCAAAATCTTCATCAAAGTAATTCTGGTCAGAATTCCGAGAGATAAAATGCGAAATCAATTATTATTGAAGTGGATTGAATCTGACTTCTCGTTTTTCTTCTTTACAGGTAGGTATTGTCAATTACATCAACTACTTGTCAGGAAAGTCATCTTCGAATTGTTATTGATTTTAGATAGACGTTTTGAAATCCACAAATTGTCCTGAAACAGAATATTTCATATATACTGAAGACGATTTTGAGATGAGAGAGAGGTTAGATTTCATTATTATTATCATTATTTGGAAGATTTTCAGTCATATAATCTGCGAATTTCAGGGTCCTCGCGCGAAAAACCGTAATTTTTGGGATAAAATCGCGAATAACTCGGAAACGATGCATTTTAGGTATAGGGAAATTTATAATAGATCGATGCCTATTAATATAACGAGTTGAATGGTGTGTGCAAAAATAGGTAATCTAATTTGAAAACTCTGACTGTACCTTTGAATGTACTACAATTTGCCACATGCTGTGAAAACACCCTGTATACCGCGAAGCCTCTAAATGTATTGAATTCTGCTGAATGAGCCTCTTTAGTCACAACGAGCTAGAAATAATCGATATCGAATGATGTTTAGTATTTTTGTGATGCCTTCTAAGAAACAACCAAAAATCGCAAAATTCCGATTGAAAAATTCATATCTTCCTGTCGGTTGATTCCAGGTAGCAATTATATGAGAAAAAATTGTTGAGAATTTTATTTTCTACAATGAAAAAACTAGAAACGTACATTATGCCATTTAAAATAACAAAGATGGTGTCAACTTCGGGTATAACCGGAAGTGCTATAGCATTGAAAATATTTTCGGAACTTAGTTCGAATAGCATTCAAGACAACACCAAAAAATTTCTCCAATCGGTTATTCCTTTCTCCATATATTTTCAATGTCCCATCTCGCGTGGACACCCTGTATATCAAGAAAGTCAAGAGAACTACTAACGATCTTGAAAAAACATCTGAGACAGAGCTATACTAATGATAGAAAGATTCATAACTCTCAACAAATTGAAGAAGCAGGAAATAACACCAAGGCCATATGGAACCTCATAAATAAAGAAAGTGAAGTCATGAGGGTTAGACATGAGAATGAGTCAAACTTGACTGCAGAAGAACTCAATGACTTCTTCTCTTCAATCGGAGAGTCAGTGATTGGTCAGTGTGAACCATCAATAAGTGAAGCAACTGAAATGCTAAAAAATCAGAAATCAAGTTCAGCAGTGGGATACAATTCCATGTTTAATTATTCTACTACCGAGTATGAACTTGCAAGTGTGGTTAAAAACCTTAAAAGTAAGCACACTAAAGATGTATATGGAATGAATACTGTCCTATTTAAAAAAGTGTACCTTATCATCTCAAACTTTCTGTGCCGCGTCATAAACCAGTGCCTGCAGCAGGGTGTGTTTCCACGAGAGCTCAAACTAGCCAAGGTTATACCTGTTTTGAAGAAGGAGGAAATCAATAATTGTAATGATTATCGGCCTATATCAATTCCCCAGTGATATCAAAATTATTTGAAGAAATTTTAAAACGAAGATTGGTTGAGTTTCTGGGTAGAGCAAGCATACTCAATCCACAGCAACATGGTTTTCGATCGGATAAATCAACAACAACTGCATTGATCGATTTGGTAGAGGGGATTGCTAAGGCCCTGGATCACTATCAGGGAGCGGAGATATTGGCCTGTGATCTTAGCAAGGCGTTCGATTTTGTGATGAGGGGGGTTCTGCTGAGAAAAATGGAGTTCTATGGAATTAGAGGGACAGCTTTGTCAGTGTTTGAGTCCTACCTGTCTGATGGAGTGCAGCTGGTGGAGTGCAAGAACAGTAGGTCAAAGGAAAAGGCGATCGAAGTTGGCGTGCCGCAAGGTTCAATTTTGGGGCCACTTCTATTAATTCTCTACATAAATGACTTGCCCGAAAATGTTTCCTGTACCAGAGCCTGTTTGTATGCCGATGACATTAACTAGCAACTTCAGGAGCTGTCCAATCAAACCATGTGTACGCTTGCACAAGCTAGTGAATGGTTCAATGTTAATGAATGGTACAAGAGGTCCACCTTCTAACACCATCAAATTCCTCGGAATAACTTTTGATAGCGACCTCAATTGGAACGAACACATCACGGCACTAACCAAAAGATTATCCACTGCCGTTACACTGTTAGAAGAATTAAACAAATATCAACACATGATGTATGTAGACTAACATATTTTGCCAACTTCCACTCTGCAGAAACCTACGGCGTACTGCTGTGGGGTCACAGCTCAGGACTGAAAAGCGTGTTACTAAAGCAGAAGGAAGCTATAAGAGCAATGTGCGGCGTTCCATATACCGTAAGCTGTCACCCCCTATTCAAATCCCAGGGAGTGCTAACTGTGACGTCTGTTTATATTATCACCTGCCTGAAGTCTGTTTTCGACAACAAAGAAAAATTTACAGCAAATGGGGCATTTCATCAGTATGGAACTAGGGGAGGGATGATTTGAACATCACTTACCATAGAATCAATAGAACCAAGATGGGAGTTAATCATCTCTGCATTAAACTTTATAACAAACTGCCCCAAGGTATAAAGATGATCAAAAAGAGGACAAGGTTTGTGGCGTTTGTAAAGAGGATTCTGCTTGAGGACACCATATACACGGTAGAAGAATTTTTAAATGAATGACCAATAATTTATTTCAATGTAGTTCGTGAACTAATTTGTTTATTGTGTTATTGTGCTATACAAAATGATATGCTGATTTAAATGACATGCCATGTAATTTTTTTTGTTCTTTGCTTTTGATGGCGAAATAAATAAAAAAAAAATATATGTTTCTACACAGAATGTTTCCAAAGCAAGGTGATATTGTTGAGAGAGATTAGTTATTCAATTTTAAGGTGAAGTTCCTGTAAACATTTGATATAAGCTATAGTCATTAAGATGAGGTAATGACATTTTTGTAGTAAAGTGTAGGTGAAATTGATCTTAATTTTCTCGGACTGGTGCCCCCCATTGTCAATGCGAAACTTTTTGGTGACTTTAGCTAGACTCTTGAAGGGAGCCTCATTAGATCATATAGAACTGGATGAGGCAGTGCCTACTATGACCAATTTTCTGTCCTATGAGTAATACACTCAAAGAGTACATGCTCTGTTGTCTTATCATTTTTTTGACAACCATGATATTGTGTGGTTTCCAACAGTTCCATGTTGTATAGACGTTAATTGGGCTGGGGCCCTATTAGTAAGCCAACCAAATAAACTTTTTATGAAGGGACAATAATAAATTTTCTTGATATGAACCTTTTCGACTGTCTCGACCCCCAAATGCTTACTCAGTTATCCTGAATTTTGATGGTTCTTCAGTTTTTAGTAAGAAGAGAGTGTGACGGTTCATGTCAGGAGCAAGATAGGTTTCAGTCCCATCGTCATGAAAGTTGTTGCTTTTGTCAAGACTGTCTGCTCTCGTACCTACTTCAATGCCCTGCTAAGCTGAACACTATAGTAGTTTAACCTTGTTTCTTGTACTTAGTTGTCTCAATCCCTTTTTGCATTTCCTCATATAGTTTGGATGTGGCCCTTGCATCTCCTAAGAATTCTAGGCCATTAAGGGATGGAAACAGAATCTATTCCGACTATCCCATAAACCCACATGCTCTCCTTGTTCCAACACTGTGAGTTCCTGAAATACTGGGTAGGCATCGCATTACTGAGACAGTCAAAAACGCTCATAAAATGACCCCAATCAATGAAGAAAGTACATGAACTATTCTCCCTTGACAGTCTATTGGGATGGTAGGTGGCCTACAGGCACCAACTCAATAAACATATACACTCATGAGACTGTCGGAAACCATACAGTTGCCTAGAAAATGATAAAATAACGGAACATACGAGGTGTGTGAAATAAGTAATGGGGTTGTTTTTTTCTTCAATTTTTCTTCGAACATAATTACAATGTAATATTGCCTCCTTGAAAATAGTTACCATGGGAAACCACACAGCGCTGGAGATGGTACTTTCAATCTTCATAACATTTCTGGAACTCTGATACTGGCCTGAAAACTAGCTTTCAGGCGATGGGTTACAGGGTTTGGATGTTTTCAAGTGTTCCCTAGAAGAGTTAATTTTTAATCATCGGGAAGAAGAAAAAGTCATAAAGACTGAAGTGTGTTGACTAAGGAGAACCATTTTTCTCATCTCCAATTTATTGGTCAAAATCTGATGAACAAAGGTGTGATTCGATTTCAACTGTTTCGCGATCATTTTGACTGCCAACCGTCGATCTGAACGCACAAGATCTCGAAATCTGTTGACATTTTCTTAGGTATTTGCAGTTGAAGGCTTTTCGTTTCGTGGTTTATTTTCAATCGACTCTCTTCGTTCTGAAAATGACTTAAACCACCGAAAAACCTGTGCCTTTGACAAAACAGTCCATAAAATGTTTCTGTTGCATTGTGTCCAAGTTTGAAGCAAAACTCAATAGCACACCGTAGCTCAAAACTGATGCCACTCATTAGTAGATCGAACAAGAAGAAATTTCTTCACAAAAACTATGGACAAACTAATGACAGTAGAGAGTTCAAACTCATACTGGAGCGTATCACATGGCCACCTGACGCTGCTCAAAAACCTCTCGTCTCATGCGTTGCTGAATCAGAAGCGACGTTGCCAGTTTCATTACATCCTCAATTCCAAAAGTAACCCATGTTTTTTGAAAAAACAGTACTACTAGTGCCATCTGTTGTAAAATTGTACCCGTCGGTAACTTGATACTTCATTGACAGCTGTTAAAAATTTCATGACATTAAAATATAAACAACTTGAGTTATTGCGTCGTGTTTGTTAATGCATTTTGTACATTGGTTGAAAAATGAGTTTTAAACAAAGAGCTGCAATTGAGTTTTGTGTTAACTTGGTGAATCTTTTACCGAAACGCACCAAATGCTACAAACTGTATATGGTAATGATTGTCCATCCCGTACGCAAGCGTATGAGTAGTCCAAGCGATTCGAATCGGGTAGAATGATGACGAAAGATCAGGCCGCCCCAAAACTGGATTATCGGAAAAGTGCGTGAATCAATTATCAAAAATAATAAAAAAACCATCAGTGAAATTTATTGAAGTGGAATTAGGCATTCCTCAAATAACTGTATATCGCATTCTGACCGAAGTGTTGGGCCTCACGAAGGTTAATTCGAGGTTTGTACTACACAAACAAACTGACTACGAAAATTTTAATCGAAATGAACATAACAAAGACATTAAAAGTAATCGGTTATGATGGAACAGTATTTTGGGCTAGTCACAATTAGAATAATATACTTTTGAAATGGTAATTTATTAAATGACTTTTCTTCATAAAAATATTTTGACAGAATCATTAACTTCAGTTATTATATCAACTACGTTATGTAAATAATCAAGCTATTCATTGATATTTCTTAACACCTTCCCTCATTGAAAAGTTTGAATGAAGAAGAATGTCGTAGCAACTCTAATCTTGGCTTGAACAACGGCTTTGTTAACATATCTGCCAATTGTTCTGCACTTGAGGTTCTTCGGATCTCTATTGATCCTTCTGTAACCCATTCGCGAACGAAGAAATGTCCAATACGTACATGCTTCGTTCGTCTATGGTGCTCCGGGTTTTGTGCCAACTTTATGGCTGCTTCATTATCAACCAAAAGAACTGAAATCTGGATTTCTCTTGAATCTGAAACTTCTTCATAAATACGTTTCAACCATATCATTTTCATAAAAATATTTTGAGAGAATCATTAACTTCAATTATTATATCATACGTAGTTATTATGTAAATAATCAAACTATTCATTGATATTTCTTAACAATCGGAAGTCACAGCAGCTTTTTATTTGGGCGTCATGAAGCGATTGCTGGCAAGAATTCGTCGTATTCGGCCAGAATATCGAGAAAACGGCACGATTCGATTGAGGCCATTGAAAGTGCGGTGACCTACTCGCTGAATACCATTCAAAATAAGGAGATAGAGAAGTCGTTTGACAACCTGATGGCGCGTGCAGAATTTTGTATCAATGCAGGAGGAAATACATTGATTAATAAAGATTTGTATAAAAATTAATACTGGTTGTTTCTATTTTCAAAAAGTTCGGTTACTTTTTGGAGTGGGGGTGTACTTTATTTACAAACCTCGTATATTCTTTGGAATGTCCCGCTTATAATGCCCAGATTGGCGACATTAAGTACTGAAACACCTAGTGCCCGGATGATCCAGCAGACCCCCTACAACACTCTTGCAGACTTTATTGAAAAGTTTTTGCAAGACTAATAACAGCAACACAACATGGCAATCACAATTAGCGAAAAAGCCTGATTACTGTCCATATGGGCGCCGCGCATGAAGAAGACGCTAAAGGTGACTATCAGACATGCTTCTTTTTGGATTTTGTTAATTTTATCTCGCTTAATTCTTTTGTCCAGTGCAGGCCACTATAAAATAGTCGCATATGTTAAGAGCGGTGTGATCACTGTTGGGCATAGGCAGTATAATTAACATGTCTGGTTTGTCTTCATGTGATTGTAAATAGTTTACGTTAAGTCGAGAGGCTGTGATGCGCCATTAGCTTTTGTCTTTCGGTTGTAGCTGTTCCAGTTTAGTTCGGCATCCAGCATCATATCTAAATATTTCGCCTGTTTTACTGGTTAGTATCTTGTTGAATATGTTAGATGCCTAAAAAAGCGGTAGTTTTGGATTTACCGTTTGGTCGTTACCTCTGCAATATTGCTCTCATTCGCAGTGCATTCTGCGCTACTTAACCCTATACTAACAGTTCTCACGACGGTTAAATCGACAGTGGCGTTAGCAGTTTGGTGTTTACGATCTTATAATAACGCCACTAGTTTCCAAAACTAATAATGACGACCAAATAGTTTGGTTCATTTTAATTCTTTATTATGTTATCCTAAGGACAGGCAACATAATAATAATATTAATATTCATAATAAATTGAGAGAACATCGTGAAGTGAAACAAACACTCTCTTATGTGGGGGGTTTTGGAATACTAAATTTAATTTGTTCTTCAAAAACGAAGCGAGGTACAAAAAATCCTCAAGTGGTTTTATGAAAAGAACAAAAATTGAAAAACTAACTGTGTACAATGTTTGGAATAAAAATATTGGTTAGAGTTTCGTCAAAGAAGCCACTAATTTGATCTACTTTCAAGAACTATCAATTTTCAAAAATTGACGACAAGATTAATATATATTTGCGACATACCGTTCTCGTTCAAAAGTTGACAATATTTAAAATGAGAATGAAACTCTTCTGGTCCTATGTTACTATGAACTTCTCACTTCAACATTGAATGACAAATCGCCTACAATAATGCTATTTAATGAATTCAAATAAATTCAATTCGGTCCTACTTTTGAAACATCTCAGATACTTAATCTGAATAGTTAATATGTTAACATTTCAAATCTCAGTTTGACTTATTTATTCATCTTAAACCTCCTGTACTCTTGAAAAAAAAAGTAAAGAAGTGAATGCCTGTCAAGACACAGGCTGAGTTGATAGTCACCTAATTTCAATTAACCTCAAGTTGAAAGTGTGGTTGTTATCAGATAATCTTACTGTATTTTAAAAATACACACAACGAAATTTATATGGAATCACCCGATATTTTGAATATTACCTCAGGGATTTTGGAAATTTCGAAGGATTGCTAAAAATGATCCTTTTTGAGATCTTTCAATTGAAAAAGAAATAAATTAAGGTTTATTTTAAGAAAGTAACAAATAAAAGAAAATAAGAGACTTTCCGCATGTAGTAAAAAAATTGAAAATTGTTTTCTCACGGAGTAGGTGTTTTTTTACAAGCCTGAATCCGTCTATGCATGCTTTGGATTAGGTTTTCGACCACCTCTGTGGTGATATTCTGCCACTCTTCTGTGGCGGCTTGGGATGAGCTGTTGTGGGGTTCTTGGATTATCCTTGCGCGATCTAATTTTCCTTTTGAGATTATCCCATAAATGTTCAATAGGATTTAGGTCTGGACTGCAAGCTGGCCAGTCCAAAATAGCGATTCCCTCTGTTTCAAGGTAATGTCGCGCGAGGTTGCTGGTATGCGGAGGAGCATTATTTTGCATAAAAGTGAAACTCTCACCGTGGGCACCTCTCCAGTCTCACAATGGGCTCCAGCACTACTTGAAATATCTCAAAAAGGATCAATTCTAACAATCCTTAGAAATTTCCAGAATCCCTGAGGTAATACTCAAAATATCGCGTGATTCCATATAAATTCGGTTGTGTGTACCTTAGAGATCTGATGAATGCATTACCTTGAAATTGAAGGCAAACTAAATATTTGAATGTTTAGTTAGATTACTGATATCTCATACAATTTATTAAGAACCAGTGGATCCAGCAGACGTCCCCACCATGGAATCCTAATGTATCGCTCTCAATTTGCAATTAACCACAAACCATCATAAGATTTTTAAGAAATTCAAAGATTGTTTGAGGTGTTGGTTGCCTCAGTGATCTACACTCACTTGTTTTTTCAATCATATCGTTGCGTTTATAATATTAGATCAGATTATTATAAAAGCTGCAACAAATATGAACTCGTCTCATTATTTCGTTTCAGTGAAAACTTTGAAACGCTAATTTTTTACTTCAAAACTAAGATATTTGATACTAATTTTCATAAATCCAACTTGAGAGACTAATCGAATTCTATACAACATTTCTACCTCTATTTCGCACCTTTAGAGGTGGTCTTTCCGGAAATTCTGAGTCACAATTTTTTTATTTATAATCAATCTTGATTATTCTGGTCTTAAACTTCAAAACTGGGGAAATTTTCAATTTCGCATCTTTTGGTAAGGTTATTCCTGGAATGCTGAACTAATATCTAGATAAAAACAAATTGTTGTCTCCCACTGTGGAATTCAAGGAACTACTATATGAACTTTCAACCCCTATTTCGATCCTTGGGCTTTTTTTTAAAGTATGCGCGTTCCTGATGTTTCAGGTATCTATCCCAAATTTCATCACAATGCGTTCACTGGTTTAACCTTGAAAGCTTAAAGGTTACTTTCACATTTGTGCACTTGTTCATATCAAATGGAATTTATTATTTTTACAGATTGCTGTAAATGGCCAACATTTCTGCAGCTTTCCTCCAAGGATTCCATACAACAGACTTACTCACTTGATGATTGAAGGTGACGTTCAATTAGAACTGATTGCATGGGAAGGTAGCGGTGCATCTGCTCCACCAATGAATGGTCCTCCTCAATATGGAGCTCCAGTACCACCACCCCAATATACTCCTCAGCAAACTTTCGTGCAACAGGCGCCTCCACCGCCACCAGGAGCGGTAAGTTATTTTGAAAAATTATCAGCATGCTAAGAATGCAATTTTTCTCATAACAGGCATGTTTACATACAGATGAATGCTTGCTAAGCCTTTTACACTATTAATATTTTCTAGCATGTTCGATAGAATGTTGTATTATGGGTTCATTTCCATATTCATCAACCGCGTATTCTGCTTTCGTTGGCGCAATTTTTTTATTTAAAAAAATTATCACAAGTGTCTTTATCGATTAAGATTTTCAAAATTTTATAGATCAGTATTGTAAAGCAAATAGAGAATATAGATATTCGGTTTCGATGATAATTTATCTTATAATTACGTTTCCATGCGTATTTCAACAAGATTCTCTATCTTGTTGACAAATATCAAATTGGTTTCATGACTTTTGATCTCGAGTCTTCCGGAATTATATGAAACAGAAAAATAATTGAGTTGAGTGAATATAAATATATATATATATATATATATATATATATATATATATATATATATATATATATATATATATATATATATATATATATATATATATATATATATATATATATATATATATATATATATATATATATATATATATATATATATATATATATATATATATATATATATATATATATATATATATATATATATATATATATATATATATATATATATATATTTATTATAATACATTTTTTAACAAATTCATAGTTAATATGGCGATATTTGTGAAAATTACCATGTTCACAGAAAGTTTTCTATACAAGGTGTCTTCTGGAAACATGTCGTTTTTGTAGAACTAGTACTCAGCTCTCTGAAGTGAAATTATTAACAGTAAATGGAACTTTATGATTTGCAATTTTCATACATGCAGCATTAGTTGGTATGAAGAATAATGTTCTGTAAATGATACCGTGGATGCAAGCTTCTACCCTTTGCTGGAAGAAATTGAACCTTGAGTCAATATTTCTTGATCAATCAACAGTAAGTGCTGATGTATGTACCCTTCAACTCAGTTATTGTATTGAGCTTGTGAATGTAGACTGGGTCCCTTCCCAGAGGTCATTGGCACACCTCCAAGTTGAACGTTCTTGGCTCCCCTCTCCATTACATTATTTACCTTACTTTTCCATTATGTTCTTAGTCGTTCTCGAATTTTTAAAGAGTTTCTTTTGGATGAGCTCAATGGTATTCAGCATCTAAGTGTCGTCGACGTAGCCCTAGAATAGCTAATACAGACTCGACATTCGGGAGAAAAGCGATGTTGTCACTTCTATTGCTTTTTGGTAACTAAAACGACATTTCTATCAGGTTTGGTTCCCTCAACCCCAATATTATACTGCTGAGTACTACTTTTTCAAAGTATGTTTGTTTCCCCTGAGTCCCCCTGTAAAGGAAAGAATTAAAGAAACAGCATAATATCAATAACAGAGGACTGTTCAGCTAAATAATCAGTACTATACAATACTTGATTTCGGTTGTTACAATGACGAGATGATTGTAGTTTTGATGTTATAGTTAAGAATCGTTATGTATAAATAGATTAACAGTTATTATTTAAGAGGTGAGACCGGTTTAATAGGCGGAGAATTTGTTTTTCGTGAATTTTTTTACATAGGGAAGGAATATACAGATTTTTTTCAAATTTGGGAGTATTTTATTCATCTTTTGAAGTAAACTTAACAATTTCTTCGAGTAATTTCGCCGGAATTAGTGTCGTTATATCGTGCTGTCCATGGACGATTGCCATCGGAGTATTTTGCTGGTGGGCATTCCTGTGGGAGCAATTTTCATATGTAATTATCACAATTTTATTTTTCGTTAGCAACACATATCCTAAGAATACGAACCTGATTGTGTAAAAAAAAATTGAAAAGTGCATTTTTTCGAGGTGTTCGAAGATAATGTTATGTTGTTATACCATATTTTTTCCACCTCTTTTGCATAAAAAATATATTTCGTCAATAACTTTTCAAGCTAGAATGCCCACAAGTTGAAAAAAAAAGCGTTTCGAGAAAAACGCGTTTGAAATAAAATGTAGCGAAATCGAGATTCGAGGCAGTAATTAATTATATGAAAGGCTCACCGGTTTATCAGCTTTTCCAGCACCATATAGCAACCCCTCTTGTTCATACGCGTCATTTCGGGCTTGACGAAAGAATTTCGTATAGCTCTTGACGGAGTTTACGAGCTTCCTTCGTCTCCAACGAACTGCACCTATTCTGTCTCATCACGTGCTGAATATCCATATTTTCGGCAAAATTGAAGCTATGCGAGCCAACTACGAGTTGTTATTCGTTCATCACCATTAGAGGAACTGAATTTCCTTCATTGAATAATGGAGCAGCCAAGAATGCTGTAACGTCGACTATTTTTAGGCCAGCTTGAAGGTGTTTTGGAGTCAATCGCTAAACGGTCGAAATGAAACTTTCATTCGCGTTCTGCGTATGACCGTCGTCAGCAAATCGTCCCTTGATAAATCTTCGTATATAGGAAGAATTTCTTTTTGAACGTCGAGGTGTAATGGAGCAGGTTGCGATCCAGGCTCTGTTCCAAGTGCTTTAGCTTTCTGCCACTTGCACCAGATGCCTTCTCCCTCTGGACGATTGTCTTGTTGTGGATATCATGTGGTGAAAAGTTGCCATTACTCACTCACTCATGGGAACCTTTCGGATACGCTGATATTTTGACAACACTCGTTAGGAAAGCCGGAGCTGAACTAGCCAAACTCGACGCTCTGTCGATATATCGTTAACGTTCTACCCCAAGTCAAACATCAGCGAGAAATGCCTCTCTCTCTATTATTCCTTACTACAGCGGTATTGAGGCAAGTAACCGAAAAAGAGCCCCTGAGCGACCGTTCCGCTCTAACTACCGCGCGCTTTGATTCCGGGCCGACGGGCGGTCACTTAAGTCCTCATAGCATTGGAAATCATGCGAATTATGCTTTCAAATTTTGACCACATATTTTTGACTAGTTGTACTAACAATTTATGAATTAAATTGATCGGTCTAAACTGGTTTTCCCCCCTAATGGAACAATTAATTATTTCTACTATTCGACGCTTCGGCAAATGGTGATTATGAGTGATCCGGGCTATGTTGCCGAAATCTATTTTAATTGATGAGCCAAAAAGTCGTTTTATCCAAAGCTATTTATAACGACTGAGTTATCTGACTTCTTTGACTATTGGCATGGTTGTTACATCGCTTTCCTAACACTACGTTATGACCGTTACATCAATCTCTTTAAATAAAATACGAAGTAGTATATTACTGCAAAAGAATCTTCCATTCAATAAGTTCTTATACTATGCACATGCCCTGTTGTGTTGCAACTTGAAAGGGCACTTTGTTCACTTGTTTGTACTTTTAGTTAATGGTAAGTCAAGTCTTTTGCTACTATTCTGGGAAGCAAATTATATTCACGGAGTGAACTTAATGATCTCTTGTTTATTTGTTTCTCGGTCTTGTTGCATTAGAGCGTTTTGTTTGATTAGATGGTAAATGATGCATTTCAACATCATAACTTCGATGGAACATTCAAGCATTACTTATGTTCTATTCTAGCCTTATTTTTCAATCTGTTTGTCCTAATTTTTGTCTTTTACTCGACATTGGAGATAATTACTTTTTGACAAACTGTAAGTTTCTTCTTTTCAATCTTTTTTGTTTTGTTTTCATTTATTCTTGTACGATCATATTTTGTTCTTTATTGTCTATCTGCTTCTATTCAATACAAATAAAACCTCTCACTATTTCATCATGCTTTTATTAATTATTTTGTATCTGTATCTCGAAACATGGGATAACTGATGTACTCTTGCAAATTTTTTTGAGCTATGTGGTTCACTCTCGTGAACCCTCGACTCATAATATATACCTTGGCAAAGAATCCTAATGGCATCAAGTAGGCTCTTGGGAGGACATCAAATATACTCTAACCTCGATTTTAGCTTTCCTTCAAACGTTTCGTTCGCTTAGACTATTTGTTGTCGTGTTTTCTGTTTGGAACTATGGTCTGCTATTGATTACTTTTAACTTGTGCAATTGTCAAAATTCTCGTAGCATTGTTTTATAACGTTCAGAGTTCTGCGTTAAAGATTGACGTTGATCATATTCAAAAGAGTAGATGCGACATGACGCCTAAAACTGTGAGTCTAAATACAAAGGTCCTCGTTTTAATTTTTTTTTTACTTTACCAGGTATTTAAATTTTTGACCAAGATAGTTTAACAATTGCTTAAATATTTTATACAGCATGGTCGTTGAAACGTCTTATCGCGACTAAATTTCGCTGAACTGTTTGTTCAGAGGTATTTTTTTGAGAAGTTTTAATGTTGTATGCTTTGCTGTCTCATTTGTATAAGGATTCAAATACACGGTTAGATGAGTCAGAAAATAGACATTCGATCTTCATCTACCTAGAGTTATCAGAGTGGTATCAAGGCGATATTCATAATAAATTAGCGATATGAAAGGAATTCGATGCCAAAATTACTCTATATTCAATTCAATTGATAGTTTCTGTTTCACTAGCTGCTTTCTAATATGCCGAATTACTCTAGATAGTGATTCCTCAGCTGAAATGATGAAGATTTGTTATATAAGTTGTTTCTTGTGACCTTCCTTTTCGCTAAATGGCGGCTCAAAGTCGAGAAAAAATATGGTTTTCTATTTTTTTCGCTAACGAGAAAAACGGCAGAAATAGTCAGTTCATTAAGGGCATCTTGTTTTTACTTATTCATTCATTCGTCTTCTATGGAAATGAAGGTATCAGAAAACTTCCAGTGGGCTGCTGTCGTTTATAACGATTTCAATATTATTTGAGATTTTTGTCATTGAAGTAGTAATATATTTTATGAACATTTTTTTGTTGTTAATTTCTGTTCAAAAATAATGAAATTTTGTTAAATTTTATATGAACAAATAGAAAAATTGTATAGAGTGTTGTAAATGCCATCCTCTCAGCGTTAATGAATGCTTCACATGTTCTTTTAAGAAGTTGGCGAACCCCTTCGAAAATTCCAGACCTATTTCTAATAGTTTTGCAACCGTCAATAATATTCTTTCTGAAATCATCAACGTTATTTATTGGCTCGCGATAAACTGGATTTAAATGACCCAAACAATAAAAAAAAGGTTTAATGTGGCTGGCCGTGGTTTCCAGTTGTCCTATCCAACGGTCTGAAAGTTTTTCATTCTAATGTCGACGATCAATTAGACTAAAACGGACACGTGTTCTGTCTGCATGTGGCATATAATACCCAGAAGCTTTTTTTAATAGCGTGACTTCTGAATAGGCAGTATTTTTCTTTATTTATCATGCAATGCTGAACAGAGAAATCATTTATACCATCAGCAAGAACAAATACAAAAAAGGGTCCCACTGAACGCCATTTTTTTGTATTTTTTTTTTAATATTGGAAATTGTTTATAAATCTGTTACATATAGACTTCATAAAGGATAATGTATATCTTCAATCACCGTGTCAAAAAGAAAGTTTATTTTTATGGCTACTGTTTCCAGCGTTAGGGTGGTGTTACCACCTAAGTATACGTTGCGCTGCCCGCCGGTCATCTAACGTGGTTGCGAGCGAGCGGAGCCGCTCGTTTAAATACTCATTTTTCTTTATTTTTATGCGCGCTTTCCAGGAATAGGCGAACCTGTTACACCACATGAGTAGGCGCCTGGGAAGAATTGAGGTGTCTGTTTACTCGCTTCTTGAAGAGGGCCAAATTGTCAGATGTTAGGAAGATGTTGGACGAAAGCGAGTTCCACAGCTCACCGGCCCTGTAAACGAAGGAATTCTTATAGAGAGAGGTTCGAGGGGTCGTTAAATGTACCGCCATATGATGAGAACTCCTTGCCAGCCTAGTGTTCTACCTGATCGTTAAAGTTTCATTAAGGAAATTTTTCTGCATACAAGCATCTGACTACAACTGTGTTTCCACCAGATAATATGTACACATAATGCATGTCAGTCAGTTTATGATTAGAATATGGATTCATTTAATAGAATAAGGCACTATAATTTGACTTATTTAATTGAATGGAAACTTCCCAGAACTTATCAGATACCAGACGAATGTAACAATACTTGTCAATAAAAAAAACTTTCAACAACCTAGTTGAATTTTCCGAGTCCGAGTTTCGCTTAATTTTGGTTGCAGGTGCTTATATATCCTTTTTTCTGAAAAATGTTTTTCTTTTCGAGGAAAACACATGGGACGTGAAAGTTTTCGATCGAAACGATAATAAATATATGATTGGAGAAGGAATTGCGGATTCCACAAATTTCCAGGAAGGGTGGATGCATGAAAGATAATTGACATGAAAGTCCTTTTTAAAATGAGGGTTTCTGGAGAATTTCAAGCTGATTATTAGTCGTTTGGAACGTCCTAATAAAAAGGTTATTTGAGAATCTTGAAGTCTTCCCCATCTTAGCTGTGGAATCATCTACTAAAGTAGGTCCGCGTATTTAGGAAACACCCTATATACTACCTATTTTTGTGTTCCATGTTATTGCTAAAAAGATAATTCAGATTGATCCCGCTAATTTGAAGAAGCATGTTTCATTCAGTTCGAAGAAACCATCATCATCAGTCTGAATTATTTATGTTCATCTTAGATATTCGAAGAATTTGTAAATAAATCTTTTTCGTCATCATTTCTCCATTAAAATTTATCGGATCAGTATGTATTCTATTTTTCCACGAAAAGATTTATGTAATTTATTTTTGGGTCATCCTACTTTTCATTTATTGTTGACTTTCAAGAATTCAATCGGTGTCTTATCTTATTTATTTTTCGTAAAAATATCTACTTATGATTAAAGTGCAATTTTTTAGTTTGCCTCATAAAAACTTCAATTGAAAGATGGTTTTTCATGTAATGGATAAGATAAAAAACGCTTTGAAAACCGTTATATTTTGCGATATTCTATTGAAATAAATTTGATCGAAATATCATTGAAAATTTCCGAGAAGGTTATACAGGACGACTCATAGGAACCACGTGTTTAAGGAATGGTAGTTGCTTATAACAATTCCATCACTCGGTTCAAAGGTTACAATTCACATAATTTCATCTAGAACACTTGTTTCCCGTATGCATACCTGTATATATTTCAAGATTCATTTGTTATAATTTCACAATATTTTTTTGGTCGGATTGGGTTTCTCCTATTAAATCGGGAATCTTGTGGAGTTCAGGTAAAACTGAATCTATATCATCTGAAATTACCATATCATATCGATTCTTTTCCAATAATTTGTCAATCTAACGACTGAGAAAAGTGAAAAAAGAAAATGCGATACACAAATACGTGTCCAGGAATGGATTTTGTCTTTTGAATTAATATTCTCTTCAAGTTTTAAAATTATTTCATAAATACAAAAAATACACAATACATATTTCTTATGTTCTGCGAATTATTTTACCAAGGAGCTCTTCTTTTCGATCAAAACATCCTTGCAATGAATGCCATTTTCATATTGAACTACTACGTCACTTCTTGTACTCGGTCTATATATTTTACTTTTGGGGTATCCTGACAGTATACGGTCTCATTGGGTTAGGTTGAAAGATCTAGCTAGCCAGTATAGATCTTCAGTGGGAGGCATGCTGTAAAATGAGGGACTGATAATTACTAAAGTTGACATTGCATACCATACACTTGTTTTTGAGGCAATAAGAATATTTTGATTTTCTGATGCTCTTTAGGGACAATTTGCTATATTAACAACCCCTGAGGGGTGAAGAGAAACATCAATTCCTGGACACGTAGAAAATAAATATTCTGAAGTTTTCCATATTTTCATCTTTTCTGTATGTAAATATTCTATACTTTCGACTGTTCTATATTTCAGTAAAGTTTTTGTGGGCTACTTCTTACTTCAGTGGAAATGAAACTTGTGGTTCACCAGAGTATTTATTTATCCTAGTGATATGAGATATGAAAGAAAAACATTTTTTCCTCTTAGTATGATGAAACATATCCGTTATATTTGTTTGAGAATTATCACGGCTAGTTTCATCTTGATATCACAGTATTGTTTAAAAGCGCACTTTTACTTGTAGCCTGTTCTTTTGCTTGAGGCCTGTTAGGTTAAAAATCAGTTGAGATTGTTATGGGCAGAACATAATTTTGTGTACACAATCCCCTTTATTGTGTTGTATTTAATTTCAACGAAATTGGAAATGTTCTAACATTGCCATTGATGTGACAGTAGCATGATTCAACAGAACATTTATATAACATTGTCTTTGCTGACAAAAATGTAATTATTTTCAACGTTCTTATTCGAAATGAGATCTCACCGCCAAGAAAATTCTGAGGTCTACAATATAATTATTCTTCTCTTTTTTGTTCGAAATACTGGTGATAATACTCAATTGTTGAGCTATGAGATGAAATGAAGTTTTACACATTTTGACCGACTACTTTCAAGAATCTTGCAAAAATTCCATTGCAGCAATTGTAGAAAAATTTTTTCAACAATTTTAGCAGTATTTTCAGTGTCCAAATAACACATAATAACATATGTAGTCATGTTATGCACTTGATAGGTTCCAACGAATGGATTCGGGTAGATGATGATCTGGCTTGATGCTGTGAATGAGTATGCAACACTGACGATGTCGAGCAAGACCGAAATTGCAGTCTGTTGATCCTATTCATGGCATCCGACTAGATTGTACCACTTGTAATCCAGGTGGACGATGATTATGAAGAGTGGATCGGTAAACGAGCTCCTTCAGGAAGGGATATTCAACATTCTACGGATGGTAGAATATTGCCCCTGAATTCAATGTGTTCACACATTATAGCGATACATTTCGCATGTTCATCGAATATTGAGATATGATGCACATCTGGTTTAATAGGTAATCAAGTACTGGAGCGTTAGCTGACTTTGACCACCACATGTTGCAGGCATAGTGAGCAATGTTGCAGTAAATGATCAAACTAGTCTGGCATCTTGAAGTTTTCTTCGTTTGATCTTTGTCTTCGCCGTTTCCCGATGGCTCTGTTAGTCTTCTACGTCGGTTCGTTGGAGGGAGCCAATTGTATTTGTTTATATATAGATGTACTTGATACGTTCCAACGAATTAAAACGAGTAGGTGGAGATCTGGCTCGATGTTGTGAATGAATATTCAACACTGACGAGACCAAAACTGCAGTCTGTTCCTCCTATTCATGTGATCCGAATAGATTGTACCACTACTAAGTGTCCTGGTTAGCGACGATTAATGTGTTTTAAAAGGTTTATCTCTACGAGTTGAGCTTTTTCTCTTGTCTTTCATCAGTTGATTCAAGTCTTGATTTGTCGACGAATGAAGTAGAATCAAGTCGTACAGCTACCTGTGATAACCTGTAAACTTCTGTATTTCTGTCAATGTGGAAAATTGAATATTGACTATAATTTTCCCAGGACAAACCAAGGTTTTTGAGTGGAGAATATTTTCCATAATCGATTATAAAGAAATAAAGTTGGCGAAGAATGTATAATTAATATTTCCAAGAAATTGATTTCATGGTAATTGCGATTGAACAGTTATTTCTTCTTAACGATAGGAAATTCCTTTGTTCGTGAATTATTGATTCATCGATTAATCTGAACGAACTGGTAAATAACTTTCAATAACTGCTGTAAATTACACTTCTAGTATATTGTAATTTTTTATTGGTTCTCTTCGAGTTCTCGTGAATGCTTTACATAAGAGCTTGAATGTATTCGTTATTTTCTACATCATATTGACTGAATCAACAGATATGGGCGTTATATTCTGTTTCATTTATTCACAGCTTTGGATTTTTGAGTTTTTGAAGTAGCATTTTATTTTATGTAGAATGATTGTCAATTCAATAATTGTATTTTACTTCAGAGTTGGTTAAAATTGATACAATTACAATCACCTTGGAAGAATTATATTGAGTCTTATCTTGGAAATATCAAAAAAAAAAGAAATGTTTGAAGTGTATTAACTATTATTCGATGAAGCCCTAAAAGTTTTGTGAACGATTCTCCATTCTCTTCAAGTTTTTGTAAGGTAGTACGAGGGATGTATTTCAAATTTTGGATATAGAGCTAGAATTAAACAATTGAGAGTGTTGAAGACTATTGTTTTTCGAAGTAGTCTCCGCAAAGATTAATACACTACTGCATTCGTTCGGACCAATTTTGAAAGCAGTTATTCCAATCGTTTGCTGCTACATTCAAAATGGCCTCTTGGATGGCATCAACAGCTTCTTCTGAAGACTGAAAACCTTTGACCACCTTTGATTTTGGGAATAGTAAAAAAAACTTGCGTTGAACATTCAATTGTTTTGCGGAGTGTGTGGCAACTTGCATTGCCTTAGTGAAGGATGATTCGGGGTTAGATCTATCCTAACGAAGGTAAACAAATGGTTCTGTACCAATCGGCAGTATCTGTTCTTTCATCTTGTAAACGAATTGTTGCTACAAGACCTGTTTTTGAAACAAACGTTGTGACCATCTTTCCAAGTCCAAACGGTCTAGAATTTTTTGACACCAAATGACCCTCGCAGCTTTCTGTTCTTCGGTCAACAGATGCGGTATCCAATTCTTCGTGCAAAACTTTATGTATTCACGTCTTTGAAATTTGCTATGATGTCTCAATCTGTCGATACGGTTTAATTCCATTTCTCATCTAACTTTCCGCAACAGTTTGTTGTGGCTAAAACACAGTCTAATAGAACAGAAATTTTGGAATTATATTAACAAACCATATATAGAGATTCATTTTTAGTAGTGACAGTTCATAAATGGTGCCCTCTATGTCTCAGCTTTCAAAATATAAAAGACATCCCTCGTATTGCAGTAGGTTTGTGAAATAGACGTTGGTTTGGGTGATAGTTATTTGAAGCCCCTTCGTCTCGAAAACTTCTATGTTTTGACTCTTCCCTCCTCTCTGGAGTAGATTGGTGTAACTATGTTCCGTCTAGAAATATGTATCGGTGGTTAAACGCATCAATATTACGAGCAGAATCAGTCGAGACTGATCAAATCAACCGTACGGTTGCGTTTATTCATAAATCAATAGATACAAATAACGTATTGGCTTTTACTTCCTTGTAATACAGGGTGTCCTACAATATACTATCAATAACTCGGGATTCAGCTTTTTTTGTTTTAGTTCTGCTTGAAATGAGTAAGAGATGAATAACTCTAACCATTATTAGCTCCCAAATTTTTTAGCAAAAAAGAGATACCTTTAATAGATGTCGACAAAATTAACCATTCACAAAAAAGTGTTTTCTTGGGAGAAAGTTCAGAGAAATTGGAAATTTTATCTGATTAGAAAAAATTGTTGAACCCTTGAAATGGAAGTGAAAAACGAAAAACGCTGTAGGTATTATCGAGTTTATTTGTTATTGGGATTTCCAGTACTTCTTCAAAATCTGTTGAACGAAACAAATTTCTTCGAATAAGAACCATTTTTCTCCAACTTTAAGTAGAACATTTCGCAAACTTGTCACATTTTTCGTTGTATTTGATCACAAATGTCAATAACTGGTGTTGTTTAACTACTTTGTTACACTTGATCAGGCAATTTTTTCAGTGATTTCAAGACAATTTTATGCTTCCTTCGCCGTATTCAGTGTCAAACTTTGAAAAAACAAATCGGTTTATAATCAATATCTTAATAATCTTTCAATCAAAGGTGCCTTTTCATTGAAGCGTTTTGACGCTCGTTTCGGTCGAAATGTGACCTTTTTTCTATGATTATTATTATTGGCAACGCTTGAAGACCCAAAATATAAACTTATCACTTGTCTCTTCTAGCGTCTGCCGCTATAAAGTTCTGAAATTCCAACTTTCTAGCGTCAACGCTGAAAATCACGTGACCATCCGAATCGGCATCAAAACGCTCTAATGAAAAGGTACCTCAAGTTGTAATCTGCAAGTAGTGTCAAAGTTAGTAAAGGGATAATTTAGTCATAATTAATTGAAATCTATTACCCTGCGACCACACATAGTGGTAGCAACGGATCATTTCGCGGTGGCACCACCGGAGATGTAGTCTAGATAAACCGCAACCACTGTGCTTATGACTGCGACCGCACATTAGTCCATCAGTAGAAATTAATTGCTTTGGCGGCATCACAAAATCATCCGTTGTTAGCGCTACGTCGCAAGATTAAAAGCAGCGGCTTTCTGGAAGACCCTTATCAATGTGAAATTTTGCTCTTCTGACGTTTTCCAAATTTTTGAGTTTTAGTAAGTAGAAATTCAACTCTTCTCGAGTCTTGTTTTTTCGTTTCTTGCATCGAAATTACAAATGAATACCTGTTTTGTTTTCTTGTCTTGGAACAACAGAATACGGAATAATCAAAATTTGGGTTATGATTGCCTTTTTTTTTCAATAAAATATTCTCGTCCCAACAACTTTAACGCATAAGTTAATGCAAGAAATAAGAAGAATATTAGTTTGATTAATTATGGCAAAATTCCTCTAGAATGTGAAAGGGTGATCATTATTTATAATGAAATATATATTCAATATATTCAATAAAAAATTATATAAATTGTTTGATTACTGTAATATTTAGACAGTACGTGCACATTGCTTATGCTGGAAAATAAAAACATCTAACAAGTTTAAATTTTTATTATGTTGTCCTCGGGACAGGAGCAAAAATTTTCATTTTTTATTTCGCAAATAAAGTGGGGTATGAACAATACTCTAGAGAGTACTTCTACACAAGAAATATGAAAATTGAAAAAGAAGAAGTTCAATCGTAAACAGTTTCCCAACAAAATATGGATTGCGATGTCTTCCGGGACGGCACTGGAACTAATTAATTAGTCCAAACTAATTAGGTTAATTACAGCTAAATTAGTCCCTTGCCACATTCAGTAGCACTGCTAAAGGATCTGACGGATAAATAAAGTGAACCGGCCCTCAAATAATGAATGTATGTATCAATATCGATTTGAAAGACGAACGGGATTTATGTTTCATCGTGACACGCAGCTCTGATCTTGAGATATGAAGAACGTAGATGTAAATATGACTATCGTTCAGAGTGCTCTTTTAATTTTGCGACTGACAAAAAAGCAGGTAAAAAATTCCTCTATTTTTTTTTCTTCTGGTATTCTCCATGCGGATTGTGATTAACAACTTTTTAATTTTTTGAATTTTTTTTATTGAAGGGCATTCTTTTTCAAGCATCTTTTCTCAAGGTTATTCTTCTCCAAAATTAACCACCATTGACCTAGTTTTTTTCATCCAAATTTTCGGAATTATAGTGTCATCATCCTCGCCCAAAAAAACTGACTCAGAATTGAGAAAGATTATAACCTTTTTTTTAGTTTAACGAGAAAAGTGTTATTTTTGAGGCTAACGTACTTTCCGACCTTATTTCATATACAAAGTTGTCAAGTCAATAAAATAACTGTGAAAGAAGCGTTTTTTTTCAAATGCTATTTTTTTTTGTTACTTTATAGGAACCGTATTTTAAATCAGTATTTATTGGTATCAGATTTTCCTATACCTAAAATGGCTCGTTTTTATACATTTGCGATTTTATCAAAAACCTGCAGTTCCTTCGATAAATTAAATCATTAGGCCGTGGAACATAGAAACAGACATAGTGGATTTAATATTTATGTCTCCTATCCCACAATGTTCTATGTAAGGTCCCATGATTTTTCGCCTCAGTTTGATGTGTGATAATTATTTAAAAATAGCAATTGTGTATAGATTTTTTGTTGGATAAAATGGCGAATAAATACTCAAACGGGAATATTATGAATTCATTCATTGATGGTCAATGTCAACAAACAATATGTCGAACTTGCATTTAACGAAGAATACCCGAATATACGACCAATTTGCAGATTATTCATAAGTAACAAAATTTGAATTTAATTTTCTGAATTGTTTTCTGCAAATTGGTCATGAATTCGAGTACTTTTCGTGAAATGTTCAGCAAATTCGACTTATTCTTGAACACAAATAATAAATAAATTCATAATATCCTGAGTTTAATTTGCTATTTTACCTAACAAAAAACTACACAAATAAAATTACTGTTATTGCTATTTTTAAATAATTTTCAAACATTAGAGGCCAACATTCATATAACCCTACTTACAACATTGTGGAACATAAAAACTGGCGTCGGATTTAAATCTACTCTGTCTGTTTTTATATTTCACGGTCTTAAGATTTAATTTTCTGAAAAAACTGCAGGTTTTTAATGAAATCGCGAAGGAATCGAGTTTTTAGCCATTTTAGAGGTACAGTAAAACGTAATACGAATATACGGTTCTAATAACCTAAAAAAATTAGCTACTCGATGTTGTGACAATTTAGTTTTATTGAGGTGAAAAGTGAGTTTAGAGCACCCTCTATAATAAAATAGCATTGCCCTCAAAAATAACATTTTTCTTGTTAAACTAAAAATTATCTTATAATCTTACACAAATCTGAGTAAATTTTTGTAGGCAAAGATTACACTATAATTCGGAAACTTTTGATGAAAAAAAACAACTCAGTGGTGGTTAATTTTAGATAGAACAGAGGCGCAAATAATTGCAAATTGTAGATCAGTATGCATTCACTCTAATCCCAAAATTTGAAATTAATCGATAAAGAGATATTTCCCCAGACATTTCTAATGGGCCCTTTAGCTCGAACATACTGTATATTAGAGAATATTGGCGTATTCTGCAAGATTTTTATGGTATTCACTTTAATATTTTCATCGCGAATAACGTTTATTTTATTTAATTAGGTTACGTTAAGTATTGCAAACTATCGTGAAAGTATGAGGGAAAAGCAAGAGGAACAATTATATACAGACTGGGGCGTAATGGAAGGGCGGTTTTGAAATGAGAATTACTGCTTTTCAATGTAGAACATTTTAAATAACTTAAAATGAAAGCTTAAACGTTACCATTCAGTGTAGAAAAAGTGAAAAGAACTATGTTCTGAAAATGACATCTGGCAGATGACGCCCGTGTTTCTCAAAGTTCTGCATCACCCGCTCAAACAAACCGGTGTCGATTGCCCGAACTTCTCTTGTGATGCCTTTAGGTTTCTCCACAAAAGATAATCACAAGCAGTAAGATTCGTGGAACGAGGGGGTCACGACACATCACCAAAACGCGAGATTACATGGTCCAATCATCCCAAGATGGCTCAAAGCGTACCAAACGATGAGTTTCTCACTGTGAGGTGGGGATTGATGAAGTTCGCGGAGGTTTGCTGCTACCCAATATCGGCAGTTCTTTAACAGAATCGGTCAAATTAAAATGAGCCTCACTCATGATCATCACTGGTTCATTTTCATCAGCGATAATCATTTGCAGTCTCTCGGAAAACTGTTGGCGTTGTGCAAAATCTTCTTCATTCAGGTGCTAGACAACCATGAGCTTATAGATGTGAAAGAGGAGGTCTTGGTGTAAAATCCTGCAAACAGTTCGACTGTTTGCAGGAGTGCTGCATCTCGTTTTCGGACGGAGCTTGTCTCACTCTTTTCACGGAAACTGGTGTCATTACACTTCGGGGACGACCTTGAGGTTTCGGATTCACTGCAGTTTTGAAATTCTGTACCCATCGGATGATTGTGTCACGTTTCGGAACTGAAGCGTTACGACCAATGTTGACGCGCTGTCGAAAGCGCCGCTGCACGACAATGCCAGACTCTCCCGGTTTTAAATACGCTTAAACTGCAAACGCACGGTGCTCCTTGTCCAGATAATCATTGTGAACTAAAAGGTAACTCCTCCTGAGTCGAATGATCTCAGCCGGTTCTACTCTCTCACTCATCCGTTCCAAAAAGGCCCTTCCATTACGCTCACCCTGTATCATATAAGTAAAAAAAATTGGAATTAAAAGTTAGCAGATATATAGAATTAAGTGCACACAAGAAGGAATCTTCCAAACAAAAGCGGGTACATGGAAATGTATTTATTAACAACTTAATTCAAGACGGTCGATTCGCGTATTAGTAGGAAACAATTATTCCCTGTTTTTGTTATGTTCTCTTAGAGTACGAAAGAGAGAAATATATTAATCATTAATCTTATTAAGTGCACATTGTTTTAATCCTAAATTTGACTATATCAGAAATACTCAAACAAATTCTTAATTTATAGAATTAAACATATCTGATAATTTTAACGCACACAATTTAAAACTGCCTCAAATAGATGAAACTTATGTTCTGTCCATATAAATCTCGATTAGGAATGATTCTAACAAGTTTTTTTCTTTTTTTTTAGTACCAAGGTCAAGGATATTATAGATACTGAGAAAGTAATTAGTGGGAAGAATATATTAACCCAGGGATCTGAAATATTGGCAACTCGAAAGTATATTATCTTTATGAAATGTTCAGTTTATAATTATTGCTTATATTCTGGTTATAATAAATTTTCTTCATATTACTAAGTGGAGATTTGTTATTTGCACCTTACCGAAGTAGTTTGTAGATTTTTGTGTTCGTTAATGTTTCATGAAACATTCTGCGTATTCCAAAGTGTTCTTTTTGTCTTTGGATTCGATTTCTTGAATGTGTGTGTATTCAGACCTGATTCTTTGCGAAAAAAATGTGTACCAAAGTGGTCCTTAAGTTGAATGATTTGTATTTTTTCACGTCCCATGGGATGAGATTCGAATAAATTACTTATATTCGTTGAATTCAATGCAATTTTGATATATTTTGACGTCCAATCAAGAAGGAAACTAAAACTGTTTTACTGTTGTATAGAGAAGTGTTTTTAGAATTGAGAGTCTTTTCAAAACTATAAATGAAACAGTTTTATTTGATTTTTGACAAACTTCCCATTTGGTAGTATAAGTTACGGTATTTACAGACGGAAAATAATATCGGACAAACGAATATTTCTTATTAAGTAACAGAGTTCATTCTTTTGTTGAAATTCTCGTCGATGACATTTCCACCTAATTGAGGTTCTATTTAAATGTGGAGTTCAGTTCAGCGTCACCTTAGGGGTAGTTCAAAAGAGATTGAGATCGTGCCACAAAAGGCTTAAAATTTATCCCTGATTATTCATATCATCCTTGAAATCAACCTTATTTCTTTAGATCATTTCAAGGTTGCCATTTTTAAATAGGAACGATTCTTATTCAAACCAAGGTCGTAAGAAAATCGTCAAGCAGGATCGTTTTTAAATTACTGAAAGATGTGTACTTTACTCCCATCCAGCTTTTCTTGATAGGGTGAAACTTGAATTCCTTCATTTTCCTGGGATATTATGAGATTGACCTCAAAACTTTGAAATAGGGGTATCAAAACATACGCGATCCTTATTTTTCCACTTATTTCTATTTTGAAGTTCAAAAGAAGGTATTCCCATTTGGAAGACCTATCTTGAACTTGATTAACCTTGACACTTGATGCCAAGGTCTAATTCAAGGAAAATCTCGCAAAATGATACCTATGGGTCGAAAAATACAAACTATATTTTTTTGTGAATTTGAGAATGATGGAAAGCAGATGATTGCATTGCAGCTACCTTGCAATGACTTCTTCATGGTCTTGTACAAGGTAGACGAAATTCGATGTTTCACTACGGCAGCTATGTGAAATATTGTAGATAGAAAAAATGATCTCCCCTCTCTCGAGTCCAATTTACGAGAAGAACGTGAAAACCAAGATATTCATTTCTGATCAAAACGCAAAAACAGGTCAATTTTTGTTTCAAGTGGGACAACTTTCGGGGTACAAAACCCCTAAGCGGGGGTTGCAATCGTTGAACATTTTGAATAGGGAAGATGGGTCGAGTGATGACTCAAAAGAAAGGTGGTATCTTTGTCTACATCGCCTTGAACGAATTTCCATTTTTAATTGAAAACTGTAAAAGATACCGGATGAACAACTGAAAGATAGGGAAGACTATTTCCCTGAGACTATTCAAGTTTCAGTGAAGTAAAATGGAACAGATCCATGCTGATTAATGGCAGCCATCATCAAGTACCATCCTTATCTCGAATTTCAACCCCTAGAGCAGGGGTGACACCTTGAAAATTTGGAAGAGGGTAGATGGGTCGAGTGATACCTCGAAAGAAAGGTCTGCATCCCCGTGAACGAATTTTCATTTTGATTGAAAACTGTAGAAGATACAGAATGAGCTACTGAAAAATAGAGGAGACTATCTATCGCCCTGAGCTATTCAAGTATTAGTGCAAAAAAATGGAACAGATTCATTCTAGATCAAAGGCTGTCATCTTTGATCTAAATGAATCTATTCCAGTTTTTGCACTAATACTCCAATAGACCTGGGGCGATAGTCTTTTCTATTTTTCAGTGGCTCACTCTGTATCTTCTACAGTTTTCAATCAAAAATAAAAATTCTTTCACGGGAATGCAGACAAAGATCCTACTTTTCTTTCGAATTATCACTCGACCCATCTACCCTCTTCCAAATTTTCAAGGGTTGTCACCCCTGCTCCAAGGGTTGAAATTCGAGATGAGGATGGTACTTGATGATGACTGCCATTGATCAGCATGGATCTGTTCCATTTTACCTCACTGAAACTTGAATAGTCTCAGGGAAATAGTCTTCCCTATCTTTCAGTTGCTCACCCTGTATCTTTTACAGTTTTCAATTAAAAATGGAAATTCGTCCAAGGCAATGTAGACAAAGATACCACCTTTCTTTTGAGTCATCACTCGACCCACCTTCCCTATTCAAAATGTTCAAGGATTGCAACTCCTTGAAACAAAAATTGACTTGTTTTTGCGTTTTGATCAGAAATGAATATCTTGGTAGATATAGCCTCTGTTTAGTTTTCGTTCAAGCACCTATATATATATATATATATATATATATATATATATATATATATATATATATATATATATATATATATATATATATATATATATATATATATATATATATATATATATATATATATATATATATATATATATATATATATATATATATATATATATACTTTGGCCACTCGGTTTCTGAGTTGAAGTAAATTTTGGTTTTTCGAATACGAACTATGGGTGATTTTGGTATCAATGGAGAGGAGTTTTTTCCAAATATATATATGACATGCCCTCATTGGCTCCTTCAACTTGTACATTTTCCAAGAAAAAATGGAGAATTCATATCTGTCAACTCAGAACAGCAAATATCCCCAATTCTATGGTAGAAGAGGTTCGTTTATGTGCGTCTTAATATTCCATTTCTTCTTGGCTTCTAAGAACAGAGTTTTTTGTTGAAAAATTTAATATTGGACTTGAAAGAAAAAATGTTTTGACAAAACACAAATTATCTCATGAATTCGAAAGCATTTCCATCATTTAAAATGCAGAGTTGCAACGTCTGGCAATATTTCTATATACGTTTTCTATATGAATGTTACATTCTCCGAACGAATCCTTAAATTTTGTTTTAGCTCTTGTACGTTATTTTTTTTATACAATAAATTCTCAACATGCCCCCAGACGAACAAATCTAGGAGAGTCAGATTTGTGTAACTTGCTGGCCATTCCACAGGTCGCCTTGTTCCAGGGATCGAAATTTGAGCATTTGGGATACGGTACGTTTCTAGTGTCACGGTGCACCTAATGCTATATATATATATATATATATATATATATATATATATATATATATATATATATATATATATATATATATATATATATATATATATATATTATAATATATATTTCCTCTTTGCCCTAATGGTAATTCATCGAAATATCCTTCCACTATATTCACATCTTTACGACCGTGAATTACGCCATTGCGGTTGTCGCCAAACAGTGTATGCCAATACACGATTATCTAAAAGAGCGTTCAAATATATAACTGGTGATGATGATTGAGATCCGACCAATAGTGTTCGTTGTGTCTATTGAAAATTCTGTCACTTGTAATGCGAACTTCATCGGTCCATATAATGCGTCCATAAAATTCTTCTCTTTCTTCTCTTTGTTGAAGGTACCAGTGAAATTAAGTCGTCGTTGGTTATCACCAGAATGGAGGAATTACGATCATCCTTCGCAGGATCAACGCTATTGATTGAATATTGCAATTGTTTCAAACACAAAATTGAATGAATCACATCAATAAGATTGAATAGTTGAAATAGTGTGACGAAAGAAGGAAAACTATGTTCTAAGAGGTGACCACTATTGTGTTTAATATGAATGAATGGGATCTATGACTCTGGTAGACAAAACTCTTCTACCATAGAATTGTTGATATCTGCGATATTCATTCCTAGTAGGCGAATATGAATTTTAGAATTTTTTTTTTTGAAAATGGCATTAGTTGAAAGAATTGATATATCATGTGATATATATTCAGAAAGAATAAAAAAAGATTCCTTTCTTGATACCAAAATTAACTATAGGTCGTGTTTGAAGGAACACAAACTTGCTTCATAATTCAGAAAACGATCGACAGAAGAAAATTTCGAATATGTCCTTGCATTCTACTCGAAAAAGGGCCTGTAGAATGCGAAGATATTTTTAGCCCAACACATGTCGAAAACCGTTAAAACTCAAAAACTAAGAAAGATTGCTGAAATCTGATTTCACCATTGAGTTTTCCTCGAAAATCGAGTTCGAGAGAAGGAGGATCATTTTTATTTATCTACAATATTTCACGTAGCTGCCGAACTAAATCATCGAATATGGTCCAACCAGTATAAACTGAGAACCAAACATTCAGGCGAAACTAACCTATGAAAATATTCGATACTTAAGTTGTTCATTGAGAGGTATTTTCTCATTAAAAATTACAATCATGCTTAA
This sequence comes from Cryptolaemus montrouzieri, assembly GCA_013387265.2. Taxonomy (NCBI): domain Eukaryota; kingdom Metazoa; phylum Arthropoda; class Insecta; order Coleoptera; family Coccinellidae; genus Cryptolaemus; species Cryptolaemus montrouzieri. The sequence continues at coordinate 32,609,376 of JABFTP020000185.1, read as the reverse complement.
ATTTCATACAGGACTTGATGTATGCGAGGTTTCATGTGCTTGTAGATGGGTGTTTGATTCTTACGTGTTCCTTTTTCCTTTGGCAGGTTCTAGTGGTTGATTAGTATGAGTTATTGGCCCAATAATCTGCTCAAAGAACACGTTCCACTGAAAAATAACCATAATAGAAGTTTTTGCTGTATTTTTGTTCTAGTCTATGGCATAGTTTGATTTGGTAAAACTATCACATTTTTAACTGGATCACCAAGTAGATTTTTACATTTCAAAATGGTATTTCTTCAACAATGCTGCTTTTTCGAATTCTGTTACTTCCATAATTGAAATAAAACGAAAAATTTCAACATTGATAAGTGTTCATAATCAATTAAATCAACAGTTTACTAGATCCTTGGCAACAAGAAATAATTAAATTCTTGATCAGTACCAGACAAAAGATGTAAACATGCGAATTATTTTGTATTATATTATTGTAATTGATAAGAAAATATCCTTTTGTGGAAATTCAGAGTTATCCTTTTCGAAATCGATAGATGACGTCATATACGTGATTGTTGTTCGAAATTATGCTACTACTTCTACAAGATAAAAATACTATTTAAACTTGCGTTAACGCATTTCTTCAATAGAACTTGTGCTTCAACTAGAATCTGCCGCTACTTGTCCTACCCTGTATGTTCACTGAGAGAGCCTTCTTATAATTCCACTAACGGTAGGCCTGGTTCCAATGTCATGGTATACCCTATGATGTGATGTGAAAATAAAAACTCACCCTGTATACAGGGTGCTTCAACGAAAACTAAACAGAGGCTATATCTACCAAGGTATTCATTTCTGAACAAAACGCAAAAACAGGTAAATTTTTGTTTCAAGGGGGACATCTTTTGGAGTACAAAACTTGCCTGAAATATCAACCCCCTAAGCGGGGGTTCCAATCCTTGAACATTTTGAATAGGGAAGATGGGTCGAGTGATGACTTAAAAGAAAGGTGGTATCTTTGTCTACATTGCCTCGAACGAATTTCCAATTTTAATTGAAAACTGTAAAAGATACAGGGTGAGCAACTGAAAGATAGGGAAGACTATTTCCCTGAGACTATTCAAGTTTCAGTGAGGTAAAATGGAACAGATCCATGCTGATCAATGGCAGTCATCATCAAGTACCATCCTCATCTCGAATTTAAACCCCTAGAGCAGGGGTGACCACCCTTGAAAATTTGGAAGAGGGTAGATGAGTCGAGTGATACCTCGAAAGAAAGGTATTATTTTTGTCTGCATCCCCGTGAACGAATTTTCATACAGATACAGAGTGAGCTACTGAAAAATAGAGGATACTATCTATCGCCCTGAGCTATTCAAGTATTAGTGCAAAAAAATGGAACAGATTCTTTCCAGATCAAAGGCTGTCATCTTTGATCTGAATGAATCTATTCCAGTTTTTCGCACTAATACTCCAATAGTCTTGGGGCGATAGTCTTCTCTATTTTTCAGTGGCTCACGCTGTATCTTCTACAGTTTTCAATCAAAAATGAAAATTCTTTCACGGGAATGCAGACAAAGATAATACCTTTCTTTCGAGCTATCACTCGACCCATCTGCCCTCTTCCAAATTTTCAAGGGTGGTCACCCCTGCTCTAGGGGTTGAAATTCAAGATGAGGATGGTACTTGATGATTACTGCCATTGATCAGCATGGATCTGTTCCATTTTACCTCACTGAAACTTGAATAGTCTCAGGGAAATAGTCTTCCCTATCTTTCAGTTGCTCACCCTGTATCTTTTACAGTTTTCAATTAAAAATGGAAATTCGTTCGAGGCAATGTAGACAAAGATACCACCTTTCTTTTGAGTCATCACTCGACCCACCTTCCCTATTCAAAATGTTCAAGGATTGCAACCCCCGCTTAGGGGGTTGATATTTCAGGCAAGTTTTGTACCCCAAAAGATGTCCTCCTTGAAACAAAAATTGACCTATTTTTGCGTGTTGATCAGAAATGAATATCTTGGTAGATAAAGTTTCTGTTTAGGTTTCGTTGAAGCACCCTTCATATTATGCAAAGGTTAGGTAATTTCGTTCGTACACTATACAGGATGAGTTACTATCGATATCTCGGACTATCTCTTCCAAACTATTAATTTTTTCGATAAGATTTAATCACAGCCTTTATACAGAATTTTAACGTCTACAAATGAAAATGTTATTGAGTATATAGTGTGTTCCATTACTTAGATTTATATGAACGTTTTTAAAAGTGATGCCTTATATTTCGTATGGCTTTCGTAATACTCTCACTAAAATAATATAAGTTTCTTATAGTCTGGATCACATGTACCATTTTTGTAACTTTTTTATATTGCTTCCGAAAATAACGAGACTCGTGTCATTCGATTCGTATTTTCAATTAGAAAGTTTAAGGAAAGGTATGAAAAGGCGCGTAAAAATTGCAAAATTTATAAACAATTAAGTGAATAAAAAGTAAGGGTTTCGAATTTTCGAAATTTGAAAAAATATCCAAAAAAGACCAACCAATTAGCTAAAAAAAGGTGCTGTATATATTATATTTATAATTTTTACAGAGCCCTGAAAATAGGGCTGAAAACTGGTAGTTGGGCTTCCGCGCGCATAGCGATACTCTGACCTAACAACTAAAATAATTATTTAAACATATCAATTATAAATATTAAGGAATAAAAAATTCATGTAGTTCCGGGATACATAAATAAACAATAATCCGCAGTCAATAAGGTTTTATCCCAATTTTACATAAATTATTCATAAGTTAATTTAGAATTTTTTGAGTTAATATTAGTATAAAAACCCTGCTTACTATTAAACAAAAACCGTAGATTTCTTTCCACTTCTTGTAGTTAGTCTTGATAGGCTTACAAATAGATCACCGTTTTAAAATTGAAAGTTTTCATTTTCCACGTTTTCATAGCAATTGAAAATTATAATATAAATAATAATTGATAATAAAATTTTCTTTTTCGAAAATCTTGATTGTCTCAATGATTAGTGTTTAAAAGCTACTTGAAAATGAAAATTTTGTAATTTTACTACCATTGTTCTGAAAATTGTTACATCCAAATACCTTGTTTATGAGTAATTCAGTACTTCTTTCTTTATAATATATTCACTGATGAAAATTATGATTTTTAAAAACATGGATCCTTAAAACATTTATTTGTTTCTAAAAAATACGTTTGTTAATTAACAATAGTTTTTACCTGCCAATATGAGAATTAAGGAACCATTTTTTCTGGAAATTATAATTATTGTTTATTAAGATTTTCGAAAGAATAATTTCGTTTATTTGTTTAATTAAAATAATTTGTTATAAACAAATATAAATATAATAACATTTATTTTTTCAATATTTAATTCTGTAACAAAAATAGTCATATGTTTTTTCTTAAATTCTTTTCCATTCTATATGTAACCTTGCATATTATTATGCCTTGGAACTTACTTTTTTATCCGTTCTTTTGCTATTGTTATCACTATAATTTTAAATTATTACAGATATGACTATAATGCTTTAAGTCTTTTGGTTAATTATTATTTAATTGACAATTTTACCCTTTTATAAATGCTCTATCTCTGTTATTCATTTAATTATATACTATTATATATGTAAAAACAATTTTTTATAGATTTTCAAACTTGAAAATATTGTAATCTATATTTTTCTGTCCTCATCACCTGAGAAACAATGGTGTTTCTTTATTCATGAATAAAACACATGCTAATTTTGTAACAGAATTAGATATTGAAAAATAAATAAATGGAAAAAAATTTATTGGTTCATAACAAATTATTTTGTAATTAAACAAATAAAAACTGAATAAACAAAATTATTTTTTCGAAAATCTTAAACAATAATATTTTATTTTTAGAATAAAAGGTTCCTGAATTTTCATATTTACTGGTAAAAACGATTGTTAAATGACAACTATATTTTTAGCAACAAATTTTTTCAAATCATAATTTTCATCAATGAATATATTACAAAAAGAAATTTTTGATATACTCATAAACAATGTATTTGTTTATAACAATTTTAGAACAATGGTAGTAAAAATTGAAAAATATATTTTAAGTAGCTTTTAACCTCTAAACATTGAGACAATCAAGATTTTCTAAAACAAATTTTATAAGCAACTTTTATCTATTTTATAACTTTCAATTGCTTATAAAATCGTGGAAATTGAAAATTTTTCAATTTTCAAAACGGCGATCTATTCGTTAGCCTAACAAGACTAACTTCAAGAAGTGAAAAGAAATCTACGGTTTCTGTTTAATAGTTATCAGGGTTGCTGCGGATTATTGTTTATTTATGTATCCTGGCACTACATGAATTTTTTTATTCCTTAATATTTAGAATTAATATGTTCAAATAATTATTTAAGTTGTTAGGTCAGAGTATCGCTATGCGCGCGGAAGCCTAACTTTTCGTTTTCAGGGCTCTGTCAAAATTATAAATATAATAGATACACTTCCGGGACCTGAAACTTTTTTTTAGGTAATTAATAATAAAAAACAAGTACTGTGTTTTAAGGAATTTTACTTAATAATTGCGATTCGTTACGCGTTTCACTACACCGTAGCTTCTTCAGACGAATGAATGTACAGAAAATATAAATATAAATGTTCTTGAGTTATTAAAAGCTGATTGGGTTGCTTCTTCTCAAGTGGTTATTTATGACAGGTGTATCCAATAAAATTAAGGAATAGATTGCTCCCCGAAGAGATTCAATAGAGGCGAAGGGCTTAAATCGACTTGTTCATTGATGAGTCTACCTGAGTGTTTGTATTTATTGATTTCTAAAGTTTCCCAAAGATCTATCTTCCAATATTTATTATCTGTATGCAAAATTTCAAACTGTGGGTCGAAAGAGTGATTATTTTTTAAGAGATGATTCGCGTAATTTGAATCTGATTTTTTTATTTGAAAAACTGCGTTTATGTTCCGATATTCTAATATTAAAATTTCTATGAGTTCTACCAATGTAGAAATTATCACAGTCATTGCAATTCAATCTATAAACACCTGATTTATTGTTTTTACCTGGTTTGGTTTTATTATTTTTTATATATTTGCCTAAATTATTATTAGTTTGGAAAGCTATGTTGAAATTATTGCTACTCAAGAATGATTTCAGTTTCTCACTTGTAATGCCAACGTAGGTTAAGGTGTTGAATTTTTGTTTCAATTTATCGACCGGGCAAACTTCATTCAATGCGATTCTACTTTGTTTTTTATTTAAAATATTATTTATTAGTTTGGGATTGTAACCATTATTTTTGGCTATTTGTTTAATCAAATTTAATTCTTTGTTGAAATTTTCTGGTGATAACGGGATGTTAATCAATCTATGAATAAAACTATTGAATGCTGACATTTTATGTTGATATGGATGACAGGACGAGTTATGTATTATAATATCTGTATGTGACGGCTTATGGTAAATTGCGAAAACATGTTTTCCATTTTCATTCGAAATTGTTACGTCTAAGAAATTTATCGAATTATTGCTTTCTATTTCGGTTGTGAATCCAATTTTTGGATGTAATGAATTTATATGATTTTCGAAAATTTTTAACTGTCTATCTGTTCCTGTGAAGCAAATAATGATATCGTCTACATAGCGATACCAGTATAAACAATATTTACTGAGTGGATGATTATGAATTAATTTCTGTAAGTTATTCATGAATATTTCTGCTAAACAAACACTCAGGTAGACTCACCAATGAACAAGTCGATTTAAGCCCTTCACCTCTATTGAATCTCTTCGGGGAGCAATCTATTCCTTAATTTAATTGGATATACCTGTCATAAATAACCACTTAAGAAGAAGCAACCCAATAAGCTTTTAATTACTCAAGAACATTTATATTTATATTTTCTGTACATTCATTCGTATGAAGAAGCTACGGTGTAGTGAAACGCGTTACGAATCGCAATTATTAAGTAAAATTCCTTAAAACACAGTACTTGTTTTTTATTATTGATAATGGAATTTCACCAAGTAAAAGCCTGCCAAATTCAAATTTTAGGTAATTGGTTGGACTTTTTGGATATTTTTTCAAATCTCGAAAATACGAAACCCTTACTTTTTTTCACTTAATTGTTTATAAATGTTGCAATTTTCTACGCGCCTTTCAAAAGCTTTCTAATCGAAAATACGAATCGAAAGACAAGAGTCTTGTTATTTTCGGAGCAATATAAATAGTCACAAAAAATGGTACATGTGAACCAGACTGAGTATTAAGAACAGATGAAATCAGCTGTTTTAGAATTATTTGACATTTTGTGAAAAAAAAAACATTTCGTCTAATCTCATTCTTCACATATTGGAAACATATGAGAGATTCAATTGAGACATCAATATATTCCCTATTCTCAGAGAACTTATTTTAATAGGAAAATAAGATCTTGTTGCCAAAAATCCAGTGTGTTTATTCACGAATTTGATGAAGAAATATTGAAGATTTTTTCAATATTTTTCGTATTATTGACTTTGTACTTTTTTCCTATACTCTGAAAGATAAAATTGAGTTTTATTTTTCTTGAGAAATTTCACGTTAATACTGGACTGCTCAAATTTTACACTAAACATTGATTATCTGAATAATGGACATTTTCAATGGTGAAATGAAAACTTCTCTTATCAAAATGAAACACTTAATGGCACAATAATCATTTTTATGGACAATTATTGAAAATTACAGAACAAAACAAGAAAAAACACTCCAGTTATGGCAGAATTATGAGAATTGTTCCAAATGACCAGCGGTTCATTTCACACAATGATTATTTAGCATTTTCAATCATCTTTGTAGTTCACTCCAAAATATGGCTTATACAAGATGTGGGTAAAATCTCCGTGAATTTTATCATAAATTAATTCAAATCTATTCTATTCACTGAGAAATCGTCTCTCGATACAATGCAATTATGCCAATGTTTTCTTCAATTCTCGTTGCATCCCACGTAGTCATTTTCAGGTAAAACCTTTAGAACGCGCTCTGATTCACGTTGAATCTCTGCAAACGATTGCAAACGGTGTCCTCGGAGTGGTCATTTGAGTTTGGGTCGCATGGAGCTAAATCGAGTGAATACGGTGGTTGTATAGCAATAAGTTTTGGCGAAATGGTTACGAAGAACGAGTACATTGTGAGATGGCACATAATTCTGCCCCTTTTTTGCGAATATTTTTCCAAATAATATTCCGTGTTGATAGTTTGGTCGGGCGAAAGGAATTCATAATAACTACCACACCACGATAATTAAAGAAAACTGTCAACGTGATCTTGATTTTTTACCGACTTTGGAGTGATTTTTCTTGTCTTGTCTCACTTTACGGGTCGTAAGCATAGATTCAAGTCTTATCTCGTACCATGTATTTCAACTTATCCTGATAGTTAGAAAGCATCGTTTTACACAATTCTTTTTTGCAACAAATTGAGAATTTTTGGAAACGAGATTTAACTCTTTCAGACGAATGGTCTTCAAAATCGGTTTTCACTGATTCTTTTGACATTACAACTATATCAGTATAGTCTCTGACTGTCAGTTTTCTGAAGCACTAACCCTTCGATTTGATTGGCATGTTGCATATAAGTAGACGTCGATTTGATATACGTCCGGGGCGTTTCGAATCATCAACACGTTCTTTGCCTTTTTTGATGTCTTTATCAACATATTTCTGCTTCATAGTCCAATTTAATTTCATTGAGCAAACAAAATTAATGGTGCTTCTCTGCTCAACAAAATCTGAGACTAAATTCGATAAAATCTCTTTTAATCATTTAGAAAGAAGCGCAATAATACCGTAGTATTATAATGACATTGACATGAAATTTGGCACAGATCTCAGTAACAATAGTACCAACATAAAAACAAAAGTTTGTATCAGTTAGCGAACAAAGTTTAAATCAAAAATTCACCTTAATTTCTGCCCATAGTAGTAAAACCCTTCTGGCGAGAAGTTATTTTTAACATTCACCAAATTTCATAATCAGTTGATTTTGAGTATATCTTTGAAAAAGATAGTAACAAAAGTATAATGTCAAGAACGTATAGAGAAAATATTCAGTGGATAAAATTTATTGGTGAAATCTAACAATCAGTGAATTATTCACCAAATTCCATAATCATATCGATTCTTGACTATATCTTCTTTTGAAAAAAGATAACAAAAAGTATATTGACAAGAAAATGTAGAGAAAATTTTAGTGACTAAAATTTATTAGTAAAATCTAACGATCATAGTGAATTATTAGTGCTTATTGCGAAATCTGATCAAAGCTTGCTTTATCGGTATTTTAGTCTATGAATTGAAGATTTAGAACAGAATGAAGAATTTTGACGATAGATACAAAAAAGCTCCAAGCAAAAAAATGTCATGTTTTCTAGCGAATCCATCTTCCATTACAATGCAATTGAAAAAAGTAGGAGAAATTTACATAATTGTAATAAAGAAATTGTCATCTTGTAAAACACCAGTTAGAAAGTGAATGAATAATAAAAAATTCTTTCCTGGAGCTTTCCAAACTAGGCACTATTTTTTTCTGAGAATCATCAATGTATATTGTAGAATCGGGTGTAAAATTTCATTATTTTTCATTATCATGAAAAGAAAGATTGAAAATCAATTTTATATTCAAACCCATAGAAAATAGCTATGATGACATCTTATATCCGGCAATAGGTATTGGAGTTATCTTTAACTTTTGTTTATTAAATACACGGTGTCCCTTGAAATGCGAGTTTGAATTGTGCCAAATGTTGCAATTCGAGAATGAACACCCTGGTCTATTTTGGCAATGAGGTCATACTTTTCATTCATGAAAAGTTCTCGGAAGATATTTGAAGCCTTAATGTAATCATTCTAAAGCTGTTGAAGTTAAAAATTATCAATCCCCAAGAAACTAATTTTAGCGTGAGTAATTGAAAAGTGATGAGAATTTTAGAGCATCACCATTAAGTCATAATTTTGATATAAATCTCAGTAGTGGATAACATTTTCAACTTTAAAGGTTAATATTCCATTTAGAAGCTCTGAAAGAGCCATAAGGAAAAAATAGTAGTTTAGGAGATATTGACCGATTCACCCTGTAGAGTCGATTATTGTATTTACGAAAATTTCTTTTCATATTGAAATGTTTTCAATTATTTATATTATTTATGATGCGTTTGTTCTTCGTACTAACATTGGGAGAAAAAGGCTGCTATTCGTTACAGAAAATATGCCACGTAAGTATGTATTGTATAGAGTAGAAATTATTTCGATTGTCAAGTAATTTGGCATTGATGAATAAGTTTTCACAATCACACCGTTAGATGTTTTTTTTTTCGAGATTCTTCATCAAATTCAAGTACTTCGATGGACTCTGTCGCAATTTTTGAAAATTTATTCTGTTATAATATTCACAAAAAAGACGAAGCAAATAATGTAACTTGAATAATTAGATTAAATTTCAACACAAGTGGATGACAGATAAACTACTAAGCGTGAGGGTTTAATTATACTTCCAATGTTTCTTCTATTTTCTTCCATTTCAAAACTATTGCTGCTGCCAATGCTTTCTAAAGTTAGAGATGAACTCTGCATACTTAAATTTGATGAGTGGCGACCACTGTTCAAAAAAGCAACTTAACAAGGCATTCCTGGTTTTAATATTATTCGTAGATATTTAGCATAGTCAATAGAGATTTTCAATCTACAAAAATTTAGCGCAACAAATCTTTTAAATGAGATAAAAACACAAGGTTTAACTTTAATCTACACTTTATTTGAAAAAATTCGACGACGTTTCGCTGACACAGCAGCTTTATCAAGAATGAAAAATAGAATGAAGAGTATGGTATTATAAACAAATCGTAGAACAAGTTGGATGAATAACAGGAAAATCCACACCGAGCCATTGTACAGTTAGTATGAAAGGTAATAAAAACTAATTAAACAAGTTAAGAAGGGGTGAGTAATTCAAATCTACCTGTTCATTCAAAAGCTTGTCCGAATGTTTGTATCTATTTATTTCTAATGCTTCTAGGAGATCTAATTTTGAACTTTTGATTTTATATGTAATATGTCAAAGTTTTTATTGAATGAATGGTTTTCTTTCATTAGGTGGTTTGAATAATTTGAATCTGATTTATTTTTATCGAAGCTACGTTTATGTTCAGATGTTCTTATGCCAAAACTCCTATAGGTCCTACCGATATAAATTTTATCACAAGAACCGCAATTGAGTTTATAGATTCCTGATTTACTTGATTTTTCAACACGAGATTTATTATTTTTAATATGTTTACCTAAGTTATTAGAAGTTTTGAAAGCTATATTAAGATTTTGTTTGACGAGAAAGGATTTAATTTTTGTACTTGCAGAACCGCAGAATGTTAAACTGTTGAATATTTTATAGTCTTTATGAATAGGATATACTTCATTTATTGCTTTGTGATAGAGTTTTTACGAATGATTAGATCTATCATATCCGGATTATATGAATTATTAATGGCTATCTGTTTGATGATGTTTAACTCTTTATTATAATCTTCTACTGATAAAGGTAAATTGAGTAACCGATGTACCATGCTGTTTAAAGCTGCAACTTTGTGTTGAAATGGATGTAATGAGTAGTTATGTATAATTGTATCAGTATGTGTTGGTTTACGAAAGACTGAAAAACATGATTATTATTTAGTTTAGTGATTTTAAGTCCAAAAATTTATGGAATCGTTCTGTTCAATTTCTATCGTGAATTTAATGTTCAAATGGATGGAATTAATGAAATTAACAAATAAGTCTAATTGACGAGTAGTTCCAATGAAACATACTAAGATGTCGTCAACATATCTATACCAATAAAGAAATTTGGAAATGAGTGGATGTGTATGAATTTTCTGTTCAATATTATTCATAAAATCTCTCTGCTAAAAGTGGACTCAAAGGATTTCCCATGATCAAACCATTTTCACTACTGTAATAGATGTTGTTGAAAGAAAAATAATTTTGTTCAATGCAAACGTCCAGCAGATTCAATATTTCAGATTTAATTATGTCTGACATAATTAAATCAGAAATATATATATTGAATCATTCGTAAAAACTTTATCAGAAAGCAATAAATGAAGTATATCCGATTCATAAAGACTATAAAATATTCAACAGTTTAACATTCTGCGGTTCTGCAAGTACAAATATTAAATCCTTTCTCGTCAAACAAAATCTTAATATAGCTTTCAAAACTTCTAATAACTTAGATAAATATATTAAAAATAATAAATCTCGTGTTGAAAAATCAAGTAAATCAGGAATCTATAAACTCAATTGCGGTTCTTGTGATAAAATTTATATCGGTAGGACCTATAGGAGTTTTGGCATAAGAACATCTGAACATAAACGTAGCTTCGATAAAAATAAATCAGATTCAAATTATTCAAATCACCTAATAAAAGAAAACCATTCATTCAATAAAAACTTTGACATATTACATATAAAATCAAAAGTTCAAAATTAGATCTCCTAGAAGCATTAGAAATAAATAGATACAAACATACGGACAAGCTTTTGAATGAACAGGTAGATTTGAATTACTCACCCCTACTTAACTTGTTTAATTAGTTTTTATTACCTTTCATACTAACTGTACAATGGCTCGGTGTGGATTTTCCTGTTATTCATCCAACTTGTTCTACGATTTGTTTATAATACCATACTCTTCATTCTATTTTTCATTCTTGATAAAGCTGCTGTGTCAGCGAAACGTCGTCGAATTTTTTCAAATAAAGTGTAGATCAAAGTTAAACCTTGTGTTTTTATCTCATTTATATCATGGATCTACATCAAGTAACGGCCTCCACAATTCAAACAAAAACAACAAATCTTTTGTCGCAAATTTATCAAATGTGATGTCAAAACGGATCCACTTTCTCGGCCTGAAATCTTTTCCCACTTGATGCTCTGCCGTTTTGAATTTCAGTTTTTCTGCGGTTATTTCGTTCAATATGCGTCTGTCGAGAAAAATAGGGACTGCAAGATTGTAGAGAATCAAATTATCTACATTTTTCATTTTGGCGAAAGTTTTAAAAATTAATTTCTTATACCCGTTTTTTGAGAAGAAAATGCAAAAAGAGACATGGACACTGTTTGCCTGCTTTTCGCCAATTTCTGTTGAAAATAAATGGCAAAGTTGTAGACCATAAAATTACCCAACAAATTTTATATTGCAAAGTGTGCGATCTGTACACAACGAACGGATCGCCGCTCAATATAGCGTTACAGTTAACTAGCCGCATGATCAGGTACAAGTTTTGCCACGGCCCTCTCTATTCAAAGCCGGAGCTGCTCATGTGGCAACAGCGCGTGACGTTACACTAACAGGGTTACTTGACATTGAACTAGCACAAAGTTTATATGGCGCGGGTATTTTAAATTGAATTCGCATGCATTTAAATGATACTATAATATGAAAAGACTTGGAAACATGCACTTACAATGATAGAGAAATGTGTAAGAAAAATATTAATGATCTTAGTAGAAGTAGGTAACTGAAAACAACAATAGGTAAATGATTTAAAGTACAGTAAGAAGTTTCCGTTTTTTTGGAGCACTTAGTTGACTAGTGGAGTTAATTTTTACTTTTTTACTTTAGTATAATTATTCAGCAAGATGTTAGACATAGCTTTCAATAACTTGTTGATAACATCATTAAACTGTAAGTCACAAACACAGTTATCATAATATATTTGGGAGGATAGCCTTGGTGTTGAAGAGAATAAAATCAAAACTTAATTGTTAATTGAATGAGGAGTTTACGTTCATTTTCCCATTTTAGATAATCTATTTCAAATTTTTTCGATATTGAATGATTCATTACATAATATATATGCTTACCAAGTAAATGCACTGTATCAGATGCAATAGAAAGCCCTTTCCTATTCAAATCATTCAAATATTTGAATGAATATTGCTTGTGTTATAAAATTCGTGCACATTCCACAGAAAGCAAGTTTATTTTTTATTTTAAAAGACGTATTCAAAAAGATCATTAATATTTTTCACCAGATTTGTAACGTTGAGTTGAAGTTCATCACATCCCTTAACATATTTGTATCTAATTAATATATTTTCTAATTGCGACCATTTATTAATTATGCCACCACCATTAAGAACCCAATACAAATCTTCTTTAGATATATTACAGTTGTTTGTACATACCTCTATACTCAAACTATCTTGCACTTTAATACAGACAGGTACCGTTGGCATATTTTCCAAATTATCCTGATAAAAACAAACTTTATCACTCAAAACTTCACACTTCCACTGTTATAAATCTAGTTTTAGCCTAAAATTGTCTAAGAACACTGTAAAGTCGTTAATAATATCTCCACACAGCCATTGTTCGATTTCCTGTTTCTCTCTTTGTAAGAACATTTCTTTTCGGACAGCAGGATCTTTCCGTACATCTGGAAAATCTTGCTTATATAAGAAGGTAAAGTGGAAAATAATGTGGAAACTGCCACAGGTATCAGTGCATACCTCGGTCTAGATATAATTCTTTCCTGGCCTGTCGAATCCACATACTTCTCTTTTTTGAAATAAAATGAGGTTCAAAATGTTTTTCACAAACAACAGAGTTTTTACCAGGAGTCCAGTTTTTCTGGGAATTTTTTTCATCCAAGTATTCCTCATCAAGTCATCCTTTGGAAAATTAAACACTGATATTTTTGGCAATACACAAGTATTCGACATGTTCAGAGTCTCGAAACGAAAACTAAACAGAACTAGGCAGACACCATATACAGATGAATAAGCACCTGATTATTCAAAACATGAAGTGATGTTACATTCAAATGAATACAGTTCGCAATAAAAACTGTAGATTGTTTAAACAATGCTTAAAACTTCTGAAAACGAATGAAATACGAAATATCTTCAACGTGCTTCAACCAACTGTAAACAATGGCTCGCATGATGCGCACTCGGTACGGGCCGTCAATAGCCCTGCTAGAATTGTTGCCAATTCTCAGCAGCTCCGGCCTTATATAGAGAGGGCAGTGGTTTTGCATATAGAGCTAGATACGACTAAGAGCTTTCAAATAGTATCGTTTTTCGAAATATTCTCCGCGAAGATTAATACACTTAATGCATTCGTTCGAACCAATTCTGGAAGCAGTTATTCCAATCGTTTGCTGCTACATTGGAAATGGCCTTCTGGGAGGCATCAACAGATTCTTCTGAAGACTTAAACCTTTGACCATGCAGTCCGTTCTCTATTATGGGAAGCGTCTAAAATCTTAGGGATTGAGTGTGAACTGTACGCAGGATGATGAAACAATTCGATGTTTTCTTGCTTTGGATATTCAATTGTTTGTTGTTGTTCGGGGTTGGTTTGTCGAAAGACCTGCGGTAAACGAATGGTTTTGTACCATTCGGCAGTAACTGCTGATTGGTAATAGCTACATGACCTGTTTTTGAAACAAACTTTGCGACCAACTTTTTGGAAATAATTCGGTCACGTATAACTTATGTCGGTTTTTCTCCCCCTTGAAACACCCAACAAGATATTGGCGCTTATTTTCTGGCTCGTATAGATAAATTCATGATTCATCCATCAGCACTGATAATGTAGATGCTTTCAGACTTTCCAAAGTTAAAACGATTCAGAGGTTTTTGACACCCTTGCAGCTTTCTGTCCTTCGGTCAACATATGAGGCATTCAACGTGAAACTAATTTTTTCACACTTACAAAATTTGTTGTATTGCTGGATAATCTTACGCAAAGTTTACACTGTTTTTGGTGCACCTGCCCTTGGATCGTCGCTAAGCCTAACTCTTGCATTTTTATTCTCCAGACGAACGGAAACTGTTGACTGCAATACCGAAATCACAAACCAACTCGTCGAGATAATTGTATTTGAAACTTGTTGAAAATAATTGCGCGACAATTTTCACGGTTTAATTCCATTTTTCTACCTTTAACAGTTTGTTGTCGCTAAAACACAACACGCATAGATTTGAAATTTTGGATGTATATTCACATGTCAGATGTTCATGTTTAATATTGACATTGATGGCTTCCTCTATGTGTTAGCATGCAAAACACAAAAGACCCCCTCGTAAGAGGCGGCTTGTGGGCTCTCGAGGAAATGACACGCGAGAACGCACCATTGCTTTCTACCTGTACTCTGACTAGTTCAATGTAGCGTTTCATGTGTGCAGATCGCATAATAAACTCTTCTACATGAAAGTTGAAAGAATTTCTTCCATTCAAATTTGGACCTTTTTTCAGCAGAATTGGGCGAAAAGTAGGGAGGATAGTGTCCATGTCACCTTTCTACATCTTTCTCATTAGAAACCGTTACAAAATTTTTTTGCTTATATGAAAAATGTAGGTAATTTTTTTCTCTACAATGTTATTGTCACACATTTCACGAGATAGTCGCAAAAAACCTAGAATTCAAAATGGAGGACGAAATGTCTGGGCAATAAAGTGGATCTATTTTGTCGACACCACATGTGACCTTTTTGCGCCAAATAGTCTTTTGGGCACATTGTTGTAGGTTGAATACCTTTTCGTTCTCTATTGACTGGGCTACAATCTAGTACTTATGCGCAAACGTCCTGTTACATAAACATAAGTATCGATTTAGAAAAAAAATCTGTCTCGGCTTGAATTTTCATTGCGCCAATATGAAAACAAAACTACACGCCCTATGTACGTACTCATAAAAATTAGTGTCATTTATTTTCATAGCATTTCTCTGGTTAATATTTCACTTTCTCAGCTCTCTGGTATAATTACGAATTTGAATTTTATTGTATTCGTTTCTGAACGTGAATTTCCATTTTTGCATGCCCAGCATGTCTGTCACGCCTAAATTAGGACTAAAAATCACCGCATCTATCGAAAAACTTAGTACGAGGGGAGTCCTTCAAATGCCTGACCTAAAAAATAATCAGATTTTAATGGAAAATATTTTCACCTTCTTTTGATTCTCTCTTCTTTCATAGGAATAAGTAAACAAAAGTTCTCAACATAACTTAATTTAAGGTGCATTACTTTTTAAAGTTGCGTTCTTGCGAAACTTCCCTCGTATATTCTGATATTAAGATATCGAGCGGTGCATAATTTCTGTGCTGATGGAATTAATATTCAGTGAATAAAACTGATTTGTGCTGGAACATATTGAGTGGGTTCCATTGAACAAAAAATAAGTTTACAACAAATGAAGATGGCATTTCATTGGCTCATCGTTCAAGGTAAGTAAAAATTTTCCATTGAACATTATGAACGGCTTCTATTCGATGAATTACGATGAATTTTGAATTGTTTGATTCGTCTTCGAGCAAATACAAGAAATTTGTTATTGTATTTTATGACAAATATTCTTGGGTTCTGTTCGAGTTCAATAAACTCTTTAATTATTTTCAACTCATAGTAAACGAGATACGTCGAATGAATGTTGGGTGCAAGTGTCATTTTAATTACTAACGGGCTAATAATATTCGATACTTACCTTTCATAAAGTTTCAATACTTCCGGTACTTTCTAAGAAATGGTTTTTTTCACTGGATGAAATGCATCTATTTTGAAAACATTAGGTGTTAATGGTGTGAAATGAAAACCACTTTTTATTTCAACAAATTCCAGAATATAAAATGGAATTAAAATATTTCGGTCTACGAAAATTAGGTTGCGAAGAGTCAGAAGTGGTTTCATCGACTATTCAAACATTAAAAATGTTGAAATTTTAATTGAAATTGCTTTTCGAAAACTACTATTCGTAAGTAATCTTGGAACGCTAATAGTTCAGCAAAAAATTGAAAATTTTGGATACGGGGATTATTCGTCTTGCCAACTTCTAATTTGCTTTCCGCAGAAGTAAAAGCCTCGTTTATATTAAAATGTCATTATTATTCTTTTATCAGTTATAACTCTGACAGATAGAAAAGTCGGAAAATACGTAGAAACTGTAGAAATATTTTGTATGAATCAAACTTGAAGATTGCAACAACGTAAACTAGTGAACGATCGAACCTCCGAACTTTGCCAAATTCAGAGTCCAGCAATTTTATGTTGTGATCTATATGCGAATATCAGTTAAACTAATCCTGGTTCCTGAAACATTTCGAGGCTCATACATGTGTCAAATAATAATTGGAATTTTCTACTACAAGAACCAGACAGTCAACTTATAGTTGGGATTATATAAAAGGTTCCGTCATAGAAATGGACACCTGAGCCTATGGTTCTTTGTGTCTTCCTTTATTGTAACATACCCTGCTCAATCCTTAAAAAGAAATTTCTAAGGCGGATCCATGCCGTGGATGTGGTGATCAAACGAAATGATGTTTCAACCCAATTTCACATCACCTGAATTTGGGATTATTCTTCAGTCCTATCTTGCAGATTCAGATAATATCTAATCTTCCATGTCTCATTTGTGCCATTAGTTCGACTGCCTTCAAGTGCCAACCTTGTCCCATCATCTCCATTGATTTCAGAATTGCTTTGGACCCCTCGTTGAAGACGCAGCAACTGATCCAGGCTGATAAATCGACAATTTGTTTTCCTGAATATATATGCTTTGACACAAGTCCCCAGATGGTACTATTAAAAGATTCGTTATTGGTTTGCATGTTTTTTCCCAAACAGCGATCCAAAAGTTCATCTTTTGTCAAGTCTTCACGTATTCTTGCACAAGGTGACTAAGGGGCGGTGTTTTATGGTTGAAGTTTTTGCCCTCTTCGACGCTTTGTAGATACTTACACCAGCTCTGGTCGCAATACTGATGCTGTGATATTTCTTAGTTGAAATTCTATGATAAAATCCCGCCCAAATGGCATTTTTCATGGCTTGCTTGTCATCGGGGTTGTTTTGAATGGCAAGACTGTAAAATCAAAGAAATTTCTTTCATAACTTTGCAAGTAAGTTCGGTTCTTTTTTCTTCAAGTGGAGTAGTTTTGCTTCGGCGTTTCCTTGTAGCTGCAGGTTTTTCCTTCTCGTTTTTCGTTTGTTCTTTTTTTTTAATTTTTTTATTTCCGTGAGTGTCTTTTCGACATCCTTGAGCCTTCGAAACATTCTCCTTCCCACGTGAAGGACGCATTCTAATTTTTCAATATTGAAGTCGTACGTAAGTAAGTTGGGAAACGTTTTTGAATCTCCATCTCCAACGTAGCGAGCGTATTTTGAGCCATGTAAATTTTTCCAACGACAAAACCTCTCCAACACCCCTTGGACTTCCATTCCCCCGGAGCTTCCGTCAAATTTTTCGGAACATTCATCGACGTGCTCCGTGTCTTTCCAAATTAAAAATGCGGTTGGGTCCATCAGTTTTTTGTTCACTTCACATTTCTTACACGTTTTTGACGAGACGAAACAATCCAAAATTTTGCCTGTGTATTTTCCAATTAGAGTAAAATTCTGATGAGAGAAGAGAAATCTCTCTTGGCCCAGTTACCATCGCTGGACACAGTTAATTCGCCTTTTGGGAATCCGTGCTCAACGTTCTTTTCGTTTTCTTCTCTTCCAGCTTTTTGAAATATAACTTTAGCCAAACATTCAGCCGAAAAAGCGATATTTGTGCACGCAGTGTAGTACAAATTCTGGATGAAGCGTCGACCTAGATCCATCATGGAACAGAACAAATTTATGCCATTGAGTCCAACCCCTAATAGGCGGAAAATGAAAACCATTCGCCTGTTGATCTCATAAGTTTTATAGTTTCTAGTGCAAGAATTGACCGAACTTGGATGCTGACAAGAACACTGAATTTCAAGTTTGAAACCGGGCCAATAGCACTTTTTCGTAAAAACTTAATATTACCATCACTTTCTTTACACTTTAGAATATTTTCCAAGTGAGAAAATACTGAACTGAAAGCTAGGATCACTTAGCCAAATTTGCTATACAACCCGTCATCTAAATCTATATATATATATATATATATATATATATATATATATATATATATATATATATATATATATATATATATATATAGAAATTTTACCTTCTCACCTTTTTTGCCATGAAGGTTTTTTCTCGTTCATACAATCGAAAATTTTCTTTGAATAATGAATTTTAGGAAGTTTAGGTCTTAAAGTTGGGTCAATATTTTCAAATAAATTCATTTGATTGAGAAATAAATTTTCTATATCTTTGTTATCAATATTTTTAGATGAATTTTCTGATTTATTTTCGATGCTTTTCATGAATGGTACTAGGTTTTCATCTGAAATTTCAGAATTTAAATGTTCTTCTTGTTGAATGTTGTTTTAATTGATTTTAATTCTGATTCAGATATAAAGTTTCTATTTTCAATATACCGTCTTTGATTCGCAATGCTTTGTTCTGAAATACAGCAATTTGGGAATTTTTCTTTGAACATATTATATAGTTTAGACATGTACCCTTTTTTATTTGTTTCATTATTTGTTATTTTGTAATAACAAAACATAATGAATTTATTCATTTCATAAGTCCATTTCATGCGTTTTATTTTTCATTAGTTTTGTGAAGATCTGAATTAGGTGATGAAGTTATGATAAGATTAGAGGAACAAGGTGATTCTACATGATTATGAAAATGAATCAAATCTTTTGTTGTTCGAAGAATAGACAGAACAAGTAGAAATGTCAGATCCCTTAGATTTACTTCGTGTATGATATGAATTTATAGTTTTTAAAATATTATTCCTACCTTCATTTAAGTTGTTTACCTTATCATCATATTCATGATCAACGGGCCCAGAAATAATTTTCTTTGCAACGTTACCTGAATCAGATGATATGAAAGTTTTAGAATCAGATGGTCCTGCATCTAAATGATTTTGAGTGCAGATTTTGAAGTTCTTCTCCAAGAAATATCTATTATGTGAATCGCAAGGATATTTTGGTGGATTATATTCATCATCAGAGTCATATTCATATGAAGAATTCATTTTTTGGAATTCGAAAATTTGACAGTTGTCAATAATATATTTCATGAAACGTTTTCCTGAAAAATGAATTAATAAAGGTAGGAAATTTTATGTGTACTTACTTTTAATAACTTAAAAATACTTATCTGAAAAATAGAACTAATTTAAATATCTAAAACTTTTCAAAATTCAAAATTTTAGCAGTGATGTTCATTTATGGAATAATTGTCACGTCGTGACAATATATATATATATATATATATATATATATATATATATATATATATATATATATATATATATATATTACCCGAAAACCGGTTTGAATTTTGACTTGAAATTTGAAAGTGATATTCTTCAGGAATAAAGGAACACAAATATATAAAAACTCAAAATCGATTTTCCCAAAATTTTGAAGTGATAGTACCACTAAACGATCCACTGGAATTGTTGAGGCTGTGAATGTTTCTTTCCTATATATGTTATAGGTGATATTATTGTTGTGTTTAATGATGGTTATGTAAGATTTATTGTATTGTTGCGTGAAATTTCAGCAGTGAAGGCTATGTTTATCATGCATTTTATTGAGAAAATGTAAAAACTGATCTATTTGTCTGTTGTAGCCTTAAAAACACTCGAAAATATCATCAACGTATCGCTACCAAAAAAACAATATGTTTTTGTACTAACTTCTTATTCATTATAGATTGTTCAAGTTTGTTTATGAAAATATCTGCTAATAAGGGACTGAGTGGGGATCCCATGGCGAATGCAATTACTGTATCCCATTATAGAATTTTGGATATTGGCCCCCTCTCTAATAACATCTGCAATTATATTCTCAAATTTACTTTCAACAACCTCCGTTTCTAATGGTCCCTAGATCAGCAAATTACTATGCAAAACAAAACATATTTTAAATTCAAACAATCTGGAATATACATAATTGAATGCCCATCAGCTTATTTTTATGGTGTGAAAATGTGTTGTGAGCTTAGCACAAAACCGCAATTGCTAAATTTCGACCAACAAAGCTTGTATCCAAAACTTCAATTCACTGCACACGGTCCTAACCATATATTTCTATATAAGATGGGAAAATTGAATCTTATCTGAATTTTCAGCACGCATCCCACAAATAAGATAACATCATCATCTTAATGAAACTTCCGAGAATGTGAACGATAGTTCATTGTATTCGTAATGACGTAAATTTCAAAAGTTATTAACAAATTAAAATGAAGGAAAAAGGCATTGACTTTCTCGCAAATTATTCAGGAACTATTGATAATATAAAAATGATCAAAATAGACTGATAATGGACGAAATTTGCAATGAAAAGTCCCGATTCCCGATACTGCATTATTTATTGATTGATTGAAATTTAACGTTAATCAGTGGGCTTCTCGACATCTTCATGACATGACCGTATAATCTCCAGGTCCAGAGTAAATCTCAAAACACTTTTTCACTTTTTTTGTATTGAGTATCATTTTAGGAATTGGTTTAATTATGGTGTCGCTTGAACTATTGAGAAATAGAAAGTCCTGTTTTTAACTAACTCTATTTCCATTGAAGACTACAAAAGTGTTTAAATAATTGATCTAAATTGTTTTTTACTTTTTAAAGCCTTTTCCATACAAACACTTAACAAGAACCGTTACAATAATACGTGAATATCTTGTAATCAAAAATTTGGAATAAAATTAATACAAAAATTGATAAAATCAGAATTTTTCGTTGATTTATCATCACGAATTTCATCATCTTCGAGAATATTGTCAATAACTACTAAATTATTAATAGTTTCTGAATCATTTACAAAAACTGAAAAACATCCTAATTTGCAACTGGTAAAACATTTTAATACATTTTTCGAAAATTAATTCCGAATTCAGTTATCAATCAAATTTTCAGGAGTTTTATCAAGACCGATTCGAACTACATTAACATTCATTTTCTACTAATAGCTTTCTTTATTTTGGAGCATACCAATTTTCTTAGATTTTAAGGCTGAACGGTTCCATTTTGATGGTAATTTACTTGCACTATAGTTTTTGATAGTTTCAATCATTGCTTATAAAAATAACGATGAATATCTCACTGTGGAAACTTAAAACTGGACAATATAACGGGATAGTACTTATAATTCAATTTAACACACGAGATTTATTACTCGTGAAAAATTACGATATATTCAGTTGAATATACCACTCGTGACAAAATGGAAAATTAATATCCACCAAGTTTCATTTTCTAACTCTTTTCTGTGACAACTGCAAAACCATTTACTTGAAACGAAGACTTCAAGTGCCCAAAGCTTCGTTACGTATAAAAATTTGCGGTCGTACTTATCTAGTCCCAGTACCCATGTATAAAGATTGGTAAAATGCCCCTCTTGGCCCCAAGTAAATTTCAGGTCCATAATTCGTACCTCTATCTCGTCCCCAATTTATTCATTATTATAATTTTCCAATTGTAGGTAGGGTCAGGAAAGAAAACAAGTCTAAGACTATCAGTGATATTTATTGATTATTATATTCTATTTTGAAATTTTTAATGAGGTTACAATACAATTTTATAACAGCACTGAAGGGATTTGAAACAATTTTATTGTACATGTAATGAAAAGAGAAAATAATGATGTGGGATGAGACAGATTATTCCTGTGGAGTTGGGCCGAGATGGGTATTTCCCAAGAGTCATTAAAAATGGTTAAGGGGCCATGATGGTCATTTTCAGTTAGAGATGGATACCTCCCAAAATTTGATTTAGTGGGGGAAGAGGAATGCAACGTTCTAAGCATCTCGTAACCATATCGATTGCAACGCCATTCCGTAGAAACTTATCGAACATTCCTAGTATTTACGACCAGTTCACGAAAGATAGAAGAATTATCCCAAAAATATTCGACCTACCTCCATATTTCTTCCCGCATATCATTCTACATCATCCGGCTCGTGGTATCCTACAGAATGGCCCTCAATGGATTTTACAAAACGCTCCCAAAGCTTTTTCCAGTTTTCAACGCAGTTCTCCCATTATGGTATCGCCTTCAAAGCCTTTGTCGCATTTATTTCAATCGCTTGTCGGAAAATCGGCCTTTCATGCTGACTTATCTGTAACACTTCGCCGAATATCGTAGGTCGCAGTTCGATGAATGTCGTTATCGTGAAGCAGCCGATCATCTTTTTAGAACTGTGACATAATATTCCTTGTCGATTGTTTCTCATTCTGGAGTATTATCATGGTGCACAAGACTATCATAATCTAAAAATAGTCAACACTGACTTGAAATTGATTCGATTTTGACGTCTTGATGGCTGCCCAGATCGTTATCAACAGAGGCTAGGTCATTTTTGAACAGTTTATACCACTCTATCATTTTGTTTAGCCCATACACAGGTACCCAAAAACTGTCGATTATATCCGCGCAATTATCGAGTTTAAAGCAAGATTCAACACAAGTTCGTCATTCCTCGCAAAAAGAAAATAGGACGAACGCTAAATAAACACTGGTTGTGCTCGTGTTTCATACAGGTGGCTCGGAAGTTCTGGCTCAGAGGTTTGATGAAAGCTCGGTTACTTTTGGGACAATTCTCGTATATCTAATTCATTAATCTATCTAATTCGTATCTGTTGGGGGCGTAGGAACAAGGTGGCATGTTATAACAGAGTTAAGGAAATGCTTCCCTTTTAGTTCGATATTGTTGGAACTGGTAATCTTTTTTTAGTTGTATATAGTGTGTTAACGTTGCCTGTCTTGGGTTGCTTCTTTAAGTAACATTGTTTTTTTATTTTTCTATTCACGATTATCAATAAATTAGCAATGGTGATCTACCTTCTAGGTACAATATATTAGCCGCGACGACGAAGGATGTTCAGGACGAAGCTGTGTGATTGCAGGAATCATGATATTCATCTTCATTGTTGTTGCAATAGTTATCACATCCAGAAAACACTCTAATAATGAAAAAGGCACTGTTCACTATATAGATATTAACAGTTAATTGTTACGTGAATTAATATATATTTTAATCATATATTTGTTAATTATATTACACTGTTAGAGATGTATCGACCACTGTTCTGGCTGTTTGACGTCCTATTGTCAGGGTACATTGATTCAAACAGATGCATCAGGAATTCATATTTTAATTAAGGTGACATTGGCGATCTTTTATTCTCTTATTTTTCTGCTGTACTTTTTTTCGATGAAATTGAATGAAAAAATTGTAATCACAAGCTAGAAAAACTATTTTGTCGTTATATCTCTTACACATTAAACTCTATAAAAGTCATTTCTACTTATTGTAAAAAATCAATAGGTTTTGAGAGAGAAGTAACATCTATATCAATAATATATAATTAATATATTTATAAGCGTCATCAATGAAAATGAATAAACATTTAATAAAGATCGAAGAGAATTTTATTTCATAAAGGAAATTAAAATTTTGTGAATATGTTACGAACATATATAAATATGTTGAATCAAATTATATCGGTTATTTATATCATTCAGGATGTGTGAAAGTTATTTAGCATGTATTATCAACTATTTTCAGCTGATGGAGTTGAAACTACCGGAAAATTAGATTTCCTGGAGAACCTTGAAATGTAATTTATCATATCATCGGTAAAAATTCCGCAAATATTGTATATGTGATGCTGGACTATGATATATATCTGCTTTATGTATGAACACGTTAGAACAATTCATATCGATGATTATCGATGTTATGTCCTTGTACTTCCCATATTCATTTGTGACTTGGTAGAACAATTATTCAATTTCACCCTCGTCAGTTCTCTTCTTCAATCTGGTTGAATTGGTAATTAGAAGTGTCTTACAAATGAAACCGACCTTATCAACGGTAATGTGCCCTTTTCTAACAGAAATATTTATGAACAATTCATAAAATGTTTCACTATTTTCTTTTTTTCATTGTTGTTACGGTATTCATACTTCGATATTGTAGCAATGT
This sequence comes from Cryptolaemus montrouzieri, assembly GCA_013387265.2. NCBI lineage: Eukaryota > Metazoa > Arthropoda > Insecta > Coleoptera > Coccinellidae > Cryptolaemus > Cryptolaemus montrouzieri. The sequence goes on along the minus strand of JABFTP020000185.1, from coordinate 32,584,450 downwards.
AGAACTGATACTATACATAGCAAAAATACGATAGGACGATAAAGAAAACACAAGTGATACAGTAATTCACAATATTGATTACAAAATAACTTGTTTCGGGAAAACAAAAATTGAACTGAAACTGCTATTTGAAAGCATAAGGTAAATGCACCAATGCCTTACGCATTAACAGATTAGAAACCATACTAGGGTATAAATGTTTTCAGATTTCACGTTCTGTTCCTTCAAAAATTCAAATTATAATATACTTGAATTGATGAGTATCAGTTATATTTTCTTCGAAAATTCAAAGATATTTGATAATATTCAGATGGATGGGTGTCGTGGCACCAATACATGACATCGGAAATTTTCAATGGACCTAAACATGACATTTCTTCAAGGTTCATGAGTAACCATATGTTCAAAATCATTTATTAACATTAAACAACATTAATTAATTAATGAAATTTAAGAACAGCGAATTATTACCTATTGGTATTCTCTGATTTCTTCAACATCAAATACACCCCTTGCGTTAACAGCTTTTGGGGTGTTGATAATTTTCACAACATCAACATTGTCGTACCAAATTTCGTCTTTGCAATCAGGCCATCGCCATCCCGTTTTGCAACTCGGTGTCATGGCATTTACTAAGGAATCCCCACCTACAATTGAGGCAACCTGACCAGGAAAATAGCTCTCATCATAGCAAACGATCACATAGTCTCCGATTTCGGGTTTACAGGGACTTTCTAGTGACGGCATTACATTTTCCTTACATTCATTCCCTTTCTCGTCGTTAGATGACGACGACTCTCCTGTTTCAGAAAGTTGTTTGGATGTTTTTCTTTTTTTGCAATTTTTGTTATCTACTTTCCTATTTTCCTTCTTCCGTTTCTTTTCTAGCTTCTATTCTTCCATCTTCGCTTTTTCATCTACTTTTGTCCTATGATACTCTTGCCACAACTCACTGGTAATGACACTAGGAATTTTTCTTTTTTCCGTTTGCTAGCAGGCTCTGGCTTTTCTTCTGGCCAGAAAAGTACTGTTTGCACATCTTGATTATTAATCTCTCCTCCTATAACATTGGATTGATTCTGGATATTTGTCTCAGTATAATTTATTTTCATCTCGTCTTCAGTATGTTCTGACACAGTTGTTTATTTTGCGAATGAGGTGGCATAATTAAGTGCATATCCAGAATTCTTATATTGGGCTCCGTCGTATATACGTCAGTGCATTCTTCTGTTGAGACTTTTCCAAAATCTTCATATTCTTCAGGTGAATGCTGTATAGAAATCGGTTCTTCATTCGTAGTGGATTCCGACGTTTTGTCTAGAGAATGTATCCCATTTTCGTCTAATAAATCTGTGAAATCCAAATTAGATTCATTGAAAACTATTTCAGCGTCATTTATGCGATTTATCGCATAAGGGACCATTCCATTGGTTTTCATCCTCAATTTATTCATTATAATTTTCCAATAGTAGGTAGGGTCAGGAAAGAAAACACGTCTAAGAATATCAGTGATATTTATTGATTATTATATTCTATTTTGAAATTTTTAATGAGTTCACAATACAATTTTATAACAGCACTGAAGTGATTCAAAACAATTTTATTGTACATGTAATGAACAGCAAGATAAGAGAAAATAACGATGTGGGCTGAGACAGATTATTCCTGCGGAATTGGGCCGAGATGGGTATTTTCCAAGAGTTATTAAAAATGGTTAAGGATCCGAGATGGTTTTTTTGAGTTAGAGATGGATACCTCCCAAAATTTGATTTAGTGGGGCAAAAGGAATGCAACGTTCTAAGCATCTCGTAACCATATCGATTGCAATGCCATCCCGTAGAAACTTATCAAACATTCCTAGTATTTACGACCAGTTCACGAAAAATAGAAGAATTATCCCAAAAATATTCGACCTACTTCCATATTTCTTCCCGCATATTATTTTACATCATCCGGCTCGTGGTATCCTACAGAATGGCCCTCAATGGGTTTTACAATACGCTCCCAAAGCTTTCTCCAGTTTTCAACGCAGTTCTCCCATTATGGTATCGCCTTCAAAGCCTTTGTCGCATTCATTTCAATCGCTTGTCGGAAAATCGGCCTTTCAAGTTGCTCTCTCAATCTTGAAAACAATCAATCTATTCAAACAATCTAAAACGTAATCACTTCCTTGTTCTTGCTTGCCAATTTTGAAGTTTAATCTGGCAAAATCCCTTCAATATTCAAACTCAACAAAACAATTCCCTCTCTGTTTGACCGAGAGAGCCCCGATGGCTAGGTTCGGTCTTCTAAGTGATGCCGATTATGATCTATAGATGTTCTAGAATCATTATGAACCCAATAATTTGGGTTGACATCTCCCATATATTATTTTTTCGTGGTTCTTGTTTAATTTAAAGAAGAATTTGCGATTTAACCATCTGCAGGAGCCATTGCACAAGAAGATTTTCTTGTCTAGAAAATATAGTTGCAGGCCCCATTTTTCGTGATTCGGGATTAATTCCCTTAAATTTATGGAGTAGTGTCGTTCTTGGCAAATTAAAAGTTCTTGAAGCTGTTTTAACTGGCATACCATTTATTACAGCTTCAAGAGCATCTTTCATCGCTTCTTTCGGATATAGCAAAATTTTTTTTGAATCCATTTCTGCAATGAAAATTACCGTTCACTTTTTTATTGACAAATATGTGAATCAAAACAGTTCACTTTTCAACTAGTCTAAAATATAAGTGCTAAAATCATGTACAGATACATCATGTTTCTATAGATGACACCGGGTGTCAGCTTTAGGATATGGGGCACTCGGGCCAAATTTAATAATAAGGATGAAATCATGTGGTTGAATGCATTCAGAAAAACAAGTAGCCTCAAATATTGGTATTGTACCAATACATGACACCTGTGTCATCCTTTGGACCACTCAGAGAAATTAAGTTCCTATAGATGACACACAATGAATTTCATTAAATATTGGTTATATCTTAAATTTTCGTAGGAAACTTGAATTCTCCACTACTAAGTTGATCAGAAAAATATTTCAAAACATCAATTATAAAGAATGAATACGAAAAACACTATTTCGTGGGCATACCTCCTTAATAAAACTGCTTAATTCTATGCACTAAGAAGCATCGAAGTCTTAATAATGCGTTATAGAAGCATAGGTGTCACTTACTGGTACAGGGTAAGCTAATGGTGCGTTTACCTTAACCTAAAAAATCACTTAAAGATTTTTCGCATAACCCGATGTTTTATTTTGCAATTGTGGTTTCATAAATAATTAAATTTCAACGGAAGTACGTATTGTAAATTATAATTTTGATGTCAGGAAGTAAAATTTGGAGGAAAGGTTAAATAAATGGAAAGCAAAACTGAAAGTCGTCAGTGAAATTTTTTTTTCAGTTAAATAATCTGCTGTTGGCTCTTATGTTTGTAGGATAACATAGTATAGTAACACATTTTGTTTCCTGCAAGCTCAGAAGGGGGAAATTTGAGTTTTCGCACTAGAAGTATGATTAATGGCAAATATATCTATAAATCGCCACTAACAAATTGTATGGGTAGAAAAATCTTTAGTTAGATATAATATTATTAGGGTGATACGATATTATACTGTTCTCATTATTTCCCGAACACACACACATTTGGAAAATTGAATTTTCCAGACTAATAGGCAAAAAACCGGCTTTTCCCCCGTTTATGCAGCAGGCGCACCATCAGGAAAAACATGAAAAAATTTAGAGAAAGACTTTTCAACAAGAGAAATCAAACTCTGTAGAAACAAAAACTGCCCAAATATCCATCAAACGTAGGGAAATCGACTATCTTGGAGGTACCTTTTCACAAACAAAAATATCCGATTGGACCTGTAGTTTCGTACGTAGCAAAACTTTCAAAATTTTCAATTACTTAGTAAATGGATATATTGCGATTTCAAAGCCAGATTCTCAACCAGAAATATATGAATCAATAGTTGAAATTAATGACATCAGTATACCGACTAATGCGAAATTCGCTTCTTCGGATTTGTGACTTGGTTGAAAAACTATTAAATTTCACCTACGTCGCTTATCATCTCCATTCAGATATTTTCTGAAATACAAGTTTGCTTACATGAAAATTATTTTCATGTTAAAAAGAAATATGTCACAAGAGAAAACGCCCTAGTTATCGGTAATGTCCGTTACTAACCGAAATATTCATGAACAATTTAGAAAATATAATGTGTAATCATCCACGTTGTAAATACTGCATGTACTGGCATGGCTACATAGACAATATTCTAGTAAGCTTCACAGGTATAGACAATTAAACCTTCTAGAGAAATTTATCAAGTCATTACACCCAATTTACCAATTGAAATAGTGAATGATAATTATTGATTGATTTTTCACAATCGTCAGCTTTGTGACCGATACATTTTGATTTAGCTAAATTTTATTTCCTTTTCATTTTTTCTTTGGAAAATAGAAACGATTAAAAATTCAAGAATTTGAGGCTTTTTGGCTTGTAGTATATTTTGAAAAAATTCAAAACTTTGGTTCTATTTGAGCTATAGATTTCATTTTCTTTTCATTTCAATAGTAAAAGAACAAAAAAGCACTTGAAGAAACGTTGTTGTAAACAATTAAAATGTTTGAATCGATTCTTATCAATTACAATCCTTAGGTAGCGATCTGATTAAATTACTACTGCATTCATTTTCAGTGAATAAACGAAGAGAATTTTCAAATGAAAATAAAATAAATTAATGAACACTGAATGCATTGTCATTTGTGATTTCTTCGAGAATTATGCTTCTCTAATACCCGTTCAAGGTATTCAATGGAATAACGATCCAGTGACAATACATGTCGTTATTCGACAAATGAAGATTATAAAAAAGTCAGCTCCCTCTCAAAACGCTTCAAAAATAAAGAGAACTTTAAAACATCACTGTATGATTCCAGTATCTCGTCAAGAATTGAAAGCTACGCAATTTTCATTGTACGTAAACGCTAACATTGTAAAAATTTTCAAGTAAGAAATGTACATATTTAAGACTATTATATAATATATTACTGGACGAGGTACTCGCTCACTGATTATGATGTATCGAAATATTAATAAAGTAATAAACATTTTTTCAATAATGATGTTTCTTATTCATTCATTTATTTCCTCAAATTATTATGAAGTCTTCTTGGCTAACAAATAGGATTATTTAATTGCAAAATTGAATAGAGAAAAGAAAAGCGACATGAGACAAGAAAATGTTTCATGCGTTGTGACCCACGCGGCGATGTGACAAACCGAGCTAGATTGATTAATTTTTTTCATATAGTAATAATTACTCCCCCATCAATAAAAAAGCGTTCTCGAAAGGAAATTCGACAGAGAACACGATAGGAATGTTAAAAACTTGATACGTGGGGGAGCAATTGTTAAAAATCGATTTAAACATTTTAATTGTTTATAACAATCTCAATTTGTAAATAATTTATTTTCAAGTACTTTTTTATTGAAGCTTGTTCTTCCACCTTTGAAATGAAAAAAGAAGGAAATCCTTATCTCGAATAGAACCAGAGTTATGAATCTTTTGAAAATATACTACAAGCTAAAAATCACCAAATTCTTTATTTTTCAATCGCCTCTATCTTCCAAATAAATGGAAAGAAAAGAAATTCCTCGCATAGGTATATCTTTTTTTGTCGCATAGAACACGTAAGAAAGTTTTAGCTGAATCGAAAATGTATCGGGTCAATTTTCGACCAAAACTGTACGGTTTGTAAAAGAATGTCCCATATCTTCAAAATTTTAAACTACATCGGTACTTCAAGTGAGAAACTTGAGTTATTTTTGAAAATACGATTTCAATTTATCTCTACAAACCGATAAAGATTTGAGTAAGTAAATCAAAAACAGTAAAACCGAATCTGAGTAAAGTCATGTGTTTACAAGTTAAACAATATAAGAATAACTGAACACAAAATAAGGTTCTTGAATCACAAATCGGATTCGAACAAAGAAAATCTTTTTTATACGGGGGTGGTCTGAAAAGTTTCCGACCTGATGAAGATACAAGACATTTTTTCCGAATATAATTTTTGTTTTTTTTATTTAGTCTCCTTGTAACTCCCAGCGATGTTCTCATCTCTGTAACCCGTCCAAATAGTACTCAGCATTTTTCTCTGCAAAATATTGGTTCACGAAGGTGATTGCCTCTTCATATGACAAAAATCTCTGTCCTTCGAGCGCAATTTTCTGACGAGAGCGAAAATAGGTCGCTTTGGGCTAGATCTGGTGAGTGAGGCGAATGGTCAAGCAGTTCGAACCGTAATTAGTGGATTTTCGCCATAATAACCGCTGAGGTGTGAGACAGGCCGTTATCTTGGTGAAACAGGATTTTATTTTTCTGTAAATGTGGACGTTATTCCGCAAGCTTTTAGCTTGTAAAGTACTGATGCTTAATATGCTCCTGTGAATATTTCTCCTTTTTGAAGATAATCGATTAAAATAAATCCATAATTATCCCAAAAATTGTCGCCAATCGAAAAACCAGTTTTTGGAACCGTTTCCTTTTTCAGTCCACTGCTTGGACTGTATTTTTGTTTCTGTCGTATAATGGTGTATCCAAGTTTCATCTTAATCGAACAATCACATTCTTTCGACATGTTCATTACCTCCGCTATCTTTTTCGCTTCAATTCAGCGGTCGTCTCACACTATTTGGTGATTTTTGGCAATGTTACCGACGGTAGTTGCAGTTTTTGGACGTCCCGAACCTTTATCGTCAGTTGCTCAAAATTTCACTGTGGTGCGAGTCCAAAATGGCTGAAACTTTTGGAAGTAACAGACAACAGACGAACAACTTCACTTGCTTTTATTTTCGAGTGGTGCTATCTTCACGTAGACTAATTCGAAGCCTTACATGTAGATAACAGTTATTAGAAATTAGATCTTCAGGAAATTCTTTACTCTTTGTTAAATTTTTTTCGGCAATCTGCAAATTTTACCTAAGGTTGCTATTTGATAACTTGGGAATTTTGATCTATATTTCTTATCAATTTATTCCACTTCTACTAAATAGGTTATTATCATCTTGCGTGCTCTATCGTGTAGAAAAGATATTTCAACTTTCAAGTTATGAATATCAACTCTTCTCTGTAACTCATTAATTCTTCTAAAGTCTTTACACTACTTTAAGATTAAACAATGCTTATTTAGAGTTGCTTATGCAAATGACAGGTGGTGATTATTTGAATAATGGGATTTAGTTGTATTTTCTTTTGTGAATTCAAATGACTAAATATCGTTTCTAGGATACATACGACAGGGACCGCAACGATCGAATATTTCTGCTAAACCTTGTGAGAGTCACATGTTTCATCGTTGCAGTCGTTATGTTAATTTTTGCGTTAGTAAAATCTAAAACGAATCCTCCTCGTGATGAATTTCAGTTCAAAATCAAGGTTCCTAATTTTGATTTCGATTGGTCACCGCCGCTGAGCAACTTCTCATTGGATCTCAGCAATATTACTTGGGCAAACAGCAACTACTCTAAGGAAAACATCTACTTCTAAGTACATTATATTCAACTTTGTAAGTTACTCTCAAATGGATAATAGGATATGGATTAATAATAAAAGCACACATTCATTTTTCTGTTTCAATATACAGGGTGTTTCAACGAAAACTAAACAGAGGCTATATCTACCAAGATATTCATTTTTGATCAAAACGCAAAAACGGGTCAATTTTTGTTTCAAGGGGGACATCTTTTGGGGTACAAAACTTGCCTGAATTGTCAACCTCCTAAGCGGGGGTTGCAATTCTTGAACATTTTGAATAGGGAAAATGGGTCGAGTGATGACTCAAAAGAAAGGTGGTATCTTTGTCTACATCGCCTTGAACGAATTTCCATTTTTAATTCAAAACTGTAAAAGATACAGGGTCAGCAACTGAAAGATAGGAGACTATTTCCCTGAGTTATTCAAGTTTTAGTGAGTAAAATGGAACAGATTCATTCCAGATCAAAGGCTGTCATATTTGATCTAAATGAATCTATTCCAGTTTTTCTCACTAATACTCCAATAGTCTTGGGGCGATAGTCTTCTCTATTTTTCAGTGGCTCACTCTGTATCTTCTACAGTTTTCAATCAAAAATGAAAATTCCTTCACGGGAATGCAGACAAAGATAATACCTTTCTTTCGAGTTATCACTCGACCCTTCTACCCTCTTCCAAATTCTCAAGGGTTGTCACCCCTGCTCCAGGGGTTGAAATTCGAGATGAGAATGGTACTTGATGATGACTGCCATTGATCAGCATGGCTCTGTTCCATTTTACCTCACTGAAACTTGAATAGTCTCAGGAAATAGTCTTCCCTATCTTTCAGTTGCTCACCCTGTATCTTTTACAGTTTTCGATTGAAAATGGAAATTCGTTCAAGGCATTGTAGACAAAGATACCATCTTCCTTTTGAATCATCACTCGACCCGTCTTCCCTATTCAAATTGTTCGAGGAATGCAACCCCCGCTTAGGGAGTTGATATTTCAGGCAAGTATTGTACGCCAAAAGATGTCACCCTTGAAACAAAAATTGACCTGTTTTTCGTTTTGATCAGAAATGAATATCTTGGTAGATATAGCCTCTGTTTAGTTTTCGTTGAAGCACCCTGTATACACCTCGAACCCTGACACACTTTTTAAATCTTCCAATAAGCTTTTTTTTATAATCTAAAACAAGTTTTTTTGTTTATGATCAATTTTCCTTCGTTAATGGCTTCTTGAATTTTTTTAAGGATTGAACACTAGTGGCCGTTACTTGATGTAAATCCATTTCAATTGATGAATAGAAGAAAATTCGTTTTATACTCAGTTACTATTTTTGAAAAGCTTTTCGAGGACACAGCGCCTTCATCAGACAGATAGAAAATGAAAACAATAAAGATACAATAATTTTTGTTTAATCTATAACAGTGAGTAAAACTCCTCTAGGCAATCCACAGAAATATTATCTGAATGAGTCAGCCGGAGACAACGGAAACAAATTAAGTAAATGCGAATTATTGTGAAAATCTACCTGTTCATTCAATGATATGTTGGAAAGTTTATATCTATTGATTTCAAGATATTCCCAAAAATTATTACCCCTTTTTTCAGATGGATGTAATAAGAGTCTAAAATTTTGGTTGAAATCATGATTTTTTTCAATTAAATGGTTCGCGTTCATCGACTCTAATATTGAAATTTCTGTAGTTTCAACCAATATATATCGTACTATAACTACCGCAGCAAAATATTTCTTTCCTTTATCTTCTTCTTCTTTTCCTTTATGTTAAGACTGTGTCTTGTTTTTTTTTGCTTTCAAGAGGCTTCTTTCGATGTTGATGTCCAATTTTCGATCAATCGTTTTGGCAGTCTGTTTGTATTCGGTTTATTTTCTCTTGTCCATTTTATCGGTCGGTTAGTAAGTCTCGATCTTACTAATCTTGCGATGTCTGTTGTCTCAAGGTCTTCTCGTAGCACATAACTTCTCAGTTGATCTTGAAGAGAGACCCTTTTGACAGTGCGAAGAGTTCTCATTTCAGTTGATCTTAGTACGTGAATACAAATAAACGATGATTTCTACTAAAATTTATTATTTAATGCTCGACGCGTTTCGATACACAGTATCATTATCAAGAGTGAATGAATACTACAAATATATCTTACTAACAAATTTTTATATATACTAAAGAGGCAATCTACTCAGAGCTATCCGTATTTGAACTAATGTTTAGGAAATAAATCTAATAAGGGTGAGTTATTTATGTCTACCTGATCATTAACAATTTGCGGTCAATACCTAAATATGTTAATTTCAAGTACTTCCAGAAGGTTGAGTTTTATACCACTATTCTCAGAATGTAGGACTTTAAATTCTGAATTGAAAGATTGATCATTTTCCCTAAGAAGATTTGAATAATTTGAATCGGTTTTCCGATTCATAATTGCGTTTATGTTCAATGATTCTAACATTAAAATGTCTTCCTGTTCTACCTATATAAAAACAATTGCAATCCAATCTATAAACACCTGATTTCTTTTCTTTGTTAATTGGAGCTTTATAATTCCCGATAAATGAACCTATATTCGTTGATGTTTTGAACGCTATATTTAAATTTAAATTTTTAAGAAGGGATTTCACATTATTGCTAATATTGACTATATATGTTAAACTATTGAATTTTTTGTCTTGGTGTTCACCGATTGGATATATATGTCGTAAAGCTAATTTTTGTTTTTCTTATATAATATTTGCATCATAACCATTATTTATTGCGATTTGTTTTATCAAATTCAATTCTTTGAAATAATTATCATTAGACATCGGTGGGCTCAAGAATTTATGTATATACCTAATAAATGCTGCAACTTTATGTTGATAAGGATGTGCTGATGTATAATGAATTGTGATATCTGTATGAGGCTTATGATAAATTCAAAACTGGTGTTTATTATTTGATCTTGTTATTGTTAGGTCTAGGAAATTGATAGAATTGTTCTGTTCTATTTCAGAGGTGAATTTTATTTTTGGGTGAAGGTTGTTGATGAAATTTTCGAATACAGTGAACTGTCTGTTCCTGTGAAACACACAATAATTGTCATCGACATATCGATACCAATATAGGAAATGTTTACTAAGCGGTTGTATCCCTTCTTAAAAATTCAAATTTAAATATAGCGTTCAAAACATCAACAAATTTAGGTTCATTTATCAGGAATTGTATATCTCCAATTAATAAAGAAAATAAATCAGGTGTTTATAGATTGGATTGTGCAGATTGCAATTGCTTTTATATAGGTAGAACAGGAAGAAATTTTAATGATAGAATCTCTGAACATTATTATGAATCGGAAAAACCTATTCAAATTATTCAAATCATCTTAGGAAAATGATCACTCTTTCAATTCAGAATTTAAAATCCTACATTCTGAGAATAGTGGTATAAAACTCAACCTTCTGGAAGTACTTGAAATTAGCAGATTTAAGTATTCACCGGAAATTGTTAATGATCAGGTAGACATAAATAACTCACCCTTATTAAATTTATTTCCTAAACATTAGTTCAAATACGGATAGCTCTGAGTGGATTCCTTATTCTTCTCATTTTTATATAAAAATTTTGTTAATAAGATATATTTGTAGTATTCATTCGCTCTTGACAAAGATACTGTGTATCGAAACGCGTCGAGCATTTAATAATATATTTTAGTAGAAATCATCGTTTACTTGTATTTTTAATAATATCAACACATATCATCCCAGAAGAATGGATAACAAGCATAACGAGTCCTATATATATAAAGGGAAACGAAAGAAGACCCAAATAATTATAGATCAATAACCCTTTTAAACTCAATAAGCAAGATACTAACAAAAGTCCTAACTATCAAAGTAAAACAACGTCAACTGCCGATCCATTTTTTCTGAATCCTGTTCCTCGCTTACTTGGCACTTTTATAATACTTTGATAGTTAGGACTTTAATATCTTGCTTATTGAGTTGAAAAGAGTTATTGATCTATAATTATTTGGGTCTTTTTTGTTTCCCTTTTTATATATTGGAGTCGTTATGCTTGTTCTCCATTTTTCTGGGATAATATGTGTTGATATTATTTTTGGAATAACTTTGTTGTTGCTGTTTCTAATTCAAGATCACCGTATTTGAACATTTCGTTTGTTATATTGTCTGGGCCTGGCGCCTTTCGGTGTTTTAGGCTATTGAGTAGTCCGTGATCTTCTTCCTCTGATATCTTCTCCTCATCGAAGGGCAGGTCATTTTCCAAATACTCGGCTTGTTCGCGGTATAGGTTTTGTATATATTTTTCCCATTGTTCTGGCGTGATAGTATTTGTTTTTATTTCTTCGTTGATGGGGTTGGTCTCCTTAGCACACCCCACATTTTCTTCTGTCCTCCATAAAGGTCGTGTGTCGTTTCGGTCAGAATCGTTCCCAGTATTCCTTTTTCAAAATGTTTATTTGTTCGGTTGTTCTATTCTCAACTATTTTATATTGTTCGTATTCTTCGGGTGTCCGGTTGTTTCTATTTTTCAAATAAGCTTTTTTCTTTTGTTCGGCTAATTGTTTTACATCGTTCTCAAACCAGTGTTTGTTGTGATGTTTACAAGTTTACAGTGCAAATGAAGCGATTGGGGTCAGAAGAGTAAACACGAACGGTAAACAGCACAACAAACACTGGTTTGCAAACGATGTAAAACAATTAGCCGAACAAAAGAAAAAAGCTTATTTGAAAAATAGAAACAACCGGACACCCGAAGAATACGAACAATATAAAATAGTTGAGAATAGAACAACCGAACAAATAAACATTTTGAAAAAGGAATACTGGTAACGATTCTGAAACGAAACGACAGGTTTTAATTTTTTCCACAGCTCGTCAGCATTGATGTTATTGTTTTTGTTGTTAATTGGTCTTTGTTTAACTTTTCTCTTGATCCTTTGGTTGTAGAGGGATTTAATTGAGTCTTCTCTGAAGGTTTCGAGTTGAATTTTTCCATTTACATGTCAGGTTTTTCTTCTGTAGATTTGCTTTTAAAAGTCTAATACTTGGCTTGGGTGAATCTCCGCATTAGTGATAATATAGTCGATTGTAGAGTTTTGATCTCTTCTGTTACCGAAAGTATATTTGTGATGCTGTTTATGTTTGAAGAATGTGTTAATTCTCAGTTCGTTTTGAGCGCAGGTTGCGAAGAAAGCAATTCTTTCTTCTCTTCTGATTCGAATTTTAGAAAAATACTCATTATATCGCTGTAAATATACTGTACATCGTCAATGTGGTTTTCATACTTTTCGTGTAATACCATTCTTACTCCTGCTTGTGCTCTTTGATTCTTTTCTTTTCCACTGTAAAACAGTATAAAGTTTTCGTATTTCGAGTTCCCCTTTCCCATCTTTTTCAATTCTGAGATTGCACATATGTCAATTCTGTGTTTGGTTTTATCTATTTAATTCCTTTCATTTTGATGTGTTTGAATAAGTTATTATTGGTTCAGAATGAGATGTGTTACTATTTTCCAATAAATTTTCTAAGTTATGGCAAACTTTCTCTACTATATCTGTGCTGATGATTTTGGGTACATCATTCTTTTCTCCTGTGATTCTGTTTTTGTTAGGTAAATTAGTTATAATATCTTGATTGTAACCATTATCAGGAGCTACTTTTTCAATAATACAAAGTATCTCATCGAAATTATATGAAGGTAAAAAACATTTTAATCTTCGGAGCATGCTCTTAAAAGCTGGCTATATATGTTGAACAGGATGAAATGACGTATTATGAATTACGATGTAAATATGAGACGGTCTCTTCAAGATGGGGAAATTATGTCAATTATTCGAAATATCGTTGTTGTTAGATATGTGTGTGTTTTTAAAAATACTTTTACCAGAAATTTTCATGGATAACCTAGAAACTACAAAACATAACAATCCTTCAAGTAAAAATTTTTATATTGGCGGCTCAGTATGCGAATGATATTGCATGTTTTACTGGTACTAAACGTCAGATTAATGTTTTCGAAAAGTTTAAGATTTTAATTCCAAAAATTGAATGCAATAGCGAATTCAGACACGGCGATTCAATTAAATTTTAGATTTAGCTATAATCGAATTGAATAATAGACGTGATTTCTCCATCTTTTATTAACCGTCTCATACCTCGTCGTAATTCAGAATACATACCTCGCACAGTGGGGCAAAAGGGCCGAAAAGTGGACAGAACTATATTTTTCGAAAACAGTTAGTACTATAGAATTGCGAATAGTTTCATTCGATTCAGGAAGGAAAAATATATTCGAATTGGAATTTAATAAGTTAAAATTTGTCGTACATAAATTTATTATATTATAACAATGTTGATTGAAGTAGGTACTGAATTCTTCAATTTCTATAAAAATTTATATCAATTAATTTTTTTAATCTAAACACCAGTACAAAAAATGATCAAGAATAATTTAATCGCGTACATTAACATTTGGACTGCTTCGTCACTGATGGGAAAAGTGTTTTTTTTAGGTTCAGGCCTCATGTGTACGGAGCTGAAGACTCCAGAAGCTTATAAAAAACATCGTGGCGGTACTCGAACATTTCCTTGTGAAGTGAAGTCGATAATATTTGCAATCTTTATTTCGGTTTCTGAGCCTCCTCGGAGAGTGAATCAATTGGCATTGCGGCTGTATGAAAACATCAGCTACTATGGCGTGAAGTACTCCTTAGCCCTGAAAAGAAAAATGAGTTCAGCAGAACAGATTTGGCTGACAATTGACAATTCGATGTTCTTGCATGGTTAATAGAGGTTCTCCAGTAGTGACTTTTGTGGAGTACATTGTTGATTGCGTCTTGTTCGCGTAGTTGAACAAGTTCAACAGGTCCCACTGTGGTATCTTTTGAAAGTCTGAATTCAGTGCCATACTGTTTGTTTGTCTTTGTGGGTGTGACTCCTCAGCTGTTATAGAGCGTTGACTAGCAAATGAGGATACTAGGGTACAGTCGGCGGCAAACCCAAATATTTTGTTCTCGGTGGATCTGAGCAGATCATCAATCTGCAACAGAAAAAGAGTTGGCCAGAGTATGGAGCCCTGAAGTACCCCTGCATTAACGTGGGAAGATTCACCCGTCACACAGTCATCTACACCTGATTCGAGCAATTTTTCGCAAATTCCATATACGATTAGTTTATTCATAAAGGCTGCGTACGTCGAAGGCCTTTGAGATATCAAGTGCAATAACTCTTGATTTGTCATACTTTTCGATTATTGATATCCACAAATGCGTAACGTATGCAAGTTCACCAGTTGATCGTTGCCTACGAAAAGCGCATTATCGACCACTAATTATAACCTGTATCTTGATATATTTTATGATCATTGTTTATCACTCTTTCCATGACTTTGGACATAACGGGCAACAATGCGATTGGACTGTAATTCTGGGTTAGGCTTTTATTCCATTGCTTTCTTCGATTACTGTATACAGGGTGTTACATGTCACAACTTGACGGGGTAAATGTACGAGCAATTTTAAGAAAAAAAGTTCATATACACATAGGTCCGCAAAAGCTTCGTTACGGAGCTACAGGGTGTTAACATTTCCGGAAAAAATTCGTTTTTTCTTCAAAGCTCCTGCAGTTTTTGAGATATTCAGCCCAAATTCGGAATGCAAGCTATTTTTTACAGCCTCCATCAATACACGTCCTAGATTTTAACTAGAATCTATAAGGTGGTTTCTTTTCCGGAGCCATGTCTTCTTTTGCCCTTTCAAACTTTTTTGCATTACGCCACTGATCAGCGTACAATGAATATTTGTCATCTTCGTTCAATTTAGAAAATTTTTTGACACTTGTATGTATTTCGTATCTCCAACCGTTCTCGACTAAAAAATCATTAAACGATTGTATGCATTCGCTGAATTGAAAGCACTTCTTATTAAAAAAATGACTAGTAGGCTTTGATTTTTTCATTTATTTATTTATTTTGACAGTTGGTAAAATTGAACCAGTGTCTGCTCAAATTGTTTATTAAATTAATCTTTAGTTTTAATACTTTTGAAGTTATTGCTGTCAGAAAAAATGGCTTATTTTACTAACGCCGAATTGGCTGATATCCATTACATGTACGGTCTGGCTGACGAAAACACAACAGAAACTAGGTGCGCTTTCCAAATCGAGTAACACCAGACAGGCGAAAATTTTCAAATATCCACAGAAAGTTGAGGGAAACTGGTACTTTTACTGTAAATAATCATTTAAAAGGTACAACTCAAACTATGAGAACTCCAGAAATTGAGGAGGCAGTTTTGAATTGTATTGATTTGAATCCTCATGTGAGTACAAGAAAAATTAGGAATCAGTTGAATATTTCACATGTACTTGTTTGGAGGATTCTTCACGACTTTTTATTATACCCGTTTCATATTCAACGCGTCCAAACTCAACTTCCTCGAGATTTTCCTTCAAGACTGAATTTCTGGCGATGGTTCTTAGATAAAATCAGAGAAAATGCTCATTTTGATAGGGGAGTAATGTTCACAGACGAATCTAACTTTTCGAGAACTGCTATCCATTTGATTGAAGGATCTCATCATCAAGAGCAATTCTCCGGGTCGGAATAATCGGAAATTATTTGATTGGGCCATTTTTTTGCCAATCAGACTAAACGGTCCCGCTTATCGGCAATTTTTGAGGAGTTACCTATATTGCTCGAGGATGTGCCACTTATGGTGAGAAACATTCATAAATGACGAGGCACCAGCTCATTTTATTGGAGAAGCTAGGGAATTCTTGAATAATACATTCAAAAACTGATGGATAGGCGGTTGGCCAGAATCATGGCCTCCTAGGTTTCCAGGCTTAAATGATTTAGACTTTTTCTTATGGGGATATCTCAAAAGTTTAGTTTATACCACTCCAGTGAACACTGTAGAAGAATTGAGAAATCGAACTATAACCTCTTGTGACACGATAAGAAATACCTCAGGAATACCTTATTTCAAAGAGTGCGTGATAATATGCGAAGAAGGACCGAGGCCTGTATTCTTGCAGGTAAAGGACACTTCCAGCAATATTTATTTAGTTTTGAATTGTTCTTTCATTTAGTTTGATATTGAATAAGTATAACTTGAGCCTCAAACGACGAGCTATCAAAATAAAATCAAATTTTGGGCATACCTATCGAGTATTTCCATAATTTTTTTCATTTAGCGAATAACATACAATTCAAATAATTCAAATTCAATAATTTTTCTCTCGAAACCGGTCGGAGATACGAAAAAATTACAGGTGTCAAAAAAGGTTCTAAATTGAACGAGGATGACGAAAATTGATTGTACGCTGATCAGCGGCGTACTGCAAAAAAGTTTGAAAGAGCAAAAGAAGATATGGCTCTGGAAAAGAAAACACCTTGTAGATTCTAGTTAAAATTTAGGACATGTAATGATGGAGACTGGAAAAAATAGTTTGCATCCCTAAATTGGGATTTCCCTGCAGCTCCGTAACGAAGCTTTTGCGAACCTATATTTATATGCACTTTTTTTCTTAAAATAGCACAAGCTGTAGAAAATAGCTTGTATTCCAAATTTGGGCTGAAAATCTCAAAAACTGCAGGAGTTTTGAAGAAAAAACAATTTTTTCCGGAAAGTTCAACACCCTGTAGCTCCGTAACGAATCTTTTGCGGATCTATGTTTATATGATTTTTTCCTCTAAAATAGCACGTAGATTTACCCCTTCAAGTTTTGGCATACTATTATGTAACACCCTGTATGAATTTTCAAAAGTGATCGCATTTTCTGCAAGGAATAGTGAAGACTTCTTCTGCGGTGGATTACTGAAATTATGCAGTTGCTGAACTTTGTCTAGTACGGCACGTGTCTGCCACGTTCATGGTCTGAAACCGCACCATTATGCTTTCAGTGTTAACACGTAGACAATTTTTTACTTTGTGATTATTTCAGTTATGATTTGGGAGATTGCCACTATCGCACAATGGTATTTTTTCAATATCAATGCAGCCACCGATAAGTAGCACGTATTGAGAAATCTAATCTTTTCACAGAATTTCAAATGACGATAATTCGATTGAACAATGAATTGATTCATTAGAAAATTCATCGCTTTATTATAGGTAACGTATAGATTCAGCAGCAGATGGATACAAGAAAGAAAAAAGAAGGCACTTTGCATATTC
Organism: Cryptolaemus montrouzieri; assembly: GCA_013387265.2. Classification (NCBI taxonomy): domain Eukaryota; kingdom Metazoa; phylum Arthropoda; class Insecta; order Coleoptera; family Coccinellidae; genus Cryptolaemus; species Cryptolaemus montrouzieri. Next base: position 32,566,727 of record JABFTP020000185.1, on the reverse strand, counting down.
CTGATTGCTACAGTCGTAATGTTCATTGTATTCGGTATTTTGTTTCTAATTATACGAAGAAATTCTCAAAATCGTGCCGAAGAAGATCGTAAAAAGCTCAACGAACTAAGTTGGTAATGTGGACGTTATATCTCGATATAATAAAAAAAATTCACACACATAAAAATGTTCTGAAAGCACTTTATTGTTACTTATTTGATATTTGTTATTAACCTTGAAAATTAGTATTTACTTGCATGGACCTTATTGTCTTTACTTCTTGAAACTTATATCATAGTCGTCAGACATGTAAAACTGATAAAATTGTAATTTCCTATAACATCATTTAGTAAAATTGGTACTTCTCATCTCTAATATAAATAAAAATCTAAGTTTGCTTTTTTTCCATTGAGAACTATTTACTAATAACGTCATTCGAATTTCAACATTTCTGCCACCTCCTTTTGTCTAACTTCACATAATTTGCTATTTTAACTTAGTTGCGAAATGGACATTCATTTCATCCCTCACTTTTATTTGAAGAATGCTTTTTCTTGAACAATCATGAAGATTCAAGCGTCAGCTACCCTCAGAAGGTTAGAGCTACAATAAATTATTTTGATACTCGTGAAAGTTCGATATCAACTTTATATACTGTACAGGGTGTCCCATTTTCGATGTTTTAGTACGGCAGTTATGTGAATACTGCAGATAGAGAAAAATTACCCCTCCATCTTCGTCCTCGATTTTCGAGGAAAGTTGATTGATTTCGTTTGGAGCTACATCAAGTTCTTACATAGACAAACTCATGATGCTATTGAAGAGTTGAATGAAAACTTCACAAATATTAGCTTTAGTTACTAATACCTACTCGAATTCAAAATGCATGCAATTTACTCAACAAGGTTCTCCTGTTCAGTAAATCTTCAATAAAGCTTCAATCAAAGCAGTCTAATTTCGTCAAGCCAGTGTCTCTCCTCTATCCTATCAAATTATTCCCGAAATTCAAATTGAACAAGTCAGTGATATCCATTATTTGTTGGGGAACGGAACCGTCCTGTTGAAAGAGAATTTTCGATCTCTGTGGTAGGGGTAATTATATTATTATTGATGATTTCGTCGTAATGACTAACATTCAGGTTTTCATAAAAAAAATCGAATGCTAAAACTCAGATATCTTTTAGAGTACATCACACTTTGAAGCCATATCTACCTTAATGTTGCACATGCCAAAGAATGATATGAAAACCGTATATGCTCATATTTGTTTTTATCGGAGATATGGCGATTGGAGAAATTTCAACTCTCTTTCCGACCCAAAAGTAAGGGTCGTGTCAAACCCCCGTCTTGGCGTCTTTGATAATAATATGCCTGAGGATAATACGAAAACCGCATAGATGTATCTTGGTTATTACTGGAGATATAGCATTTCCTTATATGTTTCTGGTGCATCTTCTACAAAATTCAACTCGTATTCTTCAAACCTCTGGGTGGTTGTATGACATTACACGACCACCAGCTTCATTTAGTCTTACAACGTTTTCATCATTGTTTTCAATGTCTCCCACGTCTTCATTTTCTAGAGGAAGTTCTGTAATGTCATTGCTGAATATTGTAGAAACTTTTTTGTTAATTTGTAGAGAATTTATTGATTTCTCATTGAATACAACATTCCGTGAAATAGTTATTTTCTTTGTATCTGGATCAAACAATCTATAATTTGTAGAATTTTGATCATATCCGACAAAAATTATTCTTACATTTTTAGATTCTGATTTGGTTCTCTTTTGTTCTGGAACATGAACAAACGCATCTGAACCAAAGATTGAGCGTTGGTTTCGGTCCACACCATAGCTCATATGGTGTTGTATTTGGTGTTTGGACAGTATGTGTTCTGTTTAGTAAATAAATAGCCGAATGTACTGCTTCAGCCCATGAATAGCGTGGGCTGTCTGTATTGAGAGCATACACCTTGCATTTTCTATAGTACAGTTATCCCGTTCACAACGACCATTTTGTTGTGGTGTGTAGGAAGCTGTCTTCTCATGTTCAATGCCTTCCGTGTCCAAGAACTCTTGAAAATCCTTATTACACAGTACCCTGTGCCATTGTCAGTGTGCAATACTTTTACATAATGACCAAACTTAGTCTTAATTTCTGCATTGTACTGTTTGAAGCTCTCAAACAAATCATACTTATGTTTTAGAAAGTATTCAACACGATAGCCAGTGTTTTCGTCTTTAAATGTTACAAAATATCTTGACCCTTGTACTGAAGGCATTGCCTTTAGGCCACTAACATTACTGAAAATGCGTTCACCTAGTTGCATTTTTGTGTGATTTGTACTTTTGAAAAGAAGTCTGTTGCTTGCCATAAAAAGTTTCGCAGAAAAAAATCAGTCGTTTCATTCAAATTTACTCTTGAATTTGAACTAATCAGTCCTCTCTCAAACATTTCTTTAACGGACTTAATGTGCCCTAGTCTTTCATGCCATAGTTTTAAAAAGTCTTCTTCAGTAGTAATATTTGAATAGCATACCTGTGTTTTGAACATAATACGAAAGATATTGTTTGAGTCACGTATACAACTAATGTTCCAGTTTCATAGACTTCTGCTTGTTCAAATTTCTTGATCACTGTCATACCTTTCTGTGCTAGAACTCCTTCAGAGAATAAGTTCTTCCACAGCTCTGGCGCAAATAATACATCATTTATTGTGACACAAGACCATTGTCCATTAATCATCTTTTGAATTTTAACCTAACCACGTCCGATCACTTCACACGATTGGTTGTTACCCAATGACACACTCGAATTGTACTTTTCAAAGGTAACGAAGGAGTCTATCTATTATCCAGGAATCATAAATCATACTGGTTTCTGCAACAAATGTAGTTTCCTTCTTGGATACTTTGGTAAGGTTTCACTTTCTCGAGTGTTTTTGAACGATTTCTTCGGTTTTTTCCACTGGTTGGCAAAATGTCCATGATTTTGACAATTGTAACATGTATATCCTTTCTCTTCTTCCTATATTTTTTCTTGACATTCACGTTTAATGTTCCTAAAATCGTTTCTGTCTCTTCATAAGAAGTTAAACTGGCTTCTTCATCGAGTACATGAGGAGTTGGATTTGTAATTGTTTGCTTTGTTTCATCTAGTGAAAGCCATGCTTATCTAACATTTCTAAACTTCTGTGGCAATGAACTCAAAATTTTTGTTGTGACTGCAGTATTAATTATTGTTTCACCAGATTCCTTAAGCTGTATAGCTAAGTTTTCATTTTTTGCAATGTGTTGTGCAATACTATGTGATGGATTCATCTTATATTGATGGAACCTTTCATGAAGGAGCATTTTATTTGTTTCAAACTTCTGTTGATAGATTGAATCAAGCTTGTTAATTATTTCTCTAGATTACTCACAGTTTTCGATCAACTGTATTTGATTCCAATCGATTCAAGCTACAATCGTAAACATTGCTATTGCATCATTTTCAAGCTATGTGTCCATATCTTGTTGGTAATTTGTTCTCCCAGTTCCATAAACTATACCATGAAGTCCCTTTACTTTTAAGGCACAATTTATCTGGAACTTCCATTGCTGATACTTTGTTCCATTGAATTTATATACAACGGAAATGTCCACTTTGTTGGCCATTTTTCCTGTTGTTTCAGCACTCGTTACCAGTGTAGATAATTGAAAACAGATTTCAATCGACAAATGTATTTCTGCACTTTCAAATACTTGATTCTAGGTCCGCTCAGCCCATAACCTGTTAGATATTTTTGACTAGTAAAGAATCGACTGAGTTTCAAGTATTTTTTATTATTTTTATTCAACAAACTAAACGGTATTGTGTTAACGAATTCTTCGTATAAACTAAACTAATTTCTAATTGAATATCTATGATCAGTTTATTGACATTTGATAGTTGAAATTACACCGAAACAGAATAATTAGAGCACTTCCCTTCAAACACACAGAATACATTAAGATCTCAGTAAATAATCGTCGCCAAAACTCGGATTTATTGCGCTAATACAGTGTTGGAAATATTCTCATTCGAACACATTTTAGGTTTGACGTGACCAAACGTGGAACCTTCACACAGGCAGCTTTCCCATGTGTAAATATTGATTGAATCTGTGATAAACACGTTCTTAGACATGCTCACAACCTCTGCTCTCTCTCCTATTTCAATTCTGCGGTTGTCTAGCACTATTTGATGAGCTTTGGCGATGTTATCGTCGATAGTTGCAGTTTTTGGACGTTTATCGTCTCCTACGTTCATCGTCCTCCTTCGCCCACGTTTTTTTGCATAGGCGTATTATCTTTCAAAAACATATATTCAAAGACAGCTCCATACTCGATTTTGTCCATTTTCACAAAAACACTTAGCAACTCACTCAAACCAGTGTTCCATAACAACTTCGCGTCCAAAAAGAAAATGGCCGCTAGTGTGACGTGAAAATATTAACAACTACGTGAAAATTGAAAATTGTTAAAATTACGGTTATAGAATATTTAACTTTTGATGTGGTTCTTTTCTATTTGCCAATTTGTAAAATTAAAAGAAAGCGCAATGAATGGTTAAGTGATTGGTGCTTTTTTTTAGTATAAATTCGACTCATAATTATGGAATGCAATCTCACATCAAAATATCAATCCCGGTATTCGTGAGATTCTGGTATTCTAACCTTGCGAAATCTCGATATTATGCGAGATCTCGCATTGTAAAGAAATGATCATCGAAAATGTACGAAAATTCCTATCATTTATATTTCTATCAGTTCTAATTGTTCTTCAGGAGCAAAATAGAGAAGTAAAATCTCAAGCTAACCAGTAATTCATTCAGAAGGTAACCGACTCCGAATGCTTCATGCCAGATAACCAGCTGAGGAAAACGCCCATTCTGCCTCGACACTTGTTGGTACTACAGATAAAAGACATTGGTGAGCGAACTGTAGATTTGGTCCTTTTGACCCTCCTGACTCGTACAAATTGTTTTCTTTCTTCAAAATCATATCAAGTGTCGATAACAAAGATGCCACACGTTTTTGCGAACACTCTTTCAATGCCATTTCGAATTTCTCATCTAAATCTGATAAAGCGCGATATTCTTCGTCTGAGATACTATGATTTGTCTTCGATCCAAGATTTTAATCAATCAAGGCTTTGCTTACATATTGCTTCACCTTATTGAATGTGGAAGTCATATCTGCAAGACTAGACCAGCGTGTTTTGCAGTCCAGCACGAGTTGCACATTTTTGCTGAATTCGTCCTTCATGTATTTTTGAAGAATGTCATTCTTCGTTGGTGATTTTTTAAAAAGTTTTACTACTCGTCTCACTCTTTTGATAAGGTGATCAAATTCTGGCACTAAGTCAACTTCATCTACAGTGGGACTCCTCCACATCTGACTGAGCTTCGACTGTGTCTTTTGTACTTTCTTTTTGCGTTTTGGTTCCACGTTTTGATCTGTTAATCACATCTATAACTCCCAATTGAATGCCGTGAGCGTAGCATAGCTGGTGAAGAGGATTCATGAGTCGCCCAACTTTCACCATTACACTGGCCCCATCTGTAGTATGACAATCCATATTCTGATAATTTCTTCTTCAAAATAGTTCTGCAACTTTCTGTAGGCATGCTTCCTACTATGCGCTTAAGACCCAAATTCCAGAACATATTTTTATTCTCTGAAAATGTATGAACATTCACATTTATGAAGCACCTGTTTTAGCATGAGGTCCATTCATCGAAAGTAAGGCTGAATCTATGGTTATTCTTTCTTAGCTCCATGAGATCCTGCGAAACAAATTCATGCCATAATTCATAACAATCTGTTTTATGGAGATAGGCGATGCAGGTAATTTGTAGTCACTAGTCGCATATTATTCTCTCAAGTCTTTCGACGTGCAAAAAGATCTAAAAGTCATGCCATCTTCAGAAATCATCCTTGAAACTCTTTCCTCCAGAGAAACTTTTTGTAGGGACGAAAAGTAATCAGATCTTTTCTGCCTCTTCGTACCGGTTGGAGGAGGTAGCCTTACTGACGCGGAAGCATTGATCAACATTGAGGAATTTGATGGAACCAGAGCCATGTTTTCTGTCACTTTTTTATGTATCAATTTTGTACTTGGATACATAAATGTATATGTTTGGGAGATCGTGTCGTTGTTTTCAAAATAGACTTACAAAATTTGCACTGGGCAGTTTGTCCATTCTCTGCCTTCAAAAAGTAATTCCATACCTCTGATCCACTTTGAAACTCTTTATAAACTACCTTTGTTGTCATTTCAACACAAAACGATGAGACCGAGAGAACTTAAACAAACAAGCAACTATTTTCAACTGTTATTGGAATAATTTATAAATCTGCAGATTACTATGCACTCTGACACGTCCAGGCTCGTAAAACAATGACTGATTTACGACAACCGGAAAACGTCTCCCCTTACTCATCTCTATTGCCCTGTGGCCCTAGCGCCACGTGTTGCCGCCAGGATTAGGTACATTGTTTACATAGTCAATAACAACATATGAAGTCACTGTAAGCTAACCAAAATTGACATAATACTAATCTTGCAAATCTTGCGAGGTCGCGAATGATTTTGGGTGCGAGATTGATCTTGCAGAATAGGTGCGAGATCTCGGTATTGCAAGATCTTGGTATACCGAGATTGCATTCCCTACTCATAACGTTTTCAGGATTTTTACGCACTGTTTGCCATTCACTTCATTTTTGCTTTTGATGATACCACTTCGTCCTGTGTTATTGAATCATGCAATTCAATATATATTTCGATATTGTTTCCTAGTAGAAATGACCAAATTGTTTAACTAGCAATGCATTTTTAAACGCCACATGATACGCAATAATTGCATTTCTATCAAATAATGGTGATTGATGATGATAACATTGCCTTATTTTTTTGAAACGATAAATGAATTCATTCAATTTTTCTTCATTGTAGGCTACCTATAGATTCAGCAACAGGTGGAATCAAGATAGGCAAAAGAAGGCTCTGTGCGTATTCCTGATTGCAGTAGTCGTAATGTTCTCATTATTCGGTATCTTTGTTTTCTTTATGCAAAGAAGTTTTTGGAATAATGTCGAAGAAAGTCAAAAAAGGTTTCATGAACGAAATCACTGGTAGATGTTCGATTATTTATCGATATGAAAAGATTACTCACAGAATAATATTTTGAAAGACACTTTTTTAATTTAATTTTTATATTCGCTGCTCAGCTTGAGTTCCTTCATGCTAGCATACACACTTGCATGTATTTTATTGTCTTGTCTTTTAGAAACTGATATGTTCGTCAATGATGAAACATTAACCAAAAGTGGATTTGCTACATCTGATTTCCTGCAGAAATTGGTTGTTTTACTTTTTTACATCTACTTGAATATCTAAGTTTGCAATTTTAAACTACGATATCAGCTTTATGGGAGTCAATCTGTGCTGCACCATGTTGATTTGAATAGACTCCGTGCCTTTGAAATATTGGAGTTAGAGAATATGAACTTCTCTCTCTGAGTTTTTTTCGGGACAAATTCATTGGCGAAAAACATTTTCGATATTTCGGTTTCTATTAATATTGAGGTAACGTCTAAAGTGTTTTAAAATTATAACGGATTTTTTCATTTTAGCGTTTTGACGCAAGTTATAAACTTAAATATTTGATAAATAAATTATACGCGGCTTAAATTTCATGAGATGAAGAATGTCTTTCACTTTTCAATATGATATATTATACATACAGTATCTTCTACTCTCTGATAAAAAAGTTCCCGGAGTTTATTCATAAAACACAAAATACAACATTATTCATCAAAATTAATATTGTCCCTTCAAAGTACACCTTATTGCCTAAAACACACTTATGTCAAAAAGGGTGAGAATTGTCATTTTCGAATGAAAACGTAGTGGATTTTCAGTTATGGTTCATTGGGTGTACGTCATTCGCTCGCTTGATGTTAGAATAACGTGTCGTACTTATACACCCATGACTCATCTCCAGTAATTATGTATTCGATAAATATTGGATAGGATTCAGTAATGTCAACGCGGTCTTTTTTTTTAAAGAATTGCATGTCTTTTGGCACCAACTTTGCAGCAACACCCAAATCATTGACAAGAAGGTCTTGAACAGATCCATAAGTAATACTCAAATCCCCCGCCAGCTGTCTGATAGTGAATTTGCGGTTATTGACCAACATTTCCTTTACTATCTCTTCTTATTCGCCAGTGTTTAATGTGGACAGCCTGCTACTACGTTCGTCATCATGGATAGACTCCAGACCCTTTCTGAAACGTTCTTGCCACTGGTGAACAACATCTCGTCAGTGAATTGTTGCCGAAACAATTTCCCAACATTTCCTAGGTCTTCACATCATTGAATTCGTTTTCAGCACAAAATTTCATACAAACTCTGCAAATTCAATACTATTTCGAAAATTTAAAACAGGTACTTTGACAGATGTACATAAATGGGTACTTTTACAAATATCAAGCTGAGATTTGGAGGGAATATCACTGTCAAATCTAACCTAACAAAAGTAACGAAATTCGAGTCATATGACTAAGAACTGTTGTCGGTGACAATTCCAGGAACTTTTTGATCAAGGTTGTTTGTTATTCTCTGATTAGGTATATAACTTATTTGGAAAACTAGAAATATCGGAATTTTCTTAGTTGTCCGACGTCAAGAATGCATGCACCAATCTCCTCTTCAATTTGACGGCTAGAAATCGACAGATTGACTGTGATAGCTCCTATAACATCAAGGGTTGCTTTCCATCTTGAACACTATCATTTTTTGCTAATAGCAAGCTTTCCTTTCAGGAAAACGTTGAAAATATGTCATTCTTTTTCTTTTGTTTTTTTATAGAATAAAACATTCTCATGTATCATGCCCCTTGTAGATTTCGTACGCCATTTCGGATAATATCTTGATTTTACGGAGTAGACAGTGAAATTTTACTTTCAGAAAGGAGAATAATATTTGAGCAGAAAATGTAAGCCTAATGCATTATTACACATCAACCAACTTGAAAATGTTCCTAGAATTCTAGTGTTTCATCTTCTAGCATAGAATGCAGAGGATCTTTAACTTTGTCCTTGTCTCTGCTCCATGTTGTTGATAATATGTCATTCTTTTCTTTTGTTTTTATAGAATAAAACATTCTCACGTATCATGCCCTTGCAGATTTCGTACGCCATTTCGGATAATATCTTGATTTTACGGAGTAGACAGTGAAATTTTACTTTCAGAAAGGAGAATAATATTTGAGCAGAAAATGTAAGCCTAATGCATTATTACACATCAACCAACTTGAAAATGTTCCTAGAATTCTAGTGTTTCATCTTCTAGCATAGAATGCAGAGGATCTTTAACTTTGTCCTTGTCTCTGCTCCATGTAGTTTTCAAATTTAAGGTAATGAATAGTGTTTTCTGGGAGTGACAGAGAGACTTTCATTTTAATTTTTTCGGTTTATTGTCTCTATTTCGTGTGTGAAATTTGAAGTATGGAATGTGTCTAGAAAAGGTGTCAAACCGCTTCAATTTATGAGCCTGTCTTCTTACTATTCTATGATCTGAGATATCTCCTCTAATGATCTAACAGAATGAAATCTATTTATACAATCTTAACGTAGGCCTCCTAGAAAAATGTCAATATCTCTAGTTTTTCCAAATAAAGGTACCTAATCTTATTTATTTTTGATAAGAGGAAAATTCTTCCACTTATAAGTTCAGAGCCGCCTATGATTCACATAGAAAAAATGTGACATAGCATTTTAAATTGAAGTTTGTTGGCTCAAAATAATTTAGCACGCCACTGCGTCTACTCAGAAAAACGCCGGCTCAGTGTCAAAATACTTTTTCACGTAACTTCAGTAACAATAGAGCTATCGACGATGGATGAAATATCGAAATTTTCAAAAACCGAAGGTGATAGCCAAAATGTTCTTTCGTCAAAACATTTGTTGAGGGAAGGAGTACTCGATTTTTCAACTTTGTTCACCCTGTTCACATCGAGTAAAATTGCATTTTTCAAATTAACTTTGAAAACTGAGCAGGTTAGTGACCTAACATCAACTTTGTTAGTTTTTTTGAAAACATATCTGTCTATGATCGAAGAAAATGAACAATAATTGAATCAGCATCGGAAACGGAATACACTGCCATTTTCCAAAGCACAAGCTCGACTAAGACAATGAATGAACTCCCAAATAATCCAAAAGATGGTTTGGATCTGAATTTTTCAAAGCTCTCTGGGGCACTGTAATCATACCTATGTGAACAAGTTTTCAACATTGAAAGATCTGTCACGTTGAATTCTGTTTTCAATAAAAATCAAAATAAGAAAGAACTACTGAAACTTTGTTTTGTTCTTCATGAAAAGTCAACAGATTGAATCTTGCAAACATATTTACGATTCACAAGAGATAATGAGACAATAAGATCAATTAATGTGACTTCACTGCCTATTAACAATTGAGTTATAGAACACTTTGGTTTTGCCAGTTCTATCACAGAGTTTGCTGGCAAAAAATGTAAAAAAATAAGTTTAAGGTTAAGGTTGTTTGTTTCCTTGTTCATTTTTGTAATCAAATATTTGCAAGTAAATGAAATATATATATATATATATATATATATATATATATATATATATATATATATATATATATATATATATATATATATATATATATGTATAAACAAAAAACAAAAATATATTATTATTATATATTCTTTATATGTTTTATTATTCCAATAAAAATATGATACTAAATCCAAAATAAGGTGGTTTTGATTTCAATTACATACAAGAGAGTACCAAGTGCATTACTCGCCAGGGCGGAAGATAGTTGGGGCCTGTTTTTCAATTTTAATGAGTACTCAGAATAATTGAATTTTCATTGTTACTTGGAAGTCGTATAATAGCAGTTGGCTGTCAGCGTATTGTTAAAACATTAATATCAAAACATTTGATTTCGATCTGCTGTCTTATATTAACAGGGATGTGATAAAACGGTCAGCTTAAAACGTGTGATAGAATTGACAAATTGGCCTTCAACTTTATTAAACGAAAAGAACGAGCGTACATTTAAATATTGCGATTAAATAGCTTATGTCAGAATGACAACTAAGAAACAATATTCAAGTAGAATCTAGATTAACAATATCTAATTCACCACATTCAACCCCACCCTTAAACTAATGGTGTTCTCAATCTTCAAGATAGGGAGTTCTTCGAGGTCTAGAACTTCGTCGGATGAATGGAGAATTCCTTGGTTCAGTAGTTTGATTAATTAAATTGGACCTCAACGGATTCATTGATAGTACCATCCAAAATTGATCCATCATTTTCTTGACTTGTGATCTTATCTAGGGGTTCAGACAAATCTCCATCTGTCATAGTTGAATCTGGGAGAGTCTCCCCTTCATCTTTTCGCATTGGAGCGAGATGCCGATTTGAAACAGTAGATTCTCTTCCGTCGGGATGTTTTATGTGAGCGTATTCAGCATTTCCTTCTAAGAGCGTTACTTCCTTCACAAACGAATCAAATTTTGAATTTCTAATTGGGCATCGTAAATAAACAGGGCCTGATTCAAGTAACCAGGAGGATGCTGACTGACCATTACTAGATGGTCTAGGATGGCGGAACATTCTTTCATGAATCCCATTTATTGCAGTACATAATAAGGATATGATTGAGTGGAGAGCATCAGAGAGTTTCCCAATTCTTTATTTGTTTTCCTTTTGACTTGAGTGCAAGCTCTATAGTCTTTCATATTATGCCATTATACCTTTCAACCTGTCCGTTTCCTTGAGGATTGTAGGGTGTTGTTCTACTAGTTGCAATACTATTCGAATTAGGAAACGTTTTGAGTTCGTGGTACATGAATGGAGTTCCCCTTTTCGAGTGAATGTAAGCTGGAGTTCCGAAAAGCGAAAATATATTCTTCAAAGAACTAATAATTCACGGTATCCTTTTGCTACATCATGTCCAGATATGACATCACATAGTTATTTCTTCTTTGAAAAGCTTCTACACCGTTAGTCACACCAAATGGAATTCTTCTGAATCGATACAGTTTACCACATGCTTCGAATGCGGTATAGAGTTTGTCCTCTTCGTTAATAGGATACTGGTGGTGAGCACTTTTCAAATCAATAGTACTGAAAACTTCATAATTCGCTACTCTATTGATTGTCTTCTATACGTGCTAGCGGATAAGCATCTAATTGTGTGAATCTATTGATGCTTCTAGAGTATTCAATGACCATTCGTTTTTTTTTTGATTTGTCGAAGAAGTAATTAGTACTTGGGCCCTCCAAGGTGAATTACTTGTTTCAATAATATCTTCAGATAGTAGTCGTTCAATCTCCGCTTCTATAAATTTCGCATCACTATCTGTTTGTCTTCGGGATTTTATAGCAATTGGCTTACAGTCGGGAGAAAGATTTTCAAAAAGAGCAACGAGGCTTACGTTAGCTAGAGCAAAGCTGCAGATATCTCGGCAAATATTCAATGAATTTCTAGATCCTCAAATAATACTTCAACACTTTTCTGAATCACTGAGGCATTGGTTTCAGTTTGGCAATCGAGGTTTTCTGGCGTGAGGATCAGGATGAGGGGATGATGGAGAAACTGATTGGATGCTCATCTAAACAGGAAAACGAGATTTATTGAACTTGTATTCAATTGAAAACAAAAACTAACTTGATTATTACAACAATTGTTCAAAATGACCTCCGCCCACCTCCATACAGTTATACAGACAATTTTCGAACTCTTCTCACATTAGCGAAAACTTCAGGAGTCAAAAGTCGGCATTCTGTGATAATCCTCATCCGCAGCTCCTCCAGGTTTTCTGGTCTTGTGGCATAAACTTTAGATTTTAGATGGCCCCACAAAAAAAATCTAGGGATTTAAATCTGGTGACCTGGCTGGCCACCAACAGGTCCTCTTCTACCAATCCACCTTCCTGGGAAATTTTCGTCTAAATATTGGCGCACCTGAGCATCATAATGCGGAGGAGCACTGTCTTGTTGAAAACGCATTTCGTCCTCAGAAAGAGTTGGATCGTTCTGTAAAATTTCTGTCAATCTAGGATGTATGTGTTCCTCTAACAACTGTAGGTAGCCATTTCCATTCAGATTACCCTCAATAAAGAAAGGCCCAACTAGATGATTGCCAAAATTCCTGCCCAAACGTTCAACTTCTGAGGCCTTTGCGTGTGGGCCTCTCTAAACCAATGAGGATTCTGTGTGTCCCAATATCGACAATTATGTCTATTCACTTCACCACTGAGCATAAAGGTGCTTTCATCAGAAAAACAGATGTTATTCAGAAAATTTGGATTAGCGTTTAGGTTTTCACTTAGATTTTCACAAAACTGTAAACGACGATCTGGATCATCTTCGTTTATTTCATGCACTAATTTTACCTTGTAGGGGTGAAATTTGTGATGTTTCACGATTCTATGGACAGTTGTAGCTGATACACCAGTCAGACGAGATAGTTTTCTGATCGATTCATGATTCTTCAGAATATCATGACCAATAATTACATCCGAGCAAAGGTTTGGAAGAACGCAAAGTCGAACTTGGTTATATTGGTGATCACATTGTTAATAGTCAGATTTACAAAACACTGGCCAGCAGTAGTCGAACGAAGAGATATGGATGCCATTGAAACGTGCTCTCTTGATGGAAATTTAGTTAGGCCCAATTTTCCTACACAGCGATCGCTAATGAAACTGCAAGATCTTCCAGTATCAATAAGGGCTTGGAGCTCAAATCCACTCACTTGTACTGGAGTTCAAGCTTTCGACAGACTTGATGAGGCAGATGTGTTATAATCAGTGGCTACAGTTTTATCTGAGGCAGACTGTGTTGAGTTATCATGAAGTTTCCGGGATCTGCAAACTTTTGCATAATGTCCCTTCTTATTGCAAAGATTACAAATTGCATTGCGTGCAGGACATACATTTCTAAAATGTAGATCCATAACTGCAATAGCCACGTCTCTTTTGCAGATCTTATTTTTCCATTTGAGGAACGAGGTCTAGTAGAGGTTGATGATACTGCGTTCACAGTGAGTTTGATTATAAGATAGTGCCTGCTGTTGAGCTAGTTCTAAAGATCTAGCCGATTCGTTAGCATCACTCAAATTCAAAGTAGAATTTCCAAGAAGCCTCTGTCTAATGTGCGGAGTTGATAATCCACGTATGAAGGCATCTCTCACAAAATCATCTCGATCCTTCTCAGCTGTAACAGTCTTTAGCTAAAATCTTCAGGTCTATTGTCTCATCAGGTTGCTGATAACGTGTGGCAAGTTTATGACGACTATAAATTAATAGGTTTCACATATAAAGTTTTTAGAATAGAGACGGCTTCGTGGTATGAGTGAGACTCGCTTACATGTTGATGAATTCTTGACGATATATAGTTGAACAGGAGCTTCAACTATCTGATCTCTCGAATGCGAAATTGAGAAATCTTCTGTACCAATGTTCCCATTCGATTGCAGCAGTCGGCGAGTATGGTTCGATATCAAATCTTTCAGAAGCCAGAAGTTTTTCTTTCTCTTGGTGAATTGAGTTTTTAGTTCAATAAATTGTGATAGAATTGACAAATTGACCTTCAACAAGGCTTTATTAAACTAAACGAACGAGCGTACATTTAAATGTTGTGATTAAATAGCTTATGTCAGAATGACAACTAAGAAACGATATTCAAGTGGAATCTAGATTAACAATATCTAATTCTCCACAAAACGATAATTTTTCCACCTTATTCATGCACGCTTGATGTCATTTTACAACACATACAAGTTCATGCTGGACCGAGGCTACACTAGTTTCATTCTGCATCCTTCCTATTGAAGTCCGTCAACATGACCACATGATTTGAATAGGTGAGGACATCTCCCAGAGATGTTAATTTTCCGCTACCATATGTTTGCTCAATACCCTTGCTACTACAGCTTTTAAATAAAAGGATGTTGGTTATTTCCATTTTGAGTAGATGGTTCGATACATGCTTAGAGTTGTGTGTTTTGAGAATATGATCATATTCCTTTGTTGCGACCTTAGAGCTCCTGTCCTGTTCTTAGATAGCGCAGAACACGACATCGGTGCATCCTTGCTCCTCTTGCAAATTCCTACTGCTTAGTCAGATTTTTTCACCGTATTCAATCGCCAAGACTCAAAGTTGGAGCCTTTCCTATATACTTCAGAACGGTACAGTACGAGGTGCCTGCAACAATTTGAAATTTGGCCTCCTCTTGAAAAAAATTTGGCATCTGCTCTTTGCTCGGTTATGACAAATTTCCATATCCATCACTGAAGATTTCTCGATACTCACGAGTTATTATGATGGGACAAATCCTATTCGATGCTTGGAAACAGCAAAGTCGATGTCTTGTCGAATCGAAATGAAATGACAGGTCAGATCGAAGCACTCACAAGACAAGCATTAGGGAAGAACTGATTGTATTGGCAATTTTATCGAGATCATTCAAATTTGCAGGAGTTTTTCGTGTTTGTGACACATAAAAAGTAAAGAGTAGACTGTGTGCGAAAGGGAGTAATTATTTTGTTCAATATTGGTTAACATATAACGGTAGTGAATTCCAAGTCTTCGTGGCTGCGGTGTTGCAAGATATTTCAGGGTTGTGTGATTGTTCCATGGGTTAAGTGGCTTCGCTCAGAAAGTTGTCTGAAGCAAGAGGTTACGTTCACCTCTCTTCCGTTTCCAAAGCTGCCTCCTTAACCATCTTGAATAGTTTCTCTTTTTCATAGCAATTCCTTACAGTCTTTGCATCGATATGTTATTGAATATAATTGAAAGCAACTGGGATTCTTCCATGGTCAATGTTGGGCGAAAACTGCAGTTAAAAAAGTTGATAAAAACGAACAGTAAAACGTTGCGAGGAAACAAAAGAACAAAGCATCTGATTTATTTTCCATTTTGCATGTCAATTGGTAGATTTTGAGTGTTAAATTCCCGTACACAAGCTCAGCGATGCTATAATCCATTCGCTCAGTTTTTGTCAAAGGACAACCCTAAAACCATACTCGATGTAGATCAGGGGTTCCCAAACTTTTTTGTACCACGCCCTGTCTGATTATTTGGAGACCCCCACGCCCCTCTTTGTACGTATGATGAAAATTAAAATAAGTATTACATAAAAAACGATTATAATTACAGATACAAATTTTAATATTGTAACACAGATACATTTTCAATTTACTTAGGCCTACCTACTTATTAAAGCAAAACATAAAATGTAATTTAGCGAGGTGGGTGCGCTTGCTTGTTCAGGATAAGTTTACAGATCCTGGGTTGAGTTTCAGACAAAGCACAGTGTAGGTTAGTTGCGGTACTTGGTTTTGATAGACAAAAGTTGAAAACGCTTTTTTGCACATGTATGTTATTGAAAAAGGCAAGTACATCTGAACAGCTTTCTCTGAAACACTGGGGTAAACTTTTGAGTACTAACCAAAAAGAGGGTTTTTTTGCTGGCGGTAAATAAAACAATGAATCCCAACCACGTCAGCATTCTTCTGTTTGACCAATTGACCAACTGCACGAAGCCTGAGCGAGAACCGAGCATTGAAGGAGTACCATCTGTGCATACACCAATAAGTTTTTGCCAAGAAAGTTCGTGTTTCTCAAAAAAGGCTGATGCTGTTTTCATCACATCTACAGCTTTAGTAGTGGTAACCAGCTCAGTAGAAAACATCAGTTCATCGTTCATACTTTCATTTTCAATGTAACAAACATATACAATCAAATGAGAACATTGTGCTACGTCTGTACTCTCGTCAAGCTGGATAGCAAAAAACGGGGATTTTTTATTGCATCCACCACCTGGTTTTCAATTTCCTTGGCCATCTCATCAATTCGGCAATAGCTTTTGCCTACTATCAGTTCCAAGGACAGCATCGGCTGCTTTTAAAAGCCATGGTTTGACAAGCGTTTCACCAACAGTGTGACTTTTCTTTTCCTTAACAATGAGGAGAGATAATTCATAGGAAGCTTCAACCACTTTGAGAGATGTCTGAGAAGCAGATCCAGTGCTATCTGACTTTATGCGCTTTGAATTCTGAGATTTTGCAGCGAAAAACTCTTCAGGTTTGTCCTTTAAAGGGACATGTTTGGTTGACAAATATCTCAGAAGACGATTAGGCCTCATCGCGTCATTGCTTGTGATCAATATTATCTTTAAGCAAGGAAGCAAACCCATATTGACTATAATCATCAATTTACTTGCGTTTCTTTGCCGTGTTCATCTTCTCTGATTCAGCTTGACACAGAACTCACACAAACAATTACTCCAATTAAAAGGTCGCAACAATTATAGAATATAGATAATTTACGGAAAGCACTGTGCCAGAACGGACTAGTTACAACTCAAGCACTGAACAAACTGCAAGGTTATTGACTTTGGACTGATGATGCGTAGGAGTGGAGGTGGAAGGGGTGCGGGGACACTCGCACTCACACCTTGGCCTTGGTGGGGTACGGTTTTGAGAACCTTGAACACTTGTGTGCTTTGCAGTTTTGAAAACTGGGGCCTTCTTTGATAAAGTTTACAACTTCATTTCAAAGCAAGGAAATTATTTTTGTGATTTTTTTATTTATTTCATTTTGGTGTCACGCCCCTCCTGGACTTTTTTCAAGCCCCCCAGTTTGGGAACTCCTGATGTAGATGATGGCGCCTTCTGCTAACTACCTCTTGATTGCCTATCGGTGTGCAGTTTTTTTTAATATTTTAATACAAATTTGAACTGTAGTGTTTTCACGCATAAAACATTATTAATGTCATTTCACCCATTTCTAATTTTAGATTGCCAATATGACCCCACGCTAATGGTACTGGTATAATAATCATGCATTTTTACTCGGAGATTAGCAAATGGTGAAATAATTGCCTTAGTTCGCTTCAACCAGGATTGAATACATTTTGTAATTTTTCTTATAGGTATCCTATAGAGAGACTAGAAAGATAAACAACCGGGGGGAATTGGTGGCTTTATTTACATGTGTATTCTCCATTGCACTATTCATAGTACTTGCCGCATGCGGATTATTTGCTTACATTATGCATACAAGTTTTAACAATTAAATCGAAGCTGATCTCAAATAATTCAACGAACTGTTTGGTTGAAAAATTTTGGATGATTGAAACTCAATTAGAAATTATAAGGTTTTAAATAATTTATTGTAGCTTGATTTTATATTTGTCATACCGCATTATTTTATACTTGCCAATATATATTTTTATATGTTTTGTAATTTATTGCCTTGACTTCTAGAAATTGATTTATCTTGTCGGAAGAAATTATGAAGAGTCTTGGGGTGAATAACTGTTTTCAATTCGAAAAAGTCCTTAAAGAAGGAACAGTCAAACGAATTCTGGAAAGAACGATGTGTAGCTTCAAAACCCCCTTTGTGCCAAATATCACATTGAAAATGAAGAAGTATACCCAAAACACTTTATTTAGAACAATCACCGTGTTTTACCTAAGAAGTATCACGACTCTAGTGGCCAAAAACACGCCCATTTTCGACAATTCATTCTAGTAGGGTAAAAAGAATCGAATTTAGTTTTCAGCTGTTTATTCAACATCTATTTAGGTGTGGCAATTTTTGTTTCATTATAATTTCGGTAGCAATTGGCGGCTGCATAACCAACCTTCGAAATTGAATTTTTTGGATCCGCCTTGGCCACAGAAAGGATTTTTCCAAAACTATGAAACCCAGAATGAAAAACGCAGAAAATTCATAATTTACATACAATTTAATATAAATATTTGAATCAAAATTTTTCAAACAAAACTCAGGACTGCTTATGGGATTCCCACTGAGGATATATTCTCCTGAACAATCTTGAAAAATCTATAGTGCATTTACATGAGTGGGCGCCTGGGAAGAATTGACGTGTGTTCGTTTACTCACTTCTTAAAGAGGGCCAAATTGTAAGATGTTGGGAAGATGTTGGACGGAAGCAAGTTCAACAGCACACCCTGTAACAAAGGAATTCTTATAGAGAGATGTTCGAGGGGTTAAATGTACCGCCCTATGATGTGAACTCCT
This sequence comes from Cryptolaemus montrouzieri, assembly GCA_013387265.2. Taxonomy (NCBI): domain Eukaryota; kingdom Metazoa; phylum Arthropoda; class Insecta; order Coleoptera; family Coccinellidae; genus Cryptolaemus; species Cryptolaemus montrouzieri. Next base: position 32,547,623 of record JABFTP020000185.1, on the reverse strand, counting down.
TGCCACTCTAGTGTTGCTGCAAAACATGAGTTTTCCCGGAACAAGGTATTTCAGCTCCTTGGATCATCTTCCGTTGAAGTATCTGTAAAACAGAGAAAGCTCAGCAACTTGTCTTCTGAGAGCCAGCGGTTGGAGATCGCGGGTGATCTCCGGGTGGCCGATGACGCGCACAGCCCGTTTTGCACACTATCCAGCATCCGCAACGAATGTTTGGGTGCAGATCCAAAGCAGGTCGAATCTGCGACTTCTATAAAAGCAACCGTTCGCACAGAAAGGCTTTGTGTTTATTGGTGATTGTGGTCATCGTAATGTTCATAGGATTTGGTATTTTTGTTTTCTTTGGTCGAAGAATTTTTCAAAATACTATCGAAGATAGTTATGGTTCAACGAATAATCTTCTGAAGCTAATCACAAAAGGGTCAATGAACAAATTCATAGGTAGATTTGGGATGAGTTCACTTCATTGTCACTGTTCTGCATTCTAAAAACTGTAACGATCACAATGATTTCGTACATACCAGCCATATATGGTATATAAAAATCAATTGCTGTTCGTTAGTCTCGCTAAAACTCGAGAACGGCTGAACAGATTTATCTTATCTTGATCTTGAAATGTTCATGGCGGTCTAGGGAAGCTTTAAAAGGTGAGAAAATTTTGAATAACTGCCGGTACATAAATAAAATAAAGATAACGTTTTTATCTCCCAAATGTAGAGTCAATTTGAACTTTATTGCTATTAAATAATTATAATCACTCACTGTTGTCTAAGCAATGTAGGTGTGTTCCAAAAGTTGAAGAGTCAATTTGCAATTCATTACCGCTGCACAAAGTTCAAATTTAATCATATCTATCAAATTAGTCTTCGCGTGCGAGTTGGATGATCTAATGTCGCGTTCCGAAACTATGCAGAAGTGAATCGACAAACTGCATAGTCACCAAATGTAATAGATCATTAGCAGTACTGATTCTTAATTTGGTCCGCTTCGCGAAACTTAATTTTAGCTGACTTCAGTTGTTAAATTTAAAGAAATTTAAAGAATCAAATGTTTATAAGGGAAAAAAGCAAACTTAGATCTCATAACAAAAGTAGACCTTGAAATCAACCAATTTCTGCAAATCCTTTTCGTTCTCTCTGGTGCTACTATTATAAAAAAATAGTATCATGAAGTTTAAAATATACATAATCGTTTTACTTAGCTTGAATTTATTTCTAGTTGTTTAATATACAATCAATTAATGATGTTTTGATGTTGTACAGTAAGGAAGTACCTCAAGTTAAACCATATAAATGCGATTAGTTGTTGTCACATTTTTAAGGAAATTCAATTTCTTTCGATTATTTACTAGTATTATTCCATATTGTCAGGTGAAAATTTTGTAATCCTTGAAATCCTTCGACAAATTTACGTTTATCTCATTAATTCTTTGGTTAATATCTAGAGCAATTAGAACAAGGTTCAGCATCATAAATATAATATGGCCTCATAAGAATTTAGACCAATTAATTGCTAGAATTGTGTATATGATTTAACTATTAAACGTGGTATATTTTATGTTCAAATAAAGATATACTTATAGTATAATATATTTTTCAAGACGTTGGATGGAATCTACTACACATATAGAAAACTTTTTCCGACAATATGTTTATGATATGTTTTATATTCAATATTCACGTGTTCAAATATATATTTTCAATATATGAATAAATTTTTGTAACCTGAATAAAAAAGATATATATATATATATATATATATATATATATATATATATATATATATATATATATATATATATATGATGGGACAAATATCTTCCTCGATAAACTTCGCGAGGAGTCTACATATGTAAACTTGAGACAAGAAGAATCATTCAAAAATCCGTAGATCAATGAATAATCCTTCCTGACAAGAGCTAGTTCCCAAATCTGCCTGCCATGCTCGCAGCCCCCAAGAGCCACAATAGTGCAAGTAAGCAGGATGCCGAGAAACGAAGCGGCAGACTGCAGTTTCGCCCTTATTATGAGCTCATCAGTGTCGTATATCGCTTCTCAACATCCCATCAAGCTACATCGGGGTACCCTATCGATTCCAGTAAGGACACACCTCGTACATACGTATGAGAGTCGCCCTCTATGGACCGACACGGCGAACCCGCTACCGAGAAAGATACGAACAATAACAAACAGTGTTTGTCTGCCGCTTCGTTTCTCGGCATCCTGCTTAGTTGCACTATTGTGGCTCTTGGGGCTGCGTGCATGGCAGGCAGATTTGGGAACTAGCTCTTGTCGGATTTTTGAATGATTCTTCTTGTCTCAAGTTTATATATATATATATATATATATATATATATATATATATATATATATATATATATATATATATATATATATATATATATATATATATATACGACGAGAAACCGGAAGAAAGAATCAACATTTAACTACGTCCGCGAAAATCTACGCCTCAACATAAATATATATATATATATATATATATATATATATATATATATATATATATATATATATATATATATATATATATATATATATATATATATATATATATATATATATATATATATATATATAACTTTACCAGTAGTTTAAGTCCTAACACGTTATTAGATATTTTGAGAAAAATTAATACGCCACTGTTTTTAAAAAATAATTCTGGATTCTCCATTCAATTTGAAAGAAAAAAAGCATTATTTCAATTGCTGAATCCTTGAATCAAAGTCGCCTCTTGTACGTACTGGAGTAGCGTAGATTTTTTTATATTTCCCCAGACAAAAAAGTCCAATGGATTAAGATCCGGCGATCTGGGTGGTCAAACCACTGGTCCAATGCCATTAATCACGACCCGATGCATATCATTTATCCCTTGTCGACCAATCCAATATTGCGGATAATAAACATTCAACCATTCCCTCACAGCTACTTCAGAGAAGCTTCGGCCGTTTTCATCTAACTTTCAATTCTAAAATCAATAGATAAATCTTCGATGTAGTCCTGAAAGTTATTCGTAAGAAACTCAAGAAATTATTCTGAGGTTAATCTTAGGGGTAGAAAATGCATTGTTACTAAAAATTCCAAACCGAAGATTTCAAATTTTCACTCGCAAATACTGGGTGGTAAAGAAAATTCGAAGGAGTGCTTTCTTCTTCCGAATTGAATGGACAACACGTTATTAGATATTTTTAAGAAAAATTAATACGCCACTGTTTTTAAAAAATAATTCTGGATTCTCCATTCAATTTGAAAGAAAAAGCATTATTTCAATTGCTGAATCCTTGAATCAAAGTCGCCTCTTGTACGTACTGGAGTAGCGTAGATTTTTTATATTTCCCCAGACAAAAAGTCCAATGGATTAAGATCCGACGATCTGGGTGGTCAGGCCACTGGTCCAATGCCATTAATCACGCCCCGATGCATATCATGTATACCTTGTCGACCAATCCAATATTGCGGATAATTAGTATTCAACCATTCCTCACAGCTACTTCAGAGAAGCTTCGGCCGTTTTATCTAACTTTCAATTCTAAAATCAATAGATAAATCTTCGATGTAGTCCTGAAAGTTATTCGTATGAAACTCAAGAAATTATTCTGAGGTTAATCTTAGGGTAGAAAATGCATTGTTACTAAAATTGCAAACCGAAGATTTCAATTTTTCACTCGCAAATACTGGGTGGTAAAGAAAATTCGAAGGAGTGGTTTCTTCTTCCGAATTGAATGGTCAATCAAACCTCTTTTTTTTGTGAAAAACAGTGGCTTACCAATTTCTCCTTCAAAATACCAACTTACGTGTTAGTACGAACACAACTGGTAAAATTAAAAATAATATTTTCATTGCATAACATACTCCTGGACGGCAGTTAACGTTTACAAATTTTCATTTAAATATCTGCAGTCATTGGGCAACAAAAATAATAAATTTGATTTTTTCACCGAACTTGAACATCCTGTATTTCTTTGATGAAGCATTTTTCGAATATAGTTTAGATGGCAAATTCATTATGTTTCGATTCTCTATTGAACTTAATTTAGGGCCATCCCTATATTTTTTTTTTCTATTTGGAATATTTTGATGAAATTTGGTAATCGGATAGAAGACAACATTTTGAATTTGATAACATTAATATGTTTGACATTTCGTTTCCTCTTATGCTGGAAACGATACCAACTTTCCTTTTTCAAATGGGACACCCTATATATTTTTGCTTATTTCAATTGTTCATTTCATCCTACGACCTTTTGACATATTTTTGAGAGAAAAATAAAACACATTCTTTGTTTTGCAATTTTCATCTCTCTTTCTAGTAAGCCATGAACAGTGACAGTTGGCTTAGCTAAATATCTCCTATCACAAAAATACAAGATTGTATCTAAAAATTCAATTGCTCTTTTTTCACGGGGTGTCAAAGTCAATAACAAAAGAGTGAACAGCGAAAACGAATTAATTATAATAAATGTGCTCGCGCATTTCAGATGAAATGTAACTGTATTTTTCTCTATTTCCTGAGTGAATCTGGTGTGTCGGCAAAAAAAATAGCGTGTTTTAATTTCCTTCATAGAAGTAAAAATATAACAAATTATATATACTTTGCAAAAGAAAGCAAACTAAAGTTTTTAGAAGGAGTTGGTTAGTTATCAAAAGAATATCTAATTTATTGTCATTTTGAATTGAACGGTGTATTTTTCAAGATATATCACACGAGTTGATGAAATTCGATTTTCTTTCATTTTATCCGTATTGCAAATTAACTTCTCGTAACTTGCTACTTGCTGTAAGTGTTACTCCAAGCAAGCTTAATATGTAAAATGTTTCGAAGATGAAATACTTTCAAAAGTTTTCGCGATATTTTCACGAAAATATCATACGTCATATCTCGACAGATATTATCAGAAAAACAAATTTGAACTAATTATCTTTTTAAAAAGGAATAGTAACAATTTCATTAATTATGAGTTTCTCGATAATGGTAATGGAAAACAACTGCTGGCATTTCAACATAAATTTACAAAAATATATTTTGCTATGGATCCTAAAGGTCTGTTTCTTTTTCCGAATTTGTGTATGAGTGCTAGCAGTCGATTTCCGTAACAGCCATTGCGATAATTCTTTTTTAATGTGATGTAAAAATCTTCCAAGAGAAAAATTAATCCAAATTTATTTCTATAGGAGTATCTATTGACATGCGACAACTGGTTTTCGATATTTGATTTATATTATTTAAATCAGTATGTATATATATACTTCTTTCTGTTGTATCTAGTAGTTCAAAAAATTCTTGTTTGATTCACTTTGGATTTGGACTTTGGGAAAATACGACAAAAAAGTGTCGATTTTTGTCTATAATATACCAAAAGAAATGAACCGTTCAATTTAAAATCGAACTGAATCGATATAATTTTCGGAATAATGCATGGATAATAATTTTTATTATTTATTTACTTCATTTATATTTATTTACACGGGTTGACAGTCGCGTTTCTTACCGTTAACTTATCAATACTTGCAGCTTAGTAATAGAATGAGTCTATTTATCTTAAATATCTTGTTTGAAAAATGCAATAAATTTTGAAAATGCTTGGTACCTATCAACGAAGTATTCTTGGATTTTCGTTTCCTTTGAGGATCACAAAAATTTTTAAACAATCAACCAAAAATTTTTTTCAACAACATTGCGCCATACCAATATTTGAATGTTTTCTTGTTAATTATAAATTAAATAAAAATTATGAATTGGTAACAAATGAAACTAATCACTTTTATGATGTATTATTATTGAATATATATGTAAGAGGACTCCATGAAGTAAAAAAGCGTCAGGCCGTATATATGATTATTTTTGTGATGTTTTATCGAAATGCAGATTCGAAAACAATACTTTAGTTAACAACTGCTTAATTCTTTTAAAAAATTGATTAACAGAATTCCTTCCAACTGAACTTCATAATTCCAGATGTTCTGATGACACTACGTTTCAGTTAAATATTTGAGTTGATACTAATTACAAAGCAAGATTTATGTAGAAGCAGTGATCAAGCGCGGTCATATTTTTATCGTCAAAGTTAAATTATAAATGATAGAGGTACTATTTTGGAAGATAAATTCCGCTGTGACAGGAATTTCGTTATCTTTAAGAATCTTCAGATAATTTCTTGATTTTTTCAAGCTGTAGCAAATATGTTTAGAAAGTTATCAAGAATGAATATCGATTTGAGTTTGTGAAATGTAAGTAATAAACTAATCGATCAATCGTATCGATGCTACACGGAAACAATTTTAGATGGCAAGGAAATATCTTGGATGTTCAGAGTGTTAATGCTAGGAATATAGCTAATTTTTTTTATCGAAAAGTATAGTACTTCCTGAAGAAACGACTGGTAATCGTAGATATATGCAAAAGGTACTTTCTTCTTCATCTTCACTTTTTCCTTCATAATCATTAACCCATTCATCGAAAAATCATAAAAATCTTGTATAGAAATTTGGTAGCCGTTTCACGAAACCGTTAAATAAAATATTTGTGAAAATGTTTCTTTTGGAAATTTTTCCCATTGGAAATATTTCAAAAGAATCGCTTTTATTTTAAGGATATCATTATTATATGTATTCATTCCGAAATACAGTATTGCAGGTTATAATATCTCCGATATAGTTTTTCATTCAACAGTTAATTACAAACTAGGTTATTCAATATAGGTTTCATGAAATTGGCTCTTCTTCACCATATTGGCTAATCATTTGATATCATTTTTAGGTCGATCCCCCTGTTGAAGTAGAAAGTAGAAAAAGACCTTGTGTGAAATTTTTACAGTTGTTACTGTTATTGCAATTTTCATTTTATACAAAATCAGAAAAATTATATTTGTTGAGCACATGAAAGATAAATTTGAATGAATGTTTTCAATTTTGCAGTCAGGCACTCATAATTATTTTTTGTGTTCTTCTAAATTACTTATTACGTTTCATATTTTTTCGCATATACAGGGTGTTACATATTAGTATGTCACAACTTGAGGGGGTAAATCTACGTGCAATTGTAAGAAAAGAAGTTCATATAAACATAGGTCCGCAAAAGCTTCGTTACGGAGCTACAGGTGTTGAAATTTCCGAAAAAAATTGGTTTTTTGTTAAAAACACCTGCAGTTTTTGGGATATTCAGCCCAAATTTGGAAGCAAGGTATTTTTACAGCCTCCATCATTACACGTCCTAAATTTTCACTAGAATCTACAAGGTGTTTTAATTTCCATGTCTTCTTCTGCCCTTTCAAACTTTTTTGCAGTACGCAACTTATCAGCGTAGAATAAATTTTCGTCATCTTCGTTCAATTTAGAAACTTCTTTTACACGTGTAATTTTTTCGTATTTTCGTATCTCCAACCGTTTTCGGGTGGAAAATAATTGAATTTGAATTATCTGAATTGTATGTTATTCGCTACATAGAAGAAAATAATAGAGATACTCGATAGGTATGCCCAAAATTCACTTTTATTTTGATTGCTCGTCTTCTGGAACTCAACTTATACTTGTTCAATATCAAATTCAAGAAAAGGATAATTAAAAAGTAAATAAATTGCTGGAAGTGTCCCCCACCTGCAAGAATACAGGCCTCTGTCATTCTTCGCATATTATCACCCGCTCTTTGAAATATTCCTGGGGTATTTCTTATCGTGTCATAAGAGGTTATTATTCGATTTCTCAATTCTTCTACAGTGTTCACTTGGGTGGTATGAACTAAATTTTTGAAATATCCCCATAAGAAAAAGTCTAAACTGTTTAAGTCTGGGGACCTAGGAAGCCATGGTTCTGGTCCACCCCGACCTATCCATCGGTTGTTGAATGTATTATTCAAGAATTCCCTAGCTTCTCCACTGAAATGTTCTGGTGCCCCGTCATGCATGAACCACATTATATTTCCCGTCAAAAGTGGCACATCCTCGAGCAATAAAGATAATTCCTCCTCAAGAAATTGCCGATAAGCGGGACCGTTCAGTCTGTCAGGCAAAACAAATGACCCAATCAAATAACCAGACATTCAGTGAGAATTGTTCCTGATGATGATATTCTTCAATCAAATGGGTGTTTTCTTCAGACCAATAATGATTATTTTGAAAATTTGTGAAAGCGCTTTTCGAAAAGTTAGCTTCGTCTGTGAACATTATTTCACTATCATGAGTTCTAATTTTATCTAAGAACCATCGGCAGAAATTCAATCCTAAAATAAATCTCAAGGAAGTAGAGTTACGACGCGTTGAATATGAAACGGGTGCAATAAAAAGTCGTGGAGAATCCTCCAAACTAGAACATGTGAAATATTCAACTGATTTCCAATTTTTCTTGTACTCACATGAGGATACAAATCAATACAATTCTAAACTGCTTCCTCAATATCTGAACTTCTCATATGTTTAGTTTAGCACCTTTTAAATGATTATTTGCAGTAAAAGTACCAGTTTCCCTCAACCTTCTGTGGATATTGTAAAATGTTCGCCTGTCTAGTGTTACTCGATTTGGAAAGCGCACCTGATATAATCGCCTAGCTTCTGTTGTGTTTCCGTCAGCCAGATCGAACATGTAATGGATATCAGCCCATTCGGCGTTAGTAAAATTAGCCATTTTCTCTTACAGCAATAACTTCAAAAGCCTTAAAACTAATCGTTAATTTAATAAACAATTCGATCAGATACTGGTTCAACTTTAGCAACTGTTAAAATAAATAAATAAATGAAAAAAATCAAAGCCTACTAGTTATTTTTTAATATTTTGCTCGAGAACGGTCTCGGAGATACGAAAAAATTACAGATGTCTAAAAAGTTTCTGAATTGAACGAAGATGACAAAAATTGATTGTACGCTGATCACTGACGTACTGCAAAAAAGTTTGAAAGGGCAAAAGAAGACATGGCTCCGGAAAAGAAAACACCTCGTAGATTCTAGTTAAAATTTAGGACGTGTAATGATGGAGGCTGTAGAAATAGCTTGCATTCCAAATTTGGGCTGAATATGTTAAAAACTGCAGGAGTTTTGAGGAAAAAACCAATTTTTTCCGGAATTAAACACCCTGTAGCTCGGTAACGAAGATTTTGCGGACCTATGTTAATATGAACTTTTTTTCTTAAAAATGCACGTAGATTTAAACCCCAAGTTATGACATACTATTATGTAACACCCTGTAAATACACTGCACCAAGAAATTAACGCGCAAATTCCAAAACTCAAATTTATTCGGAAGAAGTTTAGGAATGTAGAAGAGTTATTCTTCCAGTAAACCACCAGCGCTAAGAAATGCTTCAGACCAATTGAAATGGAAATGGCAGTCAAAAATTTGTTAATACCGGTTATATACACCTCTGCCGAGATTTACTTCCGGACATGTACGATTTATATTCAAAATCAATGACCCTATACCATTATTATCCTGTTCGTTCAAAATTTCTATCAGTCTGTTCCGAAGCTCATTCACGGTAGCTAGCTGGTTTTCTGGCTTAATCTTCTATTGAGAATATCCCAGGGATGCTCGTTGGTATTAAGGTCTGGACTTTGTGCAGGCTACTCCATTACAATGATTTTTTGATCTTGAAGATAGTTCCTAACAATATGAACTTGGTGGAGTCTGGTGTTATCTTGCATAAACAAACTCCTCAACTTATTGAACCTTCACCAAAACCATAGCTAGGTATGCATTCAGCATATCTCTCATTTCGAAGTCTGTACTGTTCTTCGATGTGGTACGGTTAGAGCTGCGACACCAGGCATTAAACCACATTACCTGAGAAGTTATCGTATCGTTTCAGTGCTATTGCCACTGTTCTGTCGAGGGTGTCTTGCAGTAGCGAACCGTTGTCTCAACGAAGAAATTCTTAAATATTGGTAATGGATCGTCATTGTTACTCCAGGTCGTCCTTTCCCAGGTCACCTTTCATAACTGCCAGTCTCCAAACTAGGTCATCTAACACCACTGGGTCTGCATATTTTGCCGGGGTCAAATTTTATGATTCTCGTTGTATTATCGTAAGTAATACCACAAGAGTTCAGATTTGGCCGGATATTTTTCTGTGCTCGTTTTCGAATACTTACATGCAGGCAATTCTACGAGAACTGGGTGACAAAATCACGAGAGTGTAGCTCGAGTGATTTTGTCGAGCAGGTCGAGTTGAATTACCGAAATGTAAGTATGAAAAAACGAGCTTAGAAAAATATCCTGCCAAATCTGAGCTCGAGTGGTATTTGCTGAGAAAATCACGCGAATGACAAAACGTGCAAAATGAACTTTATTGAGGAATGCACACAAACTCAACGAGAAAATCATAAAGCATCCATTTCAAACATTTTTAATTATTATTGGAATGAGCAGTTATTGAAAATGCAATTATTATATACAATTTTGTCACTCCAGGTCGATTCAATATGGGACGATGCCTGAGGAATTATGGAAGATTCAGCATTCGCAGAAGTTTTTCGAAGATCTGAAACAAGATCATTGTTCAGTTGCAGATAGGGCTTAATAGAGCTTGCCGTAGAGTGTCTGGTTAGTTTGATCGATTCTTGTTCACTGACACCTGCCTCTGATAGGTTCGAAACAGCACTAGATCTATGAGAATGATTTGTGATCTTTTTATTCTTCGTATCCAGTCCAACTTTCTCTGCTGAAATTTTTGTCTATTTCGATATTTCATTTATTCCCAAAGGCATATTTTTGTATCAACCCTTACAAGTTACTGTTTTTCCAAAATTGATTGGGAGCCAGAAATAATCTATCACTTGTAATATGATCGGGTCTTTTCGACAATATCTTATGAAACAACCTCACAGGACATAAATCTGGATTTTCCCTATTTTTTACTAGCCATTTACTATCACAGCATTTTTTTGAGCCGCCTTGCCAAGTTTTCGAGAATACTGGGTTATATTCAATACGACAAGCTATCAATTTCAGTTCTTGTTAATGCAACGGAACTTTCCTTGCGCTTTTCCACATCCCCTTGTAACATCTTCCTTTTAGAATTGCGAGCTTTACGAGCCTTTCTAAATGCTAAATCGGTAAAGGGATTGAAACTAATGTTGAATTTTTCGAAGTACATATTCTGCATCGTTTTCGCAGTTTTGTTCCACATTGTTTTGATAACGTATTCTATATAATCTTGTCCATTCATTTGTTTCATATTGAAACCCCAATCCATAAGAATTTCTGCAATATCTTCAATAGAATGCTGTATATCCAAATCGAACGTTCGTTCCTTGCAGAATATACTGAATTGATTCCAAATCGAGCTGTGCGTTTTTCTTGTTTTTGGGGACAGAATTCTGTATAGAACTATTTACTTCTGCTTCACTGGTGCTTCCAAAACGAAAAATTTTAATTTATATCGGCAGAAACTTTACGACAGGTACTAAAATGGCTGTTCTTGACAGTTTTAAAACGGTGCTATTTGTTGTGAATGTCTCGTTGCTATGGAAACGAAAGGATTCTCTATGGGCAAATTTATGCACTGATATCCTACCTTCCTTCCTATTTATATGCAATTTATCCGATATCAAACTCGAATTTCTATGTTCTTAAACGTGCATTTTGACACAAGAGTGGAATTGTCACTGAAAATTGAAATTTTCAAGGAGTACAAAAGTTAGAGAGGAACATTTGAGCCAAAAAAACATTGAATTATGTTGGCATATATCAGAACATACACGAAAAAAGCATGCCTTAATAATTAGTTGCATACCAAAAAAGATATTTGAAAAATTTAAATTGTGCGTTAATTTTTTGTCGCAGTGTAGTTTTAAAGATTTTCTCTTAGGTGTTTTCCTTTAGAATACATTTAATTGAAGAGTGGTACACGAGAAATAAGTAGTTTTGAATAAAAAATAAAATTGGAATTTGATTCCGACTAAGAATGTTTTTCTCCGAAAAATAATTAGCAGATTAGAACTCGTGAAACGATAAACACTCAAGCAAAACCGCAGTGACAGATTGTTTATCACGAACAAAAGTATCTTACATAGAATTGGATGTTTCTTGCTCACAGCCTTCTGTACAAAATAGCCATACTCAGTAACGCGGCAACGTTACCTTCCTGATTGAGTGATCTGAATCCTATACGCACAAAGGTACGAGAGACCAGAGATATGAACCGGTAGTATTTTATATTTTTGGAGAGTTAGACAGCAGCATAGATCATGAAAGCCTAAATCATCTCTGCAATACTTTCTGCATATTCTTATGTTATTTGACACAGAAACCAATTTAAAAAAATATAAATTTCGTTGATATTGCACCATCTTTTTTCAATGCATTAAGAAACATTGAGACAGAATTTTACAAATATAAGGTATAAAAAATTTGATTCATCTTGACTACTGGACTTTCCTGGTTTTGTTGAATTCTAAAGGAAAAGCAACTCTTCCTAGCTTGCTTTGTTTTTTATTTAGTTTATTTAAAGTCGCGTCAACTTATTTTTGGTTATTAAAACACAAAATAAACAATGATTAAACCTATTGGGTAAGAAACAAAACCGATTTCTGATATTCAAGGCTATTCCAATACATAATACATACATACATACAGACATACATACATACATAATAGTATGTCACAACTCGAGGGGGTAAATCTACGTGTAATTCTAAGGAAAAAAGTTCATATAAACACAGGTTCGCAAAAACTTCGTTACGGAGCTACGGGGTGTTGAAATTTCCAGAAAAAATTGTTTTTTTTTCTTTGAAATTCCAGCAGTTTTTGAGATATTCAGCCCAAATTTGGAATGCAAGCTATTTTTTACAGCCTCCATCATTACACGTCCTAGATTTTAACGGAAATTCACAAGGTGTTTTCTTTTACGAGGCCTTGTCTCGTTTTGCTCTCTCAAAATTTTTTTGCAGTACGCCACTGATCAGCGCATAATCAATTTTCGTCATCTTCGTTGAATTCAGGAATCTTTTGACACCTGTAATTTTTCGTATCACCAACCGTTTTCGAGTGAAAAATAATTGAATTTGAATTATTTGAATTGTATGTTATTCGCTAAATGAAAAAAAATAATAGAAATCTAACCAAAATTTGCTTTTATTTTGATAGCTCGTCTTTTGAGACTCAACTTATACTTATTCAATATCAAACTAAAAAAAATAACAATTAAAAACTAAATAAATTGCTGGAAGTTTCCTCCACCTGCAAGAATAGAGGCATCTGTCCTTCTTCGCATATTATCACGTACTCTGAAATATTCCTGGGGTATTATTATCGTGTCACAAGAGGTTATTATTCGATTTCTCAATTCTTCTACATTGTTCACCGGAGTGGTAAAAACTTAACTTTTGAGATATCCCTATAAAAGAAAAAGTCTAAAATATTTAAGTCTGGGGACTTAGGAGGCCATGGTTCTGGCCCACCGCGACCTATCCATCGGTTATTGAATCTGTTATTCAAGAATTCCCTAGCTTCTCCATTAAAATGTGCTGGTGCCCCGTCATGCATGAACCACATTATGTTTCTCACCAAAAGTGGCACATCCACGAGCAATGAAGGTAACTCCTGCTCAAGAAATTGCCGATAAGCGGGACCGTTTAGTTTGTTAGGCAAAAAAAATTGCCCAATCCAATAATTTCCAATTATTCCGAACCAGACATTTCGTGAGAATTGTTCTTGATGGTGAGCTTCTTCAGTCAAATGGGGGTTTTCCTCAGCCCAATAATGATTATTGTGAAAATTTGTGATAGCAGTTCTCGAAAAGTTAGTTTAGTTTGTGAACATCAGTCTACTATCAAAATGAGCATTTTCTCTAATTTTATCTAGGAACCATCGGCAGAAATTCAGTCTTGAAGGAAAATCTCGAGGAAGTAGAGTTTGGACGCTTTGAATATGAAACGGGTACAATAAAAAGTGGTGGAGAATCCTCCAAACTATAACATGTGAAATAATCAACTGATTTCCAAATTTTCTTGTTCTCACATGAGGATTCAAATCAATATAATTCAAAACTGCTTCCTCAATATCAGGAGTTCTCATAGTTTGAGTTGCACCTTTTAAATGATTATTTGTAGTGAAAGTACCAGTTTCCCTCCACCCTCTGTTGATATTTGAAAATGTTCACCTGTCTGGTGATATTCTATTAGGAATGCGCACCTGATATAATCGCCTAGCTTCTGTTGTGTTTCCGTCAGCCAGACCGTACATTTAATGGATATCAGCTAATTCGGCGTTAGTAAAATAAGCCGTTTTTTCTTACAGCAATAACAATTCGAGCAGAGACGTACTGCCAAGTTTGAAAGCGTAAAAGAAGACATGGCTCCAGAAAAGAAAATACCTCGTAGATGCTAGTTAAAATTTAGGACGTGTAATGATGGAAAATGAAAATGTGAAAAATAACTTGCATTCCAAATTTTGGCTGAATATCTCAAAAACTGCAGGAATTTTGAAGAAAAAACCTATATTTTCCGGAAATTTCAACACCCTGCAGCCTCGTAACGAAGCTTTTGCGGACCTATGTTTAAATGAACTCTTTTTGTTAAAATTGCACGTAGAGTTACCCCCTTAAGTTGTGACATACTATTATGTAACACCCTGTATAATGCAATATATTCGTCACTATATTCTACACATAAAATTGATAACTTTCAAGAAGTTAATGGTGTTCTTGCACCTGTTAACAGTTGATAAGCAGTCGTTTAAAAACGGTTGAATAAAGTTTCTTGACCTGGCCTCTTGGAGTAATGGGCAATTTATGAGGAAGTGCTCGATCGACTGCACATAGTTGCAGTTCTCGCAGTGTTCCGGATCTTCTTTCGTTATTAGATGTAAGTGGGTGATATTCTTGTGACCAATTCTGAGTCGATTTATGATCACCTACATAGCTTGATTTGTTTCTGTATTAAACTAAATGAACCGCGTAATGCCGTTCAATAAAATAAATCATGAATTTTCGTTCCGTCAGATTTGAATCACGACCTATCCAATCCAACATGGCTAATTGTAATGACGGCTGAAACGGACGACCCTCTATTTTCATTTACCAACTGCTTGTTTACCTTGTGCCACGATTTCAATCGAATGGTGACTATTTTTATAGCGAATATAAATGTCTCACGAAAAATATATTACCTCACTAATTACTATATTTTGGATGTGTTTTCGTTGTGAAAATAAGTTGTGTCTCGGCCAGTTTTTTGAGATTATATTTCTTAATAAAAATTTTCTTGCTCCTTAATTGAATTGAGTTTTTTTTCATTGAGAAAATACAAGTTATAAAATACTATCATCAATTACTTAATATGAGACAGTATCTTCCCTTCAAATGAAAATGTTTCTGTGAGAAACTTTCTTCAAATTTTCACATTATTTGTCAACAGTAGCAAGAATGACAACTTAATGGTTGACATCCTATGTATGGGGCCAGTGCGATGATATTTTGATACCTTTTATCTTATTGATAATTAATAATCATATTAAAAAATTAGCTGTAAGTTAATCTACTTAATATTTCTGGATGTTTCAAGTTAACACTAGGACATTTTCACTTGAGATGGAAGTTATAGCGGAAAATATTTATTTTATTCAAATATTAACCGACAGGTTTAAGCAGAATGCCCTGGCCTAAAACCGCCATACGTGTTTAATGCTACAACGGTGAGATTTTATACTTTATATCTATTTACTTTGTTCTTCGGTTTTTTCGTGATCTGATAGTATGTCCACTATTTTCGGTCCTTATAGTTGTTCTTGTGATTCCATAATCTAAGGATAATTGAAGATTTCTCCTCGTCTCAAGTTTATATTTATGTAAAATGGACGAGCCAGGCATCGCAGAAGGTAATTGTTTCACCCAATGGATGATTTTACCTGGAAGCGTCGTTCGGTCGGTGCCTCCTGTGCGGATTGTTCGTTATTGAATCTGTAATGCGGTTTACAGCATGGCAAAAGATAATCTTCGAATGATGCGATTTTATGTTCTGATATCTGTTCACTCTGATGTTTTTTCGTGGACTGGTTGTAGTTTTATCGTTCTATAGGGGGTTAGATTACACTTCCTGTTTTGAATCGTTATTCAGATATAAATGTATGTATGTATCTCTGTATATATATATATATATATATATATATATATATATATATATATATATATATATATCAATTTGAGATTAGTTCCTTATGTTCTTATTAATTAATGACATAACATGAGACGTTAGTCAGCCAAGTTTAGGATTTTCATATCAGAATTCCATTTTCATACTAATCGGAAGACTTTCACCGGCTTCAATATGAAAATGCGATTGGTTTAATTTAAAGAATATGCCTTCCTCATATATATATATTAAAAATCAGTAATGTAAATATTATATATAAATTTGGTTATATATATATATATATATATATATATATATATATATATATATATATATATATATATATATATATATAAATTTATATGGAATAACTTTATATTTCACTTACTATTTCACATTACTTTTTTTAACCATGGATCTTTGACAACTTCTGAAGAATGAAGTTTTTCGTTCTAAAAAAACTGGATAGTATGATACAAAATGAATTATCACCACATGTTCGGGTCGTCACTGAGATTTGAAACTGTGAATTTCAAGATTCGAAAAAGCCTATAATCATAATTGAAAATACTTTATGTTGGATTGTCCGATTTGCAGAGGGGTCGAGTGATTGCTCTCGTTGGAAAAGAGGTGACAGAGGGATATAGCGGTCACAATGGGGATATCACAGGAGGTGATTTCAAAAACCTACGCCCGATACGTTGAGCAAAAATCTCTGCAAAATAGGCCTAGAAAAAGTCGTAAGAAGATCACTTCGAAGACCGCTTATTGTGCCAATTGCAAGAAGAGACACCTAGTGCGTCGCACCCCATACTCCAAAGAAAATTTCTGGAAGCAACAGGCGTCAGTGTATCAGTCGAAACCATACGTCAAAGACTTCGTTCAGGGGGTTTATATAGTAGAAGGCCCTTACGAGTTCTAGAGCTAACCAAACAACAAAAAATTAACAGACTGAATTGATTGGAATCTTGAGAATTGGGAAATGTTCTTCTTTCGGATGAGAGCAGAATTGGTATTCGATCAGATGACCGCCGGATTCCTGTTTTAACAGGTCGTGGAAGAAGCAGCAAAACATTCCGAAATACCATACGGGCATGTTTTGGGGTGGCATTATGCTGGGAGTCAAAACAGATTTGACTTCGTTTCCTGCGAGTGTAACGGCTCATAGTGAAACTCTGGCGAGGTGCCCACGGTGAGAAATTCAGTTTTATGCTCCTCCGCATACCAGCAACGTCGCGCGACATTATCTTGAAACAAAAGGAATCGCTATTTCGGACTGGCCAGCTTGCTCTCCAGAACTAAATCCTATTGAACATTTATGGGATAATCTCAAAAGGAAAATCTAATCGCGCCAGGATAATCCAAGAACCCCACAGGAGCTCATCCAAGCCGCCACAGAAGAGTGGCAGAATATCACCCCAGAGGATGTCGAAAACCTAATCCATAGCATGCCTAGACGGATTCAGGCTTGTATCAGGGCAAGAGGAGGTAATTCAAGCTACTGAGGTCGGGAAAAAAACATATACTCCGTGAGAAACAATTTTCAATTTTTTTACTACATGCGGAAAGAGTCTCTTATTTTCTTTTATTTGTTTCTTTCTTAAAATAAACCTTAACTTATTTCTTCTTTCAATTGAAATATCTCAAAAAGGATCAATTCTAAGAATCCTTCGAAATTTCCTAAATCCCTGAGGTAATATTCAAAATATCGGGTGATTCCATTTAAATTTGGTTGTGTGTAAAATGAACACTTCCATACCCAAACTCAGAAAGACGTAAGAACTACTTCAAAAGTCTATTTCCTAGTTTTTGTAGAATTATGAGAACATTTCTGATTCCTCGTTCGTATTACGGATTATCGAGACTCATTTCAGTGCATTCAAAAAACGCGTGCCTTGTCTTGTAAATCATTCTGTTACTCGAAAACGGAAGGGGTTCGAATTAATGAGATTCATTGTCAATTGTTTTTAAATACCAGGGGCGCACTAGAAAAAGTTTACGATTCCAAAGAAAATATTGCTCCTTAGATTTTCGATGCCGTTTTAGTGGTACCGTAAAGTGGGGTGAGATTGATCTCGCGGGTGAGATTGATCGCGCTGCCATTTTGTGTTCAATTCTAAATTTCCCCACCACCTTTGCTTTGATTCTCAGGCAGCTTTTTCAGGCGATAGTAAACACATTAGGCTTTCGATCCAGCAGTACATATCGCGACAGTGTAAAGGAAGGTTCGTTCTACAGCGTTCTAAAGTTTCGTGTCAAAAAACGTGTAAATTTGAGTGTCGCAAACTTTTCTTGCCCGGGAAAAACTCGTTAATCGTCGAGGATTGTGCACCATAAGATATTTACCTGTCATCGATTGTGAAGGCTGCGCTCAATTTGGAAGGTTAGTTGATATGTACTTTTCGCGCAAAAATGACCTGAACAAAACGGGGCGAGATTGATCAACAATAACAAGAAGTGATCAATCTCGCCCCATCGTTTTCAGATTTTAATGTCTACCTGTTTCTTTTACTTTTAGAATCAGAAAACTGAAAAATGGGCAGAACATATACGCGAAAGCTAGGCAGCAGAACTTACAACAATTTTTCTGATGAACAACTAGAAAATGCCCTTCGAGACGTTACAAATAATACACTTTCTATGCGCCAAGCAGCTCGCACTTACAATGTTTCTTATGGTACCCTTAACAACAGATTTCATGGGCGCAGATTCAAAAAATCGGCGGGCAGACAATACTATCAAACATTGAAGAGAGAGCCGTTTTGACGAATATACTGAAATGCGCAGACTGGGGATTTCCTTGTCTCCACAAGATCTAAGAATGTTCGTGAAAAGTTATTTAGATAAAAGTGGTAGAAACATTTACAAATTCAACAATAACTTGCCTGGTAAAGACTGGGTCAACAGTTTCCTTAAGAGGCACCAACATGTCGCAGGAAAAAGATTATCGTCCAACATTAGTGCGAAACGGAGTCAGGTGACTCCTTCCATACTAAGAGACTATTTCAACAACTTGCGAGTCACCCTGGATGGTGTTCCCTGGAGAATGTGTTTAACTACGATGAATCAAATGTTACAGATGATCCAGGGAAAAGTTGCGCATTTATCGTAGAGGTACAAAATACCCAGAAAAAGTTTGCAACCATTCAAAATCATCAACGACCTTAATGATGTGTGGATCAGCATCAGGCACTCTACTGCCGCCCTATGTAATATACAAGGCCGAAAACTTGTGGAATACATGGACTGAGAATGCTCTTAAGGGCAAACCATGCTGTGATAAGATATGCTGCTCGCAAGGTACTCGATTCAACCGAACTTCGCACGGTTGGATAGATATGCCCACATTTCACGAATGGTTTTCCACAGTTTTTCTACCACACGCTAAAAGGTTAAATGGACGAAAAGTCCTTTTGGGAGATAATTTGGCCTCACACTTTAATCCAGAAGTACTGAGAACGTGTGGAGAAAATGACATTTCTTTTGTTTGTCTCCTCCCAACTGCACCCATATCTGCCAGCCTTTGGATGTCGCTTTTTTTCGTCCATTCAAAGAAAGTTGGAGGAAAACACTATCAGCCTGGAAAGTTAGAAATTCCAAAACTTCTGGGATTCCTAAGAACGAATTTCCTCTTCTACTGAAACAGTGCATTATTAACATGGACGAAGTTCTGCCTAAGGACAACTCTAAAGAAAGAAGCGGTGTTACACGCAATCTCATTTCTGGATTTGCAGCTTGCGGTCTTGTGCCTTTCAATCCTGATCGAGTTCTTCAAAATTACCAGGTAACACTTCTGACAATGTAGAAGCTAATGTTGCGGATAGTCTCACCGATTTTCTAAAAACTCAAAGGTATAATGTCAATAGACCTCAGAGACAGCGAAAGAAGGTTTTACATGTTGAACCAGGAAAATCTGTTGCTGGTCCGAGTACTCAACTTTCGTCCAGCGAGGAGGAAAATGGGAATATACAATTAGATGATAATTCAGAAGACGATGAATCTATAGATGAACCGACGGCAGACCCTATAGAATATTTCGAGCCAACTTTAGACAATATTATCTTCGGAAAGTTCGTCTTAGTTAAATTTCTATCTGGTTCAAGAAAGAGAACAGAATTTCGCTATGTGTGCCTCATTCAGAAAGTTTTAAAAGATAACGTCTTTGAAGTTGTCGGTCTAAAGTCTGCTCATTCGCGAAGTGTATTTAAACTCTTCGAGAATGATGTTTCAACAGTGCAAATTGGTGATATTGTGGCACTTTTACCAGACCCTAAGTGTGTTAAAATATCAGACAGAATAATAAGATATCATTTTCCAAATGACATTAATATCAAGGAATGCTAAATGCTCGGCTAAATATTTATTTTTCTATTTTATTAGGTACCCTGTTTGTTAAAATGTTAAACAGAATAAGATATGATTTTCTACATGATAAAAATATCAAGGAATGCTAAATGTTTATTTCCGTATTTTTTAAATAAATGATATCCTCTGAATCACTTTTTATTCCGTAGTAATTGAGCTGAACAATGTCACCCCGTCTGATCAATCTCACCCCTCATACAAATTATCCAATAACTTTTGTTCCACAACACCGATTTCGAAGAGGGCGACATTAATCATTTCTAACATATTCTCCAGCATTTCTATGCAATAAAGAGGCCTGATCAAAGTCACCCCACTTAGGGTTTTTCTAGATACTGATGAATGATTGGCTTAAGTTGAGGCCTAAATTCGGTAGTACTGAAGGAATCTAAGGAGGTTTAAAAACAAAATAGAAATATAATAAAAATTGTTGAAAATATTAACAAAAGTTGTTCAAAATTGATCAATGTCACCCCACTTTACGGTAGTTATGTTCAGAATTGGAAGTAAATATTTCAGAAAATGTACAAGAAAGAAAAATAAAAAATCAAAGATCATTTTCTTTCTTTTGTATCTTCTTAAATTAAACCTTAATTTATTTCTTTTTCAATTGAATTATCTCAAAAAGGATCAATTCCAACAATCCTTCCAAATTTTCAAAATCCCTGAGGCAATATTCAAAATATCGTGTGATACCATATAAATTTCTTTGTGTGTAGATGTCAGTAGTGTCTCTCCGAAAAAATCCGGACCGTAGTCCGTACTCTTAATATTTCTTGGTTGATGATTTCTTCTCCAGTTGTTGAAATAATAGTCGTTAGAATAAATATTTATTTCATTTCCACATTTTTATCTCGTCGGCTAGCCACCCCCTCTATCTCAAGATGGACTGATTTTAGCAGAAAAAGCTGAGAGTTGACTGGTGGGGGACAATTTCTGAATTGGTTCGGGCATATAAAATCAACCCCCTTCAGCAGCACCTAAGTCAAAATTCATTATAGGGAAAGAAGGACAAATAGAAACACAACGAAAGTTTGTATTCCAACGTAAATTCGAAAATCAGTCAAGAAAGACTGATTGTAGAGGAAAATGCTGAGATGTCAATTTTTTATTGTAGGGGGACCAATTTCTTGGTTGGTTCGGAGCAACTTCGTACAACGTGCACACAATCAGGAGCAATTTACACTCCTTGGACGACCACACGGTTTCACCTTCGCATGATGTTTTTCAGACCTCAACACTCACGATCAGACACCAAATTTTTATATATGCCTCGCCTATGACCAGAAGCACCATGCATACCTGACCAACGATTTAGTTTTAAAAAATAATCCGCGTGGATCAACCTTCGGACAACGCTAACCCTATCGTTCTACGTTAAATTTTTGCCTAATCAATCGAGTTTAAAATGGTAATTCCATTAAAGATATATATTTGATATGAAGTGTAAGACGCTTGATGCAAATAAAATTCAGAGCCGATATCAGTCTCGAACCAATAAGGTTAGTAAATCTTGGAATTTAAAGTGTTACTGCCAAGATAGAGTTTTGTGAATGTTCCTCATTACTGATTTTTCAGCTAATGGGCGTACATGAGGCAATTGATAAAATCATGAACAAGAGCTGATAAAATGAGTTCTTGATAGCTGAGAAACATCAAAGAAAAAGTTAATATTTGAAGTAGTGATTGACGCTTACTTGCCTAGCTTATGGTTCTATTATATCCATTTTATGGTATTAAGGAATTTCTGGAAATCGTAGATACATGCAAAAGGTACTTCTTCTATTTCATTTTGATCAGGTTTCATTATTCTCAACTAACATTTCTAAACAAAGCTTAAATAATCATGAGGTAGAAATCTTAGGAGCCATTTCACGAAACTGTTGTTAAATAAAATGTTTTGCAATTTGACAATATCAGAAAAATGTAAGACATAATTCTTGGTGGAGACATATTGGAAATATTTGAAAATCGAACGATGTTTTGAGATTATGTATATAGTGTTCGTCAACCTGATTCGATAATTAATAAATGAAGGCGTGTTTGAAAAAACGTTTGGACTTGTATATTATCCAATTTAGATCACCGATGAAGTAAAGCAATTGAAACTTGAAAATTGTCATCATAACTTGAGAGAGCTAGCATAATAACTGAATATTCCACACGAATCAGTTCGTACAATTTTGGTTAATATTTCGGAGATGAAACGCAACGCTGCAAGGCATTTCAAATAAGCTGAATTTTTGTGAAAAGAACTTCGAAAATCGGTTGCTGATGTCACTGTTTCTCGAGTAGTCAGTGACTTAACATTCATGCAAGACATCATAAACACCTCAAAAAAGTCTAGGGAACACTTACCAATATCTTTAAAATATGAATTTGATGATTCGAATTTATAGAAATCTTTCGGTTTTTGTTAGGATGTATTGTATATAATGTATTCTCAAGAAAACAAAATAATATTTGACTGCTCCAAAGCACCTATTATAAAAAAATGAAATTTGAAAATGACGAAATTTGTTAAAACACAAAAAAAAATGCTGAACTAATATTTTCGAAACGATATGGAAGCACATATTTTTCAGTACCCAGAAGGTCCACCTCTGTTATTAATGACACTTTGGCATCGTCGCGGCATGCTTAATATTGAATTGTCTATTACATTTTGGCCTAAGTCATTCCAAGCCCCCTGAACTGCTAATCGAAGCTCCTGTTCATGATGGAAGACGTTTTGACGCAGGAGATTTCTTTTTAGGGTGTCCCACACATGCTCGATG
This sequence comes from Cryptolaemus montrouzieri, assembly GCA_013387265.2. NCBI lineage: Eukaryota > Metazoa > Arthropoda > Insecta > Coleoptera > Coccinellidae > Cryptolaemus > Cryptolaemus montrouzieri. The sequence goes on along the minus strand of JABFTP020000185.1, from coordinate 32,524,409 downwards.
GGATTCAGATCTGGGGAGCAGGATGGCCACAGTAGAAGGTAGATATCATTCTCTTCAAGAACGTTCAAGACAACTCTTGCGCGATGAGGAGGGGCATTATCTTGTTGGAAGAGTGGATTTTGACCCATTGTTTGGAGATACGGTACCACTACAGGTAAAACTATCTCATTTGCGTAAGAATTTCCCGTGAGGTTGTTCTGTATGAAAACGAGGTCAGTTCTTCCACCACGGCGTATACCTCCCCAAAACATCACTGATACGCCTCCCTGTCTAACAACTTCTCGAGCATGCTGGAGACGGTTTTGCATTCCAGGTTTCCCCCATATTCGAATTCTCCCCGAATCGGGATAATAACTTTATCTAGATTCATCACTGAAGAGAACTGTGGCCCACCTCTCAGGCAGCACGATTTCCATGGGTCAGTTGTGGAACGTCTGGAGTGGAGTTGACCTTCGTGCAGTCGATTTCTCACTGTCTGGTCGGAAATTTCTACATTATGAACTCGTGATAGCTCTTGAGCTAATTGAGGTGCTGTGGTAGTACGATCTCTTCTGGTTTGTAAAACCAAAAATCGGTCTTGGGCGACTGTAGTAATCCTGAAACGACCTGTATGGCGTTCTTCTACGCTACCTGTTTCATTGAAACGCGACCATAAACGGTCTATGACACTTGGGCTACTACCAGCTTGGAGCATGCCAACGGCTCGTAACATTTCTTCTCTAGTCAAATGTCGTCTTTCCATGGTGGTTCAAACACTGAATACATGAAATGATTATAAAGCAGCGTCGCATCTGCTGCATTTTTAGTTTTTCATAAGAAAAAACTGAAATCTACATAATTTGGTGAGAAATCGGTGCAGGTGTTCATTTCTTGAAAAAAAATCATCCATATTAATCTGGATACGATATATCGATATTCAGAAGTGTTCCCTAGACTTTTATGAGGTGCTTATTTGGTGATGAGACATGAATCTGCACGTATGACCTGCAAACACGTCTACAGTCATTCGAATTATACTTCAAAAACAGCAAAAAGCGAATAAATCAATACAAAAATTAAGGCCATCTTCAGTTTTCGTTGGTTATCATAGTGTGAGACTGGTAGTCCAATCTCAAAAATTACAACTTGTGAAATTATCGCTACATGTGTAGACACATTGAAGAATTTTTATTCAAGGCACAATATTCAACCTTCCGTAGAATGTTAAATATACCTCCCTGAAGGAGAAGGTTTTCAGATCCACTCTTCCTAATCATTGTCAATCATGGCCACACAGCAGCGGTACAGCTCGGTCGGATGTCATGAGTAGGAGCAATAGACTGCAGTTTCGGTCTCATTTGACCTCGTCAGTATTGTATATTGCATATTGACTATGAAGGGTGGACCGGAAAACCAGCTCCTTCAGGGAAGGATATTTAACATTCTACGGAAGGATGAATATTGTTCCTTGAATAAAAATTCTTCAATATAACGGTAATTTCATAATTTGTAATTTTTGAGATTGTACTGTATGCCTGGTTGACAACCTGATATGAATAAGTGAGCGTTAGTCCTTCGACAGATCGTTTCCTTGCTGACACGGTGTGGAGCGTTGCGGTGAATAATCGAACTAGTGTGACTTCTTGGAGTTTTCTGTTTATCTACCCTTTGTTATCAAGGCTTTCCGGTGGCAATGGTAAGTGGCCTCTGTTCGTTGAAGGGCACAATAACATATACATGTTTTGTTACGCTCCAATGAATTGGGATGAGTAGATGGCAGTCTGGCCTGATGTTGTGAATGGGTATGCAATACTGACGAGGTCAAATGTGACCGAAACTGCAGTCTATTGCTCCTATTCATGATATCCGACCGAGCTGTACCGATGCTCCATCAGGAAAAGGATATATAACATTCTACGGAAGGTTGAATATTGTTCCTTGAATAAAAATTCTTCAGACAGGTAGTCTCAAAAGGAGATCAACAAGGACGATCCATCACCGTTTTTCAGGAATTTTCACATTGCGACCACAGTTCGCTACTGCTAGGCACCTTTAAATGTAGCTTGGGCAGAACAGTTTAGTGCAAATCAGTACTGAAACGCTACAATAATGTTTCAAGAAATTTGATTTGAGGCATCGTGTTGCAGCTCGTGGCCCAGCTCAGACTGCAGCACTAGAAGAGTGCGATTGAATTCTGCCAAGAAACATGCCAATTGGTTAGAACCTAATTGGGGGAGTGTTTTGTGTACAGACAAGTCGAAGTTTTATCTTTTGCATTGCGAACGACGTTCTCTGGTACAGACGTCGACATGTGACATATGCCCAATGCAACTTTTTATCTACCTATGGTTTTGGTGGAGGTTCAATAAAGGCGTGGAGAGGGATTTCTTTGAACGCCCGCACTGATCTGATTATCGTAAACTATAGAATCCTGAATGCTCATAGGTACGTTACAGATGTTCCAGAAGAACATGTTCTATCATTTGCGGAAACCATGGGTGAACTTTTTTTGTTTATGCTGGATAACGCCAGACCTCACCAAGCTCATATCGTTAGGAACTACCTTCAAGATCACGAAATTACTTCAATAGAGTGTTCGCATGAACTCTTAGACCTCAATCCTGACGAACATGTCTGGTACTTTCGCAATTGAAGTTTAAGAACTAATAAAATCAGACAGCTACCGTGAATGAGGTTCGAAACATACTGATCGAATTTTGGAACGAAATTGATCAGAATGCTATAAGGTCATTGAGTATGAATCGTAGCTGTCTTGCAGAATTCTCGCCAAGTGTGAAAATAAATGGTATAAACAGGTTTCTGGGATTTTTTCATTATTAGTTTTATTTCAATTTCCATGTGGGAATATTTGGTATTTCTGGGCTCCTTATTTGACTATTGTTGTTAAGTGATAAAATATTCACTGTTTACGACAAATCAAAGCATAATACACAATCAGTCTTAAAGTGAACAGGACTTTTCAGAAATATGGAAAGCGAATGGTTTGTTTTTGGCAAAATTCTTTTGCTTTATTCAAAATAGTCTCCTTTCGCTTCGATACACTGTTTTGCACGATTAAATAACATAACGGATGAGTGTTTGAGGTCCTTGACTGGCACTGCTCGGAGAAGGTTGGTACACGACTTCTGTAAGTCCGGAATGTCAGCAAAACGCATTCCTTCTATTGCCAAATGAAGTTTCCGAACAAATAAAAGTCGCACGGAGCTAAGTCCGGCGAATATGAGGAATGGTTGACCGATTAAATTTAATTTTTGGTCAAAATATCCGGTGATTAGCGTCGATCGGTGAGATGGCGCAAACAATGCAAGCTCCATTCCTCACGATATTCCTGACAAATGTGATGAATAATATGCAACAAACGCCTCCAAACACCAAGATAATAAACCGCCGTAACCGTTTGGCCCGGTGGAACGAACTCATAATGAACAATATCTTTCGAATCATAAAAACAAATGAGCATTGTCTTCATTTTTGACTTCTCAAATCGAAATTTTTTTGTTGCTGGCTCTTTTTCTGGCCTCCATTCGGCACTTTGTCGTTTCGTTTCCGCGTCGTATTTGAAACACCATGTTTCGTCACCAGTCCAATGTTGAAAAGGAAGTTTTCGTCCTTTTTTGCCATCATCATTCGATTTATATGGCACGAACTGAGCACGATCTTTCCGAAAGCCCAAATAGTCGGTTAAAATGCAAATAATCGAATGTACATTGCCAATTTCATTTTCTCGAAACGCAACGATGATTTTGGTTGACACTTTTTCGATTCTCCTTGGCCTAATAACGAATTTCGCCTGGACGACGTGACGGTGATTATAAATATCTTGCCGACTGCTACGGGTTAGACAATCGTCACCATGAAGTTCTTGAATCAATTGAACGTTTTAAAAAGTTTTCAACCAAACCTAATATTGGCTCCGTGTACGACTCTCATTTTTGTAGCGACTACCAAAACATACTGTCACTTTAGGCGCAAGAACTCTGCTTCTAATGAACCAAGTGTCATGAAATTTTGACTGGAGTTCTGGAAAAAATGTACCTTTCAAACGACACTAGTGACATACAGGTGGTGCCACCAGAAGCGTTCTTATTGGGAAGTTCTGTTTACTTTTTGACAGACTGTGTATGTAAAGGAAATCAACTAAAAACCCGAGGATTATGAAATATTCCCGAATAAAATTGAAGCAGAAAAATGAATTCTGAGGTGACCTCTGAAATGTATGAGCTTCTCATTAATTGTTCATAGCCCTGTGTCTCCTAAGCATGTTGAAAATTGAATCGTGGAAAGATTATTGGGGAATAGTGTGGCAAGTCAATAGGGGAGCAACAAACAATTGTATAACGCCCTTTTGTAATGTATCCCAAACAGGCTCAATCGGATTCAGGTCAGGTGACTGAGCAGGCCAAGTTAAAACATTAGTTCCGTGCTGGTTTAAGTAAGCTGTCGTAGTAGCTGAAGTGGCATCATCATGCATAAATAGAAAGATAACCAAAACGATATCTGTTTTGCGATAGGGAGAAATCCAGACGCAAACCATCACCGTATCTCCTCTGTAGCTATGTACTGTCTGAACTGCTGTAAGCCTTTGAACATTACCGTGAAGTCACTTCAAGTTTTCTTTGGACCTTTGGAGTATGACAGATTAAAACAGAAACAACCTGTATAAAAATATAAGAATATTAATGCATGTAGGAGTTGAAATCAGTTTATTTAATTAAGGTTTTGGGAATTTGGCTCCTCTCCACCGATATTTTCTAATACATCTGATCTCGTTTTTAGGATCTAAGCTACCCTGATGAAGTAGAAGGTAGTGAAAAAGGTTATGTAAAAGGTTTTTCAATTTTTACTGTCTTTATAATTATCATTTATTACATATTCAAAACTTTTATACTTGTAGAGCGTGTAAAAGGAAGATTTGGATGAATGTTTTTCATTTTATAGTCCTTTTGCTTATATTTTTTACGCTTTTTGTATTGATTACGTGTCATTTTTTTGCTCTTGAATGGTCTTTCAAAAGTCGCGCCTAGAGGATAAAGTAAAACCAACAAATATGTTGACTTTCAATTTTTATTGATTTTATATTTTCAATTGGTTGGTTTTGGTTAGTTTTTTACCAGGCAAATGAATTGAATAATGGTGAAGTAATACTTCAACTTATGGAAAGGTTGATAATTTTGTTGATAGATTCATTTGATGGAATTTCATTTTTAATATAAGTAAAATTGAAGACTTTTGTCTGATTTCCACATTGTTTATTTTTAATAGACACTACCAGTTTCGATAGTTACGTCATTTTCAAGTGTCCAGAACTAACGCTTGTTAGAAAGAATATGCTAACTATATATATTTCAAATGTTGAGTAGTGGGAAGTGATTCGATTCTAGTTTACTATTGAGAGCGGTGAATTTTGGCTGTTTGTGAATTTTGGCAGTTTGTCAATTTCCAATATTCCAATATTGTCATCACTTCATTGCATTTGTGGAGAATTTTTAAATTTCCTAATATTATTATGTGAATTGTAGATTTGATATATTCAAAAACTGACTGTTTGAATTAATAATTTTTCTGGATATTGATTGTCGTATTAAAGTCTATTATGGATAGGTGAATGGAAAGAGCTCTATGAATCATTGAATTATAAGCGAATTTATGTGTATGGTTGAAAGAATCCAATAGGATTGTTGAGTCTGTAAATGTTTCTTACCTATATGATGTAGGTGAAATTATTATCGAATTTAGTAATGCTTATGTCAGAGAAAATTAATGAGTTTTTACGTTCAATTTCAGCAACGAAGGTTATTTCATTATGCATTTTATTTAGAAAATGTGAAAACAAGCCTATTTGCCTGTTTGAGACTTTTGAGAAACCCACAGAAATAGCTTCAACGTATCTTTACTAAATAATATATTGTTGTGCTAAATTAGTACTCATTATCGATTTTTCAAGATTAGTAAAAAGTAATTTTGGTTGAAGATTTCTTTTAATAGAGGCGGACATTCATCGGTTGGAATCTTTGGGAACATATTTTTTATATCGAAACAATTTCGAGATTAAAATTGTTGAGTGTCAAAAGTTCATCCATCATGTTTACAGAATTTAAAAGGGTGTATTGTGAATGAAAGTAGGTGAGTTTCATGAGTTTGAGGTGTAAGAAGCTTGCTAATTTACCTGGAAGTGTATTTATGTAGGATATAACTGATATTGATCTTGTCATCCACTTAGAAACCAAGATGAAGGGAACAGGATCAGAGCAATTAGGAGATTATATTCATTTCTTCAGTGGTGTACCCAAAAGCGAAAGGACTTGTCTCAATTTTGGTGAAAAAAAAACTACAAAAATCCAAAACTGACTGGCAAGGTATGGATGAGAACTTAATTCGGATGAACCTCACTACATAACGGAGAATAATTGTGATAGGAGTATATACCCCCTCAGATGAAACTGTAAATGTCAAAGATAAATTTTTCGAAAAACTAAATGATGTCATAAGCGAAATTCGAAATACACGGAAAATCTTCTTGCTAGGAGATTTCAACAGCAGAACCGGTAAAAAACTGGATAACAATTTGTGGGTCCATACGGTGAAGATCAGATCAATGATAAATGCAGACGGCTAATAGAATTATGCGAATCAAATAGTATGAAAATAACAAATGGGTTTTATGAGCATAAACAAATCCACAAATTCACACTAACCAAAAACAACAAATAAACAAAGACCACGAAGGAGAAAACACACAAGAAGTCAAGTACAATCTGGAATGTCTCATGCACGACAGCGTCAGATGCATATATCAGAAAAGGTTGAACGAGAAGTTGATAGAAGAACAATCCCTTCCACCGTAGGAAAAGTACCAACATATAATTGATAGTATCCATAAAGCCGCAAGAAGGCTTTGGGAGAACGCAAGAAGAGAAAGCAATAAGATTTGGTGGACAGAGGAAATTGAGCAATTAGTACAGGAGAAGAAGAATTTGTATTTGAAGTGGCTAACTACTAAAGAAGAAGAAGACAGGTTGTTGTACAATAGAAAAAGAAACGAAGTTCGAAATACAATTACAAATGAGAAAAATGGACTATAGGACAAAAAATGCGAAGAAGTCAATACACACATAGGGGGAAGAAAGAACACAGAGGCTTGGAGATTCATCAGAGCGAGTGCCAGAAAAAAAAAAACAGGATAAAGTCTGCATTCAGGTAATTACACTTAATGAGTGGATGAAACATTACGAAAACTCTTGACACAAGACAGACAGGAGTGAAAAATAGAGATAGAACACAACATCAATGTTAAAGTGACACCAGAAACAGTGAAAAAGACCATCACAGATTTGAAGAGCGGTAGAGCTTCGGGACCAGAAGGTATACCAGCTGAACTACTGAAAAATGGTACCGAAAAACTATACCGTATGCTGACAAAGGTGATGTATGAATGCCTCAATGGACACCCTCCTCCTGAGCAATGGAAAATAGCACACATATCGTCTATTCATAAGAAGGGTAGCAAAAAAGATCCAAAAAACTACCGTGGTATCTCGATGACAATGAGCAGAGTTTATGGGAGGATCCTTCGAGACCTAACTGAACAAGAGTCTGCCCTTTTGAAGAAGAACAGAGCGCATTAAGAGCCGGTTGGTCCTGCACAGATAACATATTCTGCCTCAAGTTGATTATAGAAAAAGGAAACGCAACCAATCAGCAAATGCACATCACGTTCATAGACCTTCTAAAAGCGTATGGCTCAGTACCAGTTGCAAAGCTTTGGAAAGTTTTGTATGAATCTAACTCAAATCATACACTCATAAAGGCCGTTCAAAATCTTTAGAGTGGCTCGAAATCCCGAGTGAGTATATGTTAGGTTGCTCAATGTCACCAACGTTCATCGTCTCGAAGGGACTCCGACATGGATGCTGTATCTCTCCAATATTGTTCAAAATCTATATATCGAAAGCTCTTCAATTATGGAAACGTAAAGTCATCGTATGGGAATAGAACCCTTCACACTATCCAATTCGCTGACGACCAAGTCGTTTTAGCAAATGACAGAAACGACATGGAGTACACGATTCGAAAGTTAGTAGAATATAAAAAATGGGACACTGGAAAAACCAAATACCTGTGCGTTGGTGGAGATGCAGAAAAACTCATGCTCGATAATAGACGATGTATAAACTGGCCTGGCGGGGGTGTTTGTGTAGTTTGATTCAACCTTAAATGTTTTGTTTTGTCCTGCATAAACACATAAATAAGTAAGCTTCTTTAACCACAAATTTATGGAACTTACCAACTTTCATCGTCATTTTAAATTCTGAAGACCAATAGATCAACTTTCGAACTTTAGCAATTTTGATTTTTTGACTTTTCTATGGAAAATATATACCCAACAGATGAATGTCAGCTTCTAATGGAAGGAATGTTTAATCAAAATAACACTTCACCACACAACATAGATGAATTTTGTAGTGACCTGTTGGTCACATAATTGTTTCCAATTTTGATCGAAATTTTTCTAACAAAACTCAAGACTTCCCATCAAATCCCCACTGAGTCCCTTATTAGCAGATATTTTTATGAATGATCTTAAAACATTTATAATGAATAATAAGGTAGCACAATAACAGGTACAGATAATAGGCAAATAGACTAGTTTTACATTTTCTTAATAAATTGCATAATAAAATCACCTTCATGCTGAAATTGAATGCTACAATTCAATAAATGGACCTGACATAACGATCATCAAAGTCAATAATAATTTCACATACAACATATAAAGAAAAGAATGATTTACCGACTCAACAATTTCATACCATATTACACATAAATTAGCCGCCTATAGTTCAATGATTCTTACAGCCTTTTTCATTCGCCTATCCTTAACAGACTCTAATACGAAAATCAATATTATTAGGAAAATTGCATTAGATAATAATATTCCAGACTCCCACATAAACAGCATTATTACACGCAACAAAACAAAAACAAATTTCTCAGTTACTATTTTCTATTATAGAAAAACCAGAAAATAAATTCGCCTGTCTAACTTACATCGACCCCTTTATAATAACATTAGCAAATATCTTTCCAAATTTAATTTAACAATCTTCTTTTCTAGTGTTACCAACATTAGCAAGTTACTTTTCAATGCCAAACAAGAAACAAGTAAATTCAAACAGTCGGGAATATGCTAAATTGAATGCAATGAATGCTTCAATAGCTTACGTAGTATAAACGCAACAAAGTGATGACAATGAATCTGTTGAAAAGTTTGGACATCAACAAACTAAAAAAAAACCTGAATTCACCCCTCTCAATAGTCAACTAGAATTGAATCACCCTCCACTACTCAGTATTTAAAATAGGTTTAGTTAATACATTCTTTCTCACAATTGTTAGCACAAGGGACGTGAAAATGACAGAACTGTCAAAACCGGTCGTGTGTATCAACAATCAATATTGTGGAAAACAGACAAAAGTGTTTCATTTTATTTATATCAATGGAATTTGATTGGTATGTCATTAGCATACTACTCAGTTAGTCGCCGTTATCATTCTCGTTAAATGGCAGTGACGGAGTCGTTACTACGAACAAATCTATTATACAGGGTGCTTCAACGAAAACTAAACAGAGGCTATATCTACCTTGAACATTTCGAATAGGGAAAATGGATCGAGTGATGACTCAAAAGAAAGGTGGTATCTTTGTCTACCTTGCCTTGAACGAATTTCCATTTAATTGAAAACTGTAAAAGATACAGAGTGAGCAACTGAAAGAACGGGAAGACTATTTTCCTGAGACTATTCAAGTTTCAGTGAGGTAAAATGGAACAGATCCATGCTGATCAATGGAATCATCATCAAATACCATCTTCATCTCGAATTTCAACCCCTAGAGCAGGGGTGGCCACCCTTGAAAATTTGGAAGAGGGTAGATGGGTCGAGTGATACCTCGAAAGAAAGGTATTATTTTTGTCTGCATCCCCGTGAACGAATTTTCATTTTTGATTGAAAACTGTAGAAGATACAGAGTGAGCTACTGAAACATAGAGTAGACTATCGCCCCAAGACTATTGGAGTATTATTGCGAAAACTGGAATAGATTTATTTAGATCAAAGATGACAGCCTCTGATCTGGAATGAATCTGATAGGAGACTATCTATCGCCCTGATAGAGTAGTAGTATTGCAAAAAAATGGAACAGATTCATTCCAGATCAAAGGCTGTCATCTTTGATCTAAATGAATCTATTCCAGTTTTTCGCAATAATACTCCAATAGTCTTGGGGCGATAGTCTTCTCTATTTTTCAGTGGCTCACTCTGTGTCTTCTACAGTTTTCAATCAAAAATGAAAATTCTTTCACGGGAATGCAGACAAAGATAATACCTTTCTTTCGAGTTATCACTCGACCCATCTACCCTCTTCCAAATTTTCAAGGGTTGTCACCCCTACTCCAGGGGTTGAAGTTCGAGATGAGGATGGTACTTGATGATGACTGCCATTGATCAGCATGGTTCTGTTCCATTTTACCTCACTGAAACTTGAATAGTCTCAGGGAAATAGTCTTCCGTTCTTTCAGTTGCTCACTCTGTATCTTTTACAGTTTTCAGTTAAATGGAAATTCGTTCAAAGCAATGTAGGCAAAGATACCACCTTTCTTTTGAGTCATCACTCGATCCATTTTCCCTATTCGAAATGTTCAAGGATTGCAATCCCCGCTTAGGGGGTTGATATTTCAGGCAAGTATTGTACCCCAAAAGAAGTCCCCCTTGAAACAAAAATTGACCTGTTTTTGCGTTTTGATCAGAAATGAATATCTTGGTAGATATAGCCTCTGTTTAGTTTTCGTTGAAGCACCATGTGTATAAAAATGTGAGGCTGAATATCATTTTACTGATTTTAAGAAAAAAGCTGAAACCAAGATATTCTTGATTTAAGCTTTCCTGTACAAACTAGCCATTTCAAAACCAATTCGATTTTGTACTTTTCTTTTCTATTTTCATTGAGGTATGACGCTTAGCAATCAATTATGGAAAGTATTATCATTCAAATATCCACCTCGGGCACGTCTGCAGGTTATGAAACTGCGAAACTGAAAATTCTCAAGGACTTTCTCACACATTACCATCCATTAATTTCTATTTGAATATTGCTCTTCTCGTATAGAATGGTGATAAGGAAAGTAATCTAGTAGTGTTAAATTATATGATATAGCTGGCTAGTTTAGGTCACCGTTAATTGAAAGTGCTCGACCTGAAAACTTAGAATATGATTTCCACTTGTCGTGAAATTAAATGAAAATAGTTTCGAATTCTTCAATTCAAGGGAACAACGAATTTTCAGTATTAATTTTACCGTAAAAACTAGAAGCTAGTTCTCCGATCTACCCTTATTCACAACATCCTGGTAGATTGCAACTGAACTATATATCGATTCGGTGAGTGAATAAAGTCCGTAAAATCCCAATACATTGGGATATGGTGTACACCTGGAGAAGACCCGACAAGTACCTACTGGAGCGCAACCGAGAATGCCTTGCTACATGTCAGGCCGATGTGTAGTGCTTCGGAGAATAGTCGAACTAATCTGGTTTTTAATGATCTCTTCGGGTTTCATCACTGATTCTTTTCTTCATTTCCCAGGTGATCTCTGATCGATATTGTGGGTCGATTCGTTAGAGGGCGCCACGCATAAACATATACGCTTGGTCTCCAAATCGATACATAATTTAGTTACAATCTTGCTGGATGTTGTGCAGCACTTACGAGTTTAAACAAGAACGCTACTGCATCTGTTGCTCCTATTGATAATATCAGACTAAATTGTACCACTGCTATTGTCGACATCGTTAACGATCATCATGATGAACTTTGATCCTTGAATGAAGTCTTTAGTGTGTTAATAAACAATGCGATATCGAACATTTGTCTATGCAGCTCTTCCATTTTGTATTTAAATCGAAATAAATCACTGACTTCAACAACCTAAAACCATCACCAATGAGAACATTTTGTAGATAACATAATTTTTCTAAAATTCTTCTAGATTTGGAACAAATGATTAGTTGAATGATTCGATGTGAAATGAGCTTCACTACTGAAGATGGTATTGCGTATAGTATCAGCATAAAGTTATATCAAATAACTAACAATAAACCTGAATTAAGTATCTCTAGACTTTAATCCTTGATTTATATCAATTTTGGAAGGTTACAAACGCAAATCATTTTTTAAAATACCCCGAAACAGTCGATAAATACCTAATGACCTAGAAGGTGCCACATTGACACTGCAATAATAAATGTTTTTATAGAAGTTCACCCTTCGATCTACAAGGCTTTTTTCATGCTCGATAAATCCAGTTCATTCTATTTTTCAACAATCTTTGAATTGCCCACCAATTGCTACGATTATTATGTTATTCACTATATGTTTTTCAATGGTCAAATTCCATAATGAATTTGAATTCACTTGGATGATCTGGCGTCTGATTATCATTGTACAACTGTCTACTTCACAAATATTAAAGATTACATCAAAAACAGTATAGCATTCGGGAATTATTCACAATCTGGGCTCGACTTTTGAAAGAGATTATTTTAATTTCAGCGTTAGTTTAAATTTTGATATTACTGCTTTATTAATAGTATTGATGAAGTGTCATATTTTTGAATATATTCATTTTTATATGTTTTATTTATTTATTACTTTCCCATCACATATTGAAAAAGATGAAGTAAACTTTTTCAAATTAAAAATAATAAAAATGCTATTTTCATTGTCACATTTCATTTTTCTAATTACGTCACCTTCTCACTGTTCCGCCAGTGTAGGGGTATTTCATATTTTGGAAACGTTAAACTATATGAATTACCTGCAAAACAATCAATTGTCGGTAGATGGCATATGCATTCACTTTTTAGAGTTTATTCGAATTCATTCTCTTAATTACATGGAGATTTTTTTGTCCTAAGTAACAGCAATTGTACGACGAATCTGGTTTGGAGGGCGTGTCTCATTATAGGAAGAGTTTTGGTTTCACGTGGTTTCAATATCGCTAAGCGGATTATAATTCCGTTAAATTCATTGAGTTTCTATATAATACGAATTTGTGAATTACCTATACGTATTACCTGGTCACAAGTTTCGTTATCTAGAACCGACATTTGAGCAAGTCATAAAATACCCAAGTTGTTGGCACTTATATGTCAAAACAGATTTAATTATTTTTGTTATAAACTCGATTTTTGAGGAACATTTAAAAAAATTGTAGCTCGTAGATCTTTTGCACTACAATTTTTGCTTGGGTGGATAGAAGAAGGATCAAGGAATTTTTTAAGCAATCTACACATGTCAAATGTTTATTGGGTTGTTTTGTATGATTGTTTCAATTTGGTCTTTTTCAAACATCAATAACTCAATTTTTTCAAATTGCACGTGCCAATTTTTATATCGCCATCAGATGAAGCATCAAATTTCAGATGGAATTGTATAAGCATGTACTATACCCATCTCTTATAGTTCCGAAATAATTTGGGAATATATTGAATTTTGATGATTTTGCAAGAACTAACAGAGAATGCTTTGAAATATTTGAATCAAGTAGCTGAACTGGCTACGCTCACCTGACAGGTGCCTAAAATTAATGTACTTGTCACTTCGTTCATTCGATTTCTTTATTTCAACAAGAATTTATAATTTGAAGTGAAAATTTTTGAAAAACACCAGATTGATAATAAAATGGCTGATTATTCAAACGAGGATATGTTTAATCTCTTTTTAATTCATGGCGAATGTCAAAAAGTGGTGGATAGAACTTGCAGGCAATTCAATAACCAATTTCCAAATTAGGCGCCTTTGAGTAAAACAAAATTTCGAAGGATTAGAAGCAATTTTCTGCAATTTGGAGGAACAAAATACATAGAAACATGAAGAAAACCAATTCTCGAGGACGACGACAATCAAATTAATACGCTAGCGTATTTTCGTGCCAATCCACATGCGTCCATTAAGTCAGCATCACAGTTGACATTAAATGTCAACTGTGGATCCAATATCACTCATAAGTATTTGAATTCGAACAACTGATCAATACATTCATTCCCCTAGTGAATTTTGAAGTTTCTTTCAAGAATATTTGAACAGTTCGTTTTAGAACCAAGCACCATGAATTTTGATTTGGCCGTACTTAACTTTGGTTTATTCGAACATAACTAATCAAATAATATCTGTAATTCACTATTCAAAATTTTAACCTACTGTTCAAAATAGTAACTCGAAACTGATATCAGGGTATCGTCTGCGAACGTACTAACAAATGAATATTTAAGTTTTCCTTTAATGTCATTCATATACTGGGTGATTCACCAGTGGCGCGGTGCTCTGTAGCTCGTACACTCTTGAAGATTTCATTTTTGTTCAAACGGTATTGTATTTAGAAAGTAAAATTCTACTTCAGTGATTTATTTTGAAGTGAACAGGGTGTCCCAATTTTCTATAAAAAATCTTGGGAGGTTTTTTCAGATTAGAAGACCACTTTTTTGTTGAAGATTCAAGATTGTCTTAAACTCTGCTATAATGTCTCTAAGTAAAAAGTTTTTTTGGTGAGTAGTTTAGTCGCAATATTTTTTTTTTCGTAAAATTCATGAAAATAGGCTCTCACATCATCGCATGCTCCTTTGGCCAGAGGATGAAAAATTTTTTCCCTTCTTTTTCTTAATGCCCAAGGATAGCTTTATTGATGAATTGAAATAGATTATCCCCATTTTATAAAGGAGTCACTCAAAAAAATTATTGATATTGTAATTTTGAAATTATAATATCTTGATTTTTCAAATGGAACACCTGTATTTTATTAATCATGTCAACGCATAAACTATTGTGCCATATTTTTGCAGAAGTAACCTTATCTTTATCTTCGACCATTTATATTTAAATTTTTAAAATTAGCATATTCAATAATTTTTTTGAGTCGCTCGTGTATAAAATGAGGATAATCTATTTCAATTCATCAATGAAGCTATCTTTGGACAATAAGAAAACAAAAGGAAAATAGTATTCATCCTCTCTGGTCGAAGGAGCATGCCTTGATGTGAGAGCCTATTTTCATGAATTTTCACGGAGAAAAATATTGTGACGAAACTATTCACTAAAAAAACTTATTACTTAAAGACATTATTGCAGAGTTTGGGCCGCTCCTGAATCTTGAACAAAAAAGTGGTCTTCCAATCAGAAAAAACCACCCAGGATTTTTTATAGAAAATTGGGACACCCTGTTTACTGCTAAATAAATTGCTGAAGTAGATTCTTACTTTCTAAATACAATACCGTTCGAACAAAAATGAAATCTTCAAGAGTGTACGAGCTACAGAGCACCACGCCAATATCACCCAGTATAATATAAATAGAAGTGGCCCTACGCTGCCCTGTGGTACCCCTATGTCACATTCCGTCACTGTTGAGAACCTACCGATCACTTTGGTCTTATGAAAACGATTTGTTAAATAGTCTTTCAGTGAACGTATAACACCTTCCGGCACTGTTTTAGCTTTTCCAGTAATAAGAGTCTATCTATGGTTTCGAAAGTTCGCTTCAAATCCAACCATTTTTTCCGTTATTTATATCTCTTCTCCAGGTGACACAAACATATTGCAATGCAGTCTCGCATGAGTAATTCTGCCTGATTCCCGATTGCCCTTTATAAAGAATGTTGTTTTGCTCTAGAAATGATGTAAGTTGTTCTCTCATTACTATTTCGATGAGCTTTTCGACAGTAGGCAGCAAATTTATCGGTGTATAATCCTTGGGGAATACTGGTGATGGTACTTCCGCTATTGGAACAATCAAACTTTATTTCAGCGCATCAGGAAATGGTCTCGCGGATAAGAGAGTATTTATTAAATTTAACAACGGATAGCCAACCACGCAAAAATATCTTTCAATAATAAATTATATGGTGACTGACCGAGAGAAAGTTGCTGATGCATTTGTGGAACATTTCTCGAATACGGGAGATGCTTTGCTGTTTTATCACTTTGGCATGAATTTATCCTTGCTCCCTACGTGTCAGGAACTTAACTGTGAAACCATATTCGTACATCCGGTTGCTGAGGCAATGGTTTTCGTCGTCATTGCTAAATTAAAAACGACCAAAAATTGTGGTTCTGATGATCTGAGTTCCATATTAATCAAACGTTTATCATCTATAGTGAGCTCCCCACTTGCTAGATTGATTAGTAGATCATTTAAGGAGGGAGTCTTTCCCCAGGTACTCAAAAAGGCAATTATTGTGTCGGTACCAAAGACCGGTTATCAGACTAGCATTTCTAACTTCAGACAGATTTCTATTTTGAGTGTGATTTCCAAGGTTATTGAATCTTTGATGTACGACCAAATTATGGAGTTTCTGAATCAATTTCAAATAATATCTGATACCCAACATGGGTTTAAAAAAGGTAGATCTGCTGAAACGGCATCTTACGATCTTTTCAATACCATATATAAGGAACTAGATGGTAATAAATATGTTGGCTGTGTATTTTCGATATCTGTCGTGAATTTGACTCTGAGGAGGTTCAGGTTGCGCTGCATGGAGTTATAGAGGAGATGACTGACAGGTGCAATAGAAATAGGCTAATAATTAATAATGATAAAACTGTTCGCCTTAATTTTTGCAATAGAAAGCCTCTGCCTTCCATTGAGTTTCAATTTGCTACTGTGACCAAATGATGATGATGAACATATCCACTTTGTATGTAAACAATTGAACAAAGTATTTTTTGCACTTCTACAACTGAAGTGTTGATCTTGATGGGGTCAAAAGTGTTCACTACTCAATAGTTCATAGCTATTCAGATTATAATGTTTTGCTTTGGGACAATTTTGTGCATTGGACCAGAGTATTCATATTACAGAATAGAATTCTTCGTTTAAAGTTTGGCATGGCTGCATTAGAATCATGCCGTAATGTTTTCAAAGAGCAGCAAATTTTGACTTTTCCTTCTGTATTCGTTCTCAAGGCTGTATCTTTCGCAAAAAAAGAGGCTCAATGAACTGCAGAAATTAAATCATTTCCATAATTAGGGACACGGAATTGTGATGTCCTGTCAGTCCCTATGCATAAAACCACAATGTACAGAAAATCGCCTCACTTCTCTGCAATCTACTTTTACAATAGATTGCCAGGTGAACTAAAGTCAATAAGAAACTACGAAAGGTTCAGAACTGCCATAAAAAATTTTTTGATTGGAAGAGCACTCTACTCTTTCGATGAATTCTAAAGTATGGATAAGTTATTGTAATTTTTATCACTTGTTCAATGATATTGATGTTTTTTTCTTGTATTTCGATGTTCTTATTTTGTAAGCAAACTGTACCAAGTATCTATTTCAGATGACATGTACATCCTTATGGGTCAAAAGTACGAAATGAATTATTCTTATTCTTATTTGGTAGTAATATACTCGTCGCTTGAAGACTTATTCTTTAAGCGGCTAAGTTACTTGTTTAAATCGACTCATATTATGAAAGGATGTTATTTTCCTTCGTATATCTGTAGGCCGATACTGTATATTATCTGAAATTTTTTCTCCCTGTGGAAATTATTAAAATCTTCCTCTATTTTACCAGTATCATTCTCAAATTGAACATTGTCAAATTTTGAATCTGCTTTTCGTTCACGAATAAGTTGTCTTATTGTTTGCAACATTTTCTTACTATCATTCTTACAATGATCAATTTTTTCCGCATAATGATTTTTCTTCTCGTTTCGTATTACATTAACTACTTCATTTCTCTTGATTTTATAGCCTATCCAATCATTTTCCGTTTTAAGGTCATTAACGAGCTTCAAGAAGTAATGAAAGAACCTTGAAATGTGGCAATTTCTTCAGTAATCTTACAATTCAACATAAATGGCAATAAAATCAAGAATACTGGATTCAAGTTTCTAAGAAACTTGAACTAACTAACAGATACTAGCATTCACAGAGTAATTACTGAGGAGTCCATAGGCAAAAATCTAAGTAAACACTATCTCCTAGGCTAGATATGTACCATTGTTCAGTGCGCTTAAGAAAGTATACAGGGTGCTTCAACGAGAACTAAAGAGAGGCTATATCTACCAAGATAATCATTTCTGATCAAATCGCAAAAACAGGTCAATTTTTGTTTCAAGAGGGACATATTTTGGGATACAGAACTTTCCTGAAATATCAACCCCCTAAGCGGGGTTGCAATCCTTGAACATTTTGAATAGGGAAGATGAGTCGAGTGATGACTCAAAAGAAAGGTGGTATCTTTGTCTACATCGCCTTGAACGAATTTCCATTTAATTGAAAACTGTAAAAGATACAGGGTGAGCAACTGAAAGATAGGGAAGACTATTTCCCTGAGACTATTCAAGTTTCAGTGAAGTAAAATGGAACAGATTCATGCTGATTAATGGCAGTCATCATCAAGTACCATCCTCATCTCGAATCTCTAGAGCAGGGGTGACCACCCTTGAAAATTTGGAAGAGGGGTCGGGTGATACCTCGAAAGAAAGAAGGTAATATACTTGTCTGCATCCCCGTGAACGAATTTTCATTTTTGATTGAAAACTGTAGAAGATACAGAGTGAGCCACTGAAAAATAGAGGAGACTATGTATCGCCCTGAGCTATTCAAGTATTAGCGCAAGAAAATGGAACAGATTCATTCCAGATCAAAGGCTGTCATCTTCCGAAACACCATTCACATCTCAAATTTCAACCCCTAGAGCAGGATACTTGAATAGCTCAGGGCGATAGATAGTCTTCTCTATTTTTCAGTGGCTCACTCTGTATCTTCTACAGTTTTTAATCAAAAATGAAGATTCCTTCACGGGAATGCAGACAAAGATAATACCTTTCTTTTGAGGTATCACTCGACCCATCTCCCCTCTTTCAAATTTTCAAGGGTGTTCACCCCTGCTCTAGAGGTTGAAATTCGAGATGAGGATGGTAATTGATGGTGACTGCCATTGATCAGCAAGGAGATCCATTTTTCATCACTGAAACTTGAATAGTCTCAGGGAAATGGTCTTCCTTATCTTTCAGTTGTTCACTCTGTATCTTTTACAGTTTTCAATTAAAAATGGAAATTCGTTCAAGGCGATGTAGACAAAGATGTCATCACTCGACCCATCGTCCCTATTCAAAATGTTCAAGGATTGCAACCCCTGGTTAGGGGTTGATATTTCAGGCAAGTTTTGTACCCCAAAAGATGTCCCCCTCGAAACAAAAATTGACCTGTTTTTGCGTTTTGATCAGAGAGGAATTTTTTGGTAGATATAGCCTCTGTTTAGTTTTCTTTGAAGCACCCTGTATAACTAGAACACCTCGGCGAAATACACTTAAAGCACGCTAATCATAACTTAGTCAATTTGAATTTTTTATAAGCTTTATCTGTTTCTTTTCGAATATCCCTAACTGTGTGGGATCCAACGTGAACAAATTTTTTCGACAACCAAATGTTCATATTTAATGTACGCTAGTGGAAATATTGTTTAGGGTTCTCTCGATCTCACGGTAGGTTATACAGCAATCGTTGTGTATCATTTCGCGCAATGCATCGATAGTTTGTGGCAAAACAACTGACCTTCACGTAGTTTGTCACTGAGTAAAGCATGGCCCCAATAGAATACGTTATACCAGCGTTTCACTGTGGCCAAATGTGAAGCCTCATCACCAAAAGTCGAAACAAGTTGATCGGAGCATTGTCTAGTTAATTCACTTCGAAAATCGAAAACAATCATAGCACGAAAATGTTCACGTGTTAATTCCATTTTGTGTGCAAGTTGAATATTTCAAATTACTATAAACAAAACAAAACTTACTTAAACGTCAAAATGTTTTGTAAGTGCGTTCAGGTTGAAATTGTCAGAATATAAGACGCAGTTGTCTGAAAGCAGCTATCAACAGCAAAAAGGCCAGAAGCGCAAAATTTGAAATGCAGCCTACGTAGAGCTCATCATTGCCTCATACAACCGGCTCAAGTCTTTCAGTTCATTGTCTATTATCTACTGTGATTATTGTGAGTAAATCATCGTGAACGATTACAAACCACTTCATCACTCAACTATAGTGTTGAGCATAGATTCTAGGATGAAGTTGGACTACATATGGGAAAAAATGATTGATTACTTACTTAGCTACACGAAATGAACTTCAGCTACATTTCAACTACTTGGATTCAACTACTTCACAACACTGTTTGGTTGGCTACTTGGATTATTGAATTGAAAACACTGCATCTTCGCCAACTTTAATTTTCGACTCTAACATTCTCTGCAATGAAGTGGAAGTTACTAATTTGAAGCCACATTTCATCAAGATTTCTTTTTAAGTTTTCAATTTTATCTCTTATAGGTAACTTATCGATTCTCTCCCGCATGGACGCGGATGGAGATGAGGAAAAATGTCAAATGATATGTGTAGGTGTAACCCTGTATGGTATCATGTGTGTACTTACTATTATCATAATGTATCTTTTCATTCAATTAATTAAGCCTAAAAAGAAGACGTAGATTTGTCGATAAGCATATTTGATTATCAATCCTAGTAATTACGTTCAAAATTAATCATAATACATTTGACATATGTAAATGTTTTAATTTCATGTGAATAAAATTTATGAAATCGTTAAAGGGTGATATACGAAGCAGAATAGTTGAAAAAATTCATTTCAATTCTCAACGCTTTTCTCCTTTCATTTTATGCTCTAATCATCTAGTTTTTTCCTGGAGAAAGCAGAGTCCTCTACTCTGTCCACGCTAAAGGGCCCATTGGAAGTATCTGGGAAACGGGTTTATCGATCAATTTCAAATGTTGGCATTAGTGTAAGTGGACACTAATCTACAGTTCGCAAATGTTTTCGGTTTATACCAGACAGCGACTACAACATTGCTATTTCAAACAGCATGGTTTTTTACTAAAGGACATACTTCTTCAGACGTCTTTTGTTTAGAGTTATCCTATCTAAAATCAACCACTATTAGGGTTTTATTTCATCAAAATTTTCGGTATATTGTGTCATCTTCTTTGCCAAAAAAATTGACTCATACTCTTTTTTTAGTTTAACGAGAAAATTCAAAATATTTCAATAATATGCCTTTTACTTTACCAGGACTAAAATGGCCCGTTTTCATTTTATTCGCGATTATATGGGAAACCAGCAGTTCCTTCGGAAAATTAAATCATTAGGCCGTGGGTAATACAAACAGATAGAGGTTCTATGAGTTTTGACCCTAGTTTGACGTTTGGAAATTATTTCAGAATAACAATAACACTAATTTCGTTTGTGTATAGTCTTTTTTGGTAATTAAATTGTTAATGAAATAATCGAATAATTATAGTCTATTTGGTGAAGACGTAGAGTAATAGAAGCTTGAATTTGCAAAACGTTGAAAACTATTTACCCATGGAGAAATGATAAAAAGCTGCTTGATTGCATTAGCGGAAGAAATATGCCCCGAAAAGGTACATTTATTGAAAGGTGTCAGTTTGTCACCAAACACCGTGACTCGGAGGGTGCAAGACATCCTTGAAAATATATCATCTCAACTGTCTGGCGAAAATGGACATCTTGAGTGGTTTTCTCTAGCCTTGAATAAGTCAACGGATGTGTCTGATACTGCTCAGGTGTTGATTTATATTCGTGGAGTAGATGAAAGCTATGACGTGTATGAAGAACTGCTTGATATTGATAGTATCCACGGCACGACAACTGGGGCAGATATTTTTAAGGGAGTTGAAAATGCCATTAATAAAAAGAACTTTCTATGGAAAAACTCAAAATGTATCACCACCGATGGAGGCAAAAATATGTGTGAAAAAAATAAAGGAGTGGTCACAATTGTGTCAAAGGCTGTAGAAAATGATGGTGGTTCAAAACCAGATTTGTCTGAAGTTCTAAAACCAGTCATATCAGTTGTTAACTTCATCAGATACACAGGACTGAATCACCGACAATTCCGTGAGTTTATGGAAGAGATTGGAGAAAATGACTTGCCGTATCATACTGTCGTTCGCTGGTTTAGTTGCGGAAAAGTCCTTGAGCGTTTTTTCAACTTCGAGCAGAGATCGAAGTTTTTTTGAATGAGGAGCATCGCTCTTGTGCCGATTTAGGAAACAGTGAATGGCTGTAGAAATTAGCATTCTATGTTGATTTGACAAATCATATGAGCGAACTAAATTTCAGATTGCAAGGAGAAAATCAGAATCTTCCTGATTTATACACCAATATCAAAACGTTCAGGCAGAAAATAATACTTTTTCTATCGTAATTACGTAAAAAATGTTTCATACATTTCAAAACAAATTTCGATTCTCGTTTCTCAGACTTTGATGTGATTGCGAATGAAATTAGGATTTTTCAAAATCCTTTCGATTCTGACGTTGACACCCTGGCTCCGGAAGTCCAAATGAAAGTTATTGATTCACAGTGCAATCACATATTTAAGAACAAATATCAAAATTCATCTTTATTGAAACTTAAGTCTTCCACTGGTATAATTTGACAAGTTGCATAACTTTGCTCGTGGTTTGTTTTCTGTATTTGGTACTACGTACTTGTGTGAGAAAACGTTTTCCCAAGATGAAGTACACAAAGAACGTTTACAGATCTAAATTAACTAATGACCATCTTAAATCTCTTCTGATAATTGGTACAAGTAAAATTAATCCACAACTACAAACAATTATCGCTGGAAAATATCAATTACATGAATCTCATTAGTGTTTTTTTATTAGTGTGATTGATTTCATATTAATTATTTGTTAGAATATGCTTGAGCTGAGATACTTAAGCTTAGATTTCTGCTTGATAATTTCTGTCGTAAAGTTTTACCTTGCAAGTAAATAAAACCGAGTAATTATCATTCTGTGTTTTCATTTCTTCCATTCTACTTAACACAGCAATAGTAACAACAGTAAAACATTGGCTGTCGCGGGCCGGATTGATGGTACTGGTGGGCCAGATTTGGCCCGCGGGCCGTAGTTTGGAGACCCCTGCCTTGAAGCAGCGTATAAATTCAATATAATTAATTTTTCACAATGGGAAAGTGTATATTTTTGGCACGTTTAACACGGGTAAAATTAGAAATCTTTTCTATTATTTGTGGAATAAACAAAACACTTTCACATACAAATGATAAAACTACTTCAAGGATTCTCTCTAATATATATCTTTGCAATAATTACCTTTCGGTGAGTTAAATTCGGAGAATTTGTAATAATACATTTTAACCCTTATCCGAGTGGATATTTCTCCCAACATACCTGGCGGCAATGGTACCTGTGTACCACTGAGTAATCAAAACAAAGTGTTTTCTTCATTGTAAATCATTGATGATAGGAATTACTCATCGAATTTAGATCTATTATGATCTCATATACAGGTTATTATATAAGATGAAACGGTTTCCATATCAGTTGATAGGTGTTTAACTAAGTGCTTATGAGTTTTTGAGAAGAATAGAGATGAAACCCAACTGAATTGCCGATATTATACAGGTACCCTGAATTAAAATATGTAAGAATATAATGCACGCCTATGACAATCCTGTCACCTAAAGATTCGTTACTTTATGACTTTACCTAATCGACTTTAGTGTTCAGTTCTAAACTATCACACTAAACTTAGTCGAACATGCAGAACATCTAACGAAAAGTATCCGAATGTACAACTAATTTGCAGCAAACAATTTGGAAAATTACAATCTAATTTTGACACTTATAAATTACAGAAAATGGAAATGATTAGCGTTAGCTCACTTCAAATGATGAATATGCCGTTGAGGCGACATTAATCATGAAATGAAACTTCTAACATCGATGGAAAAAAAATTTGAAAAACCGTAAACATAAACAACGTAGTAAAAATGAAATCAAATTGAATGTTCAAATCGTCATCATTTGTTTTCTGAATATTTTCAATTCGCTAGCGCACTTCATCAAAAGTTGCTTTTTGCACTTAATTGGGATCGCTGCAGTCAAAGGCAGGTCTCACTTCTAATTCGAGATCTACCAGCGAATTTATCGCCAAACTAAAAACTTTGTTCTCTTGGTACTCCCATAGATAAAACTCTGACGGGTAAGATCCTTAGAGTCTTCTCACTCATCTGTCCAACTGCTGGTCTATTCTTCCAATACCTGAGGTGTGCAATGAGCCGGAGCTTAAACTGATTGGTACCAACATGAAACAATTTCAGTTAACAAGAGATTGTCGAGGTATCCTGAAACAAATGTTAAGATCTCTGAATATTTAACCCAATCGAATTTTCTTTATGAACTAAATATCGACAGTGTATCTTGTACATTAAACTGAATTCATTGAAGCTAAAACTGTTGGAAATTTCGCTCCCGTGTTTGATGTAGATTTTCTACGGTTTATATATGACATTAAAAGAGTCGCCCGTCATTAGATGGGAGAAGTCCAAGATAGGACACATTGGATGTTTTCTGTTTAACATTGAAAAGTAATTTGCTAAGATTAGCAAATTGATTTTTCTTCTGCAGATGTAGAAACCGCACCATCTCTCCGGCAGTAAACTCCATTACCTGCTCCCTCTTCGGTCTTCGAACCATCCTTGTACCCGATGTACCCTCTACTTTGCAAGAAATCCTTTTTTTCCTCCCACTCTTGTCTGGATCTCCCCTCGGTCTTATCATCGATCTAGTACCACGGCGTGGTTCTGTCCGAGTTCATCCAGAGGAGGTGGTCGCTGTTAATAGCTGCAGGACACTGCAAAGCAATTTTTAATTCTCAAAATGCATTTATTTGGAATAATCCTTGTGCTTTAGAAGTTGCTATTTCTAAATTTTTAGCGCCCTAATTTTATAATGTATTGTAGCGAAACGGCTGATCCGATATTGATATTTCTGAGCCATCTCCAATAAGAACTTGATGCTCATCGGAAAAGCAAGGAGTGAAATTTTCTTCACGACGATTGGTTTATGAGCTATAAGCGGAAGATTAAAAAACGCGAAAATTTCTCGATATTTTTGTTCTTACCGGAGTGGTACATTGTATCAAACTCAGAGACATATTGTTTGGGAGGGTAGAAAAGGGTTGCAACAATTTCCAACTATGAAAGAATGTTGCTGGTCTAATTCTGGTATAATATGGCGAAATAATTTTGTACGCGCTAGTCTTATTTTATTAGATAACCCGTTAATTGAGGAATGTTTCATACGTGCGAAAGAACATGGTGTAATGGTCGCGTATACTCGAAAGTATGAGTGATAAGCGGTTGGGTGACACTGGCAGCGAGAAGGGCTATACGACGATTAACTGAGTGTTGAGGTAGACGACTCAAATGCGAATAAAATATATCACCATCTCCACATTCGCGGCATGAAATCCTGCGAAGGTGGCGAAATGAATTGTGAATGGTTTCGCGCTTTTGCTTTAGCGGTTCACTATCACACAGTAGTACACACAGATCATAACTTCATCAAACGCAAAAACCTAATTGAAAATTACACCGTTAAAGTAGCGACTGTCGAAAGCCATATTGTCACGTAGAAACTACACGCGAACTCCGCACAATAATCGCATTCTCTATTCATAGGCGAGTGTTAATTTCACTAAATGAAATGTATGTGATCCGAGTGGTTTCAAGGCTAGTCTTCCTGTCTTTTCTACCATAATAAAGATAATGAAGACTTTTGGGTGCGCCCGTAACAAAAGTTGGGGATGAAGAACAGAAATGTTGAAAAATTTCGGAAATTCGAAATCAGTATACGAGGAATGTCTTTTAAGTTTTGCATATAGAGCTAGAATGAACCAATTGAGAGCTTTCAAACACTCTATTATTTTTCGAAGTATTATTCGCGAAGATTCATACACTTCTGCATTCGTTCTAATCAATTTTGGAAGTAGTCATTCCAATAGTTTGTTGCTACATTCAAAATGGCCTTTTGGAAGACATCAACAGCGTCTTCTGAAGTCTAAAATCTCTGACCACGCAGGCCGTTTCTTGATTCTGGGAAACGTAAAAATATCGTTGGGACTGTACACAGGATGATGTAATAATTCGATGTTTTCTTGCGTTAAATTCAATGGTTTTCCGGTTTGTATACGAACTTGCATTGTCTTAGTGAAGGATGATTCGCCGTTCGAGGTTGGCTTCTCCGAGCGTACTAACTAGTTGCGGTAAATAAATGGTTGTGTACTAATCGTCAGTAACTGTTCTTGGATCTCGTAAAGTAATTACTGCAAAATGGTATGTTTGCTTGCCTTACGTGACAAATTTGAAGCAATGAGCATCATTTTATTACTTAACTCACTAGTGTTCGACGTCGTGCTGTGAGAATTTGGTGTTCATAGGTGGGGAGTTCAACTGCACGTCAGTTGACTGGTTTCCTAATGAAAACTCATTCTTTGAGTTTAAGGTTTTCTCACGTGATTGATATTCTTACTTTTACCGAACGTTTGCAGCTGAATAGTGTTACAAATATAGGTAACTTTTTAAGCAATAACATACAAACGGTTCACCGATTGCCTTTTTACAATTCTTTTTGCAGTGTTATCGCAGAATATATTCCAATGAAAACCAAAAACGAAAACTTTCCTCTTCATTCTTCTAATTCCACTATCAAATGTATCACAGAAAAAAACAAATACTTCAAAAATTGGAAGGTCCATAAAAATGCATTTGATTTGAATATATAGAGAACCTTAATATCTTATTCAAAAATTCTAATTAGATCAGATTACGAAAAGTACATCGCGAAGGTCGTATCGAAGACCCAAAATTGTGTTGGAGATTTGTCGCATCTTATGGAAGAAGTTCCAATATTCCATCGAAGTTAATGCTGGGAGATAAATTTGCGAACGATCAGGCTGGGGTAGTCGAGTTGTTTGCTGAGCATTTTAAAAGTGTTTATGAGCCTAACTATTGTTTTAATAATATCGTAGATCGTAAATCTGTCGAGTTGACATATCTGAACATGAAGTTTTTGAGTGCCTTCGGAAATTGAATCCCAGAAAGAGCTTCAGATCTGACAATAGTCCTTCTGTATCCATCAATAACACTGCTTCAAGCTGGCGTTGGCCTCTGACATGTATTTTCAATGATTGCCTTAAAATTGGTATATTTCCTGAACGCTGGAAGATACTATCAAAATCTTACAAATAATTATAGACCAATAAGCCAGCTCATATAATGGCCTAATGTTTCGAATCTGTCATATGCAAATACCCACTCAATTGTGTTAAGAGCAAATTAATATCTGAACACCACGGGTTCATGGCTAAGCGGTCTGTCAAAACAAATTTAAATTGCTACGTACAGTTTTGGCACGAACAATAATCAGGTTCAAGTTGAGCCCCTTTACACCGATTGTTATAAAGCCTTCGACAAAATCGATCATCTCATTCTGCCGCAAAAGATGTCGAATTTTGGAGTGGGTATATATCTATTGAAGGCGTTGAGTCTTGTGTATTTGATGTTACTTCCGGTGTACCTCAAGGTTCCCACTTGGGACCTATTTTATTCAACATTTATATCAACGATATCACCAAATGCTTTGAACATAGCAAATACTTTATTTACAGATGATCTCGAACTTTTTCTGTCGGTTAGGGATGAGACTGCTTAACCTTGTGAGATGACTTGGATATTGATCATTGATTGCATGGACAACATTATAAGCTTGAAATTATTTCGGAATGTTTTCAAACATCTATACCAATATGTTATTTGAAAAAGATGGGTACAATCAGAGATGATTCGAAACTCATTTTCAACTTCCAGTTCGAAAACTTAGTGAATAGCTATTTTAAACTTCTGGGGTTCATCAGTAGATAGCCAAAATTCTGAAATAGCGAGAATATTAGTTAAAGTGACGAAAAGTAAAAAGGAAAAATTCATATCAGGGAATTGAATAATATCGTATGTTTGTACTCTTTCTCTAGTAACAGGATCAATTTTTATTTGGGTACAGCTAATCAGGACGTCTATGCTTGCCTTCGAACTTTGACTTATGATATTGAATTTAACTCAGCAAGCTACGTTTGCTGGCTATGTCTGATGTTCACTGAGAGCTCGTCCCAGCAAATCCCAGACATGTTCAATGAGGTTTAGCTTTGGAGAACGTGATTCTATTTCCAACACCTACCCAAATTGCTGCGAGCGATGAGGGCGACTGTTGTCGTTTTCGAAGAGAATGTTGAACGGTGAAAATTTGCCAAAAAAGTCTATACAACGTCTTCAGTACCCAGTCATTGAACTTACACAAAGAACTAAATTTGTGCATCCTGCTAAAGATCTACAAATTTAAACAATGGCTGAAATGCATAAACCGTTATTGATACCTTTCACACCTTCTCCACCCAGACATGAATACATCGACTATACAATCCTAAGTATGAAATCATGTTCTCTTCAACAATGTTAGTGTTCTTGTTCCCATCGTATAATGCTTTGATAATTGGTAATATTGCACATTATTGATGGATCTTGGGCTGCATGTAAGGACTTTCTCACATGTGAAGCAACTACAAAGACATTTCGAGTAACTTATAGGTTGAAGTATTGATCGTTTTGACGTGTTATACTCCTTGTACTTTTACATCTTTGACCATTGCGCATATTCCTAAGAGAACCGATTCCACATCCAATTTTGGCGCATCCCAAGTTCTTCTGTCACGTCCACCTACTAGTTTTTGATTTGAAGCATTCAAATTGCCAGTTTTTCACAGGTTTACGGTGATACACAGAGTTAAATGTTCACTTCTTCAATTAGCAATTATATCAAAAAATACTGTTTACTTGAAGTTTCAGGACTTCATAATGTACATAATGTGAAGAAATTGGTTGATAATCGATTTAGCGGTATTGAAAAAACAGATTCGTGCATGGGCCAGATTAGCCAATAACTGCCTGTGCCTCCGTCTGTTCTATAAACTGAACCTCATAAGTCCTCACAAGAGATCGACAACTTTCAAGGAGGTTAATTCCCATTGAAGGTTTATACAAAAATATCTGAAAGTAAATTATGACAAGGTTATCCCCAACCCTACTTCATTGGCTTTGATGCAATAGCTATTCGAGAATTTTTCTGTTCTTGTGTTGATTATATCCTATGGGGATCCTGTTTCTAATCTTGATCATTACTAACCACAAGGCTTAATGACTTAATACCAGTCACTGCCTTGAACAGCCGCTTGTGGTTATGGAAAAACCTACAAAGATTTTAATTGAATACCTAAAAATTCCTCCAGGGGCTAGAAAAGACTACAGTTACTAGTAAGGGATACTTTTGGATAATAACATCAATCAATCTGGACTCAGTAGAAAAAAATAACATAAGGAACGGAAGGTTCCTGCCTTACCTTCATTATGTTCTATGTAAGCAGCCTACATTTGCTCGATTAAACTACAATCAAGTGGAATTCCACGTCTATTATCACTCGCGATATCCTAGACTTAGATTAATTTACAGCATGAATTAAACCGATATTTATGCTAGATCAACAGCTTTCTCATAAATTTATGTTAATTATGGGAAATGCTGCATTCAATTGCATAATCAGTTGATATATCGAATCCACCTATAACTATTATTTTTTTTGTATATGAATGAGAACTATAATTGGTCAAGTAGAGTAGATGTAGACTCATCAGGCTCATCTGTATGCATGTGTCTGTACGTCCGTACTTTAGTACGTGCGTGAGTACGAATGTAAATGTACGTGTATGTTTGTGTCATTTCATTTCAGTCTCTATAACAGAAGCATGGGTGTACGTTATCATGGAAATTTTAGACACTTTTTCAGGTCTGCTTTGTATGCTATAGGTGGGTTTTCATACATCGGTTGATTCACTACCTCGTGGTGAACAGAAATTCTCAATTTGGTTACACCAAAATTAAGGTTTCATATGGTTCGATTATACTAGATCGATAAATTTTTCGTTGAGCATACAGTTATCATGTCATTATTTCAACTCCCAACTCATCCAAGATAAAGGGTTTCCCCCAAGCTCTATGACAAACTTTTAGAGGTGATTCCTGGAGCAAATCTAAGACAAATGAGTCAGAACAGCACGCTTTTAATTTTTTTGGTTTCGGAGTTATTCTGCTTCAAAAATTTGATCCACAAGGACCTTAATTTACATTTTTTATATATATTTTATATTTTTAGACTACTTACGATCGACTCTGAGAGGGTACAAGTATGTGTGATGCAGGGTTGTCTTATATACACGATACACCCTACCTACCTACCTACCTACCTAGGTAGAGTGAACCGTAGCATATATAGATATCAGTTTTCCACATGCATTGTTTTGGTCAAGGTTTGGGTTAGGTTCTTCTCTATAATATCAATGAAAAAACTCATAGCTATTCAAATTGCGAGTTTATTGGTTGTTATAAAACAAAAGAGTTACATGTGGTGTTAATCTGAACTAAGCAGTGAGTTTGGATGTTGAAGCGTGGCACATCATACTTTTCATAAGATGGTACGTAACCACTGAGTGCTAATCAGCCATGTCCTGACTCATGACTTCAATACTCATTGTGACAGTCGGACTAGATAACTGAAGTTTTATATAAGTAGAGATGATTTCTGATTTCATTTTCAAATGGTTTCTTGTGTTTCGCCAATATATGAGATATTTAAAATGACGCGATCGTAGCAGCTTTTGATTGTTTGGCTGGTCTTGTGAACATGGTTTGTTCCTTTTTCAAACAAAATATCAAATCACGTACATTTCGTTTTCTTAATTCACTCTGTGATGGAGATCTACTCAAAAGTTCTCGCGATCGACCGTTTGAGCACCCCAGTCATAGATGGAATGAAATACATATCTTGTTGTACAGAAGGTAACATTCCTGACCACAGTTACATAATTATCAAGAATGTTGAATTTATTTTGACACATACAGTCTGTCAAAAAAGTACAGCTAATTGAATATCTGAAAGATCCGCTTGGTACGATTGTCGAAATTCTTGTTGTTGCTAAGATGGCACAACTATTTTCTATACTGACGTTGAATTTGAACGCGATCTGTCATTTAGTTTGTATACAGTGCTGGATTTCTTCAGTTTTCACAAATGTGTTTTGCGATTTTTACAATTTATAAAAATATCGAACAATGAATTTTATTTCACAAATGGAATATCGTGTGCCGAATCGCTGAAAATGTTACAGAAGGCTTGCGGTAAATGGACTTTATCAAAAACACGTGCATATGAGTGGTAAAGTGCATTCAACAGCGGCCGAGATGTGGAAGATTTGCCTCGCTCTGGTCGGTCATCAACATCTTCACCAGAAATTAACATCGATAAAGTGAAGGAATTAGCGATTCAAAATCGTTTGAGAGATAGGTAATCAATTTTCTGTGTCTCACGAAACAATTCGTACAATTTTAAATGATTATTTGGGCATGAAACGCGATGTCGCTCAACCAGTTCTAAGAGATCTGAATTGTATTCAAAAATTAAATCTCGTGAAGGTTATGTTAGATCCCACATTCATAAAACACATCGTAACTAGTGATGAGACATGGTTTTATGAGTTTGACATGCAAACCAGTAAACAAGCTTCAGAATAGCGTCTTCCAGCTAAACCGAGACCGAAAAAACCACGTCAAAGTCGATCAAAAGTCTAGATAATGTTGACTGTCTTCTCTGATTATCGCCCTGTTATTCAGCCAGATCTAGCCAGAAGGTCGGACAGGTCAGGTAAATGAAGAATATTACCTGAGCGTTATGCGGCGTTCGGGAGACCAAATTCTTCGAAAAGATCAAATTTCTGGAAAGAAATCCCATGTATATTTCACCTTCTCACAAGGCTATTATTGTGAATGAATTTCTGCCCAAATACTCAACGAATACCATCGAACAACAATTGAATGGCTTCAGCCGATTTTTATTTTCCAAAACTCAAATTACCACTTCGACGTCCCCATTTTGAATCTATACAAGACAAAAGAATATTCTCGTCGATTCCAAAAAGCGTTTGAAATTTTTTTGATGATTGGATTATTCGTTGGCCTAAATGTAGTATTTTTGAAGGCGATAGAATGAATTTGAATGAAAAATAAACATTTTCTGTTTGATTTACCAATTGCCGGTACTTCTTGGACATAATATAAATGTCAGAATATCGTTTTCGAAAGATAATTATTTTTGAAAACCTTCAATTCCTCGAATTGAAAATGTATTCCTTCAGTAATGAAGAAGAAGCAGATAAGATCTATGTTAATATTTTTTGAGATGGAGAAGCCGTTAGAGGATACTATCCAAGATTTCCTCAAACACTTCCTCCTGTTCGTACCGTTTTCATTTCGGTATTTAGAAGACTCAGAAAAACGGGAAGACTTGAGCCAAATCATGTACGACCTCTTCAACTCAACATACATAATGAGAACATAATAGACTGTGTTGAAGATAATCCTCAGATTAGTATTCGGCGCATTGCAAAATCAGGTGATAATGCTCTCTTTGAAAAGAGGAGAACTACAACCTTTTTATCAACAGGGAGTGCAGCCATTGGATGCAGGGGACGAGCAGCATCGACTCATATTTTGCCGCTGGATTCTGATGAATCATGCTTCACAAGAGGTGGTATAAATAATTTCCATAAAGATTATTTATGGGCCCTGCAGAATTCAAATTCGGTTAGCTGAAAACGCCCCCAAAACAGGTGCAGTTTTGGTTTAGGTGTGGCCTTTCTAATATCTAATGATAGATTCTTACCCATTCAAATTTTGAATAATAGATTGAATGCCATTACTCTTCGAAATTTTCTACAGAACACCTTCTTCAATTCAATTGATGTTACACTAAATGTTCTTCCTTCTTTGATTATTAATTATCAACAGGAGCGCCTTCACATCAAGAAAGAATAGTTGTTGAAAGGATGAATGAATATTTTCCCAATAGGTAGGGCGGTTCAATTGCTTGGCCATCATGGACAATTCAATGGACTTCTGTACGGGAATATATGAAACAACTCGTTTACACTGTGGAGATGACTAATTTCGAGCAAGTATAAGAATTAGTCATGATTATGTCCATGATTTTTTTCTGCATTCACTTCTTCGTAGGAGTCTGCTATACATTCAAGTTGGAAGTAGTCGTTTTGAGCCTCTGTTGCAGTGATTAATATGATTTCATTTATTAGTTAGTTATCTAATGAATTTTGACGCCTTTGAAACATAATGTCAATTCAAAACAATTCAAAATTATTTTTCGACGTTTTTGATCGAGATTATTATTATTACTATTTATTTCATCAGCACAGAATCGTTCTTGAATCTTCGGTGGCATTCTACAGCAGCTTTTCGTGCTTTTCCATCTCAAAACCATAAACATAGATTATATGTGCATATTCTTAGTTAACAGGGTATGCATTATCAATTAAAACAAATTCAGGTTTCGAACCAATATGTATCAAAAGTAGCTCAACATTCTTGATAGTCATTTTACTATGGTTACGAATGGCATCTTCTCTACCTAACAAGATATGTATACACAACCAAATTGGAATTGGAATTACCTGATATTTTTAATATTACATCAGGGATTTTGGAAATTTCGAAGGATTGTTAGAATTGATCCTTTTGAGATATTTCAATGGAAAAAGAAATAATTTAAGGTTTATTTTAAGAAAGAAATGAAAGAAAATGAGAGACTCTTTTCGCATGTAGTTGATGGTGATATTGTGCCATTCTTCTGTGGCGGCTTGATGATCTGTTGTTGGGTTCTTGGATTATCCTAGATCTAATTTTCCTTTGAAATTATCCCTTAAATGTTCAATAGATTTAAGTCTGGATAGCAAGCTGGCCAGTTCAAAATAGCGATCGCCTTTGTTTCGAGATAATGACGCGCGAGATTGCTGATATGCCGAGGCAAAAAGTGAAATTCTTTCCGTTAGCACCTCACCAGAGTCTCACTATGAGCTCCAGCAGTAGGTCCACGTAGTTTCTAGCCATTACACTCGCAGGAAGCGAAATCAAATCTGTTTTGTCTGTCAGCATAATGCCATCCCAAAACATCACACTGCCCTTTAAAACCCGAATGCGGCACTCATTTGATCGAACACCAATTCTGGTCTGATCCGAAAAAAGAACATTTCGCCAATTCTCAATATTCCAATTTTGGTTCTTGATACACTGTCTGTTGATTTTTCGTTGTCTGGTTAGCCCTAGAACTCTTTATGGCCTTCTGAGGTATATTATTCGACCCCTATGCACATCGGACAATCCAACGTAAGGCATTTTCAATTATGATTATAGGCTTTTTAAATTTTGAAATTCACAGTAACAAATCTCAGTGACGACTGAGTACAATATCCCGAACATGTGGTGATAATTCAAACTTTCTTATGATACTATCGAGTTCTGTTACAACAAGAAACTTCATTTTTCACAAGTAGTCAAAGATCCATTGTTAAAACAATCAATAATGTAAAATACCGAGTGATTCCATATAAAATTGGTAGTGTCTATATCATTCTATTTATGGCAACACCACAGAATTGCTCTTCTATGTTGAAAAATTGATTTCAGGACCCGAAAGGTTCATTTGAAGAGATTGGGACTATGCTGTTCTCACAAATTTGCCTTCGAATGACTTCAGAAATCACCTCCAAAGTTTATCAAAAAATTTGAGGGACGTATATATCTTTCATTCAGCAGAACTAAATATGAAATTCCTTGAATTCTATCGTATTTTGTGTTCGATGAAAAGTTACTAAGAGAGCATATAAAAAATTTACTGATGGACCCTAAAAAGAGACCTGCAAAAAATTGAAATATTACATTAATCATTTTACAATGTCAGGTTTTGATAAAAGTCGAAATACGATTGGAGAATAGTATGGAGAAACATTCAAAACACGCTAATCATTCCACGCCGTCCTTGGAGTGTAATACACGAAAATGGGAAGAAACGGGTGTTCCAGACATTATAAATGAGTAACAGCTAGTCTATTAGTGATTGGTGGTGAGATAAAAATAAGATATAAAGTAAAATAGCAGAAAAGTTGTGTTCGTGAAAGTAATTGAAGTTTTCATCGAAAGAAGAAAGGATACTGCTACCTTATCTTAATGGCATCTGGATATCGAGATAATCAAGACTGAAGGACTTCAGTTTCGTACATATACTTTTGTATCAACCGAATATTATTGAATGAAGAATTTTCAACGTCACAAGCATATACCAGACTAAGAAGATGATCATGTAAAACGTAATCTGTGAATTCCTCACAGAGCCGATCTTCAGTCAAGCTATGTGTTTCCATTGGTGTGTTGCTAATTTAGAAATTTAATCCTTTGTTTCGTGAATGAAAATACAATTCTCTTTCTTCGACCGGAATGGTCTCAATGACGTGTCCAACCTTGCTGCTGATGGTTGATATGTCCAACTGCAGAAGCAGAAACATGGGCTCCAAATGTAGACATCACGTCTTTGACTGACCAGCGGCTTGAAGCTTTAATGCCCCAAGCTTCACTCAACTTTTTCACTCCATAATAGATCTCTTTTATCATAAGCCTCAACGCGTTGCTTATAAGCTTACCTCAGAAATGCAAACGTTTTGTATTTTCGAAAAAAATATACAAGATGTTCCATTTTCGATGTTTTAGTGCGGCAGCTATGTAAAATACTGCAAATAGAGAATCCCCGTCCCCGATTTTCGAGGAAAATTCATTGTAAAACCAGATCGCAACTATCTTCTTTCATTTTCGAGTTGATACGGATTTTCTAGGATTTCGGCATATGCCAATATCTCGGTTGCTATCAAAGTTATGTAAAAACTGTTTTGACATTCTACGGAACTTGCTTACGTAAAATGCAGGGACGTATTCCGGTTTTATTCTGTTGAATGGTTGTCAGTTTATATTATAAACCTGTGTTTTTAATGTAAATCATAGTTATATATACAGGTGTTCAAAAAGACACGCCAATAAAGTCGCTTGTGTGTATGCCTGTGTGAACTAATAAGGATTCTGAGTATCCCCATATCGACAAGTATCCTATTAATTTCACCATTCAGAGTAAAGGTATTCTCGTCCAGAGAAACAGGTATCATACAGAATATGTGCATTACTGTTGATATTTTCACTTAAAATTTTCAGAAAATTGCAGGCGGCGATCAGGATCGTCTTCGTTTATTTCATGAACTAGTTTCACTTTATGATTGTTTTCGTTTTTGTGGTAAAAGACAACCTCAACACTTTTTGATTGATGGCAACTTCGCTGCACTCAAATTGGACGTCATTCAACAAACTAACCAGATGTTTGTTTCATTTCTTGTGGATACAGATACACTCTCTCCACTTTGACGATTCAATAACACAATAGGCGACGAAAACAAGACTGACGACGTACTTTCTAGCTTACGGCCGAAACAGAACTAACTTAAGCGAGTTTCGTGGCGTGCTCTTGA
The DNA here is from genome assembly GCA_013387265.2 of Cryptolaemus montrouzieri. Classification (NCBI taxonomy): domain Eukaryota; kingdom Metazoa; phylum Arthropoda; class Insecta; order Coleoptera; family Coccinellidae; genus Cryptolaemus; species Cryptolaemus montrouzieri. The sequence goes on along the minus strand of JABFTP020000185.1, from coordinate 32,487,989 downwards.
GAATGTCAGGCAATAAGGGGGTGAGGGTTACCAAATTGAGAACAAGTGCACGTTAACGTGCGAAATAATCAAATAAAAGTCACAATTTGTTGTAAATTCCTTCGAGAAAATTTTTCTTGATCGTCTGTCTTATTTTAAGTTCTTTTTCAATTTTAAAATATCGGCATGATGCCTCAACATCATCAATACTTTTCCTTTTCGTTTTTTATTGCACAAGGATAGCTTTATTGATGAATTGAAATAGATTATCCTGATTTCATACAGGTGTGACTCAAAAAATTATTGAATATTGTAATTTTAAAATATCATATCTTGATTTTTTCAAATGGAACACCCTGTATTTTATTATTTATGTCAACGCATAAAATATTGTGATATATTTTGCAGAATAGCCTTATCTTTATCTTCGATCATTTTCGGAAATATTCGATTATCTGTAAAAAATTTTATGAAAATTCTACAAACCGTATCAAACTCATCACCATGCATCATTATTCGTTTTCTTCTGTAATGATTCAAGTAGTAAAAATTAAACCTAAACAAGATAATTCTTTTAACGAATGATAAAATCAAGATGATTAAAACGTAAATTGAGGTATGTGTTGACATTTTTTTTATATGTGCCTTTTGTCAGGTGTCCGGACATATCATATTCTGCATCTTACATGATGAACTTATCATTGTTTCGTTATTAAACATTATTAAAGTGAGGTTTGAACCCAATTTTCTCAATTGACTGCCATGAAGTTCTCCAAAGAAGAAATGGTTTATATGATTTTTATCCTGGGTGAGCGTGATTCTTTGTTGGCAAGTGGAGTTTATGCACAAAGTTTTCCTGATAAGAGGCATCCTGTTGCAAGATGCTTTGAAAAACTTCTAATAAGATTTATCGAAACGGGTAATATCGCTTACAGAAAACATGAAAAACCAAAAACTGCTACAGCTGAAGACAACCAATTATCAGTTTTGTTGACAGTGACAGAGGACCTATGTAAAAGCCAAAGAGAGGTTTCTCAGTTAACAGATATAAGTCAAACTTCCGTCCAGAGAATCTTGAAAGTGAATAAATTTCATGCATATCATGTACAGCTGCACCAGGAACTGAACAATCAAGACTATGAAAATCGAATCAATTTTTGCAATTGAGCAAGTGACAAAATAGCGGAAAATCCAAATATGTTTAGTAGAATTCTTTTCTCGGATGAGGCAACTTTCCACAAGAATGAGCTTGTTGACAGGCACAACTTTCATTTTCACGCCACGGAAAATCCACACCTCATGAGACAAATAGATCACCAGCATCGTTGGTCCTTTAATGTATGGATATCTAATTGGGCCACACTTTTTCAACGGGCACCTCAATGGTGAAATGTATTTAGATTTTCTGCAAAATCATCTACCAATGTTACTTGTCGATGTACCAAAGCATTCAAGACAAGATTTGTGGTTTCAACAGGATGGAGCACCGGCACATTACTCACATCAGGTTAGGGAGCATTTGAATCATGTATTTCCAGACAAATGGATAGGACGTGGTGGTCCTGTTAGATGGCCAGCTAGGTCTCCGGACCTTACAAGTCTCGATTTTTTCTTGTGGGGTTATATTAAGGGCATCGTTTACCAGATTCCTTCTACAACACAGTTGGATATGAGACAGAGAATAGTCGACGCCTTTCAATCAGTTAATCCGCGAATATTGTAGAGAGTTCAACGGTCTCTCCTTAGAAGGATTGAGTTGTGTCTGCAAAGAAACGGGCAACCTTTCGAACACTCATTGAAATAGTTCAACAACTTTTAGATCATATCACCAAAAACCGATCTATTACGTATTTCATACACGACTACCTTAAAATATCTCCATTTCTCTGATCAAGTATAATGATATGTACTAATAAACTCTTCTTTCAACCTCTGATTTTATTATTTTATTTTTTTTTTATTTCGTAAATGGTCGAAGATAAAGATAAGTTTACTTCTGCAAAAATATGTCACAATATTTTATGCGTTGACATGATTAATAAAATACAGGATGTTCGATTTGAAAAAATCAAGATACGATATTTTTAAAATTACAATATTCAATAATTTTTTTGAGTCACTCCTGTATAAAATGAGGATAATCTATTTCAATTCATCAATAAAGCTATCCTTGGGCAATAAGAAAACGAAAGGAAAAAGTATTCATCCTCCTGGCCAAAGGAGTATGCGATGATGTGAGAGCCTATTTTCATGAATTTTACGGAAAAAAATATTGTGACGAAACTACTCACCAAAAAACTTATTATTTACAGACATTATAGCAGAGTTTAGGACAAAATTTTTAATAGAACACCCTGTTTACCACGCCACTGGTGAATCACCCAGTATATATATATATATATATATATATATATATATATATATATATATATATATATATATATATATATATATATATATATATATATATATATATCTCTTCCTCTATTTGCGGTATTTTACATAGCATCTGTACTGAAACATCGAAAATGAGACACCCTATATATTAATAGATTCTTAGTTCATCCATAAATCATACAGTGCTCATTGTTCAGATCTATATTTCCACACCGTATAAAATATGTAAAATATTTTCCAATAATTTCTTTTAGGTTACCTACAGATTTTCACCTGAATGGTATCGGAACGAGAGGAGACATGCCTGCAAAATAATTTGTGTGTCAATGTTTGTCAGCGCTATTGTGTTTGTGATCATATTCGTCATCATCATGTTGGTTGTGTCTGGTACAAGTAAAAAGAGATATCATTCATAAATTTATTTTCTTTTGTTCAACTTCAAGTTTATATTTGTTATACTTCTGTTTTATTGACAATAAAAGTGATTCATATGGTAGACTTTTTTTCTTCATATATGATACAGGTTTAAAGATGTTAGCGCATGTTGAATTGTGTTTTTTCACAAACTTTGATAAGTGCATCAGAACTGTATGGAGACTGTCGTAGCCATGTACTTCGTCAAATACTGCTGCAGAAGGTTCGATACTGGTTATCGTGATAAAGCAGCCAATCACCTCTTGCCCAATGCTTCGACAGTACTCTTCTTATTAACTCTCATCGACATAAAATTCATGGTTACTCATTGTGCACAAGATCACCATAATCTAAAAAAGCAATAAACATTATCTTGGAATTACTTCTTCTTTTTTCGGCCCTGGCTCGAATGGGTATTGAAAAGATAGATGTATGCTTTCGGGATGATGATCATGAACCCATCATTCTTTCCCAGTTAGTCATTATCTTTTTAAGCAAATTTTCATCATTATCGTTCATTTCCAAGTTGTGCTGAGCAATTTCTATGCGACAGTTTTTTCATCCGTCAGTAATTTTGGAATGAATTTAGAACTCCAATTCTTAATTTTCATTAAAGATCCCCCAAACACTACTTTTCGATTATCAAAATGACATTCTAAATATCACAACGTTAATCGACTATCTTCATCGATTGTTAGATTCATAGTTTCGATGTTATCGTGTATTTTTACTGTCAAGTGATCAGCGATTGTTTTTGAACCGTTTATCCCAGTCTTCATATGTGTTTAATTCATACCATTATTCCAATTGCTGTCTTCGTCAAACCTCTTCGAATTTGAAGTAAAATTTAAGTCATCTTCGTTGTTCCGATTTTTCCGTCATTCTTCGCAAAATGAAAAAAAATTATTATTAACAATCGCCGTTCACAAACCAAGTCGTTTCGCCTGTAACAAATGCCGTTTGAGTGTTCGTAAAGATTTACTGGTTACGTCCACGACCTACAGAGATGGTACGGAGATATGAAGGTAGGTCGATTACTTTTGGGTTAAACCTCGTATAAGTAACGATGAACTATATTTCTATGATAATTTTTATATTATTAACAATGAAACTATACATACTGTTGCAGAATTCTGGGTTCATATTTGCATACTAGATATATTACCCTACCTGAGTTTCTGGTGTTTGGGGCTGCACTGTATAGGGTCTTGCCCGAATCTGTTGAGAAGATCACAGTTGTAGACACCGTTCTTAAAACAATATACCAAAACTTTGTTTCCGAAAATTTTCTGAGCAGTTTGCTAACTACGCTAAGAAACCATGCAATTGCAAATGGCCCATAGTGGAAAAATATTGGAAGGAGATTAGGCGCATACTCCTGTCGCTGACCTGGATTTTATTTAATTAGTGTAGGTGAAAATGAATGAAAATATCTCCTTAGTGGTCATAGTCGTACCTAAAACAATAATACTAAGGAGAAAATGTCCTGCCGCCAACTTTAATGGTCCTCATGAATCACTTTCGAATATGACTTAATCAAACTTTTTTGGTTGAAACCACTTGTGTTATTAATGGATCTGTGACGTTTTCTAGAATTTTCAAATAATTTTCGGTATTATGGGTCTCATTAATGAAAATGAGTCAAATAACGATGTTACCGAGTATTTCCTCCCACGATTTTCATTTTTGACGAACTAGCGTATTTATCGTTCCTGTCGTATAAGGATTTTTGTCGATCCACTATCGCATATTCTGTTTATTAACATAACCAATTAAAAAAAAGTGTATGCATCTCTGAAGCAAATAATTTGCAAGAAATTAGGATTCTGGTTGATTATGTTTGTCATCGGCTCGATTTCTGAGAGTCTTTTTCTCCAAAAATCGATTCGTCCCAAATACTTTTCAATTCTTATAATTTCGAAGAGTGTGTTGTAATACAGTGGTCTGTATCAAAAAACTATTTAATTTAATTCTATTCAATTTTGGAAACCTTTTTTTCATTTATGGTTTAGTTATGGAGGACATCAAATTCACAGCTTCACTTGAAAATCAAGCTGCTTGTCTTGACTTTTGTATTCAGAATTCAAGCCAAGTAAAACACAAAAGCTTCAGGATTCAAGCTTCTTGAAATGCAAAACTGGAAGGCTTGAACCAGAACAAAATTGCTATGAAACATTAAAACTCCTCTTATATTCAATAAGAGCCAGAATGAGGGTTTAAATAATACTGAATATTTGATCGGGAAATATACAATTGAAATTCAACATAAGAATCGAAAGAGAATACATAAACTTGTCGAAGGAAACACAACTACAGAACAAAGGCAAGAGTGAAAGTGAAATGTATATTATGTATATATATATATATATATATATATATATATATATATATATATATATATATATATATATATATATATATATATATATATATATATATATATATAGCTGTAAATCACAATAGGCCAGATATCATTCTTACGGATAAACAGAATCGAATAACATATATGATTGGTATTGCTGTACCCCGATACATATAACATAAAAAATAAATATAATGAAGAAATTTCTGAATATATGATGCTTGCCTACGAGATTGCAAAATTTAGAAAATGAAGCAACTATTCATTCTACCGATTATCATTTCTACAACAGTTGTTATTTCTAAGAATCTTCTCAAAAATATTGAAATTATAGGCCTGAAGAAAAATTTATTTGATCATGGAATCGGTTTGATTGCATGAACAAATATATAGGCAACTCGTCGGGGTTAAACCCTTTATATATATATATATATATATATATATATATATATATATATATATATATATATATATATATATATATATATATATATATATATATATATATATGGTCAAATATCTTCCGCGATAAACTTCGCGTGGAGTCTATGTATGTAAATCTGAGACAAGACGAATTCAAAAATCCGTAGATCAATGAATAATCCCTCCCGACAAGAGCTAGTTTCCAAATCTGCCCGCCATGCACGCAGCCCCCAAGCGCCACAATAGTGCAACCAAGCAGGATGCCGAGAAGATATTTGACCAAATATTCACCGACGAGAGGGTTATCTCGGAAGCAGAGCACTATTCCAGCGGGATTATTTTGCACGTTTTCTACCGTTGATGTTATTCACGGAACGGCGAAAGATGTCTCCCAAATATTTGGAATTTTTAACGTTTCCACATCTGTTTGTTACTGTTCGCATCTTTCTCGAAGTCCGGTAGCGGGTTCGCCGTGTCGGTCCATAGAGGGCGACTCTCGTACGTATGTACGAGGTGCGTCCTTTCTGGAATTGATAGAGTACCCCGATGCAGCTTGGTAGGATGCTGAGAAGCTATATGCGACACTGATGAGCTCCTAATAAGGACGAAACTGCAGTCTGCCGCTTCGTTTCTCGGCATCCTGCTTGGTTGCACTATTGTGGCGCTTGGGGGCTGCGTGCATGGCGGGCAGATTTGGAAACTAGCTCTTGTCAGGAGGGATTATTCATTGATCTACGGATTTTTTAATAATTCGTCTTGTCCCAGATATATATATATATATATATATATATATATATATATATATATATATATATATATATATATATATATATATATATATATATATATATATTATCAGCACAAAAAGAACATATATAAATATAAAACAAAAGGAATAAACTTCTGTCGACATGATGACAACTGAATTAAACTTTAATTACCTACATTGAAACTTGAATCAAAAAGAATAAGAATAGGCGAAAATAAATTCCCTCTTTATCAGACAGTTGAAAGTTCGCTGTTTTGGAACCAAGATATTTTTTGTATATATTTATATAATTTTTTTTGTACAAGAGATTCGCTCTCTAGACTCCTCCAACTCTCGGTACTCCGTCCAATCTCGATTCTCGGCTATTCACTCCTTCTCGCAAAGGTTCAGCTAAATATCGCCCTTAATAGTTTATAGATTATTATACTTGCACTTCTGACCGCTAGGTGACGACACTGCATACATTTCGTTCAGTCTTCTATATATTTTTTCAAGGTATATTGAGTTTTTCAATGAATGATACCTGAACCTCTTAAGGAATCATTTTATTTGTATCTATTCCTTTTTTCCTTTAAATTAACCAAATTCCCTGGAGGAGCTTTTTGTATCTACTTGTTGCTTTCCGAAACCTATTGACTACACGGTCTGTCCCAAAGTAAACAGGATTCGTAAATAAGGAATGCAAATGGTTTTTTCGGCATAATTCTTTAACTTCATTCAAAATAGTCTCCTTTCGCTTTGGTACACTGTTTTGCACAGTTTAACAACATTTCGAATGAGGGTTTGAGGTTCTAGGCCGGCATAGCTCGGAGAATATTAGTACACGCCTTCTGGATGGCCGGAATGTCAGTAAAACGCATTCCTTTAATTGGCAAATCAAGATTCTCGAACAAATAAAAGTCGCACGGAGCTAGGTCCGGCATATATGGGGAATGATTAAACGATAAAATTTGATTTTTGGTTGAAAAAACGGTAATAAGTGTCGATCGTTGAGATGCGACGAATACGAAGCAACAAACCCCTCAACACACCAAGATAATGAACCGCAGTAAAGGTTTGGTCCGGTGGAACGAATTCATGATGAAGAATAGTCTTCGAATCGTAAAAACAAATGAGCAATTCACTTTTGACTTCTCAAATCGAGATGTTTTGGTTGCTAGCTCTTTTCTGGCCTCCATTCGGCACTTTGCCGTTTCGTTTCTGGGTGGTATTTGAAACAACACGTTTCGTCACCAGTCACAATGTTCAATTGGAAGTTTTCGTCCTTTTTTGCCTGTTTAAAGATGTCCTCACAATGTTGGATTCGGAGCAATTTTTGATCATCAGTCAATTTCTGTGGCACAAAATGAGCACACACCTTCCGATAGCCCAAATGTCCGTTCAAAATGCGATAAAGCGAATCGTTGGACATTGACAATTCCATTCCCACGAAACTCGACGATGATTTTGGTTGGATTTTCAGAAATTCGCGCATTTTTTCGATGCGCTTTCGCAAAATACCTAATTTCCCTAGCCGACGTGAGGGACGTTATTATATCTTCGCTACCATTTTTAAAACTCGTATACTACTCATGAACTCTGCCACAGGATAGACAATCGTCAGCATAAACTTCTCGCATTAAACATTTCGATGAAAGTTTTACCGAGTTCTAAATAAAACTTAAAATTGGTTTTTCGTTCGATGTTCATTTTTGTACCGACTTCCAAAACATACTGTCACTTTCGGCGCAAGAACTCTGCTTCCAGGAAACCAATTGTCATGAAATTTTAACTAGAAGTCTAGAAAAGATGAACCTTTCAAACGACATTAGTCACATAGAGGTGACTACAGACTGTGTAGATCGAACGTAGTTAGTTTTGAAATTCCAGTGTGTGGCAGCCAATTAAAATATTCTGAATGACTTGAGAAACTACCTACTTCTATTTCATCTGTACGGGTACGCCAACAAGCAATTAGGCATGAGAACTAAACTTTTTGCTCTTACAAGTATCAAGCTTTTACGCAGCTTGAAAAGGCTAGAAATCAAGTCAAACTTTTGGGTGGTAAAATCAAGTCAAGTCAAACCTTTGATTTTTCAAAAGCTTGAATTTGTAGTCAAGTCAAGCTTTTAGGAAAATTTTCAACCTGCTTGACTTGATGAGCCCTTATAGAAGATCCTCCGGAAAAACGCCATCTTATTTCGAATGTTGTATTCTACACGTCCTTTTGTATTCTTGAGATTTTCAGTTACCCCATCGATTGGAATATTATATTTCTCAATTAGGAATTGTAGGTAGTGGAACCGGTGGTGTTTAGAGAAAAATAATCCATAAAATTACCGACGTTTCGGGAAATTATTTTTCCATCTTCAGGCTCTCTCAAATCAGTTCCTCTCGAGTCAACAAATTTTTCGACGATGGTCATCGCTCAATTTTAATCAACACTTATTCCACCGCACAGACCATTGGAATATTTAAACACCACCGGTTTCACTACTAACCATTTCTAATTGAGCAATAGAAGTGAACCACTAAATTCTTTATTGACTATTATATTTTTTATCAGTAGAGTTGATAAAACCATATTTGAAAAATTGAAACGAAGCAGATTAAATTTTCTAAGAAATGATTTCGATTTCGTTATTTTTGTTTTCGCCAGATGGAGTAGTAATTGTCACACTTAGCCGATGATTCAAGGTAGGATAATTCACTCATGAATTATTAGAGATTATCTTTATATGTGCTGTAAACATTTCAAAAATTCATTTTGCAGCGTTGATATTGATAATCGTTCCAAAAATGTATAAATTTCATGAAAATTCATTGCCATCGAATTGCTTTATGACTTTACTGCATTCGCATAACCACTTCATCATATCCTACCATTCTTGACACGTAAGTGATATTAATTTTCATTATAAAAGCTTTTTGGTATTTTGGAAAAACTAATATTAACCTAATTGTTACTTTTTATATTTTTAATTTTTATTGTTTCTTAATAGCCCAGCGTCAAGGAAAAACAGAACTTGTTTTAATTACATTCTGATTCGTTTACAGAAATAAGTTAATCTGAACGGAAACCCCCTCAGTTTTCTACTTCCAACAACGAAAAATTGTTTTTGTTTGTGATTTTCATTCGTATTAGACGAAGATACCTTGAGAACGACACGTTACAGAGTAATAGTACTGTCCCTTTTTACTTTGCATACCAATTTTAACATCATATGTAAAGTTTAAACACACACAGGGTTAGTATTGCACAAGCAATGACCCCGAACGACAGTCAAAGCGTCCCATTGAGGTCATAACTATCAATACTATCGTAAAATATACACGTGCAAAAATGCGCATTTTCCTGTTGATGCGATTAAAGTTTGTTCATTAATCTCTCCGAAGCTCAATTCTGTTTGCTACTTTCCACAACAAAAAATTGATTTTTTTTGTTTATGAACTTCACTCGTATTAGATGGAGATATTCTGAGAACTTTCGACACGTTCCAGAGATGACCGTTAAACTCTTATTATATTACTGCCCTCAATTCTGTTAAGCAAAGATTAAGCCGTCGTTTATTTACTAATTCAAGCCCAAAACAGTGCTCGCTTGCAACGACGAGCGCCGAACAGCGGTGACAAAACATACCTAACCTATGTACACCTATGAACACGGTAAATTTTTCTTATAATTTCCACCCACTCGCGCATAAAACCTCGCCACTCGAAGCGCATTTCCTCACCTGGGAGGTGAGTCAGTAATCAGTCTCGTTCGAGAGTTCAACATGGCAACACCTCCAATTGCTCGTTCAAATGATGCGAGGGAACACGGTGAGCTTCTTTCGAAGCGCGACTGAAAACCGAATGGCGCCGGATCATCCGGAGTTTCTTCGGTGTAAGGGAACTCACAGTGCGAGGTACCTTTAGCAAAGTGGGTGCGCTTCGTCTAAACCCAGCTTTACATTTCAACATTAGTTATTAGTTGTTGCTGAATTATAACTCATTTTGCACCCTAAGAGGGAGTTCTGGACCACTAATTATTATTTTGTAATTAAGACCTTGAATGAAAAAGAACACAACTTTTCATACCTCAAACCTAAGAAAGAACGGAAGCAAACTGCATCTAACCCCTATTTCGCAACCGTAAAGGTGTTTTTCCCACAAAAGCCAGTAATCATATTTCCTTCTTTCTGATTGAGGTGCTTAAAATAATTTTTTTTTTTCATTTTGAAACCTAAATATTTTCCATATCTCCCCAAGTTTGTTTTATGATAATCTTACCGTAACTTAACATTTTTCGGGGATTTGAATTATCCCATGCATTAATGACGATAAAATGGGAGCCAAATGCCAACAAAACCCGTTCAGCCGTTTTATGCTTAATAGAGTGACAAAGATCCGAATATGAAAACCTCAAAACTGAGCAAATTTGATGAATCATTTCAACCACTATTTCGCTTATTTTGGATTTGTTCTTCTAAAAATTCTATTTTTCCTTTTCAATCAACATTATTCTTCATGCAAATCTTTCAACCCCTATTCTCACGTCTACGGATGATTTTTCCGAAAATGCTGTTATTCATATTTCCTTTTTTTATCTCGAATAAAATATTTATGTCACTTCGAAGTTTGAAGGATTTCCATATAAACTTTTAACCCCTGATTCACTTTGCTGGAGATGGAATTCCATAAAAAGTGGCCTATATTCGGATCTGAAGTTTGTTGTGCACGTAGAGCCTCTTTCAGGTGTACATTCTATCAACTACCCGGGCACATTCCAAGACTTTTTTTGTATTCTTGTGTATCATTGCTCCTTTTAACCCACTTCCTTTATACGTCATATTTCAGGTAACCTAACAAGTCTTTAAGATTTCACTTTCAACTCTCGAATATCGACGTCCAAAAAGTTTTACTTCGAAAATGGATGAAACTTTCAGTTTCAACTTTTTCTATAGATTGGAAAATTGTGCCAAGCTTTCTTTATTTTCAATTCTCCATTGAACTGAAACTTTATATGTGACACATATCTGGAAATAACGTCCCTCCTCGCTTTCGTGGAAAAAAGTAGTCGTGATGACGTCGAAGGAATGACCGGAGTACCTTTCGTTTCAATGCTAGTTGAGGCAGATTTAAGTTAATTCTTAGAACGAAGGAACAGGGACTTCAAGAACTTCGTGTTATTCGGCCTTGCTGTTCATTGCACTTAGGAAAAGCTTCACTACAGTTTAAAATTTGACCTGATAGATTTGAAGAATGAAACTTTTAAGACAGCAGTGACCAAATGTTACCGAAATCATGAAATGAATAAATGGCGAAACTGTCAGTTTTGGAATTTTTTACAAATCTAAAGTACCTAACTCAAAAAGTTCATCAAATCAAAAAACATTTCTGTAAAACAATCGGTCTAATACAAAATCAACATTTGAACAAAGAGGGAAGCTCAAAGTGTTGCTTTTTTATCTGTTACATCGAACAGCTGCATTAAAACAAAATTGATTTAAAATGTTTCTTTCAACTTATTTCTTTTAGGTTATGTGCAAATTTTCACCAGGATGGTATCGAGAACAAAGACGACAAACTAGAATAAAGGCCTGTATATGGTTACTCATCGCTATAATTTCTCTTGCTGCATTATATGTTGCTATTTGGCTGGTTATTCAACTGGCTGGAAAAATTTCGGACTTTATTTTCAAATAGTGAAATTAAGTGAGTTTCCTAATAACATCAATTGAAAGTGTGCTGGCATTGCTACGGAAACGGGGCGCGCTTACAGACCGCCCTAACATATTCATTTTAATAATAACCTGTAAAACACAATTTTAATCTATATTGAATGCACAACGTAACGAACGTATGTTATTGGATAAGGATTAATGCTGTTTTGTTTGAAATACCTCTGTTAATAATCCATTATTAAAAGATGACAGATTTTCACACTATGTAAAAGATGAAAACTGTTCCATCCTTGAAAGTTTGACATATACCATGGCGGACTTTTCACAATATACTATTATTACTACTAATATTGTAGTATTGCGATTTTTCTCGTAAGATTGTGATGAAAGCTAAATATGAAGGTGTTTTCAGATACACACACCACAAAATTGCCGCATCACCTGGTATTCTGAACTCCACAATCGTTTGAACAGCTCGATCGCAGTTTCTTTGTCAACATATGAGGGGAAAAAATCTTATGTATGTAGTAACATTTGTTTCCATATGATCTCAAACACGTCTGAAACAAGAATGAGTTTATTTGACTATCAGTATTCATTCAATTTCTCTTCAGTTTTCACGCTAAATTAATGCAAGTTTTCTGTGTTTCTTGTTGATTTTCGAATCTTTGAATTTATTGTAATAGCTGCTGAACGTCCTCGACGTTATTTGAGTGATTATGAAGTGGTAAGAATTGTAACACTTCTAGAGGAGGGGCGAAGCCAACGTTACGTGGCTAACTTGTTGAATGTTAACCAAAGCACTATTTCAAGAGCAATTAATCGGTACCACGAAACAGGAATATGGAAGAAGGGCCGGACAGGGAAGAAATCGGATAACAACACCAGTTGATGATTGTTGGCTTCATTTAACTGCACTAAGAGTTCGGCACTATACGGCTAGAATGCTACAAAATGAACTTGCACTATCCAGAAATGTGCATATTTCATTGTAAACTGTTAGGAACAGGCTCAGAGAAGACGATTTCAGATCAAGGGTGGCTTCTACCGACCCGCGTCTCACCAGAGAGCATCAAGTTGCAAGACTTCAGTTTGCGAGGGAACATGCAAATTGGGGTATGCATGCCTGTATACAGACGACCTAGGGAACAGTATCAGCAATCCAATATCTGACAAACCGAAAACTTCGGAGAGGTCTCAGTAATGGTGTGGGGAGGCATTTCTTTCCATGGTCGAACTGAGTTAGTCCTAGTGAATAATGGAGGAATGATAGCGGCCAGATACATCGCAGATATCCTTGAACCTCATGTTGTACCCTTTGGCCCATTGTTTGGCGAAAACTTCATTTATATGCATGAAAATTAATGCTCGGCCTCATCATGCAGCTAGAGTAGTTACAGAATTTCTGCAAAATGCCGAAATTGATATTTTATGATGGCCAGCCAGAAGTACCGACTTGAATCTCATAGAACATGTATGGGACAACATGGAGTGGCAAATTCAGCAACGTAGGGTGCCGTGCAGAACACTCCAACAACTAGAAAATCTGCTTCCTGAAATTTGAAACTCAGTGACTCAAGAGTACATCCAAAACACATCTATATATATATATATATATATATATATATATATATATATATATATATATATATATATATATATATATATATATATACCATGTGTGTTTTAATGTATATTTTTGTATTTTTGTATTTTTGTGAGGAATGTATTTTCTACGATTTGATTAGATTTGACCTTCAAATGACCTTGACCGGTCCTTTGAAAATGTTATTTGACCTCAGATTCGGAATCAGCCACCCAAGAAACATAATAATAAATAAGTTTGCTAAATAACTCAAAAACATTTCCCACATGTCAAGGTACATGTTCAAATGAAAAGCAATGATGTGATAAACAAACACGGCCTATTTTGGAGTACTTTGCCCTCCCACACATTCTATTTTTAAAGAACTTGTGTATGCACTTTTCCAGTCATATAAGGGTTTTCTTCGATGCACTATCGTACACCCCCCGTTCCAAAAGTAACTTTTCGAAAATAGGAACAACCAGTAATATAATTTTGATACAAATCTATTTCATTAATCAATGTATTGGGCTTCTGCATCGATAGACAAATTTGCACGCGCCAACAGATTGTCAAACGACTTCACTATCTCTCAAAAATTTTTCTTCAAATTAAACAAGATCCACGAAGAAATAATATATGGTAGATGTCAACCCAAATAATTGCGCTCATAATGATTCTAGAAAATCTATAGATCATAATCGGCATCACTTAGAAGACCGAACCGTGCCATCGGGGCTCTCTCGGTCAAACAGAGAGGGAATTGCTTTGTTGAGTTTGAATATTGAAGGGATTTTGCGATTATACTTCAAAATTGGCAAGCAAGAACAAGGAAGTAATTATGTTTCAGGAGAGTCACACTGCGACGGACGAACATCTCCGCGAACGAGGAAATAGGTTATGTACTTTTTGATTATCTCCTTAGTCCTTTTTATGGCCTTTTGAAACAGGCTGACGTAGGCCATCGTTTGTCTTGTCACTGCAAGCCTTCTTGTGTGTATGGGACGAATGAATATTTGTTCATCCATGTGAATTATAGGTCTCTTTTCTTGACGGTATCGTTTATGCTTCTTAAATTATTCAAACGTAGTTGCTGTATTTCAGGTTTTCCATAAGTAGCTTTCTATACGTTTTCGTTTTGATCCAACAGAACCCCATTCCTCTCAAAACTTTTTGAATGCTCTCTCGCAATCCTACATATTCATTCTCATCGTCGAACTTCTGATGAATTCGCTTTAATGTGGGTTTTTATCGACGACATAGGAATTGACGACGAACCTTCGAAACAGAGCTCTATCGAAGCCATCGAGATCTGTTTTATTTGCTGATTTTCTTCTCTTTTTATCAGTAGTTGAAAAACTGTTATTTTCGCCATCGTCAATCTTCTTCATTTCGCTCGAAATTTTTTGCACAGTTCGCTAACCTGTTGCGACAGCTACACGTTCTTGAACCTTTTTCAAAGAAATTACTGGTTCATTCTGCATCCCTTATCGTTTCATGAAATGAATGACATTCGCAATTATTCCCATGGATTGCCCACTTAAGTTCTTCTCTTTCAAATTGGAAACCAACTCCATCCTCACCAAAACGTAGAAATATTGAAATGAAATGTCATAAAATTTTTAACAGTTGTCAATGAAGTACCGAGCTATCGGCGGTTGCTACATGTGGCATTAGTAATACTGTTATTTTAAGCAGTTCGGTTACTTCTGGAATAGAAGGTGTATATTCTGCTTATTAACATAAACAATAAAAAAAAAGTTCATACATTTCACAAGAAAATAAATTTTATGCAATTTGGATTCTGATTAATTTTGTTTGTCATTGACTCGATCCCCGAAAAGGAAGATTAATCCATCTCAAATACTTATCAATACCTCCATAATTTCGAAAAAATTTAAGTTGTGATGCAGCGATCGATTAAAAAAACAATTTGATTAAATACTTTCTTTTACAAGCTTTAGTTTTTCAATTTTGAAAATCCTTTTCTTATTTTATTTATGAAGATTATTGAAGATCCACTGGAAAAAAAGCGTTAACTTTATCGATTGAACTTTCAATAAACCGATAAAATCTTTTCAAAAGAGTAATTTTTATATGAGGTACTCAACTAAGTTCTCGCTGTTGGTCAATAGATGGCTCCAGCAGTAAGGGCTGATCGATTTTTACATATCAAGAACGTCTAGAAAAAAGTTTAGACATATGGTAAACAAACCACTGTGACACATTAGTGATTTTGTTTTTGCGTCATATACTTTTAGTTGTGAGAAAAAGTCTGATTTTGTGTCAAATGATCGTCATTTGCGGGAAGTGTTGATTTTCTTTTTTCATTCGAAAAAAACGGCGACTGAAGCTCATAGAGGGCTCCAAAAAGTTGACGTAGATGCTGCTCTAAGTGAAACAACGTGCCGGGATTGGTTAGATTTTCGATGTGGACGACCGTCCCCGTGAAGGAAGGCTAAAAATCTTCGAAGACGCTGAATTGGAGGCATTGCTCGATGAGGATCCGTGCCAAGCGCAACAAGAGTTTGCTTCAGCCTTAGGAGTTACCCGCCAGGCCATTTCCAAACGATTACATGCGTTGGCAATGATTCAAAAGCAAGAAACTTGGGTTCCTTATGGTTTGAAGCCAAGAGACGTTAAGCGTCGTTTTTTCGCCTGTGAACAACTGCTCCAGCGGCAAAAAAGAAAGAGTTTCCTTCAACTCATCGTAACGGGGGATAAAAAATAGATTCATTACAACAATCCGAAGAAAAAAGTCTTGAGGACTGCTCAGTCATGCTTCGACTTCATCGCCTCGGCAGAAAGATATGCTGTGTATTTGGTGGGACCAAGTCGGTTTTATTTATTATGAGCTATTGAAACCGAACAAAACCATCACTGGGGAACGGTATCGAACTCAATTAACGCGATTGAGTAAAGCACTGCGCGAAAAACGGCCACAATACGAGCAGAGACACGAAAAAGTACCTAATTCTACAGCATAACAACGATCGGCCTCACGTTGCCAAACCCGTTAAAACCTACTTCGAAATGCTCAAATGGGAAGTCCTACCCCACCCGCCATATTCCCCAGATATTGCGCCATCCGATTATTACTTGTTCCGTTCGATGGCACATGGTCTGATCAGCAGTTCCGCTCATATGAAGAGCTCGAAAAATGGCTTGATTCCTGGATAGCCTCAAAAGACGAACACTTCTAGCGTCACGATATTCGAGCTCTGCCAGAAAAATGGGAAAAAATTGTAGCTAGCGATGGGCAATAATCTGAATGATTCATTTTTAAAGATTTTTACGAATAAAGTTGTATTTTCATAAAAAAAAACAGCGAGAACTTTGTTGCGGACCGAATAAGAAAAGATTTTTCAAGTATTCGATTCATTCGTTATTTCTGTTTTCGCCGAATTGAAAGTAATAACGATTGACCCAAAAAAGGAGGATAAATCTGTAGGAAATTCACTCATTAACTATTGGAAATTATCTATAATTGTATACGTGCTATAAAGATTTAGAAAATGTACCTTTAACCTTTAATTAATGATTCTAAATTGCTTTGCATCTTTAATGCATACACATAACCCTTCCATCATATGCTACTTCTATTGACTTGATGAGTGATATTATATTTTCGGTTCTGAAAAAAGTAATATTAACCTAATTGTCATTTTGCATGTTTTTAATTCCCATTGTTTCTTAAAGCTCAGGCGTCAGATAAAAACAAAACTTGTTTTAATTATATTCAGATTGTTTTACAGAGTTCAATTAGTCTAAACCGTAACTCCTTGTCTTTTATACTTTCAATAACAAAAATTTGTTTTGTTTTTTTTTTTTTTATTCTTCATTCGCTTTACACGACAATATTTTCAGAAATTTGACACGTTCCAGAGATGCTAGCCGTTGCACTATTTTTTATAGTAATGCAACTTCTTAGTTTGATACCAATTTTTCATCATTAGTAAAGGTCAAACGAACAAAATGTTACAATTGCACGAGCAATGACGCCTAACTTCGATCAGAGCGCCTCATAGAGGCCACAACTGTCGATACTATCGTGAAAATATATACGTGGAAAAAAAAAGAGCATTTCGAAGTTGGTGTGATATCAGTTTGATCATTCATATCCGAATTCCGTTAAACTAAGATCAATTCTTCTTTTATCTACTAATTTGAGCCCGTAGCAGCGCTCGCCTGCAACGACGACAGGTGGACAGCGGTGGCGCGACGCATACTTACCCTTCGTATGCCTGTTAACAAGCTAAATTTGTAAAAATTTGCCTTTCTTGATCACATCTCGTGTCTTTTAGTGTTAGTTATTATTTGTTGTTCAATAATTACTCATTTCATCATTTCGCATAGTTAGGGCGGGTTTTAACAGGAATTCTAGCGCGATATTTATATTTTGTGATTAATATCTCAAATAAAAATCTTCAAGTTTATGACTTCAATTATATGAAACATTTTACCCACTATTTAATACCTTCAGTTATTGTTTTTCCCTAATTTCCTGAACATTTTACCCTTCTGTAATCAA
Source organism: Cryptolaemus montrouzieri (assembly GCA_013387265.2). NCBI lineage: Eukaryota > Metazoa > Arthropoda > Insecta > Coleoptera > Coccinellidae > Cryptolaemus > Cryptolaemus montrouzieri. Next base: position 32,469,884 of record JABFTP020000185.1, on the reverse strand, counting down.
TATATTAAACGCATTTTCTCATGTAACGAACCTAAGAACTGAGGATAATTTCAAACCCTGGAAGAGATTTTCCAATTAAGCTGGTTATCGTATTTACTTCTTCCTAATTGAGATATTTAATATATATTGCCTTTATTTTGAAACCTAAGGAATTCCCATTCCTTAAGTTCGTTCTCTGATAGTCCTACCGGAACATTTTTCGAGGATAGTATTTTATGCGTCAATGACGGTTAAGTGGGACCAAATTTCAACCAAATTCGTTCATTCGTTTTTTGGTCAATTTATTGACAAAGTTCCAAATGAACAAACCCCAAAACTGCACATATTTCATAAATTATTTCAACCATTACTTCGCTCATTTTGGATTTGTATTTCGAAAAATTCTGTTTTTCCTCAGTAATCAAGTACTTCACCATGATTTTTCATGAATGAAAATAAAAAATCCCATGTGCAAACCTTGCAACCTCTATTCGCACGCCTAAGGATGAATTTTCGGAAAATACTTTTACTCATATTTCTTACTTCATCTAAAATCAAAGCTTTACGCAGTTCTGAAAACGAAAGATTCCCATATAAACTTTCAACCCCTAATTCACTCTGTGAGGTATAGAATTTTATGAAAAAAGAAGTGGCCTATGTTCGAATCTAAAGTTTGTTGGGCACGTGGCGCCCCTCCCTGGTGCAGATTTTACCAATACGCGGGCGCATACCCACACTCCTTTGTATACTTATGTATCGTTGATCTTCTTATCATCACTCCCTCGCATCGGATTCAGACACATCATCCGGCAGCTGAGGTCATTGTACTGGGTGCCTACAACGTTCACAACACCAACTGGCTCCGCCACTCCAATAGAACAGATAAAGGGGGAAGACAGGCTGAAACTTTCGCAATCAGCCATAATCTAACGCAGCTAGTCGACGAAGCGGCAAGATTACCTGATCACCCAACCGACTTCCTGAACACCTTGCATCTCTGAAACCATTGTGATGCCGCTAAACCAAGAAGCTAAACCACCCAAACGCATTTGGCACTATAACCGTGCTAATTAGGATGAGCTGCGTGAACTCTTTTCGTGCTTTACATTCAGTGATGTTTGCCTTTCAGATCCTGACATCAATGTGTGCACTGGATCTGTTACAGAAATCATTCACGCAGGAATGTATCTCTACATCCCTCATTCCATGAAAGAACATCAGCACTAAAGCCATGGTTCAACAAAAACTGCGAAAGAGACTCTGCAGCCAAGAACAGAGCTTACAAGTCATGGAAGATAAATCCAACAGAGGAAACAAGAACAACCTTCGTACGAATACGGTACTTATCCAACCTGACAACTGCAAGAGCAAACCAAATTTCAACGAAGGGGTAACTAATAAACTCCTTGAACAGGCAAGCGGGACTAGACAATAATGGTCTATAGCGAAGACTGTCAGTGCCAATTTCTGCAAATCTGCGTTTCCGCCTCTTGTTAGAGAACACGGAATTAAAGCATCATCTGAGAAAAAGAAAGCCGATCTCTCTGCTCTCATGTTCTCGAAGAATTCTGTGATAGATTCATCTAACGCCATACCACCGAACATTCAACCTACAAATTCTTTCATAGCAGAAATCAAGTTCAAAATCCGCACTGTGAGACGGGCTCCCAAGCAGCTACACTGCAAGAAGGCAGTTCGTCTAGACGAAATACCGCCAATCGTCCTGAGAAAGTGTGCTCCCGAACTGGCACCCATTCTGAAGCGTCTGTTTCAGATATCTTATGAAAGCCAGACTTTCTCGAGCAGCTGGAAAATAGCGAGAACTCAACCGATCCCAAAGAAAGGAAAGAATTCCTTACCCCAAAACTACCGCCCTGTTGCACTTCTTTCCATTATGTCCAAAGTGATGGAGATAATCATAAATGATGAACTCATCAAATATCTTGAGTTGCAGGGAATCATTAACGACCGTCAGTATGGTTTTCGCAGGCAACGATCGACAGTAGATCTACTCGCCTACGTCACTCATGTTTGTACATCAACGATGAAAAAGGAAGAATCTAGAGCAATAGCCCTCGACATCTCTAAAGCCTTCGATAGGGTTTGGCATGCAGCCTTATTGAGTAAACTTGCTGCATATGAGCTTCCCGAAAAATTGCGGGGTTTGAAGAGTAGCTTTCTTTCAAATAGATCATTACAAGTTGTCGTCGACAGTATAACATCTGATTGTTTCCATTTGCAAGCAGGAGTACCTCAAGGATCCATTCTTTCGCCAGCCTTCGATAGGGTTTGGCTGTTGCAGATAAACGATCTTATGTCATCTACAGAGAACAAGATCTTCGGTTTTGCAGACGATTGTACCCTGGTTTCGTCTTTCAATAGTCTATGTTCGATTACAGCTATGAACAAATTAATAACTCAAACTCTGACAGAGGATATCTGAGTGAGGCCAGTTGAACCTGGTGAGCTTCAACGCGAGCAAGACGCAAGCAACTATGTTTTCTTGAAAGGTCCCCGCTGGAGAACTTCCTCTAATGATGTTAGGCCAACAAATAGCATCCAAAGATTCGTTGCACCTTCTCGAAATAACGGTCAACTCCGGGTTTTGCTGGCATGAATATGTATCAGCAATAGCTAAGTCACGTCATCTCAGCTGTTGTTCCTATATAAGGCGTAGATTCAACCTGGTTTAGAATATTGTCCCCATTTGTGGGGATCTGCGCCCAAACATTCATTGTGGATGTTGGATAGTGAGCAAAAACGGGCTGTGCGCCTCATCGACCACCCGGAGATCACACGCGATCTCCAACTGCTGGCGCTCAGAAAACAAGTTGCTGACCTTTCTCTGTTTTACAGATACTTCCTCGGAAAAATAAAAAAATCTTCTTTATAAGTCATATTTTCTTCCGTCTAAGGTAACGTGACACGACCTTAAGATTTCACTCTCACCTCTCGATTATCAAATGGCTCATGAAGTTTCACTTCAAAAAGTAGATTTTGAAAGGAAAATTTATTCCATGATGTTGGGAATTATTGCCTGATTTTCTCTTCATTTGATGATTCTTCATCTTCTAAAGATACTATTCAAACTTTCTTAGATACCTTAATTTTTCAATGAATTTTAATTTTGGTCCGCCAGTTCGATTTTGGAAAATGCCTTAGCAAGTTGGTTATCAACAATTTTTAAAACCTTCACATTATATAAACTCTTTTATAGACCTGGCACTTGTTCAGTGCTTTTTAATCTCAATTGAATTGAACTCGTGTAACTTGGCCTTGCTGCTGATTGCACTTGGGAAAAGCTTCACTACAATTAGAAATTAAAACTCATGCATTTGAAGAATGGAAATTTATAGGCACCAGTGATCAAATTCAGCCAAAATTATGAATTACCCCCGTAAATATAAATCTTGTCACTTTTGGAATTTTCACAGATCGAAAGTAGCTAACTCAAAATATTTCATGGTATCAGATTAAAAATCATATTTCTGTGAAACAATCGGTATAATACAAAATTAACCATGAACTTAGTGGATCAAAGAATTAAGCTTATAGTGTTACCTTTTTATCTGTTGCACTAAAAGACTGCATTAAAACGAAATTAATTTTAAAATGTTTCCTTCAACTAATTTCTTTTAGGTAATGTGCAAATTTCCACGAAAATGGTCTCGAGGACAGAGACGACAATCCAGGACAAAGTTCTGTATATGGTTATACATCGTTATGATTTTACTTGGCGTGCTATTTCTCATCACTTCCCTGATTATTAGATTGGTTGACTAGCAAATAACCCACCAAAAATATAGTTATATGGCAATTCCATGCATTTTTAGTACTATGTTGTCTTATTTTATAAAAGTACAGTTGTCTTATTTTATCAATACTCAATACAAAAACTGAATTATGAGATGTCTCAATTTGTTTAAAGATTGGAAATTGAATACTCTGTACACCAGAGAATTGATATTGCCATTGACAATTATTTTTGCAATTGGATTTAAGGCATATATGGACTCTGTGGAGGGGTAATATTCAAATGCGACACATAGAAACATATATTTATTAAATCTCTCACAATAGGAAAGTTGTATTTCATATCTCCGAAATTTTTCGAGTACGTTTTCCTCAATCGTATTCCATTTGGTTTTGAAAACTAGAAAGCATTTTCTGTTTAGAAAGATGTTCAACAATCAAAAAAAAATATATTGGACAACGGTTTTCACTATTCCGGGTTTCTCAAAAAAGAACCTTGAATCACCCCAGATGATTATCACCATCTTTCAAGAAGTGGATAAAATCGATGAAATTGAGCGATTTGAAACATCCTATAGAGTTTACGTGGAGAACAGACAAGGGATTTTCAATGTTACTTGATGAATAATAACAGACTCTGCATCTATATCATTTATCAAACACGCGTTTTTTCACGCTCTTTGAACTCGAGGTCATGAACGCGCATTCTCTCCGAACTGTACGCGCACTTGATATAGAATTTCGGCTGGTTCCTCTTTGTTAGTTATTTTTGTCCGATTCAAGGCTAAACCGATTTCAAATAAAATAAGGTTTTCTAAATGATTTATTCATAAATCATCTGAAATGAGCTTCTAGCCTAGCTTACAATTTCGAATCGGTGTTTATTCTTTATATCGCTCTTGAAAATATTAGTGATTCAAAATAGCATCTAGGAAAATAAATTTCAATAAAACTCATTAGCAAATTAAGATGAAGAACATAATGACGTCAGTTTTTCGCAAATAATTCCGATACTGTTAATAATTGAAGATTTATATATCTATATACTATATACTATATATCTATTTACAGTAAAAATCTACTTCAGCAATTTATTTTGAAGTAGACAGGGTGTCGCAATTTTCTATAAAGAAATCTTGGTTGGTTTTTTCAGATTGGAAGTCCTAAACTCTGCGTGAGTGAGTTTTTTTTTTCCGTAAAAATTCATGAGAATAGGCTCTCACATCATCGCATGCTCCATCGGCCAGAGAGGATCAATACTCCTTTCCTTTTGTTTTCTTGTTGCCCAAGGATAACTTCATTGATGAATTGAAATAGATTATCCTCATTTTATACAGGAGTGACTCAAAAAAATTACTGAATATTGTAATTTTAGAAATATAGTATCTTGATTTTTTCAAATGGAACATCCTTTATTTTATTATTCATGTCAACGCATAAAATATTGGGCCATATTTTTCCAGAAGTAACCTTATCTTTATCTTCGACCATTTTCGAATTAAAAAAACTAAAATAATAAATCCTGAGGTTGCGAAAAAATTTATTAGTACATATCATTATACTTGATCAGAGTAATGGAGATATTTTAAAGTAGTCGTGTATGAAATACGTAATTGGTTTTTGGTGAGATGATCTACAAGTTGTTGAACTATTTCAATAAGTGTTCGAAAAATTTCTCTGTAGACACAACTCAATCCTTCTGAGGAAAGACTGTTGAACTCTCGACAACATTTGCGGATTAACTGACTGAAAGGCGTCGACTATTCTCTGTCTCATATCCAACTGTGTTGTAGAAGGAATCTGGTAAACGATGCCCTTAATATAACCCCACAAGAGAAAATCTAGACTTGTAAGGTCCGGAGACCTAGCTGGCCATCTAACAGGACCACCACGTCCTATCCATTTATTGGAAATATATGATTCAGATGCTCCCTAACCTGATGTGAGTAATGTGCCGGTGCTCCATCCTGTTGAAACCACAAATCTTGTCTTATATGGTAGATCGGCAAGTAACATTGGTAGATGATTTTACAGAAAATATAAATACATTTCACTATTTAGGTTGTCGCAAAAGTGCGGCCCAATTAGATATAAATTTATTCACTTTCAAGATTCTCTGGACGGAAGTTTGACTTATATCTGTTAACTGAGAAATCTCTCTTTGGCTTTTATATGGGTCCTCTGTCACTGTCAACAAAACTGATAACTGGTTGTCTTCAGCTGTAGTGTTTTTGGTTTTTGATGTTTTTTGTAAGTGATATTACCCGTTTCGATAAATCTAATTAGAAGTTTTTCAAAGCATCTTGTATTAGGATGTCTCTTATTAGGAAACCTTTGTGCATGAATTCTACTTGCCAACAAAGAATTTCTATCACACTCACCCAGAATAAAAATCATTTAGAAAATTGGGTTCAAACCTCACTTTAACAATGTTTAATAACGAAACACTAATAAGTTCACCATGTAAAATGCAGAATATGAGATGTTCGGACACCTGACAGAAGGCACAAAGAAAAAAATGTCGACACATACCTCGATTTACGTTTTAGTCATATTGATTTTATCATTCGTTAAAAGAAGGTTTCATTTTTTACTACTTGAATCAGTAAAGAAAAAAACTTTTGTGTGAATAATGATGCATGTTGATGAGTTTGATACGGTTTGTAGAATTTTCATCAAAATGTTAACAAATAATCGAATATTTCGAAAACGATCGAAGATAAAGATAAGGTTACTTCAGCAAAAATATAGCACAATATTTTATCCGTTGACATGAATAATAAAATTCATGGTGTTCCATTTGAAAAAATCAAGATATGATATTTTTAAAATTACAATATTCAATAATTTTTTGAGTCACTCCTGTATAAAATGATGAAAATCTATTTCAATTCATCAATAAAACTATCCTTGGGCAATAAGAAAACGATAGGAAAAAAGTATTCATCCTCAATGGCTGAAGGAGCAAGATGTGAGAGCCTATTTTCATGAATTTTTACGGAGAAAAAAATATTGTGACGAAACTACTCACCAAAAAAACTTATTACTTAAAGACATTATAACAGAGTTTAGGCCGCTCTTGAATCTTGAACAAAAAAGTGGTCTTCCAATCTGAAAAAACCACCCAAGATTTTTTTATATAAAATTGGGACACCCTGTTTACTGCGAAATAAATTGCTGTAGATTCTTACTTTCTAAATACAATACCGTTCGAACAAAAATGAAATCTTCAAGAGTGTACGAGCTACAGAGCACCGCGACACTGGTGAATCACCCTGTATACATATATAGTTGAAGTAAGGCGACACGAGGTTAGATTAGATAGCAGAATGAGCAAGGCACCCAAAACACTTTTTTTGATGTATTCAATATCAATTTGAAAAATAAGGTGTGATTCCAGCACCTTAAAGAATTACACTAAATTTTTATATTAATCAAATTCTTTCCGTCACTATTGAAGACCGTGAAAAATGTTTAAATAATTGGTCAAAAGTTTTGTTGTTTTTGGAGATCTTCTACGTTTTGAAAGTATTGAAATATTGTATACCTCATTAACTATAAATATTTAAATTTATCCAAAAATTATGATTTTTCAATTTTTCATCAAATTTGAACATTTACAATAAACAAGATAAACAACATTTCAACACTTCCAGAGAGATCCTCTAGAAAACACATTTTCAGACCAATTATCTAATCATTAGTCTTCAATGGAAACAGATTCCCGAAAACGTCATTTAATAAAAAATTCAAATCAGAATAGAAATTGAAATAAAACTAATAATGGAAAATATAAAACTTTCGGAAAAATTGAAGTCCTGAAACCTGTTATTTCCAACCCGGCAGAATTACTGCATGACATTCACGTTTATACTCAGAATCAACTTTATAGCATTTTCATCAATTTAACTAGCTCCTTAATCTTTTATTGAGAATGTCCCAGGCACGTTCGCGCAGACCACTTCATTGAAGTGATTTCAGCAACAGTCTCGCAAACTTCATCAAAAAGTTTCTGCAAGACTGATAATACCAACACAACATGGCAAGCACAATGGGCCAGAAAAGGCCCATTACAAAACAATTAGTTAGAATTGGGTCTGTTTCAAAATGACGTGGTTGTTCTGAATTTTGAAAATAATCTTTCATTTTATGGAAAAATTAATCCAATATAATAATTGTGATGTTCGATTTAATTCTTTTCGCGTAAAGATTTTATTTATGAAAGTAGCTGGTATACTGTTCTTGGAGAGTATTTATCTCAAAAATTTAAAATATGGAACTGAGAGGAGGATAGTGAAAGCTCGGTCGTCTATAGAATTGTAGGCGGCGAGTTTATGATTTAAATGATTGAATGAGTCCATGGGAGTTGTTGCGTCTATAGATATTATAAGTAAAGATATTGTTCATGATTGGTATGGTTAAGTCTAGAAAATTTATTGAGTTCAGTTTCAACTTCAACTATAAAGTATCTAGTTGTCTATTTAAACGATGAAAATCAACCTAAATGTCATCAACGTACCGATACCAGAACATGATATGTTTTTTGCTAGGTCGCTGTTCAGTATTAACCCATTAGTGCATGTGGAAAGAAATTTTGATTTGATTATAATTTTTTCTTGAAATGGATATAATTTTACTGTTGGAACGTGGTTCTGTCGCTATTTTTAAATGGTCTCTCCCAGTGTAGAAATATGTGATCCGTTTAAAAGGACTATATGCATAAGAGCATATTTGGTTCAAAAATCATTTTTTTTTCTACGAATGAAATATTGAATTTGATGAATTGATGAACTTCGAATTTTCATGGCACATTTCACATTTCCTGTCAGTTTCAGAGTATTTGACCAAATGTCCCACATTATCGGATCTAACATCGTTATTGTTGACAAACTGTCGGCAGTTTCTGACTGATTTGGTCCCATATTTTTCCAGAAAGCTCACGGCTATGCTACGTCTGAATGTTAGAACATTGGCACATTTTGGATCTTCAGGTCTCAGTTTCGTCATCAAAATATAGGCATTCACCACACTCACATCGAACAAATACTGAAAAATTGGCCAGTACCATTATCTTTGCCGCATTCTCGATCGGTACGCAGTTACTAATCCATCCATCTTATCAACCCTTCCCATGTATTTATTGTAATTTGATATCACTTATGGGTTGGGAAACATTCTGTTTGGATTTGGCTTCTTTGCACCAACGTCTAGCGGTCATCATAGATTGATCTTCGAAGTTGGTGGACATCGTTATCACCTCGTTCAATAAAAACTGAAAAGATCCTCTTTTTTCTCTATTCAATACATTCTTCTCTGGAAATGGACATCCTTCTTAACGATTTTGGCGTATAGTACCAGTTCCACAAATATTGCGGTCCACTAGATGGGACATTAATAAATTTTGGAAAGTAGGTCTTTGGGAAACTTTAGAAATCAACAAACACAAACACTCAGGTAGACTCATTAATGAATAATTCGATTTAAGCCCTTCACCTCTATTGAATCTCTTCAGGGAGCAATCTATTCCTTAATTTTATTTGATATACCTGTCATCAATAACGACTTAAGAAGAAGCAACTCAATAAGCTTTCAATTACTTAAGAACATTTGTATTTATATTCTCAATTGTATCCATATATAGTTGTCATAATTTCTGTACATTCATTCGTCTGAAGAAGCTACGATGTAGTGAAACGCGTTACGAATCACAATTATTCAGTAAAATTCTCCAAAAAACATTCCTTGTTTTTGTTATTGCTAATGGAATTCTACCAAGTGAAAGCCTCCCAAATTCAAAAGGTGGAATAGAGTTTAAAGGATATTTTTCATCGAAAATTTTGTCTTTGAGAATTTTGCTCATAATTTTAAATTATTGATAAGAATCAAGAACGTAAAAGATAAATTCCTTTTCGTCTCTATTTACTTATAATTTATTTTTTCTTTATGTTCTGAAAAACATTTTTAAAAACATTTTTCTAGTCGTCATTCTGACTTCAATGAGCTGGTGCTCATATTTTTAGGAGCATCATCGATAATAAACACCGATTTTTCTACTATACCTACGAATTACAGATGAATAATATAGAAATTCAAAGGATAAGTTCATAAATGTATGCAAATTCATTATCATCACCATCTGCACCTTCGATAATTAACCGAAACTGCTTTGCTTTCACTGCATAAATCTTAAGCACTTTCTCCAACCCTTCGAACGATAATAATTTTTTACAAGCTTTTCTGTATTTTGTGTCAAATAGTCCTAACCTAACCTAACCTTATCATTTATTTTTTAATATATTTTTTGCTGTGTTTCGAAATAGCCCAGGCGAAAAAAACGAAAATTCTAATAATTGCATCTTGATTTTTTTTTACAGAAAAAAGTTAGTCTGAATGTTTACTATAACTCCTTAAGTTTGCTACTTTCATATTCGAATATCTCTTTTCTGGCTTCATATGATGATGGTTTGAAAATATTCGCTCATATCAGTTGTTCAGGTAAAAACTATCAAAATGATTTCAAGACTACATATTACTGAAAAAAATGGCGCATTTTGCAGGTGACTTGAAATAAATTCTGAAAATCAATTTCTCGATAGTAAGAAAATATTTGTGAATGTTGACAAGATCTAGCAATTCATTTTTTATTTCGTATAGATCAATGCATCATTTTTCGAGATTCTATATTGAGGTACATCATTTTCACTATAAAAAGCTGTTTTCGAAATTCAGTTGACATGTCTCGACATTAATACCTGGAAAATCAAATTTGAAATAATTTTTATTTTTCAAAGAACTATAGAGGGTGTTCCATTTCTAATGTTTTAGTACGCCAGCTATGTGAAATGCTGTACAACTAGAGAAAAATGATTTTGAGGAAAATTGATTGTTGAAAACAGATCGAAGTTATCTTTCTTTTCCAGTTATTCGGGAAGTCTAGGTTTTTCCGCAACTTGACATATTCCGATATCTCTGTTTCTATCACAGTTAAGTGAAAACTATTTTAACATTATTCTACGGCCACTTTTTTGATAGGGAACGTATTCGGACGTTTTTGTGTCAAATGATTTTTATATTATAAATTTGTATTTATATAAATCTAAATCATACGTGAATTTGGATAAAATATATAACATGCTTGACAAATTTCCTCAAAAATATGAATTTTTCCAGAAATGAGATTTCTTTGAATATCATTATCATTAGAGCAAATAAAAGGTTTTCAGTAGTAAGGAAAGTTAAGAAATAATTAGTAACAAAATAAACAAGTAAAAACTATCTCAGACACTCAAAAATATTTTCATTATTCAAAACGCACCGTCCTTGAATACTTTTTGCATTTTGAATTTTAATATTGGTCACTGAAGTTGAACAAGTTTCAACTTTTCTCTAGCATTATGAGTTTGTCTATCTAATCAATCTTTGACATAGTCCCAGAGAAATCTAACGGGGTTAAATCTGGTGAATGAAGTGGCCATCATACTGCTTGTTTCTTACCCATTCTGTTATCAACGAAATACTGTTTAAGTTCTGAGACATTTCTTGTCTAGTGTGAAAGCGCACTGTTATGCTAAATATATACTAACCTTCTCTGAGCCAGTTCATCTGAAAAACCTTCAACTATTTTCTCATTTATCATAGTTTAATAAAATTCCTCCCAATGATGTGGTTTACTAATGCGCTTCAAACATTAAAATCGAAGCGCCCTTGGTGGTGACCAGTCACTTTCTGATAGATATTGACATCGGACCAGTAATCTAATTATTACGATTGAATAGTTTATCACTATCAACCCTCACATCATCATTATTTTTCTGAGGATCCGCGAACTCTTAGATTTTGGTATCGCACTTTCTGCTTCAAGTCGCCTACATGATATTGAGGAATTCGTAGTAACTGCTCCTAAAACTTCTGTTGTAACTTCTTCATTAATTTTTCTCCGAGTGCTTTGAAAGAATTATCAAATTCAATTTTGTATAAATTGGCAAGAGAATACTAGATGAAACAACAAAGTTTTCTGGAGAAATTGACATTTTTGAGAAAATTAGTTAAAAAACAAAGTTTTTATTTCGATTCGAGAAACCATTCAACAAAAAACAATTGAATATCTTCTTGCATTTCACTCGTAAGGGCCTCTAGAATGAAAAGAAATAGTTTTCAACGTTGGTACCAACCTAATGGTGAATTCCGATATAACTTGAAACCAAGAGAAAATAACGGCGATCTCTTTTCACCAATGAATTTTTCTCGAAAATCGTGGAAAGATATTGGCAGTTTTTACGTAGCTGGTATACTAAAACATTAAAGATGGAACATTAGAAATCCTTTCGAAAAAAGCTATTTCTCTTTTAATTTTTCTCTTCTATACAATCATGTTGTTTGTTTTGTGTTGAGAATTTCAGGATATTGTACATTGGGCCGTTACTTATTGATTAGATTATTTGTTGTTCCAAAATGTTCGTAATAGTATCCGATGTTGATTCTTGTGGGAAAAAGGACTAGGAAAGTTTGGCAGAAAAATGTTTGAATTGAGGAAAAACTGAACATCCTCTCTATGGGATTTCTGCATGACTTCAATATCATAACTCGTTATTCAAAAGATCGAAAGCTTTATTCTGATTTAATCCTATAATTTCCAAGAGAAAATCACAAAATACAACTCTGAAACCATATTTGTATGAACTTTCGATTATAACAAACGATGAGAACAAATTCTTTAGTTATTTTTGGTTTTTGTATTAGTTAAAATCTCAAGAAAGTCTTCATGAATTGAACCTTGGGACAGTAACAAACAAAATCGGAAAACAATTTTCATGTCATTAATCAAATTTGGATAAAAAATATCGTCAAAAAATAGAGCTATCACGAATCAATCTCGACCTTATTACTGTTCAAAATTTGTCATGGTTGGATTTGAAAAATGGAACTCCGCAGACATCAGAGCTATCAGGCTTTACCAGTATTAGCAAACAACTCTCATAAATGGTAAAAAATCAGCTGAAAATAATAAATAAGTGAAAAGTACAAGAAAGTAGCAAACTTCATCAGCCTCAGAAACAGATTTCTGCAAAGCAATCAGTCTAACAGATAATCCACATTTCGTCTATTTTCTTCTTTTAATGGGCTATAAACTGAAGCTCAGAATGTTGCTTTTTTGCCTGTTGTACTCAACTGCGTAATACACCAAAATGACGAATATTTTTTTCTACAAATTTCTTATAGACGGTGTACAGATTTTCACAACAATGTTACTAGGACCAGAGAAGACATTACATGAAAATAATGTGTTCTCTTTTAATGGGCTATAAAATGAAGCTCAGAATGTTGCTTTTTTGCCTGTTGTACTCAACTACGTAATACACTAAAATGATAAATATTTCTGTCTACAATCAATATATATTTTTTTTGCCTGAAACCAACTTTGGTTTATTCGGCTATCGGTGAATACAATACAGTTACATGAACTCTTTCTTAAGACTATCTCATGTCAAAATTTTGTTCCTTTCATAGTTTTTAAACACATTTACAAAGAAACTGCATTAAAGCTTTATTCTCGAATGTTTGGTTTTTCTGATAAGTACATCTATCTTCATAGGTAGCTGATTTCTGGCTCCCCGAAGTTTCTCTAAAACTTATAAACATATCTGTGTTGATCATACAGTTTACATCGCCACCAAACGTGATGAATTGTCTCTTCAATCTCCTGAAACTCGCAAGCAGTCTGCTACGACTCCAATACGATTTAGTGACGCCCTGAGATTATAATGATCAGCTCTTATCAATAAAATTTCTTCTCGGCCCACGTCCAACCAACCACGGTGAATTATTATTACTGAAGAACGACTTGGAGTAGGCTCCGCCTTTATGACGGCTATCTTGAAGGAAGCTAAATTTTGTTTGTTCGATGGCCTTAGACTCAAATTTTTGGTAGAGATCTATGAACTGGGTTATGGTTATATGTGGTTCAGTTAGTGTCTAGCTTAGCAAGATGACCACCCTTGTTGTTTCCGTTTACACCCAAATGAGCAGGTATCCAATATAGTTGTATTTTTGTGTTGTATTCATTAGTATGGTGAAATTCGAAACAATGTTCTGCTTTGTGTCTAGGACTTGTTGCATTTGTTATCAACTTTTGACCGACTTAAGGATAGTAAAGCACTTTGTAAGTCAGAAAAAATTATGAAATTCCTCGACTTATTGATTTCTTTTCGAGTCAAATTATCTTTGAGATGATTGATTTCTTCTGAAGCCACAACTGCCGACACAGTCTGACCTTCAACCTTCAATACAGCTTGGTGAAAACTTGTTCACTGAGCGTGTAAAAAATGGAGCTATAACTGTGATGTGGGATCTTCGAAAAAGTTTTTTTTATTTGAAACATTTTCTATTATCAAGAAATAGTCTTTTAACGGCTGGTACATCTTTAAATTTTTCCCCAAGGCAAGCATAAGCGCAAGCCACTTAGTTTTACTTCCGAGCATTTGGTCATGTTCTGTTTCAACATCAGCGCGAAACTCCTTTGGAGCTCCAACTCGAATATTATACAAATAAAGAATGAATATATTTTCACAATGATAATTTCGTAATCGAAAGCTAGACCATCTGCAGCAGATTTCATTGCATTGTGAATTATATAGGCTCCATATCCAATACCTATCAACGGTTTTTACGGTTTTTCCAAAGATTATTGTAATTTTTCTTATTCGTTATTAGTTCATCGCCTATCTACAGCCCTAAAATTATCTTCTGTCAATACTTGGTGTAGATAATCGACAATGATATCAGAAGTTTCACCCGTTGATCTTGTAGGTCTAGAATTTTTACTTGCACACCTTCGTTAGGTTGAAAAATGAACTACAGAAGGATATATTTTTCGTTTCCGTGGTTTGAAAAATTATAATGAAATTGTCGATCGCTGTACGCGTCAAAACATTAACTACATAGCCGCGCATTTAAATATCATTGAATAAATTTCGACGAGCAATCATTTGAGCGAAAATCGCTGTTTTTCTTGTATAGTTCGATAAGCCTTCTGCATCAATAGTATCCAAATCCTTTGAAGTTCGCGCGTTTGAATTCCTGAAAAAGTGGAAGCAGCGGCACGATTGGCATTTTTATGTTTTTCAGACTTCAAATGCTGTTCAATATCACCAGCACCACTATGGGAAACGCTAATCTCTGTACGACACTTTTCACATCTGACAAGAAGTATTAATTTGCTTCATCAATGCTTTGCTTATAAGTTGACATTAATATACCACTTGCATTACGGCATAACTATGAGTAAAATCGAAACAATAGACAACTTCAAATTAGTTACAAACAAAACAATAGCAACAAGTCTGTGTGCATGCGCGTGGCTAACCTAATTATTATTATTATTAATTTTATTTACCTTCAACAAATTACAAGGCATGTCAAATAAAATTCAAACATTTAAATACGTCAACCCAAGTGATATAGAAATAACACAACAACAATTTCACAGTAAAGACAATCATAGTATAAATATATCTAGGCTTTTAAAATTTATGGACTAAAAATTCGTCTATACTGAGAAGGCCTCTCTTATGAGGATAAATTTTTTTTTAAAGCTGTCAGCGTTCAGTTTTGTAAGGTGATCAGGCAGTAGGTTGTACATATTCGTTCCCATAATTCTAAAGGAGTGCTGTGTTTTCACTAATCGATGTTGTGGTAAAATATATTTTTCTCGTGTATTTATTAAGTGACTGTGTACTGATGCATGCTGCTGATGGCCGGACTTATGCTTAAGAAAGAATTCCAGGCACTGTATCTCTTTAGAGTGGGGCATATACATAATAATGTATATGCCCCACTCTAAAGAGATCTCTGCAACTGTTGGTTGACGGCACCTCAGCTAGTATTCGCATTGCCTTTTTTTGTTGTATAAAGACAAGTGCTGCATCTCTTGAGGCCCCCCATACGATTGTGCCATAGAAGATCAGGCTATGAAAATGGGCATGATAAGTTATTAGGGCCTCTCTTTCGCCGACAATATTCCTTATTCTTCTAATTGTGAACAAGGGTAACGTGTTGCTCCCAGGATAGTGATGAGTCCAATGTGAATCCCAGCAGGATCAGAGATCTGGATTCAGTGGTCCTATTCTTTGCTGACAAAAGCAGTCGCTGTGTCTTTTCGTCATTCATTGACAGCTCATTGAAACTCAACTACTTCTTCGCGTCGTTTACCGATTTCTCTGCTGTTTCCAGAAGGCTGGTATCCTGTTTGGTTCTACTGATAAAACTTGTGTCGTCGGCAAAAAGGATAGTACAATCAGCCCTCACATTATATAAACACCTCAAAAAAGTCTAGGAAACACCAATATCTTTAAAATATGAATTTGATGATTCGAATTTATAGAAATCTTTCGGTTTTTGTTAGGATGTATTGTATATAACGTATTCTCAAGAAAACAAAATAATATTTGACTTCTCCAAAGCACCTATTATAAAAAAAAATTGAAATTTGAAAATGACGAAATTTGGTAAAACACAAAAAAAATCCTGAACTAATATTTTCGGAACGATATGGAAGCACTTATATTTTTCAGTACCCAGAAGGTCCACCTCTGTTATTAATGACACTTTGGCATCGTCGCGGCATGCTCAATATTAAATTGTCTATTATATTTTGGCGTAAGTCATTCCAAGCCCCCTGAACTGCTAATCGAAGCTCCTGTTCACGATGGAAGACGTTTTGACACAAGAGATTTCTTTTTAGGGTGTCCCACACATGCTCGATGGGATTCCGATCAGGAGAGCAGGATAGCCACGGTAAAAGATCGATATCATTCTCCTCCAGAACGTTCAAGACAAGTCTTGCACGATGAGGAGGGGCATTTTCTTGTTGGAAGAGTGGATTTTGACCCATTGTTTGGAGATACGGTACCACTACAGGTAAAACTATCTCATTTGCGTAAGAATTTCCCGTGAGGTTGTTCTGTATGAAAACGAGGTCAGTTCTTCCACCAAGGCGTATACCTCCCCAAAACATCACTGATCCGCATCCCTGTCTAACAACTCCTCGAGCATGCTGGAGACGGTTTTGCTTTCCAGGTTCCCTCCATATTCGAATTCTTCCCGAATCGGGATAATAACTAAATCTAGATTCATCACTGAAGAGAACTGTGGCCCACCTCTCTTGATCCCAGTTTACGTCTTCTTGGCACCAAGCTAAACGAGCAGCGCGATTTCCATGGGTCAGTTGTGGAACTCTTAAAGGACGTCTGGAGTGGAGTTGACCTTCGTGCAGTCGATTTCTCACAGTTTGGTCGGGAATTTGTACATTATGAACTCGTGATAGCTCTTGAGCTAATTGAGATGCTGTGGTAGTACGATCTCTTCTGGCTTGTAAAACCAAAAATCGGTCTTGGGCGACTGTAGTAATCCTGAAACGACCTGTATGGCGTTCTTCTACGCTACCTGTTTCATTGAAACGCGACCATAAACGGTGTATGACACTTGGGCTACTTCCCAGAACCCTGGATACTTCCCGTTGTGAGCTCCCAGCTTGGAGCATGCCAACGGCTCGTAACATCTCTTCTCTAGTCAAATGTCGTCTTTCCATGGTCGAATCACAAAATTTGAATCTTTTATTTGTGCTTACAACAGAAACAAAGTGCCAACTAATTGATTTCAAACACTGAATACATGAAATGATTATAAAGCAGCGTCGTATCTGCTGCATTTTTAGTTTTTTTATAAAAAAACTGAAATCTGTTGCGGTACTCCACATAATTTGGTGAGAAATTGATGCAGGTGTTCATTTCTTACAAAAATCATCCATATTGATCGTTCTGGATACGATATATCGATATTCAGAAGTGTTCCCCAGACTTTTTTGAGGTGTTTATAATGTCATCCACATATAGCAGGAAAATGACAACAAGAATGCACCTTCTCCCCGCGTCACTATGAAATCACCGATCGACGACGACATCACGGTTTGTGATTCCTGGCCCGCGCATATCGCACGATTTCATATTTTCAAATTTTCTCGCGGTTTCGGAAAACGGAACTATTTTGCGTTCCGGCGGTACAGTCCCGTTGAAAGTGATACGTATGGTCACTTTAGACATGAGTCCAAGAGGAAAAATTAAATTTATTGCAAAACAAAAATACCACAATTAACGTATTTTATGTATCTATAATAATAAAAATAATAATTTATAAATCTAAGAAATAAGTTTCTGAAAAAGTCAGTTTAATGAAAAATCCACATTGGCTGTAATATGAAGCTTATGGTGTTGCTTTTTCGCCTGTAGAACCCGTCAGTTGTAGCAAACAAAAAATGATTATATAAATTTTTCCTTCAACTGATTTCTTTTAGGCAGTGTACAGATTTTCACCACAATGGTACCAGGACCAGAGGAGACATGGCTTGAAAATATTGGGTATGGGAATAGCCGTCAGCATAATTGTATTCATTGTAGTAATTGTCGCTATCCATTCATACGACGTATCTGGTCCAAGTACCAAGAAATATGGAACTTATTGAATTCACTTTATTTTAACAATAACAGCTTTTTCTACTGATTTCTCTTGGTAATGAAATGAAAACCAGCTTTAATGTACCCTAACAATGAAAGTTGATGATTTTAATAATCTTAAGTATCCCGAAAAGAACTACAAAGTTTTGTGACCTAACGTATTTACTACTCTGAAGCAAGTGTAAGCGGCCAGGGATGTTACTCCCACTCTATGATCTATGAGTGAAGTGATAAATTTTTTTATATATAAATATTTGACTAAAATTAAAAAATTCGTACTTCGTAAATAAACCAGACGGAAGTCTTTGGCTTTTGAATTCACTTAAAAGTCTTTTTGGACATTTAAAATTAATAAAATCGGTGCCTCTTCTTTTACCATAATAAACTAACTCCTAATGGCTCGTGCTACTGCGCTTTGATTAGCAAAAAATTAGGCAGAAGACTAAGAATCGATTTTTGGCGGTTGATGACAACCTTTCATACCAACTACTTTATAATTTATTATTTTTTCTTGCGAATTCTTCTTGCTCTTTTATTTGCAAAAAATCTGTTATACAATGTAAAGAATTTTGCAAAATACGAATTTGCATTGATTTTTTTTCTGTCTCTACTAACCTTTGGCTCACCAATCAAAAACATGCTTGGGACATGGTTTCTTTTCAAATTCCTTTCCTAACATACTATTGAAGCAAACAATATTCAGGAGGATATGATGCTCGTCTCCTGCGCAGAGTTACCTGGGTTCAATCCCCTCAAAAAAGGTGCGGTGATTTTTCGGATTCTGGGAATCGCTTGAGTATCCATCTTTCGGAAGAGATGTGAAGCCGTCGGTCCAGTCTACCAGAGATGTGTTGGACATTAAAGCTCCCTTCTTCGAAACGAGAGGAGTTCGGCAAAATTCCTGGGTTACTGAGATGACAGAATTCCCCGGCGTGTCATTGGCCGAAATGCGGAAATAGAGCACGTTAAAGGAATAACAAACAAACAAACAAAATTTAGGTGTCAAACCATTTTATTATTCAACACTATCTTTTTTTTTCTTTGAATGACTCTTCATGACAAGATTGACGATCATCGTTACTACAACTCTTAAGGCAGAGTCTCTAAATAAGGATGTTGTACTGGTTTGTACCAGTGGCGAAGATAGTTCAGCTATACAATTCTTCTACATCCTGGAGCCCTTCTCTCTTCGATTTTTCCCTTGATAATAAGGTGTTGTAGTTAATTCTTGATGTTCCTCAGTTCATAGCTGAAATACAAAACCTTTTTTTTCTTTCAGGCGTTTTTTTTATGAGATTCTCCGCAAAAGACTCTAAAGCCACATTACCGCACAAGCGGTGATTTCAACCTTCCATTCCATATAGTAAAACGTGAAATATATAGCACCTCGCTATCGAATACGTAGGTCCATACTAATATATCCATACCACAATGCCGTCTCGCGACCTTCTCTTCGTCCTACAGCGACTGCAGCTGCTCGAAATTCGTAGTCAGGAGAACAGTGTCAGTTGCGTAATATGGGTTATTGATGACTTTACCGTTAATCTCTATTCCTTCAGAGGACCCATTCATGGCTGGGGACATTATTTTTCGGAGTAGTTGAATAATGTAGGTGACATCACACATCCCTGTCTGACACCTCTCATTATTTCAACCTCATCCGTTTCTTCATCCCCACCAGCACAACTTGTTAACATTAAAGATTTGCAATCACTCCTCATCTAGGTTCCATGCTGATCGAATGCCCTACATCTTGATTAATCTCCAAACAACGTTGAACAAGTACCATGTATAAATCTAATTGAAAACCCGTTTCGGAGTCCAATCTGTTCATCTGATATTTATTCATCACATTTCCGTATATTCTGCCTAGTACGTGGCTCATCAATCAATCAATTTATGAAACCATCAAAATATTACATGCCATGTCCTTCGACACTAAAGAATCTCACAATTAGGACCAACACATAATAATAAATACACTAAAATGAAAGTAGTACACTACAAGGACTAATACCTACAGAATATCTAACAAATGAATGGATCAGAGTAATATAAAATATCTAAAAATTCATGTATAAGAAACTCCTCTGTAGAATAAAACCTAACAGAATGTGTTCTATCTTTGTGTTAGATTGTAAAATTTGATTCAAGTGTGCTTCGTCCCGATTTATATCCGTTCAATGCGATGACAGATCAAAGAGATCTGCTCTCTGTTCCTGGTACTGTAGTTGTGAAATTCAGAAAGGATTTGCTTTGAAACTTTTTGTTCTATACATATTTGAAGCAGGTAGGGTCATAGACTGTCACAAGGCTAAGAATCTTTTGGGATTTAAACAGGTCTCTACATTTTGTTGAGCTGGGACCAACACATATTATTCTAAGAGCTTTCTTCTATTCAAGCAGAATCCTACTAATTCCTGTGCTGTAAAACTTCAACACAATTCCATATGTGACAATGTTGTAAATTGTTGACATAAGCCAATTTGCATACGGACTGCGACTATGCTTCCCTGACCCGTCGGATAGAATATATCGCTGAGGATAACCTCCTGATGATGTTCCCAATGCAGCTTCTCCATGTAATATTGTTATCAATTACAATGTCTAACAGGTTGATTGTATTTTTTTCCACCCAGTAGTTTGGAATTTGATTCTTTGCGTTTACTCCTGTTGAAAAACATTCATCAACTTCATTCAAAGATCTAAATACCACCCGACTTAGCTCTATACTTGAGGAAGTCATATTCAGTAGATTTGTGTCACCGATATAAAGACGGGTTTCAGGATATGGTAAATTACATGGTAAATTCGCTGGCAAGTCCTTGATATAGATAAAACAAACCCGGACCCAAGATTGATCCTTTAGGCACTCCATGCGTAGTCTCTATTTTCTCAGAAACAATTTGTGACCTATTATGTGAGTATGATATGAAAATCCAAAAGCCCTGCCTCTAATACCATACCGATCCATTTTTTCTAGAAGTATCTAGCTATCCAATCGAATGCTTTACTAAGGTTACAAATCCATGCTGCGAAGATCTGATGATATTTTTACTTTCTAAAATTCTTACGAGTCTTCTATAAAGAAATCTCTTCTAGGATATTCGAAAACGCTGGTAAGATGAAAATAGGTCTATAATTGCTGCAATCGTTAATGTTTTTCTTGTTATGGATCGGCAAGACTTTCGCTAATTCTTATGTTCTGGGGAATGTTTCTTGTTCCAAGTACAGATAAATGAAAATTTTGTCAAGAGCTTCCGAAAATATTGGAAATTTTCTATTTAATAGAATTGTCAGCTGTGTGTTTACATCTTAGGTTTGTGAAAACATCAGTTAGCTACACTTGATCTGTTGTTTTTCCCTGAGATGGACTGCACTAGTTGAGATACCTCATAGGAACTCAGTAGTAATTCAGTTCATCAGCGAAAAGGGTGCTGTTCTCATCGCGCATCTTCTGACCATTACAGAGCTTCTTCATTTATGATTTTCCTTATTGCCTTTGACCTATCGGGTGCCGATGCCATATACAGGTTATTGTTTCTCCGTTTGATTTTTGTAAAGCTGTCCCGCAGGTGGTGTTTCATGACACTTAAAAGCTGTCTAAGGCAGCATTCCTCCAAACACGAAATATTGTTTACATTGCCTCTACAGCCTTTTTTATAAAGCTGATCTGGCTGTGCTCTTCACATTTCTTGACATTTAGTTTTTCGACAGAGTCTGTTTGCAAGTAGTTTTAGTACCTCGCTATGGATGTTGAGAGTTCCTGCGGCAAAGCCAAGGGCTTGACATGTTTCATGATGTAGACTACTTAAAATTCTAATTTGTGGTTCACCGCTTGCATCTTTCACTCCATGACTTTCATTCCATTCATCTTTTATAAGTTCTTCCATGCAAGATTTCCACAGGTGCTTTCTATGTTCAACCTTCAAAAAATAACCATTGCCATCAGTGAGCATCGATACCACCGGCCGTTGTTCTTCGAAATGGAATCTATGATTTTTTTAGTGAAGATTGAACGTGTCATGCCTGCATTGGAGATCTTGCTGTTCTCTTCATTTACCTTCCTCAAACTGTATTCTTCACATCTGTATACATTTATAACGACTAACCTCCAATGCTTTTAGACCTTTCAAATAGAAATTTTCATCTTACTCTGCAAGGCTTCCATAGCATCGATCACCTCTTCCTTTCAAGTATATTCAAGATCTTTCAAACTTTTTCTATCGAGCAAAGAGACGATAGTTGGACTGAACCAGATGGGGTAATTAGAATTTTAAATCGTATTTTTTCCACATAAGCTTTCCTATTTTCTTCATAAATTCTCTCGAAAAATATTCAGTAAAGTCGAAATCAATCCCCAGTTATTATTCTACCCTGTCAAGAGAAGCTATCTTGATTTTTCAAAGGATTGAAGCAAGGAATTTTCAAGCAGATTTTCGAAGGAGCAACTCCTGAAGCATTGGAGGACCAGTTTACCTTCACTCCATTAATTACTGTATTGTTTTTGGTCGTAATAATATATCGAATTTCATCGACTGAAAAAATACGTATTGAAGAATCTACATCGATAAACGACCAAGCGCGCCAACCGATGTTTCACATCACACAACAGCAACAGAATGAAGTAGCAAACTTTGGGTATTTTATTAAACTAAGACAAAAATTTCTGCTAAACAATTGGTTCAATCGATAAATTCAAATTTTTTTCTTGAGCTATGAAATGCAGCTCACAGTTTTACTTTTTCTCCTGTTTTACTCAACAGCTTTTATAACCAAAAATGATTGTAAGAATTTTTCATTCAACTATTTTCTTTTAGGTAGTGTACCGATTTTCACCACAATGGTACCAGGACCAGAGAAGACATTACTTGAAAATATTTTGTATAGCAATAATCGCCAGTATAATTGTATTCATCATAATATTTGCCTGTATTTATTTTTGGGCCGTTTCCGGTACAAGTAAAAGGAAACATGAAATTTATTGAGTTCAATATATTTGTACATTAGCTATGTTTTTCTGCAAAGATTCTCTTTCAGAGATTAAAAGGTAGTAGGATTTTTCAAATCGAAAACAAACGTTTTTTTCTTCAAAATTGATTTTGTCCAACAACCAACAATCTTCCAGAAATGTTACACAGTGTGATTCAGGAAGAGAGGGAGATACTTTGTGGGTGACAGGAAACGCTCTTAGTTTATCGCAATCTTACTTTTTGTCAATCGTCGCGCTCTCCTTCGGACTATACAGGGTGTTTTTCATGAAAGTGGTAGATTTTTTATGCCTCATAACGCTCAAACGACTTGATCGATTCGGATGAAAATTTCAAAGTTGAATTCAATTAATGGGGTCTATAATACGAGGTTTTTGATTTTATCCCAAACCCGGACCGGATTGCAAAATATTGTTTTCTCGTTAAATGCCCAAATGGCACCCTGTATATCACTGGAATAAAAAAATTAATAGATATTTGTAAACGAGAAATATGGCTGATCCAAACAATATAAAACACATTTCTATCACACCTTGAGTATTCTGTGGAAAAAATTTGATATTTCCGAAAAATATGTTTTCGTTCAATTTGTCTTCTGACTTTTTCGATCGTAGGGACAAAAATCGTAAAACAACATTCTCTAACAAAATATCCAGTGTGATTCAGTTTAAAATCTTAAAAGATCGTTCAAGACCCTATAAAACACATATCACACCTCGAGAATTTTGTGAAGAAGAGTTGATTCTTTAATACTGAATACTTTTTGGTCAGTTCGCTCTAACATGTACTTTAAGGTTCTGGAGAAAAGAAAAAATTCAAGACCTAAAAGAAATCATTTTAACAACACTTTAGAGTTATCCAAGACACAACGATAATTCCTGTGAATGATAGTTTTTATTAAGGAACAAATGTTGCAATTTTATCCAATAACGCATGGAAAAACCCACCTGGAACATTAGAATGAAATAGAAACTCGTGTACCTGAACTTAGCGATAGTCGGTTCAAATCGGGTGCTCGAATCGGTTTCCTCGTTGCTCAATGCATTTCCTTGCTCTTTTTACAATTCTACTATTGGATCTTCGAATTAGGTTAGATATCATTTCTTAAAATTTCACAACTATCCATAATTCTTTGGATCAAATGTTCTCTCGGCAGTATTTCAACTTTATAAACATTATCTTTTGAATAGCTCCATAAGAAAAAATCAAGCTGATTCAAATCCGGTGATCGAGGTGGCCAACTTATCGGAGCACCTCGACCAATCCATCTATTAGGATAAGTGCTATTCAAAAAATTGACTACATTATTAGTAAAGTCATAGGGTCATCGTGTTGGAAATAGATTCCTCGTATTTCAATTCCATTCAGGAAATTTGGTAGCGTAATCTGAAGGAATTCTAGGTTAATGTCTCTATTTAGTCTATATTCGAACCATTCACCATTTCCAACCAAATACTCACCGAAAACCTATGTTGAAAATGGTTTTGACGTGTTAGTCGAGGATTTTCCTGTGCCCATTCATGTGAATTGCGCCAATTGAATATACCGCTTTTCGTAAAAGTGGCCCCATCGCGAAATAATATTCTATTCACATGTGGCTGATGTCCAACGATCCAACGGCAAAAGGTCAAACGGAGGTTGTAGTCATTTTCCTGCACTTTTTGATAATGATATTTCACATCTTTAAAAACTCGCCAAGTTCTTGTTTGGGTCAACCCCAGATCACGATCGGTTTTTCTTGTACTCGTTTGCGGGACATATCTGCTCTTTCTAGCTTTATACTGCTTACAAAAGTTCGAGAAAATGTCTTACTGTTCGGATGTCTGCGTAGGGAAAACGCCTTCTGTATTCTAATCTAGCTGCATTGCCACTTCCGTTGCATAATCCATAAATGAATACCATATCTGCATATTCTTGATTCGAAAATAGGAAAGGCATAATCTGTCAGCTGATAAAATAGTTTTTCAGCAAAAAATCGAAAGATTATCAACAATAAACACTTATTACATAAGAAAAGGGATTCAAATGATATTAACACTGAGAGAAAAACAAAAGTACCAGAATAAATAAATGACATTTCGTATTTATTATGTGACCACTTAATTTGGAAACATTTTCTATATTCCTGTATAAGAGAGTAATCATCATCCATGAAAGCTCCCTGCCATTGAATTCAATGTGAAGAGAAAGGAGGTTCTTACGGAATATCTGGCATGTCAAGCAATACTCGCACGTACGTTTGCCAACTTCATTTGTCAAATATTTATTGATCGGTGAGAGATATCAATTTATAACCACGGACCGAATTTCATGAAACAGATTAAAGTATCCGAATTGTCATTTTACAAGTTGCCATAATGGCGTCTACAACATTTTCTGAATGGGTTCGAAGTGATATGATTACCAATATTAAATGTAACACCCTGTAGATTTTATTGACGTTATCAACTGTAATTGTATCACTTTTTTTTACATCAATTCAGAAGTTAATCGCCTAGTATTCAGAATTGTCTGTGAGTTTTGGACTGAAAACTTACATTATTCCAAAATGAATATTTTTTTAATAAAATATCTTAGGTGTGATAAAAATGTTCTGGTGGCATATTGAAAGAGCTACCTTTTCTTGTTCTGATGATGTATTCAGAATTTTGCTTAAATGATAGACAGAGTGTTGTTTTATTATATATTCATAAAATTGAATTTCTACAGTCCCGCCCTGTACGAGAGAACAAATGTTCTCTACGAATAGTTGGTCTACTAGGTGACTGACAATCCTGAAATTTTTATTCAAATCGGACAAGCGATCTCAGAGTTATGATATTTGGAAAATGTATGCAGTTCACATAAACAGCCTGTATATGCGAAATGAAGTCGCGTAAGTCAAAAAGATGTATCATTCCGACACACCAGGAATGTTGCCTACCACTACCGAAAATATCTCCCAGTCCTCCTGAATCACCTTTCATTTTCGATATGATCGTGAACGACTTCTTCAAACCGCTCTCATCTGTTCATTCGAGTCAAAGCGATGAACAACTAGAAGTGGACGATCAAAATAATAAGACGGTTGTGGAGCTATACGAATTTTTGTTAAAAAACGCATCATCTAATCAAAACCTCTATTTGACCGAGCAGAAAACATGGTCGTATAGATTGAAAAGAAAAATTCTAAGAAGTATTGGTAAAGAGCAATAAAGGTTGAATAAAGCTCGCAGCAAAAATTATGAAATTCAAAGTTGTAAGTATCAAAAGGATCTATCAATTCATTTTTCATTTCACTGAGTTCATCACTTTTCAAGAAACATCAGAAAAAAAGCCGGAAACTTGTCTTTCAAGACTTTCTTGCAAATTAACATTATGCTTGCTATTCGTTATAAATGAGGCCAACGCCAAAAAAACAAAAAATTGATGAACAGTTTCCGAAATATATTGAATGATTGGACCTATTTCTTCTCAAAGAGTCGAATTATCACACTAAAAAAAAGATAAGGACTCTATAAGTAAAGTGCCCAAAAAAAATTAAGTTCTACAAAGTTTTAAACCTAACGGAATCAATTAATCCAGAGCAGCAACAATCGACCGCGCGAATTTACCTCGAGTCCTCAGCCCCCCTGCATGATTCATCTGGATATTCGGTTACTCAAGATTGATGAAACTTACTGAGCAATTTTAATTAAAAATTAAACTCGTGCGAAAATGTCATCAATCGATTTTGATCGCCAACATTATCTGGAAATTAAAATTGATAATAATCTTCAAGCAAAACATGACAAAAATAATTTAATTTCCTTAAGATCATTTCTGATCCTACGAGTTTTAAGTTGAAAAGTCTTACTACCTTTTCATGATACTAGAATAAAAATGTCTTATAGTACTTCACTCATTTCATATTTACAATGGATATAAAAATAGTAGACTTTCTCATAGATAAGAGGAATGAATTGATACTAACATAACGTTTCTGTATACAATATTATACATCAATCAACATTTGATTTTGACTAGCGTTCGTCTTTTTAATCTTGAACTGTTCCAAGATATTGGTGAGAATATGAAAAGGCGTCATTCAATTTTAGATTGTTTGAGAGCTTCCCTTTCTTCTTGGCCTTTCTCTGATAAAATTATTCCATAGAGAATATATTCTTAATACTGCTGAAGACTTACAAGAGCAACTTTTCTCGAGAAAAATATATTAACGAATATTTTTGAATTGATGTTTAGTTCTGTTCAATACATACCTTGGCTTTTGACTAATTTTTGTGCTCCTTTAGAGTTTCAAAACTAGTCTTACAATCAAAATTGAAATATGAATAAATAAGTGGTTGATTATCAAATTTATGGCCAATCTATTTCTCTATCCTTTCTATCTGATTCATTGCATTCTCTCTTTCAATAAAATCTAAAGTGGCGCCTCTAGACCTTGAAGTATATTCTAACAGCAATCACCAAACAATTGTGTAATATGAGTTCTATTTATTTAGGGATATATAACTGAAATAACCACTTCAATATCATTTCCTATTTTATAAAACTCAATAAATGCCACAAACCAATAAAGCCTAATATGAATTCAATTTGACATAGTCATTTCCATATTTTGCATGCAAACGATGGCGGTTGTGTGATGATATATTTCCTCTCCACCTGCACCAACATTGTGTAGTTTATGATAAAAATAACATTGACAATTAATAATTAAGTATAACTGATAGGCTTTCGGAATTTCTACTTATCATTCTGGTTATACAAAAACCTCCGTACTGTTCTTTTTAGTTAGTATTTTCGAATCTCGGTATTAGATACTCACATTCTCATACAACTATTTTGTTACTGACGATTTATATTAATTCTTTCTCCCAGGATTAAATATGATCCTATCAATTGTTGCTAATTGTATATTGAATAGATGAGGTGTTAATGTATTAAAAATTCATATTCAA
Organism: Cryptolaemus montrouzieri; assembly: GCA_013387265.2. Lineage (NCBI taxonomy): Eukaryota > Metazoa > Arthropoda > Insecta > Coleoptera > Coccinellidae > Cryptolaemus > Cryptolaemus montrouzieri. The sequence continues at coordinate 32,441,714 of JABFTP020000185.1, read as the reverse complement.
GTTGTATCAATTGAGAAACCGTAGCCACTATTAGATTTTCACTAATCAATGATTTTCGTATGGCTCCGTTTATTATACAAAAGCTTCTTCAGTTACTACTAGTACATGAACCTAAATGAATACCAATATAAGATATAACCCTATTTCATAACTTTAGGGATGACATTTTGCGCCATCTGTAGTAAATACACCAATTTCGACAATGTACAGACAATTATTATCCATGGAAGCATATATTCAACATAATTTCTCAATTTTAGCACATAGAAAATTGTACATAAAGAAAATTAAGATAAAAAGAAAGTATTCGGTATCTCCAAAATATTTCAGAAGTTTTTGGTGATCTAGAAATTATCAAAAATCTTGTAATTCATGAAACCGTTTCTCTCAAATCTAAATTCAATCTTGAATAGGTACAAGGCTCCGCGAGAACTTCTCGCGCTAGAGCGGAGCAACAGCCTCTTTTTTTTAAGAATTTAACATCAATTCAAAAATTTTAGAAAATTACGGTGTCATTGGACAATTTGAAGTTCCATTGAAAAAATTTTTTTTATTGATTTCTCAGGAATTCTTCGATAACGAAATATTTCCGGAACTCTGTGAAGATCAATGAAAATATCTAAATAATTGGTATTAACATTTCTAACGATTAACTTAACCAAATGACCTGTTGAAAATATTTGAAATTTGTTTATTCTGTTAATCATAAATTTCTGAGAAATTTAATCACCTATGATTAACGATCATTGAATTTAAAATTTAAACATTTTTTGAGAATTTAAACATTTATAATTAAAAAGAACATTATTTTAACATTTTATTAGTTAGCACAAATCTAAGTTTTCAAAATATATCAAAAATTACGCGATGAAAGTACGTGAAGGTTGTGTATTTTATTAACTATAAATTCTCAACATTTCTTGAAAATTTAATCATTTATACTTCAATATCATGAAATTTATAAGTTATTAAAATTTAAAGTATAATTATTAATAACATAAACATTACTTATATTGTTATGCAACTCTATATACGAAAAGAGCTCCTGGAAGTTTTATTATTTAATCAATTTTATGGATTTCAGTGGATACAGACTCGGGAAAACATTTCACAAGTTGAAAATCATCTTACTTTTTGAAATTCAATTGAAAAAAACTCAATCGATATATGAAATGAAAGTATTTAAAGATTGTTTATTGTGTGAAGTATGAAGTTTTTAGAAATTTAATCATTCATAAGCAACATTATGCATTATTTAAATTTATTTTAAAAATTCAAAGGTTTATTATTAACAAGATAAACATTATTTTAATTCTTTTATGTCAAGTTTATACCCGAGAAGAGCTCCTGGAAATTAAGTATTCATTAATTCATCACCTTTTTGTAAACTTTGTAAACGGACTTCAGATAACATTTAATTTGTTACGTAATGAAAAGATTTGGAGGTTGTTTATTTCAGCAATTATAAATTGTAACAATTATAACAAGTCCAAATTTTTTTCAAATGAATTGAAAAAACTTGACCAATTTATCTATATATTTATTAAATCATTAAAAATTTAATCATTTTGTAAATTTTCTGAAAATTGGATCATTTATAATTAACAGCTATAAATAATAAAAAGATTTTTACAAATTTAAAGATTCATTATTAATATGATCAAAATTATTTAAATACTTTAGTTTATGTATAACTTAAATGGAAGAATTCCGAATTCAGTTCTTCAGTTGAAAATTGTCTAACTTTTCAGAACATTAATTGAAAAAATCTTAACCCAATTACGTAATTAAAGTATTTAAAGGTTTTTGATTCGTTGATTATACATTTTCAAAATTTTTCGAAATAATTAACAATTATAAGATCATAAATCATCAAAAGTTTTCAAAATTCAAATCAAAATAAACATTATTACTTATGCTAGATATATAATGTATATAAGGAAGATCTCCAGGAACTAAAGTATCTATTATATAGTCTAACTTTTTGAAAATTAGTTTTAAAATTTTTTGTAACGGTACTTCAATCTACCCAGTGTAAAAATGAAACCATATTATTTCCAAGTTTTTGAATTGATATTTAATACTTCAAAAAATCGTTTTGAGGGTTATGTTCATCCTTTCGATCATTTCTTGAAGGTAGTGCGTAGACCTATATTTATCGTTTGATTAGGATTATTGATATCTTCTCTAGGAATCTTTTCGACTAGTTTCTAAATTATTAACAGTTTGGGAATCATAGGAGGCACCTTATTTGTTATGAATATTATGATAATTTATTGAATAAAGGGTAACTTTGAAGGAGTTTTTTATTCTGTAATTCTGTTTTTGAAATATGGCCATATTAAGATTTTGTTTTATCTAGTTTTAGAAGATACGATGACGTGACCTCAAGAAATATTTTTCAGGTTTTAGTCTACCTTCACTTTTATTTAACTTATTTTTCCATGTGACTTATACTCTGAATCTAAGAATATATATTAGATAACACTTCACATATAACTCTGCAAATACCTTCGGCCTATAATTATTCATTATTTCTATTATGAAAACACTACATCCTTTTACTACTGGGACAACACTTATCGACAATAGCCACAACAAACTCAATAAAAATAATTCAGAAAAACACGCTGTTAAGTTTACTATGCTTTACTACCAATAAATTATAAAATATACACTGTTACTGCAGTTTCAAATGTTGAACATTCATCTTCAGAAGGAATAAGAAAACTGAATACAAAGTACAATTTCTAAATTTTTTTGTGGGTTAAAGGGTAGATGGAAAGACCCTAGGTGGTAGTAGGGGGTGTTACTATTGAAAAATATCATAGATTTGGGATTTACATAGATCAAGCTGGTCGTTAATTATTTGTGGGTTACTATTATGAAGTGATTTGAAGATTTCAATTGATTCCACGAAGTTCAATTTCTGCTTTTAGCAGCAACGTGTAAAATTTCTGAACTGTCTATACTAGGGGGCCGAAATGGAATTTTATATATTGATTTTGAAAGAATGTTGGCATTGACATTTTCACTTACATGCCAGTATTATGAAATTGGAATATATGTATTAGGGTTATCTACTTTTACGATTGGATATATTTGACTGAAAGCAATGTTTGATCTTTTTCGTTGCAATCAGAATATATAAACAAAATGAACGATTTTATTGAAAGGAACAATTAAGAGAAATTAATTAAGATCCTATACACAAAATCCAAAAATCAATTGAGAGTACATTGTCAGATATACAGTCAAAACTGATTATAACGACATCATTTACAACGACCGATGGATTATTACGACCAGATTGTGAGGTCCCAGTCGAATCTTTAGTAAATTATTCAGTAAACATACCATACATAGACCAGCTTGATCTATCTAAATCCCAAATTTATGATATTTTAAATAGTACCACCCCCTACTACCTGCTGGGGTCTTTCCATCTACCCTTTAAATCACAACTATAGTTAGTAATCGTACTTTGTATTCAGTTTAGTTATTCTACCTGAAGATGAATGTAAAACATTTGAAACTGCAGTAACAGTCTATATTTTATAATAATTTATTGGTTGTGAAGCATAGGAAACCTAACCTCGTATTTTTCTGAATCATGATTAACTACCAAGTAGTAACGGCTCAAACCATTCAATATTCAATAAAAATAATTTCAAACATAACCAAATATTTACAACCTCCGTTCTCTGGGTGGTCCATCTCATCATTTACGTCAATTTCTTAGACGTTTAGGTTTGAATGAAACAATTAGAACCTTTCGCTTGCATTGGTATTGTATTTAAATATTTTGGTGGAGCCCACCATTTTCTAGTTTAGGGATTTGACATTTTTAACACTCACACGCTGGTCGAAAGCGTGAAGCTCGCTGAGAGATCGTATTTTAGCGACGTCGAAGTAGTGGGTGACGACCTGTCCGCCGTAGGTCTAAAATATTGTATCTCGGTATATGTATTCGACAAATCAAGAAATAGAGAGTACTGTAGGGTTGAAAGGAAAGCTTGGTGATATTCTTCATAACACTAAACGAATTTCAGTTGATTCGATTCTCTGAATAATCTATCGAGGAAAAATATAATTCTGAATAAATATTGCACTTAAGACAATTTTGTAGCCTGGGCTAAAACATGGGATGTATTATTGCTTTTTACTTATGCATTCTTTGACTGTAATCTTTCAAAAATTGAACATGAAACTCTTTCCTTAAACTTATCTATTTTAGGTAACGTACAGATTTTCACCACGATGGAATCAGAGAAGAGGCGCCTTTAAAGTAATCTGTACAATAATATTCTCCACTGTATTTATTGGTATTATTCTTTTTTTTTGTATTTATGTGTATATCGTCGTCTCTACTACAAAGAGGCGGAGATATGGTATTCAATGAAATTAATCATTCATTTTCTTTCTATGCTTTCAATAATTGTTTTCTTCACAAAATTGTCTTGAATAAATTTTAGTTCTGTTATAATATCTCACAATTCTAACAAATATAAATGAAAAAAATACTAAACACATTCGTACTTGAGTCCACATGAGTGGGGAAATGTACACGTAATGCTTCTATATATAAGTGTCCAAATTAGCTTGCATTTGGTGATTTTACTCACTTCTAAAAGAGAAGCGCTAACGCGGTTCAATTTTTGAGGAACGCAGAATTATAAAAACCCATTTCTTTCATTGTTTTCGAGTATCGACACATTCAAAATAAAAATGATTATGTCCCATCTTGATAATTTTTTGAGTGAAATTTTTTTATTAACAGCTTTGTATTCGTTGAAAAATATAAAAACAAAATGTTTCTTAAAAATCGGTCGAATGTCAATTTCTGCCAATATTTAAGGAATGGTAAAAGAGATCTAAAACGGTTTTAACTATTCCACGTTTCCCAAAAATCGAGCCCTGGGACTCCAGGAGTTTTTTCGACACTTATAGACATCTTGTACCCTGTTATATTGTTATCAAAGTTGAATGTTGAATGTTAATATTTTACAAGGCGATGAAATAAGGAAAATTTGATTCTTTTTCTTCACTACAGGATATTCTATATTTGTGTTTATATTTTCGAGAAATGAATGAAAAGTGGCATCCTCTCGGAGTTGCGGATGTGGAAATAAGCATCATTTGTCAATCCAAATTTAAATCCTCGATTGTATATTTGAACATTTCACCAGACAAGTTTAGTTTATTGTTTTGGAAAGTTATATCAACTAGCAAATTTGTCAGTTGATACAACTTCTTAGAAGTGTGAAAGGCCGTTCCACAAATTGTATGTACTTTTCGTAAGAGAAAAATTATAATTTTCACGACTACTATGATTGTTTGGAATAATATAATATGAAATCATAACTCACATTATGACAATAGAAATATTCTTCAATGCCGAGAAAATGGAAAATTATTTAATTGCCAGGAGGGACAATTTTACATTCTTTCTAATAATTGCGATAGTAACTCTTCAAATTTCTTCAAACAGTGATGGTGTGTCGAAAACAACTTTTGCTAGGAAAAAATTGTAAAAAAAAAAGTTTAATAAGAAAAACAATATTGTTTCCTTTAGCTACTCATTTTTCAAGTATTCTTTGCGGTACTTACGGCCTTCTAGATAAAGGTTTCACCTTATGAATGGTACCAAAACTTTGTCGTTTTAAGGTCGTTTTTGCTACGGGAATAGAAAGAAAATGAAGGGGGCCTTTCGGCGGATTCTGCAGGTATCGGTTAATGAAAAAAAGATCAAATCAGCCCTGGAAGGTAATAACAATGTGTTTATGGCTAGTCTCGGCTTCAGGCCCTTTTCAAATAGACTTTGACAATATTATCACATTTAAAAAATGAAAGAACAACTTCTAGAACATCAAAATCAAATAAGAAGAAGAAATCCTACCTTAACCCATTAGTGCATGTGGAACCTAACCAAGTATACATAGTACACCATGATATAGAGCAATATACAACAGTTCCAGTCTCGTTCGACTGACTATGAAGAGTGTAACCAGAATGGGATATTTATCTTTTTACGGTTGAATTTTGATCCCTGAATGCAACTCCTCAATGAGTTCACAGATATAGCGATAAATTTCGCATGAAGTCAATATTGAGATATGATGTACACCTGACTAACAGCCAGACAAGTATTTGGAGCGTTAGCTTTTCGACAGATCGCATGTGTGTAGCTTTGCGGTAGATAGTCGAACTAGTATGGCTTCTTGAAGTTTCCTGTTTTATCTACTCTTTATTTTCATCATTACCCGATGACGCTGGTAGTAGTTCTCGTGTCAATTCGTTGGAGAGGAAACCAATTATATATGTGTACATATACATGTACTTGATGCGCTCCAACAGATTGACATGAATAGGTGGTAGTATTGCCTGATGTTGGGTATGGGGATGTCAAACGAGATCGAAACTGCAGTTTATTGCTCCTTTTCATGACATCCGACCGGACTTTACCAGTACCACCACTGTGTGGCCCTGGTTGATAATTATGAAGACTGGATCGGAAAACCAGCTCCTTCATGCAGGGATTGTTAACATTCTACGAAAAACACATTTCTTAGATTTGCAGATATAATACGACGAAAAGGGTTTGGAAAACCACCATAAATAGAATTGGTCCAAAAGATATATGAATTTTGAATGTGCATCATCAGAATAGTTCAAAAAAGGTACGATTACTATTTAGTCGACAGAGGGATTAAACTGTTTCTCCCACAATTCAGACAATAAAGATGAGGTTATATCCAGAATCATCCTTTCAACCTTTCAGAAGTAAAATACATCATATCTTTTATAATTCGAACCAAAATAGGAGAAACCCAGAAGATGAATATAAGTTTTTGGTATTACCTACGTTCTTTAAAAACGTACAATATTAAAATCGGTCATGAACCTTAAAATTAAGCAAGTGATTTTTTACAGGAATGAAACCTAACAAACAATAAAACCCATGCAATATACAAAATTCAATGTAAGGACTGTAATTTCTGTTACATTGGCAACACCAAACAATACGTGCATAAAAAGACTACGATTATAACATAATTCGATCTTGAAAATATAATGAAGTGAAACGAAACATTTTAGAGATAAAAGAAATAAATAAAGAACAGAGAATAGTCCATTCAAAATAGGACGCCAATGGCTTCACGAAAATAATAATAAACAACCGAATTCTTGATTAATGAGAATATGAACAACTAACAATAACGAAAATGCACTTGAAGTTAGGTAAAGATAATAAAATAATCATTTAATGTTTATTATGAGCATAGATCGAAGTAGGATTTCATTTTCGAATTTAATTTTAATATCTTAATATTTGTTCTTTCATTTTTAGAATTTGTTACCTCAAAGGACTGATTTGTGACAACGAAAAAGCATGTTTGAAACAGTAATGTTTCCGTACAAAAATTGCCCAACTTGCGATGAAATAAGCGAAAAACTCAACGAACTTCAAGTCCATGTAAAACTGGATCTGTTTGCGAAAAAAGCGCGAGAAATTTGAAAATTGCAGATAATCTTTGAACAAATCTGATAGAAAATAAACTCTACTTTCGGAATGTTTGAAGATGTAAGGTGAAAATTCACTTTTGGTCTATTTTTATGCATAGGCTATAAGGTAGAGCTTATAATATTGCTTTTTTTCAAGTTGTGCTCAACACCTATAATCATCGAAAAATGAACTAATATTTTTGCTTCTATGAATTTTTTAGGTTTCTTACAGATTTACATCTCAATGGTATGACGAACAAAGAAGACATTCATACAAATTATTCTGTATATGGTTAGTCCTCTGTGTAGTTACATCCACTATAACATATTTCACTCTTACCTACTATTACAATCACAAGTACATGTAAAAAAATATGTTATCTCAATTGAGATCAACCAAATTAAATGCTTGCATTAATGATGTTCATTCTAGAAAATTGTCTTAATTACAGAATATAGAAAAATTGAAGTTCGGTGTTGATATAGATAAAAGTAGTATTCTAACCTAACCTATTTACCTTGTATGAATAAGCTTTACTCCTCATATGGGTTCTGATATGAATTTCATTAAAGAAAATACGGAAAGCAAGATTTTTGAGGCTCCATACATCTTAATTCAATATCTGATATGAAAATTCATTCAAATCAAATGGCCACTGCAGGTCACCCGAATATAGGCCTCAGCTTCATAAATAGTTTGAATTTCATGGCTTTCGTGTCGGTAAACGTCTACGATTTGTCTTCATTGACCAGAGATCTCATGTAACCCCACCTGAGGCGTATACAGGTTTCTGGTAGAATAGAGACGATCAAGACTCAAACTCTAAATCTTTGATTACTTACGTTTCATTTATGAGATGTCAAATTAATTAGGTGTGAAGAAAGCCCCCCCCTTGAGTCCTTTAATGAAGCCGATAGTGCTAAATCACATGATCTATTTGTTTATTCCATTTCGACACTTCGCGAGGTGATTTAATTCAATTTAATAAATAGTTAGTTAACGATTACTGCGCTTCTACCGGTAACTTCGAACCTGTTTCTCGGTAAAGTTTTCAGTTTTGTCTTTCCTAGTCCTAGTAATACAATGGTTTTATATTCATGTCTACAATGAGGTTAGTTTACCCTTTGTGCTGTTCGTTTTTGCGCACTAAGCAGTTTAAAGTAGAATACCTAAGCAAGGGTCTGGTCTCACTAGAGGTAGTAAAGATCCTCTTTGTGCCAATCAGTCTGTTGGTACCTGAGTAACGGAAATACTCAGTATCCAGACAATCTGTTGTTCACTCAAAGCTTGTCCACAGTAAAAGAGCACTTTCATAGCGTTTTTGAACTAAAACAATTAGAATGCAGCACTATTATTGCTGCTCGACTATCAGTAACTATTTTGATACTATTGTGTCGGACTCGCTGTTCTATTAACAGGTGCCGGATCAGTGATTTCCTGATGGTGCTGAAACCATCTGTAAACAGATCTAGAAGAACAGCCATGGTAAATGATGAAGCCGTTTAAAGTATGCCCAGTTGCACCTTCCTGTTGGAACCACATGTTTCTGGCATCAATACAATCTATCCTAAGCTACAAAAATTGCTGTGATCGTTGGATCAATTACCCCTAACAGTGAGCGCCGCTTCTTATTGATCTTCGAAGAGTCATTTGGGTGATGTCTGTTGATTGAAATCTTCGGAGAAATGATACCAGACTTGCTATGGTCGATTCCTAGTCTTGTACTTTCAAGAGTGTTGGAACCATTTGTGAACAGAATTAGAAAAAAAGGTATGGCAGAAGATACAGCCGTGTGTAATATGCCAAATTGCGCTTTCTTGTTGAAACCACATCTTTGTGAAATTCTCACAATCTGTCCTCGGCTAAAAAGAGTTATTGTAATCGTCTGATCGATCGCTCCTTCCTGTTTATCTTCTTCAAATAGTAACGTTTTGTTGTTTAGAATCATTTGAAGAATGTCCCGCGGATTGTCTCAGCTCCAAATCTGACAGAAATAAGTATCGTCACTGAAAATGCCCGGCTAGCGAATATACGACGTGGTATGTGAACCTTGCGTGAAACAAAGCCCAAGTCGATATCGCAGATAGATGAAGATCTTGGGCATGACGCAGTTTGAACTGTCCAAGGTTTTTTGCTCGCTGTCCTGATTATCCACAATATTGATCGATCACCGACCAGGTTGTCTCAAATTTAATTTAAACATTTAGCGACGATTCTTGGACACCGAATAATACCATAAATTCGATGTATGTCTGGAAATGTTAGTCAAACAGATCACTTATTTTATATTTTTCAATTATTTTCGATACCAAATCTCAATTATTTCAAAACGTAAGCGAGTAACATTTCATGATTAAATCTTTAGACTCAATAGTTAATCTAATCTTATGATGTTAGCCTCACGCTATCAAAACATTTCACATAGTGATGAAACAAAAAAAAGGATAATAGATTATTAATTTGAAGAAAATTACACGTGTAAACATAATTGGTCACATTTGATAAATTTTTTAGATGAAGATGAGAAGTGAACCGGGAGAAATGTGTGATTGATCAAAAGATTTTTCAATTATTATAAATTACTTTTAATCATGTATTAGTAGATAATAGTTGAAGCTAGTTTATAATGAAATCATCTTAGACACAAATCATCCATTACGGAAATGTTTCTTTATGGTTAAATGAATGCAGGAAATGAGGGATACGATTATATTGGTATTAGTTTTAATTCAACACAATGTGTGCCAATCTAAAATGTAGTTGATGATAATTCATAGCAAACAAAAAGTGATTTATCAATTTGTCTATAAGCCTCAAAATTTTATTCTGCAAAACGATACGCATCAAAATTTTTCTCTTCTAAAAGAATCATACAGTTTGTGATACTACACGTCCAATAATCGGCGTTGCTATTTCATGTATATAATTTTAATGCTGGGAATACATTGTCAAGGTCAAGCGAGGGTAGGTAATCCCGAGATTGTTCTGGCAAACGTGAAAGACTTAATCCATTGACTCCTTCCGACACCGTGGCCTCACCAGTGCCAGCTCCCCAAAAATTGTCGGTTTCTCCGGGAGTCAAAAGACCCAAGCCATTGAGTTAAATAAGAACCTCTATGCTAAAGTGTCAAGGGTTTCTAGTCTCGCTATCGAACGCCTCGGTGGGGTGTACTACCGTTCACTTCTATTGTTCGCTCTTTTTTAGCGTATTCATTATAGCATCAAAAACCTCTTTAGAAGTAAAAAAAATAAACTGTGGCACTATATGAGCAGCTAGCAAATATTATACGGGTATTAAATATACTATTTCTATAATTGTTTCTACGTCTAATGATTCTGGGCTGTAATATTCGAAAAAATTTATTATACCGTCAGTCATTTTGTCGTATTTTAAAATATGCCAATGGAAAAGTAGTGTATTTCAATCAAGATTTAGTCTTGTTTATTTTCAGTCTTATAACTTTAAGCTAAGAATTAATTTCTTTGTCGATTAATGTTCCATCCAAGTCTAACTTTGTATTTTACTGTTATTTTAATTCTACGAAATGTGTTATAAAGGATAATATATATTTTTGTGAATTTTATACAGTTATTAACGATTTTGTTCAGAAGAAATGTAGGCGTGTTCAATTATAATTCATCAATGCCATTTAGCACATATTGGTGTATTTTTAATTATTTAAGTAGATTAAGGTTAGATTAGTTTTGATTATAAAAGGAGGCTTTTGAATTTATCTGTAATATTTTATAGAAGCTAATATGTATTTTTATATTATACAATTAAAATTATATAATATAAATTCTAGAAAATAAAATACTTTCGTGTTCATCCATGCAGTTTTTTATCCTCTAACATGAGCAAATAATGGAATGATTCTATATTTCATCGTCAAAGGATGGAATAAACGCAGTGAAACAGCAGGCAACATTTTTTATGAAATTTCTCAATACAAGATGTTGATTTTTATTTGCCGTCAGTTATGTTTTTGATACGATTTTATTTTTCTTGGGTAATGAAGGGGCGGAAACAACCCTCTTTTCCTTTTTTTTTCAAATAGCATGCAATGTCATGTTACACGTCGATGAATCAATCTCTTCAAGACAAATGTATTATTGACTATTTATTTTTAACATTATCTTAACAGTTATAATTACTAGAACCGAAGATTTTGAAAATCAATAAATAAGTTAACACTTAATTCGCATTGAGATTACTCAACTTATCGTCTGTCAAAAACCTCGAATTTGAAGAAATTTTTTAATTATTTTTATCAATATGTTAAAACCTTTTTTGATACAGCTTAATAAATTGATTGCATATTTTTGTTTATTTTGACCACATATCTCACTGTGAATTTTTATTTGACTGCTTTTACTGTATACTAACTAACCTATTGTTCGGTTATTTCGAGAAACGCATTCTAAGATTTCTTTATTTAGCAAGGTTGTATCCAATTTTGTTGTTCAAACAGGTCAAGAGGAGGTCCCTCATTTACAAACCATCTTCTCAAAGCATGATCAAATTTTCTCGAGGAGTGAACATGAGTTTCATCTTTTTGAAACTAAACTTGCAACATTTCGTCTAGAACCAAATTACCTAGCGCATCTTCCATAACATTTTGTTAAGTATCGATGTACGTTTATGTGTTCAAATTTTTTTAGTTCATGAAAATTGAAGAAATTCTGCTGTTTTCAATTGCATTAAAATGTCAAACATTCAAAAAATTCTTTTCATTTCAACAATTGTGATAATTAAAAACATTTGCTAATTGACAATTGGTATAATTAAAGAAAGAATTTTGAACTTCTGACATTCGCTGATTTAGATATGTAGGGTCGAAGGTTTTTCACTGGGCAGTTTTTTCAAAGTTATCTACATTTTTCTACATGTTTGTGAACGATTACCATACTTATATGGAATTAATTAAATTTAGAGTAGAAATGTGCTGAATGAAAATTATTTCAAATTGAAAGTCGTAATCTTGAATAAAATATGGGCTACGCGAGAGCATCCACGAAAATCATCATAGATCAATTTTAAAATTCACCTCATGCGAGAAATTCGCTTAAAGAAGCTGTCACTGTCACAAGACTTGTCCAGGCGAAAAAGAATTGATTACATACATCCACACTCGCACACATCTGTACATTCTCAAATACATCCGAACATTTCTAGAAAATGTATTCTTTCTCATATTAAGCCAAAACAAAGAAGACCTACTTCTCTCTTTTCTTGTGGCTTTAAAGCTTTCTCTTTCAGGAACGCAATTGCAGCTAATATTGACAAAGATCAATTTTCACACAAAACTTTCATAATCTTGATATGCTCATTTAAAATCAGTTAAAAACGCCGCCGATAAGCTCGATATTGTTAGGATAGAAAATACATCGATTGAATCCAATTGAAAGTTTTTCAGATTTTTTGAGCCTTTTTTACTGATTCAAATGACCTCAGAAACCTATATTAGGAGAGCCCAATAGGGGATTTTGGGATTTACTAAAGCGCGGCAGATTAATATACAGGGGATACCTTGTACCCGGTTAAGAACTTGTTACAAATATGAACCTGATATCAGTGCTGGGATGAGTACAAGAAAAAAGGATTCGAGTATGAGTACAATAACTTTGCTCGAAATAGTATTCGAATACTGTACATGATTACTTTCGTGAAAAAGTAATTGGGTACTGATTACAATTGTATTCGAGTACTTGTTCGAATACTTTTGTGTTCTCTCTCTAACCTTTTTTGTGTTGGTCAAGCACGGTTATTACTATTTTGTATCATTATAATGGGTTAACAGTGGCTAATGAATATCAGTGAAACATAATATCTGAATGCGGTCGAGTTCCCGTCCGGGTGAGGTTAAAGCAATATTTTTAGCACTCGTGATGATAACTTTTTTATGTCTTCAATTGATAAACTCGAGTTCGTTATGCAAGTGAACCATCTCAGTTTGAATTGAGAACTTAAAACAGATGCTATAATTCTATCTGTGGAATTCAAAGTTGATATATCTATGAATCGCTTGTTAATACCGGCCAAAATTGCCGAGAGCAGAATTTCGCCACCAAATTTGAAATTTTAAGGTACGTTTATTGTACTCATGGTTACAAACTGTACTCATGAGTACATTTTGTGATCATGGGTACTGAATTGTGATCATGAGTACTGTATACAGTTACTTCCTGAAAAAAGAATTAATTCCCGAATACTGAGTGCACGAAAAGTAATTAGTTACTGTACTCGAGTACTTCCCAGCAGTGCCTGATATACTGGGTGATTCACCAGGTGCTCTGTAGCTCGTACACTCTTGAAGATTTCATTTTTGTTCGAACGGTATTGTATTTAGAAAATGAAAATCTACTTCAGCAATTTATTTTGAAATAAACAGGGTGTCCCAATTTTCTATAAAAGAATCTTGGGATGTTTTTTCAGATTGAAAGACCACTTTTTTGTTGAATATAATAATATTTTTTTTCAAATTAATGAAAATAGGCTCTCACATCATCGCATGCTTCTTCGGCCAGAGAGGATGAATACTTTTTCCTTTCGTTTTCTTATTGCCCAAGGATAGCTTTATTGATGAATTGAAATAGATTATCCTCTTTTTTACAGGAGTGACTTAAGAAAATTATTGAATATTGTAATTTTAAAATCTTGATTTTTCAAATAGAACACCCTGTATTTTATTATTCATGTCAACGCATAAAATATCGTGCTATATTTTTGCAGAAGTAACGTTATCTTTATCTTCGATCATTTTCGAAACATTCGATTAATTGTAAAAATGTTTGATGAAAACTCTACAAACCGTATCGAACTCATCAACATGCATCATTATTCGCACAGAAGTTTTTTTTTCTGTAATGATTCAAGTAGTAAAAAATTAAACCTAAAGAAGATAATTCTTTTAACGAATGATGAAATCAAGATGATTAATACGTAAATCGAGGTATGTGTTGACATTTTTTTTGTGCCTTCTGTCAGGTGTCTGGACATATCATACATGGTGAACTTATCAGTGTTTCGTTATTAAACATTGTTAAAGTGAGTTTTGAACCCAATTTTCTCAATTGACTGCCATGAAGTTCTCCAAAGAAGAAATGGTTGATATGATTTTTATTCTGGGTGAGTGTGATAGAAATTTTTTGTTGGCAAGTAGAGTTTCACACAAAGGTTTCGTGATAACAGACATCCTGATGCAAGATGCTTCGAAAAACTTCTAATTAGATTTATCGAAACGGGTAATATCGCTTACAAAAAACATGAAAAACCAAAAATTACAGCTGAATACAACCAGATATCAGTTTTGTTGACAGTGACAGAGGACCCATATAAAAGGCAAAGAGATTATTAATTAATTAGAAGTTTTGCATCAGGATGCCTCTTATCAGGAAACCTTTGTGCATAAACTCTACTTGCCAACAAATAATTTCTATCACACTCACCCAGAATAAAAATCATATCAACCATTTCTTCTTTGGAGAACTTCATGGCAGTCAATTGAGGAAATTATGTACAAACCTCACTTTGACAATGTTCAATAAGGAAACACTGATAAGTTCACCATGTAAAATGCAGAATATGATATGTCCGGACACCTGACAAAAGGCACAAATAAAAAAATGTCAACACATACCTCGATTCAAGTTTTAATCATCTTGATTTTATCATTCGTTAAAAGAATTATCTTGTTTAGGTTTCATTCTTTACTACTTGAATCATAAAAAAAAACTTCTGTGCGAATAATGATGCATGTTGATGAGTTTGATACAGTTTGTAGAATTTTCATCAAAATTTTTACAAATAATGGAATATTTCGAAAATGATCTAAGATAAAGATAAGGTTACTTCTGCAAAAATATTGCACAATATTTTATGCGTTGACATGAATAATAAAATACAGGGTGTTCCATTTGAAAAAATTAAGATATGATATTTTTGAAATTAGAATATTCAATAATGTTTTTGAGTCACTCCTGTAGAAAATGAGGATAATCTATTTCAATTCATCAATTAAGCTATCCTTGGGCAATAAGAAAACGCTCCTTCGGTCTCTCAGGCCGAAGGAGCATACGATGAGAGCCGCTTTTCATGAATTTTTACGTAAAAAAAAAGTGGTCCTCCGATCTGAAAAACCTCCCAAGATTCTTTTATAGAAAATTGGGACACCCTGTTTACCTCAAAATAAATTGCTGAAGTAGATTCTCACTTTCTAAATACAATACCGTTCGAACAAAAATGAAATCTTCAAGAGTGTACGAGCTACAGAGCACCGCGCCCAGTGGTGAATCACCCAGTATATGGCTGCACGTAAGGATAAAGGATCAGATTAATAAAAACAAATTGTTCATCTAAAATTCTCGAGCGCGTCAGATTAAGGTAGGGTAGAGTTAGTTACATGCTAAAACGTGTATATTCTTCTCATCTGACAATTTAAAGGTGACGTAAAGAAAGGTGAGGGCTATAAAGTTGTGAAAAAACGTCATCTCCACAATAACGAACGTGGTTATTTTTTTTCATTTTAGAGGAAATGAATCAAAGATTATGAAAAATATATTATCTGACGATTTCCACTAGCCGAAACAACAAAAATTTATCGGTAAAGCTCAATGCGTGCAGGTACATTTTTTTTTTAGACAAAGAGGAGGAAAATCATCGAAAAGATGCACCCCGGAGACGGGGCCAGTGTCGGATTTTTACCTTCTCTTGGAGTTCCAGCCCGTAGGCTATAGTCTCCATAGTGCAGAATTAAAGGATGCTGAGATTAGAGAGTGACTTAGTTGTCAATACACTTACGCGGACAGAGATTTTTGGAGAGAAGAGAACCTATTTAATTGACTAGGGAGCACTGTCGAGGAACTGTATAGAACCGTTTGGGCTGACAGTTTCCTAATACGGAAATCGTTGGAATCTCGTGTTTTGAGATGTTTTCACGTAGGTTGCGTGCTAATTTGAGAGTTAATTCGGTAAGTGAGGGTACTTCGAAATCCTTAAGGATATCGGCGTTCCTCACATACCATGGAATGTTTAGCGACGCAGCAATTTGGAGAAGGTACCTTCTAATTTACTGAAACGCTTTTTAGGTGCAGTGCCGTAGATTGGTATGGCGTAAGTAAAAATACTACGGATAATAGCGTTGAAAGCTAAAAGTTTGGTTCTTGGAAAAACTTTTTCGTTTCGGAAAAAAGGTTGAAGCTTAGAAAATGCAGCTCGGGCTTTATTTCGGACCGTGTGCAGGTACATGATGCCTGTATTACCTTCTCCTTGTTTCTATTCCTCTCTCACTCTTTCTCTATCGATTACTCTCTCATTCCGTCCCCACTCTGGTTTCTGTTGCCATGACGCCATGACAGTTGATCATAGAGACTTGTTCACGGCATGTTGTTTACAACTTATTTCCAAAGTTTATTGCAGGTACGTGATGCCTGTATTACCTTCTCCTTGTTTCTATTCCTCTCTCACTCTTTCTCTATCGATTACTCTCTCATTCCGTCCCCACTCTGGTTTCTGTTGCCATGACGCCATGACAGTTGATCATAGAGACTTGTTCACGGCATGTTGTTTACAACTTATTTCCAAAGTTTATTGCAGGTACGTGATGCCTGTATTACCCTCTCCGTGTTTCTATTCCTCTCTCACTCTTTCTCTATCGAGAACTCTATCATTCCGTCCCCACTCTGGTTTCTGTTACCATGACGCCATGACAGTTGATCATAGAGACTTGTTCACGGCATGTTGTTTACAACTTATTTCCAAAGTTTATGGTTATTTTGTGATTTGAATATATGTTATGTGAATCAAAGTTTATAAATATTTACCATGAGTGACATCGATATAAAGTGTGTATTTTGTGCTGAAAGTACACTGCAAAAAAAATTAAATTTACGGTAGAAACATCCAGAAAAGTGTATAAATATTTTAAATTATCGTCGTAGCAAATAGGTTCTCCTAAAATCCCGAATAACATATGACAATATTGAACTCTCCATTGAGTCTTCATCAAATAGAGTATACCACGCACAGTGCTATAAATTATTCACAGCAATAAAAATAATATAATATTATTTTATCATGAATACAAGTATCATTCTAAAAAAACCCACATTTTTTACTTTTTGCTATTTCTTGACATTTTCAGTTAATTGAATTCAATGATTCGAAAATAAAAAAAATTTTCATTGTCAGATAGACGGATCCCTCCAGATAATCATCAGATTATGAAACAGCACGTCTAAGGCATAGAGATGAACCAAATATATCTTAATCTGACGCGCTTAAGTATTTCAAAATGACGGATTCTTTTGCACATTCTAATACTGGCTACGAGTTTGCGTCACATCCAAACCGTTAGATTATTATACAAGAGCCTTTTTTTTACGTTCACTTAACATCAAGTTTTGTGATTCGACCATGGAAAGACGACATTTGACTAGAGAAGAGATGTTACGAGCAGTTGGCATGCTCCAAGCTGGGAGCTCACAACGGGAAGTATCCAGGGTTCTGGGAAGTAGCCCAAGTGTCATAAACCGTTTATGGTCGCGTTTCAATGAAACAGGTAGCGTAGAAGAACGCCATACAGGTCGTTTCAGGATTACTACAGTCCCCCAAGACCGATTTTTGGTTTTACAAGCCAGAAAAGATGGTACTACCATAGCATCTCAATTAGCTCAAGAGCTATCACGAGTTCATAATGTACAAATTTCCTATCAAACTGTGAGAAATCGACTGCACGAAAGTCAACTCTACTCCAAACTTCCTTTAAGAGTTCCACAACTGACCCATGGAAATCGCGCTGCTCGTTTAGCTTGGTGCCAAGAACACGTAAACTGGGATCAAAAGAGGTGGGCCACAGTTCTCTTCAGTGATGAATCTAGATTTAGTTATTATCCCGATTCGGGAAGAATTCGGATATGGAGGGAACCTGGAAAGCAAAACCGTCTCCAGCATGCTCGAGAAGTTGTTAGACAGGGAGACGGATCAGTGATGTTTTGGGGAGGTATACGCCTTGGTGGAAGAACTGACCTCGTTTTCATACAGAACAACCTCACGGGAAATTCTTACGCAAATGAGATAGTTTTACCTGTAGTGGTACCGTATCTCCAAACAATGGGTCAAAATCCACTCTTCCAACAAGATAATGCCTCTCCTCATCGTGCAAGAGTTGTCTTGAACGTTCTTGAAGAGAATGATATCGATATTCTACCGTGGCCATCCTGCTCCCCAGATCTGAATCCCATCGAGCATGTGTGGGACACCCTGAAAAGAAATCTCCTGCGTCAAAACGTCTTCCATCATGAACAGGAGCTTCGATTAGCAGTTCAGGGGCTTGGAATGACTTAGGCCAAAATGTAATAAACAATTAATTTTTTGAGCATGCCGCGACGATGCCAAAGTGTCATGAATAACAAAGGTGGACCTTCTGGGTACTGAAAAATATAAGTGCTTCCATATCGTTTCGAAAATTTTTTTTTTGTGTTTTACCAAATTTCGTCATTTTCAAATTTCAAATTTTTTTTATAATAGGTGCTTTGGAGAAGTCAAATATTATTTTCTTTTCTTGAGAATACATTATTTACAATTCATCCTAACAAAAACCGAAAGATTTCTATAAATTCGAATCATCAAATTCATATTTTGAAGATATTGGTAAGTGTTCCCTATACTTTTTTGAGGTGTTTACGTACATTTTCAAAAATACGTAGGACATGGATGGTATCAATATCTGATACGCTCTAGTATGTTCATGTTACAGTTTCCAGGGAGAACAACTTTTCCGATTTTTTCATCTCCGTAACCTCAATCCCCTGCCGGGGATGAGCACAACCCCATGATTTTGAGTAGGGATGGGGGGTGTTGCGATACCTCATTTTGAAGATCCTATTGAGTACTATCTGACCCTAAATGTTCGTTTCAAAATTTTCATCGTTAACGAAATGGCAGCTAAAAGAGTGGAAGACTACTTACTTTTGTGATTAGTTTATTAAGTACTGAAAATGCAGTAAAGAATGCTGGTGTATGGCTAGCTTATATTAAATTTACCTCGAAATATGCAATGTTTTAATTTATTTGTTAATTTTTTGTTCGAAAAAGTAGACAGACCATGTATTTGATTTACTTTAGTCTCTCGTGAATTTTCAGGAACGTTGAAACTGTGCCAAAGCGATTGTGAATTTGTAGTAGGATTAAAATGGTGTATTCCGTAGAAGAAAGGGTGAAAATGATAAAATTATTTTATAGAAATAACGACTCTGCGCGATTAACTGCGGCATTTATTTAACGAACGACATACTTAAAAAATGTACCCGCTGCTTACGCTGTGCAACTAGTTGCTAAATTTGACGCTACTGGTTCAGTCGGCAACTAAAAGAGGGTGTATGAAGGAGACAAAGCGAGGGAAGTGGCTATGTTAGGTCACGTAGCGTTGGATCCGACCCTTAGTACTAGGAAATTGTCCAATATGTCTGGTGTTGCACGCACAACAATCATGAGAATTTCAAGAAAATATAAGTTTCTTCCTTTTAAGATACGATTGGTTCAGGAACTAAATGAGGATGATTTTGATCGCCGACTAATGTTCTGTGAAGTGGTCAGTGAAATTATTAACAATAATCCAAACTACATGTTCAATATCTGTTTTTCGGATGAGTGTTCATTTTACCTTAACGGCACTGTAAACAGGCATAACTGCCGTTACTGGTCAGATGAAAATCCAAGATTATTTCGAGAAGAGCATACTCAGCATCCCCGAAAGTAAAATGTTTGGGCGGGTATTTATGGAAATCACATCATCGGCCCTTTTTTAATACCCGGTAATATCACTGGCCAAATTTATTTAGAACTATTACAGAACCCTATTAATCCAGCCTTTGTGCAAATATTGGAGAATGAAGAAGACCATGAAAGGATCATTTTTTAACAAGATGGCGCTCCATTTCATTTCATGTAACCTGTGCATCAGTTTTTAGATGAAAATTTTCCTCAGGCCTGGATTAGAAGAAAGGGACTTATTGAGTGGCCACCCAGATCACCTGATCTGGCTTCACTGGATTTTTTTCTATGGGATCACCTGAAATCTAAGATTTACGCTACCCAACCTCAGTCAATGGATTATTTGCGAATTCGGATCATTAATGAATGCCGTCAAATTGAACCAGCAATGTTGAGTAATGTACGTGAACGATTGAGCCAAACTTATTTTACTGCTTTAATTGCATGGAAGTGAATGGTGCTCATTTTCAGCACTTACTAAACTAATCACAAGAATGTGTAGTCTTCCACTTTTTAACTGCCATTTCGTTAATGATGAAACTTTTGAAGCGAAAATTTAGGGTCAGATAGTACTCGATGAGATCTTCAAAATGTGGTATCGCAGCACCCCTCATCCCTGTTCAAAATCAGGAGGTTGTGCTCACCCCCAGTAGGGGATTGATGTTACCGGGATGAAAAAATCAGAAAAGTTTTTCACCCTCGAATCAGAAATCGACAGGCCCGAGCGAATCCCTTATTTTCATTTCAAAACCGAAAAATCGAAGTGTTAAGTTTTCGTTGGACCACTATGTATATATATATATATATATATATATATATATATATATATATATATATATATATATATATATACGGTCCGCCACGTAAAACTTCCCAGGCACAAAACTTTGTTTCTCACCCCGTATATTAATATATATATATATATATATATATATATATATATACAACCAAATTTATATTGAATCACTCAATATTTTATATATTACCTCAGGGATTTTCGAAATTTCGAAGAATTGATGGAATTGATCCATTTTGAGATATTTCAATTGAAAAAGAAATAAATCAAGGTTTACTTTTTAGATAGAAACAAATAAAAGAATATAAGAGACTGTTTCCGAATGTAGTAAAAAAATTGAAAATAGTTTTCTCACGGAGAAGGTGTATTTTCTCGAACTCAGTAGCTTGTATTATCTCCTCTTGCCCTGATACAAGCCTGAATCCGTCTTGGCATGCTTTGGATTAGGTTTTCGAACTCCGCTGGGTTGATATTCTGCCACTGTTCTGTGGTGGCTTCGATGAGCTGTTGTGGGGTTCTTGGATTATCCTGGCGCGATCTGATTTTTCTTTCGAGATTATCCCATAAATGTGCAATAGAATTTAGGTCTGGGGAGCAAACTGACCAGAAATAGCGATTCCCTGTTTCAAGATAATGTCGCGCGAGGTTGCTGGTATCCGGAGGAGCATTATCTTGAATAAAAGTGAAATTTTCACCGTGGGCACCTCGCCAGTGTCTCACTATGGGCTCCAGCACTAGGTCCACGTAATATCTCGCAGGAAACGAAATCAAATCTGTTTTGCCTCCCAACATAATGCAACCCCAAAACATCACACTGCCCCCTTGGTATTTTGGAATTTGTCTTGCTGCTCGGAGTCTAGCTTGTCTTCCACGACCCCTTAAAACCCGAATCTGGTGGTCGTCTGATCGAACAGCAATTCTGGTCTCATCCGAAAAAATAATATTTCGCCAATTCCTAATATTCCAGTTTTGGTGTTCTATACACCAATTAATTCTGTTAATTTTTTGTTGTCTGGTTAGCTCAAGAATTCTTAAGGGCCTTCTGCTGTATAAACTTCTTGAACGAAGTCTTTGGCATATCGTTTCAACTAATACACTGATGCCTGTTGCTTTCGGAAATTTCCTTTGGAGTTTGGTGTGCGACACAGTAGGGTCTCACCCACGTATCGGGCGTAGGTTTTTGAAATCACCCCACATAAAGTACTTATGTAATCGAAATATGTATGCTAACATATAAAAAACCCCTGTTGACAATTTGTCTTCAATAGAGTTTGAAATTAAAAATTTCTTTGCACAAAGTTATGTAATAAAAATAATAAAAATACACTTCACCTCTGAAAAGTTTGAAAATGTAATAATGAATTAGAAAAATCCACTTTTGGTCTATTTTTATGCATATGCTATAAGATAGAGCTTATAATGTTGCTTTCTTTAGGTTGACTTCATCACCTCTAGTAATCCAAAAATGAAATGATAATTTTCTTTCAACAAACTTTTCTAGGTATTAAGCAGATTTTCATCTCAATGGTATGACGACCACAGGAGACATGCCTTAAAAGTATTCTGTATATGGGTACTCATCGGTACAATTGCATTCACCGTAACATATTTCACAATTGTCATCCTTTACATGTAAGAAAAAATTGAGATCTACAAAATTAAATGTTTACATTCTTGATGTTCATTCTAGAAAATCGTCTCAAATACAAAACTGGGACTCTACATATATAGAAAAAGATTAAATTTCGGTTTGGATAAAGATAAATGTTATTAAATGATATTTAACTAATATTTCTTCATACATTGTATAAATAAGCTCTGCCCATGATGGATATTCTGATATATATATATATATATATATATATATATATATATATATATATATATTCTTTCGAAAAGAAAGGATTCACAAAAATTTGAATAATTGTATTTACAATAAATGCTTATATCTATAATTTTGGTGTGTGTGTTGTGTGTACATAAAGGGTACCAATGATTTTTCTGCTTAGCCGTTTCATTCTCTCTTGCATTCCATGATTTCCAAACGAAGACAAGGGTGAAAGGAAGGGGGTTTGGGACAGGAATTTGTAACAATGGAAAGAGAAAACCAGCAGAAAAATATTTCAGCAATCAAACCTCTTATATATGTCTAAACAAATCTAAGAAAAGATTTTACATAGCAAGCAAGGTTATAAAAAGGACTAAGGAGATAATCAAAAGTACATAACCTGCGATATTTTCTCTTTCGCGGAGATATTTTTCCGTCGCAGTGTGAGTCTCCTGAAACATAATCACTTCCTTGTTCTTGCTTGCCGATTTTGAAGTATAATCGCAAAAAAAAACCTTCAATATTTAAACTCAACGAAACAATTCCCTCCCTATTTGACCGAGAGAGCTCCGATGGCCAGGTTCAGTCTTCCAAGTGATGCCGATTGTGATCTATAGATGTTTTAGAATCATTATGGACCCAATAATTTGGTTTGACATCGCCCATATACCCATATATTATTTCTTCGTGGATCTTGTTTAATTTAAAAGAAAAATTTAAAAATTGTCGTTCGACAATATGACAAATGTCAATATATATATATATATATATATATATATATATATATATATATATATATATATATATATATATATATATATATATATATATATATATATATATATATATATATATATATATATATATATATATATATATATATATATATATATATATATATATATATATATATAATACAGTGTACGGACCTTAGTCAAGTAATACTGAATGTTACTCATTAATAGTTTCCTTTGTGTGAAGTGGTGAACGATCGAATAGAATACTGCTCTGAATATAAATATGACAAAATTGTCAGTTAATTATATTACATTTATATAAACAAATAAATAAAATATGAAATGAGATTCTGAGCTGTATAAACTAAAGAGAAAACCTATGACTCTACCTCATTATTTTTTCGGAAAGAAACCTACGAAGACTATTACAAGATTTGATGATTGTTATCTTTTGTAACTGTTCAAATAAATTTTCTTCAGACCCAAAATCTCAATACTTTTGTGAAGATTTCTAGGAATAACACCTGTTGTGGAAATAATAATCGGTAGAATAAAAATTTTTTCATTTTCCACATTTTTTCAATCTCGTCGCCAAGCATCATATATTTAGAAATTTTTTCATTGTATTTATTTTGTATATTATGTGTGTCGGGTATAGCAATATCAATTATATATGTTATTTGATTCTGTTTATCATTAAGAATGATATCTGGTCTATTGTGTTTAACAGCTCTGTTGCAAAGAATTGTTTTATCAAAATAAAGTTTATATTTGTCATTTTCACAAATAATCTCAGGTTCATATTTGTAAAATATTTTATTTGGGAATTAGGTCATGTTTAATTCCTAGATTAAAATGAATAATATTAGCGACGGCATTATGTCTGTCTAAATAATCTGTTGAAGCAAGGACTGAGCAAGATGATAATATATGAAAAACTGTTTCTGAAGAACAGAAACATCTACGGCAAGAATCATCTATATTTTGTTTGATGATGTGTTTTCTATAAATCCTCGTGAAAACAACCTGATCCTGGATCGCCACTGCCAAGCCTTCTGTTTCAGCAAACAATTCTCCAGATACTAACCATTTATTCGATGCGATTTCATCAATATAATCATTTTACAATTCTTTAGGGTTATGTTAGATTTCCGTCAAAGAAAAACGAATGACGTTCGGTTTTATATAGATGAAAGTAGTTGAGCTCTACCTCCAATTGACATTCTTCTCATTGAGTACTGTCAATGAAAAGATGGAAAGCATGATTTGATATCATATTTTATGGAATACACTTAGACCAAATGGCCACAGCGGTTCCACTGTGTATCCCAGACGTTACAAGACATCTTCGTATATATGGGGCTCAGCTTCATAAAGAGCTCGATTTCGAAAGGTTTTCTAATCGATAAACATCTACGATTTGTCTTCATAGACCAGAGATCTCATGTAACCCCACCAGCGGCGTATGCAGGTTTCTGATTGAGTGAAGACGACCAAGACTCAAACTAAATTTCCATGAAAATCAGTAGGTTAATTACTTACGCTTCCTTTCTAAGATGTACAATTAATTTAGGTATGGGAAAAAGCAATCAACTACCTGTACCCGCTACTGAGTTCCACTGATAGTGGTAAATATCACGACCTCGGATTTAATAGATAGTGAGTTGGCGATTACTACCCTTCTACAGAAAGTAGGATATCTAAACATGGTTCTTGTCTCACTAGACGAAGCGAAGCTCCTCTATGTGCCCATCAATCTACCTCTTCCTCGGTACTCGGAGAAAAGTGAATTTATCATTCACTCCAAGCTTGTTCTGAGTAAGTCGGCATTTTCATACCTACAGCAATAGAATTCAAGCATCAATTTGGACTGTTAGTTAACATTTTGATACTACTGTGTCAGTCTCGCTGTTCTATCATCAGGTGCGCCGACACAGTTATGTGCTGGTTTCAGGCTTACTACTATAGATCTCATACTTTCAAGAGTGTTGGCACCATCTGTAAATAGGTCTAATAGACAAACCATGCCAGATAATGAGGCTTTTGAACTGACGAATTTATTGTTTGCAGTATCCCCGTCTTGTCGGCGCCAGTTCTGTTTGATGACAAAATTTCTCAACTAGAAATGAGCATCATCATTGATATTTTTTTAGGCTGGCTCAACCACCAAATGCTCTAGAACTCAGTTAACGAACAGACGGCGTTATATGTTGTCCTTGAGCTTTAGTTCTTGTTTTAATTGAACTTTGTATGAAACAAAGCCCAAGTCGATGTCGAAGAAAGCTCTTGTAGTATGGACTAGTCTGAGGTTTTTTTACACACTGTCCAACCGTCCACGGTATTCATCGATCACCGATCCGGTTGCCTAAAACTTGAGCATTCAGCTACAAATTGAGACTCTGGACACCCAATAATGCCATAAATTGGACGCATGTCAAGAAACGTTAGGCAAACAGAGACTTTATTCAAATTATTACATGATTGAATGTTCAGACTAAATAAATCACATCAAATGTGACAGCGTCTCTTCATCAGGTGGTCTTCTACACGAATCACAATAGGTCATATTTGATCAATTTGTTTAGATTGAGGAGAGGTGAACCTGAAGATAGGTGATTGATAACAAAAATGTTTTAATTGCTGCTGTTGCATTGTAAATTACTTTTATGCAGGTATTAATATATAATAGATGAAGCTATTGTTTAACGAAACGATCTCATACACTAATCGTCCATTACCAGAAATGTTTCTTTATAGTTCAATGAATGTAGGAAGTAATGGATACTTTTTTATTGGTATTGGATTTAACACTTATCATGTGTGCCACGCTTGAAGGTAGTTGGTGAAAATTTACAGCAAAAAAAAGTAATAGATCAATTTGTCTATAAACCTTGAATTTTCATTCTGAAAAACGATACTATTTAAAAATTTTTCTCTTCGAAAGAATCATAGAGTTTGTGATAAATTACAGTTTATACTACATCTCTAATAATTAACGCTACTATTTTATGCATATATTTGTAATGCCGGTAATACATTATCACTGAGGCCAGGGGAGGGTAGGCAATTTCGATATTGTTTTGGCAAACGTGAACTTCTCCATCCATCGTCTATTTCCAGCTCCGTGGCCTCACCAGCACTCCAAAAATTGTCGATCTCCATACGAAGGATCTGAGCAACGGAGGAAAATGAGCAGACTGAGACTGTACTAGTATACAAGCCAAGGGTTTCTTGTCTCGTTAACGAACGCCTCGGTGAGATGTACTGCCGACGTTACACTTCACGTGTAATTGTTCGCTATATTCTAGCGCATTTATCGAGACGACAAGAATATCATTAAAAGTGAAAAATAAACTGTGGCTCTGTATGAGCAGCTAGCAAATATAATGCAGTTATTAAATATACTCTTTCTATAGTTCTTCCTAGTTCTAATGATAATGGGCCAATTACATTTTGAAGAATGTTTCTGTTATAACTTTTGACATTTTCTCGTATGTCGGAAGACGCAAATGGAAAAATTCTTGAATTTCAGTCAGCTTTTAATATTGTTGTGAATTTTATACTACATTCAACAATTTTGTCTAGAAGTAATGTAGATGTCTTCATTTATTAATGTCATTTAGCATATATTGGTGTATTTTCAATTATTCAAGTAGAATAAGGATATGAAGTTATTGGATTATGAAAAGAGGGTTTTAAATTTCACTGTAATATTTTATGAAAGCCAACATGTATTTTCATATATAATTGTAATACTATACTATGAATTTTTAAGATTAAAATACTTTCGTGTTCATCTATGCGGTTTTACTTTATTGTACAATGTTACGCGTGCAAATAATCGAATACATTTATATTTCATCATCAAAGAATGGAAAAACTGCAGTAAAACGGCAGGAAATTTCACGAGACATGATGCCGATTTTACATTTGTAGGCTATCATGTTTTTCTTGCGATTTTATTTTTCTTCGGTAATGAAAGTGTCAATTTTTTCGAATGGCATGATGTCAGGTCATACCTCGCTGGAACGATCTCTTCAAGACAATTGTAATGGACTGTTTACTTTTTATATTATCTTCAAACTTTATCTTATAATTCTAAAAACCATAGATCTTCTACACGAATCACAATATGTCATATTAGATCAATTTGTTTAGATTGAGGAAAGGTCAACCTGAAGATAGATGATTGATAGAAGAAATTTTCAATTGCTGGGGACCGTCCGTTGAAAACTTTTAAGTTCCAATTACAATATTGAGCTGAAATTTTATACGCGGCCATAACTAGCGATTTCCAATTGGAGTGAAATATTTTCGAAGTGATACCATTTCCGGTTATACCGGAAGTGGGTCATCACTTTGTTATTTCAAATGGCAATCTACCTTTTTATTATACATCTAGAACCGACATTTGAGCAAGGCATAAAATACCCAAGTTGTTGGCACTTATCTGTCAAAACTTTTGACAGATTTAATTATTTTTGTTATAAACTCGATTTTTGAGGAACATTTAAAAAAATTGTATCTCGTAGATCTTTTGCACTACAGACACAATTTTTGCTTGGGTGGATAGAAGAAGGATCAAGGAATGTTTTAAGCAGTCTACACATGTCGAATGTTCATTGCATTGTTTTGTATGATTTTTTCAGTTTGGTCTTTTTCAAACAGCAATAACTTGTTTTCAAATTGCACGTGCCAATTTTTATATCGCCATCAGGTGAAGCGTCAAATTTCAGATGGAATTGTATAGGCATGTACTATACCCATCTCTTATAATTTGGGAATATATTTAATGTTGATGATTTTGCACGAACTAACAGAGAATGCTTTGAAATATTTGAATCAAGTAGCTGAACTTGCTACGCTCACCTGACAGGTGCCTAAAATTAATGTACTTATCACTTCGTTCATTCGAATTTGATATTTCAACAAGAATTGTCGTTATTTCAGATTGAAAATATCCAAAATACAACACATTTAGAATAAAACCACTGGTTATTCAAACGAAAATATATATTCAATCTTTTTTAATTCATTTAAGAATGTCAAAATGTAGTGGGTAGAAATTGCAAGCAATTCAATAACCAATTTCCAAATTTACCGTCTATGAGTCAAATAAAATTTCGAAGCATTAGAAGCAATTTTCTACAATTCGGATGAATAAAAATTGTAGGAACTAAGCGAAACCCAATCATCGAAGATAATTACATTAATACGAATAAATGATAGCAAACATCATAGGAGAAAACTAATTTACGATCTGAATAAATGTTCAATATGGGTCCCATTTTGCTCGATACACTTGACAGCTCGTATACGAACATGATGAGTTCCCCTCCTAGTTTCCTCAGGATGTATATTACGAAAAGCATTATGAATGCGCTCTAGTGACTCTTCTTACAGAAATAAGATACACTTCAAACTTGATTTTGCTCCTTAAATAAAAATCAAGGGGCGTCAGGTCCGGAGAACGCGGAGGCCATAAATTTGGTCCTTGATTACCCCACCATCTATCGTCGAACATTTCTGTTAGCTGCCGATCTACAGCTCGTGTTTTATGTGCTGGTGCACCATCCGTTCGGTAATAGCAATCCCTCAGAATGTTAAGCGGTAGTCCATCTAAAAAATTTGCTAATGGTCCTCTCAAAGTTTCCAAGTATCGTTGTCCATTAAGATTTTCCTCATAAATGTGATGAGCCAACAAATCATTCATTAAATTTGCAAAAACGTTCAGGCTGAATTGATTTTGGAAATCAATAACCTCAATGAAATGTGGATTTTCTGTGGCCCAAAAATGTCGATTTCTCCTGTTGGTTATTCCACTTTCATTGAACTTGGCTTCATCAGACCATATAATTTTTTGCAGAATGGTCTCATCTTCTTGAAGCCGAATCAATAAATTTTCATAGAAATTTAGCCGCTTTGGAAGGTCAGTTGATTTCAATTTTGTAGTCTGATAAGAGAATACGGGTGCATGTTATGTTTCTTGAGGATCTTTTGAATGGAAGTATAACTCAATCCAATATCCATTGGTGCTGACTTAATGGACACATGTGGATTAGCACGAAAATACGCTAGCGTATTAATTTCATTGTCGTCGTCCTCGAGAATTGGTTTTCTTCTAGTTTCTATGTATTTTGTTCCTCCAAATTGCAGAAAATTGCTTCTAATCCTTCGAAATTTTGTTTTACTCTTAGGCGCCAAATTTGGAAATTGGTTATAGAATTACCTGCAAGTTCTATCCACCACTTTTTGACATTCGCCATGAATTAAAAAGAGATTAAACATATCCTCGTTTGAATAATCAGCCATTTTATTATCAATCTGGTGTTTTTCAAAAATTTTCACTTCAAATACCAACAATTCTTGTTGAAATATAGAAATCGAATGAACGAAGTGACAAGTACATTAGTTTTAGGCACCTGTCAGGTGAGCGTAGCCAGTTCAGCTACTTGATTCAAATATTTCAAAGCATTCTCTGTTAGTTCTTGCAAAATTCATAATATTCCCAAATTATTTCGGAACTATAAGAGATGGGTATAGTACATGCTTATATAATTCCATCTGAAATTTGAGGCTTCATCTGATGGCGATATAAAAATTGGCACATGCAATTTGAAAACAAGTTATTGCTGTTTGAAACAGACCAAATTGAAAAATCATACAAAACAACCCAATAAACATTTGACATGTGTAGACTGCTTAAAAATTTCTTGACCCTTTTTTATCCACCCAAGCAAAAATTGTGTCTGTAGTGCAAAAGATCTACGAGCTGCAATTTTTTAAATATTCCTCAAAAATCGGATTTATAACAAAATAATTAAATCTGTCAAAAGTTTCGACAGATAAGTGCCAACAACTTGGGTATTTTATGCCTTGCTCAAATGTCGGTTCTAGATGTATAATAAAAAAGGTAGATTGCCATTTGAAATAACAAAGTGATGACCAACTTCCGGTATAACCGGAAATGGTATCACTTCGAAAATATTTCACTTCAATTGGAAATCGCTAGTTATGGCCGCGTATAAAATTTCAGCTTTGGATTGTTGAACCGACCGGGCAGTCTTGGAGACTGCCCGGTCATGCTTCTATGTCATCGCCTCGGCCAAATATTCATGCTGCGAAAGTTATGCTGTGTATTTGGTGGGACCAAGCCGGTGTTATTTATTATGAGCTGTTGAAATCGAACGAAACCAGCACTGGGGAACGGCATCGAACTTAATTGATGCGATTGAGTAAAGCACTGCGCGAAAAACGGCCACAATACGAGCAGAGACACAAAAAGTATTTTACAGCATGACAACGCTCGGCCTTACGTTGACAAACCTGTTAAAACCGACTTGGAAACCCTCAAATGGGAAGTCCTACCCCACCCGCAATATTCCCCAGATATTGCACCATCCGATTATTACTTGTCCTGTTCGATGGCACATGATCTGGCTGATCAGCAGTTCATATGAAGAGTTCGAAAGATGGCTTAATTCGTGGATAGCCTCGAAATACGAACACTTCCACCGTCACAGTATTCGAGCTCTGCCATAAAGATGGGAAAAGGTTGTAGCTAGGGATGGGCAATATTTTGAATGATTCATTTGTAATCATTCTTCACAATAAAGTTGTATATTCATAAAAAAACAGCGAGAACTTTGTTGCGGACCCAATATCAAAATAAAGTTTAAATTTGTCGTTTTCACTTTTTTCCCTTGGGAATGAGGTAATTTTGTATTCCTAAATTAAAATAAATAATATTAGCGACGGCATTATGTCTTTCCAAATATTCTGTTGAGGCAAGTACTGAGCAAGATGATAATATATGAAAAACTGTTTCTGAAGAACAAAAACAGCTACGGCAAGAATCATCTATATCTTGCTTGATGATGTGTTTTCTATGATTTCTTGTGATAACAACCTTATCTTGGATCGCAATTGTCAAGCCTTCTGTTTCAGTGAACACTTCTCCAGATACTAACCATCTATTTGATGCGATTTCATTAATATAATCATTTTTCAATTCTTCAGGTGCTTTCCGTGTAATTCTTTCTGCAGCCAATATATATATATATATATATATATATATATATATATATATATATATATATATATATATATATATATATATATATATATATATATACAGGATATCCACTGGACCGTCCGTTGAAAACTTTTAAGTTCCAATTACAATATCAAGCTGAAATTTAATACGCGGCCATAATTAGCGATTTCCAATTGGAGTGAAATATTAATATAATACCCAAATTGTTGACACTTATCTGTCAAAACTTTTGACAGATTTAATTATTTTGTTATGAACTCGATTTTTGAGCATCATTTAAAAGAATTGTAACTCGTAGATCTTTTGCCAGACCCAATTTTTGCTTGGGTGGATAGAAGAAGGATCAAGGAATTTTTAAGCAGTCTACTCATGTCAAATGTTTATTGCGTTATTTTGTATAATTTTTTCAATTTGGTCTTTTTCAAACAACAGTAACTCAATTTTTTCAAATGGCACGTGCCAATTTTAAAATCGCCATCAGATGAAGCGTCAAATTTCAGATCGAATTGTATAAGCTTGTACTATACCCATCTCTTATAGTTCCGAAATAATTTGGGAATATATTGAATTTATATGATTTTGCAAGAACTAACAGAGAATGCTTTGAAATATTTGAATCAAGTAGCTGAACTGGCTACGCTCACCTGACAGGTGCCTATAATTAATGTACTTGTCACTTCGTTCATTAGAATTTGATATTTCAACAAGCATTGTTGGTAATTTCAAGTGAAAATTTTTGAAAAACAACCAGATTGATAATAAAATGGCTGATTATTCAAACGAGGATATGTTTAATCTCTTTTCAATTCATGGCGAATGTCAAAAAGTGGTGGATAGAACTCGCAAGCAATTCAATAACCAATTTCCAAATTTGGCGCCTATGAGTGAAACAAAATTTCGAAGGATTAGAAGCAATTTTCTGCAATTTGGAGGAACAAAGTACATAGAAACTAGAAGAAAACCAATTTTCGAGGACGACGACAATCAAATCAATACGCTAGCGTATTTTCGTGCCAATCCACATGTGTCCATTAAGTCAGCACCAATGGATATTGGATTGAGTTATACTTCCATTCAAAGGATCCTCAAGAAACATAACATGCTCCCGTATTCTCTTATCAGACTACAAAATTGAAACCAACTGACCTTCCAAAGCGGCTAAATTTCTGTGAAAATTTATTGATTCGGCTTCAAGAAGATGAGACAATTCTGCAAAAAATTATATGGTCTGATGAAGCCAAGTTCAATGAAAGTGGAATAACCAACAGGAGAAATCGACATTTTTGGGCCACAGAAAATCCACATTTCATTGAGGTTATTGATTTCCAAAATCAATTCAGCCTGAACGTTTTTGCAGTTTTAATGAATGATTTGTTGGCTTATCACATTTATGAGGAAAATCTTAATGGACAAAGATACTTGAAAATTTTGAGAGGACCAGTAGCAAATTTTTTAGATGAATTACTCCTTAACATTCTGAGGGATTGCTATTATCAAATGGATGGTGCACCAGCACATAAAACACGAGCTGTAGATCGGCAGCTAATAGAAATATTCGATGATAGATGGGGTAATCAAGGACCAAATTTATGGCCTCCGCGTTCTCCGGACCTGACGTCCCTTGATTTTTATTCAATGGGCAAAATCAAGGGTGAAGTGTATTTTATTCCTGTAAGAAGTAAAGAAGAGTTACTAGAGCGCATTCATAATGCTTTTCGTAATATTGACCCTGAGGAAACTAGGAGGGCAACTCATCATGTTCGTATACGAGCTGTCAAGTGTATCGAGCAAAATGGGGCCCATATTGAACATTTATTCAGATCGTAAATTAGTTTTCTCCTATGATGTTTGCTATCATTTATTCGTACTAATGTAATTATCTTCGATGATTGGTTTTCGCTTAGTTCCTACAATTTTTATTCATCCGAATTGTAGAAAATTGCTTCTAATGCTTCGAAATTTTATTTTACTCATAGACGGTAAATTTGGAAATTAGTTATTGAATTGCCTGCAATTTCTACCCACTACTTTTTGATATTCTAAAATGAATTAAAAAAAGATTAAATATATTTTCGTTTGAAAAATCAATGGTTTTATTCCAAATGTGTTGTATTTTTTGGATATTTTCGATCTAAAAGAAGGAAAATTCTTGTTGAAATATCAAATTCGAATGAACGAACTGACAAGTACATTAATTTCAGGCACCAGTCAGGTAAGCGTAGCCAGTCCAGCTACTTGATTCAAATATTTCAATGCATTCCTGTTAGTTCTTGCAAAATCATCAAAATTTAATATATTCCCAAATTATTTCGGAACTATAAGAGATGGGTATAGTACATGCTTATACAATTCCATCTGAAATTTGACGCTTCATCTGATGGCAATATAAAAATTTGCACGTGCAATTTGAAAAAATTGAGTTATTGCTGTTTGAAAAACGCCAAATTGAAAAAATCATACAAAACAACGCAATAAACATTTGACATGTGTAGATTGCTTGAAAAATTCTTTGATCCTTCTTCTATCCACCCAAGCAAAAATTGTATATTTAGTGCAAAAGATCTACGAGCTACAATTTTCTTAAATGTTCCTCAAAAATCGAGTTTATAGCAAAAATAATTAAATCTGTCTAAAGTTTTGACAGATAAGTGCCAACAACTTGGGTGTTTTATGCCTTGCTCGAATGTCGGTTCTAGATGTATAATAAAAAAGGTAGATTGCCATTTGAAATATCAAAATGATGACCCACTTCCGTTATAACGTTAAATGGTATCACTCCGAAAATATTTCAGTCCAATTGGAAATCGCTAGTTATGGCCGCGTATAAAATTTCAGCTTGATATTGTAATTGGAACTTAAAAAGTGTATATATGAAAAGACTAAAACACTCTTGTTTCGTCTACACGAACTTTCGACAACGAGCGCTACAGAGACAATCTAAAGTAATAAACCCTCAAATTTGGGGAGCACTAAACGTACAGAATTTGAGATCAGTTCCCTTAAATTATTATTATTTAATGATGATATCATGAGACACAAGCCCGACAAAGTGAGGATTTTCATATCAAAATTCCATTTTTTTACTATTCGGAATACTTTCACCGGTTTTAATGTGAAATAGTGAGAAAAATGTATGGTCCTGTAGGGTCTGCATTTATTCTCCTTGAGAATTCTGAGAGGCCTTGAATTCTAAATGCCAGTTTCAATGGTCATTTGACGGCTTGAAATGTCAGGTTGTGGTGTAACTGCACGATATTATCTTCTGTATCTTCAATTTAATATGTTTTGCTCTGGTGTGCTTCAAAAAAACCTCCAGTAATTAAATTGTCCATCAGTCTTTTTGAAATTAAACTTATGCGGCTGTTTACTCTCAGGGAATCTATTGAAATAAGATTCGTCCGCAGCATCTGAATCATACGCATTCTGTATATAACATTCAAATATTTCATACTTTTCGTAACTTTGTAATTTAGGAGGTCTACCTATTGAGTTATAAGTACAAATTTTCGAAGCAGATAGAGTAGAACATAAACTTATCACATAAATAACTGTTTTGACAGAGTCAAAGCTACTGATTGAATATTGCAGTTGTTTTAAATACAGAATTGAATGAATCTACACAATTAGATTGAATAGTTGAAATAGTGTCATAAAAGAAGGAAAATCTATGTTCTAAAGGGAGAACTCTATTGTTCAGACAAATCTCTTCTACCATAGAAGCAACTTAATGAAAGAGGGTGATGTTGAAGGAATTTTTATAGTGATATAGTTGAAACGAAAAAAATCCTCCCTAATGATACGAAAATCATTCGTATTTGAAAAAATATCTCGGAAACCGATCGGCAGAAAAATTTTTCGAATTCGTCCCTGCATTCTACTCAAAAAGTGAGTGTAGAAAATGAAAATATTTTTTAGCCAACTTAACCCAATTTAAAAAAAAAGCTGAAATCCGTTTTCACCAATGAGTTCTTCTCGAAACTCGATTTTAATTTTAGTATTATTTTTAATATTCAATAACTGGCGATTAAATGAAGTGAAAAATATTTAAGTAGTTTGGAGTTTCTTCATTGTATGGGTCTGGTTGACTGATTGAGATTCTATATTCGTTCATTCATTCAATAAAATATATTTAGAGAATTTTCACTAGTTAGAAGTAATTTAAGTAATGCATAATTATTTTAGGTGACTGCTGTACTCCGTAGAACGAATGATGGATCTCTGAATAGGAATAATGCTATAAAACTTGTAGCTGTTGTGGCTATATTATATGTAATGTACTACTTGATATCATTCATTGGCCTTACTTAATTATGTTCATTAATTTATTTTAATATGTTCTAAGTTTAGTTTCACTATTTCGTTGAGAAAAACTGAAATATATTATAACAGTTTTCCCATCTCAATTCTGTTTTACTGTTACTAACATGCTATTTCTCCTGCAAAGATTGTAAACAACCCCTTTGAATGAAAAACTAGAAAACATCGTCGTCAGCTTTCCAGTTATTATACCACTAGATAATGGACTTTTACTTTTCGAAAACTGTATTGAATAAACCGCTGTTATAAAATGTAGTAATACTCTTGAAATAAAACACAAACTGTTTTTTAAGTAATCAGTTATAAGGCACTCTACACCTGCCTCACATTTTGCCCATTTTTGAAATGTTATCATCTTTCATTTGTCATAGATTGATTGACAATATGATCCAAATTTTTTTGGAAAATGAAATTGATAATGACTCTGAATAATACTTCGAAAATAAATTTTGAATTGAAAACATCCCTGCATCTCCCTTCCAGTTTATACGGGAGTCGTTTAAGTATTTAGAAAAATATGGTAAAAAATTATTCAAAACAATTCAAACATCCAACCTCAATAACAACCGCGATATTGGCACTTGACTGATTCCCAAAATTTTCAACATTTATAGATTACTCGAAAAAGAAAAAATCTATCTCGATTCTGTTTGCTGTAATAAATTTCTCATACAAAAAGAACACGGGGATGAGGAATAGTCGGTTACTCAATTCACAATCTTTTACATAGTTTCAGTATTAAATATACAATCTTTTTGAAGAGTTTTAGCATGTAATACAATTCTTCCTTGTGGATTTGATATACATATAATATATTTCATTTTAATATTTTGCAGCTCAAAGTTGTTTGAAAAAAGTAAAATTAGTTTAAGTTTCTGATTCATATTTTAGTTTTTCGGAAAGAAAATTTTTTCTATTGCACAAGTTTCAGTTTTAATCAATAATAATAACATAAGTTATCAATGAATTTCTGTAAAGAAAATTTTGAGGAGGATTCGCTCTGATTCATTGATATGCAAAAGCTCAAAATTATTTAAAATAAAAAAATATCTTTAACAGCTTATGAGGATTATCCTCTTTAATTATTTTGCCACATACGTAGAATTCAGTTATTTTGATATGTTGTTATTCATTCCTTCAAATTGAAAACTTACGTCGACTTACACAAACATTCTGTTTATTTTCACCATTAGCAGCTGAAACTTCATGATAATGATCAAAATGTGTTTATCAGTTTTGAATCTCATTTTGAAAATCGGCAAAAACAAAATTCATTGTGAATTTCTGATGAGTAATATTGATGATCTATTTAATGAAAATTCATTTTCAATTACGTATATGTTTGTCAAAATATATCATTATTGAATTTTTATGGAAGTTTCTTTTCACATTCGTTTCCGATAATTAATATTTTTCAATTGAAATAACATTATTAATTCATAATTCGTAATTTTCCAGGAAAAATGCAAAGAGACAACTCCCAAAAAAATAAGTTCCTTCAAAAACATTGCTGTCATATTCAATCTAAAAGTATTTCAGAACACTTATAAGTGCAGAATATACACATATAGAGTGTCAAATTGGGTGGAAATCTTTTCTTTATTGAACTTCTTTATATTCGAAAATCATTATCAGAACGAATCCTCCTTTTCTTTACAGAAATTCATTCACATCATTGAGTAATACTGTTTTAGCATAGTATATTGTTTTTATTTTGTGTTTAAATGTTCATCAATTATTATCTTTCATTCCATCAAAATATATTCGAAACCATTGTTTTTTATTTTATTTTCTCTTGATTATATTTATTTTATCATCGAAATCTCTTGTGAAAAAAATAATGTCAGCGCAAGAAAAAGTTTCAGTACATATATTTATATATTCAACGCAATAATAACCGTTTGGTTCACCAATCTCACAAACTAATTGAGTTTCAAATAGTTGAAAATTGTGGAGGTAATTATCGCTATCCTTTTGGGACTATCGTGATTAACTTTTAAAATGCATCTTTTATAAATAAAAGATAAGATTCTCACGGTAAGTATATTCTATACTGCAATTTAATAATAAAAATAACTTTATAAATTGTATCCCTACAAATAAATGACAGAAAAATTTCCTATTTCATCAAAGTCGAACATATTTCACAGAAAATTCAAACAAGACGGTCATAATATCAAATTATCAATTCTCAAGGAGAAAATACATCATAAAATTATACTTGAAATTAAGAGCACCTTTTTAACCCGGCGTTGGTGTCGTGAACTTATGTTACATGTTTGGTGTTGTGGGGTGAAATTCACCCCATTTGGTTTTTCGAGTGAAAAATTATTTTCACAATTTGTTTCGGGAATTTGATAATTGACTGCGTTAACAGATACCATATTCTTTCAGAAAAAAAAGTGCATTTGATTCACCCACCTAGAGAATTTAATAAAAAACATAATTTTAAGGAAGTAAAACCATATATTTCTTCGGTTCACAATATAAAAACTTATTCATTCAGAAGAATCTGAATATCAAATGAATGAACAAAATATATGATTCAATCGAAGAGAAAAACGCGAACTAGAAATATTGAAAGAAAAAATTTCACAGTGTGCTCTATTGATAGTAATTTTGACTTAGAATAAGACTATGCTCCAGACACAAAAAAACTTCACCTTTGGCACTTCCTATCTTTACCCCTGGGCACATTCCATATCATAGTTTTCTGGCATGTTGGCTCTCTTTCATTCGGTTCATATTCGTTCCCATTCAATGAAGATTTGATTGAATTTTTCAATGGCGTAGGCAACCTCTCATTATCCTAACGAGACAGAAGATGCTTTTGCACAAGCTGCAAGCCCAAATCTTAAAGGAATTCTCTTCTCTTTTGTATATTCTTAGTGTTGCTTTGATATATTATTCTAGCATTGATAGCCCCGACGTTCATCATTGAAAAAAAAAATTGTTAGTGGCCATCTGTTACGTGATACGTCATAATTTCCGCATAGTTCGTCGACCACAACTACTCCGCATTTGGTGACATTATAAAAATCTATTTTCCCAGGTTTTTTCGCTTCTCCAGTTCTTTCAGCTTTTTTATCGTCGTGGTGAAGCGTGGAGGCAACCAGTACTACTTTTCTCTTCTTCGGTATATATGGTAATATGGTAGTGTCCTTTTGAAAACCAAATTTGGTAGAAAAGACTTCTCGATTTCTAGTATCTATAAACGCAGGTGGAAGCTCAGATTTATTTTTTTTTATGGTTCCTTGCAGCAGGCCGTACTACTGAGAACTCACCCCTAATTATGTTTTCCGATCTGGTGCTGCTCGGTTGGGACAAATTTTTGACCACATGATTTTCTTATCTCTTCCGATGAAATAATTTTCTGATGACGTTGTATTAGATGATGTTGTTTGATTATCATCTTGTTCATCTTCTAAATGAACGCCTCCGTCATCGTCAACTTGTTCCGAATCATCTTCCTGTTCTGATTCTGAATCATGTGCACTTTCTTGAACTATATCTTCATTTTCAGAATCGCTCGAATCGACAGAGTCTTCACCATTCTCCAGATCATGCCATAAGGCGAGAAGCTTCCTTTGTTGTTGTTCTAACTCATTTCTCTTAAAAACCAACAAAAAAATTAATATTACCTAAAAACCTGTATGAATTGAAGAAAAAAAAATAGTGTGGCGGGGTGATTACCAATCATCAAAATTGTCTATAATCGATAACGTCAGTGGTGTTGTGGGTGAAAATCACCAAGTCGAACTTCGCACTCAAATAACAAATATGTTAACTCACTTAGAGCTAAGGGGCAACTGAGACATCAATATTCATTTCAACATTTGAAAGTACTGAAGAGGTGGGGGCGCTGACAGTCTCCGTGTTTTTGTGATGCGCAATTGAATAACACTCTGGGTGATTTTAACCACACCACACCAACGCCGGGTTAAAATTTATCACATTCATATAAAGTGCGTACTTTGAATAAAATAAATTCAATAAAACGTCAGGCAATATTTTCATGAAATTTCACAACTCACGTTGGTTTTTATTTTTAGTTATGGTTTCATTGTAGTTCCGTTTTTCTTAGCTAATAAAGGGAGTGAGGATAATCCCTAACCTCCTTTTTTTCAAATTGCATTAAGATGGCTTAAACTTAATACAGGAGAAGCTAAACAACATTGAATTAGGAGTATAGAAAGAAACTGAGAGTTGTAACTCGCTATCGATGATGAAAATCTTCGAATAAAGAGATTCATGATGAGATATATGTCTTTTTTATAATGTTATCATGCAGTTTCAGCCGTTAATTGCTAACTTCATAAACCAAACAAACATACTTTCATGGACTTGGATGTTTCATCACATCACCCACTTTTCGCAAAACGGAATAAACTGTTTTCTCCTGCACGCATAAAATATCAAAAAAAAACTACTCCAAAATGAAAAAATGTGACTAATTATTTTTTATCGCCATAGAGCAAATTATCATAGAAGTCATAATAGTCCGGTTCTCCCCCGATCCTGGGTGAAATATTTATTCCATTTGCGGAAGAAGCAAAACATCTAGGGGTAACCTTGGATAGTAAGCTCACGTGGTATCTGCACCTGGAAAACATAATACACAAGGCTAGACATTCCTTATGGGCATGTCAAATGACCTACGGAAAGAAGATTATTGGAGCTTTTCGCTCTACACTCATTGCGGCCATGGAACTGATAATGGGCTTTGGCCCCTCTTCACCTAGCGATTAGAGGAGTAGCTATAATGGCTACCTGCAGATTCCATCACCTTTCCCGAAATGACATAAGTATGTTCAGCTTCGTGCCCGGTGCTCTACAGTCTGAAATCGAGGACAACGAGTTGTTGAGTATATAGTCTGACATAGCAATACCTAAAACCAACATGGAGCGACCATTCTAGACCATTCCTGGTAGACAGGAATGGACCATCTACTTCAGGGTCCTTGTTGGTACACGGACGGCTCAAAAACGGTAAAAGGTGTTGGTTTTGGTGTCTACGGTCAAAGTGCTTCCAAGGAGCACTAAATCTGCCTTGGCGGGCTTGCGACTGATTTTCAAGCATCATCAGCGCACTAAAGGCATCCGATACCTGCACGTCCACTAATGGTGCAGATATACTGCTCTCCCATCGCTGAACTGGGAGAAAGGAATAGGCTCCGCCTGATGTGAGTACAAGGATACTGAGGGCAATGAGAAGGCGGACTCATTGGACGCTCCAGGAACAGGCTTGGGATAAACCAGTCTGGAGCTTAGGTTTGGAATTCTCCTGGAGACTGTAACGATGGAAAATAGCAGGTGGTTGGACCTGAAGGTATGAGAGCACTGTCTGAGCCTCTCATGTCTCAGACATTCTCGACTTGACATCAGTGGACCTTGCTTTGCGAGAGCAAATACTTGTCTTAAACTATCCAGGGTGGACCTGAGAGTTCTAACTCCCTAATAACGGGGCACTGTCGCCTCAGAAATCACCTAAATAAGTTGGGATACATTGAGGACCCTTCATGTAGACTATGTTTAGAAGAAATAGAATCAATGGAACACGTCATGTGCGAGTGCCCAGGTGGGAAAAGAGTCAGGCTGTAGGAACAAGGATCTAACAAACTGGCTGACTGAGCTTTTTAAGCTCTCACCCACAAATCTTATATCCTCTACAAGAAGATGGAGTGACCGGGCAGTTAGGACGCCCTCGCTCATTATCTATCATGTTAGTCCGAAAGTATAAAACTCTCTAATTCTTGTACATCATATCTTCTTTTTTAATTCTTCTACAAGAGTGTATTCCTCAATTCATCGAATTCTTTTTGTCCCACCAGATTATTTCGCCTCTGTGGCATTGTGATCCAGTCGTCTCTGAATCTCACTTCGTACAGGGTGGTCAGATTTCGACGTCTGAGTACTGTAGCTATATGAAATGTTGTGAATAGAGGAAAACGATCCCCCTTCCCCTGTTCTTACTGCTTGATAAATTCATTGCCGTTTTCGAGAATTTTGAAAATTTTATCATCATTCAAATGATAATATCTGGTTGTTTTTGTAGTTATAGTTTCAATATTCTACGAGTATTTTTTTTTTTTGGAATGAAGCTACGTGTGGAAATTCTTTGTTATCGAAACTAGCTTTTTTATATGGACCATAGGTAACTTTGATTTTGTTGAATACAGTTCGTTCTTATTTGTTACATCCAGGGCGTGTTTCCATGAAAATTGTATAAATTTCTTCTATTATTTTCATCAAGTTACCACTTTTGCATCCATCTA
Source organism: Cryptolaemus montrouzieri (assembly GCA_013387265.2). Lineage (NCBI taxonomy): Eukaryota > Metazoa > Arthropoda > Insecta > Coleoptera > Coccinellidae > Cryptolaemus > Cryptolaemus montrouzieri. Next base: position 32,399,426 of record JABFTP020000185.1, on the reverse strand, counting down.
CTATCGTTTGTAATAACGAAGCGACTATGTTGTACACAAAATTTTGAAAAGTTCAATATGATTCAATAATATATTGAAAGTTATTATGAACCAGATGACTATCTTATAAAAATATGTTGGATAAATTAAGGAAAACATCTTGAACCGTAATATATTCAGATTCCCAAAGAAAAAGAATATGAAGTAGTTGATGGAGAATATGCAACGATTGATGTAACAAATAGTGTAACTGCCTACCCATCGATTTCTAGCAAACAAATTGAAATGAAAACAGGGTATCTAAAAGTCAAACGCTTAGTATTATCAAGAAAACTAGGTATAAAACTCATAAAAAGGAATATTTCAGGTTTTGCAGACAAGAGATTTCCAACATCGACTCGATTTTTGCAACTGCTTTCTGCAGAAAGCACAAGAAGATCCGTAGTTTTTCCGAGAAATGATATCACTGATGACGTTCACATCAATAGAGATGGAAAATTCAATCATCAAAATGAACATTATGGTCGGATATAAATATATATATATATATATATATATATATATATATATATATATATATATATATATATATATATATATATATATATATATATAGAAAACTATGAATGAGTAACATTCAGTGTTACTTGACTAAGGTCCGTACACTGGACTCGTCCAGGGGTACAGTGATGTTATTGATTGATGATGCTATAGTATGTATATATTCTGGTAGAATGATATATTCTCACAACATTTAACGTTATCCTAATATATATATATATATATATATATATATATATATATATATATATATATATATATATATATATATATATATATATATATATATATATATATATATATATATATATATATATATATATATATACAATTAAAAAAATATGAAATGAGAATCTGAGCAGTATAAGAGAAAACCTATGACTCTACCTCATTATTTTTTGGAAAGAAACCTACGAAGAATATTACAAGACTGTTATCTTCTGTAACTGTTCAAACAAATTTTTCGTCAGACCCAAAATCTCAATATTTTTGTGAAGATTCCTAGGAATACCATCTGTTGTAGAAATAATAGTCGGTAGAATAAATATTTTTTCATTTTCCACATTTTTTCAATCTCGTCGCCAAGCATCATATATTTAGAATTTTTTCTTTGTATTTATCCTGTATATTATGTGTGTCGGGTATAGCTAGCAATATATATATATATATATATATATATATATATATATATATATATATATATATATATATATTATTTCGCATTGTAATCAAGTCGTCTCTGAATCTCACTTCGTACACAGTGGTCGACTGCAGCTATGTGAAATGTTTTGAATAGAGGAAAACGATCATCCTTCCCCTGTTCTTATTGTTTGATAAATTCATTGTTCATGATTCAAGAAACCTTTTCTCATTTTCGAGTTATTTGGAAATTTTGAAAATTATACCATCATTCAAGTGCCAATATATGGTTGATTTGTAGTTATGGTTTCAATATTCTACGACCATTTTATTTTGGAATGAAACTACGTCGAAACGGTTATTATGCAAACTAGCGTTGGTTTTAATATGAACCATTGGTAACTTTTGTTGACTACAGTTTTTTATTTCATAAAATATATATCACATATTCACTCAATTTTTTCATCTAGAACGTTTCTCCGTGAAAATTGTATAAATTTTCCTATCTTTATCTAATATCTCTATGTTTATTCACAAAATTTACACGAAATGATTGAAATAGCTTAAGTATGTTCTGTGCTCTCATTGTGACATCTAGAAAGTGATTTCTTCAAGTGACAATTCAGATAAATTATTTAATGTTTCTTCATCAAGTTACCATTTTGCATCAATGTACTATCCTTTGTAATAACGAAGCGAACATACCGTACGCAAATTTTAAAAGTTCAATATGATTCAATGTTATATTGAAAGTTATTATGAACCAGATAATGCAGAGGCTGCTTATTTAGATAGTTCTCCTGACGACTATCTTATAAAAATATATTGGCTAAATTGAAGGAAAACATCTTGAACCATACTATATTCAGCCTCCCAAAGAAAAAAGAATATGAAATAATTGATGGAGAAGATGCAACGATTGATGTAATAAATATTGTAACTGCCTACTACCCATAGATTTCTAGCAGACAAATTGAAATGCAAACAGGAGTATCTAACAGTCGAACGCTTAGTATTATCAAGAAAACTAGGTATAAAACTCATAAAATGGGAATATTCCAGTTTTTGCAGCCAAGAGATTTCCAACATCGACTCGATTTTTGCAACTACTTTCTGCAGAAATCACAAGAAGATCCGTAGTTTTTCCCAGAAATAATATTACTGATGACGTTCACATCAATAGTGATGAAACATTCGATAAAACTTTAGTATGAAGCTTACAGATGAACTCAGATCAGGAGGAAGTATTCTCATAATCAGTTGATGAACGACCACCAAATGACTAAAACTCCCTCGAAGCACCAATAAGAAAACATTGCTATTTGAAAAAATGCCCTAATAATACTTGACAGATCTACATAGTCTGCAAAAAACACTGAAAAGTACCGAAAGTTTGCTGTTCATCTTGTGGAAGTAACTGATTTATCATTCCACAACATTTTTTCTTTATATTTTGTAAAACCAAACTAAATGGAACTTCCGAAAAATCGAACAGCTGTTTGATACACCCAACAAAATGAAAAAATCCCTCTTTGGATGTCAATTCGACAATAAATTTTTTTCGTGTTATGGATATTAAAATTTATCGATCAGTGGAAACACAGAAATAGTGGAGTGGCTTTGGACAAATAAAATGTTCCAGAGGATGTAAACGTATATCGACTCCACGTTTCATTCTGATTTTCAATGTCCCCCATTGTTTTAACGCCCTGCTCCCTAATCTCACAATTTCTGCTGAGAGTAACACCTATTTGAATATTGATATTGTTTTTATCAGAAAAATACTTCGGAAACACAATTGCTTCCGTACGTCCAATTAACATTTAGCGGTCAAAATGACCCCTACGGCGGTTCAAGGTAGGCAGGATAGTGCGGCAGTTCTAGTGTCAAACTACATATTATTGGCGATAAAAGGTTAGCGTCCATCGAAAGCCATCGTACTGATCGTATCTATCGGATTTGTTTGCAGTAAGTAAGGCCACTGTATCCCTAATACTTGTAATGCCGACTCAACTGCAAAGTATCGCCACTTTTCACAATGAATGCACGAGTCACTCCTTGGTACGCAACGAAATAGTTGCCCCTTCGAGCAACTGCATCGGCAATACCTACATGCTGATGTGTGCGATCCGTACGATGCGAATGTATGGACGCTTACCTTAAACGAAGTTCCTTCATTCAAAGAATCATTGTGGATACATCGACAGATTGAAATTTAACGTTCGTTTTATTTCTCATTGTTGAATCTTTACTAGAGAATTGTCGCTGCTTGGAAATTATGTGAATAACGCAATATTATTTTAGGTGTCCATCATATAGTGTACAGTAAATGTGGAGCCATCAATAAGAATAATGCAAGAAAACTTGTAGTTCTCGTTGCTATATTATTTGGATTATACCATTATCATGTCATGCATAGGTCATCTTTAATAATAATCATTATTATTTTTTACTATCTGGACGAAGAGCAGATGTTGATTATAATAATCTCTGGTCTAATGAATCTTGTCTTATCTCAAGTTTACGTCAAATATACCATAATTATATGTTTTGAAATATTTTTAATTAACAGTTTTATGCTTAGCATTTTAATTTCACTAATTCGTTGAGAAAAACTAAAATATATAATGATGATACTTTTGTCATATGAATTCTGTTTTGCTGATTTAACACAATTCCTCTTGAAAATTTCATTTTAAATAACCAGATTTGATTGTTTTCAGCTTTCTAGATGATACAAAAGGAAATAATGAGCTGTTATTTCTCGAAAACTGTATTGAATATACCTCTGTTATAAAAATCGTCAATTTTTTGAATAAATCACAAACGGAAATTTCTTTATTAAGAATTCGTACTACTTTTTGATCAGTAGTAAGTTAGATCATGATTATTTAATTTCATCAATTCTGCTGCATTAAGTGGTTGCTACAAAGCACTGTACATTTGCCTCACGTTTTTCTCATTTTTGAAGTTCTCTGATCTTTCATGAGTTGTAGAGATTGATTGATAGTACATTGCAAAACTATTCTGAAATAAATAATTAATGATGACATTGAGTAATTTTTCAAAAATAATTTTGGAAATAAAAACATCTCTTGATCTCATTCTCCTATCAGTCTCTCAACATTTTCTGTAATTTTTCTTAATTTTTCAACGTGATTCTCTCTCAAGCTGTATCACTACTTGAATAATTAATATATTGATATATTCATCATAGGAAAACTTTGGAAAATATAGTTATATAGAAAAATTATATATAAATGGAGTTCCCAAAAATGATTGTTTGAATTTTGTTTTATTAGAGGAAAGCGGAGGAATTACGCGCACCTAAGGAAAAAGGTTCGGTAAAATTTATCTGAGCGTAGAAAAATCTTCAAAATTTGTCCATGCAAGGATACATATTCCCTTCATTTGTTACACTACTAGAGAAAAAATTACAGCTAACGACATAAAAAATACAAAACATAATTCATGAGTACCCGATTATGCGGAATTACCCCTCATGTTGGGTAATACCGGGCCATGGGGTAATTCTGCGCAGATAAGAAAAATTTGAAACCACAAAATATAAATTTTTATTGAGAGAAACGAAAAATACAAATTTTCTAAAAGGGACAACTGAAAATGAATGTTGCTTGGAATAATGTTTTTAACGTTTAGTCATTTTCAATTTTTTTTTTTGACCTAATTTCAGACACAAATCGCATGTGTAGTTGACTGCTGATTCCCAACCACTACATTCTGCGTGAGACCAAAATGAACAGATAACACAGCGATACCAAATTTCGTTGTCACGTCCGAACTCACCACCAAATCATGGGATGGATCGGCATCAATATCATCGAGTTCATCATCGTCACATAATTGACTTTTCAAAAAAAAAAAAAGTTTTCTCACACCTAGTTTTTTTTCGGTACAATCGGTTTTTCCACTCTTTCAGCCTTTTTCTCTCCATTCTTTTCCTTTTTTATTTCTTCAGCTTCTTTCTTCAGATTTCTTTTCTCGTGTTTTTTCTCTAATACCGATTTCAGAGGTGTAGCTATTCTTGACACAAATATTCTAAAATTCTGTAAATTTTCATGTTCACACTTTTTGATGATTTGCTTCATAAGTTTTATTCTTCAGTCTTTTATCCAAGTCCTGATTATGTTAAAAGAGCCGAAGATGGCAAAAAAAATTCAATTGGTGCTCAAAGGTATGGGAGGTAAAAAAATGTCAAATTTGTAGGCTTTTAATTTATTCGTCGAGAACAAAACCATATCGAAAAAACATCAGTTTTCATTCAGAAATGATCTTTGAACAGAACTTCCAACAACATAAAGAAACACTATACACAAAAAAAAATTTTTCGCAAAAATCGCAACTCTTGAAATCCAGTATATACTGTCTGGGAACATGGCTCGCAAATTTTTATTTGGCAACTAAAGCAAATTGCAACGCCACAGAATTTGCATCGCACTTTGGTTTTCTTCAGAACTTCTTGGACACATTCCACAAAGTTTTCTTTTTACATTTTCATTTTCTACTACTGCAGGAACAGGTTTTTTCAAAAAGGTTCCAATATTTTGCATAATGTCTCTAGGAAGTTTATCATTGGCTAGTCTTCAGTTCAAATGGTTGTCTACTAATTGAAAAGACAGCTGTTTCAGAAATTTTCTTCTTGATAAAGCTTCATTGTTTCTATAGGACCTATGAAGAATAAACGCATTAACACCGGCCATATCCAGAATGGCATGAAAAATAGCCAATGGCGACCTTCGTATAAGTGCCACATTTTTGATCTCTTCCCTTTGTACGATTATACAGAGCAATGATTTCAGGCTTTCCAGTTTCGACATCTCTTTAGACAGAATCATGCATAGATGAAAATCATTGCAATTATTATTATTTTGTTTTTGAGGAACATACGAAAGAACACATTTTTTCGAGAATCCGTAAATTGATGATTTTTCGTTTCGGTCTTTTTGAGGCAGAAATTCTCTTGGGGTGCAACTTTTATTTTTCTTCAGTGTTCCACATAGATTAACTTTTTTCTGTAACTGCTGGACACCTTCCAGTGAAGAAAACCAATTGTCGGCTGTAACGTTTCGGTTTGAGCCATATATGGGTTGAGATAGACGTAAGAGTGCCTGTGTTAGGACACTCAGCCTTCTTTCTTCAACGGATAAACCTTCACCAACACTGTTCAATCCGTATGTATTCGGTTTCTTCAGCATATATATACTGGGTGATTCACCAGTGGCGCGGTGCTCTGTAGCTCGTACACTCTTGAAGATTTAATTTTTGTTCGAACGGTATTGTATTTAGAAAGTAAAAATCTACTTCAGCAATTTATTTTGAAGTAAACAGGGTGTCCCAATTTTCTACAAAAATATCTTGGGAGGTTTTTCAGATTGGAAGACCTCTTTTTTGTTGAAGATTCAGGAGCGTCCTAAACTCTTATTATAATGTCTTTGAGTAATGAGGTTTTTTGGTGAGTAGTTTCGTCACAATATTTTTTTTCCGTAAAAATTCAAGAAAATAAGCGCTTACATCGTCGCATGCTCCTTCCGCCAGAGAGGATGAATACTTTTTTCCTTTCGTTTTCTTATTGCCCAAGGATAGCTTTCTTGATGAATTGAAACAGATTATCCTCATTTTATACCGGAGCGACTCAAAAAATTATTGAATATTGTAATTTTAAAAATATCACATCTTGATTTTCTCAAATGGAACATCCTGTATTTTATCATTCATGTCAACGCATAAAATATTGTGCCATATTTTTTCAGAAGTAACCTTATCTTTATCTTCAACCATTTTCGAAATAAAATATAAACTAAAATAATAAAATCAGAGGTTGCGAAAGAAGAGTTTATTAGTACATATCATTATACATTAGATCAGAGAAATGGAGATATTTTAAGGTAGTCGTGTATAAAATACGTAATAGATTGGTTTTTGGCTAGATGATCTACAAGGTGTTGATTTATTTCAATAAGTGTTCGAAATGTTGCCCGTTTCTTTGTAGACACAACTCAATCCTTCTGAGGAAAGACTGTTGAACTAACGACAACATTTGCGGATTAACTGACTGAAAGGCGTCGACTATTCACTGTCTCATATCCAACTGTGTTGTAGAAGGAATCTGGTAAACGATGCCCTTAATATAACCGCACAAGAAAAAACTAGACTTGTAAGGTCCGAAGACCTAGCTGGCATTCTAACAGGACCACCACGTCCTATACATTTGTTTGGAAATACATGATTCAAATGCTCCCTAACCTGATGTGAGTAATGTGCCGGTGCTACATCCTGTTGAAACCACAAATATTGACCTATATGCTCTGGTACATCGGCAAGTAACATTGGTAGTTGATTTTTCAGAAGATCTATATACATTTCACTATTGAGGTATCTGTCGAAAAAGTCCATAAATATCCAATTAGATATCCATCTACTATAACGGCCCATACATTCAAGGACCAATGATGATGGTGATCTATTTGTCTCATGGGGTGTTGATTTTCCGGGGCGTAATGATGAAAGTTGTGCCTGTTAACAAGCCCATTTTTGTGGAAAGTTGCCTCGTCCGAGGAAAGAACTCTGCTAAACATATTTGGATTTTCCGCTACTTTGTCACTTGCCCAATTTCAAATATTGATTCGATTTTCATAGTCTTGATTGTTCAGATCCTCGTGCAGCTGTGCATGATATGCATGAAATTTATTCACTTTCTCTGATTCTCTGGACGGAAGTTTGACTTATATCTGTTAACTGAGAAATCTCTCTTTGGCCTTTATATAGGTCCTCTGTCACTGTCAACAAAACTGATAACTGGTTGTCTTTAGCAGTAGCAGTTTTTGGTTTTTCATGTTTTTTGTAAGCGATATTACCCGTTTCGATAAATCTAATCAGAAGTTTTTCAAAGCATCTTGCATCAGGATGCCTCTTATCAGGAAACCTTTGTGCATAAACTCTACTTGCCAACAAATAATTTCTATCACACTCACCCAGAATAAAAATCATATCAACCATTTCTTCTTTGGAGAACTTCATGGCAGTCAATTGAGAAAATTGGGTTCAAATCTCACTTCAACAATGTTTAATAACGAAACACTGATAAGTTCACCATGTAAAATGCAGAATATGATATGTCCGGACACCTGACACAAGGCACAAATAAAAAAAAATGCCAACACATACCTCGATTTACGTTTTAATCATCTTGATTTTATCAGTCGTTAAAAGATATATCTTGTTTAGGTTTCATTTTTTACTACTTGAATCATTACAGAACAAAAACTTATGTGCGAATAATGATGCATGTTGATGAGTTTGATACAGTTCGTAGAATTTTCATCAAAAATTTTCACAAATAATCGAATATTTCGAAAATGATCGAAGATAAAGATGAGGTTACTTCTGCAAAAATATAGCTCAATATTTTATGCGTTTACATGAATAATAAAATACAGGGTGTTCTATTTGAAAAATCAAGATATGATATTTTTGAAATTACAATATTCAATAATTTTCTTAAGTCACTCCTGTAAAAAAGAGGATAATTTATTTCAATTCATCGATAAAGTTATCCTTGGTCAATAAGAAAACGAAAGGAAGAAGTATTCATCCTCTCTGGAGGAAGGAGCATGCGATGATGTAGGCGCTTATTTTCTTGAATTTTTACGGAAAAAATATTGTGACGAAACTACTCACCAAAAAAACTCATTACTTGAAGACATTATAGCAGAGTTTAGGACGCTCTTGAATCTTCAACAAAAAAGTGGTCTTGCAATACGAAAAAACCACCCAAGATTTTTTTATGGAAAATTGGGACACCCTGTTTACTGCAAAATAAATTGCTGAAGTAGATTCTTACTTTCTAAATACAATACCGTTCGAACAAAAATGAAATCTTCAAGAGTGTACGAGCAATAGAGCACTGCGCCACTAGTGAATGACCCAGTATATACGGAAACTACATCTGCCTTGAACCCTACCAACATCTCATCAATGCTGGTATAGTTTCCAATAGAATAGCAGTTTTGAGAATTTTTTACAAATCTCCCGAAAATTCACGAAATTGGAGCGGCTTTATGGCGTTCTGTTCTAAGAGCCCTGGTTTCGGCGTTGTCGAAACGTAAAAATCGAAACCTTTTAGATATTTTACATGACGAAAATAATATATTGAGACCGAACCTATGGTATACATTGGTATTCAAGTAACATATTGACACAAAAGTCAATTGAACCCAAATTCGTTACAATTGCTAAATCTCATCAGTTCTTAAAAGAAGCAACCCTGTTTTGAGTTTCCTCCTCATTTTATCAGTGTATTATATACACAATCAAATTTATATGAAATCACATTATTGATTGTTTTCAACCATGGATCTTTGATTACTTGTGAAGAGTGAAGTTTTTGTTATAAAAAAAACTGGAAAGTATGATAAGAACTGTTGAGTTATCACCACATGTTCGGAAGATTGTACTCAGTCGTCACTGAGATTTGAAACCGTGAATTTTAAAATCTAAGAAAGCATATAATCATAATTAAAAATTCCTAACGTTGGATTGTCCGATGTGCAGAGGGGTCGAATAATTGCTCTCGTTGAAAAAGGGGTAACACAGAGGGATATAGCTGCAACAATGGGGGTATCACAGGGGGTTATTTCAAGAACCTACGCCCGATACGTGGAGCTACAATCTCTACAAAGTAGGCCTAGGAGAAGTCGTAGGAAGATCACTTCTGAAGAACAAGACCGCTTTTTGTTCCAAATTGCAAGAAGAGACCCTAGTGCGTCGCACCCCATACTCCAAAGGCAATTTCTGGAAGCAACCCCCATCAGTGTATCATTCGAAACGATACGTCAAATACTTCCTTCAAGGGGTTTATACAGCAGACGGCCCTTAAGAGTTCCAGAGCTAACCAGACAACAAAAAATTAATAGACTTAGTTGGTGTATCGAGCTCCAAAATTGGAACATTGAGCATTGGCGAAATGTTCTTTTTTCGGATGAGACCGATCAGATGACCGCCGGATTCGGGTTTTAAGGGTTCGTGGAAGACAAGCTAGACTCCGTGCAGCAAGACAAATTCCGAAATACTAAGGGGGCAGTGTGATGTTTTGGGGTATCATTATGCTAGGGGGCAAAACAGATTTGATTTCGTTTCCTGAGAATGTAACGGCTAGTAATTACGTGGACCTAGGCTAGGTGCCCACGGTGAGGATTTCACTTTTATGCAAGATAAAGGTCCTCCGCATACCAGCAACCTCGTGCGACATTATCTTGAAACAGAGGGAATCACTTTTTAGGACTGGCCAGCTTACTCTCCAGACCTAAATCCTATTGAACATTTATGGAATAATCTCATAAGTCAATTAGATCGCTCCAGGAAAATCCAAGAACCCCACAACAGCTCATCCAAGCCGCCACAGAAAAGTGACAGAATATCACCCTAGAGGTGTTCGAAAACCTTATTCAAAACATGCCCGAATTGAAGCTTCAAACAGGGCAAGAGGAGGTAATACAAGCTACTGAGGTCGAGAGAAAACACCTACTCCATGAGAAAACAATCGCCAATTCTTTTACTACATGTGAAAAATGTTTCTTTCTTAAAATAAACCTTAATTTATTCCTTTTTTCAATTGAAATATCTCAGAAAGGATCAATTCTAACAATCCTTCGAAATTTCCAAAATCCCTGAGGTAATATTCAAAATATCGGGTGATTCCATATAAATTTGGTTGTGTGTACACATAAGGCACATCATTCTATATGATATACTTCTGATGAAGTCACAGTTTGGTGAAAGTTTGTGAATATAGCGAAAATCATTGTTCCTTTTCAATTAAAATTATATCAATTTTCATTGAGTAACGGCCACCTTTACCAAATTATTAAAAAAACATGAATAATTTGCCCAAATGAACTTCCTTTGAAAGAGAGCTAACCTACCCAATCGATCTGAGTATAATTTATCAAATAATAATCTATTCTATATTCAATAGAATAGTGATTTCAGCTCAACTTTCCTTAAATATCTGAGAACTGAATATAACTAAATATTAATAACTCCTTTAATGCTGTTGTGAATTAAACAATTCCCTAAAAGTATCCTAGAATTTACTAACTCTAGCATCCGTTTGGATTTTCTAATTTCTTAATATTGAGAAATTGACCACTCATTCTATTCTTCGTTACAGATGCCAACAAGCATATTTCATGATCCCATGCTTTGGTACGGTTCAGATCAGAAAAGTAATCTGATTTGTTTTCTGGTATTAGTTGTTATTATGGTTACCCTTTTTGTTCTCTCTCTTTATTATATGATAAAATCTTTCAACACAACCGTTCAGAATAAAGAAGTTGTGTACGATACAGATTATGATACAAGATGATATTTATCAATTTCTTAGTTATTTTAGATAATAAACGTAGGTATATAAATTTTCAAAGAGATTTAGTGATACAACTCATCTTTGCGGATTTAATATAGATCTAATATATTCCAGTTTAATATTGAGAATTGTTCAAAAAAAACATAGCAAGAGTTCAAGTTTCTGATGTTGTTTCACACAGAGTGTACAATCTCAAACTAGCCATCTGGTATATTTTTTATCTCGTAGTGATTGGAAAAATTTGCCGAAATACATCGAATGATTTTGTTTGGGGACATCTTTAGACCTTCGGAAGATTCAACGAGCAACACCCGAAAAGGGACGCTTCATCCCCTCAATATTGAATTGGGCAAAAGGGGTGGAGCGGTACGTCATTCGAAAGCTCTTTTCACAACGGTTCTAGATTATTGAAGAATGAAAAAGGCAATAAATTTTCGTTTTGAAGGGAAATCTTTGGGGCTACTTTGTGCCTGCGTGCATCAACAAGTAAATTTACTGACCTTGAGGTTTCAGACGTTAAGATGAGTAGTTTTGTTGTAATGTATTTTGAAACTCCTATTTACAAAGTACATAAATCCTGAGAATATTTTATTGTTTTATCATGTTTCCAAATAAAATTGCAATGATTTCAAATCAAATGTTCAAATTATCCTCAATTTACTTCCATATGATAATACACTCTTGACTGAAAACCGCCTCCTATCATGGTTCAACATATTTGGAGTTAGTCGACGTACTCATCTCTAATTCGCTACAAGATAATAATAATAATAATAATAATAATAATAATATCAAGTATATTGTAATCGAGCCTATTCCCTTTGATTGCTAAATCTGGGAAAGGTAAATTATATCCAGCTACTAGCTGAGATAGTGCATAAGTCCACGATAATAAATAATAATAATAATAATGATTTATTCTTCACAGAAACCTTACAACAAAAAAAAAGAAAATTGAAATGGTACATAAATGGATGAGTTCAGTTGCCTGATTCTCCACTCATCCTACCTTACCTAATTAATTGACGTATTTCATTAAACACTACGAACCTTTCCTAGATCACTTTTGAATTTGTCCTCTTCAGACCTAGTGAAGTATACACATTATTGAGATGAAAAGGTGCTATGTACAAAAAGCAACCCTCAAATTTGCATTTGCAGTGCGAGAACCGAAGACAGCAATTCACCCTTATTTTCAGATGTTGAAAAGTAATAGACAGTGGCGCGATCTTAGGTATTATCAGTGTCCTTACCAGTTTTAGTTTTACTTTCGATAGGAGAATATGCCTGTACTGATACAAAGACTTCAATTTATAATAGGATTGACGACATATTTTGTTGACGTAATCACTAAAATCCAGATTTTCATCGAATATAACTCCCAAGCTTTTGTAACTCCTCTTAATATTTATGGCTTCGCCATTCTTAGCTTTATTTGGATGATTAATTCTCACCTGGCGCCTTCTACTAGAGCCCATAAGAATGATTATACTCTTATTGAGGTACGTCCTAAAACCATGTTTGGTACGCCACAAGAACAGGCTATTCAGATCTTCACTTAGTGTTGCTACTTCTATATCATCGACATGGAATGGTACATGAATATCATCACCGTATAAATGACTTATATGGACTCTGTGGAATGAAGCAGATTATATAAAAGGGGTTATCTCACTTTTTCAGTAAATTGGGGTTCTAGTGTACTCCTTAATCTCTGTGGTAACGTTTTGTTAAAGTTTAATCCAATGTGCTTCGTCCCGATTTGTATACTTCCAATGCCATGACGAGTCAAGGAGATCTGCCCCCTGCTCGTGGTACTTACATTCAGAAAGAATTAGTCTTTAATGTTTTTGTTGTTTAGATAGTTGAGTCAGACTGCTACAACAATAAGAATATTTTGGGATTTAAACAGGTCTCTAGTTCATTGCTCTGGTAACATCACATCTTACTTTAAGAGCCTCATTCGGTTCAAGCAGAATCCTACTGGGTTCCGAACCACAACAGAATTTCACATGTGCCAATGGTGTGGAAAAGTGAGCCATATGGGCTGGGTTGACACTTCTCTGACCCGAAATCTAACCTAACCTAACCCTGAGTCATTTTATTTTATTTGGGAATTCAGCGAACAACGCAGAAGTGGTTTGCTAGTTACTTGACTAATCGTAGTCAAATCTTAACCAATCAGGAGTACAGTCCAGTGCACTTGGCCCCAACTGTTTAATATATATATATATATATATATATATATATATATATATATATATATATATATATATATATATATATATATATATATATATATATATATATACCCTACCTGTTGGTACATTGATGACATTGTCTGATGATGCTATACTTTGTATATATTCTGGTAGATTGATATATTCTCATAAAATTTGACGTTATCCTAATATATAATGCTTCCGGGATATGTTTTGAGTATAATCATTGCCTGGCAATGATATTAATTACCGGGTGGTGGATTTATATTTTTTCATGAAATTAGTTTCTCTATATATATATATATATATATATATATATATATATATATATATATATTTATATTTATATATTTATATATATATATATATATATATATATATATATATATATATATATATATATAGGGGTTTCACCCGACGAGTTTCCTATATCTGTTCATGCAATCAAACTGATTTCATGAAAAATATAACAGCACCCGGTAATTAATACCATTGCCAGGCAATGATTATAATCAAAACATATAATGGGATAATTATATATTAGGATAACGTTAAATGTTATCTACCAGAATATGACCCTACCTCATTATTTTTCCGGAAAGAAACCTACGAAGAATATTACAAGATTTGATGACTGTTATCTTTTGTAACTGTTCAAACAAATTTTCTTCAGACCCAAAATCTCAATACTTTTGTGAAGATTCCTAGGAATAACACCTGTTGTGGAAATAATAATCGGTAGAATAAAAATTTTTTCATTTTCCACATTTTTAATCTCGTCGCCAAGCATCATATATTTAGAAATTTTTTCATTGTATTTATTTTGTATATTATGTATGTCGGGTATAGCAATATCAATTATATATGTTATTTGATTCTGTTTATCAGTAAGAATGATATCTGGTCTATTCTGTTTTACAGCTCTGTTGCAAGGAATTGTTTCATCTAAATAAAGTTTATATTTGTCATTTTCACAAATAATCCCAGGTTCATATTTGTAAAAATTTTCTCTTTTGCGAATTAGGTCATGTTTAATTCCTAGATTAATATGAATAATATTAGCTACGGCCTTATGTCTCTCTAAATAATCTGTTGAAGCAAGGACTGAGCAAGATGATAATATATGAAAAACTGTTTCTGAAGAACAGAAACATCTACGGCAAGAATCATCTATATTTTGTTTGATGATGTGTTTTCTATAATTCCTCGTGAAAACAACCTGATCCTGGGTCGCAATTGCCAAGCCTTTTGTTTCAGCAAACAATTCTCCAGAAACTAACCATTTATTCATTTTTCAATTCTTTTAGGGTGCTTTCCGTGTAGTTCCTTCTTCATCCAACTTTCTCTTATAGAATTATCATCAAATATATCAAAATCTACCTTTTGCATTGTCAAGTTCAGAGGTGTAAGATTATAATCTGAAGCAACAACAATATCATGTAATTTAGACGTTCTCTGTTTATCATGAAAATGGGAACGTAGATGAAAAATCTGTTTACTATGAAGATTATTCAAATCAGTTAATCCACGACCTCCAAGATGTCTAGGTAGTGTAACTCTCTGAACAGCTGACTTTGGGTGGTGCTTATGATATTTACAAAGCATTTTCCTCGTTTGACATTGTAATTCATTTAGATCAGTTTTAGACCATTTAATAATTCCAAAAGAAGATGTAAGAATAGGAACTGCATAGGAGTTGATAGCTCTGAAAATGTTTCTACTTGTTAAATGACTCTTGATGATAATTCTAAGTCTTTTGTAATATGAACTTCTTATATTTTCTTTAGTGCTGCTATGGTTAATTGTCTTCTCTCGACCAAATCCAAGATATTTATATGTATCTCCTTGATTCATTGGCTCGATTTCGATATTGGAAATCTTTATATAATCAGAGGTGATCTTTCCTTTTTCAATAGAAAGATTTTTACATTTTGGAAGCCCAAATTTCATATGAATATCATTGGAATAGTTGAAAGTAAACTCAAGTAGACTTTTTAAATGAGATCTGATTCCGGCATATAATTTAATATCATCTAAATAAATTAAGTGACTTGATTTGAATTCAGTTGATAGACTCCTTATTTTGAAGCCGAAACTAGTAGCATTTAATTCATGAAATAATGGATTAAGGCAAAGACAAAACTAAAGAGCACAATCACCTTGAAAAATGCCTCTTTTGATTGGAATTACTTCGGATTTTAACGATTGTTTTGAAATATTTAAATGAAGATTGGTTCTCCAATTTTTCATTACAAATTCAAGAAAAAGACGAAGTGTCTTATCAATTTCCAAAATTTCTTGAAGCCATGAATGGGGAGAACTATCAAAAGCCTTTTGGTAATCAATGAATACTGTATGAATATTTCTCTTCTTAGTTTGATCTTGATTCAAAGCAACTGAATCAATTACAAGTTGCTCTTTAGTACCAAGGTGTTTTTTTCTACATCCTTTTTGTTGTTCGGAAAGAATATTGTAATTCTCCAAATGGGCATTTTAGAAAATCGAGACCTTTCATTCAAAATCCAACTTGCATTGGAATTGTGTTGCCTTGGCACTGCCCAAATTGAAGACCAATAATCAATTAGAATATCAATTTTAGGAACTCTATTTCCAGAAATATTTTCATTTGAACCTGAGATAACTTTGTAAAATATATATATATAATATATCATATGTGATGAGGCAAATATTTTCCGCGATAAACTTCGCGAGGAGTGTACATATGTAAACTTGAGACAAGAAGAATTATTCAAAACTCCATTGATCAATGCATAATCCTTCCTGCCGAGAGCTAGTTCCCAAAAAGTTCCTCAAGTGTTGGAATTTTTAACGTTCTCACATCTGTTTCTTATTGTTCGTATCTTTCTCAAAATCCGTTTCGGTCCATAGAGGGCGACTCCCGTACGTATGTACGAGATACGTCCTTTCTGGAATCGTTAGAATACCCCGATATAGCTGAGAAGCGATAGGCGACACTGATGAGCTCCTGATAAGGACGAAAGTGCAGTCTGCCGCTTCGTTTCTGCTTAGTTTCACTATTGTGGCTCTTGGGGTCTGCGTGCATGGCGGGAGATTTAAGAACTAGCTCTTGTAAGGAAGGATTATTCATTGATCTACGGATTTTCGAATTATTCTTCTTAATTCTAGTTTACAGGCACACACACACACACATATATATATATATATATATATATATATATATATATATATATATATATATATATATATATATATATATATATATATATAAAAGGAGTTTAACCCCGACGAGCTGCCCATATATCTGTTCATGCAATCAAACTGATTTCATGAAAAAATATAAATCCACCACCCGGTAATTAATGTCATTGCCAGGCAATGATTATACTCAAAACATATCCCGGAAGCATTATATATTAGGATAACGTTAAATGTTATGAGAATATATCAATTTACCAGTATATTATATATACAAAGTATAGCATCATCAGACAATGTCATCAATGTACCAACGGGTAGTGTCAGGGCTGTCTCCCCGAAAAATCCAGTATATATATATATATATATATATATATATATATATATATATATATATATATATATATATATATATATTAAACAGTTGGGGCCAAGTACACTGGACTGTACTCCTGATTTGTTAAGACTTGACTACGATTAGTCAAGTAACTAGCAAACCACTTCTGCGTTGTTCGCTGAATTCACAATTAAAATAAAAGTACAGCGGTTTTGGTACTATGTAGCAGTCTAAAGCCAGATTGATTACGTCGAAGTAATTTGTTGAAATTCAATCTTCGTCCAAATTCTCAGGCATAAGAACTCTGGGCATAAGATTTCACCGACGGGTCGGAGAAGTGTCAACCCAGCCCATATGGCTCACTTTTCCACACCATTGCCACATGTGAAATTCTGTTGTGGTTCGGAACCCAGTAGGATTCTGCTTGAACCGAAACAGGCTCTTGAAGTAAGATGTGATGTTACCAGAGCAATGAACTAGAGACCTATTTAAATCCCAAAAGGTTCTTATTGTTGTAGCAGTGTATGTCCTCACCTGACTCAACTATCTAAACAACAAAAACATTGAAAACTAATTCTTTCTGAATGTAAGTACCAAGAGCAGGGGGCAGATCTCCTTGACTCGTCATGGCATTGGAAGTATACAAATCGGGACGATGCACATTGGATTAAACCTTAACAAAACGTTACCACAGAGATTAAGGAGTACACTAGAACCCCAATTTACTGAAGAAGTGAGAGAACCCCTTTTAGATCTGTTTTATTCCACAGAGAAGTTCCCTATACATGCATTTTATATAATTCATTTTTAATATTAGTCTGATCTATTTATTTTCTCGGAATACATAAGGGCTTATATCGCTTCCAAAATCTGCAGTTTTCAGTTAATTTCTCCATTAAGTGGAAAAGTGCATTCGTCAGAAAAGCAAACGTTGTACAAGAAATGCGGGTTATCAATGATGCCTTCGTCCATAATTTCGCAGATCTCTTGCCTCAGATTCAAATGAGCATCATTTAATTCTCTACGGAGGGAACTTGTATTTATGTAAAAACCTAAAAACAGAGTGGCCAACACCGCAAGCTACAGAAATTTGTTATACGGTTTGAATGTTAGACCTAACTTTGTCGTGTCCCAATACTACCACAGATTCTGCTTCATCATTCACAATTTCAATGCGCGCCCTTTTTTTCCTCATTACTGTACCCATCTCAATAAATGTTGATATCACTACCATTACGTACTTATGGCAATCATTTGGTTTAAAATGATTTTAATTCAATATCCTTTGCAGCCACTCGGACAAAATTTTGATTTTGGTTCATCAAAGGATCGAACAATCTCATTGTTTCTAACAAAAAATCAATTCAATAAAAATGTTTTTATTTATTTATACATAGCTAGATAGAATTTTTTGTTGAATAAGAAAAATTGCATTTCGGATGAAACAATAAATAAATTTTGTTTGTTAAAGTTAATAAGAAGAGCTTTCAAAAGACATTACAACAACTAACCTATTTTCATTTTCGTCGAAAACCCCAAGGTAGATGATTTTTGGGTTGATAAGGCAGGCGGTAACTACCATCGAAAGGTTTCCTTCAAACAAAAATTTATTTTCCCGTATTTCAACAAGGTGGCTCATTCGAGATGAAAAATGATTTTGTGCGAAAAAGTTTCATCAAGATTACTTCTCTTATACACCATTGGGAAGTGAAGAAGAGCTTTCGAATAAGGTATCTCTTGACCCCTTAGCCGTATTCAATTTTGAGGGGTTGAAGCTCCCCCTCTTAGAGAATTGTTAGTCAAAATATGTCTCCAAACAGTATCATTCAAACTCATCTCTTTTGAGATGGAATACCATGTATATTTTGGACACTGGATTCATGTATATGAATTTCCATCCTTTTTGGAGAGAATTATACCATATGTTGAAATTTATCTTTTCAGAATTTGATATGAGGTGCGATTGTAATATTCCCAGCTGTAAAAATGAGATATTGTTGCAACTTGCATCGAAATGCAAAATATAGGATGTCCAATTTGTTCAAAACTTTCCGTTTTACAATAAAATATTGAACATTGTATAAATTCAGAAATTTTTTAGAGAACAAATTTCTAACTGAAAAGGAACAAATTTTTTCACCTTATTGACTCATCCTTTATTAGTATTATAGTTTTTATGGTATGTTTATTTTGTTTCAATATTCTTACATTGTTGCCCGACTATTTCAATAAAATATATTCATAAACGCTGTATTTCATTTTGGTTCCCTTTATTTTCAATTCAAAATTGGAAAAAAATTACGACAGTACGAAAAACAGTTTAATTACGTAGACAGGTTAAAAAATTTTTGGAAACGTATAAAATGCTTAATGTCAATTAACTTTGAGTACTGTTAATGTCAGTAATGGCAACATAATGGTGAATCTTGTATCGTCCTTTCAGCATAAAAAGAACATTATTCGGTCAACCAACCCCACTAATCAAATGAAAGGATGCTAAAATTATAAAAAATATCAGTGAAGGTAATTATTTGTATAATATATATTTTGCAAATATTCATAATTAACTATACCTTTTTCTGAGTTTCGATTCCTTTCATATTTATTGTTATATTATCTATTTCTTCTTTCTTTCTTGAACTGGTGAAGAAAGAAAATTTGATATATACTTATTGGCTATATTTCTTAGGCGTTTCGGTGACACTGCGCCTCCATCAGACAAATATAAAATAAGAACTAACCTAGAAATAACAATTAATATATGATCTGCACAATAGTGAGTTAAACAATTTAAAGGAAGAGGTGTTATTGTCAAAATCTTTCCTTTTTTTTTCAATTTTTTCGAAATTTATTGAATATTAATTTCAAGGATTTCCGAAAATTAATATCTTCTTTATTAAATGAATGTATGATAAGTTTGGTTGATACTATGTTTTTCTTCAATTCAATGGTTAGCGTAATTTAAATTCGTTTTTTAATGATGAAACTACGATAATGTTAATTGTCCTTAATTTGTGTAAGTTCAATCAATTTATATCTTACTACCACAGCTAAGATTGTACACACCAATTTATTTCCTTTAAGTATTCTACTTTTATTTCTTCAGGATTCTGATAGATTATTATTGCTACACCATTGTGAAGTGAAGAAGAGCTTTCGAATAAGGTATCTCTTGACCCCTTAGCCGTATTCAATTTTGAGGGTTGAAGCTCCCCTCTTAAAGAATTGTTAGTCAAAAGATGTCTCCAAACAGTATCATTCAAACAACTCATTTGAGATGGAATACCATGTATATTTTGGACACTGGATTCATGTATATGAATTTCTATCCTTTTGCAGAGAATTATACCATATGTTGAAATTTATCTTCGCAGAATTTGATATGAGGTGCGATTGTAATATTCACAGCTGTAAAAATGAGATATTGTTGCAATGTCCAATTTGTTCAAAACTTTCCGTTTTTACAATAAAATATTGAACATTGTATAAATTCAGAAATTTTTAAGCGTAATTTAAATTCGTTTTTTATTGATGAAACTACGATAATGTTAATTGTCCTTAATTTCTGTAAGTTCAATCAATAGATCTTACTACCACAGCTAAGATTGTACACACCAATTTATTTCCTTTAAGTATTCTACTTTTATTTCTTCAGGATTCTGATAGATTATTATTGCTTCGGTTAATGAAAGATGGAGAAATCATGTCTTTTATTCGATTTGGTATGAGTTAAACTCAGAAAATTGATTGAATCATTTTTTTCAAGTTCGATAGTGAATTTTATTTATGGATAACTTGAGTTCAGAAACTTTAGAAATTATTAAGCCGACGAAAAGTACCAGTTAAACACTCAATGATATCAACCACATACCGAAACCAATATAAAAACTGTTTTTCTGTATTGTAGTGCCTAAGTTATCCATGAAAATATCTGCTAATAGGGGGCTGAGTGGAGTTCCCATAATAAGACCATCGCTCGAACGTTAAGATTAAGACTCAAAATCAAAGAAATTTTGTTTTGCACACATATCTAATAACAGTTCGTGTTGAATTAAAAAGTTCACGTTAAAAAGTTAAATACTCTTTTCAATAATACGGATTAGGTCTTCAGTAGGGATACTTGGAAATAAGTTATTGGCATGTCAGTATGTGGAAGGTGCGTAGTTTGAATTTTCTAGCTGATGAGTTTTTTGCTAATAGTTTGATTTTGGTTGTGTCATCTAGTAAATGTTCAATATATCTCAATGAATTTTCAATTTAATCTTGAAATCAATAACATGATTTAAAAATTTTTTTCAGATTTTGAGAATTAGAAAATCTTCCGTTTTAGAAATATAATCAGTTTCAATTCAAAACGGGAGACATTCTTAACTTCGAAAATCTATCGAAAATTTATTTTGATTCAACTAGTCAATTCCAAAATAAAACTAAAAATTCATTTAAAGATACCGAACTCACTAGCTCCACAATTATATTCACCTATCAAACTTCAAAATCCGGGGTACCCTTTTAGACCACTTATTCATTCATTAGTTGATCGGATGAAACAATATTATCGAGTGGCCTTTTTTGACGTCTATAACTATTATCATGTATCCTCCTAGAGACCCAATCGGCAATAACTTATTATCACGTCTATAACTTATTATCATGTATCCCTCCTAGAGACTCAATCGGCAACATTGAAAAGATTATGGAACTTGAAGAATTTTTTACCTTCAACCTTCCGTAGAATGTTAGATACACTTCCCTGAAGAAGATGGTTTTCGGATCCTCCTCTCATAATCACCGTAAATCAGTGGCTTACACAGCTGCCGTACAGCTCGGCCAGATATCATAAATAGGAGCAATAGAGTGCAGTTTTGGTCTGACTTGACCTCTTCAGTATTGCATACCTATTTCCTAAATAAGGCTAGATTTTCTCATCTTAATCCGTTGAAGCGTAACAAAACATGTCAATGAACCGACACAAAGGACACTCACCATTGTATTCGGGAAACCATGAAAATAAAGGGTAAACAGAAAACCTCAAGAATTCACACTAGTTCGACTATTTACCACAACGCTTCATACCGTGTCAGCAAGGAAGCGATCTGTCGAAAGACTAACGCTACTTATTCATATATGGTTGTCAACCAGGCATACAGTACAATCTCATCAATGACAACTTGCGAAATTATCGCTATATGTGTAGACACCTTGAAGAAATTTTATTCAAGGAACAACATTCAACCTTCCGTAGAATGATAAATATCCATTCCTGAAGGAGCTGGCTTTTCGATCCACCCTTCATAATCACCGTCAACCAGGGCCGGATGTTATGAATAGGAGCAATAGACTGCAATTTCGGTCAGATTTGACCTCGTCAGTATTGCATACCCTTAGTCTTTCGACAGATCGCTTCCTTGCTGACACAGTGTGTAGCGTTGCGGTAAAAAGTTGGACTAGTGTGACTTTTTGAGGTTTTCTGTTTATCTACCCTTTTCATGTTTTCCCGGTGGCGATGGTGAGTGGCCTCTGTCTCGGTTCGTTTAAGGGCGCAATAACATTGGCATGTTTCGTACTGCTCCAACGGATTGAGATGAGTAGGTGGCAGTCTGGCTTGATGGTGTAAATGGGTATGCAAAACTGACGATGCCAAATGAGACCAAAACTGCAGTTTATTGCTCTTATTCATGACATCCAGCCGAGCTGTACCGCCGCTGTGTGGCCCTGGTTGTCGGTGATTATGAAGGGTGGATAGGAAAACCAGCTTCTTCAGGAAAGGATATTTAACATTCTACGGAAGGTTGAACGTTGTTCCTTGAATAAAAATTCTTCAATTTGACA
Source organism: Cryptolaemus montrouzieri (assembly GCA_013387265.2). NCBI lineage: Eukaryota > Metazoa > Arthropoda > Insecta > Coleoptera > Coccinellidae > Cryptolaemus > Cryptolaemus montrouzieri. Next base: position 32,376,298 of record JABFTP020000185.1, on the reverse strand, counting down.
TTCTTCCAATTAAAAACTTTATATTAATTTTTGGGAATCCGTTGAAATCAATTGATATCAACTTTTCAATATATTAAATGAACAGGTAGATTTTGAAGATAAATCCTCTACACTTAATTTGTTTTTGGCTGAGTGTTTTGGATAATAGTTCTTCGGATTCACCTGAGGTAGTTTAAGTCACATTTAATCCGGTCGTGTAGCTAATTTCAGTCTTAATATTGTTTTTGTCTTATGAAAGCACTAAATAAGTGTGTATCAAATTTTCTTTCATTTTTTATTCAAAATGACTTTTCATTCAAGTACCGGCCACTAGTGTCGATTTTCTTTCGATCTAACCTAACCTAACCTAACCTTTATCGAAAATAATATTCAATGGAGAAATACATTAATATATGCAAATAAGAGATCTTTTAGAAATGACAACCTATAAACTGTACCAATTCGACAACATTTTTCAATTGAAGTATTGTATAATATCTCGAAGTATATCTTTATTTGTTTCAAATTATGGATAAGATTTGGACAAAAGTCTGTACTTCACAGATGACTGGAATAATTTTATCATTCAATTCAGAAATCGATTGTTCCAAATGAAAAAGTCTAACTAGTCTTCATGGCCAAGTATCATCACCATTTCAGGCAATAAATTATGAAATTTTCATCAGCAAAATCAGGAGGTACATACCTTTTGAAATCAAATATTCATTTTACGCTATAGAACACTCTAAGTGGCTCTTAGATGATAAATACACATAACCAAATTTATGTGGAATCATTCGGTATTTCACATTATTGGTTGTTTTTAACCATGGGTCTTTGACTACTTGTGAGGAATGAAGTTTTTGTTATAAAAAAACTGGATAGTATGATAAGTGTTGAATTACCACCACATGTTTGGGATAGTGTACTCAACCGTCACTGAGATTTGAAACTGTGAATTTCGAAATTTAAAAAAGCCAATAATCATAATTGAAAATACCGTACGTTGGATTGTCCGATGTGCAGAGTGGTCGAATAATTGCTCTCGTTGAAGAAGGGTTGATACAGAGGTATATAGCGGCCAAAATGGGGGTATCACAGGGGGTGATTTCAAAAACCTACGTCCGATACGTGGAGATACAATCTATGCAAAATAGGCCTAGAAGAAGTCGTAGGAAGATCCCCTAGTGCGTCGCACCCCATACTTCTAGACAATTTCTGGAAGCAACAGGCATCAGTGTATCAGTCGAAACGATTGTTCAAGGTGTTTATACAGCAGAAGGCCCTTAAAAGTTCCAGAGCTAACCAGACAACAAAACATTAACAGATTTAATTGGAGTATCGAGCACTGAAATTGGAATATTGAGAATTGGAAATGTCCTTCTCTCGGATGGGACCAGAATTGATGATTTATCAGATGACTGCCGGATTCGGGTCTTAAGGTGTCGTGGAAGACGAGCTAGACTCAGAGCAGCAAGACAAATTCCGAAATTCCAAGGGGCAGTGTGATGTTTAAGGGTGGCATTATGCTGGGAGGCAAAACAGATTTGATTTCGTTTCCTGCGAGTGTAACGGCTAGAAATTACATGGATTTAGTGCTGGAGCCCATAGTGAGATTCTGGCGAGGTGCCCACAGTGAGAATTTCACTTTTATTCAAGATAATGCTCATACGCATACCTGCAACCTCGCGCGACATTATCTTGAAACAGAGGAAATCGCTATTTTGGACTGGCCAGCTTGCTCTTCAGACCTAAATCTTATTGAACATTTATGGGATAATCTCAAAAGGAAAATTAGATCGCGCCAAGATAATCCAAGCACCCCACAACAGCTCATCCAAGCCGCCACAGAAGAGTGGCAGAATATCCCCCCAGAGGTGGTCGAAAACCTAATCGAAAGCATGCCTAGACGGATTCAGGATTGAATCAGAGCAAGAGGCGGAACTACAAGCTACTGAGGTCGAGAACTAACACCTACTCCGTGAGGAGACAATTTTAAATTTTTGTACTACGTGCGGAAAGAGTCTCATTTTCTTTTATTTGTTTCTTTCTTAAAATAAACCTTAATTTATTTATTTTTTCAATTTAAATATCTCAAAAAGGATCAATTCTAACAATCCTTCGAAATTTCCAAAATCCCTGAGGTAATATTCAAAATATCGGGTGATTTAAAAAATCTGCTTACAACGATTGTCAAAATTTTTGTTGTTGGAAAGTTGGACAACTGTTTTCTATACTGACGCGGATTTTGAACGCAATCTCTCATTTACAGTGCTCGATTTTGTCAGTTCTCACAAGTATGTTTTGCGATTTTTACAATGGTTAAACATATCGAGCAAAAAATTGTCTCAAATTTTGTATTGCAAATGGGATTTCGTGTGCCGAATCACTAAAATTATTAGAAAAGGCTTACGGTGAATCGACAACAAGTTCACACCGATAAAGTGAAAGAAATGGTAATTGAAAACCGTAATTGAAGTTTGAGGGAAAAAAGCAATAAACTTTCTGGGTGTCACGAATCAGTTCGTACCATTTTAAACGATTGTTTGAGCATGAAACGTGTTGCCGCTTGACAAGTTTCAAAATACCTGAAGTTTCTTCGAAAATTTCAATTCCTAAACTCAATTTACCTCTTAGAGGTACCTGTTTTGAATCTATATAAGAAAACAATAAATAAATATGGAAAATATTTCGTGTTTCATTGATCGATTCGCGGTACTTTTTTAACAGAATGTATTATAGAGCAATACGTATTGATCAATACTTATTGAATGTATACAGGGTGTCTACTTTAAAAGCTGCCTAACTCCAGGAAGTGATAGTACAAGTTATTTGCTACAAAAAGTGTCCTGTAAAATTTTTTTAGAAAAGTTGATAATTATCGAGTTATTTAACACTTCTTGATTTCACGACAGTTTTTGTTTTTCTCTATAAAAACAATCTCTGTTATTCTTACAGCTAAATCAAATCTAACCAGCATCGGAAAGAGCATTGAATTTGCTATAAGATAATCAAGTACTAATGGTAAAAATTCTTGTATACCGGGTGTTGTGAAAGGCTAAATAAACAAATTGGGAAATGAACAAAATGAGTGGTATTTTCTTGTTAGCTGTACCACTGAAAACTGGTCGATAAGTTGCTGTTTGACTCATTTCGTCGCAACAGATTCAAACCCTTTCAATTAATATTTTCCGAGTATTAACAATTACTTTCTTGGTCTCACGAATCAATTCGTACCATTTTAAACGATTGTTTGAGCACGAAACGCGTTTCCGCTCGACAAGTTCCAAAATACCTGAATATTCTTAAGAAATTCCAATTCCAAAACCCAAAATACCTCTTAGAGGTACCCATTTTGAATCGATAGAAGAAAACAATAAAAGAATATGAAAAATATTTCGTATTTCATTGATCGATTCGGGGTAGTTTTTCGACAGAATGTATTATTGAGCTATACATATTTTAACGATATCCAATCATCTCTGAAGCCGACCGTGTCACCGCCCGATGGACTGACGAGTACGGGACACTTTCGGGAGACTTCGAGAAAGATTCAACGGTGTCAGCGCGCCGTATTACGAAGAAATCAGTGTTGCCATTTCTGGTAGGTTCTCGAACAAAGATCTGAAACAGAGCTGAAGTTACGCAAATGTTCTAGAACAATTCGTAATTGTAAATAAGAAGAGAGCGCGAAACGCAGAGAAAAAAGTTTGAATACAGAGCGCGAATAAGTGGACAAAGTGTTGGAGATAAATTAAGCAGTATCAATTGTGTTATATAAATAAGTCATTCAGTTAGTGTTGTAATTGTTCAGTCCACGTGTAAATAAATTAGTTAGTTTTTGTAACGTTGAAGTGTTTAATTTGAACCCACAAATAATTTCAAGAATCAAGGAACGTTACAGTATTTATCAGTATTTATTGAATGTAAATATTAAGAACATAAGAGAAATATAGTGACGCATATCGAACCATATTGACAAAAATCTATGTTGTGTCAGGTCAGGTCAGGTTTGATGTAGCTGTAACAGAGTAACAGAGATATTCTTGTTTTTATAGAGAGAAGCAAAAAAATTCGTAAAAGCAAGAAGTGTTAAATACCTCGATAATTATCAGTTTTTCGAAAAAATGTTATAGGACATTTTTTGTAGCAAATGACTTGTACTATCACCTTCTGAAGTTTTGTACCTTTTATAGTAGACACCCTGTATAGTAACTTGCATATTAAGTGAAAATCGAAATTTTCAACGAAAGTGGCGAACGTATCTTTCAGATATCAATAATAAACCCAATTTTTTCTTAAACTCTGACACCTTGCGTTCCGCAAACCAGATACATTTATTAGGATTTGGTTCAAGAATGGGCCTTTGGATTTATAACTCAACAATAAATATATTGGATGCTCAGGACAAGTACTGTTTGAATAAAACAATATCTCGATAACTTTTGATATGATCAACCACCTTTAAAGAAAAATACTGCACCATTTACGTTCAAAACGAAATTTCTTCTTCATATTCTTATGGTGAATATGTTGTCGTGCGTTCGACAAGTCATTATATTGGTTATAGAAAAAAATTTGACTTTAAACGTTTGTTATCAGATAACAATTCATGACGAAGTGGTTTCAAAGGTGTTTTCATAAATTCGAACCAAAATAACTGAATTAGTTTCATATGGGATTCACAACTTCTTGCGGTGGTAGGACTGCAATGCGAGACTTGTTATTTGTTCACATTTTATGCCTGTGATGGTATAATTATTGTTTCATTAAAGGTGAATTCGGATTTCCTTCAAGAAACGGGCTCATTTATTCAAAATTGGGTTTGCGAGCTGAACGATATTTTATCCGAAAGTATTTCAAGAATATAAAACTGACACTTGCCATTTGCAAAATTGAACCCTTTCGTAATTATTTTGCATTAAAATATTAGATTTATGCCATTTTATTCAGTTTTTGTTGCATGTTATTCCACTTATATATTGGTAATATTTGTCCGCAATGTTGCTCTGTTGTAGCGCTTCCTCAATTATGCACGTTTGTTATATGCTATTGGTTCCCTAGATAGGTAAAGTGATAGATACGATGAATATAAAGTTGTTTGGGAGGTAATTTCGTTATTTTCCAATAGATGATTCAATTGAGTTACTTGCCAACTTCACTAAGAAACTGTACTTTGATTAGGAGAAGGCCAGTACACTCCGAAACGATTCAGCATCCCATGGCTAAGCTACTGGGGCTCAATCGCTTACTGTAACTTTGACTTTAATGAAGTGGTGATTTTGACAGATGTAGCATTTATAGCATTGTCAGGTGAAAAGAAGAAAGGTGTTGGATCAACATCTACGATCCATTTTTTCGAAACCAAATACTTTCTCTACCAATATCATAAACCCCGTGCGCTCTAGCGCACTAGCTCACTAGACTTATATGGAGATACATCAGTTTTGATTTTGATGAGAAGTCTACTCATGCTCAAGAACATTGTGAATTTAACGTCCATGACTGTTTTCTCGATAAAAAAATTTATAAGCGGTTCTTTCAAAAATTTGGTCTATTTTTCGTCACACCACACCTGGACAAATATCAATGCCTGAGTATGCACATTTGGATATTCTAGTTTTCATGTAATCTGTGACGCTACTTTGTCGGTGTCTCAGTAACAGGGGTCACTTATACGCCCTTATCTTCCAAGGTTGTCTCTCGAGCGCCCTTCTTGTACTTTATAGTAGCAAGAACCTACTTCTGGACTTAGACATTCGAAGCTTCAAAGCCTAAGGCCGGGGTAACTACTCTAGCCGGAGAAAGTTAATCCAAAGTTCATAGTAAGGAAAAATTCAAAATAAACACTGGATACATAGTCATGTCGGGTAAAATAACTCTTTGTTCAACTCAAAATTAAATTACAATTTTTTTCATTCTTGAAATGAATCAATCAGGAAAATCTTCTTCTTCTTAATTTAGACCTTGAGATCTGTTTTCTCCAGTATACAGAAATTTTCTGTATTTCTTGTTGATTTTCGAATCTTTGAATTTATTATAATGGCTGCTGAACGTCCCGGACGCTGTTTGAGTGATCATGAAGTGGTAAGAATTGTAACACTTCTAGAGTAGGGGCGAAGCCAACGTTACGTGGCTAACTTGTTGAATGTTAACCAAAGCACTATTTCAAGAGCAATTAATCGGTACTACGAAACAGGGAATATTGAAGAATGGCAGGACAGGAAAGAAATCGGATAACAACACCAGTTGATGATCGTTGGCTTCGTTTAACTGCACTAAGAGTTCGGCACTGTACGGCTAAAATGCTACAAAATGAACTTGCACTTTCCAGAAATGTGCATATTTCATTGCAAACTGTTGAAAACAGGCTCAGAGAAGACGATATCAGACAGGGGAACGGTATCAGCATTGCAATATCCGGCAAACCGAAAACTTCGGAAGGGGCTCAGTAATGGTGTGGGGAGGCATTTCCTTCCATGGTCGAACAGAGTTAGTCCTAGTGAATAATAGAAGAATGACAGTGGCCAGATACATCGCAGATATCCTTGAACCCCATGTTGTACCCTTTGGCCTATTGATTGGCGAAAACTTCATTTATATGCATGATAATGATCGGCCTCGTGTAGCTAGAGTAGTTACAGAATTTCTGCAAAATGCCGAAATTGACATTTTAAGATGGCCAGCCAGAAGTTCCGACTTGAATCCCATAGAACATGATTGGGACAACATGGAGTGGCAATTTCAGCAACGTAGGATGCCTTGTAGAACACTCCAACAACTAGAAAATCTACTTCTTGACTCAAGAGTAGATCCAAAATTTGTTTGAGGGGCTTCCGAGACGTATACTGGCAGTAATTAGGGCCCGGGGAGGAAACACTCGATTTTGAAAATGATTAGTAACCATTCGATGCTAGTTGATTAGTGTCTTCGCTAATGTTTGAAGATGGTAGAATTTTTTAATTTTTCATTAAGTCGAAAATTGTTGATATTTTCCATCATAAACTCATCTCTTTTGAATGATATCTTCTTATTTTACACTTCTGAAAGTTACCAAGCGACTCTTGAATGACCAACCTAATAGTTTATATAGTATTGTCGCAAAAGTAGGGTGATGCGACAATTTTTGTGGGGAGTGTATATAGTTCTTATATCGACTTGTTCCTTGGCCCTTCTTTCAGTCTTCGATATCGCTCAGAGGTCTATTTTATGTTGGTTCATTTCAATAATGGTTTCTTGATCTTTGTTATTCCAAGAGGCTACGTTCCAGCATGCAATCCTGATTGTGTTTTTTCTCCAATAATCTTTTTTCCTATTCCGCGCATTAGTCGGCATCGTTGTAGGTAGTCCATTTTCCTAGGCTCGTTTCCTGGTTCTTTGAGCATAAAGATTTTTCTCCTATGGGTAGGCTGCTAACCTTGCCCATAAACCCCCAACCTGGAGGACCAGTCCAGTTTTTGTTTCACGGTGAGTATTTTATTTCCTCACTACCCTCCCACACAGCTGGATTGCTGTGCAGGTGAGCTTTCCCCAATTCCAATGGGGACGCGCCAGATCGAGGTAACTGGCAAATCCCCACACCGGATCAGGAAAATCAAACAGACTTTATTCATATATCAGCAACAATGCTCCAGAGAAAGAACATTAACTCTACATAGAAAAATTGGAAGTCAATACAGATGCATCATTTCGCTGAATGGAAATCGAAATAAATCTTTCGTAAGATACCACATACACTGGACTCACCCGTGTGAATTTTATAAAGTAAAAAGGTGCGAACTTAGCACACTGGTGTTCTCTAGAATTCACACTATATTTCACTGGAAACTGGTTCTCACTTTAAAGATCTGGTCAGATCTGGAGCTCAGGTCAGGTCTGGAATTCAGGTCGGTAGCGGAGTACGTACTGTGTTCAAACTACTTGAACGCGCCTATTTATATCATTTCGTGATTCCCGAATATGTAAACTCGATGGTCCGCTACTTCTTACTCGATACCCTTTTCATCATGTCAACTAACTCGACACTGTCTGGTCAGTATCTCTTGGTATAGCTACAATGTTGTTGTTTCTCATAACCGATCTATTGGAATATCAATGAAGTAAAGAGAAAATAGTATGAAACGGAAAACGGTTTGTTACAAGTTGTATATTAAATTCTGAAATTGCAACCACTGATTTCTCCATCAAAATCTATGTACTCATTCTGCAAAGGAAGATGTGATTTATTTATTGTTAGTAGATGCTCTTGACCTTTTAAAACAAACCGCCACTGATAAATCCTACGAAAACATTGTGTACTGATGAAAGTATGTTGGAGGTTCATAAAAATTCGTCCACGCCAGTAGGTACGTCCCAGGATTTTGTCAGTGTCATCTACTTTCGACGGTTCGAGTAGCGACTCGGGATGTTCGCACAACGGCTCGAGGCAATTATCTCCGCTCACACCTGAACAAATGCCACGCCGCAAGCTGCCTCGTTGTAGTGTGTACTGGCCTTCAATGATACTTCTTACTGAAGACCTTTTTCAGAAAATAAATAGAATACACAGGGTGTTTCAAGTATGTAGTCATTAATTTCTACAGGAGAGTCTCCATCAGGAAACATGAAAAGAATGCCCATTAATACAGCGTGTTACATAATAGTATATCACAACTTGAGAGGGTAAATCTACGTGCAATTTTAAGAAGAAAAGTTTATATAAACATAGGTCCGAAAAAGCTTCGGTACAGAACTACAGGGTGTTGAAATTTCCGGAAAAATTTGTTTTTTTCTTCAAAACTCCTGTAGTTTTTGAGATTTTTGAAACAAATTTGGAATGCAAGCTATTTTTTACAGCCTCCATTATTACACGTCCTAGATTTTAACTGAAATTAGGTGTCTTCTTTTCCGAGGCCATGTCTCCTTTTGCCCTTTCAAATATTATTGCAGTACGCCACTGATCAGCGTACAATCAATTTTTGTCATATTTTTTTCAATCTAGAAACTTTTTTGACACTTGTTATTTTTTTGTATCTCCAACTGTTTTCGAGGGAAAAATTATTGAATTTGAATTATTTGAATTTTATGTTTTATGAATTCTGATTGAATTCTTTCAGAATATGTGACACTGCTGCAGCTGGATTGTCTTGAACTATTTCCTGTATTTCTTCCCAAGTATCAAATCGTAGACACATCAAAAATATGGGAAAACGGCGCGCAGAAGAAACCAATCTGAATATTTCCCTGCCAGTACCATATGTGGCAAAAGTAACTTGAATGTCTTCATTATTTGATTTGAACACAGACGTCAACAAAAGGAGACCCAAATATCCATAGATTTCCGTTTCGTCCGTATCCCTGAATTCAGTGCGTTACCTTCTTTGCCGCGATACTCCCGTAGTTTTATGTTTATGTAATGCACAACTATTTCCATAATCTCCTGAGAAAAAATTTTCTGCCACGATTCTAATGGTGTCAAATCTCGAGCATTTCCTCTTGGAAGTGGAACTCTTATTATATTATGTGCAGGTGTTTTGATGTAACGTGATGGTTCTGTTGATGATCATTTATATCTAGTATTTCCATACAAATATCTCTAATTCGTTTCGTTTTCATCAGAATATTCATCTGTTTCGTCATCTCCCGACAATTCTGAATTTTGCTATGATTACTCAATATTGCTGATTCTTCTTCATTTGGTAGTGCTTGTCCTCCATCTTGGTCTGAAAAGTCACTTTCACATTCCTCACACCATTCAAGGAGTGTTTTTTCGAAATCTGGATCAGTGGGCTTTGCTGATCGCTTTGAACTTTTTGTCGCCATGGAAGTTGAAAAATCACACAAACTACATTATACGTCCCAGCGACACTCAACCTCCAACTTCGAATACTTCCGACGCTGTCCTTCGCTAGTATGTCGAAGAAACTTGCACCATATGAAAGTACTGAGCGCCACCAGTTGATAAAGTCAATAATTACAAAAATATTCACCTTTGTTTCCTACAGGGTGTCCCAGGAACCTCACAACGTCGGTTAAGGGTTAATAGACGAAGACCCATGCGTTTGAAAGCAATGGGTAAAGTATACAAACAAGGAAAATGGGTGCCATATGAGCTAAAGCTGAGAGACATCGAAAGACGAAAAAGCATTCGTGAAATTCTGCTCGATAGTCAGAAAATAAAGGGATTTCTCCATCGTTTTATTACTGGAGAAGAAAAGTGGATATATTTCGAGAATCCTAAGCGACGTAAGACCATTTGTGTTCCTGGCCAACCATCAACATCGACTCCGAAGCGCAATATTCATGGAAAGAAGGCTATGCTTTTCATCTGGTGGGATCAAAAAGTAGTTCACCTTGAGCTTCTCGAACAGTCATGGGAGATCTCTACCGGGAACAATTGATCCGTTTAAGTCGAGCAATGCATCAGAAGCGACCAGAATAGACAATCCAGCATGAAGTCATGATAAAGCCTGTCACGAAGGCCGTCGATGAGACATCCTACTACATGCGGCTTACTCACCAGACAGTGCTCCATCAGATTACCATTTGTTTCGTTCAATGGCTCTTGGGCTTTTGGAGCAGCACTTCAATTCTTTCGAAAATGTCGAAAAATGGGTCATCGAAGGAATTTAATCTAAAGATGAGTCATTTTATAGTCGTGGCTTTCGTCTCCACTTAGAAAAACGGGAAAAAATTGTAATAAATGATGGTCAATACTTCGATTAATAGTATATGTTGTAACGAGTTTTATGCTCAGGTAGCTTAGCGGAGAGAACACATAATTCTGAATAATCGTATATACACCATTTACAATAATATGTCGTCGTGGAGATCGACTGCTACTCCACCTATCAATCTAGCTGCGATGACAACTGTACTCAATATGTACCACCAGGTATGTGGCCACTCAATTCGTGATCAACGAATAGGGCAGTGTACAATCACTCAAGGATAAGAATAGCTGAACTCAGTGCGTACAGCTAAGTATGTGGCCACTCACTACGTGGTCACCGACTAGGACTGTGATTGAACTCACTACGTACAATCACTCAAGGATAGGAATTGCTGAACTCTGTACGTACAGCTAAGTATGTGGCTACTCACCGACTAGGACTCTGATTGAACTCACTACATACAATCACGCAAGGATAGGAATAGCTGAAGACAGTACGTACAGCCAGGAGTTAAACCCAACTTCTCTCAGTTCGATACCTCGAATGCCTATCCGTGTTTGAAGCTGTACCCTCTATACTGTTTCGCCTGCGCTGTCAATCTGAGTCGTAGCATCGTGCGCTATGCACTACTCGTCGAAGGCAGCACAGCGACGTTGCCTGATCTTGTGTTATGTCGTGTAACAACGTTGCCGTTACAATCTATTTATTTTCTTGAAATAAAGGCTTAACGCTAACAAGCAAATAGGGGTTTTCAACAGAAACACCTAATAAATCAAGAAACATCTAATACTAGTAATATTATAATTAATTTTCGAAGTGAAAGGAAATATTCTCCCAGATTCCAAATTCAGGTTTTACATGCTTCAGTAATTGAGTAATTGGATGTTTTTTTTTGCTGAAGAAAGCTTGTTTAGTTCATTAATGAATTATAAATAGGATACAGCAAATATACGAAGTATATTTATGGTTGAAAGAACTGTTTGTCTTTGTAGGGGGCTTATGTATGCCAAGCCAACGAGTTTGGAGCGAAGAAAAATCGAGCTCTCGATTTTGTTATTGTGGCATTGGTAATCATATTGATCATTATGGGCATTTATGCGAAATTTTTCAGAGGGAAACGAGTTGCTCCTGTGGACAACGAGTATCGTGACATTGAGTGAATAAATAAAAGTTTTGCTTGTCATGTTATAGACACAATTTCTCATAGCGTTTCATGGACGATGCCAACTTCGAAAAATTTGTGTCATTTCATACATAAGTGCTCTTTGTAACATTTTTAGAACATCAAACTTTCTCAACCTTGGCTGATTACATTTCTGAGATTTGAATATTTATTACTGGATTGAAATATATGAGGTTTGCTCAAGACGCAAATGATGTTTTCAATTTTCTTTGAAAATATTGAATTCAATATTATATGTATTACAAATATAGATTTGGTTTGCTTCAAAGTAATTTTTCTCATGTGTGTTTCAATCTTGGACGCATTTTTCAATTGAACGTAGTTATGCAGAAAGCTACCAAGCCACAAAGACAAGAAACCGAGATAATTGAACTCAAAGTTTCTGTTGACTTTCAGATAGTGATATTTAGCAAAATAATCATCACAAGATGTTTTTTTAAAGTGTATTAATTTATGTATAATTCAATATTATTGTTTTCAACTTAAATTTCATTGAAAAAGAAGCAAAAAATTTTTGGATTGGTTATTTTATGCCAAATTGAAAAGTATTCAAAATAGACATAGCCGTGGAATGAATTTCAAAAAAAGGTAGTATTTTATTCAGAAGATTGTTCAAAAAATCTACGATATTTATTCAACTTCGAAATGAAGTGAATTGACATTAAAACCATGAACATCTTCTACAATATTGGCATCACTTTTCAAATTTTTGTAGACCATTTGACAATCTGATGGAATTAAGTGCATCATTTCGTGAAGGTTCTTGATTTTGGCTTCAGCAATAGGTTTTCCATTAGGCCATAAAGGAATCAGATCCAAGAATATAGTACCATCTACTTGGGGAGACTTAGGAGATTTCTGTCTCGTTTTCTTCCAAAGATGGATTATATCCTCAGGTGAGTCGAATGAATTTTGTTGCACCATAAGAAGAAATGGTTTTTCTTCTTCGATTCGTATGGATCTTATTTCGATCCAATTGGATTTTTGTTATCCAATGTTGATTTTCTATTGACGATTTTCTTTTCGATATTCTGAACAATAAAATAATCATCAAATGCTATTTCAGTTACATCAAGTGGTTTTTTCTTCGACAAGTTCTCATAATTTGTATATACACCGAAGGTAGGTACCGTCTTTGCTGATGTTTCAAAGCTATGTCACCAAAATCTGCATCGTTAGGTAAGAAACTATGTCCTGAATACAGACATTTTAGAGTAATATCGCTTTGAGTTAACAGAACTCTCCAGTGTAGATTTCAACATGAGTGTCAGCTTTATGTTCCTTTTATGTCCCCTGCAAGAATGACTCCACAAAATAAGGTGGCGAACATTTGGTGAAAGTTTGGTTTGTATGTGTTTGAGAAGCACCCTTCTTCCTGGGCTCCTCTTCTGCAACTCCCTCAGCCCAGACGTAACAGTAACCTATGTCTTCCTTTCGGCATTGTACATCCAAAGTTGGCTCTTGTAAACAACGATGTTCGTTGGGATCCTTGGCAAAGGTAATGTTTTCTCCAAGTCAAACGTGAGGCATTCATGATCTTTACTCTCTTTCGCTAGTTGGAAGTCTTGCCTTCTTAACTTCTGGACATTTTCTGCATTTTCTAAATTAATTGCATGTTCCTCTAAAAGTTCTTCTTTTAGGTTGAAACGCGTATGAAATATTTTTTATAAGATGACATACTAATAGGTTGTTAGGTTTCCTGGCAGTACATATTATACATTTTCAGCAAAGTCATTTCAGGAGGCAGGAATTCGAACTTTGTTTGGTCTCGTTTTTAATGTGACTTGTATTTAGGAACTCAATTAATATGTTCAGCAACTTCTTCAATTTTATTTTCGTTCAGCTTGTTTTTCCCCCATGGTTTCGACCTCTTTGGTCTGTCATAGGTGCGTCACTATTTAACTTCTTCATAGCAGTATTCACTCTGAAAGTTGTTATTCCTACAGTCTTGATATACATTTCTCGACACACAACTTTTTCCGGATTTCTTCCATACGTCATTTTTTTTGTCTGTTGCACTCCAGCTGCAATAAAATTGATCTGGCAGTCATAGGATTTCAGAGACCAAAATCTCTCGAAGTCATTCTTGCGAATCTCTCGAGAAACATTCTCAGTACATTTCAAAGTGCATTTGAAATCAAAGTCAAGAAATATTTTGGGTTCAATTTTTTTCCTTTGTAGTTAAAGTATGCTTCATTACCGTTTCTTTTAAGCTTTTTCTCGCTCCTGTTTTGTTCTGCATACTTTCTTCTTTAGCCTCTTTTTGGCCTCATTTTGGTCTGTATATTTTCATCAGGAATTATATCATCATCATTTTCAGCAACAATATGTTGCTGAATGGTAGTGGTGAGAAGTCCCTGCTGTGACACGGCAGGTCGCCGGTTCGATTCCGGCAAAAGGCCTGGGAGTTATAATCTATCTAATTTACACAAAAATTATTCTGTTATTCGATAAATGTGTTAAAAGACAAGTCCATGATCTATTAGGTCAAGGAAGGACAGACGTGGGCCGATATGCCCGCGTCTCTCCTTCCTTTATGTAAAAAAAAATTCTCACTGCATGAGCATTATGCGAACGCTGGTTTGAAACCAATACTCACGAATTATGGTGGCTCAGTGTAGACAGGCGAAACAAAATTACTTCCTAAACAACTAAACAGTTCATTCGTCTGATACTTAACCTAACCTAACCTTATATTTAAAAAGATAAGTATAATGAAGGGCAATTCAAGTATTACGTTATTTTAAGTCCAGTCATGGGTAACGGTGAAGGGCATAGTTTCCTAGAAACAAAACGAAACGATTGCCGTTAAAGAAAAGCAAGAAAAATAAAGAAGGCAGGAAATTACTGAAATTCTTCTACGTAATACTTGAATACCTCAAGACAAGCGCATGAAATAGACTTGTGGCTGACAGTTTTATTTGTCCTTATAGGTCCGTTACGTATTCAGTCCCTCTGTTTTTGGAGTCTACCGAAATAGAAATCGAGCTGTCCATATTTGTGCCGTGGTGGCGATAGTCCTAATTGTCATTTTAGGCCTCATAGCGAATGCTGCCCGCAGAAGACGTGTTGTTCATGTGGATCACGTGTATCATAATATTGATTGAATATCTTGTATATAATATCTCCTATAAACAATCACGAAAATCTCGTGTTTTTCATATAATGAACACCAATTTTTCGTATCATTTCATGAAGATCCCAGAACCGAAAAATGATTATTTCATTTCGAGGAATCTGTTTGGGCACAGCCATCTCTATTATACATATAGCTAATCTCAGTAATGCGGCAATATTGCATACGTCGCATCGATTCGCTTCTCTTCCCAGCACAGAAATATGATATATTTAATAATTTGACGACTTCTAAAATGTTTTTGAAAACAGGACAGATAATAAATCTAAATTTAAAATTGTTTTCGCAACGAGTTTGATGCATATCTTAATAAGGCGATAAATTTCGCATGATATCATTATTGAGATATGATGTACTTTTGATTTAACAGCCAGACAAGCACTGGAGGGTTAGCTATCGACAAACTGCATCCAGCAGGCACAGTGTGCAGCGTTGCGGTAGACAGTCGAACTAGTTTGGTTTTCTGTTTGATCTACTTTTGTTTTCATCGTTTACCGGTGGTGCTGGTAGTATCCTTTGTGTCAGTTCGTTACCTAGAAACAATCAAGAAAAATGCTTTTCCTCCAATTTCGTGTTCATAAAAAAATCGAGTATTAATAATAATTAATAATTATTAATGCTTTGGCATTGTCAATAAGAAATGTTACTGACATAAGGAAGTTTAAATTTGAGCTGAAGAAGATTATCCTTTGTAATGGTAGGGATAAAATTCATGACATCATAGAGTTGAGAAATTAATATGTTTTTTGTTGCATCTGAGTTTTTCTGTTTGAGTTTTGTTTTCATTCTTTATTTTGTTCAGCGGATCAGTGTCGGTGTGTTAGGTTTACTTAAGGAAAAAATTAGATTAGTACACTGCAGATATATGACTTTGCAGTCATATGACTTTGCAGTTTTATGTTTATTTTCTCAGTTTATTGTCAACAACCTGTTTTTACAACTTATGTACACACAAAATCGTATAGGAAAATGAACAATATATAAACAATATTATCACCTAAATCAAATTACTCATAATTCATAATCAACGTGACAACTTAACAACTATTGTCAAGTATTTGTTGAAGTTTTGATTTTTGCACGAACGAGAGAAATTTCTTTATTCAAACTATAGCAAGTGTTGAAAATAAGTTCCATTCATCTCCTGACCTGAATCAAACCCAACCTAATTGACCACTGAAATTTCTAAGAGAATTTTGCGGAAATTGTGGGGTTATCAATTTAATTTCTTTTGTTATGCGACGCCTTAACTCATCTAGATTGGCAGATTGTTGAAACCATACAATATCAGCTGGGGTTAACGGATTATTTAAATTTGGAAATAAAGCTGTTATGGCTGGCACAATTTCATTTCTTAATAATTCCAAATATCGCTCTCCATTTAAAATGTAGGTTGTCTCTCGACCAAATTCGGCAATTATGCCTATTTACTGTACCGTTGAGGCAGAACGTAACTTCATGCGAGAATACGATTCTATTCAAAAAATTTGGATTCGCCATAATCATTTCCATGATTGTCTCTGAAAATTGTACTCTATGGTCAGGATCGTCTTCAGTAAGCATATGGACGAAATGAATTTTAATGGTTTTATTTTTTTATTTTTTCTGTTTTCAGTATCCTACAAACTGACCTCTGAGAAATATCATGATTCAAGGCTAGTTTATTTGTAGAAACCTGAGGATTTTCCTCAATTGCCAGTAAAATCTCCAAATTTGGTTCTTCGTGAGTGGCATACTTAGAGTGACCTGCTCTGGGATTATCTTTCACTTGCCGACTTGCTTCATATCGCTGAATATTTCTGCATACTGTAAATTTACGAATTTGATGATCTGGGTGAACAGTATCGAACAGACTGCGAGCTTCTTGGTAAGGTCGTTGTCTGTCACCATATCCGCACATCATCAAAACCTCGATCCGTTCAGCTTGAATGCCATTGTTGGGAAATGAAGTGCAAAAATCTTGACATTATTCGTCAACCTGTCCCGTTGATTATTGATGCAAAAGTAATTTCATTTAGGTGATATAATTTTTATTATTTTAATTTTCTCATGAACTCGACATTGAAAGGAAATGTTTTTTGTTGATTGTTTCTAAAAAGGTTTTTTCTCTGAATCTAAAAATAAATAAACATATAGGGTGTTACATTTGAAATTCCCATTTTTTGGTCATTTCTGGCCACACCGGAAACACTAGCGAGTGTTCAAAAAATCGCTCGGTAAATAACTGAGACAATTAACCGTTCCGGTACTTTTGCCTAATCCTGTATATATATATATATATATATATATATATATATATATATATATATATATATATATATATATATATATATATATATATATATATATATATATATATATATATATATATATACATGTACTTCACGCCCTACAACGGATTGAGATGAGTGACAGCCTGGTTTGGTACTGTCAGTGGGTGTGCAACAATGACGAGGTCGAACAACCAAACAGCCAAAACTGTTGCTCCTATTCGTGACATCCGACCGATTGTACCACTTCTATGTGCCCTGGTTGATGATGATTATGAAGCGTGGATCGGAAAACCAGCTCCTTCAGGAAGGATATGTAAAATGCTACAGAAGATTGGATATTGTCTGAATAAAAGTTTCAAATGAAGATAAATTTTGCATATTATCATTATTGAGATATGAGAACGCTCTACTGAGGCTTACAATTTTGGTGCCAATAAGCCCATCAAAGTGAACAGAATATTATCCTGGTATTTTATCATTATTGTCTTGTAGCACAGATCCTCGAACATGGGCGCTCTTTTGATTATTCATGTATTATTGATTATTATTAATAAATCATCCACTAAAGAAGAAATGACAGTTCCACGAACGGTTTTCTTATGTTTTAAACTAATGAAATGATGAAATGTCGCTCAATCATACGCGAATCTTTGTTTCGGACCACTTGACCATGACATCTAACTGAAAAGGGCTATTTGTAGAAACGGTTGTGGTTGAAGTCATTAAAATTGTAGGTAATCATGCTCAGTTTCATGTGCAGATTGAGCCTAGTTACAGTTTTTCAAGCTGTGAGTCTCTATACACTAGGATGTTGAATGGTCCAAATATACGAGGTTTGTTCAAAAAATTATTTCTAGAAATCTTTAGTTATTCCACAATATCCCACTAATTCCTTCCAAATATACGAGTAATTCATTTGCGGCAACAATTCTTTCAATCTTGGCAGCACATCGTCGATGATGATTTAAAATATATATTTATAATTTTTTCCACCCTTGGGAATAAAAAGGAATCACAGAGAGCCATGGCTTAGAACAATAACACTTTCGTTTCGGAAATATCAACGAGATGCATTTTCTGTGAGTAATTTTTCCAAAGTTTGTGTAACATTCATCTATGTACTTAGTAACTCTTATCTGCAGATTGATTTTTAGTATTGTCAATTTGTACTTGTCATCTGTTATCTAACAAGACTAGAGCGAATGAAAATATTATTCAAAATTGAAATATTGAAGTTAATTTTCAACTCATTAAGTTTTCTTTAAGCAATTTACACAGAGCCGTGCGACTTGTTATAATTATTATCATTAAAAAGTTATATGAAAACTTTCAAATACCGTTAGCCGTGAATTGAGGTTATTATAAGAGAGGTACCAGAATGCATCCCCCGTATATTCCAAACAAGTTCGCATCCGCAGAATGTGCAGTGCCCGTACCTTCACCAAACCTTAAATTAGAGCTATTTGTGATAATTCACTTAATTAAGTCCTATAATGAGGCCTATCTGTACCCTAAAACAGACAAGCTGACCATCTACTGTACTGATTGCTACGATTGTTTACCCTCTCTGCCTTCCACCTTGATCTGTGCTCTTTTTTTTTCATTCCTCTTCCCACAGTCGAAAAAACCTCAATAGAAGTAGAGCGCTTTTTGTTTAGAAAGCCGGATGACTTTGACAGCCTGGTCTTGCCGGAACTGTTGTAATATTTATCATTTCACAGTAAGTCAGGACTACGTAAGAATATTTTCTAGAGTATGAAGTCGACCTTGCCTTCAGAGTAAAAGTGCCCGTCTATCCGAAAGCAATGCTCGAATACTCTCTTCTGTGAGTTTCTTCGAACACCTCTTCTTATAGCCTTTTTCATTAGATATTTTCTGGAATGACATTTTTACAAAGATCCTGGATAATATTAAAAATATATGCATATTGTACTTTTTGTACTATTGAATATAGTTAGTCATCAAATTTGAAAGAATGAATCAGGAAAATGTCAAGGAATTGTAGAATAAGGCAATGTGGACGTTATAGCAGCTCAAAGCTGTTTTTGAAGAAGAGGAGGAGAAATTGCCATCAACTCTTCAACAAGCTATCATACTACTGGTATGCAACCAATCTGAGATCAAACTCTAGTGAGACTCAGGTATTCTCCTACCATTCGAAAAGTAAACAAGCCAACAGAGAACTAAGTATCGAACAACAACCCCGAACTCTCTTCGAATCATACCTTGAAATAACACTGTATCACCACTACAGTCAAATTGAACGCCTGGAACATCATAAAAATCAGACAGGCATCCAAGCCAGATACCGCACACGTATACGCAAAATAGGTTAAATTCACTGATTGTGTGTCAATCAGGACTTCATAGTAATGTTTTCTACTGTATGAAGTCGACCTTGTCGTCAAAATAGATATGCCCTCCTATTCGAAAACATTTCTGAAGTACCCTATTCTATGAGTTCCTTCGAACAACCCTTTTTATCGCCTTGGGCATTATCTTATTCATTTTTCCTTCACCAAATCACACCATAAAACTTCTTTGGCTTGAATATTACCATTATATAACTAATAGACTCTAGGCTCTTATATACCACTCGTTTCTTATGATAATCCAAAGCTGTCACCTAATGATCGTGGCCTCCATGCACCTCTTTGCTGAGTATGATCTTCAAAAGAGTTTCCTGTCAAGCGTAATTCTTCGGAACTTCGTTTCAGTGATGCACTGTATTCTTGCCCACATAATATCACGATGCTTTCAATTTATGATGCTTTGTGAAGACTCTGACCTCAATGATTTTAGCCCTGTCCTCTCGCACCAGCACTCTGCCTTCAGATCCTCTTTTTTATCATTGCGATTGGGGCCTCTAACGAAAACCATCAAATTCGCATATCTCATCACCCTACATCCCTTTTCTTCAGCTTCCCTTTATCAGTTCATTAACTTTAAGGTTTCACATGCCTATCCAGCAGGACGGTTAAATTAATGTGGAATAATTCGTTTCAGTATTCTGCTTTTTTGTTTTCAGGCTGATGTGATTCAGCAGTTTTCTTTCGTATGTTACCTTTCGTGGTCCTGGTCAACTTCATAAATCCATTTCATTTTTATCGTGCTGTTGATAGTAAAGTTACTGCTGTCTGTTTAAATATTCAAGCAGAATGTCCACAATCTGGAGAGGCCAGAGAACAGTAAGGAAACTGTCAGAGAGAGTCAGTAAAATCAAGAGGGCAACTGGAAAGTCAATAAAGCTGAGATTTTATTCTGTCCTAAAATAGGGTTATAATTAAATGAAATTATCGAATGAGTCTAATCCTTAATTATGTAGAAACATCATGATCATTGTTATGCGGAAATCGCGAGGAAGATTCTGAAAAATTCAAAGCACGTCAGGTTCTATTAGAAACATTAGAAATAACTATACAATATTCTCTATAAAAGTAGTCTCATTCCTGATTTGTTCTTTTTCACATACGTTTACATTTGCTGAAGTACTAGCTACAGATAGAACTATGATTTATCGTTTTTGTTTTTGTTAATTCCTATCAATGGATATTTGTTTCATAATTATAATTATTAATCTTACTTTATTTGTTATTTTTATGGAAAAATATTTCCTTTCCACAATAATACCCCGAATTACAGAGTTCCTGGTATAGTTTCAAAATATATACCTACCGTAAAACGAGGTAACTTTGTGCCTTTTTTGGGTTTTCATGTTATTACGAGAATAAACACCTCAAAAAGTCTAGGAACACTTACCAATATCTTTAAAGCTTATCTTTTTGTTAGGATGTATTGCATATAATGTATTCACAAGAAAACAAAATAATATTTGACTTCTCTAAAGCACCTATTATAAAAAAAAATTTGAAATTTGAAAATGACGAAATTTGGTAAAACACAAAAAAATCCTGAACTAATATTTTCGAAACGATATGGAAGCACTTATATTTTCCAGTACCCAGAAGGTCCACCTCTGTTATTAATGACACTTTGGCATCGTCGCGGCATGCTCAATATTAAATTGTCTATTACATTTTGGCCTAAGTCATTCCAAGCCCCCTAAACTGCTAATCGAAGCTCCTGTTCATGATGGAAGACGTTTTGACGCAGGAGATTTTTTTTTAGGGTGTCCCATACATGCTCGATGGGACTCAGATCTGGGGAGCAGGATGTCCACGGTAGAAGATCGATATCATTCTCTTCAAGAACGTTCAAGACAACTCTTGCACGATGGGGAGGGGCATTATCTTGTTGTAAGATTGGATTTTGACCCATTGTTTGGAGATACGGTACCACTACAGGTAAAACTATCTCATTTGCGTAAGAATTTCCCGTGAGGTTGTTCTGTATGAAAACTAGGTCAGTTCTTCCACCAAGGCGTATACCTCCCCAAAACATCACTGATCCGCCTCCCTGTCTAACAACTTCTCGAGCATGCTGGAGACGGTTTTGCTTTCCAGGTTCCCTCCATATTCGAATTCTTCCCGAATCGGGATAATAACTAAATCTAGATCCATCACTGAAGAGAACTGTGGCCCACCTCTCTTGATCCCAGTTTACGTGTTCTTGGCACCAAGCTAAACGAGCAGCGCGATTTCCATGGGTCAGTTGTGGAACTCTTAAAGGACGTCTGGAGTGGAGTTGACCTTCGTGCAGTCGAGTGATAGCTCTTGAGCTAATTGAGATGCTGTGGTAGTACGATCCCTTCTGGGTTGTAAAACCAAAAATCGATCTTGGGCGACTGTAGTAATCCTGAAACGACCTGTATGGCGTTCTTCTACGCTACCTGTTTCATTGAAACGCGACCATAAACGGTTTATGACTCTTGGGCTACTTCTCAGAACCCTGGATACTTCCCGTTGTGAGCTCCCAGCTTGGAGCATGCCAACGGCTCGTAACATCTCTTCTCTAGTCAAATGTCGTCTTTCCATGGTCGAATCACAAAACTTGAATCTTTTATTTGTGCTTACAACAGAAACAAACTGCCAACTAACTGATTTCAAACACTGAATACATGAAATGATTATAAAGCAGCGTCGCATCTGCTGCAGTTTTAGTTTTTTATAAAAAAAAAACTGAAATCTGTTGCGGCACTCTACATAATTTGGTGAGAAATTGATGCAGGTGTTCATTTCTTAAAAATTTCATCCATATTGATCGTTCTGGATACGATATATCGATATTCAGAAGTGTTCCCTAGACTTTTTTGAGGTGTTTATGTCTGGCAAAAATTCAAATTCATGACTGAATACATGGCTACATTGTTCCCACATGCAACAGGACATATGAAAACATCGAAAAATTTTCAATTTTCGAATAAAAAAATTATTTTTGTGGAACAATTTCACCCCAGCATCTGGGGTGACAATGTGCTAGAACAGTTTTCTATGCATTATTCATAAAGAGAGCCCAGTGGCACATTCTCGCGTTTATCTTTCAGATGAATAAGGATAAGAGAACTCAGTGAAACTTTTTAAATGGTATGAAAAAATTTATTTTTGAAAAAACTCATTACAAAAATGGTGAATATATATTTCACAAGACTTGGAGTTTATTCAGCATGAAGTAGGTAATAATGGAATTAATTAAAATAATTCCGGAACTTTGAAGATTTCCCTTTTTGATATTCGAACTGGTTTATCAATTTTTCTCTTCATATCCTCATAGCTATACCAAATTGAGTCTGCTTTTTCTTGCCACTTCCAATTTCCTCCGTACTTTTCTATTGCTGGTACCAAAACTGCATCATCTGCTGTTTCTATCACCTGGCCGGGGTACAGGTGGTTTTCGTATGTGACGACAACGTAATCACCAGAACTCACTTCATTTTTGTGTACATTAGTCTCGATAGGTTGCATATCTGTGTCAGAGGCGTGCTTAGTTGGGGAAAATGATAAGGACTGTCATCGCTTTGTGCATGAGAGATATGCCCTATGCTTTCATCGTCGCCATCAGATTCGTCTATCAGGTTAATATTAGGTGGCTCATCATTAGTCTGTCCAGAAGAAGTTGAGGGTTGATCCATGCTCATAAGAGTTTCATTGTTATTTTGAGGATTGATGTTAGACGCTGCGATACTCTTTCCTGGAGTTAACTCTTCTTCTTTTGTTAGTTCTCGTTGATGTGATGAGCTGTCTCTTTGCGTTTAGGTTTTCTATAAAGCTTTCGTTAACCAGATGTTACTTCGGGTAGAGCTTCAATAGTATGCATAGGTAATCTATTTGAAACTTCCTGCCTGTTTGAAGGAACCATACCAGATTTGCGAAAACCAGCCTTGAAGTTGTCTGCTGCAGTTTTCTCCAGAGCAAACAAGAGTTTTTTCAAAAGTCCTGGAAATTCATTCTTAGGGGCTGTCATGCAGCGACAATGGCGAATATTTTCTTTACATTTGTTTAGCTTCTTACGCCAAGCAATTTTCACAGGTCTAAAGAATGCAACGTCTAATGGTTGTGACAGGTGGGTGGCGTAGGCGCCAGAGCAATGAAGGAAATGTTATTTTCATGACAAACATCAATAAACCAATCTTCGAAACATTGAAAGTCGAACCATCCTGATTTGGTTCGGTTGTAGCGGCATTTTTCTGGACCGTTAACCACACCATCTCCAATTTCCTTCTTCATTTTTCCAACCAAAGTCTGTCGGTGACATCTCACATTTTTCTGGACCGTTTTCGGTCCAACCTTCCCACATCTTCTCAGCTTTACAAACGACGTGGACTGGTGCCAATTCACCCCCTGCACTTCCACACATCATTATAGACGTACTGGATTTAAAAGAATTCTTTATATTTTCAGGGTACTTACAGCCTCGTTTGACGATCAACAAGGCAAGTTTCGTCGTAATTCCATATGTTCGATGATGGAACAACTTTGAGTTCTTTTTCTAAGTTATCAAAAAACTGACTTACAACTTCCGCATCAATTGAAGTCCTGTTGTAAGTTATGTTTCTCGCGGTTCGATTTGAAATTGTGCATGTCTCGTAACGAAAGAATCGGCCCATTCCTTTCCAGGAAGATTATTTTTGAATTTTCCAACTGTTTTGCCTTTTTTATCTAAGAAACTCTTAACGATGAATCATAATCCGGTTTTATCCACTGGGAACCCATAAGTGGAAAGGCTGACAATATGCGCCACGATCACAGACTCTTCCTCATCAGAAAAAACAGTCTGCCCTCCAACTTTTTTTGAAGCTTTTTGTTTCAATTTATTACTGATAGTGTTTCGGTGGATCCCGTATTTTTTAGCAGGGCTCCGGATGGGTTTTTTTTGTCTTATCTCATCTAAGATCAGCTCAAGTGTCTCAGGGCGATAATTTTTGTAAGGTCTTGTTCCTAGTTTTCTTACGTATCGTCGCGGTATTCTGGAAAGAATGGAAATATCTCAATATCTCAAATTTGTAGAATTTAGTTTTTAGAATATAGAGGATGACAATGTGCCACCAAGTGAGACAAAGTCCCCCCGCAAATTTGAGTTTCTAACAAAAAATGTTCGTAACTCATGAAAAAAATTGATATTGAATCGCTATTTAGGTATGATGAAGGCAAATGAATATGTAGTTCATAGTACTAACCTGTATTACCACTCTCTCGTTACACCAGACTTGTCGGGACCTGAAATTTTACCGACTTCACAATAATTGTGAAAACATCGAACTTCATTCAAGAGCAACTGCCGATTTAACGGTGGGGGTTTCGTAGTTCGAATCAGCGCCACCAGATAGCTCAACAAGTATTCTCATCATGAAGATATGTAGTTGGTGTGGCGGAAATTCATGAGAGACGCTAAATTCAAATAACCTTGAAAAAACACAGTGGCACAATCTCACCTCTACAGGCACAAAGTCACTTTGTTTTACGGTATTATATACTGTTACTGTCGGTTATTGATTTTTGTATTTGGGCATCCATTACGGTCGTCATCGTCTATGTCTTCATGATTCCATTTGACATTTATATATAGATACACGATTACGTTAGCACATCTCTCGCACGTAATACATTCCTTTAGAACACTTATCAGCATTTCAAAGTCGGTGGGGAAGGCAAAAAAATAATATAAGTAATAATAATAATATTAAGTATACAAAGTGTATCCACGACCAACCAAGACATACTAGAACCAGCCAATTCATCTACGTCGACGTTATAGCGGTGGCAGGTCAGCAAAACTATCGAAGAATATGCCAAACTGACATCAAGTCTCAACAATCTAGCATGCTGCTACGATGCTATCCACCTGGAACCAAACTCTATCGAAACTACCCCTTCTGCTACCACTCTTAAAATAAACAAGCCTATAAAGAACTGATGATTGTCTGGCCAGGTCAAAAGCTCTAACCCAAAAGTCAAATAGCTTGAAATAACACTATATTAGCACTGAAGTCAGACTGAACGCAAATAGTAATTCAAAAAAAATGACTGATAGTATACGAGTCTCCAAACCAGATAAGAGTGTTAGTTTTGGCTCTATTTATTTTCACTTCCGAATATGTTGCTCTAGTATAGAGAGCGTCGGCACAGGCTAAATAAGTTGCTAAAGTCCTGAATTTCTTAGAGCAACGGAAATAGATAAACCATATTCCCATGAAGGGAATATGGTTTCATATCTCGAATTTTAGAGCCTTCTTATTACGATTTTGTGGAAATAAAGTGTTTAGCCGAACACGAAAACAAATGAACATCTCAAATGCAGTGATGGTTCTCCTTCCATTCGTCAAGCAAAGTTTAAGGCGAAAACTTTGGATTCACGCCAAGCACACCATATCGCCTTTTATATTCTTCACTTTCGAAAATAAACAAAATTTTATAGGTATATTTGCCAACAGGATTCACACAGCTAGGGAAATTTTAAAATAGCATTTACTTTTTGAATAAACCTCGTATATTACTACAACATAGTAATAACTGATAATCTGAAGAATGGATGGCATTATCCCATCCAATAATTAGATGTTATATATATTATAGACTATATGTATACAATGTTTATGAAGGAATATTTATTAAATTTTTATTTATCATGACAAAATGGGGTGCTTAATATATTTATCGTAGTTTCTCGAACATATTGTAACATCTCTATTACTTGAATGTAATAATAAAATGTAAATCGTTGCCAATATTCTCCTACTAATTGTTTGTTCAATAAAAATTTAAAAATACAAGTTATTATGACATTTCTTGAAATACTGATTTGGACGCCCGTTTAATACTACGACCGTCATACATTTGTACGTTGAATTGAAATATCTACGGCAGGTGTGCTCAAACGGTCGATCGCGAGTGATTTTTTAGTAGATGTCGAGAAGAAAATTTATTACGTAACAAAATAACACTCTGCTAGCGGCAAAAGACGGCTTTATCAAAGGAACGCGCGGTACTTGTCAAAGAAAAGCCGCGATTTTTATTCTTGCCGCTTTTCTAGAAATTTCGCTCGGCGCGTTTGACGGGAACATTCGAGACTTTCGTTCACGCCGATATAAATGTTGCGCCTGCAGGAATCGGAGTCATTCCGAATTGTAAATTGAAATCAATACTACGTGGATAAAAAGTTTATTATTTTTGTTTATTCAATATCAAAACGATACTTAAATCTAGTTACATAGTTGGTTATATCCTAGCAACGGTTGTTTCCGATATTCAATGCTACATTTTTACGAAATTGTATTCATATTCCAATTCCTGTTCAATATATCTTTTCCATAATAACAGTATATATTTTTACTCCTATACGATATTCGATACAACAATTATGATATAGTAAAATATGAATGCAGCGAAGAAATCTGAAACGTATCATTTCAATAACGATTGGGAGGAAGAATTTTTCTTTTTTATGGTGAAGGAAGTGCATTTGTTTTATTTGTCGTGCATCAGTTGCAATACCTTAGCGTGGTAACCTAGAGAGGCATCGTAAAACGGTTCATAAAAACCATGGAAAGGATTTTCCGCCACAGAGTGAATTAAAAAACCGAAAGCTATGTGATTTTATCTCTTGTTTGAAACAAGAACAAACCATGTTCACAAGACCAGCCAAACAATCAAAAGCTGCTACGATCGCGTCATTTAAAATATCACATATATTGGCGAAACACAAGAAATCATTCGAAGATGCATCGGTTGTGAAGGAAGCATTTATTGAAGCGGGCCAGACTTGATTTGGTAATTTTAAAAATTAAACAGAAATCATGTCTGCTATCAGAAAACTTCAGTTATCTCGTCCGATTGTCACAAGGCGTACTGACGTCATGAGTCAGGGCATGGCAGATAAACTAAAACATGATATCATGAAATGTACATCCTTTTCTTTGAAGTTCGACGCATCCACAGACATGACAGACACTGCCCAGCTGTTTATTTTTATTTGGATAGTATTCAATGATATGTAGGCTAGGGAAGAATTTTTCACAATCATTCCTCTGTAGGGGAAGACCCGTGGCGAAGATCATTATGTCGTTTTCTTCAATTTTGTAAAAAACTACAAGCTACCAATATATAAATCAGTGTGCATTACAACCGATGGAGCACCAGCAATGACTGGAAACAAAAACGGTTTTGTGGCATTGTGTCGAGCAAATGAAGATTTCCGTTTATTTTTTTCATTCCATTGCATTATACATCAACAAGTTTTGTGTTCAAAAGTTTTAAACACGGAGGAAATTATGGGCATTGCAACAAAAATTGTGAATTCCATCCGTGCACGTAGCTTGCAACGGCGGCTCTTTAAGTTGCAGTTGGAAGAAGAAAGTCAGCTGAACACACTGATTTAGTTAAATCTTCACACAAAAAATTGTAGAAAGGTTTCGAGAATTATTGTCCGAAATAACAGCTTTTCTAGACGAAAGAGGTGATGACACTCATATGTTGAAAAACGAAAAATGGCTGACTGATTTGGCATTTTTAACTGACATCACAATGCACTCAAACACCATTAACTTGGAGCTTCAAGGTAAAGAAAAAACTATTATTGAGATGATTAGCGCAGTCAACGCATTCAAAAGTAAATTGCAACTTATTATAGATCAACTGAAAAGAAAGGATCTGAAATATTTTCCGTCTTTGAAAGCAAGGATTCCTCAGTTGAATTATGAGGCTGAATTATCAAATATTTTGGGACAATTCTAAATGCGTTTTTATGACTGCAGTAAATTGGCAAATATAGCATTTATGAGTTATCCTTTTTCATGTAAAAAAAATGAGGAATTAACTACTGAAATAGCAAGCCAGTTCAATATGAACTCATGTTCTGTTGAAAATGAGTTGGTGCAGATTATATCAGATATGCATCTCAAAGCTACAGCATCTGATACAAATTTCAGGTGTTTTATATCTGAAGATAAATATCCGAATCTAAGGCAAATCGCCCTTCAACTGACGGCAATGTTTGGGTCAACTTACTTGTGCGAGTCTGAATTTTCTGAAATGAAGATAATTAAGTCAAAATATCTCAATCGAATAGCTGACGATCATATGTCATCATGCTTGCGATTAGCACTCAGTGGTTAAGTACCATCTTATGAAAAGTATGCTGAGATCATGCAGTGCCACCCTTCAACATCCAAAGTCACTCCTTAGTTAAGTTTAACACCATATGTAACTCTCTTGTTTCGTAACAACCAATAAACTTGCAATTTTGAATAATTTTGAGTTTTTTCATTGATATTATAGAGAAGAACCTAACTAAACCTTGACTAAAATAATATATTTTGTGCGGAAGGCTAATATTTATATATGCTACGCTACACCCAACCTAGCTAGGTAGGTATGTAGATTGTATTGTGTATGTACGACAACCCTGCATCACACATACTTGCAGCCTTTCAGAGTCGATGTCTAAAGTAAGTAGTCTAAAAATATTGAGGTAGATCGCCAGCAGTTCAAGTTTGAGCACCCCTGATCTACGGCCATGTATATTGTACTTATTATACGAGAGCGAATTGATGTCAGGTGAAATTGAAAGACGTTGTGATACTAGCACACAAGTTATAACATGTTTAGACAATACGATGCCTTGAAAGTGCAAATATCAAATTTTATACCGACATGTTAATTAGTATTGATTTGTTAAGATGGAAAAAGTGAATATCGAGTGCTAATAAAACATTACTTTTCACACAAGAAAACCATCACGAAAGGAAATTATCTTGAATTTGATTAAGGAGATCGTTACTTGATGAAAATTGATTATATTATTAATTGAATAAAACAATGATATTCATATTTTCACTATATTGACAAACCTATGAAGCGTTTCACTTGTTAAGTAATTCATTCATCGCTCACATTTGGTAATATGATATGATATTTTACGAATGGGTCATTGTCCTGATATTCCGAACTCGCTGATTCAACCGGAACATCCTGTATAGACCCCTGAAACAAAGTGTTGACCAAATTTGTTCAGAGCATCAAGAAGCCTTTCTAGTGAAGTGTCACCTGATACTCTTCTTCAATTGAAATTCTCAAGTTTGGTAATTCTATAGGCAGGGAGTTGATCCCTATACCGGGTGTTACATAATAGTATCTCACAACTTGAGAGGGTAAGTCTATGTGCAATTTTAAGAAAAAAATTCATATAAACATAGGTCCGCAAAAGCTTCGTTACGGAGCTACAGGGTGTTCAAATTTCCGGAAAAAATTGTTTTATTCTTCAAATCTCCTGCAGTTTTTGATATATTCAGCCCAAATTTGGAATTGAAGCTATTTTTTACATCATTACACGTCCTAAATCTTGACTAGAATCTACTAGGTGTTTTCTTTTCCAGAGCCATGTCTTCTTTCGCCCTTTCAAACTTTTTTGCAGTACGCCACTGATCATCTTGTATAATGTCAATTCCTTCAAGAGATTTGCCTTATTAGCTCGCCTTTGCGACTGGTAAATATTTCCCATACTTCTTTCGAAATAACAGCACTTCATTTGCTTCAGTTCTGATGGATGTATCGCTAATATGATGTCAGATTTCGCTTTTTTATCAAAAATTCTTCCATATGGATCTTTCATGTGTTGTAATTGTACTTGTTGAGTAATTCAATTCACACTGATCCAGACGACATGCTCGTTATGGAAAATTTTCTGCTCGTGTCAAAATTTAAGTTTTCTTTCGGATCCTTTTACGAATACTTTCACTCACTATCTTACTCCAGTATTCCTGGCGCTCATAACCTGAAGGAACGTATATCTGTGGATCTGAAGATAGTTATAAACATAAATAAACGGATCTAAGAACTTTATTTAACAGTACTTCACAATGGACATGTGACAATTACATAACATTCGAATATCAGAGCAAAGTTCACTTCTCGTTTATTCCAACAATTTCGAAGCTATAGTTTTGTTTGATGAATACAACACTTCTATGCATTTCTTTATTTACAAATGAATTTTTCGATGATACTGCAGAGGAGTCGTTGATGATTTTTTCGATGCCTTTGAAATTTTCAGCCACGTTGCCCATCGGATCAAAACTGGTTGTGGTGGTAGCTGCAGATTAGGCAATCTTTCTTCAAATAACTGTTTTCGAAGAGGAGCTTTGAAAAGCTGTTTAATGGAACTGAATTTGGTAGGAAAAAATTTATCAATGCATCTTCTATGAATCTTGTACCAATTACATTGTTCGTTTTTTCAAAATCCTCAAAGACTATTTACATAAAAGTGATTTTCACCTGTAGCTTCTCTGATTTCATTTATTGTTGTTCTGAAAATACAAACAGTCAAGTAAGAGCATGGTCATGTTCATTTATAAAAAAATTTATTTGATGAAACTACATATTTATGTATACAGTGTACAAAAACAAAGGATGATGCAATTCGGTCAATAATGTGTCCAGTCACCACCGGCGTCGATAATTGCCTGGCGTCTCCGAGGCATGCTTTCTATTAATTTGACGGCGTATTCTAGTGGCAACGATCTCCAGATCCAACGAATTTCGTAAGAAACTGCTTCAAAATGTGTGTGGGTCGTCCACGAAGCTTCTGTTTAATATATGTCCACACATTTTCAATAGGGTTTGCATCGGGCAACTACTACGCCCAATCCAATGTTACGATGCCAGATTGACTCTTCCACTCTTCCTGCAGAATCCAATCTTCATTTTTTCTGATGAACCATCGTGTGGCAGCTGGCAGTAGAGTCTTTTTGTAGAATTTTCTCATTTTCTCGTCATTTAGGTTGTCGGTAAATAGGTGCAAAGTGCCGAATCCCTGCTTTGAGAAGCAGCCCCAAAGATGCACCTATATTCCGTGTTTTATGGTCCGCTCATTGGTGGAAGTTGGCTAGGCTCGAGTGAGGACACAACGTGCCCATATAGAACATTCATCAGTGAAAATTACATTTCCAAAATCTCTATCAATATTCTCATGCGTACAAGCGAGTCGCTTTGTCACATGTTTTTCAGTCAACAGAGGCTTCTTCATTGTGTTGCGCCATTTCAGGTCATGAATACGAACATGAGTTCGGACAGTTTCGTAAGATATATCTAAACCTTTTGCTTTTAATTTACTTTTCCTTGCCTCAGAGTTAAAGCAGGACACCGCGAAAACAGATTCACTATTCTTTCTTCATCTTTTTTTCCACTTTTCCTATCGAGCCACATTCTGGTAAATAATCGACATTTGTAGCCACTTTATATCGCTGTACCCGCTTCTGTACAAATGCCTTCGACTTTCTCATATATGTAGCTGCCTCTGATTACGAGATTTTGGGACCTTTCGGGTGGGTGCAAAGGAACGCCTCGTAGCGCAACGCGTACTTAGCACTCATGGCGTTTAACGTGATTCTCTTTCAAAAGATTAACGACTACTGAATCTTTTTTAACAATCCATCAAGGACAAAGATTCCCTCTATCGGCTCGCGAAGAAATTAGAGCGAAATCTTTCAATGCCTGCAGTAAAGTCGACCACGCTCTTACTTGTACATTCGACGCTTGTTTTTCCTGATATAGATTCGTCCGGTATATTGTATTTACAATATTTTTCCAAGAAAGATTCAAGATTATTGTTATTCGACTTTTTCAATAGAATATTTGAAACAACCAACGCTCTAGTTAAATTTTCATTGAACTGTTTGTTATTATTCGTCTCATTTTTATGAGAGACAAATTGTTTGAAAGACTGCTGAACTTTTCCTCCGTTCCTTAATCTTGCAATACTTGAAACATGCTTGGCTGTTCTGACATGCTGGTTAACGTGAAATTTGGTACCAGCTTTTATCTGAAACAATAAATTCAAATTATTTAAAGGTCCTTTTATCAATTTCAAAAATTTTTCGGGATATTCCTCTTAATTCTTGATATTCCAATACACTAGACAACGATCGAAAACTAGCCATTGCAATTAAAAGGGCTTTTCACCTCCACAATTAAGGAAAACATACATACACACCCTAATTACATTGGGAAAGAATGGCGTAACAGAATAAAAAAGAGAGTAATTAACATAACGGGGGAAAACGTAGCATGTGAATGGATGAACGTTTAAAACATACAAAGCTTTCAACGATCGCCACTGAAGTGTAAGCTCAAGAAAATCAGAAGAAGTGGGTGAGTCATACGTAATTTTTCATCATTCACAAGCAAAAAAAGCCTGAGGAAACCCCTGCCAAGTGTAATAAGAATTATTGTTTTAACGCATCATTCTTCATTAAAACCAGATCTTCGATTGGTAATAAGATAAGGAGAAAAGACAGCAGAGAGACATGGTTTGAGTAATAAGAATCGGTCCGTATCAACCGAATATAATTATGAAAAAATACGCTGTACTTACATGAACATGCTTAGCAAAATAAAGTTTCTCTATCCATGGTCATCTCTGGATATGGTTCGATCTATTTCGCTATTTCATTTTCGGCATTTACAAACTGTCTTAACACTACTTGATTTTAACACTGAATGATTCGAAACACTTGTGAAAATTAGAAAAAGCTTAAATATTCTGCAAATCTATTACCACCTATCTATTCATTTGAATTGAAGAAAAAGGTATGGCAGGTAATCGAACTATAGTTCAACAATCATTCCTATTTGCGATACAAATGGAATTTTTCACTGTTTACTGAGACGACCCAGAACCGGGGTCAATTTTTTTTTGTTAATTGGCTAAAACTATCCATATATTTCTTGGTTTTTATCTAATTGAATTTTATTATCAATTGTGATAACTGTATTTTGTAGATCTACCTGCATAACATTTCATATTGTTCATCTGAATTCACAATTACAGTGAAAAGATATGGTAGAATATTACGTATCTTTAAAGCAACTTAAAATCACCCAAAAGGGTAAATATCGAGGCGAAGGAATTTATCTAAACTCAGATAAGAAATCCAGCGAAAACAATATTCGACTTTAAAATCCAAGGCAATTAAGCACCCTTTCGTATATTCACGATTCCACACATCTAGTATTTTCTAAAACAGCAATTCCCACGCCGCGACGAAGGAACGCGTTTGTAAGAGACTATGTAACAGGTACTTGAGTACCAAGGGCAGAGGGAAGTGAGGGTGTAAGGGCTGCTGGGTCACGCATATATAAGTATCACGATCGCGACGTAAAGGGATCATTTTTTCATCATTATGATTATGATTATTATTGAGTTATTTTTCTAATATTTATTTTGAAGAGTTATTTTCATAGACTTATTTAAAACGTTTGCTTTCGTAACTTAGTAGAATTTGAAATGTACTGCATTTATTTTATTTTGATTTCCACAGTTGTTTCAACTTAACACATCATTTTGAAGTATACTAAAATTCTTTAGTATTGATTTCAACATTTGTTTATCAAACTGGCAACAACATTGAATCGTAATTAAGCTATAGTGTACTGATTCCAATAACTTGATAACTATTTGAATTTGAAATGTTATGAAGTTTAATATTGATGTGAAACTTTACTTTTATAACTCAGGAAAGTGATCTCAGTGAAATGTTACTTAACCATTTTGCCAACAGAAATCTTTTGTTATAATCTGATGAACGATACGTTCGAATGTGAGAACATTTAATATTGATTCTTATCTTTGCTTCTATAATGGGCCAATTATCTATTTGAAATATCATAATCCTTTTATTCAGTATTTCTATTTATCTCAGTTTATAACTTAGCAGAACATAGTTAAACTGTAACGAAGTTGTTCATATTTCATTGTATCCAACTATGGGGAAGATCTTACTTTCAAATTATTGATTTGATGTCCGATACTCTTAAGCTCAATAAGGAACTTTCCTGCCTTCAGGTGTAATGATCATCTACGAATAATGTCATTACTCATTAGAATAAATAAATGGCTTTAGGGACGATACGCATGTATGGACACATAGACATTGAGGCTTATATGTTGTCGGTATGAAAGTTTTGAAGAATATCTGAGTTGGTGGTACATACAGGTGTATCATCAGAGGGCATGATTCCCTGGTTGGCAAATCCGCGATATGGGAATAGAATATGATCCGCAGTCAGTGACACAATAAAATAATAATAAAACTGCCCGTTGGCGCTCAGTTGAGCAAAAAGAATCACGTATGGCTTTACGGGCTTACTTCTAGTTCCATATATAACGTTTTAATACTATACGAATTACTGAATTCGATTAAAAATACGCGAGTGAATTAACGCTTGCAAGTTGTCAGCTGTGGACGTGTTCCTTGGAATTTTAAAAGTAAATCTTTCAGAGTTTGGAGTATCAGGGCAACGACCTCTTCAGAAAACATGATATCATATTACCAAAACCCTTAGATCGGGTCAGTTACCACTCATCAGATGGGTGAGGGCCGGTTAGGCCTGTCTATAATAATCTCATATCCGAATTCCATCCAGAATATGGGTGAGGGCTGAGTAAGCCTGTTTATAATAATTAAATATTCCAACTTCCACTCGTAATATGGGTGAGGACCAATTAGGTCTGTATATAATCATCTAATGTATCAACTTCCACTCAAAATATGGGTGAGGGCAAATTGGGCCTCTATCTAAATGATCTGATATTTCAATAAATTCATTAAAAGACTCCAAAGAATGCAAGGTCGTATCACATCAAACCTCACATAAAAGAACTTGAGTAGGTTACTACAAATACACAACACAACAAAGAAAAGGGTCCTATTTTATATAAGAGAACTTCAAGGAAAGTTCAGGTACTACACGATCACATGGCTTTTCATTTGACCGATTTCTGTCGGTCTCAGGTGTAATTAATATGGGGAAGAAAATAAGATAAGTCAGGTATTGCAATTGACGTAAAAACGGCGCTTTTTGGATCGTCTTTCATAGACCGGGGTTGGGGGTGTTTCATTACCTCGTTAGAGGATTAGGTGATGGATAATGTACCTGTCTTTCAATTGTTTGATTCACAACCCTTGGTAGGAACATGATCTATAGAATCTAGGTAAATCACGAAAATATGTTGTCTACGTATAATCCGCTCTTTACTAATAATGTTTTGCGTCACCGAGAAAAGGGACAGTCCAATTCAAAACGGGACGAATGGTCACTTTACTCATGCAGCCAATAAGCGTCTAACGCAACAGGAACAAAATTATGAACCGATTTCGCACTCGATTGGCACCCAGTATAAAAAGTGTATTCCGAAACCAAGCGATTTCAAGGCGCAGTTTTGAAAGAATTACATGAATTATAGAAACATCACCATTTCCGTTGAAATATGTTTCCAACAACCGACACGTTACAAAATACTTTACTAATCAGATTAGAGTGCAGTTGCACTATTCAGAGAAGAGAGAGACAAATTTATTACGTTTCTCTCTCCCTTGCAGCCTGCACTATTGAATGACCGTCAATATGGCGCCCTTGATTTCCAGGGCGCCTCTACTAACAGAGGATACACGTGATGTAAACATTTCAGTGCGTCACGATGATTGCATGGCATAAGGTATACTATTATTAACATTTCCTAGTTCGTAGATCTCGCTTGTCCTTCACAATTGTTTATATATTTCAATTGAATACTCCAAGTGTTTTTAGTGAAAATGCCGGTTGACCATGAAATTATGATGGAGAATACGGAAGAGGTGAGTATTCATCAATTTTTATGTATCGAAACAAACCTCTAGAATAAGTTTGATGAATTCAAATCGTTTAGTTGTCACCGATAAATACAAGTTACTAAAAATAAGACTGAATGGCCGCAATTCACGACTCAATTAAGTTGCATGAGATTGTTAATTGACATACTTCGCGCTTTCGTCACAACTTGATAGAATATTATGCATTTTAGTTAGAAAAAATCATTCCTTAAATTCTATCATAGTTCTCGTTCATTATTAATCCATATGTCCTAATTTTATCAAATGTCGCTGATATGACTTAAGTAAGTGACAACTATTTCCACATTCAGCGGATTTTTGTATCCAATGGTTTTCGAGTTGTAATGATAACTTTTGTTTTGTTCTTTTTAACATTCATTTAGTTCTTCGAAAAAGAATTTGAATGTATCCGTATCTTTTACTATAACTAAGTTACGTGGAAAGTTCTTTTAATTCTACAGTTTTTTCTTTTTTAATCAATTATTGACTTATAACGTTTTTTTTCTTTATAAAGTATCAACAGCTATACTTGAAATGCTTCCATGTCATCTAGTGTAGGTATGTAGTTTATAATTGGATCACAGGGGAAGAAGCCGCATTGTCATTCCGAACTTTTTTTTCAAAAATCGCATATTTTTTGTTCAAATTTATCTGTAATTTATCTAACTTTACGCACACAACTCAGAAACCTGATTTTCCATGTGAAAGCTTCACAATACTGCAAAAAAATGTGTATGTGTTGTTAATTTGTAAGAATAAAAGGGGAATGTCAATATAGTTTTCCTGATAACATTGCTAATTACGAAATAAAAAAGTAACTAATACTTGCTTACAAAAAATTCAAGTCTCACTCCAAAAATAATCTACTCATTCATGAGATACCTAGTGATAAAAAATATTGTTGAGCATCATTCGAACAAAATTTGTCCTGTATATCCTCATA
Source organism: Cryptolaemus montrouzieri (assembly GCA_013387265.2). NCBI lineage: Eukaryota > Metazoa > Arthropoda > Insecta > Coleoptera > Coccinellidae > Cryptolaemus > Cryptolaemus montrouzieri. The sequence goes on along the minus strand of JABFTP020000185.1, from coordinate 32,339,093 downwards.
TTTTTCCTTCGAAATGGGTATAAACTCGAAGGAAGGATGTGGAGGTGGTCAGTCATTGGTGTCTCCTTGTTTAGCTATGACCCTATCAGAAAAGTACGCCCTCCCTGTAGTAAGTAAAACGGTGAAAATTGAGGAGGGGTTTCACTTGATCAACTTTCAAAACTTTGTTGAGACGGGTTTGCAAAGGACATTTCTTCACAAATTTTCGTTTGAAATATTTCGTCCAACCTTTGAATAACTCTTGATTGGCCTCGACCACTTCGAAAGGTTTTTTTCTCGAGTTTCGAAAAACTTCAGCCCATTGGGTTTCAGTTTCACTCTCACCTTTTAGTTGATTATTCCCATATTTGGTCAGTTTCCATGTAGAAGCGCTCTGTTCTTCAGAAAAACTATATGAACAGGCTCGAATCTCTTCTCAATATGAACAAGATAACATGCGAATCGAATCTTCAACATCCGGATCCACATAATAATGGACGAAATGGTGTAACATGGATGTTACATCATCTGCTACTTCTTTCCCCAACAGTCTAAGGGTATGTATAAAAAACGGCGTCAGTAAGTTCACACGTCTTTTTTTCTAGTACCAATATTGAAGGTTGGTCAATAAGTGATGACACTTTTCTACTAAGAATTCATGACATATACTGCATGTATCCGTTCTTGGATACCCGAAAGATATGTTGAAATCTGTGTAGAATATTGATCTGTCACTCTCATATGACACAGGATTGTTTTCAAATTTCATCTTGTATATTCATGTATCTTTTTCACATTCAGGTTTTCAGATAAGTATATAAGAGGAATCCTCCAAACTTTAATCCGACCCTCGCCCTTTAAATGAAAAATGTGCTCAATTTCAGCACACCTTGCATCTTGACACAGTTTTTTTGGACGATGTGAATGCTTCCGTTAGAGAATCTCTAACTTTTTCCTCTCTCTCTCCCATGAACTGACAAAAAAGCTCTGGACATACTAAAACCTGTGCCACCTCGTTGTCTCTTTTGAAACGCACCCGGAATGAATAAGCAGAGTCACACAGTTTCTTAGGTAAATCATTACGTCCTGGCGACAGCGGCGTTCTTTGATGGATAGTACGGATATTAAAACACAAAGGTATAAATTTTATTAGTCAACTGATTTGAGTAGATTAAACAAGCCTATTATCGACAGTCTAGCTTCCAGAGGAACTACATCAAAACTACGGAATCGTTTACAATGCTTGAGTGGTATGCCCTATAAATGGATCTTTTCTGGTACTTCGGTCATACGGCCAGTTCCTTTTTTTCGATGAACGTTCCACATTTTCTCCCTCATCACTGTTTGCTTTCTCGCTATTCCATTAAACTCCATCGTATAGCATAATCATCGAAAGTAATTAGGTACTTCACTAAATGCGATTCACTTCAATAACACAAGAAAACACTATAGAAATAAGAAATTGGAAGGAAAGGAATTTGAAATTGCGCCTGGCCAGGACTCACATTGCATGTTTTTCCTCGATACGCCAAAATTTCATTCTATATTTACTCTGCACCAAATCTTCTCTTCCCCAGAATGAAAAGGTACGATTGTAGATCTTCTAATTCTCTACTAGATGGCACTCTAATATAATTTTTGACTGTTGCTTGACGTTGCACCTCTTTCCCTTGTGGCCTTCAATTAGATTTGCCTCTGGTTTCCTACGGTTTTCCAATTATAGTGCAAAGCTGTATTTTCGTTGACAGGCCTGTAACATAAGCAAAACGCTTCTCTTTTCCTTTGAAATAAATATTGTGTCCATGAATTTTAAGCTGCTATAATTTCATTTTGAAGTTTTGAGTTTTGTTACATTGTGATTGTGGAAAATGTTGTACCAAGCTACACTGCACGAAAAAAGTAACACACAATTTCAATATTTCAAATTTCTTCGTTAGGCAACAACTAATTACCAACACATGTTTTTTAGGATATGTCCGGACATATGCCACCAAAATTCGAAGTTTTTTCTTGGCGCACTGTTCTCTTTCATGAAAAATGAAATGAAAGAAATCAATTGAGATTTTGAAGGAAACCACCACATATTGAAACCGTAGTCGTTGATCAATTTTTGCGAGTAACGTTTGTCCTTGAAAATTTTAATTTTCGAAAGTTAGACTTACAAGAATAACAGTGTGGCCAATGGCTTGGGGTGTCCCGTTCAATTGTTTCCAGAATGATCTGCAGGTACAAGGGGACTGGTAGTTATGAAAGGACACATAGGCAAGGACGACCCCAAGCAACAACGACGATCCATGACCCTTATTTAAGAATTTCCTCGTTGAGAAAACGGTTCGCTACTGCTAGGCACCTTCAAATGTGGTGTCCAAATTAGCTCTGCAACGATACGACTACCTGTCAGGAATTTGGTTCGAGTGGCAGCTCGAGGCTGTCAATTGGTTAGTAGCTGACTGGAAAAGAATTCTGTTCACAGATGAGTCGAAATTTCGTTTTTTTTCATTGCCATCGACGTTCTCTAATGTACAGGCGTCGAAATGAGAATTATGCCTATTACAACTTTTCACCTAGCTTTGATTTTGATGGATGTTTTTCCATTACATTTAAATCATTAAATCAAATCATTAAATCATTAAATCATTTTAAATCATTAAAATCATTAAATCATTAAATTATTTTAAATCATTAAATCATTAAATCAATAATGGTGTGGATAGGAATTTTTTGAACGCCGGCTCTGATCTGGTCGTCGTGAATAATAGAACCCTAAATCCTCAGAGGTACATTACAGACATTTTAGAAGAACATGTACCATTTGCGGCAAACATGGGTGGAAACTTTTTGTTTATGAATGATAATGCTCATATCGTTAGGAACTACCTTCGAGATCACGAAGTCATTCTAATGGAGTGGCATGTACGACGTCCAGATCTTTTCTTCTACTTCTTTATGCACGGCGCCCTTATGGTCAGCGCTCAAGCCTTTTGGCCCATTTTGCTTGCCATGTTGTATTGGTGTTATCAGTCTTGCAGAAACTTTTTAATGAAATTTGCGAGACTGTTGTTGAAATTTAACCTAACCTGGATCATACAGGCCCTAGGTGTTACAGTATCTAATGTCTCCAATGTGGTGATTACAACATTGCCTATGCAACTACGGCAATATGTGGTTTCCGACAGTCTCATGATGTGTAGATGTTCATTGGAGCGGGTGTCTCGTTAGTAGATCAACAACTATTCCAATAGACTTCTTGTCACGGGACAATAGTTCCCTCTTGTTTGATAGAGGCCCATTTATGAGCAATTTTGGTTGTCTCAGTCCCGAGATGGCTGACCAGTAGTTCAGAACCTCGATGGTGTTCCAGCTGGAATAGGTTCTGGTCCCATGGGCCTAACAGCTGTTACCTTTTTGGCAAGCCTGTCTGCTTTCTCATTCCCTTCGATTTCCTGATGGTCTGGGCACCAGAGTAGATTAACTCTGTTTGTGGTACTAAGTTATCGTAGTGCTCCTTTACATTCGTTAACTAATTTGAATATAACTATGGCTATCAGAGCATTTGTAGATGTGAACGTCTCTGTAATTCCTGTGTAGGTTTCCTGCAAGCATCTGAGAATAACGTGTACTTCTTCGTGTTACGGTTACATGGTGTCCTGGAGCAGTATATCTGCCCTGAAGCCATGGATGCCGATACCTGTCCAGACCTCAGTCACATCGAACATATATGGGACATTTTCAATAAAAGATTAAGAAGCCAACAAAACCAGTCAACTACCGTGACTGAGGTTCGGAACAGACAGATCGAAATTGCTTAGAATACTATAAGGTCATTGATTTTGACAATGAATGGTAGATGCAATAATTCTCGGCAGGGGTGGAAATATACGCTATTTACAGGTTTTTGGGGACTTTGGGATTTTATCCAAAAGTTTTATATTTTTCATTATTAGTTTTATTTCAATTTCTATGAGTACCACTTTCATTTCGATTGTTCCCAAGCATTCCTTAGTACTGGTGTATTACTGGAAAATAATTCTTCAATATATCAAACTTCTGAATAAATTTGAATTTTCCATTTTGTGCGTTAATTTATTGGCTCAGTGTAGTTTCTAACTAGATTTGTCTTTTTCCAAGGGTTTCCTAGTTGAAGTTATGTTTTTGTACACAGGCTTCTCACATAAACAAAAAGTATGTCTCCTCTTTTCAAATGAATAATGTATTCATGTATCCTTTGATCTAACATTTCATCCTGAAATTTTTTCAATTCTGGCGAATATTTCTACTATTTACTATCAAAATGTTTCCCTCACATTGTAAAAAATTACATGATAATATCTGTCACACATAAACACCTCAAAAAGTCTAGGAACACTTACCAATATCTTTAAAATATGAATTTCATGATTCGAATTTATAGAAATCTTTCGGTTTTTGTAAGGATGTATTGTATATAATGTATTCTCGAGAAAACAAACTAATATTTGACTTCTCCAAAGCACCTTTTATAAAAAAAATTGAAATTTGAAAATGACGAAATTTGGTAAAACACAAAAAAAATCCTGAACTAATATTTTCGAACCGATATGGAAGCATATGGAAGCTTATATTTTTCAGTATCCAGAAGGTCCACCTCTGTTATTAATGACACTTTGGCATCGTCGCGGCATGCTCAATATTAAATTGTCTATTACATTTTGGCCTTAGTCATTCCAAGCCCCTGAACTGCTAATCGAAGCTCCTGTTCATGATGGAAGACGTTTTGACGCAGGAGATTTTTTTCAGGGTGTCCCACATGCTCGATGAGATTCAGATCTGGGGAGCAGGATGGCCACGATAGAAGATCGATATCATTCTCTTCAAGAACGTTCAAGACAACTCTTGCACGATGAGGAGGGGCATTATCTTGTTGGAAGAGTGGATTTTGACCCATTGTTTGGAGATACTGTACCACTACAGGTAAAACTATCTCATTTGCGTAAGAATTTCCCGTGAGGTTGTTCTGTATGAAAACGAGGTCAGTTCTTCCACCAAGGCGTATACCTCCCCAAAACATCACTGATCCGCCTCCCTGTCTAACAACTTCTCGCGCATGCTGGAGACGGTTTTGCTTTCCAGGTTCCCTCCATATTCGAATTCTTCCCGAATCGGGATAGTAACTAAATCTAGATTCATCACTGAAGAGAACTGTGGCCCACCTCTCTTGATCCCAGTTTACGTGTTCTTGGCACCAAGCTAAACGAGCAGCGCGATTTCCATGGGTCAGTTGTGGAACTCTTAAAGGACGTCTGGAGTGGAGTTGACCTTCGTGCAGTCGATTTCTCACAGTTTAGTCAGAAATTTGTACTATGAACTCGTGATAGCTCTTGAGCTAATTGAGATGCTGTGGTAGTACGATCTCTTCTGGCTTGTAAAACAAAAAATCGGTGTTGGGCGACTGTAGTAATCCTGAAACGACCTGTATGGCGTTATTCTACGCTACCTGTTTCATTGAAACGCGACCATAAACGGTTTATGACACTTGGGCTACTTCCCAGAACCCTGGATACTTCCTGTTGTGAGCTCCCAGCTTGGAGCATGCCAACGGCTCGTAACATCTCTTTTCTAGTCAAATGTCGTCTTTCCATGGTCGAATCACAAAACTTGAATCCTTTATTTGTGCTTACAACAGAAACAAAGTGCCAACTAACTGAGTTCAAACACTGAATACATGAAATGATTATAAAGCAGGGTCGCATCTACTGCATTTTATTTTTTATGAAAAAAACCGAAATCTGTTGCGGCACTCTTCATAATTTGGTGAGAAATTGATGCAGGTGTTCATTTCTTAAAGAAAATCATCCATATTGATCGTTCTGGATACGATATATCGATATTCAGAAGTGTTCCCTAGACTTTTTGAGGTGTTTATACTAGGGTAAATTGATGAATGTAGTAAAATTGAATGAAGTCTTGTAGTACACAGGTTATACCATACTTTGAGGGTGCTAACATGGGACTACATACTGATGTGTCAATCATTATTCAACAGCTAATCAAACCGGACAAGTAGCTCTTTTTTGTTGAAATGGAAAGAAGTGAATATCGAGTGTTGAAAAACATTACACTGTACTCAAGAAAACCATCACGGAGACCGAAATATCTCTTAATAGATACTATAATGATACTTCTTTATCAGTTAATTCATAGATGGTTTACTGTGCTTCGTTGCAACAGAAAAAGCATAGTGGATGCCCTTCACCTAGGATTTACCATAGGGGTAACTTCGGAATGTCCACGATATTGTGTAAGGCGATCGCCGAGTAAAGTTGAAAGAGATAGCGAAGAATGTAAACATATTATATGAACAAGTTTTCAATATCTTGCATGAGCATTTGCATATGAGAAAGCTACCAGCAAGATGGATGCCACGTTTGTTGACAATTGACCAAAAACGTGAAAGAGTGCAACTCCTAATTTACGGATCTTTGAACGAAACTCAAATGAGTTTCTACGCCGTTTGATTACAGTAGATCAAATATTTCTTCTCCATTTCTTGACGCCTGTGTGCAGCAATACAAACTGGCAGTGTATCCAAGAAAGCCAAGGTCTTATTTGCTGTTGATGGCCACCGTCTTCTGGGATACACGGGACATTATCTTCATTGATACCACAATTTTGGTAGAACTACGCATCACTCTTAGACCAAATGAACAAGGAAATCAAAAGTAATTGGCCACATCTTACAAAGAAGAAATTCACCTTGTTCTCGTTTTGGTTCATAACTCTGAAAGCAAACTTCTGCGTTAATCAGCGTCTTCAACTGTTAGTGCAGTAATTGGTGAAAAAATTCTATTCGTGCATTATAATGACATTCCTCACGGTGCCATTGTTGCGACGGGTTTCTCAAATCAGTATAGAAATCTGTTTTATCTAGGCCTGTTCAATCGCCTGACCTGAATCCATGCATGGAATACATTGGCGTTAAACATGATTTTCAAAATCGGTAATAATAGTTTCACGCTCTTGATTCACTTGGCACACTATCCCCCAAGAATCTATCAATGACTCACTTTGAGAATGCCTAGGAGGTTTAGGGCTGTAATTAACTCACGAGTAGGTTATATTCTTCACTAAGGTCACCTTAGAATTCATTTAATGGACTTTTTTGTTTCAATATTACTTCAAGGAAAATTCATAAAATTTGGATTTTCCATAAAGTTTTATTTAGGAAGAATAGATCAGGTTTTTGTTATTGATGCTGGTTTATATCGGGTGTTCCGTAAAAAAACCCAAAGCTATTCTCAATGTGCCCCATCCGTTGCGGACATTGGCAATCAGCATGGCAATCTTCACTTTGCTGACGGCACTTCTGAACAGCTCTACTGAACTGAGCCCGAACCATTGACGCAGATTATGTAGTCACGTGTGTCTTCTTCTCCCACGGCCTCTTCTGCTGTTCACTTTACCTTCTATGATCAGTTGCAGTAATCGATATTTGTCGTGCGTCATCAGGTGACCAAGATATTTTAGTGCCCGCTTTTTTATTGTATTCACGACTTCTTTTTCTTCACCGACTCTTCGTAACATTTCCACATTGTTAACGTGGTCTGTCCATGACACCAACTGCATGCATCTGTACACCCACATCTCAAATGCTTCGAGTCTCCTCATCATCGTCTCACTCACCGTCCAGGCCTCCACTGTAAGTAATTTTTGCACGAACCTTCTCAATTATTGCCCTCATCTCGACAAATTGGTCCTATCTAGCATCCACGACTGTTTCTAGGTATTTATATGATTCAACCTCTTCTATATTTTTGTTGTTATGTAAGACCTGTGTAGGTGGTTGTCTATTCTTACTTACCACCATCCATTTAGTTTTAGATCCGTTGAGTTCCAGACCGTACTCCTGAGTGCAAATATTACCGTATCGTCAGCGTATCTTATGTTGTTTACTATCTCCCCGTTTATTGATACACCCGCTGTTGTATCGTCCAAAGCTTTCTTGAAAATTTCCTTAGAATATAAATTGAAAAGGAGAGGAGATAATATATAACCCTGACGAACGCCTCTTCGGATCTCGATGTCATCAGTGTATGAGTGACCAACCTTCACCCTAGAGCACTGACCCCAATACAAATTTGCATTAACGCGGATATCTTTATCATCTATTCCAGCTTTTTGGAGGATCTCAAGTAGCTGCTCATAAAGAACTTTATCGAATGCTTTGGTAAAATCAATGAAACATAAGTATACATCCATATTAATATCCCTGCAGCGTTGAATGAGCACTTAAAGACTGAAAATAGCCTCTCTCGTTCCTAGGGCGCTACGGAACCCAAACTGTGACACGCTGATATTCGCTTCGCATTTGTTGTAAATTCTGTTATGGATGGATTCTGGTGAAAGACCTCGTTATGTGATTGATCTAACTGACAAGCCGATGTTGGTCACATATTCTAGTATTCGGCTTTTTGGTATTGCTATGAAGGTAGAGCGCAGCCAGTCTTTGGGGATTTCACCTTTATTGTATATGTTGTTGAATGAAACTGTGAGAGTTTGAAGGAATTGATTCCTAGTCGTACACATAAGCTTCAGTATTTCGGCATGAATGTTATCCGGACCGGATGATTTATTGTTGTTGAGGGAGTTGATGGCTTTCTCTACCACGCTTTCTGTGACTGAAAGTTCTTTTCGACGTTGAGAATCGAATAGTCTCTCAACATATGATTTCCAGACTGCTATTTTTATAGGATCTGTTATTATGTTTCCGCCTGGATCCATTATGCATATGCTCAATCTGTTCTTTTGTTTTGTCAGCTTTTTATCCTTTTATATAGATTGTACAAGTCAAATTTTCTTTCACATTCCTCAATTTCCCTGCACCTTTCGGACAACCATTTCTCCTTCGCCTCTCTGATTTTCCTCCTTATTGAATTGTGTATTTGTCGGTACTTCTCCTTGTTCCAAAGCTATAGCTTCTATAATTGTTTATCGATTCAAAAAAACTGAATTGCAATTGCTGATTGATTTCAATGAAACAGAAGCCAGATTGCATCTTGATAGATATTCTTATAACCGGAAAAATATGTCATTTCCGGTAATACGTCATTGGACTTTTAGGTGGTAAATCCATATTTTCATTTGTTTCTTCGATTATTTATTCAATTCAATTCAATTCAAAAAAAATTGAGTTTGTGAAGGAATTTTTAAGTGCTACAAAGTGTTTTAGTCATTATTTCAGTTCGGATGACTCACATAATTTCGTAATTTGAAAGAAACACTCAAAACGTAACAGAAGATTCTAATGAATCGTGAAGGAAGCTCTGTGGCGGAATACCATTGAAAATCAGAGAGCAATCTACATATAGCTATAATGAACGTCATGCGTAATTATTAATGAGAAATAATGACAGATTAAGTACCTACCCTCTAATTCTTGTTATTAGTTCGTTTCGGAGAATCTAAGTCTGAAAGACGAAGATCAAATGAATACAGACATGATACAAGCCCTTTTTCAATCTAACAGAAATAGTGCTAGAGCATTTCGACTCTATCGGGAACGATTTCCAGATCGCGACGCACCAGAGCGCTGCAATTTTTTAGACTTGAAAAACTTATTTCTGCAGAAACCGAGACTGTTCAATTCATTTCACGAAAATATAAAGTTAAGCCTTATGTTCTTCAAAAAGTTCGAGCTCTTGAAGAACATGACAGTGTTGGACGTCTAGAATTTTTGACTTTTCATTGATAGAATGCATTTAGATTGTTTATTTTTCATCCACCAATGGGTCATAATTTCAAAAAAAATAATTTCCGACAGTAGAACCAGTAGAATCCGCATAACATAACCAACAATAATTTTCATCATAGATTCAATATGAAGGTCTGCTGCGCCATCTATTCGAATCGCCTGAACCAGTTTCAATAGAAGGAAACTTGAATCAGAGCAATTATAATGAAATTCTCATTCGAACATCACAAGATTTTCCTCCAGAAGAACGAAGGAAAATCTAATTCCCACAAGATGGTGTTACTTCTCACAAAGCAATGTTTGGATATGAAATGGCTGAACAATAATTTTGTTGATCAATGGATATGGAGGCCCTGTTAGGTGTTCTGTCCGCTTCTCAGGTTCTTGAATTTTGGCTCTTCGGTTACCTAGAGGATCGAGTTTATCGCACTCTACCAGAAAGTTTGGACTAGAAATTTCTCCAGATGCTGTTCCGATTGTATTCAGAAGATGCCAATTGTGTAAATTTTTTTAAATGTTTTGATATAAGTTGATTTTTTATTTCGATGTTTTCGGTTCATTGAAACAAATGTCTCCATTTTCTTCAGTTTTTTTCGATTGTGGTAAACTTGCAGAGCTCATCATGATCTGGAAATCGTTTCCGATATAGTAAAAATGCTCGAGCAGTATTTTGATTGATGGAGAATGAACTTGTATTATGGCTGTATCCACTTGATTTTCGTCTTCTATGCTTTATGAATTCTCCGTGAAAAACGCTCCAAACAAATCAATAACAATAATTAACAGGTTGGTACCTAATCTGTCATAATATTTCATTAATATTTGCGAACGACAACAATTTCAATTCTTTTGAATTTGGGAGGCTTTTACTTGGTAAAATTCCATTATCAATAATAAAAACAAACAAGTACTGTGTTTTAAGGAATTTTACTTAATAATTGCGATTTGTAACGCGTTTCACTACACCGTCGTAGCTTCTTCATTCATTCGTCTGAAGAAGCTACGGTGTAGTGAAACGCGTTACGAATCGCAATTATTAAGTAAAATTCCTTAAAACACAGTACTTGTTTGTTTTTATTATTAAATCTCAATTCTATGAAGACTACTTCATGGTTTTCAACAGTATTTCGCTACATAGCTTACTTCACGAGTCATTAGAATCTTTTGGTACGTTTTGCGTCTTCAACTCGAAATACGAAATAATGTGAACTGAAATACTGATAAAAGCACTTTCAAGGACTGCAAAATGTTATCACGAACTCATATAGTCGCTCATTCTACGAATTACTCGATAGAATTGAAAATTCTTTTGTTAATTTCTTTCATATAATTTTGAGTGTTAGTTTTTTCGCTGAAGGTACTGAAAATTGCATAAGTAATCGAAAAGGTAATGAAATCTGGGGTTACCATTTGAAAAGTCCAAGTGAAGGTCAACTTGCGGCATTTCCGAAATAGCAAACCAATTAAAATAGTTCATTTGTTTTTTAATCGATAAACAATTGTAGAAACAAAAGCTTGAAGCGTTCTTCACGGAACACCCTATATATTATACTTTGTTTTATCGTTTGCAGTATTTTGTCATCACTCAAAGCCAGTAGTTAAATAACGAACCAAAAAATACGAAAGGTCCCTACATTTTGCCCTGTCTATATTTTGTGGAAAACAGAAATTTATATTCTAATTTACCTATCATTTGCATCCTAAAATGGCGAGTTTCCTCCATAACTCGAAAATCGTTGAACAAAAACATGTCTGCACATTGTTTGATTTAACTTATTCGAAAAATACCTGCAGAATCTAAAAGGTTTTTGCGGTAATGTATATTTCATAGAAAAAACTTGAAAGAGAGGAGTCATTACAAGCTTCTATTCAACTTGCAAAGTATGTATGTTTGTTTGTTCGGTTGAAATCTTACAACTCAATTTTAAGGCTCTTGCCCTCAACCGATTGAGCTGAAATTTTGTATCCACGTTCAGTTAGGATGACAATGCATGATTTACTGGGTGACATCATTCTAAATCAAACATGGCGGCGTACCCAAGATGGCGGACCAATTATTTTCAATGCACTCCTACAATATGGGTATCAAATAAAAGGGCTTGCCAAGTATAACTAGAAAAATAATGTGACGTCACTCCTTATCCAATATGGCGGAACACCCAAAATGGTGGATAATTTTCTTTTATTCATTCCTACAATATGGGTATCAAATGAAAAGGCTTGCCAAGAATAACTAGAAAATAAAATTAAGGTAGAAAAATTTCTTTGAAAACAAGCTTTAATTCAAATGCGCTAAAAGAAAAAGAATAACTTTTACACTAAAACTTTTACTGTTAACTTGTAACGTCATTTCAAATTTAACACTTTTGACACAATTTATATGTTATCCCAGGTTGTTCAACAAGTTTTGTCTTTCGATAAAAAAATACAATGTTATGGTTCAAAATACATTTTATTATTCAGTATAATCTCCCTGAACATTAATACACTTGCTCCAACGAGCCTCCAATATGTGGATCCCATTCCTGAAGTGAGAATCCGGAAGGTCTGCAAAATACGCTTCAACAGCCGTTATGACCTCTTCATTTGATGAAAAACGCTTGCCACGCATACATTTTTTGAGATCTGGAAACAAATGGAAGTCGCTGTGGGCCAAATCTGGTGAATACGGTGGATGCTTCAACAATTCGAACTTCAATTCATGGATTTTAGCTATTGTCAAAATGCTCTTGTGACACGGTGCATTGTCCTGATGAAAAATGTTTTTTTTCTTCTGCAAACCGGGTCTTTTTTCACGAATTTTTTCCTTCAACTGGTCCAAAAGGTTACAATAATATTCAGAATTGATTGTTTTACCAGTTTGCAAGTAATCCACAAACGAAATTCCTTTCGCATCCTAAAAAACTGATGCCATAACCTTTTTGGCCGATTTCCGGACACGAACTCGTTTCGAAGCCGAACAACCAGGTTCACACCACTCTATAGCCTCTTGTTTTGATTTAGGATCATGGTGATAGACCTAAGTCTCATCCATAGTGATGAATCGATGCACAAAATCCACTTTATCCTCTTGAAAACGCTCCAAATGTTGCTGAAAAAGTTGCATTCGAATGTGTTTTTGTTCCATCGTTAGCGAATGCGGCACCCATTGTGCACACAGCTTTCTGAAACCCAAAATTTCACTCAAAATATGGCTCACACTGCCGAATGAAATCTGTAGAGCCTCCACTAAATCCTCTCAGTCAATCGACGATCTTCCAAAATCATATGCTGTATTTTGGCTATGATTTCTAGTGTTGATGCGCTATAGGGATCATCTTCAAGGCTTGTACGACCACGTTTAAATTCAGCAACCAATCTTTCTACTATTCTAGTTGTAGGTGAACAGTCATTATACACTCTTAACATTCGTTCGTGAATTTCTTTTCGTGCTACACCTTCCAAAAATAAGAATTTCATCACTCCACGATATTCAATTTTTTTCCATTGTACAAAAATACTGTGACACGGCGACACTAAATGGCTTGTACACAAAGAATGAATTGACAGATTGAAATGAACCTTCACATACATTCATATGAAGAGTGTACCAACAAAACAAAAACAAATTTGGAGTAGTAGCAACGCCTCTCTTATCGAATGACAAAACTTGTTGAACAACCTAGTAATATGAAAGCTTGTCGCGAGATAAAATTAACAAAGTAAATACGAGTACTTATATGTCGCGACAAGCTTTTATATTATAACATATAAATTGTGTCGAAAGTGTTTAATTTGAAATGACGTTACGTGTTAACAGTAAAAGTTTGAGTGTAAAAGTTTATTTTTTCTTTTTAGCGCATTTAAATATAAACTTGTTTTTAAAGAAATACGAGTACTTATATCTCGCTACAAGCTTTTATATTATAACATCTGATTTGTATAAAATGTGTTAAATTTGAAATGACGTTATAAGTTAACAGTAAAAGTTTTAGTGTAAAAGTTTATTTTTTCTTTTTAGCGCATTTAAATGGAAACTTGTTTTAAAGAAATACGAGTACTTATATCTCGCTACAAGCTTTTATATTATAACTATGATTTGTATCAAATGTGTTAAATTTCAAATGACGTTATAAGTTAACAGTAAAAGTTTTAATGTAAAACTTTATTTTTTAGGGCTTCTAAATAAAAGCTTGTTTTTAAAGAAATACGAGTACTTATATCTCGCGACAAGCTTTTATATTATAACATACAGATTGTGACAAATGTGTTAAATTTGAAATGACGTTATAAGTTAACAGTAAAAGTTTAAGTGAAAAAGTTTATTTCTTCTTTTTATCGCATTTGAATAAAAGAATTTTTACCTTAATTTCATTTTTCTGTAACTTTGAACACTCAAACACAAAATCATCGAAATTTGCTACCTTTTCCTCCTAATTCTAGTAAGCTTACATCGAAAGTTGGCTAATTTAATCTGGTAATAAAATAAAGAAGTGAAATAATTCATTGGCCAACCGATACCAGTTGGAAACAAGGGTCCATGCAACGCTTATTTGTGTGTTTAAAGCTTCCGGTGTAGACAACTTCAATGAAAAAATGAGTCATGAACATTGTTGCTTTTTAGAATCGTTTAAAGAATCGGTGATTAACCTTCATTATGTTTTCCAACAATTGCTCGACATTAACGTGTGTAATGAGATTTTTAGAAGATTACTCAGTTCTACTCAGGTTATTCTTATAATATCAATAAATTGTAATTTATCAAACAATTATTCAAGGTTAGAGATTTGGTAGTTGTAATTAAAACATTCTTTATGAGTATTTTTTTTCAGATGGCGTCCGGCCCAGTAAAATATAAACGTCATAGAGGAATACATCCAGTAGTACTATTCCTTTCGCTTAGTGTAATTCTGTTTGTGTTTTTCTACGTTCTTAACAAATTCAAAGGAAAAGAGTGGGGATTCTGATTGAAGACATAATGTCCTCTTTTTTCTTGCACTTACAAAGTATTTGTTCTGAGCATCAACTTTTGGATTCTCAATTTAACATAACTGAATTTCGATGTTATGATTATTTTATATTTTATTCCATTCATTTGTTTTAGTATTTGTTTGATAGCTTCCAATATTTTAGAAACCAAAATAGATGTCAGGGATAGTGATATTAATTATATTTTTATGTGACTTATAAAAATACTGTGTGAAGTATAATGCTCTCACAGTTCAACAACTAACAAATATTTTTTATTATCGAAGAAACTATCACTATAACTGCTTTCATATGCGATAGAAGCCTAACTGTGATATTTATCGCCTAATATAAACATAAATCATCTTCAACATTTTTATTTTCTATTTATATAAGCTCAATCGTTCTTAGTAATATGGTGCCATTTTCTTATGATTCGTTTCTCATTGTTCAGTATTCTTTGTACACGAACTGTTAAAATTGTATTTTGTACAATAGATCTAATTACCTCATCTGTAATTGTACCATTTCTTATGTATATTAGTTATTTATACATGCTCTTTCTCCCAAGACAATTGTTACATCCACATTGAATTTATGAGGTATATTTTAATTTAATAGTAATTATAATATGAAAGTATGTCTTTCCATTATTTCCACATAGAGTCAGCTGGGATGAATGTAAATAGTTTGTGTATCGTTTAAAATTTTGCAGTTCTGAGGAATACATTATATTATGTATTATATACTTAGTTCTATACACAAAAAAACTTGTACTTTGAATTTTTTTTATACGTTTACATTTCCCTCTGTATATTTACCTTCACCTCAGATTTAAATGTTGAATTACAAATGAACTTGGCCTTACATTCTCAGGAATCTCAACCATTGTCTGCTCTATCTGTCTGTTGTATTTATTGTCTAGTTTTTCGTATTTTTAAAGTGCAATTGTGTTGAATTAAGATTAAAGGAACCTTGCCGTAGTAATACTTAATAGATCAGTTGATTCAGATCCCGTTAGAATGTTGTTAGGTATTATTCCTGTTGTCCAAATTTGCCCATACAGTTCAGCAAACCTATTTCTAGTAAGGCGTGGCCGACTTCCTCTTTGGAAGTTGTCTGTTAACAAACTCAACCAGTTTTGTCATTTATATTGGACCAAAAATACACTTTTCTAAATCTAACGGTTGTATCTTGTCAGTCAAGTGACTTTGGATTTCCACTTAATCAACATTATTGTCTATTGATTTGTATTGTTAACTATCCTCATACTAATATGGTTTGCATGTTCAGCAAAAAATAGAACAGCTGGTTAATTGTGTAGATGGCGGAAGATAGTAGATAGAAACTACCCAAGGTAATGTATATCTGTATATATAATAGGCAGGTCAGTCAAAATTTGGACCATATAAAACAACGCAAGCGTTCTTAGATATTCATTCCGCATGAATCCCAACACCTTTCCACACAGTGGAATGTGACATCTATATGCGGACACACAATCAAGGACCGTGGTTGATTTCCTGCCTGAATCCCCTGATACTCTTTACATTTTGTAGGATCATGACAAAATCTACTTTCATCACAATCGAACACAAATGAAGGTTCACTATATAAATTGGTGTCTTCGAAAAGCTGCACTACTCATTTGTAAAGCTGGAGTATTACAAATGGGTCTCTGGAACCTTTTCTGCGTTCTGGTTCTTTGAGTGATGCCATTTTATGAATATTATTGGCGTGATGCCAATCATCTCCAGGTGTATTATAAACAGATTGTGTCCTCAGATGGTTGGTCTGTACATATTCTACAATAATTCCTTCAGCATCATAATATATGATATTCTTATTCTCGTTCTCGCCAGAATACAATTTTCTAAATCATCTATATAAGCACCCAGGGACTGGATCCTTCCTGAATCCATTTTAGTAATTTCAGTCTTTCTTCCCTAGATTCTATGGGTTTTGGAAAACGATAATAATTTCAAACTTTTGATATGTTTTATAATGGTTTAAAATTCCTGCAACCACTCTAACTATATCAAAAACCGTATACTATGGCGGTAGCTTTGTTCTCTTATATGTTGTGGAATTCCTAATAATTCATGCCTAATTTTCACTTGTTATTTCCTGATGGTCGACATTTTAATTCACCATTTATTAATTTACAGTTACCACAACATGGTTCTCATCGGGGTAATATTTTCGTTTTTTTCAGCCACACAGCAAACTTCAATCTAAAAATAATTTTTAAGAAACACATAGACAATTCTGTTTTTCAAAGAAATTGACAAACTGATATCGGCCGAAACACAACAGTATTCCCTTTGTGGCACAAAATATCCCAATACAGCAAAACAAAATTCGTTGCTATTTACCCCAGCTGGCCCTAATCTAATTTCTGTTTTGTAATTTTAATATATTAGTTGTGTTAGATTCAACAATGTATAATCAAAAATATCAAAGCTACATTTACCGTAAAACGGAGCTACTTTGGCAGGTTTTGCTCTATTTTGGCATTCAAAATCAAAAACCGTTTGTAAAATTAAAATGTTTGAAATGGCATCTTGCATTGTGCCCAGTTAACAGTAGAGCACCTGAATTTATTTCAGTTTAATCGTACCATATCGTGTCTTTTGGCAAAGTAGGAGAAAATTTGAGGTTAGATTATGGTAGATGTTGAAATCCCGTCTGCACCAATGCAGGGAATGTTTGCAGCTATCTTCGGCACCCAAATTAAAAAAAATTGAGTCTTGATCGAAATATCATTCATTTCTGACCTAATAAAAGTTTTCATGTAAACATTAACAAAAAGAATTATTGAACAAATTTTGTTAAAACGAAATTGAACTCGACAAAACGAAATATTGATTCTTAAAACATCAGTAGACAGACACCCTTTCAACATCTTCTGGAAAAGTGTCACTGCAGAGGGAAAAAAGGTACGAATAGGATTGTCATTCCCTTCATTGCCGATCGTCGGCAACTGATCCCATAAAGCCAGTGTATGTTTTTTATTGTTTTGAAACCAATTGTTCTAACAACTCGTATAGCTTGTTGGCCATATTTGTGTAAAACTTTTCACTTACTTGCAGATGGGGCGACGTCAATATTATCATTCCTCCTGATTCCAGTCTTGGTTCCAGAAGGGCCAACGATTAGTTCTGGTTCTTTTGGAGATGGCTGTTTGCTAGATAATCCTTGCAGCTGTGATTTATGAACATCCACCTCATTAGAACCGTAGATCTGGAAGCAGTTCGACTAGGCTTTGATTAAAGACAACCTCCTGTATGTTTTCCGTTTCATGTTCTAATTGGCAGTCTGGAATTTTTCTTAGAACGTCATGGGAACCGAAAGAACAGTGCCCTGTTAGTCTAAACTATAATTTTCGGTTTTGTACACATTTTGACTTACACCAAAACTCAATCTATTGGGAAAAATCGGAAAATATTATTTTGAAATCAAAGCACTGGATCTTGTTTAACTGCACAATTTGTCTAGAATCATCCCCACTTCTTTTTCATTGGAACATTGGACAGCAATATCTAATGGGTGTGTTTTTCTCACAAGCTTGAATTACAACAAGTTTTTACGAAGATTATCGATCTCTATAGTTTTAGGCAGCAAAATCTGAGAGAACCACTCTAACCTTACAGAGGACTTCCTTTTCTCCTACCTTCGTATAAAATGTCTGCCTTGAACCCTACCGTCTGGAACAATAAATCTTCGCACGTTCAGTTCCCTTTGGACTATGATTTTTTTACCCCGGAGTCATCCGGAACATTACCCTCATCATAATTAAAAACCAAGGAAAAATCAACATCTTTAACGTGATCAAAAAATTCAACAGTTTGGTTTGGACTTACTGCAGCAAGTGTTTGTCTGTTTGCTGCCAACGAACACTCAGATTATTCTGAATAAAGAAATTCGCGATACCCCCTTTGTAAATTGAATTCCTCCTTGATGTCTACCTTAGCAATTGCTCCTCCTGAGGTGTGAATACGGTTGGTGATCTGGGGGGCCGTTATATTATCCTTTCAACTTTTTTTGAGGAGTCTAGAAATTTCGAAGGGTACAATTGCCCTCCAATGCTCTTTGTGGATCCTCTTGGCTGTAGATCCTGTAGTAGTTTCTAAGGATTCTGAATTAATTTAAACCTTTAGCATTAGCGACACTACTAATGAAATGCATAGAATATATGTATTTACATATTTTCTTTTAATATTCGAGAACTAACCACCAAAGTCGGCTAAAGTGCCAAAATAACCCCGTTTCACGGTATCAAAGCGATAATTTATAATTTCATGAAGTATTCAAAAGATTTTTCATTTTATTTATCAAATCACCGAATACTACTCGTCATGGGAAAAAATCCTCGTGCCTCAGGAATATGTGGAGATACCAAGATAAAATCAATATCAAATGATTAGGTCTGTAATATCCTGGAGCTGTGAAAGAGCTTCTAAGTCAAAAGATACTTTTATTCCTATATTATTATTTATTTATTACCAAGTATTTTCAATAAAATATTCAGAGTGCCTAATTATTTATATGACAATAATTCTTTAGGCAATAGCATCTTCAGGTTGTACTTATACATTAAAATAGAACAAGTAAATGAAACAAAGAGTGATAATTTTTCATTCTACGAGCTAAACTATTCAGAGAAGTTATTTTATAGCGAAATCCATTACTCATCATTAGAAATTAATTTGATTCTTCACTTTTCGTGTGTCATTATTTTTATTTATAGTAATTTCCGTTTTCGAAAATAGATTCTACAATTTTCACAATTGGATATATATAACCAAATTCAGTAAACAATTATATTCTCAATTTCATGTGAAAATTTGCGTAAAGAAGTTATTTATATATTTTTGTTTCCAAAAATAGATTCTATAGTTTTTTCTATTTGGTATGTTTAACCACTTTCAGTTGAAAATTCAGTTCTCAAATTCATGTGAAAAATACATACCAAAGTATGTATATTTCATAAACAATATGCTAGAATATTTGGCTTCTCAGTCATCTATATTTTTCGTTCGATACATACGGCACAAAACTCAAACAGGGCCCTCAGTCCCCGGCGGGTTTCCTTACCCCGACAACGGTAGCTGTCGGAAAAGTAGGAAACCAGAGGGTGCTAAGAATCACCGGGTTGGACCAGGCTACCATAAAAGACGAACCTTATATATTGCCACTTATAACGCATGAACATTACTAGCAGATTGTAAAATCGATGAGCTGGAAGAAGAATTGGATCGCATACACTGGGACATTGTTGGCCTTAGTGAAGTGAGAAGAAAGGGCGAGAGTTTGATCACTTTAAGGTCCGGAAATCTACTTTACTGGAAGGGCGAAGATAATATATCTCTCGGTGGAGTCGGCTTCATTATTAATAAACGTTTGGTGAAGAATGTTGTGAAAATCGAAAGCCTGAATACTAGAGTATGCTATGTCATCCTGAGGCTGAACGAAAGGTACAACATGAAGATAATTCAAGTATACGCGCCTACCAGTGCTCACGCAGATGAGCTGGTTGAAGAGGTGTACGAAGATATTCGCCTCGCTATGAAGAGGACTCCAGCCTATTACAATTTTGTGGTTGGAGATTTCAATGCTAAGCTCGGTATGAAAGAAAATGACACCGAAGCATCCTTAGGGTGCCATGGAATTGGGGAACGGAATGAAAGAGGAACCATGCTCTTAGACTTTCTATTAGTAAACCGCTTATGTGCGATGAATTCGTTTTTCCAAAAATCTCCGCAGAGAAGATGGACATGGTCGAGCCCAGATGGTAACACCAAAAATGAAATTGACTTCATTATAGCTGACAAAAAGGAAGTTATTAAGGATGTTTCGGTCCTTAACAAATTTTCAACTGAAAGTGACCACAGAATGGTGAGGGGCCAAATGTATGATCAATTTAAAACGTGAAAGGAACAAACTCGTAATGACAGGAGGGGTTAAAAATAACAAATGGGCGCAGGTATCTGATGAAGCGGCATTTCGTGAAACTTTGAGTGAGAAGCTTTTGTGCAATGAAAACATGAATATCGATCAGCACAACGACAACATTACAACATCAATAAAACAGCTATGGACAAACATTGTAGCACTTTGAACAGGAAACAGGATAGAATCAGTGAGACAACGAAACGCATGAGGAAGACCAGAAGAGAACTATTAAGCAAGGACACAGCAGACAAGAAAGAACTGAAAATACTTAACCGCGAGATATCTCGCCAACTTAGCAAGGACTCTCGAAAGCACAATAAAAGCTTGGCAGTTCAAACTATAGAACAAAATAAAAGCATGAAGGTACTACAACGGACGACTTCATTGGGAAAACGTAACATTCACAAACTAATGGATCCATATGGTTCAATTATAACAAATAGAGCCGAAATAGTGAAGGTTGTCGAGGACTTTTACTCCAATTTGTATCGAAGCCTGAATCGCGAGAACGAGGAAGACAATCGCATACCTCATGTAATGAATCAGGGTTCGGAGGACCTCCCAGAAATAACAGCTGATGAGGTCCGAAAGGCACTATCAGATATGAAAAACAACAAAGCTCCAGGGGAAGATGGAGTAGTTGCGGAGGCTTTGAAGATAGGCGGTGAAAATCTGATTCGTGAAATAACGAAACTTTTCAATAAATGTTTAGCTGAAGCAAAAGTACCAGAGTCTTGGCATAATACTATAATAATAATTATGTACAAGAAAGGAGACCCCACAAATCTCTCGAACTATAGACCTATAAGCCTTCTATCACACTTATACAAACTCTTCACCAAAATAATAACAAAGCGCCTCACAAACAAACTGGACACCTACCAACCTCGAGAGCAGGCCGGATTTCGGACAACATTTGGTGTTAATGATCCTCTCAAACTCTCAAGACTTTGATTGAAAAGAGCATACAATACAACTTGCCTCTGGTTCTCATATTCGTGGATTACGAGAAAACCTTCGATACCGTGATACAAGCGATTATGCTTAAAGCGTTGGCTGACTGTAGAATAGATCATAGATACACTGCCATCATTAAATATATATATATATATATATGAGCCTGCCACTTCACAAGTGTGCCTTCACAAGTCTACAGAAAAATTCAGGATCGGACGTGGAGTAAGACAAGGTGATACTATTTCCCCGAAGTTGTTCACAAACCTATTGCAATATATGTTCAAGCAATTGGAATGGGATCAGAGGGGAGTAAATGTGGATGGTGAGCGATTAAGTCATCTTCGTTTCGCCGACGACATCGTCATTATAGCAAACAGATTAGATGATGCAAATGAGATGCTCTTGCAGTTGTCTAAGGAATCCAGTAAAATCAGATTGAAGATAAATATTTCGAAAACTAAGATGATGACCAACTTAATACCAAGCCAACCAATTTCCATCGATAGTGAAATTGTTGAACAAGTAACGTCATACAAATATCTGGGACATGAGATAATTATAGGCAGGGACAACCAAACAACAGAAATAGGAAGGCGAATAAGGCTGACATGGGCTGCATTTGGAAAACTGAGAGATCTGTTCAAATCAGAGATACCGATTTGTTTGAAACGTAAAGTATACAATCAATGCGTTTTACCAGTTTTGACGTACGGTGCAGAAATCCTGACCCTAACAAACAAATTAGCTAATGAAATATGTGTTGCTCAGCGTAAGATGGAGAGAGCTATGTTAGGCATAACACGACGGGACAGAATTCCCAACCATATCATACGCCAACGAACTAGAGTCCAGGATGCTCTCGAGAGAGTTTAAGTGGAACTGGGCCGGTCATCTAGCAAGAACCACGGACGGTAGATGGACAAAGCGTCTTTTTGAGTGGCGTCCCAGAGATGAAACCCACAGAAGTAGAGGACGTCCACCAGCTCGTTGGAAAGACGATATCAAGCGAGTGTGTACGAACTGGATAAACCCGGCCCAAATCGCGAGGAATGGAGATCGTTGAGGAAGACCTATGTTCAGCAGTGGACTAGGATGGTTGACAGATGATGATGATGATGACATACGGCAATATTATCTTACAAACTTTTAGATTGAACCATATAATCAATTTTTATTGTTTAACGTTTAGTTTGTTAATTCAGGAGATATTTAATATACAACATACCCATAACATTTGCTCTTGAATAAATTTGGATCTTATTCGAAAAATCAATTATGAATAAATTATACATTCAGTTCAGTTGATGTAATGAATCCAATAACAATAATTAATAGTTATGATGCCAACTTTATTGATGGTATGTTTATTATTGCTGGATTTAACAATAAAGAGATCGTTTGGAAATCTTAAAATTGAAAATCACGAAAGACAGTTTTGGTAAATGATATAGCAAAGCTATGATGTTGTTCTCAGATTCGGGGCATATACTCAATATAAGTTTTAATATCTTGAAATCACAACCTGGATGGATCAAAGCCAACTATGTGGAAGCATTAGAAGGTTTATTCATTTTTCTGTTAGATTTAAACTTTCTTTCCAAAAATACCAAACTTGACCTACCAACTATTTGTTCTTTAGAGCAGGTTATCCCTTTACTTATTGAATATCTTTCCCATACCTACCCAGTCATCATTCATTGCACACTAGTGTATAAACTATTTAATACAAAATCACTTCATATAATCTAATTTGCCATTTCCGTCCCGCCTTTGTTTAGTATGGATTTTTCTGTCTAAAAATATGTACCTGAACAAAATTTGTGTTTTCTTTCTTTTCCCTCGTAATTTGAACGAAGGTTGGACGAAGCACCAGTGATAGCGAAATGTATAATACAATTTCATTATATATTTTGAATCGATGAAAACATTGAGCTGTTATAAATATCTTGTGGGGATAGAGCGTATTCATGTTCATTATATTGCATATTTGAATCACCTCTGTGACTTACCTTTTATTTTTCAATTGTAAAAAAGTGCAAAAATGTAAAAAAAATCATTCTGAAGCTTGGTGTAAAAGTTGAACTTATTTAATCTAAGACTGATTATTTAGGAAACTAGTATGAATTTATTATTACTAAATGTTATATTAGCCTCAATGTCTTCAGGAAATTGTATTTTGTGGCCTTAATATAAGTTAATTTTAAAATAGTGTTTTTTTCATTGAATCCAACTTGTCAAGTAATAGACGAGTTTGATATTTTTAACGATTTGATCTTATCAAATTCATATGAATTGGTTAGTTTTCTGAATTCTAATTTTACAACTACTTGATCAAAATAGATACTCAAAGTGTATGGTCTTAAACAAGGCAGACTGTATATTTCTTATCCCGCTGTGCTAGGAAAAATTGAATTATTCTAATGAGTAGGTAACTACAACTACAAAAATTTACGTAGTAAAATAACACTCTGCTAGCGGCAAAAGGCGGCTTTATCAAAGAAACGCGCGGTACTCGTCAGAGAAAAGCTGCGTTTTTTATTCTTGCCGCTTTTCTAGAAATTTCGGGCGATGCGTTTGACGGGAACATGACTTTCGTTCAAGCCGATATAAATGTTGCGCCTGCAGGAATTGGAGTCATTCTGAATTGTAACTTTAAGGCATTACTACGTCGATAAAAAGTTTATTATTAAATAGTACAAAATGAGTGCTGCGAAAAAATTGTATCATTTTAATAATTGGGAGGAAGAATTTTTCATTTGTATGGTGAAGGATAAGTGCATTTGTCGTGCATCAGTTGCAATACCTTAGCGTGGTTACTTAGAGAGGCATCATAAAACGGTTCATAAAAACTATGAAAAGGATTTTCCGCCACAGAGTGAATTAAGAAACCAAAAGCTACGTGATTTGATTTCTTGTTTGAAACAAGAACAAACCATGTTCACAAGACCAGCCAAACAAATAAGAGTTGCTACGATCGCGTCATTTAAAATATCACATATATTGGCGAAACACAAGAAACCATTCGAAGATGGATTGGTTGTGAAGAAGCATTTATTGAAGCGGGTGAGACTTCATTTGGAGATTGCAAAAATAAAACAGGAATCATGTCTGCTTCTAGAGAACTTCAGTTATCTCGTCCGGCTTCACAAGTCGCATTGAAGTCATGAGTCAGGACGTGGCAGATAAACTAAAACATGATATTATGAAATGTACATACTTTTCTTTACAGTTCAACGAATCCACCGATATAACAAACACTGCCCAGCTGTGTATTTTTATTCGGATGGTATTCAATGACATGTTGGCTAAGGAAGAATATTTGATAATCATTCCTCTGAAGGGGAAGGCCCTTAGCGAAGATATATGAGGTGTTCTTCAATTTTGTGAGAAAGTACAAGCTATCAATATTTAAATTAATGTACATTACAACCGATGGAGCACATGCAATGACTGGAAACAAAAATTGCTTTGTGGCATTGTTTCGAGCTCATGAAGATTTCTCTTCATTTTCTCATTCTAATGTATTATACATCAACAAGTTTTGTGTTCGAAAGTTTCAAACACTGAGGAAATTAAGGGCATTGAAATTGTGAATTCCATCCGTGCACGTAGCTCGCAACGGCGGCTTTTAAAGTTGTAGTTGGAAGATAGGGAGTCAGCTAAACACACTGATTTAGTTCTTCACACGAACTTCAGGTAGTTGAGTGGCGGAAAATTCCTAGAAAGGTTTCAAGAACTATTGCGCGAAATAACAGCTTTTCTAGACCAAAGAGGTGATGACACTCAGATGTTGAAAAACGAAAAATGACTAACTAATTTCGCATTTTTGACTGACGGCACTATGCACTTAAACACCATTAACTTGGAGCTTCAAGGTAAAGGAAAAACTTTTATTGAGATGATTAGGTTACAAAACGAAGCTATCTCAAACTAATATTTCGATGCGAACCTTGGCACAGATATCAAAGACAGTCCTACCAACCTAAAAATAATAGCACTGCTCCAAATCCATTTGCGCCCTCAATTTAAATTCAAATGTCACCTTATTTTTTGGACACATAGCAAATATCTCAAAATCCTTTTTGGGCAATCAGTCAATTATCTCTTCAGTAAATTATATTAACTGATAATGGTGAATTTGGAATTATATCTGATATGGCACCTACTGAAAGTACTCTGGATACCCTAGTATAGTGGCTACATCAAATTCACAGTGGTCATACACTAAATGCAAAGACCCACACTGAAATTGCTACCTAGAATACAGAATTTTGATTATGTACTACACTTCAAACTAATTTAAATTGAATAACCGACCGGCAGTGTTCTCAGGAACCTTTGAACAGTTTGTAAATTAGCAGAAAAAAAGAGTCGATTGTGAACAGTCTAAAAATATTGAGGTAGATCGTCAGCAGTTCAAGTTTGAGTACCCCTGGTCTATTGAAAACTGTAGAAGATACAGAATGAGCCACTAAAAAATAGAGAATACTATCGCCCCAAGACTATTGGAGTATTAGTGCGAAAAACTGGAATAGATTCATTTTAGATCAAAAGCTGTCATCTTCCGAAATCACCCTCATCTCGAATTTCAACCCTTAGAGCAGGGGTAATATTTCGATCCAGTGATACGTTTCAAGTAAAGGATTTCGATTGCCTTCATGACTGCTCGCAATAATTCTATTCTCATTGAGTTCCATAGAGGTTAGAGTAGCTCACTCTGTATCTTCTACAGTTTTCAATTAAAAATGAAAATTCGTTCACGGGGATGCAGACAAAGATAATACCTTTCTTTCGCAGTATCACTCGACCCATCTACCCTCTTCCAAATTTTCAAGGGTGGTCCCCCTGCTCTAAGGGTTGAAATTCGAGATGAGGATGGTACTTGATGATGACTGACATTGATCAACATGGATCTGTTCTATTTTACTTCACTGAAACTTGAATAGTCTCAGGGAAATAGTCTTCCCTATCTTTCAGTTGCTCACCCTGCATCTTTTACAGTTTTCAATTAAAAATGGAAATTCGTTCAAGGCGATGTAGACAAAGATACTACCTTCCTTTTGAGTCATCACCCAATCGATATTTCAGGCAAGTTTTGTACTCCAAAAGATGTCCCCTTGAAACAAAAATTGACCTATTTTTGCGTTTTCATCAGAAATGAATATCTTGGTAGATATAGCCTCTGTTTAGTTTTCGTTGAAGCACCCTGTATATATATATATATATATATATATATATATATATATATATATATATATATATATATATATATATATATATATATATATATATATATATTCTGACGCAGGTAACCTGTTGCCTCTTTCACGGTTGAGAGAAAAATTTTGCGATCTAAACATAAAGAAACTCTCTTGTGTTTCAACAGATGTTAGGAATGCTGCACAGAAAATGATATCCCTCAGCATCAAATATTATCATTGAATAAATTGAGAGAGGAAGCTGCAAATTCTCATCTTCGTTCGTAAAACAGAAAACGATCCAAGACTTCTTCAGAACTTAAAAATGATGTGTGTATCACTTTCTTAAGAACTGTATCACTTTCTTAAGAATATGTAGTTATATTTTCATGTTTTTCTGTGAATCACAATAATATTGAGTTTTTCAATGAATATTTTACGTTTTTCAATAAATATTTCACGTTTTTCAATCAATATTTCACGTTTTTCAATCAATATTTCACGTTTTTCAATTAATATTTCACGTTTTCAATAAATATTTCACGTTCTTCATTCCTGTCTCTTCTTTACAATTTCATTTCAATAACCTCGATAATCCGAATATTTCAGTAATCAAGCTCTATTCTCATATGATTCTGATTAGAGAGGTTGTACTGTAACACAAAAATGTGCCTACTAATAGAGAAAAATATGGATAACTGTTTGGCCTCGGGGCAAGACAACGGATCTTAACATAAAAATTATTAACTTTGGAAGTTTCATCCATTTTTTTTAATACTGTAAATACAATCCTTTAATTTATTTCAATATAGCGAATTGTTTTCGGTCCATTCATTTATGGTCAAGTTCGCTGTTCTAGTTATTTTAAAATGGATAATGTAGACTTGGAAAAGTAGGACATAGATAGAGGCGCCAGTTCATCGTCATCTCCAAAAGAAATAAAATCAATATCCACCTCTAGAAAACAGTATAAGCAAATCAATGTACGAGTAGTAACTGCGTCTTTTAGATCTCGTAGTTCTAAAAACGAATACATAGTTTGATCAAGGGGAGGTGGGACATAAACCAATTATAAAAACCTGAAAATATCTGAAGCTTATCCGTTCATGCTTTCAAAAACCTGCCATGAAATAAAAAAGTGAAATTAATTTTCTGATGTTACCGCCAATCTATTAAGGCCACTTTAGTTGTCGCCAATAAGAGAAGCAGCAGTGGTAGTACAAATGAGCTAGAAGTGAGAGACTGCAGTTTGCTATTTATTGGCAACCGTCAATATAGCATATTTTTCCGCGATCATTTCAATTCCTAGATACGCTTCTCCTATTTTAAAAGCAGCTGGTCTACTACTGGAATCTATTGTGGAGACTTTGTTGGGCGCGTCAATAATTCAACTCGCCCAGACGGGTTATTCGAAAATTAAAAGGATCAATATTCAACTTCCTGTAGAATGTTAAATATCCCTCCCTGAAGAGCTGGCCTTACGATTCACTCTTCATAATCATCATCATCAACCGGGCAACATGGTAGTGGTGCAATCAAGTCAGATGTCATGAGTATTAGCAACAGACTGCAGTTTCGGTCTCGTTTGATCTCGTCAGTGTTGCATTCACAACATCAAGCTAGACCACCAGCTACTCCTTTCAAACTACGGCGAGTAACACCTTGAGCTCAGGCGTTTAAGTAGAACATACACAAAGAGTTCCCATCGATGCTTCAAATGAGGTTGACAAACCTTACAAGAGCGAAAAACTATCTGTACGTTCATAGAACAAAGTGCATTATGTCATTCAAACTACAGCGAGTACCATCTTGAGCTCAGGCATTTAAGTAGAACATATTCAGAGAGTTCCCATCGATGCTTCAAATAAGTTTGACAAACCGTATAAGAGCGAAAAACTATCTGAACGTTCATAGAACGAAATGCATTATGTCGTTCAAACTACGGTGAATACCACCTTGAGCTCAGGCGTTTAAGTAGAACATATACAGAGAGTTCCCATCGATGCTTCAAATAAGTTTGACAAACCGTACAAGAGCGAAAAACTATCTGAACGTTCATAGAACAAAATACATTATGTTATTCAAACTACGGCGAGTACCACCTTGAGTTCAGGCGTTGAAATAGAGCATATAACGAGTGATTAAATCGATCCTTTAAATAAGGTTGACAAACCGTACAAGAGCTGGAAACTATCTGAACATTCATAGAACAAAATGCCCTATTTATTCAAACTACGGCAAGTACCACCATGAGCTTAGTCCTAAAAATAGAACATATACTACCTGAACATTCATAGAACAGAATGAACTATTTCATTCAAACTGCTACGAGTACCACCTTAAAATCAGGCCTTGAAGAAAAACCTATTCAGATTGTTACAATGGATGCTTCAAATAAGGTTGACAAATCGCACAGGACCGTACAAGAGCGGAAAACTATCGGAACATTCATAGAACAAAATGCACTATTTCATACAAACTACGGCGAGTACCACCTTGAGCTCAGGCCTTGAAATAGAACATATACAGGGAGTTTCAATCGTCCTATTTTTAGGCCTAAGCTTATAGGGGTACTCGTCGTAGTTTGAATGAAATAGTTCATTTTTTTCTATGAATGTCAAGCTGATTTTCTACTCTTGCACGGTTTATGTTCTATTTCTCTGCCAAAACTCATGGTGGTACACGCTGTTATTTGAATGAGAAATTTGTCGATCGTTACTTCATCGATCAGTGTGAACTTAGCCACACTTTTCCAGCCACAGATTCTGACATGGTGAATGTTTAATGTGGGATAGAGTGAATACTGTGTGCTACGTTGCCAAATTTAAAATATTTCTCCTTCTTCTTCAGGGATAATCTTAGAATACTTAACGACGATTTGACTGTTGAATGTGGATAGTTAATCATCAGGGCAAGGTCTAAATAATTTTCGAAATAACTAATTTAGTACATACCAAATGATTTGATTGGTCGACGAAGTAACGAAGAACAAATTTCCCTATATTATTCATTTTATAGCTTGAGTTTTGGCAGAGAAATTGAAGAAGTTGACAACCTTACAGGACCGTACTAAATCGAAAAACTATCTGGACATTCAGAGAACAAAATACTGTATTTCATTCGAACTACGGCGAGTACCACCATGAGCTTCAGCCTGAAAATAGTAAATATACAGGCACTTCGAATCAATATTTCAAAAGAGGTTGACAAACCGTACAGGACCGTACAAAAGCGAAAAACTATCTGGACATTCAGAGAACAAAATATTATATTTCATTCAAACTACGGCAAGTACCACCATGATCTTCGGCCTGAAAATAGAAAATCTACAGGCACTTCGAATCAATATTTCAAAAAAGGTTGACAAACCGTACAGAACCGTACAAAGGAGAAAACCTATCTGGACATTCAGAGAAGAAAGTACTGTATGTCATTCGAACTACGGTGAGTACCACCATGATCTTCGGCCTGAAAAAAGAAAATATACAGGCACTTCGAATCAATATTTCAAAAGAAGTTGACAAATTTTACAGGACCGTACAACAACCTTTTTTGAAATATTGATTCGAAGTGCCTGTATATTTTCAATTTTTTCGCCGAAGATCATGGTGGTACTCGCCGTAGTTCGAATGAAATACAGTACTTTGTTCTCTGAATGTCCAGATAGGTTTTCTCTTTTGTCCTGTACGGTTTGTCAACCTTTTTTGAAATATTGATTCGAAGTGCCCGTATATTTTCAATATTTTGGCCGAAGCTTATGGTGGTACTCGCCGTAGTTTGAATGAAATACAATATTTTGTTCTCTGAATGTCTAGATAGGTTTTCGCTTTTGTACGGTCTTGTACGGTTTGTCCACCTCTTTTGAAATATTGATTCGAGGTTCCTGTATATTTACTATTTTCAGGCTCAAGCTCATGGGGTATTTTTGTTCTCTGAATATCCAGATAGTTCTCCGATCTAGTACGGTCCTGTAAGGTTTTTCTTCTATTTCTCTGCCAAAATTCACGCTATAAAATGAATAATATAGAGAAATTTGTTCTTCGTTACTTCGTCGACCAATCAAATCATTTGGTATGTACTAAACTAGTTATTTCGAAAAATATTTATACATGTCACCCTTGCCCTGATGACTAACTATCCACATTCAATAGTCAAGTCGTCGTTAAGTGTTCTAAGATTATCCCTGAAGAAGTGTGGCTAAGTTCACATTAACACTTCATCGACCAATCAAATTATTTGGTATGTACTAAACTAGTTACATCGAAAATTATTTTTACATGCCGCCCTTGCCCGAATAACTAACTATCTACATTTAACCGTCTAGTAGTCAAAGTATTCTGAAATCGTCCCTGAAGAAGGAGAAATATTTCAGATTTGGCAACGTAGCGCGCAATTTCACTCAATTCCACATTCAACATTCACCATGTTCGGATCTGTGGATTGGAAAAGTGTGGCTAAGTTCACACTTATTTCCTCGGATACTTCTAATTGGATCTTCAGCACGGACAGCCTGTATAAAGAGAGCCTATTCAAGGTATGAGAAAATGTGTGATGCGACGGTTAGGTTAGGATTCGATAAATTTGAATAAATGACCTTTATCTTAATTTTTTGTTGTATTTGCGATATTTCATGAATAGGCCATGAGCTTAAAAAAACAACACGACGAGGTTTTCAATTGACAATTCAAAAATAATATAGTAGAAAGGAAGAATTCTTACAAATATGCTTCTAAATAAATATTTTCAGCTCAGATGCCTGACCTAACGACTAGTCATGGTCATTCACCGGTTATTGCAAAATCGATGGTCCAGATTTCTCAAAGTGGAACACAATCGTCGCCGCTCCGTCTCGAATTCTTGAAACTCCCCCGTTGGCCGTTCCACTATGCAGGAATTATTGTTGATGACACCGCCTTTGGGAAACTATAAATTTTGAATGTTTATTCGAGATATTAGATTCAATTTGAACTAAGACGTGAAATTCGACGCTTTCCATGTTAAATCTTCATAAATAGGATTTTTTTCACAGAATTATTCAATAATTTCTCAATTATTGAATTATTTGATGGCGTTTTCGTCAACAAGAGATGTTTAGCAACGCCTTCAGCTGCAGTTGCTGAATATCTTAAGTGAATGATTTCAAAATAACACAATAGATATCTGCACTGATCCAATATTACGTGATAATTTGAAACAAAATTCTATCTTCAGAGAGACCATGGTGAAACGGACCATTCGTTTGCACTAGGTTAAGAAAAGGTTATACTCGATTGTTGAAAAACGGTGCAAAATTATTACTGTTGACAAATATTGCATTAGTATTCATTATTGGTTATTCGAAAACCAATCAAAACATCTCCTCGTTAATTTGGGGTCATATTGATGAGTAGGTATGGTATTGTCGTGGGTATGTTGGAACTATTTGGAAGTGAGGTTATGCTCCCTTGTGTGTTAGTTTCGTTTCGTGTGTCTCCACTCAGAAGAGTGAAGGCATCGAATTCACAAAAAACTGAGGAAATTGTGCGACTTCGTCTTCCTTTTTGGATATTTCATTGAATATGGTTAGCACACTAATGAAATTCAAAAAGACAAAAGGATTTTTTCATCCATCCATTTATTGAGATTTCCTCCTGCTGGGTTTTGATGCTCGTTTTACGTAGTTAATATTGGAGTTTTGAGTCACGAATTGTAGAATCGCAGAAACGTAGAACCAGGTACTCTTCAGAGGAATTTATTAATCTGCGCCGTCATTTCGTCTTTGTGCCCTTCGAACATCTGAGGGGTCCTAGTCATATAGTGGAAATCCTAGTTTCTCGTTGGAAATCAAAATTTATATTGGAAGTGTATAGAATATTTCGAGTCCTTGTGAAGACTGTAGGTGCGAACCCTATTCAGCACCTATTGGTCCACCTGTTTACGAAATCAAGAAGTACAACCATCACATTACTATCCAGTGATTGTAACCGTGCCAGAGTCCTAATAGTATCGACGCATGTGGATAAAGGTCGTACTGACTACTTGTAGTTTCAAAATAACAATGATACTTTTGTTCCCCGATTCAGTGTTCCTGATGAAAGATCAACTGAAACAACCTGATCCAGTGACAGGAAGGAAGTAGATATTTTCTCGAAAATTTTTCCAAAAAGTCTTCTAATGTTTATAGCTGATCGTACAAATCTGCGATTGAAGCAGATCGAAAAAACTTTACCTAAAAAAGGCAGCCTATTGACTATCATGAAATTATGGTCACTTTGGGATGTTGTCTGATAATGTCTTATGATAAGTTTCCTTCTTTCTACTTATATTGGCCAAAGAATGCATCTCTAGGCAATGCAGCAATCAAAAAAGCGATATCAAGAGATCGGTGCAAACTGCCCCTGTCTAAAATGTACTTCAATAATCCAAAAAGGTTCGAAGATTCCGGAAAAGCTTACTGCGTGGAAGAAGTTGTAAACTGTATAGAATACACATTTCCTAAATATCATAAAGAAGCAGTACATCAAAGCATAGAAGAATCTATGGCGAAATTCAAAGGGAGGTCTGCAATGAAGCAGTACCTACCTATGAACCCCATAAAACGTGGAATAAAAATTTGGGTTAGAAGCGACTCAGCATCTGGATATGTCTACGACCTAAATATATACACGGGCAGAGACGGCAGTAAAGAAAATGACAATAACGAAGCTGGCGTAGGAGAGAGAACTGTCAATAAACTTGGTAATACTATTGTAAGGGGTAATGATGTGACCTTATGTTTCGACAAATTTTTCCCCTCGGTAAATATTGAATACCATTTCCTTTCCTGCAGTTGGAACCATAATGAAGAACAGAAAGAATATCCCAAAATTCTCCCAATCTCTTCAACGCGGAGCAATGTTCACATTTGTTGAATATTCTTGTATGTATGATTTTTAGAAATACTTTTAATGCAAGTGACATAAGGCTGATGAGTCTGTACTCCCCACATTTTTTCGGATTTCTGATATTGGGTATAGGCAAGAATGTAGATTTCAACCATTCTTCGGGAATTTCACTTGTCTTATAAACTTTATTAAAAAGTATCGTTAGTAGGTCTAGATTATCTTCTTCGATTAGTCTAATAGTTTCTTCCTGCGGTTGGAACCATAATGAAGAACAGAAGGAATGTCCCTAAATTCTCCTAATCTCTTCAACATAGAGAAAGCGAATTTAGAGTACATACTAGTGGAACTATCGACGGCAAGATACGAAAGACCTACTGGCTATAAGTAATTGCTTTTCTACGAATGTGGTTACTGTCAATCGCACAATGAAAGATGGCACAGAAGAATTTTCATGTCCTGAAAAGCTTTCATTCTATAATCAACACATGGATGCAGTGGATCTTACCGACCAAATAGCCGGTCTGTACGACTTCAATTGGAAATACACGAAATGGTGGAAAAAGTTTTCTTCAAACAACTGTTTCTGATTGAATTTGCTGAAGGACTTATTGCTATGTGTAGAGAAAATGCTAAGGTAAAAAGACGATCTGCTGCATCATTAAGCAGGCCATCAAAGAAAGGAAAAACTATGGCTGGCCTAAATGTGAGAGATCATATGCCTATCGAAGGTGGAACTAGAAGGAGATGCTATAGATGCCAACTAGTGAAAAAAAAAGACAAAAGAACCACTACTTTATGCGAAATGTGTAATATTGCATTATGTAAACTTTGTTTTACTCCTTATCACAGACAATAAAAATGTTTTGTTCTGAGTCTGAAGGTATATATACGTCTCACCATAAATGTCTGAACGGGGCAAATATATCCCGACCTAACCGGCCTTCTGAGTTTTCCAAATCTAACCCAACCCTATTATTTTTAGCCATAATTAAACCTCCAATAAAAAAATTCAGAAATTTCGAAAACTGATTAATTAAAAATCCGGCTTGAAAGGGTTAAACAGATCGGTGACTATTACACCTGAAGACAACTATGATAACTTTTCAACGCGAATCATGAAAACTATTAATATTGGAAGTTTCATCCATTTTATCTGATAGTGTGAATACAATCCCTTAATTTATTTCAATATAGCGAATTGTGTTCGGCCAATTCATTTATGGTCAAGTTCGCTGTTCTAGTTATTTTAAAATCGATAATGTAGACTTGGAAAAGTAGGACATAGATAGAGGCGCCAGTGCATCGTCATCTCCAAAAAAACAATCAATATCCACCTCTAGAAAACAGTATAAGCAAAACAACGAATAGTAACTGCGTCTTTTAGAGCTCGTAGTTCCAAAAACGGATACAGAGTTTGAACAAGGGGAACTGGGACCTAAACAAGTCATAAAAATATGAAGCTTATCCTCCCATGCTTTCAAGAACTGCCATAAAATAAGAAAATATGAAATTTATTTTCTGATGTTACCGCCAATCTATTAAGGCCACTCAAGTTGTTGCCAACAATAGAAGCAGCAGTGGTGATAGAAATAAATTAGAAGTGAGAAACTGCAATCTTCATTGATTATGAAGAAAAGGTATCCAACATCTAGTATTACCTATCGCTCTAGCCACTGCTATTGAGGAGACTTTATTGGGCACATCAATAATCTAACTCCCGAGAAGGGTTTTTCTATGATTAAAGGGAGCAATATTCAGCTTTTTGTAGAATGTTAGATATCCCTCCCTGAAGGAGCAGGCCTGTCGATCCACTCTTTATAATCATCATCAACCGGGTCACATAGTAGTGGCACAATTAAGTCAGATGTCATGAATAGGAGCAAAAGGCTGTAGTTCCGGTCTCGTTTGACCTCGTCAATGGTGCATACCCATTAACAAAATCAAGCCAGACTAGTGCGAATATTCATCGCAACGCAGCGCACTGTGTCTGCTCAAATCAGTGATCAAAAGCAGCTAAAGCTCCATTACTTGATATGTTGATATGAGATATGATGAACATCTGGCTTAACATCCAATCAAGTACAGGAGCCTTAGCTGATTTGAACCAATGCTTCGAGCAGGCACTGTGTGTAACGTTGTGGTGAAGAGTCAAACTGGTCTGGCTTCTTAGAGTTTTCTTCGTTTGACATATCAATTTCCTGATGGCCCTGCAGGTTTTCTGTATCGGTTCGTTGGAGAACGCCAATTGTATACATGTGCTTGCTACGTTCAAACGAATTGACACTAGTAGGTGGCGTCTGGCTTTATATTGTGAATGGATATGCAACACAGACGAGGTCAGTGTTGTTCCACTAGATTGAACCACTACTATGTGGCCCTGGTTGGATATGATTGTGAGGAGTGAATTGCAAAATTCAACTGAAGGTTAAATATTGCTCCCTGAATGAAAGTCTCCAGTGTGTTTTCACATATAGCGATAGATATCGCGTAGTTGGTTCAACTTTGCTGCTATTTGCCTAAGAATCCTCGTCCAGAATAAGATGAACATCAATCTTTCTACAAATCCTCTAAACGGAATCGAATCACATTTCGAAGGTTCTCACTGAGAGTTTTAATATGAACATTGACTGAAAGAATTCGGTTTCCGCATAAATATTCCAAAACTCTTGCATATTCATTCATAACTTAAAGTAAAGTATCAATCTCAGGAATAATACTAAAGAATTCTGTGATTATCCTGACAAGTTTTCTTTTCGGGCGAAAGCACTGTTACCAGGTAATTGACCGACTCAGGCTATCCGCTCATTATGGCATGTATAGCGCGATATGATGATGCTTTACGAACAGTAAAAATTACCCGCGCTTTGCGTGCCATGTGTAGCTCCACTTAGTGAGTAGTTTGTTAGCTCGCGAAATAAAGCGTTTTTGTTTTATTTTCCATTTCAATTTGAGGTGAAAGTGCCAAAGAAATTCAGTTCTAGTTCAAAATCTGATGATGCAAATGAAGATGAACTTTTCCTCAATCTAGAGCGCCGAAATCTTATATTCTGACAAAAAGTAGCCCTTATCGATTACTCCTCTGAAATTTTCTAAAAATATTTTATAAACAAAAAGTAAGAGCACACTCTGTGGAATCAACCGTTGGACGTGACCTTCAGCATATGCATGTCATGCCATCTCCGTTAATTATTTTCGCAAGTTCATCCATTTCTGCTATTTATAAAAAATTACGCTGCGTCGTGTCACCACACCCGCTGCACGTGCCTCAATTTGCGCCTCTTGGGTCCCAACTTTTATTATTTAACATGAGTTATTACACCTGTAAGTAACAACATTTGATTTTTTTCAAAAAGAAGGTTTCTTCCGGAAATAAACACATTCCGTAATGGTATTTGGTGAGACAATACATTGAATTATTTAATAGAAATTGAGGGGTAACTATCTGATTTGTGAACAACTCCAAAATACAACATTCTTCCGAACATGTATGTAAAAAGTAGCTTAATTGTCACTAAAACAACCGCTGTACAGTTAACACAATTTTTCTATTCGTATCCGACTTATAGTATTTATGTAAATTTTATTAGATCTGTAACAATTTTTGTTTTAATCTTAACGCAACTTCAAGGAAAGTTCGAAGGATTTTGCGTTTGAATGGCCTGTTATTATAATAATTTACAGATCTCTTATTCCAGCTTTGGCTATTGTTGAAACGGTAGTTGTTCAATTTGAATAATTTTTTTATTTAATTCTTTCTCAGGATGACGACCAATGTTGATAACTGAATCTCAGATAGATTTATAGAGTTCCTTTAAACCAATAGGCATATTTTCGTACCATCCCTTACTGTCTTCTTTTTATAATATCTACTGATTCAGTGTTGAAAATAAAGGATTAGCAAGATTCTCATTTGCCCAAAGTTTAATGAAATAATCTAACAGAACAAAAATCACTTGTTTTTTGAAAAGAATCGATCATTTTGTTCAAGGAAAGGTTCCTTAGTTATTTGTGTTTTAGTATAATCCTAGCAAAACTTTGAAGCTGATTCTACACTCACTCCTTGGCAATCTGTGACGAAGTATTTTGCCGTCTCGCTTCCAAGCAGAACTGCATTATTCTTTATTAACCAGGCCCATTCTCGCATGTCTACATTTTGCTTGCAGTGACTCTTAAAGATACAACCAGATGTTTCAGTTTTATTTCTTGTAATAGGATGGTATTATGTTTCGATACGCCTTCAATGAGCGTTTTCGAATTTTTTGAACCATAGTGATCCAGCCAGAATGTGTTCAATTTAACCTTCATCCTCTCCTCTGTTGCCACTCAGCAGTTTGGGATGTTTTACATGATTATGATTCCACTAGAGGAAGCGAGGCACCAATTTATGCTAGTCAATCTGCCTCTTGATATTCAGACGATTTTCAGACACTCAAAGTCTGCTCAGAGTAATTCGTCGTTCTATATCGTTTTTGATGTATAGAAATTTGAATCAAGAACTCCTATTTCTGCATGTTACCGAGGCAAACTCGTCGTTTTTCAGCTTCCGCGGTTTGAATGGCATACATATGTTTTGTATGGGTTGCTTTCATATACTCCTGCTTTCGTAACTTCAGAGAATTTTTGATCTATCAGTTATCACGACTATATTGGCTTTCAAGATGACAACAGCTCTTTAGAACCCTTCCCCAATTCTGGCGATGAAAACTCGATGCCGATATTTGCCTCTTATATCAGGCATTATATTTTAAGGCATAACTAAGATACTGTGTGATAATATATCAACTAGCAATTCTGAGTCTCCCTTCTCTATTTCCTTCATCAAGTTTGATATAAACTGTATGTAGCCTCTTTCGAGACCCTTTTCAGCAATATATAGAGGGAGGAAAAGTGAGAACAATTTGGCAGTAGTTAGTCTGTACTGTAAAATTCGTGTTCCTGTCTTTTGGCTCATTCTCCCCAACATTACAAAGCCATAAGGGGACTATAGTCTTATGATTACAGTGTATAGCCATTGCAACTACTTTATGTTAGCTCCGGGTGTTTTCCCTGAGATGCGTCTACAGATGTAGAAGAATAGTTTGTTTCTGTGACAAACTTTTTTTGAGTCAGCGTTCAGTTAAATGTTTCATCTACTTAACTCCAGTTATTCAGCTTCGCTCGAGAACTGAAAGGTTTCATCTCATATCTTCCACCTAGTGGCTTCAATCTGTCCATCTTCCTCAGTACGATGATCACCAATAGGTCATCAACGTAGAGAGATACAATCACCGAGTAGATTTAAGTGTCTTACCCCCACTAACAAGTTTTCAGAAATAGCAAAATGTATTAGGGCCTACTTGTTTATTATGAATTATGCATTGTTTTTTCGGTTCTGTAATAACGAATTCCACACTGTGCAGTTTCGCACCTCTTTCCAAGCAAATTGATTGACAGCAACATGCGTTCTCGACCCATAAACTCAACATTCTCCGAGTACTTCTCGTTTTCATTTTATAAGGCTCACTTTGCATTCACATAAAATCACCAAATGAGTCAAAAATTGCGCCAAATTCATTCGTATATTTTTTTCCAATATATTTTCAATGAGGTTACAGATAGTTGTGATAACGTCTCTGTTGTTCGTCCCATTTTTTCTTCATGTTGTAGACCCAGTCCTCCAATATTCTTGCAATTTCAATAACTCTCCTTTTCCATCCAAATCATAGTTCTCCTCATGACAAAATAGCGTGAAGTGTTTCCATTTCAAGATTTTTTTTAACCTATTTTACGACAAGATCTTCGATGTCGATACTTCAATATCCACTTTAGTAGCAATGTCAAAACATTTCATTTCTTTAGAAAATTGCACAGAGGCTTGTGTCCGACGTTCATTTGAGCGTTACTGTAATGATTGAATTCTCGTTACCATTGGAAAGTCAAAATGCAGTTTATGGTAATTGAATAGTCGAACCTAATTTTCACCGTCTCTTAAACGACAGAATAAGTTGAAATGTTGCATACTTTTCAAGAACTGATGACGACACAATAATTTTACAAGTTTGACCCAATTTTGTGAACAGAATCATCAGAATTTCAAATCCTATTTCTGATTCATTCTATTCATTGCGACTAAGCAACACATATTACTCATATTACATGTAACAGTTGAGGACCCGCCATATATTGCCTAGACGTTGCATATCATGGTACATGTATACGAAATTTACAATGAAGAGTATTTGCCACTGAGCATTGGACGCTCACATCCACTAAAGGCCAATAAATAATGTCCAAAGGAAGAACTTGGATGCTTGAAGATAGCAGGAAGAGTTTCATGAAATGGTGATTTTTGATGAAAAGAAACAATTACTAAAATTAAAACAACTTGAAATCAGTTAGTTTTAAGACTATAAAATCTAAAATTGATAAGTTTATAAACTAAAAGATGTATTTCACAGCAGATCGAATTGAAAAGAATAGAATAATTTCAATTAATGAACTTTACATAAATGATAGAAAAACGTTGAAAGCACAATATAGATTCTAACAGATCATTTATGAGTCGCTGTTTTCAATAGCAGAGTAACTATAAAATCTATTATACATCAACCCAGACTTTTTTATAATATTTTTTTGAAGACTTTTATTCAGGGGACAATAGTCATGCTTCCGTAGAATGTTAAATGTCCCTTCCTAATAAAACTGGTTTTCCGATCCACTCTTCATAATCGTCATGAGCCAGAGCCACGTAGTTCTGGTCGGATGTTATGAATAGGAGCAACAGACTTCAGTGTCGGTCTCGTTCGCCTCGTCAGCATTGCACATCCATTCACAACACTAAGCCGGACTGCCACCTACTCATCTCACTCCGTAGGAGTGAATTAAGTAGATGGATAAATAAATATATATATATATATATATATATATATATATATATATATATATATATATATATATATATATATATATATATATATATATATATATATATATATATATATATATATATATATATATATGAATTATGGAATGACACCAATCCGCAAAGACCATCTTACGCGAACCTTCTGGCGAATAGAGTCAGGTGGCTTCTCGAGAGAGAGAAGTTCTCCACTACTGAACTTGAAACCATCGCACAGAGTTATATACCACGTGGTGCTTCGATAACTACAGAACTTGATGAGGAAACACGAACGGAAAGAAGAACGCACATCCGCATGAGCATACAACCATCTAGAATAGAACGTGATTTTTACCGAAACCTCCAGAAATACTCGGGACTCTCTCCAAGTAAGAGAGCAAAAATTCCTAGAATGAAGCAATCTAAACAAATGCTTGAGTGCGTCCAAAAAGTGGACAGAACAATGGAGCGATACGTCTACGCAGCCACCTCAATGAGAGAAGTTGTCGATTGCGTGTACGCTGGGGCGGTCACAGTTTGCGAAGATCTCAATATAAAGATAGGCGAGACCCAACTCACTCATCATCAAGAACTGACACCACCGTGGAAAATGAGGCTGGAAAGAAAGATTAGGATTATAAGAAAAAGAATTAGCATCTTACATACTTACCTCAATACAGAAACACCGACTAAGAGGACAATGAAAGGAATACGGCAGATCGCATCAGAATCCCGCATCAGAACAACTGGCTCGACTTAACTTCTCAAAGAGCAGCTGACGGTGATCTCCGACAAACTGAAACAGAAAATAAAGGCGTTAGGGAACCGTATAAAACAGTACAACGAGAGGGTTAGGAGGTATAAAAACAACCAACTATATTACAAAAATCCTAAAGAGTTTTTTCGCAAGCTTGAGGAGCCAAACATCGTGGAAGGAATATACCCAGATGAGAGAGAAATGTTTGAAGTGTGGAAGGGTATTTGGGAGCGGGGAGACTCATAATGATGAGGCTTTCTGGATAAAGGACGCTGAACACGAAGCGGGAAACTATACCATGGAGAAATTATGAAGGAAGACATCGCATCTGTCCTCAAGAAATCGAACAACTGGGCTACTCCGGGATCAGATAAGCTACATAACTATTGGTGGAAGAATTTCAAGGCCACACACCTAAAGTTGGCAAAACTTTTTCGGGAAGCGTTAGCGGAGCCATCCATCATACCGGAGTTTTTAACTCTAGGCGTCGCCCATATGCTTCCCAAGGAAACATCACTCCCGATCCCAAGGCATGCAGACCCATCACATGTCTTCCAAGTGTGTATAAAATACTCACCGGCATAATTACCAAACACCTGTGGAAGCATGTAAGCAGGCACAAAACTCTTGCGAAAGAACAGAATAGCTGCAGAAAGGATGCTCAAGGCTGCAAAGAGCTGCTAACTGTTGATCACCTCATAACGAAGCAAGCGAGAAAGAAGTTGAGAAATATTTCGGTCGCATGGGTCGACTATAAGAAGGCCTTTGACTCGGTCCCGCACTCCTGGCTTCTTAGAGTTCTGAAACTCTACGGTGTATCTGACAACATCATCAACCTACTAAAATATCTAATGACCTGGAGAACGAATCTAACATTTGGCAAAAACGTTACGCCTGAAATGAAAATTCTAACAGGTATCTTCCAGGGGTTAAACTAAGCACACTGTGGTTTTGTCTGGCTTTGAACCCCTCAGTAAATTGCTCAATAACAACCGATACGGGTATGTCGTACATACTAGGTCGAATATCAAAATAAATCACCAATTATAGATAGATGACCTCAAACTATACGCCGCAAATGAGGAGCAGCTGAGGAACCTCCTGAAAATAGTGACATCATTCACAAAGACCATACGAATAGAAATGGGGTTGAACAAATGTGCCGTACTACACGTCAAGTGGGGAAATTAACACAGGATAGAGAAATGCTTATTCAAGATGAGGTAACTATACAAGAATTAGATCCAGGAGCAACATATAAGTACTTGGGTATGCAACAAGCACTGGAGATAAGAACATTCGATCGAAAAGAAGCATTCAAGAACAAATTCTTCGATAGAAGAAAAAAGGCCTTCGCAGTAAACTTAATTCGAAGGCAATGTTCACTGCAATAAACACATGGGCGATACCAAGCATAGCCTACTCCTTTGGCTTGATCAAATGGTCAAACACGGATTTAAAGGCGATTGACACACGGGTGCGAGTTCTGATGTCCAAATATGGTATTTACCACCCCCATGCATTGGTAGTAAGACTTTATTTACCGAGGCACCAGGGAGGTAGAGGTTTGCAGAATGTGGAGATGGCCCACAATAAGTCGGTTACAGACCTAAGAAAGTATTTTCACTCGAAAAACTTACCGTTTCTCCAATCGATATGCCAAGAAGACCAAAACATCACGGCTCTTAATCTAGCATGCAGAAGCGACCCACCACAGACGCCATCACCTGAACAGATGCTGGAGGAATGGCACAGCAAACCCTTACATGGCAGGTATCCGGAGGCACTGAAAGACAAAAGAGTGAACAAAGATCAATTACCTACTTACCTTAAATCCGGATATTTGTTCTCGGAGACCGAGGGCGTCTCGCTGCTATCCAGGATCAGGTGGTACCAACGAGAGCGTACATGAAGCATATCACCAAGAAGAACATTCTAACTGATAGATGCCGGAAATGCCTCCAAGGTCTGGAAACCATTCAGCATGTAACATCCTCATGCTCCATCCTGGCACCAAGAGAGTACACCCAGCGGCACAATGCTATGGCAAAAATTTATCACCAAGCGATTGCCATAAAAGTAGGACTTATACTTACCTCTCGAAGGGTGCACGAATACTTTCCCAAGCCTATATTAGAAAATAGTGAGTTCAAACTTTACTGGGACAACACTATAATAACAGACAGAACGGTGCCGCACAACAGACCTGACATCATTATCTTCGATAAGGAAAACCGCCGAGCTACCATCATTGATTTAACCGTCCCGGCGGATGATAACATCAGCAAGGCGTATACAGAGAAACTAACGAAGTACCATGATCTAGCTTTTGAAATAAAAGAAATGTACCAGCTCAGATCGGTTAGAATTCTTCCCCTGATAATATCCACGAATGGATTAGTTGAGAACCACCTGGCAGAAAACACTGAGTTCCTAGAACTTGATAGAGAACTAATAAGTAAAGCACAGAAGGAGGTGATACTCTGGACCACAATAATCGTCCGAATGTTCCTAATTGCTGCCTAGGAAGTCCTTGGTCAGTAGACGCGGTCTTTCTAGAGGACACCCTTAATGGTGATATAAAAAAATATATTGTAATATACGACAGGCAGAAATGAATAGTCAATTTATACCAAAGACTCTATATTTCGGCCTCATTTGGGCCTTCATCAGGAGTACTACAAAAAAATTCAAATGTGAACAACACACAAGTCAAGGCAAATTTGTTTCAACTAACGGTACGTTATGACGTTATAAAGTTATGCAAAATATGCAGGTCCAGGAAGATCAGTAATTCGTTGTTGAACAGACGAAACATTTAAAAACAATTCTCTTTTGAGATAAAAGATTTAGAAGCAGAAATAACATGTGTTTAAAAACGAGATTAAAATGTTTAAAAATGATTAAAACGAGTGAAAGGCCAGTCAGAAGTTATTTAAAAAATCAAAACAGACTCCCAAATTTTTTATTATTTTAAAAACCAATGACAAGACATGAGATACTGACATGTAACATAGAAAATAACATATCTGTCATAGAAGATTCTGCTATTCTTCATTTTATCTGAATTGTTTACATAAACAGTCAGAAAACCGGTAATCAGGGAGTCTATTTCAACCTCACAATGATATGCGCAATAAAACCCAACTACGAAACGAAAAATATTACACATAGTACATTGCAGCATGATATATAAAACAAACTGTGACGAATAAAAAATGTGAAAAGAAGTCCATGAACATGAATTAATCAAAAGTTCATCAATTTCGTATACAGTTGACGAAAAACACCTTGAAGAGT
This sequence comes from Cryptolaemus montrouzieri, assembly GCA_013387265.2. NCBI lineage: Eukaryota > Metazoa > Arthropoda > Insecta > Coleoptera > Coccinellidae > Cryptolaemus > Cryptolaemus montrouzieri. Next base: position 32,294,530 of record JABFTP020000185.1, on the reverse strand, counting down.
CCTTACAAGAGCTAGTTCCCAAATCATCCTGCTATGCACGCAGCCTCCAAGAGCCACAATAGTGCAACCAAGCAGGATGCCGAGAAACGAAGCGGCAGACTGCAAATTCGCCATTATTAAGAGCTCTTCAGTGTCGCATATCACTTCTCAGCATCCTATCAAGCTACATCGGGGTACCTTATCGATTCCAGAAAGGACGCACTTCGTACTTACGTACGAGAGTCACCCTCTATAGACCGACACGGCTAACCCGCTACCGGACTTCGAGAAAGATACGAACCATAACAAACAGATGTGGAAACGTTAAAATTCCAAACATTTGGGAGACATCTTTCGCCGTTCCGTGAATCACATCAACGGTAGAAAACGAGCTAAATAATCCCGCTGGAATAGTGCTCTTAGCCTCTGTTTCCGACATTAAACCTCCCGTCCGTAAATATTTGATGGGACAAATATCTTCCGCGATAAACTTCGCAAGGAGTCTACATATGTAAACTTGAGACTAGAAGAATTATTCAAAAATCCGTAGATCAATGAATAATCCTTCCTAACAATAGCTAGTTCCCAAATCTGCCTGTCATGCACGCAGCCCCCAAGAGCCACAATAGTGCAACCAAGCAGGATGCCGAGAAACTGCAGTTTCGCCCTTATTAGGAGCTCATCAGTGTCGCATATCACTGCTCAGCATCCTATCAAGCTACATCGGGGTACCTTATCGATTCCAGAAAGGGCGACTCTCGTACGTATGTACGAGGGCGCCCTTTCTATGGATCGACATGGCTGCGGGATTATTTCTCTCGTTTTCTACCATTGATGTAATTCACGGAACGGCGAAAGATGTCTCCCAAAGGCTTAGAATTTTTAACGTTTTCACATATGACATATAACAAAGAGTAGATCGAACAAAAAACTTCTGAAAGTTATACTAGTTCGCCTATCACCCGCAACGCTACACACTGTGCCTACTGGATATAGTTAGTTGAAAAGCTAACGTTACAGCCAGGCAAGCACTGCAGCGTTAGCTTTTCCACATACTGCATTCATCTAGCGCAGTGTGTAGCATTGTAGTAGACAGTCGAGCACATATGGCTGCTTAAAGATTTCTGCTTGATCTACCCTTTGTTTTCATCATTTCTTGGTGGTGCTGATTGTAGCCTCTGTGTCAGTTCGTTGAAGGGGCCAATTGTATATGAATCTATATACATTCTTCAACGATTGAAATGAGTAGGTGGCAGACTCCTCGGTAGTGTGAATGGGTATTCAACAGTGACAAGGTTGAACGAGACCAAAATTGCAATATGTTGCTCCTATTCATGACATCCTACCAGGCTGTACCACTACTATGTCATTCGATGATTGTGAAGAGTGGATCGGAAAGTCAGAACCTTCAGGGGGGGATATTTAGCATGCTGCGGAAGGTTGAATATTGCTTCCTGAATGAAACCTTTCAATGTGTTTACACGCATAACGATCAATTTCGCATATTATCATTATTGAGATATAATATTTTTTCGTTTAAAACTTATTGTTATAATATTATTAGGGATAGGTAAGCTTTCTACGAATATATAAAAACCTTATTAAAAGAAGAATCAAATTTTCTATGTAAAATCAAGATGCTTCATTCTTTGAATTCAAGCCGCTTAAAAACTAATTTGATAATAAACAATGATTCGATCATATTTAATTATCCTGACAGCAATTACCTGGGAAGATTCAGAAAATATCCAAGGGCGTTTAATAGAAACGTAAGAATACAAATATGTGCTTACCAACCCATTCGAAATACGGGTGATGTAAACATTGGATTACGTCATCATTATTTCATTCTATTAATATTCTGTACGCAGTACAGATTCGCAGCCGTTTCGTTTTGTTTATCGAATTGTGAAGTGTAAAAAGTGTGATTAAAAAAATGCCGCTAGAAGATGAAATTATTGTGCAAAATAAACAAGGAGTGAGTATAAAATTCAACTTATTCCATAAACGAAATATATTATACAAATTTCATGTTTAATGATTGAAAATCAAAATCAACGATATATTCGAATATAATTATACATTCCATTTAGTGATCTTGAAATTCAATATAGAAACCTTGTTTCCATAGCAGATTTAGGAGATAAGAATTAACTATAATGTTGAATTTATTGCTTTTGGGAATATTTCAAAATTTAAGATAATTTTTACCTTTCTTTCATTTCAAATCATACTATTCAAAATTAAGTATGAAAAACCTAATTTCAATAGAAAAACCGAATTATATTTGTTGCAAAAACTTAGAAATTTTGATTTATCCTTAAAGGCCCCGACTATATATATCGTTGCTGAAGTAAATTTGTCCTTTTTTTTATGCGCGCTTTCCAGGAATAGGCGAACCTATTACACCACATGAGCGGGCGCCTGGGAAGAATTGAGGTGTCTGTTTACTCGCTTCTTGAAGAGCGCTAAATCGTAGGTTGCTGGGAAGATGATAGACGGAAGCGAGTTCCACAACCACCGGCTTTTGTAAACGAAGGAATTCTTATAGAAAGGGGTTCGAGGGTCGTTAAATGTACCGCCATATGATGAGAACTCCTTGCCAGCCTAGTGTTGCGGCAAAGCATGAGTTTTCCCGGAACAAGGTCTGTCAGCTCCTTGGAGCATCTTCCGTGGAAGTTGACCGTTTTTCCGGGAAGGTCATCGAATCTATGGATGCAATTTGTTGTCCTTGCATCATTAGAGGAGGTTCTCCAGCGGGGACCTTTCTAGAAAACGTAATTGCTTGCTTCTTGCTAGCGTTAAAGCTCACCAGTTTCAACTGACCCCACTCAGATATCCTCTGTGAGTCAGAGCTTAAGTTATTAATTTGTTGACATCTCTAACGCTGAGATTCCACAGCTGTAATCGGCCGCAGACTACTGAAAGAATAAACCAGGGTACAATCGTCTGCAAAACCGAAGATCTTGTTCTCTGTAGATGACAGAAGATCGTTTATCTGCAACAGAAACAAGGTTGGCCAAAGAATGGATCCTTGAGGTACTCCTGCTTGCAACTGGAAACAATCAGATGTTATATCGTCGACCACAACTTGTATTGATCTATTTGAAAGAAAGCTACATACCCAACTCCGAAATATTTCGGGAAGCCTATATGCAGCAAGTTTATTCAACAAGGCTCCACTTGCTAAACTTTAGCGATGTTTTTGATAGTGGTTGCAATTTTTCGATGTTCTATACTCAGCGTCCAACTTATTTTAGATTTGTTCATTTTTTAATGATAATAAATGTTTGTTGTATGCAGCCAAGTTTCTTACATAGATATACTCGTCAAATATATCAAAGCTATCACAGGTAACAAGTAAATTAGGAAATCTCAAATTATTGGTACATATTACACAAGACTGTATATATTCACGCTTAATCAACTCAAACTAAAATTTATCATTAAAAACTTATCTATAGAGTAATAGGCCTTTCTGCATAGGAGGTCTCTGACTCTGGACTTAAACAATTGAAACGAAGGCTTTTATAAACCTCTGACAGCCTACTGTAGATAGTAATCCCATAATGGTTCCGGCTCAATATGAATTTCGTTGTGTTATGGCGACTAGGGTAAGGCATATTTGAGCCCCTCATTTAATAATTATGGTTGTCAAGGTGTCTGATGCCTGTTCTAAACTTCTTATATGCAAATAGTAGAAGCTTGTAGATGGGTATGCAAGGAAGGGTAATAAGGTCATATTTGGTAAAGAAAGGACGGCAACTCTCCCGACTGCTTGGACCGAACTCTTTAGAAGCACAATTTCCCCACAAAGTGATGCCTTTTGAGAGGTGGGAGTAGGTGAGAGCATAGTAAACCTCCGAAAGGCCCGGCAGATAAGGGTGCTGAATAGGTTGGAAATTGGAAAGTACCACAGACATGGTCCACATGTACACATCTAAGAAGGGAGTCTAGATGAAACACTATGAAGACGACATTGTCCTGTGTCGAGAGACGTTCACACTAATTAGAAGCCCGACGTGTAGCTAAGTCCAGGACCACAGTCTTGTCAGCATTTACAATGAGATGACTTGCGCGTCACCAGCCCAAGAACTCCCGCCTAAACCCTCCATTCGCCTCCGAAGGTTTGATGAAAAATCAGCTGAGATCACTATACCAATATCATCGGCAAATATAATAATTCTGTCTGTTTGGTCATTAACGAGAATTAGAACTAATAGCGGTCCGAACACATATCCCCGAAGCACCCCAGCATCCAAACCAAACTCAGATGAAAGCAGTCCCCCCTACCTCACCGCAAATATTCTATCCCAAAGGTACGACCCAATTATTTTAGAATATTTCCCCTAAAACCTAACGCGTATAACTAACACACCATGAAATTCAACAAGTTTTCGAAAGCCGCTGACAAGTCGAAAAACAATACAGCAACATGCTTTTTAAATACTGGAATTCACTCATTCCAGCAGATATGAAACAGGATGGGAAGACACAAGAATAAAGCCTTAACAATTCTTGGTTTCACTCCTCAGAGACCAAAGCTGCTGCTGTTCTTTAAACGAGTTATTGCCTTAAGAATATCATGTTCAGTGGTATCCCAATACACAAACGATTCACTTCATAATTTGGAAGTACAACTTCTAAACAAGTTACTCTATACCCGTTCAACAGCTTCTATTCTAGCATGGCGGAGAAGTATTTCTTAAACCTCTCACCAACCTAGTAGCTTAACCTTCTAAAATGCATAGTCAACGATTGTTAAGCACCTGTGCTTCAAACAATCTTCAAAACTAAAACGACTTCAACGAGTATGTCTATCAAAGATAAAGTATCTCCTAACTCATAACTGTTAATAAGTTGTATCTTTCATTGTCAGCTCATCTGAATATAACCTAAGAACAATTAATTTAAAAATACGAGAAACATAAGTCCCATAAGTTAGGGTTACAGCGTTGTACCTTCCAGCCCAGCAAAGCAACATTAAATTATGACTACCAGGTACAAATATTTAATTAATTTCAGAAAATACATTCTATCAAAAAAATAACTGGGAATTGGTCAATGAAACACAATATATCTATTATTCATCCAAATTTATTGTATCGCCTTCAAGGTGGACCCCTTTCGAAATAATACATTTACGCCAAGAATAATCCAATCATCAAAACATTTTTGAAACGCTTTTTCCGAAATCAACTTCAGTTCCCTTTTTTTTAAGTCTTCTATCGATTCAAAACGAGTACCTCGAAGTGATAATTTGACTTTTGGAGAAAGGTCAACTGGAGATGAATACGGTGGATGTTCGATGTTATTTGTTGAGTTTTTGGTCTGACATGCAATGATAACCTTGTGAAATGGTGCAAAATCTAATAGTTTTCTTTCCACAATTTTGGTCTCTCAAACGCTGCATTACGCTCAGGTAACATTCTTCATTTACCGTCTGACCTTCAGTCAAGAATTCCGAGTGCACAACAACGCGATAATCAAAGAAAACAGTCAAAATTACCATCGACTTTTAATCGACTTTGAAATTGTTTTTTCGGTTTTCGTGCAGTTAGATGGCGCCATTTCGAACATTGTTGATTGGTTTGCAGTCATACTCATAAACCCATATCTCATCACAAGCTACAATGTGTTTTATGAATGTTGGGTCGGAATAGACTCGTTCTAGCACGTCTACAGCGACCTTTACGCCATTTAATTTTTGAATAAAATTCAGGTATTTTGAAATAAGTGGAGCGGCAACGCGTTTCATGCCCAAACAATCGTTTAAAGTGGTACGAATTGATTCGTGGGACACATAATGTTCATGGATTATCTCTCTCAAACTTAAATTTTCATTCACCATTTCCGTCACTTTATCGATGTTAATTTCAGTTGAAGATGTTGATGGCCGACCAGACCGTCACATCTCGGCCGCTGTTTAATGCACCCATAAGCACGTGTTTTTGATAAAGTCGATTCACCGTAAGCCTTCTGTAACATTTTCAGCGATTCGGCACACGAAATTTCAATTGCAATACAAAATTTGAAACAGACTCTCTGTTCGATATTTATTCCATTTTGAAAATTGCAAAACACACCTGTGAGAACTGACAAAATCGAGCAGTGTAAACAAAGTAAATGGCAGATCGCGTTCAAACTCCGCGTCAGTATAGAAAACAGTTGTGCCAACTTAGCAACAAAAATTTTGACGAACGTTTCAAACAGATTTTTTAAATAATCAATTCCTGGTACTTTTTTGACAGAATGTATATGAAAAACATTGGAAGTGCCTATAACATTTGATGGTTGCCCCCTATTGCCCTGAGATACCACCATCAGATCTCCACGTAAAATAGAATATTTATTTTAGTGACAAAATACAATGTATGTATATGCACACATATGTCATTTTCAGTAGGAAATTACAAAGAAGTCATTTCAAATAGTCTTGAAGTTAGGAAACTAGTAAAAATCACAGACTTATAGTATAAACACTAGACAAATCACATTTTAAAAATCGTTAGCACCATAATAAGGATATTTCAATGAAATGTTTCGTATTTCAGCCTTAAAATTTTCTAAAGCCAAATTTATTATAAAATTTAAGTGACAAGTAACTTGGTCCATTCTGCGACTTACTCCATCTGAGAAAAGGAATATGAATGTCTGATTTTTGTCTAGTGTCATTATTATGATGATAACTATTCAAGTCTAGGGTTTCCAAATGTTTGTGTGCATATACAAGACACTCAAAAATAAAGAGACAAGGGAGAGTCGTAACTCCCAACTTGACAAAAGAGTTCTTACAACATTCTTCATATCTGAGATTGTCAACAATCCTGATTGCGCGCCGTTGTAATCTGAATGTTCTGGAAAATTCACTTCAGTTTCCCCACACTATTAAGCAATACTTCAAGTGAAATTCGCAAAGACCATGATAAGCTACCTTTAAAATATGATTAGACACTAAGGTGGCAAGGTTTCAAGACAAAGATATTTCTACTGAGCTTCTTGACCTACTGATCAAATTGAACATCCCAGGTAAGCTTTGTATCCAAGTAAATACCCAGAAATTTAACGCTTGAGCTTTCAACACCATGTCTCAGTGCAAAAATCATATGCTCAATCTTGTCGTCATTCACGCGCAAGCCATTTCCCGAAAACCATTCCAAGGTCCTCGACTGTGCCGTCCCAAACATCTCCTCCGCTTCCCCAAGGCCGCCACAGCCAACAGAGATAGTGGTGTCATCAGCAAATAGTACACATAGACAATTGGCCAGATAACTAGGAAAATCATTTATAAATATTATAAATAATAAAGGCCCCATAATTGAACCTTGAGGTTCCCCGATGGTAACAGGCTCTCTATCCGACCAACTGCCATTCGTGAACACTACCTGTGACCTCTGTGATAAAAAAGAATGTACAAGTTTTCCACTGTCATCATCAAAACCATAGCGACCCAGCTTCCTCAAAAGATCTGAATGAGAGATACAGTCGAACGCCTTGGACAGCGAGTACAACCCCTTCTCAAAACAATCAACGGTATTGTTTATAAATTCGATCACAGCATCAGTGGTTCCGCGCTTCTTCATAAAACCATACTATACATTGGAAAACAGACTATTGATCTCAAAGTACCCCAGAATCTGATTGAACATAATTTTCTCTAAAATTTTTGAAGAAATAGGCACAAGAGAAATCGGCCTGTAATTGGCTACATCATCTACGTCACCTTTCTTGAGTAGAGGAACTGTCTTCGAAATCTTCAGGCATTCAAGAAAAACTGCCTGTGCAATACATCTGTTTATCAACACTGTGAGTGGTATATTATGCTATTTATACTTTTTTAACTAATATGGTAGATAGATCATAGTAATCTCTTGACTAAGTATTTTTCAAACATCTAATTGAATCTCTCACAGTATTAAAGCTCACTTTCCTGAATGAGAACTTTGTATTAGTGATAATTTCTTTTGAAAACAGATCACTACTACTCAGGTTGTCTGGAACAATTGAGTTTAAAATTTTATGTGGTAGATGTAAAATAGCTGTTGTACTCATTAGCTTTGATACTAGATTTTGTTTTCATCTTGGGAATATTTTTTAGAATTAATTAAACCCCACAGTGTTTTAGCTTTGTTGGAAAAATTGACAATTTTATTATCATTATATTTAATTTTTGCCTGATTTATTTCCAATTTGTATCTCATATTTGTATTATATCTTCCAAAAAGCTCTGAAACCAAATTCAGCTGATCACGAATATCCCTCGGTTCCTGTTTGTACCAATTTGATCCGGAATTGCCCTCGCTGCACATAACCTCCTTCTCAGGAAATGACTGTTCATACGATTCAACAAATGTATCATCGAATGCATGAAAAGCATCGTGAACACTGATCCGATCATTACGTATGAAGTTCCAGTTCAGGTTCTCTAATTTGGAATGAAAATTATTGAAACCCTGTTGTGTGAGTGGCCTGAACTTGTACCTTTCTGTTGACCTAGCGTACCCTGGAATGTCAAAGGTAACCATCTGTGCCCTGTGATGTGAAAACTCACATTCAAAGACTTCTGCTTTTTCACAAACAGGAGAAGAATTCAGAAAAATATTGTCCAAACAATTTGAACCCCTAGTTGGTTCATAAATTAATGGATGGTATCCAAAAGAGTTATCCGCAATATCATTAAAATGAACATTGAAATCACCACATAAAGCAACTTTAGTAGAAACATTAAATCTTTTTAAAACCTCAAGAATTTGTAAAAATACATTAAATCACCATCTGGTGAGCGATAAAGACATATTACAACTATTTTAAAAATTTTTAAAAGTACAGCTGAAAGTTCACAATGCAACTCACATGAATATGAGTTAATTTGTTCCAAAACGAGGAAATTGTTGTCTTTATATAAAACAGCAACTCCTCCTTGCCGAAGAGAGGAGCGACCATATGACGTAGTTGTGAACCATCCATCAATTGATATTTTATCACAAAAGTAAGATTTTAAAAAGTGTTCACTAAGGCACACAACATAAGGATAGTTACTATCCTTCGAAAATAGTTCCAACGAATTGGTTTTATCACTGAGACCTAGTAGTGTAGTAAAGAGAAATGTGTTACCTTAGCACTGACTGACTTTCATATTAACGTAGTATTAATATGACCACTTCAAAACTACACTCTTTCCAATAAAGAAGGAATTTTAAAAATCGACCCACAATTGACGGTGAAGTCAATTTTACATAAAAAAAAAACTTACAGTCGGACCTAGAACCTTCTCTTTTTTCAAGTCGGTTGAGAGTGGGTGAAATTCTTGAAATATAATTTTATTGACAACGTTTGGCATTTTCACGTTGAGTGAAACGTTAATTCTCTAACCTTCCTCGTAGTCGAGATTTCGAAAATGAAGTTTTGATGAACTTGTAAATGAATTCACTCAGTGCAACATCAAGTGACATTTTTCCTTTATCTGATAAATAAGATATTGATAATGGATTGATATTTTCAATTAGAATTCGGAAATATCTGATTTTGAAGCTGAAATCTACCTTGTTTGTATATTTTTTAATGAAAAATATCGTTATTCCAAAATTTTCAATCATTAAATAAACTTTTTTCAATATCACAGTAAGTATACTCCTCAGTTATGCCTCAAATTTGTTCATCATTACAGTAAGTAAACTTTTCAAATTGAATATGAATTTGCATTTCATTGGAGATCCATACTCTGACCTTAACATTGCCATATCATTCCAGGAAACTGAAGGGGGTGGTATGCAGAGCTTTCTAGATTCCGCGCAGTCCACTTTAGCGGAAGCTATCGCCAAAAGTGCGGCGGAAAAGGTAGTGGATGGTATGTTTTCATCTGGGCAGAATCAGAATCAAGCAGGTCCACCTCCTCCTGGATATGGACAACATAACGATGGTGCGGTGAGTAATATGATTTTTCATTTTAAATCTCAATAACAAATAAACATAGGAATTTTCTGTTATATAGGGTGTTCTAACACAGACATAGGTTAAGACTAAAAAAAGTATTTTTTCAATTTCTCATTTCAGTTTATCGTGAATACTCTTATAATAATCTGACATTTGGCAGTGATGATAAAGCTAATAAGGGTCTAATATCGGTTAATTAGTTTAGTTCAGGGCGTCGTGGAAGACACTCTAACCAATATTTTTCATGAAAATTTGCCACAGACTTTCAATTTTTCTGTTTTCCCAGATTGAGCAGGTAAAATTTAATTTTTCTCCTTTGAGTATACCGCTTCATTTTTGAGATAAAATATCAAAACCACTTTGTTTCGTGTTCTTGAAATATTTATGAAAAATTAGATATACACAATTATCAAAAATTGAGTTATGCTCGTGATTTTAATCAGTAATTTTATTCTCTTCTTAGAAGTTATCATGAAAATTGATGTAAACCCTTTAAAATTGAATTTCATTGATTATGGAACATTTCTTGTATTATTATTATTTATCGTATGGCAAAAGACACACAAAAGAAAATGCACATATAAACATAAACATGTAAGGGTATATATAACATACTTCGTCCATTGGTATATGCTATCGATCTGTCAGTTGCCAACAGAAAGTCTGAAGGATTACCACTATAAGATCTTCTTGGGCATTTGGACCAAGGTTTGCGGGGAAAATCAAATTCTGGTGGCGTTTCAGTTATGCACGGATGTTAATAATTTGATGCGCAGTCCATTCCTGGGTCCAAGCTCTACTAATACCAAATCCCTCGGGTACAGCCTCCCTTGCTGATCTTGTTGGTGGCTTTCTTAACCGAAGTCGGTTGTTGTTGGCTTGTGCAATATCTTGGTGGATAAGTAAGTCTGTATTATACATTATCTTCGTACTCGCGTACGAGAGCATGTGTTCTACGCAAATGAGGAGGTGGAATATGGCTTAGTATTCAGAGCCATTTTATGGGAGTGGATTTGATAATGCCTGCAATCATTCTCATAGAATTATCAAGTTGAGTATTCACCTTCCTCACATGCGGACTATTTAGCCCGGTTGAGGCACAATACTCGGTAGTGGAGAAAATAAGACAGAGCAGAGGAGCGGAGGGTAGATGCCGATGCTTCCCATGAGGTGCCACATAGTTTTTGGAGAATATTGTTTCTTGTTTTAAGCTTCTCCGGAGTCTTTGACAGATGCGCCTTGAAATACAAAGTCCTATCGAGAGTAATGCCCAGGTACTTTGGTGTTTTGCTGCGGGTGAGTATTGTTCCTTCGAAGCGGATGGTGAGTTCTTCTCCAGCGTGTTTATTATTCAGGGGGAAACAGGTCACCTCTGTCTCGGAGGCATTAGGTTAGGGCCTCTACTTTTGAAATATTTTCCAACAATCTTGAGATCCGTTGAAGAATTTATTCAGACAGTTCAAGTGATGTACACCTCTCTGATCTCGTCTCTGGCATATCCGCGATATACAGACTAAAGAGAAGTGGAGCAAGCACTGATCACTGTGGAAGGCCATTTTTTAGTTTTCTCTGAGAGCTTATACCAGTTCCCATGACTACTCGAAACACCCGATCGCTTGGCATGTTGTCCAGCAGGCGTGCTGTAAATGCACAAGGGATTGCACGTACGAACTTGTAAATCATACCCTCTCTCCATACGGTATCGTAAACAGCCGACAGGTGGATAAATGCAGCACAGGTTTTAAGTTTTCTGTGGAACCCAGCTCCAATGAAAGTGGTCAGTGATAGGACCTGGTCAGCGCAACGTCGACCTGGTCTGAATCCCGCTTGCTCCACTGGAATCCGATCGATTCTATTATATATCAATCTCTCCAACAGCTTGTAGACCGCAAACAGCAAGGCGATCAGTCTGTAGCTCTTTTGGCAGTCAGCAGGCTTACCTGGTTTAAGTATGGCTATGATCTTAGTGCTCTTGAATTCTCGAGGAATGCTGCCAAACTGCATGACGTCAGTAATAAAACGAGCTAACCAAACTCTAGCATATCTGCCACAATTCACCAAGAACTCAGGATGTATGTTGTCAAACCCTGGAGCCTTGCCCAACTTGACGTCCTTAAGAGATGCTGAAATATCTTCACTGGAAAACGGTCGTGAGTGTTTTGTTGATAAAGTTTCATTCTTTAAGATTTTCAGGCTTGCTTCACTCAGATGGTATGAGCTCTTGTATTGTCTATGTAAAATGGAATTTTTTTTATAACTACAGAGCCCAGCAGACGTTCTGTCCTCGAATACTGCCCCCCAATATGCAATTAAACACAAAGCAACATAATATTTTCAAATTTCATATTTTGGTCATCAAATAACTACAAAATGTATTATTAAGGACGGAACATTACAAACAGATAGGTGCAAAAAATGCCATATAAGATCGGAGACTCTACAGCATATTACGTCCGGCTGCGAACAACTGGCCAATACGGACTATCTTCACAGGCATAATCAACATTATCTATCAGAAACTTGCACACAAGTACGGACTTCTGAATACCTTCCAGCCATATTACAAGTAACAACCGGCGCCCGTTTTGAAAAATGACTCTATCAGATTATACTACGATAGACCTGTTATCACTGACAGAATGGTGACGAATAATAGGCCGGACATAGTCGTGTATGATAAGAGAGCCAGAACAGCAATGCTGGTGGATGTCGCTATACCGAATAATAACAACGTGCTGAACAAGTTCCAGGAGAAAAAGTCCAAATACACAGACCTTGCTATTGAGATCAAGCAGATGTGGCACCTCGATAAAATAGATATTGTTCCTGTCATCGTATCCTCGACTGGGTTAATACCCAAAACTTTGCATGATAGCCTTAAGAAATTAGAATTGCATAAGAATACCTATATAGAAATGCAAAAAGCTCTAATTCTTAGTATATGTAGGATAGTTAGGAAATTTATGTCAAGTATATTGTAATCGCATAGTTGCAGCATAGTTATCCTCATTTTTCACTTCATAAGCGACGATATCAACAGAATCAGATCTAAAATCCATGGCATAAAGATCCGAACCTGGTTTTATTTTCTGAATGAAAATTGTGTTCATCAGCACTCATCAAAAAATGTTTCAGATGTACCCGAATCTCAACGAGGTTAATCGAAACAATGGTCCGTCTTTTATGGATACTGCACAGAATGCATTTGCCGATGCATTCGCTAAAAGAACAGCTGAAAAATTGGTAGATGGAATTATGCCTTCCTCCAACAACAGAGAACCACAAGGAGGCTACGGACCACCTGTAAGTAAAATTAAAAATAATTTCAATTAAATTAATCGATGATAATTCTGTGGCATGTACCACGTTTCACCACATATGGTTTCTTCAATTGCTTACTCCTCCAATTGAGAGTTAGATAATGTCAGATGGGGAAGCCAAGCGAACTAACAATCAATGTTCGAATTGAAAAAATTAGGTGAAGGGAATGAATTCGATCTAACCTATTGTATGCTTAATTGCAATATTTTCTGTATTTTCAAGCCTATTATAATCAACTAGCGACTGCGCTCGCCTGCTATAGAGAATGGTGGGGTAATCATTTTATGAAATGATATTCGGGAATAGTAATTTTCTCATCACTGCATTACAAATGACGATACACACAAATTTAAAAGCATTCCCTGTAGTATAATTTCCAAATATTTCACTTTTCTCTGAACGAAACTTTTCTGATGATTCTTCATCTTCCAAAAAGAGTAATAATATCTGATTCATCTATTCTACTCCGTTGTTTAGAACTAAATACTGTTTCAAATGATCACCGAAAAGACTTCGTCAAAGTTAACTTTTCTGCCCATCACTAAAAGAAAGCCCCGTAACGTACCTCTGAGCATTCAGGGTTCCATTATTAACGATTACCAGATCAGTGCGGGCGTTGAAAGAAATTCCAGACCATTATTGAATCTCCACCAAAACCTTAGGGAGGTAAAAAGTTGTACTGGGCATATCTCTCGTTTCGAAGTCTGTACTCTAGAGAACATCGAACACAATGAAAAAGACAAAATCTCGACTCATATGTAAAAAAACTCTCACCTAGTCAATTTTTTGCGACACAAGGCCTCAAACCAAATTCTCTGAGACGTCGTAGTGTTTCAGTACGTTTCCACTTTTCTGCCGAAGCTGCATTTGAAAGTGACTTGCAGTATCGATCCGTTGTCTCAACGAGGAAATTCTTAAATAGCAGTCATTGATTGCTATAATTGCTCGAGGTCGTTCTTGCCCAGCTCTCCTTTAATGTCCGCCTGTAACTTCGGATCATTCTGGAAATACACTCCCCACAAAAATTGTCGCATCACTCCACTTTTACGACAATACTATATGAACTTTTAGATTGGTCATTCAAGAGTCGCTTGGTAACTTTTAGAAGTGCAAAATGAGAAGATATCATTCAAAAGAGATAAGATTATAATATTAACAATTTTCCAGTTAATTAATTAAATTAAAAAATTTTACCATCTTGAAACAATCGCGATGGGACCAATCAACTAGCATCGAATAGTTACTAATCATTTTCAAAATCGAGTGTTTCCTCCCCGGGCCCTAGTTACTGCCAGTGTACGTCGCGGAAGCCTCTCAAACAAATTTTGGATGTACTCTTGAGTCACTGAGTTCCAAATTTGAGGAAGCAGATTCTCTAGTTGTTGAAGTGTTCTACAAGGCATCCTACGTTGCTGAATTTGTCACCCCATGTTGTCCCAAACATGTTCTATGGGATTGAAGTCGGGACTTCTGGCTGGCCATCTTTAAATATCAATTTCGGCATTTAGCAGAAATTCTGTAACTACTCTAACTGCATGAGGTCGAGCATTATCATGCATATAAATGAAGTTTTCGCCAATCAATGGGCCAAAGGGTGCAACATGGGGTTCAAGGCTATTTGCGATGTATCTGGCCGCTGTCATTCTTCCATTATTCACTAGGACTAACTCAGTTCGACCATGGAAAGAAATGGTCGCAGTTAAACGAACGCCAACGATCATCAACTGGTGTTGTTATCCTATTTCTTCCCTGTCCGGCCCTTCTTCCATATTCCCCTGTTTCGTGGTACCGATTAATTGCTCTTGGAATAGTGCTTTGGTTAACATTCAACAAGTTAGCCACGTAACGTTGGCTTCGCCCCTTCTCTAGAAATGATGCAGTTCTCACCATTTCATGATCACTCCAATAGCGTCCAGGACGTTCAGCAGCCATTACAATAAATTCAAAGATTCGAAATGAACAAGAAACACAGAAACCTTGTATTAATTTAGCGTGAAAACTGAAGAGAAATTGAATGAATACTGTAGTCAAATAAACTCATTCTTGTCTCAGACGTGTTTGAGTTCATATGGAAACAAATGTTACTATATAGATTAGATTTTTTTTCCCTCATATGTCCAAAAATGTATGTTGATAAAGAAACTGGGATCGAGCTGCTTAATCGATTGTGGAATTCAGAATACCAGGTGATGGGACAATTTTTGTGGTGTGTGTAGTTGAACGGGATACCCAAAGTCTTTGGGCTATTCTTGTACAAGTCCAACCTAGGTCATCTAACATCACTGCCAGGTGTTCAAAATTCGTTATACACGTTGAATTATTTCTAGAAGAATAAACGGTACTCGCAAGAGTAAGTCATCAATACCCTTTATCAATATGTGGTGATTACTTGCCAAATCTCAATTTTTTCCATTTTATTTCTCATGAGAAGAACCCATCCATGTAATAACACGCATCCAACGCTGCTTGGAAAATATGCATGTCATTAACAGCGAGGTATACTTGTCATCAAAAATTTGATTATCTCACGTATATTAAAAATGTCTATGTGTTTGAGACATCCTCTGTAGTGCAGTGGTGTTGGGTGTTATTGCAGAGTGTATGATGGGTTCGCGAATAGAAGGATAATTAGGACAATTAATAGCAGTACACAAATCTTTCCGTGTTGTGGTCCAAATGAAATAATGGAATACGGTAGTGACATTCAGACAAATATTTTATTCATTAGAATATTCTTATTTCGTCTCAACTCTTTTTGGTAGAATCATCTAAATAGGTTCTCCACAATCAAGAGAGAGAGGTCAACTGGAGAATCATCCGGTTCTGTTATCATTCAGTAGAAATTTGAACATTTATCGTTTGAATTAATTGAAGGATTATATCAAGTAAATTTGTCTAATCAATCAACAATTATGATTCAATTTCATTTAGCAATTTGTTTTCGCAAATATTCTTTAACTAATTTATAGCAACCCAAACCCATGCAGATAATCTAAAATAATTATATTTCATTCTTTTTAGCATAATAATCAGAGTTCGCAGCAATCAGGATTCGATCTTGGAAGTTTAGGGTCTTCATTACTTGAATCACTTTCAGATCAAGTACTACATTCAGACAAGAAGGTAACTATTGATAACTGTTGGCATTTCATATAAATTTACAATGTGTTTTGTATGTCAATGAACAAAGTTGGGGGCTGGAACTTTTGGGGTTGTATCGCACTAAAAATGTACCCCACAGTTTGTTAGATAAGACACGCCCACTAATAGCGCGTTCGACCAATCAGGTCAATGGTTCGTCGAAAGCGTCAAGTACCAGAGATTAGATTAAGTATAAACGATAGAGCTATATAAAATTAGATTTAGTGTACAATGACAACTTAGTTGGTGAAAGGCACGTCTTGTGTTCAAGTGTTTCTAGTATGTCAATGAAGTTTTTGAAGAAAAAAATTCATAAGTTATTAAACTTATTGCAATTCTCTTGATATATCACAGAAAATTGATCTTATTACAATTTTTCTGTGATATATTGTGATGTATCAAAGAATAAAGTCCATAATTGATGGTAACTAATTTATTGCACATTTGATACAACCTGCTTATTTCGATGACAGAATGCGTAAGAAGGAGTGATTTGCTCCGTGGTCACGAGCTATGAGTAGTCAAGAGGGGATGACATGACACGCAGGTCAATTACTAATTATTATAAACTTATGATACATTACATTCTTCTCTACTTGTAAATGAAAATATAACAGACTTCAAATCTCAAAATTTTTATCACAAGTACTACTCTATGTAATCCTTATTCCTATTACTCTATTCTATAAACTACTATGCACAATTCAAATATACACTAAGGTTGAAAACGAGCAGGTGGTTTAACTATTCGCTTAGGTCTAGATTGCAAAATTTGATTTTCATTTTTCTGTTGAGGAGAACCAACTGAAGATGTGGAACTCTCTTGAATATTTACAGATGTATTATCTATTGGATAGACAATATCTGGCAAAGCTTTTCTTAATTGATTAGCATGACGTTTCCAACGATTTTCAATACCATTGATATTTACAAGAAATGTGACTCTACCTATCTTTTTACATGTAATACCCTTCACCCAACTATCTTTCCCAAGAATTCTACAGTCCTTTACTAAAACTGTGTCACCGATTGCATATTCTACCCTATTATTTCCACGATAATTTTCTCTTTGTTTCTGTTGAGCTTTCAAGACTCTATCTTCCACCTTTTTTGGTAGTGAATAAAGAATAGCATTTAATCTAATTCTTAAATTTCTACCAAACATTAACTCGGCTGGGCTCACGCCAGTGGTGCAATGTGCAGTAGTGCGGTAATATATTAAGAACCTACTGAGAATCTTAGAGTCTGAAAGGGCGTTCTAAGATAAAGCTTTCTTCAGGACATTTTTGACTGAGTTTTCAGCTGCCCTATTGGATTCTGAGTGATATGGAGGTATCAATATATGCTCTACGTTATTTTTCAATAAAAATGTTTCATAATCAGCTGAACTAAAATAGAAAGCGTTATCTGAGACAAGAGTTTTTGGAGAAGTTGAATGGTCACATTTGTGTTGATTGAGGATGTTTGAAATACCTCAAGCCATTTAGAATGTGAATCTAGGATAATAAAATAGTATTTCCCTGATACTCGACCTAAGTAGTCAACATGAATTCTCTCCCATACCTCTTTCGGCCAAGAACAATTTGTCAGAGGAACTTGCAGGATTTTTCGAATATTTGTTACAGCTGTTACAGTTTTTTGCGAAATTTTCAATATCTTCGTCGAATTTTGGTCACGAAAAATGACTTCTACCAATACTTTTCATTTTGACAACTACCAGATGGTTCAAATGCAATTGTTGGAGAAATTAGTTACGTAATTTTGAAGGAATTATAACCCTATGGTTCCAAAATATGCAACCATCTGCGAGTACGAATTCAAAACGTCTAGAAAAGTATGGTTTGATTTCACTATCTTTAGTGTATGCTGGCCAACCATTTTCAATATATTCTTTAATAGGACATAAAATTTTGTCCTTGCGAGTTTCTACTTTAACATTTTCTAAATTCATATTAGCTTCTTCGCTCTTTGACAAAAATTTACAATAGGGATAATCGACATCGTCAGTGAATTTAGAAACTGATACATTTTCATTTGGTAGTCTCGATAATGCATCGGCCATATTTTCTTTTGATTTGACATATTCCATTTCATACTGATAATTAGAGAGTATTACACTGTGGAATAGGTCTTTTCTGATCAAAAACAGCTATAAGAAGCTTATTATCGCAAACTAGTTTGAATTTCTTTTAATTAAGGTACTGATGAAATTTCAAAACTCCAAAAATAATTGCTATCCATTCCCTTTCGATTTGCGAGTATCTCTTTTCACAATCTGACAATGATCTTGACGCGTATGCAATAGGTCGATCTACTCCAGAAGGAAAAACATGACTGTGTACTGCACCAATGCCAAAAGGACTTGCATCAACAGTAAATCTGATGTCAAGTTGTGAATCGAAGTGTACCAATACTTCAGAAGACACAAGAGCAGACTTGATATTTTGAAAAGCATTATTGCACTCTTTGGACTATGTCCATTTTGAGTTTTTTTTTTAAAAGATGGTATAACAGATGTAAAATCGTTGAGATATTTCTTACAAATTCTCCATAATAATTTACCATTCCAAGAAATGACTTTAACTCACTGACAGTTTTTGGTACTTAGACTTATTCAATAGCAGTTGTTTTAGATTTGTTAGTATGTAGACCTTCTTTGTCTATTGAGAAACCTAAGTATTCAATGGAATTTTGAAAAAATTTACATTTGGATTAATTCAATTTCAAACCCGAGTTGTGTAAAATTTCTAATACTGCTCTTAATCTTTTTCTTCTTTTTCATCTCTACCAGTGTCATCTAATAACACAATTACACCCTCCATACTACTCGCAAAGATTCCATGAGTTTCTGAAACTTTGCTGGTGCTGGGTAACGTGAGCTCTTTGGATTTCTCATCTAGTTTGATTTGCTGGTAGGCTTCTGATAAATCTTGTTTCGAAAACTGAGAACCTCCTTGCAAACTGCTCAGCATATCGTTGATTCTTGGTAGGGGATGTTGGTCAATTTCGATATGGGGATTCATAGTGACCTTCTTATCGCCACAAAGTCGCACTGCTCCACTTTTCTTCATCACTGGCACCACTGGAGTGCACCAGTCTGAGTAATCAACAGGTGATAGGATACCTGTGGAAACGAGTCTAATTATTTCAGATTCAACACTTTCTTTTATAGCATAGGGAACTGGTTTTGCTCTAAAAACTTTTGGTGTGATATCAGGATATTTTAAATTCAATTTGATTGTTATTTTATTGAAAAATCCTAAACCTGGAAAAAATACACTTGGAAATTCAGTAATCAGAGTATGAATACGTTTGTCAACTTCATTACAAACAAAATTCATATTTGAAAAACCAATATTATAGATATTTAAAAAATCACGTCCAACTAAGGGTGGTTCAACATTTTTCAGAATATAAAATTTTATTTTATTTTTATGATCTTTGTAGTCAACTTCTAAATTGACTGTACCCAATGGTTTC
Organism: Cryptolaemus montrouzieri; assembly: GCA_013387265.2. Lineage (NCBI taxonomy): Eukaryota > Metazoa > Arthropoda > Insecta > Coleoptera > Coccinellidae > Cryptolaemus > Cryptolaemus montrouzieri. Next base: position 32,274,676 of record JABFTP020000185.1, on the reverse strand, counting down.
ACTTTTGTACCATTGTAAAAATGAAGTGATTGTAAGCTCAATATAACTGAAATTTTCATAATAGAATTTTTTTGACATGCATGAAATGCTGGCACCAGAATCGATCTGACACTTCACGAGTTTCGATTCAATTTTGACACATACTGAAAGGAATACTTGAACTATCACCCAAGGAATACAAATTAGACTCATCTAAAGATTCGCTCAATAAATCAACATCTTCGAGATAGTTATGAGAAGAAGTTCACGAAAAATTGCTATTTCTATTCTTTTTTCTACAAACTGTAGATAAATGTCCTTGTATTTTACAAAAATAACAGAAATAAGTTTTAAAACGGCACTTATCTTTTGTATGTCCATCCGTTTTTCCGCAGACTTGACAAGCGCGTCCATTTTGTGTTGCTTTCTCCTTCTCTTGATGACGTGGCTGATGACGATTGCTTCTATTCATGCGACACCCACTAGAAGGTCTGCGCATGTTTTGGATCATCTCCGTCTTAACGTATGACGTTGAGATCTGGTAGCTCTGTGCGGAGACCATCTTGTAAAAGTAACTAAAAGTTATCCATCATTCTAGATATTCAACGATTCCAAATTTACAATAGGCTACCTAGCGGCAGACTGTAGAACCTAAGTTATATTATATATTATCATGAGGAAACGAGTCACCAGTTATTTTCTCCCAAAATCATTTTGCAATTCTGAAATAAAGCAGAAAAACAGATCAATTTTCTTTCATAAAAATCATAGACATAGTACGAGTTCGAAAATTTTCTCATTTTTGTTGACTTGAAACTCATCCAATTCAATCTCGTTCTTTTCATTCGAACTAAGGGTTTCACAGTTCAAACATTCTTGTAGAAACCAAAACAAATGTCAACCTGAAAGAGAATATGGTAGATTAGGCAACTCATTCAATGTAAAGTTTTTAAGATTTTCAAAATTTTAGAAGGTCTGACATTATTTGGCGCAGCAGTTCATTTTAATGTTTGAGACTCTGCTGTTTAGTCTCCGCTGTTCGAATGAATTATTCAATTCATCGATCTGATGGTCGTATACTTTGATTTTGATCGTAGTAACATCCAGTAGAAACTCAGAAAGAAAACCATTGCCCTGAAATCACTCCAAATTGATAAATATCGATTTCCAAAGCGAGTTAAGCTGATCTAAGCGTAGTAAAAGTTTTGATTATCTTTTAGACCAGCTTCTCTTGTCATTTCAGTCGACCGTAATCTCGTCGTTAGTATTAATGTATATGAGAAATATGAGATACTCCAAGCTGAATGGAATAGAAACTAAATTGTTTGTCTTTCTAATACAACCACTTGATTGAATTAATGGAATTCTATTTTTAGCACCCACAGCAACATCAGCAGCAAGCCCCCACTCACGGTAAAGAACAACCAAGTTTTGATCTCGGGAGTGTAGGATCAGAATTGCTGACTTCTTTAACAGATCAAGTACTGCATCCTAATAAGGTATCAACATGTAATATATCACAAAACCAACATAAAAGCCTCACTCGTGTATTTATAGGCATCCCAAAATCAACAACATGAGTATACACCAAGACAACAACCTCAAGTTCAAAATCAAGGTGAAAATGAATCAGGCTTCGATCTTGGCAAAATAGGTTCTGACCTTTTAGGATCTTTAGCAGAAAAAGTTTTACATCCAGACGAGAAAGTTAGTAACTTTCACAAATATAATGAGTTAATTTTTATGTAGAATGATATGGCAATTTCTACTTTTTCAGCCAAATAATGAACCTCAACAAAGTATCCATACACAAGCCCGAGGTGAAAATCAAAATCAAGGAGGTTTTGATTTGGGTAAAGTTGGATCAGATCTGCTAGGATCCCTTGCCGAACGAATAATTCATCCTTCTGATGAAAAAGTAAGTTAGAAGAACCACCGTATATGTCTTGATTTCAAACATTAATTTTTAGGAGAATGCACAAAGACAACAGTCTTCAAATAATTATACAAACGCTAATAAACAAAATGATGGGGGTGATTTTGGATCTATCATAGGATCTCTTGCAGAAAATGTGTTAGGAGGAGGAAAAGTGAGCAAAATATCTTAGTATATACTTAGTATAATTCTATAAATTACATGTTCTTTTTCAGCATCAAGCCCAACAAAATGAAAGTAGAGGGCCTCCTCCTCAATCCAAAAATTTTGCTGATAGTGCTGGCGAAATGGCAGCTTCTGTTTTTGAGTCTTTGGCTGATTCGGTATTAAAATCAAGTTCTAACAGAGAAGATGATGTAATAATATCAATCTAATACGGAGAATTTCTTACTGATTTGTGTTTCTTACAGCCTCAGTTTAAACAGAATAATTATGGTCCAGGCCCGCAAGGGTATGGACCTGGACCACAAGGGTACGGACCTGGTTATGGTCCAGGTCCTCAAGGGTATGGTCCAGGCCCTCAAGGTTATGGTCCTGGTCCTCAAGGCTTTGGCCCAGGTCCTCAAGGTTATGGCCCAGGACCTCAAGGCTACGGTCCAGGTCCTCAGGGATATGGTCCAGGTCCACAGGGCTATGGTCCAGGTCCGCAGGGTTATGGTCCAGGTCCGCAGGGATATGGTCCAGGCCCACAAGGCTATGGACCTGGTCCAGAAGGCTACAGCCAACAGGGTTATGGACCAGGCCCTCGTGGGCCAGAAAATTTCCCTGATCGATACCAAGAAAATAATTATAAATCCAATCAGAACGAGTCTGGGGATATTGGCTCATTTTTATTAAATACATTGAGCGATGCTGTTAAACAACCTTCACAACATCAGGTATTGCCTCATCGCCCGTATACATAGTTAAATCCGACATTTGAAAATCAAATTGAAGATCTCTTCTTTCCTTACATATATATTTTTCAGGATCGACAATCTAGGAGACGTGAAGTTGATGATGAAAATGATTCAAAAGCAGATATAGGATCTCTTCTAGTCAATTCGCTAGCAAGTAAAATGCTACAACCACATCATCAACAATAAGATGTGGATACATCGTCCAAACTATATTTAAGTTTTTAGGCAAGCTATTCGGCAATGCAACTGATCAAATATTTTTTAATTTTTTTATTAGTTCTCACATGCATTTAAAATTGAAGGTACAAAGCCACTGACAAGAGGACTTTCTGTTGACATGATAATTTTCAATTTATTATTACGAAATAAATATTTATTGATTGAATACAGATGAAGATTTATCTATTTTACTTTTTTACTCTAGTTCAATTAGCAGATTCTACTACACCGCATGGTTCTCTCAATTCTGAAAAATTAAAATGATATTATAAGCAACTAGGAAACTGAGTTAGAAGAAAGAATGTAGAAAAATGTACCACGACTCAAATTTCATCTCCTTATTTCAGAATGTGTTTCATTTTCATTCTTGTAATGTTTCAAGTAAAATTATAACAATTACGAAAGCAGATGAGATAACTATTGAAAATGTACACTGATTATGAATTCTTAAACAACAATTTGGTTGAAGGAGAATAATCATTTTACCCTTTGCTACTTAGTTCAGAACATTGTTGCAAACGCAAATATTTTGTGCTATATCCTATGGGATGTTTCCTATCAGTTGATGAATCTAAACTACACTTAAAAGAAGAACGCTTATGGACATCTTGACTCTAACTTTCCATATTTCCTTAATATATTCTCGTCCTTTTACATTAAATAACTGTACACTACAAATTCTCTTTAGTGCTGGATCTATGATATGTCTTCCTGCCAATTTGTAGGTTTAACTTTTCAATGAAGTACTGCTGAAAATTATATTTTATTTTTGTTTACAGTTTTTCAGAATATTTCTACGAGATATTCCTTCTTCTATTAAACAAAATCTATACAACCCATGAATCTCTTATTATTTTTAACGCATTTGTTATACTTATATAAAAAAATTATTGCATGTTAATATTGTTGTGATATTTGAAAATACATCGGCGCTGGAAGATTTGTTGAGGAATTTGAGAAAATAAGACCGAAAACTTATTTGGTGAGAAGAGAAAATTGTGCCCTAGTGTGATTGTTCCAGCGCCTATGTAGTGATGTGCCTTTAAGATAGAAACGAAATGGTGCTTTATTTTTGGGAATTCTTTGTTGAAATCAATAAAAATTCTATAGTCAAATGTATTTTATTGGATATTATTGATGTGAATTTGATATAAATCAAATAATCGAACATTGTTGGCAAATTATTTTCAGATAATTCTCCGTGAGGCCCTAACAAAATCTATAAGAGGCAATATTCAGTTAGATATCCCAGAAGGGAACATGACACAATGCAGAATACCATCCTGCCACAAGCACAGAACAATTCATCGCAACTCTACTTCGAATCCCGTGAAGCCTAACAAGGATATGTCAATATACATGTTCTATTATAATCGGTTCAAAATTGCCACCATTTTTTTCTTGGCGGACTTAAAATAGCCTCTACAATACAACGTCTTTCAAGATTTAATATTGATTGGATTGATATCATATTGAAAGACTAGAAATAAATCTTCAACTTACTGCTAGTATTGGTCTTCTTTTAGTAAGATTTCATAAGAAAGCAATTTTACACATCATTTGCTTTTTATTTATACCAGGTGGATCACCACATTCGCGAAGGAAGATTAGGCATATTTTATGCAGATTTTGAAATTTTTTTACACAGTAATATGAAGTGCTGTACTGACTACAAACTAAAAATATTTTAGACTATACAAGTTGTTCCATATTAATGTTACATACCAAAGTTTTGATTTTTAAATGGGACACTATATTTCGTTTCATTTTTGACTTTTTGAGGAAAAATGAAGGTTAGTTTGTTCAAATTTCCTTATACCTATCCTGAATAATTTCCGAAATATTTGATATTTTCTGGAATTAGAGGACTTAAAAGAAAATTGTGCCCTTAATATAAATTTCGAACCTTCATATGTACATTTATTGTTCTAGTAATTGTTGTTGCTTGAATATATGACATATTTTGTTGATTTATGTTACACAGGTTGTACGAAAACGATTTTTAAAGCTGTGGTTCAAATCTCATTTCACTGTTTTTCTCAAAAAGCATACCCTATATCTAAAGAGTCAAATAAGTGGTACATTTTAACGCCTTTCGAATGGTATCTAGGTGCCCTATATCTATTTCCAACCTTTTCGACAATATTCAAGAAGAATTTTCAAGAAATATTTCAATTTTTCACTTCAATTTGTATCTGAACCGATTGTTACCTCAGAGAAGAAAAAATCGAATTAGATTAAATCATTCCTGTATTTAATTGTCATGAATTGTAACCATCCAACAACTACTGAGTAAAGAAATTGACAAAAATTTCAGTTCATATCATATTAATTCATACTTCACTCGTTTATTGAATCATACGCAAGATAGTATGGTTCCCTATTACATTTCCTGAGCTCATACTTGCGTTTTTCTGACCCACACGAAAATTATAAATATAATATATATTATAAATATAGTTATTCTATATATATATATATATATATATATATATATATATATATATATATATATATATATATATATATATATATATATATATATATATATATATATATATATATACAGTGTTTCGAATAAGATGTCATAAATGAAGGATGCGAATCCTGAATGATTTGAGCAAGAAAGTTCGAAGAACCAATGGTCAAAAAATGCTTCGTTGCCGAGATACAGGGTGTTAAAGTTGAGAAAATTTTTCGATTTTCTCTCGATAAAACCTAGACTTCTCAAGATTTCGGGCTCAAATTTTCCACATAAGCTATTAAACACAATCTGAATCACCAGGTGAGGCCAAATTTTGGAACAGTATACAGGGTGATACTTTTTCATGGGCCATGTTCCATTTTTACCCTCGGAACTTTTTTTTGGTACGCCACTGGCACTAACAAAAAATAAAATCGAATAGATCATTCAATTTAAAATTTTTTTTGACTCCTGCATTTTGATCGTAACTATCACCGTTTCTGAGATATTAATTATTGAAAATAATCCAATAGTTTTCCCATATCGAAGCCATGGAGATATTATCTTAATAACTGATGCAATTTTTCAGGAATTGAGCTGAAATTTACATCAGATGTCTCCTTATTGTATGTTTATAACAAAATTCTGACAGTATACAGGGTGTTATTTTTTCACGTGCATTTTCCTCTTTTGCCGCCTGAACTTTTTGTGGTGCGCTACTGGTATATTCTGAAAACAGAATCAAACAGATTATTCAATGCGAAAACTTTTCTGTTGCTTGTATTTTTCCGTATCTGCCACCATTTTCGAAAAATTAATCAACAACGCCCGAACAGGCTACCCCTTTGCCTCCGTATATTTTTTCGGTGCATAACTGACGTTTTTCGTAATCAGAAACGGATTTTTCATTCAATTCGGATAATTTTGTGCTCATCTTGATCCTCATGTCTTTCACCGTTTTGAATTGAAAATCATCAGAATTTATCGTGTCTTCCTCATATCAGAACACGTTGGTGATTTCAAAAGGCTTAGTAGGCTCTGATACAATTTCGCAAATGAAATCATAGAAAAAAAACTTGACACTTCAATGATTGTAAGTTTTGTCATTCAGTTTGTTGTGCCTACATTTGAAACAGCTGTAAGTAGTAACCAATAATCTTTGAAATGGTTTTCACTAATGCAGAAATGGCCGATATACATTTCATGTACGGTGTGGCTGAAGGAAACGCAGTGCACGCAAGGCGTTTGTATCAAGAACGCTTCCCTAATCGAATCATTCCTGATAGGCGTACGTTTTCTGACATCCACAGAAGATTGAGAGAACGGGGTACATTCAAACCGAATCATGACTTGAAAGGGGCAAATCGGACAATAAGGACCCCGGAAATCGAAGAGGCAGTCCTAAATTGTATAGATGAGGATCCTCAGCTGAGTACAAGAAAAATTGGAAGAGAGTTGAATATCTCATTTGTATTGGTCTGGAAAATTCTCCATGATTTCTTGCTTTACCCATACCATATTCAACGCGTCCAAGCTCTACTACCCCGCGATTTTCCTCTGCGACTCAATTTCTGCCGATGGTTCCTTCATAACATTGCTCATAATCCCCTTTTCGATAGCGAAATCATCTTCACAGATGAGGCGTCCTTCTCGAGAAATGCAATCAGGAACTTTCATAACAATCACTATTGGACTGAAGAAAATCCCCATATGATTGAGGAATGTCACCATCAAGAACAATTTTCGGTTAATGTCTGGGTTGGAATAATTGGGGATTTCCTGATCGGGCCATTTTTTTGCCAGACAGGCTGAATGGAGCCTTATATCGCCACTTTCTAGAAGAGATTTTACCTGTGTTGCTAGAAGATGTGCCGCTGCAAACTAGAAATAGAATGTGGTTTATGCATGACGGAGCACCACCGCACTTCAGCATGGAAGCTAGAGAATATCTGAATATGACATTCAATAACCGCTGGATAGGGCATGGTGGACCAGAAGCTTGGCCTCCAAGGTCGCCAGATTTAAACAGTTTGGATTTTTTCTTTGGGGACATCTGAAAACTTAGGTTTATAGCTCTCCCGTGAATACACTTGAAGAATTGAGGAATAGAATTACAGCATCATGTGACGTCATCAGAAATACCCCAGGAATATTTCAGAGGGTGCGCACTAATATGTGGAGACGAGCAGAAGCATGTATTCTTTCAGGTGGAGGACATTTTCAACATCTTCTTTGATTTGTTCTGTTTGTTCAATTTTTGTTTTCATCATTATGAGTTTTTGTTATTGAAATCATTCGCGATTATTTATGTTGTTTATTCATTTACTTCCGATTTATACACTCAATAAAACACATTTTTGAATTCGAATTCAATGATCAGGGAAATGATATCACCCTTTATACTTTCTCATAAATCCTACCAATCTAGTGGTGCAGATCTTAAAATGTGAACTTCGTTTGAAATTCGAGCTCAAGGTCTTCACAAATTGCCGAAATAACATGAAAAATATCTTCAAGCTTTCAATACAGAAGGGACTATACGATTACTTTTCTTGATTAATATCTCGAAAATGGTGGCAGATACGGAAAAATACAAGAAACAGAAAAGTTTTCGCATTGAATAATCTGTTTGATTCTGTTTTCAGAATATACCAGTAGCGCACCACAAAAAGTTCAGGGGGCAAAAGAGGAAAATGCACGTGAAAAATAACACCCTGTATACTGTCAAGAATTTTGCCTCATTTTGTTATAAGCATACAATAAGGAGATATCTGATGTAAATTTTAGCTCAATTCCTGAAAAATTGCATCAGTTATTAAGATAATATCTCCATGGCTTCGATATGGAAAACTATTGAATTATTTTCAATAATTAATATCTCAGAAACGGTGATAGTTACGATCAAAATGCAAGAGTCAAAAAATTTCAAATTGAATGATCTATTCGATTTTATTTTTGTTAGTGCCAGTGGCGTACCAAAAAAGTTCCGAAGGTAAAATGGAACATGGCCCATGAAAAGTATCACCCTGTATACTGTTCCAAAATTTGGCCTCACCTGATGATTCAGATTGTGTTTAATAGCTTATGTGGAAAATTTGAGCCCGAAATCTTGAGAAGTCTAGGTTTTATCGAGAGAAAATCGAAAATTTTCTCAACTTTAACACCCTGTATCTCGGCAACGAAGCATTTTTGACCATTGGTTCTTCGAACTTTCTTGCTCAAATCATTCAGTGATTCGCATCCTTCATTTATGACATCTTATTCGAAACACCCTGTATATATATATATATATATATATATATATATATATATATATATATATATATATATATATATATAGAAGGAATTATAGAAAACATATCATCAAACAAAATATAGATGATTCTTGCCGTAGATGTTTCTGTTCTTCAGAAACAGTTTTTCATATATTATCATCTTGCTCAGTCCTTGCTTCAACAGATTATTTAGAAAGACATAATGCCGTCGCTAATATTATTCACTTCAATCTAGGAATTAAACATGACCTAATTCCCAAAAGAAAAAATTTCAAAAATATGAACCTGAGATTATTTTTGAAAATGACAAATATAAACTTTATTTTGATAAAACAATTCTGTGCAACAGAGCTGTAAAACACAATAGACCAGATATCGTTCTTAATGATAAACAGAATCAAATAACATATATAATTGATATTGCTATACCCGACACACATAATATACAAAATAAATACAATGAAAAATTTCTAAATATATGATGCTTGGCGACGAGATTAAAAAATGTGGAAAATGAAGAAAATATTTATTCTACCGATTATTATTTCTACAACAGGCGTTATTCTAGAAATCTTCACAAAAGTATTGAGATTTTGGGTCTGAAGAAAATTTGTTTGAACAGTTACAAAAGATAACAGTCATCAAATCTTGTAATATTCTTCGTAGGTTTCTTTCCGAAAATAATAATGAGGTAGAGTCATAGGTTTTCTCTTTAGTTTATACTGCTCAGAATCTCATTTCATATTTTATTTATTTGTTTATATAAATGTAATATAATTAACTGACAATTTTGTCATATTTATATTCAGAGCAGTATTCTATTCGATCGTTCACCACTTCACACAAAGGAAACTATTAATGAGTAACATTCAGTGTTACTTGACTAAGGTCCGTACACTGGATTTTTCCGGGAGAAAGCCTCTGACACTACTCGTTGGTACATTGATATCATTGTCTGATGATGCTATAGTATGTATATATTCTGGTAGATTGATATATTCTCATAACATTCAACGTTATCCTAATATATAATTACTCCAGGATATGTTTTGATTATAATCATTGCCTGGCAATGGTATTAATTACCGGGTGGTGGATTTATATTTTTTCATGAAATCAGTTTCATTGCATGAACAGATATATGGGCAACTCGTCGGGGTAAAACCCCTATATATATATATATATATATATATATATATATATATATATATATATATATATATATATCCAGTGTATGGACCTTAGTCAAATGACACTGAATGTTACTCATTCATAGTTGTCTTTGTGTGAAGTGATGAACGATCGAATATAAATTTGAATATAAATATGATATTGTGAGCTAATTAGATCACATTTATATATACAAATAAATAAAATATGAAATGAGATTCTGAGCAGTATATACCAAAGAGAAAACCTATGACTCTACCTCATTATTTTATTCGGAAAGAAACGTACGAAGAATATCACAACATTTGATGACTGTTATCTTCTGTTACTGTTCAAATAAATTTTTCTTTAGACCTAAAATCTCAATATTTTTGCGAAGATTCCTAGGAATAACACCTGTTTTAAAAATAATAATCAGTAGAATAAATATTTTTTCATTTTCCACATTTTTTAATCTCGTCGGCAAGCATCATATATTTAGACATTTTTTCATTGTATTTATTTTTTATGTTATGTGTGTCGGATATAGCAATATCTATTATATTTGTTATTCGATTCTGTTTATCCGTAAGAATGATATCTGGCCTATTGTGTTCCACAGCTTTTTGCATAGAATTGTTTTATCAAAATAAAGTTTATATTTCTCGTCTCCACAAATAATCTCAGGTTCATATTTGTAACATTTTTTTCTTTTGGGAATGAGGTCATGTTTAATTCCTAGATTAAAATGGATAATATTAGCGACGGCATTATGTCTTTCTAAATAATCTATTGAGGCAAGGACTGAGCAAGATGATAATATATGAAAAACTGTTTCTGAAGAACAAAAACATCTTCGGCAAGAATCATCTATATTTTGCTCGATGATGTGTTTTCTATAATTACTCGTGAAAACAGCCTGATGCTGGATCGCAATTGCCAAGCCTTCTGTTTCAGCAAACAATTCTCCAGATACTTACCATCTATTTGATGCAATTTCATCAATATAATCATTCTTCAATCCTTTAGCGTGCTTTCCGTGTAATTTCTTCTGCATCCAACTATCTCTTCTAGAATTATTATCGAATATATCAAAATCTACTTTTTGCATTGTCAAGTTGAGAGGTGTAAGATTATAATCTGAAGGAACAACAATATCATGTAATTTAGACGTTCTCTGTTCATCATGAAAATGGGAACGTAGATGGAAAATCTGTTTACTATGGAGAATGTTCAAATCCACGACCTCCAATATGTCTAGGTAGTGCAACTCTTTGAATAGCTTACATCGTATGGTGCTTATGATATTTACAAAGCATATATATATATATATATATATATATATATATATATATATATATATATATATATATATATATATATATATATATCATCTCCTTGTAGGTGAAGCATATTGAAAACAACAACTTTCATACATTGGGATAAGGTTCACAAAAGGGTGAAACCTAGTGGTCATTCTTGTTTTTTCAACGTCTCAGAAAAATATATACCAACTATTTTCAATTTTGTTTTATTACATCCTGCCTGGGAATTCCTAAAATATTTATCTTCCTCAAAAAATCAAATTAAACGATCTAATTTGATTGAGGAATTCGTGACTTGATGAAAATTGATATACATTTTTAATTAAATAACACATTGATGCTCAAATTTTCACTATATTCACAAACTTATGATTGTTTCACCACACTGTGGCTTCATCAGATGAGAAATACATTTAAAAAGAAGATGTGCCTTCTATAACATTGGTAAAAACATGTACTTAATTTAATAGATAAAAGGAAAATCCAAACAGGATTGCTTTAGGAACTGAAAAGCAACGGTGACGAAATTTCTCTATTAAGTGATTTCCAATTCTTCCCATAGGTTCAATTTTAATCTATCATTTTGTAACATTGATATCATAGAATATCATAGTGTTATAAACAGTATGAAACCTAGACACAACACGATACCAATGTCAACAGCTATTTTATCCTGATGTGCTGTTTAAAACAGTATGAAACATAGAATCAATACGATACCAAAGTCAGAAAATGAGTTCTTGAAACAGCTGACAATATTATAAAACGAATAGCGGTCAATAATTCTAGTATAATCTAAAGCTTCCTTTCTCGTAATCAACTCCAACATGAAAGTTTTTCCTAGTATTAAGGAGACCAATCAAAAATATAATATATTAACTTATATTGGTAAAACCAGTCTAAATTTAGAGTCTTCCCTCTCATCGGATAATATGAATATAGCCTTCAGAATGGAAAACTCTTTGGGCAGTTACATAAAAGACACAAATCAGGTATTGTAGAAGTTGCGATAAAATTAATATGGGTAGAAATTCTAGAAATTTCAGTATTAGGAATGAAAAACATTCACTGGAAGAAACCCATACTTTTTAATATTTCATATAATGCAAATAATTGATTGAAACCGAATGTATGGGAAGCAATGGAAATCCATTAACATGAACATTTCGGAGACCATTACTGAATCTTTCCACTTCTTAAAGCAACCTTATTTGGATTTTCCTGCTATTGAACTAAGTACCTGCTTTCACCAAATTAATATATAAGACACATCTTTCTTGTAAATGTTCTTCTTATCGGATGAAGCCTTATTATGGTGAAAATCGATATAAGTTTCTGAATATAGTGAAATTTAAAAAAACCGAAAGATCTTTTTGATATTCAACATATATTTTTCTTCTTAAAATTATACATTTCGGTTTCAACTTAAACTCATTTGTTTGACTCAAAACCTAACTTGTGTTTCTAATTTCAGGTGACTAACTGATTTTCTTTGTACCTACACATGCCTAATTGTTCAATATATTACTCGACATAAATCTTTTAAACCACATCAACTGTATTTTTATTGATCCATAATTCAACTCCTTAGATTAATTGATCTGCAAATTAAACCTTAACTTACAGCAAAATATTCTTTCCCTCAGGACTACAGCAATCCAGGCGTAGAATGAAAAAAAACATTTATCTTTTAGTATAAGTAATTAAACCTATTCTTCTAGTCAAATTACAACTTATATATTTCTAATTGAAATTTGAGGTACTTATTGTACACATGTTTAATAGTATAAAATCGTGCTTGGAATTACGTTTCATTCATAATTGCTTTTGAATTAGAAAATATGTAACTGCTAAAATAAATCAACTTGTAAATAAATTCCATAAGGGAAGGAAGAGCAAATTGAAACTGCTGAATGTTTTTGGTTGAAATGGATTATACTTTTCGAACAAACATGCAGATAGACATTCAATTTTCAATTGAATTCAAGTTACGTTAGAAGAAATGAATTACATTGAAACAATTTTTGATTTGCTCTACCTTATGCTTGACGTATTCATTGAGAAAAAATTAAGTAAATAAAGCCAGCAATATTTCCTCATCCAGAAATTACATATAAAAATGAATCAAGAAAATATATAACTATATGTTTTTCTTTTCCAGAAAACTATGCCAATGCCTGCATTACCCAATCCTGGTATACCGCCTTCAGTATTGAGCTACGGACCAGAGACTGGACTTTATCCCAATCTTCCCCAAACTGGTCCCAATCCAGGAGGAATATTTCCTCCAAATATTCCACAACCAGTAAGTGGACCGTATTCTTCTAGAAGTTCTTACCCCGCCGATATATCTTTTACAACGCCTTGCATTGACCGTGGTGATGGATACGACTCAGAACATAGACCATTCCCTCTTTCTCCTCCTAGAGCTTGTCCATCACCACCCCATATTTATCTTTCCCATAAGGAACAGAAAAAAATCGAGAAAGCTGAACATAAAATGGAAAAGAAAGTTTATAAAGCTCAGAAAAAAGCTGAAAAGAAGGTTGCAAAAGCCATGAGGAAACAGGGGATTTCTACTGGGGCTGCAGTTGGAATTGGACTTGGGATAGCTGGGGCTGGTACTTTGGCGTATGCAGCTGGGCGTCGAGGTTCCTGTTCCTCTTGCAGTTCCTCCACTTCGTCCTCAAGTTCGGACTAATTCCGCAGAAAATATGACACGATAGTTGGGAATATTTAGACAAGTTCGAAAATTTGGTATTTTTGTAATTTTATAGGATCAAACTATTTTTGCATTTAATAAAATAAATTGTTCTATATATTTAGAAAATATGAAATATAAAAAATACGCTTTAGTTGCTTAGTAAACGGTGCAGGTGAATATTTTGGTACGCTTCTTTTTTTTCATTCAAGTGCCTTGGAAAATTTAATTTTATTGAATTTGCTTCGCTGCAATTTTGAATTGTTTTTAAAATTTATAAAAAAATTAATTTATACATTTTCTTTTATGATACGAAGTATTACGAACAAATTATTTGAAATATTAAATATTACAATAATATATTCATTTTACTATTGTTCCGCTTCATATAATAAATAAAATAAATATATATTGTTGCAAACTGTTGTGTTTCTTTTTTTCTCTCGAATGGATATACAGATTGCGAAAAGTTCAAGCTTTTTTCCTAGAAGTCTCCAGGAAGAGTCAATTTTTCAATTTTCCCAATTGGTTTTTGGATCAACACCAACAAAAGGTTGTCTCTCTAACATCAACCTAATTTTTGCGATGAAGCAAGCTTTCGGAGAGCTTGCTTCGGGGTTAGATCGTCTGTTATTCTGAAATTACGTATTTGGAGTAGGAGATATTTTGTTTCTGAGAAATTTCCGCACAATCCCAGGACTAGGAAAAATACCTTCCACTATATCCAACTCAATTAACTGTTTTTTATCTTTCACAATAATGTTGTGGTGCATTCGTACTCGATCCATTAACTCAGGGGTATCATCAGCTAAAGTATTGTTAGAAGGGTAATTTTCTTGGAAATTTTTGAATTTATAGATGTCAACTCACTAGACAATGTTGCATGTTGTTTCAAAATTTCAATGAAACATCAATTGTCCGGGAAGTACTCGATGAGATAATTTTTGAATACGAATTTTATGTTGCATCAGAGATTATTAAAATATATGATCGGTGGGGTTCATATAAACGTATGGAGCATCTAAGATCTAAAATGAAAATTCTATTGCCTATAAATTCTTGAAGAGGACCATTAATTAAATCTAGGAAAATGAAAATGATCTAGAATTAAATTTTTTCTAAGGCGATTTTCCGTAACACATAATATGGCAAATACGATTTATGATATATATATATATATATATATATATATATATATATATATATATATATATATATATATATATATATATATATATATATATATATATATATATATATATATATTATTCTAGAAGCTGCTTTAACAGAAAATTTTCTATCTTTTTCATGAAAATGTATTGACAAGAAAGTTTTACCAGTTATTTTTACAAAATCATCATCAATAGTATTTTCACTACTAACAAATGAAATAATAAGAGTCACAGTGTTATTGCGGTTTAGAAATCGTCATCGGGCATTATTCAACTGGGTGTAGAGCACCGTGATAATTATAATTAGGCGCGTATTGAATATGGAGATACAAGATAGTACTTACACAGTTCATAAACAACTTTTGAGAGGGAGTTATTGTTATGTTATTTGCATACATCTAAGGACCTTAGTGAAACCCCATTCAAATTTTAATCAGAATTAACCTCCGAATAGTAAGGGCTAAATCCATACTAATCTTTTCAAAAAATGTTATCGAAATCTTTTAACAGCCGTATTCAAGACAAAGAATTTCAGCCAAATTATTCTGCTGAAAAAAATATAGAAATCAAAGGAAACTGAGATTCAAGCTTCACAATATATAACAAAATTTAACAAAATTAATCAAATCTAATCTTGGAGTTCTAAACTTTTATTATAATTGACTTTATTATAAACTAAAATAGCGCCCCTACGGGGTAGGAGAGGTGGCTGACCTGCCCCCCCGTGTTTCCGGTTTTTTTCTTGAAAATTTAGGTCTCAAAAATAGTCTCAAATTCGAAAATTAATTTGAAGAGTAACGATTTCTCTCCGCGGACCCGATCTCGAGATATCTAGGAATCGTTCCAGACCCGAATCCTTTCTCCCGCTAACTCCGTATAAGTAGGACGTATGAAAGAAAAACCCTTATTTTGACAGCTGGACGTTCGTTACTTTCTTTAATTTCTGGCCGTCATAGATTCTCGGAATGAGGAAAATAGAGCGAAATTTTACAGAAGTTCGCCGATATCGCTTCGTTCGATCGAAGATTTTCCAGTTTTCCCCGGGTTCACGGTAATGAAATTATTGCGGCGCAACATGCGAAACTCGAGGCTCGCTCTCTGTCCCGGTTTTGAAACGATCGAAAGTGATAGAAAAATTTGTATAGACATAAGGTCTGACGAGATTATCGCCTTCACTCGCGAAAAATCGTAGACCTTTTTTATTTTCGCTTTTTCGATTCCGAAGAAATCTCGCTTTCGACTTTCCGTTCGCTCTCGGCGACATTTCGGCAAAATTTTTCGAAAAATCCTCTGGGCTTTGTCGTTCGATCTAGGGACATCAAATTTGGAACAGATTACCTCCCACCCTTCCTTACCGGAAAAAAATACTCGTGGGGGCCTTCGGCACGCTTTTTCGCTGCGTCCCTTCATCTCCGCCCGGTTAAAACTACCGTCATCCCCTTGAATTATTCCCGAAAAAGGCCGTACGACTTCACCATTATATATTTATTTTAAAGATTTCTCGGATTTCATCACAATCTGTTGAGCGGAACAAATTTTACCGAGTAAAAACAATTTTTCCTCAGCTTTGGAGGTGAATATCTCAGCCAAAGTAGATTTTATGAAAAATGTTATTAATAAGTTTGTTGTATTATTTGGATGAGATCAAATCCCGATCAATTTATAGCATTTTCTGAGACACCCAGTATATACTATTAGTTATTGAATTAAAATTCAATACTGTACGTGATTAGTATCTAATGATGGTAACTGTAGTGGAAAACAATTCTGTTAAGGAACCCTAAGATATACTTCAGCAATAACAAAACATTTTTGGAAAAATCAAACTTCAGAGATAAAATGAAGGAATAATTGATGTGATTTTCCCAATAACTGATAGTTTCTGAAATGCTATTCTTCTGTTTAAGTATAAAGGATGTTCATATATATAGACTGTTAATGCACCTAAAAATTGCACTACATGTTGCATTCATTAAATCCTTAAGCAAGTAAATAATCCATAATCATCAATATTATATGATGTGCTCATGTAATTGGTATGGAGTAAAAGGTAATGAAGACAAATAGCTAATTATAAAATGTAGAGGTTGGAAAGAAATGACAAAATTCGATTTAATAAAAAAATAGTTCTCTATTAAACCTTTTGTCGTAACATTGATGGAAAATCAATGAATATTGTGAAAATATTCTTATTGAACCAATTCAATGCAAATTTTATCAATCACTGAAATTTGTAACAACTATAAAAATATATCAGCCAGTGAGGTGTATCCAATGAAAAAATGTTATATTATGTAGTTATTTTCATGAGATCAGCATCCGTGTTATTGATACCTTATTCGGGCACCTATTATTTATTAGATTAGAATTTAATGTTCTGCTTCTTAAGCATGTAAAATGATATTAACTGTAGTGCATAACACCTTTTGTAATTGAAACTAAAAGACGGAGTAGATTCCATATCAAAGACCGATAAATGCAAGGAAAAATCTGGATTTGGATAGGAAGGAACAGAAATGTAAAAATTTTAAGTAATGCTTAATTCAACAAGTGCATTCTCATGCAAGGTAGGTAGCATTTGGAATCAGATAAGAATCACTAATGTTTTGAAGTATTTAATATTTGATAATTCATTTAAATACAATTCAAAATAACACAGTTTACTATAATAGATAAGATAGTTTCTTCCCATGAAAAGAAATAAAATATTAAAATAAAACAAGAATTATTTGAGAATTGAAAAATTCTAGATATTATATTTCAAACAATTTGAATTAAAATAAACAAAACAATTGAAAATAAAATAGAAATCTGAATTGCACATTCAATAATAAATATCAAAACATACAGAGAATATCAATAAAACGAATTTCACTTTGATAAGGATATGACACAAGAAAATGATTAATGAAATCGTTTGGATAATTTAAAATATGAAATTCACTCTATTAATAATTCAAAATATGTGATTCAGTACTTTAAGGAGAAGAGTTTCATTCACCAGATGGCAGCTTTCACAATTCGCAACAATAAAACCTGAATTTTACCAGAAACAGAATATATTATTCAAACTAATGTGATTTCATTATATTTTTAACAGGATCGATTAAGAGATAGATTTATTGGCTTCAATCGTAGTTGTCCTGTTTCAAATCAAATATGATGAACTTCAAAAACGTTTCTTGTGGAGAAAGGAAAATGAAAAATACTTCGATAGTTTTGAAATTGGAGAATTTTTAACTGAAAACTGATTGATTAAACAAATTCAATATTTTGTATATAATTGTAGGAATTCTATAAAATGCTCTTCTTCTGTATATTTTTCAAAAATACATATTTTAGAAAATTATTATACTATTGTATATGTGAATAAACATCATGACATGTAGCAAATATTCAAATTTCTGTTAAGATACTCTAAGATGTTATCTAAGTGTTTTTCCACATTCATGAAGATGTCATAACATTTTTCATTTGATGATTTGACAAATATTTCTACGATAACAAAACATTTTCGGGATAATCAAACCTGAGAGATAACAGCAAGGAATAATTCGTGTCATTTTTTCAACAACTGATAGCTTCATGAAAGGTAACCCTTCTGTTTAAGTATGAAGGATGTTCATTTCTATAGACTATTAGTGGAGCTGAAAAAATGGCACTACATGTTGCATTCATTAAATCCTTGAGCAAGTAAATAATACATAATCATCAATATCATATGATGTGCTCATGTAATTAGTATGGAGTAGAAGGTAATGAAGACAAATAGCTAATTATAAAATGTAGAGCCACGAAAGAAATGACAAAATTCGATTTCATTTTATTAAAAATAGTTCTCTATTAAAATTCTCATTACTCATTTTTGTAAGTTTGTTTTTGCTTGTGTTGTATTGTAATATTGTAATGAAAGGATTAAAATGGTTGGAATATTATGTATACATCCAAACCCTTTGGTGATGTATCAAAATTGTATCTCTTTTTACTGAATCAAATCAATGCAATTTTATCAACCGTTGAAATTTGCAATAATTCTAAAATACATATTCAATCTAAATCTTACTTGATTCAAAGACAGCAGAATGGGAAAAATAATTTTAATTTCCCAAACAAAAGGATAATTTGTTCTATCTTGAAAAGAGTGCACTCAATATAATTTCTTTTGAAAAGCGAAATCATAGCTATATCATGTACACGAAAACTCAATTCACAAGAATTAATACAAATTTTGAGAAGAAAAGGATGCATTGGTAAAATTGATTATTTAAAGCTGTATATTCGATTATCAATAAGTAGTACACGTTATTCGTGTTTATTAATTATAATTAATTTCTGGAATTTTCGCTTTGATATATCAAAAGTTGAATTCAAATTAACATACTTTTGAAGTATTTGCTTTATTCATCTTTGTTTATTTCGGAAGTATATGTAAAATATTATTTCATCAATTATTCATTCCACATTTAAGCATTCTGCCAAATATGAAACGTCATAGTGGAAAAAGAAACAAATTTCAACAACTTATCAAAATTATACTTTTCATTGAATAATCATGTGTTCAAGTAATATACAATATATACAAATTAAATGAGGTATTAAAACCCTGATATGATCCGGAAAATATGTAGTAAAATGAAAGTGAATAAAGGTTCAACGAAGTTTACTCGAGCTAAGTCGCATTTTCATGCTTTGACATCCTTTCACAAAATGTTTCAAAACAATAACCAATTGAATATTTAGTTCTCATTCAATTTGCAATATTTTCAATCAAAAAATACTAATTCTCTTGTTATCCATTATTCCCATTATTTTCGACACAAAATGTTTTAGAAAAACCAAACTAGATTAAATCTAAATCACTTTAGTTTTATACTTTTACATACACTCCAATCCTAATAAAGTGAATTATTTTCTCTTCTCTTTTACAATATAATTTCTCTAAAAGTAATCCAGCTGTATTCATAAAACCAGATCATATTACCTGATTTCCAAATAATTATTTCATAAAAGTCTATCGCATACACTTAAACTTTTCAATGTAATACACTAACGTGTTGAAGCAAAAGGTCGCGGTCATTCAAGAACATAATTTCACAAAAAAAACACATAGAGCACAATTTTAAGGAAGAAACTAACTCGTAATTTCCAAACAAAACGATACTGCCGGAACATCAATTGGAATCGGAATCTGCCGCGATCTGTTTCCGAATATTAATCCTAGCCTTTTTCACACGTTTTCTGAATTTCTCATAATTAAGTTCATCCTCGGAGCTACAAGAAGCGTTATTATTTGAACACTCTTGGTGAACTCTGGAATTCTTCGCGAAAGAACCCATACTAGAGCACGGTCCAGTGCCAAAACCGCTGTCCGAAGCACTGATGGTACGTCTCTTTTTCACCGGTGTAACGTAGTTACAATCGTAATCACTATCACTGTCGGTATTGGTACCGTTAACGTTCATCGGAGGATATGAACCGTTGAAAGAACTTCTAGGAAAGCCGGAAGAGGCGCCGTTGCTTGAGGTAGCATGTTCAGAGCCTCCGTCGATGCAGACCGCCGAATCGTAACGATGACGGTTCTGACGCGAAGTCGAAGCTCTGGTAAATGAAGCATCGTCTCTGGTTGACCCTGAATCTCCGTTCATGATGTTAGTTGTCATTTCTAATACGTTGATGAACATATCGTGAGTACCATTGATGGGTGTTGGAAGAATGTTCACGAGATTTCCCTCTTCAGCGTTTCCGTTTTCAATACAACCATTGGGAGGTATTTCTTCCTCGGAATCCTGCTCGATTACACGAAACAGACTATTGTGTGAACTGGTGATTCCGGTACTTGTGCTAGGAGCGTCAAGCGAGTTGTTTGCATTATCACATATTTCCCTTAGGCTTTGCCTCGTTCTGTATTTTTTCAATTTGCTTCTTTCCGGAATGAATTTGTGCTTTCTACTTTCTTTCTCGCTGGATGGTTGTTTCCCTGATGATCTCTTTGTATAATTATTGTGTTTTTGTTTGGAACTTTTACACTTGTGGAACCCGTTGTGTTTTCTATATTTCTCTTTAGTTTCATTACTTCTGAAATAAAGAATGAAAATCAATATATTATTCTCACACAATATCCTGTTTTCAAAATTTGATAATCAATAAGCTTTAGTTACTCAATACTCTACTCGTAAATTAGAAATCTGATTCATACAACATTTGTTTTCTGTGAAATTGAGCAACTTCTACTTCCAAAGCCACCTTCAAAATAAATCATTATAGAGTATATTCGTTAGACATTTTTTGGGGCATTCCATATACATTATTGTTTCATATATTACCGTCATGTTGGGTGACTTAAGACGATATAGAACTAAAACAAGCAGAACTTTCGGACATAATGATTAAATAACATTAATTGGTGATAAGTAGTGGTTCATATTATGGAATTCAAGGCTAAAAAAAACAAAGGCGACTGATACTCGCGCATAGAGGGTTTAGTAAAAACTTGATGGTATATCAATTTTTGCATACTTACTAAAAAATTGATAAATATTATTGCTATCCACTCTGAGATTCTCCGATAAAATTTGATCCCCCAAAGATTTCTGATTTACTAATGATCAATAGCACCGCACGTCCGTCTAAATCATCATATATCTGCTGACATTCGTAGAAACCGTGTTTGTTTAATTGTTTTAAGACAGCAGGTATGTTTAATTAATTTCAACTTCATACGCCTATGTGATCCTGAGTTCATATTGAATTTTTTTGTGACGGAACTAAAAATCTACATTTTTCGATTTTTCCTTTCACTTTGTATAAACGGCATTGCTTCATGCAAAATTTCATGATTCTACCAAGACGGGATATAACCTATAGCTTTTGATTTCTTTGCGAGAGTCAACCTATGCAGTAGAAGAGTTTGATTTTTTCGCAGATCGGAGGGATTAACTCGATATCTTCTTTAGCCGCTTCTTAAAAAAAGATGAAACATTCATCATGGCAAAATCATTTTTTTTGGTGATGTAATTATTACAAATTTACAGTTGTCGGATTTTTTCCTATATCTGTTACTATATAAGACACTCCCGACAGTATCAAAATATGCCGAAAAAAGCTACATACAGCGCCGTATCTTTGGGTTTGCGATGACTTGTACCTTTGATTTTCACAATAGTTAAACTGTGATCAAGGGTCTGAACTCATCCTCGTCAGAGCGTCTGCGCCTGGGAATGCCGTCAATCGCTAAAGTGACTTGCGTAGAGGAATAAACTTTCTCCCTAATGGGTGCTTGGTCACAAATGTTTAGAAGGTAGTCTAATCAATGATGAACTGGCTAGATAAACTTCTAAAACCACCTTTATACGTCCCAAACCGTTCTGTGGTTGCACATACTACACAAAAAGCCGTTATTGAAACGGAAGGAAGAACTTTGCAAAAAAGCACACTGAAGAAAAAATTCAAGTCCTAAACAAGCAGGGCATATAATATTCGCCAAATAAGTCTTCACAACTTCTTCACCGGCTGAATACTGACTACCTAAAAATAAAACTAAAAGAAATCTAACCATCTCAGCCAAATAGGGATATGGAAAACGAAAAGATGTAGAACGTGAAACGAGGACGACAAAACTTTATTCTGTGCAACTGCACGAACGAAAGGGATTCTTAATTGCGTAAGAGGACTAGATCTACTGAGAAATAATTAAAGCAGCGTTATGAACAACATATCAACTCTGGTCGCAGTTTGGATTAGGTTCTGTAGCGGGAAGACTCCTTTCAATGTAATATAATGTATAATTACTTATTACAGTAAATGGCAATTAGTGACCGTTTCTAGTCTGTATGTTTCCTTCTGTTTCTGTTGGTACAGTGAGGATTATAGCTGTGATTTCTCCTTCTAGTCACACAATGCAATATAAGGCATGTTATGCGGCACCACACTGTCCATAATGAACTTCGGAACTCAATGCAGCTTGAACTTTCATTCTCCAAAACATCTCCTGGGTAGTAAAAATATTATGTTAACTGCGAGTTCCAGGTGATATAATCTTGCTATCACAGTGTTTAGGTGCAGATATCCCTTGGAAGCTATTATTAAGTATGCAAATGAAACATGCTGAATCGATTCCAATGATTTGGAGAATTTACGGCAGTTGAAACAG
The DNA here is from genome assembly GCA_013387265.2 of Cryptolaemus montrouzieri. NCBI lineage: Eukaryota > Metazoa > Arthropoda > Insecta > Coleoptera > Coccinellidae > Cryptolaemus > Cryptolaemus montrouzieri. The sequence goes on along the minus strand of JABFTP020000185.1, from coordinate 32,251,408 downwards.
CATATTTAAATCGGTTTCCAGTAAAAATACTAGGACTAAATGAAATTATAGATGAAGAGGAAGCAACGATTGATATAATAGGTGCAGCTACCTCGAATCCCTTAAGCAGGCAAATTGATGCTGAAACAGGGGTATCAAAATGATTGAGTGATCTTGACAGTGAGTGATAGATTCCCGACCTAATTATTCGGTATCAAGCTAACTCTATATCTACTTGTTCCTGAGAAAAATGTCTTGACAAACAGACAGACATACAACGAAGTGATCCTATAAGGGTTTCCGTTTTCCCTTTGAGGCACGGAACCCTAAAAAACACATTTATAAAAATATCAAAATAGGTAACGAAAAAGTTCCTGAAGACATACAGAGTAGGAATGTTTTTATGTTTTTCTTTCCTTTCGAAAAAAAGTGTCAATTCATTCAGGATTCAGTAGGTTGTAAAAGTTGATATGTAATCAATGGCTGAAAAATATTAATGTTCTCAATATGGAAAGTAAAAACACTTTTGTCAGTTTGCCAGGTTAATTTCTTAATATAACGATCAGATTCGACTCTTTGGTCATTTTCAAGTGCCGAATACTGACAAAGGTACAAAGATGATTACAAGTTGGCTATTGAGACTATAATGTGGAGTTTTCCAAATTTTCCATCAGATTCTTTTTCTTCTTTCTTTATTGCATATGTGGAGATTGTCCAAAACTATTGTGTGGTTTGTTGATTGAATTGTTGAGTTCTTGACTGATGATATAAGTTCTTCGAATCTGCATTCAAAATATCTACCTATCACTTGAAAATGACCGAAGTTCGAAACCTGTCGTTATAAACAAATAAGCATTGAAAATTCACAGAAGTGTTTTTTCTTTTTCATATTTCGAAATGGATCTCCACAAAATAAATGTCATCAATATCATTAGTAAACATTCTTCTTTGTTGATAGCCTTAAGAATTATATTCGAAAGTATCATTTAATAAGTAAATAATGATAATAAAATGAATGTTTGTCTGACTTCCACATTGTTTATTTTTAACACACGCGACCGGTTTCGACAGTTACTGCAGCTAACAGTTTTGAACAAGAATGTGCTATGTAACCTATTTTAAGTAGATTAAGTGATTCAATTCTGATTGGCTATTGAGCGTGGTAAATTTTGGGTTTTTACAAAGTTTGTCCACTTTCACACTTTCCAACTGATTCATTGTTATCCTTTATTACATTTGTGGAAAATTTTTAAATTATCTAATGTAATTATGTGATTTGTACATTTGATATGTTCAAAAAATGCGGATTTGTTATCTCAGGAAAGATGTTCTTTGAATCTAGATCCACAATTTCGACCTGTTTGTCCTACGTAAACTGTTGGGTATTCATTGTATTCAATCCTGTATATTCCAGACTATTGTAACGTATAAGTTTTTTTGTTGGCATTGAATAGTAATAATAAACTCAAACAGAATCAAACGCAATGAATGTACAACAGCTTAAGCAGAACAAACAGGTCGAAATTTTGAATCTTTATCCAAAGAACATCCCTCCACCCTAGTTTTTGTAAATATTAAATCTTCAAATCATCACATTAGATCATTCAAAAATTATCCATAAATGCAATGACATGACGATGAATCTGTAGGAAAGTTTGGAAATTAACAAACTTGGTAGGAACCCAAAATTCACCACTCTCAATAGCCAACCAGAAATAAATCACTCTCCACTTCCCAACATTTAAAATAGGTATATTTAGCACATTCTTTTCATTAATCTAACCTAACCTAACCATACCGTTGAAACCGGCAATGTGTATTAAAATTAAACATTGTGAAAATCAGACAAAAGTGTTTATGTTTATATTACAAAAGTATTATATTGATAATTGATGTTCATTATTTTATAAACGAATCTCTAGTCAGTTTTGTGTTTTTTGACTACCGTAAGAAGAAATCAACGATACAGAGGTTTCTTGGTTTATTTCAATCTAAATAATCGAAGTGTTTCTGACTATTCAAGGATTCTCTCAAAGAAAATATATCTGAATCTTTCGATTCAAAATTCAATGGGCTTAAGGAAGAAAAGGCAACTGAAAATTGATCTCTACCTCTTCTTCAATTATTATCCAAAAAAAATTCGATTGCATTGTCTACAACAATCAAGAAGATGAAGAATCTTCTGGTAGTGACGACTCACTTCCTTGTGGAATATTTTTCAGAAGCATGCTCCTCGAATCAAGAGGGTACATTCAGGTGACATAAAATCCTGATACTGAGTTTCCGACAATATATGTTCTTCCAGCATATCATCGAGGCATTTATTTGAAATTCGAGAAGCAAAGTCTTTTGGCAGAACAATTCGATTTTTCATTTTCCATTATTATCTCCGAATCTTCAATTAATGATGACGGAACAACTGATACCTGCTTTTGATATTTTTACACCATCGTTCAGACAGGTTATTTATGTCTGTGAAAAGAATTTTCCTTCCCTGGTAGTTTTTTAAGAAATTTAATAACGTTTTTTCCCACGCAATCTGAATAGGATGTCATTAAACATCTAATATCCATTGATGTTAATGGTCTAGTGTATATTTTCTACTATTCTTAATTCGTCGGCTCCACTAAGAATTGCTTGGTCTTCGAGATTTCGAGTGTCAGGTTGTTTACTTTTCTACTGATATATTTTCTCGATAGAACTATCAAAAAACACATATTTTTCGTTAATTGATAGCTTCTACGATTTCACTATTATCATATCTTCTATATGAAAATATATGATATGGATCAAAAATACCTATCAATTCCTCATTTTTCTCAGATACCTCAAATTATTGAACAAAAATCATCTACTCCTCAAAACTGATTATTTCTGTGTAAATACTTGCATAAAATGAATAAAATAAATATTGACACCGTGAAAAAGACTACGCATATGTCAAGGCGCTACATTTTAAAATGAACTATAGAAAAGCTACATGTAGTTTCATACCCTATGTGACTTTCAAAAAAATCGATTTTCGATAATAAACTATAACCCACCTTAACAGCTAGAATAACGCGCGGAAAGTTTGAACGTACAGGGTTACAAAGTTAGTAACTAAAAACCGCATACTTTGTGGCAAGTCAGACACGGTCTCAAGCCACCTAACAAAACGGAGGTAAATTTCCTGTAAATCCAAATCAAATGTATGTTAATGAAATTCCGTTGATTAGAAAAAATGTAATACTATGAAACTAGTAGAACCTTTCAGTTTAGAATGGTGGCCCAAACTCAAAATATTATGATCCTCCTTACCTCAGGACAGAAGTTAACGACTTCGCATGAGCCATCTTAGCAAGGGAACTCCTCTTCTTCGCAATCAGTTGCGCAATTTTATTTGGTTTATGTTTTTTATTCTCTTCATTACAGTCCCTCAAATTCAAAAACATAACCTTACTCAAGTTATTATAATCCTGAAACATTCACTTTCAATAATGAAACTGAGGAAATATGCTTGTATAGTTACCTGAGATGGAGTATCACTATCTGAATCAGATTCCTCAGTTGCGTGATTTGATGAATTCCAGCCCTCAATTTCTCTCTGAATCAGAGAATCGAAAAATGCCATCATTTTTGAATCTTCTTGCGTGGAGTGCTCGCTATAGTCGTGTGAAATCCGCTGAAAAATAAAGAATGGAATGATTAAACTCCAATCTATTTTGAGCCGTTATTCGGTTGAATTATTATTCTACAACTTCAAAATTACCTCTCCAGCAGATCCGACTAAATAAATGTACTCTTCATGGGTATAAACAGATCTTACTGGGTCACTTTGTTCTTTCAATAAGGACCCTTTCCAAGTACCTATGGGGAGTGTGCTCCATAACTGAAATAAAAATGCAGAACTGAAAATCTCTATAGTAAAGGGCGTGAAAGTATTACCTTGACCATTTTTTCTACTCCTGAAGAAGCTATCAAATTATTTTGTTTGTTGTACCTAACTTGGTTCACTATAGATCTATGTCCTTTCAGAACTAGATGTGTCGTACCCCACTCAGCTGAAAAACAAATCAAATATATCACAAAAAAATTCATATTTTTAATTTGAGTAAGGGAAGCTCAACAAAAATAAAATATATACTTAGATAGATCTCCTGCTAGAAGTTCAAAGTAGATCATTTTCCTTCAAGTCTAGGTTATATAATTGACGAAATGATTTGGGATTTACACTGCACCTGCTTGAAAGTTTACAAATCCAAGAAAGGGGTGTTGATGAAAAGAAACACTTTTTCAGCGATCATCATCACATCATACTGCCACAAGGACACTATAATGTTTATGGAGCCCCTGCAAAAGGCAACTAGACAAATTCCAAAGGTAAGCTTGTTCGAGCATACCAGCCAAACCAAGAATGCTTTCCGTGGTAAGCATGGAGTTAATAATTTGATAACTGGCGCTTGATCTTCATACGAAGAAAGAAGATGCAAGATAAGTCTTAATGCTTCATAAGGTCAGGAACTTCCATAGAGGTGACTTAATGGAGATCCTAAGGGGACTGGAACAATCCCCGAAAGGGATGTCTGGAACTGAAAGGAATCTAGAAACAGAGAGGATCGCAGAATTGGCTCGAAAATCAAATCCGGATGAGGGCAGGAACCTACGGCCCTAGGCTACAAAAATCAATACCACGATTTTCAATGCAAAACTTCTGGAAATATAAGTGACTAGCAACATTATACTTCAGAAAATTTCCAAAGAACTAAGACAGTCCGACAGTCAACTGCACCTAAACAAATGCAAATTCATCTCAAAAGCCGTTTTCTGAGTGCCACTGCTGCCTCGACGACCTGAAACTGAATAACAGAGTAAAACTGGTCTAGATTCCGGATCATGGGGCAACGAAGTAGCGTATAAACTCACAGAAGAGGGCGGACTAGGTACCCTTTGTAAGTCCAGGACCGCATTGATGCCTAAATAAAGGAAATACTATAATACAGCAATGTAGTACACACCTAATCTTCTATTACTGGGAAGAGATTAAGGGACTCAAGCAGTCCATAATTCTAATAGACTCCAGCTTTAATCCGAAGTGGGAGTCCTCAATTGGAACAAGGAGGATCTTAAAATAATTGTTGGGGTGCTAAAGGGCCACTTGTTCTACTCATATCACTTAAATAAAATCATACTGACTGATGATACATGCCGATTCCGCAAGAAGGAGAAGAACTGCTCTCCACTTGAAGATAGCATATTCTGAGCTTTCTAGGCACAAGTCAGGATCCTATCTAATAGGAACAAAGGTATATAAACATATTCCAGCAAAGAGTTGTATCCCCTCTAGAAATGTTATATTCTAAGGCCACAGGGGAAGGTAGAATAAGTCCCCAAACTACAAATAGACCATCGAAAACTGTGCTGCCTAGCCAAGAACGAGGTCCGCTGCAGGACCATATTCGATGCTATGATCTGAGATAAATCAGTGGCACTGCAATGGCTTAAACAACACCTCTATGTGCAGTAGCCGTAACTATAGCCATACACATAAACATTGAATAAAAGACTCCTTATTTCATGAGATGGTTCTCTTCTCGGTTAAAATCATGTAGTACAAACACATAATTATGTAATCTACATTGAATATCAAACTTTTCGAATCATTTAACTAATAAACAAAATTTAACGGGCTTCTATGAATTCATACAATCTTCAAGACATGGTAAAACAATATCAGTGCCTTACAGAGCATTCTTTACTTCTCAATATAGAGCGAATTCCCTATACTCTACACTGAATTCCTTTTTCAAATCAACTTCATATCTGTGTAGATGATCATTCCCAAGTTTTCCACCTTCATTAATAGAGGAATCCTTGTGCATCAAATACAGAAAGGCACCCTAAACTGAGCGGTACCCAACTCGACCCCTACTCCTTTTTTAATGACTCTTGGAAAATACCGATCTCGGCACAGAGCTCCACAGGTAAGGGATAATGTCCCCCAACCCCAGTCATAATTTTCTTCTCATTTTACTGCTCGTTGGTACTTAACAGACAATGAGAACAACAACAACAACAAAATCAATCAGAATTCCAAAGCTATTGCAACTGAAAAAAGGCAATGTTTAAGAATGAAACTGCTCCTAGTTTGAGTGAAAGAGGAAAATATCTCTTAGTTCGTAAGTGTTTCAAATATAAAGAACATAATCATAAATTAGCATCAGGAGAAACTAAATGGAGGTGCATTAAAGATAACTATCTAGCATTTCTTCCAAAAGTTAGTGAATCTGAGAATTATGTTATAACAAATTCGAATGAAAACCATAGCCAACCAGAAGAGTAACATATGCTGCTACAACGAAATATGAGCTCCTCTGTTGAACAAAAGGCAGAGCAAGATGTATATGAAACAGTCGAAAATCATCAGTCAAGAAACGTGCGAAACTGGAACTGACAACATGCTTAACAACGAATGATCCACACTGTGTAAGAAAAATATTTATTATGCATGCGCAAACTGTTACCAGCTTTATTAAACTGTATCAAAAAATTCATGAACCAATGGTTAAACTCAACCTGAAAACCAACAGAAACGATGAATTTTTATTGACCAATGATGTTTCAGAGAATTTGTGATCAGAACCTAAATTTTCAATACAATTCTCAAATTATTTATTGAACGACACATTTTCATACTGCAGTAAGTTTTTTGAATAAATGTTCACTATCCATGAATTTTTCAGCGGTCATTATATTCCTTCGATTTTTTGTCTGTTGAAAAACAAATCAATCAACATGTATAAATTGTGCCTAACAGAAACAAAAAACTAGGTACTGAAAAAAAAGATATTGAGTCGGCCGTTACTAAGTGATATTTGATCATTATACGGTGATTCTGGTTTACTTAAAGAATATCACAAAATTAGGTGGAAAATATTTAATTAACAAACGTAATAGTTATTTCGATATTTCTATCATCAGACGTTTACAACTTGTGAGTTAAAATTAAAGTACTTGTACAATTTGACTTAAATATAGAACAGGTATGAATTATAAAGAAAGAGAAAACAAAAGTTTACTACTATTAAAATATAGATAGGTATTCAAAAGTTGATTCATAATTAGTTGAAAATCCCAAATATTGGGAAATAACATAAATCTGTGATGCCGTTAAAAGGGTAAAATTGTTTCTATTGTGTTTAGCTTTGAAAATTTCCAGAGATTCTAGTTAATTGAGTTAATTGCTATTCGGGGCACGATGAATAATGTTAAGATTATCTACACTCGGGAAGCGGTGGTTGTTATCTAGGCAATGCAGTGCACTGGTGATGTCACTTTTGTTTTTACAAAAGGAAGAGTGATGTTCTTTATATCTAATGCGAAAAGATCTTCCTGTCTGGCCTATATATAAACTATTGATGGAATTCCATTAACAGTATCCACTCAAAAATCAATTTCAAGTTAGAAATAGAAACGAACAATCTATTAAATTTTTCAGACTTAACCAATTTTTATTTTTTTTATTTTATTCAAGATCCTTTGGGATACTGACGGGTTGCCCCATAATCAGTATCCACATTATAATATTATGAAATGATAGTAAAAATATATAAGAATTATAATCCCTTGAAACATACAAAAACACAAACTGTATCAGCAGAAGAAACGGTAATTTAAAAATATTAATCATTAATACATATTAAAGAACGGAATATATGTCTGTTCGAGAAGTTGTGCCTTCAACTTGCCCTTGACGTGGGCTTTCGACATAAAAGAGACATCCATGATTTCAGAAAACTCATTTGCATTTTTGTTTATTCTTGGTAAAGAGGAATTCTACGAGCACGACGTTCTCTTGAAAGGAATAGTAAACAGTTCAGACTCTCTCAGTCTCCTAGATGGAATGTTTATGCAAATCGCGGCGAGCAATTCCTCACTCTGAACAGAATTCTGAAACAAACCGCATAGAAATACTATGTCTGCTACTTCGCGTCTATTTTCAAGGCTTATGAGGTTAAAGTGTCTTCTGGCTAGTGAGTGGTTACCCGCAAAACTCAAACCAAACCTAGAACAAAGTTGGTAAAGAAATCTATTTTGAACAGATTCATTCGAGACCTATAAATCCCATACTGGGGGCACCAAATCACACTAGCGAAACTCAGCCTACTAAACACAAATGCATAGTACAAAACAACTGTCTGCGCGTTTGTAGAGTATTTAGTTCTCCTCATTATGAATCCTAACATTCTTGATGCTGCTGTTGAAATATAATCAATATGGACGTCAAGTGTTAATTTGGAACCCAAAAAAATACCCAAATCCTTTGCGCGCCCCACGCCACCAACGGAGTAGGGAATCCGATATTTGATTTCTTCCGAGTGAACGTAATAGAGAAGCACTTAGTTGTATTTAAAAATTGACCGTTTTGTTGACAGAACTGGAAAGAAGTTGTTTGCTTGATATAGATCAGAGTTAACGGCATCCGTCTGAGCCTGATTGTCGAAACCGTCGTGTATATAGATAGACATGTTCGTTTTCAACAGACTTCCCTTTCAAGAAACCATGTTGTTCAGGTATGATGAGATGTTTTACAAATGGAAATAAATAATTGTATATCAATTTTTCAAACAATTTGGGAATTAATGATAATTTGGATATTGGTCGGTAATTTTTGACTTCTGACTTTGAACCACCTTTAAGGATCGAAACAACAGTGTCGTTCTTCCAACTACTAGGAAACTTATCACTCGCCAAGGACTTGTTGAATAATATGCACAGACGTACAACAATAGTTTCAGCAGACTCCCTCAAAAATCAAGTCGGAGCCAGCGCCCTTTCTGAGGCCAATGCCATGTAAGGCCCCACCGATTTCATCTTTAGATAGATGAATCGAGTTTAACACCTTACAGTTTTCTGAATCTAATATGTAGATTGAGGTGAAACTTTTCAGGTTCAAACACACTCTTGAAGTGTTTAGCGAACAATTCACAAATCTGTTCACCAGTGCTACCACTTTCCTGATCCAACCGCATCTCCGAGAGAAAATTCGCTGAATTGTGTTTTTTCAATGACATAAAATTCCAGAAAGATTTCGTATTGTCAAGAATCCCGTCCTCAAATGAAGTCACAAATCTTCTGAAATCCGCCTCAATCAGTGATTTCGAACTAATACTCAGAGAAGACCTGCACCTTGAATCGTTTCCATCTTTTGTGTAGTTTGGTTTTCTCCAGAATGACCCTCACCGTATCACGCGAATAATAATGTGGAAATTTTTTGTCTTTTCGGTAGCGCGGTACGTGCGTATTAATTATGTGTCGAATGATAGCGTAAAATATATCGACATTTTGGTCTACTGAATTCCCTCAAAAGTGCCGATCCAGTCAATGACCGAAATCTCTCTATTTATAGAATTATAATCAGCTCTCTTGAACCTTAGCGTATATAAGTCCCGTGCGCAGATGGACAGATCAAATAAAGACTCGATACAAGGATGTTTTCTATCTTCACTAACTGGTGGATGTTGACACTTTGCAATGTGTGAGATTTTAATTTTATTACATATTATCAAGTCCAATATTCTGTCATCCTCGTTAGTGATATGATTAAATTGTTTGAGATTCAGGAACGAGCAAGTATCCAATAAACAAGAGTACTTATTTTTCATATTGAAGGGTTCAAGCCAGCAAGATTCATCGCTCGAACTTCTCCAAGATGTGCTGGAGCAGTTAAAATCGCCACAAAACAATGCAAAGTTGTCCTGCGGTAGCTCAATTGACATAAGTTTGGAGCAGAACACTGTCATCCGGAGAAAGGTATACGCAGCACACAAACACTTCATAATTATTCACTTGTATGGATATCCATACATCTTCGGCGTCACTCTGAAGATTTGGTAGATGACAAGGTTTATACACACTCATAACTATTTCAGTCCCCTGACGTCGTCCTCGCACGAAATCTGAACGATTTTTAGTTCTCAGACTTCCTCAAGGAGAACGTTGCCGTTCTGCACCCAGACGAACTTAAACTGCTTAATTTTAGCTGCTTCCGAGCATTTTTGAATAGGAATTTTGAGGCTGGAGATAGGTGTTCGCTTATGAAAATTTTCTGGGATACACTATCCAGTTTGAAGCCGTATCTGTTCTCAGTTAACTTGCGAGCCATCTTTGCAGCGTACAGAAAACGATCGCGATTCATCCTTGAGAAGAACCTCAAAACGATATTCTTCGGCTTGTCAGCATTGCGAGATGGAACTCTGAAAACTGAGTCGACCATCTCATTAGTAACCGGGCAGTTTAGAAACCCTCCGACCTTGGAAACAATGTCTAACAGATTCTCTCCCTGCTTCTCCGGAATATCCTGAATTTCCACATTGTTAGCTCTATTATAGTTCTCCAGGTTTCCAACCTTTTGCTCATCGAAAAAATATCAGATTTCAGTTTGGCATTTTCTTTTTTCAATAGATCAGTAGACTTGCAGTATTCATCCAGCGTAGACAGTTTGCGCTCGAAATCTAAAACCTTATCCGAACAGTCTCTTCACCAATATCGAGACATCATGCGATGGTGTAGCGGAGGGACCCGGTGAAGGAACAACACCGCTCGTCAAAGATCCAAATGTTGGCTGTTCCGAGGTACCGTGACCGGCGCCGGCACCGTTCAAGACTGCCGATCTAGTGGTGAGAGGACGGGACAGTCGACAGCAATCCACGCACATCCATTGACCGCCGAGCGAGCTGATGATAACGCTCAGCTGCTGCTTCGAAACATCCAAACATACGGAATTGGCATGATAAAGAGACGCACAACAACCGATACACTCGAGCACGGGACTTTATTTAGTAACTGATTTCGGGCATGATTTACACACCGACAATGTATACTAGAATTTCAGAATCCATTATGTCTATAAAATGCGGCACTTCAAACTAGACAGAAACGAAAAATGCCATAACGCACTTTAACACAACTAGATACGATTGTTTTATTCAGAAAAACTCAAAGATTTACCGGTTAACTTCGAATTAATCAAGAGCCAAAACAAGAACGTGTCGACTCAATGACATCTGCGAATACATTTCCCGAAAAATAATTCTTTTGCATTTGATATATTTCGAAAACCTACACAGTCAATGTGTAGCATCTGCCGCGATCGGTCGTCTATCACAGCGAAAATTATTTCAAAGTGTTTTATTTCGCACTACATCAATATAAAACCAGCCATGAATTCTTCAAGTGATGGTGATTACTCCGAAATGGAAATTAATGATAATGGAGAATGGAGAAAAGTTCAACACAAAAGGAAAAGAGATAAAAAACCCAACTCGCCAACTCAACAACACCCTAAAAAACAAGCATTTCCATCTGCAAGAAACACTGAATCAACACAAGTCGCTTATCAGGATTATCATCCAGATAATTATCAAACAACTGGGAATTCCAACGATGTCATACATGTGCCCCCACAATTAATTCAAAACATAAACACTGCCAGAGTAAACAAAGTCACATGTAGCGATAAAGAAGAATATGGCCCATTTAAAGGATTTCCATCCAATAAAAGTACAACTCAAAACACTAAAGAAACCAGAACAACATCCCAAACAATTAATAAACACAAGCCAAACATAATAATTAATCAAAACATTAACTTGAATGAACAACGTAAGAATAATAACCAAATAAAAACAACAAATATTAATTTCTCTTTGAAGATGAAGGGAATTCAAAACACGGAATATGCCAACCTTTATTATGTTATGGTGAACAGTGAGGAAGTAAAAGACAGAATCCAAATGGCCGACCTATGGAATACAAAAATTCAACAAACACCGATGTTATACTGAAAACTAAATTAGGTATCAACTCAAATCCAATAACAACAAAGAAAAACTGAAAGAAATCCTTGAAGACCTACAAAATCATAACAAAATACTTTCTTATAAAGAAACAAAACAGAGAAATCTCCAGAAAGAGAAAGTGGAACCCAAGCAAACATACTCTGTAGTTATTTCAGGTATGGAAAAAATATTACCGATGAAGAACTCAGTAAATTCCTACAAGATAATGGCCTGGATCACAGATACTGCAGAAGAATAATATCACGTCAATTCCATACCCCTACAGGCTACATACGTGTGATTACAGGATGTGTGAGAACATTCAAGAATTACTGAACAACGGATTATTCTACAAAAATCGGCATTATCCGGTATATCCGAGCAACCCTCCTGAACCAACTCCAATTCCATGCAACATCTGCTTTAAATTTGACCACACAACAGAGAAATGCAGTAATACACCGCTATGTACGAAATGTCAAGGACCACACAAAACATCTATGTGCAAATCGAAAGAACCACCCAAGTGCTCATCATGCGGCGACGAAAACCATCAGGCTTGGTCCTTAAAATGCCCAAGACACCCAAAAAAACCAATAGAGGGAATCCCAAATGTTAATATAAAGCCTCTCAACAAGAAATCGAAAGACATTGAAGAATCCTCCAAGAAACAAAAGAGAATACATTCCTCAGTTACTATACACGACGTTATAATAAACACTTATATCAGAAAATTAAACAAACCAAAGAATATAAACAGAGAAGAACTATTACAAAAACTGAAGCGACGATTTATCAATGAATACAATGTAGACATAACAGCAGTATTTGCTGGGAACAGAATATACATACTTATGTTTGACATAGAAGACCCTGAAGCAGATTCTCCAACAGAACGAGTCCACAACCAAATCAACAGGCAAATTCAACTCTAAAATTAGGTTATTATACAACAATATAAACAGCTATATTCCTAAGAAACACTTGATCAATCATTATATAGAACACAACAACATAAAATGCGCAATGTTTGTAGAGACGAAAATCAGAGAAGACCAGGTGATCGAGTACCAAGACTGGAATATACTTAATCACATTGGAGAGAAAGACGAGAGAGTTAGAGGAGGAAGCCTGGTAAAATGTCACCCCAGCCTGAAGATGGGAAAAGCCAACCCCCCATCAGTAAATAATCGTAAAAATGAAACCCTTCACTTCACTATACCATTCAAAGAAGAGAAACTACATATTTTCCTTGTATATATCCATCCACATTCAAAAATAGAAGAAACCATATTCACAAAAGCCTTGCAGTACAGGTATGCAATAATTATTGGAGATTTCAATGTGAACAAGGTGAAAAAAAGACAAATAAACAATTTCATCCAAAACAGCAACTTCATTCAAGTACCAACCATGCCCACATTCTTGATGGATAACAACCCAGATAGCACACCAGACATCATATTGCACACTTCCAACTTAAAAATAATGTGACAGAAATTAAACTCATCCCGGACTTGGGGTCAGATCACTTGGCAATGATGATAGAATTAGATATAGAAAAACCTATACGGCAGGAACAAGAGAGCTTCATTTATAATTTCAACAGGTGCGACATAAAAAGGTGAATGAAGCATTGGAAGAATACATCGAACTAAACAAAGATAAAGCAATCAATGAAGAACTTATAGAATCATTTAACGAAAAGTTGTCCAATACTATCAAAGCCAATACGCCCACTATTAGTCATACACATTACCTTCATGAACTACCACCTTATATAATAAAACTGATCAAGAACAAAAGGAAAATATACAGAGAATACTGCAGGAATATAAGTCCTAACTTAAAACAGAAAATACATGAGTACAACAAAACGTCCAAAAATGATTCACCAATACAGAGAACACACATGGATAAGGGCTTGTAATAAAATAAATGAATCTAAAGGAGATCATTCTATCAAGAAACCAAAAACTTTCAAAATATAAACACTATAACAAAATTCCCACCCTAAAAGAGAATGGAAGATCTTACTCGGAAGATGGAGAAAAGTAGAAGTGTTTGCAAAACACTACGAAAATGCCTTCAATTACGACAATGACGATAACTTTGATAAAACCCACGAGAGGAGAGTTAATCAGTGGTATGAAAAATTCTTCTCAGCTTCCAAGAAAATTCCATCAGGAAAAATAAAATTGACAGAGAGACCTATTTTCAAATAGTAAACAGCTCCAAAAACAGTGCCCCAGGTGTCGATTACATACCTTGGAAAATAGTTAAAAAACTCAGTGATAGAATACATGAACACCTTATAAGTATCTATGAATATTGCCTCAATCAAGAAATATTCCCAAAAATATGGAAGAAAAGATGTATAATAACAGTACCTAAAGCGAACATGGACCACTCAAAATCAAAAAACTACAGACCGATAACCCTCCTGCCAGTTTTGGGGAAAATTTATGAAAAAATAATAAGGATGAAATTAATTGAAAATCTGCAAGATCAACTTCCCATCTTTCAATTCGGCTTCCAAAATCAGAAATCTACAACACATCCACTGACTATATTGATATCAAACACGCAAAACGCCACATTGAAGAATTTTAAAACATCGGCAATTAGTCTAGATATAAATAAAGCCTTTGACAGTGTGTGGCACAAAGGTCTTTTATTCAAACTAAACTCGATGAAAACTCCCAGATATTTACTAAATATTATAAGAGACTTCTTGGAAAACCGACAACTATGGGTAAGAATTAAGAACATCAAATCATATATTTTGTACCACAACAAGGGACACCACAGGGCTCACCACTTTCACCGCTACTATACAACCTCTACTGTGCGGACATATTTAATCCTGAAAGCCAAATTCAATATGTGTTACAGTATGCGGATGACACTCTTTGATATCGCACGAGAAGAACTTAACGAAATGTATAGAACAACTTCAAGAACTAATGGGGAAGATAGAAGTGTGGTTCCGTGCTTGGAGATTGAAGCCGAATCCAACAAAATCTCAGTTCATAATCTTCAATCATAGAATATCAAGTAGCTCTCCAACAATATCCATATGTAACGAGCAAAAAATCCAAGCAGGCAATAAAATACCTTGGAGTCTATGTAGACAATAAAATGAATTTCAATCTGCACACAAGTCAAATGAAGAAAAACAACATCCCGAGCAAAACACTTCTCGAAGCTAGTTATTGGAAACCAAGGCTTATCAGTGGAGAATGCAGCCAAAATCTACAAGACCATATGCAGACCAATCTTGGAGTATGCCCACCCAATTTTGATCAATTGCAGGAACCCAGCAGTCCAAAATATACAAAAAGCAGAAAGAATAGCACTGAGGACCATATCAAGAATTAGACATCCACGCAACAGACTGCACAATCCTCCCAATGTATTACTATACGAAAAAACTATGATTCAACCTATTTCAGACAGATTTCAAAAATTAAATTCAAAATTCTACGGCAGATTGGAGGGTATGGCAGATGTCATCAAGCTGTACCATGAGGACCCCAACAACAACAACCCAACAAGGAAGTATCCATCAAAATCACTACTCCAAAAACTCAGGGAGGAATATAGAAGTAATAGATAACTTAAGCATACTTTACATAAACAGTTTTTTTTTTTTTTGTTAAATAATGATATTTAATTTACTGAGCTGAAGGACCGAAGGTCGATGGCTCTTGTTGTATGTGTATGACAATAAATGACAGTTCTCTCTATCTCTCTCGAAAACCTACTTTCACAGATATTTGCATTCTCATGACTCTTCTCACCCCCTGCAACATAAACTAGCCGTTTTCAGCTCAATGGTTCATAAAGCATTTTCATAGCCACTTTCTATTGAAAATCTCAACGAAGAAATTAACATCATAAAAACTATCGCCAGTAATAACGGTTACACCCCTACCATAGTATTCAAAACAGCTCTTAAAAAGCAAACACAGTTAGCTTATAATAGTATATACCCCCATGTGAAACCAAATACCGATATTCAAAAATTTTCTCCCTTAACTTATTTTGGTCAAATTTCACAGCAAGTTGCAAATCAAATGTCAAGTCACAACATAGAAATTGCCTTCAAACGTACATGTAAATAATCAGAATTATTTTTTAAATGCCAAAGACAAAACTCACAAATTAGACAATTCAGGAGTATACGGACTGTGTTGCCGTGATTGTAACGGTGTATACATAGGCCAGACAGGAAAATATTTTCGCATTAGATACAAAGAACATCACTCTTCCTTTTGTAAAAACAAAAGTGACATCACCATCGCACTGCATTGCCTAAATAACAATCACCGCTTCCCTAGTATAGATAATCTTAACATTATTCATAGAGTGCCCCGAAAAGCAATAAACTCAATTAACTGGAATCTCTGGAAATTTTCAAAACTAAACACAATAAAAACAATTTCACCCTTCTTAACGACAACACAGACTGCTATGTTATTCCTCAATATTTGGGATTTTCAAGTAATTATGAATGTACCTTTGAATACCTGTCTATATCCAATAGTAAACGTGTTTTTCTCTCTCTTTATAATTCATACCTGTTTTTCTATATTTAAGTCAAATTGTACAACTGTACCTTAGTTTTAACTCACAATTTGCAAATCTGATGATGATAGAAATATCAAAATAGCTATTACATTTGTTAATTAAATACACACACCACAAAAATTGTCGCATCACCTGGTATTCTGAATTCCACAATTGATTAAGCAGTTCGATCGCAGTATCTTTGTCAACATATGTTTTTGGACATATGGGCTTTTATTTTTGAAGCCTGAGGAGGTGGAACATTTTAATTTCTTCGAAATAAACGCGATCGAACCACAAGATGATTACTTGTTTAAAAATAATCATTTAAGATTGTTGATGTTGTGATTTATTGTAACTTCATTCAAAATGTTAAAATAGAATATAATAATGAATAAATATCACTAATATTCTTAGACGTGTTTTCTTTCCTGAACCTACAATTCGAAAAATATTATCATGAATAAATTAAGCATATGGGCTGAGATGGACATACAGATTATACACCTAAAATTTACTTGGAGCCGAGATGGGCACTTTCAAATCCTTGTACCTGAGGCATGGGCATCACCGCAAAAAGACATCAGAAGTTAATCAGTTTTCCCATTAATTTTCTTTGGAGCAACAATTTATTCAATATATCACAACACAAGATATGAAATAGTCATTCATGGTTCACTTTATTTGAAACCTTCATACCTGAGTCATATCTCTCACTTACATTCATTTTTTGGCACATTCCACATGTAAAGATTGAAATCATCTGAACCGCTCAACACGTACTCGTCCTCTTCTCCTGCAAAACAACAAGTCTTCATGGTGCACGAATTATAATATTGTGGATGATAAAACTGGCACACTGCATTCTCCTTTTGGGTAGCATATAACACGGGCGGCAGGCGTCTCCTGAGGGCTAAAATATGGGTACCCTTCGAATTAAAACAAGCACTTATCCCACTAATGGTACCGGCTTCTGAATCAAAATGGATCAACTGCCTGAAAATTAAAAACATATTATTACTAAATGTGTACAATTCTTTGTCTTTCAGAGGAATGTTTAAAAAAATGCAATGACAATTTCGTCCTAGGAAAATAAATTTTTTAAATTTATAGTTGCCTTCGACATATAGTTCGGTCAATTTTCTTCTCTTCTTCACGTGCCATGCCCACCTAGAGCGTTGACGATCAAAAGCATGACTTAAATTTTGTAGGCAGCTTTTCTAAATAAAGATATCGTACTTTGTCCGAACCACTGGCGGAGGTTCTTAAGCCATGATGTTCGACGACGGCCTGGCCCGCGGTAACCTTAGATTTTCCCCTGAATTATTATTTGTAACATATTGTATTTGTCGTTACGCATAACATGACCAAAATATTCCAATTTCCTCTTTTTGATTGTATTTAAAACCTCTGTTACCTTATTCAGTCGATGTAAGACTTCAATGTTTGTAATTCGGTCGATCCATGAAATTTTTAACATCCTTCAATCAACCCACATTTCGAAGGCTTTCAGTCTCTTACACATGGCCTCTGTAAGGGTCCACGCTTCGACACCGTATAGGAGGATACTGAATACGTAACACCGCAATAATCTTATCCTGAGGGAAACCTTCAGCTGTCTACTGGTAAGAACTTTTTTCATGTTTGTGAATGAGCTTGTTCAATATGGCTCCTGATTTCTTTTTCCATGTCCCAATCCTTATTTATATGGCATCCCAGGTATCTGTAAGAGGCAACACGTTCTATAACTTCGTCCCCAACTAGCCATTTTATCTTTTTCGCATTCAGTTTTATTCCCATTGATTTACTGTGGTCCGACACAGATATTACGAGTTCTTGTGAATCTTTCAGGTTTGTAGCCAGTAGAAGTGTGTCATCAACGTACCTGTTATTGACCGTGACACCGCCGACGATTACTCCAACAGGTCCAGAGCTTCTCTAAATATTCTCTCTGCATACAGGTTGAAAAGCAGTGGCGAAAGAACGCAGCCCTGACGTACCCTTCTCTTTATTTATATTTCTTCTGATATATTATTGTCCACTCTGACGGCTGCCGTTTGATTCCAATACAGGTTGGCTATAATGCGGATATCACGCCCATCCAATCCCAGATCTTTTAGTATGTCAACTAGCTTTTAATGTTTCACGGTGTCGAAAGCCTTTTCGTAATCAAGAAAACTGGCGAACACATCGACATTAACATCACGACAACGCTGTACTTGAACACTGAAAAGGGCTTCTCGTGTTCCGAAGCCGCCCCGAAACCAAAACTGAGAATCGCTAAGGGCTTCTTCACATTTGCGATATATTCTAAGATGTATTATCTTCAGGAGTATCTTTAGTACGTGACTCATTAAGCTAATGGTACGGTAGTCTTTGCAGTACTTTGCACTGGGTTTTTTGGTTAGGGTAACAAAAGTTGATTTTAACCAAACTCTGGGTATTATTCCTGTTCTTAAATATTATTTAATAAATCCACCAGTAGGGAAAGAGAGTTAGCTTCATTAATTACTTTTAGAACATCTAAGTAAATTCCATCAGGTCCAGGTGACTTGCCGCTTTTTGCTACTGCAATAGTATGTTCTACTTCCGCATTTGTTATATCGATCCCATCTTTAAATTGATGTAATGAGTCAATTTTGACAACTGAAATTATCGAAATTCCGACAGAGCGAGATTTCGGTGGAGACCTTGGATTTACCATTAAAATTGAGTGTCAAAAATCCCCATCGATCCCATGTGTGCTAATAAAGTAACTTAGGGTGGAAGGTCAAAATTTAAAGTTTTTTGGATTTTTCTTGAAACGGTAAGCTTTATCCAAAAAGTACCTCAGACCGAAGTTGTAGATCTCAAAATTATCCATGTAAATGGTCCTGATTTTTTCTCTGAGAGCCACCATTCCCAAGTTGTATGGAGTATGGAATGTTTTTGTCAATTAAGCCTTAATTGTTCGAGCATGGATTTCCTAGTGTTCATTCTTAGGTAGTTTGTATTTGAAAGGAATTTTCTTTATGAGTAATTTGAGAATTACCTCAAAAAACGAAAATTTGTTAAAGAGAAGAATCTTGTTTAACGTTGATATTGCATGCACTCATTCATTAGTAATTTTTGGTGTTTCGAAGTATTCCACCATCCACTGTATGTAGCAGACTAGATCACATCATCATTGTAACTGCGTTCCTGCCATAGTACTCGAAACAATCAATACTTGTTTCTGTGCTCCTATTAGTTCAGTCAATTTAGACGTAATACGTAGGTTGCCTTTTAAATTTTGCGCCTCTCTCACTTTTACTGTTGACAGCTCCCATTCAACAACTGCGTCGTATATGTTGACATTTGTTTGTTATCTTATTCCTTTAACGTGCCATATTTCAGCCTTTCGGCCAATGACACGCCGGGGAATTCTGTCGGAATTGTTAATCTAAACGTACTCACAACACTTTGAAGAGTGAAATTTCGTTTTGTTTATAGTCATTTAAATGAAACATTCAACTTGCGACAAAAAATGGAAATTAACACGTGAACATTTTCGTGCGATGATTTTTTACGATTTTCGACGTGGATTCGACAAAAGTGCTTCGATCAACTTGGTTCGACTTTTGGAGATGAAGCTCCACACTTGGCCGCTGTGAAACGCTGGTATAACGAATTCTATCGGAGCCGTGCTTCACACAGTGACGAAATTCGTGAAGATCGTCCAAAATCAGTTGTTTTGCCACAAACCATCGATACAGTGCGCGAAATTATACACGATGTTCGCCATGTGACTTACAGTGAGATTAAGAGAACTCTAAACATTAGTTCCACCAGCGTACTTTCAATATTGCATGAACATTTGGCTGTCAAAAGAATTTATTGATGTTGGGTCTCACACAACTTAACAATTGCTCAAAAGAAGGCTCGTGTGATTTGGTGCAAAAAAATGTTGAAAAAATTTTGAAGCAATTTCAATTGCTATTCAAAAATATGCTTACGAGCCCGAAACTAAACAACAATCGACAGTATTGGTCTTTCAAGACGGGCCAAACCCAACAAGAGTTGTTCGTGCACGAACCTCTTCGAAGCAAATGGTCGTCTGTTTTTTCAGGAAAACCGGACATTTCGCCACCATAGCATCAAAGCAACATAGAACGATCAATTCTGAATGGTATACAACCATTTGTTAGCCGCAAGTTTTCGATGAGTTGAGGAAACCAAATCGATGAACTAAAATTATTTTGCATCATGACAATGCAAGCTCACGAACATAAGCGCATGCGAAGGAGTATTTGAACACCCAAAACATTGAATTTATAGACCATCCACCTTACAGTCCAGGTTTGGCACCTAACGACTTCTTTTTGTCTGCGCACATCAAGAAAAAACAGCGTGGGCAACGATATTCGACGGAGAAGAGGCAGTGGAAGCCTTCCAAAACCATGCTTTGGAGGTATCTCATTTGGAGTGACAAAAGTGGTTCGAAAATTGATTTAAGCGCATGCAAAAGTGTATCGATCTTCATGGAGAATACTTTGAAAAACAATAAAGCTATTTTTTTTCTTTTTAGTTACTTGCTTTTCTTTTGTCAGGCGCAAAATTTCAAAGGCAACCTACGTAGTAGTGCTCAGATAACATAAATTTCGACAAAGTAAAATTTCGGTGGAAATCTTGGGTTGACCATTAAAAATAAAGTGTCAAAAGTCCCTATCGATCCCATGTGTGCTACGAAAGTTACTTGGGGTCAATGGTCAATATTTAAGGATTATCGGATTTTTCTTGGAAACGGTAAATTAAAAAAAAAATACCGCAGAACAAAGTTGTAGATCCCAAAATTGTCTGTAATAATAGTCCTTATAATTTTTCTTAAAGAGCCACCGATCCTGAATTATCGTGATTGTAAAAGTCACGTTCTACATAATGTGTGCATACATACCACACTTATATAAATTCTGGTACTTAAGGAAGTAAAATGCTTATTTTTGTATTTTCCGTGTATAAACTATACTATTATGAGAAAATATACACTTCAATTTTGAGGTTGATCATACAAACGCGCTTACATTATCGATGGAGCATATTTACTACATCACGTTGTATCTGGTCGAGAAGAAACCTTCAATGTTATTTTCGAAAAATATGTTCAATTTTTACGTAGACACTATGGTAATGCAGCGACGGTAGTTTTTCATGGCTATAGTGATACGACAGAGAATATTAAAACTGCAGAACATCGTTCGAACTACCAAAACATCCTAGGTTTCCGAATTATCTTTGATTAATTTACGACCAACAATTTTTCGCTAACATTAATAAATAACTCTCTTTTCATTTCCATGTTAAGTGACAAATTGACAGCTGAAAATATTTCAGAGAAACGAGCTCAGAAAAACGCAGATGTTCTCATAATCGAAACAACAATAGAAAAATTCAATAAAAGACAACAATTGTAGTGAGTGAAGATGTTAATTTGTTGGTACTACTCAGTGATAAAATTATTCACTGTTCTGAAATCTGGAAAGGCACAACAGCGAACAGAAATACACACACCACAAAAATTGTCCCATCACCTGGTATTCTGAATTCCACAATCAATTAAACGGCTCGATCGCAGTTTCTTTGTCAACATATATTTTTGGACATACGAGGGGAAAAAATCTTATCTATGTAGTAACATTTGTTTCCATATGATCTCAAACACGTCTGAAACAAGAATGAGTTTATTTGACTATCAATATTCATTCAATTTCTCTTCAGTTTTCAGGCTAAATTAATGCAAGTTTTCTGTGTTTCTTGTTGATTTTCGAATCTTTGAATTTATTGTAATGGCTGCTGAACGTCCTGGACCCTAGTTGAGTGATCATGAAGTGGTAAGAATTGTAACACTTCTAGAGGAGGGGCTAAGCCAAAGTTACGTGGCTAACTTGTTGAATGTTAACCAAAGCACTATTTTAAGAGCAATTAATCGGTACCACGAAACAGGGGAATATGGAAGAAGGGCCGGACAGGGAAGAAATCGGATAACAACACCAGTTGATGATCGTGAGCTTAACTGCACTAAGAGTTCGGCACTGAACTTTCACTTTCCAAAAATGTGCATATTTCATTGCAAACTGTTAGGGACAGGCTCAGAGAAGACGATATCAGACCAAGGGTGGCTTCTACCGGCCCGCGTCTCACCAGAGAGCATCGAGTTGCAAGACTTCAGTTTGCGAGGGAACATGCAAATTGGGGTATTCCAGAATGGTCGAATGTAGTCTTTTCCGACGAGTCCGGGTTCTGTCTAGTATCAAATGATAGACGCATGCCTGTATACAGACGACCTGGGGAATAGTATCAGCAATGCAATATCCGGCAAACCGAAAATTTCGGAGGGGGCTCAGTAATAGTGTGGGGAGGCATTTCTTTCCATGGTCGAACTGAGTTAGTCCTAGTGAATAATGGAAGAATGACAGCGGCCAGATACATCGCAGATATCCTTGAACCCCATGTTGTACCCTTTGGCCCATTGATTGGCGAAAACTTCATTTATATGCATGATAATGCTCGGTCTCATGCAGCTAGAGTAGTTACAGAATTTCTGAAAAATGCCGAAATTGATATTTTAAGATGGCCAGCCAGAAGTCCTGACTTGAACATGTTTGGGACAACATGGGTTGACAAATTCAGCAACGTAGGATGCCTTGTAGAACACTTCAACAACTAGAAAATCTGCTTCCTGAAATTTGGAACTTAGTGACTCAAGAGTACATCCAAAATTTGTTTGAGGGGCTTCCGAGACGTATACTGGCAGTAATTACGGCCCTGGGAGGAAACACTCGATTTTGAAAATGATTAGCAACCATTCGATTCTAGTTGATTGGTCTCTTCGCGAATGCTTGAAGATGGTAGAATTTTTTAATTTTTCATTAACTCGAAAATTGTTGATAATTTCCATCATAAGCTGATCTCTTTTGAATGATATCTTCTTATTTTACAGTTCTGAAAGTCGTAAAGTCGTAAAAGTAGGGTGATGTGACAGTTTTTGTGGGGAGTGTATATTCTTCAAAAAGTTTATCGGCTTATCCAAAATGCCAAAACTATATTTTAATTTACATGCGATAACCAGCGGCGAAACTACATCGGCAATGTTCAGTATTTAAATTATTCGAAAAAAAAAGATTTGATTGACTGTGTGAAAGTATTTACAGAAATTGATTATTCACCTAAAACGATAATTAAGAAAGGAATTCGCTTTCTTCTTGCTGTTTATGGAGCTCCTGAAATAATTGATTGGATGAATAAGTACAGACATCTAGCAATTGTCAAAAATACACGAAACAAAAAGTAAGTAAAACCCTCTCGTATTTCTCGAAGATCGGTATCTGCCATTCAACACTTGAATCGAGTATACGCTAGTAAAGTATATTTGAGGCGCTACCTCTGCGCCACCTCGTGTTCAATTTTTTTAAATCTGGTTCGGACGAAACTCTATCATCACATTATAATAATTTGTATTATTTGAGAGCTTGTTTGACCAAGTGTTTCGCGTAACACTTCCAAAAATCCGTCGAGAATCATTGAGATCAATCTATTCAGATACGTTTGGAACATGAAAGCTTGTACATAATTTTGTACCTTTGAGATACTTTTTTTCTAAAAATACCCAATTGTACTTGGAAGCCAGTCATTAATTTTTTCAGTGGCATTGTTAGTAAAAATGATTTTTTTTATGGAAAATGAAATATGCTGTTTACATTACTATCCCGTATGTTTTCTTGCTTTATCGAAACCAGATTTTAAAAATTTCAACACGAGGTGGCGCAAGGGTAGCGCGCTAAAAACGCTTTACTGGCGTATACTATCAAGTTCAGACATGGCAAGGCAATCAACTGAACCCTGAAGGTTTAGGTTGGAAATTAATAAATAATACTTTGGAACAGATTCAAACTTTACTCTCCCCTGCTCCAGAAAACTTCTTAACACATTTTTTTGCAGTTGAAAAAAATGTAGTGCCAAATGTGGCTGTAGAAAAGTAGAGTTCCAGTGTTCTCCAGTGTGTATCAAATTTAATCTTGATCAAATGTCCAAAAAATATAACAGCGGAAAATTCATGTAATTTTGATGAAGTGACAACTGATTCTTTATCATTTGAACAATTCAGGAACATTCATCAAGAGGAAGAAGAAATCGAAGAAGTCATGATCGTTGAGGTTGACTATGAAAAGTATGAATCAGATTGAATTATCAAAAAAAAACAAAACGACAGTTAAACATAACTAATATAAATATCAATAATTTTCATGTGGTTAAGTGAATATTGTCCCTGAAAATGACGTCATAACGGTTCGTGGAAAGACCTACTGGAGAAACCACATTAACAAAAACCTTATTGTTATAATCGCGATATCTCAGGAATGGTGGCTCTCAGAAAAAAATCATAAGGACCATTTTTATACGTACTTTCACTTTCTACAACTTTGTTCCGAGATACTTTTCTTATGAAATTATGTTTCCAAGAAAAACCAAAAAACCTGAAATTTTGACCTTTGACTACTTCTCTTATGAAACTATGTTTCCAAGAAAAAACGAAAAACCTGAAATTTTGACCTTTGACCCCGAGTAACATGGGTCGATGGAGACTTTTGACATTTTACTTTTAATAGTAAACCCAAGGCCTCCACCGAAATTTTACTCTGTTGGAGTTTTTTTTTGATCACTACTGTTATGTGTAAATTGACCGGACTGATAAGAGCACTGTAGTAAGTATTGATTGTTTTGAGTGCTATGCCATTGAAGGTACATACAAAGATGATGGGATCTAAACCTGGTAAATGTACTGGATGATGGAATAATTCGAAACACCAAACATTTTTATCCATTAAAATGATTAACGAATGAGTTGATGCAATATTATAGTGAAACAAGATTCTTCTCTTAACAAATGGAGTAATTTTTCCTTCTTTAAGGTAATAAAGTGCTGTAGCAATTCTGCGTGCATTGATGATGAAGAAAATTCTTTTCAGATACAAACTACCTAAAAATGAGCACTAGGAAATCCATGCTTGAGCAATTAAAATTCAATTGACGAACACATGCCATACTTTTGACGTTGACGTTCTACAACTTCTATTCAAGCGTCGTCGATCATTACCACTTTGTATTCACAAGATACTCATAGACTAGATGTTACTAATCTAGCAGTGATGGTCGAAACAGGATTTCTCTTCTATTGAATTTCTTCTCATTTTCATGAGCTTACACTTTAGGGGTCAACGTAGGAGGCTTGGCTTGTTTTGAATGTTTATCTATTCTATATACTTTGCTTTCCTCTGATGGTATTTTAACTCACATCAAAATGAGACATTGTGACGTAACTAATAAAAATTGTACCCATTTTATATGACTCCCCCTTCCATACGAATAAATGAATATGTAAGTAAATTAAATATTTGATTTCCGCATTTGTCTTCACAAAAATCATTGAAATTTCTTTGTTGATTACAATTCCCTGCACTTACTCCCTTGGTTTTCTACAGTCCCAAAGAGCTATCCCTTCCTCAGAATTAGCAGTAGTAAGCCATCTTGGATTTGTCGGGTTAAACATCACAGAATGAAAGCCAGTCTTTTGTTTTGCTAAGCACTGAACAGCATCTGAAACAGAAAATTTTCATGATTCATCCACAATAATTTAATGAATATCAAACAATATAAACATGAAATATACCTACCCGGATTTGGCGTCTCTCTAAGATCATAAAGTAAAATTCTACCATCATCTCCGGCAGTAGCTAAAATATTATCATTTTGGGGATTCACATTCAAACCATATACAGGTTTCTTGTGGGGTAACCTAACCACTAGATAACGTCTGCAACAAATAAAAATAAAATTCCGAACAAAAAGTTCGAGGAAAAAATATATATATCTTACGTGTTAACATCGTGAACTATAGCTTGATCGTCGTTCCCACCTGAGAAAATTCTACTATTATTCGAATTGAAATCCAAGCAGAATATGTTGCTCAAGTGATTCGTGTGCATGGCCACTGGAGAGTCAGTTCCATGTAGAATTCTGGGAAGTGACCAAAGAAGTACCCGACGATCATCGCCCCCTGAAAAGATTAAAAATGTAAAATTGCATCTATGAAAATTTGTTGAACATGAAATACTAAAATACCACAAAAATGAAAACATCTACGCGATTTTCAAATACTTTTTTTATGCCATTGCATCTAAATCTGATCAGTCAAATGTTTATATCTTTAAAATTTCTTTATTACATTAACTGAAAACATGGTAGATAACAAATGATATAATATTCTCTGGAATGAAGGAAGAATGGTAAAAAAAAACATAAACTCTGCAAGACTGCCCAGAACAGGGGTGCTTAAACGGTCGATCGCGAGTGCTTTTTGAGTAGATCTCCAGAAGAAGAAAATTTTTAATAACTGGGTAACTAAACTACAAAAATTAATTATGTAATGAAATAACACTTGGAAGCGACAAAAGGCGGCTTTATCAAAGGAAGGAAAGAAGTTAGACCAGGGGTGCTCAAACGGTCGATCGCGAGTGCTTTTTGAGTAAATCTCGAGAAGAAAAAATTTTTCAAAAGCTAGGTAACTGAACTACAAAAGTTTATTCCGTAATAAACACTCTGCTAGCGGCAAAAGGCGGCTTTATCAAAGGAACGCGCCGTACTTGTCAAAGAAAAGCCGAGTTTTTTATTCTTGCCGTTTTTCTAGAATTCGGGCGGCGCGTTTGACGGGAACATTCGAGACTTTCGTTCACGCCGATATAAATGTTCCGCCTGCAGGAATTGGAGTCATTCTGAATTGTAACTTGAAGACAATACTACGTCGATACAAAGTTTATTATTAAATAGTACAAAATGAGTAGAGCGAAGAAATCTGAAACGTATCATTTTAATAACGATTGGGAGGAAGAATTTTTCTTTTGTATGGTGAAGGATAAGTGCATTTGTCTTATTTGTCGTGCGTCAGTTGCAATACCTAAGCGTGGTAACTTAGAGAGGCATCATGAAACGGTTCATAAAAACTATGAAAAGGATTTTCAGCCACAGAGTGAATTAAGAACACGAAAAGTACTTGATTTAATATCTTGTTTGAAAAAAGAACAAACCATGTTCACGAGACCAGCCAAACAACCAAAAGCTGCTACGATTGCATCATTTAAAATATCTCATATATTGGCGAAACACAAGAAACCATTCGAAGATGGATCGGTTGTGAAGGAAGCATTTATTGAAGCGGGTGAGACTTTATTTGGAGATTTTACAAATAAAACAGAAATCATGTCTTCAGTTATCTCGTCCGACTGTCAGAAGGCGTATTGAAGTTATGAGTCAGGGCAAGGCAGATAAACTAAAACATGATATCATGAAATGTACATGCTTTTCTTTACACTTCGACGAATCCACCGATATGACAGACACTGCCCAGCTGTGTATTTTATTCGGATGGTATTCAATGACATGTTGGCTAAGGAAGATCTTTTGACAATCATTCCTCTGAAGAGGAAGACCCGTGGCGAAGATATATATGACGTTTTCTTCAATTTTGTGAAAAACTACAAGCTACCAATATATAAATTAGTGTGCATTACAACCGATGGAGCACCAACAATGACTGGAAACAAAAATGGTTTTGTGACATTCTGTCGAGCTAATGAAGATTTCCCTTCATTTTTTTCATTCCATTGCATTATACATCAACAAGTTTTGTGTTCGAAAGTTTTAAACACGGAGGAAATTATGGGCATTTCAACAAAAATTGTAAATTCCATCCGTGCACGTAGCTTGCAACGGCGGCTTTTTAAGTTGCAGTTGGTAGATAGGGAGCCAGCTGAACACACTGACTCAGTTCTTCACACGGACATCAGGTGGTTGAGTCGCGGAAAATTCTTAGAAAGGTTTCAAGAATTATTGCCCAAAATAACAGCTTTTCTAGAAGAAAGAGGTGATGACACTCAGATATTGAAAAACGGAAAATGGCTGACTGATTTGGCATTTTTGACTGACATCACAATGCATTTAAACACCATTAACTTGGAGCTTCAAGGTAACGGAAAAACTATTATTGAGATGATTAGCGCAGTAAACACATTCACAAGTAAATTGCAACTTATGATAGATCAACTGAAAAGAAAGAATCTGAAACATTTTCCGTCTTTGAAAGCAGGGATCCCTCAGTTGAATTATGATACAAATAAGGCTGAATTATCAAATATTTTGGGACAATTCGAAATGCGTTTTGATGAATGCAGTAAATTGGCAAATATAGCTTTATTCATGAGTTATCCTTTTTCATGTAAAACATTGAGAAATTAACTACTGAAATAGCAAGTCAGTTTAATATGAACTCATGTTCTGTTGAAAATGAGTTGGTGTAGATTATATCAGATATACAAACATAACAAGATGCATGCACAAGGCAGAACCTTTATACATTTTGAATAATACCCTGAAGCCTCACAAAATGATACCGTAGGTGTTCAGACTATGGAACTGTGCATAGAACGTTACTAAAGCTTCACTTTCACCAACTATCTCTCTGATTCTTCTCACAGCGAACAGGACCCCAGAAAGTTCCTTGCAGAGCTGAGAGAAATGTTGAGTACAGGATAATGACGTATTCAATGTAAAGCCCGAAACCACTAAGGAGTCTGTTTCAACAGACACACGGTGAACAAAAGCTGTTGCGTTGCATTCATTTGCAACTTATTCAAGTTCAACTTCAATGATACGTCTGGGAGACCTTTTGTCGTTCTATTTATAATGCTGTTGACATCAACAGAGTATTGTACACTCTGACCTCACATTTTTCCACACTCAACCATCTGATACCGTCCCCGCAGGTGCGATCTTAACAGTTTCAGAGTAGGACCCCTCAATCCACAATGCTCGAGCTTTCATAGCATTTTTTCGTGGCTCACAGACAAAAGCCTTGCCGAGATCAAGATAGATCAGGATAACTTCCACTCTATCATCAAAAGACATCATATTCGTCCAGTTTAATAATTGCTGTGATGGTTGATTTTCCCTTGCAGGACCCTTGCATACTGTTGCTGAGTAATGATTTTGCCTCTATATAGTAACCAACTTAAACTTATTGCTTCAAAGATCTTCAAAAAAGTTGATACAATAAAAATTTGGGAATTTTCCACTGTTATTCACAAAAACCTTTTAGTGACCAGGTACCACCTGAGCGTTCTTCAACTCAAGGAAAATATTCTTCCTCAAAACAGACGTTTACCAGCCTGCTCACATTTCAGCAAGTATTGGTGGTCCACCAGAAGCAGCACATTGAACACACATCCCAAGATATTTCTACATTTTCGAGATCTCCCTGAAAATTTCCTGGGGAATAATAGCATGAAAAAGCATGGAGTGCAGACATGATCACTTTGCTCTGAAATTTGTCCTACTAGTTTTATCTAGAGAAAGTTTGAACCCCCATAGATTCGGTCCTATACCATTGAAGAAAAGGTTCAAACCATCTGTAGTTCCTGCATGAAAATTATGACTAAACTTTTTGTTTTAATTTTCAAAAAGCCAAACCACTTTACTTTTGTCTCATCCTCACTAATAACCGTGGAGTTCTCATCTCTTATGCACTTTACAATTGAGATCCTCAATGTCTTCTTAAATTAATTATACAAGTCCATCGACTCCTTATCTCTTCGTACTTGCGCAATTGTATGCGCACTTTTTTCACACCTTTTCTAGATTCTGAATTTCTGGATTCTTCCGACTCTTCATGTTTTCCTTTTGGCCAATTTTCACTCTCTTTTCAAGGAAACATTGATTCTAGTTAGGAAACTATGAAAAAGAACCGCTTTTGTCTATCATACTGTCCCAATCAAACTCTGTGAGTTGATCAATGAAGTTTTGAGTGTTTTCTTCATTTCTATATGATGGCTCTTGTACTTTAGGATATCTAAGCACATCAAGGATTCGGGCATAGTGATCAACTACATGAAAATTAATTGTCGATTGCTGGATACTCATCTTACTGAAATTGGAGATATTATCAATACAACTGGTCGCAGGCACTAGTTTCAATTTCACCTCCACTCTTTTCCATATAATTTATATTGAAGTCTCCTCTGAGACCATTGTAGTATATTGAAATCTTTTTGAACAATATCGTGATCCATTCTGCTCAGAAATATATACATATTTCCTTGTGATGGCCTATACATGCGTACGTAGACTACTTTCATGGTTGATGGTATTATTGCAGCAGTTTCAATATGATTTTCAATAAATATATCACTTATATCTATATATAATTGAGTTTGAGCAGTTCATTCGAAGTGTAAGGAAGATCTGGGGAGTAAAATTCCAAGAATTGAAATATGAATCTAGAAACTCCTTACATATCTCAGAGAAAAAACTGCTTACAGCCATTTTGTTAATATCTATAACTAAATATGGTAGGAACAGACACTATTTATTAGGAAGACACCACCCTGTCATAAGAAATAAACTCCCCTCTGCACAAGGCTGAGATCTGAAGCTGAAGTATGAATGCTGATCTATTTCTTAGATAGATCAAATCACAGAACATCCTTTGCTGCCTTTTTTAATGAATTATCAAAACTGAAAAGATTTACAACAGGCAATTTGCAGCATTACTGCTCATCAAAGCACCCTATGAAATAAGAATGAATACATAACATCTACTTGCCATACAATGTTCTTTTAATATAATGTAATAGTAAAAACAGATTCAAATTATAGATTTCGCCCTATTTTTTTTGTGAATATTTTATTTAAGATATTTAAAACTATTCATACATGACTATTTAACATAATCAAGATTGTCAAAATGTATATACTATTTTTCTAAATCTAGATGTAAGAAAAGTAACAAATAAAATTACAATTTCAGATTTTAATTGTGATACCTACTTGTTATATTTGATTTTCTTTTCACTTATTGTAAATTAAGTTTTATTATTATTGTAGTACTGTAAATTGCAATCGTTTAAACTCGAATGGTACGTCAGTTGGAGTCCTTGGGATGCGGGGTATCAAAATATCTTCTCCTTTATACTTTTCTTTCAATATGATTGCTTCTATTACGTTTTTCAGTAATTTTTTTTATCGCTAATCGTGTGCCGTTACAAAGTCGCGATTGATTAATATTTCGCAACATTATAACTACAGATCCAAACTTTAATTGAAGATTGTAAGGCGGCAAGCCTGCCAAATCGAGTGAATTTAAAAATTCCGGTGGATTCTTCACGGCATCATCTTCATAAGTTGCCGTATCAACTGATTTATATCTCCTAATTTCACCAGGAATGTCATCTTGAATTTTGAAATTCATTTCATTTACATCAATGCTTTTGGATGCCAGTATAGCTCGTTCGATCTTCACGTTCCTGAGCAGTACGATTAGATTGATAATTAATAATTTATAATAATAATAATAATATTATTATGCACTATCTCAGCTGTTAGCTGGATATAATTTACCTTTCCCAGATTCAGCAATCAAAGGGAATAGGCTCGATTACAATATACTTGACATAAATTTCCTAACTATCCTACATGTATTAAAAATTACAGCTTTTTGCATTTCTATATAGGTATTCTTATGCAATTCTAATTTCTTAAGACTATCATGCAAAGTTTTGGGTATTAACCCAGTCGAGGATACGATGACAGGAACAATATCTATTTTCTCGAGGTGCCACATCTGCTTGATCTCAATAGCAAGGTCAGTGTATTTGGACTTTTTCTCCTGGAACTTATTCAGCACGTTGTTATTATTCGCTATGGCGACATCCACCAGCATTGCTGTTCTGCTTCTCCTTTCATCAACCATTTGTTGGAGGCTTCTTTGTCGATGTGTGGTTGATTAATTTCATGGTGATGTCGTCCATGCGATTCTTTTCTTGACCATCGCTCTTGTTTTTCAGTATCTGCTAGGAATAGTAGATTCAGAAGGTCATCTCTGGTAGCAAGATTTAGAGGTGTATATCCCTTATCAGCCAACGATACCACTCTATGGAGGTCAGAAGTGAGAGCTTTTGCCGAGAAGAATTCTCTGAGATTTTTTATCTGTTCGGTGTGTAAATTTACAATATCTATTAATCCGCGTCCTCCTTCTTTCCGCTTCAAAGTTGTTCGTATCACAGACGATTTTGGATGATGGTTGTTGTACTTTGTCAGCATCGTTCGGGTCTGCCTTTGAATATCATCCAGTTCTGTCTTAGTCCATCTGATTATTCCAAATGAGTAAAGCAACACTGGAATGGCGTAGGTGTTAATTGCCTTGACTAGATTCCCCGAGTTCAACATCGATTTCAGCACAGACTTCAGACGCTGACTGTATTCTGAACGAATCTTCTCCTTTGATTGTTTTTGGTCAAGCAATCTGGCTTGTTGGTATCCCAGATATTTGTATGTTTCGCCATCTCTCATGCACTGTATTATATCACCGTTTGGAAGTTGTGTTCCCTCTTTGAATGTTCAGGGTCTTACATATTTCAATCCCGAATTTCATATGAACATCTGCCGAGAATTATTATTATATATTAACGACTGGAGAAGGATATTGATAATATTAGAGCAGAAATCGGTTGCCTCACAGAATTCCTGAGAAACAGAAAACCCTCAAGGCGCTTGAAATCACACATACGAAAAGTTTATAGGAAAATTGGTACGAATACAAAACACCCTGATCACAAACAACACATCGACGTGTATATGGACACTGAAACAGAAATTCCAAGCAAAAGCAAAGAGGCTTTCAAGGTACGTCAAGTGTACTGAAAGGAAACACCAAAACCAAAGGTTCCTCCAAAACGCGGCCAATCTTCATAAGGGAAATAACAAAACTGCGACCAACAATAACAGAGAAGTACCTGACGCACAGTGTTTAACCGATCATTGGTCATCACTATGGTCGAATCCCAAAGAACACAATAGAGATGCGGAATGGATCACGAATAAAAAAGAACGCCTTGATATCAAACATATGGACTTTGAAGGAATAACGGAGGAAGAAATCACAACAGTAGTTAAAGCGACCAACAATTGGAAGGCCACAGGTATAGATAATATCCAGAACTACTGGTACAAGAAGTTTAATAAGCTCCATGGAGCCCTAGCGAAACAGCTCACGTTTGTTCTTCAACATCCCAATAAAACACCTACTTTCCTAACACAAGGCTTAACGTATATGCTACCTAAGAGCGATAGAACACAGGATCCGTCTCAATATAGGTCAATCACTTGCCTGCCAACACTCTACAAAATACTCACCTCATGCATATCCAATCGAATATACCAACACCTTGACGACAACAATATATTAGCAGAGGAGCAGAAAGAAACACCACGGGTGCAAGGAACAACTCATCATCGATTCTGTGATAATGAAACAGGCACATATAGGGCATCGGAATGTTCATTCAGCTTTTCTCGATTATCTGAAGGCATTCGATAGTACCGCCCATTCTTGGCTTGTTGAAGTATTGCAGATATACAAAATTCACCCAGCCCTGGTAGAATTCTTGAAGACAACAATGACACACTGGCGCACGTCTCTGCAGGTCAACATGAACAATAAATCAAATAAAACCGACGAGATACCCATACGTCGTGAAATTTTTCAAGGAGACTCTTTGAGTCCACTATGGTTCTGTTTAGCTATGAACCCATTGTCCTCAATGCTCAATAGAACAGGATACGGATTTAGGATAAAAACAGATATGAATTATTATACAGTCTCCCACCTGCTGTATATGGATGACATCAAATTATATGCTTCGAACAAGAAGCAATTGGATGATTTGCTGAAAACTGTCAGTGAGTTCTCGGCAGATGTTCATATGAAATTCGGGATTGAAAAATGTAAGACCCTGAACATTCAAAGAGGGAAAGTCATAGATGGTGAAACACAACTTCCAAATGGTGATATTATACAGTGTATGAGGGATGGCTAAACTTACAAATATCTAGGATACCAACAAGCCAGATTGCTAGACCAAAAACAATCAAAGGAGAAGATTCGTTCAGAATACAGTCAGCGTCTGAAGACTGTGCTGAAATCAATGTTGAACTCGGGGAATCTAGTCAAGGCAATTAACACCTACGCCATTCCAGTGTTGCTTTACTCATTTGGAATAATCAGGTGGACTAAGACCGAACGATGCTAACAAAGTACAACAACCATCATCCAAAATCGTCTGTGATACGAACAACTTTGAAGCGGAAAGAAGGAGGATGCGGATTAATAGATTTTGTCAATTTACACACCGAGCAGATAAAAAATTTCAGAGAATTCTTCTCTGCAAAAGCTCTCACTTCTGACCTACATAGAGTGGTATCGTTGGCTGATAAGGGATATACACCTCTACATCTTGCTACCAGAGCTGACCTGCTGAATCTACCGTTCCTATCAGATACTGAAAAACAAGAGCAATGGTCAAGAAAGGAATTGCATGGACGACATCACCATGAGATTAATCAACCACACATCAACAAAGAAGCCTCCAACAAATGGTTGATGAAAGGAGAATTATTCGCGGAAACAGAGGGATTCCTTATGGCCATCCAAGACCAAGTGATCGCTATAAACAACTACAAAAAATTTATTATGAAGAACGGAACATTACAAACAGATAGGTGCAGAAAATGCCATATAAGATCGGAGACTATACAGCATAATAGGTCAGGATGCGAACAACTGGCCAATACGGACTATCTTCACAGGCATAATCAAGTGTGCAACATTATCCACCAGAAACTTGCACACAAGTACGGACTTCTGAATACCTTCCAGCCATATTACAAGAATCAACCGGCGCCCGTATTGGAAAATGACTCTATCAGATTATACTACGATAGGCCTGTTATCACTGACAGAATGGTGACGAATAATAGACCGGACATAGTGGTGTATGATAAGAGAGCCAGAACAGCAATGCTGGTGGATGTCGCCATACCGAATAATAACAACGTGCTGAATAAGTTCCAGGAGAAAAAGTCCAAATACACAGACCTTGCTATTGAGATCAAGCAGATGTGGCACCTCGAGAAAATAGATATTGTTCCTGTCATCGTATCCTCCACTGGGTTAATACCCAAAACCTTGCATGATAGCCTTGAGAAATTAGAATTACATAAGAATACCTATATAGAAATGCAAAAAGCTGTAATTCTTAATACATGTAGGATAGTTAGGAAATTTATGTCAAGTATATTGTGATCGAGCCTATTCCCTTTGATTGCTGAATCTGGGAAAGGTAAATTATATCCAGCTAACAGCTGAGATATTGCATAAGTCCACGATAATAAATAATAATATGATCTGAATCTACCGTTCCTATCAGATACTGAAAAACAAGAGCAATGGTCAAGAAAGGAATTGCATGGACGACATCACCATGAGATTAATCAACCACATATCGACAAAGATGCCTCCAACAAATGGTTGATGAAAGGAGAATTATTCGCGGAAACAGAAGGATTCCTTATGGCCATCCAAGACCAAGTGATCGCTACAAACAACTACAAAAAATTTATTATGAAGGACGGAACATTAAAAACAGATAGGTGCAGAAAATGCCATATAAGATCGGAGACTATACAGCATATTACGTCCGGATGCGAACAACTGGCCAATACGGACTATCTTCACAGGCATGATCAAGTGTGCAACATTATCCATCAGAAGCTTGCACACAAGTACGGACTTCTGAATACCTTCCAGCCATATTACAAGTATCAACCGGCGCTGGTATTGGAAAATGACTCTGTCAGATTATACTACGATAGGCCTGTTATCACTGACAGAATGGTGACGAATAATAGGCCGGACATAGTGGTGTATGATAAGAGAGCCAGAACAGCAATGCTGGTGGATGTCGCCATACCGAATAATAACAACGTGCTGAATAAGTTCCAGGAGAAAAAGTCCAAATACACAGACCTTGCTATTGAGATCAAGCAGATGTGGCACCTCGAGAAAATAGATATTGTTCCTGTCATCGTATCCTCCACTGGGTTAATACCCAAAACTTTGCATGATAGCCTTAAGAAATTAGAATTGCATAAGAATACTTATATAGAAATGCAAAAAGCTGTAATTCTTAATAGATGTAGGATAGTTAGGAAATTTATGTCAAGTATATTGTAATCGAGCCTATTCCCTTTGATTGCTGAATCTGGGAAAGGTAAATTATATCCATCTAACAGCTGAGATAGTGCATAAGTCCACGATAATAAATAATAAATAATAATTAATTTAGACGATCTTCAAAGAGACGTTTACATTTTAAGTAACATTTTATCACAGACAAATTGTGTTTGACTGATGTTAGTACGACTAGTGAGCAAGTATGTAGAAACATACTTAGCCGAGGTGCCTGGTTCGAGTCCGGGTTCAAGTTATGGATGTTGTCCTTGAACAAAAATTGTGACACTTGCAAGAGTCGCCTAAAAAGGGCATAAACTTCCGAAGACCAGATAACTTGTAATACTTGTGGTGGTAATTATCATTGCAATTAATTGTCTAGGAGAGTGATTCGGAATCCACTATAAGCTGTAGGTTCACCTGTGTAAATGGGCTAAGTTCCCGAGCACATTGTTAAAAGATGAACAACAACAACTGATGTTAGTTTGGGTTAGGTATAGAAAAGTGTTTAGACTTTTTCAGAAAATTTCTAAAAATTTTCTCTGCGTAAGAACCATCCCTGTACTTCAAGGAATATTTAAGAAAAAGAATTGGCGAAACCGCTTGGCAACACACTCAGCGATTCATTTTTATATTACAGATAACATATAACAAAATATAGAATCTATTGTGATTTGAACTGTTCCTCTGTGAATTTGAATGTTTCATATTCAAAATGAAATAAAATTCGCAAAAAATGTGGTGTAATTCATAACAATAAGGTGCAGATCGTTTATTAACATGCATCAAATCAAAACTCTGTAGCTTCTTTACTATCATGTTTGTTGTTTTGATATTAGAAACAGATGATAAGTTAATTATTTTATTTCCATTAAATAAATTTCCAAAAAAATGTCAATTGATATTTACGTAAATCTAAGTCTTTAAATGAATTTATTTGACTTTAATTGGATAATCAATATGGGTTTGGAGCGAGTAGACCAACAACGTCCACCTTGAGTTCCTTGATGGGTTGGACAATAGTCACTTGGCAGAAATCCTGGCTTGTAACCTGAACAAGGCGTCTGATCTCTTGGATAATAGCATCTAGCAGATGAAGATAAGATTCTGTTGTCTCCGGTGAAATTCACTGGATATCTTTACATCCTCTTTGTTGGAGAGAAAACAAAAAGTATTTAGGAAAAAATAAATGGTCCAATGAATAGAAGACTCTTCTCAGTGTTCCACAGGGATTGATACTTGGACCCCTACTATCAATCAATCCATTTATTTGTTCCATATAAACAAATTGTTATAGAACACGTCATCATAAACATAAAATACATAGAAACAGTGTAAACAGAATAAAGACCTAATAAGAGACGAAATCAGTTGAGACAAATATTGTTCTCAAAATACTCTTGGAGAGTGTAGTAGGGTGTCCTCCTAAGGTAATTATTTGATCTTCTTCTCAATTTATTTTGTGGCCACTCTCGTGCCTCCTGTGGAATGTGATTATAAATTTTCACCAAAGCATAAACAGAGTTGTTCTGAAGGTAAGTATGCTTAAATCTGGGTAGCCTCATATCGTTCTTAGCTTTCGTGTTATGCTCATGCTCACGCTTAATCTCCACAAACAGGTCTCTATTATTAACTATGAACATTATTGCTTCATAAACATATAGACTCACAACAGTTAGCACTGATCTTTCCACAAAGTGAGCCCTGCATGATTGTGTTTTACTCATCTTAAGAATCCCACCAATACATCTCTTCTGCAACAAAAGGAGTCTCAAGATATCTGATGAATTCTCCCATATGACTATCCCGTATCTCAGCCTACCATCAATATATGCATTGTATGCGGTAAATGCTGTGGAGACATTCACAAGTTCGGACAGTGTTCCTAGTGCAAACACATATCTGGCCATATCATTTGCAAGTTGGTCTACAAGATCACCCCAATCTAGTCGACAGTCAACCGAAACACCCAGGAACTTAAGGCTATTAGATGAAACCATGGCAGCCTTATATCCATGAGATATGGGTATGTGTTCTTTTCCATATGCAAACCTGACAAGTTTGGTCTTTTGACTGTTCATTTTCAACTCATTTTGAGAAAACCAGGCATCAAGATCGACAAGCACATCGTCCAC
Source organism: Cryptolaemus montrouzieri (assembly GCA_013387265.2). Lineage (NCBI taxonomy): Eukaryota > Metazoa > Arthropoda > Insecta > Coleoptera > Coccinellidae > Cryptolaemus > Cryptolaemus montrouzieri. The sequence continues at coordinate 32,212,775 of JABFTP020000185.1, read as the reverse complement.
TACCGAATCCAGAGAAACCGGATCGGCGATCCAGAGAAATGTCGTCTGCAAATTGGACCATGAATTCAGTTATACAACCAGGTAAGTCATTGGTATAAATCAGGTAAAGGAGGGGACCTAAAACCGACCCCTGCGGCACCCCCATATCAATAGCCGACATCGTTGACTGCAGTGTCTTCCCAGTTGTAGGCTCTTTTTCAGCAACACATTGAGATCTTCCTGATAATAAGACCGAAGCAGATCCAAAGGCCTGCCACTAATTCCAACCACATACATCTTCTCAACCAACTTGTCATGGTTGACGGAGTCAAAGGCTTTTCTGAGATCGATACACATCAGTGCGGTTATTTTACCACTGTTTAAGTAGGAGTGAATCTTTTTTATAGCCTGATATATAGCTCTTGTCGTAGTCCTACCCTTTCTAAAGCCATTTTGGTATTCTGAGAGTACCCTGTAAGCCTCAAAAAAGTCGACAATTCTGTTGTAAATAGCTCTTTTAAATATCTTGCCAATGTTACTGAGTATAGATATAGGTCTGTAATTCCCCATAAGCTGTTTGCCCTCCTTCTTGTACACTGCTCTCACCTTGGCCATCTTAAGTTTATCAGGATATACACCACTGTCAAAAGTGAAACTTATCAGATATGCCAGAACAGGCGAGATCTCATCTGCAACCATCTCAATAATTTTGACAGGAATTCCATCCAGTCCCATAGATTTTGTGTTCTTCAAAGAGCTGATTGATTGATTGACAAGAGCACAAAGCTGCTACACGTGTAAGAACCAGTTTGACCCAGACCAGAGCTTTGCTCCCTCAAATCACCAATATTGCTGGACGACTCGGAGCCCTGATTCACAAAAAAGGTATTAATATCATTCAATACTTCCTGATATCCCTGCTCTCCTCCACTCAGTTCCTTCAAAAAAGAGAGCCCCTTCTGACCCCATTGCTGTGCATCCTTATCAAGTTCCATGTTGCAAAATTTTTATTTTTTGATCGTAATATGCACTATCCATTGTACATCTTCTTGGCCTGTCTAACAACTCTTCTAAGTATTCCACTGTATGCTATAAAGAAGTCATCAGATACCCGTCCTTCAATTTTTTTTTATATATCTCCATTTTATGCCTGGAGGAAATTTTGATACCAACAGTAATCCATGGTTTTTGTTTTTGCGATTTTATTGACTTCATGGTAAATATTCTCGCTCTATTTGCCCCTATATATCTCTGCAAAAACAATTTGCCTATATGCCAAAAATACCAATTTTCTGAATGTTTCTGTTTACAAAGATGTACTGAGTGTTCTCTCATCGCATTCATTGGTGCAGGCAGAGGGTACTTCATTAACAACTTGAAGATGAACTCTTAAAAGACTCGGAGATTAGTAGTCAGTGCCAAATCAGTATAAAATGATACTCTTAAAATCTTGAAAGTCTTGTTCTGGATCCACCACTTACTTGAAGTGCTTGCATGCAGACTCTGACACCTAAACTATCAACAGCAATTTTTACTATAAGGAGAATAAAATTGATCTCCTCTATTGGCCTGTGAAATAAATTGGTGATGTTCTCCTTAAACAAAAGGAGGCTATGTGGTGTCTCAAGAAGAAACAACTGTCGCGACGTTTTAAGACAACAAGAAGTTTTTGCCATTATATCCACCTACATATGTGCATGAATACAAGGACCTATTTATGCTCCTCCCAAATTTTGTTCATATGATACTTGGCACGAAAAGCATTTTGCAGCTGTTCACAAGGAGCCAAATGAGTATCAACAACTATGGAATAAAATTCTATAACAAACTCCCGGCCAGATTCAGGCGCCCTACCTAAGTTCTCAGGTGAAATGAAACACTTTCTTTTATAAAGAACTTCATACAGTGCAGAAAAATTTATGGATGCTTGTATAAGTGTAATTTTGGTGATTCAGTTTACCTTTAAACTGTCGGTTTATATGTTTAAATTTATTGAATTTAATAAGTATCATTTTATGTAAGTTATAATCTTATCTAATTTTTGACATGCTATGAAATTTAATTGATAATAAATAAATTCAATTCAATTCAAAAACAATTTGATATGATGATTTTCATCTTGATTTTTTTATATAATAATAATATCGTTTATTTAGCATTGCTAATAATATACATCAAAAAATATAAAGACTTACTATGATAACAAATATTTACTATATCTACTTGATATTGAAAATTTTCGATTTAAAAGAATAAAAACAAACAAAATAAAATAACACTTGACTGTACATCAGGTACGCTTTATAGCATTAAAAGTAACCTCCAAAATTTAGTTGACACTCACAATTTTTAATACTTTCTGGTAGTCGATTATACTTACTTAAACTCTTATAAAAGAGGGAGTTTCCAGTTCTCGCCATCTGGCAGCCATTTACATAAAAATCGTTTTTATTTCTAGTGTCGTACGAGTGGACTTCATTTCTATATTACAGACTTTGACACAAAAATGACGGTAGTTTGTTATTTTTCATTTTATATATGAAATCCATAGTTCTGTCTGACACTGAGTATATTCAAAACATTCAACATCATATTGATGGGAGTATATCTATTACACTTCAAAATTAACCTCATGGCTTTATTCTGTTAAAATCTTTCTTTTTTTTTTGATTCGCTCATGATTTACACTAGCTTGAAGCTGTTATGCAATTGGTCATAATAAAAATGTTCGCAGCTTAAGACAAGGAAACCAAATAAAAAACTATTGTCATTAGATATAGATCATAAGGTTCCTTTGTCATGTCAGACAATACTGTAATCAAACTACTTAAAATTCAATAATTGAACAAGGCCTTGTCTTATGCTATATGATAAAACAAAAAAATTAATTGAAATGGAAATTAAATAGAGCTAGATGGACAGAAATCAGATCCTATGATGTCTGGATGTGGAGTGCCTCAGGTCAGTGTACTTGGGCCGCTACTTTTCTGCCTGTATACTTTTGATCTTCCTGAGCAGGTGAACCACTGCTCAATTCATTTATACGCAGATGATTCCCAACTTCTCATTGGTTTTTTACCAGAAGATGCAGATGATGCTATGCATAGAGCAAATGATGATCTGAGTAGTGTGGCTGGGTGGTCTGCTAAGAGTGGACTTGTACTCAACTCCAACGAGAGTGCTTACATGATTATAGGGTCAAGAAATGCTCATCAGAAATTTGAAATGCACAACTCTATCGCTCCTAATATAAAAGGCTATTTGATACCACGTGTTGAACAGGCTAGAAATCTTGAAATCATTTTTGACACTAATCTTAGTTTTGAATCCCATGTCGAAGCTAAATTACGATCATGTTACATCAAATTGAAAAGCCTGTACTCATTCAAATATGTATTGCCAGAAAAATTAAAGCTGATGTTGATTTAATCACTTGTTCTTCCTCATTTGGATTATTGCAGTGTGGTCTATTACACTTATTTGAGCCTTGACATTAGGAGAAAAATGCAACTGGCGCAGAATGCCAGTATACGTTTTACTTTCTGTGTTCGTAAGTTCGATCATGTGCCCCAGTCACATGAGGCATAGCATACTAAAATATGAGAGAAGGGCTGAACTTCATCTTGCTCTGCTTATCCAGAAAATTTGGAAATCGAAGTGCCCAGAATATCTTTCTGATATGATGATCATTAGACGGGAAGTGCATGGGTTAAACCTGAGAGGTTTTATTTTTCAACTACTACACCTCTGGATTCCAAAGTACTTTCTTGTATTTGTGTGTCAAGATGCTAAATAATCCCCTCTTCTTCGAACTGGCGAAAAGCCTTCTTTGAACCTCAACAAAAACCTTCAGAAAGAAATACAAAGACTATCTCCTCATCCTCCAGTCTACTAAATGACAGAAGTCGCCCTCAGGTCTCAATGTGTTTTTTAATGATTTATGTATGACTCAAATACTATGTTTGTTCAATCTTGTATTACAGTGATGTTTTCATTTTTGGTAATATGGAAGAACGCTTTCAGCAAATATTACCCTTTGCATAATAATCTTTGTTTGTAATTTTATTATATTACACAATAAACATTTTTCTATTCTATTCTCTTCTATTCTAAATAGAAGTTATCACCTCAAAAAGAACACATTTCTGTATAATCAAATAGTTAGTGGTATATTGAAGAAATCAGATACTTGAATTTGAGACTCACAAAGGCACTATAAACAAATGTGACTCAATTCTGTATTATTCAAATTTTCATATCTATAAAATGAAACTTTCCACAAGCATCTTTTTGGTATTCTAAAAACTTCAGAGCCATTATATTCTTTCCATAAAATAGCAACGATGTAATGATCCGAAGATTCTTTGTTCCTTAACCATGAATATGTTAGCTTAATTTGTATCAAGAATCATAACAGAATTTATATAATGTTATGCTACCTATGTGGTAGTTATTTACAATCACAGGACAACATTGAAAATATTGATTATTTATATAATATGGAAGTAGAAGTATCACAATAAAGTGATTCACCAAAATCTTTTTCAGCATATTAGAAGAGAAAAAGTCTTTCAGTAATTCAAATTTCATTTCTGATACTAATTCCTAACATGGCAACATCAGATGCTTTGGTAGATACCATTAAAATAAAAATTTGTAAAATAAGGTCCAAATGTAAGGCCTTAATCGAAATGATAAAATAGAAAATGAAAGAATACATTTCATTTTGCCTCTAATCACAGCTTCACCGAAAACACTTGCCTTGCTTCAGAACTAATCTCAAAGCATTTTTATCAAAAATTCATATTTTATTTGATATAATTTAAGCGACGTTAACTGATACCTCGAGAAAACTGTCAAAAGATACAGAATGAATCATAAGGAAACTGCAGATTTAGATAGAAAAATTAACCTGTGTTTGCTTGAATATTATACAAAAAGAGTTGAATTCCAGAAAATATACAATTGGGACCCATTGTAATAGATAAGAAGACATGAAACAAATATCACTATGTATTCGTACTAGCGTCAGTAATCTACAAAAGAGGTTGTGGGATGTTAAATCATCGAATACATGTTTGCAATAGAAAAAAATTTTAAATGATTATTCTGTATTTTGAACATTGCATTATTTACTTTTTATATACTCATAAATGGGTAGGAAATAGATATTTGATATTTTTCCTTTGTTTAAAATTAACTAAAGCACTTTAATAAATTCATATATAGGGTCTATTGGGCCCTACAAAATTCTATATCAAAAAAATATATAACTATATGATCAAACACCTCTAGTCATCATAGTTATTCAATTGATGAAACTCTTAGATAATGGAATCAGTTCAATGTATTATATTGTACATAAGTGAAAAACTCCGAAATTAAAACGCCCTAAAGACATGCAAACAAATAGAACAGAAATACTAAGGGATATCTTATGATAAATATTGTTTATCAACACCACCTTATCAAGGTAATGACATTCCTCATCATTACATTAATCCAGAATGTGGTAATGAAAATATATCTTTCTTATGGAACAAATAGATGATAAAATTAATAATAATAAACTCACCAGAAATAAGCAATTCACCCTCTTTCGAAAATTCTATTGCATTCACACACCCATAATGGGCAAGAAGATCCTTTCTATATAAATTTCTTGCACTAGCTAAGCGTTCACTAAACAATTTAGGTTTTATCACATAGTTTCTTTGATATTGTCTTTCAATAATATAACATAAAGGATTTATACCCGGACGTTTAAACATCGTGAAACGTATGATAATCCAGGTGAATCTTGATTTTTGCTGGCGAAAATCTAGACGAATTCCTAGAAAACGTCAAGCTTTGCCATAACGTCAGAATCAGCTGTGCGATGTGTACAATTCGACGTGAACTTGAACAGAGACGAATTTGGATTAAATTTGTATTTTCTGGCATTTACCAATTTCTGTAGGAACTCTGTGGTTCCAACCGAAAATATTTGAAATTTTGAATTTATAGATACAGGAGTCCTAACCAAACTGCCGGTCAATTTGTGTAAAATATTCAGCATGAACAAATGTCATAATATATTTTCACAATTGCTTATATAGTTGAAAAATATATGTATATTAGAACGTTGACAAAGTACTTTTAGTCTAAGCTATTGAAAACGTTCTAGTAACCTATTTTCACAACTTAATACTTTGGATATGGAAGTACCGATAAAAGTCTGATTTACAGATGGAGTCTCATACATAGTATGATAAGGTCGTGCGTTAGGGTGATGAATAGATCTTGATGGTGACAATTTAGGTTTTCAACACATTTAGTGTTCTTATACCAGCTGCATTTTTCAAGCTGTTGTTAGACATATAATATCCTATTCAGCAGTTGTTTGGTGACCCAATATGAACCAACCACTGCAAAAAGTCAGTTGCATAGTGTGCAAAAACTGGCGTGCTTTGTATTATGAGAACCATGTCTAACACCCCTGCTCAATATATGCATACAGACCTTGAACAGACTCGACACTAGAAGCATCTTCAGAAGAGTTATTCCATCATCAGCTCTACTCTAGTGGAGGACTGCATGTTTATGCTACCTTACTAAATGCTACCAATTCTAAGCATCATCTCAAGTCATTCCTTTCGGAGAAGGATGAATATTTGGTGTGGTACACAGATGGCTCTGAAACAAAATAAGCTAGAGATGAAAGGATTCACAGGACAACGCCTGAAAAAGTCCATAAGCATAAATCAATACTGTACTATTTACTACAGTTAGTTACTATTGCTTAGTTCAAACAAATATAAATATAGAATACTATTCTTATGCTTACTGAGAGTCACGTTGAAGTAAGAACACAAGAGTCATACAGAATAACTTCTAAGGTAGGCCAGGATTATAACCAAGCCAAAAAAGCTGTTTTAGGACAACAGTGTAACTATTGCTGGTGTCTCGGAACTTACCTTCATTCACCATGAAAGTGTTCTCATAGAGATGAATAAATGGTTAACTAAAAATAAACTTTTCAGCTTGGCCATTAATGCCAGAATAAAGAAGCATGAAAAAATTTGAATAAGATGATCACCTCGGATATGCTTTCACTAAATAGACAAGAAATGATTCTCAAAGGGCACCATCCGTGGCGCCACACATACTCGTAATCGGAATTCATCAGAATTTCCAATCATGCTGATGGGGTGATCAGGAGTGGACACGTTTTATTTTAATATCAAACTCTGGCATTCATAAGATTACTTCTATGCCCGTCAATAACATCGAAGGAATACACCAGACAAGATCTAAAAAGCAAATCAGAAAAGTTCCTAGACTTTTAAGGATAGCCAGATGAAATATCTGAACACAGTGACAAAGGACCAATCGTCATTTAGACCAGAAGGTCTCGCGCAGAAAAGAAATTGTGGTATAATCCAAAATGACAGTAAGGATCTATTGATAAATACTTGGAAGACAGAAAAGTTGCTCTTTGCAGGAATATAAATGTCTTCAGCATGAGAAACATATCGATAAGAAAATGATGAAAACAAACTGTACTTTTATGCTTGAATCAAGGCTGACAAACATTTGGTACTATATATGGAATTCTCGCTTAGCACTTGGTGCAACATATTGAATAAATGATTAATTAAAATAGTTGGCAAATGTTTGGCGAAAATATATTCAAATACTCGACATAACCCGAATTATCAGCCCATTATCAAAAGTAATGCAATACCGAAAAGTAGTATATAAAATACTTTTATATTTATATATTCATATTATATTTCTATATTTCATATACTACTTCTTCAGTATTGTATTACTCTTGATAATGAATAACCCGAACATATGTCGAGAATTTTAATATACTTTTGTGAATCCTTTGCCAAGTATTTTAATTAATCAGTAATGATATAATCCTTTAACACAGCTATAATAATACGCATGTGCACAAATATTACAGCCTATATACGCCCTACTCTATTATGAAATAAGAAATAATGCTTTCTATGAGTATGAGTATGTATTTGTTATCTTAAATGTATATAACAGAACTGTAGAATAATTGATGGTGCCATCCATTCTTTAAGGCGTTCTGTAAATACATCATCACGAGCATGGTTTGGTTCCATTGATTTGATTGGAACTGCAGAAATAATAACTTGGGTTTCTTAATTAACAGGAATTTTTGAAATACTTGTTAGAGTCATGTGCTGGTACCGCCCTAACTACGTTTATTTTCAAAACGATTTTCATTAAGACATAAAAATGGCTGTTGTTTCTTGATTGAAACTTAATTCCTTTTCTTTATGTAATTTTCTCAAGTGTTTTAACGTATCTGAAATATTCCAATTTCGTAGAACTCTCTCTAACCTTAAAACGAATGAATGTTAACAAATATTTTACGTCATAACAAATATAGTTGACATAACTCGGTTTATGGTTAGTCAAGCAGACCACTAGAAATTATACAGTCTAGTAGAAAAGTGATTTGAGTTAGCGTTGACATGTACAAATTTTTCTGAGATAAAATCTGAAAGGGCTTGTTTGAAAGGCTTGAATCGAATTTGCTGGGCTGTGCAAATGTTTTTTGCCGAGTTATGCGGAAAAGACATTTCCACCGATTTTTGTAAACTATCAGCCGCACATAATAAGTTAAATAAATATTCATTTTGTTCGTCATAAATTTCTGAAAAATTTTTTATCGAAATTTTTTTGTGTTACAAACACAAATTAATATCATGTTGCAATTTGAGAATTTTAATTTTTATTCTTCCATTGCATTTTTGCACAGAAGAGTTTGAATGAGTTTTTTATGTACAGCAGATCTCAATTTACATATTTCTCTTTGCAATACATTCAACGTGTGCGCGGCCATCCACACTTGAACGTGCACACTGAATGAAATTCTGCTTTACCTACCTATCGAACTTTCAGAATCTTTTCGAACAGTATTTACTTTTGAACAAAGCCTTTATTCACGAATAATACATGAACCAATGTCATGATGCCCACATTCAAGTATGGATTGTATAGGTTAACTCTATTGCAAAGTTTGATACGTTAAATTGAAGACAATCTACTGTACTGAAAACTTTCTGCTTAAAAATACAATCGCATAGAGAAATTTTGCAAAAAAACTGACATTAAAAATGAAAACGTTCAATTTGCAGCATAATATTTTTTATGTGGCAGTTACACAAGAAAGCTTCAATACGAAAATATTTGGAATTTCATTACGAACATAATGAATATTTAACTTAACGTAACTTTGCAAAAACATTCACACAACCCTGCAAATTAAGCTTTTCATACAAGCTCTTTTCAGATATTATGCTTAACAAAATTTGTGCATGCCAACGCAAATTGAGGCATTTTTATGACCATTCGACTGAACTATTAAATGTGAGCTTACACAATTCCAGTGTTGAGCATCACCACCCACAGATATTTGGCGTGTGCTCTTAAAACTAACTGCTCTAGACATTAAATCAACGATATTTTTATTAGCGCTTCGAAAATAGATTATACAAATAAGTTTTCTGTGAGTACTGATACTTGTTATCAGTTTCCTCCCAAAGAAAGAAAAAAGTTGTGTTGGAAAATTAAGTCCATTACAAACAAGTTTCAGTGACCTAACTTATTAATTCTATATCATCTTGCCCTTACAGATTATTTGGGCAGGCGCAGAGAACAGAGATCTATACTAATCTTGTTTTATTTTGTCGCTAATATTAATTTATGTAAGTCCCAAAAATACAACGATTCTTAACTGACGATGTGAAAAATATTCTAAATATATGAAACTAGGCGATGATATGAAATTGTGGCAGATATTTGGTTTCTTAAAAGAGTATTCAAATTTTGGAGTTTAAATCTATTCGTTAGGTCACTTAAATAATTGATAGATTTAAACTCTATAACTTCAATATCTCTTTAAGAAAGCAAATATTTTCCACAAATTCATACCATCGCCTAGTTTCATATATATTTTTGGGACATATGATTAAGGATTCTCAGTAGATCTTTATTTCCAGTAACAGTAGAAAAATTTCCTAATTATTCTCTTATTGAAGGGAATTTTACGTTTATATGGACTTCTTTCGTTAAAATTCTTGAACTTTCAGCTAAAGCTGCAGCAGCACCAAGGCGATGTATGTCACAGATTCCATGTTTGTTTCAAGAAAGAATTACAAGATGATTTTTGACGAATGGAAATTTGTTAAATCAGTTAGTCCATGACCTACCGCATTCATTAATAGTATAATTCCCTGAAATACACCGACTTTGGGTAGTGTTTGGGATAATCACTATGTATGTTTCTTCTTAGTCCTCTACCAACCTCATTCATTCACCGTGTAATTCACTGAATTAATGAACTTGGGTACTTTCCTATAATTACTGAACTTTCCTTGTTTCGTATTTCTTTTCATTCAACGCATTCTTAAACCATTAAATAATACTTAAAGAAGCTGGGAGACAAACAGCATTAATGCCCCATTTCATATTTCACATATCACTTTCTTTATGTCTCTGAAATGCGATTCTTCATTTATTAAAATCACTTAGTTGTATAAAACACAATAGTCTAAGAAATTTCAGCCATTCTCAGAACATATTTAATACATTGACTGTTTTGATGAAACCTGTCCTAGATGCAAAACCATCAGGTGGCTAAAATATTGCTGTACATATTGAGATTTATTTACACAATACCTATTTACTTTATTGTAAATCTGAAATAAGTACCATAAAATTACTTCAATTTAGAAAACTAAACACGTCTTTCCCGCATCTAATTGGAGATCAAATGCCTGAAACCCACAAAGATACCAAAAAGGATACATTTCATTACTGAGAGATCTAATCTCCAACAGATTTCATACAAATGAATATTGGCCATATTGATTGGTTTGCTACTTTTTTATATTTTGTTTATCTTATAATGAATAAATAAATATTGGCCATATTGATTGGTTTAGTACTTTTTCATATTTTGTTTATCTTATAATAAATGACGTTTTTGTGTCAAACTTTCAGTCAGCCTGCTAGATAGATAGATATAACTTATGAGTGAGGGCTACCTAGCAGCCCGTACGCTGCGACCCAGTGGTCTAATGTAGCACACTCTGTCCTAAATTTAAACCACGAGCTCCATTATTCTTGTAGAGGATATGAGCTTTGTGGGTGATAGTTTAATAAGCTCAGTTTGTTAGATCCAAGTTCCTCCATCCTGGCTCTGTCCCCAGCTGGGCACTCATACATAACATATTCCATTGATTCTATATCTTCTTCACATAGCCTACTTGAAGGATCCTCAATCAATCCTAACTTGTTTAGGAAATTTCTAAGGCGACAATGCCCCATTAGTATGGCAGTTAGAACTCTCAAGTCCAATCTAGAGAGTTTAAGCCAAGCCTTGGCTCTCGCAGTGGAAGATCCACTGCTGGCAAGTCAAGCGTGTCTGAGACCTGAGAGACTCATCCAGTTCTCACGTATCCCCATGTCCAACCATCGGTTATTTACCATCCTTGCAGTCTCCAGGGGAATTACGAGCCTAAGCTCCCGTCCGATGAATCCCAAACCTGTTCCTTGAGCGGCCAATGAGTCCACCTTCTCATTCCCCTTAATGCTCGAGTGTCCAGGTCCCCAATCAGATGAAGCCTGCTCCGTTCTCCTAGTTTGGCAAGGGTGGAGAGACATTCCTGCACCATAAGTGACGTACAGGTATCGGATGCCAATGCCTTCAGTGCAGCTTGGCTATCGGTGATGATTTTAATTGACCTATTTGTTAATCCCTCCGTTCCATTTCGGGAAAGGTGATGGAATCTGTAGAAAGCCATTCTAGCGGCTCCTCTCTAATCACCAGATGAAGATGAAGAGGGGTGTAGTGTAAGTGTTCATATGTATGGTCTAGCAATAGACCATACTGTAGGTAGGATACACTGTATATATAAATTAAGTAGGTTAAATTAGAATAAGTTGGTTTTAGAGAGTAAGCATTTTATATGATAACATGGGTATCTCGTAGGATAGAATTTGGGCAGAAGGGATTCCAATTGTAACTATACTACTATCGAGACGTCTTGTAATAAACCGTAAATTATGAGTGACGTGTTTGATTAGTTGGCTTGCCAACACATCAAGCTCCACCCTAAAAGCCAGGACATTACAGGAGCAAGGCCCAATATCAGTTGCATGGCCACAGTGAGCGTAGAGCGACAAGCTCCAGTAATCATCATTCTCTGCAATTTAGACAGCTTGAGTTAGGATTGCTTCTTAAGACTACATTCCCACTAAGCAATGCAGTTATATGTGATATGTGGTCTCACCACCATCACATATAGCCACTGAAGTTGTTTTGGGGTAAGACCCCATTTCTTTTCACATGTCATTTGACACGCCCATAAGGAATGTCTAGCCTTGTGTATTGTGTTTTCCAGGTGCGAATTCCACCTGAGTTTACTATCCAAGGTGCCCCCAGATGTTTTGCAACTAGAATAAACACTCCACCTAGGGTCGAGGGAGAAACAAATATCCTCTTTTTCCTGGTGAATGGTACTATAAGGGTTTTGTGGGGGTTTATGCTAAGTTTCTCCCCCTCATACCACCTTTGAATAGCTACATAGCCTCCTGAAGTCTGACGAAGACATCGCTGTCTTCTCCGCCCGACAGAATAACAATATCATCAGCTTATGCTTGTACATAAAGAAGCACCAACTACCAACCACAAGTTATTACATGCGTGCCAATCAACATGTTAAATATTAATTCTTCGAAGAACTTCATGTTATTCCACAATTTGTGTGGAGGTTGTGTTTATAAGAGGTACACAGCTTTTATTATTTGGATCTTAAAATCAAAAAATTTCAATTCATTGAGTTAATCAGTGTTTACTTTGCTCAGGTTATTCAGAAAAAGCAAAATATTTTGGAAAATATATAATACTCAAAAAGATGAAGAGTTGATGTTTGTCATTTTTCTTCAATAGTTTGTCAATCAATTGATTTCACTGAAATTATCTAGTGAAATAACTAAATAAAGAAAATTTTTCATCTTGCTCAGCAAAGATATCACTTATTTAGTATTAAGTAAAAATATTAAGATGTTGAACTGTCGTGAACGTAAATAAAAAGACAAGAAATTAAATAACTAATAAAAGGTAAACATTTTATTCTTAAATTAGCATTGCATAAAATAAATACAAAATTGTAGAACTACAATATAAAATGACAAACGATTACAAATATTGTAATCAATTTATTGCTCATATATTCATATAAAGTATTTTCAATATATATTAATATTCCTATTAATAATAACACAAATTCGCTTATTTGGAATAGAAGTATTTTTCTATTACAAAAATATATTGTTTAGATCCTATAAACTATATAAAATTTATGGAGGAATATTTTCGCATAAGTGAAAAATAGATTTTTACAAAAAAGGCATTTCATGGTAGCAAAATTATATCTGCATATAATATAGCAAAACAGCTTGAGCATCGGTATTACTTAATTTATTTGAATGGTCCATGTTTAGTTCCAGAGAACAAATGACTATCATGAAAGAAAATAAAAATAACGTAATATAATATTTATTTGCACAATATTACTATTATATAATAAATAATATGACACTATAACACTGTTGCAACAAAATAAATATTTTTGGTTTCATATTTCTAAACATGGCTGTTTGGTAAATTAGACACCACTGTCAAAGTATCTGAGCACTCAAAATTGCTTCTAATTGATTTTTTCACATTGAAATGACAAGACGTGATCACATCCAAAAATCAAATATGCAGAAAAATATCAAATTCGAGGAATTTGCGGAGAAACCGCACAAATATTCAGCACAATACGAGAAACAGGTCGAAATTCACAAATTATCAAATATTTAGGCAAAATTCATTAATTCTGAAATACAATTGCTCAAAAGATTCTGAAAATTACTTCAATAACTTTGTCATATTGCAAGAATTTCTTTAGAAAACTCCCTTGGAATTCCAAACAACTCAAAAATTGTCAATATCGATAAGGAGCTGTTTGGGAACAATAATTCATATAAATATCTAACTCGTAGAAAACTTTGTGTACATTTCGTACAAATATCAAAGTAGAAAAAAAGTCCTACAACGTATGATTGATTTTTGGCAAAATCACGCTCTCACTAAAACCGAATTTTATAAACTGACAAGCTTTGGAGGACCGCAAGTGTCCGGAGAAACGACGTCTGCAATACTAACTGGTAGATTTCGTTGCTGAATACTGCAGGTGGGTAGAGGGCCAGATACCGGGGTGAGCCCAGTGCCGCCAACCATAAGCGAATCAAAGTTGAAATGCATTCCATTAGATGGTGTTGTTATTGATACCCCTGAAAAATAAAAATCTGATTTAATTAGTTACAGAAAAAAATATTCCTTTCTCTGATTATATTTCAACCAATAGTTCATACCTTTTCCCCGATTATACTGACAACGTCAAGAAGTGTGAGGATATTTATTCGAAAGATCATGCCAAACTAAACCTAACAATTCCAATATTCAAAATGACTATTTATATTTGAAAAGAATTCATGGTTCCCCATTAGTTACAATTGTAATAATTAAACACTGATTGAACATTTTTCAATAACTAGACAAAAGAATCAAAAATATGTGAAATTCAAATTGAAAAATACGATACTCAGATTTAGATATTCGAAATATACTTTTTTGTGTCTTCGTTAACATAAATAAATAAATATATTGCAAGCATTAACTATTTCGAGGACAAATATTATTATTATTATCATATAAATTGAGTTCTCCTGAAGTTGAAGAATAGACAACATTAGAATTAGTTTGAATTAATTAAGAAACGTTTTGGTAGATAAATCAATTTTTTCAATGACAATGAACGTTAACCCAATCTTTTATAGTTTCACACTTGTATTTTTCTGACACGCACCAAAATTATTGATATAAGCATTTATTGTAAATACAATTATTCAAGTTATTGTAAATACAATTATTCAAATTTTATATATATATATATATATATATATATATATATATATATATATATATATATATATATATATATATATATATATATATATATATATATATATATACAGGTAAAATTTAAATTTCAATCAAGTTTATCGAATGAAGACATGAAATGTTCTACTGTAAGAAGTATTTTTTTCAATTTTAGCTCAACAAGAGGAAAAATTTAGTAATGATGACGAATTTGGATCTAATTGGCTATTAATCTTTCTGTTGATCAATTGATTTCAAATGCATCCTATACGTTCAGTTTCAAGCAGTTATTTCCAAGATGTAAAATATCAAAATTATCATTAAAATTATGGATTCCTTCTAGTATATAATTTGCATAGTGACAATCTAATTTTGTTAATCAAAGCTGCGTTTATGTTTCTAATATTAAAATTTTCTACCTATATAATCACAATTTCCACAAGAGAATTTATAAATACCTAATTTGTTTCCTTTAGGAATTTTAGGTTAAATCTATTAATAATGTCCGCTGCCATCAAAACTTAATTCTCTCATCAAACATCATAAAAGAGGCTATCCCATCAGACCAGTTGTTCATACATTCATTTAATTTCAGTTATAAAATTCTCAATTAACAATTCTTCAGATCTAATATAATGCTGCACTTGTCCTGGGATGTTCAGCAGAATAATAATACGAGTCCCATTATACAATCACACCTTATGAATCTTTAAGAAGTATGTTTTGAACAAAATTATTTAACTTAAACATGTACAACAACGGCTCAATTATGGCTAATTCTCCCAGTCCTTTACTAGCAGAAATTTTCATGTAAACATTGAGAAAATAATTCATAATCATCTGCTGTCGAAACACTGCATTTTTGGTTTAAGTATGTTGCATTACAGGTACATATAAACAATGAGATTCTTTTAATGGTTTCATGAATACAATTCACTCTAATATAAGGTTCACTTTGGAAATGAAAATTGGGAATTTCATTCAATTAATTAATTCTTAATTCGTCCGCACATTACCATTAACAAAAATAGATGCTTATAACAGCATGATACATACTAAACATGATCTTAATATCAGAAATATTTTCTTGAAGGCGCTCAATATTATAAAACAAATAGCAGTCAATAATGGTTACAATTGCAGTATGATTGACAGTATGCTTTCTCGTAAACTTTCAACGTGCAATCCTAGTATTAGGAGGTTAATCAAAATATGATATATTAACTGATATTGATAAACCCAGTCTGAATTTAAAGTAATTGTTCTCATCCCATAATTTAAATATAGCTTTCAGAAAGGATAACTGTCTAGGCTAAAAATTCATAGAAGAAACAAATCAGGTGTTTCTAAACTCTTTCTTGTGGCAGTTGTGATAGAATTCATATCGGTAGAAATTTTAGATAGGATATCGGAACATAAATACAGTTTTGACAAACAAAAATCAGATTCTCACTAAGCAAATCATCTACTAGAAGAAAACCACACTTTCAATAATAATTTTGATATTTTATGGAATAAAAAAATTACTGATGCATATTCAATTATTCCACTGAAGTTATTGTTTATAAAAACACTTTGTTGCCATAATTTATGAAATTTCAATCCACCAGAGTATATCTTATGTTCCAGAGGAATCATTAATGTGAATCATCTAACTTCCTTTCAGAGGTATGTCAGTATGAATCATGAAAGTTTAATAATCTAATGCATATTAAATAAAAATGAGTGGTTTTTCTAGCGAAGAAAAGTTTAATTTAGCATACGATATACGTGATGGAATTTGATAGACTATATCTGTGACTTTGTGTTGGCCAAAATGAAGTTTATTCTTGTTGCACTGCTTTAAGTCATATCTTAACGTCACAAAATGAAAAAATATAAATGTTCATACCTGCAATTTCATTCATATTCGCCTTTGGCGCTGTTGCGGCGACATTTAATGAATTTGGCCTACTTGGTTTACATAACGGCACTGTGGAACTCAACATTGGAAGGGCACGTTGTTTGGCAGGTGAGGGTAGAGAGAAAATTCCGTTCTCAAGAGTGACTGGAGGTAGTTGTTCAATAATTTCAATTTTGATGCGCTCTTCGTTTCGTTGTTGGTGGCTGGGGTAACAATGGTCGAGATGAGGCTTAATTTCAGGAGGACTTAGAGATCTTCGTTTATAGCAACGGGCAGGTGACTGAATGTGATTATCTAGGATGAATTCGAGTTCGCGTTTCATGGCTAAGTACTCGTCGTACTCTTTCTGGAGAGCGCTTTTCTTGGCTTGGAGTTCTTCAGTTTCCTGAAAATATGAAATCATTTAATATTGAAATATCTACAATTTTCATGTATTTCTAAGTTTTCCGAATGGGGATAATATTTCAACCCTTATGTCTTGAAAATATGGAACTATACAAAACAAGATGAAATTAAACATGTACACATATATAATGGTTGGATAGTTACTCGATGATCATTGGAAAATATTCATTTATTAAAAGTTATCTAGCAATCGAAGTCCAAACGGTTTAAGTACGAAAATATGGCTATATTAATCAAGTACAACGTTTTCTCTCTAAAACGATATCGGTAGTAATAGCTTCAAGGAGTTTACGGAATATGTTCGAGGAAATTCATTCGGTTTATCAGTTTGGATATATCGATGATTTCGGATAGAGCGTCTGGTATGTATTGATAATATAAAGGGGCGTTCCGTGTCTTACAAGGCTAATAATAATAATTGGAATTTTCTACTATAAGAATCAAATAGTTAACTTATAGAAGAGATAATATCAAGGGGTCAGTCATAGCTCTTTTTTCCACTTCCTTGTAACTAAATTCCCTGCTCGATTCTTATGAAGAAGTCTTTAATAGAGCGAGGGGTATCTTCGGCAGAGCACTAATATCATGCATTCCGCACCCAGTCGGTAATCCCTACGCTGGACATGTGGTGATCAAATGAATTAGTGTTTCGACCCTCATTTCACACCACCTTCACTAGGAATTATTCTCCAGTCCTATCTTGCATAGATGATATCTGAACCTGCCAAACCCCGTCACTATCTGTGCCAGGAACCGTGCATTAATTAGGTCGACAGCCTTCAAGTGCCAACCTTGCCAAGGTTTTCTTAGGCGATGTACCCTAAGCTTTGTTTTGGAGTGGCGACAACCTCGAGCATTCAACGAAATATAATCTAGCCAGGTCCTCAGCCTTGCCTTAAAAACACAGGTTAGGTATCCCGACCGCGGGCCCTGATCCTATCAAAGTATTTTTAGCCCCTAAACAGATCAGCCTATTCGCAATCCAATTTCCTCTGAACCAGGTGCGACCCGGAACCCAGAGGAGATGGATATAGTTGTTTGAGAACATCGCTATATACTCATTAGTTAAAAACTGTTGTATGTCTTCTAATGGAAAATAGAATCCCCTCCCATTTCTTCGGCAGTAAACTTCGCTACCTGATCTCTCTTTGGTCTTCGTGCCATCCGCGTACTAGATGTATCCTCCACCTGAAATCCTTCCACTCTTGTCTGTATGGGATTTCCACCTTGATCTTATGACCGCAGTGGTACTTCGGCGAGTTCTATCCGAGTTCATTCAGAGAAAGTGGTAGCTGTTAAAAGATTCAGGAAAGAGGGTATGTTTTGCACCGGCCACTAGCGTGCTCCCCGTTCTTGGGCTATAAGCACTCAAAACAGCCCTGCTAATAATTACGAGGTGCAGTGCTTCGACCCGTAGCAGTAAACCTAACGCCTCATCAGGGGTGTTTCTTTGAGCACCTACCAGACTTCTCACTATCAGCCTTTCTAGAACCAGCTTTGCCGTCTGTTTTCCACCTTCATCTACCAGATCAGCGAAGAGTAGGAGAGTATGGGTAGCAGAACGGTTTTGAGAAAGTCCAAGTGCCGCATGCATGGGCAGAAAACCTGTCAGTATGTAGATTAAGAGTCTGAGCGCAGTTAAACTTCCTATCCAGTACTACCCCTAAGTACTAAATCGATTCTTCATGTCGAGTCTTGATCCAAAGAAAATGGGCCTCGTACATTATGGTTTCATTCCGTATTTTCACCAGCGTTCCATTATTTTCAAAGTAATCTGCAGTATATTCATACATGCCTTACAAGACTCATTTAGCAAGAATATTGCGAATGGGAGATTCCCACAGAAAAGAATTGTTTTCATTTGGCGCAGAAGGAATTAAAATGAATAATGAAGAATTTAAATCATGAAACATTAAGCAATCCACTATTATGAATTTCATTTAAAACACCTAAAAACCCAAAACCAAACAATTATGTAATACGTTCTAAATGAATATATGTAGATATAAATAACTTTTTTATTCGCTTTTTACAACGTACACTTCTTTGTCTCCTTCTCTCTCTTAATCATTATAACCGCGTTGCAGACTGTTAGACTTACAGGGAACTAGTATACTTAGGACGCGAGTATCCTCATATAATTGCCACACCCTATTGAACTAGACCAGTAACATTGTGAAATTTATTACAATAAACACTCAATTTCGAGACTTTATCAAATGATAACGTTTCAATTTGTGGCTTGAGCTATGGCTCAATACACACCGGAGATATTACAAAATCTTTGTTTATGCACGAAAATCTGAGGTTATAGGCAAATCGTCGTTTCTGAAAAAACTACCATGTCGCGATGTAAAACGCTTTATTTACAGCTACCTTAGCGTGTAATCCGACTCTTTGTGATTTTAAAAATTGGTCCACATTACATTAATGAATTTTATTTAAAATTTGAGTCGAAAATGGTAATAGACCTTAATGTCATGCAAAAAGTGACTAAAAACTACTTACAGCTATCAACTGATTCGTATGATCCACCCGACGTTTCCGACATCTAGCGGCGGCCGCCTTATTTCTCTCCCTCCTGATCTTCCTCTTTTCTTCCTCTTCAGGGTTGATGGATGGGTCTTTAACCGGTTTTCTCCCGCCCATATTTCTTCTGGAGCCTCCGGACAAATTGTTATTTTGATTGATTTTATGGATCACTAACGGCGGTGTCGACCTGGTGTTGGAGTCTGAGCTCGATTGAGATAGAGAACTGTGCCACAGATTTGGTGACTTATTGTTAGAGTATATATCTACGTCGCTAACTGAAATATACTGGTTGTTTCCTGAAAAATAAAGTAATTTTTCAATATTTTATACATAAAGTGATCAATAATTCGATACAAGAACGTTGTAGAAGATGCTTTTCGTGGATGGGTGTCTATTTATAGAAACAATTGCAAGAAAAATTATAACACATGAAAGTATGCTAAGCCTTGATGACTTGGCCTGCATGGCGAATGCTCTCTCACTTAGACTATTTGGTGTAAGTTCTTTCAGCTGAGAAAAAGAGACAAACCCCAACAAATGGCTTCTTTGCGGAGTGGTACAGAACATGGTAATTGAAATTCTAACCTTTCGAGGATGAAATTATGGAAATTAGAATTAAGTGGAAAGTAAAGATAACTAGTAGGATAAAATGAAGAATATGATCCAACAGAAGTAAAAATAACATTTATGAATTGATTAAGAGATCCTATGAATTTACTGCTAGTTAGAATTCAACATAAAAGTTTTGATCTAAAGGAGTTGAGGTTTGATAACGTAGAGGTAGATAATTAATTAATGTAAACTGTATCGAGAAAAAATCATTCAATATTTTATAAATTAATTATTAAAGAGCTAATTCTAAGGTCTGTCATTCAACATTAAAGCTGAGTAGGGCTATAATAGTAAAGACGCCATTTGATTTAAAATTATAACAATAAATAAGACTGTAACTTATTTCTTGTAATGAATCACTCCTGCATTTTATCCTGTAACATCCAAACACCGTCAGGAAAGTTGATTTCGCTTTGATCAGTCTTGTGACTGGCGACGTATTGCCAATATTGACGAGCTATAAACTAAAGCGCTTAATGAATCAAACCTTATATCAAAAAGTAAATCATAGAAGTAAAATTTGAAAAATCGCTTGCACAAGTGTATAATCTCCTAGGGGAATATGTTGACAAAGACAAAATTGATTCTGCTGAATTAATACAGATTCTTCTATAAAATTGAATTCACTTCTTGAACGAATTGGCGACATTCTTTGCAACAGATATTTGTACCGAAATTCTCCAAAATGAATTTAAAAGAATATTTCTGAAGAGTATAACATTAATGAAACATTCATTTTAATGAAAACAACATTTATAAATTAGCTGGCTCAAAGAAATATTCAAAACTCTACGGAGTGAGGTGCTAAAAAATTCAGGTGAAATAGAAAGAAAAGCATAATTTATTCGATTGGTAAATATTTAAACATATTAACGTCAAAACAAATCGTTTACGCTCACGATATTCAATATGTTGACGCAATTATTCATTGCATGAGCAAGTTGTTGAATGTTATCGAAAATAAACTCAGTAAATACGCTGGTCAGTAATTAAAAGAATCTGATCCGTGCAAATAATTATTATCATAATTTAAATTTCTCAGGTTCCGTTTTTTGGATTGATAGTAATTGCGATAAGAACTGGAATTGCGCAACTGTTGCACAATTATATGTCCACTTAAAGTGTATTGAACAATTTAAACATTCACATATCTAACTTTTTTATGGATTTTTTCTGGATACATTTACTTAACGTAGACCAGAGGTGCTCAAACTTGAACTGCTGGCGATCTACCTCAATATTTTAAGACTACTTACAATCGACTCTGAGAGGCTGCAAGTATGTGTGATGCAGGGTTGGCGTACATACACGATACATCCTACCTACCTAGGTAGGTAGGAAGGCTATTAGCCTTCCGCACAATATACATTATTTTAGTCAAGGTTTGGGTTAGGTTTAGTTAGGTTCTTCTCTATAATATCAATGAAAAAACTTATAGTTATTCAAAATTGCGAGTTTATTGGTTGTTACAAAACAAGAGTTACATATGGTGTTAAACTTAACTAAGGAGTGACTTTGGATGTTGAAGCGTGGCATTGCATGTCCTCAGCATACTTATCATAAGATGGTACTTAACCACTTAGTGCTAATCGCAAGCATTAGCTTGCGATTAGCAATCGACAGTTAGTCGATTGCGATATTTTGACTTAATTATCTTCATTTCAGAAAATGCAGACTCGCAAAAGTAAGTTGACCCAAACATTGCCGTCAGTTGAAGGGCGATTTGCCTTAGATTCGGATATTTATCTTCAGATATAAAACACCAGAAATTTGTATCAGATGCTGTAGCTTTGAGATGTATATGTGATATAATCTGCACCAAGTCATTTTCAACAGAACAAGAGTTCACATTGAACTGACTTTCTATTTCAGTAGCTAATTCCTCAATGTTTTTAAATGAAAAAGGATAACTCATCAATGATGCTATATTTGCCAATTTACTGCAATCATAAAAATGCATTTCGAATTGTCCCGAAATATTTGATAACTCAGCCTCATACGTATCATAATTCAACGGAGGAATCCTTGCTTTCAAAGACGGAAAATGTTTCAGATCCTTTATTTTCAGTTGATCTGTCATAGGTTGCAATTTACTTTTGAATGCGTTTACTGAGCTAATCATCTCAGTAATACTTTTTCCTTTACGTTGAAGCTCCAAGTTAATGGTGTTTAAGTGCATTGTGATGTCAGTGTCATCATCTCTTTCGTATAGAAAAGCTGTTATTCAGGCAATATTTCTTAAAACCTTTCTAGGAATTTTCCGCGACTCAACCACCTGAAATCTGTGTGAAGAACTAAATCAGTGCGTTCAGCTGACTCCCTACCTTTCAACTACAACTTAAAGTGCCGACGTTGCAAGCTATTTGCGCGGATGGAATTCACAATTTTTGTTGCAATGCCCATAATTTCCTCCGTGTTTAAAACTTTTGAACACAAAACTTCTTGATTTATAATGCAATGGAACGATAAAAATGAAGGGAAATCTTCATTAGCTCGACACAATGCCACACAACCGTTATTGTTTCCAGTCATTGCTGGTGCTCCATCGGTTGTAATGCACACTAATTTATATATTGGTAGCTTGTAGTTTTTTACAAAATTGAAGAAAACGTCATATATATCGTCGCAGCGGGTCTTCCACTTCAGAGGAATGAATGTGAAAAATTCTTCCTTAGCCAACATGTCATTGAATACCATCCGAATAAAAATACACAGCTAAGCAGTGTCTATCATATCGGTGGATTCGTCGAGCTGTAAAGAAGAGTATGTACATTTCATGATATCATGTTTTAGTTTATCTGCCATGTCCTGACTCATGACTTCAATACGGCTTGTGACAGTCGGACGAGATAACTGAAGTTCTCTAATAGTAGACATGATTTCTGATTTGTTTTCAAAATCTCCAAATTAAGTCTCACCCGCTTTAATAAACGCTTCCTTCCCAACCGATCCATCTTCGAATGGTTTCTTGTGTTTTCAATATATGAGATATTTTAAATGACGCGATCGTAGCAGCTTTTGATTGTTTGGTTGGTTTTGTGAACATGGTTTGTTCTTTTTTCAAACGAGATATCAAATCAAGTACTTTTCGTTTTCTTAATTCACTCTGTGGCGGAAAATCCTTTGCATAGTTTTTATGAACCGTTTCATGATGCCTCTCTAAGTTACCATGCTTAGGTATTGCAACTGTCGCACGACAAATAAGACAAATGCACTTGTTCTTCACCATACAAAAGAAAAATTCTTCCACCCAATCGTTATTAAAATGATACGTTTTAGATTTCTTCACTGCACTCATTTTGCACTATTTAATAATAAACTTTGTATCGACGCAGTATTGCCTTGAAGTTACAATTCAGAATGACTCCAATTCCTGCAGGCGCAACATTTATAACGGCGTGAATGAAAGTCTCGAATGTTCCCGTCAAACGCGCCGCCTGAAATTTTTAGAGAAGCAGCAAGGATAAAAAACACGGCTTTTCTTTGACAAGTACCGCGCGTTCCTTTGATAAAGACGCCCTTTGCCGCTAGCAGAGTGTTATTTTATTACGTAATAAATTTTTGAGTTACCTACATATTAAAAATTGTTTTTTTTTCGAGATCTATTCAAAAAGCACCGTTTGAGCACCCCTGACGTAGACTAATATAAGCCTCTCTTCATCAAAAAATCGAAATTTGATATCAGTTATGCATACTTGTATCTTGGCTTATAAATTATTTCAATTTCCGTTATTATTCTTTGGTAACAGTTGAAAGGAGAAATCATAAAATAGTAAAGCTATATGCACGCTCAGAAACATAAAGTTTGAGTGGCGGGTTCTTCAATCGTGATTTATGGAGCATGTCATCCGCCAGGACGTCATGCTTTTCATATTCAGCGTCAGAAAAGTCAGATAATGAACATTTCTGCATTCCAAAATCAATTCTATTGGTTTTTGTCAAGAAAACAAAAGCACTGACCCTTGAAGAAGAATGAAGATACTGAACGCAGGTATATTTGCATCCATGACTTCATATGGTTCATCAATTGAAGAATCCAGTTTGGTGCGATCAAATTAACAAAAACAGTTGACCAAAGCTTCTATCTAAGCTAGTAGTACATTTTCAGAGCATTATACTACCAAGAAATTCCTTCAAAAAGCTATTGGAACTAAGTGTTGAATTCACATACAGATGATGACTACTTATAATAAACTCAACCTGATTTATATTTTTGGCAAAAATTAGGAACTCTTTCAACTCTTTTAGAATGAAGGGTATTTAGGTCTGTTTGTCATTACTGCCATCTCAAACTAATATGAATTGATATAACTTCTAGCGCATCATTAATTTTCAATTCGGTTTAATATAAGTATTTCAACCAAGATGCTTCTTGGTGTCACCTATACCACACTGCGCAGGGTACCATATCATCTCGACGTCGTTTGATTTTTTAATTATACTGTTCCAGGAACTTCACGCAAAATTTCAATATTTCAAATTTCTTTTTCGATAGGCAACTAATTATTAACACATGTTTTTCGAATATGTCCGGACATGCCAACAAAATTTAATGTTTTTCCTTGGCGAACATGTTTTGAGCATGAGAAATAAATCAAGATTTGGAGGGAAACCATCACATATTACTAACGGCAGTTGTTGATCAATTTTTTCTGCAACGTTTGTTTATTTTGGAAATTTTTAATTTTTGGTAATGCAATGCGAATCACAAAGTTTGACCCCAGCAGAATATGCTGCAGCAGTGAGTTTGGATGACCTAGGTTGTATTTATACAACATTACACCAAAGGCTTGGGGTGTCTCGTTCAATTATTTCCAGAATGATCCGCAGGTATAGAGAGACTGGTAGTCATGGAGGGAGACCAAGACTAGTATGACCTGGAGCAACAACGGTGATTTATGGTCATTATTCAAGAATTTTCTCGTGAAAATTAGCAATGAAACGTGGTGTTGCAACTCAAGGCTCAGCTATAATCGCAGCACACCTTTTGAATTTTGCCAGGGAATCTGTCAACTGGTTATAAGCAAACTGGGACAGAGTTTTGTTAACAGATGAGTTGAGATTATATCTTTTTCTTTGCAATTGACGTTCTCTAGTGTGCAGATGTCGAAATGAGAGATATGCCAGTGCAACTTTTTACCTACCTATGGTTTTGGTGAAGGTTCTATAATGATATGGGGAAGCATTCCATAGAACGCTCGCACTGATCAGGTCATCGTAAATAATGAAATCTTGAATGCTCAGAGGTTGTTACAGACATTTTAGGGGAACATGTTGTACTTTTTGCGGCAAACATAGGTGCCAACTTTTTGTTTAAGCATGATATCGTCAGACCTCATATTGTTAGGAACTACCTTCAGGATCACGAAGTCACTTCAATGGAGTGACCTAAAGTCCAGACCCTAATCCCATCAAGCATCTCTGAGACATTCTCAAGGAAAATAAGCCAACTAACGTGATTGAGGTTTGGTTAGATTTTACCAATTTTGAGGATGAATCGTAGATGTCATGCAGTAATTCTCGCCTGGGGTTGAAATATCTGGTATTAACAGGTTTTTTGGGATTTTGACTAATATATCGATTCAAAGCTAAATGGAGTTATATGGCAAAGGTGACCTCGCTTACGCCAGCTCATTTTTTGAGATATTGAGCTCAAACTTTAGGAGAATTTTTTCTTATATTGATACATTTAATCGAAGAAAGATATTTTATCACAGTCTATAAGCAATAGTAGAAAGTATATCCATCAGAAGTAAATTAGAGTCAAGTTGGATCATTTAGTCGCAGAAGATTAGAAATTCTCCCCTGCTTATTTGTACATAACCCTATATGGTTAATTAATTGGGACAAATTCTCTTGAAACCACATCTTTGACTAGAAGAGTCATCTTTACTAGTTTGAGATTCTTGATTTGTTCCACCAAAAAGAGTTTTTCAGATTAAGTTATTGGTATTGATGTTGATCTCATGTTTCATGACCAGCTTTGACGTATTCCAACATTAACTCTTCCATTGTACAATCAAGAAGATGATTCATTAATGTAATTAACATAACCTCTCTGTTGACAAAACGAAATAATAAGACGACTTCTATTGAGCCAAATGTCATCCAATTTTGACAGGATGTCAGTGAAAGATGTTTCTTACGAACGCCAACAAATAGATGGCGTTAATTTTGTATACTTTAGAATAGATGGTTTTTATATATCGTATATATTTTTTCTGGAAATATAAGAAAAATATGCCTTACCTATTGAGTGAACCAGTGGCGGAACGAAGCCGGCCTCGTTCTCATGCGATTCCGGCTTCGATTGTAGTTCTATAAATGTCTGCTCTATATTCTTGAGCGTGGTTGGGGTGAGGGTTGGGGTGGTTCGAGTTGGCACCCCCGAATTGAGACCTTCGAAAGCTATAAACTGTAACAAAAGAAAATCAGATTAGTGAATGCGAAAAATATAAATCCGGTTATAGGAAAATAGATGCGTGGAAATTCGAAGGGGGAAGTTGTAAAGACGGCATATTTATTAGTTCTACACTTCCATTAAGCCTGATGAAATTACAGTTTCAAGTCTATAGGGGCATATAAAATGCTTCATGTTATCTACCATATTTTCATCCCAATATTCGATCACGATTATTCGAAGAAAACACCACGTTCTTACTTTCTTATGGCAGAAAATATTAGGAGGTTGCGCCTTTCATGTCGTCTGCGTTTTCCCCTTTTCAGCCTGAATTTGCTTGGCCTCATGCTTATAAATTGTTTGGGGAACTGTTTCAAACTTCAGTTGAATGAGTATTGACAAGCAAGATAAATAAAGGTAATATTACTCAAATGTAGACTATCTACTATGACATTTTCAAATGACTGCAAAAACTTGTAAATTTATAGTTCTGTCATAGTTTGTTATTTATTGCTTAAGAACTCATTAGAACCTCTATAAAAAGTGCAAATAATCCATTGAAAACAAATTGAAATCTAATATACCATTTAAAGAAGAAATAATTACAGTCTGGGAAAGTGCTAGGTAGGTACAGATAAACGATGCCGGCGTATTGCGAATATCTAGATCAAGGGCAGCTTCGTTTCAAAAGGTTGTGTTGTTAATTGTTGATTTTTGTTGTTGTTCATAATTTCCAAAAAAATTTATAGAAGTTTGTTCGAATATAGTCCAAAAAATCAGACAATTCTCATGCATCTAACGGCACTCGCGATTTCGTTTGAATAAATAAAAATAGCAAAAAAATTTATAGAAGTTTGTTCGAATATAGTCCAAAAAAATCAGACAATTATTCATGAATTATCGAGTAATATCAACCCCCTAAGCGGGGGTTGCAATCCTTGAACATTTTGAATAGGGAAGATGGGTCAAGATGACTCAAAAGAAAGGTGGTATCTCTATCTACATTGCCTTGAACGAATTTCCATTTTTAATTGAAAACTGTAAAAGATACAGGGTGAGCAACTGAAAGATAGGGAAGACTATTTCCCTGAGACTATTCAAGTGTCAGTGAGGTAAAATGGAACAGATCCATGCTAATCAATGGCAGCCATCATTAAGTACCATCCTCATCTCGAATTTCAATCCCTAGAGCATTGGTGACCGCCCTTGAAAATTTGGAAGAGGGTAGATGGGTCGAGTGATACCTCGAAAGTAAGGTATTATCTTTGTCTGCATCCCCGTGAACGAATTTTCATTTTTGATTGAAAACCGTAGAAAATACAGAGTGAGCTACTGAAAAATAGAGGAGACTATCTATCGCCTAAGCTATTCAAGTATTAGTGTAAAAAATTGGAACAGAACAGATTCATTCCATCTGAATCAATCTAGATCTTTAGTCTTCTCAGTTCTGGCTCAAATGAATCTATTCAGTTTTCGCACTAGATCTTTCAGTTCTCACCTGTATCAAAGTCATCACTCATCTTCCTATTCAAAATGTTCAAGATTGCAACCCCGCTTAGAGGGTTGATATTTCGAGCAAGTATTGTACCCCAAAAGATGTCCCCCTTGAAACAAAATTGACATGTCTTTGCGTTTTGATCAGAAATGAATATCTTGGTAGATATAGCCTCTGTTTAGTTTTCGTTGAAGCACCCTGTATTATAGTGATAATTATCAAGATTTTAATAGTCATCATTTTTATGAATGCTAATCACTGAGATAAAACTTGCAAACTTTCATTACATACGTTCAATCTGAACCGTTGAGGATATAAAAACAAGATACTCTAATCTACATTGGACCCTAATTATACGAACTTCACCTGTACGCCAATTATTATTGCAAGAATTAATTAAATTTATGCGAGTTTCAAAAACAATGCCCAACAAAAGATTATTCGAAATAAAGCTTTTGACAAACAAACACCACCAAATTTTGAATGCACATAAAAGTCATAAGAATTACCAAAAATTTATGGCTAGCGGATGGACACAAATTTACGACATAGCAAGCAACTTTTAAGAGCAGGCTATGTAATAAAATATTCGAAATTTCAGCAAATTAATTTCAGATTATAATGAATATATTTGCATATGCTAAAACGGACACAATACACTTCCAAAACAAGATAATCTGAAAAAGTCACTTCCAAACAAAACACACAACTAACCTGTTGATAAAATAGCTCCTGCGCTAGAAAATTAGCGATCTCTTTCTGATCAAGATAGGCCATCTTGATATTCGATATAAATAAGGGGAAAAAATAGCAGAACTAAAAGTAACTTAAGCGCGAAAAAGTCAACAAGTAACAGATTGAATATATATTCGAAATTCGTATTGTTTACTACGGTCGTAGTTCGTTCGTTCGAGAAAATTAAAAAAAAATGTTTCAAAGCCGAGCGTCGTGTCCCGAGGCTCAGCCAGTCGAATAATGATCCTTGCTCGAGGAAATTTTGGTCGATCGCCCACAGGAGTCTTTATTTAGATCTGCTTGGCTTCAAGTTTGCACTTTACAACGAATTTATTTATATCATTTCTGATTATTGTTTTGCATTCACGTTTTGGCGGTTTATCTCGTCATTTTGAAATGGTATAACATTCGTTTTCGAGAACTATTTATCCCGGAACTGTAAGCATTGCATATTATCGATTACAGCGTGGAAAAAGATATGGATTTTCTCTAATATGTCGTTTACAAGTTGGAGAAAACATTCGTACGTTCTTTTAATTAATTAATTTTATTTCATTTTTTATTATCTTTGTAAGGATCTTGGAAAAACCTTTAGAATTAAGATTCGGGACAGTGAAGTTCTAAAATTGAAACAAAATGCGAATATCACAATTTATTTACCAAGTTGAAAAAATTGGGAGTTGTGCTAATTTATTGGAAATTAGTCAGAACTTCCATCGGATAGGCAAAAAGTAATCATATTTTAATTTTTAATATTGTACTTATACTGGGTGATTCACCTGTGGCGCGGTGCTCTGTAGCTCGTGCACTCTTGATTTCATTTTGTTTATTTTTGTTCGAACGGTATTGTATTTATAAAGTAAGAATCTACTTCAGCAATTTCTTTTGCAGTAAACAGGGTGTCCCCATTTTCTATAAAAAAATCTTGGGTGGTTTTTTCAGATTGGAAGATCACTTTTTTGTTCAAGATTCAGGAGTGGCCTATATTCTGCTATAATGTAATAAGTTTTTTGGTGAGTAGTTTCGTCACAATATTTTTTTCCGTAAAAAATCATGAAAATAAGCTCTCACATCATTGCATGCTCCTTCGGCCAGAGAGGATGAATTCTTTTTTCCTTTCGTTTTCGCAAACTTGCTTTATTTTTAATATGAACCATAGGCATTCGATGTCGTTAAATAGACTTTGTTCCTTTCCAGAAATATATAACATGTGCACTCAATTTTGTCATCCAGGGCGTGTTTTCATTGTAAACCAAAAACTCTCCATAATTTTATCTAGTAAATATGTCCATTCACAGAATTTACATGGAATGATTGAAATGGCTCAAGTACGTTCTGTACTCTTATTGTGACAGTTTGAATATTAATTCTTGAAATGATAATTCAGATAAATTATTAAATGTTTCTTCATCAAATTTTAACTATTGTGTAAATATAATACCATTTGTAATAACGAAGCGACCATGCCATACGATAATTTTGAGCCCATATCAGCCTTGACGTTAAATATTGATATCGGCGTTGTGGGTTTACATGCGACCACCAACGTTCATTTTAACGATGTGAATTTCATCAGTCTAAATTATTTCACGGAAAAACTACAGAGTTTTTTCAGATTTTTGCAGAAACCAATTGCAAAAATCGAGTCGACGTTGGAAATCACTTGGCTGCAATACCTAAGATATTCTCATTTTAAAAGGTTTGCATCCATTTTTCTTGAGAATACAGAGCTGTCGACATCAATTGTTGCATCTTCCCCATCAACTACTGCATTTCTCATTTCCTTGAGACGTTGAATCTACCATGGTTCATAAGGTTTCCCTCAACATTCGAATATACTTTTATGAGATGGTCGCCTCTCAGGAAATGGATCCAAATAAGCATCTTCTACAGCATTAGCATTATAATTATTCAGAATTTAATATTGAATTATATCAAAATTTTTATATGACATGGTCGCTTCGTTATTATAAACGGTATTAAATTCATGCAATAGTTGTAACTCGATGAAAAAACAAAACAAATTATCTGAGTCGTCATTACAAGAATTAGTTTTCGATCTATCATAAAAACTGTACTCAACAAAGTTGCCTATGGTTTATATTTAAAAATAACAAGTTTATATTATAACTCAAGAACCGTTGGACAAATGAGAAATTTCCGCATCTAGTTCGATTCTATCTATCTATTTTTGCATAACTTCAGAAACAACAGGTAATTTACTGATTTCGAAAATTTTACAAATTTTCAAATAACTCGTAAACGGAAAAAGCTAACTTGAATCTGTTTGCGGCAATGAATTCCTCACGCAAAAAAACACGTAAAGGGGGGTCATTTTCCTCTATTCACAATATTTCACATAACTGTAATAGAAGTAAAACGTCGTAATGTGCTCATCCAGTACATCTAAAGCACGAGTAATTCTTTATTTTTATTGAATTTACGTTGCATAAGTTTCGGTTTACAAAGGTTCCATATATTTTTAAATTCTCCTCCGGTCTTTAGAAGTTCCCGACTTGTTGCAATATTTCATCAGGAAAGCGCCCAACATAAAGACTTACAGCATAGAGTTTTCAATACATTCAACATGAAACTGCATCAATAAAAATATCAATAATAATAATGAATTTTTCAGTTCATCAGTCAGTCGAACTTTTGTTACTTGTAAAGAAATCTAGAAGTACTTTCCGAAAAGTTGCACGAATTTCCAGTCATGTATTTCTTAATCACACACTTGAGAACAAAGATAGAATTATTGATTATGTGAATATGTATATTGAGAACCTAATATTTCTAGTCTTGGTGGTTGCAATATGCGGAGCCTACTGTATTAAGTACATTTGGTAATTTCCAAAAAACAGATGGCCAATCGTGATTAATCAAAATCCTTGATAAAACAATTCCAAGTTGAGAGTATTCTCGCCATTGAGGCGTTCCTCAACTGTGCCATATAATCGTCGCCACCTAGATTTTTATTTTCACACATCCAAAGAAAACAAACGAACGCCCAGTGGCGCCTTTCGTTCGTCTGTGACTGTTGCGTGAAGTCTGAGTTAAATTCGGTTGATAAAACCGCATGCTTTGGCGTCATTACCGGAAGTTGGGGCAATAACGATGGCGGGACACTACTTTGGCGACTTTTAAACAAAAAAAAATGAAAACCATACGACCAATTAATTATGTTATTGTACGCCGTGTTAACTTGGTGGCGACTCCAACGAGATATTTATTGCTTTGTATGTTGGTGGGAGAGAAAGTACGTATGTTAGATATGGGGAGGTATTTGTTGAAGTAGCTTTGGAATCAATTTAAACATTTTCAATGTCTTTAGTCTATTTCGACATCAGTTCAATCAGAACACCTACATCATGCAGAAATATCATTCGTAATGGATTTGTCAAATACCCAAAAAACTTATACCTACGAAGTGTGTAAGTAAAGTAATGAAACTGATTTTTTTCAATTTTTTAATCAAATATAATAACAATGCAATATTGTCTCATAGTTCACTTGGAAAATCATACTAAGCTGGAGAGAATGATCATAGCATTGCTGGAATTCGGATACTGGAATAGCTTTCAGCTGGTCGGTACAGCTATTCGATGTTTTCAAGTATCCCAAAATGAGTACCCTTGGGGTGATTTTTGATTCTCGGGAAGATGAAAAAGAAACGAGGACTCAAGTCTGGTGAATAAGAGGGCCGATGAGCCACAGGAATGTTTTTACTGGCTAAAAACTGCATTATCGAGATTGCAATGTGATATAGCATTCTCGTGCTCCAACTGATTCAAATTCAACTGTTCCGGGATCATTCTGACCATCAACCGTCGATCTGAAAGCACAAGATCCCGGACTCTGTCTACATTTTCATCAGTGTTTGCATTTCCACTTCGTGCTTAATCAAATGTTTCTGTTGCATTGTGTCCAAGTATAAAGAACACCGTTGTTCAAAATTGATGACACTCATTTTTAGAACGCACAAGAAAAAACTGTTTTACGAAAGCTAACGTTTCAAGCAAACAAATGACTGTAGCGAGTTTAAACTTATACTGAAGGCGTATCAGATGTGCATCTAACGCTGCTTAAAAATGCTCGTCTCACGTGTTGCCAGATCGGAAGCGACGTTGCCAGTTTTATTACTTTATTCACAAACCACGTCGTTAAAAATATTTACCTTTTTCTTAGAGTGAACATAGGAATTGATGGGTGCTATATTCGAGGTTAAGGTTAGGAAACTTAATTTTTTTTAATTATCCGATGAATAAGCGGGAACATATTCAAGGATGGAATCTTATTTTCATCAAAGAAGAGTGTGAATAATCGTATTCAATACGATTACATTACATTTCTTACAGATTTCAACCAATGGTGGCTTGTAAATAAGAGGTGTAGAGCTGCAAGCACTGGTAGCGAAATTCAAAAGAAAATCAGATAATACTAATTTCAAGTGAACATGAAACTATAATCAATTTTACGAAATAAGACAATTATTCTCCCTATTTTCCTTGAAATATACGCGACCCTTTTTCGTAACCTATGCACGTCAAAGAAACGTCGGAACAACAGTCTCCTACGAAACACCCAAGCCGGACGCTTCAAAGTCGATAGGGATACTTATACCCTCGATGGGATTTATATATGGCCGTCGATTGAAGAATATAAATTGACAGAGCCGTGCAAAGATATGTTACATAAACGAATGATAAACACTGTTTGATGGAGTTTGTGGTTATTGTGAAGTTTTTATATTTGTGTCCTGTAATTACATTAGTATTAAATAATTGAGTATGAATGTTTCAGAGAAAATTTAACCATTTCTGCTGTTTTCGCGGATGTCAACCACTAGAACTGGATACTAAGAACAATGGTAGGCCCGTCCTGAATTGACATCAACTAGTTTCAAATGAACTCCTAAGGAAATTTAAAACAACTTGTTACTTCTCCTTTTAACATTTCTTGATTTCTTTATTGAAGGGGACCTTATACCGTAGGAGATATCATATTTGAGAAAAGAGCAACCACAAAAAGATGAATAACAAGAAGAAGAAACATAAACATATTAGGTCCGCAACAAAGTTCTCGCTGTTTTTTTATGAAAATACAACTTTATTGTGAAAAATGAGATTACAAATGAACTATTCAAAATATTGCCCATTGCTAGCTACAACTTTTTCCCATCTTTCTGGCAGAGCTCGAATACCGCGACAGTAGAAGTGTTCGTCTTTTGAGGCTATCCACGAATCATTTTTCGAGCTCTTCATATGAGCGGAACTGCTGATCAGCCAGACCATGTGCCATCGAAAGGAACAAGTAATAATCGGATGGTGCAATATCTGGGGAATATGGCGGGTGGGGTAGAACTTCTCATTTGAGAGTTTCCAAGTGCTTTACTCAATCGCATTAATTAAGTTCGATGCCGTTCCCCAGTGCTGGTTTCGTTCGGTTTCACCAGCTCATAATAAATAACACCGACTTGGTCCCAGTGAATACACAGCATAACCTTTGCAGCGTGAATATTCGGTCGAGGCCATGACGTAGAAGCATGACCGAGCAAGATTTTTTTTTCTTTGGATGGCTGTAATGAATCCATTTTTCATCACCCTCTACGATGCGATGAAGAAAACCCTTTCTTTTCTGCAGCAGTTGTTCACAAGCGAAAAAACGACGCTCAACGTCTCTTGGCTTCAAATCATAAGGAACCCAAGTTCCTTGCTTTTGAATCATTCCCAACGCATGCAGTCGCTTGGAAATGGCCTGGCGGATAACTCCTTAGGCTGAAGCAAACTATTCTTTCATTTGGAACGGATCCTCATCGAGAAATGTCTCCAATTCAGCGTCTTCGAAGATTTTTGGCCTTCCTTCACGGGGACATCGAAATCACCGTATTTGAATGGACGGAACCAATCCCGGCACGTTGTTTCACTTGGAGCAGCATCTCCGTAAACTTTTTGGAGCTCTCTATGAGCTTCAGCCGCCGTTTTCTTCGAATCAAAGAAGAAAATCAACACTCCCCCCAAATGACGATTATTTGGCAGTAAATCAGACATTTTCTCACAACTAAAAGTATATGCCGCAAAAACAAAATCATTAATGTCTCACAGTGGTTTGTTTACCATATGATTTGTTCAAGACGTTCTTGATAAGAAAAATCGACAAGCACTTAATGCTGGAGCCATCTATTGACAAACACCGAGAACTTAGTTGCGCACCTAATACTTTTGAGAAAAATTGAAATTTCTTTTTTTGATGGACCCCACATTTTTATTAATTTATGTGTTATACTATCACTTAGGGCTAAAGAAATGCATGAAATAAAAATAAAATGAAGATTCGAGATGCCTATATCGACTTAAAAGTATGTACAAGGTTTCAAAGTTTTCCTATGCATAGTTTTTCCTGTATCGATCGATGCAACTAGAGATAATCTGTATACGAAGCTTTGAAATATTGAAATATAATGGAAAACCCATTTTTGCGGAGATAAGACTATTTTTATCTCACATTATGCATAATTGTATTTATCGGGAAGCACTTTGAATTATATAAAATAAATGTTTATCAGTTCAACATCCAAAGTTGAAATGAGCCAATAAAAAACGTGCGTTTCAGTTCGTGCAATATAGTATATTAATGGTGATGAGAATAATGTGATAGTGAATGAGTATAAGAATTTTACATCGTTAGGGTATCATTCGATATTTTCATTTCATCAATGAACAACACCTTGAAAAAAATGAATCAACCAGAGTTATAAATACTTGAATCCATAGTGTTCAGTCATCAGGGCCAATGAAGTACTTGAATACAGGAAAAAGAGTAAATGAATGCCGATGTCGGCCATAGAATATATTGGACGACAAGAATTCACATACCACTCTGTATGCCATGTTCAAGAAATTATATCAACAAATTTCAACAGTCTAACACAAACTCCAAATTCTTGATGATTTTATACATCGCAAAAAAACACAACCACAACTTCATTCAGCAGAATTATTCCAGCCATGAAGAGACTGGATTCCATTTCATCTTCATCCATTTCATTCTATGCGGAAACCATAGATCTTTCCATTAACCCAATTGGGGCTCGGCAACCAGTTCAGTATTGAATACCATGCTATATTCACACTATTTGACGGAGAAATGCAACCGCAATTTAAAAAAACAACTACGGCAGTTATGCACCACTTAACTAATGTTAGTCCCTCTTAACCGTTGCTGCCGGTTGTAGTTTTAAGGACAAGAACATTTATCGCTTTAATGTGGCATTTCTGATTCAAATCTTCATCCAACAATCCTGGTGTCGCTTGCCAGGGTTAAGGTGAAATGGTCCTTATGCCAAGCGAAATATTCTCCGAAAAGTCTACAACATTGGTTGCAAAATTTAATTTGATCATGGAACGAAATACCATAAGTTCCTCTTTCATATGATTCATCGGTATCGCATACATTTTACAATATCGAACCAAAATTCACTTTGACTATGCAATGAATAGCACTAACAAATTATATGTATACAAAAAAATCTAGTATTTTGTTTGTATTAAGAAATTTGAATGATGCGGGAATGATTTCAACATAATTAAATTCAAAGAATATAGGAATACAACCCAATACGGATCATGGTACTTTGGCGAAATCCAGATACGTAAATAACCTGCAAATCGATTCAATTACGTATGGAGAACTCAATAAGTGAACGTTTCTTAGAATAAGCTCATCAATTATCGAACAAGAAATTAAGTACCCAGTCTGATGTCAACCTTATATTAGACTGTGAAGTTTTGTTCTTCAAACTTCCGCTAAGAGTTCATTCAAAAACCAACTAGAACATTCTGATTCAAGGTTGCCAACATGTTGGCACAATCCCAAAGCAATAATCACCGACTTTGACAAATGTAGTTCAAAAAGTTCATATCTACAGTATTACTCAATTGATTTTCCAATGGCGATGTAGAAGACTAAAGCGTTAAACGGAGAAAATAGAATTAGACGGTTGAATTTCTTCCGTGTGACGTTAGGAGATGTATTGGCATAGAATAGACTGGAATTCCCCATTTATATGTATCAGTCTATTACTGGAATAAATGGATAAATTAGCTGAGCATTAAGATATCAGATTTTTCCATCTTTATAAACTATGCCAACATTATTTGATTCAATAAATCTTATTTTTATTCATAATCATCGGATGAGTAACCAAGATATTATCCGATAGTCTGATAAAAATAATTGATCTTTCATGTGATGGCTCAACGAAAGCATCCTCTTGAGGATAGCTACAGCGGACGATTCAATTTACTGGTAGCACAGTTAGCGAATGAATGCAGAGATTTAACATCCCACAAGGAGTGTGGCTGGTAGTCATTGGCACTCAAACGGTATATGTTCTTCTGTTTCTACCTCCATGTCACACCATCTACATAGTCGACTATCCTGATGGATTCCACTTCTATATAGGTGGTGACCCAGGTTATAGTATTTTGTTGAGAGAACCAACTCCTCTCCCCAATGTCTTATTTCTCAGTAAGACAAGATCTGAAATAGGTTTCTAGGATGGCTTAATTCCTACTTTTTTCAAGATTCTGTTTTCTGGCATTGATTTTTAAGCTTCCAATAATTTTTTGTCAACCGATAACCTATTGCTATACGTACGCTGCATAGGAAATGCCGGATGCGAGTTACAAAGCTGTCTTCGATACATTTCTGGTCAGTTAATTCGTTTTGTCATTACCTGCATGGTTTGAGTGGTCCGGGGACATTTCAGGCTATGCTTTGAACCCCGGACTGCTGCAGAATTTATCCAATTTATTTTATTTTATTGTCGAGTTATGACTTTGAAAACAAACTGAATTTGACATCTGAGGTGAGATGTATCGCGTTTGATAGTTGATTCTCATGAAACTTGACCTACATCACATGTGTATTTTTAACAATGTCGTAGGAGCATATGACGCAGTTATCATAAGACCTAGGTATGCTAACTACTCAAAATCTTGCTTCTATCACGAATAACAAATATTCTGCCTTCAACATCACAGAGGATATGCGCACTACATCAACGAGGGCTATGGAGGTTATCAGGTGTTACTCCTCACGACTGTATGTCACGGATATTGCGTGGACGACCATGATGCAACTTTGTAGTTGGTACAAAACCTAATGTAGGCATCATCGAATTCTATTTAGCCACATTCTATGTTCTAAGCAGTAATAGAAACAGGTTACAATTAGGAGATCGAATTCCAAAACAGATTGAATTTTAGTTCTATATAAACCACAAGTATTCTCGAACTCGAACTCGAATTGTTCAATATCAATCAGAACTAAGCAAAAACTAACACCTGAAGAAAACTTAACTCGACTAGACATTAACAGTCTTGAAAGAAAGATAACGGAAGACATACAAGTGGCAACAAAGACCATATGCAACAGGGCAAGAACAAAACCTAAAAAATTAAGCCAAGGCACGCTAAGGTTAATGGAAGAAAGGAAAGTAATGGATAGATTTAATCCAGAATACAGGGAACTGAACAGGGCTATAAGACGAAAGACTAGAAGACATACGAAATTACAACACAGACTATATACAACAAGTCATAGAAAACAACAGTAACATAAAAGTCTTAAAGAGAATTACTAACACCGGTAGACCCAGAATACATCAATTGAAAAACAACCAAGGTGAAATAAAATATGAAAAAACGGAGATAATACAGATTGTTGAAGGCTTCTATACTGACCTGTATTTGTCTAAGAAACCCAAACCTGAAACAACGAATCTTAGTTACATAACAAATGTCGGTTCCGAGGACATGCCTGAGATTAACATTGATGAAATACAACTAGCCCTCAACCAGATGAAAAACGGCAGGGCACCAGGCGAAGATAACATTACAAGCGAAATGCTAAAATTGGGAGGACAGGTCACTTTGGAAGCAATAAAATATTACTAAATAAATGCCTAACAGAAGGTAGTGTTCCGGAAGGATGGAACAATGCACACGTTGTGTTGTTGTACAAAAAGGTGACAAATTTAAGATAGATAATTACCGACCTATTAGCCTTTTACCACACCCTTATAAATTGTTATCGAAAATTATCACAAACAGATTGACAAACAAATTTGACAGCTATCAACCGGCAGAACAAGCAGGGTTTCGCAGAGGATATCGCACAACAGAACACCTACAAACTCTTCGTACACAGGCCAATACACCTAGCCTTTGTAGACTATAACAAAGCCTTCGATTCTATAGAACTGTGGGCAGTATTTCAAGTCCTCGATAATGCTAGAATAGATTCGAGATATAGAAACATCCTACAGAATATATATGAACGAGCGACTATTCAGGTGAGACTAGACCATGACATGCAAACCAAAAATTCCGATAAATAGGGGCGTGAGACAAGGCGATGTGATATCGCCAAAATTGTTCACACTTGCAATGGAGGACGTGTTTAAGAAGTTGGAATGGGATAGAAAAGGTATAAATGTGGATGGAAAATTCCTGAACCATCTCCGGTTTGCAGATGATATAGTTCTAATAAGCGATAACCTAGAACAACTCCACGAAATGATGCTAGAACTCAAAAGAACATCGGAAGAAGTAGGATTGGAAATGAATCTGACAAAACTAAAATAATGACAACGGAGGACGCAATATTGGAAGTCGACGGCAATGTTATAGAGAAAGTGAATGAATATCTATACCTTGGACACACTATAAAGATAGGTAAAGACAATCAAACTGCAGAATTGTCAAGAAGAATAAGAATGACTTGGGCTGCTGTTGGAAAACTAGGATTTGTCTTGAAAAACAAACAAATCCCCATTAACCTCAAAAGAAAAGTTTTTAATATGTGCGTTCTCCCAGTGTTAACGTATGGCATGGAAACCATGACTCTCACAATAAGATCTGCTAACAAACTTAGAACCACACAACGCGCAATTGAAAGAACTATGCTTGGAGTGAGCCTGCGGGATCACATACGTAATGAAGAAATAAGAAGGAGAACAGGCGTAGAGAACAGGCGTAGAGGACGTAATCACGAGAATAGCTGCATTGAAGTGGAGATGGGTTGGACATGTAGCAAGACAACAGGATGTAAAATGGACTAAGCGAATAACTCAATGGAGACCACGCTTATACAAAAGGGAGTGGGGCGCCCCAGAGAAGGTGGCTGGATGACATAAAGGAAAAAGTAGGAAGAGGATGGTATAATATAGCACAGGACAGAGAGAGATGGAAGCTAGAAGGGGAGGCCTATGCTCAGGAGTGGACAGAGAAGGGCTGAAAAAGAAGAAAGATTCTCGAAACCATTCAAGAAACTTTATGTAACAACGTGCAGACATAGCTCCTTGAATGGGAAAATTTAAGCCCCATAAAAATGATTAAGAAATTCATTCAGAGAATAAGGAACCGTGAGATGAAACAGACACCTAAAGACTTGCAAAAAATGTTCTAGATAACCATACGAATAGAGCTAACAAATATCTGCAAGTAACCAGGCGTGACATCACTACTACTTTCTGTTAATTTAGCAATCATCTGATTAAAATGAGATGGACTCTAGCAATTTTTATGAAGACCACTTAATTGATTTCTTCAGTTACCTTAGAATTATATTTTGCACAGTAACACTTCAGGGTGATTTAGGCATATCCATATTCAAGAGGGAATTTATGGAGGGCAATTTGGTCTCAGAGGTACTTTGAAATGGTTCTTACGTTCTCCAGATTAACACAATGGTATTAGAAATTTTCGACACCAGATCTATAGGCGCAAGAAGAAAAGAATAACTTTTTTTAAATCTCAATTTTTGGGCGGAGGTGATGCCTGTCATACCACAGATGTGGCCGCCCGAGATGATTTAATGAGTGTATTCACTCGCTTCTTGAAGAGGGCCAAAGTGAAAGTTATCGGAAAATCTAAAGAAAAAAAATCAGTTAATTAATCGAAAATGTTTCTGTAGCAAAATTGCTTTACTTCGTTCGAATGATGCGTTCTAATATAATTCAGAATTATAGGATATAACAGAATAAGACTATTTATTAAATATTCCCTGTTTCTCGGGTTCATTAGATAAACAGCATAAATAAAAAAATGTTTCTATTAGATTAGAGATCGAAAAAACATTTTAGTGAGTTGTTCCTCAATTTGGGGTGGTACACGAGGCAAGTGTTTTTGGAATGGCTAGAACGCTAGTTAAAATGAGGAAGTCATGCGGTACGTAACAATTCATTTCTTTGTTTAGAGGATTTCTGTTTTAGCCAGTAACATGGCAACGTGGCACTCAAACACAAAAATTAGACAGACTGAAAGAAACCTGTTTCAAAAGCCCAGACCGTTCGAATGCGTTCTGCATTCACGAACAAAAGTAATACATTTTTTCGGAATTATGATATTTTCAAAAACAACTTGTACATAAAATCAAATAACGATGAAGAGCTCATTCAACCCGGTCAGAATTTAACTAAAACACTTCATCTGATTTAAATCGAAATATTCCAGTGATGGTACGGCTATTTTCGAAAATATTGAAAAAACTCTATTTTTCTCGATATTCTTATTCGATTGAATTTTGATTGGAATACATTCTGGCCATTTTTCGTCTTATGTAATTATTTAAGCCTGATTTTCATCTTACGTAAGCGTGCATCGTGGAACAGACGGGCGAGCACTCGTTTCAAGATTTACCGTATCGATGGAATGCGGAGCATTTCCGATTTGGGATGAGTCATACCCAACCAAGTTCGCGTTGTCCGTTCAGGTGACCACACCCCCTCACTACTAGAAAACGAGGAGAACACAGATGCGTATTCAGAAAGGAAAATTTGTTAACTGAATGAATATTGAAATCCATTTCACTAGTATTATTGGGAAATGAAAATAAATTTCTATTGAGCACAGTAGTCGTTAGTACTACTAAGGAATAAATTAGAAAAAACATCGAGTGAAATATATTTCCGATTTCCGTGTAAAACCATTCATATAAAGTTATATTGCAAGAGTTTGAGGTTATCCGAAAAATGATTTCACCTACACACGAGTCGAGTCATTATTTCACCAACTGCTACGGCAGGATTTATTTGATCTTGAACAAAAATACTTTCCTTTTTTGCTTCGAGAAGTTAAATTACAACAGAATTGATTAAGTTTCAATCCGCCACTTTTGATGATACCGAGTACAAAATGGAGACATTGTAGGTCCAAGCTTACGAATAGTTTGACATATGGATAAGTTAATCAAATTTGACAAGTAAAAAACCCATTGAAACGCCTTGGGTTGTCTTTAAGATTCAACATAGAATTAATATATTCCGTACCAAATAGATATAGAATAGAGCATGTTCGGCAGTTTTTGACCTCAAAACACTTCAATAGCTGATGTTCAATGAGAAATTACTAATTCAGAATTGAAATATCATCTGGGAATGTTGCAAAATATTATAAAGACATTCAACATGTACTCAGTTTTATACCGTGGTTAATATTTGTATTTAGCAGGAGAAAATTTATTGGAGTGATATCACGTCTGAGGTATGGCTATTCAGTTTTGCACATCATAGTCTACTTGATGCTCCTTCAAATCTCCAAGTAATTGAATAATCATGACTGAAAAATAATATTTTTGGAGTTATGGATTCGAAATTTGATGGCTAATGGTTCAGGGTAAAGCTATTTGTTCGGGATTCAAAAGGTAACCAATTGAATTAAAAAAGGAAATATCACCAATCATTCCAATGAAAAGGCTGGATTTGATCAGCATAAAATGCAGAGGATCGAATCAAGATGATGATAAGCCTCATACATTAGTTGATAGTTCAATATTTCTACCATCAATGGGGCCACATCCGATATAACCTCTACATGTGCCTAGTATATTCGTAATAAATTGAAAAGACATAAAAATCATAATTTAACTTTCCTTCGTGAGGACTATGAGAATGACTTGGATCAGTTTTTTGCTAGCACAGCTCGAAAGTTTTAGGGGTTAGAAAGATGATCAGAAGCTGAAACGGAAAAGATATATTTCAATAATCCAATCGATCCTATAGGGGCACAGATGCCATCAGCAGACTACGAGGGTTGCATTCATCACGATCCGAAGCACGTTCTAAGTGCAACGAAATGTCGAAATGATGTCAGAAGACCAAAGGTGCGAGAAAAAACAGTTATGACAAAGAATAATCTATGAAGATTTAACAGTAACATTAGGACACTATGAGATGTCTCACAATGAATGCTAACTTTGCATCAAAATGTGGGGAAAACAGGATTTTCGCTTCTTTTAGTTCAGCACATTACATCGAATGCTCTAGCGATGATGAAACTAAGAACAGGATGGGTATCCCAAATGGTTTCAGTTGATCAGAAGCGAACCAGAAAGGTATTTGTCAACGATTTTTGAACATGGTACACAATTATGATCCAGAAATTGAAATTCAGAGTAAACAGTGAAAGCAGAGTAGTTTACTTCCAACTTGCAAGTTGATAGTTGTGCCATTAGCCACTAAGATTATGATCTCAGTATTCTTACAAGCACTAGATGTATAACTGTTTGATTACCTGAAAAAGGAGTTGCCATAACAGTCTCTTATAATTCATAAGTGATATCCAAATTGCATGAAGTTAGGAAAAAAGGAGACAAGAAAATGAGGACAAATAAAGATAAATAAAGGCACCTATACTTTTGTCAATTATTTTCGAGGTTAATTTTTAGATTCTTATTTCAAACTCTTTTAATAGATGTATCGGTATCAATGAGAAAATTGAAATTTGTCGTTCTATGCTGACTCCAATTGGATTTTGCCACCCCTATAGCCTTGTCACCTACGATCTCAGGACAAACCCAAAAATTACCTCCTAATGAAAAATCATTCGATATTTATTGAATTTTTCTTCTTGATGTAGTTTTAATGTGACTAATAATTTCACTACTTTTTCTTCCGAAGAATGTTATAAAAAACTGTAATTACATAAGTTTTGATAACAAAGTTCAACGTTTACAAATAGAATGTTGTAGAATGGACAAACATAAAGTGGCTGATTATAATTCTTCTGAAGTTTTCTTTTCACAGGATAACACGTCAAATATGCATGAATTCTTGAAAATATAACTATCGAACTCTGTATTAACAACTGGTATCCATAAATTATTTCTTGAAAGCTAATTTCCGTAGGAAACATACAATTAATAAATTATTAAATTCATTCAATTATCCATTGATATAAATATCCCATCTCTCGTAAATAACTATTATAAGGAATAAATTCTAGGAACTGTTCAATTGTGACCAACATTTAATCGGAACAAAATATAATGGAAATTTCTAGTTAAAAAATGTACATTAGCGTAGAATATATTCAATCGACATTTCTATTAGAGACATACATTTTTTTTTAAGGAAGGAGGGAAGCGGGCAAATTGGCCCACGTCCGTCCATTCTTGACATTTATATGGTCTGTCAATTTAGACATTTACCTAACAATGAGATAAAATATCCTCTA
The DNA here is from genome assembly GCA_013387265.2 of Cryptolaemus montrouzieri. NCBI lineage: Eukaryota > Metazoa > Arthropoda > Insecta > Coleoptera > Coccinellidae > Cryptolaemus > Cryptolaemus montrouzieri. The sequence goes on along the minus strand of JABFTP020000185.1, from coordinate 32,168,177 downwards.
AACATATGGATATTCACAACACCCATACCTCCGCCGGACTCGAACCGGCAGAATCACTCAGAATATCATCAAAAATCGAAGAAATTACTTGTTGGTAAAAGGTGAAAGTTATGGTAATGCATCAATGAAAATTTGACTCCTCTTCAACTCAAGAGTGTTTCTCATCACCCTCGGCATTCTCAATACAAAATTCGTCACAGGGAAAGTGGATAGAATGGCGCTTGCATGTGTTGAAATTTCCGGAAAAAATAGTTTTTTTCTTCAAAACTCCTACAGTTTTTGAGATATTCAGTCCAAATTTGGAATGGAAACTATTTTTTACAGCTTCCATCATTACACGTCCTAGATTTTAACTGAAATTCACAAGGTGTTTTCTTTTCCTAGGCCATGTCTCCTTTTGCATATTCAAACTTTTTTGCAGTACGCCACTGATCAGCGTACAATCAATTTTCGTCATCTTCGTTCAATTTAGAAACTTTAATGACACTTGTTATTTTTTCGTATCTCCATACGTTTTCAAGTGAAAAATTATTGAATTTGAATTGTATGTTATTCGCAGAATAAAAGAAAATAATAGAAATACTCGATAGGTATGCCCAAAATTTGATTTTATTTTGATAGTCCGTCTTCTGAGACTCAACTTATACTCATTCAATATCAAACCAAAAAAAGAACTAAACCAAATAAATTGCTGGAAGTGTCCTCCACCTGTAAGAATACAGGCCTCTGTCCTTCGCATATTATCATGCACTCATTGAAATATTCCTGGGGTATTTCTTATTGTGTCACATGAGGTAATAATTCGATTTGTCAATTCTTCTACATTGTTCACTGGAGTGGTATAAACTAAACTTTAGAGATATCCCCATAAGAAAAACTATTTAAGTCTGGGGACCTAGGAGGTCATGGTTCTGGCCCACCCCGACAGACGGTTGTTGAATGTATTATTCAAGAATTCCATAGTTTCTCCGCTAAAATGTGCTGGTGCCCGGTCACGCATGAACCACATTATGTTTCTCACCAAAAGTGGCACATCCTTGAGCAATAAAGATAACTCCTCCTCAAGAAATTGTCGATAAGCGGGACCGTGTAGTCTGTTAGAAAAAAAAATGGCACAATCAAATAATTTCCAATTATTTCGATCCAGACATTTAGTGAGAATTGTTCTTGATGATAAGATTCTTCAATCAAATGGGGGTTTTCCTCAGCCCAATAATGATTATTGTGAAAATTTGTGGTTGCAGTTGTTGAAAAGTTTGCTTCGCATTATTTCACTATCAAAATGAGCATTTTCTCTAATTTTATCTAAGAACCATCGGCAGAAATTCAGTGTTGAAGGAAAACCTCGAGGAAGTAGAGTTTAGACGCGTTGAATATGAAACGGGTACAATAGAGAGTCGTGGAGAATCCTTCAAACTAGAACATGTGAAATAGTCAACTGATTTCCACATTTTCTTGTACTCACATGAGGATTCAAAACTGCTTCCTCAATATCTGGAGTTCTCATAATTTGAGTTGCACCTTTCAAATGATTATTTGCAGTAAAAGTACCAGTTTCCCTCAACCTTCTGTGGATATTTGAATATGTTCGCCTGTCTGGTATTACTCAATTTGGAAAGTGCACCTGATATAATCGCCTAGCTTCTGTTGTATTTCCGTCAGCCAGACCGTACATGTATTGAATATCAGCCAATTTGGCGTTAGTAAAATTAGCCATTTTTTCTTACAGCAATAATTTCAAAAGTCTTAAAACTAATTGCTAATTCAATAAACAATTCGAGCAGACACTGGTTCAACTTTAGCAACTGTCAAAATAAATAAATAAATGAAAAAAATCAAAGCCTACTAGTCATTTTTTTCAATTAGAAGTGCTTTCAATTCAGCGAAAGCATACAATCAAAATAATTTTTTGCTCGAGAACGGTTGGAGATACAAAAAATAACAAGTGTCAAAAAAGTTTCAAAATTGAACGAATATGACGAAAATTGATTGTACGCTGATAAGTGGCGTACTGCAAGAAAGTTTGAAAGAGCAAAAGAAGTAATGGTTCCGAAAAAGAAAACACCTTGTAGATCTACTTAAAATTTAGGACGTGTAATGATGAAGGCTGTACAAAATAGCTTGTATTCCAAATTTGGGCTGAATATCTCAAAAACTGCAGGAGTTTTGAAGAAAAAACCAATTTTTTCCGGAAATTTCAACACCCTGTAGCTCCGTAACGAAACTTTTGCGGACCTATGTTTATATGAAGTTTTTTCTTAAAATTGAACGTAGATTTACCCCCTTAAATTATGACATACTATTATGTAACACCTTGTATAGAATCTTCGAATTTTTTAGTTCAAGTTTAAATTCTTGAACATTCTTCATTTTTACTGCTTTAAACTAGCTATTAGATTTGGGACATCAACTAGATAATCGTAGAAAGTTTCAAAAGCACGTAAGTGGAGACTTTTGATCTTTACAACAACGACGCTGATGTTATTCACTATAAACGAAACAATAGACGAGAACTTTGGGCCAATATCGATTAGTGCCCCTTCCATAACCTAATTTCACGGAAAAATGCGGTCCTGATCATAAGATGATAGATTATTCCAAGTATCTATTCTTTGCTCTTCTTATTTCTTCTTCCCACCAAGTAGAAACTCGACAAAGCATGATTTAAGGTCACCTGCAAGGCTACTATACATTTTTCAAACGGCGGCAATTCCCAGAACATCTTAGTCACCGGAGAATGCGGCAATTTATGAATGAAATAAAGTGTATGATGACGGTAATAAAATCTTAGGTTTGAGATTGAGTAGAAATTGGATGCTGTTACCATTACAATATGGAGATCGTGCGTTCGACTCATGATTGTTGTTTTAATAGGGATGATTGCAAACGTTTATTTTTTGCATTATTATGTTCGACCCTTAGAATTGAAAGCTTTTAAAAGTAATTTCAGGAATACGCATCATCAACAGCTGAATCAAATCACACATATGGAATAATTCAAAAACAACAATATTGTTGCCCAAAATTAGACAAATTTCGGCGATTTTCTAGGATTGGTCAATTTTAATCTATTTTTTTACAGAAAGAACCTAATCTAATTGTTAGTGGAAGTCCATTCTCTTCTCAATACTGTCCGGGTGTAACTGAAACTAGAGCCACCCCTGTAACTTTTACTCTATTTGGAATATTTTGATGAAATTTAGGAATCGGACTGAAGACAATATTTTGAATTTGATAACATTAATATGTTTGACATTTCGTTTCCGGTTATGCCGGGATGAGGATGAGATGAACAATTAAAATAAGCGAAAAAATACAGGGTGTCCCATTTGATAATCGAGAGTTGGTATCGTTTCCGGCATAACCGGAAACGAAATGTCAAACGCATTAATGTTATCAAATTCGAAATGTTGGATAATGATAATGAAACTTGCTGCGAATCGCATTTTATAAAGTTTATGGGATCCAAGGCATCTAAATGCTGAGGATAATCCACAGTAGTCACTTTTAACTGTTACATATTATAAAAAATTTTTATGGGTTATTTACGAAGGTATTTTATACAATCATTATTATTCTTTATCCAATTTGATACGTCAAGCATTTAATTTCGATCAGAATAATTAGAAGGAATATTTTAGAAGATATCAGAGATTTAAAATGTGGAGGTAGAGCGGCCGTCGGATGGTGCGTCCGTCCAGGCTGGCATCTACAAGCGGGGGCGACGTGTGACTATAAATATCGTGTCGCGGGCCACGTCTCGCCTGTGTGAAGCCAGGGCAAAATATAATGAGTCCTCCGCCAAGTGACAGAAACTAGGTCTCCCCCAATCATCACACACTATGATTGACAAAGTCATGAGGGTAGAAATACCAGTCCAGCGCATCGTGGGATTGTTAAGAGAACTAAGATACATGACCCATATATAGCAAGTTTACAGAAACTCAGAGTGCATGCTAAAAAAATGCCCACGACTATGAAGTAGTATAAATACGAGATGATGATCATACTTAATATACGATAGTGTCTGCGTATTGTTGGCCAGCATTCTTGCGACTTATTGAAATTGGTACGATGTTGAAGAGTCAAAGAATAAATAAGCATACAGAAAAAATTTAGAAATTTAAAAAATTATTCAGTTTTAAACATTACTATTGTGTTATGTTAAACTGAAACACTAATCAGAATGATTGACATCACTTTAAGGTAACCCTTTCCGTGTCGTTCGATCCTTTCTTATGCTTACACGTTTCGATTCTCGACTTCTCCACTATTAATTTGTTGCTTAATCCTTCGATAATCATCAATGATGGACAAGGTTTTTATAGCTCTAATCTGCCAAAAATTAGTTTATTGATGTTGGGAAAGATTCTTGGATCGAATAAAGACTTTTGTTTATCTGAATTTCGTAATGTGGAAACTTCCCAAGTACATAGTGTTCTGAACCAAATTACTGTTTTATAATTTCAAATCTAGTTCATCAAGAAGGCTCATCTTCTTTCCAAACATTCGAATGATACTGCATATAATTTTTCATGTCATTCATATTTTTGAAATCGATAACAAAATTATAACAGACCAAATTTTCATGTTTCGAATTTAACGAAAGTCTGAACAGGAAAATTGGCAATTATTTGTAAAAACAACGTGCTAAGTATTTCAATGATAATGATAGGAAAAACAAACCACAGTTTATTTTCTTTGAAGAATTCCGATTACTAATAAATGCATATACTAGATTAACAATGAAAATTCTTTGTATTGTATGCGAGGAATTTATATCGATATTCGAAAGTCGGAACACCTGATAGTGTAATTAATGGTGGTATTATCATTTTGAATTCGTACGATCACAATTATTGATATCGAACGGTTCCCACAGTTGTTAAGCAATCATTTCAACTATGTAAGTTTGTTTTCGTTGAATGTATAATAGCAAAGGCACCGCAAAAACTCGGCCGAGACTTTGAACTCGAAATTATTGAAATCGGGCTAAGTTTTTGTGGAAATTGACTAGTTTGCATGCACCTTGTCCATGAGAGAGTTTTGTTCAAAGCGGGTTATTCGTTAGCTTGTAGCGCAGTTAACATATGGACTAATGAGAGCTGGTTCAGCTGAGAAGAATGGAGAAATCCAGTCGAATGTCATTAGTAGAAGCAACTGAAAGCAGTTTCGTTCTCGTTCGAACTCGTCAGTGTCGCATACTCTTTCATAAAATCAATTCATACTGCCAGCTACTCGTATCAATTCGTTGGAACGTATCGAGTATATGTATATGTATACATATACATGTGGTGCCCTCCAACGAAACGACAGAAGACCAACGAGGCCACCGGTTTAAAAGAGAATAATAGATTGCAGAACCGTTCATAAAGTGATCCAGGAACGTTGAATATTGTTCTCCGAATATAAGTCGAAATACTTCTTTCAAAATTGAAATTGTCATCTAGCACCATTCAGAAGTGACCATATGGAAGTTAATGTAATAGCGTATGCTGAGCATTCACTCTGATATTTCACTGAGAAAATTGCCAGAAGGAATGGAAATCAGTACAAAGGGAGTTCATTTCACTAGAAGTATTACCCATGGACTCAGAGAACGAAGATTAGAATTCATAGCTTTTATGAATTTAATAAATACTCAACGATACTCCTCATATGGGCAATCATATTTTATGGAGCGACGAGTTAAGATTTTACAACAGTATCATTAATCGTTGCAACTGACATTCTTCGTTTGAAGAAAATACACACTGGGTTCGAAAGTTTAACTTTCAACATTTTGAGGCGCAAAGGAAAACTGTACTGCGTATAATGAACGATTTGTCATACCTTATTTTTTGAAAACCTTAGCTGAGTAACTACAATTTTTAGGAAAAGATCTTTCTGAGTTACTACCCATCACTGAATTGATGTAGCGATAGTAAGATTTAGGAGAAGATAAATTGGGTAATAACGGCAAACCAGATGACCACCATGTTCACCTGATCTTACACTGTTAGATATTTTTATCATAAGATATGTGAAGGACACTATTTATGCTACAGCACTAACTTATTTAGAAGATTTGAAAAACAAGTAAGGCATGCAAGCAACTTTATCACAGAAAACATTCAACAAAAGTAGTCTTCGCTTTGAAACTTGTGCCAATGTAAATGGTACGCATTTCTAGAATATCTCAAAATGTCAAAATTTTGAAAGATGATTTCCATTTTCGCTAATTTTTTTAATTGGCGTATTCATTTGACTTTCCATCAATTGATGAAATACTACTCGGACTCTTGTTCACATAAAGTTTCTTAAATTCTGTTGATCGTCTCATCTTTTTTTTTCAAATCGTACCAACTTTATGAAATTAATTGATAAAATATGGTTTATGATCAGTTATTTCAGATGTTTTAATCAATAAAAATTGAAAATAGCTGAACCAACAAGATAGTGAAATAATATACTGCGTATCCCACTTTAATATATTCTTTTCGATCCATACAGACTGATTCCGCAGAAAAGTAACTATTTTCATTGGTGATGATTATACAGCATGTTTTATGGAAATTTGTAAATATAACTGAACGGATGAGTTAATTTGAGTTAAAATTTCAAGATTTGTTTCTATTCAGTGTTGAATGTCAAAACAACAACCTGTACATCACACGAATGAAAATATGAATCTAAACTACATAGACTACTGTTCAAGTTCATTTAAAATCCCGTTTCTACAGTATCAATCGTTTTTTTATGAATATTAATTCGAAATTGGTAAAAGCACAGTTTTGGCAAAGTCCAAACCCTATCACGCATTAAAAATCTAGGTTGGCGATCGAATTCAATGAAAATGTCGGGGTTTGATGCTATTTAGAAGTCTCGCACTTAGTGTTTCACATTGGAAAAAAGTTCCTAAAAGTTCATTGTATTTCTGAAAGCAAAATAACATTAAAATCTGAATGTATATCCGTAAACTACACAGGCTACTGTTCAAGCATGTACAAAGTCTATTTTTACCACACCTTCAAATATTTATGGAAACCAAATTGAATTTGAAAAGAGATATTTGATCAGAATGCAGAAAATTGACTGTGTATATGGTAGGAAAAACGTAAATTTAAATTGGAAAATTAGGTGAATATGAAGCATGTTTCTGAAATTATTTAAAAAATATCGAAAATAAGCTTTATACCTACCTGAACAATAGTCTGTATAGTTTACGAATATAAATTCAGATTTTCATTTCGGCAATGTGGAGTGTGTTATTTAGTATTCGGAAATACAATGAATTTCTTGGGGTCTGGCCCTGCCTTAGGATGAAAATGTAAAAAAATGGTTGAAATTCTAAATAGCATCAAACCTCGACATTTTCATTGCAATCGATCATAAATTTACATTTTTAACGCATGATGATGACTTTTCACCAAAACTGAGCTTCGAATTGATATTCATAAAGTACGATTGATGCAGTAGAGGCGGGATTTGAATAAGCTTGAATAGTAATCTATTTTTATGCGGATATGAATTCAGATTTGCATTCATGTGATATACAAGGGTGTTGTTCTGACATTCGACAGTAAAATAAGATTTTTGGAGTTCGACCCTGTATTAGAAAATAATTATTAATGGCTAAGTTTGGAACGACTAAATAGAGACAAATATTGAAATTTTGATTCAAATTAATCCACCTGTTTCTGAGATGTGACGTCCAAAATATCTACCATATTCACACAAAATAGCCAGAGCATTTGAAAAGAGGAAGCAGATCACAAAATCAGTAATCATACTGACACCCCATGGATTAGTTCTACCACCACTGTGAATATTTACCATTACTGCAGAATCGCCCTATATATTGAGACATCTTTAAGCACAGAAATAGCATAAGGAATGAAGCTTATTCAATTGTTTTTTCTATCTTCTTAAATAACGAAGTTTTCAGTTGTCACATAAAATCGTTGAGCCGGCTCGGTGGCGTATGGGATATGATGCTCGTCTCCTGCGCAGAGTTACCTGGGTTCAATCCCCACAAAGTCGGTGCGATTTTTCGGATTCTGGGAATCGCTTGAGTGTCCATCTTTCGGAGAAGATGTAAAGCTGTCGGACCTGTCTAACAGAGATGTGATGGACATTAAATATCCCTTCCCTTGACACGAGAGGGGTTCGGCAAAATTCCCGGGTTAGTGAGGTGGCATAATTCCCCGGCGTGTCATTAGCCGAAACGCAGAAATAGAGCACGTTAAAAGAAAAAAAAAAAATAAAATCGTGGACACCCGGTAGGTGTATGAGTAGAAAAAAAATTAAAATATGAATACTATTCGAGATTAGCCGACTCGACAGATGTTCTGACCAATGTCTAATACACACAACCAAATTTATATGGAATCACCCGATATTTTGATTATTACCTCAGGGATTTTGGAAATTTCAAAGGATTGTTAGAATTTATCTTTTTTGCGATATTTCAATTGAAAAAAGAAATAAATTAAGGTTTATTTTAAGAAAGAAACGAATAAAAGAAAATCAGAGACTTTTCCGCATGTAGTAAAAAATTGAAAATTGTTTTCTCACGGAGGTGTTTTTTCTCGACCTCAGTAGCTTGTATTACTTCCTCTTGCCCTGATATAAGCCTGAATCAGTCTAGGCATGCTTCGGATTAGGTTTTCGACCTCCTCTAGGGTGATATTCTGCCACTCTTCTGTGGCGGCTTGGATGAGCTGTTGTGGGATTCTTGAATCATTCTGGCGCGATCTAATTTTCCTTTTGAGATTATCCCATAAATGTTCAATAGAATTTAGGTCTGGAGAGCAAGGTGGCCAGTCCAAAATAGCGATTCCTTTTGTTTCAAGATAATGTCGTCCGAGGTTGCTGGTATATATGCGGAGGAGCTTTATCTTGCATAAAACTGAAATTCTCACCGTGGGCACCTCGCCAGAGTCTCACTATGGGCTCTAGCACTAGGTCCACGTAATTTCTAGCCGATACACTCGCAGGAAACGAAATTAAATCTGTTTTGCTTCCCAGAATAATGCCACCCCAAAACATCACACTGCACCACTGGTATTTCGGAATTTGTCTTGCTGCTCGGAGTTTAGTATGTCCCTTAGAACCCGAATCCGGCGGTCATCCGATCGAACACCAATTCTGGTCTCATCCGAAAAAACAACATTTCGCCAACTCTCAATATTCCAATTTTGGTCCTCGATACACCAATTCGGTCTGTTAATTTATTGTTGTCTGGTTAGCTCTGGAACTCTTAGGGGCCTTCTGCTGTATAAACCCCTTTAACAAAGTCCTTGAAGTATCGTTTCGACGACTGATACACTGATGCATGTTGCTTCCAGAAATTGCCTTTGGAGTATGGGGTGCGACGCACTAGGGTCCCTTCTTGCAATTTGGTACAAAAAGCGATCTTCTTTTAGGCATATTGTGCAGAGATTGTAGCTCCACGTATCGGGCGTAGGATTTTTAAATCACCCCCTGTGTCGACCCTTCTTCAACGAGAGCAATCATTCGACCCTCTGCACATCGGACAATCCAACGTAAGGCATTTTCAATTATGATTATAGACTTTTTTGAAATTTGAAATTTACAGTTTCGAATCTCAGTGACGACTGAGTACAATACCCAGAACATGTGGTGATAATTCATGATTTCTTCTCATACTCTCCAGTTTTTTTACAACAAAAAATTTCATTCTTCACAACTAGTCAAAGATCCATGGTTGAAAACAATCAATAATGTGAAATACCGAGTGATTCCATATAAATTTGGTTGTGTGTAAATTGGCAGGCTGTTCTTCGATCTTCAAGTTTTTTCAACCTAGTAAAAGAATTCTTGTATTTTGTCGTAAGTTTACAACTTCACGTCTTTGTCTGTCCCCAATTTTTATTCTGGATTTTTTTTTAATATCTTGACGAACAAAATTATAATTTTGGCAGTTCGTTCAAACTTTCCTTTTCCATTCATAACTGTTACGAATTTTTATCCATGAAAGTTTTCCTGGAACCATAACGAAACAGAAAAAACAAATATGTCGTTTCTATCGACAGTTATGATCAAGAGTACATATAGAAATTGTTTTCAGTTTTTTTTTAATTTTCCGATTTTTTGTCATTGTCCCGAATACTTTTCACCTGAAAACATTTTCGCTACCATAAGAAGCAGAAAAACAAAGACACTTATCCATTGTCTAAATCGTGAATAAAGGTTTGGTATTCATGCAAAATCCTAATTTTCCTGAACATTGTAAAACAAATAATAGTGAAAACGGTCCAACCTTCATCATCGAACAGCATTTCATTCTTATCTATACAGATAGATATAGGAGATATTTATGAAAACTAATATTCACTAATAATATTTCTCAGAATATCTTCAGGTAATTGAAATAAGGGAGTCCGCAAAAATTCACAATGATTACAATTTTTATCGAATTCGAGTTTCAATGGAAAGGTCTAATGACGGACGTCTTTGTATATAATCTTCTCGGATAGTCATTTAGTTTATTGATTTTTAACTGTGGTTTTATGACCATCAGAATTATCAGTGATTCTGTAAATTGGAGGTCTGTTTATTTTCTGTATAAGTAAAGGTACCGTATTATTTACGCTAGAAGTTCGACTGAGCCTTTTCACTTATCTGTACCGCCTAAGATTCGGTATAATCATACTGAACGCACAATTCATTTTATACCATGATCGAACTTGTCTTGACTAGTTTTGACGCTATGAGTACATACAGGGTGTCAATCTAAAAATGAATTTGTAATTATTCAATGAATCAAAATATTCACTTTCCATTGAAAAAATATAGAGTACATGATTTGTTACCAAAGTTTTCAGGACAATAAGAAGTGTTTTTATTCCGAACAAGAATATTATATAGCTTGTTTGCAGGGTTTTATCTTTCTTTATTTCAAATTTGGAATAAGTTATGCTCACTTTTCCACAAACATTACAAAAATTTCAATAATTTAGAAATTATAAAAATATTTTGAAGGATGACAAAATTTTCGATAAAAACGTCCGAGTATCTTTAACTTTTCTTTGAAATCTTATTAGCAGCCAGAGTGAGTACAGCAACTAAAATACTATTTTATAGTATTAAATATCACTGAAGTCATTTGAACACTTGAAAAATGAAGTTCTCTTGAAAAATTCAACTAATTTTTCAAGAAATCAGTCAAACTAAAGAAATAATTTCGAATTCCGTCTTCATAGAGCATCACAACAAAAATATTTAAATAATCATTTCTAATATATAAACTTATCAAGATTACCATAATTTTTTAAATTAGCAAAGGGTGAAAAACAAACATTTTTGTTCAAATTCAAAAATTTTTAATAAATGAGATAAAGAGTACTGCGATACTCTTATGATGTAATCTTGTTAAGTTTATATATAAGAAGAGGTCGGAAAAATTAAAAATGTTCAGACCAACTTCTTTAAAAATTAATGCAAACATTTTTCATAACGTGACTGATTTTATATTTTCAACTATTCCAATGATACTATTTTTGAATTGATATTTGTTACTTTAGAAAAATAGATTTTGGAGGCTACCCTCTATTCAACGTTGAATTAAAATTATACATAAAAGATTTAGAGTTTCGTGAGATAGGATCTTTTATCGGAAATTCCGTCCGCTTTGAAAATATTTCTTGATGATTGCTAAATTATCAATTATTTATGAATTACCTGCACAAAACCGAATATAACTTTTCCATCTTACTGGGCTAATTACTCTAAAACGAATTCAATATCCAGAAAATTTTAAAAGACGAACGAAATTAAATAGTGGAAGATCTTTGCAATGAATATTTTTGAAAAGACAAGTAGTGCACAATACTATGATGTTGATCGGGTCCAAGGCAGATTCCTCGAAAACGTAAGAGTTACCAACAGAAACATGAAAAAAAAATCAGAACTTCAACAACCTGTAGAAATTAATAACTGCAAATCTGAAACAGCCAGTACACAGCAGATTCGCGAAGAAGTCAAATATTCATAAAAAGTCGATCAATTCGACAGTTAAGGTTTTTTTTTCTCAAGAAAATAAGATCCTGAGAAGACCATTGAATTTAGTTATATTAAAATTTGTTCACAAATCATGGTAATTTTTGAATATTTTTTAATTGAAAAGAATAATAATTTTGAAAGATGGTATAGCTGATCTCCAGGATTTCCTCTCAAAAGGCTGAATCATCTAACATAAAAAAACCTATTTCATTCGAATAATGTATAATCCAGTAATTAATCGAAGGAATAAGCAAAATGAAGTTTTTCGATAAAATAGCAGCTTCCTAAAATAATTTGACTTTCGACCGAAATTTCGAGCTTTTCATTGCTATAAAAATATTTATCGGTAAAACAGAACCTTCAATTAATTATTATATGAATTACTTAAGAAGCTTGTGAGAAAATTTGAAACTGATAAGTTCAGCCGTTCACTAGAAATCACGATCAACTTCTTGAGAAACCTAGTTTTGAAAAAAAAATTAACTTATATAGAATTAACACATCTTTACAATTATGTGTGTAATTTCGAAAATAATGGCTGGGGGTGAATTTGAAATTTTCTGAATGGGGTATCGCATTTTCCATGATTTAATACCTTAAATAGAGAAAAATGAATGAATTTGAAAACTTCAATGTCAGAATGGGTACGATTCTGTTCGTTTTCCTGACAGAAGGCAAACTCATAAGTCTATATTACAAAGATTGAAAAACACTGGTTCTTTCGGAGAACTCAGAACAAAAAGTTACAACAAGATGATGAAAAAGTTACAGTGAAAGTTTAGGGAACCCCTCAATTTCATGTAGGCAGCTTGAGCAGAGGGTGCGATACCCGGATCTAATGTTTCTACTAGGAAATCGAAGTTTCTACAGCCAAAGGACTATGAGCGATGGCTAGAATTTCACCGATGATATCAGGAAAAATCAAGCGAAAATCCCGAATTCTTTCAGTGTAGTATATGGACTGACGAAGTGAAGGTGAACAGTGACGGATTATTCAATCGCAATAATAACCTTTCTGTTCCTATTGGGAAAAACATAGTCGATGGTTTTCTGGATGAAATTCCCTTGATTCAAAGCTACAGCATGAGGCTGCGCCTCCTACCAAACAAGTAATGTCTCAGAGCTTTCAAACCAGTGATACCTGGTGAGGATCGAGAGGACCAGTGAAACACCCACCTCATTCACCACCGATCTTCATTGGTACTATGTCAAGGATTTATTATATAGACAAACCTATAATGATATGGAACACTAGAAACACTTCAGCTTTAGTAACAATATTGGAATTCTAAAGGTAGGTGTTTTCTGGACGTTGCATTTTTCATTATTTGAATACTTTTGAGTATTTAAGATAATTTTTATTCGTTTTTGTTACTGAGTAATTTTGACATTTCCTTGCTCATGAGTCTGTTCTTATTATAAGTGGGCTTTATTGTTGCGGCAAAAACTGAAAATATTTGGAGTGTTCTGTTTGATTTAGCACCAGTATAGTTTAGATACAACCAAAGAATGTCCAAAGAATTTTCATTTCTGGGAAAATTAACATTTTTGATTAAATTTGTCAGGTATGTTGTTTTAGAATGTGTTGTGTACTTTTTTTTGGATCAAGTGTATCTCAAAAGTTTTATCGATATAAGAAAGGAAAAAGTTTGAGCTCAATATCTCAAACATTGGGCTGAATCAAGGGTGGGTTCCTTATCCCATCTAAAAATCACAGTGCAATTTCTTACTTTTTTCATTTTTTAAATAACTATAGTATTTTTTTCATTTAGCTGTGAATTCTCTATAAAATTGTCGCCATACATTTTCTCTGTACTAAATAAAACGAAGTTACAGAGGGCCGAATATAAGGAAAATGTTTGAATTTAACATTATTTCGAAAAAATGAAAAACGAAGTTTACAGAACTTTTTTGTTCACTGTTGACTAGTTGGATTTATATAACATTGTTTATTGCTAGACGCGTATAATTTGCGACGATACTGTACTATTTTTCATCAATACTGTCTTTGTTTTACGTCTTCAGTACCAACCTGATGCAATTCTTCAACTAAAGCAATAATTTTTTCAGCAATATCGTTCACTACCATCACATTTTTTAATAACGATAGGAAAGTTGTATAATTTATATCCCTGGACCACTGTGTAGCAGGTAAATTAAGTAAATCACTCAAAAGCCCAAACTTTTCAAATAAATAAATTTCTTCGTTGTAAAATCACCAATATTATTGGTACACAATAAATCTAAATTGTCTATCTATCCTCCTTTTATTTCTTCAACCAACAAAATTATTAGACATATTCTACTTATTTATACTTGGCTTGGGAAGAAAGCACTCGTCCTATTTTATCCAAATTTACCAAATTATTACATTTAAAAAAACACAAGCTTATATGATAATTTAACCATTCAACTGGAAGAAAATTTCGATTATGTATCTGCATTCCAATTGAAAAAGTGCCTGTAGAATGCCGAAATAGTTTTCACCTATCTTTGATAGCAACCGAGATATTGCCATATGATGAAAACCTGGAAAATATAGAAATTCGAAACAACCGGAAAACAAAAGAAGATATATGCGATCTGTTTTCACCAACAAATTTTCCTTGAAAATCAAGAATAGAGATGAAGGGGATCAGTTTTCTATTTTGAAGTTCACAGAGCTGCCGTACTAACATTACACTTCGAAAATGAGACACATGTAATAATGTATATTATGAAATTGAAAAAAAAACACCTCCTAATATATTTGCTTTTTCTAACTTCAACATTTTGGAAATTCTTGTAACCTGCTTTTCTCTTGCAGAACTAGCTTATTTTCAATGGTTTTTGCGCATTTCATCATATTGAATTGATTTGTAGCGAATTGGACTTATGTGAAAAGAAAGATATAGAGAATGGCTTTCAAGGAAAGGAAGGAATATTTATTATTCGGTTACCCTTAAATCTGAACTCATTTCATTAGAACAAATATTATCTTGCCGGCTCGGTGGCGTATGCGATATGATGCTCGTCCCCTATGCAGAGTTACCTGGGTTCAATCCCCACATCCGATTTTTCGGATTCTGGGAATCGCTTGAGTGTCCATCTTTCGGAGATGTAAAGCTGTCGGTCCTGTCTAACAGAGATGTGTTGGACATTAAAGATCCCTTCCCTCGACACGAGAGGGGTTCGGCAAAATTCCCGGGTTAGTGACGTGACAAAATTCTCCGGCGTGTCATTAGCCGAAAGGCAGAAATAGAGCACGTTAAAGGAAAAACACACAACAAATATTATCGTGTATGAGGTTTCCAAAAAACCCGGCATAAACGTTTTCATTATTCAGTCAGTATGTTAAGTAAACAAAAAAGGAACTTTCCAGAACCATTGACATTTTTTTCGTATCTGAAAGTAAATAAAATTATCTGTTTTCGCAGAGCTTCACAGGAACGATGGCGAAAGAGTTCGATCGGTAAAACTGTTGGTATTCCTCGCTGATAATCATCATATCTTTAAAACCAATAAAAGGCGAGTTAGAGTAAATAAAAGCCGATGTAAATCCTTGAATTTTCTGAACGAATGTGGGAATTTTATTTAGCTTAAAATGTTTTTACAGTTATTTATGTTGCTACGTAGTAAAAGTAATTAATACAAGAAAGGAAAACCATCCACGGCCATCAGTCTGCTCGGAATGTTATTGTGATCGAGCAGATCTTGAACTATTATATGAACAAAAGCGTTGCCTTTTTCGGATTTTACTTTTCAACAAAAGCTTTTATTGTGGAAACCGACGATCGATAAAACACTAATCTCTTGGAATTGTTACGAGATTAGTGTGGAATTGTGGTTTGTAGTAGAAATGAAGTCATCGTTTCAATATTTACTACATAAAAATGTTATTTAGATATGGTAGTAATTTATAATTATGTTATTTCAGATATATATACTAATTACAAAACCAAATTTTCATGGTTGAAATGAATAAATCCAAATGGATTGCTAGGCTTTGGGAAATTTTGAATTATGTAATAAGCAACTAAAATAACGTGAATTATGATTCACGAAATGTATTTGTGATTTCTAACCTTCACAAATCTAACCTCCTTTATAGTGAACGCCTTTATATATTCGACGTTTTAAAACTTATGTCTGAATAGATTGGCAAAAAATATTTTGTTGAATCATTATATAGGATGTTCAGCGTTAAGTGTCCATCCCTTAACTGAAAATTAAAAGTATGAATAATCGGCGAATATTCCCATATGCGGAAATGCTGTTTTCTAAAATGTGTTTTATATACAGTTTTTGAAAATTTCCACCGAAAATTGACAAAATCTGCATCACCGAACAAGCTGAACGTTTGTGACAAAATACAGAATGATATTTTTTCACGGGTCATGCTGTTTTTTGCCCCCCAATTCATTTTTGGGCGCCATTACCATTTGCCCTAAATTAAATCGGATGAACCATACAATTTGAAATCTTTTTGATCTCTTGCATAACTTTGGAAGCTTAAAGATATTTTCTAATAATTCCCGCAATTGTTGGATATACGGTGATATTTTTACCAGGTCATGCGCCCTTTTTGCCCTTACAACTTATTTTTGGTTTCTTTTGTCCCTAGCATTTTTCTTCATATCTGTAACTGTTTTCGAGATAATAATCATTATTAATTATTAAATGGTATTTCAGCAATTAAAAATCCTTTTTTTCATTTCCCACATCAGTTTTTGAAAAATTAGTATAAGATGTTTAGTATAACATAACAAAGTTATGCAACACAATAAGGTTTTCAATATGGGAAATACTATAGTTATTTTCAATAATTAAGTCGAAAACAGTGACCGAAACGAAAAAGTGGAAGAAATCAAAAAGATTTCATATGGTATCGGATTTCATTTTCAAACAGACAGTTAATATTTAGTTTTTAGACTTGTTATTTAGTCATTACAGTCTGAATACGAAGTTTATAAATAAAATGATGAGACTGGCAACGTTGCTTCCGATCCGGCAACGCGTCAAACGAGAGACTTTGAGGAGCGTAGGTGCACATGTGATATGCCTCCAGTATGAGTTTCAACTGGCTACAGTCATTTGTTCGTCCGTTAGTTTTTGTGAACCTGTTTTTTCTTGGCGTTCTAAAAATGAGTGGCATTAATTTTGAGGAACGGTGTGCTATCAAGTTTTGTTTCAAATTTGGACACAATGCAGCATTTGAAAAACTTCTGTACGCCTTTTGAGAAAGTGTTTTGTCAAGGGTCCAGGTTTTTGGGGTTTAAAGCATTTTCAGAAGGAAGAAATTCCATTGAAGCGGAAGACTTTCAACTAACACCAAAACGATCTCAGAAAGGAAACTAATCTTGACTTTTTGGAACCGATCGATAATGATCTCCGTTTTAAGAAACGTGTCATTACTTGGCTGTTTGAGTACGGCCCAGAAACCAAACGCAAGAGCAAGTAGTGGCACACTGCAACCCCGCCAAGGCCCAAAAAAGCACGAATGAACAAGTCAAAGATCAAATGCATACTGATTTGTTGTTTCAGCCATAGAATTGTTCACAAAGAGTTTTAGCCACAAACCAAACGGTTAATCAACAGTTTTACCGAGACGCTCTTGAAAGACTTCGAAAACGACCGTTTCGTGTGACACCAAATATCAAAAATAATTGGGTGTTGTACTATGTCAAACTGCAATCTCAATAATGGGTTTTTAGCCAGTAAAAACATTCCTGAGGCTAGTCAGCCTCCTTATTCACCAGACTTTAGTCCTTGTGGCTTTTTCCTCTTCTCGAGATTTAAGAACCACCGTAAGGATACTCATTTCTGGAGACATGAAAACATCGTAACCTAACCGACCAGCTGAAGGCTATTCCAGTATCCGAGTTCCAGCAAAGCTATGATGATTGAAAGGTCTCCAGAGCTGTGTAACTTCAAAAGGGAACTAATATGGAGGAGACAATATTGCAATGTAGTTATATTCGACTAAGATAATGAAAAAAAAAACATCTCATCACACACCTCGAAGAATGTTCAAATCGATTTCAATTCTTGATAAGCTCCTAAAATTAAGAGCAACAAGTCATTCTGATTCTAGAGAGGAATCCAGAGAACAATGCAGTCAAATGTTATACCAGCACATAAAAAGTTGCAAAAGTTATTGAAAATTAAGAATAGAAAAAGGATATCAGTTTCTCGCAAATAGTTCAGAAACTATTAATGATTTGGAAGTTATGAAAAAAGTTGGAAAAAACTGTTTTCTACAGAAATCTTAACTTGACGTTGAAAATCCCAGCATCCCATGCCTTCACGACACGAGCGCATTGCAGCAGCTGAAATAATTTTTTTCATAAATTTAAAGATTTGAATAGATTATGATGTTATTTATACACTTTTTATTTTCATCAACTTCGATCTTTATCGATTATTTCCGCCCAATTAAATTTCGAGTCAAAACTTTTTAGAAGTATCGAAATTTCATGTTCGATGAAAAACTTGCTTCATAATTCCAATTAACCCCCATAAAAAAAACTTCCTTTGTGAGCGAAACCTGATTTTTTGCGTATCTCGTTGGGTAAACGAAAATCTCCAAATAAAAATCGATAAAGAATTCTTGGGCAACATTCCAAATTCTGTGATATTTCTCATAAATATTGACATAGCTGGTATTGCTGATAAACAGAACGAGCGGAGGCTGCTATCGAAAAAACTTGTCTGGGGAATAACCCTGATAACTTCCGTTGTTCGGTCATCGTGGGTTTAGTAAATCCCCGTTTAGGACGACTAAAAATGTTACGAATGCAGAAAAACTATTGTTTGGAATAATATTTTCATTAAACAATGTTTTTTGGTATGATACACAAATCTAATTCGGAAAGTATATTATGCAGAATTTCAGCTTCCATTTATTATATAATTTTTTAAATTGAAAATATACATCTGATATTTTATATTTCTTATTTTTGAACAGCTTTAAATCTGTATATGGTGTGTAAGATATGACGTTTTGGCACGACAGATAGATGAATTGTTGATCTCAAGCTCTTCTGAGACTTTCTTAAAAAGTTTCAAAGGACGTGCAAAAAATCTTTTTGTCTAAGGTTTTCGAGCTCTAATGCAAATTTGCTATTTGTTAACTATAAATTATATGTGAAATTTTTCAAAAATACATACTATGTGCTCTCAATTGTTATCATCCCCGAAGAGTTTTCTTTTCCTTTGAAATTGTGAACTTAGTGGTTTGAATTAATTTGAAATATAAATTTCGTCTTAATCATCGTGTACAACAACAATTTTAGTTGAAATACTGTAAGAGATTTATGAAAATAATAATATGAATGTTTATTCAAAGTGAGTGTGGCATATATGCAGCAGATAGAGTATGTTGAAATAAGAAAGCCACATGAAAAGCTTATTTGCATAATAGGAAAACCTCATCAATAATGGTTTATTCAAAGTAACAAGGAAAAACGATGATGTTGAGGTTAGAAAAACACCAGTTGATGTCAGACACTAGCAATTCCGTAACATACCTATTTAAAACTAAAAAATTTATTTTTACGGTTCCCTATCTCAAATGACATATCCTTTATAGGATCACTTCGTTCTCAGTTCTCTTGTCTGTGGGGGCATTTTTTTCTGAAATTGTCTAGTTATAAAGTTGAAATTGATACCAAATACTTCTAAGCCAACGCAAAAACAGCCGTTTATGTTGCATTTTTCGGCATATTTTGACACTCGCAAAGTAATGCAAACTTATAGAAATTTAGCAAGAAACAATGTCTTTTAGCACAGACAAGAGTCTTAAAAAAGTGTTTTTAATTTCATAACGAAAATATTTTTTTCTTCTAATTTTCGAGAATACGAAGCGTTCAATTCCTTGATACCCTTATTTCAGCATGCATATAGCCATCTTGAAATTGAAACTTCAATATTTGAAAAACTCAAACATGTGTTCAACAATGTTCGACGAAAAAACCTTTGCCAAGATCGATTTTTTACAAGGGACATATTTGATGGTAATCGTTTGACCATCTGAAAATGTTTTCTTCCCTTCAGTTTACTTTCAACCACCAGTCAAACAATAATCTGCAAATTGACAATACCCGATCTTTGAGAACTTATGGCAGGCGATTTAACGACACTGAACGGTATAAACAATTCTTAGACAGACGTCAGAACGATCACCAGCGTTATTGTGAATGGCCCAATGTCGTGAATACAGAATCTTCTGCATTACTGCTTTGTAGTGTGAACAATTTGCACCTTTATGTGAACAGGAATTAACTTGTTCAGACCTTCAGTATTACGGGGATGAAAGGAGATCTATCACTCTATCAAATTCACATGTTCTAATTTTGTGTTTGTTGGAGTTCATAGACAGATGTGTTCAGTGTTTGGGAATTGATTTCGATGATAGAATAATGGATAAAACAAAAAAGTTTTCAATCCTTTATGAGAAATCTTTATTCATAGAAGAGCTCAGAAAGGTGTTAATGTTACTTCTTCATCGAAAAATTCGGGGTTGCCAAACGCACTCTATGCTCCATTAGAAAAACACAAAGAAAAATATCGGAAGTAGTTAATCAGAGATCAGACCGATCCCAAAGAAAGGAAAGAAGTCCTTACCCCCAAAACTACCGCCCTGTTGCACTTCTTCCCATTATGTCCAAAGTGATGGAGAGAGTCATAAATGATGAACTCATCAAATATCTTGAGTTGCAGGTAATTATTAACGACCGTCAGTATGGTTTTCGCAGGCAAAGATCGACAGGAGATCTGCTCGCCTACGTCACTCATGTTTGTACATCAACGATGGAAAAACATGGGGAATCTACAGCAATAACCCTCGACATCTCTAAAGCCTTCGATAGGGTTTGGCATGCAGCCCTGTTGAATAAACTTGCTGCATATGGGCTTCCCGAAAAATTGCGGGGTTGGATAAGTAGCTTTCTTTCAAATAGATCAATACAAGTTGTGGTTGACGGTATAACATTACTTTCAGAATATTTATCTCGTGGTCACTAAACCGAGCATACAGCAAGAATTTCAGGTTCATCCTTGTTATAGACTCATCAGTGATATCCAAATAAAATCTACCTTAACTTTCAAACAATATGATAATGCATACAAAATGGCGTCCGTAAGATACATGACATATAGACTCAGTTACAAAGAAATTAGCAAAATAACCTCAGAAATTTTGCCTCAGACTAGTGTTGTTCATGCCACTGCCAATACGGCCTTTATCGATTCGATTATTGTGAATAAAAACGTATCAGTTAATGCAAAAACATATATTGATAAAAATTATTGAGTTTATTATAATGCTAAAACGATGAAATTCTGGCTGACCCCATACCAGAATAACATTCTCGAACATAACGAATTACGAACAAGACAGTTCAGAATTTTTCATTGTTTATTAATCATTTGAAACGTGAATGGTAATTTGGAATAATCTTGCGTTTGAGTGTCTAAAATTTTTACTATTAAATCTTTCCGCGTTCATAAGAAAAAATTCACATAGATCAAAAAGGTGTTTCTGGACTCTGGAAAAGTATTCCTAACTACGTTGGCTATGCCATTGATTTAAATAAGTACAATGACATAGAACCACAGAAAAACATGTTTACTGAACGTGATAGAGTTGAAAATTCGACAATTCAGTTACATTTCATCATAAAGGAATGGTATACAAAGTATAAAACAATGATGTAAGCCCAGAAGACGATTAGCAAATTCATCTCGGAAACCACTATCCCACCGTATATTCAGACTTCAAAATATATAGAAGAATCTAAATTCTAAATCTACATGTTAAATATTCTGTAATAATATTCTAGAATTTTGACCGCTTACATATTGCAGAAGAAATATACTCTCTTCAAAGATGATTTTGAAGTGGACAAAGCAAGATGCGCAGTTGACCGTTTGAATTTTGACAGTTGACATATTACAAAAACATTTTGTGAAGGCAAAAAAAAACACTAGAACTTGCTCGACTCGACATGAATTATTTTTATGAGAATATCGTTTCTTTAAATTTGAATATATACTTCATTATAGCACATAATCTTCGATTAAACTATTATATATATTCTCGATAAAATAGATTCCAGAAATATGAATGTCATTTCCGGAAGGACCGGAAATATAAAAATTCTCAGCCTCCTCTGTCTGGAATCCTCATAAATACCGCGCAAAATGAAAACAACGTAATTACAACAAAACACGACGCTATTAAAATCAATTTAACGTAAAACGACAAAAAAGTGATAAAAATTAATCTTCATCAACAGAACCTACTCTACAAATTGAAGGTCGTGACTCTAACCTCTAAACTGGAAAAAATCCAATCTGGAACAATGGCATGAGACAAAGAGCAGAAGAGAGGGTAATCCAATCACGAACACCGACACTCACACACTTACAAAGATCATAGAATACTGTCATCGTGCCGGGAAGCGAATTGTTGAAATTGTTTAGTTGCTGTCAGATACTGATAACTCACATGACTTTTGACGTCACGGCAATTCCATAAAGTGAGAGGGACGGAGATGGGCGAAGAAGAAGGACGTCCGAGACAAGAAAATTAAGCAACCTCATTGGATCGTGCCGTATCTGTTTACTTATTACACCACGTTGCGTTTATTGTGATTTTCAAACTGGTAAACGTTGTTGCCAGTTCTTTAATATTTCAGAAAAAATCATTTCAAGAGAAATACTAAACCTCATATATTGTGTCGTACATATTCCCATAACCGAAAATGTATTTCTGTGGTTAATTCATTCTATGGCAAAACTACTTCTTGCTGGTTTTGAAATCTTCATATCGTGGAAAAAATTGATAAACTGTCAAAACTTCTTTCAACGGTTTTGTTCAAATCATTTCTAGGGTTTCTCTTCTTTTTAGGATTACAATGCTTTCCCCATATCAGAAAGCCAACACTTGAAATGTCAACTTTGCAGCAAATAAATTCGCATGAGATTCGTTTTGGAATTCAGAATAACTTACAAATTAATGTTTGAATTAGATAGATGTAATTTTTCGATTCAAATATTTATTTCTATACATTTTCATTAAAGCAGAGTTGAAAATCATCTTTTTCTTAAGTAAACGGTGAGGTTGGGTCTATATTTTCGATTCTTTTAAGGTGCCACCTGTATGCTTACGCATACTGCCTGATTTTCATAACATTCAATAATTGCGTGAAAAAAAAGGCAATTATACTTTTTAATATAGGATTACTTCAATAGTATTTTCTGAAAAATTTCAATTCTAATTCTTTTTCGAAAATTTTGAGTCCTCATTTTTGATACACATAAATGACGCAAAAACTTTCCAGAAATACCACGAGGAGGCCACATTTCATATTCAATCCTTTTTTCGAATTGTCAGCAAATATTGTTAATGAATTTGTATATAAAATTTTGCTTGCCTTAATCGTATTCTTTATGTAAATGACCTCGTGAATCAACAGTGTATCATTAATTTGTTGTTACACTTACCTCACTGCTAAATAAAAGAAAAATGAAGAAAAAAGATAACTGGAAAGCAACTTTCTGTTCTATAGTATTGGTGACATCAAATATAAAGAGTCGAAATATATTCGAGTCGAAATATATAATTTTCAAATATAAAAACTAAAAATTTCTGACGACAATTTCGATTATTGAGCGGTAGAAGCAGGTGAATATATAACGAATCATAAAGAATACATTAACTGACAACGAAATAACAACATTTGTAGGATATACATCTTATTTTTAGCGCCTACTTTGACAAAACAGATGAATACTGGCCAAGATTATACTGCAATACTAAAGCTGATTGAACAATGAAAATAACAAAACACAGAAAAGTTTGAAGAAGAATCAATTTTGTCAATATATTCTTCACTTAGTGGGGCATTCAGAAGCAAAATTGTATAAATGAATTAATTCCGCATCTCAGATTTGACACCCAGCAAAATAAATTGCTACAAGAAAGTTAGGGATATAGATGGCAAATAAGCTCATAGTATGATGTTTGATGTTATTGAAAACAGGAAGGGACCTCTGGATAACACAGTGATATTTTAATATAAAACTATAACTTTAATTTAGAAGTTATCAACAATATGAAAATTAAATAAGAATAATAGTGTCACACTTTAGAAAAATGTTGAATCATTTTTCATGGTACTCATGAAAGGTATGGTCATCATTAGGTGCGATAACAGCTTTGCATCTTCTTGGTGTATTGCTAATGAGTTTGTTCAGGTCTTAAGGAAAATTCACACAAAGTTGAACTAATAAGTTTTATATCTTATCTGATCTACCACCGCAAATAATGCCACCTCAAACCATTACGGAGCCACATTCCTGAGGATCAATCAGCCTCACAGTTCTTTTCTAGTCCACACACGTATACTATAAACATCAGGAAACAGAAGGCTTACAGATAGCAAGCCAATTGTTTCCCATCCTTGGCCCCTAAAGCCATGCCGAGCCCAGATTCGGACCAGTGTCTTCTCTATGCCCGAGTGGCACGGAACCCACATCAGGTGAAACCTCATGACAGGATCGTTAGGTAATCCAGCAGTATTTTGATAATAGTATAGAAAAGATTTTTCATATCCTATGAGTGAAAATTGTCTGCTTGGCGGTGATTTCCAAATATAGACTATTCTTCTCCTTTTTTACTACACATTCTGAAGGCAGATATGAAACCAGAACATCGAATACATTCCAGATTATATACGATCACAACTCTGGATATCGGGTTTTCTCAGATTCTGTGGACGAAAACTGACTAATATGACGCCAAAACCTCTAATGTACTTTAGATCAGACTCGACTGTAATTGTTAAAGTCGCTAACCTAAAAGCAGAATGATCGGTCGTTCAGTAGTTAATTTAATATTATTCTGGTCAATAATCTAGAGAAGAATATGATCTTAAATTATTGGGCTAAAGTTGATGACGCTGTGGTTCCCTAACCAACCTATTCTTTTTCTTCTATATCATTCTTCGCATTGCCCCAAATATCAGAATAACTGCAAAACACAATATGACACAAACATGACAAAATTAGATCGAACACTTTGTTGTGTTTGTCCTAAGTAGAAACAATTAATATATACTGAAATTGAAGTATACGTAGATTGGCAAGAATTTCCTGAGCTCCATAAAAAAAAAACACATATGTGTTTCATAATAATTCTTCACTTAATAAATTTGTGAAAAAATCTGCAAACAATTTCAAGTATGGTTAAATTGAAGGATTTTATCCATTATTTTTTGTGTTTCGAATCGTCAGACGAGAATATTTATATAACCAAAAGGAAGGAGGTTTCATCTCCATAAAATAACCTCATTTTCCGCTTAATGTGAACAAATAATTCGAATAAATATGAATTAGAAATTTTATATTTTTCAGTCGAATTTGGCCAATTGGCGTGTTACTTTTATTATTTAATTATAATGTGAATCTCCAAGTATTTAGAACATCTCCAACTTAATGTCTTTCGTATCATCCCAGAGTTATTCATTGCGTATATATGACAGATTAACATTTTGAGCTTCACAGATAGTCGACCATTTAGTCCTTTTAGCAAATAATTAAAATTTTGGACTCAACAATATTCACTTCATAGTTGCAGTCAGATTTGCTGCGTATTTTACCATAAAAAGAATAAAGTGAACGATGAACTTATCGATTTGGATGTTTTCTTCCTCGATATATAATTTCATATTCGAGATCCATATTCAAATCGAAACCGTATATGCGAAATAAGCATTCCTTACCATGTTCACCTTGACTCGAAAATCTTGCTATTTTGTAGTGAAACTCACCTAAAACAAAGAATAACGTATTAGATTATTTGCTATATGAATAACTTTTTGTACAACAGAGAAAAATTCAGTTACTTTCTTCGAAATATATAAAATATAATGTGAAAAAAAAGGAAAATCTCTGGTTTACTTGGACCTCGAACATAGGACCTCCCGTTTCAAAACTAATTGCGGAATATTATTTAGTCAGATTGATAATTACGGTAATCGCAATATCACTACAATAAAGATCATTCGAAATTATTATTAAAGTACATATACATAAACCTGAAGCTTGTAAATAAAGGAATGGAGATTTCATTTCAATATATATTAATTATGGCGTCACCACACCACAAGTGCCTAGGTTTTCCTTCCAGATTTATTGCCCACAGTCTACAAGATTCGTTGATTGATTTACATTTGCGGCAACTTTATGGTCGCTAAGTGTTACACACAACAATCGTCGATAAACGGTGTCCATCCCAGACCTAGTTCAACTTGAGGTAAGTTCACACTTAATGAAAATCAGCATTTATTTGTTGGTCACCCCTTAAGTTCCAGATTGCATAAGTGATGTCACATCACGCATCAGTCGACTCAATATCGAAATTGTCCCAAAACAGCATAATATATAACTAAATATTTGCTGAAAAGAGGATAATTCTCATTAGAAATCCATGCAGATTGAACATTGGGGGCTGTCCTGTATCTTACTTCTCTTACGTATCTAGTGCGACATTGTGAATAGATGGTTGAATGTAGTTTAGAACATTATATTACATCAAATGTTCTAGCGATGATGAAACTAAGGATGAGTGTCAGATGGCTCCACGAATGATTTCAGTTGATAAGAAGCGTACTTGACATGTATTGTCAACTGCTTTCGTCCAGATAAGACAAACATTGGTTCAACGCCATTACTGAACATAGTTATGCTTCTGAGCAGGAAGTTTTAGGTAATTAGTGGAATCAGATCCTTGGAAGTTCAGTCACCTAACAAGGATTTATCATCCGTATCCACGAAAAGGAGCCACTATAACAAGATCATACTATACTAAATTGCGTGAAGCTTCAGATGAAAAGTTGAAGAAAGATTGCTTTTTCAACAGAACAGAACGTACCATTAAGAATAAATTGTGTCAATAAATAAGATTTTCATGTATTATTTTTACATCAGGGGTGGATCATAGGTACTAACTCTAGTATATGGCCTACAGCATTGCTGGAAGAATAGACCATTAAATATAAAGTGATTTTTCTATACTATCCTCTTATAAACGAACGGATATTTGGTATTTTTTTTTGGTCGTAATTTAATTACTGGTATTGTTTGATAAAAAGTTACAATATGTACGAATCAGCAACAATAACGAAAACTATATGCCTCTTTTTCCAGGAGAAAAATATTTCGAATCTAAATTTCACCAATCTTTCTTGAAATAATATTGAAACTGAAAAATCCCATTTAATATATTCTAAGCCGACCTCGTGAGTTTATTAGAGCCCTATATTTCCTAGGCACGTCCAAAATTGAATTATTGATAGATTCTTGGAGGATAGTAAGCCAATTGGAGGGCACCAAACAATCCCCGATTTTGAAAAATCATCTTGACGTTGCATTCTCTCTCGCAATGTATATCAAGGAAGCTCAATGGAACTCAGGTCTGGCGATTGAACATACCTAAGTAAAATATTGATTCATGCAGATTTAAGATATTCGTCGTAGCAGCTGCAGTGTGAGGAGGAGCAAGTTTTCTCCAATTGCTGCTAAATATGGTAGCTCAGAGGGTTGAAGAATCTGATTGACGAAGAAGTTTGCATTCTAGAGTTGTTAACTTAAACGATATCAATTCTGTAATTGAAAGAAATTTTACCCCAAACCATCACAGTATCTCCTCTCTAGTTGTGTACTTTCTGGAGTTCTCTAAGGATATTAACAGGATGTCTCCATATTCGCACTTGCCGAGAATCTGGGTGAAGTCTTAATCGAGATTCATCTTATAATAAAATATTGGACCAGTCTTCTAGTTTCCACTCCATATGATTGTTCACCCTCTCTAAGCGAGCTGCGAATGTCCTCCAATTTTTGCCATGTTTGTACAGATACGTTAATTTTGTATTCAATTCAGCGGTCCGGATGAATATTCTCCTATCAAAATTTTAATTTTTGAAATTTCTCCCAAGATTTCTTTTTAATTTAATCATTTTCAGCAAAGAAAATGAACTTTCGGACTTTATTTAATGATAGTCACGAATTTTTCCTGAAAAAATTTTCCAGGCCCAACGCCAAAGTAAAATGAATCAACCATATATATCGTTCCTATTCCCTGTTTCAATCTAAAACCCATACAAAAATTATGATTTTTGCAGTGTGTCCAAATTTCTTGATTTCATGTTGTTATTTCCCCTGATTGATTTGATTTTACCCAAAACTTTTTGAAACCTATAACGTATTGACAAAAGAAAGAATTAAATATATCCATCGACATTTATGATCTTGAGTTCATTTGAACTTAAGTTTCTCCGGAATTTTTCCAGTCAACTTTTCAATTATTCTTTTCATACAAACCTAATTCGGAATATTACACGAACATTTTGAAACAAAAACAACCACAACGTTTATTTTTAACCATATAAATAATTACTTCTTTCTTTTTATTACAAAGAGAAATTTTTCATTAGATTCAATACCAATTGTGTTGATTTAAATAATTTCTATGTTGAAGTTTGGGTTTGGAATAGGGATTTTTTCAAACTTTTGCGACTTTTCCATATTTTCGTAAATCAGCTAAATACCATAAGTTCAAATTCGAATAAATCACAAATCATTCCATAGCTTATCTAACATCTCTATGCTTTTTTTGCACAACGATTTTGGCCCTCAAAATAGGTGTCAGTTCCGGCAATCATAACATCCTCCGGACCAATTCTCTTTTCCTGTATCATCGCTTTCAAATCACCAAACTGCCAGAAATCGCTGGGAACCAGATCTGGGGAATAGCTCGGGTGCGGCAAGAATTCCAGCGCATCATTGATTTTGCTTTCGTTTTTACCGACTTGTGGATAGGTGCATCATATGGAAGCAATTATGTTTTTTCTTTGCTATATGAGGTCATTTGCGCTATATCTCATCACTCAATTGGTCGAGTGAGGCTATATAATAGTCATTGTGGATCATCTGGCTTTTCTCCAGCTAGCGGATGAACAATATTTCATGCCTATCCTAAAATACAGACACCATAACCTTGCCAGCCGATTGTTGGGTTTTTGGACGCTTTGGACGTATTCCACCCTCCGTTCTCCACTGAGCAGATGTTCTTTTCTACTTTGGTGTGCAGTCGTGAATCCATGTTTCATTCATGGTCATATATCGACGCAAAAAATCCTTGATATTGCACTTTAAAAGCTCCACAGAACAACCAGATTCGTCAATCAGTTGTTATTTTTGTTCTACGGCGAGCATATGTGATACCCACTTCGGAAAGATTTTTCAGGTCGAACTTTTAGTGTAAAATGATGAATACAGTGCCTTTTGATATCTTTAGGATGTCAGTTTACTCTCGCAATTTCACTTTTCAATCATCCATAACCATTTTCAACACCTTTTAGTAATTTTCTAGCATAATCACCTCATTTGATCTTTCACACTAGAAATCAGCGTACCATGGTTGTTTTCGACAGAGAATTTTCCCGGTAACACTTTTAAAGCCATTACTGGGGTTGTACGGTATTTTTACCCATCAAATAACAGTGTTTTATCAAGACACGCAATTAGTTTTGATTCATAAAAGTAGCATCAGTTCAACCACAATAAGCCGAAAACTACTCAACGAAACGTCATGAAATTTTGACACTTTTCTTTCGTATGGTACTACCTGAAACATGAGGGAATTCGATATTTCTGGTGCTATTTATTCGTTATCCTCGGAACATTTTGACCCATGTGTTTTATCTGTTAACAAAATCTGATTCCCAAAACTCATTGAAAACTAGTCACGCAAGCGGTTTCGCGTGCCATGAATAATTTTTCAAATCTCGAGCTGGAGAAAATTTCACACAAATCTTTCAACACCTATTGTCTTATAGGTGGCTTTTCTGATATGCTGATACTGGTATTTATTACTCTGTAATTAGGACCTTGAATGTAAATGTCCATATTTTCTTTTTTAAACCTTAAATACCTATTTCGCATCTTTAGTGGTAGAACTTTGAAGAAGAGTAGCCAATATGTAACCCTGAAACACATGGAAACACCAGTCCTCCACCAAATTTGTAATTCGATAGTTCATAATCCAAAAGGAAGCTTACATTTTTCCAAAACAAAATATATCGTTTGTGTTAATTACTATCTGTATTTTTAATTCGACCTAAATTCGTCCAGTTGATTGCGTAACAAACAACCAAAGTAAAAGTAAGGTTGTAATCTACTATCACGAATAAGTGATTGAAGGAAGATCTTTTAACACTGGCAACAGCGCGCGAGGATGGTACGGGCTACCTGTCGCAACTTGTTCAATGGGTAAATCCGAAATGGGTTCCCGGTACTGCATAAACTACGATTTCGTTTTAGGTTGTTCGATTTAGAGAACGTCGACTTCGAGTCAAGAGTCAAGACAGTGCAATGGATCAGACAGCGGAGGCGACATTTCCCTATCGAGAGACCGTCTGGGGCAACGTTTGGGGACCCATTCGAACGGTACCAGGGACAAACGAGTACCTGCCTGCTAATTACTTGCAGACTACTACGATCAATTTGTAAAAGAGTATTAATACACTACTCATGAAATGACGTGGACGTTAAGAACATTAAAATTTCAGTCTGTCTGATACAACAAAAATATAAAAATCACTATTCAATTTTAGAAATTTTATTACTTGGAAATACTTTTTGGCTATTTGATTCGTGCGATCTGTTTTCATATAACTAAAAGACCGATTAATCATTAGAGTAAATCTATACTTTTTCCACACTGTCTTTCCCGATATCAAAACATTGGGAATTCTAAGGACCCAAGCATTTTCAACACCGAATACGGTTATTTCAGGCTCATCAATAGTGCTGGTTCGAGATTCTTCAATTAATCTTGAGCATAGCAGAGATAGCATAATAGACCTAACCTCCAATAGTAATCGTTGCACATAGAATTCTAGAGAGTCGAGACAGTTTTCGAAGCAAAGATTCTATACAATTCTACCTGTGTGTTTCAGGTATGTAGTCATTTATATCTACAGGAGATCATAAAAAACATGAAAAATGTCTATAAACATGTATTTAGAAGTCCTACGTTCTCAAGATACAGAGTGTTGAAGTTCAGATTTTTCTACCTATATTTGACCAGGTGTTATGATGGCAGATTATTGGGGCCAGTAACTCTACCTAACACATGAAATTCTCTAGCATACCTTCGCTTCCTGCAGATCACTCTGGTTGATTTTTCGATGCTGTGCCTTGTACGAATAGAAGAATAATGCGATTTATGCATGGGTGCTCCCCGCATTTTGGACTAATAGTGAGGAATCATTTGAATCGAGTATGGCGGCTTCATAGAAGGAACGAGCGGTACTTATCAAAGAAAAGCAGCGTTCCCTATTCTTGTCGCTTTCCTAGAAATTTCGGGCGGCGCGTTTGACAGGAACATTAGAGACTTTCGTTCACGCCGATATATATACACATATACACACATATATATATATATATATATATATATATATATATATATATATATATATATATATATATATATATATATATATATCGGCGTGAACGAAAGTTAGAGAGTTATCATACAAAGGTTTATAAAAACTATGAAAAGGATTTTCCGCCACAGAGTGAACTAAGAGAAAGAGAAGTACGTGATTTGATATCTTGTTCGAAAAAGAACAAACAATGTTTACAACACCAGCCAAACAATCAAAAGCTGCTAAGATCGCGTCATTTAAAATATCTCATATATTGGCGAAACACAAGAAACCATTCGAAGATGGATCGGTTGTGAAGTTAGCTGAACACACTGATTTAGTCATTCACATGGACGTCAGGTGGTTGAGTCGCGAAAAATTCTAGGAAGGTTTCAAGAATTATTGCCGAAATAGCAGCTTTTTTAGACGAATGAGGTGATGACACTCAGATGTTGAAAAACGAAAAATGGCTGACTGATTTGGCATTTTTGACTGACGTCACAATGCACTTAAACACCATTAACTTGGGGCTTCAAGGTAAAGGAAAAACTATTATTGAGATGATTAACGCATTAAACACATTTAAAAGTAAATTGCAACTTATGATAGATCAACTAAAAAGAAAGGATCTGAAACATTTTCCGCTTTTGAAAGCAAGGATTCCTCAGTTTAATTATGATGATGCGAGGCTGAATTATTAAATATTTTGGGACAATTCGAAATGCGTTTTTATGATTGCAGTAAATTGGAAAATATAGCATCATTTATGAGTTATCTGTTTCATGTAAAAACATTGAGGAATTAGCTACTGAAATAGCAAGTCAGTTTAATATGAACTCATATTCTGTTGAAAATGAGTTGTTGCAGATTATATCAGATATACATCTCAAAGCTACAGCATCTGATACAAATTTCTGGTGTACATCTGAAGATAAATATCAGAATCTGAGGCAAATCGCCCTTCAACTGACGGCAATGTTTGGGTCAACTTACTTATGCGAGTCTGCATTTTCTGAAATGAAGATAATTAAGTCAAAATATCGCAATTGACAACTGACGATCATATGTCATCATGCTTGCGATTAGCACTCAGTGGTTACGTACCATATTATGAAAAGTATGCTGAGGACATGCAGTGCTACGCTTTAACATCCAAAGCCACTCCTTAGTTAAGTTTAACCCCATATGTAACTCTTTTGTTTTGTAACAACCAATAAACTCGCAATTTTGAATAACTATGAGTTTTTTCATTGATATTATAGAAAAGAACCTAACTAAACCTAACCTAATTAACAAACTAAAATAATGTATATTGTGCGGAAAGATATTAACTATATATGCTACGGTACACCCTACCTAGGTAGGTAGGTAGGGTGTATCGTGTATGTACGACAACCCTGCATCACACATACTTGCAGCATCTCAGAGTCGATCGTAAGTAGTCTAAAAATATTGAGGTAGATCGCCAGCAGTTCAAGTTTTAGCACCTCTGTCTTAATAGATGCATTTGTAGAGGCGGTCCTGTAGCTCGGCCTTCACGATTCCCCGATCTGAATCCCCTAGACTACTTAGTCTGGGTTTATTTGGTTTTCAGTGAGTCGCTGCTTTACACTATATGTGGAAATGAATGGTGGTAATTTCGAACATTCTATTTAGTTCATTAGTTTGAATAAAGAAGGTTTTGAATGATTAATATCATCATCCATAAGCTTTTAATTATTTTAATTGGCACTAAATAAAATAAACACTCTGTATATGAGGCTATTTTACCAGTTTTTGTAGACAATAATGAAAACAATTTTGTTCACACCTTTGAATTTTGGATTATCCACCCCCCTTCAGTTGATTCAAAAAACAAATGCCTTATCATGTAAATCATTTCTTTACTCGAAAACGGTTGCGATTTCGAGAAAAAATTCAGGAAACAAAAATTCGAAATTGGAAGAACTTTACAATAAATATTTTTGAAAAGACCAGTGGCGCACTACACTATGATTTTGATGGGGTCAAACTTAGCATGACCCTGAAAATTTTCCACCCTGTATATTTTCGCAACTACTGAACACATCTAATGAATTGATGAGTAATGAAAATAATTTTCTGCAAATAAGGGCGTGATCCTTCGAAAACTACAAGAGTTACCAACAGAAATTTACAAGGACAGAGGAAACTCACTAAGTAGTATCATATAAGTGGTGTTCATTCAATAAAATGCGATAGTTTATCTGATGAAATGTCAAAGTTGAAAGAAAGCTGCGTTAGTAATAATTTTATTAAGGAAGGATTCAAAACAACTTTTTCTATATAAAGGATTTCGTAAATTTCTTACTTTCCATTATTTCGTTCCACCTTCATCATACTACCAAAGATAAGCAAAAAATTGTTAATTTAATAGTAAAATTCTTTCTGATCTTTTTTGTACCTCCATAATTTTGAACAAGTATTCATTTCTTAAAATTCAGTTTTAATTCGTTATAAAAATTTCGTAATCTAGCCTACATCTCACTTCATACATATTTATTTTTACTTTGATATCGAAATTCCCCTTTCGGTATCAAATAATTCAAATATTGGAAAAAATTTCATCTGCGACGTACGCAGTGTTGACATAGTCGAGATTTGAAAAGAATAAAGGTCGGCCATTATCGCTATTTCAATATGTAATTTTTCCGACTTGTTTAACAGCGTTTGTAAATTGAGGTAGGGTTACGAACGGAGGTAACAAACCCATGACATGCCCACACGATCCGGAATACAAGGAATCATTTACATTCAAAAGGCAATTATCTCTTCAAAGCGATAAATAAGACGAATGTTGGCTACATCCATGACCGACGTGTTTTATATGATACAAAGAAGATACGGGATCACACGATAAAGGTGTAGTGTACCCCATGTTTAAAAACTGAATTTTAAATTTCTTTCGGGTTCAACGTCATTAGTTTTTTAATTTTTTTTAAATGGTTGGTTCCATTACATGCTTATTTCGAATGTATGGAGATGGAAGCTTCTAGATTCGAATCTTGTCTTTTCAATTTTTACATTGTTATTTCCGTTTCGAAAATTCAATAACAGTTCTCACGTAGTTAGTCAGGTAATACCAGATTGTTCAACAAGTTTTGTCGTTCGATAAGAGAGGGCGTTGCTATTAGTCCAAATTTGTTTTTGTTTTGTTGATACACTCTTCATATGAACGTATGTGCAGGTTCATTTCAATCTGACAATTCATTCTTTGTTTACAATACAATTTATTGTCGCCGTGTCACACTATTTTTGTACAATGGAAAAAATGAATATCGTGGAGTGATGAAATTCTTATTTTTGGAAGGTGTAGCATCAAAAGAAATTCGCGAACGAATGTTAAGAGTGTCTAATTTCACCTACAGTTAGAACAGTAAAAAGATGGGTTGCTGAATTTTAACGTGGTCGTACAAGCCTTGAAGACGATCCACATGAAGGACGTCCAAAAAGCGCATCAACAGTAGAAATCATAGCCAAAATACAGGATATGGTTTTGGAAGTTATTCGATTGCCTGAGAGGGATTTAGTGGAGGCTCTACACATCTCATTAGGCAGTGTGAGCCGTATTTTAGGTGAAATTTTGGGTTTTAGAAAGCTGTGTGCACAATGGGTGCCGCATTCGCTAACAATGGAACAAAAACATATTCGAATGCGACTTTCTCAGCAACATTTGGAGCGTTTTAAAAAGGATGAAGTGGATTTTGTGCGTCGATTCATCACTATGGATGAGACTTGGGTCTATCACCATGATCCTAAATCAAAACAAGAGGCTAAAGAGTGGTGTGAACCTGGTGGTTCGGCATCGAAAAGAGTTCGTGTCCGGGAATCGGCCAAGAAGGTTATGGCATCAGTTTTTTGGGATACGAAAGGAATTTTGTTTGTGGATTACTTGCAAACTGGTAAAACAATTTATTCTGAATATTATTGCAACCTTTTAGACCAGTGAAGGAAAAAATTCGTGAAAAAGACCCGGTTTGCAAAAGAAAAAAAATCTTCTTCATCAGGACAATGCACCGTGTCATTTTGACAATTGATAAAATCCATGAATTAAAGTTCGAATTGTTGGAGCATCCACTGTATTCGCCAGATTTGGCCCCCAGCAACTTCCATTTGTTTCCAGATTTCAAAAAATATATGCGTGGCAAGCGTTTTTCATCAAATGAAGAGGTCATAACGGCTGTTGAAGCGTATTTTGCAGACCTTCCGGATTCTCACCTCATTCAGGGATGGGATCCACAGATTGGAGGATCGTTGGAGCAAGTGTATTAATGTTCAGGGAGATTATACTGAATAATAAAGTATATTTTGAACCAAAACGTTGTGTTTTTCTTATCAAACGACAAAACTTATTGAATAATTTGGTACAAGAGTTGTATTATCTGACTTGAAAGCAGTGGGAGTTCGTTAATAAGAGATGCAGCATGAATTACAAAATTTAAAAGAAGAACAAAAAAGTAGTTATTCTAAATTGACTTTACAGCAAGAGGACTGCCTACCTCCTGCTATGTTTCCCATGTAAAAGTTGACAATTTTGAGACCCGTTTTCTAAATAACCACTGAACAATTTTCAATGCAATTTTAGGATGATGTAGAATGATGTATGATGTAACTTTATGACAAAGGGTTTTTTTATATTATACTTTTTGAGATTTTGGTCACGAAAAATCACCAAATTTTGATCGTCGGAAAAAATTCTTTTTACATGATTTTATTAAATTTTTAAAATTTCCTCTGTTCTATGGCTATGTACATTATATCACAAAAAAGTTGAGAGCTTTATATTTTGCAGTTTACTAGATAATGGGTTCATTGCGAAAAGTGTGCGAAAAAAGTAGATTCAAAAGTTCGGAGGAACGCCTTCCCGGTCACAATATTTTTTCCCAACTAGTTATATTTATCTCGCTGTCGGGATTTAGGTTGGTACACTGTTTTAACCTATCCTCCCTGTATGTAATTTGGTCCAGAATCCCTAAATCAATCTTAAGTTACCAACATTGCATTTTGGAACATATGATGCCATCGCCACCTTCAACGATAGGAACATTTCCAGAAGCCATGTTTCTCAAGAATTGGGGATCAATCCAGGAAAAAATGTTCATCAAACAAATAAAAAGTGGGCAGTAGAAGAATAAACTATGCTGAGAGATCTAATGAAGAAATATTAAAACTGGCGAGAAAAAAAAGATGAAAACATAGGAAATCACTGGAAGATAAACTCGAACATAATGAAGAAGAGCTCTCATAGAGTTCAGGGATGCATTAAATTTGTTATATTTATTCATAATCTTTTTTTTAGCGTAATAAACTGGTATTGTAACTAAAAATGTGCCCATATATTAATCCCTTAACAAACTTTTTTCGACTACGGTGAAAAATATTTTTATTTTACTATAGAATCAGTCAAAACTTCTAGTTTTAGGGAAAAAGAAAAAAAATAATTTTTTATTTTTTCAGGTAGGCAGTCCTCTTTTAACAGCAGCGTTCCCTCGTGAAACTCTACCCAATTTTACAAAATGATAATAGTATTCTCTCCACTCCTGAAAATTCCATTCAATTCCTTCAAATATTCTCGGCTTTTTCTTGTACTCTTTTACATTTAAGAACCATTGAAAAAGCCACGTAAATATTAATTGCCTGAACTGTACGAAAACACATTACGTAAAATAACAATAAATACTGAGATAGATTATCCGATCATTCGTTTATGTTTTCTTGCCCTGTAATAAGTCAAGAAATCAATAATGAAGTATGGATATTTTGACAAACTATGAATTTTTGGGAATGACTCTCAATGAAAAACTAAAAATTGAGAAAAATAGGCGACCCAAAGAATAATTGACAGTCGAATTTGTTTCAAAAATGAAAACATAAATTCAGGATGGAATCGATCTGTTGGATTGAAATAAAAAATTGTTATTCTCCGGTGGTCTTGAAATGAAAATTAGTTTTCTACTTTTTGGAGGTGGTTCAAATTGGTCAATTATTGATGTGAGTGACTAAGTACATTCAAGAGAATAAGCCAATTTCATGAAAACTGACAACAGCATCAAATTGATGAAATAGTTTACTTCGTGGGAGAAAGCTAATATCTGACAACAGTGTATATTTTTAGAATATTGCTGAACACAACGACATAGTGATTGAAAACAGATGCGTTCTTTCAAGAATTATAAATACTATAATTTATGGAATATTTGAGCTCGCACTGAGGGGACACGATGAAACGAAAGGCTTTGATGATACAGGAATTTTTCAAGACTAATCAATTACACAACTGCACTTGGCAAGACTTTGGAAGAATATTCACAAACGCCAACTACACCAAGAAAGTAACGCACAAAATCGAAAATTCAAATTTATTCAGTTTAGATACGTTGAAGAATTATTTTTAGTAATCCACCAGCACTAAGGAATGCTTGAGAACAATAGAAATAGAAATGGTACTCATAGAAATTGAAATAAAACTAATAATGTGAATATCGAAGTTCCTAGCAACCTGTTAATACCAGATATTTTTACCCCACCCCTGGCGAGAATTAAAATTCAATTAATTAAATTAATAATTATTAATAATAATTAATTATTTTAAAATTAATGACCTTATAGTATTCTGATCCATTTCATTCCTAATATTGTCTGTATCGAACCTCATTCACGCTAGCTGGGTGGTTTTGTGGCTTCTTAATCTCCTATTTAGAATGTCGCAGACATGTTCGATAGTGCTAAGCTCTGGACTTCGTGCAGGCCACTCCATTAAAGTGATTTCTTGATCTTGAAGGTAGTTACTAATGATATGAGCTTGGTGAGATCTGGCGTTATCATGCATAAATGAGAAATGTTCTAGAATGTCTGTGACGTATCTCTCAGCATTTAGGGTTCCATTATTCACGATGACCAGATCAGTGCTGGAGTTCAATGAAATTTCTCTTCACAGCATTATTGAATCTCCATAGGTAGGTAAAAAGTTGGACTGGATATCTCCCATTTGGACGTCTGTACAGTAGAGAACGTCGATCAAAAGACATGATTCCGGCAAAATTGAATCGGGCTTTTCAACGTGCTCAGGTTAGAGCTGGGCCTCGAGCTGCGACACACCAGCGGTAGTGTATGAGCAGGCGAAATTGTCGACATAGGCCCAAAAAAATCACATTGTCAGTTCGCCTCACTTCGAATACTCAAATTATGAGTCGGCATATTGAAATACAGAGTGCTTGTACCATTTTTCTCTGAGGAAAATTTGACTGGTGGAACCTAGTAGTATATTTTGCAGCTAAACTTTTTCTAGTTTTATTAGATAACTTCATCAAGATAACAAAATCGCGATTTGTTTAGTCTGTAGATTTGGTTCCTGGAGCATCAAGCATCGCCCACTACGATAGAGAAGTAATGGAATACCTAGTTCAATTTGAAGTTTCCAGGAAAATGAAAAGCAGACGGTGAGTTCTTGAATGGCAAAACAGGTCACCTGATCAACCCCTTTGGTTTTCTTATTGTTAAGTTATTTGAAATCCAGAGAACCAAACTACAGGGTGCCACAAAATGAACATTGCAGTTATGGTGTGTAACTATTTCGGCAGTGGTGAAGGTAACCTGGTAAGTCACTCATTGTGTCTGGTAACTTCACCCGTTTTGAGCCATACCTATGGTTTGGATTGGTAAGCAAGCACCGTTGGCACGTTCTTTGTTGCTGTCACCAGGCAGCGGACCTTCTGACGGCACTTTAACATGCTAGGTCGTTATCCGTTCCGCACCACAATGTCACCAGTTGGATTCATATGATTAAGGAAACTGGTTCAACAAAAAAGCTTAGAGGTATGGCAAGACCCAAAACAGCGAGAACTCCTAAAAATGTTGCTATGTGCAACTCAATTCAACATTTCCAAGGAATTGTAAACCGTATACCAACAAAGTTCTACAATAGTGATCAAGCTGATTTTCATCTGCGAAAAAAATCGAACTGTGAGGCTACCTCAAAGAAATGGTTTTCAAGCATTGACACCACAATTTGAAAGAACTGAATATATGTATTACAGAGGATCTCACTGCCATTCCAATCGATTTGAACCAGAACGCAGTTCAAAACTTCAGGGATCACCTATACCAGTGCATTCCTTCGGGATCTGATCTTTAAAACTTGAGTTAAAAAGTGAGGTGGAGTACTGCCTCAAGCAGAATAAACCACATTTTCGTTGTTTTAATTTTCTCAACACCCCTTTTATCGCACCTATGCAATGATGATTCGAAGGATCACATAAGAACAGGAAGGAACCAGAAATGATAAGAAATATTAAAGAGAATGTTTTTCTAAACCTGACGCAGCCACTTCGAGGATCTAACGAGATAAGATCTTTTTATCGTTAACACATTATTTTCATTTCATGAATGATTGTTTTTTAATGTGTTTTTGTTTTCATCTCAGTTTATGCGTTTATGATAATAAGATCATATTTTATGTGTTTTTCTAAGAAAATAAGACAGCATTATTTATGGGAGCTTCTTTTTAGTTGGGTTAACGGGATATCTTGATAATAATAACACTTGACTGCACAAATCCGACAATATATTCAACAATGTTCAATCAATAATAAATGGTTCACAATACAACAAAGAGCAATAATACAATGCTGAAGAAATGAAAAATGAATAACAGAAATATATTCAATAAAGGCGGCAAAACAATAATCGCCATTAGCAACCACCGAAAAACAGAACAATCAATGACATTTGACAGAACTTAACAGCACTAACTCTATGGTTCTCCTTGCGGTGACAATATGAACTAACGAAAAGGACAAGGTATGGCGCGAAATTAAAAAATGTTCATACATATTATAATATTGGGACTCAATTTAGAGCATTCTTTACAACTGAAGAGTTACCATGTTGAAACGCTGCTACTAGATCTAAACGTCTAGAGCATACTCGGTGAAACGGGAGCTTTCCAAAGGTGTAGCACATGCGATGTATTATCATTTCGAAGAAATGTTGATGCAGTTATATTTTTGTCAGATATCAACAATGGAACACTAAAATAAATTCACTTCTCAGAGTGTTTTGTAGGCTAAGCCGTAAATACGAGGAAATAAGATAACAGTGTCAACTTAAACACCGACTTTTTGCCTTGAAAAGTTTCTAGGCAAAAAGAAACCTAATAATCTCTGTTGGGAGTCTCAGAATGTGAACACCTGTACATATAATCGACATCAACTACGAATATATTCGCAGAATAAATGTAATATAATTCGAATTACGTTAAATAATGAGATCTTCATTAATCGCTAAATATCGATGTTGATTATAATATGTTGTGGTCAAAGAGTCTGACGTCAATAACATTGTTATAAATGAATTATACTGAAATGTCATGGAATTTTTTTCATTTTCATAATTATATAATAGCAACATTAAGATCATATTGAAATATTCATAAATAGTATTTCAGCATAGAATCTGTCAGATTATATATCAAAATAGCGAAACGTCGAGATAATTCTCTATAGTTTGTTCGAATTTTTAAATTAATTTAATTCATAAAAAATTACAAACTTATAGTTTGTGCGTCCGCTATCACCTTCTGTTTATGGTATTGAAAATAGTTTGCAATTGTGTATTGAGATTTTTCGAAAGGAGTTCATAAATATCTGTAAATGTTGAAGAAAGGAATTTCATCGTTTGTTAAATTTTTTTTGAATCCGATACGAAGGAAAGATGGTTAAAAAAGATCTCCGTTCAATCATCAAACTCCACAAGCAATTCTGTAAAAAGTATAAGATTGACGAAATTGCAAACAACCGAGGAGTTACCATTCTCTGTCTTCCTCTATACGATTGCGAATTGAACCCAAATGAGCTGATTTGGGCATAAGTAAAGGGTTAGATCAAGAATGAAGGATCTCGAAGTGCTTTTAAATAACGCAACGAAAAATATGACAGCCGACAACTGAACCAATTGCATAGTTCACGTGAAGAAAATATAAAGTGAGAACTGGACCATCTTATGAACGCCACAATTGACCCTGGTATAGTGAATATAGATGCCGAAGATTCGTCATCCGAGGATGAAGATAACTGACAGGGTGATTAGAATGAAATACAGCCTTTCTTTTGTAAGGACACCGATAATAAATTATTTATATTTAAGGTTTCATTTTTATGATAGATACATTTCCACAAAATTATTTTGACAAATGAACCCTATAACTGGCATTTCTCTACCCACTGAGTGGTTTTGAAGGGCTAATTGGTTATTTTATATAGACGAAAAGCACTATATCAGATATCGATAAGAAAAACAAGGACAGATTTTACAGGTAGTCGGGTATAACGTTGAGTTATATACGAGAGATTATTTATAGTGGAACGTCATTACGCCCAATGTAAAAATAACAGAACTTCTCGGATTTTTGGATGTGCCCCTGTACGGCATGATCAGGGATCTGCATATTTAATGAGTTTTTATTACTCTAAACCTTTTCTGAAAACACTATATTAAGTTTAATAATTGAAAGTATTTTGATGGAGAAAAGTGATAACGTTTCTTAATCAGCAAGAAATATCAATTCCTTGAGAGACGGATATCGCATCTTCTTAGTCCTATGCAGTGTTGGGATGAGTACAAAAAAAAGGATTCGAGTATGAGTACTATTACTTTACTCAAAATAGTATTCGAATACTGTCCTCGATTACTTTCGTGAAAAAGTAATTGAGTACTGATTACAATTGTACTCGAGTAGTTGTTCGAATACTTATATGAATACTCTTGTGAGCACAGAGTTCTCTCTCTAACCCTTTTTGTGTTGGTGAAGCACAGTTATTACCATTATGTATCATTATAACGGGTTAACAGAGGCTAATGAATATCAGTGAAACAAAATATTAAGTTTTATTGTTATAATATGAAAGGTACTCAACAAACAAATGAGAGACATAATGAAAATACCAATTTTATTGAAATTTGAAATGGACAAAAATGGTCACAGCAGCATAGACATGCTCACTAAACTGATTCCAAAATGATTGTATAATTTGCTTTCAGTAAAAGTAGTTTCTCAATTATCGCATTAAGGTGTGCAACGTTTACTATGATGCGAATGATTCGTTCAACAAGTGCTGACAAAGGTAGCACTGTGTTGAACTGCAGAAAAAGTTTTTTCAAATTCGGATAGTCGTTCAACATTTGAAACTTCTTCCGGTTACCATTTAAATATTTGACAAGCTCTAGTTTAGTTTTCGTACACTGTACTTGTGTTGTATTTTGAACAGGAGATCTGACAGAACTGGAATTGTCTCTGGAATAGTCTTCATTGAAGTCGAAAAAATCATCATTGGTGGGAGAAGAACTGCGGTCGAATTTTTTGTAACTTTCTATTATTCGAATCAATATCAATATATAGAAAAGAGTTGCTAAATGTAAAAAAACGGTGTTAATACTTATCCAGTTAAATACATTGTGCAAATAATGTAAAATGTAGACAAAAATTACCTTTTGCAGCATGTCATTAAAATAAATATCTAAGGAGATATCGAAGAATTGAAATGGGGAAGCAGAGCGACAGTCGGGCCGTACATCAGTTCGGAGTAGTAGCAGGTATCCAACATTGAAATCACATCAGTAACTACATTGC
This sequence comes from Cryptolaemus montrouzieri, assembly GCA_013387265.2. Classification (NCBI taxonomy): domain Eukaryota; kingdom Metazoa; phylum Arthropoda; class Insecta; order Coleoptera; family Coccinellidae; genus Cryptolaemus; species Cryptolaemus montrouzieri. The sequence continues at coordinate 32,125,052 of JABFTP020000185.1, read as the reverse complement.
ATCCTAGCGAAGCTGAGGTGGATCGCTCTTAAATAAATAGATTGCTAATATTGGTACTAATATAATTTGCACGTTATGAGAATAACTACTCCTAGTAATTTACGCTATATTTAAACTACAAAAACTACTTCTCTCTATCTTTTAATTATATCGTTCCTCAACTAGCTAGAACAAAACCAACTGATAATACTAAACAAAACATATAACCATTTACTGTAAAATGAAAACTATAAGTAGTAGGAAGATCCCATCACATTTATAAAATGTAGAAAATATCGAGTCAACACAGTCCAACGGCAAAATGTTTTGAGAATTTGTTTAAAACCAAATCAGGTGTTATAGTTACGAGAGATGTCTTTTATGTTTTGCATGCTAGGACATAAACGGCACCATTAATCAATTATCAGTACTAAAAATGAACCTCTATGATTTGTTGATGTGAATCCAAAATTTCAGTTATATACGTACTGTGTTTTAGCCACAACAAACTGTCAAATTTGACAAGTAATTTTCGCGCAATAATTTTCAACAGTTTTCAAAGACCATAATCTCAACAAGAATGCCTCGGCGAGTTTTTTCTGTTTTCGCGCGATCTAATTTTCTTTGTGAGATTATTCCATAAATGTTCAATAGGATTTAGGTCTGGAGAGCAAGCTGGCCAGTTCAAAAAAGCTATTTCCTCTGTTTCAAGAAAATGTCGCGCGAGGTTGCTGGTATGCGGAGGAGCACTATCTTGCATAAAAGTGAAATTTTCACCGTGGTCACCTAGCTAAAGTCTCACTATGGGATCCAGCACTAGGTCCACATAATTTCTAGCCGTTACATTCGCAGGTAACGAAATCAAATCTGTTTTGTCCTCCAGCATAATGCTATCCCAAAACATCACACTGCCCCCTAGGTATTTCGGAATTTGTCTTGCTGCTCGGAGTCTACCTTGTCTTCCACGACCCCTCAAAACCCGAATCCAGTGGTCCTTCCTCTGTTCGAACACCAGTTCTGGTCTCATCCGAAAGAAGAACATTTCGCCAATTCTCAATATTCCAATTTTGGTGCTCGATACACCAATTAAGTCTGTTAATATTTTGTTGTCTGGTTAGCTCTGGAACTCTTAAGGGCCTTCTGTTGTATAAACTCCTTGAAGTCTTTGACGTATCGTTTCGACTGATACACTGATGCCTGTTGCTTCCAGAAATTGCCTTTGGAGTATGGGGTACGACGCACTAGGGTCTCTTCTTTCAATTTTGCAAAAAAGCGGTCTTGCTCTTCAGAAGTGATCTTCCTACGACTTCTTCTAGGCATATATTGCAGAGATTGTAGCTCCACGTATCGGGCTTAGGTTTTTGAAATCACCCCCTGTGATACCCCCATTGTGTCACCGCTTCTTCAACGAGAGCAATTATTCGACCCCTCTGCACATCGGACAATGTGATTATAGGTTTTTTTAAATTTTGAAATTCACAGTTTCAAATCTTAGTGACGACTGAGTACAATATCCCGAACATGTGGTGATAATTCAATATTTCTTATCATACTATCTAGTTTTCTTACAACAACATACTTCATTATTCACAAGTAGTCAAAGATCCATGGTTAAAAACAATCAATAATGTGAAATACCGAGTGATTCCATATAAATTTGGTTGCGTGTATATGTACATATTTTCACATTTCGGCCTTACATATAATCCGCTCTTTACTCATTAGTTACCTACCAACCATTATACTGACCGTATTAAAATTACACCTTTTGTTACTGTAATAAATATAATTACTTAGCAATCAAAAGATAAATTAATCTACCATTTAAAATACTTTATTCTTAACTGTATTTTCAGCCTTACTCAGCAATGGTTATATGTTTGACTTTGATGTAGGTACTACTACTGACTTGACAGATAATTGATAAGATAACTATTTATTGCAAATGTGTTGAATATGTGCTTCTACTGAATAAAATAACTTTTTGGTTTTATATGATATCCCAATTGAAGGTTTGTGGAATGCAATACAAGATTTGGCTCTTGAAGATGAAATATTTTTTATGGGCAATTTTATGCATTAAATTCGGTCAATTATTACAATTGAATATTCTACGTTACGTATTGCTGTGCTATTTTGTTCAACAACTAAAAATCTATTTCACTGTATTCGTTCTTACTATAATTCTTTCCACCAATATTGGTGAGAATCCTCTTCCCCAAGGTTTCCTCATTTAGCTACGATTTCAAAAATTTCGTTTGTTTTTCTAAAAATTAATTAAAGCAACCAACTGCAATTAACATTTCCGCCGATCATTGTTCCTCGAACTGTGGTTTTCCAAAACGATACTACTACGTGACGAAATACATTTTCTTGAAACTCGTCGGTATGAAAGAATATCTACCGGTTCTCCTCGAATCCATTAATTAATTCATTCATTCGTCAAACCCATGAAGAGAACTCTGTGAAACCTTGGGCATTATCACGGAATCGTAGGAGAAAGTACGCATCTTAGATCAGATACCGATCTGTGATGACGCAGTTTAATGACGTCATAAGTATTCCTGCAGGTGAAGAATGAAATGGAATGCTATGGAAGCTTGATGCATGCTAGGTTGCCAGGTTTTAGAATATCCTACTTCTAAAGAATTCTGGTTAATGGATGAGCTGAAGGGACTGTTCAATTATTCATTTATTTAAGGAATTTATTCCAGAAGAAGTAGCAAGTAAGGATGACATTAATCAAAATAATTTCGTTAGCATTTGAATTTTTGAAAATTTCAACAAAGAACTAAATTTGATTAAACAAATAGCCAATAATAATGGTTACAATCCCAAACTAATAAATAATATTTTAAATAAAAACAAAGTAGAATCGCATTGAATGAAGTTTACCCTTTCGATAAATTGAAACAAAAATTCAACACCTTAACCTACGTTGGCATTACAAGTGAGAAACTGAAATCATTCTTAAGTAGCAATAATTTCAACTTAGCTTTCCAAACTAATAATAATTTAGGCAAATATATAAAAATAATAAAACCAAACCAGGTAAAAACAATAAATCAGGTGTTTATAGATTGAATTGCAATGACTGTGATAATTTCTACATTGGTAGAACACATAGAAATTTTAATATTAGAATATCGGAACATAAACGCAGTTTTTCAAATAAAAAATCAGATTCAAATTACGCGAATCATCTCTTAGAAAATAATCACTCTTTCGACGCACAGTTTGAAATTTTGCATACAGATAATAAATATTGGAAGGTAGATCTTTGGGAAACTTTAGAAATCAATAAATACAAACACTCAGGTAGACTCATCAATGAACAAGTCGATTTAAGCCCTTCACCTCTATTGAATCTCTTCGGGGAGCAATCTATTCCTTAATTTTATTGGATATACCTGTCATAAATAACCACTTAAGAAGAATCAACCCAATAAGCTTTTAATTACTCAAGAACATTTATAGTTATATTCTCATTTATATTATCTGTACATTCATTCGTCTGAAGAAGCTACGGTGTAGTGAAACGCGTTACGAATCGCAATTATTAAGTAAAATTCCTTAAAACACAGTACTTGTTTTTTATTATTAATTTCGTTAGTTAACAATTAATAATATTGTTGTTGGGTTTATTTCATGAAAATTCATTTTAATATAAATAAAATGAATACTGATTTCTTCTATATTTATTTTTGATATATACGACCGTTTTCTACAGTAACGTCATTTTTAAATATTTATAACTAACAGTTATGAGAGAGAATGTGATAACTGCACCTATTTTAAATGTTGACTAATATATTTAAACAGTCTGGAATATACTATGCAATGAATGCCCAAGAGCTTACGTAGGACAAACAGGTCGAAGTTTTGAATCAAGATGCAAAGAACATCTCTCCTCTGATAACAAATGCACAGTTTTGGAACATATTAAATCTATAAATCACATAATTACATTGGATAATTAAAAATTCTCCACAAATGCAATGAATGAATCTGTTGGAAAAATTTGGAGATTGACAAACTTTGTAAAAACCCAAAATTCACGACTATCAATAGTCAACTGGAATTGAACTTGCCACTACTCAACCTTCCAAATATAGTTAGCACATTCTGCCTAATAACTGTTTTGTGTTTTAGACATTTGAAAATTACCTAATTGTCGAAACCGGTCGTGTGTATCAAAAATGAACATAGTGTAAATCAGACAAAAGTGTTTCATTTCATTTATATTAGTTAAAAATTGCCTAAATTTTTGAAGCCCTTTTGATTTGGTTCGTGAAAGTGTCGCTGAAGCACTTGTTATTATATTAACCAACGTTTACAACATGTTCCGACTAAAACATTGCGTATTTCCCCGAAAGTATTAGATTCTGAGTTATATAAGGTTCAAATAATACAATACCTTAAGCCAACAAAACATAATTCTCTGAATTAGTGTTGCAATATCTCAATTACTTCAAATTGATCGAGGGCCTTCGAAGTTTCCAAGATATTAAGCTTGACAACAACGGCTGTCTCCTTCAAACGGAACTTCCAAGTAAGAGAAACAGTGGAAAGAGTTGCACCTTATCCGGTTTCGAATTGGTATTACACAACACGCGGTTTGTCTTGCTCGAGTTGCCAATGTTGATCACATTTTGCGATATCGGTTTTTTCATTTGTCCTTAGCCGCAATACGATTTTTTCTGTTGATAATAAGGTCGGTGAAATTATTGGCCGATACCGTTAACTTGGACAATGAAGCATTTATACATATACAATGTTAATTCGAAATATATTGTGTATTACTGCGGTCACCATTTCGATGGTAAACTGGATTCTTGTGTTGCCTCCTTTCATGTTGTATTGAGTTGAATCAATGGCAATTGAGACGACCGATTTTATTCATTCCAGAACGATCAAGTTTAGCATAACGTAAACATTAATTGAGAAAATAGACTGCTAACGTGAGAACATCCTTAAATCAGGACCATAATTGCAGAAACTGTGTCATTCGACTAGAAGGAGATTTTTGAGAATACAGCTTAAATTTCTTATGCAATTTGCAGGTAAATAAATTCCCACAACATGTTCAACTTTGATTTGCTGAAACCACAAATATAATTATATATAGTTTACAAAATTTATTGAAAACCCAAAATCTCATTGAATCAGGTAGTTATGAAAAAATTGATAAAGATCTAAAGATCCAACTAATAGATTTCTATCCATAATAAAACACGCTTTAGAGTATGCCAAGTCTATAATACCTACCAACCAAAAATATAAGCTTTTCATCGACAAACCGCAATCACCAAAACTTTACTCCCTCGTCAAACTCCATAAAACAGGGCATCCCATTAAACCAGTAGTTTCATATTTTCAAGCTCCAGCTGCAAAACTTTCACGCTTTCTCATAGACATCATTCAACAGTACGCTAATTTTGAACCTAAATTCTCAATAAAAAACTCTTCAGTCCTAATAAATAAAATTCAGCACACGATATTACCACCGAACACTAAACTTATGTCATGGGTTAAAGTAAATCTCTTCCCTGGTGTTCCACCTAGTGATACTGTGAAACTCATCAACAACACTCTTCAAATTAATAAAGTCAATCCGGTAATTCAATCAGAAATCTTACACCTTTTAGAAATTTGTTTAGAACAAAATTATTTTAACTTCAATGGAGTATTATATAATAGTAAAAAGATTCAATCATGGGTAATCTTCTGAGCCCTCTACACGCTGAAATTTTCATGGATAATATTGAAAAACTTCCAAGTACATCCGTTATTCAAATACTTTATTTATTGGTTTAGATATGTCGACGATATCATTTGTTGTTTCACTAGCACAAACAGACAATTAGAGTCATTCAAAACATTCATTAACAAAATTCACGATAATATTAAATTCACGTTAGAGATAGAAACAGAAAACTCCATTAACTTTCTGGATTTAACTATCACTAAAATTAACGGCAAACATGAATTTTTCTATCTTTCATAAGCCATCGCATACAGATATTACTATTCACAGCTCATCTACACATCCTTATCCGCATAAATTAGCTGCTTACAATAGTATGGTACATAGACTCATTAATATCCCAATGTCACAAAATAATTTTATAAAATAGCAAAATATAATTAAACAAATAGCAGTCAATAACGGTTACAGTCCTAGTATGATTGAGAACATGATTTGACGCAAAAAATTTCAAAAAGCAACCCAGGAAGTATTTCCAAGTATAAAAAGTTCTAACACAAAATACAACAGCTTAACTTATATTGGTAATCCTAGTCTAAAATTAAACTCATTCCTCTCGCATTATAATTTCAATATAGCATTCCAAACTGATAATTCTCTAGGCCGACATATCAAAAACTGCAAATCTAAAATTGATAAAGGTAATAAATCCGGTGTTTATAAACTGTCTTGCGGGGATTGTAATAAAATTTATATTGGTAGAACTTTCAGAAATTTCAAAGTTAGATTATCCGAGCACAAACGTAGTTTTAATTATCATAAATCAGATTCCCATTATTCTAATCACTTATTCGAAGAAAACCATAGCTTTAATGAAAATTTCAAAATTTTACACAATGAAAATAATAGATAAAACTTAATCTATGGGAAATTTTAGAGATTAACAAAAAAAGAATTCAAGTAGGTTACTTAATAGTCAATTAGATCTAAATCCTTCTCCTTTACTCAATTTTTTCAATTCATAAAGTAAGCAACTCCGATGGGTTTTCCAACATATCCCTGGTACTTGTACCTATTGTAATATTGAGTAGGAAATAAGACTAATATATAAGGAATAACTCTGTTCATTAGTTTGTATCTATCTGATGAAGCCACAGTGCGGTGAAATCGGTCATAGTTCTGTTAATATAGTGAAAATCTAAATAGCATAGTTTTATTTCATTGAAAATATGTCTTTTTTAATTCTTTCTTTTCCATCTCATCTATATAATAGAACCCTAACACCAATTTAAATACACTGCGCCAAGAAACTAACGATCAATTTGAATATTAACACGTGTTTTTCTTCGGATATGTCCAGACATATGCCAACAAAATTCGATCTTTTTTCTTGAAATGTTCCTCTCCAGAGAAATTAAATGAAGAAAATAAATATTGATAACAAAGTTGTTGATCAATTCTAGGGAGTAAAGTTTGTTCTTCTAGAAATTTTCAATTTGCAGTAAAAATGCAACGCTAATGACGAAATTTGACCAGGCAGAATGCGCTGAAGTAGTTGTGTTAGATGACCTAAGTTGGACCGGGTCATCATAAATAATGGAACTCTGAATGCTCAGAAGAACGTTACAGACATTTCAGAAGAACATGTTGTAACATTTGCGGCACACACGGATGAAAAGTTTTATACATGATAACGCCAGATCCTACCAAGTTCATATCGTTAGGAAATACCCTCAAGATCAAGAAATCTCTTCAAAAGAGTGGCCTGCACGAAGTCCAGACCTCAATCTCATCGAACATGCCTGGGACATTCTCAATAGAAGGTTAGGAAGCCAGCAAAACAAAGCAGCTACCCTGGATGAGGTTCGGAACACACTAATCGAAATTTGGAACGAAATAGATCAGAATGCTATGAGGTCATTGATTTAAAGTATGAATCGTAGGTGTCATGTGGTACTTCTCGCCAGAGATGGGAATATCCGATACCATTTTCATTTCGAATGTTCTCGCGTATTCCGTAGTGAATTACTGGGGAAATACTTCATCAACATATCTAACTTCTTCGGAATAAATTTAAATTTTCGAATTTGTGATTTAAATTCGGAGACCGATATTTGCAATATGTAAAGGTCGAATATGGCAAAGGAAATCGTACTTTTTGACATCACGTAATAATGCCTTCAGAAATGCAACTCGAACAATTATATCTATTCAAACAGTGAGAAGAAGGCTGCATGCGGTTTGTTCAAGGGTCAGGCATGTACAGCTACGTGTAGGTCGGCGAGAAGATATCGGAATCAGACCAGTAATAAATGACAGAGTCAAAAGTTAGCATGTATCATTGTGATAGATGTGTGAAAGTTTGGAGACGACATCGTTATATGAAGCAACTACGAGAGATGTGACTGTGTTTGGTGGAGGCTCCACCAAATTGCTCCCTTCCATGATGCTCTTAGTGACAATTTCAACGTAGATGATAATGCCAGACCGAATCGCCTAATTCTTGTGAATAATCCGTTAAATTTGCATAGAATTTAAAAATGCAATTGTCAACTCGTTCATTAAATGTGCATCTGCATTGCGAATGTTTGCGCAGAGATGTCGAGGCAATTTAACACTATTCGAAATCCTCCTGAAATCCCCAACAGATTCCAAGATGAATCTTATATGCTCCTTTGAGCTCCTCATTAGAAATTAGGATTTCAAAGATATGAGGTGTTCATGAAATTTCGCGTTTTCATCATTTGGCGATTCATTTTCATAAGTTTTCTTCACCTTAATTGTTTAAATAAATCGTAAAAGCATTGGAAACATTTCATAAAAGCATAAAATGGATAGAGTGGGTCTCTATTAATTTTTCAAGACCGAGCTTCTATTTTAAGAACTAAATGCTACTTTTTATTAAAGAAAAATAAATCCAACATTGAAAAACTCCAGTCTATTATAGAAGAAACAATTTATGACAAAGTTGTTGAAGAAGTGCCTCTATAGATGCTAACTAAAACAACTGACTTCATTACCCATGAGATCCTATGAAATATTTGGGATGGAAAAACTGTGTTCTAATAATAAACACTTACCATTTTTTTTTTAAAATATGAATTTGATGATTCGAATATATAGAAATCTTTCGGTTTTTGTTAGCATGTATTGTATATAATGTATTCTCAAGAAAACAAAATAATATTTGACTTCTCCAAAGCACCTTTTATAAAAAAAAATTGAAATTTGAAAATGACGACATTTGGTAAAACACCAAAAAAATCCTGAACTAATATTTTCGAACCGATATGGAAGCACTTATATTTTTCAGTACCCAGAAGGTCCACCTCTGTTATTAATGACACTTTGGCATCGTCGCGGCATACTCAATATTAAATTGTCTATTACATTTTGGCCTAAGTCATTCCAAGCCCCCTGAACTGCTAATCGAAGCTCCTGTTCATGATGGAAGACGTTTTGACGCAGGAGATTTTTTTTAGGGTGTCCCACACATGCTCGATGGGATTCAGATCTGGGGAGCAGGATGGCCACGATAGAAGATCGATATCATTCTCTTCAAGAACCTTTAAGACAACTCTTGCACGATGAGGAGGGGCATTATCTTGTTGGAAGAGTGGATTTTGACCAATTGTTTGGAGATACTGTACCACTACAGGTAAAACTATCTCATTCGCGTAAGACTTTCCCGTGAGGTTGTTCTGTATGAAAACGAGGTCAGTTCTTCCACCAAGGCGTATACCTCCCCAAAACATCAATGATCCGGCTCCCTGTCTAACAACTTCTGGAGCATACTGGAGACGGTTTTGCTTTCCAGGTTCCTTCCATATTCGAATTCTTCCCGAATCGGGATAATAACTAAATCTAGATTCATCATTGAAGAGAACTGTGGCCCACCTCTTTTGATCCCAGTTTACGTGTTCTTGGCACCAAGCTAAACGAGCAGCGCGATTTCCATGGGTCAGTTGTGGAACTCTTAAAGGACGTCTGCAATGGAGTTGACCTTCGTGCAGTCGATTTCTCACTGTCTGGTCAGAAATTTGTACATTATGAACTCGTGATAGCTCTTGAGCTAATTGAGATGCTGTGGTAGTACGATCTCTTCTGGCTTGTAAAACCAAAAATCGGTCTTGGGCGACTGTAGTAATCCTGAAACGACCTGTATGGCGTTCTTCTACGCTACCTGTTTCATTGAAACGCGACCATAAACGGTTTATGACTCTTGGGCTACTTCCCAGAACCCTGGATACTTCCCGTTGTGAGCTCCCAGCTTGGAGCATGCCAACGGCTCGTAACATCTCTTCTCTAGTCAAATGTCGTCTTTCCATGGTCGAATCACAAAACTTGAATTTTTTATTAGTGCTTACAACAGAAACAAAGTGCCAACTAACTGATTTCAAACACTGAATACATGAAATGAGTATAAAGCAGCGTCGCATCTGCTGCATTTTTAGTTTCTTATAAAAAAAATTAAATCTGTTGCGGCACTCTACATAATTTGGTGAGAAATTGATGCAGGTGTTCATTTCTTAAAAAAAATCATTCATATTGATCGTTCTGGATACGATATATCGATATTCAGAAGTGTTCCCTGGACTTTTTTGAGGTGTTTATAAATGAAATGATACATTTTTGTCTGATTTCCATAATATTTATATTTGATACAAACGACAGGTTGCGACAGTAACGTTATTTTCAAGTGTCTAGAGCTAACAATTGTGAGAAAATTATACCTATTTCAAATGTTTAATAAAGGAATGATTCAATTCTAGCTGACTATTGAAAGTGGTGAGTGAATTTTGCGTTTTACAAAGTTTGTTAATTTCCAAACTTTTCAACAGATTCATTGCATTTATGGAGAATCTCATGAAATTCTGTGATTTGTAGATTTAATATGCTTAAGAACAGCAGATTTTTTTTCTGAGTAGAGGTATTCTTTGAATCTTGATTCAAAATTTCGACCTGTTATTTCTGCGTAAGCTGTTCGGCATTCATTGCATTCAATTCTTTATTTTCAAGACTGTTTTTTGTTAGGAATTGAATAGTAATTTTCTTATATTGGGACAACTGGAGAAGAAGGTTGTTGAATTGGAAAGATAATTGCTGATATTATTTGTATTTGTGTTTTTTTTATAAAAGACTATAGTATTATTATTTTTGTTCTGGCGTTCAATAATACTGTTTATGTGAAAGACTGAAATATTATTATTTCATGCAATTTTCTTAAAGATATTGATTTCCATATTGAAGTAAGGTATGGATAGGGAATGGAAAATGCTCTATGAATTATATTGAGTTGAATTATAAGTGGATAATTAATGTATAATGTGGTTAAAAGCGTGAAAGTCAGAAAAATATCATTTCATTTATATTAAAATTTCCATAAAATAAATCTTTCAACAATATCATTAATTAAAAATGCGTCCTGATACATTTCTATTTTCCTACATGTTATGTAGGAATTTTAATAAGATTTTTTTCGTGGATCTTATTTTTGAAGTAAGTGGTTTAAGTTTTTCTGTCAATTTTAGATATTTAATTCCGGTGTGAGGTTCTTGTGGGGTAACCACGATGATGAAAATACAAATTTTACAAAATAAAATATCAAAAATATTGTTTGAGTATGACATACTAACAAACACAGAGCTCCTCTTTGAGGAATCGAAAATGTTGGGTATTTATAGGCAGGAAAAGGTATTAAAATATGAGCAATGTAGATTAGTTTTCAAAATCATACACAAAAAACAAAAATGGAATTCAAAGGTCTGTTTAATCCGGCCTTTCGAGCGACTAAAAATTTCAATAAGCTGCCGAATCATGTAAAGCAGTCAGAAAAGTTACAGACTTTTACCAGAAAACTGAGAAGCCATTTTGAAATGATGTGAGGAAGTTTTCAGTTCAGAGTGGATTTTATTGTTTTTTTCTGATTTCTATGTGAATAGGTTATTTCTCGCGGGCAAAATGTTATGTTCGATTTAATTTGATCTGGTACCAGTGCTCAAAGCACTCCTTTAGGTTAGAGATTTTTGTTGTTATAGTGATAGGTTCTGTTGGAGCTTGTAACAATAAAGATCAATCATTATTAAAAAATATGACAGATAAGGGTAAATACTTTCGTTTTTCCATTTCAAACACATCGTAGATAAATACCGATAGGTACCTATGTTCTAATAAAAAGAACAAACAACGTCCAAATCCCTATCAAATTAATAAGAGCCATTAAAGTGACTAAAACGAAAATCGCTAACTTATAGGCAGCGGAACCTCTCCCAGAATCGGCAAAAATGAACATTCCAACCGTACATAGCCAAGCTACCAAGCGAGGTGCGTTATTCGAATGTAAACATTGAATCTTTACTGACAACAGTAAATATCTACAGGCGTTAGTTCGTTAACTATGAGCTATATAGGAACTTATTAGTGAAAATAGTTAAATTTTGTATTATTCTCAGTTACTGCAAGTTATATCTACTCGAGCTATATTATATTTTGAATTTACCCAACATACTACTAAGAATTTTTTTTAATTGAAAATAACAAATTCAGTTAAAACTTACCCCTTCCATCTCAATTAAAGTATTCCAATCTGCATGAAACATATTTCACGTATCACTTTTTTCAACGGTTCAACTACTTTATGAAACTTGAAACGAATATTGCAAACGTGCAGCCGACACAGAAGAAATTGTAACTGAACCTGAGATCAAAAACATAATTCTTTATATAGCTGTAGGTAGAAAATCAGCAGGGAGCAAATGGGGTAGGTAATATACAACTAATACGATAAGAATACAGATAATGTAAACAAATTAAGATTAACATTCAGAAATAGGCAAGTACTTGGTTCTAATTTTGTTTACATCTAGAGCTTTAGAAAGGTTTCAGGTAGTTTCACTTGATGCTTGAGGGTTTAAGCGCTCTCTAGAGTAAAAGTACGGACTTATTTCCAAAATCGATTAAAACTGAATGAAATCTAATTATCTATACAAAGTTTGTTCGAGTGGTAAATGTAAATTTTCCGCGTTTCATATGTCAACAAATGTTTAAATTATTCAACTACTGATCATGTATTGAATCAATATGGACAACCGCAAACAACCGTACCTCTATCGGATTCGAACCGTTGGTCCCATTTTTCGGTTTTTCACCAATTACAATACACATGGAGGTTAAATGAAAATTTTATAATACCGAATACAATTCGTTGAGAACTTATGACCTAATTCGGATATTCCTCCAATATTTCTAATGGTCCGAATGATGTTTTTATGAAAAGAAATATTGGTACGGTAGACTCATTAATAAACAAGTCGATTTAAGCCCTTCACCTCTATTGAATCTCTTCAGGGAGCAATCTATTCCTTAATTTTATCGGATATACCTGTCATCAATAACCACTCAAGATATAAGACATAAACTTTTAATTACTTGAGAACATTTGTATTTATATTCTCAGTTGTATTATATTTAGATGTCATAATTTCTGGAGATTGTGAAGAATCTACGGTGTAGTGAAACACGTTTCGAATCACAATCAAATAAATCACACTAAAATTCTTCAAAAAAACATTACTTGTTTTTATTATTGACAATGGAACTCTACCAAGTAAAAGCTTCCCAAATTCAAAAGAAATATTGATATGTAGCTTCTTCTCCGCGGAGCTTTTCTATAAACTGCTGATAACTTATAAACAGCAAAATCGATCATAAGATTATGAAAATCACATATTTGCTTGATTTCTTAAAATTTTATACGTTATACTGGAAAACTTGAAAAAAGTTCACGAATTCATTGACCATCTCTGATTTCTAACCTCAAAATTGGCTTGCAGGTAAAAGATTCTCGAACAAGAAAACATAACATCTCCAGAAACTTTTAACCTATCCACGTATCAAAATTCATCGAAATCCATCCCGCATAATTGATTAATCGATCGATTCCCGAAATTATGAACTGGTCAAAGTTTCCATTTTCAAATGAGGAATATTTTTAAACTTATACTTCTCATGAACAAAATCCAATTCAATTCAACGGAAAATTTTCAATTTCATACGAATTAAGGTTTCTGGAAACAGATAAAAGTTAGATGACTCACAAACATACTTATTTTCTACCCATTGTTGTAATTAGGAATTATAAATGAAATGAAAATCGTTTGTCTGATTTCCACAATGCTCATTTTAATACACACAATATCTACCCATTTTCAGGTGTCTATACCTATTTCAAATGTTGAGTTGTTGGGATTGATACAATTCTAGTTCCTTCCCAACAGATTTATTATCATCCTTTTATTGCATTTGTGGAGAATTTCTAAATTAAATAGTTGATTGATTCCGCCGTTACTACGTGATAGTTTATCATGATGATAATAAGAAATTAAACTATGTATTACTTTCACAAGAAATCTATCGAAAATCAGGATTGCAATTTCGGTTTCTCGACTAGCTTCAGCCGACAACAAGTATTGAACTAAAGTTGAAAATACATACATATATAAACAGGTAGATAAAAAATTAATAAGGGCGCAAACAAGAGGTAATAAAATAATTATGATAAAAGCAGGTATTATTTGAAGATTTCAAATAGAGACGAATAAGCCGAGCCATACTGGTCGTTCAGAAGATTATCTCTATGGGGGATTTGTAGCAGTTTGAAATTTTCCATAGATTCCAAGAAATCTATCTCTGATCCCTTAGGTATTCTGTGAATAATTTGAAGTTGATGTATGGGTGGAATATGATGGCCATTTTCGATACAATATGAAGCGAAAGTAGATTCGTCGGTTCTCTGGTTATTGTAATAAGATTGATGCTCTTTATATCACGTTTTGAATAAACTACCGGTTTGACCTACATAGACGCTTTCACAATACATATAGGAACTTGTAAATTCCAGTGTTGTCAAATTTATCAGTTTCATCTCAACTAATAAAAAATTCCTGGGAGAGTTTCATGTGGGCCTTGAATGCTACTATTCTATTTTGAAATGACATTTGCAATCTTTTCGGGCCAAAATATGTTAATGAAAAAATTTATCTGTATTAGTTGATTCTATACATGGGTAAATATTTTGATATGCTATTTGTGTTTGTTTTTTTGGATCATTCCGTTTGTTGAAGTTTACAGGAGTATATTGCACTTTACCGTTGATTACCTCAACACTGGTCCTTCGAGCCGGATATTGAAAAAATATACAAAAATTCATCATCAAAAATCCAGAATTCTTAAAAAGTCAAGAATTCGTCATCAAAAATCAAGACTTATTGATCAATAACCAATATTTCTACTTCAACAATCAAGTCTTCATCATCATCGAGTTGAATCCACCTCATCGTCCATCAAAGAAGATATACATACCAACTGGTGAGTCCTAATAATCCATATAATTCCCTTATCTATATATTCATTTTTGCTTCAATTGTGTAGATATGTCTGAGCAATTAATTAAATCTTTAGCTGGAAAGAGGCGTTATGTTAAATTGACTTTACAGCGCTTCAATTCATTTTAAAAATCTCTTGATCAAGAGAAAATTTCTCCCGATGATATTAGTGAAATTCAAGAACGTTTGGAAGAAATTAAACCACTTTTAAACAATCTTAATGCTCTCATAATTGAAAATATTGAAATCTATGAAAATGATCAAAAACTGTTCCAGAAAAATTAATGTTAGAACTTGAAACTTTCGAGAATGATAATGACTCTAATCGCAAAGTCCTTATCAAAAAATCTTCCGGTGAATCAAATTTTGCAACTCATTCATTCAATTGCCAAATATTAATCTTCCTAGTTTCAATGGATCTTATTATAAATGGTTAGAGTTTAGGGACACGTTCAAAGCGTTAATTCAAGAACCAAAAAATATTAGTGTATTTACGATCTTGCGTCAAAGAAGAAACCGCTGAAGTTATTCAAAATATTGAAATTTCAGCCATTAATTATCAGAATGCATGGGAATGAACTTCAAATTATATCAAATCATATACAGGCTATTTTGGATATTCCTTCTTTGAGTAAAGAATGCCTCAAAGGATTGCGTCTTATTCACAATGAAAGTATCAAACATCTAAGAGCTTAAAAATCCGTAGTCGAACCTGTATAGCGTTGGGATCGACTAATTATGCACATTTTAGTGAATAAACTGGATCACCACACTCGACGCGATTTTGAAAATGTTCGTTGAAAAAACAAATCGTATACCCTCTAATCATTTCACAAATTTCTTGAAAATAAATTCAGCATCTTACAGTCATTAGAATCAAGAACGCATAATCATAAATCTACAATCAACTCAAGTTATTCAAACAAATCTGTGTCTCAAGCAGAATCAAATGCATACCTCGCAACATCCCAATCTCAAAATCAATGTACTTTCTGTAAAAATAATCATGCCCAAATTTAATTAAGATACCTATCGCTTCACGATACGCTGAAGTAAGAAATTAAAATTATGTACAGAATTATTATTAATTATGACAGATATGACATAAAGTTGCATTTTTTAAATACGAAAATAGTTTTTTTGGCATATTCCGATTGCCGTTTTTTTTTTCCAAAATATATAACATGATGACAAAATTTCCACCCAATTTGAAGAAAATAACGGAATAATGATTTACCCTAATGGCTGGGCGAAGGAACACACGTGAGCGGACGAACCATAGAACATTTGTAGTTATTCGATGAAAACGATCAAAACAATGCAAAATCTTCTTGACCGAAATAATGGAGCTAGGCTGCTCCTAAGATTCCATCGTTATTTATGACATCCGCAATTTCCGCTTTTTATTTTATTTTTGAGATTGTCGTTTAGTTTCTAGAGTTCTCTGAGAAATACCTACATGAGAATAATAATAGGCACCTAATAATTTACTCAAATTTACTTCTCATAATGATTTACATATATTGCTCGAACTGATTTCCATCATGTTGTAAACATAAAGTGCATCTTCGGATTATATCTTCTATGGCCCTAGTCAAATGTAGCGAGATCTCCTCAGATCTTCGAATGCTTCATTTGTTGCATTCTTCAATTGATCGTAATTGGCGTATTGCCTCCTATATATCTTATTTTTTAAATAACCCCAAAGAAAAAAATCTAAAACGGATAGGTCAGGAGACCTAGGTGGCCATTGAATTGGGCCATTGGTACCGATCCATTTATTTTCAAAATTTAAATCCAAGTAGTTCCTCACCACGGCCGAATTATGGCAAGGAGCACCGTCTTGTTGGAAGTAATATGTGTTGAATTGAGCAAGAGGAATGTCATCTTGCAGTTGTGGCAGACAAATATTTAAAATTTCGAGATATCTCTGTGCATTCAAGTTGCCATCAAAGATATAGTAGGCTAATTTGTTGCCCATTACGAAACACGACACATTGAAACCGAACCTCCTGTGCTGCCGTCGAGCTACTGCTTCGTGTTGGTTTCGTTTGCCCAGAATCTATTCGTATGGCGATTAAAGATTCCGGCACTGCTGATTCTTGACTCATCAGACCAAATGATATGTCGCCCAAAACGAGCTTCACCTCTGATTCTCCTAAATACCAATTGCAGAATACCGTTCTCCTCTCTGCATCCCCGGCATTGAGATGATGAATTATTTTATGTTTATAGGGATGATATTTATACTTTCTCAAAATTCTTTGGGCTCTGCTTTTTGACACACCCACTCCGCTCTCAATTTGCCGACACGATGTAGAATGGTTAGCCTCAACAGCTGCTAACACGTCAAGTTCATTATCACCTCTACTCCGTTTATTGTAGTTTTACTTCTTGGTTTCTCGAACGAACCATAATTGGAAAGATTTGCTTCCATTTTGGCGAAGAACTTCCTGTTTGGTTGAATTCTTTGAGGAAATCTATTGGAGAGTGTCAGTCAGGTATTTAATATTGATTAGAATTACTACTTCCATTTCCATTGTCGA
This sequence comes from Cryptolaemus montrouzieri, assembly GCA_013387265.2. Taxonomy (NCBI): domain Eukaryota; kingdom Metazoa; phylum Arthropoda; class Insecta; order Coleoptera; family Coccinellidae; genus Cryptolaemus; species Cryptolaemus montrouzieri. Next base: position 32,107,437 of record JABFTP020000185.1, on the reverse strand, counting down.
ACTTACCTATTCAAATATTCTTCTGATGCACGGACTGCTGGTTCGCAACATATCGCCCCTTTGAATGCCTTATGTATCCAACATAAGAGGTCTTTTGTTTTTACAGAAATATAGAAAATTTACAATATGCACATTCTTTATAAACTAATATTTACAATGCACTATTCATTGGACAACTTCACTGACACTACACGAATCATCTCATCTTGTCCCTTATGTATTTCTATAATTTTCCCAAGCTGCCATTGTAAGGGAGGTGATTGTCTTCGTTACTTATCACCATCGCACCCACTTTGATATTGCTGGAAGATACTGCGTACGTGTTTGAAGTTCCGATATGTACTCTTGTTTCCATCTTTCCCAAAAGTATTGAGTCATTTTTTGAATTTTGATATGATGATGATCGATTTTCTGGGATGTCCTTCACAGACAATGCCGTTAAAGATTTTCCAATCAACAGGTTAGCGGGTGTTAAAGGATTGAGGTCATCAGGAGAGGATGATAAAGGGGAAACAGGACGAGAATTTAAAATAGCTTCAATTTGTGTCAGTACAGTATAAAATTTCTCATGCGTTAATAAAGCGTTACCAACTACTCTTTTGAGATAAGCTTTGACTGATTCTAATCCCGCTTCCCAGAGTTTCATTAAATTAGAATTCAAATCGTCACACACTTGATTAGTGCAGGCGTTGTTGATAATTTTATTTTGTTTCATTGATTCTGATTGTAAATTGCGATGATCTAATTTAGCTGAACGATTTTCAGCTAAAAACTACCCGAAATTTCTGATGGAACAACCTGTATAGTTGTTCATATTTCATATCAGTTAGGCATTATACAAGTCATTCAATATTTCAACTATGGAATAACGAAATCTATTATTTATCTGGTCATAACTCGTTGAAGAACTATCCCATTCGACCATAAAGATGTACATAAAAATTCCAGTCCTAGAAAGTCAATTTTCTGTAGAACCCATTAAGAACGGAGTAGATATCTTTGTTGACAATATCGAACAATGGAAATGGTATGCTAATTGCACCTTAGGTGTTTCGTTACCGGTTCATTTGTAAAGATAAAATGCTTTAATGGCGTTCTTTAAGTTCTTTACCAGAGTGCTGACAAAATTATTCTGTCCGATCTAATTTCGGAATGTAAAACGATCCTAATAACCTACTAAAAATATTATTTCAATGTTTCTTTCGAAAGAGGCGTGTTTATGAATGTTTGTTTTGAATATAAAATTTTATGCAGATTGAAGATTGTTTATTTTCATGTTGCAAGATAATATAAATTGGCTGCTGCTGAGTTTTCGAAAAAGTTCGAATACTTTAGAGTTAATTTAGAAAAATATGTTAATCTTCAAACTATTTCACTGAAAGCATGCAACATAGTTTATTTATGAATTTTTTTATTTACATATGAGTATTTCATGTGCATTTAATCGACATTATATAAGTTCTTTGTGTTTTTCAATACAATGTGTCTGGTTCAAAATGAATAAATTCGATAGAAAAAAAATAACAAATAAAATAAATCGAAATGGAACACTTGTATTGTTATTATTATTTATGCATTCTTTTCAACAAAATCTTTTTCTCCAACAGTTGCCAGTATAAATTATTTTAAGTGCAACACCAAGCAAATTATTCAATTTTTGCACAATGTCATACACCTATCTTCAACTGATTCGAAACATAGTGTTTTCAGATTTAACGCAAAAATCATTAAATGCTTTTCAGTTATATGAATTGAAAAATTCTGTTAGTTAGTGATAACTACCTTAGCAATCCTTCAGTCGCTTCAATTGAGATTTGATAGTGATGGTGAAGGTTGTAATGGGCCAATATAGCCCTAATGTACAAGGTGGACAGATTTCGACGTTCAAGTACTAAGTTTTGTGAAATATTGTGAATATAAGAAAATAATCCCACATTCATCATCTTCTTTTTCCATTAGGACTTCATTGGCGCAAACAGATTCAAGCTTGATTTTTTCGTTTTCGTATTAATGAAAAAAACCTAGTCGACGTTGGAAATCTCTTGGCTGAAAAACTGGCATATTCTCATTTCATATGGTTTATATTCATTTTTCTGCGCACCCGACTCTGAAGTACCCCTGTTTTTCATTCCAATTTGCATGCCCGAAATCGATGGGTTCGCAGTTACACTGACAATTACATCAATTCTTCTTCATCAACTACTTCATATTCTTCTTTACTTGGGACGTTGAATTTACCATGGTTCATTAGGTTTTCCTTCAATTTATCGAATATACTTTCATGAGGTTGTCTGTCACCTCTCAGGAAAAGATCCAAACAAGTATCTTCTGCAGCATTTGATCATATTGAATTTTTCAAAATTTTCGTACGACATGGTCGCTTCGTTATTACAGACGATTCATTATTTTTAATTTTCAAACCGTCATGATGAGAGCACCGAACATACTTATGCTATTTCTATCATTCCGTATATATTCTGTGAATGCAAATAGAGTTACTAGATGAAATTAGAGTGCTCATGTAATATATTTTCGGAAAGGAGAAAACTCTATTCAACGAAACCAAAGTTACGTATGGTTCATTTTTAAAGAATCAAGTATGAACATAATTTTTTTTTTTTGAGGTAAAACGAACCTAGATGGTCGATAAACGTTTGTTATAAGTGGTGAAACGATTTGAGGAGACAAGGACATTTTTCCACATAGCAGAAACCATTTTTTTATATATGGTTATATTAGGCCTGTAACACGTATGAATATAAAATTTTATCGGATAGTAAAACGAATGTAGAGGGTGGATAAACGATTTTTATCGGTGGTGAAACACCATATGGGAAATCAGTTTTCATAAAACATGAAGGCCGGAATCAGAAGTGATTATCTTCGCTTCGTGATGTGGTAAAACGAATCAAGTGAGCGGAAAAACGTTTTGTTTAGATGGAAGAACTATCTATTTCTTCTACACATTGGAGGAATAGCATTAATCTAAGGAGTACTCGAAATGATCAGAAAAAATTTTTTTTTTGGATAAAATTTTTGTTTTGCTTGGAAAAATACTGGATAATACTAGTTGGATAAACGTCATATTACTTTAATAAATTTTTCAAAAAATTCCAGGCTGTTAGCGCAGAATTTTGTTTTCTCAATAAATCATTACCGAAACGTGGTTTAACAAAAATTTTTGGTGGATAAACATGGTCCCACGATGGGCAATATAATGCATATTTGAAATTTATTTTTTCAAAAAATTTCAGGGATAACTTCACGGACCTCACGAAAGATAGTGCTGTGAAGTACTCGAGTACTTTTCTACTTGATTACAGTAACTAATTACTTTTAGTGTACTCAGTATTCGGGAATTAATTCTTTTTGAGGAAAGTAACTGCATTCTGTACTCGAATACTTTTTTCAGTAACTGTACTCAGTACTCATGATTACAATTCAGTACCCATGATTACGAAATGTAATCATGAGTACAGTTCGTAACCATGAGTAGAATAACTGTACCATAAAATTTTAAATTTGCTGGGGAAGTTCTGCTCTCAGCAATTATGCCTGTATAAACAAGCGATTTATAGATATCTTAACTTAAAGCATCTGTTTTATGCCCTCAATTCAAACTGAAATGGTTCACTTGCACGAAGTCGAGTATATCAATTGAAGACAAAAAAAAATATCATCACGAGTGCTAAAAATATTGCTTTAACCTCACCCGGAGAGGAACTCGATCGCAGTTCTCCAACCACCAATGATGATTTTTTCGATTTCATTGGAGACTATTCCAGAGAAAATTCTCGTTTTCCTGTTCAAAATACAACACAAGTACAGTGTACGAAAATTGAACTAGTCAAATTGTCAAATATTTAAATGACAACCAGAAGAATTTTCAAATGTTGAACGACTATCCGAATTTGAAATACTTTTTGAAGTTCAACACAATGCTACCTTCGTCAGCACCTGTTCAACGAATCATTCGCATCATAGTAAACGCTCCACGCCGTAATGATCTGAGTGACGATAATTTCGAGAAACTAGTTTTATTGAAAGCAAATTGTACAAGTATTTTCGAATCATTTCAGTTAGCATCTCTATGCTGTTGTGGCCATTTTTTTCCATTTCAAATTTCAATAAAATTGGTATTTTCATTATGTCTCTCATTTGTTAGTTGAGTACTTTTCATATTATAACAACAAAACTTGATATTTTGTTTCACTGATACTCATTAGCCACTGTTAACCCATTATAATGATACATAATAGTAATAACTGTGCTTCATCAACAAAAAAGGGTTAGAGAGAGAACTTTGTGCTCACAAGAGTATTCATATTGGTATTCGAACAAGTACTCAAGTACAATTGTAATCAGTACTCAATTACTTTTTCACGAAAGTAATCGAGTACATTATTCGAATACTATTTCGAGCGAAGTAATTGTACTCATACTAGAATCCTTTATTTTTGTACTTTTCCCAGCACTGACCACATACCATGAATATTTTTATGTGCTAGGAATAAAGTAATGTCAGACCCTTTACCAGATTTCATGTTCTTATCTCTTTCATTGAATTATTTCTTAGATGCATTTGTTTCCTCCTACACCTCCTTCTTGTATTCTCAAAACATTTTTTGCAAGAAAAACATGAAAAGAAACGAATGGCTTAGAATAATTGGAATGCAGGCGTTTATTCCGTATAATTTCAGTATGCTCCTTATTAATATCAAGAGAACTCTTCAGTGGGGGACTATTCTATAGAACATTGCTTATTGAAAATAGCCTAAATTCAATCAGTAATTACAAGCATAATTAAATAATTTTTATCCACCCTATACATCAATGCAAGGATAAATTTGCGGAATTCAAGTTCTAGAAATAGCCGCATATTCATATGAATATAAATCGATTGTTTTCCTTTGTTTCAATGGTTAGTTTGAACTGACAAAGGCCATTGAAATACAAATACGTATTGCACGATTGACACGAACCATAGATAAAAGGTAAAAAGTTCCCGCCTTATTGAACGCTAAAAATTTGCCTCCAAAAATGGAACGATATTTATTGAACAAATAAAACAAAAGATAATGGACTTTTCCTGTTCTGCTTGAAAACAAAGGCCGGATAAAGATAAAGATTTTCCATACGTGATTTTTAACGAAATTACCAGATAATCTATTAACGTCGCGAGAGAGTTTAAATCGTAATAAATGACTCAAATAATATATATAGTTCAAAATCTGCACGTGTCCAGAGCGTTAGGAAACATGGTAGGCTGTATTGAAATCTAACAATGGAAACAAAAGATATTCGATAACTTTGTAATCGTATTTCTTCAGATAAGTCACAATGATAAAGCTGCTATCTGGACGTATACATAGTAAAAATTAGAAGGATTGGATGTAGACAATGAAAATTTCAACAATGAATTCTAGAATTATCGACAATTATTTATGTTCATTCAATTATTGTATTTTCAATCATTAACAATGTTTCCAACCGGAATTTAAATTCATGCTCATTATATGATCTTAATTTTTCAATAGCATTTCAGTAGACGATGAAATTCCTAATGGAAAAACTCTTTGCAAACTTAGGAAAAGTCATAATAACCTCCATCTGTTCTCAAGCGGCTTAGAGGCAGACAAAAATATTGCGCAATATATTGACGGCGACCTATAGAAGTTCAATATTATTGCACAACATTCGTTCAAAAAAAATTGAATAGTATGAAGACAATATTGATGATTTTGCAATATTTTGCGCAATTACGGAAAAAGACAAACCACATCGGCAATGTATTTTGCAAGCTATGTCCAGAATTTCAAGGAGTTATGTCAAGTAACATTGAACTGTGTAATGTGTTGATAGTTGTAAGCGTAAATTCGAATAAGCAAAAAATTGAAGCAGTCACTCAATGAACACTGTCGACAGAGGCAGGCAGTTTCTTTAATCTTCCAATCGATTATCAAGAATGGAAATTTCTTCATTTATAAATTAAAATCATTAAAATTAGTATAGCTTCCACACATATCGTCATTCCGAGGAACCATTATATACACTTCCATATTGTATTTTTGAAAATCAAACCACAAATATATAGCTACAGCGTGACGGAGACGTGAACTCATGAGACTTTACCCATCCAAAACTTAGTTTTATATTTATAGTTACTGTGATGTCATATTTATAACTTCAAATACACACAACCAAATTTATATGGAATCACCCGATATATTTGAATATTACCTCAGAGATTTTGTAAATTTCAGAGGATTGTTAGAATTGATCCTTTTGAGATATTTCAATTGAAAAAGAATTAAATTAAGGTTTATTTTAAGAAAGAAACGAATAAAAGAAATAAGAGACTTTCCGCATGTAGTGAAAGATTTGAAAATTGTTTTCTCCCGGAGTAGGTGTTTTTTCCTCGACCTCAGTAGCTTGTATTACCTCCTCTTGCCCTGATACAAGCCTGCATCCGTCTAGGCAGGCTTTGGATTAGGTTTTCGACCTCTTCTGGGGTGATATTTTGCCACTCTTGTGTGGCGGCTTGGGTGAGCTATTGTGGGGTTCTTGGATTATCCTGGCGCGATCTCTGCTTGCAATTTAGCACAAAAAGCGGTCTAGTTCTTCAATGCCTCTACATATCGGACAATCCAACGTAAGGCATTTTCAATTATGATTATAGACTTTGTTGAATTTTGAAATTCACAATTTCAAATCTCAGTAACGACTTAATACAATATCCCGAACATGTGGTGATAATTCAACATTTCTTCTCATACTATCCAGTTTTTTCACAACAAAAAACTTCTTTCTTCACAAGTAGTCAAAGATCCATGGTTAAAAACAATCAATAATGCGAAATACCGAGTGATTCCATATAAATTTGGTTGTGTGTATAACTATCTGCAGCGTGACGGCGATACGAACTATCTAATATGATTCCACTCATATTAAAAATCGTTCAACGAACTGAATAAAAATGGAACCAAATGATTTTTTCTGAGAGACGAATAATAACAGTTATGATGATTATTGAATTTCTTTTTATTCATGACGATGCGTATTCGACCACTTGTTGATGCCAATGGATGAAATATTGTGCAATTTTCGGCAACAAGCGGCATGATATATTTTCAAAAATTTGCAGTTTCTTATAATACATTGCAAAACCTCTCAACATTTTACACACAGGATCAAATATATCGAACAAACTAGAATATTGCGCAATAATATTGACAGTGCATGGAACGTTTCAGAAAGGGGTATGGTAATCATTTATTAATTTTATATACGAAGTTAATTGTTTGTTCAATAGTAAACTCGATTTTCAAATTACCCGAGCTGTAAAGTACGGTAATCAATAATTCTTTATGTTATTGAACATAATTGATTGGGTCATACCTACAAAGTTACTACAGCTGTTTCGAATCGTCCATTCATTTTTCTACGAAAACATTGAGCTTTTCTGTGTTAGTCAATTTATCAATTTCTAAATAAAAGATCAAAGAATTGGATTAATACTTGACTGATATAATCGTTTCGAAGAAAGTCGTGAAGACATTGACGATGACGATCGCCTTGATCTGTTAATACATCAAGAGCCGACAAAAATGTCGCAAAAATGGGAAAAGAGATGCTACAATCCCTAAAATACTCTAAAAGAAGTTACTGAAGACGTTAATATACAAGATGTTTCATAATAAAAGATCAATCATCCTTACATGATCTCAAAACAAAAAGTTCCTATAAACATAGGTCATTAAACACTTCGTTTTCGAGATACAGGGTGAAGAATTTTGCAAATGTTTTTTCTAAAAAGTAGCTATAATTTTTAAATTTTCACCTTAATTCGAAATCTACATCACAAGACAAACCAAAAGTTTGTAAGAGTATACAGGATGATATTTTTCCTGGGTTATGTTTTCTTTTTTCTTCTACAACTTTTTTTTAAGCGCCACTGGCTTGTGCGTGAATGAAACAGAATAGCTGTTCAATTGGGAAACAGGTTTATATCCTTAATTTTTTTCATATCTTTCAACTTGTTTTGGAAAAATTAATTATTTAAAAATATAGAACTGTAAGCCTCGTTGAAAGCTTGTTTTTTTCTCCAAAACGATGATGATAATTTTTTCATATTATTGTAACCGTTGTCGAGATGAAAATGATCAAAAATATCTCCGTCAATTCGAAAAGCGTGATTTTAAGCTCAATAGGCTCTGATACATTAAGATATAGAATCATAGAATAATCATATAGAAATTCAATATCAGTTAGTTTTGATATTCTATCTATTCTGAGTTATTTCGAATAATTTTTCAAAATTGTTTCAAAAATAGTTATCTTCTTTTCATCTTTAAAAATGGTATCAACTTATAAAAGAGTTAAACGCAGAAGAAGGGACGGAAAAATATCATTCTCTATGAATTTGTGTGAATTTTAATATATCAATCCTATATTAAATTTGATCTGAGCATCAATTGAGAAAATACTTTCAAGCTTTTAACTAGAGAAATACCATACAATTATTTATAATAACAATTACAATATCTCGAAAACGGTGACAGATACGAAAAAATACACTAAATAAAAAAGTTTCCAAATATTACAGGCAATTCAATTGCATTTACAGAACACGTCTGTGGTGCACCAAAAAAAAGGTGAAAAATATAATTCAGTTTGCTCTAACAAACTGTTTGCCTTGTCTAGTGATGTAGATGTTAGAAAGTGACTCTGGCATCGAATTTAGACAGAACATTTTGAGAACATTTGTTTTTATTGAAGAATAACTAAACTGTTTTCGAAATTTCAACGCTCTGTATTTCGGATTGAATCATTTATCGATCTATGTTTATAGGAACTTTTTGTCTTAAAATTATGTAGCAATTCGCCTTCTTGGACAAAATGAAACACCCTGTATTTATTGTATCAGCTTATGCTCCGGATCGAGTGTGCAACAATGTTTTTCTTTTTCCCAGTAAAAAAAAACATCATATGAGTCAAGATAGAAAAAAATACCATTTTCCAATAGAAAATACTGACTTCAGTCAAAACCTTGGTTGAAAGAATAAGTAGAGAAATGCAATCACTCCGATAGTATTTTGAAACGTGAGAAGATTAACCACCGTCTATAAATAACAGCTGTTCTATCAAAGGCTATTGACTGTTAAGATTTTTATACATATAGCGATCAAAAAATGCTCTGACACGATAACATTTAATATCCTAAAAGTTACTAGAAGATTGGATGTGAGCATCGCGTACTAGTTTGTTACGTTCTTATTAGGGAGCGTCAAACATATAAAGGCGTTCAGTATAAGAAGGAACTATGTTTACAACTGACAGGTGTATGAAGACGTTCAGTACAAAAGGCATTACAGGTAGTACTAGTTTTATTCGCAAATAATTATTTATGTTAAATACATACATACATAACATGTGATGCGCTTCCAGTATAAGTCGCTACAGTCATTTGTTTGTCCGTTGCGTCGGTTTTCGCGAAAGAGTTTTTTCTTTTCAAAAAATCAAAAATGAAGTGGCATCAATTTTGAGCAACGCTGTACTATCAAGTTTTGCTTCAAACTTGGACACAATGTAACAAAATCATTTAAAAAATTTCGGCACGCCTATGGAGAAAATGTCGAGAGTGGATTGGAGATGAACCCAAGGTGGAAGGACTTTAAGTGCAAACATGTAAACAGAATCTGAGATCTTGTGCGTTCAAATCGCCCGTTGATAGTCAGAATGATCACAGAACAGTTCATCAGATTTCGACCAATGAATTGGAGATGGCACAGTACAATCTCAATAACAGAGTTTTTAGACAGTTGAAATATTACTGTAGCTCTTCAGCCTCTTTATTCTTCAGACTTGTGACTTTGTGACTGTTTCCTCTTTCTGAGTATTGAAAATCTCCCCATGGGAACTCATTTTGGGACACTTGGGAACATCCAAACAGCTGTAATCGACCAGCTGAAAGCTATTCCGGAACACGAGTTCCAAAAAAATTATTCGACTCTATTCACAATTCTACCGTTTTCTCAATTGAAGTAGAGAATTATCAATTTTATTTCGTATTTTTGACAAACCCTCAAACAAAACTACGATCCACTAATGACTTTTGATGACAGGAAGAGTAACCGCCGTCCGCATTCTCTATACTCCACATAAAATGGTCATAACTCAAGCCATCCGTCCTAACGACCATGTCAGCAACAATATACATATGTAAAAAATATTCCCTTCAATTTTTTTCATTACAAATATAGGCGGCGTGAAGGTGAAGTGATTTCACTAATTGCTCACCGGATGTTAAAAGCACATTTTAGAAAAATAATTATACTCCTGAGAATTAGGGACTGAAAAAAGCGGCAAAGTTAACCATTTGACTACGCAAGTACCTCCGAAGTATAAAACAAGTTGTCTTTGACATTACAGAATTATAAAGAACGCTTGAATTATAGGGGTCAATTCATCGTTTCTGATCTCAAAAAGACCAACGGATAAGATGGAAGTATAAACGTACCTATAATCATAATTAATATGGCTCAATTTATGAATCGTGGGCGGCCAGTCGACGGCAACTTGTTTGTCGAAAGCTCAATTTAAGATTCTAGTACAATCTGGTTTGAATTCGTAAAATGTTTACCAGCCCTTCATCAGAATCATTCGGGATTTTAATTGCGAAATCATCTACGAATTAGATACTTGAATCATCGTCAAATGGTTACGTAGTTGTCATTCAATTATTTATTTCCGTTCTAAGTAATGCTATTTTTATAACTGAAGCGAATAATACCTGAAGTGAAGGTAAATTTTGTTGCCATGTTATTGTATCTTATTAAATACTTATTTTTATATCAAGGAAATTATATCAATTATTCTTATATTCCCTGCAATTAAAGTGCCGAAACCAAAATCAAGAAACTTGATAATGGAAGTGATTTAATTGTTTCAGAAATATTCAGAAACTTGCCAACTATTATGAAAATAATAATATTTCTGGAGTGTAACAAATGAATGGCTACGGCAACCGCCTCAGTAGCTGCACGATTAGTGAGCAAGTATGTAGGAATATGCTTACCCGAGGTGCCTGGTTCGAATCTGGGTTCAAGTTATGGATGTCGTCCTTGAACAAAAAAGTGATATTTGACCAAAATTTTCCAAATTGTACTGGCAAATTGCCTGAGTAGCAAAGCCATTAACCACTGAAGACCAGATAGCTCGTAATCCTGAGAAATGACAGTTAACAGTCTAGGAGAGTGGTTCGGAATCCACTATAAGCTGTAGGTCCACTGTATAAATGGGCTAAGTTCCCGAGCACATCGTTAAAAGATGAAACAAACAACAAACAATGGGAACGGCATTAGTTTGAGGTTGGTTCAGCTATTGTTATGGCCTTCTTAGGGCCAATTGAATATGATACCGGCTGCTGGAATGTAAGACATAAATTAAATGAATCCTTGCGGAATTCGCATTAGCCCATCATCGATCAGTTCATTTTTCTTTAGGTTACTTTATCGGCCATCATGGAGGATGAAGCTTTATCTGTCGCTAGGGTGAACCCCAAAGGTCTGCAACAGTATGAGATCTAGCCTTTCTTTCTCTAGGCAATTTGGTACCTGACTAATGCTAACTTGAAGAAACATGGTCGCCTGTTGCAGAGTTCAGTGTTGCCACAGGAACGCTGAATAGTACTTGAGGTCGTTCGATGTCCAGAGTTTCTATCAACAAGTCCAAGTGAAAAATTCAGACAGACAGCATGCGGGCATGTCATCATGCAAGCAAAAGCACATCCCAGTGTCCAATGAACTTCGAGTTATTATTGAGCTTGAAGAGTGATGTATTCATTCAATTGAACGAGAATGTAGCCATGATGAATGAACTAATCGCATATAGACTTCCCGAAAAATTGCGTGGTTAGATTAGTAGCATTCTATTCTGAAGATCGATTCAGGTGGTGGTTGATGGTATGACGAATTAATCTTTTCAGGTTAATGCAGTTGTACTCCAGGGCTCCATACTCTCCCCTTTTTCTGTTGCAGATAAATGATTTTCTCCACTCCACCGAGAACAAAATAGTTGGGTTTGCGGACGACTGTACCCTGATGTTCTCATGGAGTCACACCAACAAAGATACCAACAGAGCATGTCACTTAATTCAGACTAGGAGAAGATATCGCAATGGGTCCGGTTGACCTTGGTCAATTTCAATGCAAACAAGACCCAATCAACAACCTTCCCCAGAAGTCACCTCTGGAAAAACTTTTTTAATCATGCAAAGGCATCGAATTGCCTCAGAAACGAACATGCACCTACTTGCTATTATAGGCAATACTGGAGTTTGCTGGTATGACCATGTGCCATCCATTGCTAAATTTGCTTCTGCTAAACTCAGTTTTCTTTTCGGGGCTAAGCAGTATTGTATGCCATCTTAGCTTTTTTACTAACCACAGGTGGGACCTGGTCTGGAATACCAAAATGTGTGGGGCCCTGCACCCAAATATTCATTACATATATTGTATAGTATTCAGAAGAGATCAGTATGCCTCATCGATCCCCCCGGAGATCACGCGTGATCTCCAGCCTCTCGCCTGAAGGCGGCAGGTTGCTGATTTTTCTTTTTTGTATAGATACTTCCATAGTAAATGCTCTAAAGAAAGGAAAAACTTGGTTCCGGAAAGGATATGGTTTCGAAGAAAAAACAGTTTACCGAACTCTTATCGGTGGACGGGCCAGCTATCAACGCTACGTGCCTCTCACTACAGAAATTATTTTGTTTACAGGTCTAGTGTACGAACATCTTTACGATAACTTACAATTTGGCCCTCTTCAAGAAATGGGTGAATACACACATCTCTTCCTCTCAGCAGTTGAGAATAAAAAATATGTCATGCTTTGTCGATTCACTTGAACTATTTAGGTATAGCTCACCAGTACTTTAAGAGAAACCGACAGTAGTTCTGCCATTGCATTGGAGAAAGTCACTTGACACTTTTTGTGAAAATGATACTTCATATATAAGAATAATTTGAAGTTCTTCGAACTATTGCTTTCCAAAATACTCAAATACTTTATAAGTACTTCAATCAAGTTAAATTTATCTTCAAGTAATGCCGAAGCTGAATGTAAGAAAAACCATCTGCTAGAAAGTACACAACCAAATTTATATGAATCACTCGGTATTTCACATTATTGATTGTTTTTAACCATGGATCTTTGACTACTTGTGAGAATGAAGTTTTTTGTTGTGAAAAAACTGGATAGTATGAGAAGAAATGTTGAATTATCACCACATGTTCGGGATATTGTACTAAGTCGTTACTGAGATTTGAAACTGTGAATTTCAAAATTCAACAAAGTCTATAATCATAATTGAAAATGCCTTACGTTGGATTGTCCAATGTGCAGAGGGGTCGAATAATTGCTCCCGTTGAAGAAGGGGTGACACAGAGGGATAAAGCGGCCACAATAGGGTATCACAGGGGGTGATTTCAAAAACCTACGCCCAATACGTGGAACTACAATCTCTGCAAAATAGGCCTAGAAGAAGTCGTAGGAAGATCACTTCTGAAGAACAAGACCGCTTTTTGTGCCAAATTGCAAGAAGAGATCCTAGTGCGTCGCACCCCATACTCCAAAGGCAATTTCTGGAAGAAACAGTCATCAGTGTATCGGTCGAAACGATACTTCAAAGACTTCGTTCAAGGGGTTTATACAGCAGAAGGCTCTCAAGAGTTCCAGAGCTAACCAGACAACAAAAAACTAACAGACTCAATTGGTGTATCGAGCACCAAGATTGGAATATTGATAATTGGCGAAATGTTATTTTTTCGGATGAAAGCAGAATTGGTGTCCGATCAGATGACCGCAGGATTCGGGTTTTGAGGGATCGTGGAAGACAAGCTAGACTGCGAGCAGCAAGACAAAATCCGAAATACCAAGGGTGCAGTGTGATGTTTTGGGTAGGCATTATGCTGGGAGGCAATACAGATTTGATTTTGTTTCCTGCGAGTGTAACGGCTAGAAATTACGTGGACCTAGTGCTGGAGCCCATAGTGAGAGTCTTGCGAGGTGCCCACGGCGAGAATTTCACTTTTATGCTAGACAATGCTCCTCCGCATACCAGCAACCTCGCGCGACATTATCTTGAAACAGAGGAAATCGCTATTTTGGACTGGCTAGCTCTGCAGACCTACATCCTATTGAACATATATGAGATAATCTCAAAAGGAAAATTAAATAGCGCCAGGATGATCCAAGAACCCCACAACAGCTCATCCAAGCCGCCACAGAAAAGTGACAGAATATCACCCCAGGGGAGGTCGAAACCTAATCTAAAGCATACCTAGACGGATTTAGGCTTATATCGGGGCAAGAGGAGGTAATACGAGCTACTGATGTGGAGAGAAAACACCTACCCCATGAGAAAACAATTCTCAATTTTTTTACTACATGCGGAAAGTCTCTTATTTTCTTTTATTTGTTTCTTTCTTGAAATAAACCTTAATTTATTTCTTTTCTAAATAGAAATATCTCAAAAAGCATCAATTCTAACAATCCTTCTAAATTTCCAAAATCCCTGAGGTAATATTCAAAATATCGAGTGATTCCATATAAATTTGGTTGTGTGTAGTCTAATTTCAGAAGAATTTCGATTATTTCACGCTAGCTACTTAGAGTTTGAAAATATCTCAGACCGAAAACTTTGCAACTATTATTGAAGAAGCTGCTACAAAACAAATACTTCTATTCAAACACAGAAGTACTTTGGTTTTAGAAGCATAGCTTTAGAATATTTAGGAATTTTCTAAGTAATTAAGATTGTAGAAGAGTACTTTCTCTTTTTTCAACCAACTACTAATTTTGAATTCCAGAAAGAGTTTCGAGTATTTCAAATATAAGATCACTTCTATGATCAGTGTCTACTTGCAGAACTTCACTGAAGAAGCTAGTACACGGATTATACACATCTGAATGATTAGTGTCTACTTGCAGAACTTCACTGAAGAAGCTAGTACACGGATTATACACAACACTAGCAGAAAAAGATTTGGACGCTCTAATTGGGGGCGACTAGATATTACTTACAGTTATATAATTTTTATGTTTATGAAATTTAGTTCACCTTCGATTATGTGCAGAATTTCGAAAATAGAGTTCATGAGTTATTAAGAACTGTATTCGAACATTAGAAGTATACTCAATCATTTAAAGATACCTTTGGAATTTAAATTAGCACAGTCAATATTTCGAGCTTTCGGTAGCTGAAAGAAGTTAAGAACAATCAGCTCTATTTCATCACTTGAAACTTGTACTTCGTAGTATTCATTCAGAAGTACTGCAACTTGCAGAGAGAGAACTTGAAACTCATTTCAATATTTTGGCAGTTCGCTTTCTATTGTGGTGTTGCCAACTTCTTGCCAAATGCATTTGAACAACAACCAGCACATTCAAAAGAATTAATACTACTTCTAGCACCTCAAAGTACTCAAAATAATTCATGATTCAAGTTTGAAAGTATGACAAATAGTTTAAGGTACTTCAGGAACTCCATCAGTTGAGATAGGACTTCACTTAATGTTTGCAAAATGAAAGCCTAGTACATAAGAACAATCTGTTTATAAAATCTATAGGACTTGGAATATGTTAATTTGACTCCCGAACATTCAAATTTATATATTATAGTATACTTCGAAATTAAAATACATAATACTGCATACTATTGTATTCAAATGATATATTGATTTCAAGCGTTGGCAGTGTGTTAGCTATGTTACCACTAAAACATAAAAGGATGATAGAATATTTAATTTTAGATTCAGTTCTGGATAACCAGAATATATAAGATATACTTTATGAGTGTTCAAAAAGATATCAACAATATAGATAGAACTTCAGCATCCCAATCTACAGAGACAACACATAACTCAGCAATTCGAACATCTCGCTGTAAAATTGGTTGCCTAACACGTGTGACAAACATGGAAATAATCCTAAAGTTCTATTGACTTATTTTATAGACATCAATGAAAGAGTTTCACATATCTCTAGCGAATACCAGGACTGTTAAATTTTATATCGAACGAGAAAGTATTTACAACAATGATCATAAAAATTTTGAGGCTTCTATCAATTAACATCTATTATTAGAGGTCATTTTGGATCCCACAGAATTGATTGCAATGGAAATGGTGTTACTTGATTTATGTCTAGTTATTTTTGCAATGTTCAATTAATATAGAATTATAACTTTTAATTCAGTCAATTGTTTTTACAAGAAGAGATAGTAAGACCGCTTTTATCCTTCCGAAAAATAAATTATAATTCGAGAAATCGACAAAACCCATGAGTTGTAGGTTATTGAAATTTCTCTGATAATATTAACATATAAGCTGAAGTTTTTTCTATCATTATACATAATTGTTAACAAATTGGGTACACAAATACAAGTTTCGTTACTAGGCGAAATATGGTATAAGTGAGAGTAAGATAGAACATACTAATTTATTCGATGACAATACGTAAATTAATTGATTTTTGCTGTTATTGTAACAATCTATCTTCGATAAAAATGTAGTTTTACTGCACGGGAAACATGAACAGGAACAAGAAGAAATTAATATAATTATTGATAAAATTCATCAAATTATAGGTTGAGTGATAAGGATATTTATATTTTGAATTAGAAATCAACACATTTGATGAATCACGTTTATGATTGATTTGAGCAGGAAACAAAAAAATTTCATAAAATTTACCGCGTCTCAGGCAAACAAGGAAAAATAAGCAAAAGTACTCACCATTTTTTTGTTCGTGTTTTCGTTATTGTAAAAATAATCTGTCTCGCAGATGTACGTGTCTTCCAAACCGAAATTCAAATAAGGCACTAACTGAGACATAGGGAGGCTATGATATAACACGAAACTCAAAACAAAACACAATCGACTGACGCGAAAACTCAGAACATACGTCAATGTCAGTCAACTGAATGCGACTACAAATAAATGTTTTCAAAATTTAATTCACGCCAAGGTCGTGCTGCGACAAGACTTGCTTCTGACTCGGTGAACGTGAATATGACTTGAGAAATGAGAACGATTTGAATTGAATGTCGAGTTTCGACGCGCGAATAAGCAGTTCGGTCGCGATGACGTAAACGTTAGTGTGTGGCAGGGCAAATTTGTTCCCGGAACGAATTTCGTTCGATTGGAACTGGTTTCGCGGACTGCCAAACGCGGCCGCTTGTTTTTCGGCGATTTTTCCTGGAAATTCGGATGTAGGGAAGGAAGTGGGCGAGGATAGGAGTTTTTGGCAGCCCGATCACGACTTCAAGGCGCTCTCGAATGCTTGGAAAACTGCGTGGGATTGCATTCGATTAATTATTATCTAGCATCAAATTTTTATTTAATTAGTTACCCAACCATGAAAATCCGGAAATTATTTTAATCTGTATAATAAGGGGATAAGTTAAGTGTTGTCTGTATTTAAGATTAGCTATCTATCGTGATAATCATTATAAATGAAAAATCTCCGGTTTTCACAATATGTCGAAGTACTGAATTATGTTCAGGTCCAACTATATGTAATGCCCTTCACATCTGAAACATAGCATTTCAGAATGAAAGTCAATTGCAAGTGTTCATGAAAATTGCTAATCTAACTTTTTATATGAATTCAAAATGATTCAGGATTTTTTATTGTCTTGTGTCTTTTTAGTTTGGTGCTGCTGCAGCCTTTCAAGGTTTATTGTACTCCGCCGTTGACACTCATTCCTGTATGACAAGGTTTATATCGTTAACATGGTTTGGAATCTCATTTATCAGCTCCCTTTTGCTTAGCTCTTTCAAGTATTCCTTCAGTGGAAGAGAGAACACGAGGCCAAAGAAAAATAGAATAAAAAAGGAGGGTCCTCACTCAAGCCAAGACCTCAAAGAGAGACTGGTGACTCAATGCCATAAATAAGCAAGAGTAAATTTCTTAAAACGAGACAATAAAAAGAAAACAGTATAAAAGAGGCGAAAGAAAGACGAAGAGGCGAAGAGAAAGATATTCCGGTCCTCGTCAAAATTAAAACACCACAGACTTCTAAGGTTTCTTTATCTATTTATTATTTATTGTTGGTCTTGCATTATTAGAGGAGGTTCTCCAGCGGGGACCTTTCTAGAAAACGTAGTTGCTTGCGTCTTGCTCTCGTTGAAGCTTACCAGGTTCAACTAACCCCACTCATATATCCTCTGTAAGTCAGAAATTAAGTTATTAATTTGTTGACATCTTTGACGATGAGATTCCGCAACAGTAATCGGCCGCAGACAACTGAAAGACGAAACCAGGGTACAATCGTCTGCAAAACTGAAGATCTTGTTCTCTGTAGATGACAGAAGATCGTTTTTCTGCAACAGAAACAAGGTTGGCGAAAGAATGGATCCCTGAGGTACTCCTGCTTGCAACTGGAAACAATCAGATGTTATATCTGTCGTCGACCACAACTTGTATTGATCTATTTGATAGAAAGCTACTTTTCCAACCCCGCAATTTTTCGGGAAGCCCATATGCAGCAAGTTTATTCAACAAGGCTGCATGCCAAACCCTATCGAAGGCTTTAGAGATGTCAAGGGCTATTGCTCTAGATTCCCCATGTTTTTCCATCGTTGATGTGCAAACATGAGTGACGTAGGCGAGGAGATCTCTCGATCTTTGCCTGCGAAAACCATACTGACGGTCGTTAATAATTCTCTGCAACTCAAGATATTTGATGAGTTCATCCTTTATGACTCTCTCCAACACTTTGGACATAATGGGAAGAAGTACAACAGGTAGTTTTAGGTTAAGGACTTCTTTCATTTCTTGGTTGAATTCTCGCTATTTTCCAGCTGCTCGGAAAAGTCTGGTTTTCATTAAAACAATGACGATTGGCGGTATTTCGTCTAGACCAACTGCCTTCTTGCAGTTCAGCTGCTCGCGAGTCCGTCTCACAGTGTGGACTCTGACCTTGATTTCTGCCATGGAAGAATTTGTAGGTGGAATGTTCCGTGGTATTGCGTTAGATGAATCCAGCACAGAATGCTTTAGGAACAAGATAGCAAAGAGATCGGCTTTCTCTTTCGGAGATGATACTATAATATGCAGTTATTAGGTCTCTTATGGTTCCTGATTTTTCTCTGCTCAGTCTTAGAGCTTCTTTAGTGTTGCTAGGTTTTTCCAGCTGAAAGTTCGTTATGCCCCTGGGTAAGGACCCACCAATGAGTGCTGGTTCCGAGCCAATAAATCTCTTCTTGGTGGCTTCCCGGGCAATAGAATCCGCACCATCGTTGCCTGCAATCCCACTGTCTCCAGCCACCCAGACCAAAGTTACCTGGTTCAATTTCGCCAGCTCAGTAACTGCAGACATTTCCATATAAGCTTTGACTGTGTTACCCTCCCAATCAAGAATTTATTGTCGCCTCACTTTCCAAATAAATGTTCATTCGTCTGTTCTTATAGCGTCTTTTAAGGTCCTCACGAACACAGGTTGTTATGGCATATACTTCTGCCTGAGAGATGGTTCGTGCTCCCTTATGAAATTGTCAGGCGACATTCCAGGTTTTATGAGTATACTCCAGCTCCAGTTCCTTTTTCCATTTTGGATCCGTACGTATGCCTATATACATTCTGTCGAAAAAGTACCGGAAATTGATTATTTAAAGAATCTGCTTACAACGATTTTCAAAATTTGTGTTGTTGTTTAGTTGGCACAACTGTTTTCTATACTGACCAGGAGTTTGAACGAAATCTGTGATTTAGTTAGAGCTTACACTGCTCGATTTTGTCAGTTCTCAAAAGTGTGTTTTGCGATTTTTACAATGGATTAAAATATCGAACAAATTATTTATCTTAACTTTTGTGCTGCAAATGGAATTTTATGTGACAAATCGCTGTAAATGTTACAGAAGGCGGTGAATCGACACATGCATATGTGTGATACAGTGCATTCAACAGGCCAAGATGTGGTGAAAGATGTTTCTCGCTCTGGTCGGCCATCAACATCTTCAAATGAAGTTAAAATCGATAAAGAAAAAGATAAGGTAGTTGAAAATCGTCATTTAAGTTTGAGGATGATAGGCAATGAACTTTCTGTGTCCCACGAATCAATTCGTACCATTTTAAACGATTGTTAGGGCATGGAACGCGTTGCCGCTCCACTAGTTCCAAAAGACCTGAATTGAATCGCGTAAAGGTCGCTGAATGCATGCTAGAACGAGTCAATTCCGATCCCACATTAATGAAACGCATTGTAACAGGTGATGAGACATGGGTTTATGAGTTTGACAAGCAAACCAGTCAACAAAATTTGGAATGGAGCCTTCCTACTGAACCGAAACCAAAAAAACCCCGTCAAAGTCGTTCAAAATTCAAGGTAATTTTGACTGTTTTCTTTGATATCGCGGTGTTGTGCACTCAGAATTCTTGCCAGAAAGTCAGACGGTAAATAAAGATAATTAAATAAGATTAGATATTATACGAGTGAGGGCTATCTAGCAGCCCGGCCATCGCGACCCAGTGGTCTATTGTGGCACACTCTGTCCTTAATTACATCCACGAGCTCCATCCCTCTCGTAAAGGATACGAGTTTCGTGGGTGAGAGCTTAATAAGCTCAGTCAGCTTCAGTTTGCAAGATCCAGTTCTTCCATCCTGACTCCTGCCGTTAGTATGGCAGTAAAAACTCTCAGTTCCAACCTAGAGAGTTTGAGCCAGGCCTTGGCTTTCGCAGTGGAAGCTCCACTGATCGCACGTCGAACGTGTCTGAGACCTGCGAGACTCATCCAATGCTCACGTACCCTAAGTTATAGCCATCGGCTGTTTTCCATCCTTGCAGTCTCTAGGAGAATTCCGAGATTAGGCTCCGGTCCTATGAACTCCAGGCTTGTTCCTCGAGCGGCCAATGTTTCCGCCTTCTCATTTCCCTCAATAGTTGAGTGACTGGGAACCCATATTAGACGGAGTCTGCTCCGCTCTCCTAGTTCGGACAGGGTGGAGCGACATTCCTGCACCATAAGTGACGTACAGGTATCGGATGCCAATGCTTTCAGTGCAGCTTGGCTATCGGTAAGGAATTTAATTGACCTATTTGTTAATCCCCCCAAGCAAGAGGTTAGCACAGGGGTCAATGGCGAATATTTCTGCTTGAAAGACAGTCGCATGTCCACCAAGACAGATCGACTGTTCCTTGGCTCTAACACCTTCTTCAGTTTTTGAGCCATCCGTGTACTAACAGGGACCCTGCGGTAGACGGTCCCTGGAGCTGATCCATTCCTATCCTTTGGAAATGATGATCTGGAATGGCCTCTCCATGTTAGTTTCAGGTGTTGCTATGTCAGACCTCATATTCAGCACTTCACTGTCCTCGATTGCAGACTGTAAGGCGCCTGGCGCAAAGCCGAAGTTACCCGTTTAATTACGGGAAAGATGATGTAGAAAGCCATTCTAGCCACTCCTCGTATCTCCAGATGAAGAGGGACAAGGCCCAATATCAGTTCCATGGCCGCAGTGGGTGTAGAGCGAAATGCTTCAGTGATCATCATGAAGACCGTTCTTTGCAATTTAGAGAGCTTGAGTTGAGACTGCTCCTTGAGACTGTACTCCCATCAAGCAATGCAGCCGTACGTAATACGTGGTCTAACCACCATCACATATAGCCACTGAAGTTGCTTTGGGGCAAGACACCACTTTTTTCCAAAGGTCGTTTGACATTCCCATAGGGAATGTCTAGCCTTGTGTATTGTGTTTGCTATCCAGGGTAATCCCCAGATATTTTGCTTCTTCCACAACCGGAATAAACACCCCGCCCAGGGTCAGGAGGGAAACCAATATCATTCCTTTCCTGGTAAATGGTACCATAAGGATTTTGTAGGGATTTGTTTCTCTCCCTCCCCTGAATTGCTGACATAGCCTCCTGAAGTCTGTCGGAAACATCGCTGTTATCTCCGACAGCCAGTACAACTATATCATCAGCATATGCTTGTACATAAACGTCCAATTATGCCAATTATTGACAGAAGGTCATGAACTAGCAGGGAACACAACAGAGGGGATAGTACTCCTCCCTGTGGGCAGGCCCTGCCTGCCACAAAAGTGACTACTTCCCCTTCTTCTTCTTCTTTAGTGAAGTGTTGATCACTCTGGCATTTAGCTCGTTACTAAACCATTCCGCAATAATATTTGGTACTCCGCTGGCTTTCGCAGCCCCACACAGCGGCCAATGGGGGCCGCATCAAACGCACCTTCAATGTCCATGAAGGCTGCATAAAGACTATTACTTGAGCGTTAAGCGGCGTTTGAGAGAGCAATCATCGTATCATTCCCCAAACTCAAGTACTGGGGTTTTGATCAATTCTTTTATTCTTGTGTGACCCGCGTGTCCGGTTTTTCCAGTTTCTAATAAGCCTCACCCCTAATATAAATATCGAGAGGAGATCAATTCAGGATAGCATCTATGCTTGGGGCTAGTGTTGATCTTAGGGAGCTTGTGATGCAGACCCCGGCGAGTCACTTACAAAGAATTACTTTCTCAGTCCAAGACTCACAATGGACTACTTTTTTATTCAAGACACAATAGAAATGTTTCTTAGTCCAAAACACTGAATGGACTCTTTTCGACTCTTGAACCTCCAAATTTCATTGTGACGATGGGTTATTCTCTTCATCCATTATGCCAAAACTATTAATACTCTCATTGTGACTTCTGTGACACATTCATTGGTCCGAGACACTTAATGCATTTCTTTCTCAGTCAAAAACATACAATGGACTACACTGATTTCATCCTTTATTCCTTTAAAACTTAGAACAGACACATAGGATACTGTCTTAGCTACAAACTCTCAACAGACTCATTTCGACTTCTGGGACTTACACATTTGTTGGTCCGAAATTTGAAATATGTTACATTTGTCGAGCTTAGAAACTGGCATCGCAATGAAATCAATTCTGTTTGTTTTCTATGTTTCACGGTCTATTGATTTAATTTTCAGTATGAACTGCAAGTTTTTGATAAAATCGCGAAGAAAAATATGAAAACGAGCCATTTTAGGTATAGAAAAAAATAAGGTGAAAAACAAATAGATTAGACAGTATTTGAAAAAATTCGTTGTTTTTGACAATTGAATTTTTTGAGTTGACAAGTAATCTTTGAGCACCCTGTACATAAAATAGTATCGGAAAATTGTTTGCCCCTCAAAAATAAGACTTTGCCCGTTGAAGTCAAAAAACGTTATAATCTTATTCAAATCTAAGTCAATTTTTTTGAGCAAAGAAGATGGCACTATAATTTAGAAAATTTTGATAAAAAAATCGAAGCTTAATGGTGGATAATTTAATATAGAATAAATCTTAACGATAGATGCTTAGAAAAGTATGTCCATTAATGAAAAAAAATAAAAAGCGCACCATGCCATTTGGAATAGCAAAGCTGTAGCCGATGTCCGGTATAAGAGGAAATGGTACCGCTTTGAAAACAATTGCAAATTATAGATCAGTATCCATTTAACCTAATGCCAAAATTTGGAAATTGATCGATGCAATGATATTGTTATAAGTATTGGCGAAATTTAATCATTATCACCATTCGAGAAAATCATAATGTTTCACAGCTCATGATGAAGAGTAAGGCATTTGATAACGTCAACAACTTTTGAAAAGTATCACTTAGAATATTAAAATTAGAAAATATTTATTCATCAGGAGACTATACTCGTAAATAGAAATACTCCAAATAAGGAATATTGGTCTGAAAAGTATGAGATACCTTATCTTATTCGGTAATTGTGTACCTAAACGATGAATCATGCTCAAAATTTAGAAGGAAATCGTTGGTTGCTATTTACATGGAGGAATAAATATATCTTCTAGAAAATTACGGATTCTGAGGTAATTTCCTACAGTCATTAAATTCCAAAGTTTCAAAATTTTTGCAATTTCCATATTAGATAGATAGTTTTTTCATTCAAACTTGTAAATATAAAGATAAACAACAAATTATTCCAAAGGCGTTGAACATGTCAAATAAAAAAGTACAATCACGTTACAGATAGTTTAGACTCACAATCAACAGAAAAATCTCAATTTACAGGTACAAAATAAATAGAAGGTAAGACTATAAACAAGAATAACGTGGACAGCGATTTGAACATTGTATGCATGAGTTTTGATTATAGTCAAATTTGGCATTCAGGAAATCTTGTAAGCTGTACGGAGTTGTTTTTACTAGAAGTTTATGTACACGTTTTTTCAGAATTGCTGGTTGCTCATTGCGTATTTTAGGTGGTAATTTATTCATTATTTTTACTATCATATGATGTCCATTTTTCTGTAGGTAAGTACGATTGAATTTCATAGATATCAAGTTCTCTTTATTACGGGTCATATAATCGTGTTCATTTCTATGGAATAAATGACAGCTTCGTAAATGTATAAGGAGGGCAGTATGAGTAAGTTATTTTTGATGAAATAGTCCTTACAGCTTTCAGTGTAACTCAAGTATCCGTATCGGATCCGAGACACCACATCAGCTGGATAAGACACGATAGCAGTTTGGAGATTAACATGTGGTGTAATCAGCTTGGAAAAAATAACAATTACCTCCTTGTTGAGTTTAAATGAATCTTTTTTGCTTCTCGTTTCAGTTGGCTCAAATTTAAAACGGAGGTTTCTTTAAAGGATTTACACGATTTGGCGTTTCAATTTTTTTTATAAAAATCTATAGGGTGATTTCTTTTGTGGTCATATCCCCCTTCACATTTATGCAGTACGCCACTGGTCGTTCGTTCATTTTATGATTTGATTATTGTTCTGTGTAGAAACTTTTCTGAGTTTTTGAAACTATAACAGATAGTTTTTTCTGTACCGGGTGATCAGATCTCAACGTTTTAGTACTGCATCTATGTGGAATATTGTGATTAGGTCAAAATGACCCGTGTTCCCCGTGTTTTTTATGTGTGAGAAATCCATTGCCGCAAACAGATTCAAGCTAGCTTTTCAGGTTTCGAGTTATTGCAAAACTTTGAACATTCCTGAAATCAGTCAAGAGCCAGTATTTCGTTAGTTTTTGAAGTAAGGTAAAAATGGATTTGACATTCTTGGGCACTTTTTTTCACGTAGAATCGAACTAAGAGCGGAGTTTATTTGTTATCCAACGGTTTTTGAGATATATGCATGTTTTTTTAATGTGAACCATAAGCAACTTTGATTCTGTTGAATAGTTTTTTTTTCAGGAATATATCACCCAATTTTTTCATTCTCCTGATTTTATCTTGTACCTCCGTGTTCATTCCTAGAATTCACACAGAATGATTGAAATAGCACAAGTATGTTATGTGCATTTATATATTATGATAGTTCGAAAACAAAATACCCAATGATTGATGTAATAGGTAGTGTGAAGCTCGATTTTGAGCAGTCAAATTGGAATGGAAACTGGGGAATATAAGAATCGAGTGACACACTATTCTCAAGAAAAATAGATATAAACCTTATCAAATGCGAATATCCTAGTTATTGCAGGCAGGGGATTTTCAATGTCGACTTGATTTTTGCAATTGGTTTCTGTAAAAATTTGAATAAAATCCAGTTATAAAAAACAAGTACTGTGTTTTAAGGAATTTTACTTAATAATTGCGATTCGTAACGCGTTTCACTACACCGTAGCTTCTTCAGACGAATGATTATGCAGAAAAATGTAAATGAGAATATAACTATAAATGTTCTTGAGTAATTAAAAGCTTATTGGTTGCTTCTTCTTAAGTGGTTATTTATGACAGGTATATCCAATAAAATTAAGGAATAGATTGCTCCCCGAAAAGATTCAATAGAGGTGAAGGGCTTAAATCGACTTGTTCATTGATGAGTCTACCTGAGTGTTTGTATTTATTTATTTCTAAAGTTTCCTAAAGATCTACCTTCCAATATTTATTATCTGTATGCAAAATTTCAAACTGTGGGTCGAAAGAATGATTATTTTCTAGGAGATGATTCGCGTAATTTGAATCTGATTTTTCATTTGAAAACTGCGTTTATGTTCCGATATTCTAATATTAAAATTTCTATGTGTTCTACCAATGTAGAAATTATCACAGTTATTGCAATTCAATCTATAAACACCTGATCTATTGTTTTTACCTGGTTTGGTTTCATTATTTTTATATATTTGCCTAAATTGCTATGTTGAAATTATTGCTGATTTCTGATTCTGATTTTTATTTGAAACGCAGTTTCAAATAAAAATCAGATTCAAATTACGCGAATCATCTCTTAGAAAATAATCATTCTTTCGACCCACAGTTTGAAATTTTGCATACAGATAATAAATATTGGAAGGTAGATCTTTGGGAAATTTTAGAAATAAATAAATACAAACACTCAGGTAGACTCATCAAGGAACAAGTCGATTTAAGCCCTTCACCTCTATTGAATCTTTTCGAGCAATCTATTCCTTAATTTTATTGGATATACCTGTCATAAATAACCACTTAGGAGGAGGCGAGCAATAAGCTTTTAATTACTCAAGAACATTTATAGTTATATTCTCATTTACATTTTCTGCATAATCATTCGTCTGAAGAAGCTACGGTGTAGTGAAACGCGTTACGAATCGCAATTATTAAGTAAAATTCCTTAAAACACAGTACTTGTTTTTTATTATTGATAATGGAATTTTACCAAGTAAAAGCCTCCCAAATTAAAAAAAAAATAAAATCCAGTTATTCCGAGAAATCATATAGACTAATGAACTTCACATCAGTAGTGATGAAATATTCAATCGTCAAAATGAACATTGGATGTTAGATGGTCGGATGTAAACCCCTATGGGTTCAACATTTTCGTACAGCATGGTCGCATCGTTATTTCAAACGGTATTATGTTCACAAAATAGTTGTAACTTGATGAAAAACCTTAAATAACTTATCTGAATTGTCAATGCAAGGACTAATTTTCGAACTATCTAAATGAGAGCACGGAACATAATTAAGCTATTTCAATCATTCCATGTAAATTCTGTGAATGGACATTGAGTTACTGGATAAAATTAGGGGAAAGTCATACAATTTTCGGTTTTTCATGGAAACACGTCGTGGATGAAGGAATTGCGTGCACATGTGGTTTTTTCTGGAAAAGAAAAAACTATTTAACGAAATTAAAGTTGCTGATGACTATTCAAACAAATTAAAGTTTGCATTATTACTCAAAACAAATAATTTCGAAAACAATCGAGATATTAGCAGTTGACTGATTTCGCAAATTTTCTAAATCTCCAAATAACTTGAAAACGAAAAAGGCTGTCTATCATCGAAATGTGTACACCCTGTCCAACGATTGACTAGGTACCGCGAAATTCTTATAGAGTGTCTCCAAATTTTTGGAGTTTGTATAGCAAAAAAAGCTTTAATTCTTTTATCAGTGAAAATTACATAAAAATGGATCAATCAAAAACATTAAGCTCGAAATTTCTTCTTAGTCTTGTTATTGATTTTTAATTAATCTCCTGATGAACGTAATGTACATATTTTATTCTACATTCAGATTTACCATTATAATGAACACATTTTAGGGACGAACGTTGAAGGCTTCGTGTGTTTTCAATGTTTATCCATTCTACATATTATTTTGACTCACATCAAAATTTTACATTATGACATAATCCATGGAGCGCTTCAATTTTACTACTGCCACGAGCAGGCACAGTATGCAGTGATATGGTGGATAGTTTCTTCGTTCGATCTACTATTTATCTTAATCATAATAATTAACAATGTTTATTTTCAAATTTCGGATTGCAAAATTATTTTTCGAAAACTATCAATGCGTTTTAACGATCGAATCGTATGGTTTTATTATATCAGTGTTTTTAACCATCATATCAAAGTCCTCAGATCAGTTCATTAAGTAATCTTGAAAATTGTGATAAAAAGTTCTTTTTGGCCTTTTTTAGATATTGTTAATATTTAGAAGCATTGTTTAAAATTTTGGAAATATTTAACCTATCCAATCGAACTATCGAATCGATTTTAACGAAACTAAGTGTCTCGTTTCAATATACCATACAATTTTTTTGAAGAAAATATTTCAAGGTCCTCAGGTCTGTATTCTTAAAAATGCAGATCAAAAAAAATTTATTTTATTTTATCTTTTTCAAAATATAATTGCCATTTTGAAGCATTGTTTATAATTTTGAAATTTTCAATCTATCCTATCTTGGGAAAAATTTATTTTAAAAACTTTTTTTGTTGCTATTTTGAAGCTTCGTTTATGATTTTAAAAATGTTTAACCTACTCTATCTTGGTTAAATTTAACTCAAAAACTTTTTTCTCTCCAACTTTCCTCTAAAATTCTTACTTTAAAAGCTATAAGCGAATGAATTAGTGAAAAAATGATTTTTTTCAAATGTTTTCACATTCCTAGCTTACCTGGATTATTGATCTATTGGGAATTCTGAAGCGATCTGAGTACAAATAACATTGCCGATTCTTACATCCATATGAAAGTTTTATTATAGTTGAAGTTTTATGTAACCAAAACTCTTTCTCAGAATAGTTCGTCGTCTTCCAACTACACACAACCAAATTTATATGGAATCACTCGGTATTTCACATTATTGATTGTTTCAACCATGGATATTTGACTACTTGTGAAGAATGAAGTTTTTTGTTGTAAAGAAACTGTTTGTTTGTTTGTTTGTTATTCCTTTAACGTGCTCTATTTCCGCCTTTCGGCCAATGACACGCCGGGGAATTCTGTCACCTCACTAACCCGGAAATTTTGCCGAACCCCTCTCGTGTCGAGGGAAGGGATCTTTAATGTCCAACACATCTCAGTTAGACAGGACCGACGGCTTTACATCTCCTCCGAAAGATGGACACTCAAGCGATTCCCAGAATCCGAAAAATCGCACCGACTTTATGGGGATTGAACCCAGGTAACTCTGCGCAGGAGACGAGCATCATATCCCATACGCCACCGAGCCGACCATAAAGAAACTGGATAGTATGATGAGAAATGTTGAATTATCACCACATGTTCGGGATATTGTACTCAGTCGTCACTGAGATTTGAAACCGTGAGTTTCAAAATTAAAAAAAAGCCTATAATCATTATTGAAAATGCCTTGCGTTGGATTGTCCGATGTGAAGAGGAGCCGAATAATTGCTCTCGTTGAAGAAGGGGTAACACAGAGGGATATAGCGGCCACAATAGGGGGTATGACAGGGTGATACGTGAAGCTACAAGCTCTGCAAAATAGGCCTAGAAGAAGTAATAGGAAGATCACTTCTGAAGAACGAGACCGCTTTCTGTGCCAAATTGCAAAAAGAGAGAAAATAGTGCGTCGCACCACATACTCCAAAGGCAATTTCTGGAAGCAACAGGCATCAGTGTATCAGTCGAAACGATACGTCAAAGATTTTGTTCAAGGGGTTTATAAAGCAGAAGGCTCTTAAGAGTTCCAGAGCTAACCAAACAACAAAAAATTAACAGACTTGATTTGTGTATCGAGCACCAAAATTGGAATATTGAGAATTGGCGAAATGTTCTTTGTTGTAAGGGGTCGTGGAAGACAAGCTAGACTCCGAGCAGCATGACAAATTCTGAAATACCAAGGGGGCAGTGTGATGTTTTGGGGTGGCATTATGCTGGGAGGTAAAACAGATTTGATTTCGTTTCCTGCGAGTGTAACGGCTAGAAATTACGCGGACCTAGTGCTGGAGCCCATTGTGAGACTCTAGCGAGGTACCCACTGTGAGAATTTCACTTTTATGCAAGATAATGCTCCTCCGCATACCAGCAACCTAGCGCGACATTATCTTGCTCTCCAGACCTAAATCCTCTTGAACATTTATGAGATAATCTCAAAAGGAAAATTAGATCGCTCCAGGATAATCCAAGATCCCCACAACAGCTCATCCAAGCCGCCACACAAGAGTGGCAGCATATCACCACAGAGGAGGTCGAAAACCTAGCCTAGACG
The DNA here is from genome assembly GCA_013387265.2 of Cryptolaemus montrouzieri. Taxonomy (NCBI): domain Eukaryota; kingdom Metazoa; phylum Arthropoda; class Insecta; order Coleoptera; family Coccinellidae; genus Cryptolaemus; species Cryptolaemus montrouzieri. The sequence continues at coordinate 32,077,449 of JABFTP020000185.1, read as the reverse complement.
GATTCAGGCTTGTATCAGGGCAAGAGGAGATAATACAAGCTACTGAGGTCGGGAAAAAAACACCTACTCTGTGAGAAAACAATTTCCAATTTTTTCGCTACATGCGGAAAGAGTCTCTTATTTTCTTTTATTTGTTTCTTTCTTAAAATAAACCTTAATTTATTTCTTTTTTCAATTGAAATATCACAAAAAGGATCAGTCCTAACAATCCTTCGAAATTTTCAAAATCCCTGAGGTGATATTCGAAATATCGGGTGATTCCATATAAATTTGGTTGTGTGTACATTTTGACATCGAGAAATTGTCGACCACACTTTGTAAAACAAAATCTACGGTTCTCGTAAATCCATTCCAAGTCGAAAGTTAAATAAAACTAATCTGTGGACTATTATCGGCCCGAAACGAATATCTCTTTAAGTGTCTTTGAAATGGTTAAATTTTTATGTATCAGCCAAGGTGAAAGAACAAAGCATTCCTTTAAATCGAAGATAACAGGGAGTTTAATGTCTTCACCGACATATAATTGGCCCACCGAACACGTGTGTTCCGGGAGTGTTACATAAAATTTTAAGATGCATCTGATAATTGTCGAGTAGTGAACATTTAAGTGGGTTCAAATACCGCCGTGACCGATGACCCCCCGACCCCCCGTCCGGCAGATGGTCAAAATTAAGATGGATAGAAAGGATAATTAAGACGCAGGCGAGGGGCATATTAACTACTTGGTACTTCGCTTTATATAAATCTACTGGTCTATAAAAACTGTTTATATTATTTTAGCTCATTTTAATTCGACTTTTATGTACAGTGCGTTCCAATGAAAACAATCCACCCTGAATAACTCGGCTGGTTTGATTTTTCGGTGAATATCATGAAGATGGTAGATTTTTTATTGAAGCGGGACTTTTTTGTTACATATTTCGTTTTCACCCAATCAAGTCCCAACCCCTGGCAGCTTTCACCCCAAATTTGTTCGGGAAAAGAGGTCGTGTGATATATTTTTGAAAAGGTGCTTCCATTGGTTCCGAAAATTTTTTCCCTCCTTTGAACGTATCATCCCGCATCACAACCACACCCAAAATTTCCAAATGAAAAATGTTTGATTGACACATCCTTGAATTTAGTGTATATTTTTATTTTATCGACGATCGAACAACCCTATACAGTTCATGTTAAAATCTATCAAGTCCATTTTGTTTCGGAGAGCTAATAACTCTGCATTTGCTAATCATGAATGAAAAAAACAGAGCGTGAGTTATCATTCACTTGAGAAAAACGTAGATTTTTTTTCTCTATCATTACACATCCTAAATTTCAACTAGAATCTACAAGGTCCGGAGCCATGTCTTCTTTTGCCCTTTCAAACTTTTTTGCAGTACGCCACTGATCAGCGTACAATCAATTTTCGTCATCTTTGTTCAATTTAGAAACTTTTTTGACACCTATAATTTTTCCGTATCTCCGACAGTTCTCGAGCAAAAAATTATTAAACGATTGTATGGATTCGCTGAATTGAAAGCACTTCTAATTAAAAGAATTACTAGTAGGCTTTGAATTTCTGCATCTATTTATTCATTTTGACAATTGCTAAAGTTGAACCAGTGTCTGCTCGAATTGTTTATTAAATTAACGATTAGTTTTAAGACTTTTGAAGTTATTGCTGTAAGAAAAATGGCTAATTTTACTAACGCCGAATTGGCTGATATTCATTACATGTACGGTCTGGCTGACAGAAACACAACAGAAGCTAGGCGATTATATCTGGTGCGCTCTCCAAATCGAGTAACATCAGACAGGCGAACATTATCAAATATCCACAGAAGGATGAGGGAAATTGGTACTTTTACTGCAAATAATCATTTAAAAGGTGCAACTCAAACTGCGAGAACTCCAGATATTGAGGAAACAGTTTTGAATTGTATAGTTTTGAATCCTCATGTGAGTACAAGAAAAATTGAAAATCAGTTGATATTTCATGTTCTATTTTAGAGGATTCTCCACGACATTTTGTACCCGTTTCATATTCAACACGTCCAAACTCTACTTCCTCGAGATTTTCCTTCAAGGCTAAATTTCTGCCGATGGTTCTTAGATGAAATTAGATAAGATTAGATTAGATGCACATTTTGATAGTAAAAGAATGCTCGCAGACATGGCCGCGGAAAAGAAAACACCTTGTGAATTTCAGTTAAAATCTAGGACGTTTAAGGGTTAAGAAAAATACCTTCAAGGGAAGATATTCAAAAAGCGAGGATGCATTGATTAGAAAAGGATATATTTACTGTAATGAAGATACAGATATTCGACGAATTCACATTAATTTCAATCCACGTCACTTCTCAAAAAATAACCGAATAGGACTATTTAAAAGTCTGCACAGAAACTTCATGGGTGGAAGTATTCAAACACTTTCGTACCAACAACCTTCATAATGAAAATTTTTGTATTTTAATTGAATATATATTATATGTCTACCTGGTACAAATGCTCCAGTACTTTCGAATGAATTGTAGACGTCTGAAAAGAACCTTATGTTCTAGTTCTGAACTTTTTTCTCAAAATTGCACGTAGATTTACCCCCTCAAGTTGTGACATACTATTATATAACACCCTGTATGCATTTTTGAATCCTTGAAAATCAGTATTTCATTTTGTTATATTTAGTTGTTGAGGCTCGTACTTGGAATAAAGTACACTTCAAAAATCTTTTCAATACAGAAACATTTAAATGTGATAACTTTGGCAACAATCAGTCAAACAGTGATGGCATGTAGCCCGTACTTATGGATATACAAGCTAAATCCATTTTTATATATTTCTTAGAATGATAATAAATGGTTAATGAATACGGTCTTAAATCATATACTTCTGGTGTTTTAATCAATGAATATTCTTCTCCAAATTAGCTTCAATTCTCAGAAACGTATAGCAAACCTCTTCAACATGAATGGCTGCAGTATCAAACCGATAAATTGTTTCATTGTTATTTGCCCAACACACATAGATAATTGAATTTGTTCCCCATCCAGCGCCAAATTCTCTATTCGATAGCTGCCATCAATATTTCATAAGCTACAATGGAATATTTGCATAAACTGGTTTTATTTAATACCATACGTAGATGAGTCTGACAGAGAGGTATCGGTTTGTTCTCACATCAAAGATAGACAATTTAGACGTACATACCATTTGCGGCAAACATGGGTGAACAATTTTTGTTTAAGCATAATAACGCCAGACCTCACCAAGCTCATATGGCTAGGAACTTCCTTCAAGATCAAGAAATCTCTTCAATGGAGGCACCTGTACGTAGTCCAGAACTCACTCCCATCAAACATGCCTAGGACAGTCTCAATAGAAAACTAAAAAGCCAAGCTACCCTGACTGCAATTTCTATGAGTACCATTTATATTTCGTTGATTCTCAAGCATTCCTTAGTGCTGGTGGATTACTAGAAATATAATTACTCAACATATCATATCATTTGAGTTTTCGATTTTGTTTTCTTGACGCAGTGAAAATTTTTCGTTATATTTTGTTTCAAAAATCATTTATTTGACTTATCATTCCAACTACAACTTGCGGGGTTAATCTACGTGCAGTTTCAAGAAAAAAAGTTCATATAAACATAGGTCCGCAAAAGCTTCGTTACGGAGCTACAGGGTGTTGAAATTTCCGGAAAAAATTATTTGTTTCATCAAAACTCCTGTAGTTTTTGAGATATTCAGCCCAAATTTGGAATGCAAGCTATTTTTTACATCCTCCATCATTACACGTCCTAGATTTCAACTGAAATTCACAAGATGTGTTCTTTTCCGAGGCCATGTCTCCTTTTGCGCTCTCAAACTTTTTTGCAATACGCCACTGATCAGCGTACAATAAATTTTCGTCATCTTCGTTCAATTTTTCTGACACTTTAAAATTTTTTCGTATCTCCAATGGCTTTCGAGTGAAAAATTATTGAATTTCGCTAAATAAAAAAAATAGAAATACTCGATAGGTATGGCCAAAATTTGCTTTTATTTTGATAACTCAACTTATACTTATTCAATATCAAACTAAAAAAAAAGAACGATTAAAAACTAAATAAATTGCTGGAAGTGTCCTCCACCTGCAAAAATACAGGCCTCTGTCCTTCATCGCATATTATCACGCACTCTTTGAAATAATCCTGGGGTATTTCTAATCGTGCCACAAGAGGTTATAATTCGGTTTCTCAATTCTTCTACAGTGTTCACTGAAGTGGTATAAACTAAACTTTTGAGATATCCCAATAAGAAAAAGTCTAAACTATTTAAGTCTGGGGACCTATGAGGCCATGGTTCTGGCTCACCCCGACCTATCCATCGATTGTTGAATGTATTATTCAAGAATTCCCTAGCTTCTCCACTAAAATGTGCTGGTTCTCCGTCATGCATGAACCACATTATGTTCCTCACCAAAAGTAGCACATCCTCGAACAATACAGGTAACTCCTCCTCAAGAAATTGCAAATAAGCGGGACCGTTCAGCCTGTTAGGCAAAAAAATGGCCCTATCAAATAATTTCCAATTATTCCGACCCAGATATTCAGTGAGAATTGTTCTTGATGATGAGATTCTTCAATCAAATGGGGGTTTTCCTCAGCCCAATAATGATAATTGTAAAAATTTGTGGTAGCAGTTAGCTTCGTCTGTGAACATTATTTCACTATCAAAATGAGCATTTTTTCTAATTTAATCTAAGAACCATCGGCAGAAATTCAGTCTTGAAGAAAAATCTCGAGGAAGTAGGGTTTGGACGCGTTGAATATGAAACGGGTTCAATAAAAAGTCGTGGAGAATCCTCGAAACTAGAACATGTGAAATATTTAACTGATTTCCAATTTTTCTTGTACTCACATGGGGATTCAAATCAATACAATTCAAAACTGATTCCTCAAGATCTGGAGTTCTCATAGTTTGAGTTGCACCTTTTAAATGATTATTTGCAGTAAAAGTACCAGTTCCCCTCCAACTTTCTGTGGATATTTGAAAAAGTTCGCCTGTCTGGTGTTACCCGATTCGGAAAACGCACCTAATATAATCGCCTAGCTTCTGTTGTGTTTCCGTCTGCCAGATCGTACATGTAATGGATATCAGCAAATTCGGCGTTAGTAAAATTATCCATTTTTTATTACAGCAATAACTTCAAGTCTTAATGCTAATCGTTAATTAAATAAATAATTCGAGCAGAGTTCAACTTTAGAAACTGTCAAAATAAATAAATAAATGAAAAATCTAAGCCTACTAGTCTTTTTTTTAATAGAAGTGCTTTCAATTCAGCGAATGCATGCAATCGTTTAATAATTTTTGCTCGCATGGGAAGTGTTATGATGTAGGTTAGATAAAAATAGCTCAAAAACTGCAGGAGTATAGGAGAAAAAACCATTTTCCGGAAATTTCAACACCCTGTAGCTCCGTAACGAAGCTTTTGCGGACCTATGTTTATATGAACTTTTTTCTTAAAATTGCACGTAGATTTACCCCTTCAAGTTGTGACATACTATTATGTAACACACTGTATATCTATGTGTTCCTTAGAAAATATAGTCTGGAGAGACCAATGACAACGAGAACTTAGCAGGGTTCTTTTGAGATACAGAACTATAACAAAATGTTCGAAAATCTTCATTCATTTACGGTTCGTTAAACTAGCAATCAGCAATATGTACTATTATGTAACATCCTGTTTATATATATATATATATATATATATATATATATATATATATATATATATATATATATATATGTGCGTGTAGAAAATATAGTCTTGAGAAACCAATGACAACAACGAGAACTTAGCAGGGTTCTTTTTGAGATACAGAACCATAACAAAATGTTAAATGTTCGAAAATCTTCATTCATTTACGGTTCGTTAAACTAGCAATAATCAATATTTCTACGGTATAGTTCAACCTAATGATCCTCTGAAAACGAGAAATAAAGCAGAAACAATGATTCGTTTGTCAAATATTCTGGCGAGTTTCTTAATAGAACGTTCGGGAAATTCCCGAATTGAAATAAATTATACGCATTATGAAGATAATTAACCTCGAAATATATCAGCGAAGTAGTGCTTGAATCGTTGCCAAGAACCTATTTCACCTTACACTCTAAACAAATAAATTCGCTCGAAATTTATCAGTTTGTGTTAGAGAATTTTCACTTTCATATTAAATCATTTTAAGCACATTGCACACATTGCTTATGAAACCGACAAATTGTCCCGTATTTTCATGAACATTTTTAATGATAAGTGTTTACTTTTTGGTGATAATTATTCAATTTGCTTGATTTAATATACGGGGATACTCAAGGCTAAGATATTATGCTGAAGTTTTTCCACATTTTTTGGTTCGAAATTTCCAATTGATTTTGGCACACCTTATATATTTTCAAGATTTTTCTTTCGCGAATGCATTCACACGAAATTGATATATTTTCAAAACCCTACTATTCATCTCTATGACAATGTACATTTTTGAAATCAGTACACAGGGTGTTCTATTCAACATATGAAAGTAACTTCCGGTCTAATCGGAACCTGCCAAAAGTTGAAAATATTTTAAAAATGTAATTTGTCAAAGTCAAACTGTGAAAATTTCAAAAAGATATCTTAATCCATTCTCTATTAACTTCTAATAGGCCATCTCATTTGAGTACCCCGGTATATGAGACGATTGCTGGTATAAAAAACAATGCATTCCTTCAAATGTCTACTGTGATTGCTTTGGAAGTAACCTTGACTTTTAACCAATTGCCGATTGTTTGCGGTTCTTTCGTCATAAGCTTAATAAATGATTTTTCTTAGAAGTATTTCTGGTTTGTCGATCGTTGAAGTACGAAGGTTACTCGAAAAATCAGGTAAAATTGAAACAAGAATACCTTTTCTCTACTGGATGAATGTTTTTGATGTCCTCTTTGTAGCACTTTTTCCAAAGGTCCTTGAAATATGATGTTGTTTCGGAGATGACAGAACATATTAGAACTAAACTATACAGAAGGCATCTCCTAGTGCAAATGGTGGCACTAACCTGAATTCTTTATAATATAGGTCATTGAAAACAGGATAGCTTTTGTTGATTTTTGAAATATAACGTTTATTCTCAATTGGTATTCGTTGTTTCTTCAATATCAAAACGATACTTAAATCTAGTAACATAGTTAGTTAGATTCTAGCCACAGTCGTTTCCGTTTGCAATTATTCAATTCTACATTTTTACTACGAATTTGTATTCATATTCCAGTTCCTGTTCAATATATCATTGCTCCGGGACATCTTGCGACCAATGGATTAGCTGAACGAAATGTTCAATCTTTTAAGCGAAAATTGTATGCATGTGAGAATGAACCGGGAACATATCATAAGAAATTACAGAAAATACTATTCAGATTCCGGGCAACTCTATTGGTGCGAAAGAGAGTTCAAGTATCGGTATGGAAAAACAATCGACAGTGTTCAGAATTTGGAAATATACAGAAGAAAATTGGTCAGTATCATTATATAGTCAAACTAGATTCGGAACGATGTTTCAAACGGCACATCAACCAACTACATAAAATGTTGGTTCGTAAAAATGAAAGACATGTGACTTTTGGTCCAACCCAGTCTTTTCTTATTCCAAGATGTGTGAACAGCGATCCTGAACCTAAGCTGCGTATCTCTGATCGGAGGTCTGTTGAAAGTTCAGTTCCACTTCGTCGATCCAGCCGAGTGAAGCAACCCACAGTGCGTTTTCAAAATTAAAATAGTTATTGTTTCATTTCGTTTTATTTACATGATGTAATTCGTATGTTAGTATCATTCAAGTGGGGAAGACTGCTGTGTTTCTTCAATATCAAAACGATACTTATATCTAGTAACATAGTTAGTTAGATCCTAGCAACAGTGTTTCCGATTTCAATTATTCAATTCCACATTTTTACGAATTTGTATTCATATTCCAGTTCCTGTTCAATATATCTTTTCCATAATAACAGTATATACAGGGTGCTTCAACGAAAACTAAACAGAGGCTTTATCCACCAAGATATTCATTTCTGATCAAAACGCAAAAACAAGTCAATTTTTGTTTCAAGGGCGACATCTTTTGGGTACAAAACTTGCCTGAAATATCAACCCCCTAAGCGGGGTTGCAATCCTTGAACATTTTGAATAGGGAAGATGGGTCGAGTGATAACTCAAAAGAAAGGTGGTATCTTTATCTACATCGCCTTGAACGAATTTCCATTTTTAATTGAAAACTGTAAAAGATACAGGGTGAGCAACTGAAAGATAGGGAAGACCATTTCCCTGAGACTGTTCAAGTTTCAGTGAAGTAAAATGGAACAGATCCATGATGATCAATTGCAGTCATCATTAAGTACCATCCTCATCTCGAATTTCAACCCCTACAGCAGAGGTGACCACCCTTGAAAATTTGGAAGAGGGTAGATGGTTCGAGTGATAACTCGAAAGAAAGGTATTATCTTTGTCTCCATTTCCGTGAAAAAATTTTCATTTTTGATTGAAAACTGTAGAAGATACAGAGTGAGCCACTGAAAAATAGAGAAGACTATCGCTCAAGACTATTGAAGTATTAGTGAAAAACTGGAATAGATTCATTTTAGATTAAAAATTGTCATCTTCCGAAATCACCCTCATCTCGAATTTCAACCCCTAGAGCAGGGGTAATATTTCGATCCAGTGATACCTTTCAAATAATGGATTTCGATTGCCTTCATGACTGCTCGCAATAATTCTATTCTCATTGAGTTCCATAGGAGTTAGAGTAGCTCACGCTGTATGTTCTACAGTTTTCAATCAAAAATGAAAATTCGTTCACAGGGATGCAGACAAAGATAATACCTTACTTTAGAGGTATCACTCGACCCATCTACCCTCTTAAAATTTTCAAGGCTGGTCACCCCTGCGCTAGGGGTTGAAATTCGAGATGAGGATGGTACTCGATGATGACTGCCATTAATCAGCATGAATCTGTTCCATTTTACTTCACTGAAACTTGAATAGTCTCAGGGAAATAGTCTTCCCTATCTTTCAGTTGCTCACCCTGCATCTTTTACAGTTTTCAATTAAAAATGGAAATTCGTTCAAGGCAATGTAGGCAAAAATACCAACTTTCTTTTGAGTCATCAACCGACTCATCTTCCCTATTCAAAATGTTCAAGGATTGCAACCCCCGCTTAGGGGGTTGATATTTCAGGCAAGTTTTGTACCCCAAAAGATGTCCCCCTTGAAACAAAAATTGACCTGTTTTTGCGTTTTGATCAGAAATGAATATCTTGGTAGATATAGCCTCTGTTTAGTTTTCGTTGAAGCACCCTGCATATTTACTCCTATTCGATACAACAGTATTCTGATTGTTAATCAATTGATGAAGTGAAGCTGAACTTTAGTTCACATAAATTTCTTTATTATTGTGAATAGTCACAACATCCTTCTGAAATAAGCCAACTTCATGAAATTCATGGGAAAAATTTGGAAAATGGCAGTTATAGTTCGAAGAAGCAGGCTCATTTGATCTTCAAAAATGCCTTCCTTAACTCCCTGCTTCTATCTCTTCAAACAACGAAGTTATCAGCTATCACTAAAATCGTAGACACTGTTTATACAGGCCGGTCGCTTAATACCCGTCATTTAAAGTATACGGCAAATTAATGTATTATCACCTTTGTTATTTTCAGGAGCATCATACACTTTTCAATTTTTTAATGTAAAAAATCATTCTACAAACCTAAAATCCATGAAAAGGATATGATGTTTCATCAGAAGTTTCTGCTTTGAAGTATTGATGTTCTCGTCCTCTTGAAGGTACATTTATTTTATAAAATTAAACGTTTCCATTCAGCTTAAAAGAAAAAGGTTCTTCTTCTTAATAATGTACTTTTCAGAGGCTTTTTTACATGAGAAAATAATTGAATAATCAACGTTACATGTAGAATCAAGTTGGCGTTGATAATCGAAACAATAATTTTGTACGTAATTATTCATAAATTTTCGATACAATCGTGAATAAAAAGTAGTTTTTTCAAATGAAACAATTTTTAAAGGCACATTCCATCATAGTTGCATTAGGTTCTGCTATGTGTAAAATGGCTTCAATCGTTTCATTTTATTGAAGATCTTCTAATTATTTGAAATAAAAACAAGATTAACGATGGCAGTGAAATTTATATTCAATAATTTTCTTTCCGATTGTGTTAATACTCAATTCGCACACTTATAAAATTTTAAACATGGAAATAATTACATTTACACACAAATTATGCCTTTATTTATAATTCATGGTCAGTGCCAACACATAATATCAAGAAAGTTATTTATTCAACAGCAGTGAATACGCGGAAAGATAGTTCAGAGTTTGTCGAGCTTCTGAGAATTTAGGTCCTATGTAACATGCTGTTAAAAATAACGATCAATCGTATACATTTTCGCATTGAGAAATGTTCAGAAAATAATGGGATTTAGATTTGAATATTTGTGACATTTTAATCAAAATTTGTACAATGTTTCGATATTTTTATTCTCATTCATCATTTGGTTTTACTTCAATCTGCAGTATTTAGTATTCTGTTTTCCATAAGTTACAAAATTGTACTTATTAAATCTAACTTTCCTTCGTTGTTCCTTGGTATCTCTGCTCATTTTCCTTCTTTGAATAAGGGTAACAAGCTATTTTAGACATAGGAACACCTAATAGCGCTTGAAACTATCTAGCACTTGCACTTTCAAAAAAAAAAAGAAAAAAATTTTTAGTTGTATTTGAGATAACTGACTTTTTTTATGATTTTATTGAAAACTGATGAATAATCTACGTTACTTATAGAATTGAGTTTTCATGACATTTCAACGTTTGATAATTGCTGCTTCAATCAAGAAGCCGAAATACGCTTTTATTGAAAGGACTAAAAATAGGTAGTTGTATTGAAAACAACTGAATCGTGCGTTTTTGAAGTTGGCCAAATTATTGAGTCATTTTTGGACAGCTTGTATATAAAAAAGCCTCTAACAACTATATTATTGAGAAGAGCAGACTTTTTTCTCCAAAACTGAAGGGAAGAATCCAATCTTATAAAAATGAAAAAAAAATCTCAAAAGGACGAGGAGACCAATATTTCAATTTTTTAAATTTTAATTTTAAACATATCTTTTTATAGTCAATTTTAGGAGGAGGCAAATATCAACAATAACTGTTAAAAATATGATGCTCTATAATAAGAAAGTATGAAAGTATATCATTTCATTTCAAATATTTCAAAAGGTAATTCCGTACCCTAAAGTCCCAAATCCAAATGTTGGTGACAATCTATAAATTTTTCGTGTACTTGTAAGGTCCCATATTCGGTGGTCACCCTGTATAGAAACTTGCTTAGGGTTACACTGTCGAGGGTCTGCAGACAAAGCCATGCGATGCGACCTTCAGCACCGTTGCTTACCAAACAGATTTCAACAGCTCTCCAGATGAAAATAGCAAATACACAAACCACTGTTCTTCCTGGACGAAATCAATATGGTTCAACATATAAAAAATTACTTTGAATATGGTTTCTTTTGTCGTTAAAATCCGACCAGAGTTTTCCTGTATACAGGGTGCTTCAACGAAAACTAAACAGAGGCTATATCCACCAAGATATTCATTTCTGATCAAAACGCAAAAACAGGTCAATTTTTGTTTCAAGGGGAACATCTTTTGGGGTACAAAACTTGCCTGAAATTTCAACCCCCTAAGTGGGGGTTTCAATCCTGGAACATTTTGAATAAAGAAGATGGGTCGAGTGATGACTCAAAAGAAAGGTGGTATCTTTGTCTACATTGTCTTGAACGAATTTCCATTTTTAATTGAAAACTGTAAAAGATACAGGGTGAGCAACTGAAAGATAGGGAAGACAATTTCCCTGAGACTATTAAGTTTCAGTGAAGTAAAATGGAACAGATCCATGCTGATAAATGGCAGTCATCATCAAGTACCGTCCTCATCTCGAATTTCAACCCCTAGAGCAGGGGTGACAACCCTTGAAAATTTGGAAGAGGTTAGGTGGTCGAGTGATACTTCGAAAGAAAGGTATTATCTTTGTCTGCATCCCCGTGAACGAATTTTCATTTTCGATTGAAAACTGTAGAAGATACAGAGTGAGCTACTGAAAAATAGAGGAGACTATCTATCGCCCTGAGCTATACAAGTATTAGTGCAAAAAAATGGAACACGCTCATTCCAGATCAAAGGCTGTCATCTTTGATCTAAATGAATCAATTCCAGTTTTTCGCACTAATACTACAATAGTCGAATAGTCTATGTACCATACTATTGTAAGCTGCTAATTTATGTGGATAAGGATATGTAGATGAGCTGTGAATAGTAATATCTGTATGGGATGAAAAATAGAAAAATCATGTTTGTCGTTAATTTTAGTAAAAGTTGAATCCAGAAAGTTAATGGAGTTTTCTGTTTGTCGTTAATTTTAGTAAAGTTGAATCCAGAAAGTTAATGAAGTTTTCTGTTTCTATCATATAGATAAAATAGATATATATATATATATATATATATATATATATATATATATATATATATATATATATATATATATATATATATATAGGATAGAAACAGAAAAGTCCATTAACTTTCTGGATTTAACTATTACTAAAATTAACGGCAAACATGATTTTTCTATTTTTCATAAGCCATCGCATACAGATATTACTATTCACAGCTCATCTACACATCCTTATTCACATAAATTAGCAGCTTACAATAGTATGGTACATAGACTAATTAATATGCCAATGTCACAAAATAATTTCATAAAAGAGCTAAATATAATTAAACAAATAGCAGTCAATAACGGTTACAGTCCAACTATGATTGAGAACATGATTTCATGCAAAAAATTCAAAAGGCAATCCAGGAAGTATTTCCAAGTATAAAAAGTTCTAACACAAAATACAACAGCTTAACTTATATTGGTAATCCTAATCTAAAATAATATATAATATAGCTTTAGGCCGACATATCAAAACTGCAAATCCAAAATTGATAAAAGTAATAAATTCGGTGTTTATAAACTGTCTTGCGGGGATTGTAATAAAATTTATATTGGTAGAACTTTCAGAAATTTCATAGTTAGATTATCCGAGCACAAACGTAGTTTTAATTATCGTAAATCAGATTCCCATTATTCTAATCATTTATTCGAAGAAAACCATAACTTTAATGACAATTTCAAAATTTTACACAATGAACATAACAAACAAAAACTCAATCTATTAGAAATGTTAGGGATCAACAAAGAAAGAATTAAGGTAGATTATTTAATAGTCAATCAGATCTAAATCCTTCTCCTTTATTCAATCTTTTTCAAATCATGAAGTAAGCAACTCCGATGGGTTTTCCAACATACCTATTGTAATATTAAGTAGGAAATAAGACTAATATATAAGGAATAACTCTGTTCATTAGTTTGTATCTATCTGATGAAGCCACAGTATGGTGAAACCGGTCATAGTATTGTTAATATAGTGAAAATTTAAATACTTTAGTTTTATTTCATTGAAAATATGTATATCGATTTTCATCAAATTATTCAAAGTATGTAAACTTCTTTGATCCATTCGGTAAATCCATCGACCATTCTTCTGCCGAGAGTAACATAAAAGCGGAAGTTCTGAAACATGCCTTTAACTGGTTTCATGAATTTGAAATCTTTGGTCAATTGATAGATCTCTTCTTATGATTCACGATGATCAATGAGTGCAACCTCTGTAACCTCCTCTCTTTCAAATCCATCTTCTATGCATCTAGTCAGGTACAGTATCACCCCTCAACACCCTTTTTTCGGCCAATGCAATTAGATCATCTATTCAAAACAACCCTTTCAAATATTTTGAAAGTTCGGAGGCATTTTTGCCCGGTTTTAACGGAGCAATTATACGAGTTTTCCTCCAAATCTTAGGTAAAGTGGTAGAGATGTGATGCAGTTATTTATCATCTGTGTAAACCAAATAATGATCTTTTCACCAAGGTGTTGAATTCCTTCCCTTCCAATATCATCCACGTCAGCTCCATTATTGGGTTTCATTTGTGAAAAGGCATATTTGGTTTCAGATACTCTAACTACTTCATCAATAAAGGTGTTTTCATTGTTGGGTAAAATAGGATCCTTTGACAAACTTGAAACAAGTGTCCAAGCTACTTTGCCTCATATTCTCCTTTCGGTACAATACAGCCAAAGCATTCCTTCTATTTAGATATCTGAAACTTGCCCCAAGTAGGTTTTTTGATAAAAACGTTTGCTGTACTCCGAAAGCTTTCTGTAGTCGTAAAAAATAAAAATTGCACAATCACTCCAAAACAAAAATTACGTTACAGCAGAGGTTCTGTATAACAAAGACATGCGATTGTGTGACATTCAATCTCTTCACTTGTCCAACAAACAATAGAGCCAAAATCTGACATTTGCTTTCTGTATCCGCTTTTGCATGTGGTCGAAATAATTGACCGGTTTTCTGCTAAATGTCTTTATCAAAAAACTTTTTTGCTGATCAAGGTTCATGATATTCTGTTTTCTGTTTCTCCATAAATAGAATGCACTTTTGATCTATTTATACTGATGTATGACCCTCGACTACGTATGGCCTCGAAAGAGAGAAATGAATCATCTACAGAACTGAATCATCCGAGTATAGGCGCCAGCATGCTCTATCCCAAAAGCATAGGTACCTCCTCCTGAAAAATAATTTGATTGCTTCAATCGTTCACCCACCATGATTGTGCAATTGTTTTTATCAAACGTATCAAAACACATGAAAGTTTAAAATTCAAAAAGAAATCTCATTTTAAGAACACTTAACACGCAAAATGAAATAATCCATGTCCCAATCATTATTTCATCATTTGGAAAACGATTCTTCGTTTCATTTAATGTATCAATGATAAGAAATTAATTAGTAGGTGTCCTTATCTTTATTCAAATAGAATAATCTGAAAATAATATTTGCATTACTAATTTGCAAGCGCTAAATATAAATCTTAATGAATTTGAGAAATCGTTAGTTAAATATCTAGATTAGCTTCTTTATATCTATTCTGATGTTAGTTTCGATGATATTGCGCGAAAAATGAGGTAAATATTACGTAATTGTCAGTTCGATTAAATCTTAATGATGAATAATCGATTTAATGATATAATTACACTAGTATTACAGTGGTTGAATCGATAATATGTATTTAAAGCGTGAAATTATCAGATGTTGCTTGAGAGAAAGAAGGAAAAATTTTATTTATTTAAGATTTTAATACAGAGTCCCATCTCAAACGAGCCTCCCTGTATTTGTGTTTTTTATTCCATAATGATCAGGAAAAATTTCCGGAATTCATCGAAGGATTTTGTTTGGGCGATAAGTAAATTTAAAAATTCAATTGAGGAGGCTTTTACGTGATAGAAATCCATTTTCACAAATACAAGTGAACGATGATTTCTACTAAAATATTATTAAGGGGTATTATCACTTCAGAATGACAAAATGGAAGGTGTGTTTAGCATTTTTTTGAAAGAAATCTTTGTTATGTATCAAAAAAAACTTTTTACATGTTATACATAAAAAAAGGTATACAAAAAAATTTTTTTTGGCGCCGCATGTAAGTTCTTCGTAGAGGCCCAATGTCGAGTCCCATCATCTCCATTAATTTCAGAATTGCTTTGCACCCCTCGTTGAAGACGCAGCAACTGATCCAGGCTGATAAATCGACAATTTGTTCTCCTGAATATATATGTTTTGGCACAAGTCCCCAGATGGTACTATTAAAAGATTCGTTATTGTTTTGCGTGTTTTTTCCCAAACAGCGATCCAAAAGTTCATCTTTTGTCAAGTCTTCGAAAACAAGCTTCACGTATTCTTGCACAAGGTCACGAAGGGGCGGTGTTTTATGGTTGAAGTTTTTGCCCTCTTCGACGCTTTGTAGATACTTACACCAGCTCTTGTCGCAATACTGATGCTGTGGTTTTTCATTAGCTGAAATTCTATGATAAAATCCCGCCCAAATGGCATTTTTTTTGCTTGCTTGTCTTCGGGGTTGTTTTAAATGGCAAGACAAAGAAATTTCTTTCATAACTTTGCTATGCCAGTAAGTTCGGTTCTCTTTTCCTCAGGTGGAGTAGTTTTGCCTCGGCGTTTCCTTTAAGCTGCAGGTTCTTCCTCTTCGTTTTTCGTTTCTTCTTTTTTTTAATTTTTTTATTTCCGTGAGAGTTTTTTTGATATCCTTGAACCTTCGAAACATTATTTTTCCCACGTGAAGGACGCATTCTAAATTTTCAATATTGAAGTCCCCGTACGGTTTACTTTCCAATAAGTTGGGAAACGTTTTTGAATCTCCATCTCCAACGTAGCGAGCGTATTTTGAGCCATGTGAATTTTCCGAACGACAAAACATGTCTAACACCCCTTGGACTTCCATTCCCCGGAGCTTCTGTCAATTTTTGGAACATTCCTCGACGTGCTCCTTGTCTTTTCAAATTAAAAATGCGGTTGGGTCCATCAGTTTTTTGTTTACTTCACATTTCTTACACGTTTTTGACGAGACGAAACAATCCAAAACGTTGCCTGTGTATTTTCCAATTAGAATACAAATTCCGATGAGAAAAGAAAAACCTCTCTCGGTCCAGGTTCCATCGCCAGACACAGTCAATTCGCCTTTTGGGAATCCGGGCTCAACGTTATTTTCGTTTTCTTCTCTTCCAGCTTTTTGAAATATAACTTTAGCCAAACATTCAGCCGAAAAAGAGATATTTGTGCACGCGGTGTAGTACAAATTCTGGTTGAAGCGTCGACCTAGATCGATCATGGAACAGAACAAATTTATGCCATTGAGTCCAACCCCTAATAGGCGGAAAATGAAAACTATTCGCCTGTTGATCTCATAAGTTTTATAGGTACTAGTGCAAGAATTGACCGAACTTGGATGCTGACAAGAACACTGAATTTCAAGTTTGAAACCGAAGCCAATAGCACTTTTTCGTAGGAACTTAATATTACCATCACATTTTTTACACTTTAAAATATTTTCCAAGTGAGAAAACACTAAACTGAAAGCTAGGATCACGTAGCCAACTTTGCTATCAAACTCGACATCTAAATCTCCGTCAGGGTCACTGAACCCTACCAGTTTTTTAGCTGATGCACTCACGAAATTTGTTTCCAATTTTGAATTTCCAGAATGTTGATAACCTTTGAATTTGCTTTTTTCATGAAATCTTTTACGTACGAGTACCGTTCTAAATCCTTTTTAGTTGGATGATAAATTTTGTCCTGTTTCGGTGGCATTTTCGAAAAAATTATTTCTGACATGTACAAAACTCAAAACTTTAGTAATGAACATATTTTTGTCAAAATTCAAGTCCCAACATGAAAACGGAACAATAGAAGGGATAAAAAACATCTGCCGTCGACGGCGACGCGTGGCCCGGTTGAATATATATATATATATATATATATATATATATATATATATATATATATATATATATATATATATATATATATATATATATATAGACCCAAATATATAAAAACTCAAAATCGATTTTGCCAAAATTTTGAAGTGATAATACCCTTAAATGCTCGACGCGTTACGATACGCAGTATCTTTGTCAAGAGCGAATGAATACTACAAATATATCTTACTAACATAGACTTATATATACTAAAAGAGGCAATCCACTCAGAGCTATCTGTATTTGAACTAGTGTTTAGGAAATAAATTCAATAAGGGTGAGTTATTTATGTCTACCTGATCATTAAGAATTTCCGGTGAATACCTAAATCTGTTAATTTCAAGTACTTCCAGAAGGTTGAATTTTATATTGTCATTCATTATATTGCCGTTCCAAGTAATGCTCTTTTGATGTCAAGAATTTGTGAATTCTTTAGTCGAACTAGAAGGAGTTCCTGTTTGATCTACCCTTTGTTTCCCTCATTTCTCGCCGCAGGTCGTAGGCTCTGTGTCAGTAAATATGCATGTACTTGATGCGCTCCAACGTGGCAGTCAGCCAATGCAGTCTATTGGTCCTATTCATAACATCCGACCGGATTGTACAGTTCGAAATACTGAATATTATTCCCTGAATAAAAGTTATCAAACTCTTTATATCTTTACTAAAAACCTCAAACTTAGTAGGTCAAAATACTAACTGATAGTTTCGAAAGAATATCTTTCCTCGAACAGATTTTCGTGGTTCTGAATCTATCTATTTTTTTTTCAGGTATTATCAATTGAGTGAGGCTTGTCTAGCAGACCGTCCACTGCGGCCCATTGGTCTATTGTGGCACACTCTTTCCTAAATTTCATCCACGAGCTCCATCCTTCTTGTAAAGGATACGAGTTTCGTGGGTGAGAGCTTAATAAGCTCAGTCAGCTTCAGTTTGCAAGATCCAAGTTCTTCCATCCTGACCCTGTCCCCAGCTGGGCACTCGCACATAACATGTTCCATTGATTCTATATCTTCTTCACATAGTCTACATAAAGGATCCTCAATCAATCCTAATTTATTTAGATGTTTCCTGAGGCGACAGTGCCCCGTTAGTATGGCAGTTAAAACTCTCAGTTTCAACCTAGAGAGTTTAAGCCAGGCCTTGGCTTTTGCAGTGGAAGGTCCACTGATGGCACGTCGAGCGTGATTGAGACCTGGGAGGCTCATCCATTGCTCACGTACCCTCAAGTCCAGCCATCGGTTGTTTTCCATCCTTGCATTTTCCAAGAGAATTCCGAGCTTAGGCTCCGGTCCTATAAACTCCAGGTTAGTTCCTCAAGCGGCCAATGAGTCCGCCTTCTCATTTCCCTCAATGCCCGAGTGTCCAGGAATCCATATTAGATGGAGCCTGCTCCTCTCTCCTAATAGAGCGACATTCCTGCACCATAAGTGACGTATAGGTATCGAATGCCAATGCTTTCAGTGCAGCTTGGCTATCGGTGAGAATTTTAATTGACCTATTTGTTAATCCCACCGCAAGCAAGATTCGGACAGTGGTCAGTGGCGAATATTTCTGCTTGAAAGACAGTAGCATGCCCACCAAGACAGATCGACTGTTCCTTGGCGGCACCTCGTTCGTAGACACCAGCTCCAACAAAAAATAAGTCTTGCCCACGTTAATTTTATAGAAAAACTTAACAGTCGGGAACTCAGAGCATGGGACTCATTTGTTAGTGTTGTAATAGGATTTTTGGGCAATACTATGGATGCAAACTACCAACATTTAATCATGGAACTTCTAGATGCCTACAATTCGCTTGGTACCCGCATGTCATTTCCTCTATTCACATCTGTCATTTTTTCCTAAGACTTTGGAGCTGCCAGTGATTTAATAATGGGTGATTACGGCTGGTTTTTGAAACGAGAAGATATTACCCCTCATAAAAGGCAAAAATAGAATTTAATTAGTATTTTGAGTCAATATTTTTAATCTTTGTGTTTTTTAATGTAAATTACGTTTTATGGGCGTGAAAGTAAATAAAGTCAATATATTCTGTTGAAAAGAACTTGAATAATATTTTTTTCTATACACATTATATATTGTCACATTAAATGTGGTTCCATAAAGAACGCGAAAAAACCTTACGTGTTACAACTTTTTCTCCCACTTTTGTATTTCGATGCTTCCATTCTACCATGGTATGCTATTCATCTTTATGTTACATCCACAATAATTCTTTTTGTCGGCCAACCAAAAAAGAAATTTGAAATTGTGTGTTAATTTCTGGGCACATTGTAATTACCTTGATATAAATTTTATGCTAAAAAATATTCTGTAAAATCTTAAAAAAGATGCATTATTTTGCTAAGACAATTGTCAAACGTAGAAAAAATTGGTAACAGAAACACCAATATATAAGATACTCATTTATTTATTTATTTATTTAATGAAACAAAGGAACCCCAACAGGAAAGACCCAATAACGGGGGTCCACAAAAAATTATGACAAGAAAAGTTTGCAGATGTGAAACATGTCTTGACAATTATTAACTATAAGTTACTTAAATTGAGCAAAAATCAAGTCACTTTTAGTGAAAGAAATGAACTATTGAAAAATACAAAATCAAGGAAATTTTCGAAGATCATGCTGACTTAGATCTAATAAGGTATGTGATAACTCCATTTCTGAATGATGAAAAGATACATGAAAATATCAATGCCGGCAATATACCAGTTATATAAACGCATAATTCTCAAGAACACAGAATGATAAAACAAACTAGTACGTGCCTTTGGAACATAGAAGAGTGCATTGCGACGATTAGGATAAATTGAAACGCTGAAAGTGAGATAGTTGACTAGTGGATAATTGAAAGAATTATTTAATATTCGATAAAGGAAAACTGTGTCGAAAAGCACTCTTCTCTGTTCCAGGCTTAAAATCTTGTTATTCATAGATTGATTAACATCCCGTTATCACCAGAAAATTTCAACAAAGAATTAAATTTGATTAAACGAATAGCCAAAAATAATGGTTACGATCCCAAACTAATAAATAATATTTTATAAGTTGAATCGCATTGAATGAAGTTTACCCTGTCGATAAATTGAAACAAAAATTCAACACCTTAACCTACGTTGGCATTACAAGTGAGAAACTGAAATCATTCTTGAGTAGCAATAATTTCAACATAGCTTTCCAAAATAATAATAATTTAGGCAAATATATAAAAATAATAAAACCAAATTAGGTAAAAACAATAAATCAGGTGTTTATAGATTGAATTGCAATGACTGTGATAATTTATACATTGGTAGAACACATAAAATTTTAATATTAGAATATCGGAACATAAATGCAGTTTTTCAAATAAAAATCAGATTCAAATTACGCGAATCATCTCTTAGAAAATAATCACTCTTTCGACCCACAGTTTGAAATTTTGCATACAGATAATAAATATTGGAAGGTAGATCTTTGGGAAACTTTAGAAATCAACAAATACAAACACTCAGGTAGACGCATCAATGAACAAGTCGATTTAAGCCCTTCACCTCTATTGAATCTCTTCGGGGAGCAATCTATTCTTGATTTTATTGGATATACCTGTCATAAACAACTACTTAAGGAGAATCAACCGAATAAGCTTTTAATTACTTAACATTTACATTTATATTCTCATTCTTATTTTCTGTACGTTTATTCGTCTGAAGAAGCTACGGTGTAGTGAAACGCGTTACGAATCATAATTATTAAGTAAAATTCCAAAAACACATTACTTGTTTTTATTATTAAAATCTTGTGATGACGCAAGCTCAAACTATAATCTTGTTTTGGAATGGAGAATCTGAAGTTGAAATTTTTGAAAATTTTTCTGAACCCGCTCAATTCTGTCAATGTACTTGTGACAGTGAGCAGACCAAACATGCACACAATCTTTCAAATTACTTATAACCAACGAAAAGTATAATTGTTTCTGAAACAATCCAAGATCTCTGTCTTGGATCACTAAAACTTCTGGTTATTCGTGAGTACGAAACCCAACATTTTGAAAGCATTTGAAACGATATAATCCAGGAGATACTCGAAAGACAGTTTGGAATCGAGCGATATACCGAGGTCCTTTATCCGGTTTACCCTTGCAATCACAAGCCCATCAACGGAAAAAAGCATCAAAGACATTTATGTTTTTTGTAAAAGTTATATGTTTGCATTTTATAATGTTTAATGAAGAATACCTGGTCTGATAAAAAAAGAAAAGTCTGTCCAGATCTCTCTGAAACAGCACAATATCGTCATGAGACCGAATGTCACTGTTAACTCTGAGATCGTGGGCATACAAATCATGCCGCGTACTCAGAAAACATTCCGAAATGTCATTTATGTAGATAGAAAATAACAGTGGACCCAGATGCGACCCTTGGGGCACACCGGATGTAACAGAAAAAGAACCGGAATGAGCGCCATTGAGCGCAACATATTATATTCTATTCGATAGATAAGATTCGATCCATTTCAATAGGGACCCCACCACACCAAACTCGCAGCGAAGTTGCATGATGCACCTTATCAACCGCTTTAGCCATGTCTGTGTAAACAGCATCAACCTGAATACCTTTGTCAAAATTTCTACTTATAAAATGAATATAAGGAGTCAAATGAGTTAAGACCGACCTACCCTTAAAAAATCCATGCTGAGATTGAATTAACTTGGAACTGGATAAATGGAATAGTTCATCAATTATTATTGCTTCAAAAATTTTGCCGAAATGATTCAAAATAGAGACAGGCCGGTAATTACTTACTTCATTTTTCTTACCACTTTTGAAAATCGGTACAATCTTTGCTGTTTTCCACTTATCTGGAAAAACATCAGGTGCTAGAGGTTTGTTGAAAATAATTTGAAAAGGAATGGCTAAGCTAGCAGGCATGACTTGATGAAAATAGGTGGGATGGAGTCCGGACCTGGCCCTTTCGTAACATTCAATCCCTCTATTTTAGCTTTCATCATTCAGATCAATCGCGTTAAGTGAAATTGATGAAGAAATTCCATATCTTCTTCGGCAGAGATCTCATGAATATCAATATCCATAACTTTTTGTGCAAAGTATATTTCTCCTTTCTAAACGCACTAATGGTTGATACCAAATGGAACCAAGCACATAGAATTAAAACCATATTTATGGAACGTCTACATCACCAGATGAACAAATCATTTGTTTTCATACTTTTACTGATGAAACATTCATTTATCAAAAGTTGTAGTTTGTTTTCCTCTTTCAGCAGTGAAAATAGAAAATGGGTGACGCACATTATTCAGGCATTATCGTTTATACCACAGTTGATTAGATTCTAATAATAGTGGTAAACAATGCAATTGAATCAACAAATGCGCAAAAAGAATCTCTATTGTGGTGAGCTAAAAGCAAGACGGAAAATAAATGATGTACACTAGACATGATACTTCGTATCTAAATTATAGGAGAGGGTAGGCATATGATAGTTGAACACACAATTTCCTAAACAATAAATTCAATGTAATATAAGACAAAAAGTTTAGGACAAAATACACTAAGATGTCTTCCACGAGTCTTTGAAAAACGCCATTAAATCTAATTCTAAGTCGTACTTGGAGTCCTTCCTGACTATCGGTCGCACAAACCTTTATGTAAATTGAAATACACGGTGTTCGCGTTAAAGGGACCGTTAGTTTAACGAGAAAAGCAATACATACGAGTACCTATTTTTTTACTTTATTAGAAACGTATTTTACATTAGTATTGATAGGTATTACGTTTCTGATAACTGTTTCTATGTTTCACAATGTTCTATTATAAATTCGGCCTCAGTTTGACGTTTGGAACTTATTCAAAAACAATAACACTAATTTATTTGTGAATAGTTTTATGTTGAATAAAATGGTAATAAATACTCAAACAAGTTTATTATGAATTCATTCATCGTCCATGGTCAATATCAACAAATAATATTAAATTTCTTAGAACATTTAACGAAAACTACCCGAATTTACAATCAACTTGCAGAAAACAATTTAGAAAATTCTATTGAAATTTTGTCACTTTTGGAAAGCAGACAGCGGAAAGGGGTAGAATTAGTTTTATTGCCAACGATGAAGACATTGCAGTGACAATTCCACTCAAGTGTCAAAATGCACGTTTAAGAACACAGAAATTCGAGTTTTATATCGGATAAATTGCATAGAAATAAGAAGGAAGGTAGGATATTAGTGGATAAATTTGCCCATAGAGAATCCAACAAATAGCACGATTTTAAAACTGTCAAGAACAGCCATTTTAGTACCAGTTGTAAAGTTTCTGCCGATATAAATTAAAATGTCTCGTTTTGGAAGCACCAGTGAAGCAGAAATAAATAGTTCTATACAAAATTCTATCCCCAAAAATACAAGAAAAACGCACAGCTCGATTTGGAATCAATTCAGTATATTCTGCAAGGAACGAACGTTCGATTGGATATACAGCATTTTATTGAAGATATTGCAGAAATTCTTATGGATTGGGGTTTCGATATGAAACAAATGAATGGACAATATTACAAAGAATACGTTGTCAAAACAATATGGAACACAACTGCGAAAATGATGCAGAATACGTATTTCGAAAAATTCAACATGAGTTTCAACCCCTTTAGCGATTCAGCATTTAGAAAGGCTCGTGAAGCTCGCAATTCTAAAAGAAAGATGTTACAAGGGAATGTAGAAAAGCGCAAAGAAAGTTCCGTTGCATTAACAAGAACTGAAATTGATAGCATGGCTCTGTACTGCGACGAAAATACCCCGATAGGTTTGTTGAAAAATTTTTTCCATATTGTTGCTTTTGAATTAGCATGGCGTGGCGGTGAAGCCGCAACTGGCAAGGTACACTTTTTCAAAGAGGAGAAATTTAATAACGGAAAAGTGACTGGTCGTATTGAATATAACCCAGTATTCTCGAAAACTTGCCAAGGCGGCTCAAAAAAATGCTGTGATAGTAAATGACTAGTAAAAAATAAGGAAAACCCAGATTTATGTCTTGTGAGGTTGTTTCATAAGATATTGTCGAAAAGACCCGATCATATTACAAGTGATAGATTATTTCTGGGTCCCAATCAATTTTGGAAAAACAGTACTTCTAAGGGTTGGTACAAAAATATGCCTTAGGGAATAAATGAAATATCCAAATGGACAATTGGACTGGATACGAAAAATAAAAAGATCACAAATCATTCTCATAGATCCAGTGCTGTTTCGAACCTATCTGAGGCAGGTGTCAGTGAACAAGCATTGATCAAACTAACCGGACACTCTACGGCAAGCTCTATTGAGCCCTACCTGCTACTGAACAATGAGCATCATTTGAATCTTGTTTGAAATCTTCGAAAACTTCTGCGAATGCTGAATCTTCCATAATTTCCCAGGCATCATCCCATATAGAATCGACCCGGAGTGAAAAAATTGTATATAGTATTTGCATTTTCTATAACTGCTCATTCCAATAATAACTAAACATGTTTATAATTAATGCTTTATGATTTTCTCGTTGAGTTTGTGTGCATTTCTCAATGAAGTTCATTTTGTACGTTTTGTCATTCGCGGAATTTTCTCAGCAAATACCACTCAAGCTCAGATTAGGCAGGATATTTTTCTAAGCTCGTTTTCTCATACTTACTTTTCGATAATTCAACTCAACCTGCTCGACAAAATCACGAGAGCGTAGCCCAGTTCTCGTTGAATTGCCTGCACGTAAGTAATCAAAACGAGCATTGAAAAATATCCGGCTAAATCTGAGCTCTTGTAGTATTACTTACGACAGTCTTGGGGTATTTTCATGCCAAACCGAATACGTCTTTCCCTTCTGACGATGTAGATTTGGGGACATCAATTGATAAAAGTTTGGACAAAAATAATGCAACCAATCGAATTCCCATAAATATCATCGACGAATCCTGGAGACTCGGCGGTTAGGATCAATTTCTGTAAAATGATAGCTCACATCCAAGAAAACCCAGACTTTTTACAAACATTTTATGAATCGATGAGTCCTAATTTCAAGAGAAAGTAGTTTTCAGGGGTTTAATTCGTATATCAGGGCCGTTGAAAATCCACATCGAACACAGGAGCAAAATTTCCTACATAGTTTCAGCTTTAAGGTATGCAGTTTAATGTACATAAACCAATGTCAATATTTAATTCATGAAAAAATCCAAATGGTGTAAAATACTTAGAGATTTTAACTACATTTGTTTCAGACCACCTAGACAATCTTCCGTTGAAAGCATGTGTTTCATGTTTTTACCAATTAAATGGTGCTCGAGCCCGGATCTCCGGATCTTATCCCTTTGGATTTTTATTTATGGTGGTACCTTGGGACAGTTTATAATTAACCGATAAATTCGCGGGACAATTTGAATATTCAATTGATTTCATTTTTACTGAGTTGTTTATGTTCACGGTTTTTTTTTAATTTTTTTTTCAGAATGTTTTTATGATTCATGTCGCCAAAACGACATATTTTTCGTTTAGACAGAATAACGCTCTTCAGTATACTGTATTTCAAAAGTGACAAAATTTGTTTATAGTTTGCTATATTGTATTTTGCAAATTGGTCGTAAATTCAGGGTACTTTTCGTTAAATGTTCAATAAGTTCGACTCATTATTTATTGATATTGACCATGAATGATAAATAAATTCATGATGTCCTCGATTGAGTATTAATTTGACATTTTATTTAACAAAAACCATACACAAACAAAGATTAATGTTATTCCTTTTTGAAGTCGAATTCGAAATGCGTTTTTATGATTGCAGTAAATTGGCAAATATAGCATCATTTATGAGTTATCCTTTTTCATGTAAAAACATTGAGGAATTAGCTACTGAAATAGAAAGTCAGTTTAATATGAACTCATGTTCTGTTCAAAATGAGTTGGTGCAGATTATATCAGATATACATCTCAAAGCTACAGCATCTGATACAAAGTTCTGGTGTTTTATATCTGAAGATAAATATCCGAATCTAAGGCAAATCGCCCTTCAACTGACGGCAATGTTTGGGTCAACTTACTTGTGCGAGTCTGCGTTTTCTGAAATGAAGATAATTAAGTCAAAATGTCGCAATCGACTAACTGACGATCATATGTCATCATGCTTGCGATTAGCACTCAGTGGTTACGTACCATCTTATGAAGAGTTTGCTGAGGACATGCAGTGCCACGCTTCAACATCCAAAGTCACTCCTTAGTTAAGCTTAACACCATATGAAACTCTTTTGTTTTGTTACAACCAATAAACTCGCAATTTTGAATAACTATGAGTTTTTTCATTGATATTATAGAGAAGAACATAACTAAACCTAACCCAAATCTTGACTAAAATAATGTATATTGTGCCGAAAGCTAATATCTATATATGCTACGGTACACCCTACCATACACGATACATCTAACCTACCATATCGTGTATGTACGACAACCCTGCATCACACATACTTGCAGCCTCTCAGAGTCGATCCTAAGTAGTCTAAAAATATTGAGGTAGATCGCCAGCAGTTCAAGTTTGAGTACCCCTGAACTACGATATAGATCATGAGCAAAATTTTCAAAATAAACCTCGTATAAGCAAAACAGTAAACTCCATTCCTAGGGAATATTTTTCTGATGACTCGCGGTAAGAATTTCAATTTGTCAGAGATCACAAAATTATAGCGTACTAAACTTTGATCACTGAATGAATTTTTCGTGCTAATATTGTCACTGATCCAACATAACATCGGTTCATGAAAATCGAAATTATTCCACATATTGCTAACAAAAGGAATTTTGCAATATTTTACATACTAATGTTCGTTTCATCATATCTATTTATACATCTAGAAAATGAAGTTCCAAACAGATCGGCTATCAGCTGTTTTTCACGTGCCGTGAGAAAATATAAATTCTGGATGGCCATCAATTATTCCAGATATTTTAAAAACCTCCCAAAATGTTTACGTGACACATAATATATTCCCTGAAAAAGTTCGCGAACTAATTTGAATATACTACGTGAAAATAAGCAATTAACATCCGAATATTCCCATATTTTTCATTTGCATTTGTTTTGAGAACAATATTCTGTTGTACCGATTGATAAATTTCAATCAGTACAACAATTTCAGAAGCACAATATGGTATTCCCTAAAATTTTATGATCTCAATTTGAACTAGAAGACCACATTCCATATTGTAACAAAAATAAAACATAAATCGAATAATAGACATAACCTCCAATCATAGACACAGAATTTTAGAAAGAGTTGTTGAAAATTAGAACGAAATTGACGGAGTTCTAGAAGCAGAGATTCTCGGCTATTCTATCTGGTATATACAGGATGTTTCAGGTATGCAGTAACTTCTTTTTACAAAAGATTCCTTATCGAAAAACATGAAAAAACGGCCCATAAACGTATGTCCAAAAATTCTCCGTTCTCAAGATATAGTGTGTTGAAATACAGATTTTTCAATCCGTTTGAGTTGGTAACTTCTGTAGTTTTCGAGGGATAACTACAATTTGCAGAAAAGGAAGTTTTTACTCAACAATTGATTAGATTCGAGTAGTTGCGCAAATAAACAGGGTGATATATTTTTAGGATCTTGCTACATTTGACTCCATCAAAATTGTAGTGTAGTATTTACTGAAAAAAATCTTTTTTTTGTTTCTTGAAATCTTTCCAAGATCGTAACCGTTTTCAAATAAAAGGATTTACATGAGAAGGCACGCGTTTTTTGAATCAACTAAAGTGAGGGTCGATAACACAAGTCTGCAAAAAAAAATTGAGAGCTGTTTTGGTTTTTTTGTGTAATTCTTATATTTTTGGGTGTGCTGAATTCGAAAATGACTTTCATTTCGTCCTAGCACGTCACTATGCTAAACAAGTTATTATCTTAAAATAAAACATAATTTTTTTTTAAATGAGGTAATTTATAATTGCGTATCAAAACTTATTTTCTTATCTAAAATACATTAATTAGTGAGCACTAAACACATTTCTTTTTCCCAGTGAGACTCCTTTTGGTACATTTTCGCTTGTGGGAAGCATCTGGAAGGTCTCTTTCAAGCGTCCAACAGTAGTCTGCCATCATTGAGACGCTCCATCTTCCCTGGTATCTTTTTTCCATCTCCTCAATATCTTGGTGCTCTTCACTCACGTCTCCCAAATTTTCTGGAAAATAGTCGAGGTGGGAATGAAGAAAACGTATTTTTAAACTCATTAAGCAGCTCAAAGCTTGAAATGCTTTCAACATACTTTTGACGATTTGTTTGTCGTTAGGGTCTTTGTTATTGCCTAACAATTTTGTTATAACTTCCTGAAAGGCAACCCACCCTTCTCTTTGAGGATCCGTCATGGTTGTGACGAATAGTGGATCAGCCATAAGCCGTTTAATATCCAACGAAAACACCTTCCTTCAACTTTGCCTCCGAGAAAACAGGAAACTTTAATATTAAGTATTTGAAACAATTTCCACCTCTTGGAAGTGACTTCACAAATTGCTTCATCAATCCCAGCTTTATGTGAAGCGGTGGTAAAGGAACTTTATGAGGAGGCACCAAAGTTTCATGCAGGACATTCTTTTCGCCAACTTTAAGCTCCCTCGCAGGCCAACACTTTTTGGTCCAGTGATTTGTTCGGTCTCTACTATCCCATAGACACAAAAAGCAAGGGAATTTGGTAAACCCAGATTGCTGTTCGAGCGCCATGCCCAAGATTTTGAAATCACCGCACACTTGCCAATCGTGGTCTTTATATTTCAATTTACAAAGAATCAATTCCAAGTTCTTGTAGGTTTCTTTGAGGTGTACGGAATGGCCGGCAGGAATGGAAGCATAGAAACCGCCGTTGTGAAGCAGAACTGCTTTAAGGCTTCTTTTTGAAGAATCTATAAAAATACGCAACTCTTCTGGGTCGTATGAGATCTTAAATGTATTCATCAAACCTTCAATATTGGTGCAATAAACCAACTCGTCCTCTTGGGCAAAGTAGGAAGTAAACTGCTTTTCACGATATTTAAACCAGGAGGAAGACACTCCCGGCAAAAGTAAGTTCCTGCTTTTGAGCCTTGATCCAAGCAACTCAGCAGCGTTTTTGGGAAGATTCAAGTCTCTTACCAAATCATTAAGCTCGCCTTGGGAAAACAATTTTGGACTTCTGTCATCTTCAAATTCAAAAGTGGACTGGTCATCGGGTGTGGGTACAGCACCATCTTCGTCAGAACTTGGAACCTCTTCCAAGGTAGCAGGGACCTTGGGCACTGGTATTTCGGTCCCATGAGGGATGGGACGAATAGCTGATTGCAGATTGGGCTATGAAATTGACTGCTTCCGTTTTGAATTATATCCTTTCACATTACACGAACAAAAGTAACAATCATCACTATAGTTCTTTTGCTCGCGCCATACCATAGGAATCGCAAATCGGAAAGCTTTTTTCTTGCCCTTAAACCAACTTCGAAGGTCTTCAACACATCGTTTGCAGACTTTATGAGGTGCCCATACTTTATCCTGATCTCCAAGTTTGAAGCCAAAATACGCGAAGTATACTTTTTTTACAAAGTCCGTAATATCAACTTGTTGCTTTAATGTCATATATTCTCCACAAATTTAAC
The DNA here is from genome assembly GCA_013387265.2 of Cryptolaemus montrouzieri. Taxonomy (NCBI): domain Eukaryota; kingdom Metazoa; phylum Arthropoda; class Insecta; order Coleoptera; family Coccinellidae; genus Cryptolaemus; species Cryptolaemus montrouzieri. Next base: position 32,047,303 of record JABFTP020000185.1, on the reverse strand, counting down.
AGAAACTATCCGAAGAGTTCACACACTTCCGCACAGACGACATTGCACTGTATTGAACCAAGATCTATAAAACAATGAATTAACACGTAGTTGTCCCGAGCCACTTTCACACTATCGGAGCGCGCACGTTCAGGTTACAACATGTTTATACTTGTTAATGTAGGTCAAACAGGGTGTTCCTTATTTAGAAATTAATGATAGTTATGTCCTGTAAACATTTTAAAACAGTAATCAAAATAAAATTATACCTATAATTTATACTACAAGTTAATCCCTTTTTAGCCCAAAAAATCCTTTTTTTGTAATAAAATTTTGCGTTTTGTAAAATAACCTAACGTTCTGAAATTTTTGAGTATGTTTTTTGTTTTCAGAACACCTAAATACATAGAAATCAGTTGAAAATATCCAGACAGCATTTTGTTGCAGACCTGTGTAATCCATCCTGTCCTCATAATTTTCACGAAAACTGAACTAATTGAACTAGTTTTTACGTCATTTTGAATTTGAATATTAGAGGATTCATTTTATTTAGAGGAAATTCAAACGGCCTGGAACTTTCTGTGCCATCACCAGCCTTCGACAGCGTAGACAAATCTATCCTTCTCAAGAAACTCGGGAGTTATGGGATTCGAGGAGTGGCACTAGAACTCATAGACAGCTATCTTTCTGATAGAAAACAATATGTGCCGATGAGAGATGAGAACAGATGTATGCTAACTTCCAGTAAGCTATCCACAAAAAGAGGAGTTCCCCAAGGCTCCATTCTTGGACTCCCTCCTCTACATCATATATACGAATGATTTGTCGGGACTTGTTGCAGATTTAATAGTTCAGTTTGCTGATGATACGAACGTGATAATTGGTGGAGATGATACCGAGGACCTCAAAATAAAACTTCAAATGATCTGAAAATTCTGGAACAATACTTCGAAAGTAATAATCTGAAGCTAAATGCTAAAAAACTCAGTTGTTGCAATTTCTTTTGACAGAAACAGTGAGGCAATCTCGATTAACCATAATGACAAGATCATTGAGTCAGTGAGTGTCATACGCTTTTTGGGTGTAACCATTGACTACAGACTTGACTGGACCAGCCACATAGAGCGCCTCGCAGGATCAATTGCATTCCGCTTGATCAGCTCATTGGTGAATCTTCAAACGGCTCTGATATCGTATCATGCTAATGTAGAATCCCGCATGAGATATGGGATTATTTTTTGGGGGAGTTCCGAGGAGGTTAGATTACAAAAGAAGTATTCGAGACCTATTCTTAACCTGGGATTTAGGGACAGCTCCTAACTCTGCCATGTATATTCATATATGAATCTTTAATGTTTGTTAAGAACAATATCGAACTTTTTGAAAGGGGAGAACATGGTTATGTGACGAGGTATAGAATGAATTTAAGAACTATCAGATATAACAGAGCATATCTCCAGAAACATGTAAACTATACCATCATAAAAGTTTTCAATAAATTACCTTTACATATTAGGAACGAACACACAAAAGTATTTAGAAGATGTATTAAGGCACTTTTAATTAGAAAAGCTTTCTATAGCCTCCAGGAATTTTTCGACAAAAGACTAGAAAGAAATTTATTTTCATATAACTAAAAACCACAAATACGGGTATTTTTTTTGCAGTTTTGTCTGTGTACTTTTTCTTTGTTTTTAAGATCTCTATCCTAGCCATAAACTGTTTGTATTGTGGTGTCCTTTATCCTTTTTGAACATGTTCTACGCCCAAAAGGCACATTTTTGTTATAGCAAAATTTTGAACTAATAAACTATCTATCTATCTATTCGAAGTACTTTTAAGTAAACGCTAATCTTACTGAATCCACTGTAAGATTGAGGAGACTAGTCATAATTGAATTTGATTTTTGTCAATAATGCATAGTTTTAGGTATTTTGATAGGTTACAATGGAATACACCTTCCAAGAATTGGCTGATATTGACCTATTCTATTGCCGATCAGGTGGTAATCCACATGAAGCCCTTTCTCCGGTATATAAATGACCTTTTCCTGAGAAACTGAGAAAACAGTTTGCGCTGATACCGCCGTAACTGAAGAACTGAGCAGCTTGGACAGAGTGTGGGGAGAAGATTTGCACGGTGTGCGTAGTGAGGTGACAGGCTGGTTTACTGCAAACAGCCTGTGCTTAAATCAGTCAAAAACTGAAGATTTTCATCTTACAATGAGAGATTTACGGGTTTTAATGCCTCAGAAAGGATCAGATTCCTAGGTGTCCAAATGGACCAAAAACTAACCTGGTCTTATCAGTGTGAAGGGCTGGTTAAAAGAGCTACTTATGCACTACATAATATCCCCAACAGTGTGTAGGCAGAGATACTCAGAGTAGTCTACTTTTCAAATGTTCATTCCACATTGAGTTATGCTATCGTTTGCTAGGGTCACTCCTCACACATGTACAGAGTTTTTTCAATGCAAAGGAGGGCCATAAGAAATTTAGATAGATTAAAATATAGCGATGATTGCAGTGGCAGTTTCAAAAACTTTAAATTTTGACATTGCTTGCATCTTTATGTGGGAATGCTTGAAATTGGTCTTAAACAATATAACAGACTATGTTATAGACAGGTATGTGAGAGATGTACAGGTGGATAGAATCACAAGGAATAATGATAATACATACATTGATACATTGTATACATTGTATCAGAGCCAGTAAAACAGAATACTTATTGAAGACTGTCGAAGAGTATTTTATTCAAAGAGCATTTTACAGTATAAGAAGCATTTTGGATGATGACTTTTCCTTGTATTAGGTTTTTGAAGTTTTATTGATCACGTTTTAGTGATAACATGTAGTGCTGTTATGTGTTTTCTTTTTGTATTTTATAGATCCTACTGTATTTTCATCTTGTCTATTTCATATTTTATCTTTTTAAATGTGATTTTTATGATTGACCTTCTGTATTGACTCGTATAAGCCTTAGGGCAATAGCACATTAAAGATGATTTGATACGAAGACTCTATCTGGCAGCTCTTCCTAACATAAATATTCCTTCAGAGAAATTTTTCGTTTCCATTGACCGTTCGTTACGTGAAACTAGACGGTTTCGACAAGCTAAGGGACATTCTGGACCAGAATGGTTTGTCAGGACACCGAAAAATTAACCTATTCTGGATGAAGTCCATAATAATTCAAGAATCAGCACTCGAAGGCAATATCTTCAGGCTGGCGTATCACATTCGACTAGTCGGAGAGTTTTGCATAAGCAACTGTTATATCCCAACCATATCCAGAGGATTGAAGCCCTCGAAGCTCTACCCAAAAGGCTCGAGTTTTGCTAAGGACTACTACAAATGTAGGTTACATTCAGATTCAGGTATATGCTGTAGAAAATCCTCATCAAAATTCTTTTATCGGTGTTTGGGCCGGTTGGTATGATTGTTGGCGTCAGAAATGCTACCTAACTGATTGAATCTCAAGCATAATTTGATTTCCTGCAGAACACTCTGGTTTTTTCGATGATGTGCCTTGTGCGAATAGAAGAAGAATGTGGTTTATGCATGATAGTGCGCATTTTGGACTAATAGCGAGGAATCAGTTCAATCAAGCATATAAAGTTGGATTGGTATAGACGGGTCTGTAGCATGGCCTCCACGATCTCCCGATCCGAATTCCCTAGACCAATTCGTCTGGAAACGTTTGAAAGTGTATACACAACCTATTGCTGCCATACAGGAATTACATGCACGCGTTTTGGATCGGGTAATCGCCTAATACTATGTGTATGAATTATGGTAATTTCCAACACCTACTTTCATTAGTTTGAAAAAGAAGGTGTTTTTCGTTTGTTGCAACTATTTTCGTTAAATGCAGAATATCATCATCCATCAGCTTTCTTTCATTTCGTTATAGTCACATGTAATGTGTGTTTTAATTTCCACTAATTAAAATGAACACTTTGTATATTCAAAATCAAAATGAGATGAAAATTACTTCAAAAGGCTATTCTACCAGTTTTTGCGAAAAATTATGAAAACATTTTCGCTCCCACCTTTGAATTACGAATTTTCGACCCTCACATCAGTTGATTCAAAAAACGCGCGCCTTCTCATGTAAATCACTTTTTAATCAAAAACGGTTGCGATCTTTTCAATACACCAGGTGTAACTGAAACTAGGGCCACACGTGTAACTTTTTTCTATTTGGAATATTTTGACGAAATTTGGGAATCGAATATAATACAACATTTTGATTTTGACAACATTAATATGTTTGACATTTCGTTTCCGGTCATACCGCAAACGATACCTACCAACTTTTGATTTTTAAATGGGACACTTTTTGCTTATTTAAATTGTTCATCTCATCCTACGACCTTTGGACATATTTTTGAAAGGAAAAAATCTTTTTTTTGCAATTTCCATCTTTCGTTCTAGAAGGCCATGAACAGTGACAATTAGCTTAGCTCAGCATCTCCTATCACGAAAATACAAGATTGTATCTGAAAGTTTATTAATTATTCATTATCTAACCTAACGTCTGCATCGCCAACATAGTTATTGTTATTAGAGAATGAGGAAACTCTGCAAAAATTGCCTAAGTATTTTCCACTAGAACTCCGGAACCGTTAAAAATAGAGTGACGTGAGTGGTATAAAAAAAAAGATAAAAAAATACTGCTTCTGTTATACCACGTCGCCCGATATGGTTGTCTCAGAAGAAAACCTACTTTTAAGGAAAAACTTAAATTTAAAAGTTTGACACCCCGTAAGAAATGAGCAATTAAATTTTCAAATACAATCTTGTATTTTCGTGATAGGAGATGTTGAGCTAAGCCAATTGTCACTGTTCATGGCCTTCTAGAACGAAAGATGAAAATTGCAAAAAAAAAAAGATTGCGTTTTGTTTTCCTTTCAAAAATATGTCAAAAGGTCGTAGGATGAGATGAACAATCAAAATAAGCAAAAAAATACAGGGTGTCCCATTCGAAAATCGAAAGTTGGTATCGTTTCCGGCATAACCGGAAACGAAATGCCCAAAATATTTATGTTATCAAATTCAAAATGTTGTCTTCTATCCGATTCCCAAATTTCATCAAAATATTCCGAATAGCAAAATAGTTACAGGGGTGGCTCTAGTTTCGGTAACCCCCGATATATTAGTGGCACACATAATATGATGTTGATCGGGTCCAAGGTAGCATGACCCTAAAGTAGACTTTCGCAACGACTGGACAGATCTGATGGATTGATGAGTTACTAACAGAAACGTGAAAAAAATTTGAACTTTAACACCCTGTATAACGCGAACGGAAGATTTTTGGACATATGTTTATGGACATTTTTTCAAGTTTTTTTTAATGAGAATCTCCTATAAAAATTATTATCAGCATACCCGAAACAACCTGTATAAATCATTGGAAATTGAATAACTGAGTGGTTATCTAACTTTTTCTGTCAGGACAAGATTAATTATCTTCGTGAAACGATTGAATGTAATAAAAACAATGCAATGCGGATCTGATGTAGGGATTCCGGAAAAGGGACTGCATCGTGTTTGTATCGATTTTCAGCTGCTGTCAAGTAAGGTCAAGGGAGAATTAGATTTAGGGGTTGAGCCGAAACGGCGAGGGTGAACGTGAAATGCATTGCTTTTGGCTATTATACTGACACACTGTTGATTTCGACATTCATTGGCTCCGAAATAATGGGTTATCTGGAAAATTATATAGAAATTTATACGTGGGTATGACGTTCTGTGATAATCGTGAAAGATAAAATTAATTTCCATAAGGAAGAACTTGAGCACGAAACCTAACTTTACAGACATAAACAACGATTAAAAACCTAACGCTTATCAACCCTTTAATTCTAATTCTATTTGAATTTGGGAGGCTTTACTTGGTAAAATTCTATTATCAATAACAAAAAACAAGTTATCAAGGCAGCGAATAACTTACCCAACACGATGTTAACATTCATCAGAATTATATTCGTTGATAAAACTTCATAAACCTAATTACCCTATTAGACCTAAAATGTGTTAACATTCCTCCAAAAGATTATTACTTAGTTGAAGAATTATTAGAAAGGAATCATGTCAATACTATCATTAAATCAGATTCCTAACAGTTATTATAGTTAAGCAATTAATCTGATCACTGTAATTTGGGAACTTGAGCACGAAAACTAACTTTACAGACATAAACAACGATTAAAAACCTAACACTTATCAACCCTGACACTTAATTCTAATTCTATTGTGGTTTTAAACTGGACACGAAAAAAAGTTTAATAAATTCACCAATCTTAACTAAGAACCTTAAACTAAATGAATCCTAACACATAGAGAATATGTTACTCCCACCAAATTATCGTAGCTCAAAATTGAAAGACAAAAAGGTTGAAAAAACCTAGCGAACTCCATATTGTCACTGAGAACCTAAAACTTATTGATTTTGAAAAAGAAGATTTAATAATACCTCAAGGGATGTTCACATTTTCACTAAGGCAATAAAACTAGTAACTCCTAACTGATAATTTTGAGAGAGAATCTTTTAACCAAACAGCTTATCGTGATTCCAAACTCACTAAGAAAAAATTTAAATAACTCAGCCACCTTTATATCTTCACTATACGGTTACGAACAAAAGATCAATTTGGTCGCAGTTCGGAAAGGCTTGCAAAGCCAATCGACCCTCACGAATGTAATGTAATGTAATAATCTTCACTATAAACATATAACTCAATAACTCCTGACTTTTACTGCTAGTTTTTGGCAGAAACCTGAGAATGAAGACTTCTATTCAGGAAAGAATATTCAACTTTCTGCAGAACAACAAAATTGTATCGCACTGAAAACTTTAGAAGCCAGACAAGTTCGACTATCTACCGTAAAGCAACACACAATGCCTGCTTGATGCAGTTTGTAAAACTAAGCTTATGCTCCAGTACTTGTCTGGCTGGTAAACCAGGTGTACATTATATCTTAATATCCTCAATGTGTTTACACATATAGTGATAAATTTCGCATGTTATCATTATAGAGATGAGAAAATTTAAAAACTCTTCTTCGAATAGATTCGAGAGCTGTCACGAATCACTTAGCAATAATCTTCATAGAACCTAAAATGAAGTAACTTCTAAGAATTAGTGATATTGGAAAAGGATTCATTTTCTCCGACGGTGGAGGTTCACAATCTGTTGAAGAAAGAGACTTGAGAAATCAACTAGATTTTTGTCTAAGTATCAAAAACTCAGTACATCTTAAAAATTACTGACAGTTTTGCAAAATACCCTTTTCGTGGTTCCAAACTGGCGAAAAGAATTATTAACTCAATAATCCCCACAAAGAACCTAAGACTAAGTGAGTCGTAATACTAATTGATACTTTGAAACATGATCTGTTCCTCCGAGAGATTTGGTGGTTCTACAAATAATGCTGCAAATAAACTTTAAATAAATTAACGATCTTCACATCTTCACTAAGAAGCTAAAACTCATTAACTCCTTGAAATTGATAGTCTTTGTAGTCTTTTGTGATTCGTAACCTGTCCCAACAAATCAATCAATCCATCACTCTTAGCAACAATCTCCACCAAAAATCTAACCTAACCTAACTTCTAGAACTGTGTGATAAATTTGTAGGAGAATCTTTTTCTTGAACAGCCTTTCGGTGGTTCGAAACCTACAAAAATATTATTAACTCAATAATCATATCATATATCAATAATGATAACATACAAAATTTATCGCCATATGTGTAAACGCATTGAAGATTTTTATTCAGGATTGCATCTTGCAGACATAGTGTGTATAGTTGCGGTAGGTAGTTCAAGTAATATGGGTTTTGTTTGATCTACCCTTTGTTTTCATCATTTTTCGGTGGTGCTGGCAAACTCTATGTCAGTTCGTTAGAGGGCACCAATACATATACATGTACTTGATGAAACCAACGGATTGAGATAAGCAAGTGGCAGTCTGGCAGACCAGACTGCCGCCTACTACTTACAGTCTATTGGTTCTATTCCTGACATCCGACCGGACTATACCACTACTGTGACGACCTGGTTGACGATGATTATAAAATGGATCGGAAACTCAGCTAGGAAAGTTTAATATTGTTCTTCAAAATCTTCATATCTTTACTAAGAACCTTAAACGTAGTAACCTAAATACTAAACTGATAGTTTTAAAAGAAAATATTTCTCTACGATCTTCACATCTTCACTAAGAGTCTAAAAATCAGTTATTCTAGTCACTTTTTGATATATTTAGCAGAAAGTTGTAAACTTTTCGTCGAACAAATTGACGTGGGTCGGAACTTGCTACGAAAAAAACTGTGAACTTCTAATATTATAATAATATTTAGTGATTTTTTCAAAAAGAATGTTGTCGTCGAACACACTGGCGAGGTTCAAAATTTACTACAGAAATTTGAATTTTAAAACTCACTGATCATCAAGGAGAACCTATTGAAAGTTTTAAAAGAGAATACTCTTTTGTTGTTCCCAACCAACTTCAACAAAAAGTCAAAAATAAATTAGGAACTTCCGATAATGACACATATTATTAAGGATAATATTTTCCTGAAGCGATTGTCGTTATTCTGAACCTACTACAACGACCTCTCATAATAATCTTCACTAAGAAACTAAAACTTAATAATTCCAGACTTGGTGATAGTTCTGAAATATTTTCTCCAAAACTGAAACGAAAAAAGTTAAAACTCATGATATGAATTGATAGTTTTGAAAGATTTTTTTTCGAAACAGAATGTCTTCATTAATAACCTAAAACTAAGTAAGTGTCTTAAAGATAGTTTAGAAAAAGAATTAATTTCTTTGGACAGATTTCCGTTCGGTTATCAACAGAGATATTCATATCTTCACTTAATCCTAAAACTCCTAGCTATTACTAATATTTTTGGCAGAAAATTGAAAAACTTTTCATCAAACAAAGTTGCATAGTTTGAAATCTGACACGAAAAAAGGTTTACGAAATCAAATTAGCGATAACCTGAATTGAAGTAACTTTTACCTTACGTGATATTAAAAATAAGCTTTTCCTCGAACAGATATAGTCATGATTCCATCTTCACATCTTCACTAAGAGCCTGAAAAGCAGCAACTCTTTGCTCTTATTGATAGCTTTTTAGAGAGGAGAGCAATCAACCCCAGATTTGTCTATCTACCGAGATGGTAACCTATTGTCATGGAGAGAGGCTTTTTCTCCCGACAGGAGTTACTCTGTCCTAGTGGGGCTATTAAAACCATATTCCTGACCTGCCACTAGTGGTGTGCCGCATTGTTCTATGTTGGACCCTTTGTTATAAATAGGAGAAATAAATTTCGTACAAAGCTGATCTTCCATAGCTCATGACATCTAATTTATGATAATCACAAGCTATGAGTTTGTGATGATCTTAAATTTATAACCATTCTTGGAACAATCATATACACACAACCAAATTTATATGGATTCACTCGGTTTTTCACATAATTCATTGTTTTCAACCATGGATCTTTGACTACTTGTGAAATATGAAGTTTTTTGATGTAAAAAACAGGATAGTACAATAAGAAATGTTGAATTATCACCACATGTTCGGGATATTGTACTCAGTCGTTACTGAGATTTGAAACCGTGAATTTCAAAATTTAAAAAAGCCTATAATCGTAATTGAAAATGCCTTACGTTGAATTATCCGATATGCAGAAGGGTCGAATAATTGCTCTCGTTGAAGAAGGGGATATAGCGGCCACAATGGAGATATCACAATCTCTGCAAAATAGGCCTAGAAGAAGTAGTAGGAAGATCACTTCTGAAGAACAAGACCGTTTTTTGTCCAAATTGCAAGAAGAGGGTGCGTCGCACCCCATACTCCAAAGGCAATTTCTGTAAGCATCAGTGTATCAGTCGAAACGATACGTCAAAAACTTCGTTCAAAGGGTTTACATAGCAGAAGGCCCTTAAGAGCTAACCAGACAACAAAAATTAACAGACTTAATTGGTGTATCGAGCACCAAAATTGGAATATTGAGAATTGACGAAATGTTGGTGTTCGATCAGATGACCTCTCTACACCTAAATCCTATTGAACATTTATGGGATAATTTCAAAAGGAAAATTAGATCGCGCCAGAATAATTCAAGAACACCACAACAGCTCATCCAAGCCGCCACAGAAGAGTGGCAGAATATCACCCCAGAGGAGGTCGAAAACCTAATTCAAAGCATGCATGCATGATTCAGGGCAAGAGGAGGCAATACAAGCTACTGAAGTCGAAGAAAAAAACACCTACTCCGTGAGAAAACAATTTTCAATTTTTTTACTACATGCGGAAAGAGTCTCTTATTTTCTTTTATTTGTTTCGTTCTTAAAAAAACCTTAATTTAATTCTTTTTTCAATTGAAATATCTGAAAAGGATCAATTCTAACAATTCTTCGGAATTTCCAAAACCCTGAGGTAATATTGAAAATATCGGAAGATTCCATAAAAATTTGGTTGTGTATAGTTATCAAGAATAATCTTGATGTTCTCGCAATATTCTGTTCAACTTCTATTATCTTATGTTTTTACTAATTCTTACTTTATACTTCATATTTTACTTCTTCTATATCAATATTCTGTTCAGTTCAATTAATTCTCAAAAGCCAGTCTTTAACTCTTAATCTTCAATCAATAATGTTAATAATAATAATAATAGCCAAGAGTGGCGAAAACTCTTCAATGCTATTTGAAATATAAAAATTAAACCGAATTCATCAACAACTCAGCAAGATTATGATCCTGAAAGGACTATATACAGGGTAGACAGATATCGACACTTCAGTACTGTGACTATGTCAAATATTGTTAAAGAGGAAAATGTCTCCCTCCCCCACTCTTGCGTTCTATTATTTCTATTGTGAATTCATTGCTGCAAACAGATTCAAGGTAGGTATTTTCGTTTTCGAGTTATTGGGAAATTTAGAAAAGTTTCGCAATCAGTCAAGTGCTAATATCTCGATTGTTTTTGAAATTATATAAGATTAGTTTCCACATTTTACAGGTACTTTTTCTAGTAGAAATTAACTACTTGTAGAATTTTTTCCATATTCAAGGGTTTATGACTTATAATGCAAACTCGCGTTTTTTTTAATATGAATCATAGACAACTTTGTTTTTTGGAAAATAGTTTTTCCTTTTCAAAATGTATCACATGTGCACTCAATTTGTTCATTCAGTACGTGTTTCAATTGTATAATTTCCTCCTAATTTTATCTAGTAATTCTATGTCCATTCACAGAATTTACACAGACTGAATGAAATCACTAAGTATGTTCTCTGTCCTCATTATGATAATTCGAAGATTAATTCTTGTGCCAATTGAGATATAAATTATTCAATGCTTTTTCATCAAGTTACAACTTGTGAAAATATTATCTTTTGTAATAACGAAGCGACCATGCTGTACGCAAACTTTGAAATGATTGAATTTTATATTCAAATTAATTATGTTGCTGCAGAAGCTGCTTATTTAGATCGTTTTCATGAAGGTATGTTCGATAAATTGAGGGGAAAACCTCAGGAACCATGGTATATTCAACGTCCCTGGAAATAAGAATATGAACTAGTTCATAGAGAAGGTGCAACAATTGATGCAATAGGTAGTGTAACGGCCAACCCATCGATTTCGAGCAGGCAAATTGGAATGGAAACAGGAGTATCTAAGAGTTAAGCGCTCAGTATTCTCAAGAAAAATAGATATAAACACTATTAAATGAGAATATAGTTTTTCAACGGTGACTCGATTTTAGCCATTGGTTTCTGCAAAAATATGCAGTCTTTCTTAGAAATAATTTAGACTGATGAAGTTCATATCAGTAGTTATGGAATATTCAATTGTCAGAATGAACATTGATGGTCGGATATTATCCCATATTAATCCAGACCAAAATTTTCGTATGGTATGATCGCTTTGTTGTAACTCAATGAAAAATATTAAATAATTTATCTGAATCGTCATTGTAAGAATTAATTTTCGAAGTTATGATGAGAGCACAGAACATTCTTAAGCTATTTCAATCATTCCGTATAATTCTGTGAATTGATAGAAAGTTACTAGATAAAATTAGGAAAAAGTTATACAATTTTCATGGAAACACGTCCTGGATAAAAATTCAGTGCACATATGATATACTTTCAAAGGAAAAGAAACACTACTTAACGAAATCAAAGTTGCCTATGGTTCATATTAAAAAACGCAAGTTTGCATTATAACTTGAAAACTGTTCGACAAAAAAGAAATTTCCATAAATAGTTCGATTCTACGTAAAAATGTATCTGTAGAATGTCAAAACCATTTCCACATACCTAGAACAATAACCCTGATATTGGAACTTCACTGATTCCGAAAGTTTAAAATTTGCAAATAACTCAAAGACGAAAAAGCTATCTAGAATCTGTTTTCGGCAATGAATTCCTCACGCAAAAAGAAGATGGGAGAGAGGGTCATTTTCCTTTATTCATAATATTTTACATAGCTGCAGTATTAATACGTCGAAAACTGTCCCCCCTGTACATAATTTAATCTTAGTAAAATTATGTAGGAATGTCGAATGATCTTAATTTCGGACAATTATAACTTTCTTTTCGTTCAACCTTTTATTATTATATTCGGATAACTTTCTTAAATCTAAGATTCATCAAAAATTTCAAAGTTTATTCCAAGAAAAGTGAAAAATTATAATCTCCGTGTATCGTATCGATCCTTTCTATTTTCTGGGCTACCAAAAAACTTGCTGAACAGCAGAAATAAAGGCACGTGACATTTCGCGGTCCAACACCGCTTATTATGCACCCTTGGCCCCATTCAATCGATCTACTACCGTGAGGGAGGTAGAAAGGAAACAGCCAGAGGGTGCATTTTCGTGGGTACAGGCGTCGCGACGAAACGTGGGGGTGGTCAGTCAGTGGAACACGACAGACGGACGGACGATGCTTCCCAGACGGCGACGTCGAAGTACAGGGGCGGACAATATACTTTAATAAACCATTATCAGTTCATAATACGTTCAATATTTTTAGAAAAGAAATAATTAATAATATGAATTATGATTATGGTTTCAACAAGATTGAGTTCCCCCCTACAATGCAAGTAATTTAGGGTTTCCAGGAAAATTGATTAACCGACGAAAACCCATTGAATGGCCAACAAAGTCTTATGATTTGATCCCTTTAGATTTTTTGAACGTACCAAGAAATATTCAAGATCTGAAGTGCCCCATAAGAAAGCGAAAATGATATCGAATGTTCATGAAGGCTTAGTTTGTAGACCATTGTCAAGTTGTAAACAGTCGTCATTTCGAACATTAACAGAGTTGAGATCTTGATATTCATCTGCTTTATTGTCAACACGTCACTCTTATCTTTTTATTGATTGCTCTTTATTGTATTGCTACGATTTCTTCTAAAAATTGTAATGAATTCATCTACAATGCGTCAAAAATTAACGCACAATTTGAATTTTCCTTTGTTATCATTAAATTATCTGTCTTTGATATTTGAATTATATCCATGTTTTTTTAAGAACAAAGGAAGCAATTTCTAACAGATAGGACAAAAAGAGACTAACAGATCAAAATACTATTTTTCTGAAAATTGTAATGAATTCATCTACAATGCGTCAAAAATTAACGCACAATTTGAATTTTCCTTTTTGGGAAGGCAACTTATTATTAGCAATTATTTTTTCGGATATATCTGGACATATGCCAACAAAATTCGATGTTCTTTCTCAGAACACATGTGTTGCGTCCGCAATATATATTCATTTTATTCATTGATTTCAATTTTTTTCAAATTCTATTTATTAATTTCCTTTCATTTCATTTTCAATACAATTTCACCCATAATCAAATATGCTGCACACTTACTTTTTGTTCAACCTCCGCATAAAGTCATTTTCATTTTATTCGATATCTTCAAAACTATCTCTCATATGTTTACCGTACGAGCGAAGAACACTGTTTCGAACTCGCTACAACAGCAAGTCGTATGTTCATTTCGACAAGGAAAAGTGCCTAAAATTCTAAGAAAGTGCTTCATTGTCAACCACCCAGAAGAACTCTGGCCAGAGGGAGGAAAGGCGTCGAAACTAGATTCGTATTACCATCCGCCTTGAACAACTAAGGTACGTTTTGAAGGGCTTTTTTCTCTCTGTTTGATTGCATTCTTTATTAAATATAGTTCATTTTTCTCTCCAATTGTTGATAACGCTCCTCTCGTGAGAAATTAACTAAAAATAAATAAATTGGTATGTTGCAAGAAACCATAACATCGATAACAGGAGTTACTCTTGAAAATTTTCATTTTGTGTGCTGAAGCACTGATGAGATGACCTAGGTTGGATTCATACAAGAATACGTCAAATGCTTAGGTATCCTATTCAACTGTTTCCTGAATGATCTGCAGGTATAGAGGACTGGTAATCATGAAAGGAGTCCTCGAGCAACATGACCGTTATTTGGGAAGCTCCTCTTTGATACAACGGGTCGCTACTACTAGGCACCTTCAAATGCACTTTCGATAGAACAGTGGAGTGCAAATTAGCATTGAAACGATACGACAAAGTCTCAGGGAATTTGGTTTGAGGCCTCATATCGCAGCTAGAGGCACAGCTCTAACCGAAGTTTTGTCTTTTTCATTACGATCGACGTTCTCTACTGTACAAACATCGACCTTCTTTGAACGCCCACACTCATATGTTGGAATATATGGAACCCATGTAGGAATGCTTAGAGGAATAGGTTACGAAGTCTGACCTCAGAATATTGATTAACGTGAATGGTCAGAAGTAAGTTACAGACGTGAATGCTCAGAGGTACCTTACAGACATTTTAGAAGAGCATATGGCACCATTTGCGGTAAACACGGATAAAACCCATGTAGGATAACCCAGACCTCACTAAGCTCATATGGTTAGGAATAACCTTCTTTCAAAGGAGTGGCCTCACGAAGTCTGGCCTCCATCCCATCGAACATGGCTGGGACATTCTCAATAGAATATTGAGAAGGCTGCAAAACCAACCAGCTAACGTGAATGGTCAGAAGTAAGTTACAGACGTGAATGCTCAGAGGTACCTTACAGACATTTTAGAAGAGCATATGGCACCATTTGCGGTAAACACGGATAAAACCCATGTAGGATAACCCAGACCTCACTAAGCTCATATGGTTAGGAATAACCTTCTTTCAAAGGAGTGGCCTCACGAAGTCTGGCCTCCATCCCATCGAACATGGCTGGGACATTCTCAATAGAATATTAAGAAGGCAGCAAAACCAAGCAGCTAACGTGAATGGTCAGAAGTACGTTACAAACGTGAATGCTCAGAGGTACCTTACAGACATTTTAGAAGAGCATATGGCACCATTTGCGGTAAACACGGATAAAACCCATGTAGGATAACCCAGACCTCACTAAGCTCATATGGTTAGGAATAACCTTCTTTCAAAGGAGTGGCCTCACGAAGTCTGGCCTCCATCCCATCGAACATGGCTGGGACATTCTCAATAGAATATTAAGAAGGCAGCAAAACCAAGCAGCTAACGTGAATGGTCAGAAGTACGTTACAAACGTGAATGCTCAGAGGTACCTTACAGACATTTTAGAAGAGCATATGGCACCATTTGCGGTAAACACGGATAAAACCCATGTAGGATAACCCAGACCTCACTGAGCTCATATGGTTAGGAATAACCTTCTTTCAAAGGAGTGGCCTCACGAAGTCTGGCCTCCATCCCATCGAACATGGCTGGGACATTCTCAATAGAATATTAAGAAGGCAGCAAAACCAAGCAGCTAACGTGAATGGTCAGAAGTACGTTACAAACGTGAATGCTCAGAGGTACCTTACAGACATTTTAGAAGAGCATATGGCACCATTTGCGGTAAACACGGATAAAACCCATGTAGGATAACCCAGACCTCACTAAGCTCATATCGTTAGGAATAACCTTCACTTCAAAGCAGTGGCCTCGCGAAGTCTGACCTCAATCCCATCGAACATGTCTGAGACATGTTAAGAATATTAAGAAGACAGCAAAACCAGCCAGCTACAGTGAATGACGTTCGGAACATACTGAACGAAATTTGAAACGAAATGGATCAGAATGTAAGTCATTGATTTTGTGTATGACATGCAGTTATTCTCGCCATGAATAGAAATATTCGGTATTAATAGGTTTTTGAGGGCCATTTTCATTCCGATTGCTCTCAAGCAATCTTATTGCTGATGGATTACTGACAAAATAATTGTTCAACATATCTGAACTTTTTCTGAATAAATTTGAATATTCGATTTTCTGCGTTAATTTCTTGGAGCAGTGTATAAGCTATGATTTTACAATGATTCCAACTCTTCTCTAATATATCTATGCCTTTCTTGTATAACGATTTATCTTTGGCCTCAAAAAAGGCGTTGGTTTCGGTAATAAACTCTTCGTTTCAGCCAAGACCCTTTCTCTGGAGCATCTTTTTCAAATCAGTAAACAGCCAGTAGTAGCTGGGTGCCAGATCAGAGGATTAGGGTGGGTGCGGCAACAATTCCAATAGAAAATCATTTATTTTTCCATGGTTTTTACGGATTTGTGGATTGGTGCATTGTCTTGATGAAACCATGTTTTTTTTGCCATATGAGGTCGCTTGCGCCTAATCTCGTCATTCAATTGGCCGAGTAATGCTATATAATAGTCACTGTTGTTTGGCCTTTCTTCAGATACTCGATGAACGATATTCTATGCGTATGCCAAAATATAGACGCCATAACCTTGCCAGGCGATTGTTGGATTTCTGGACGCTTAGGACCACTGTCGCCTCTGCTTTCCACTCAGCAGATGCTCTTTTTCTCTCTAGCGTGTAGTGGTAGATCCATGATTGTCCATGGTCGCATTATTTTTATCGCGCTTTAAAAGCTTCAAACAACGCCCAGATTCGTCAATTCGTTGCTGTTTTTGTTGCACTGTGAGCAAACGCGGTATCCACTTCGAAACATTTTTCTCATGCCTAAATTTTCGTGTAGAAAGCTGAATACGGCGCCTTCTTGATATCTTTAGGATGTCAGCTAACTCCCGCAATTTCACTTTGCGAACAATTTGCATTACTTATGATATATGAGTATTAGGTCCGCAACTAAGTTCTCGCTGTTCTTTTATGAAAATACAACTTTATTGTGAAAAATGATTACAAATGAATCATTCAAAATATTGCCCATCGCTAGCTATAACTTTTCCCCATCTTTCAGGCAGAGCTGGAATACCGTGACGGTAGAAGTGTTCGTCTTTTGAGGCTATCCACGAATCGAGCCATTTTACGAGTTCTTCATATGAGCGGAACTGCTGATCAGCCAGACCATGTGCCATCAAACGGAACAAATAATAATTGGATGGTGCAATATCTAGGGAATATGGCGGGTGGGGTAGGACCATTTGAGCGTTTCCAAGTAGGTTTTAACGGTTTTGGCAACGTGAGGCCGAGCGTTGTCATGCTGTAGAATTTTTTTTTCGTGTCTCTGCTCGTATTGTGGCCGTTTTTCGCGCAGTGCTTTACTCAATTGCATCAATTGAGTTCAATACTGTTCCCCAGTGATAGTTTCGTTCGGTTTCAACAGCTCATAATAAATAACACCAACTTGGTCCCATCAAATACACATTAGTTAATCAACGATTTACAAGCACCAAATCTTTGATTTTTTTGGAGTCTCAGGCCCATAATATTCTTCAAAATGATATTGGCTAATCATCTTAAAATGCCAACATGATCAGCAAGATCTCTAATTGTTAATGGACGATTTTCAAGCAACAAATCTTTGATTTTTTGACGTGAGCTGCGTCGGTCGAGGTTGATGGTCCACCGGGACGATCTTCGTCTTCTAAATGTTCTCGACCTTTTCCTCATCGCCGAAGGCGTTTTGCGCCATTGTCAAAGAATCAGCAGCAGAAAATTAATTCCACGAACAAAAGCTAATGCAAATTCTTTGCTCAACAAACAAAAATCGAAAAATTCACACTAATGAATATTTTGATGTGAGCCTTGGTACAGATATTAAAGAGAGTCCTACTAGCATAAAAATAAGAGCACTGCCCCAAATCCATTTGCGTGCGCAATCTAAATTCAAATGTCAGCTTACTTTTTGGACACAGTAGTATACAGCTTGTATCTGTAAAACCAGTGCAACTATATTGACTTCTTAATATGAATTTCATTATCATCAGACCAAATGATTACTTCTTAGCAAAAGTTGAATATTATTAAATTAGCGACATGAAACGTCCGAACATTATATCAAGCTGGAAAAATGAAAAAGGCAGTAAAAGAGATGAAAAGAATTGGAATCAACGTGCTGGGTATGAGTGAGATCCGATATACATGTAGTGGATGTGCAAGACAGAAGGCGCAACAATGTTCTATTCTGGCTGCAATACACAACATCCAAATCACCAATATGGGGTGGCAATCATGATAGAAGAAAGATGGAGTAAATACGTATCTAGTTTTATCCCATTGTCTGAACGGTGCGATCTCCTACAGCTGAAAGGAAGTTCATTTAACGTCAACATCATCCAGGTATACGCTCCTTCGTCTGATAGGACTGATGCATAAGTGAGAAGTTCTACAATCAGATCCAAGAAATCATGAGAAATCTAAAGGAGAAAGATATAACAATATTAATGGGCGACCTTAACGCCAAAAAAAACATGGTACAAACTACCTCCAAGAAAGTTATATACTTGGAGATCTCCCCAAGACGCACCAGGTTTGATAAATAGAAATCAAATTGCTTATATATGCATTAACACCAGATTTCGAAAAACAATAGAATCAGTGAAAACATATCCTGGTGCTGATACTGGGTCAGATCATAACCCGGTGGTAGCCCAGCTGAGAGTCCGACTGAAAAAAAATGTAAAACCCAACATACCAGCAAGAATTAATCTCAACAACTTGAAATATAAAGGGAAAGAGCAACACTATCAAACCTACTCAATAACAGAATAAAACCACTCAGAGAACGCATGGATAACATGAGCATCAACAGAAATTCTGGGAAAGGAGAACAAGCTTAAAAAGAATGATTGAATGACTGACGAAATATTACAACTAATGAAAAAGAGAAGATTACACAAAAACAACATATCAGAATACAATAAAATAAATAAAACGATTAGAAAGAAGATTAAATAAGCAAAAGAACAATGGCTAAGAGTAAAATGCCAAGATATAGAAAATTTAGAACATCAACACGATAGCTTCCATCTTCACAAAAAGATCAAGGAGATGAGACAAATCTATAGACTTAAGACTCCAACAAAACTATTAGACGAAAACAATCAGTTCATAATAGGCAAGGAAAGAGAAATGAAAAGATGGAAGAGTTATATTACCGAACACTTTTATGACCATAGAGATCCAATAGATAACGCGGAGGGGAACTTAGAGGGACCAGAAATTCTTAAGGATGAATTAATTGAAGCTCTGAGACAGACAAGAATGGTACAGCTACGGGACCTGATAATGTCAATGTAGGAATCCTGAAATTTTTCAACGATGAAAATATTGATGTTATGCTGAAATTGTTCAACAGAATATATAACACTGACCACATCCCGGAGCAATGGCTGAAATCCACCTTCATCCCTCTTCCTAAAAATGCCAACGCCAAGAAATGTAGCGAATATCGGCTAATAAGTCTAATGTGTCATGCTCTGAAGGCGTTTCTACATATTTTGCACTCCCGCTTATAGAGGAAAATTGATGCAAATGTTCGCGAAATCAGATCGGCTTCAGAAACGGTTGTGGGACAAAAGAGGCTTCATTCTCTATCCAAGTAATCTCACAGAAATGCCTATATCAACAAGAAAATGTCTTCGCGCGTTTCGTAGACTATGAAAAAGCATTTGATAACGTGAAACACGACAAATTGATATATCTCTCAAAACACATGGGGTTAGATGGCAAGGATATCAATTCTGATATCCTGATATTCTGATATGAATTATTAAAAACTTATACTGGAATCAGTCAGCTTACATACAAGTTGGGCACAGATCATCTCCTGACATAGAAATCAGCAAAGGAGTCAGGCAAGGATGTATATTATCACCCCTTCTTTTCAACTTGTATTCTGAGTTCATATTCCAGGAGGCTTTGAAGGACATAGAAATTGGAATAAAGGTTAACGGCAAACCGGTTAACAATGTAAGATATGCCGATGAAACGGTACTCCTTGCAGACAATGAGAAATACTTTCAATTGTTGCTAAATGAATTAAATAACGTCAGCCAGAATTATGGTCTTAATATAAACATCAGCAAAACCAAACTTTTGGTAATCAGCAAAGCTAGAATTGAGAATGTAGGAGTGCGCCTTGGAAACTATGATATAGAAAGAGTTAGTCGATTCAAGTACTTGAGCTGTTGGCTTAATGGAATTCTGATATGGAAATCAAAACGAAAATAGAAATCACCAGGAACAATGTTATATCCTGGCCACCCTTTTTACGGTGTTGAAGGATGGACGTTAAAAACTCGACAATGTCAAGACTTGATTCTTTGAAATGTGGCTATATAGATTTTGAAAGTTCCGTGGGTAGAACATGTAACAAATACTGAGGTGCTCAGAAAAATAGGAAAAGAACAAGAACTTATAAAAATAAAGAAAAGAAAAGCAGCATACTTCGGATACATTTTTAGAAACAGCAAATACAACTTGTTGCAATTAATCATTGAGGGAAAAATAGAAGGCAAACGAGGTATTTGCCGAAAAAGATTCTCTTGGCTTGAAAACTTGAGCGACTGGCTCAATATCAGACACGCCTGCACACTTATACATATGGCTCGTGATAGAAAAGAATTCCAGATGATGGTCGCTAAACTCCATTGAGGAGAAGGCACACCAAGAAGAAGAAGACAAACCAACTGCTTGGTATCCATGAGCACATATATACAGTTATTGATTGCAACTTTTATTTGTTCCAAGGATTTCGTAATCTGTATCTGTACTAAAAAGGTGTTAAAAATATCCTTTAGAGTATAGTGAAGTGACGACGATGATTTCGCTAACAAAGCCATCTTAAAAACTATTCTCGGAGATAAATTACAAACTAAACACATCTTGAATTCCATCTGTGTTGCGGTTCAGATGCAATCCTGGAACACAGTATGGACATTTATATTTATATAAAAATAATAATCAGTTAAGTTACTTCAATATCTCAATTGTAAAAATCCAATGGAAAATTTCATCTTCTGAAATCTTAGCCTCTCCTCAAATTGTTGTGAATTTTTCAAATTGAATTTACAAGTCTAAAATATCTGACCCAAATAATGAATATATAAATTTCATTGTGATTCGAATTTGTAGATTAAATACAGACAAAACATCAGTGACTCACAGAATGATACAATAATGAAGTGAGTATCATTTTGTATTCGATAATACAATTATGGAAAATAGAAACAAAGATTTAATTTTCGACTAATAACTAAAAGTCAAATTGAATTTGAATAACAAGAATTACATTGTAAGATTCTCGGTATATATTCAGGATTAATTAAATTAATTAGTAGGACGACTGGTTTTTAATTAAGTTGATTTTTTAAACCAGACCTATTGTTCCGAATATTTGTTCGTGTTCTTGGATGCAAGCGCCGATGCAATTTATAAAAATATATATAGTCGATGACGTAGGTTTAGTTACAATAGCAAAAAGAGAAAATGAGACGCAAAATAAATCCTTCCTGATTTGTAATTTAGAATAAATAAGAATATTTGATGATTTAGGAATTTTAATTAATAATCCTTGGTGAAACGGAATATACCAGGTTTGTTAATGAAGTAATGAGACTGGAACGTCGCTTCCCATCCGGCAACGCGTAAGGACAGAGGCATTGAGCAGCGTCAGCTACACATATCCTACGTATGCAGTATAAATTCGAACTCGCTACTGTAATTTGTTTGTCTGGAGCTTTAGTTTTCGTGAAACAATGTTTGAGTTCTAAAACGAGTGGCATGAATCACTTTCTTATCAAGTTTTGCTTTGACAGAAAAGACTTAGAAAACAAGGAAAACAACATCGAGTTAGTTGACAGGATCAAAAGATCATCGAGTTTGGAGTGGGAGACTATCGAGTTCACGCAAGTCTGTGCATTGTTTCATTCTTGGGAATCACGAAATAATATAAATAGGTGGATTTATGTAGTTTCGATATCCAGAAGGATATGTAGCCCCGAGGAGCAGATAACCATGAACGGCCAACACATCCCGTGGTTCAACAAGGCCAAATACATGGCAATCACACTCGACCGGCGGATGACATGGCGTCAACATGTGGAAGACTGCACGAGCAAGGCGAAGGCAGCCCCCTGATACAAGACAATCATCAGGCCCATGATGACATACGCGTCAACAGTCTGGGGACATGCAGCTGCATGTCATATCCGGAAGCTCCAAGTCGTGCAGAACAAAGCATTAAGGATGACCGTGGACGCCCCTTGGTACGTGCCAAACTCCCAGCTACATCGAGATGTGCAGATCCCGAGTGTGATGGAGTTCATCAGAGAGACATCCAGTTGACGAACGCGTTCCAAGCAGTTGACGAACGCCCAAATCCATTGGTAAACACCCTAGGAGACTACGAGGAAGACGCATCGAGATAATAAGAATCTTGTAAAATAAATATGTTAAGACCGTCGTCACTAGGTCAACAAAATGAATAATACTTAATTCAATTATTTCAAGTGACATTTAGATCCTTCAGATCACGGCTTAGAAGCCAAAAATTGTTATATTTTCCCTTCAAAATCTATAAGAGATGTAAAGTTAAAAGCTTTAAAATTGGTACTTGAATAAAGATTATGTTAAAGTCAAAGTTTCAAGATACATTCAGCAGCGAGCAGCCGTCCAGAGAAGTCGTCCCAGGAGCTCCAGAGGATACCCGACTGCGGAGATCATCGCGAGGCGGGACATAGGCATTGGTAACAGCGCATGCCATTTCTATTGCGCTTAATATGCACTCCCGTTGGAAGTGTCCCGAGAAGACCGTCCACCAGCGTCAGCAGATTCCTTTTCAGCATGGCTTGGATTTTCAGTTCAGTGCAGCTTGAGGGGACTTTGGCACAGGTTAGGTTAGGCTGTGCACCACCGTTGACGTCCGCTGAATCTCAATCGACGGTGTGAGTGGACCACACACACCTCGATTGAGGAGATTTGCACTTCTCAGTGCTAGAATTAAAGATAAGATGCGGACCTGAATGTTTTAGGGCATTCGCCCAGTTTACTTCCACTCGGACATCCCATCCGAGTTTTCCTTTTTCTTTCGGCACTTTTCTCTCTGCATGGAGACTACAGCTTTCTGGCTGGAACCCCAAGAGGAGGTTTTTAGTCGGTGAAAATCCGACTTTGGCCCCGTTTACGGAGCGCATCTTTTCAGAGATTTTCCTCCTCTTTGTCAAAAAAAAGTTTCAAGATTGTGCGTGCTCCGCTACTGACCTGACTTCCAGACCTGACCAGATCTTTAAGTAATAAAACGTATACCTTGCAGGACAGTAGCTACCTGTGAACATTAGAACTGCACAACTGCACTTATCGCCGTGAATAAACCGTTATATTACCTGTAGAAATAATTAACCGCTTTCTATCGCCGCCTTTTTCTGAGTTTTCGGGATATCCGTCATCTATCAGAACTCCAGACTTATCCAGAATTCAGTTTAATTTAATGCTGCATTTTGAGGCTATCCTAGAAGTAACATTGAGTTCACATTTTCATTCAGCGAAATGATGCACCTGAAATTTTTCTATGTAGAATAGATATTATTTGCCTGGAGCATTGTTCCTGATATACAGGGTGCTTCAACGAAAACTGAACAGAGGCTATATCTACCAAGATATTCATTTCTGATCAAAACGCAAAAACAGGTCAATTTTTGTTTCTTTTGAGGTACAATACTTGCCTGAAATATCAACCCCCTAAGCGGAGGTTGCAATCCTTGAACATTTTGAATAGGGAAGATGGGTCGAGTGATGACTCAAAAGAAAGGTGGTATCTTTGTCTACATCGCCTTGAACGAATTTCCATTTTTAATTGAAAACTGTAAAAGATACAGGGTGAGCAACTGAAAGATAGGGAAGACTATTTCCCTGAGACTATTCAAGTTTCAGTGAGGTAAAATGGAACAGATCCATGCTGATCAATGGCAGTCATAATCAAGTATCATCCTCATCTCGAATTTCAACCCCTGGAGCAGGGTGACTTGAAAATTTGATGGGTCAGTGATAACTCGAAAGAAAGGTATTATCTTTGTCTGCATTCCCGTGAAAGAATTTTTTTTGTTTGAAAACTGTAGGATACACCACTGAAAAATAGAAGACTATCAAGACTATTGGAGTATTAGTGCGAAAAACTGGAATAGATTCATTTAGTTAAAGATGACAGCCTTTGATCTGGAATGAATCTTTCAGAAATATGCTCAGATCGTACCGATAGTCTCCTTCATTTTCAGAAGCTTTGTAATCAAAATGAAAATTCGTTCACGGGGATGCAGACAAAGATAGTACCTTTCTTTCGAGGTATCACTCGACCCATCTACCCTCTTTCAAATTTTCAAGGGTGGTCACCCCTGCTCTAGGGGTTGAAATTCGAGATGAGGATGGTACTTGATGATGACTGCCATTGATCAGCATGGATCTGTTCCATTTTACCTTACTGAAACTTGAATAGTCTCAGGGAAATAGTCTTCCCTATCTTTCAGTTGCTCACCCTGTATCTTTTACAGTTTTCAATTAAAAATGGAAATTCGTTCAATGCGATGTAGACAAAGATACCACCTTTCTTTTGAGTCATCACTCGACCCATCTTCCCTATTCAAAATGTTCAAGGATTGCAACCCCCGCTTAGGGGGTTGATATTTCAGGCAAGTTTTGTACTCCAAAAGATGTCCCCCTTGAAACAAAAATTGACCTGTTTTTGCGTTTTGATCAGAAGTGAATATCTGGGTAGATATAGCTTCTGTTTAGTTTTTGTTGAAGCACCCTGTATGAATGAAGTTTATTTGATTTGCCTGATTCATTTCAAGAAAAATTTTTATATAATTTTGAGTTGAATAAAGAGTTATTTTACCTGATATGCCTACGTATCCAGTGCTTATTTTGAATTTATCCTTACTACGAACTTTGGATTGGAGTAACTACCCTGGCCTTAGACTTTGAAGCTTCTGAAGTCACAAGTCAAGAAGTAGGTTCTTGCTACTATAAAATACAAGAATGGCGCTCGAGAGGCAACCTTGGAAGAAAAGGGCGTATAATTGACCCCTGTTACTGAGACACCGACAAAGTAGCGTCACAACGCGAAACAGTTGACTTTGAATCACACCCCCTTCAACAGATTCCAGAGCATGTGTTTTATGTCTGTCTTTCAGCTCAATTGGTTTCGACCAACGTTCGTTTTATGTTGTTATTCTCTATGTAATAACGTGTCAGTTCCTTATTCTTATGCATTCTGTTTATGTTAACATAATATTTAAGCTCTAAAAGTTTTATAAATTTGCGGTATCGATAATTTTTTTTTCATTCAAGTCAAACATTAATACGTATTTTGTCTATTTCCTACGAAAGTTGGAATTGTGTTGATATTTTAATGATCTAGCTTTTCTGAAGTTTTGTACAAGTGATTGTCTAACAGTATTTTGTGATTTGTTGTATAAGTTTCTATTATATGGTCACTGTAATGTTGGAATGAATTTGATTTGATTCGATTCCTCACCTATTTCGACGGTTCTCTTGTTTATTGATTGATTTTTACATTGGGTATACCCTCAATAGGTTTCATTGGTTTTTTTGGGACAAGCTACGTGATCTCTAGTTCCGCACGCTCTACATTTGGGAGGAGGATTTGTCTAACACGCTGAGTCTTCGTGTTCGACCGAGAACTTTGAACATCTGGTTTATATATATATATATATATATATATATATATATATATATATATATATATATATATATATATATATATATATATTTGGAAAGAGAGGATTTACAAAATTCGAATAATTGTATTTACAATAAGTGCTCATATCTGTAATTTTGGTGTGTGTCAGAAAAACACGAGTATGATTCAATAAACGAGTGAAAAATCTGAAGAAAAACTCGTTTCCCTCTCGTTATTGCAGTAGCAATAGCTTGTCTGTTTATGTTGTGTTAGTGTCGTATGTACATAAAGAGTACCGAAGATTTTTCTGCTTAGCAGCTTCATTCTCCCATTCTCATCTTGCACTCCATGATTTCCAGACAAAGACAAGGGTGAAAGGAAAGGGGTTTGGGGCAGAAAATCTGTAACAATGGAAAAAGAAAAACAGCAGAAAAACATTTCAACAATCATACCTGACTCTTATAAGTCTGAACTCACTTGAATCTAAGAAAAGATTTCACATAACAAGCAAGGCCATAAAAAGGACTAAGGAGATAATCAAAAAGTACCCGCGATAACCCGCGATATTTCATCTTTCGCGGAGATGTTCTTCCGTTGCAGTGTGAGTCTCCTGAAACATAATCACTTCCTTGTTCTTGCTTGCCAATTTTGAATTATAATCGCAAAATCCCTTCAATATTCAAACTCAACAAAACAATTCCCTCTCTGTTTGACCACGACAGCCCCGATGGCCAGGTTCGGTCTTCTAAGTGATGCCGATTATTATCTATAGATGTTCTAGAATCATTATGAACCCTATAATTTGGGTTGACATTCTCCCATATATTATTTCTTCGTGAATCTTGTTTAATTTAAATAAAATTTGCGGAAAATTTTTTTACATCTGGTAGAAGTTTTACATGCGTCGTATGTGTAAATTTCGAACATTTTATACATGGTACTGGAAAGGGGTCTGGTGGGTGGCTAAGATTCGCGTTAAAACGTTTACATTGGTAATGTCCCTCGTTTATCAGTTTTTTATATGTATAGGGATAGTTTGTTTGTTTTTTTCTCTCGATATAATGCGTTTGAAGTAGCGGTGTCTTATATTGCATCCTTTCAAAACTTCAATAACCTTCTCTTCTTTTATTTGTTTGTCGATGTGCAAAAGAACTGCTGAGTAGCTCAACGAATGTTTGCTTAGATAGTTGTAGTTAAGAACTAGTCAGTGGTTTCGTCGAATGTTAATTTCTTTCTGTAGATTTTAAGTGGTTCAAGGCTTTTAGAAGTTGGTTTTGGTGTGGAAAATTCATAAAGAAATACTTTTCATTTAGTATAGAGCTAATAAATCAACCAAACATATCACCTTCACTACAGTTCTATTAATCCATACCTCATAATTTCATTTAGCCTTATTCAATTAAATTGTTCAATTAATCATAAATTTCCTTAAAATTTAAATTACAATTGGGAGTTGCGAAAAGGGTACTAGAAAAATGTTCACAAACTATGTTACACAAGTTGGTTAATCCTCAAAGGTTTAGTTTATCCTATTACGAATTTATCCAATCGAAGAAAAGCATGGTAGAACCAGATCCGAGATACCTGTATAATCTGTTGGTAAATTGTTTTCGATTCGTGGAAAGCCGAACAAAATATTGCATTCCACACCGCTGTTTTAGAAGAAGGGGGTGAGATTTCCTAGAAATCGCAAGCGTCTGTATGGGGTCACGAAGGGATCGGGTGGCGCCGACAGCATATAGTCAGGGTTGTATTAGATTGAAGGGAATGAAGTTGATACATCTTACCGCATTGTTTGAGGGTATTTATTGGAGGACGAGGAATGGAAATTGACTTCAATTCTTTCAATCGACAACTGCAGATTACACTTCGTTTCTTCTTGACCTCTGAAGTTGTAATAACTAATTTGTTTATTTTGGATGAAATTATTAAGAACTCTACGTTTAAAATTAGGCGGTCATCTTTACTAAGAATTTTTTAAATCATGGATTCAAGTTAATTAAGTTTATGTATTTTTTAGAGCAAACTCAAGGCTTTTCAAAATTATCTATACTCAAAGGACTCGAAAGAAATGAATAAGAATGTGGAAATCTAAGAACGCACTGTCATCGACAGAAAAAGTGCAAACAAAGTTAAGCTTAACGACGAAGGGCCCAAATAGAAGAAAATCTGTGTTTGATTTGATTTTTAAAGAAATGTGTACTACAGAGTAGGGTGCAAGAATCAATGTCGTTTATCTAAGTAGACTGAGAGCCAGCGTTCCGCAGATTTACAATATAGTAGCAATCTTCATATTAATGGTAGGTATACTATTTCACTTGCCATAGGTGAAATGGGGATTCATTATGCCCATCTAAGGTTCCTTTAGGCGTGCACAGGAGTTGAAAAGCATAAAATTGACTCTCAAAACGTGATCGAAGTTTGCCAACCGTTTTGATATCGTAAAATATATTATTTTTCTAGGGAAAATGACCGATGGCGGTCACTTATTCCGATTCCTACTATATTTTATAGAATTGCAGCTTTGCAGGAACACTAGTTTCCTGCAACATGATAGAGAGTCAAAATCGTACACCTTCATTAGCAAGACTCAGAAACTATTATGTGGGCTGCCCGCATGCCAGAACCGACCAATATATCTGTTTTTATAAATATATGTATATAATAATGATATAAATAACATATATAATTCTCAGCTTTGTTGAAATAAAGCAAATTTGTTTAAAATTTTCGAAGCTTTGAAATTCTATGAAATATAGTAGGAAACGGAATAAGTGTCTGCCATTAAATTTTTCAATAAAAAAATTATATATTTTACGATACGAAACACCAGTCAAGCTGCGATCACGTTTTGAGAGTCAATTTTCAGGCTTTTCAACTCTTGGGCACGCCCAAAAAAACCTCGATGGGAATAGTGAATCCCCATTTTCCTGTACAATAAAAAGGGAAGAAATTGAAAGATTACATTCCATTCAAGTGACACACATAATGAAATGAAATACTCCATAATTTATCTGGAAGTTATCCAAGTGAATTAGCACTAAATTATTGGGGAAACGTACAGACGTTCTATCAAAAATAAATTTTATCTTTTACTTAATACTTAAGATCATAATCAGCGAATATGCACAAAAGAGCATGTCGATATTAAACTCAATAAAAAGAAGATAAGAAAAACTTTGACACTTTGAGATTATATATTATCATCTGGAAAAAACATCTTTTCAAAAGATTATGAAGCAAATATGTGATATTTCTGCTTTCTTTTTCCTGTTCAAATTGACACATCATTCAAATTTCGATCTATACTATATATCCCACTTCACGAATGAACATTTTTCTCTTCTCCATGAAAAATGTTACTAAAATCATAGCTTGTAGGTATCAAAGTTGATGTTAACATATTTCCAATTTTTAATCAGCAAACAGAAGACAGGCACGATTCAAAATATTCGAGTAGATAAATAAGAAATTTCAGAAAAATAATTCGAAAAACCAGGCCTCCTTCTCCTTAAAAATATGGTTCTTATTCTTTGATATATATCCCTACTACTGCTCAGTATATTCCCCTTATAACTCCCAAATTTGTTATTTATTTGTAATAAATCAAACAATCAATGGCACAATAATAAACATAAGCAGATGGTCATTTAATATCATTCATTTTCACCTATATAAATTAATAAATTTCAATATTTTGAAGGAAATGTGATGAACTTTACAAGTTCAAATGGACGGTCAACAAAATACCAATTAGAATTTCTAATTCTAATTGACAGCTCTAAAATAGACAAATCTAACCTCAAAAACGACTTACCGTAGTTGGAGTAAGAAGCAAGGATCCATTTGCCATGGATGTCATAAAGTCTGCAGTGCTCATTTGGGAATTTTGACTATCGTTCGAGAAATCAGAATGATTTGAGGCACTATCACAACTCTCCAATTTCATTTTCGTAAGTATCTGTGTTTTATTTATCACGCAATGTTATCTTCGATAGCGCGAGTGTTGAGAATTAAGTCAAACCTTGATTGGGGAAGGAGTAAAACACGCCAGCTGCTCCGTGAATTAACAAAAATACAACAGAAAATTTTGTTCCGAAAAGAAAACAAACACTTGTTGGAATTGTGTTATTTTAAACTTTTATCCGACGATTAAAACCAAGACATGTGTTCCTGACGAAAAACAACACTTGGATGAGTCACTACGCAGGGAAACCCTTCTCAGAACCACCGACTGTGATGTCACAACTAAAAATAATCTGGATTCTCGACAGAAGGGTAGGGCAACCAAAGATACACATTAAATCACGTTGATACCCGATCGGCCTCGGATATGCACGACCTGATACGATCTGTCGATGTGCATGTTGAGAAATTCGTGGAATGATGACTCATCGGCAATTTTGCGTAGGCAGGTAGTTGTTCAGTAAATTAGGTAGGTATTTATTACTTTCAGTTCAATTTTCGAAAGGTTAATGCATTGTTGTAATAAACATGGATATGATGTACCTATGATCAAAAAAATTATGAAATGTAATTAGAACAAATTTCAATTTATTTTTTCAATATTATTTTTTATTTGATGAAAATTTGAACGATTGAGTAGAATGACAGTTATATACATTCGACACTATAAAACGAAATTTGACGAACATATTGCGCGTTGCATTAATTTGATAGAAGAAAAGTACTCACTCGACGCGGAATGCTGCATGTTAACAGTAGAAAATTAATGTTGGCGCATCCGCCATTTAATGTTTGGGAACGCAATTTACAACACATAATTCGCCCACCTACTATAGATATATGGTTGAAGTATTAGATTCACAATTCAATTAAACAATAATTAATGCATAAGCTACTTGTAGTTTTCAAGTTTATAAAGTATTAAACATAATAAATTTATCTAGGTATTGAGATAAATATTAAATGAATGAGTTATCAAATTTAATTGAATAAATAATTTAACGAAAGCTGTGTGAATCCCCACCAACTATTTTTAATTTGACACGTTTTCGTTATACAACAAATACTCCCAATATATGAATGAAAGCAATGCAATATAAGTAATATTCAGCTAGAGAAATAGAAAGGCTGAAAAAATTCTCTGAAACCGGAAAATTGGTTCTGAGGATTTCTTGACAGTACTATTTCTTTGAATAGTTTCCGGTAAAAAGGTTGAAAGGCTATTCAGTTGGTACACTCCATCAAGAAGGAAAAACTTTCAAAATTCAATAATTTGACATAAGAAACCTAATACACAATTGGAAATATTTCCACCTAACATAAAGATATATGTTGCTTTCTAAACAGGACTTAATTCAATTTAACTTACTAAAACAATTAAAATGCAATTAAATGGAGAAATCTAATAAATCTGATAGAGTTTTGTCTGTATATGTCTTAAGGGGGTCGTGAGAATATTTCATCCTGTAAAGGGGTCGCGTATACAAAAAGATTGAAAAACACTGCTCTATACGAAGTCCATATTCATTTGCCAGAGTGAAACTTTGGGTAACTGAAATTCAACCTGGTCTTACAAGGGTCATAGCTAGAGGGGGCTGGCCAAGGCTGAGCCCTGAAAAAATAAATGGGTTCTGGTGAAAGCAAATGAAAAGAAATTGAAGGATCTTACCCACACTTTTTATCTATTTTTGGGTTTCGTACCCCGAAACGAAAAATGATCACTTCCTTGGGCATCTACCTGTCCACATGTCTGCCTATTTATCTGTCAAGACAGTTATTCAGGAACACATGTTGGTATAGAGTTAAAATTGATACCGAAGAGATAGGCTATCTCTTGCAACTGTTAAAAAAACTTAGAAGAGAATCAAGAGCACATAGAATCATGAAATTTTGCAAGAAACAAGGTCTTTTATTCAAAGTGACAGAAAAAGTACTGTAACGTTTCTTAGTTCTTGAAATTATTTGTGGGTTCAAATCAAACACTTCAACGTTACAAAACTCTAACTAGTTTATTTACAAGTTGACTGAACAATTACAACACTAAACTAAATGACTAATTCATATAACTCAATCGATACTTCTCAATTTATCTCTAACACTTTGTCCACTTAGTCGCGCTCTGTATTCAGACTTAATCTTCTACGCTTCGCGCTCTCTTCTTATATAGAAGTATGAATTATTCTAGAACATTTGCGTAACTTGGGCTCTGTTCCAGATCTTCGTTCGAGAACCTTCCGAAAACGGCAACACTGATTTTTTCGTAATACGGCGCGCTGAAACCTTTGAATCTTTATCGAAATCTCACGAAAGTAGTGCCCCGCAACTCTTCACTCCGCCGGGCAGTGACAGGGCGTGCTTCAGGGACGATTGGATATCGTTACAGTACAAAAACTATAGATTTGTAATTGCATCAAACAAAATTGCGATAATGAATTTATGCTATTATTTTGAGAGTTGCGTGGGCGTATGGAAAGATTTTCGATGGAAACGAGTTCAACAATACACTAGCCCTGTAAACAACAAATGAATTTTTATAGAGAGAGGTACGTAGCGCAGCTAGTTGGATCGTCCGCTGGTGAGAGTTTTTCGCGAGCCTGGTTTTTTCTTTGGAATTGTATTCTTTCTCTAAGCAAGCCTTTCAGTTCTTCAGAGCATCTACCATGGAAGTACCTGTAGAAAACAGAAAGATCAGCAACCTGCCGCTTTTGAGCGAAAGGCTGGGGATCACGCGTGCTCTCCGAGTGGTGGCATGTAATGAATGTTTAAGAGAGGAGCCCCACATATGGAAACAGTATTCCAGATCAGGTCGCACCTGTGCTTTGTATAAAATCATCAGCTGTGATGGCATGAAGAACTGCTTAACCCTGAAAAGAAAACTGAGTTTAGCAGAAGCAGATTTGTTGGAGTTGACTGCGACGCCGAATAGATGCATGTTCTTTTCTGCGGAAATTCGACGTCCTTGCATGATTAGAGGAGATTCTGCAGCAGTGACTATTCTGAAGAACGTTAATGATCGCATCTTGTTTGCGTTGAAATTGACCAAGTTCAACCGGTCCCACTCTAATATCTTTAAGCCTGAATTCAGTGACATGCTCTGTTGGTATCTTTGTCGGTGTGATTCCACAGCAGTTATAGGACGCTGACTAGATAATAAGGACACGAGAGGACAGTCGTTCACTAACCCAAATAATCTGTTTTCGGTGGAGTGAAGCAGATTATTGATCTACAACAGAAAAAAAGTTGACGGGAGTATGGAGTCCTGGGGTACTCCTGCATTAACCTGAAAAGATTCACTCATTACACCATCAACTACCACCCGAAACGATCAATGATTCCAGTTGTCTTGAAATCATGAAATTCTGCCAGGAGCAAAGTCTAGAAGCACGAGTGAAGGGAAAATTCGAAAATTGTTGATTTTTATTACATAACATAACATTTGTAACATGAATCATTTATTTGTGATCGAATAGAAACTCATCATTATACAGGGCGTTACATAATGATATGTCACAACTTGAGGGGGTAAATCTACGTGCAATTTTAAGAAAAAAAGTTCATATAAACATAGGTCCGCAAAAGCTTTGTTACGGAGTTACAGGGTGATGAAATTTTTAGGAAAAATTGGTTTTTTCTTCAAAACTCCTGCAGTTTCTGAGATATTCAGTCCAAATTTGAAATGCAAGGTGTTTTTGCAGCCTCCATCATTACACGTCCTAAATTTCAACTAGAATCTACAAGGTGTTTCTTTTCCGGAGCCATGTCTTCTTTTGCCTTTTCAAACTTTTGTGCAGTACGCCACTGATCAGCGTACAATCAATTTTCGTCATCTTCGTTCAATTTAGAAACTTGTTTGACACTTGTTATTTTGTCGTATCGACCGTTTTCGAGTGAAAAATTATTGAATTTTAATTATTTGATTGTATGTTATTCGTTAAATGAAAAAAATAATAGAAATACTCGATAGGTATGCCCAAAATTCGCTTTTATTTTGAAGCTCGTCTTCTGAGACTCAACTTATACTTATTCAATATCAAACTAAAAAAAAAACAATAAAAAACTAAATAAATTGCTGGAAGTGTCCTCCACCTGCAAGAATACAGGCCTCTGTCCTTCTTCCCATATTTTCACGCACTCTTTGGGATATTCCTGGGGTATTTCTAATCGTGTCACAAGAGGTTAATATTCGATATCCCCATAAGAAAAAGTATTTAAGTCTGCGGACTTAGGGCTCCATGGTACTGGCCCACCCCGACCTATCCATCTGTTGTTGAATGTATTATTCAAGAATTCCGTAGCTTCTCCACTGAAATATGTTGGTGCCCCGTCATGCATGAACGACATTATGTTTCTCACAAAAGTGGCACATCCTCGAGTAATAAAAGTAACTCCTTCTCAAGATAATAGATAATCGGGACCGTTTAGTCTGTTTGGCAAAAAAAAATGGCCCAATCAAATAATTTCCAATTATTCCGACCCAGACATTTGAGAGAATTGCTCTTGATGATGAGATTCTTCAATCAAAAGGGTTTTCCCCTATTCTTTATTATGATTATTGTGAAGGTTTGTGATAGCAGTTCTCGAAAAGTTAGCTTTGTCTGTGAACATTATTTCACTATCAAAATGAGCATCTAATATAATGTTATCTAATTTTATTTAAGAACCATCGGTAGTAATTCATTCTTGAAGGAAAATCTCGAGGAAGTAGAGTTTGGACGCGTTGAATATGAAACAGGTACAATAAAAAGTGGTGGAGAGTCCTCCAAACTAGAACATGTGAAATATTTAACTGATTTCCAATTTTTCTTGTACTCACATGAGGATTCAAACTGATACAATTCAAAATTACTTCCTCAATATCTGGAGTTCTCATAGTTTGAGTTGCACCTTTCAAATGATTATTTGCAGTAAAAGTACCAGTTTCCCTCAACCTTCTGTGGATATTTAAAAATATTCGCCTGTCTGGTGTTACTCGATTTGGAAAGCGCACCTGATATAATCGCCTAGCTTCTGTTGTGTTTCCGTCAGGCAGACCGTACATGAAATGGATATCAGCCAATTCGGCGTTAGTAAATTAGCCATTTTTTCTTACAGCAATTACTTGAAACTAATCGTTAATTTAATAAACAATTCGAGCAGACACTGGTTCAAATTCAGCAATTGTCAAAATAAATGAAAAAATCAAAGCCTACTACTCATTCTTTTATTAGAAGTGCTTCCAATTCAGCGAATGCATACAATCGTTTAATAATTTTTTGCTCGAGAACGGTCGGAGATACGAGAGAATTAAAGCTGTCAAAAAGTTTCTAAATTGAACGAAGATGACGAAAATTGATTGTACGCTGATCAATGGCGTATTGCAAAAAAAAATTGAGAAGGCAAAAGAAGACATGGCTGCGCAAAAGAAAAGATCTTGTAGATTTGAGTTAAAATTCACGACGTTTAATGATGGAGGCTGTAGAAAATAGCTTGATTCCAAATTTGGGCTGAATATCTCAAAAACTGCAGGAGTTTTGAAGAAAAAACCAATTTTTTCCGGAAACTTCACAACACCCTGTAGCTTCGTAACGGAGCTTTTGCGGACCTATGTTCATTTGAATTTTTTTCTTAAAATTGCACGTAGATTTCCCCCTCAAGTTGTGACATACTATTATGTAACACCCTGTGATGTCCAAATTGTGCCACATTTGGAAACAATGTCTGCAGTCTGCAGATCAGGTAATCTTCTCTTTATTTAGTCTTTCAGCATGTAGCACGAAGAGCATTACCAGATGCTAGACCGAAAGACGTTGCACCTGTGTAAAATTTTCAAGAAATCCATTTTTTCTAATTCGCCTCAAAGCTACTTCGAGCCTTCAAGAATATGAGGTAAAGCGTTTTATACCTGAAAAAAAACTTGAAGACCTGCTGAGAAAGTACTGCCGAATGCCTTGTTTAACTTCGGAAATACATTAATAAATCTCGTGAGGAAGTGTGTAAACTACATTGCGCCATGAAATTAACACACAATTTGAATATTTCAAATTCCTTTCTTGACAGGCAACTAATTAATTTCTAACAGTTTAACATTTTTCTTCATAGTTTTATTTCAATTTTATGAGTATCATTTTTATTTCGATTGTTTCCAAGTATTTCTTATTGCTGATGGATCACTGGAAAAATAATTCTTCTGGATTTTTTTGACTTTTGGATTTCATGCGTTAATTTCTTGGTGCTGTGTTTATTATGAAAATTTTCAAGCAACTACTAAGTTGCAACAGAGTCAGTATCCAGTCAAAAAGTAGAAAGCGTCTTCCCTTGAAAAATTATTGTGTGTTTTTTTCGTATATTGAACTGTTTATTTTGAAGTGTTGAGAGTGAAAGTGTGAAAATGAACGACAAAAGTGTATATGAAGAAAAAAGGTATGAAAGAGTCGTTTCCCACAATTAATGCTAAGCGAGTCAGGCAGACCTTTATCGTATTTGTTTCATTCGATGTCAAAACTCTTTCATGTTCAAAACTCATTTTGAAAATTTAAATGCGTTTTTCTAGAATTTTCAAATCGGCACGCACCATAACTATCAATTTTGCATATTTTATACATATCTCTGAAACGAATTTTCAAGAGAAACGCTTACAGAATTTTTGAAATATTCTATCTATACTCATGCAGGCAGAGAACAATATTTTTTTTCTGTTTCAGATCCAAAATTGTACGACTTCTGGCACATGCCGTGGAATCGTCAAAATGTCTCAGGAAAATTTCTACAGAGCCCCCATTTCGAATTATTTTTTGATGAATGAAATTTTTTCCACTCAACAAACATAGTTCCAAGATTTTTTGTTACTTCTCTAATCATATTTCCAAAAGAAATTCATTTTTTTTCGGCTGTTACCCTTCTGCATATCTCCATAATCTTCGAATGCGTATTTCAACTTTTAATTAACTTGTCAATCAAATATAAGGAATAAATCTACAAAACCTATGAGCTATTTTAAGTAAAAGCAGTGAGCTTTCTAGTTTCGCTCATAGATTTTGTACTTGTCTAGGTAGACTGTTTATGTATATTGGATCTTTTTTTTGACAACAAACAAGAATACCAATTTGTGTGAAAAGTTCAGAGAGTTGGAAGATCCAATCAGATTTGCAAAAATTCCACTACTAGAACCGTTCTAATAGGTGTAGCGGGTTGTTCACCCGTACCGCATAAGGGGCGCTACTAAAATAAGCGAATTGCTGTCTTCTGATATTTTATTTCCAAAATTTCATCACATTCTATCGAACGAAACACATCTCATCGTTCGGAAGTAATTTCTTTTTCTTCAACTTTAGGGTTGAATATCTCAGCAGGGGTTAATTAAGTTAGGTTAGGTTGTGGCATTATTTCGACGAGCTTCATTAGATCCAGGGAGATTGCTTTCTTATTCTAGGATACACTGCAAACCAATATCACTGTTTGAAGTTAACACAATCTTAATTCGACTGGTGAATTTAAAATATGTTCAGGAAAAGGGCTGACAAAGGGGACATCCTGTATCATTTACGGTAGAATGGCCACAACTCGTCGAGAGACTTTTTACTTCAACAATACTCATAATTCACGTCTACGCGATAATTAATTATTCCCCCCATATAACGAACGCACATTATAATTTAGCCTTCATGAATGTTCCACATTAACAACTGTTCTTGCTGGTGAAGTAAAATTAGCAACAACTTCAGCAAACAGATGTGGAAATGGAAAAATCTGACAGTGGCTCTTTATCTACATCCACTTCAATTGATTGAAGACGTTGAACAGGAATTTAACCTGACAGCTTTCATTTTCAATTCAATGATATTTTAGAGTTATTTCAAATATTTGGAATTACATTGTCCTATCTAAATATCAATAACTTTTGAGATTTTCCCCCAAATTTTCCAGATTTTTCTCTTGACGAAACTGAACAATCAAAACAACAAAAAGAATCAAAATATGTCATCTCTATCATCCGTTATTATCAAGAAGGCGTATTTTTAGTTTATCCGAAATGTCTTACTGGATTAATGATTATATCCAAATGTGTTCTTCTGAAATGTTTCTAGATCTTCAACCGTTCAGTGGTCGCACTCATTTTGTAACACTTTCGGATTTCGTATATTCCGCTGTTTTTATGGGGAAAATCAAATTTAATCAACAAAAAGTTTATTACAACTGGAACTTACATGAAAAAAAATTAATACTTAGGAAACATTATAAAAATGTTGTGAAAACTGCACGAAAATGTTCAAATAGGGTTCTCGGAACAATTTTTGTTGTCGTCTTCATATTTATCTTCCAACCGCAAAAGAAACACCGCTACCATCTGATTATCTGGTACTCTTCTGGTTCTAGATGGCTGATTTCGAAAATTTCCAGCAATCTTACTCTTATTTTGAACCAGCTTGTAATTTTTGATAATCTAAAATCAATTCTTGACTGAGTACTTCTAAAACTTCACTTCTGTTCAATGAATTGTCGGTATCACATTAGCATTGATTGCAGCCATATTTATTAGACTGTAAAAACCACCATCTTGTACTATAAGCGCAGTTTTATTGAGCACAAAGGTTATCAACGATATTTACGCCTCCTTTAGTTTTGTTGTACTGGATTACACAAGTCTGCAAAAAAAAAGTTGAGAGCTGTTTTGGTTTTTTTGTGTAATTCTTATGTTTTTGGGTGTGCTGAATTCGAAAATGACTTTCATTTTGTCCTAGCACGTCACGTTTTCTGACAATGTAGGTGTCTATGCTAAACAAGTTATTATCTTAAAATAAAACATAATTTTTTTTAATAAAGTAATTTATAATTGCGTATCAAAACTTATTTTCTTATCTAAAATACATTATTTAGTGAGCACTAAATACATTTCTTTTTCCCAGTGAGACTCCTTTTGGTACATTTTCGCTTATGGGAAGGTCTCTTTTAAGCTTCCAACAGTAGTCTGCCATCATTGAGGCGCTCCATCTTCCCTGGTATCTTTTTTCCATCTCCTTAATATTTTGGTGAAATCGATCACCTTGCTCTTCACTCACGTCTCCTAAATTTTCTGGAAAATAGTCGAGGTGGGAATGAAGAAAATGTACTTTCAAATTCATTAAGCAACCTAAAGCTTGAAATGCTTTTAACATTCTTTTGACGATTTGTTTGTAGTTAGAGTCTTTGTTATTGCCTAAAAATTTTGTTATAACTTCCTTAAAGGAAATCCACTCTTCTTTTTGAGGATCCGCCATGGTTGTGACGAATAGTGGATCAGCCATAAGCCGTCTAATATCTGGTCCAACGAAAACACCTTCGTTCAACTTTGCCTCCGAGAGGCCAGGAAACTTTGATATTATGTATTTGAAGCAATTTCCATCTCTTGGAAGTGACTTTACAAATTGCTTCATCAATCCCAGCTTTATGTGAAGCGGTGGTAAAAGAACTTTATGAGGAGGCACCAAAGTTTCATGCAGGACATTCTTTTCGCCAACTTTAAGCTCCCTCGCAGGCCAACACTTTTTGGTCCAGTGATTTGTTTGGTCTCTACTATCCCATAGACACAAAAAGCAAGGGAATTTGGTAAACCCAGATTGCTGTCCGAGCGCCATGCCCAAGATTTTGAAATCACCGCACGCTTGTCAAGTGTGGTCTTTATATTTTAATTTACAAAGACTCAATTCCAAGTTCTTGTAGGTTTCTTTGAGGTGTACGGAATGGCCGACAGGATTGGAAGCATAGAAATCGCCGTTATGAAGCAGAACTGCTTTAAGGCTTCTTTTTGAAGAATCTATAAAAATACGCAACTCTTCTGGGTCGTATGAGATCTTAAATGTATTCATCAAACCTTCAATATTGGTGCAATAAACCAACTCGTCCTCTTGGGCAAAGTAGGAAGTAAACTGCTTTTCACGATATCTAAACCAGGAGGAAGACACTCCCGGCAAAAGTAAGTTCCTGCTTTCGAGCCTTGATCCAAGCAACTCAGCAGCGTTTTTGGGAAGATTCAAGTCTCTTACCAAATCATTAAGCTCGCCTTGGGAAAACAATTTTGGACTTCTGTCATCTTCAATTTCAAAAGTTGACTGGTCATCGGGTGTAGGTACAGCACCATCTTCGTCAGAACTTGGAACCTCTTCCAAGGTAGCAGGGACCTTGGGCACTGGTATTTCGGTCCCATGAGGGATGGGACGAATAGCTGATTGCAGATTGGGGTATGAAATTGACTGCTTCCGTTTTGAATTATACCCTTTCACATCACACGAACAAAAGTGACAATCATCACTATGGTTCTTTTGCTCGCGCTATACAATAAGAATCGCAAATCGGAAAGCTTTTTGTTGCCCTTAAACCAATTTCGAAGGTCTTCAACACATCGTTTGCAGACTTTATGAGGTGCCCATACTTTATC
Source organism: Cryptolaemus montrouzieri (assembly GCA_013387265.2). Classification (NCBI taxonomy): domain Eukaryota; kingdom Metazoa; phylum Arthropoda; class Insecta; order Coleoptera; family Coccinellidae; genus Cryptolaemus; species Cryptolaemus montrouzieri. The sequence continues at coordinate 32,007,002 of JABFTP020000185.1, read as the reverse complement.
CTGATCTCCAAGTTTGAAGCCAAAATACGCGAAGTATACTTTTTTTACAAAGTCCGTAATATTAACTTGTTGCTTTAATGTCATATATTCTCCACAAATGTAACAGAAACTATCCGAAGAGTTCACACACTTCCGCACAGACGACATTGCACTGTATTGAACCAAGATCTATAAAACAATGATGAGTTAATACGTAATTGTCCCACGCCACTTCTACACTATCGGAGCGCGCACGTTCAGGTTACAACATGTTTATACTTGTTAATGTAAGTCGAACAGGGTGTTCCTTATTTAGAAATTAATGATAGTTATTAAATTATACCTATCATTTATACTACAAGTTAATCCCTTTTTAGCCCAAAAAATCCTTTTTTTGTAATAAAATTTTGCGTTTTGTAAAATAACCTTACGTTCTGGAATTTTCGAGTATGTTTTTTGTTTTCAGAACACCTAAATACATAGAAATCAGTTGAAAATATTCAGACAGCATTTTTGTTGCAGACCTGTGTTATCATTTCTGGTTTACCTGTCTCTTGATCTATCATATCATCTTTGTGCATAATTGAAACAAGAAGGATATTTTTATTTTTCTTGGGTATGAAAGATATCAGGGTACAATCTTTCTCGAATCCGAACATGCACGAGTTTATCGGTCTACATCCCCTTACAACAAATTTAGTTGGTAGCTCCCTTCTTTTTCCTTACGGTTCCAAGAAGAGAGAGTAATTTTTCGGAAGATTTGACCAAATGAATACTTGTTAACCCATTATCGACTGTTATGTTTCTACCTGTGTTATATATTTGTTAATAAAGTAATTCAACAACATCCATTGCCAAATTTTCTTGTTGATATGGACCTTCTGGTTGTGCTCCAACATATACTTGTATGTTGCTACTATAAAGTGTTTTGGAATTATAAAGGGCGAAAATTTTTATGCCATATTGATTTGGCTTGTTAGGTATATACTGTTTGAAATCACATCTTCCTCGGAAGGCTTCTAATTTCTCATCGATGATGAATTCAGAGAGGAAGTAGTATTTTTTTTTGAGTTCTTGTTGAATTTCTCTACGAAAAATCTTACGAGAGACAGCTTATCTATGCTCCAACGCACTTCACGAGTATCGAAATTATCGAATGATATATTTCTCAGCAAAAATCTAAATCCCTGTTGATTCATTGTTGGGCGAAATGCTTCAATGTCAGTACCATTTGGTTTCCAGAGATCTTTGCAGTTCAGATGGTTGGCATGCCTTATGCCTACCAAGTGGAGCAGCCCTAAAAGAGCATTCATTTCCACTATATCTGTTTGATTTGCATCCTTTCTTGATATCTTTCAAAAACAGCTTGAATTTTTTTATTCGTGAAATGATTTATTGCTTGACACATTTGTTGATCGAAGAAACACGACCAGATATCCAAAGGAGATTTCAAGGATTTTGCTAGTAACTTTACACTTCGTAATTGTGACATTTTCTTTCCCAGGTTTCACTTTTCTTGTTGGTGCATGTTTCATCTTTCGGTTATTTTATCCTTCCCAATGAAAAATGAGCCAGAAGTTACCTCATTTTCTTGATCTGCCTCACAAACTTCTTCGGGTTCTAGCTCAGGATCACGTGATTCTCGTTACTCTGTTATATCCGGCTCGATATTCTTCTCGTCATCATCAGTATTCCTATCTCCGGCGGTGTTTTGAAGTTCATCCCATACCGTTGCAGACGACATTGTAATTCTTCATAAATCATTCTGCATCCGAAGAACAACTCTTTAAAATGTTTATTCATTGAGGGTCACACACGGGATTCTAGGCCAAATCACTGTAAAACCGGCACCTGTCATCCAAATGAGGTCTCACTCTAAACTGAGGTTGAACATCACAAATTATGAGGACAGTGGGGAGTACGACCACTGAAGGGTTGACGAATACTACAGCAAAGAAATATTTAATTTCTATCGTTAGAATAGGTTTCGTTGTATTAGACTTCTAAACAATAAATCAAAGTAGAACTGGAATAAATCAGCAATAATAACAAAACCGAATGCCTCTTCTCCTTGAAAAAAAAATTGAAAATTCAAATATTGTGTTTTTTTTTCAAATAATATTGAAACCGAAAAATCCCATCGAATACGTTTTAAGGTAATTTTAGTAAAGAATATGACCTCCTCTTGAATTAATTACTGTGCTACATCTCCTGGGTGTGTTCAAAATTAATTAATCAGGAGATTCGTGGAGGATATTTTGCCAAGTCAATTATAGAGCATCAAACAATTGTTGTATAACGCGTTTTTGCATTGTATACCAAGCTTGTTGATTCGGATTTAAGTCAAGCGATTGAGTAGATCATGATGAAACATTGATATTATTCATAAACATAAGGAGATGTTGCTTGGCGTAGAGGACGTGACGCCGATCACCATCCAGAATCATTGCACAATCAACAGTTTCATGAACTCTGCAACAGTCACCGCTGATCTCGTGGTTAAGCCATCCACGCTTGCATTCAAACGAAAGTAAACCCACTTGTGAGACCAGTGTACTTTGGTTAGGCAAAAACTTGATGCAGAGCAGCAGATTACTTCTTTAAAGTTTCCACACCAGACAGTCACAGGCAATAACCAGACTATGGTTAAATAGGCTGTGATACAGCGATTCGCCAACACGCAACAGCAAGCGTGGCGTTTCAATGCCAAATACCCCCCTTCAAAAATGCCAAGTTCAATAACAATAACGGATGGACCCCAGGCGGGTAGAGACAACAGCTCACAATCCCGCACTGACCATAAGTCAGTCTGCCTCAAGGATTCTGGGGGAGGCAAGAAATTGGCAAAAGAATACAATAACTTAAAGATCGCTACTTATAACTGCAGAACCCTTAGACACGATGCACAACTCCTCGATCTCGAAAATGAGACAAGCAATATCAAATGGGACATCATAGGCCTTTCCGAAGTGAGAAAACCAAAAGAAGGACTATTCATTTTGCAATCAGGACATGCGCTATTCCACGTAGGTAATGACACTGGCAGTCATAAGGGAGTAGGCTTCCTCATCAACAGAAAAGTACTTCCCCTGATTAAGTGCACAAAGGGCATCTGTGATAGAAGTTGAACTTATGTACGAGGAAATTTCCAAAGCTAGAAGGGAAAATAAATGCCAAGAAGATATACTAATTGGAGACTTCAATGCTATAATAGGACGACAAAGAGGGGAAAATGGAGAATATATTGGAAAGCATGGACTTGGAGACAGAAATGAGAGAGGACATATGCTTGCCAACATGAATACATCATTCGAAAAAAAAACCACAGAGAAAGTGGACATGGATCAGCCTTGATGGAAAAACGAAAAACAAAATCGATCTCACAAAACATCACAACAACACTAATAAAAGCATCAGAAGAAGTTGCAGGGTAGAAAGGAAAAAGAAAGAATAAAATTTCAGATGAAACGAAGAAAAAATACAAGAAAGGAAACAACTATACAGATTAGGTCAGTATGCAACAGACAGATATAGGCAAACGAGAAAAGAAGCAAGAACGATGATTAGAAGACATCAAAAATTGGAAATCAGTTGAATATTTCACATGTTCTTTGGGCATTTCACTTATGTTCTCTTTTGAAGAAAGTCTGTGATTTTATATATATATATATATATATATATATATATATATATATATATATATATATATATATATATATATATATATATATATATATATATATAATGATTTCGGTAAATGACTATGGCTTTTGATTTGTCTGCTTTGGTTAAAACTAAATCGTTGTTTTGAATTTTGTTCCCACAAAAACGTTTTATGCATTATCCGAAGAAAATATGTCCAGGGAAGTGTCAACTATTAAAGAAATAGCTAAGAACAATGGTTATCCTCAAATATAATAAATGGAATGATCAGAAAAACAAACACAAATAGCATATCATAATATTTATCCACGTAAAAATCAATTAATACAGATAAATATATTTCATTAACATATTTTGGCCCTTTCAGCGAAAAGATTGCAAATGTCATTTCAAAACAGAATAAAAAAGTAGCTTCCAAGACCCACGTGAAACTCTCTCAGGAATTTTTTAGTAGCAAAGACAAAACTGATAAATTTGACAATACTGGAGTTTTCAAGTTCTATATGGATTGTGAAGTCGTCTATATAGGTCAAATTGATCGTTCGTTCAAAACTAGATACAAAGAGCCGAATCTGCGTTCGCTTCACATTGTATCGAAAATGGCCATAATTTTCCGTCAATAGATCAATTTCAAATTATTCACAGAATACCTGAGGGACGAAAGATTTCTTACATTCCATCGAAATTTTCAAACTGCAACAAAAGCCCCATAGAGATAAACTTCTGAACGAACAGTATGGCCCGGCTTATTCGTTCCTATTTGAAATCTTTAAATAATACCTGCTTTTATCATAATTAGTTTATTACCTCTTGTTTGCACTCTTATTAATTTTATATCTACCTGTTTATATACGTATTCATTTTCAACTTTAGTTCAATATTTGTTGTCAGCTGAAGATGGTCGAGAGACCAAAATTGCAATCCTGATTTTCAATAAATATCTTGTGAAAGTATAATACATAGTTTCATTTCTTATTATCATTATGATTATCTGTCATGTAGCAACGGCGGAATTAATTAACTGTTTGACCTTCATGCTAGATTTTACAAGGCTGCGTTTTCTGACATTAAGTGCTAAGTTCAGAAGTTTATTACTTATCTATCATAGCAATATTTCATGCTCTTTTCCCTCATCCATTTTTTTCATTACCTATTTGGTTTGAATGGCCAAGGTCCCACACAACAATAACACTGTTATCTCAAGCCAGCCTTTCCAGATTATGCTTACAAGGTAACAAGGTACTTTGAAGGTTACCTTGTAAGATATAAATGTTTTAACTGAAGTTTGGCTGTCTAAATGAAAAAATGGCCTAGTCATGGCCTCTCAACAATAACACATCTCTCAACTTGATAGACAATGCAGTGTGTCTTAGACTGACAGTTATTAACTCTCCAAGTTACACTGTAAGTCTTAGCACCTGTATCTTGTTTTGCAACTGTCTGTGTATGATCAGAGCTTCCTTAGTTTATCCTTGAAAGATATGACTGCCCGGAAAGGACACTCCCATATAGTCTGGTTTTATAAGTAAGCAGTTCTCCACTATAATTCATGAGAGTAGAGATAGAGTGACTCCTTTGGAGATGTTTTCATTATCATGTATGCTCAAGTTTTTGTGGACATATTCTGGCTTCTTCATGCATGACGTCCTTGTGAGATTTCAACACTCAGACGCAGTATTTTGGCCCATTGTAGTCAATATAGTGAATTGCGTTTCAGCCTTTGTTTATTTACTGGTTCTGAACCTCAGTAATGTTTCAGTTTTGAACCACGAAATTGTTGAGACTTTTATTAAACTTCTAAGGCTGTGGTACAACATTTCCTGGATAATATAGGCACTGGATGAGGCAGTGCCTGGTTTCTCTAGATTGCTCACTAACATTTTCTTGGCAACCACGTGTAACAAAATTAATTTATATACTGGTTAAGTAATGAGACTCTAATTCAATAATTGTCACTGAAATCTTGGAAGAAAAGTCAAAGAAGTTCAGCTCAGATATTTATATTAATTACATATTATAATTATGATACATAATGTCACAAATGCTTCTTTATATCTTATATACAGGCAATAAGACTTATCTTGGTGAAATAGTTCCCAAAGGATCTTGTTCTTACTGCTTCCTATGGGGGAAAACCTCTATTTCAGCTTCGGATACGGATTTCTGGACTCCAGATAGAAGTTATTACACCTCAACCTCTGAGCTCCATGTACGAGTCTCTACCTAGGAATCTCCACCAAGGAATTTCAGTCTAGGACTCTCCACCTACGAATTTCTGTCTAAGTCTCCCCTCCTAGGAATGTCTGTCTAGGGATCCCCACCTAGGAGTTTCTGTCTATGGCTCATCACCTAGGAATTTCTGTCTATGGCTCCTCATCTAGGAATTTCTATCTATGGCTCCTCACCTAGGACCTATATTTTGACATAGGTCACTACACAGTATACAAGATTAAGATATGAGTTTTAATATAATTTAATTATTTTAACTACAATTTAAGAGTATTTTCAAGTTCAACTAATCAGCATGAAGGTCTGCAAAGAAAAAAAAAAACGCAGAATGAAGATTCTGAAGCCGCTAAGCATACCATCCGATTATCTGAATATGTGCATCAGACTGTTAGCCAGTGGCGTGACACAGATGAGGGGTTGACTGGAATCAGGTGTTTCAATTCAAATTGTTGTGACGTGATTTTAGCACGTTACACCATTCCTTCCTCACTGGAAAAATTTTGATGAAATCAAAATTTTTTCTGCCTTCGAGCACAATTCAATCAGCCTCAAAAGAAGAACCTTGAAAATCTAAAGAGATGGAAATATGAGAAGTTAAAGAAAATGTATCAGAAATTTAGAAAAGTTGATAGGAAAGAGAATTATTTTTAATTTAAAAGAAAAGTTGAAGATAATCTATAGAGATGAAACTAGGTTGAAGAGAATTTACCAGAAAATTGAAAAGTTAACGGGAAAGATAATTATTTTAAAAATTTAAAAGAAACATATGTTAGTACGCAGCGTTAGGGAAGTTAAGTTGAAGATAATGTATGAAGATGAAACTAAGTTAAAGAGAATTTACCAGAAAATTAGAAAAGTTAATAGGAAAGATAATTATTTTTAAAAATTTAAAAGAAATATACACATACACAGACACACTGAAACGCATCAAGGATCTTGATGCGTTCCAGTAGAGACGAAACGGAAATGGATTAATGAAAGACAATTTTTGGTTTTGGTTACTACCACCACCACCACTACTACTACTATCACTACCACTACCCTCTCCAACTAAAAAATAAGGTTGTACTAATACTCCTGCTTATTCAGGCCCGGATGGTACAAAATAAAGAAAAAGTTTCGAGCCAGCGGAGAGAACCAACTACGAAACTGTGGCAAGGTCACAGATTTAAAAAAAAAAAGAGTCATGTGACAAGACTCCCCCTCTTCCCCATGGGAAGTCCCCATGGGAAGAAGAGGTCACATCATTATGATATTTGGATCCTTTTGATTCTGGTCTATCTCAGTGCACGGTGACCCGATCCCAAAGAAAACATCCTCTCCACCTGTTTTATCGCTGATGATTTGCGACTAGTCAGACATTACGCGTAAAAGTGATAGAAAAAAGGCGCTACTCTTGCCTCGTGTACCTGACGGATGGAGAGAACACCTGTTGTGAGATCAGACCACAACACTCTAAGACAGCACAAAATCAACTCAAGCCAAAATCAGTAAAATAATTCTAAATTAGAGAATGTCTAAAATAGAAAATAGTAGTTTTGCCTTAACCAGCTGAAATGCAGAACAATACATCGAAGATAGAAGGTAAAAGCATTTAAAGTCTCCTGAGAGGTGAAAAGAAACGAAAGGTATTATTCTGTAGAACAGCTAGACAAGGCAAAATCGAGAGTCACAATCGGTAAGTAATCCACACAATATGTTGTTATTGAGTTTCGTGTTCACCCTGTAAGAAATCGAATAGAACATGTTCATCTAATACCTGAAGGAATATGGGACTGTGCAGTGTTGACACAAAAACTCAACAACTTACATAGGAGGATGTCGAAATCGATAAGAAAAGAACTTGAGATACCAAGACAGGTCTTGTCTCAGGAACGATAAGATAATGAAGATAAACTGAAACAAGTCTATCGTAGTATGCTTAAGTAGAAATTTACACTTAAGATCGGTAATAAGAGAGAATTTATTTGAAGATACCAAGATAGGTCTTATTTTCAGGAACGATAAGATAAGGAATAAAAACTCTTTCTTAGCATCCTCAAATAAAAGTTTAAGTCGAATCGGTAGAAATAGACCAAAGGAAATCAAAATCAAGGGATGGAGACAAAAAATTGCTGCCGAATTGAGATTCTTAGAAACGGAAGGTATGATAAGAAATGTCGAAGAACGCTCAATTCCCAATAACAACCTGTATATTCCGAACAAAGTCAATCCAAGATAAGTATGTATATGTCCATTAAGGTAATAGCGATCAATTTAAAGAAAAGAAAGCATCAACAGAATTTAGAATGAATAAAGAATCAATCACAGAATCACCACCCTACTATAGTCAGTGTTACTGCCTATAAGATAAAAATAAGATAAATAAGATCAATACTTTTGACCTACAAATTGTTCTTCCAGAGACTGAAAATTACGCTACAAATTTGGAGTTCTCCTGTATTGCATAATCCAATTTCTCGAAGACATTGTAATCCGGTTACCAGTATAGGAATACAAGACTATAGCAAGAAAATGAACCTGTAACTATTATAGTAATTGAATTCTGAGTGAGAAATTGATTGAGTTTTTCAAAATACTCAACAAATTGGCTACAGACAGTATGATGTGACCGGTGACAGTATCATAGCAGGAGTGAAGCTCCTGGCCTGACATCAAAATCTGAGTACAAAATTAATTGAGTTTTTCAAAAATACCCAACAAATTGGCTACAGACAGTATGATGTGACCGGTGACAGTATCATAACAGGGGTGAAACCCCTTGGCCTGACATGAAAATCTGAGTACGAAATTAATTGAGTTTTTCGAAAATACTCAACAAATTGGCTACAGACGGTATGATGTGACAGGTGGCAATATCACAGCAGGAGTGGGGCTCCTGGCCTGACATTAATTCGTTACCCCTTAATGAAAACAACACACTATCAGCTTAAGTTATATCTTCAGAGTCACAGACATCAATAATTACAGTATGAAAAGATAATTTGGGCGCCATGCAAGCATAAAGCTTACAAGGGAGAAAAAAAATTATGTAACTCGAAATATACATGTAAGGTGAATCTAACATTTATGTATTATTGCTCTGCTATTAAGATAATATAAATGTGAAACTATTTGCTGAGGTAATATTTGAACATGACTTATATACCAGCAACGCGGTTACTATACAGAAAATAAATATTTATAACTACATATAAGTACCTACTGTTCCGGCTAAATTTAGTCCTTTGTTCTGTTACCCCAAGTTTGAATATTCACAAAATAAATTCCTGTGCACTAGGAATAGGGTAAAGATAAGGCAAGGTAAATATAATGTAGATGTTAAGCACTTTGCTACACCTACTAGAGATAAGATAAGGGAAACATAGCAATTTGTATATCAGGTATTGAACCGGGGTGGCCAAGTTGACACGGTCTTCACGGATTTCTCTAAGGCCTTTGATCGCATGAACCATGTTGCTCAAAGAAAAAGAATGAAGGAGATAGGGTTCCCTCTGAGCCTTCTCAGGTTTTTCTATTCATATTTAAGTGATCGAAAGCAATATGTTATGTACAGTGGATTCAGATTCCAGGATTTTGGAGCCCATTCGGGAGTCCCTCAGGGGTCGGTTTTGGGTCCGCTTCTGTTCACAATTTTCGTAAATGACTTACTTGAGAGGCTAAACGTTGGAGGCGTAGCCTTTGCGGACGATCTCAAGATTTACACAGAAATAAGATCGAATGAGGACTGTCAGAGTCTTCAAGGAGAGTTGCTGATGATACATCAGTGGTGTTTAGAAAACAAACTGCCTTTGAACGTCTCTAAGTGCAAGTACATGTCAATTACGAGCAAACAGTCGCCACATTTCTTTCCTTATTCGGTGGCGGGCTCACGGCTTGAACGTGTTCTCGTGATCTCGGGGTGCTTCTCGACTCGAAATGGTCGTTCCGGGGTGATGTTGTTCTGCGAGCAAGAAAAATGTTGGGTTTTATTCTGAGGAATTCCAAGAGCTTCCGGAACACTGCTGTTCTCAGGGTTCTGTATTTCGCTTTCGTTCGGTCTCGATTGGAATATGCCTGTGTTATCTGGGATCCATACCATGTGAAATATAAAATTGGAAAGCGTCCAGAGAACCTTTCTAAGGTACCTAGCATACAAACAAGATGGAGTATATCCTATCCGAGGAATGCCAGGTTTTCTATCAACCGATCGTTTTTCTGTGTTGGAGCTTCAAATTAGAAGGAAATATTTGTGCTGCATGTTTTTATATGGACTTCTGAATATCTCCATCTGTTGTTCGTGTCTGCTTGACAGACTGATGTTTTTGGTACCCAGGCTCGCTGGCAGAGGCAATGTAACTTATTATGTCGTTGGAGCTGTTACGGATGTTTTCTTCAACTCACCTATCAATCGAAGCTGTCACTATTTCAACACGTTGGCCACGTTGGATATCAGTCATTCTCAAGCTACATTCAAAAGAAACCTATTAGCAAAACTTAGTTCACGCACTTAAATTGTTTTGATTGTTTGGTGTGTATTTCTATTATTTGAGTTTGCATTATCAATGCGTTTTATGTCATTATTGTTTTTGAAAGTTTTTTTTTAAATCTGTTTTTTAGGTTTGAGCAAATTTGTCTATACGTGTTCGGCTCTGTAATTGGGAGTAATCCTGTTGAGCTTGTATCAATAAATAAATAAATAAATAAATAAATAAATGAATGATGACAGAATTTTCTTTCCAATCGTGTCTTTACGGCATGGAATAATCTACTACCTCATGTAATTTCTTCTACTTCTGTCAATGCTTTCAAGAATGCCTATGATTCATGGATGTTATCTGAAACAGGCAACAGATTTCCAAGTACCTACAACACGTTTTTGATGAGCAATTACTGTTTTTCATTTGAGTTTTCTGTGGGTAGGTTAAATGCTTGATCTACTTGCTCTTGAGAATCTTTTTATTTTGTTTTCACCAGATTAGAATAGCCTAACCTATTTTTTAAGTCATTTTGTATTACTTTGTTTTCACTGCTTTGCAACCTGTTAGACATAATGTATATTATGATTTTTGAGTTATATAGGCATCACGCCTCAACTCATTTTAAATTTATATTAAATAATTATAATAATAATAATACATGAAAAGATAATAAGATAACAGATATTCAAGTTACAAAAAAAAATTGAGGAACGGTAAGAAAACTTAGAAAGATCAAAGATAAAGAAATTTAAGAAAATTTGAAGATACGAAAACTTAAAAAGATCAGAGATGAAGAAATTCAAGAAAAATTGAAGATAAGAAAATTTATTGATGACTAGACTCTTCCGAGACACTTTCATTATCACTCTAATTTCCAGATGCATTATCAGAAACATCCAACTTTATATCCCTCACATGAAAATTTCCCAAATCGTTCCCATCGAGATCCTTCAACGTATAAACTACCGGAGAGAAAACATGTACACTATTCATATACACCATACATACACACTACATATACACTATACATTTCATGATTTAATTCTTCGCTCTTAAGGTGATTTGAATTCATTTTGGTTGGCATAATTTCAATATATTAAAATAAAGATAGAAATTTAAAAATTTTGAGGAAAGTTGAAATAGTAACTAACAAAATTAATTTATATACTGGTTAAGCCCAGAGAAAAATGAGCAATTCAATGATTGTCTCTGAAATCTTGGAAGAAAAGTCAATGAAGTTCAGCTCAGATATTTATATTAATTACATATTATAATTATGATACATAATGTCACAAATGCTTCTTTATATCTTATATACAGGCAATAAGACTTATCTTGGTGAAATAGTTCCCTAACGATCTTGTTCTTACTGCTTCCTATGGGGGAAAACCTCTATTTCAGCTTCGGATCTGGATTTCTGGACTCCAGATAGAAGTTATTACACCTCAACCTCTGAGCTCCATGTACGAGTCTCTACCTAGGAATCTCCACCAAGGAATTTCAGTCTAGGACTCTCCACCTACGAATTTCTGTCTAAGTCTCCCCTCCTAAGAATGTCTGTCTAGGGATCCCCACCTAGGAGTTTCTGTCTATGGCTCATCACCTAGGAATTTCTGTCTATGGCTCCTCATCTAGGAATTTCTATCTATGGCTCCTCACCTAGGACGTATATTTTGACATAGGTCACTACACAGTATACAAGATTAAGATATGAGTTTTAATATAATTTAATTATTTTAACTACAATTTAAGAGTATTTTCAAGTTCAACTAATCAGCATGAAGGTCTTCAAAGAAAAAAAACGCAGAACGAAGATTCTGAAGCCGCTAAGCATACCATCCGATTATCTGCATATGTGCATCAGACTGTTAGCCAGTGGCGTGACACAGATGAGGGGTTGACTGGAATCAGGTGTTTCAATTCAAATTGTTGTGACGTGATTTTAGCACGTTACACCATTCCTTCCTCACTGGAAAAATTTTGATGATATCAAAATTTTTCTCCCTTCGAGCACAATTCAATCAGCCTCAAAAGAAGAACCTTGAAAATTTAAAGAGATGGAAATATGAGAAGTTAAAGAAAATTTATCAGAAATTTAGAAAAGTTGATAGGAAAGAGAATTATTTTTAATTTAAAAGAAAAGTTGAAGATAATCTATAGAGATGAAACTAGGTTGAAGAGAATTTACCAGAAAATTGAAAAGTTAACGGAAAGATCATTATTTTAAAAATTTAAAAGAAACATATGTTAGTACGCAGCGTTAGGGAAGTTAAGTTGAAGATAATGTATGGAGATGAAACTAAGTTAAAGGAATTTACCAGAAAATTAAAAAAGTTAATAGGAAAGATAATTATTTTTAAAATTTAAAAGAAACATACACATACACAGACACACTGAAACGCATCAAGGATCTTGATGCGTTCCAGTGGAGACGAAACGGAAATGGATTAATGAAAGACAATTTTGGTTTTGGTTACTACCACCACCACTACTACTACTATCACTACCACTACCCTCTCCAACTAAAAAATAAGGTTGTACAAATACTCCTGCCTATTCAGGTCCGGATGGTACGAAATAAAGAAAAAGTTTCGAGCCAGCGGAGAGAACCAACTACGAAACTGCGGCAAGGTCACAGATTACAAAAAAAAAGAGTCATGTGACAAGACTCCCCCTCTTCCCCATGGGAAGAAGAGGTCACATCATTGTGATGTTTGGATCCTTTTGATTCTGGTCTATCTCAGTGCACGGTGACCCGATCCCAAAGATAACATCCTCTCCACTTGTTTTATCGCTGATGATATGCGACTAGTCAGGCATTATGCGTAAGAGTGATAGTAGATTGTGTACCTGACGGATGGAGAGAACACCTGCTGTGAGATCAGACCACAACACCCTAAGACAGCACAAAATCAACTCTAGCCAAAATCAGTAAAATAATTCTAAATTAGGGAATGTCTAAAATAGAAAATAGTAGTTTTGTCTTGACCAGCTGAAATGCAGAACAATACATCGAAAATAGAAGGTAAAAACATTTAAAGTCTCCTGAGAGGTGAGAAGAAACGAAAGGTATTATTCTGTAGAACAGCTAGACATGGTAAAATCGAGAGTCACAATCGGTAAGTAATCCACACAATATGTTGTTATTGAGTTCCGTGTTCACACTGTAAGAAATCGAACAGAACATGTTCATCTAATACCTGAAGGAATATGGGACTGTGCAGTGTTGACACAAAAACTCAACAACTTACATAGGAGGATGTCGAAATCGGTAAGAAAAGAACTTGAGATACCAAGACAGGTCTTGTCTCAGGAACGATAAGATAATGACGATAAACTGAAACAAGTCTATCGTAGTATGCTTAAGTAGAAATTTACAGTCAAGATCGGTAATAAGAAGAAATTATTTGAGATACCAAGATAGGTCTTATTTTCAGGGAAGATTAGATAAGGAATAAAAACTCTTTCTTAGCATCCTCAAATAAAAGTTTAAGTCGAATCGGTAGAAATAGACCAAAGGAAATCAAAATCAAGGGATGGAAACAACAAATTGCTGCCGAATTGAGATTCTTAGAAACGGGAAGGTATGATAAGAAATGTCGAAGAACGCTCAATTCCCAATAACAACATGTATATTCCGAACAAACTCAATCCAACATAAGTATGTATATGTCCATTAAGGTAATAGCGATCAATTTAAAGAAAAGAAAGCATCAACAGAATTTAGAATGAATAAAGAATCAATCACAGAATCACCACCCTACCATAGTCAGTATTACTGACTAAGATAAAAATAAGATAAATAAGATCAATACTTTACCTACAAATTGTTCTTCCAGAGACTGAAAATTACGCAACAAATTTGGAGTTCTCCTGTATTGCATAATCCAATTTCTTGAAGACATTGTAATCCGGTTACCAGTATAGGAATACAAGACTATACCAAGAAAATGAACCTGTAACTATTATAGTAATTGAATTCTGAGTGAGAAATTGATTGAGTTTTTCAAAATACTCAACAAATTGGCTACAGACAGTATGATGTGACCGGTGACAGTATCATAGCAGGAGTGAAGCTCCTGGCCTGACATCAAAATCTGAGTACAAAATTAATTTGAGTTTTTCAAAAATACTCAACAAATTGGCTACAGACAGAGTCACAGAATTCAATAATTACAGTATGAAAAGATAATTTGGGCGCCATGCAAGCATAAAACTTACAAGAGAGAAAAAAATTATGTAACTCGAAATATACATGTAAGGTGAATCTAACATTTATGTACTATTGCTCTGCTATTAAGATAAGATAAATGTGAAACTATTTGCTGAGTTAATATTTGAACATGACTTATATACCAGCAACGCGGTTACTATACAGAAAATAAATATTTATAACGCCATATAAGTACCTACTGTTCCGGCTAAATTTAATCTTTTGTTCTGTTACCCCAAATTTGAATATTCACAAAATAAATTCCTGTGCACTAGGACTGGGTGAAGATAAGGCAAGGTAAATATAATGTAGATGTTAAGCACTTTGCTACACCTACTAGAGATAAGATAAGGGAAACATAGCAATTTGTATATCAGGTATTGAACCGGGGTGGCCAGGTTGACACGGTCTGCACGGATTTCTAAGGCCTTTGATCGCATGAACCATGTTGCTCAAATAAAAGAATGAAGGAGATAGGGTTTCCTCTGAGCCTTCTCAGCAATATGTTATGTACAATGGATTCAGATCCCAGGATTTTGGAGCCCATTCGGGAGTCCCTCAGGGGTCGGTTTTGGGTCCGCTTCTGTTCACAATTTTCGTAAATGACTTACTTGAGAGGCTAAACGTTGAGGGCGTAGCCTTTGCGGACGATTTCAAGATTTACACAGAAATAAGATCGAATGAGGACTGTCAGAGTCTTCAAGGAGAGTTGCTGATGATACATCAGTGGTGTTTAGAAAACAAACTGCCTTTGAACGTCTCTAAGTCCAAGTACATGTCAATTACGCGCAAACAGTCGCCATATTTCTTTCCTTATTCGGTGGCGGGCTCACGGCTTAAACGTGTTCTCGTGATCTCGGGGTGCTTCTCGACTCGAAATGGTCGTTCCGGGACCATATAGGTGATGTTGTTCCGCGAGCAAGAAAAATGTTGGGTTTTATTCTGAGGAATTCCAAGAGCTTCCGGAACACTGCTGTTCTCAGGGTTCTGTATTTCGCTTTCGTTCGGTCTAGATTGGAATATGCCTGTGTTATCTGGGATCCATACTATGTGAAATATAAAATTGCATTGGAAAGCGTCCAGAGAACCTTCCTAAGGTACCTAGCATACAAACAAGATGGAGTATATCCTATCCGAGGAATGCCAGGTTTTCTGTTAACCGATCGTTTTTCTGTGTTGGATCTTCAAATTAGAAGGAAATATTTGTGCTGCATGTTTTTGTATGGACTTCTGAATAACTCCATCTGTTGTTCGTGTCTGCTTGACAGACTGATGTTTTTGGTACCCAGGCTCGCTGGCAGAGGCAATGTAACTTTTTATGTCGTTGGAGCTGTTACGGATGTTTTCTTCAACTCACCTATCAATCGAAGCTGTCACTATTTCAACACGTTGGCCTCTTCGATTGATATCAGTCATTCTCAAGCTACATTCAAAAGAAACCTATTAGCAAAACTTAGTTCAGGCACTTAAATTGTTTTGATTGTTTGGTGTATTTCTATTATTTGAGTTTGCATTATCAATGCGTTTTATGTCATTATTGTTTTTGAAAGTTTTTTTAAATATGTTTTTTAGCTTTGAGCAAATTTGTCTATACTATATATGTATATATATATATATATATATATATATATATATATATATATATATATATATATATATATATATATATATATATATATATATATATATATATATATGCCATTATCATATATTTTAGCCAGTGATGTGAAATATTTGTCAACTTTTGAAATGTTTTATATGTTCTTTGTATACAGGGTGCTTCAACGAAAACTACACAGAGGCTATATCTACCAAGATATTCATTTCTGATCAAAACGCAAAAACAGATCAATTTTTGTTTCAAGGGGACATCTTTTGGGGTACAAAACTTGCCTGAAATATCAACCCCTAAGCAGGGTTGCAATCATGAATTTTCATTTTGAATAGAAAGATGGGTCAAGTGATGACTCAAAAGAAAGGTAGTATCTTTGTCTGCATTGCCTGAACGAATTTCCATTTTTAATTGAAAACTGTAAAAGATACAGGGTGAGCAACTGAAAGATGGAGAAGACTATCGCCCTAAGACTATTGAGTATCAGTGAGGTAAATGGAATAGATTCATTTAGATCAAATCTGATGACAGCCTTTGATCTGGAATGAATCTGTTCCATTTTTTGCACTATTGAATACTTGAATACCTCAGGGCGATAGATAGTTTCCTATTTTTCAGTAGCTCACTCTGTATCTTCTTCAGTTTTCAAACAAAAATGAAAATTCGTTCACGGGGATGCAGACAAAAATAATACCTTTCTTTCGAGGTATCACTCGACCCATCTACCCTCTTCCAAATTTTCAAGGTTGGTCACCCCTGCTCTAGGGGTTGAAATTCGAGATGAGGATGGTACTTGATGATGACTGTCATTGATCAGCATGGATATGTTCCATTTTACTTCACTGAAACTTGAATAGTCTCAGGGAAATATAACTATCTTTCAGTTGTTCACCCTGTATCGTTTACAGTCTTCAATTAAGAATGGAAATTCGTTCAAGGCGATGTAGACAAAGATACCACCTTTTTTTTGAGTCATCACTCGACCCATCTTCCCTATTCAAAATGTTGCAAGGATTGCAACCCTCGCTTAGGGAGTTGATATTTCAGGCAAGTTTTGTACCCCAAAAGATGTCCCCCTTGAAACAAAAATTGACCTGTTTTTGCGTTTTGATCAGAAATGAATATAATGGTAGATATAGCCTCTGTTTAGTTTTCGTTGAAGCACCCTGTATGTATATTTTCCCGCATACTCTAGGCTGGTTGTAGATTAGTTTCGAGAAACAGATTTAGACACGAAACATCTCTCTATAGAAAATTTTGCTCTTACGAAAAAATAAAAATAATTGGGATCCTAACTTGAGAAAAAGTCAATGACTTAATATCCAATTTTTTTACTTGACCGAAAAATTTATGGCTAAATATAAAAATGGACCTGCCGAACATTATTCATGCAGAAGGTAGTGGTGAACAGTAATAGAATTTTATTCTATACTTTATAAAATGGTGTTTAGTGTTACAATCTATCAATACTTCTGTAAATCAAAAACAAAGAAACAATTTATTTCTGTTCCAACAAATCCAAAAATGTGAAAAACATGGTTATACAATAAGCTCGAAGAGATGACAAGAACTTTTTATCATTCAAAAGTTGGAAGGATCCCTTCGAATTCTGCATTACTCCACAACACCCCACTTTGCAGAATTTCAATTGTTTTCTGTTATATTTAGCTATCTTGTTTAAAGGTTTTTGTGCTTTCTCATACTATCAATTGTTTCATCAAACATAATATTATGTTATATTTATATCCAAGACGCCACTTTATTGAATTAGTCAAATCATGGACGTATATAAGGGAGGGTTTTGGGGGTCCGGACTTCGCCTTAACATAGATGAAAATGTATCATCTGCTTACCCCTCTGGGACAAGGCGTGAGTTTATGTATGTATTAAATCGGATAATACCTACACTACTCACTTAAACTTTTACTTATCATCAGTTATTTGTTCTCAAATTATTTCTTAGTACTTAGTATTACTTTATTACTAAATATATATTATATTAACCAAAGTACGTTCTCATGGGCAAAGTAAAACTAAGACGTTAAGGCTACCTCTTGATATTTGTTTTTATGTTTATTGTGTTGTGTAACACATATATTTGTGACCTGTTTTTGCGTTTTGATCAGAAATGAATATCTTGATAGATATAGTCTCTGTTTAGTTTTCGTTGAAGCACCCTGTATATTTGCTGTTTCATTAGCTCGTAAGTATTTTGTAACATCGTTTATTGGACACGCCATGTAGGATTTTGATGGCAATAAAATTATCTATCTATCCATTGATATTGAACTTACTTGCGGACCTAATATAAAAAAAACGTTCTTCATTATTCTGCGTTTCTCAAAAATCGATCCTGGACACCTCAGCGGGTTTTCACCATCTTTTTAAGAATTGAATGAACTCGCCAAAGTCAAGTAGTTTGGAACAACCCGTACATTTTCAAATGTTCACATACAGATACAAATTAGTGAAACGTAAAATGTCATAATTTTGTTCCGCCTCTGGACATAAAATAAAAGTAGGGTAGGTTCGCACTCTCTCATCAACAACGTACTATTGAAGTTAATGATAGTTATGTTGTATCCAGCAATAACACCACTTTTATTTGCTCTATTTAGACATGAGACTAAGTTATAAATTAAGCACACGTGTTTCATGTTCCAAAGGAATGGAGATCATCTCGCTGCCTGACAAGTTCTTTGTGTTATTGAGATAAGAAGTAGAATTACTATCGTTTTGGGGTTCGTTTGAATTTATGAGAAGTCCTTGCCAAGAATTACTACGCAGAACTTATTATTGGAAGATATACAGAGGCCTTGTCGGAAAATCTATTTACCCATTCTACAGAGTTTTAACTAAGTCAACGAAACGGGGTCATTATATCTGTATTTTTGGTGACTAAGAGAAGATACAGGGTTTCCGAAAACCTTGAAAGAAATTCTGGATTTTATTTCGAAATTCTTCGTAACTTTTGGGTACTATAAAATGAATTGATGTATTCTCATTATATTCCTCCATACTAGAGCTGTCATTTCAAACGTCAAGTTTCCGAAAACTAATCTTAATAGCAACAAGGAATTCGCGGCTTAAATTGAAAATCAAGCTGCTTGACTTGACTTGAAATCAAGTCAAGCTTTTGTGATTGTTCAAGCATCTTGAATAATCGCGAAACTTGAAAGCTTGAATCAGAACACAATTGCAATAAAACATTGAACTTATATTCAATAGGAGCGAGAATAAAGGTATATACAGGGTGTTACATAATAGTATGTCACAACTTGAGGGGGTAAATCTACGTGCAATTTTAAGAAAAAAGTTCATATAAACATAGGTCCGCAAATACTTCGTTACGGAGCTACAGGGTGTTGAAATTTCGGGAAAAAATTGTTTTTTTCTTCAAAACTCCTGCAGTTTTTGAGATATTCAGCCCGAATTTGGAATGCAAGCTATTTTTTATAGCCCCCAACATTACACGTCCTAAATTTTAACTAGAATCTACATGGTGTTTTCTTTTCCGGAGCCATGTCTTATTTTGCCCTTTCAAACTTTCTTGCAGTACGCCACTGATCAGCGTACAATCAATTTTCGTCATCTTCGTTCAATTTAGAAACATTTTCGGAACTTCCGACCGTTCTCAAGCAGAAAATTATCAAACGATTGTATGCATTCGCTGAATTGGAAGCACTTCTAATAAAAAATGAATAGTAGGCTTTGATTTTTTCATTTATTTATTTATTTTGACAATTGCTGAATTTGAACCAGTGTCTGCTTGAATTGTTTATTAAATTAACGATTAGTTTCAAGTAATTGCTGTAAGAAAAAATGGCTAATTTACTAACGCCGAATTGGCTGATATCCATTACATGTACGGTCTGGCTGGCGGAAACACAACAGAAGCTAGGCGATTATATCAGGTGCGCTTTCCTAATCCGCTAACACCAGACAGGCGAACATTTTCAAATACCCACAGAAGGTTGAGGGAAACTGGTATTTTTACTGCAAATAATCATTTAATAGGTGCAGCTCAAACAACGAGAACTCCAGATATTGAGGAAGCAGTTTTGAATTGTATTGATTTGAATCCTCATGTGAGTACAAGAAAAACTGGAAATCAGTTGAATATTTCACATGTTCTAGTTTGGAGGATTTTCCACAACTTTTTATCGTACCCGTTTCATATTCAACGCGTCCAAACTCTACTTCCTCGAAATTTTCCTTCAAGACTGAATTTCTGCCGATGGTTCCTAGATAAAATTAGAGAAAATGCTCATTTTGATAGTAAAATAATGTTCACAGACGAAGCTAACTTTTCGAGAACTGCTTATTTGATAGTTCGCTGGTTTTGAACCATGAAATTTTTTCATATATATTTGTAAAATTTTTTATATACGAGTTTCAAGGAAGTCAGTCCTTTGACTCTTCCGACTCTGGATTCTGAGGGAATCACCATTCAATCACGATTCTCGGAGATTCACTCATTCTCCAAAAAACTTCTGCTGAATATCGTCAAATGTAGTAAACCTTAATCGATATATTATTACATTTACACTTCTGGTCGCTAGGTGACGACACTACATTAATTTCTCTCACTTTTCTATATATTTTTACAGGGAATATTGAGTTTTTAACGATTCGAAAAACCTTTGAAAGAATCATTTCTGTTGAATCTTTTCTATATTGAATATAAATCTATCGTAGGTTGAAGGCGACATGAATATTTTGTTGAGTGTTATTGTCGAATACAGAAATTCTTTACATTCTGAAACGACTGCTGATTGATTTCTTCTCTTTTTCCTTTAAATTGACCAAATTCCCTCGCGGAGATTTTTGTATCTACTTGTAGTGCTGCGAGACGATTTGACTAGATCAAACGTAGTTTTGAAATACCAGTGTGTCGCAGCCAATTAAAAA
The DNA here is from genome assembly GCA_013387265.2 of Cryptolaemus montrouzieri. Classification (NCBI taxonomy): domain Eukaryota; kingdom Metazoa; phylum Arthropoda; class Insecta; order Coleoptera; family Coccinellidae; genus Cryptolaemus; species Cryptolaemus montrouzieri. The sequence goes on along the minus strand of JABFTP020000185.1, from coordinate 31,985,935 downwards.
ATTCTGTATGAAGATACTACCTACTTCTATCGCACCTGTACTGGTACGGCAACAAGCCATCAGCAGGTGAACCATATGGTCTTACAAATATCAAGCTTTCCAGCAGCTTGAATAATCTTGATGTAAAGTCAAGGTTTTGAGTTCCAAAATCAAGTCAAGTCAAACCTTTGATTTTTCAAGGGCTTGAATTTAAAGTCAAGTTAAGCTTTTCGAAAAATTTTCAAGCTGCTTGACTTGATGAAACCCTATTAGCAAATGTACGAAGATAATTCAAAAATTATTTTCAGATGTGCGCGTAAGAACGTTCGCGTGATCTTTTTGAGCATGGACGTAACCAGTAAGACTTCTCGAATTTTTAACTAAACCTATTATTATTATACATATAGAAAACCAAGCGTGCCAGAACTATATGATATGATGAAATTCCACGAAGAAAATTATCCGATTCGAGTTGTTTTATTTGTTAAAAGTCTCACTAACAAGCTAGAAAAAGAATAAAATATTATATTCAAAAGAATGACAAACTTCACTTCTAAATATACAACCAAAAAGTCAATTGAACAAACTCAAAAATTAGAGAACTTCACACATTGCTGCCCCCAGAGCTTAGATGTAGACAACATGTTTTCAAACATTTCAAGTAATTAAAGTATTAACTTAAACTCTGATATTTTCTAACGAACACATGTTAACTCTTTGATAAATTGCGAATTTATAATTCTTTTGAAGGTGAGCATACAGCTTAATTATCTTCAATTTGCCCCGTTTACGTCGCCGATTCAGAGAGAAATTCCTCCAACTTGTATATGGTCCTATGTAGAAGTTTGACCTCTCTCCTGAATGCATGCTATGAAAGGGCGTCCTCAGGTCTCCCTTTCTCCTCGTGTTGAATTGATGGAATTGACCATTTGTTTCAAATTCAGGTACCCAAAACAACTTGATATATTGTGTTTTGTCATCATTAATATGTAGCATATTACTTTTAAGTCAGTTATCAGACATGTATATCACCTCATCCTCTATTTGTTTCAATTGCTCTATTTTTGTGGTCCTCAAGCTGTAGGTGGTCATCAGCAAACAAAAATGTTGATGCAGAAGCATGGCTACCATTGATGGTTATGTTCATACCGTTTATGAATAAAATGAAAAGCAATTTTCCCAAGACAGAACCTTGGGGAACTCCAAACATTAGTCAAAAAAATTTTCAGTGATCATCTTTACAATAAGAAAAATAAGAGTAAATTGCAATTCATGAAAAATATGAAATACAAGTTAACATATTACGCCAACTTTTACTCCATAGCCACTTAGGGTATACTAATATGAGGTAATTGATCGTCCATTAAACCAATCCTACTGAATACGCGCCGTCAGAGCTTTCAGTGGCCCCCAGAGAACCCAGAGTTGCCGACTATCTTTTGTGAAGCATAACGATAACAACAGTATTCCTACTCAGAAGTCTCAAATATATTCATTAACATCCAAGCAATTCCTTACAAATGCTCTATCGATATAAGACATGACACTAAAGATATAGCTCTTAGGTACCTAAGTGCTACTGGATGGTCAGAATCAAGTTATCCACAAACCACATATGTACCCTTTTCATCATCTACCCATTAAAATGAGACAACTATTAGTAAACAGGTTTCTCTGAAGACTAAAGAGTGTGTGGAATGGAAGAGTCAATTTATGAATTTGAAGATTTCTTCAACAGTAGCTATGAAGACAAGTAGGAAACTAATGTCTGATGGTAGAGCTCATACATTGGGATTTGTCAACTATAAGTAGTGTGTAATAGTTTTGTTTCCTCGTGTTGAAATATGATTTTCAATCTTGTGATGTGCTACAAGGTGTCTCAGTGAAGAAACCAGGATTTTAAAATAAAACTTTATGTACAAGTAAAAAAAGCGAAAAGTAAAATATAATATTCTTGAAATAAAATCAGTTATTCCCTCTTTTATCTGAAGCTACTATTAACATGAACAGGATTTCAGGTTGGCCGCTAACACAGCATGTTTTTAGCCCAAGATATGGATAGACTCATCTCGTTTACCGGAGGTGGTAGGATTATCTGGACTCAACACGTCGCAGAGGCTTGAGTAAATAGACTTAACATTTCTATTCAGGAGATAGGATTCTCTGGACTGGTACACGTCGCAGAGATTTGTTATAATAGACTCAAAACGTCTATTCAGGAGGCAGGAGTCTTTGGACTCGACACGTCGCAGAGAAAACGAATGCTAAGCTCATCACGCTTAACTAGGAAAAAGGAAGTCTGATCAGCTCAACGCGCTGCACAGAACTGCTGGTTTCCTTTTTTTGGACAAAGAGGAGGAAAATCTTCGAAAAGATGCACTCCGGAGACGGGGCCAATGTGGGATTTTATCGACTAAAAACCTCCTCTGGGAGTTCCAGCCCGAAGGCTGTAGTCTTAATGTAAGAGAAAAATGGCGGAAGAAAAAGGAAAACTCGGATGGGATGTCCGAGGGAAAGGCTGGGCGTGGAAGCCCGATATTCCGTAACTCGTGGAGTCCGGAGTTTGGCTGGGCGGATGCCCGAGTTGGCTGGCTGAATGCCCTAAAACATCCAGGTACGCATCTCTTCAATTTTAGCACTGTAAAGTGCAAATTTCCTCAATCCACGGTGTGGTTCACTTCATTCAGCCGACGTCAGCGGTGGTGCACAGGCAGACGCAAAAGTGGCCGCGACGGTAACCTGTGCCACAGTCCTCTCAAGCCGAGCTGAACTGGGAGTCCAAGCAATGCTGAACAGGAATCCGCTGACGCTGGTGGACGGTCTTCTCAGGACAGCTTCCAACGAGGAGTGCACCTGCACCTGCAGCGTATATAATGGGCCTGCGCGGGTACAGATGCCAATGTGCCGCCTCACACGATCGCAGTTGGGTATCCGCTGGAGCTCCTGGGACAACTTCTCTGGACAGCTGCTGGCTTTCGGAACTTGGTGGTAATTTATACCAACGTTGTCGGCGTACGCATTACCTCCAACTCTATCCTGACCATGCGCTGCGTTAGTAACGGTGATCATCGTTACAATCTGATTTTATTTTTATTTATTCATATTCAAAACTGTAAATCAGCATATAGTGCTGTTAACACAGAGTACATCTAGGTTAATTTATTGGTGTAACAATAACAGTAGCAATTATAGTTTGTGTGAGCGGAGTCAATATAGTATTAAATAAACAACATCAACACATAGCAGTTAGGTACTTTTTGACAGAATTGGAAAATGTTCTGATCGAAGTGATTTGTTTCAAATTATTGGGCAGAAGATTGTAGTAATGAATGCTTTGGTATACCGGAAATTTAGCTCCAAAATTTGTTCTTATTATTTTTTGAATTAAATTGTTAATAGTTCTTGTTTTATATTTATGTATGGAGGAAACAGTCTGAATAGAGGAGCCGGACTTTATAAGATTGTTTCCGATTTTGAAAGCAAGTTTGCAGTGTTCTAGATTTTTTAATTTTCGTATCTCTAAAAAGTTAAAATTCCTATATAGGTCAATTGTAGGTGTTGAATAGGGCAGATTAAATATTGCTTTGATGACTTTGTTTTGTAATCTTTGTACTCTTTTAAGATTAAGTTTGTGTGTATTTGACCACACTGTTACAAGGTATGAGAATATCGATTGAACATGTGCAAAATATATCAATTTTTTGCATTTCAAAGGTAAGTAGAAGGTCATCTGTACGAGGGCTCTAATTTTTCTATAAATAGAATCAATATGTTCATTCCATGAGAGTTTCTCATCAATAATCAAGCCTAAGTATTTATAACATTGAACTTTCTTTAATTGTATTTTGTTAATCTTAATGTCCAGAGAATATGATGGTTTTTTCTTGTTGAGGCACATGTATACAGTCTTGTCTTCACTTATTATCAGGCTGTTTGCTTTCAGCCACTTGTTGAATGTCTCCAAGTCTTGATTGCTCGATGTTTATAATTCTGCTTTGTTTGTTCCATTATACAACAAAACGGTATCATCTGCGAACATGAACTGCTCAGCCTCTAGACACACCATGTACAAGTTTTCCACGTATATTAAGTATAGGATTGGTCCTAAGACTGTTCCTTGTGGAATACCAGTGTTGACTTCCTTCAGCTCGCTCATCTCTCCGTTCAGAACTGTGTATTGTTTTCTATCTGTGAAAAATTACCTCATGAATGTGAGAGCTGAGCCTCGTATACCAATATTTTCAAGTTTCTTCAGTAGTATGTCATGTTTTACTGTGTCAAATGCTTTATGTAAGTCGATGAACAGAGCAAATGCAAGATGACGGTCTTCCAAGTAGTCGATCAGTAGCTGTATCACATCCATAGCAGCTCCCAAGGTTGAACTCCTCTCTTGGAACCCATATTGAGTAGAGGAAAATTGTAGGAATTCGCAGAACCGTTTTTTTTATAATTTTTTAGAAAATATTGATGTCAAGCATATTGGTCTATAATTGCCTGGATTTTTTTCTACATCCTTTCTTGTAGATAGGAATTATCTTAGAGATTTTACACGAGTCTGGAAAAGTGCCTACTGGAAGATGTTCATTAAGTGTTTTTAGCAATGGGTTTTTATGATCTCATAAAGGCATTTTATATCTTTGACCGTTATATTATCTGGGCCCGGTGATGAATCATTTTTCGAGGAGTTTATGATTGCAAGAAGTTCTTTTTCGGATACTTTCATCATATATATTGTCGAATCATTGCTTATTTCATAATAATATTTTGGCCTTGTAGGGATCTTGCGATATTTGTGAAGTATTTATTTAGCGCGTTTGCAATGTCTTTGTCAGTGTAGTAAGTTTTGTTTTCAAAATGTATTTTCGGGATGTTTTTGGAGATTTTTTTTTGTTCTTGTTCATGAATTCATTCAGAAATTTCCAAATTTTTCTGGTGTTCCAGCAGTTTTCAATTTTTTGTGTACATAACCTCTTTTTGATTTTCTAATAAGGTTGGTAACTGCAGTCTTCAGCTTTGAATTTATTTTCTAATTCTCTTGATTCACTGTTTTTTTTCATTCCTTGTCGCGTTTTTTCAGGTTGTAACATTGTATGTTGTTTTTGATTGTATATTGTTTTGTTGATGTGCTAAGATTTTAGCACATCATCAAGATGTTACAACATCTGTTGTAACATGTATTGAGAAAATTAATATAATAATATTAACTCTTGACTCTTCAATTTCCCATTACTAAATTTTGCGATTTGCTTAGAGGTTTTCAACATGACATGTAAAAGCTTGATGCTACAAATATATCATACTATACTATGTAAATCGTTAGGAGAGATGATTCTACATTATTGAACTACTGCAACACCTACTTGATGGAATAAAGAAATGAAATACATATTTATGCAATAGATATATTTCACTTAAAATAATTTTTGTACTAAAAACATAAAACTTCGCATTTTGAATCTAAAAATATAAATAAAATATGTTCAAAAATATGGCAATACCAATACTTGAATTTACGATATGGCAAACTATGTTTCTATACAGTGATGACACAAACTTTTTTCACCTTTTAAGGCATTTTCTTATGTGATGATTTAACAACAGAAATACATTTATAAATAAAAGTAGTAATTAAGAAAGAAAATAGTTGTCAAATAAGTCAATATCATGTTTCTATTGAAAAGAAATAATTTATATAAGTAATATGCAATATAGTCATTCTAAATATTAATATTTGAAATATGTGAACCATCTATTTGAATTCCTACAAATTTACATATAAAAATGAAAAAATTCTGCATTTTTATGATGTTTTTCAGATCTAAATGTCAAGATATGAGAAGTTCTTATATGGCGTCTATGTTTATGTTTAATTTTTTCTCCTTAAACTATTTGTCTTTTTCCTGGAAGTTATCTAGGATTAATATTTACATTTGAAAAGTTTTTACAAAGAACAAAAAAAAAATACCTAAAGAGGATTCAGAATATTAAAATTAAAATAAATATTTCAATTAAAAATTGTATGATCACAATCAATGTCATGTACGAACCGGAATTATTCTATTTCAAGTTCAACTTGGTCAATATCATTACACATTTCATTGAATTCCTTGATCCACTTCTTAGCTTCTTTGCTCAATTTAACCTGCAAAAAGGTGAGAATAAGTTAAAAACAAATTTTACTGAAGACAGAAAAACACTGTTGAATTTTTTGGATTAGAAATAGAAACATACATTTAAAATGTGCTATAGGCATTAGGCAAAACTAAAACTAAATTTTACCTTGAGTAGTAATATAATATAATAATAATATATTTTAGAACTCTGGATCAGTACAATATTTATTGGTACTAGTGTTTTTGGAAAAGCTCATCTGATAAATTAAAAATTAAACGTTGGAAGTGAAGCGAGTATAAACAATACAAAATAATACCGACATCTTATCACCTACATGTCCAATCTCAACAAGTAATCCTTCAGTATCCTACTCATTGACAATATTTTCTGCTATTATGTTTTTTGGCAATGTATTCAACGTCTGTATGCTTCTGAAAATAGGGAATCCTGTGATCTGTTTGTTTTTGTAAATATTGTTCTGTAATTTTCTTTGGTTCTTATATTATAATTATGAAAATCCTGGCTTTTCTTTAAGTAATTTTCAGTTTTGAGTAACCTATTCTGAATAGAATATATTAGCTTAGCCTGTTCAACTTTTTTCAGTTTTCCAATATCTCGTATCCCAGAATTCTTATAAAGTTGAACTGATGGTGTTTTGAAGTCCAATACAATAGTTACTTTCGCAGTCTTGTTTTGAAGTCGCGTAAGTATCTTCACTAAATACCTGAAGTACTTTCCCTAGCATGTAATCTGAAATACGGTTCAAGAAAGCTGTTATATAGCATCAACCTTGCAGAATCTGTAAGACATAGGCACATTTACGAATTGCTCTAATCATTGGATCTACCCCTGTCGTAAGTCTACTTGGCTATTCCAAGTTCAATCTTTAGCAATCGTCACTTCAAGATATTTATCTTCTGAGACCTCATGAAGCTTCTTTTTTTTAATTCTAATGCTAATATCTAGCAACTATTTACATGGACAGGACTTGAGGTTGACCCCCAAACTCAGCGTATTTTTGGCCCAAGATATGGATAGACTCAACTCGTTTACCGGAGGAGGAAGGATTCTCTGGACTCAACACGTCGCAGAGGCTTGAGTAAATAGACTCAACACGTCTATTCAGGAGGGAGGATTCTCTGGACTCAACACGTCACAGAGGTTTGATATAATAGACTCCACACGTTTATTCAGGAGACATGATTCTCTATCACACAGGTTTTTGTTTTTTGTTTCATAAGCATATAGACTGTTTTACCAGTATTCATACTTAATCTATTGGAATGTAGCCATTTTAAATATAAATCCAAATCATTATTTACATCAGTCTCCAACCCCTTAATATTTTCAATAGACAACACAACACTCTTGAATATTTCATTTTTGTTCGTACGGCATTGTATTTAGTAAGTAAGAATCTACTTCAGCAATTTATTTTGCAGTAAACAGGGTGTCCCAATTTTCTAGAAAAAAATCTTGGGTGGTTTTTCAGATTGAAAGACCACTTTTTTGTTCCAGATTCAGGAGCGGCCTAAACTCTGCTATAATGTCTTTAAGTAATAAGTTTTTTCGGTGAGTAGTTTCGTCACAATATTTTTTTTCCGTAAAATTCATGAAAATAGTCTCTCACATCATCGCATGCTCCTTCGGCCAGAGAGGATGAATACTTTTTCCTTTCGTTTTCTTATAGCCCAAGGATAGCTTTATTGATGAATTGAAATAGATTATCCTCATTTTATACAGGGATGACTCAAAAAAATTATTGAATATTGTAATTTTAAAAATATCATATCTTGCTTTTTTCAAATGGAACACCCTGTATTTTATTATTCATGTCAATGCATAAAATATTGTGATATATTTTTGCAGAAGTAACCTTATCTTTATCTTCGATCATTTTCGAAATATTCGATTATTTGTAAAAATTTTTGATGAAAATTCTACAAACCGTATCGAACTCGTTAACATGCATCATTATTTGCACAGAAGTTTTTTTTTCTATAATGATTCAAGTACAAGATAATTCTTCTAACGAATGATAAAATCAAGATGATTAAAACGTAAATCGAGGTATGTGTTAACATTTTTTTTTATTTGTGCCTTCTGTCAAGTGTCCAGACATATCATATTCTGCATTTTACATGGTGAACTTATCAGTGTTTCGTTATTAAACATTGTTAAAGTGAGGTTTGAACCCAATTTTCTCAAATGACTGCCAAGAAGAAATGGTTGATATGATTTTATTGTGGATAAGTGTGATAGAAATTCTTTGTTGGCATGTAGAGTTTATGCACAAAGGTATCAGATAAGAGGTATCCTGATGCAAGATGCTTTGAAAAACTTCTTATTAGATTTATCGAAATGGGTAGTATCGCTTAGAAAAAAAAATTAAAAACCAAAAACTGCTACAGCTGAAGACAACCAGTTATCAGTTTTGTTGAAAGTGACAGAGGACCCATATAAAAGCCAGAGATTTCTCAGTTAACAGATATGAGTCAAACTTCCGTCCAGAGAATCTTGAAAGTGAATAAATTTCATGCATATCATGTACAGCTGCACCAGGAACTGAACAATCAAGACTATGAAAATCGAATCAATTATTGCAATTGGGCAAGTGACAAAGTAGTGGATAATCCAAATATGTTTAGCAGAGTTCTTTTCTCGGACGAGGCAATTTCCCACAAGAATGGGCTTGTTAACAGGCACAACTTTCATTATTACGCCACGGAAAATCTACACCTAATGAGACAAATAGATCACCAGCATCCTTGGTCCTTGAATGTATGGTCCGCTATAGTAGATGGATATCTAATTGGGCCGCAATAGTGAAATGTATTTAGATTTTCTGCAAAATCTACTACCAATGTTACTTGCCGATGAACCAGAGCATATAAGACAAGATTTTTGGTTTCAACAGGATAGAGCACCGGCACATTACTCACATCAAGTTAGGGAGCATTTGAATCATGTATTTCCAAACAAATGGATAGGACGTGGTGGTCCTGTTAGATGGCCAGCTAGGTCTCCGGACCTTACAAGTCTAGATTTTTTCTTGTGGGGTTATATTAAGGGCATCGTTTACCAGATTCCTTCTACAACACAGTTGGATATGAGACAGAGAATAGTCGACGCCTTTCAGTAAGTTAATCCGCAAATGTTGTCGAGAGTTCAACGGTCTTTCCTCAGAATGATTGAGTTGTGTCTACAAAGAAACGGGCAACACTTCGAACACTTATGGAAATAGCTCAACACCTTGTAAATCATCTCACCAAAAACCAATCTATTACGTATTTCATACACGACTACCTTAAAATATCTCCATTTTTCTGATCAAGTATAATGATATGTACTAATAAACTCTTCTTTCGCAACCTCTGATTTTATTATTTTAGTTTTTTTTTTTATTTCGAAAATGGTCGAAGATAAAGATGAGGTTACTTCTGCAAAAATATGGCACAATATTTTATGCGTTGACATGACTAATAAAATACAGGATGTTCCATTTGACAAAATCAAGATGTGATATTTTAGAAATTACAATATTCAATCATTTTTTTGAGTCACTCCTCCATTTCAATTCATCAATAAAGCTATCATTGGACAATAAGAAAACGAAAGGAAAAAGTATTCATCCTCTCTGGCCGAAAGAGCGTGCGATGATGTGAGAGCCTATTTTCATGAATTTTTACGGAAAAAAAATATTGTGACGAAACTACTCACCAAAAAAACTTATTACTCAAAGACATTATAGCAGACTTTAGGACGCTCTTAAATCTTCAACAAAAAAGTGGTCTTCCAATCTGAAAGAACCTCCCAAGATTTTTTTATAGAAAATTGGGACAGCCTATTTACTTCAAAATAAATTGCTGAAGTAGATTTTTACTTTCTAAATACAATACCGTTCGAACAAAAATGAAATCTTGAAGAGTGTACGAGCTACTGGTGCCCAGTATACACTTTGTATATCACTTTCTTTTTCATTGATCACAGTATAGTTTTCTATTCTCCATATACGTTTTGGAGAGTGCATGACACCCACCTTGTATTCCTATTTGTTTGATCTTGTTCAGAAGTCACTTGATGTCAACTGTGTCAAACACCTTTCGGAAATCTATGAATATCACTATAATCACTATAACTTGTCCATTTCAGTAATCAAAAGAAAACCGAAAGATAACGAGAAAATAAAAGATCTTTGGATTAAGTAATTATTTTTGAAAGCTTCAGAAATATTAAAACTACTTTTGAACAGTAGGTAATACTGTTTCGAACAAGTAAAAAACAAAATAAAATACGAAGCCAGTACTAACAATAATTCAAGAACAATTATAGGTGAATGTACTTCCATTAACAACTGTTACCACTGATAATTCAACTCTCAATAAATCCTCCATTCCAAAAGTAACCGAACTGTTTAAAAAAACAGTACTGCTATTGCCATCTGTTGTAATATTGTACCGGTCGATAACTTGGTACTTATTGACAGCTGTCAAAAATTTCATGACATTTGTATTTAAACAACTTGACTGATTGCCTTTAGTACATCGGTTGGAAAATGAGTTTTAAACAGAGAGCTGTAATTGAGTTTTGTGTTTGGTAAATCTCAAACGCACCAAATGCGACATCATTAAAAGTGCTCGGAAGAACCCAAACTCTTTGAAAACGATAGTGACTGATGACAAGACGTGGTGTTTTCAGTATGAGCCCGGAACAAAGCGGCAAAGTGCTGAATGGAGAGCGTTGGAGGAAGGAAAAATCCAAAAAAAAAGTCGTTTGGCGAAGTCAAAAGTGAAGGTTTTGCTGATTTGTTTTTACGATCGTAAAGAAATTATTCGCTAGGAATTTGTTCCGCGCGGCCAGACAGTCACAGGAGACTTTTATTTTGGCGTTATGAAGTGATTCCTGGCAAGAATTCCTTGTATTCGGCAGTTGGACTCTTTTGCACGATAATGTGCCATGACATCTTTCAAGAGTTATGACTGAATTTTTGATCAAAATCACATTATTGCCTTGCAACATTCACCCTATTCACCTGATCTGTCTCCGTGAGACTAAACTCCCTTTGACGATGAAAGGAAAGCGGCACGAATCGATTGAGGCCTTCGAAAGCGCGGTTACCGACGCGCTAAAGACCATTCCAAAAAAGAATATAGAGAAGTCGTTTGAAAACATGTTGCCTCATGCAAATTTGTGTATCAATGCAGTAACGAATACATTGATTAATGAAAAAGATTTGTATCAAAATAAATACTGGTTGTTTCTATTTTCAAAAAGTTCGTTTAGTTTTGGAAAGGAGGGTGTATGTTGAAAATTGAAAAAAATTGTGTTTTAATATTTGCAGTATTTCAAACACATTAAATTTAAATATGTCAATTCGACTACGTGACGAAAGCTATATATCAATTCAATATATAAGATGAACACTGTTCGAAATTTTAGGTTAGTTCAAACGATGTATATCAGCAACCGTTTGAGACAACGTGGCCTATTAATTTTGCAAACAACGCATAATGAGATGGTCAGGTACACCAGGCAACATTTTGAGACAAAACAAATACCTTTGCACTCAGCAATTCGTAGACCCAATTAAAAATGCCTCTCAATCTTGCAAAACCCCACGAGGCAACAAGTCATAGGTCTCTGAATTATCTTCAAACTAAATACTTGCTCTCCAAAACAGAGGGTACAATTCGGGATATCCAGGATTAGCTAATATGATTGGCAGAATATGAAAGCGACATATGAATGTCACGATTTCATTTGACGAAAATTTATTAAATACTAGGACCTCTTTCCAACTGAAAGAGGTGCATAACTCAAAATCTAGCTTGATGAAAACTCTAGTTATCTCGGAGTGGTGACGCATGCCAGAATACAGCAGTGCAATAGTTGTGCAGATACTACATTTCTGTGTGGCGACTTAAACATTGATTAATTGAAGACAAATTGCGTGCGTACGCAGCTATTTGACGATCTTTTAATGTGTATCGATATGAGAGTTACCTCTTCTATTCCTACTAGGGTGTATACAAATATAAATGGCTATTCTTCTTCTTCTCCGTAAGCGCCACTATGGATAGTTGTAAAGGGAAGGTATATGAGGCTCACATAGGGGACCATAGGGCTTCTTGATTATTACTTCAGTATTGGTTCCGAAAAGGCTTCCACTAGGGTGCCAATTAAAGAAACTAGGAGCATGACTCCTCAGAACCTCGATAGACTGGCTGTTGTTGTTTCTGATGTCTCTTTTGAGGATGTGTACGTGAGTTCGGATGTGGATCGTAGTTTTAAGCGTTTTATTGATATTATCAAGCAGCCCATATCAGTATGTTGTCTCACACGGTATATTAGACATAAGGGTGATTCATCTAAGTGTTGGATATCAGATGAAATTAAGCAAGCTGGTCAAGAATTAAAAAAGTTATACTGGCTGAAGACAAATTTAAAAAACGATATCTCTTTAAAAATTTACTGTAGGGCTAAGCTTGACTATAGGAGGCTTCTTAGGGTCACCAAAATAAAATACTATGAAGAACTAGTAACATCTTCAGAAAATAAAAACAGAACCGTATGGAATATAGTTAATCGGGAAACGGGTAGACAAGCCAAAATGTGTCGAACTGTCTGCCTTGAACTAGATGGGTCTCTCTGTTCTGAGCCGGAAAAAGTGGCTACAGCTTTTGCTAAGCACTTCACTAACATTGCCGTTGATGAACTGCGTAGGCATTACGGAAGTGAGATCTCGCAATCTTGTACTGCATCTCTACTATCAAATTCGTCCTTTTTCTTCTATCCTGTCAACGGTGAAGAGGTTTCCAACGTAATTATGTCACTCAAGAACACAAACGGAAGTGGTGTTGACTTTGTTTGCACAAAGATCATCAAGACAATTGCACTTTCGGTTTCTGATCATTTGGCTCATCTCATCAATCTCTCTGTCTTATCAGGAACATTCCCCTCTGCCTTGAAAATGGCATCGGTTATTCTAGTACTCAAAAAAGACGATCCTTTTAATATAGCCAATTAGAGGCCGATATCGACTTTAAGTGTTTTTTCCAAGGTATTTGAAAAGTCGTGCTCAACCGCATGGTTGACTTTTTGAATAAATTTAAAATTATCTCTGATGATCAGCATGGGTTAAGAGACGGACATTCGACACAAACGGTTTCGGTTTTGTTGAATTCATCTACAAAAGCTTGGATGATGGTCTCCATATCGATTTTTTTTCGACCTTTCTAGAGCGTTCGACTGCCTGATACTTAAGTTTATTGAGAGCAAGGTATATAATGCTGGTTTTAGAGGTGTTCCTTGAGTAGATTCGCAGTTTTATCAATGGTCGTGCTTTCGCTGTTAAGGTCCGGGAGGCTTGGTTAGATTTGGTGTTGAGTTGGGGGTTCCTCAGGGCTCCGTTCTGAGCCCGCTACTGTTTCTCCTTTCCATTAATGATCTGCCAAATAATATAAATGCAGACAAAATCACCTTGTTTGCTGATGATACGACTGTGGTGATCACTGCGGGCAGCGCTGGGGATCTCTCTGCAACATGTAGTGAGATTTTGGTTCCCTTCAACACTTGACGCCAGGAACTCCGTGATACTAAATATGGCTAAAACTGACTGTGTCTACTTTAGATTGAGGAATACCGAGAGAAGTCCCTTTGTGTTTGGTGGTGGTGGGTTAGATTTCTCGAGGTATACTTGGACGATGGCTTGAGATGGGGAGATCATGTATGTAAAAAACTGAATAAATCGTACTATGTTCTCAGCAGAATAAAAAACGCCCTGCCTTTGCAATTTGTCATAAATCTATATTATAGTCTCATATACAGCCATCTAAATTATAATGTGCTTCTGTGGGGAAATTGTATTGACTGTTCTACAGTACTTGTTTCTCAAAAGAGAATCATTAGGATGATCTTTGGTCTCAACCCTTATGAGTCATGTAGACCTGCTTTCGTTTCTTACAATATCCTTACTCTTCCCTGTATCTACATCTACAGAATTCTCTTACATGTAAAAGATAACGAGCAACAGTGTACAAGACTCTCAAGCTTTCATTATCATGCGAAGCAGGGTGCAAACATCTTATGCATACTTGCTCATAGGACTAGTAAGTATGAGTTTTCCCCCTCGAACCAGGGTATTCTATTGTTCAACCGTCTCCCACTCTCTGTAAGGCGGTTACCGAGATCTACATGTGCAGGATCTATCAAGGCGAATCTCCAACGTAAAGCCTACTATGGTGTCAGAGAGTACTTAAATGACTCAGACTTCCTGTGGTGATTGTGAGTTGTCCCTTTTGCTCTGTTTGTTTCATTTGATTTGTGTGACCATGAACTGTGATACAAAATTGTTTGTGTAAGTTTGTTTAATTGTATTGCTCCATTTACATTCTGTATTGCTATTATTTGACTTGTTGTATACCCTTTTTTGTGGAGTTAATGGATTGGGTATTGTTGTTGTTGTTCCAAATTGTTAGTGTAAGATATATTGATTGTATTTGCGTTGTTTATAACTATAATTTTATTAAGATAATTGTCCTATACATAATTCCTATGTCCCAAAGGATAAATAAATTATTATTATTATTGTTACTAAATTTCTACTCCCAAATCCCAGGATATATCCAGCGTCCAGAAGAAACTCATGAGCGCCACGCACCACTGGTTAAGAGTAATATCACGAAAAGATCACCCAGTGAAAATACGAAAAAGATATATATGTATACACTTACATCTGCGTCGAATAATACAATGAATTGAAGTGTTTGAATTAACTTAAAAATAACTTACCTCCTTCTTTTTGTTTTGTCCTGGACCATTCTTTTTACGAGGCTTGTAACTTCTGTTCATATCCTGAAAGGAAAAATTAAAGATTCTCTTTGGAAATGAACAATATTCATATATTCACATAGATTCAATCAACTGCAATAAATTAATTATTCCTCATTTTATACCATATTTTC
The DNA here is from genome assembly GCA_013387265.2 of Cryptolaemus montrouzieri. Lineage (NCBI taxonomy): Eukaryota > Metazoa > Arthropoda > Insecta > Coleoptera > Coccinellidae > Cryptolaemus > Cryptolaemus montrouzieri. Next base: position 31,970,879 of record JABFTP020000185.1, on the reverse strand, counting down.
AAAATTAAAGGCAATCCTTTTATGTTCTACAATTTAACTTGCTGAAGTACTGACTACATACATAAAGTTTTTATTCTGAATTTCCATTCACTTAGACTTGTATATTTCGTGAAACTTCAGTTAGCTTACTATTACCCACAATACGATGTTGCCAGCCAGCAATTCCAACATCCTTTTGGTGAGCCTATGTAGTCTTACTGCATCAGTTTGCTGCAATTTTTCAACAACCATCATTTTATCAGAATGAAAAGGAAGGTCGAAGAATGAAATTTTGTGGACTACTTGGCTGATATCCCAAGAGCAACAGTGTTCTGTTATTAGAAATTTATTTACCGATTTCAAAATAGTATTTCATTCTGGAACAAGATCATGCAAATTAACAATAAACAGACTTCAAAATTATTTCTGTGCGAGCACCCCAGAGCATGCAGTTTCGTAGAATCCTACCCTCTAGAAATAGAAAATATCAATCTATCATTTACTGAACCAACAAAGAGATAACGGCGAGATCTTTAATAATGAGGACACTGGGTCACTGCGACCCAGTAGTCTATTGTGGCACACTCTGTCCTAGATTTCAGTCACAAGCTCCATCCTTCTTGTAAAGGATATGAGCTTTATGGGTGAGAGGTTAATAAGCTCAGTCAGCTTCAGTTTGTTAGATCCGAGTTCCTAAATCCTGACTCTGTCCCAAGCGGGGCACTCGCACATAACATGTTCCATTGATTTTATATCTTCTTCACATAGCCTAGATGAAGGATCCTCAATCAATTCTAACTTGTTTAGGAGATTTCTGAGGCGACAATGTCCAGTTAGTATGGCGGATAGAACTCTTAGGTCCAACCTAGAGAGTTTAAGCCAAGCCTTGGCTCTCGTAGTGGAAGGTCCACTTAGACCTGAGACTCATCTTGTGCTCATGTACCATCAGGTATTTTTCATCCTTGCAGTCTCCAGAAGAATTCCGATGAATCCCAAGCCCGTTCCTTGAGCGGCCAATGAGTCCGCCTTCTCATTCCCCTCAATGCCCGAGTATCCGGTACCCACATTAGACGCAGCCCGCTCCATTCTCCTAGTTTGGCAAATTTACAAGGTAATAAGAATCAAAACAAACAGTACGAATTGAATTTTTCATTATTCTCATCGGGTAGTTTGTAATTCAATTCAATTCATTTATTCGTTCGTTAACATATAAAAAATCACCTACAACGTATTCGAACTATCAAAGTAACAATCTAGTTTAAACATTAAAAATATTAAAATATCACAAGAAAGCAGGTAAGTATATGACAAAACTATTCTACATTCGACAAACCAACATGATACTTTACTTAATCAAATTATCAATGAAAGGAAACAAGAAAACTGTAGTACTACATTGAATCAAATACTAGAATCATTAAAATACTCTTCCAGGTTGTAATATGCTCTCTCACTCAAAGCCTTATGCAATTCTGTTTTAAATCGTTTCAGTGGACTATTCTTTAATTTATTTGACATTTTATTGAAAATTTTGGCTAACATGAACTCACAGTTCTTCTGTAAATAGGAATAGTTGTATTTATCACAGATTAGTTCATTCTTATTTCTAGTGTTATAGAGGTGTTGACTATTATTTTCGAATAAATTTTGATTATTCCTAACAAACAATATGCTTTCATAAATATAAAGTGAAGTTTTCTAATTTGCTTACGATTTCCTATTCTGAACATGAGATGGCTCGTTTATCTTAATCATCCTTTCCTTCGTGGAAATATCAGAATAGCATAAAAATTAGCTGGTGTGTAAAATAATGAAGTATTTATAATCTTAATTATCGTCATACCTTTTAAACTTCTGAGCTAAAACACAAGAAACACAACTGGATATCGCATTCTCCTCAAAATGTCTATAGCGTTAAAAGTGTCACAATGAAGTATCGAAATTTCGTATTTTTAAGAGATCTTTTCAGGATTTAACTATTTTAGTCGTCATTGATCTTTACTTTATCATGGCTATAAATAAATAGTTAGGTAAAAATTTAAAATTCATGGTTTATCAAAAGACTGGGTTAGTCAATTGGTATAAATTCATGTTTTTATAATGAATTTCTTGGAAACTCTAGTGATGCTTCAAATGTCCTGTCTGCTCTAGTCTGTGTACACATACCTTGGCTTAGACTAGATTAGATATTAACGGAAGTGTGGGCTGATAGGCAGCCCCGCTACTGCGACCCAGTAGTCTATTGTAACACACTACTTAAATTTCACCTCCAAACTCCATCCTTCTTATAAAGGTTGGAAGCTTAGTGGGTAAGAGCTCAATGAGCTTAGTAAGTTTTAGTTTGTGAGATTCAAGTTCGTCAATAAAAAACATAGATCTGCTAAAAATGCAACTGTCAATAGATAAGACCAGAAGCAAACTTAACAATTTCGTGGTCCCACATGATCCCTCCTTTTTCAAAACTGAAACATTACTGAGGTTCAGAACCAGTAAATAAACATTTATGAATTGAAACAGACATAAAAGGGAACTGAACAAATAGAGGTTACATGAATTATGTCCCTTGACAAAATATTTTTTGGAGTGGTAGTTGGTTACCAATGGTGAACCAATTCAATAAACATCTACACAACATGGGGTTTTCAGGAAACATACTATGTCGTGGTTGCCAAGAAAATGATACTGCGCAATCTAGAGAAACCAGGCACTGCCCCATCCAGTGCCCATATTATCCAGGAAATCTCGCACCACAGTCTTAGCAGTTTAATAAAAGAGTCTTTACGAAGGCTGAAACACAATTCACCATGTTAACTACAATGGCCCAAAAGATCTGAGTGCTGCACACAAGGACGTCATGCAGGAAGAAACCAGAATATGTCCACAAAAACTTGAGCCTACATGTTACTGAAAGCATCTCCAAAGGGAGTCCACTATACCAATGTATGGTATAACAACATTAGTCTTGAAGTATCGATTTTCCATTTAGAAAATGTCCATATTCTAAGAAGGAAAACATCAGAGAATATCATCAATATCACACTCAGAGTTAAAGGACCTGCCTATGGAATAATTCATTAGGGTTTAGACCACCAAAAAAAATATGAGGTATCAAGAAAGCGGGAAATATTTGCAAGAATTCAACAGACTATCTCACCTGAGGTTCTTCAATATCTTCAAATAATCTCACGTCTTCACGTTGCAGATCATCTTCATCCACAAACTTTTCAAACTCCGGATCGTCCGCCACAAGCCTTTTCACAAGGGAATCTCTTACTGGTTCAGTGAGATGATCAGCCAATTTTTTACGTTTGTACACTTTTTCCGTATTAACCTCAAACCTGGAAGGTATAGCTGCCTCAACTTTTTCCTTGCCAATATCCTCTTCTTCAATAATCTCTGAACAAGTATCAAATCCGAAATTTTCTGAGCGATTAATATTCTCCTTCTCATTATCTTTTTCGATCAAAGATAACTCTAGCAGCATAGGAGGCTGTGGTTTATTCTTGGCAGGTGTGGAAGTTTCGTTTGTCCTAATATTTCCACTGATTTCACCTAGAATTTTTCGCCTTGCTGTATTGATTTTTCCAGTTATCCTAGTAGAATTATCTTTGATTTTCTTATCAGTGGTGTTCAATTTAATAGGACTTAATTCCTCAATGTCATATAAACTCTGTCTTTGAGGAATCCGTCTACTAATGTCTTTATCTGTTTCTATGTAATTTAATATGCTTTGCTGCCTGGGAGATTTTTTACTTTCTGGAACTAAAATAGTTTTGTTTACTTCTTCAATATTATCATCAAATGTGTGATCCAGCACTGGGTCTTGGTTGAGTGAAGGTAGTGAATTTTTTTTGAGTTCTATAAAATGAGGATTCCTTGTTATATACTCTGAATTGAATCTCCAAGGTCTTTTACTCGTTTGAATCTGGAAAAATCAGAAATTCAGTACCATACAAATAGTTAAGAAGTTATATACATTTAAAATTTTCCAAAAATCAAGTTTTTTTTTATTTCGTTTTGGTAATGTACAAATACTAGGTGGGGTGAAAAGTAACCTCCCCGACCGCCAGAATGCGCTGCTACTGCTTAAAAGTTCATGGTGCCTTGTAGTCCGTTCATATATAAGCAGACATACCAAATTTCAGTGCGATACTGGCCTTAGTTTTGTTTTGACAGCTGATTGTTGTTGAAGTGTTTCCCATCATGTTGAGTATGGACAAAAACGATTTTCGTTCTCTCATAAAACATTATTTTTTGAGAGGCAAAACTGCTAAGGAAACAAAAAAAAAGATAAATATTATGGGGGTAATGCTCTGTCAGATTACACCATCAAATATCGGTTTCGAGAATTTCGTGGGAGCCGAAACTTCACTACCGAAGAAGTCCGCAACGTCAGGCCCTTCGATGCGGTTACAGAGAACAATTTCAAAAAAATACATGAAATGGTGTTGGCCCACCGGAAAGTGAACGTACACGAGCTAGCAGATGGCACAAAGATTAGTACTGAGCGCACACGCCATATTTTGGGCGAGATATGCATATGAAATATGCGGAATCTGGCGGACTTTTGGCATCGATTGGTAACTGTTGATGAAACCTGAACCCACTATTATGCAGCAGAAAACAGAATGAGTTCCCGGCTATGGACTGAAGCCGGCACGACTGCCACGAAGCGGCCGGAGGTTAGATTAGGAGGAGACTCAATGGGTCGGAAAGGTTATATAACTGTGCACTATTGGAGCGATTGAATGCCGAAATCGCTGCAAAACGGCCGCACAAGAGCATCGCAACCACGGCTAAAATCAATGATTTAGAGCTCTAATTGCTTCTGCATCCACCGTATTCGGCCGATTTGACTCTCTCGGACAATTATTTCTTCCCAAACCTCTGACACAGAAGGATATAGCGGCCACAATGGGGGTATTAGAGCTGGTGATTTCAAAAACCTACACGCTATACGTGGAGCTACAATCTCTGCAAAATAGGCCTAGAAGAAGTCGTAGGAAGATCACTTCTGAAGAACAAGACCGCTTTTTGTGACAAATTGCAAAAAGAGATCCTAGTGCGTCACACCCAATACTCCAAAGGCAGGAGGTTTATAAAGCAGAAGGCCCAGAGCTAGTCAGACAACCAAAAATTAACATACTTAATTAGTGTATCGAGCACCAAAATTGGAATATTGAGAATTGACGAAATGTTCTTTTTTCGGATGAGACCAGAATTGGTGTTCGATCAGATGACCGCTGGAATCGGGTTTTAAGGGGTCGTGCAAGACAAGCTAGACTCCGAGCAGCAAAACAAATACCGAAATACCAAGGGGGCAGTGTGATGTTTTGGGGTGGCATTATGCTGGGAGGCAAAATAAATTTGATTTCGTTCCCTCGAGTGTAACGGGTAGAAATTACGTGGACATAGTGCTGGCGCCCATAGTGAGACTCTGGCAGGTGCCCACGGTGAGAATTTCACTTTTATGCATGATCATCAATAAAAAATTCGGCTCACGCGAGGCAATCATCGACGCCGCGGACGAGTATTTTGCAGTCCTTCCGGAAAATTACTTTTCGGACGGGATCAAGAAGTTGGAAAATCGCTGAAATAAGCGACGAAGAAATCGTCTGAAGAAGCTACGGTGTAGTGAAACGCGTTACGAATCACAATTACTTAGTAAAATTCCTCAAAAAATATTACTTCTTTTTGTTATTGATAATGGAATTCTACCAAGTAAAAGCCTCCCAAATTCAAATATACATGACAAATTTTTGCAAAAATGAAAATTCTTTGAATATTCTGTGGTTTCATCTAGTATGCTTGTCCGAATTTACACAAAACATTCCAAATGTTTTCAGTTTTATGCTTGGAACAATAAATGTCAAAATTCACAAATCTTATATATAAAATTCTCGTGTCACATACTCCTCCGAAACGGCTTGACTGATTTTTATGAAATTTTATATGCTTATTCAGTAGGTCTAAGAATCGGCTACTATCTATTTTTCATACCCCTAAGTGATAAGGGTTGTCCACCCCTAACATTTTATTCTTATTTTTGGACAAATTTTTATTTTTCATTTTTTATAATGTGGCATTAAAAACTACATATAACCCTGAATTTTCACCCTACTATCACTAACTCCTATTTTTTAATAGGTCATTTAATAATTTTTCATCCATGTACAATTTCATAAAAATCAGTCAAGTCGTTTCGGAGGAGTATTGTTACAAACATTGAGACACGAGAATTTTATATAAGATTCACTAGGCTGAGGATTGGCTACTACATATTTTTCATACCCCTAAGTAATAAGAGTTGTCCACCCCTAACATTTCATTTTTATTTTTTGGACAAATATTCATTTTCTTATAATGTGGCATTTAAAAATACATATAACCCTAAATTTTTACCCTTCTATCACTAACCCGTATTTTTTGATAGTTAATTTAATCATTTTTCATCCCGCTCGACAACTGATCCATTATCGTCATTTTGTGAATGTTTTTGACTTTAATACGATTAGAATTTCCCTGAGCTTACGGCAAAGCTAAATTTAAATACTTTTTAAATTTCCTGAGCTTTTTTTGTGGATCAACACACATTTGCCAGATTATACACTACCCAGTAAACAGCACAGACTAGGGATGAGACCGAAGCCGGTCCCCTGTTTCTCTCACACTATAATTCTTCTCTCACTACCTCCACAGTTTTCTGCCATTATTATTGTTTAAGCATCAAGTGTAGTAGTAACGTTTACAGTTATAATTTTTCTATCTCAGTGTATCTCTCAAGTAATTATTCCTATTTTATTAATTATTAATAAAATTTGTTAATTTTGAGTGTAGTTAATTAAGTGATTTACATAACCTCAAAAGTACACAACACAAAGTTATATGGCAAAACAAGGTTTGACGGGTCAGCTAGTAATTGTCTAAAAACTTTTTGATTGAAAAATGTTCATGAATTTTGAAAACTGTGAAAAATTCAACATGAAATGCTATGTTCAGAATGAGTATGATCGCTTTCTTTAGACCTCTAGTTGTTCATGAGCCTCAATTTATTGTTTTTGTTGTTTGTTCAAAGGACATACAGTTTATAGTGGACTCCGAACCACTCACCAAGACCGTGCAATGATAACTGCCACCACTCTAGATTACAAATTATCTGGCCTTCGATGGTTATGGGTTTAGCCGTTAGGCCCTGTGCCCAGTCTCAATGTATATCTTTGTCAAATTCACTTTTTTGTTCGAGGACAACATCCATGATTCGAACTCGGATTCAAACCGAGCACCTGGGCTTGGCATACACTAACTGTGCCACTACCCAGGCGGCCAAACCCTTAATTTAAACCATGAAAATTGTGACTCATTGACATTACCTTTGAAACCTTAGGAGTTAATACAATATTTCGAATAATATTAATTTTTCTGGGTTTTATAACTTTCACAGGAACTTCCTCTTCTAAATCCTCACTGAAACCAAAAAGCTGTAGAGCTGCATCACTGTCTGTTTCTGAATTCTCAAATGAAGGATACTGAGGCGTGTCACCATCAAAACCAATTAAATCAGAATCATAATGACTATAGTTTGAACTGGAGCTACATCTTCTTGATAAGGCACTTCCGAAATTATTAGAGTTATTTTTAGGAATGCTTATATCTACTCCATGAACCAAATCATGTGTTAAAATCTTATTTACACTTGCATTTTTCTTGTTAAAATGTATGTTAGATTCATCGAAAAATTCCTTATTTATGGCATCATATACCTGAGTAGAATTAAATATTTTGGCACTTTCATTATTACTTGAATCATTTCTAAGCAAATTCATGTTCTTGATACAATCCTCTTGTTTATTCATGTGTATCTTACTTTGAGATTCAACTTTATCAACTCTATTTTTATTACTTATTCTCTGACGAATATTGTCCAGTACATTATTTATTTTACTGCTATATTTTCCAGCACCAACAATTCCATCGAATTTTCTCTCAATAATGCGTTTTCTACCCATCCTGTCAATTGGCTTCTGAGTATAAACTTTAGAAATTATTTTACGTTTTTTAGGAATTTCTAATCGAAAGCTGATATCAGATTCTTTGTCATCATCTGACTCTGGAATGAATTCATACTGATCTCTTTTACGTCTCTTTGGAGATACCTCTTTACCTGGAACTTGCTTGTAAATTGGTAACCGAGCACCCTCTGCAGTTTTACTTAAATCTGGCGTTCCAATCGAGCTTCTTTCCTTATAATCAATCTTTTTCCTTATACGTAAGTCTTTTTTATCAATATGAGTTAATTCATCTGCTGAAGGAGATCCTCCTCTAGAAATGGCATTTCCAAAATGAAATGCAGATACTTCATTATAATTTGTTTTTGCAAATAAGGGTGTACTTTTCAATTTGGAATCAGCATCAGGTAAACGATTATCTATTGGTTTTGTTTTTATACTTTTTATATTAACATCACTTAGCCTTTTTAATAGAAGTCTTGGTGTCATTTTACTTGTTTTGTCATGTTTCGGAATGACCAGCTTCTCCAGACGTACAACAACTTTTTTCCCAAATTTCGGATCTTTTTCAGTTATAGGTGAGACCTTATGAGATTCTACCATTTTTCCATTAACTTTCCTTTTCCGAGCCATTATGAATGTATTCCGGATATTTATTCTTGGGACTCACATCCAGATTGATTTCAGCATAATGAATGGTAGATGTATGCAATAAATTTTCGAACAATTATTACAGTTTTTTCACTTATTATTTCACTTAGAATTTGTGCAACTTTAATTCAAATCAAACAAATAAATAACAAGTTGAGAATGACATAACGTGACGAGTATTGTACTGTCAATTCACGGAACAGAAGTATTCTTTTTCTTCTTGACAATGAGCTACAGAATCGGACAAGAATCATGGAATTTCCATAGGTAACATATTGTAGCGAATTATTATGATACTCAGGTCAAAGCTTCCTTCCTGTCGATTTAACACTAAAATCACAGGTTTACCTGTAACCAAACCTGAAAAAAAATCACAGGTTTACCTGTAACCAAACCTTGAATAATGTAAGTAGTTTCCGTGAAGCAATTTTTATATAAATTAATAAAGTAGGTTTTATAACATTTTCAACCGTTGATCTCTTTCAGTATGTGAAAATAACATTTTCACATACAAAAATTAGTGAGATATCTATTTTCTCTGATCTCTTATTTTAATGGCAAAAATTAATCAAGGTCCAATTAACCGCTTTTGGTTTGAGGCGACATCTATGAGGTCAAAGTTTAACAATGAGATCTATATATGAAAAATTTAGTTACCTGTGATTCCTACAGCAATGGCAATAGTTAATCATTCATATTTATGTCTCATAGATGTAGCTAGCTGTTTCAAGTTTGAAAAATATTTTTATATTGAATACTATTTTTAGATTAAGAAATATCTTCTGAGAATATATCGTATGGTAAAATGTATAAATGCTACGCATCTTTCGGCCTTCTTATAGTAGTTATAAATTTTGCATAAGGAATGAGAGATCTATTTCAATTTATGGTTTGAACAATTTATTTTTCATTTAATTTTTAAAATGAAATGAAGTAATTTTACATTTTCAATCAAGTTTATGTTATTATTGAGAAATATTCTGAAGATTACATGCTTACTATACGTTTTATTTATGTTATGAGTTTTGAAAAAGACGGGAGAGATTTTCCAATGGCGACCGTTCACCCTGAATGACTTGATTTATCATCGAATTTTTTGCAACTTTTTCATTCACTATGGAAGGAGCGAAGTTGATCGCACATATAAAAAATCGCATTTACATGCATTTACATAATATACCACAAGTTTTTTCGTTACAGCATTGAAATACATTATCTCTATGAATAAAAGAATTAATAGTATAAATATGTATCTGAATGTTTGTTTGCTTTAACTGATGGTAGAATTAAATATGTTACCCTGTATTTTCTTAGAAAATAAACATTAATATTATTCATTACCGTGGACTTGTACACTATCTCAGCTGTTAGCTGGTTATAATTTACCTTTCCCAGATTCAACAATCAAAGGGAATAGGCTCGATTACAATATATTTCACATAAATTTTCTTACTATCCTACATGTATTGAGAATTACAGCTTTTTGCAATTCTATATAAGTATTCTTATGCAATTCTAATTTCTTAAGGCTATCATGTAAACTTTTGGGTATTAACCCAGTAGAAGAAATGAGGACAGGAATGATATCTATTTTATCGAGGTGCCACATCTGCTTGATCTCAATAGCAAGGTCTGTGTATTTGGACTTTTTCTCCTGGAACGTGTTCAGCACGTTATTATTATTTGGTATGGTGACATCCACCAGCATTGCTGTTCTGGCGCTCGTATCATACACCACTTTGTCCAACCTATTATTCGTCACCATTCTGTCTGTGATAACAGGCCTATAGTAGTATAATCTGATAGAGTCATTTTCCAATACGGGCGCCGGTTGATACTTGTAAAATGGCTGGAAGGCAATCAAAAGTCCGTACTTGTGTGCAAGATTCTGATGGATACTGTTGCATACTTGATTATGCCTGTGAAGATAGTCTGTATAGGCCAGTTGTTCGCAGCCGGACGTAATATGCTGTATATTCTCCGAATTTATATGCCATTTTCAAAATTTATCTTTTTGTAATGTTCCGTCCCTAATTATAAATTTTTTGTAATTGTTTGTAGCGATGACTTGGTCTTGAATGGCCATAAGGAATCCTTCTGTTTCAGCGAATATTTCTCTTTTCATCAACCATTTGTTGGAAGCTTCTTTGTCGAGGTGCGATTGATTTATCTCATGATGATGTCGTCCATGCAATTCCTTTCTTAACCATTGATCTTGTTTTTCCGTATCTGATAGGAACGGTAGATTCAGCAGGTCATCACTGGTAGCAAGATTTAGAGGTGTATACCCCTTATCAGCCAACAATTCCACTCTGTGAAGGTCAGAAGTGCTAGCTTTTGCAGAGAAGAATTCTCTGAGATTTTTTATCTGTTCGGTATGTAAGTTGACAACAACCATCAATCAGCGTCTTCTCTTTCCACTTCAAAGTTTTTCATATCACAGATGATTTTTGGATGGTGATTGTTGTACTTTGTCAGCATCGTTCGGGTCTGCCTTTGAATATCATCCAGTTCTGTCTTAGTCCATTTGATTATTCCAAATGGGTAAAGCATTCCTGGAATGGCGTAGGTGTTAATTGCTTTGACTAGATTCCCCGAGTTCAGCATTGACTTCAGCACAGTCTTCAGACGCTGACTATACTATGTAAGAATCTTCTCCTCCGATTGTTTTTGGTTTAGCAATCTGGCTTGTTGATATCCCAGATATTTGCAAGTTTCGCCATACCTCATACACTGTATAATACACCGTTTGGAAGTTGTGTTTCACCATCTATGACTGTCCTTCTTCGAATGTTCACGGTCTTACATTTTTCAATCCCGAAATTAATATGAACATCTGCCGAGAACTTACTGACAGTTTTCAGCAGATCGTTCAATTGCTTCTTATTCGAAGCATATATTTGATGTCATCCATATACAGCAGATGGGAGATTGTTCTATTGAGCATTGAAGACAATGGGTTCATAGCTAAACAGAACCATAGTGGACTCAAAAAGTCTCCTTGAAAAATTCCACGACGTATGGGTATCTCGTCGGTTTTAATTGACTTATTGTTCATGTTGACCTGCAGAGACGTGCGCCAGTGTGTCATTGTTGTCTTCGAGAATTCTATGAGGACTGGATGAATTTCATATATCTGTAACAAGTCAAGAATGGGTGGTACTATCGAATGCCTTCAGATAATCGAGAAAAGCTGAATGAACATTCCGGTGCCTTTGGTGTGCCTGTTTCATTATCACAGAATCGATGATGAGTTGTTCCTTGCATCCGTGGTGTTTCTTTCTATATTGTTGTCGTCAAGGTGTTGGTGTATTCGATTGGATATGCATGAGGTGAGTATTTTTTAGAGCGTTGGCACACAAATGATCGGCCTATACTGAGACGGATCTTGTGTTCTATCGCTCTCTATGCTAAGCCTTGTGTTAGGAAAGTGGGTGTTTTCCTGGGATTTTTGAGAAAGACGTGAGCTGCTTCGCTACGGCTCCATGGAGCTTATTAAACTTCTTGTACCAGAAGTTCTGGATATTATCTATACCTGTGACCTTCCAATTGTTGGGCGCTCTAACTGCTACTGCGATTTCTTCCTCCGTTATTCCTTCGAAACCCATATGTTTGATATCAAGGCGTTGTTTTTCATTTGTGATCCATTCAGCATCTTTATTGTGTTCTTTAGGGTTCGACCATAACGATGACCAATAATCTATCAAGCACTGTGCGTCCGGTATTTATTATTATTATTATTATAGTGACAGTTTCAATCAAAAATAGAAATTGACGTTTATTTTAATACTGAAGTATTCAACGTTTTCATATCTGACAATCCGAAAAAATGAAGTAGGCGTCAAGAAACGAACTTGAGGTTAAAACCGCCTCGGTAGCTGCACGGTTAGTGCGCAAGCCCAGGTGCCTTGTTCGAATCCGGGTTCAAATTATGGATTATCAAAATTATTATTAAAATAATGTTATTTTTTTCTAGTAGATGATTTGCTTAGAGAGAATCTGATTTTTGTATGTCAAAACTGCACCGATGCTCCGATATCCTAATATTGAAATTCTAAAAGTTCTACTGATATGAATTTTATCACAAATTCCACAGAAGAGTTTAATGACATCTGCAAAGAGAGTTATCCGTTCTGAAAGCCATAGTCGAGTCATATAATTAGAAGAATGACGTTAAATTCAGACTTAGTTTACCAATCTAAGTTGATATATTTTTGATAGGTCTCTTTAACTCTCCGAAAAATCCCATGGATTGAATGTTGAAATTGTTAAGGAGAAAGCATACTGTCAATCTTACTAGAATTATAACCATTATTGGCCGTTATTTGTTTTATAATATTGAGCTATTTCGAAAAATTATTTTCTCACATTGATATCTTGATGGTCTTTGTATCATACTGTTATAAGCAGCTTTTTATGTTGATGTGAATGTGCGTAAGAAATGTTAATGTCTGTATGAGAGAGGTTTATAATGGAAAACAGAATATCATTTTGTACTTAATTTTGGTTATGATTAAATCTAAAAGTTGATGGAATTCTGAGTTTCCATTTCCAAAGTGAACTTTATATTAGAGTAAATAGAATTTATGAAGGTACTAAAGTAATCTAATTGTCTATTTCACCTGTAAAATAACAGATTTTCTCATCCACGTATATAAATTGATAAATGCAGTGTTTCAACAGAGGATCATAATGACTTATTTCGTCGGTATTATCCATGAAACTTTCTGCTAGTAGAGGACTAAGAGGATTATCCATTATTCAGCAGTTGTTACCCATGTAAATTTCATCATTGAAGTTAAAATAATTTTGTTCTAAGCATACGCCTAAAAGATTCATAAGTTCTGATTGTATAATGGGATTCATATCATCCTTCTGCAGAGTTTAGTTAATCAATTTCAATGAATCGTGAGGTGGTAGACTAGGGTAGAGATTAAATATATCTCAGGACATAAGTTCAGCATTATATATGGTAGTACAGTATGTTGATTATTTTTTCTAATAGTACTGAGAATTCTTAATTGAAAAGTTTGGACTGAAATTACATGAACATTTAATGCTAAATTTGGCTGCAGGGACTATCATATAAGATAAGTGGTCTAATGGGATAACATCCTTTATGGAGTTTGACGAGAGAATAAAGTTTTGGTGACCTCGGATTATCAACTGAAAGTCTGTATTTTTTATTGTTTGACATTACAAATTTTGCGTATTTAATATTGGATTGAAATTTATTAGTGGGATTTTTCTTGTTTTTGATAATTTTCAGATTCAATAAAATTTTTCGTTTGAAGTAAATAATCTGCCTTGTTCAATGCTATAACAGTGTGGATTTTATCTGCCTTAGTAAATACTGTATTGCTATTTTTTCTTAAATATCAGTTTGTTCATCAAATTAGCAACTGCATAATTATGAAACAGAATAGAAACACTCCTTTTCGCGTCTCTCGGAACAAAATCATGAAAACTACATAGGAATGAAATATTATAATAAACAGTTCCCTCATAATAGTGGTTGCAGAAGTAAGGCCTCCGACTTTGAATAAGTTATAGAAGTTTTTAAAAACTTAAGAATTTTACTCCATGGGGAAAAATTTTAAACTGGAAATGAGAGAGAGAGTCCTTTGTTTTGTAGGTTCATCTAAGGTTGATATTTCTTAAGGGAAAGGTTGGACTGTTTGGGTAGCGGCGCGGTTAGTCCGCAAACATGTTGCAATTGCTAAGTCCAGGTGCTCGGTTCAAATCCGGGTTCAAGTAATGGATTTTATCCTTGAACAAAAAAGTGATACTTGAAAAGAGTCGCCTAAATGTCTTACTTACATTGGGCCCTCTCTCATGACATCAGTAATTATCTTTCCAAATTTAATTCAACAACCTCCTCTTCCACTGCTGCCAACATAAGCAAATTACTCTTCAATGGCAAACAAAAAACTGATAAATTAGAACAGTATGGAATATACAGAATTGAATGTAATTGATGCCCAACAGATTACGTTGGACAAACAAGTGGAAGTTCTGATTCTAGATTCAAAGAACATTAACATACATTAGAGTCGCTAGATAATTCAAAAATTCTCCACAAATACAATAAAGGGATGAGAATGAATCTGTAAGAAAGTTTGGAAATTAGCTAACTTTGTAAAAACCCGAAATTCCCAACTAGAATTGAATCACTCCCCACTAGTCAACATTCAAAATAGGTATAGTTAGCACATTTTCTTTGTTACTCTTGATACTTCAAAATGAGGTAACTGTCAAAACCGATCGTGTGTATTGAAAATAAACATTGTAGAAATCGGATGAATTTGTTTCATTCCAACTAATTTCTATAAAAATAAATTCACAACAATATTATTAATGGAAATAAAACTTCTTGTAGAAAATTAGGCACCTTCCTCCAGTGAGATTATCATCGAAGAAATATCACGGTCATCAATTATGTCTTCCTACATGTCAACTTAAATAGTTGAGGTTTTCTTCAGATCAAAATCGACGTTTCGATGATTCATCTCACCGTTTGTAGTAAAGGTAGATGAAGATTCATCCAAGAAAAGTGTACAATCCGAACCTATGTTGTTTGATTGATGCTATAACTATAACCATAACTTTTATTTTGACGAATCGTTCTACATGGCTTTACAATATGCCGTGTCCGGCTCAAACACAATTTTATAATCAAAATAAAGTGTGAAACAAGCTTAGAAACTATACCTGAGTTACCATAATCATATTAAGTTTCACAACCTATTGAAGGAAATCCTTGTACATGGTGTTAGAAAACACAAAAATTAAACAATACTATAAAAGCTATTAACAACTACAAGGTGGCAAAATAGTCGCTAACGAACATTTCTCAATTCTACGGCATCAGAGAAGTAGGTTCTAGGTTGCATAAGCATCCAGTGTTTCAATTTATTTTTAAATAAGGGTAAGGTGTTAACCTGGACCTACAGTTTATAGTGGACTCTGAACCACTCACTTAGACCGTGCTATGATAACTGCCATTTCTCAGGATTACAAGCTATCTGATCTTCAGTGGTTAATGGCTTTGCTACCAGTACGCGGTTACTTGCACAGTTGTGTGAAGAAAATGACGAACACTTTCATCAATTACTCCTTCACACTGAAATACGTTGGCTGTCAAAAGGCTTATGTTTGACAAGATTTTTTGCACATCTATAATTTTGGTGTGTCAGAAAAAACAAAAATACAAGTGTGAGCTCAGGAAATGTAACAGGAGAACCATACTATCTTGTATATGATTCAATAAACGAGTGAAAAAAACCTGAGGAAAAACTCGTTTCCCTGTCGCTATTGCACTAGCAATAGCTTGTCTGTTTATGATGTGTTAGTGTCGTGTGTACTTAAGAGTACCAAAGATTTTTCTGCTTAGCCGCTTCATTCTCTCTTGCATTCCATGATTTCCAAAAACAAGGGTGAAAGGAAGAGGGTTTGGGACAGGAATCTGTAACAATGGAAAAAGAAAACCAGCAGAAAAATATTTCAACAATCAAACTTCTTATATGTCTAAACAAATCTAAGAAAAGATTTTACATAGCAAGCAAGGTCATGAAAGGGACTAAGGAGATAATAAAAAAATACATAACCTGCGATATTTCCTCAAATTCCATATCTGTTAGACCGAGAGAGCCCCGATGTCCAGGTTGTCTTCCAAGTGATGCCGATGTTTTAGAATCATTATGGACCCAATAATCTGGGTTGACATCGCCCATATATTATTTCTTCGTGGAAATTGTTTAATATAAAGAAAAATTTGCTAAAAAATTTTGACAGTCGTTCGAAAAATATGACAAATGGTGACATAGAAGAAACGAATGTCATAATATAAGAGGAACTGACTGAACTAAGTAAAAACGAAGAACTTCAGTTTAAAAACGGATATCAGCAATTCTGGCTGCAAAACAACATACCCGTTCCTTACTTATGGAATATAGCGAGGAAATTTTTAATTTCCTTTCCATCGTCATACCTAGTGGAAAAGGGGTTCAGCGCTGTTACCAATCTCCTAATGAAAAAAGAAACAGACTGGACATAATTAGCCGAGAAGATTTAAGATGAACCCTTTCAAAATTGACGCCAAATGTTGCTAATTTATTATTAAAGCATCATGTTCATCTTTCTCACTGAAAATATTTACTTATTGCTTAGTTTATTTTATGTTACGTATATTTTGTATAACAGTTACAGAATTTCATTTTGACTAGTTTTAATTTAAATTCAATCAATCAATGTATAAATTAACATGTGTTTTTACTTTAAGTTTTTGACACTAAATTCACTACAGTTAGAAATTCACAAAAAAATCAATATCAGGTAAGTAGGGGGTCTAACCAAACCCGAAAAACATGGCAAAGGGTTTACGACACAAAAAAGTTTGGCAACCTATGGGTTAGATGCATTATTTAGAAAAGAAATTTAAGTTTACTACACCGTGAACGCAGATACTTGAAGAAAGATGCGATCAAATTTAACAATACTACGCTATTAAATTATTAACCTGTAACGAAAGAAGGCCCTACATATCAGTGAAGCAAATTCTTTCAAATTCAAGCTTTTTGTCATAGACGATGTTTATGACAAACAGTAAACTGCCAAGAAATAATCTATTGGCTATTAATGAACTCATTATCATTTATTTCTAAAATTTACGTTTTTGAAATTTCAAGTTGAAGTTGTAAGATAATGTTAAAATAAATAGTGCATTAAGTCTTGAAGAGACCTTTCTAACGAGTTGTTTCAGTTATGCATTCATTAATTTCGAGGTAAGAGATGTTAAAGTTCAGATTTGTTTCACGTTTCTGGTGGTAATTTATTTATTTATTTATTGATCATATAAAAAAAAGTAACATTCAATTACAAAAAAAAATATTATGGACAGACGGGAAACCTCCTTTATTACAAAAAAACTATGAACTAATTAATACAAACAATGTAGTGAGCATTAAACATAGTGCCCAGTAGTGAAGCATAAAGAAAAAAATCGAATATTGAAGCGACCTTAACGCATGAAAAGCTTTTGATTTAAAGACTCTAAGAGAAACTGAATAGAAATCGAGCCATGGAACTTTGTTCGCCAAGATAAGAGTACGGTAGATAAAGAAGTTGCAAATGTAATTAAATCTATGCATTTTGATATTAAATAATGGCGTGTGTTGAGTTCGCCTAAGTGGCAAGTTAATATCAATCATAGCTAACAAATCAATACAATCAACAGAAGCATTCAATATACCATGCAAAAACTCAAATCAGATACCTTCCACCGGTTTTCCACAGAATCCAACCTGAAAGTGTTCATCACAATTTGTAAGTCAATTTTACTTGGTAAATGCGACCGGAAAGCCAGATGACGTAAGAACCTCCCTTGTACTTCATCCAAAAAGCGATATCACCAATAAAGAATGGGGATCAAATAATAGAACCGTATTCCAGATTGGATCTAATGAGAGAACAATACAATAACCTGATAGTGTGCGGAGAGAATTCTTTCGAATTTCTCAACACAAAACCAAACATCCTGAATGATTTTGAACAAACAGCTGATATATGTTCCTTAAAACTCAAATTAGTATCCAGTATTACTCCAAGGTCGCGAATACTCTTCATACGACCAATATCCTTTTGATCAAAACTGTAGTTGAACTGACTAATCTGAAGAGACCTATGAAACGAGATAATCTTACATTTATCAAAATTTAAAACAATTGAGGTCAACCCAGTGGAAAAAAGCATCAATCTGAGATTGCAGAAACTTTGGGTCCTGCGAGTTCTTTACAACTGAATACATTTTCAAATCGTCTGCAAACATAAGAAACTTAATCGAAATAAAATTCCTTTACATCCTTAACGAAAATGTTAAATAGCAGTGGACCCAGATGGGAACCCTGGGGCACGCAGGAAGTTACAAAAATCTCTCTAGAGTAAAAGTTTCTATATATAATAATCTGCTTTCTACCATATAAAAAATCCGCGAGAGCAGGGAACCTCTTATGCCAAGAGATTCATGTTTACTTAACAAAATATTATGATTAACCGAATCAAAAGCCTTAGAAAAATCAGTGTACACAGAGTTTAGCTGGAAACCCGCCTAAAAGCAGTCAATATCTCTCAAGTAGAGTAGAACGGCCTTTACGAAAACCGTGTTGCTCATTTATGATAACAGAGCAGCACTTCCAAGATAGTTAATTACAGACCATGCAATCAAGTGATTCAGGTAAGGCAGGTTGTAAACATATACCGCTGTAATTTGTTATTAGCGATCTTGAACCGTTTTTAAACAAGGGAATAATGAGACTCTAATTCCATAATGCGGGAAATTTGCACAACCCAAAGAAATATTAAACAAATTACTGCCAGGACAAAGGCACAATTCTTTAGAACTATGGATGGTATTCCATCGTAGCCAGTAGAAAGCCCTGGTTTTAGGTTTTTTACAACTTCAAGAACATCTGTAGGAGAGAATTGGCAGCTTTCAATGTTTAAGCTATCATATTCAATTTTACTTGGAACAACATCTTTGCTGTATACCCCCGAAAAAAATCTGCAAACAGATCAACTATAATTCAACCATACTCACTAGTGACACCATCATATTCCATGCAGTTGGGAAGTTCTGATGTTTTCTTTTTAGAATTGAAAAATCTCCAGAAGGCCTAGGGGTTATAATGAATCGAGTTCTCAATATTGTAGAGATGGTCAGCGTAGAGCCGGTCCGTAAGTA
Organism: Cryptolaemus montrouzieri; assembly: GCA_013387265.2. Lineage (NCBI taxonomy): Eukaryota > Metazoa > Arthropoda > Insecta > Coleoptera > Coccinellidae > Cryptolaemus > Cryptolaemus montrouzieri. The sequence goes on along the minus strand of JABFTP020000185.1, from coordinate 31,951,505 downwards.
ACTTGCAATTGTTATACTTTTCAAGGGATCTAGCTCCAACTTGAAGAAAATTAATTTTTTCACTCGTCAGTTCATTAGATGAGTTAAGTAGATGCGAAAATATACAGGGTAATATTTTTTAGGGTCATCCGATCCTATTTTTGATCCTATCAAAATCATAAAGTAGTGCGCCACTGGTCTTTTCGAAAATATTTGAGAAGACCTTCCAATCAAAATTTTATTTTGTCCCTTAAAAGTTTTTTGAAATTGCACCCCATTTCGAGTTTGAAAATACAGAGTATTTATTTAACACACATCACAAAAACTGTCACATCACCGGGTATTCTGAATTCCACAATCGATTGAGCAGCTCGATCGCAGTTTCTTTGTCAACATATGTTTTTGGACATATGAGGGGAAAAATCTTATCTATGTAGTAACATTTGTTTCCATATGATCTCAAACACGTCTGAAACAAGAATGAGTTTATTTGACTATCAGTATTCATTCTATTTCTCTTCAGTTTTCAAGCTTAATTAATGCAAGTTCTCGTGTTTCTCGTTGATTTTCGAATTTATTGTAATGATTGCTGAACGTCCTGGACGCTATTTGAGTGATCATGAAGTGGTAAGAATTGCAACACTTCTAGAGGAGGGGCGAAGCCAACGTTACGTGGCTAGCTTGTTGAATGTTAACCAAAGCACTATTTCAAGAGCAATTAATCCGTACTACGAAACAGGGGAATATGGAAGAAGGCCCAGACAGGTAAGAAATCGGATAACAACACCAGTTAACTGCATTAAGAGTTCGGTACTGTACGGCTAGAATGCTACAAAATAAACTTGCACATTCCAGAAATGTGCATATTTCATTGCAAACTGGTAGGAACAGGCTCAGAGATGACGATATCAGACCAAGGGTGGCTTCTACCGGCCCGTGTCTCACCAGAGAGCATCGAGTTGCAAGACTTCAGTTTGCGAGGGAACATGTAAAATAGGGTATTCCAGAATGGTGAATGTTCTCTTTTCCGACGAGTCCAGGTTCTGTCTAGTATCAAATGATAGACGCATGCCTGTATACAGACGACCTGGGGAACGGTATCAGCAATGCAATATCCGGCAAACCGAAAACTTCGGAGGGGACTCAGTAATGGTGTGGGAAGGCATTTCTTTTAATGGTCGAACTGAGTTAGTCCTAGTGAATAATGGAAGAATGACAGCGGCCAGATACATCGCAGATATCCTTGAACCTCATGTTGTACCCTTTGGCCCATTGATTGGCGAAAACTTCATTTATATGCATGATAATACTCGGCCTCATGCAGCTAGAGTAGTTACAGAATTTCTGCAAAATTGATATTTTAAGATGGCCATCCAGAAGTCTCGACTTGAATCCCATAGAACATGTTTGGGACAACATGGAGTGGCAAATTCAGCAACGTAGGATGCCTTGTAGAACACTTCAACAACTAGAAAATCTGCTTCCTGAAATTTGGAACTCAGTGACTCAAGAGTACATCCAAAATTTGTTTGAGGGGCTTCCGAGACGTATACTGGCAGTAATTAGGGCCCGGGGAGGAAACACTCGTTTTTGAAAATGATTAGTAACCATTCGATGCTAGTTGATTAGTCTTTTCGCGAATGTTTGAAGATGGTAGAATCCTTTAATTTTTCAATAACTCGAAAATAGTAGGGTAGTGGGGTGATGCGACAATTTTTGTGGGAAGTGTATTTAGTGGAATTTAAAATACTCGATATTTTAGCACATTCTTATTTTAGGGGTGAGCTATAAGAAATTACATATGACGAGGTGGAAGATGATGCATGATAATATTCGGCATTTAACGAAAATAGAAGCAACAAACGAAAAAAACTTTTTTTCAACTAGTGAACTAAAGTAAGTACTCGAAATTACCACCATTCATTTCTACCCATAGTGTTAGGCGGTGATTCATTGAAGTCAACATCCGATCGAAAATGCCTGGCATCTTTTGTTATTCTCCCACATCCAGTTAAAACGCGTTCATGTAATTCCTGTATCGTAGCAACAGATTGTGGGTCTACTAGCCTTTTTAAATGCCCCCACACGAAGTAGTCTAGGGGATTCAGATCGAAGGATCGTGGAGGCCGAGCTACAGGATTACCTTTACCAACTCATCTATTGGATATGCTTGAATCAAAGATTTCCACTATTAGCCAAAATTCAGGGGAGCATCTTCATTCGTAAACCACATCATCGAAAAAAATCAGCCAGTGTTCTGCAGGAAGTCGAGGTATGCTCGAGAATTCAATCTAATAGGTAGAATTTCTAGCCTCGAAAAAATTTTAAGAGAAAAATAGAAATTTAAAATTGAAAGATCTTCTCAACAAATATTCTTGAAAAGGCCAGTGGTGCATTACCCTATGATTCTGTTGAGGTCAAAAGACCTCAACAATTATATCACCCTGTACATTTTCGCAACTCTGGACATGTCTGATGAATAGATGAACAAAATAATTCATTTACTGCAAATTGGAGTTAGATCTCTTAAAAACTACAAGAGTTAACAAACGGGAAAAAAAAATCCGTGTTTTTTGATGCGGAATCTCCTGCAGATATTAAATACTACATAGCTGAAATACCTTGTATAATGCTAATTGCGTACGCTATGCCAATAAACCTTAGCATGAAAGGGTTGGTACTTAAAAAATTGGGAAATAAATAATATTACTTACCTTTTATTTGCTTCTATGCACAAGTTTGATTAAAATCATTTGAACATCACTGGTTGATTAATCACTTATAGACTGTATCTAATAACTTTAATTATATTTTTCCTTAGTGGAACCGATTTTATTAAATCTGTAACTAATTTAAGATTGAATTATTGCGAATACAAACTTTAACGAAGACAGTGATTCAATAGTTCCTAAAGTCTTAAATAATCCATCACTTTCCTTGTCCTTTACTACAATGATCTGTAATTTTATTCAGAGAGGGCGCCAATGGTAAGATATATGTATTGCTTTTAGGATCGATGAGTAGATAAGCTGAATTCGTTTGAATAATCAAGGATGGTATGTGGCACTAATGAGTTTGTAACATAGACAAAACTATTATTTCATTTTGTGATATCAAGGTAAATCTAGGATGCCTTTCCATTTTGGTTGACAGACAAAAAAATTCTTTTCTGTATTATTAAAAAATTTTCCAAAATATCGAAAAAAAAAATCGATTTTTGGTACCCTTCGACATAGTGTCTATTTTTTGATTTAGTTGCATTCACTGTCTCGGTGGCTGTGCCTATTTTTTCCGTTTCTAGAGGTGTATTCACTTCAGCAATCATTTTTTCGGCCTCTTAAATTACTATTGAATTTTCGATTATTCCCACAGCATCAACACTTTTCTTTAAAGCACTTCTTCGAAAATTAATATATCAATCAAAAACGTTGCAATTGATATAATTATATTACAACAAAAATATAAAACAATAAATGAGGTAATATGTATATATACGAATTTATTTTAACGCTAACATATTACATATCACAATACTTGCACACAATGTATGTTTTAATTATTATTGACGTATCGTATCGTCGATGTTGGACAAAGTACAAGTACTTTTTCATAAGTAGAAATCTGAATTTTCTCTAATCATTCGTTTTTCTATTTATTTTATTATCGTTGTAAGTTTGTTTATAAAGAATTCAATATTAACAACCTCCGAGTGAAAAATTCAGACATCGTAACATAGTTGACATCTTTTATTGCAATATTACCAAAATATCTGAAGTTTATGTGCATATAATTTCTTTAGAATAAAAACACAGCAATTTTCTTTTAAAATGTAAGAATTGCCTTAAGATTTCAACTCAGCTATTCGACAATCTGTTAAAATTGTAACTTTAACATCCTAAAGTTATTATTACCACAACAATTTCAGAATTCTAGGAGTCTAATATAATATACTCGATGATTGTGCCCACATTTTGTATTTTTGTTGCAAAACTTTCAATTGGAAGCCTTTTCGCAAATAGAATTTGAGAATAAGGCTTCAATAATAATTTATTTAGCTGTATGATTTTTAAAAGGTCCTTTGTACTGTGCATATTTCTTCATTAAAAATATCTATTACATATTTGAGAAAAAATATAGTATTGATGATTCATCTCAAGAAATCAAGTGGCTATGAAAATTAAAGTTAAAATATATGAATTGGCAACAAAATATTTCGGAGTTCACAAAGAACTGTTTTGACTGGAAAAGTTATTTAAATTGAAGAAAATATTTTGGCTCTGAATGTTTTCATCTCTTACTCAATTCAACTATTAGACATTCTCCAACAAACTGTATAATTTTAGTTGAACGGAAATAGAGAAATTGTTGGGGAATTGATTAAATAAAAACATCAGATAATGTTAAAATTTGTCTTTAATGAAAACCAATAATTTTCTCGTCTCCAAAAAATGAAGAAATATGTACCTATATAAGAACCTTTCAACAAATTGAAACTGAATAAATGTTGATCGATAATCATAATTTTTGCATTGCACAAACAATAAGGTAAAAACCAATTTCTTTAAAACAAAAGGTGATTAGTTTCTAAAATTCAAATTTCTAAAATGATGGAAAGATTGAATTTAAAACAAGTCATTGTTAATAATGAAATGTCATGGCAAGAAATCAAAGTCCTTTTCTCAGAAATCAGACAAAATTTCTATGAAAAGGTTCGAAATTATCTAAGTATATTTTGTAATATGGTGTACACCTAAAAAACCTTTTTCACATTGAGGTTATCATCTAAGATGGCTTAGGACGGTTCGAACAAGTATTTTAAGTTTTCGGTATGAAATTTTAAAATTTAATACTGGCTCATTCACCTCTTAGTTGACAACTTTCAATGCCGACTAGATATTTACTTCCCAGCTGAAACTTTCAGAATATGTTGCTTGTCGAATAAAATATGAATGCCAACATTATCAATAAATGTAGTTGAGAATGGGAAAAAAGGTAGTCGTTAGCCTTTTGTTTCGGCATTAGAGTTTACTGTCCTGCAATTTTGTGTACATTTCTAGGAAAAATATTTTTTGAAATCATTATTGAAAATGTTATCCCAACGAATCCTCAATAATGTATAATTGAGAAATCTTTGGTTGAAGAAAATAATAGTAATAAGACATATATTGAAGAAATTAAAAAAATAGAAATTTTACAGAAAACAAACCAGAAAACCAATTCAATAAATTTCAGGACATAAAACAAACAGATAATTAATTAAATTAAATACATTACAATCACGATGTCTGAATTAAAACGAATACAAAGCCTCATATTTGGTGGTAGTGAAATGAGTTTACGAAATTTTAAGCAAAAATTAGAATATTTATTTGCCCCAGAAAGATGTTAGAAAAAATATACAAAGTACATTATTAAGGATTCATTTTTGCTAAATATGGGTTAGATTAAGTTTTTTCCAGTTTTTAAGGTGAATAGTTTGAAACTATCAAGTTAATGCATTGAAAAATGTATCAATTGTTTTGTTCTAAAGGCTACGGTAACTAAGATCTGAAAAAAGGAACGTTCATATCGATTTCTTATAGCTATTTGCACCATCTTCAGTCACAATGAGTACATATTTTGGACAAAATTAGAAAATATCTTCCTAGCACCAAGTTGACAGAGAAGTGAAAGCTGTAAAATCAACACCTACAAAGGAGTTAGGAAAATATTTTGCCCTTATTTCATGTATTTGTTCAGCTTGGGAATCTTTGTTTGTGTAGAACCATATTGCCTTTTATATGAATAAATTTACTTATTCTCTGATATACATATATACACAAAGTAATACTGGCTGTGATTCGCCCAACAATTTCTTTTGTGCTTATTAACTTTGAAAATTTATCGAACTACACTAATTACAATTGGGAAAACTGATGCACCCTGTATTTTTTAATATTTACGGGAAATATTATTGCTTTGTAATGAATCAAATACCCTGTGAAAATTGTTGGTGAATCTGCCAGATGATACCGTGTGAACATATATACATATATATTTTATAGACGTATTTACATAAATATAGCTTATCTCTATTCATTAGAAATTTTCTCTTATATACAATATTTTACAAAAAAACTAATTACAGAGGAATGCCCTTAACGGGTCAGTAACATGAACATAATATCAGCAGTATAGCCCAGTGAAACAAGTGTAAAAGGGTTCAAGTTAGCAAAGATTCAGCAGATACAGTTTCAGAAATTTTCCTTATATTTTGTTGATTGTAAGACTATAAATTGAAATGGAAGGTGGAATTATTCACAATTTCAAATAACGAATGCAATACCTACTTATTTTTATTGAGGATGCAATTTGGATTTAAATTGAATCAAATTGTACCATTGTACTAGCAAAATATCAACGTCTCATACTTGTAGTTGCAGATATAATCAAAAATACAGATTTATAATGATTTTGTTTGATTTAATTTTTAGTTTGAGGAAGTGGAAATTTTAAATAATTCCTTGTTTACTTTTCATATTAATTTTATTCAAAATAAATTGTGGAAGAATTTGAAAACATGTTGGATTTGAAGTGCTCATGAGGAAGCCTGACTCTTCAAGATGTATAATTTTGAATTTCATTTTTCTGTCGAAATACTTTTTAGAATGTTGAAGGCCGAAAAATTTTTCAATGTATGCTTCTCCAAATCTACAGAGAATTATTGAAAATTAAAATTTCCTCAATATCCTGTTTTGCCATTAGCAACATAAACTTGCACTATGTAAATAAATAATGAAACATTGAAGATATAAAACTGAGCTTAAAATAGGAAACTGTAACTACATCACCTTTTCCATACAAAAATTTTTTCAACTGGACTACTATACGAAACTCATTCTCTTGAGCATAAGTTAATTGAGCGAAAGAGATCATTCCGTTACAGTAAGTTTGGGGTGGTATTTTAAGTAAGGCTAATAACATATCATAGATATCTTGAATCGAACAGAAACGTTTCAACTTTCACCCAATCGAAAGTTGAAAATTGATTGCATCGGACATGGAAATGGTTCGCCCAACTGCGACCTTTTGGAAAAATTCGGCATCAAGAGCTCAAAATCCAATAACTAGGTTCAATATAAAAATAAAAATTGCCAACAGGAGCTGCACAATTCCTTCACGCACCAAACAATTATTTACTAAGTGATCACAACCTGAGAAGAGTGGGGGAAGCAGCCGATGCTGGTTGCTACGTGCCACCGACAAGTACGTGCATGAAGCCGTCCCATTCGTTCTCCGTCCTCTGCTGGCTAGTTGGGTCCTTCCATTCAGACGATTCGTTCGTTAGGCCTAATTCAGCGTATAATTCATTGTTGTTCAGAGATTCAAGATCGGTTTGCGACGAAAGGCTTAGTACGGAGCTCCAGTTTATAGGTTTGGTCATTTCGTCATCGCCTAACCCCGAATCTGTGTCGGGCGCACTCGAAGGAAATGGTGTTGCCCTGCCAGAAGAACACGCCATGTCTCTTAAACTTTGTTCGTAACTTGAGGATTCGGGAATCACAGGATTGAGTCTACTTGGAGGCGGTACCTCCGGGATATTTGTCTGAGGATAACTACTAGATTCCGCAGGATCGGATTCCATTTCACGTTCTAACCTTCTAAGGGTATTACATATGAGCACAGAACGTCTTAATGAAGGGTCGGAACATTGTCTATACCTGGCTAACTTACACATAGATAAATTTAACACAGCTAGTCTTCTTTGCCGATAGCAAGGTACGTGGCACCACCTTGCTCTACCGTCACAACACCTTGTCCTTACCGAAGGTGAAGCACCAAGTTCTAAGTAAGACTTGCCGTTTTCTTCACAACGTATTGTTTGTTGAGGGGGTTGATAGTATTGCCAATAGTCCGCGGATTGATACCGCTGATGGTATGGCGTGGGTTGAGTATAACGCGCAGCTTCTGGTACTGATACGCATCTATCGTCATCAGAAAGTTCGTCTTCAAAGTCATCATCGTCCTCGAATTCATCGGACGACAGGAGGGTAGCTGCCAATGAGGGTGTTGGAGATCGCCAGGTGTCTCCTGGTACTGCAACAGCTTGTAGACGAGCTATACAATCGTCCGCTTCCCATCTACCGCTTTTTGGTGGAGACGAGTCTCCTGGTGCGGTGGCCGCCTCCAACTTTCTTTTACCTGGCGTAGCTTGCAGACCCATCATGGCACAGTTCTGGAAAGAAAAACATTACTTTAAGATATGTATGAATATGGGTATACTATTTCTCATTAGTAAAAGGGTGGGCGTAGTATTTTAAGGAAATATTGAAGAATGTATTGCAGACATTCAAGTTACCTAGTGACGTAACCCATTGAGAGAAGTTCATTAGGTTCTGGAGACTGTTTTGAACTGATCCCAGTATGGTCTTATGTATGCTCTTGTGTAATGAAAGTTTTATTCAATATTATATTTTTTTCTGCGTTTCAGAATAAGAAAACATGGAAAATCTCGTGAAGTATGGAGTTGGAGATCGAATAAAACTTATGTTCATGTAATTGAATTTAGGAAACATTATGAATGTGCAACAATACGGTGAAAGCAGCGCGTTGTAAAATGACGTCACGCGTTGCTAAAATAACCAAATTCAAAACTAATCGCCTGATTTGAATGAAAAAAAAAACAGATGAATTGTAAATACTTAAGCTACGTAGTGACCTATTCCAATGGGGTAAGCTCATTAGTTTTACAATTTATAATGAACTTCCTTGAAAAACGAAGCTTGAAGGGTTTGGAGAATAGTCTGAAAGGATTCTAGTATATGTTAATTTTCAATATCAATAAATTGTTCTAACGTCCATGAATGATGGAACTGTATTAATGACGTGATAAGCCGTATACAGCGAAAAACTATAATAGATATTGCTTGTACCAACTATAATTCGTTTGAATACAGCAAACATACAGTATTGATGTATGAGTAAGTACAGTTTAATTTCATTGAAAGGAACATATCAGTTTGTCCTCTCAGTTGTTTCAAAAAACAACCAGAATGAGAACTGATTGCACAGAACTGAGCGTTCTGTTCGCAATAAACATGTATAAAGTTCACATTCGGGATACGTGCGATTCCTGTATTAATAATTGCACAAACTAGGCGTGTGATAGGATAAGCGAGCAGGCCAACCTTGAGCGATTTCTCGCAAAGCAGCAGCAACGTAGTGAGCGGCCTTCTCGGAGAACCGGCCTGGCTTGTGATTGTGATTCCCAAGTCGAGAACCGCGACGACGAATAATAATTATTATCAACGAGTAGAAAGCGCTTATATAAAAGCAAACACCAACTCGATGTTGGATATCTTTGTGCTGCTTGACGTTCACTTCTAAACCGATAACAGTTACGGAATTTTTCGAACCGATGAACAGTTAGTTGGACGGTTTACTTCAAGCTTTGACGGAAAAATATGCTAATATTTTTGTTGGGGATAATTTCAAAAGGAAATTAAGTGTATAACCAAAAAATTTGGAGAACAAAACCATTAATCAATATTTTTTTGTTCATAAATGTAATGTAATTTTAGAATTGGGATATACAGAGTGACTGAAATGTTCAACTTTTTGTTTCAAATAAATGTATACAATTTCAAAATTGTGATCTACAAAGTAATTAAAAGATTCAAAATACAAAATGAAGGAATTATATTAACTTTCAAGAGGTAGCGTTCAAATATTCGATCAGATTTAATCAATTTTAAATAGAACGCATATTTTAGGTGATAAATTTTGCAAATTTATTCTATTAAACTATTTTTAACACGCTGTTATTCCATTATATCTAACTTTGAATGTAAACAAATTTAACAACTCGTTTTCGTCTATTTCTAGAGTCGTACCAACTAAAATTTGGTACCATCAAGCAGATTTCGTGATGGGAGTCTTTAGGAAATCTAGTACTAGTAAACCAGTTGAGCTTACTGCCAATTAGTTCCATTGATTTTGTCTGAGACCAAAAAGATGAAAAATAAAGCACAGTTTGATGAGATTAACAAAAATGCTCTATAGTAAGTATCGTTGAAAACGATTTTTGAATTTTATACTTGAAAACAATATTGTTAGTGTAAAGCCTGAACGAATACATTTTCTCTGTATTTGATGTGTTTTAACTTTATTAGTTGGTGTTCAGAGATTGCAATGTTCCAAATAGCCTCGGGGCGCTTTTTTTATGAAATAAATTGAGAACATCACCAAAAAACGCCTTACGCTCTATGGCATAGTTTTATAACAAGATACGGTTTATAGATAGCGCAAATATTGTAAAGCAAATATATATTTTGGAGTTACTTGTACTATGAATATGTTGTCCATTGGTTATTGTAAAAATGTTCGAATTAAGTTTTCATGAAAAAAAAATTGAACTTTGATGTTAACTCTCGACTTAAACGATGGAAATGCTTCATTGTTCTCTCTATATTGTTAGTTATGGTGATGGAAAAGTCTACCGGCAGAGAAAATCGGGTCAATCGCTAAAAAAACTGCAATAACTATCAATTTTGAGGAAAAATATATCATTGAATTCCATGTTTTATTTCTGAAAAAAAGAAAAAAATAGAGAAGAACTCCTATTTTGTATGAAAAAAATTTTTTTTTATATATTCCCGATTTAATGTTTTTGTTTCGTTCATAATAATTTTCGAAAAGATTCCAGGAGAAAACCCATCAATTTTCTATAATAATTCAAATGAAATGAAAAGATCTGGAGAGAAATCTGGAAATTTATTGAAATTGATGAAATGACAGCTAGTAAGTATTGAAACCTGTGAAACCCTTAATGGTATTTGTAAACTATACATAACATATAACATTTATGTTGTATTTGATATACCGCAAATTAGTTAACAATATTTTCTCAAAATTCTTATAGTCTTTCTTCTATTGGTACAGATTTATTAGCTGTTCCAAACAATTGTCTATACTTCAATAAGAAAGTTTATTTAATTTTCTGAAAATATATCCAAATTATGGTGGAATTTGCTTTTAGTTTAGCTTCTTTTTACTTAATAATTGTTGAAGGAAAATAATTTTGACAACATTCGTAGTTCAATTGTGAATAGTCCTTTATCGCAGTATATTTATTTTCTATGATTATTTTGCATGAGTAACTGAAAGACCAATTCTATGACTCACGTACTGAATCAATACCGCAGTATCTATGATTACAAATGGTTAATTAACCTAGAAATAAATGGCTACATTTTCAATTTTATATGTCAGAATTAGAATTCGATGAATATTAAAGTATTATTCTCAGGTAGGTAATACGTTAATCACAAAGTATAGAAGCATAAAATCTGCAAATATACTCTTCCTAAACCTTCGTTACTTGTAGTAAAGCATATCTACCATGTACACTTTTCAGGTTATGTTCAAAATTCAAAGTGTCAAAAACCAAATTAAATTTTAGTACAGCGAACAAAGTACGGTAAGTTGATCTAAATTTCTGAGTTAAAATCATCTAATTATAATTATGTGATTATAGAATTTGCAAATCAAAAAAAGTTAATCCAGATAAAAACGTTCTTATTTTCGAATAAATTGGAGGAAAATTTTTCATACAAATTCAACTGTATTACAACACACACATACACAGATGACGTTTTCCTCATTACACTGATATAAAACAATATTATGTAGAAATGAACACTATACAAAAGACGACAAGGAAATTTAAGACAAAAATTCGAACCCTTCTTGAATATGGTGCCTTCATAAAAGATAAGATAATTTTTTATCAAAAATGCTGTAGAATATTCATTTCCACTAAAAATATACCACTATATTAATATGTACTGGAAAAAAGTATTATATACACTAGGTTTTGAACTTATAAGTTTTCTATTCATTGTTTCATAAAAATCGTGTAGAAATAATAAGACATTTTACAAGGCTTAGTTATATTCATTGAATCATTCTTCATATCGCGTTGTTGAACAGTAAAAACTCATATCTAGTAAGAAAATTATTATATATGCAACATAATAAAATTCGAATTTATGTACCCAGAAATAAAAACTTTTTCTAAACCTATTGAAGAATTTTATATTTTAAGATTTTTAAGACAAAAACGTATTCATTTTTTCAATTTCGATCCATAAAAAATTATACAGAAATGGAACAAAAAGCATAAATTAATGAAACAACAATATTACCTCAATACATGTGGATGTCACAGTCATTTTTAGTCACATGTACAAAACATAATTTGACAGGCAATCGTCTATATGTAATCACTACACCAATTCTAACCTAACCTCTCACAGCGCACACAACGGATACAGAGACGTCGGACGAACAGTTGAATACTGTTTGAGCAATAAGCAAGTTCCCTCAGCTTGGGTTCACTTCGCATTCAACGCCGCCTTCTCAACAAAAAATTCCTACCATCCGAATGTCCCTACGCTAGGGGAACTTCCTATTCTCGTTGAGCGCCCTTATACCTGCCTTGCAACAGTATACAATATAAATTTCTTCGAACGCTGAAACCGACAAGACCTAGGGATTTAACTACGTTGCAGGCCATGCCGCAGATGTTACCTTTAAAGACCCACAGGTAGTTTTGAAGAAGTTTGGATTCTCAAGATGACTTTTCAGATTATAGACATCATAAAATTTCCACCGTTCTTATGATTTAAAAACTTAATTCTTATTTCCATGACAATGGCATTGACAGGTAAAATTTTTTTCGAGAATTCTATGGTTCGAGATTTCTTAAATTGGCATCGTTATCTATGCTTACTTAGGAAAAGCAATGAACTTCCTCGTTTAAAATAACTCGAGTTCCTTATGGTTTTCTATGTATTGAAAGTACAGTTGAAAATGAAATAGTAATTACAAACTTATTAACATTTAATGACGTTTGTCAATACTGTCCCAGTAGTTAGTCACTTTGGGGTAAATATATCAACATCTTTGTTGAAATCATGGGATTTTAACTAATCATTTTATGAATAGGGAGAAATTAATGTGTACTATCAGGAGTTTATTTAAATACATAGGTATATCTAACAAAATTGACATACTATTCAAACATTTTTCTTCATATTTAAATAGATTTTACAGCTGTCGAAATCATTTAAAATAAACTCATTTGGTACTTCAGTGATTATTATTTTATGTCATTATATGGACGTCGTGTAAGACTATTTTTCTCTAAATTGACTAAAATTCTGATGATAAATTACATATGTACTTAGTGAAATACCAATTTTTCGCGAACATTTGCAACTAAACCATTCAATTCATTATAACTCTGTACAGTGGTGGATTCAGAATTAATTTCAAGGGATCATAATAAAGTCATTTAAAGAAGTCTCAAAAGGTATCGCAAAACAAAGTAATAAGTATAATAAGAAATCTTTTGAGAATGGCTCCAAGATTATGTTATGCAGTCAATATATATTCAGATATGCATAAAGAGAAAATAAAATGTAATCTCAAAACATTTCTTTAGTTCATCAGAGAAATATTAATACCGGTGGGGAAATGCTCTTTTCTTTATACAAGCGGAAAATTATTCATCTTTTTCAATTGATACACTTCCGCTAAGTTTATTCCATTTTTCTTTATGACTAGTGTATAACAATGTACAGTAAACTAAAGCGGGTAAATAAGTATTTCAATTTGTGGCAATTGAAGACCCTAAATTTGCTCAGACGTCGCGTCGAGCCATCTGCTTCTTTCTAATTGATCTCTATGAGATCACCAGTATCTATCTTGGAGCGTTTGAAGTTTTTGTTTTATTGTATTATTTTTCCATCGATACCACAAATAGTATGAACGATTTTCCCCACATTTTTCTGATTAGCGAAGTTGTTGAAAACAAACGAATATAACATAATTTTTGGGAAAAATCGAAACAAAGTTCAATTTATGTATACGGACATTTCAAGCTAGGGTTTAATGTATTTCCTTGACACAGGGTGTAACAAAAGAACACATGAGTGTAATACCATGAATCATAGAGCGTTATTCGGCCTCGAATGACATATGCTCTTAAAAAATTTCAAATTTCAGATTTGATGTAAGAACAATCGTGTTTAGGGAAATATTCAAGATTAAACACAAATCATCAAGATTTTCAGAAGTTCCAGGATTAGAATCAAATCATTAATTCGTAATTGACTACGAAATCCATGATGGACAAGTTTTTTCGACTGTCAACCAAAATCGTTAATGAAATTTCCTTTCAAAACAAAAAATAATTTGTTTTCCTTCTTTTCAATAATCTTGAAAATAACCAAAATATTCAAGGTGGCCCGTTTGAGGTACAAAAAAGATTTTTTGCGAAAAGGATTCGTCAAAATTATTTTTCTCATAAATTTTTATAAAGAGACTTCCATAAATTTTCAAATGAGGTATCCCTCGACCCCTTCACCCTATTCAATTGTTGAGGTTGATGCGCCTCCTGTTAAAGCGTTAATATATGTCAAAAGATGTCCGTCAAACATTATAAGCTGCATATTTCCACTTTAAATAAAAAGCTTTAGGGTATTTCGCGTTTCTCCGAATTTATGAAATTTTGAAAGATGCAATGTCGTTCATCCAAAGCGGAAGGAAGAATGCGAAAACTGTAGATTTGTAGTTATAAAAAAATACGATTAAAAACATTTTTCAGTTTCGCGCAGGCGTATGAGGTTAAAATTAATTGATTAATCCTGTCCATTCTAAAATAATAATAAGTAATAGGTAAGAAATTACAAGTATAACTAGAGAAAAGCTATGCGATAAATCACGAGTTGAAGCAATTAAACAAACACGGTTTTTACGAATGTTAAGAGATATTTGATGATAAATGGGTGGTGCTTTCGATTTTCGGTATATCAGAAATTTCTGAGGTATCACGCAGCAATATTTATCAATTTCTTTAGTATGTTTGTGACTTTTTTAATTAAATAAAGCAAAGATGTTCAAATTCTCACTATATTAAGCTTATGACCCGTTTAACCACACTGTATTCAGATGAGTAGTAGAGTCAAAATAATGATGTGACTTGTATATTACAAATCCAAACAGGGTTGCTGTTTTTGAAAACTTAAATAATGGTGACGAATTTAAGTCTAATTGACTATTAAATTTCCTGAATTTTTCTGTTTATTGATTTCCAATGCTTCCCATAGGTTCAGTCTCAATCTATCATTTTCATTATGTAAAATATCGAAATTATTATTAAAAATATAGTTTTCTTCTAGTAGGCGATTTGCATAGTGAGAATCTGATTTTTGTTTATCAAAAATGCATTTATGCTCATATATTCTAATATTGAAATGTCTCAAAGTTCTACTGATATAAATTTTATCACAACTTCCAAAAGACAGTTTATAGCGAAATAATTTGTTTTCTTAATGAATTTTGGATTCAAAGATTTCAATATATCTGCCTAGAGAGTTATCCGTTCTGAAAAGTGTATGCAAATTATGAGATGGGAAGTATTACTTTGAATTTAGATTGGGTTTACTAATGTGAGTTAATATAATGTATTTTTGACTAGTCTCTTCAACAATAAGAAAAACCTCATGGATTCCATTTTGACATCGTTTACGAGAAAGCACACTGTCAATCATACTAGAATTAGAACCATTACTGACTGCTATTTGTTTCCAATATTGAGCAAGAGATTGTAGACTGATATTGGTATCCTTGTCAGTCTACGTATCGTACTGTTAAAAGCAGCTGTATCATGTTGATATGGGTGTGAGGAAGAATCGTGAATGGTAATGTCTGGATGGGATGGTTTATTGGTAATAGAAAAATCATGTCTGTGGTCAATTTTGGTTAAAGTTAAATGTGAAAAGTTAATGGAATTCTCAGCTTCCATTTCCAAAGTGAACTTTATATTAGGGTAAATCAAATTTATGAAGGTACTGAAGGAATCAAATTATTACCCATTAAACAGTTTTTGCTCATGTGAATTTCTCAATGTTATCCATGAAAATTTCTGCTAGTAAAGGACTGGGAGAATTATCCATTATTAAGCCGTTGTTGTTCATGTTGAAGTTGAACAATTTTGTTCTAAAAGATTCATAAGTTGTGATTGCATGATGAGATCTGATCATCTTGAATGAATCATGAGGGGGAACACTAGAGTAGAGATTACCTACATCTCAGGGCATTAGTAGTGGTAGTGCAGTAAGTTGAATTTTTGCTATTAGATCTGAAGAATTCCTAATTGAAACTACAAGAATGTTCAATGATGTTTATGAGATAACGTGAAAGTTTAGCTGCTGAGGCTGTAACATTTAAGACAATTGGTCTGATGGGATAATCTCTTTTATGGTGAATGACGCGAGTATAAAGTTTTGGTGACAGGATTATTAACTAAAAGTTTATAATTTTCATTGTTCGGTATTAAAGAATTGGGATTCTCTAAAGCGTATTTAATATTGGATTGAAAATTTTTCGTAGGATCTTTTTGATTTTTTGATAATTTTCAGTTTCAATAAATTTTTTTATTCTGAGTGGAAATTTATTCAATAGTCAATTAGACATAAATCTTCTCAGTTCTCAAAAGAAACAACCCCGTTTGGATTGTCCTGCTATTTAGTTGAGTACCTGGTTTTACGATATAAGGCACATAATTTATTTTGATTGTACTACTTATCTGAAGAAACCAGTGTGGTGAAATTTTGACTTCTTCAGAGATTATATATCTTATATTTATTTCAATTTTTGAAATTTTATTTTCGGTATAGCGTAAGATCCCTTTCATCTCATCAGCTGAATATCCAGTACCGAGATTCGATTACAATAACCAACACGGCATCTAGACAGCTTATACCTGCGAGAAAATATTTAAATTTCATTGAACCTTATTCGTTATTAGTCGATTGTATTTTTATTACATATTCAATTTATCGATAGTTGTAACAATATCCTGAAGTTTCTGAATTGTTTCAACAAAATTTTCATAAAGTTCCAGTCATTATTGGTTAACTTCAATAATAAGGAACAATTTAACTCATACATCGTCTTCATCATATAACTTTTGATATTTGAGTATAAATCTAATAATGACCTGGCACTGAACACAAACCAGATACTGTACGTACTGTACAGTTTTGCCGTTTTCTACAGATATATTCGCAAAATTGAATCTCAATTTATTTTCTTATTATAGTTAACGTAAGCCAATAGTTACTATGATATATACAGGCTGCCCACGTTAAAGGGACCATCAGAAGTATCTGGGGAAGGTTTATTGATTAATTTCATATTTTGGCATACTGATTTAGAAATTATTGCAATTGTTTTCAGAGCGGTCCAATTCCGGTTATACCACACATCGTATACAACTTTGCGTTTCAAATGGCATAATGTACTTTTTAATTTTTTGTGATATATAATTTAAAAATTTTTCTAATCACTTTCTTTTTCAAGCATCTTTTTTCGAGATTATTTCTATCTATAATTAACCACCACTGAACTATGATTTTTTTAACCAAAATTTCGAACCTCGACTCAGATTTGAGTAAGATTATAACTTGTTTTAGTCTAACAAGAAAAGTGTCATTTTTGAGGGCAATGTACTTTCCAGTGCTACTTTATATACTCAAAAATCACTCATCAACTCAATTAAACCAATTTGTCAAAAAACGGTTTTTCAAACACTAGTAACTATTTTTTTGAACTTTATAAGAACCGTATTTTGAAATAGTATTGATGAGTATTAGGTTTCCATATGCCTAAAATGGCCCGTTTTCATTTTATTTGCGATTCAATAAAATCCTACAGAAAATTCAATCATTAGGCCATAAAACATCGAAACAGGGTCGGTTCAATTCCGATGTTCCACAACATTCTTTGTCTCAGTTCGACGTTTGGAAATTATTTAAAAATAACAATAACACTAATTTTGTTTGTGTATAGTTTTTTTTGTTGAATAAAATGGCAAATAGATACTCAATCGAGGGTATTACGAATATATTCATTTTTCATGGTCAATGTCAAATAATAATGAGTCGAACTTGCAGAACATTTAAGGAAAAGTACCCGAATTTATAACCAATTTACCGAAAACAATTTGAAAAATTACAATCAAATCTTGGCACTTATGGAAAACAGATATCGGAAAGGAGTAAGGTTAGTTTCATTATCAATATTGAAGACATGGTAGTTATCGTCATAATATCCTCGTTTGAGTATTCATTTGCTATCTTATTCAACAGAAAAAACTATATCGTTTGAGTGTCCATCTTTCGGAGATGTAAAGCTGTCGGTCCTGTCTAACAGAGATGTGTTGGACATTAAAGATCCCTTCCCTCGACACGAGAGGGGTTCGGCAAAATTTCTGGGTTAGTGAGGTGACAGAATTCCCCGGCGTGTCATTAGCCGAAAGGTAGAAATAGAGCACGTTAAAGAAAAAACGAACGAAAATCAATGTTATTGATATTTTTCCAAACGTCAAACTCAAGCCGAAATTCATAGAACATTGTAGAAGATACAAACAGGCATCGGAATTAAATCCACTGTTTCTACGTTCCACGACCTTATGATTAAAAATTTGATAAGAATCTGAAATACGGTTTTAATAAAGTAAAAAATGATACTCGTATTTGAAAAAAGGAACGTTTTTGACAATTCACTTCTATTGAGTTGACAAGTGATTTTAGAGTACCTTTATATAAAATAACATCGAAAAGTACGTTCCTTTAAAAATAACACTTTTCTGGTTACACTGAAATAAAGCATACTAAAATCTTAGTTATTTTTTTGGACAAAGAAGATGACACTATAACTCCGATACTTTAAAAAAAATAATATCTCAATGGTGGTTTATTTTAGAAAGGACAATTCTTAACAAACAACGCTTGAAAACGAAAACCCATTAATAAAAAAAATTTAAGAAGTACACCATGCGATAAACCAGCTCCCCAGTTACTTCTAATGTGCCATTTAGTGCGGCACTCTGTATAATGATAAGAATCTAATTTTTTTTCAATTTTATTCAAACAAAGAGATACATTACAGATTTCATTCGAATTATATTCGAAGTTGAGAAAAGAGAACTTCGTTTCTGACTGGGATGACCAATATACGTATTGCGAAGTCATATCCAAGAGTGGTTTTTCCAAATGGTTTTAAAGGACAAATATACCAACTATAACGCGTTCTGCAACTTCCCTGATAGGAAAGGGGTTTTCCAGGATTAAATTCAAATTTTTTCGACGGAACCATTAGTTAATAATGTGTTAAGACGATTACAGCGATCGTTATCAACAAAGTATCCAGGATTCTCTATGAAAAGTTCAGTCTACGAACAAATACTGTCTTTTAGTGATTTAGTTGGCAAATTGAATTGTAATTCTAGACAAAATTGCAAAATATATGAGAGTTAGCTCATTGACTTTGAAATGGCATTAAGAAAAATGTAGATCAGAATGTTTTTCCAACACATGAAAAATTGTAAAAATAACACAATTGAATTGAAAAAAGGGATTCAGTTTTCCGCAAATTATAAACTATTATTAATTTAGAACTGCTCAAAAAAGGTACTGAACGAGAGCAACATTTCCGATAAAAAAGTTCTAACTAACTGTACTCCACCACAGAGAGTTTAGATTGCTATTTGAAAATAAGAATCGAATCATTCAAACACTTGAAAGAATACTCATTGAAAAAATTTTTGATTAATTTTTTGAATCGTTGGGCAATGATCCTCTATAAAAATTAATATAGGAAATGCTTTCCAAGGACTGACTTCTATTCTTGCAAGTGCTTTGATGTTTTAAAATGAAAAAATATGTAAATTAAAGTAATAAATAATAGTTATTCGAATTTTTCTATTGGAAATACCTTCTTAACAATAAATCTAAATGAAATTCAAATTACTTTCCGATTTATTTGCGAAAAGCTGACCATTTTTTTTTCTTAATGTGCATTTTATTAGATTTTTAGATATAATTTCGAATTCTAAGATTTTTATGGCCTGTATCAGAAAATTTGACACACACATTTTATTACATTGATTACCAGGATACTTTCTGTCGCGAAAATGGTACTTTTGTGGGAAATTATTCAAAATCAACTTAGGAAATCCTTCAAACTTGAGGGGCGAACTTACGCTACTTTTTTCAAAGTATCACCTTTAGGGGTGAGTTAGAAAAATAAGTATCAGTATTTTTGGAAAAACAACCTAAAGCGTTTGAAAATTTTGTGCAAGATATCCTCTGTCCGAAGATTTCAAACATCAAAATTTGCGTTTAATGTCTGAATTTGTATTGAGTAACAAGTGATATATTAATCCAACAAAAACAATAAGTTCGAAGGATATGTTCAAACTCCCAAACATCCAGTAGGCTAGGGATGCGTTGCGTCGTCGCCGGCCGCCTGTCGTCGGTGGGAACGGACAGAGCCGCTGGTTTATGCAAGTCGAAAATAAACTGAACATTTCAAAGAGTGAATTTGTAGATATGGTAAAGCCTTGTATGTCGGATAAGAAAAGAAAGTATTGTACTACACAATCGGACATACTCTGCGCGAGAAATTTGTTTTTACTTCATGTATAAACCTCGTATGTATGAAAAATTATCAACGTCAACAATCTCTTTATTCTTCACAATCCAAACAAAATCCGCGTTGATAAGATAAACAGTTTCAAAATTGACCCACAAATACCACGTGGAAAATATTACAAATGAAGGAAAGCCTGTTGATTGCTGACCTTTCAAAAAATTCGGTCATTCCCATGAGTTGCCGTCTATGAAACTACCGATTCGAAAATGGATTTCCCCTCTCATCTCGGAATAATTATCAATAAATCATCCGGGGAAAGACACAAGAGATAGAACGATAAGAACGGACTCATTTCGAATATCGGAAAAGCGCAAAACCCATAGAAAGACGAGAATGGAGAGAAACTCGCAGAGAGGCCGAGAGCAGTAATTTGATAATGGCTAGAGTCAAATTTAGAATAGGGTCGTTTTTGTCGAAAGAAAACCTCTCGTTCTCTATCCTCTTCTTCCTCGGCGCTGCTTGGTTTCGGTTCCCAGAAGAGTCAGCCAGAGTAGCGTAGTCTGCTGAGCCAGCGACTGGATTACAGATGAAACAGTGGCGTAGGCGGTTAACAAAGATTAACGGAGATGTACTGATTCGTTCGGAGAAATAAATAATTCATCGGGGACATAGAGCTTTCACAAGCCTATCATATTATACTTACATTTAGTGAGGGAACAAATTGAAAATTTGAAAATAATAGTGTGAAATGAAGAGGAATATATAGGTAGGAGTTGCATGATAACGACGGCTTATATTATTTCGCTAACGGATCCGGAAAACGTTGTCCTGTTTCGCAACCCTATCAAAGCGCCCTAATTTGCAATTATACTAAACCAACATAAGATTTTTATAAGTATAAGTGATAATATAATAAAGTAATATAGAAAAATTCACACCGCCGTCTATTGAAAACTTTTGGAACTCAAGGGATGTTTGATTGTCGTATTAGATGTGACATATCTATACTTACACGACGCTGCGCTGCTGGACTAATTAGCTTCGGTAGTGCATGGGAAATATTTTATTATTCCTCTTTTTGAATATATCAAACTGTTGTCCAATAAAAACAGGTCTTTCTATTTCCCATCCACAAGGTTGTTTTCTAATAAATCTGTCCATTGAGTAGGATTGGCACACCGAGGGTTTATTATAACAAAAAAATTGTTTCGTCACGTGACGACAAATTCACTTAAATCATAGTTTTCAGTATTTTCCTTGTATCCGTGGTAAAGATATTGATTCTGTCTAAATTTTATGTGTCAATATCAACAGACTACCATATTGGTTTTGATTTCTCTGCAAATGCCAGAATATGTATCAGAAATTTATTATCACAAATTTATTTTTCGTGATGTGACTTCAAATATACAATTTTCGTATTTTCTTGTGACTGTATTAGGTCAACGGGAAGTAATCTACAGCTTTTGATTCTCTTACCAATCAAAATATGCCACTAGATGCAACATAAACGGTCGTATTCGATTGGCTTAGGTTAGGCTTTTGGTATTTTGTAGCTCCAAGTGATAATCGACCTAAGTATTCGGTATCAGTTTCACCTCTACACCTACAGTTATTCGTGGGATTGTTGACAGACATACAAAGAAGTATTCCAAGAAGAGTTCTTTCTTTTCTACTAAAAATGACCACTAATTTTCCACTTTGTAATCTAGGAAACATACAGTTTTTGATGTCTTCAACATTAACGCTGGCAAATATCAAACAACATTTACACACCTATTTGCTAACTTAAGAATGTAAAAATTCCTGAAAACCCCTTTTTTCTTCATATATTAAACATCATGTCATGTCTCAAAATATTAAAACTCTGGAAATTCTCATACCAATCATTATTTTTCACAGTCCAAGGGGTAGTTTTTCAAAAATGGCGATACACGTCTTATTATGATTGTGATCATAAAGTCTTCCACTTCAAAACAGAAAAGTAATCCTCTCTTTTATTCCCTATTTGGCACTCTTAAAAGTATACAAAGTTCCAAATTCTATAAAAATCCGTTTAGTGGATTAGCTGTGGAAGAGTAACAGACTTACTTCCTAGCCTGGAATATTAAAATTACAATAAAATTCATAAAATTGTATTACCTGACAATCTGTCTGAATGACAGTACTACTACCACTATATATATATATATATATATATATATATATATATATATATATATATATATATATATATATATATATATATATATATATATATATATATATACTTTCTCCTTTTATCTGAAAATAGTGACGTGTTAGCAGATACTAACGGAGTTAATCTAAGCTTTCCGAAGTGAGTTGTTCCAATGAAGTAGACGTTACAATTACAGTGCCATTTGTGATCTATATTCTTGAATTGAAAGATGAACTAGATATGACAAAACAAAGTGAGAGAAGCTGATCATTTTATATTATTCATATTTGGTTATTACAGAATTAGAACTTTTGTGTGAACAAGTATGAATTTCAACTAACATTAGAGTGCGGGGTGTTAGGAACGAAAGTAAGAAAAAAATTATATGAAGGTTCCAGCTTGCAAAAGATATTCCGAATAATTTGACTTTGAAACTTTCAATAAAGAAGGCCAAATAGGTCAATTTGCCCCCTTTCCATCAGAATTCTTAGTCGTCACAAGAAACAACCAACAATCAACAACGTTGATTTTCAAACTTGTTTACGAAGTTCTAAAAACTATCTACGCTACTGAGTTATGGGGCCCCTTAACAACTCGAAGCAGGGGTTGCGGGCCCCGGGCATATGGGGGGCCATCGAACGAAACGGAGGGACCGACTGCCTGCCAGTTCTCTCTCGATCTGTTCCCTCTCCCCGTCACAAAAGGGCGACGTTCAGGCGACGCTCGAGTTGGGACCGAGTAAAGCAACGTTGCCACGTTTGGCTATAGGGTGATGCGCCAAGGGTGAAAGGAAACTTATTGGAGGGGATGCTAGAATGAAAACAATCTCTTAACAATTTTGGGGAGGAGTTTCGTAGAGTTATTAGTATAATATTCTGAAAAAGAAAATATTTTTATTGAAGAAATTTATTGACTTATACTCAAAAAATGACGTTCGCTTTCCCTCCATCAACACAAAAATTGAACAAGGATTTTGAGAAAAAGTCGGGTAAGATAGAAGAATAAATTTGAAAATATAAACAGATTAGCAGATAGAAAATTGAAAGATTGATAATTTGAACGTAAAATGTTTTTTGAAATAGTGAGGTTAGAAGAAGTGACTTCATATGGCAGGTACATGACTTATGTTGTGATGATACTATATAACTAACCGCCTCGGTAGCTGAACGATTAATGAGCAAGTATGTAGGAATATGCTTAGCCGGGGTCACTGGTTCGAATCCGGGTTCAAGTTATGGATCATCCTTAACAACTTGTAGGGACGGGTATGATTGAGGAGTACGAGAACACGTATGTGTTCTAGATCAAAATATTTCGTTGAAGAGATAAACATAAAGACAAAGGAATAAGAACAATTATGTTCATGGCTTCAAGAGAAAACCTTCCTCAGCATGATGCAATGGGAAAAAGATTTCACCAAGCATTCAACTTCTAGTATGATATTCTGGTAAGGGTTGCCAATAGTTTTCAGTATCTAAACACTCTAATGGGACAGCACGATACTTACAGACGGGAGAATGGAACATATTAGGCCGATCGTTGTTACATATGTGAAAGAAAATATTCAGAAAGCTTACTGAACAAAGATAGATAAGTATCAAGACCTGCCCTGCGAGAAACAGGAGGTATTACCAACTCATATATATATATATATATATATATATATATATATATATATATATATATATATATATATATATATATATATATATATATATCTACAATAACAGGGCACAAAAGAAACAAGTTTCAAAAAGGTTAACAATCACAGTAGATACAGATAACACAGTATGATACAAACAGATCCCAGAAACACCTGAAAAGTCCATAAAGAAAACAGCGCCATAGAAAACTTCAACACACATAACCTCCGAAAACTGACATCTCCAAAACACAAAGTGGAATCTAGAATTCTTACAATTGAAAATAAAACAATCATCCAAAGATTAGTGGGTAAGATACATTTTAAGAATAATTTAACATGAATCGTAATGTATTTTTGGTGATGTTTTAGATTAAATACTGAAGAATGGAAGAAAAAATGCCGAAACGTCTATTTTAGATAGTGTTTAAATATTCTCATAAACCTTAAACCCCAAAAAAGTAAACTCAATATCAAAATAAAATATAAAAGGTTAAAAATAGTAAAACGCCATATATATATATATATATATATATATATATATATATATATATATATATATATATATATATATATATATATATATATATATATATATATATATATATATAACTGGCAACATCGGACTTGTGTTCGTGTAACGTGCGACTTCTGTTCTATTTCTTATTGATGAGTGAGCCCCAAAATGTTTTGGGTTTGGTTATATCTGCTGAGACTATCCACTAAAATGATCGAAAATTTTCATTCTACGGTACCAAAACAGCTTTTTATTGGGATGACAATGGCTATTGCCATACAGAATAAGATAGCAATCTCCAGGAATATTATAATACTCGTCAAAATATAATACTACAAATTCTTCTACAACTCTTTTCCTATGACCAGTAATGTTCACTCCAAAATTTTTTGTTTTGAAGTGGGTGAAATTCTCGCAAATCTTAATGAATTTTCAAATTTCTTCATTTTTGCGACACAAAAAATGTATTCCTGTTAGATACCGAAAAAATTAAATTGAAAAGATGCAATTATCTGGAAAACGCATGAAGGAAGATTGCCTATTCAAAAATTTTCAAAGTAGAAATAATTTGATCGAATAACAATCTGTTTACTAGGGATTTTAACCCGCTCAAGAAACAATTTATAAAGTGTTTTGAAAAAAAAATTGTGCTTAAAATAAGGACCTCAATTCAAATGCATTTTCGAGCAGAAAGAGACATTGGTGTTCTAAAACGAGTTTATCTTTCATTTATTCGAGCAAAATGTCTCGTTTGAGATGGGCACTTTATACACTAGTTTCTTAGAATCAATAAGAAAAATGAAAATTGATTACTGAGCGAAAAAACGAGCAATTCCAGCAATCCTTCACTTTCATGCAATGTCTTAAACAACATTGAATTGTTTCTTCCATATTACCATATTCAGTTTTATGAAAGGTCGTTGATGAGCATTTTCAATACAGAACGTTCTTATTTTCACGATCTTCTGCAGTTTCTGCCCTACGCTTTCAGTCTGTCGTTTACGGTTTTGTTCTCAATCCATTTCCAATTTCATTTGATCATATGCGGAACAAGCTAACTTGACCTAGACTCAAACGCAAAATCGATGATGCAAATTTTGTTCTCCAAGAATGTGCAAAACACTTATGTTAAATTTTGAAAATTAACCAAGGCTGTCGAATTTTGAATAGTTATCGAGAAAATTGTCGGACGAAACAGTGGAGATGACAGTATTGGAGGGTGTACGTGTAACCACCATTGTCCTAAAGGAAATCCTAAATCTCCTTCCCTTTTTATACAAGTGAAGAACGAGGGTTTATGGCAGCATTTCGGCTCCAATAGGAAAAAATAATACTGCATCGTGATCTGAAAGGACACCTGGGTATTATGAGTTATATAGCTCCAGAATTCCTATCACAACCATCGGACATACTGACTGTAGAGTATGACTTTTACTGTCATACCCTCTTCGAAGTGGTCATAAAAATTGTTACTAGAACGAAAAGGAAAATTGGACCAAAGGTCTTTCATCTGGTAGACAGATGAAGCCAGAACGATTGAAGGAATAGGCGAGAGCATGCTTGGCCCAAAGTATATGAATCTTGTGTTCGTCTCCTACAATCATGCAAGAGGTCTACGAAGAAATTCAAAGATTCATATACCAACAGACAGTCAAGCGGAGATTCAATCTTCGAACTTTTATAGCCATCAGAGTGTTTCTGTCTAGGTAAATCGTCAATCCTTAAAGTGATTTGCTAAGGGTATAAACATTTTCTGCCAGGCTATGAAGGCATAGAGAGTAATGAAATTGTTCATGAACTTTATAGATCAGCTACGAAAACCACTTCTGAATCTACTGGGAAACAATTGAATCATCCAGCTCTCACTTGAAGCGACACCCTAATTGAATAAGTGATAATTCTTTTCTTTATCTGGACAAAATGTCCCTCGCTTACCTTACACTTGATATAAACACCTCAAAAAAGTCTAGGGAACACTTCTGAATATCGATATATCGTATCCAGAACGATCAATATGGATAATTTTTTTCAAGAAATGAACACCTGCATCAATTTCTCACCAAATTATGTAGAGTGCCGCAACAGATTTCAGTTTTTTTTTTATAGAAAACTAAAAATGCAGCAGATGCGACGCTGCTTTAAAATCATTTCATGTATTCAGTGTTTGAAATCAGTTAAATGGCACTTTGTTTCTGTTTTAAGCACAAATAAAAGATTCAAGTTTTGTGATTCGACCATGGAAAGACGACATTTGAGTCGAGAAGAGATGTTACGAGCTATTGGCATGCTCCAAGCTGGGATCTCCCAACGGGAAGTATCCAGGGTTCTGGGAAGTAGCCCAAGTGTCATAAACCGTTTATGGTCGCGTTCCAATGAAATAGGTAGCGTAGAAGAACGCCATACAGGTCGTTTCAGGATTACTACAGTCCCCCAAGACCGATTTTTGGTTTTACAAGCCAGAAAAGATTGTACTACCACAGCATCTCAATTAGCTCAAGAGCTATCACGAGTTCATAATGTACAAATTTCCGACCAAACTGTGAGAAACCGACTGCACGAAGGTCAACTCCACTCCAGACGTCCTTTAAGAGTTCCACAACTGACCCATGGAAATTGCGCTGCTCGTTTAGCTTGGTGCCAAGAACACGAAAACTGGGATCAAGAGAGGTGGGCCACAGTTCTCTTCAGTGATGAATCTAGATTTAGTTATTATCCCGATTCGGGAAGAATTCGAATATGGTGGGAACCTGGAAAGCAAAACCGTCTCCAGAATGCTCGAGAAGTTGTTAGACAGGGAGGCGGATCAGTGATGTTTTGGGGAGGTATACGCCTTGGTGGAAGAATTGACCTCGTTTTCATACAGAACAACCTCACGGAAAATTCTTAAGCAAATGAGATAGTTTTACCTGTAGTGGTACCGTATCTCCAAACAATGGGTCAAAATCCACTCTTCCAACAAGATAATGCCCCTCCTCATCGTGCAAGAGTTGTCTTGAACGTTCTTGAAGAGAATGATATCGATCTTCTACCGTGGCCATCCTGCTCCTCAGATCTGAATCCCATAGAGCATGTGTGGGACACCCTAAAAAGAAATCTCCTGCGTCAAAACGTCTTCCATCATGAACAGAAGCTTCGATTAGCAGTTCAGGGGGCTTGGAATGACTTAGGCCAAAATGTAATAGACAATTTAATATTGAGCATGCCGCGACGATGCCAAACTGCTATTAATAACAGAGGTGGATCTTCTGGGTACTGAAAAATACAAGTGCTTCCATATCGTTTCGAAAATATTAGTTCAGGATTTTTTTTTGTGTTTTACCAAATTTTGTTTTCTTGAGAATACATTATATACAATACATCCTAACAAAAACCGAAAGATTTCTATAAATTCGAATCATCAAATTCATATTTTAAAGATATTGGTAAGTGTTCCCTAGACTTTTTTTGAGGTGTTTAGGTCAAAATGCAGGTATTTTCAACAGTACCTTCGACTTTTTTTTATTCCCCATTCGGTTTAAAACATGAACACCTCATTTTTTCGATTCCTCAAAACAACCAAGTCCAGGGAAAAACGCCATTGCGCTGAAATTTGTTTTTGTTTCGCAACCGCTGAAGGGTTAGGAATAATAAAACGAACGCTAGTGGATTGGTTCGACTGTCGCAAGCGCAGAGTTGCCGTTCCGATCGGAGTAACTTTTCGTTTGCACGCTGAGAGAATCGAGATGGAAAACAATAGCCGGGAAATTTCCATCTATCTTCAGCGAAGAGAGAGATGCAAGAAGTTGATTTGAAATCGAGTATACCTAGTGATTCATTGAAATTTGATATTAATCAACACTAAAAATTCCAATAGATGACTTGTGTCATAAAAAAGACACTTCGGGGCCCTACCTACGACTTGCACTCCAGAGAAAATCGACAGACTCGAGAATTAGACTATGCCAGAAGCACAGGTCTCGGAGCCATTCTGCAGAACTCAGGATTAACAGAAAAACGTTGAGAGCTGAAATTTTAATCTGTCCAAGGATCCCAGTAATCAACACAGTCTTTAAGGAAATAGTGGCTAGTTTCCATCTACGTCTGTTAATGCCAAATTGTGTATGGCGTAATATTTCTTTTTCGATTTCAGTAAGGATTTTCCGAAACCATGTGTTTTCCATGTTTTCTTTTTGAAGATATGAAATCTTCAATTCAAGTTCTCAGTCTAATAACATTTACCGATTCGAGATTTCAGGGAAATTGAAAACAGGAGACCTATTCTTAAAGTTTTCTGCGGCATATGATACAGTGTGGGGAGATCTATGACAAATAGAGTGTATAGGGTTGTCCACTATGGTACAACCTTCGAGTTTTCATTGGAAAGAAGTAGTAATTTTCCCAATCTCAATAACGGTCTTCCACAGGGATCTGTTCTTGCACCACTATTGCTATATAAGACTATTTCTCAACGATTCTCCACTAAATTTTAATTTCTATCCCAAGTATCTTGGGCCACACTAGACTCTTAGTTGACTTTCAAATACCACATCGAAAAATTAGTCAAAAGCTTTAATGTGAATAGAATTGACACTCACTGAGAATTGTTAGTGGTACCATTATCTCAACCTTAATATCCTAGCTGCAGTATTCTACATTATCAATATTTTCTGAATTTCTGATGCTACTAAAACGTTAGCGAAACATGCTTCGACAATTAAAAAATTTAATTTTTGAAGCAGATGTAATAAGTTTTGTTTTTTGGTCCACTTTTTGTTCAATAAAAATTCTAGAAATTCGATCGAGAACAATGTTGTGAAAATGAATGTGGAATTATCGGCCTCCCCCTTTTATTACCACTACGCTACTGATTTATGCCGGTTCTGTGCGTGCATTTGAATAATTGATAAGGTCTCGCAGAATCATTTTCGTATTATTGTAATGTATTTTATGACGTATCCCCCAGGTATCTCCTAAAATATTTATTTTAACTTCTTCAGCCTTAGATTTTCTTCAGATGAAATCTAAGTAGCATTCCTGTTATATGCAAAATCTAGAAATGGGGGCAATTCAGAGGGGGAATTACATGAGAATTCATAATTGACAAGCAGTGTAACCAACTTTTTCTGCTCGAATAACTGATTTAACAAGAAAGAAAATGCATTTCGCCGAATTCTATCTGTGTGTCCGTTTGTAACGCTTGTTAACATAACTTGTTAACTATAAATTATGTATTTCAACTCGATCTCGCACACAAATTACTTTTATTAATGCGAAAAGTTCTTTAATGTGATTTTGTGATGTTTTTCTGTGAAAACAAAGTAGGCTATGATAAAGTGAAGATCTGTCGAAACTTTTCATACTGTTTCAACAAAATATCACTTCGCCTGTTTATATAAATTATGTAGGAAACATCAGAGGGTTCGCTTAAGCCAATCCGAATCATCAGGTAGCTCTTTTAGGGTTCGTTTTCCACAAGAAGTGTTCTTTTTATGCTAGAATTGTTCAGTTTTTTTTTGATTTTGAATAATTGTCGAAGAGTAGATCGTCTTTTCAAAATTTACTTCAGACCTTTAAGGATTGTTTTTCAAATTCTGAAACACTAATTTTTATCAAACTGAGTGAAATCCCATAAAAACTCACGGATTCCATACAACCTACAAAGTAGTTTTTCGAAAAATTCTGATATTCCTACTTTCAAATAAGGATTTTAACTACGAATTTCTCTCTTTCACTTTAAAAACTCAAAAAACTTACTATACAAACTTTACATCGTTATTTCACTCTTAGGGGTTGAATTTATTTCCGTCTCTGAAGCTCAAGTTATCTCCATACAAAATTTCATCGAAATCCATTCAGCGATTTAACTGTGAAAGCATAAATGAGTTGTGCTGTCATTTATATTAGTTTGGTTAAAAAATTAAATACAAATTGTCTCATTGAAACTAAAGGAATTCCATACATTTCAACCTCTATTTTGCGCCTCTAAAGCTAGTTTTTCCTCTGATGACATTTTTCAATTTTGCCACATTGAAACCTGTACGATTAGCATATACATTTTTTTAGAAGTGGAATTTCAACAAAATTAGCCCTGAAGTTCAAGCTATCACTATACCAAATTTTATCAAAATCCGTTCAGGGGTTTAGCTGTGACAGTAGACAGTGTTATTTTTATATTTATAATATAATTGAGCATAAAATCGTATGCTGTGTGTTTCAAGAAGAAAATTGGACCATTCTTCTGTAATTCTGAAAAGAGTAATTCAAGCGAAAAACGCTGAGGTAGGTCAATTTTTAATTCGGAGTCACCAACCAGGTTACCTGATTCGAATACCCTTGGATTTATGGTGTGACTTCAAATCGAAAGCTTATGTCACAAAACGTGAAAAACGAGGAACTGAGGAGGATAATCATTATGGAATGCAATCGGTTTTTTGTTTCGTATGTTCATCGAATACTGTTTTTAGTGAGTAAAATACTCTTCAAACAAATCTAGAGCTTGATAAGTGCTACTCAGATTCTGTTCCATCAATACAAGGCTGTAAAGGTGGCATGTTGACTTAGAACGCTGTCAAACATACATAGATGATGCTCAACGCTCTGGTCGACTACATTCCGCAGATACCTAGAAAACAAAGGAAAGTCCAAAGTGAATTGAAGTTGTTTGAGATAACGGAATATTTGAAGATATTAGAAGGCAGTGTATTCACTGGTTTATTTTGCATGAACATTTGTCCATGAGAGAGCATTGCTCAAAGTGGGTACCGTGCTTGCTCACAGTTAGTCAAAAACAACAATTTATTGACGATTTAGAACGCTGATTGGAGCTGTTTAAACGAAATGAGTAGAAATCCAATGTTACGCGAAGAACTTCAGTTGTGTGGACAGCAGGCGATGTTGAAAACTTAAAAGTAAGCTGGTAAGGTTATGGCATCTGTATTTAGGGATGCGCAAATTACACACACCACAAAAATTGTCGCATCACCTGGTATTCTGAATTCCACAATCGATTAAGCAGCTCGATCGCAGTTTCTTTGTCAACATATGTTTTTGGACATATGAGGGTAAAAAATCTTATCTATGTAGTAACATTTGTTTCCATATGATCTCAAACACGTCTGAAACAAGAATGAGTTTATTTGACTTTCAGTATTCATTCAATTTCTCTTCAGTTTTCACGCTAAATTAATGCAAGTTTTCTGTGTTTCTTGTTGATTTTCGAATCTTTGAATTTATTGTTATGGCTGCTGAACGTCCTGGACGCTATTTGGGTGATCATGAAGTGGTAAGAATTGTAGCACTTCTAGAGGAGGGGCGAAGCCGACGTTACGTGGCGAACTATTTGAAGAGCAATTAATCGGTACCACGAAACAGGAGAATATGGAAGAAGGGCTAGACAGGGAAGAAATCGGGTAAGAACACCAGTTGATGATCGTTGGCTTCGTTTAACTGCACTAAGAGTTCGGCCTTGTACGGCTAGAATGCTACAAAATGAACTTGCACGTTCCAGAAATGTGCACATTTCATTGCAAACTGTTAGAAACAGGCTCAGAAAAGACGATATCAGACCATGTGTGGCTTCTATCGGCCCGCGTCTCACCAGAGAGCATCGAGTTGCGAGACTTCAGTTTGCGAGGGAACATGCAAATTGGGGTATTCCAGAATGGTCGAACGTTTTCTTTTCCGACGAGTCCAGGTTCTGTATAGTATCAAATGATAAACGCATGCCTGTATACAGACGATCTGGGAAACGGTATCAGCAATGCAATATCCGGCAAACCGAAAACTTCGGAGAGGGCTCAGTAATGGTGTGGGGAGGCATTTCTTTCCATGTCAAACTGAGTTAGTCCTAGTGAATAATGGAAGAATGACAGCGGCCAGATACATCGCAGATATCCTTGAACCTCATGTTGTACCCTTTGGCCCATTAATTGGCGGAAACTTCATTTAAATGCATGATAATGCTAGGCCTCATGCATCTAGAGTAGTTACAGAATTTCTGCAAATTGCCGAAATTGATATTTTGAGATGGCCAGCCAGAAGTTCCGACTTGAATCCTATAGAACTTGTTTGGGACAACATGGGGTGGCAAATTCAGCAACATAGGATGCCTTGTAGAACACTCCAACAACCAGAAAATATGCTTCCTGAAATTTGGAACTCAGTGACTCAAGAGTACATCCAAAATTTGTTTGAGGGGCTTCCGAGACGTATACTGGCAGTAATTAGGGCCCGGGGAGGAAACACTCGATTTTGAAAATGATTAGTAACCATTCGATGCTAGTTGATTGGTCTCTTCGCGAATGTTTGAAGATGGTAGAATTTTTTAATTTTTCATTAACTCGAAAATTGTTGATATTTTCCATCATAAACTCATCTCTTTTGAATGATATCTTCTTATTTTACACTTCTGAAAGTTACCAAGCGACTCTTGAATGACCAACCTAAAAGTTTATATAGTATTGTCGTAAAAGTAGGGTGATGCGACAATTTTTGTGGGGAGTGTATTTTGTTCATCGACTATCTTGACAAAAGTAAAACCATCAATACTGAATATCATTGTGTTATTAGAGTTGGTGAAGGAACTAAGGAAGAATGTTCACAAATTCAAAAGAAAATGTGCTGTTTAACAAATAATATGGAAATTGTTCATTAAGTTCTTGGCACAGTGTGCTTCTTTAGAAATATTCCAAAATTCATCAATGATTCGAGAATAAAGCTAGCGAACAATTTGGAGCAGAGAAAATGTTACACAAAATATGCTTCCAATCTCTTGTATAGAAAATCATTTCGTCGATTACGAGATATTCCCAAAAGTCAAAATTTATTACTTTCCATCCCCATGCAAACATTTCTCAGATCTAAAAAGCTTCGGAAGGTATATTCAGGACAGAAAAATAAGGATCTATAAAAATTTCACCTTCATTAAAAGCTTTTCAAACTAGGTTTTAATTGTCTACACTAATTTCAATAGATGTCAATAACAATCGATGCAACTGTAAAATAATCATTATGAATATTGAATGCTTGATATTGCGAGTTTCATAACCTAATATTTCCAGAAGAAATAACAAACAAAATCGATAAAATAATGTTAATTTATTGCTTTATCATGAAGTTTTACATTTGAAAATTATTGTGAATTTAGAAAAATTTCTTTCCCATCCCTGTGACCCTTATTCAACATGAATGTGTAGTTCAGCATTGCGAGTAATCCATTTTTCGATGCAAATTTCTACGGGCAATAACTCAAGTTGATTAAAGTTTCTTGAGTAAGTTCCGAC
This sequence comes from Cryptolaemus montrouzieri, assembly GCA_013387265.2. Classification (NCBI taxonomy): domain Eukaryota; kingdom Metazoa; phylum Arthropoda; class Insecta; order Coleoptera; family Coccinellidae; genus Cryptolaemus; species Cryptolaemus montrouzieri. The sequence continues at coordinate 31,917,444 of JABFTP020000185.1, read as the reverse complement.
ATCAATCACCTTGAAAGCACGTATGTATTATGTGTGTTTATCAACGCCGAATCAATGAACTGGAAGTGATTACATTAGAATGATAAAAAATAGAATTCACGTGATGCGCAGTAATGCTACTCATCGAAGCAGGTTTATAAATAAAATGAATAATCAGTTTCAATGTATAGAACAACTTCCGGAAGCTGTCATCGGTTACGAGCGCATTCGCCAATTCATACGCGGTGACAAGAAATTGTGATCATTGTTACGGGTGAAAGTTCTCGCTCAGCTATTCTTATATCTCCTATGGTTAGGCAGTTACGTGCAATAAAAGTGTACACTGGCGAAGGAAAGTCGATAAAATTTCAGTGTTCCAAAGTGTTAAACTGAACGAACCTAAAATCAAGAATTAGTCAAAAGGAATGTCGAATAAATTCATAACAAACAGAATATTCATTTGGGAAATTGTGAACTGAACATCTGTTCGAGTGATGAAAAATGAAAATGCTGTATTCAATTTTCAGATTTACTGGAAGGGAAAATATAAATAAAATTGAATGAGAAAAAAATTGTAATACGTAAAAATGAGAATAAAAATTTTGAAGGCTGAAGAGTTAATTAATTGGAGTTGAAGACTGTCAACCAAACCAAACATGCTCAACGCAGTTCATGTATGAAGAACGTTCCATTCTATTTTCCGAATTCCGTGAAAGTTTAGTCATATCATTTATAAAAACTGCTCGATTGATGAAATGAAAACTATTACCTATACTGACCAAATAATCTCCGTCCAATTAACCGTGGTTCCATGAGACAACATATTCTTTCGATTTTTGCACCTGCCTAGCTTTCACCCTTTTAGGTGAAATTTGATCTAACCTAAAGAATACAATAAATATTTAATTCTAAACTACGGTTTAGAATAGATTATGTGGACATAGCGTTATTTTAAAAATGAACAATAGAAAATGATATCGATTTGGGCTGAGTGAAATATATACAAAATGCTACAGTGTGCTTTCCAAATTTGACTCCATCATCATTTGCAATGAAACGATTACAAAATCCTCTCCTGGACGAGAAACTACTTAGGCTGCGATTCGATAGTCGACAGGTGGGTGCGTCACGTTACAGGAGAGAGCAGAACATTAATGGAATATAGGATAATATCTGTGTTTCTGTAATCAATATGGTATCACCACTAAAGAAAGAACGAATTTTTTGAAAGAAGAAGGAAAAACTTGTTAATGTTAGAAGAAACAAAGATACGAGGGACGTCTTTTAATTTTTGCATATAGAGCTAGAATGAAACAATTGAGAGCTTTCAAAGAGTTTATTGTTTTTCGAAATGTATTAATACACTTCTGAATTGGTTCGAACCAATTCTGGAAGCAGTCCAATCGTTTGCTGCTACATTCAATATGGCCTTTTGGAAGGCATTAACAGCTTTTTTTGAAGAATAAAATTTTCGACCATGCAATCCTTTCTTGATTTTTGGGAAAAGTAAAAAAATCGTTGGGACTTACGTCCGGACTATACGCAAGATAAAGTAGCCATTTGATGTTTTCTCGCGTTAAATATTCAATTGTTTTCCGGCGAACTTGCATTGTCTTGGCGAAGGATGATTCTCCGTTCAGGGTTGGTTTCTCGTAGCTCACCAACGACTGGCGGCGAACAAATGGTTGTGTACCAATCGGCAGTAATTGTTCTTCCATCTAGTGAAAGAATGTTTGCTACATGACCAGCTGAAAACAAACATTGCCACCATCTTCTCGAAGACACTTCGCTCACGGATGACATTTGTCCCTTGACGTTTTAACCATTTTACGTTCAAATTCTCCATACGAACGGTTAAACTATTAACTGGTGTGGTGCTTCAATGCCAAAAACAGAAACCAACTCAATCTGACTTTCCAGTTGAGATGATCGTCTTTGAAAATTGTAGAAAATTATTGCGCGAAAATGCTCAAGGTTTGATTTCATTTCATACAACTGAAATTTTGGATTTATATTAATAAATCATAGAAGTTCAGTTTCAGTACTGACATTTGATTAATGTTGTCTTTTATGTCCTAGAATGCAGAGGATAACAGACATCCTTCGTATTTAGTCACTCAAAACTAATTTGGATTGAAATTCCTGAGATTGAAGAATAATAAAATATCAAAACCTTCGTATACTTATACTTATTCGTATGTTCATCATTCTGGCTATAATACTATTTTCGTAGTATATGAAATTCATCACGAGATTGCGCCAAGTAAAAACTCTACTTTCGAAATTTGGAAAGTTCCCGAGACAGCCTGTATCTAACCCTCAATTTCGAAACGTTTCTAGATGTATTTAGTAATTTGTGAAGCCTTCAAGAGTGCTCTATCCCTTTCAATTCTTAATATTTCCAGCACGCTGAAACGTATCGCCTCTCATTTATCCGAATTATTATTCCTGCAAAAACCAAACCACGCTTCCAAGGTAGCAGAGTAAAAATGTTATTCTATACTCTATATAAAACGGTGGAAAATCACTGCAAAGCTTCGCCTTACGTGGGGGGACTTTCCCGGTTCCCATTGGCCAGCCGCGCGCGTTTCCATGGATACGCGCCTACGTTTTCCCAACCGGCAAAAACAAAATGTGATGTGCGCTCCGAATTTACCCCGCTTAAATATAGAATATTCCGGAGGTTCCCTTTGCACCGCTCTCTTCTCCTCCATCGCGTTAATGAGTAACTTTTTATTAATCCTTTTTTGTTTGACGTGGAGTACGTTTGGCCCGAAGGGTTGGTGGGGGAAGAAAACTCTGGTACCTATTTTTGGTGATTTCTGTTCAACTCTTGCAATATCTTTTTGCCTCTTTCGAGTGTAACAGGAAGGGGTATATTTTATTATATATTCCTAATGCGTATTTTGATGATGAATACGTTTCTGTTTTCCTTTTGAACATTCATACTTTCGCATGTTTTCAGAGCATAGTATCACGATTTCAATTGGATCAAGTGTGCAGTTCTTAAGATCAAAACTCTTCTTTGAAGGAAAAATAATTTTTTTCGACTCAAAGGGATATGTTATGAAGAGTTCGTATTCCTATATATATACAAAAATATAAGATTTCCGTATTGATATTTCCTCACCACCACAAGCAAAGCTTTCACTGAAACATACACAACGGAATCATCATGATTCTGGAAGACATTGGTGACATCGTTAATTGTAACGAAGTGCACTATAAATCGTAAAATAATTGACTTTTTATACATCGACCTTTATACCTATATTTTGAAGCAAGTCATTCATGATAGAGTGAAAGCCATTAACAATCAAAACTTGCTTTTGTCGAAGGAGTCATACCAATCATTTTAGCTGTACTTGATGACCAGTTTTCACAAGTTTTGAGTATGTGGTCTTAATATATAAACCTGAATGTCTGTACTGTATTCCAGCATCAGGTATAAACTACAAAATGGAAAGATTCGAAATTGCGTACAATTATTAATTTATTCCTAAAGATGGTTATAGAAAATATATCTCGCTATCAATGCGTGAATAAATGTGATCACTGGAGTCAAGCAGCGCCGATGCGGTTAATAGTGTATGAATATCTGAACAGTAGGGATCAAGGAACAAAATATATTTCGATTGTTTGTTTGTTTTATTGAATTCATCAAAATATCCTTCTCCATTTGGAAAAATTTCAAGAACACAGTACCAGATGATGCTTACGAGAGGACCCTAGCTGAATTCTGCCGCCTGAGCACGGTTGATTACGACTATTGTTGAAATTTATGATTATGTTGTTTATATACTTGCAACAAACTGTTCATATAACGTGATATTGACGGCTCATTTCAAAGAAACGGTAAGTTTGCATATTTCTCGATCTGTGTAGTTTTTTTACTGTGATGCGAATATTTTTACACATTTTCCCATTTTTTTCACGAAAATAATATGTTATAATTTGATAAGCATTCTGGATTTTCAATTCAAAAACTAGAAATTATAAGTAAAACCGACTAAATAAAACTACAGGAAAATTTCAATTTGAGAGTCTTAGAAGTTGTTGATAATAAATTTTGGTGAAACTTTCTCGAAAATCAAAATGAGAACCACAATTAAAACAACATTCACTGAAAAAATATCAAAAAAACACAAAATTTGAATGGTAGGTATATTTGAAGATGAAAAACACCATTTCGGAAAAAGAGGAATATTTAAACAGTGTGTGCTACAGAGGGTGGTTTCCAAATGTTAGTGCTTTGCGATTTGTACTTCAACGACAATCAGGTAATGTTTTTCGATATCATTCCACGGATTTTGCATTTTGCGTTAACTGGGCTTTATTATAGCGCACTTTTTCTATTATACGATAATCGATAAACAGAACGAGCATTGAGAGTGAAATATAAGGGACGCATCACGTTACATGAAAGAGAAGATAATATAACGTAGAGATATATCTCGACAGCAAAAGAGAACAACGTAACACTACGATATAAACAATAGTATTAGGAGTTCGGGTGCGCTCGTACGCAGTGAAAAAATTTGCGTGCATCCTTACAACCTAGTACAGAAAAAACAAGACCAACATTTGAGCTCTGGGTAGTTTTAACGCAGAGAAAATAAGTTCAAGTGAAAGGTTGAAGGAATATTAAAAATATTCTAGCGATTTTGATGTCCCAAGAGATTGCAGATCCATATTTTTTCATTAGGAAATATATAAGGTGCAAAACAAAACAAAACAGACTCAATAACTACAAAACTATTAGTATATGTATTATACGCAAAAATAGGTGCATTTCTGTTGGGAAGGGGACACCTTTCAATTATCTTTCAACTTTTACAGCGGGATGCTTAACACTTTGAAGATGGAAAATAGATCCAGTGATATCTTATTAAAAATTTCTTTGATTTGCTACATAACTCTAAAAGGAATTCTTTAATTAGAGCACAATCTGATGAAGATACAGGGTGAATCACTGACAGGCTTGAAAAAGCCTATAACTGCAAACTATTTCAGTTCACAATGATAATCGTCAGAATCCACTTTGAATTGTATATGAATTTTTCAATTTGATCATATTTTCTGCAAGAAACAGGATGAACCTTCGAAAAACAAGATTATTTAAAAATGGGAATTATTCGACAAATCATACTCATACAAAATATCTTTTGATTTTTTCAGTGATTTATCGTGTATCTTCATCAGATTGGTGTCGAATTTAAAAGTTCGTTGAAAGATGTTTATGCGTTTTTCCCAGAGAGATGTTCATTTGTTTTTAATAGGTTAGGATAGGTTACATTCGTCGTGTAATTTTCACCTGTCTAAGTCAACATGTCTAAGTTTCAAAGCACAAAATAGTATTTACACAGGTTCTGTGGTGCCTGAAGTATGCCAGCGTACTTTTTTTTTTCTTCACAAAATGTTATCAGCAATGAACTTTCAAGCGAATAAAATATATTAAAAGTTTTTCATTTGTATTTTCTTAGGTTAGCTTAGGTCACATTTGTATCTGTTCGATAAAAGTCGATATTACTATTGTATCTAGCAGAGAATAATTTACATGTTCTGTGGTTGCGTTATTTAAGTGAAAATATTTTTATTTTTGAACGCAGCCATTTTATGCTTCGTTTACCTATTCAATAGTGTATTTGCACAATAAGTTCTTTCACAGAATGTTGTCAGCATATGAACAAACAAAAACATTTTACTTCTGAATGTGCGAACTTATATCCTTTCAATTGTATACGCATAAGTATAAACTAAATTGAATATCATAACGTTTAAGAATCGAATGAATTTACTGCTTATTTTTCCTCATCTATTGCAGGCTAACCAACTGTTTAGATTGGGAAACATCAAATCAGGATAGCCAAATGAATAAACGTACTTAAAAATCCCTAACAGAATCGAAAACCAATAAAGCAACTAGATAAGATAATATCACTTCAAAAAAAACGCCGCTGAAGGGCATTTACATCCCGAGTACACGTGTTTGATTCAAACAAGTGAACCTTTCATAAATCACATGACTAGGAAAGTGGCGACACCCAGCATCATCTCGCTGAACGACGACAAATCGAGAATTTTTTCTTCACGCAATTTCAGACAATTTGACCAGGCAGCGACGCCAGTATTCAGTATCATTCCAAAGGCGTCCAAGAAAAGTTCATATATTCAGCACCGTAGTGTGGCCTTCTTTCATCCGTCCATGACATGAAATTCTCGCTCGGCCGTCGTCGGTGCGGTTCGTGTGGAATACGAAAACATCCAGTAGACCGAAACGCTACGATCTTGAGTAGGACGATTTCTCTTATCGTTGGAGTGGAGGCCCAGGCAAGGGAGCGCTATACGGTCGAGAGTGGCTCGCCATGCGCCTTGAAATACGTTGCCGGCTGGTCATAATAGAATTTATAGCGTGATGGCAATGCGCTTACGAAGCAACAACGCAGGCAACGCTGCTGTAGTTCCAACTTTCTTTATCCGTTCCGAACGTAGGTCGGTCGTAGAATTTTTCAAACCACTTATTCGATCCTTATTGGATACCCACATACCGGACCTGAAGGTGCATTCAAGCCTGACTTGAATTTCCCCTTTACCTAACTGATTTAACTGTGGATTTTCCCTCCCGTATAGCATGACCTCGACTCCTATTCTTTTTGCACTTATTCAGAATTGAAGAAAATGAGGCAATATTATGTATAAATATTTCAATAATTCCTAAAATCAGTATATAGCTTTAAGATTTTTGTAATATAACATTTATGAAGGGAAAATTTCAGTGCAAAGCAATCAATTCCAAAATAATATTTAAAACCTAGAATTTAATTTTCGTAGTTATATTGAATACAGGATGTTTCAGGTTTAAACCGTAAAACTACTTTCAGATTAGATTGGTAATATTGTAATCAATCTGTACTCTGTTATACATCATCACCTATCACTTCTTCAATTCTCTGTTAGGACTATGATTTGCCATAGGAATTAAACAAAGAACAAATCTACATAATCACTTCGGACTTGGACCACCTATCTACTATGTAATGAAAAGGAATCTTTCTTTCATTGAATTTGTCCGGGTTATCATATTACGTGGCATAACATGTGAAATCGAGCCACTCATAATATTTTAATGGTCACTTCTTAGATTGAGGGAAACATAAAATCCAGAACTTTCAAAAACTAGAGAATTCTTGTCAACTCAATCATGAATTATGTGGCGCCTGTTAACCCCACACTTCGCGAGAACCATATGTATTTCAAAAGATACTTTGTCCAGGTCAATTCAGTCAGTGGTATATATTGGTGTCATTTACAAAGCAGAGGGATTCGCTTGGACTCAATTATTGAGTTGTCATTCTTTCAACATTCATTCTACAGTCAAGTTCAGTTCTTGATTCTTCCTCAAATCTTACTATTTACTAACTCTCTACATTATTCTGTCACTTGGTAGTTATACAAGAAATTTCACGTTCATAAAATATTATAATTCATGAATAAACTATACCTAAATTGAAAGTGTTGTGAAATTAATCCGACCCATTACAAGATCAAAATATGACTTTTTTGTCCTATAAATGTGAGATACAGAAAGATACACGGTTTTAAAGTTTCGGAGAAAGACCTTTCTTTATGAATAACTTCTTTAATTTTCGACGTATTGCGCTCAAATTGAAAACTAAGGTTACTTTTCATAATCTATATAGTTAGTTAAGTATTCTGAATTTGTCTGTTAATTTACAGGATAACAATTTTTCGATGCCAAGCCCTATTTTTCTTTAGGAATTTTTTGTAGTACGTTATATTGCACACTCTTATTTCAATGAACTGATTCCTTGTTATGTTCAGAATCTTTTTGTGTCCTGAAATTTTGATCAAACCTAGAGTTTTTGAGGAAACATAATTTTCTTGACCAAAAAAAAAGAACGGATAGTAGCGTACTGCAAAGAAAATTTGGAAACTTCCCCCTCTTTGTCTCGAAATAAAGAAAAATCACCTTATGAATCAACAGACGAATCAAAAACCTTAATCGTATAAAATATATAAAGTAACCTAAGATTTGAATTTGAGCGCTTATTCCGAAAATTGAAAAAGTTACTCAGAGTAATATTTTTTTTCGAAACTTTAACACTATATCTCGGAAATGAAACTTTTCCAGACACATATTCATAGAACAGAAAAATTATATTTCGAACCAACTAATCAAGTCTGCGAGTTTTAATCCTGTATATTAGTAGTTGAAAATCGCAGATTTGTCGTATGCAACAATTTTAACAATCACGATAAAAATTTTTCAACTTATCAATTGTAATGTAAATCGACAGGCAAATAAGCCGATACACACGACCTTATCTATCTTTCCGACATCGTGTGCGTATAGTATATCATATAACGATGCAGACGAACGCAAACGGTAGCAGAATGCGTTTACCAAGCATCCTATTCAAAATATGAAGAATCCTATTGTTATCGACGATGAGTTGGCGAGTGCAACCATGCTTAGAACCTTCCTCGGACATAAATTCATGACAATACACATTTGCACGTTTTTTCGTGTTTTAGTTCGCATGAAATAATGCAATACATTCGAAGATAATATAATTTGTCATTTGTTGGCCTGCACGATTCTGGTCTAATCTAACGTGAACAACATGTTCACACAGAATTGTGCGAGATATTCTTTAGTTGACTATCAAGAAAGCAAATACATGTCAGCTTGGACAAAAGATCAAACAATTCGGCTCTATTTAAATAAAAAATTGGGGAGGTGCGTTCTGAAGTCTCTTGAAGTATCTGATCTAATTCATTGTTGCTGTTCCGATAATGTAGATATTGCTTTAGAACAGCAACATTCTCTGTCTTTTTTGTCTTTTGAATGTTTCCATGTCAGAATTATAAGATGCATGATCCAAAAACTAAGTAAGATTTATTTAAATTCGATGCAAATATGCTTCTAATTGAAATATAATATTCACAATTTCAAGTTTTAAAACGTATAAGAAAGCCTAAAAAAAGAATAAGTCATCATCGTTTGTTATTTTGAGTGACTCCCCGTATATTCGCCGCTGTATTTCTGACTACGAACAAATATCAGTCATATTCTAAAAATAACCAGCCGAGAATCAAGCTAGTGCGGACGAAGTATAGCATAGAGAAAACATTGGAACGTTCTCTGCTACGCGAACGCGGCCCCGAGCACGGCCTGCCGAGATCTCTCAACCAATACCGGCATTCCTTCTAACGGCAATCGGCGGCAGGGTTCCAACAACTTCCAACGGCCTAGAATAAAATTGGAAGGTTTCTTCGAACTCGAACTGACGCAAGATACATCCTGTAGCAAGCCGTACCAACATAACTTTCGTATACGACGACGAATAACACTTTAGAGAATTGCGTTGTTTGAATCGTTATGAAGTTTTATGAAATTTAAGTTTTTATTATTCGATTACGAATTATGGCACTAGAAAATTAACGGAACAACGAATGAATATTAGACTTTTGTCTTAAAACCGAAAAATATTACAGTTTATATTCGTTGAAAATTGTAAAGTTTAGTTTCGTTTGCAAACTGAGTCATATTAAATTTGAAGTTAATTCGTTGCAAATTTAAAACAATTCGTTGTTAACTATTTCCTAATTGGATGGGCTAAATTTTCATGTTAGACGTTCACATTTCATTTGAAAAAAGGAAACGAAAATTCATTTTAGTAAGAGACGTAATTTAATTGATTGCCACTATTTTCTCTGGGGACTATCCTACTTTCATCTCAACACGAATTTGAATTATTACGTTTCATCACTGACACGTGTTTATCCCACCCACCCTTTCATTTACATTATTCTAATTAATAGATTATTTATGTCACTTGAATGTAAGGTTTGTATCAGCTTTAGATAATCACCAGTGCGCACGGACCGAACGATTACTACGTTTTAAACACTTTGTAGTTCTAATATGTGAGGCAAAACGAATCAAAATAACATACACTGAAGTTTTATGATATTTCTCCAAATACGTCAAAAAAGGATATCATGGTTTGAACTATGCCTGTTAGAAGGGATAGCGTGATTACACCCTTTTAGTGTGAAATGAAAATTAGAAAATTTCATTTTTAAGATAATAACCTGAAAATCATAAGTGTAAACTTTATTATTTCTGTGGAACAATTTTCTAATTTCAAATAAGGATACGTTCATAAATGAGTTTATGATTACAATGGACCATTGAATTACACTCATAGAAAATCAACTGGATTAATTTCAGATGATCTGTCACATGAATATGGATACAATAAAATAAATCTATGATTGAATATATAAATTAGCTGACCCGCAAAAGCTAATAGAGGAATTGCTCAAACAGAAAATGTACATCATTCTGAAATATGCATGAATGAAAATTATTCCAACAATTGAGATATTGATTTGGATATGGGTTAGTCTTTATCCACAGATCTATTTGGAGAATGCAATTTTGAGCTCCTTTTGAACTAAAAATTATATTTTGGTATTAGAAAATAGATATTCTTGTTTCTTACTCTTCTTTGACTTCCAGTTGGTTTATAAATTATTTCATAAATAGATACATTATATTTGTAGTAGATATATGGTGTGGAAAAATATGGACTCAACCTAACCTAACTAGATGATCTTTTATGAAAAACACTGGACCAGGTCGATTTTGTTTTTTATTATTTATCTCCTGGTAAAATTAAGTTCCTCTCTTGATGACATCAATCAAGAATATGACGTCTCGATATTCTTCTGAAACACAATATGTGGCGTGTAACAAATCATTGTTTTCCACTGTGTCTTCTCAGGCGTTTGTGGCGTATCAAAATTGTGAAAATTTCCCTAAATGTAAACTTCTCCTATCAAAAAAGAAACCATGAAAATATGGTTGTACTATGAAGAAAGCACATAATAAAAATAATTATGGTATCAGAATGATATTATGGCGATATAAAGCTCAACTGTCGCTCAGTGCATTGAAATTTTGAAGATGATTGGTTCCGGAGATCGTCGGGAGTATCAGTATTTATGAGGTACGCGTGCTTTCAATCCAATTCATCCAGACCGATTTTGCATCCACCATCAGCAAAATTCTGAATGAATATGAAGACGTGGTCATGTTAAAAATGTATCTAAAAGAGGAAAATCGAAGGTGGATGATAAATATACAGATTGACGTCTTATCGGTTGTTGTAGTAAATTCACATAGTGTTAGTCGGTTGTTACGGAAATGACGATTTCGACCAAATATTGTAATTCTGTGAAGTCATATAACAAAATTGTGACCGAGATGAGATGAAGCAATTTTTTACCTCAACAGTACAGTATACAGACAAATCTGCAAATATTGGTCCAAAGAAAATTATTGAAATCAAACGGTTCACAGTCTATCACCTCAATAATTTAATGTATATATCATATTGAAAGAAAGAATGATGGCACCTTTTTTTCTTGTGAGTATTTCAAAAGTGTAATGTATTCGATTATTTTGCGGTTTGAACTTTTGCTAGCTCTATTCTGATCAAATTAAACCCGATATGTCTAGTCCAGAAATTTGGTTTCCACAAGATGGAGTTTCGCAAAGAATGTATGGAAATATCTTGATTTGATGTTTCTGGGAAAATTGGCCAACGGAGGGCCATTGAGTGGTCAGCCAGGTCACCTGATATGATCCCTTTGTACTTCTTCTTCTGGGGTTATCTGAAATCCACAGCTTTCTGATGTACCAAGAAATATTGAAGATCTGAACTGCCGCTTGAAAAAAGGAAATATATAATAGGGAATGTTCGTGAAGAATTTGTTTTTTGTCATTCCAATTGATTGTTCTCTGTTGAATTCATATTTTGTGCTCTTACTGTTCGTTGTTAATAATGTGAGATCACATTTGAGAAAAATTTCACAATTGAGCGGTCGCCAGTTTGAATTGACACGGCAGGGTCGTATAAAAATCTAGGAATTTACAGAAAACAAGGGTTTTCCAACGACATATTACACGGCATATATTACCACTTAGAATAAAAGTCGAGAATTCAGGGTGTTTGAGAATTATGAATAAGTTTTTCAATTTTCGAAATATCGAGCTTAAATTCCAAATTTGTATGTAACATACGATTAGGTTTTCTAAATTTGTGTTCAACTATATAGGGGACCTAAATTGTTAGACATTTGTGATTCCTCGTACAAATGAGAAACTTATTTTCTTCTTCCGAAATTTTGATGAAACTTTTGTGCAAAATATAATTTTCTAGACTGTCTGATTCATGCGTATAGTTTTTTTTATTTGCTCCAATTGTACTTTCGACCAAAACAAAATGCCTATATTTTTTACTACATGTGTTAAGGAAATTGTCCAGGAGGATGATGGATGAAGAATCAAAATTTCTACGATTAAGCTGAAATATCTAGAGGCCACTTACTGGACTGGTTGAGAGCATTTCTCAACTTTTCGTGTCAGAGCAGGAGATACATTTATGACAACTGAATGGACTGTGAGTAGTGGTTCAGTTCTCGGTCCCATCCTTTTTCTCTTGTATACTTCAGACATCTCTGCTTTGATCAAGTCAAACTGTGCCCTCTTTGCCGGTGACACGAAAGTATACAATGTCCCAACGACAGACGCTCTTACCCTACAAAATGACCTAGATCGCATCAATCGCTGGTCGCATGAGTGGCTTCTTCCGTTGAACTTGGAGAAATGTGTAGTTCTGCATATAGGTATATCGAACCCGAAACTACCATACTCAATTGGTGGACATCCACCAGACCATGTAGATCTTGGACTGACAATATCTGATGACGTACCATGGTCTAAGCACACGGTCACTTCAAAGGCTCAGAGAATTATTTATTGCCTTCAACGTAGTTTCAAGGGCTGCAACATACAGATTGCAAAACTTCTTTATCAAACCTATGTCCGACCAATTATGGAGTATGTTGATCCGGCTTGGTGGCCCACCCTCAGAGAAGATGAGTTTGCCCTCGAGGCGGTGCAACGTTGGAGCACAAGACCTCCTTTTGGTAGGACTCGCCCAGGATATGATGATCGACTCTCCATTTTCCGACTCAGCTCCTTCCAAGATCGCCGAACGCGAGGCGACCTCATCTTCACCTACTTATCTGTGCGGGGGGGGTCCTTGGGCGGGATATCAGAGACCTCTTTCCGTTGAACGACAATCATCTTCGTTGGCATTTCTTCAAACTTGTCAAGGAAAACTTCAAAGCAAATCAGCGCTAGGGATTCTTTTCTAACCGCGTTTTCGCCTTATGGAATCGACTGCCAGATTCAATAGTGAGTTCCGAAAATCTCAACCTATTCAAAAACCGTTTATATGCATGGATATCATCGAACAATTTAAACGAGGCCCGATTTCGCCGCTGTACTCTTTTTGCACGGAATACTTCGTCGTCGATTTTTATTTTTTTAATATTCTTTTGAGTTTATAGGCTAAAGCCTCAACTCTTGTATTTTCTAATAATTATAACAATAATAAGATCAGTGGCGTACTGCAAAGATCCATGGTTGAAAACAATCAATAATGTGAAATACCGAGTGATTCCATATAAATTTGGTTGTGTGTACATATGTATGTATAGAAACTGATGATGTCTAAATCTATCTGTACGTACATCCCTAATAAAAATTGAAGAATAAGTAAATGTGTTCTTTTATTAGATTGATACATGCATTGGTTTTAACATGTCGAAGATGCGAACAGCTCTGAAAACAGACAATTTCAGAATACTTCATCTTATAGAGTATGAAAAGTTACTTAAGTAATATCTGGAAAATTTCAAAAGTTATTCATAAAGAAACATTTTTCCGCAATGTTAACATGTGGATCTCTGAATGGAAGCATCTCCGAATCACCATGTATACAGGGTATCTACTATAAAAGGTGCCAAACTTCAGTAGGTGATAGTACAAGTCGTTTGCAACAATAAATGTCCTATAACATTTTTTCGAAAAATTGATAATTATCGAGTTATATAACACTTCTTGATTTCACGAAATTTTTGCTTCTCTCTATAAAAGGAGAATATCTCTGTTACTCTTACAGCTACAATAAATCTGACCATACCTTCGGAAAGAGCATTGAATTTGCTATAAGATAGGTAAGTTATAATGGTGAAAAAAATTTTGTATACCGGGTGTTGTAAAAGGCTAAATGAAAAAATTATGAAATGAACAAAATTAGTGGTATTTTCTTGTAAGCTGTATCACTGAAAACTGATCGATAAGTAGCCGTTAGTTTTTTTTGGAAAAAACTACTACATTCATCTGGCTTTTAAACGGCAAATCAACTCTTGAGCTTACTATTTTTTTACCAGCAATATCATGGGTAAGAGTAAGAGTAAGAACATTAAATTCTCTTATCCTTCGATCACAAATGAGCTAGTTTCACCTGAGCGCCTAAACAATTCCACAAATGACTTTTCAATAATAATAAGCCATAAATAAATAACATATCTGAATATTGAATGTTTAAAAAACTAGAAATAATAAATTTTTCTCGGATTAGAAGAAGGAAATTAGAAAAAAGAATCGTAAAAGTATAAATCAGAAGGCTTGTATTACTTGATTTTAAAACAAATAAAAATATTTAGAATTTGACAGGAACTAACGTTCAATGAACTAATGAATTGAAGTTTATATTTTCCCCTTTAACGGTTCCATTTTCTTGTTCGAAAAAAGAAAACATGCCTAGTTTTTCAAATATTGAATATCGAGGTATGTTTTTTGTTTATGGCTTCGAGAATGGAAATTCCCGTGCAGCGGTACGGGAGTATGCATTGCGCTTTCAAACAGACAGCAACCTTGCAGAAAGACATTTGTTGAAGTGTTTAGGCGCTCCAGTGAAACTGGTTCATACAGTGGTTTAAGAATTAGAGAAGGTGGTGGAAATGCTCAGCAATAGAGACAAGCAATATTGCAGGCTGTTCGCGAGGACCCTACAACCAGTACTCAGAGAATTGGTGCTACATAGGACCCTACAACCAGTACTCAGAGAATTGGTGCTACATTGAGACTTCATCATTCCATGGTTCATAGATTTCTCAAGCGAAATAATTTACATCCTTACCATTTGAGTAAGGTTCAAGACCTATTGCCAGTGGATGGATAGTGAGGTGAGGTTGGAATTTTGTCGGTGGTACATGAATAAATTACAGGATTGGGGATCAGATAAAATTCTATTGACGGATGAGGCAACTTTTACCAAAGTTGGTATGATAAATTTGAGAAATTCCCATATATGGGATACAGAAAATCCTCATGGCACTATTGTGTCACACTCTCAGCACGAGATTAGAGTAAATGTGTGGTTGGGGTTAAGGAGATGCCTATAGCTACTCGGCATCACCTTTGGTTTCGAATGGACGGCTACCCGGCTCATAATTCTAGAATAGTCCAGAACTGGATGACTAAGAGATTTGGACAGAAATGGATAGTCTATTCGGGCCGGTGTGATGGCCACCCAGAAGCCCTGACTTTACGTCGCTTGATTTTTATGTGTGGGGCTCATTAAAGACTAATGTTTATAGAATTCCCTTTAATACTCGAGAAGAATTAATTGAAAGGATTCGAATCTGTTGTAACGAAATGAGTCAAAAACACATTGAACTTCAAAGAGTAGTTGATAGTTTAAGAAAAAGATGTGTTAAATGCATTCAAGAAAGAGGAAGACATTTTGAACACCTGTTATAGTTTTTAAATCTCTTTCGTGAAAATATGTTTCATTAATTTTTTCAATTCTTGTTCCATTAAGTAATATAAGATATTTGTGTTTTCGAATTTTATGTTCTTATTACTCTTACCCATGATATTGCTGGAAAAAAATAGTTAGCTCAAAAGTTGATATACTATTTGAAACAGCTCCCTATCGATCAGTTTTCAGTGGTGCAGCTAACAAGAAAATATCACTAATTTTGTTCATTTCACAATTTCTTCATTTAGCTTTTTACAACACCCGGTATACAAAATTTTTTTACCTTCAGTACTTATCTATCTTATAGCAAATTCAATGCTCTTTCTGATGGTATGGTCAGATTTGATGTAGCTGTAAGAGCAACAGAGATATTCTTGTTTTTATAGAGAGAAGCAAAAATTATGTGAAATCAAGAAGTGTTGAATAACTCGATAATTATCAACTTTTCGAAAAAATGTTATGGGACATTTTTTGTTGCAAATGATTTGTACCATCACCTACTGAAGTTTGGCACCTTAAATAGTATACACCATGTATATGCAAACATCATAAAAAGAGGAAGAATACAAGAAAATACCAGAAAACATAGATTATGAGTATGAAGTACCGAACAACGTTAAAAGTTTTTTGTTTCGGCATATATTATAAAAGTTTCGAATCCCGCCAACTTCAGCAAGACTCTGGTAGCATAGTAGCGAAGTTAAGATTGTGAGTTAAATCGTAAACAAACTGTTTTAGAGGTTTAAGCGCCACGATGTCGTGGTAGGTTATGTCTTTAATCTCCAGGTAATCAGTAATCTCCGATATCCGAATACGTTACGGAGAGTTTCATCGTCGTTACGTAGCCGGCAAATTAACAGAAGTTCAGTCAATGGGCGCCAGCCGATGAATGAACCCAAACCCTGTATTTACTCTTCCATTTTTATAGAACAATCCATCCCGCCAGTCGTCGAACGAAAGTAAAAACGGATATCGGTATGAATAATTCAATTAAGCGGTTCGAAATTTAAATAGTCATCAATTTGCGCGATCATTGTCGCCCGGGGCGCCAAATCGGCTAAACCGTAATTCGATTTAATACCAACAATGGAAGCATAAACAGTTTATTAATCATTCCGTTATTGTAAATATAGAATAAAAATTGACATTTAACGAGCACGTGTTGTCTATCGTACCGGCACACTCATTACTATTGCATAATTGTGAATTTCATAGTAAATGAAAATGATAAAAATATCCATAAATTAATCAGATGAATACGGAAACTATGACGTAATGGGTTTGTTATGAATGGGCGCGTAAAATGTTAAGGATGTGATATCGAATACAACGATTTATTTGTTGACATAGGTTAATTTATGATTCGTTCTATTATTTCTAGTAATAGTATTTTTATGTAAATAATAGCGTAGATTAACTTGAAACAACCTTTTACATTATTGAAAAATCAACAAGTTGCTATTCATGAACTGTATTACTTAGATTTATACGAATTGTGCAGCTGAATATAATGCATTTTGTTTATTACGAACAGGCGTATTGCTTCACTTTCAATGAATGGTATTCATGATTCCTTTTCGAAATGGAAATGAATAAACTGGTACGAAAATTGAGTTTGCAATCGGAATATCCGGAAATTTGAACTAAAACGCAAAAATCTTAATCTAGTTCAATATTTATTGAATCTCCTTCAAAATATGCTCTATTTGAAGCGATACACATGTGCCAACGGTTTTACAATCATCGAAACATTTTGTATAGGCGCTTTCAAGGATTGTCTTCAGCTCCTTCTACGAATTTTTTTATGACGTCTATGGAATCAAATCTGGTTCCCAGGAGCGGAAATTTCAGTCTGGAGAAAAGAAAAAAGTCACACGGAGCTAGATCAGGCGAATAAGGCGGTTGCTCGATGGTACTTATCGAGTGTGTGGTCTTAAAGTTGTTAATAACCATGGCTCGAAGATATGGTGCGGTTAAATAAAAGTCCTTATCGACCGTTTGACCTTACAGAACGAATTCATGATGAACCACACCAATAATATCGAAGAAAACAATCAGCATCGTCTTGATTTTCGAACGACTTTGGCGAGGTTTTTTCGGTTTTAGTTCATTTTTTCCCCACCCATTCCGATGATTGTTGGCTCGTTAGTTTGTCGTATTCATAGACCCATGTCTCGTCACCATTATGATCCGTCCAATTAACGTGGGATTAGAATTCGCACGATCCAGCATGTTGCAGCTACCTACATCCGGTACTGTTTTTGAAGAAAATTCAGCTCTATCGGAACGAGCCGAGCGACGATGCGCCTTTTGCCCAATTGGTTCATCAAATCAAACGAGCGCTGTTACAAGAGATGTTGAGATCACGAGCTATCTCTCTTACACTGGCATGACGATTTCATTTCCATGATTTTTTGGACGTTATCGTCGGTTGAAGAGGTCGAAGGTCGTCCGGAACGAGGCAAATCTTCGACGATCTTCCGATCGTCTTTAAAGGCTTTGTACCACTCATACACTTGGAATTTCGAGAGCCTCCGTAAGCCTTTTCCAGCATTTGACAGATTGCGCTCATGTTTGGCATAGTAATTAAGGACAGTCCCACCAACATGCAGCAACTTAAAATACTTAAAAATACTCAACGCGGGAAATTTAAATGAGAATTTCCGGATACTTTTTACAACAGTAGTAAATAGATAACGAAAGTGGTAACAAAATTCGCAAGTTTTTATATGTTCTAAAAATAATATTACATATGAAACATGCCGGTAATATCAATTGACAACTGCTATAAGGAAAAACATGAAGAAAATTTGTAGACACCTAAACCTGATATAGTTAGCCTAGACATCTTACAGATTACATCAAACGGCCATAGACTTGACGAAGGCTATAGTACTATAGCACGGCTTGTCAACAGTTTCCTAGTTATGCCTTGATATAATACGACGATATCGGCACTTCCATGCAATCATTGTCAAAAATGAGAATTGGGCTCAACAAGATCGAGGCCGATCTCAATCGGTTTACAAATGTCTACAAAACTACTGAAGATACTGGAGCAGATATTTATGGTAGCAAGCCTGGTATTAGAAAATCACTGAATTTAGGTCTATATATAAACATATTCCAGGTACTTACGCCAATGAAGCTGCGGCGCTCTGCTGATAGATGGTCGGATCCCACCACAGCCAAGCAGCAATAAGAGCTCTTGATTCTAATTGATGTATTTCAAAAACGAATTACTGTAAGCATAGTTAGAGTGAACAATAAAGTCCGCCTCAGCCATTTAGACTACTCAGGGCATCACTCTTTTTGTGAGACCAGAATCATATTTAGGTATCCCACATGAATTTGCTGAGAAGGTATTGACGCGAAGAATCAAAATTAAATTTAACTAATTCTGACTGGATCACTTTGATTCAAATCATTGAAAAATCTTCATTAAGGGCATACTAGGAAATTGAAAATCCTTGTACGAATCCTTACAGGTTACTGCAGCCAAAAGGCATACTCTTACAGAATAGGTCTGGCTGATGAAGACGAATGTAAGTGATTAGAAGTAAGTGAAAAAGCAGGAAACACACGATGTCCCAGAATTCTGAGCGCTGATTAGAATCTGATTGAAGGTTTTCGGTAGAGTGGAACTAGAACGAAACGAATTAACGAACCTTACGTAGAAGACAATTCATAGATAGACCTCTTCACTATGATTCAGGAATCGTTGTGAGTCACACAAGTCTGCAACGACACGATGGACGTGCGGCTATCGCCCACTCTCACCCTCAAATCAAAGCTTTGACACAATTGAGATTTTTCCAATGGAATTACCAGTATCCTGTATGTATCCAAATCGATTTCGACATCATATCAAAAAAGAATCAGACTCCAGTGACCACAAAATTGAAAGCCGATACAGTTGAAAAAAAAACGGAATCAAGAACATTATACTCAGGACCTTCAATTTAGCTCAGCTTCAAGCAATGTAGTTAGATGTATAAAGCCAACTTCGAAAAGTAGATGCGCAGTGGTAAACAGCAGATTTATTGAGTCTCGTTTCCACACTGGAAAATAAGATCAAAATTAGAACACTCCGCATTTTCTAGATTCAGAACTCAGTTGGTGGTTTTAAGTATAGTGTTATTGGTTGGAACCCTCTCGCGCCTAAGGAAGGTTAAAAGGTTTCAAAACTTTGTTTGTTTTTCACATCATTTAATCCAGATATCAAACACCAAACGAGGAAAGATCGGAACAAATACGTCGTTTTTATTTGGAATTGAAACTTTAAACTGTTTTAATGCATTTGGTGTTACTAAATTTTTGGCGGAATGCCCAATAGTCACCAAAGAATCATTTCAAAAATAATTCATCAAAAACGATAGAGTTCAAGCCATGATAACGTGAAACGATATTTGTCTATTACATCTTAAATACTATCCAATAATCAGAGTTTGCTTGATTTGATGGCAATCACTTCTGTTTCATCGACTTAAAAACCTTTCCAAGTAACGCGATTTGAAGGTTCAGAAGTGATAATAGAAACATTTATTACAGTGCTGATGTACATGCAATATGGTGAAAACGAAAAAATTTGAGGATTGTGGCGAAAAATGACAGAAATAGGTTGAAGTCTATAAGATTTCCTAGAATCTAGTAGAAGTAAATGATAATCCCTCTTTATTCCTGTGTGATTAAACAATAGTAAGAATTTTCAAACAAAATACAAACTGTACGAGGGCAGTTCCTTAAGTCAGTGACTTTCTGAATGAAAAATCTTTTTCCAGCAGAAAATTTAGTTAGTGAATGTAATCACCTCTCTAAATTCAGTCCAACTCGTTCTGAATAAATGGTTCTCTCAAAGTCCTCGAAAAAGGCGTGTTTCGGTAATGATATCTTCACTTGAACTCTTTACCACCCAGCCTTTTTTTCACATGATTTGAAATTGAAGAAAATTGCAGAAGGGCTGAATCTGGAAAATAATGCTGGATGGGGTAGCAGTTCGTAGCCCAATTTTTGGGCATGGTGACGTAGTGCACCCGGGTATTGTCTTGATGTAAAAACACAATTTTTTTCGCCAAATCTGTTTTTGCTTCAGATCTATATCGAATCTGTCCGAAAGCTCTGAGTAATATTCGTTGGAGATCATTTCACCTTTCTAAGATTTAAGATTCAATATTAAGAGGAATGTCATTCGAGAAACTGTCGCCAAGATTTTGTTAACCGATAGACACAACTTGGCATTTGATGCGCCCTCATACGGAGAAATCCACTGTTTTGAGTTTTTCTTGGTCTCTGTTTTTTTCTTTCGATGTATTCATGTTTTGTCTAAAAAACAGCGCAAAAAAACCGTTCTGATTGCAGCTTAATATTGCCAAGCACTCCTTTCAATAGGTCAAACGGTTGTATTCATGGTCGAGTATGAGCAATTGCGGCAACCATCGGGCGGATAGTTCGTTCATATCCATCACTCACTCAGTGAAACCTAAAGCCTCAGCCATCTCACGCATTTTCGGCGATGGCTTTTTTTTGGCATAAACTAATTTTTTTTCATGTTTGTTTGAATTCGAGATGATGACTGCGTTAAAAGCAATCAAGAACAAACTAAATGACGCAGCTCTCTCAAAATCTCACAGTAATCTATTAATAGATTGCAGTTTAGGGTATCATTGATACATTCCAAAATTACTGCGGGGTAAATTGAAAAAATCAATGACTCATCCAACCACCATCGTAAATTAACCTTCAAATTTTATTTCATCTCCTCCGAAGTCTGTTGACAACAATATACTTTCACCTACCTTTTATTCCCGAAAAACGATGACCAAAACGTATTTTCTGAATTTTGGAAACAGCCACAAGTGGGACGCAACTGAATCAGGTGAATAGAGAGGATGCGGAAGTGAAAAATTCGTTCCGTCAGACAGCAAACTGTCAACGTAACCTTCACTTTTGATTTGTTTTGACGTGGTTTGTTTTGGTCCCGGCACAAAAACTTTCGCGTGAGACATGTTATTATCAACAAATATCGTTCCCAAGATTTACATCGTTTGAGGAACGGCTAAACTATTTTCAAAATAAAAATAAATGCAAATTTTTTTACACAGATATCATTCAAGTTGTGTGGAAAAAATGTATTTGCCCAGTAGTTTAAATACATAATAAGGAGAACTCATAAGTTATTTATGTTAAATTGACGATAAATGGAAATAGTTTGGAACTTTCAGTTTTCATACTCGATTTCAAATAAATTACATTTAATGGCAGCAACTTAAGTCAAGAATCTAGAAGAAATTCCAAACCTTTTAAACTGTAATTTCTTAATTTCCTACTAGCCACGAACAACCACTGGACATTATTTTCGCATTACAGGTTCCATTACATTAAAAACTAAAATCCGAAGCAGCTCGAAACGAAAGTCACCTATTTTTTCAAATTCGACGAGAGCTGCGAATTTTCGATAATTTTCAAGTTCAAGAAGATGATTATTATTTTAATCTATCATTTTGCATTGTAATTGTTGGTGTTGTTCTTGTGGATCTATGTTTCGAAATTTATATACATATTTACGAGGGAGATCTGAAAATATCCGACTTAACAAAGATACGAGACATTTTTCTTAAATTTATTTTTACTTTTCTTTAAAAATCTGTACACACTTCTCTCAGCTATGCTTCCTATTCTTCAACCCGTTCTAGCTGTACTTATCATCTTTCTGCAAAATAATTGTATACGAAGTCCTCTGAGATCGATTTTTAGGTTAAGGAATGAAAGTAGCTTGGGTTAGAAGCCAGAAGCTGTTCAAACCGCAATTCGGGGATTTTCACAATGGCAACCGCTGAGATATCATACAGCACACTATCTTGTTGAAACTGAATGCTTTTCTGTGCATATTTGCACGTTTTTCTGTCTTTAGCTAGTCAAGTAATGACGCTAGGTTTGCTTCTGTAATGGTTCTATCTGTTTGGGAATAATCGATCACGAAACTTCATTACTATCACTGTTACCATCATTTTTCCAGCCAAAAGAGAATTAACTTCAAGGTTCACTGCTTTGGTTGAATATTTATTTCAAGCGTATATTGGTGTATCCAAGTTTCATCTACAGTAATTAATAGCGACGAAAATTTGATTCAATGCAGCAATAGAGCGTTGGAAAGTGCATTCAAGTTTAATTTCAGTCTGTGACAAACACATTCTTTAAACATATTCATAAGCTCTGTTATTGATCTCACTGTAATTCCACATTTATTCAGTACCATCTAATTTTGGTAATGTTATCGATGGTTGCAGCTTTGCACATTCCGAACAAGCTGGCACGGCAGCTATCTTAAATTTCGCGGAGGTAAATTCCCTAACTTTTAGTGATACTATCTTCACTTTAAGAACGGATACTTTTTAAACCATCCTCGTATATATACAATGCTTATTCTGATTATGTTCAATGGAAGATGAAACTATTGTAACAAGCTAAATGAAAGTGTTTCTACTTTCCGATTGACGAATACACTATATACTTGACGCTTAATTCTAGTATGCTTTGTTTGTTTCCGAATTATATACTCTACAACACAACAAGAACATCCAATGAAATCGAGAGTGTAGGGAGAATTATCCTTGAACGAAGTCATTATCTATCTGCCCCCGTCTTGCTCAAGTGTTATAATTGCATCAGTACAACACAGGAATGTTGACCCAGACAAGGGAATCCCTAAACAAACCATCTGAATAGATGGGTCGTTAAATGTGATCCCACAAGTTTAACAGATATTGCAAGTGATAATTGAAGGTACAGTTCACCCCACGTGCCCGACAAGAATGCATCACCTGTTGTGTCAACATTCTCAGGCTGTCCGAAATACAATCATTAGAACAATTAACCATTGTGAATATAGACCCGCAGCCTACTAGATCTCGTAAAACATCATAAAACGGCAAATCACGCCTCATCAATCATTCCAATTGGCCGGTCCTCATCACTGACCTTTCCTATCTTAATAGGCCGTGAACTGACAAGGACAGACACCCAGCCGACTGATCTCGTAACTCTATTCTATGAACATACACAAAGAGAACGAAGGAGCAGGTATGTTTGTGATGTTACTTCCGTTGATAATAAAGCGACCACGTGTTCCGCCCCTCTAGCCATTTTTATTGCATTATTGGTTACTCACGTGTACACGAACTACTAAATCTAATCGTCGTACAAGTGACAGTAGGCACGCGTTTGTCGCCGTTTCAATTGTTTAGGATGTCGTACATCTGGATTAAATGTGTAACGTAACCTTACCCTGCCACTTCTTTTCATCGTTAGTGGACAGGTTTTATGAATGAAAGCTTACGCAATTCGCGGAATTTACGATACATCAACTTAAATCTATATTAAGCACTGAGAACAACGGCGAAAGTTATTGCGATCGACTCTCGATACTTCGCGCCTTTTCTGAAGTTGAAGAAGATTATAGTAAGGCTGCCACAAAAGCTTCATTCTGAATGGGTTTCTTTTACGGGATCCTATATAAGGAAACAATTCAGACGTGCGTCTTAATCAGAGATAACCGCTTCGGTTTCCTTTTGGATGATCAGACTTATTTTCTACAAACTGGATACAGATACATGGTCAACCCAAAATCCATAGAAAACGTTATGAGTACTCTATGAATGAATCATTCTATGGCATGGTTCATATTTTGGCAGTTGACATTAATATAAACTATGATTGTTTGGTAAGTCTAAGTAATAATTGACTTTTATTATTTTGAGAAACTGAAAGAAACATTTATATTGGAAAATTATAGGTTACACAAGTCAAAATTTTCTTCTCCCGACAAGTCATGAAAACAATACACTTTGAGATTAGGAATATTCATAATTTAAACGTAAATTATTCGTGAGTAATACCACAAGAGCTCAGATTTTGCCGGATATTTTTCTATGCTCGTTTTTGAATACTCACGTGCAGGCAATTCAACGAGAACCGAAAAGTAAGTATAAGAAAACGAGCTCAGAAAAATATCCTGCCAAATCTGAGCTCGAGTGGTATTTGCTGAGAAAAATCCGCGAATGACAAAACGTACAAAATGAACTTTATTGAGAAATGCACACAAACTCAACGAGAAAATCATAAAGCATTCATTACAAACATGTTGAGTTATTATTGGAATGAGCAGTTATTGAAAATGCAATTACTATATACAATTTTTTCACTCCAGGTCGATTCTATATAGGACGATCCCTGAGGAATTATGGAAGATTCAGCATTCGCAGAAGTTTTTCGAAGATTTGAAACAAGACTCAAATGATGCTCATTGTTCAGTTGCACGTAGGGCTCAATAGAAGTTGCCATAGAGTGTCCGGTTAGTTTGATCAACTCTTGTTCACTGACACCTGCTTCAGATAGGTTCGAAACAGCACTGGATCTATGAGAATGATTTGTGATCTTTTTATTTTTCGTATCCAGTCCAACTTTCTCTGCTGAAATTTTTGTTCATTTGGATATTTCATTCATTCCCAAAGGCATTCACATGACATAAATCTGGGTTTTCCTTATTTTTTTACTAGCCATTTACTATCACAGCATTTTTTTGAGCCGCCTTGGCAAGTTTTCGAGAATACTGGGTTGTATTCAATACGACCAGTCACTTCTCCTTTATTAAATTTCTCCTCTTTGAAAAAGTGTACCTTGCCAGTTGCTGCTTCACCGCCACGCCATGCTAATTCATAAGCAACAATATGGAAAATTTTTTTCAACAAACCTATCGGGGTATTTTCGTCCCAGTACAGAGCCATGCTATCAATTTCAGTTCTTGTTAATGCAACGGAACTTTCTTTGCGCTTTTCTACATCCCCTTGTAACATCTTTCTTTTAGAATTGCGAGCTTCACGAGCCTTTCTAAATGCTGAATCGCTAAAGGGGTTGAAACTCATGTTGAATTTTCCGAAATACGTATTCTGCATCATTTTCGCAATTGTGTTCCATATTGTTTTGACAACGTATTCTTTGTAATATTGTCCATTCATTTGTTTCATATCGAAACCCCAATCCATAAGAATTTCTGCAATATCTTCAATAAAATGCTGTATATCCAATCGAACGTTCGTTCCTTGCAGAATATACTGAATTGATTCCAAATCGAGCTGTGCGTTTTTCTTGTATTTTTGGGGATAGAATTCTGTATATAACTATTTATTTCTGCTTCACTGGTGCTTCCAAAAGGAGACATTTTAATTTATATCGGTAGAAACTTTACAACAGGTACTAAAATGGCTGTTCTTGAAAGTTTTAAAACCGTGCTATTTATTGTGAATGTGCAAACGCAAGGATTCTCTATGGGCAAATTTATCCACTAATATCCTTCCTATTTCTATGCAATTTATCCGATATCAATTTCGAATTTCTGTATTCTTAAACGTGCATTTTGACACATGAGTGGAATTGTCAATGAAATACTTTTTTGTTTCAGAGCTTGTGTGACAGGTTTGGGATTTTCAAGTTTCTGTAAAACATTGCTACCATGACACTTGTTAAATTGTCTCAAATTAATTGTAGTTTTTCTCGAAACTTGATATGTTGCAAACCCTTCCAGTTATAAGAACTCCAACTTGAGATAGAATAAAACTTGGTGACATCCATGTCGTTGCTGCCCATGTACAACAATTTTTATTATTGACCAATGAAGTGAACTAGAACAATACTTAATCGATTGTATCAATATAATAACCCATAGTGTCAGAAGTTTTCCTCATAGAAAAAACGTTTTTACAGACTAGAACACAGAATGTACTTTCATAATAATGTATTTTCTGTATTGAACTGTGAGATTTTGAAGAAGCGGCTGTAAATAGAAGCACAGAATATTAGAGTAATTATATAGAACCTCTTTCATAAATATGAGTTGTCCATGCATAAAAAGCATAAAAACATGAAGAAACCATACTACACACATAAATCCATGTAAAAACCCTTTGAATTCAAGTTAAGTTCTTAAGCCATACTTGGTACAACTCTAGTCTAAAACATATCACGTTTCTACAATGAGAATCACGGGATCTTTGCAGTTTAAATCCCAGAATAAATCATTATAAGTAGCCGTAACGACCAGCCCTTACATTTTAAAAAACCGAATGAAAACTGTACTGTTTTGTTGCTCAATGTTATTAAGGTTTTAGATGTCAAAATGCGTTTCGTTCCTTTTACTTATATTTGTCAAAGTCAAATCGACTCAGTGTTCATCATTTTGATGACAGACATTCACGGTCCAATTTTAATCATAGAAAATTGACTATTTGAAATAGCTTCATCTGTCAAATGAATATACGCACAGAACTTGTTTTGAATTGACCAATATCAGTAAAGAGAGTGTTAGAAGCTCCATTATTGGTAGAAAGCTAATCGATGTCTATATAAACTAGCAGCTTTTGTGATTTCACCTTTGTACCGATAGCGCGGCATCATTGAAAGTCAGCTGCGTTCCCATCATACGAGAATGGACAATACAAAACGTTACGAAGAACTCTAATTTGACATTTCACAATTCTATGAAATTTGTTATACAACCATACAAGTAAAAAGATTTGTCCTTGTGTCGAGTGTTGATAAATTTGTTCTGAAAAACGAGTAGTTATGACGATCCTTCCGTCCATATAGAAGTAAACAGGAATATTTAACCCCTTTCATTGAATAGCAATGACGAAATCGAAAGCGCATTGCAATCGATAGCGAAAAGTAAGCATTGACAAATCCATCCCGTTGCAGGAATTTGTGACAGCCGATAAGCCATATGTGGGCGCCCTTGAAACACATAAATAAGTTTTATCACGAGGTCCTTGACCCAGATATACCCTGCCATCAAACAAAAATGTAAACACCGGCGTCCGACGACGGCGGGAGGCTGCTACGACTGAATGAACTTCGACGGCTTCTTCCTCTCATAAGATGCATAAGAATGAATTCCGTTTTCCGTCGGTTGGAACGTGCATGAATGAAAACCTACTTAACTGAGAGCACCGGCACACGGGATTCGATTTCGCATAAGTGGGACGAGATAAGGGACCACCCATCTCCAGCGTCTATATCGTGGAATGTTACAATCTCGAGACATGTGTAGAGTACATAGTATTTGTCTGTCCGCGACAAAATGGACTGTCGATTTCAGGATTGCAATAGCTAATACCTCGTCTCGAACTACAAACAGGTCTACTACGATAATAAACTATATACTGCACTCAAGAAATATCAGTTGATAACTACTGCTTGTAAGGCTTACAACAGAACTCTGCATGATGATACATAACAAATTTAATGTCATAGTCATACTGTATTCAGCAATATTAAGATACTCTTAGTGATATCATGAATTTTCGAGAAATTCTGAAAGCAAATGCTATAAAATTTTATGAAAGCATTACCAAAAAAGATTATTCTCGTGATAAAGTCAAAAAGAAATTTGGTATCCGTCTGACTTAACCATAACAGGTGAATAATTGTCAAGCGACGAATCTACAGTGCAATCATCTATTCAGCATTTTGAAGACAAAGTAGAGGAATTGGGTATTCTGCTTGACCAAATCTATAATGCAGACGAGAGTAGTGTGTTCTGGAGATTGTTGCCCAATAAAACATTCGTATAATCTACAGAAGCCAGCACAACAGGTCGTGAAGTGAGTGAAGATAGAATCACATTTATGTTGTGTTCAAAGGCTGAACAACACACGAATTGGGTTTGTTAGTAATTGGTAAAGCTAAAAATCCCTTTCAAGAAGATTTGTCTGCCAGTATGTCACAAAAATCAATTCAAAAGTTGGATCACGAGAGAAGTATTCAGTGGATGGTTCCATAAAGACTTTGTTCCAGTGGTGAAGAGTTTATACAAAGATCCAACTGGCCCTTAGAGGCTTTACTCGTGCTTGGCAATGCCCCAGGCCACCCAAATGAACAAGAACTTACATCAAGTGATGGGAATATTCAAACCATCTTCCTACCACCAAACTGCACACCTTCATTGTAGTCGATGTATCAAAACGTTATCCAGAAAGTAAAGTCCTTGTATAAAAATAAATTGCACACACAAATTACAATACATACAATGAATACTGTATCACAGAGACCAAGAACGGGATCCTGAAAATAAAATCTACCTATTGCCGATTGGTTGCAAAATTTATCAGAAAGAGGATACTAGTCAAGTGAAGAAGATTTGAACTCTTGGTTCTAAGGGACTGGAGAGATATTTTGATAGATTAAGAAACACGTGAAGGAATACGAGGTGAGAAAAGTTTCTAGAAATATTGGAGTTAGCAGTTACTATAACTGTAAAAGTAAAACCAGATTAATTTAATTGTTTCAATACCTGCATAAAATGAGCTGAAGGAAACGGAATATTTTCTGAAGATATAATTCATCGAAACATGCGAGAAAAGTTTTTCACACATGGACTACAAGTTATATATGAGGTCTGGCTATTAGATAACGAGACTGGCACCTAGAGGGCGCCCTAGAGTAGTGGGAAAAAACGAGTAGAACGTTGGGTATCTTGATATCTTGTCTATGCACGTACCTAAACACGTTTTCGTTACTATTATAGTATTTGTGCAGTAGCGGTTTGAAACGAACGTGTTTTTTTCTCGTGCCGTAAACCATGTGTGACAAAAACCAGAAGCAACGTATCAATCTCAAATTTCTCGTTAAATTGAATAAAACTCCGTCTGAGACCTACGAGGATAACTCTCTATCTTGTGCGCGGGTTTTTGAGTGGTGTAAGCGCTTCCGTGAGGGCTGACTAGCGCCCAGATCGCTCTGTCACTGTTTCAATTCCGGAAACAGTGACCAAAGTCGATCAAATTGTGCGTGCAGATCGTCGAATGATCCGGATGATAGCCGAGGCTGTAATTTTTTTCCGAAGATAAAATTTGCATTCAAAGGGACACGATGGAAGCGGTTAAGCAAAAAACGGCAAAGCTCCTAAAGGCCATCGCCAAAGAAGGCTTCCAGCACTGCTTCGATCAATGGAAAAAACGCATGGAAAAGTGTGTGGCGAGGGAAGGGGAGCATTGGAATGTAGAATAATTTTTTTTCGTAACCAGTCTCGTTATTTAATAGCCAGACCTCGTATAATATATTTCAGTAGTCCGAACATTCCAAGAATCCGGAACTATGGTTGTTAATAGTGCCGGATTAGTGAGATTCTACTGTATATGCTTTTAGTAATATGAGGTTGGTATCTGAGGTATGCTAGAAGGATTTACCGTCTCTTTTTTATGATGAATACACCTTTCGAAATGCTTCGATACGGTTCAAAATTTTTACTCCATGACCTGTTGAACCAAACATAATTATAGGCTATGATCATTGATGATTCGCTTCAAAACTGAATAATTTTCTTTGTTTGGAATGAAAATCACAAAAGATCAGTTGATGTATTGCAGCTAGAATATGTACAATAGAATTCTGGATGGTGATATAAGGATAATTTTTTGAGCGTTTGGTTTTTGGACATTAAAGAAAAATACAAAAAATTTTCCAAAAGTGAATGAAATAGTTGGATCGGTAAATCAATACCAGTCTGTTACTGTTCAAAGATTATTTCACGCAATTCAGATACTTCGGCAGTTACCTCACCAAAGACCCGTTTAAAGTTGTTTCCTAAGGTACCACTCGTGGTTGGCTTGTTCCTATAGACGAGACCCTCGAAGAAGATGTCGAGTTGGGTCCAATTTTGGTGGGCAATTGACTGCACCGTTAATCGTTCAGCTAACACGCATATCAATGGATTCGTGGTATCGCAGGCAATGTGGAATTTGGTACAGACCTGCTGAAATCACATGTCAACCAAGTCCACTTATTTATTCATTTTCAGACAAAAAAGAACGTAATCAACGAACTAAACCTTGCTCCATTGAACGTAACGTTGTGGCCATCATCGGGTTCGAAGGAGTACGGACCAATGATGCCCATAAATGATACCAAACAGTGGTGTTTCGAGGTGCATTGACAGCTGATTTTCATCTAGCTTTTCAAAGGCCCATTCACCATAAAGGATATGTTTTGGTATTTCAGCTGGCCTCGGCTTTTCCAACAACTGAATTTTATATGGCAATAGATCGAGGTCCATACGTTAAATTTTCCAAAAGGTTGAATAGTTATTTTGTTTAGTCGAAGACTGATTCAACTAAAATCAGAATGAAATCCATTTGTTTTTCCTCTATTTGTTTGTTTCTTAAAACAAAAAAAAGCGTATTCCTATACGTTGAAGAATTTACAAAGAGTACATGTAAATTGAGATGTGTACCGTCTTTTAATTATTGCTAAAATAATTAAGGAAGAAAATTTCGATTCGTACTTGATTTCCCCAGGTAGTTAAGGGAAATTAGAGTAGATATAAATTATGATACCCAACAAGGAATTCAGTTCCTACATTTAGGTTGTTATATTCATTTTCTTTTAGAAATGCTAATGTTCATCTTATATTGTGGAGAAAATAGAGCATGTTTGAAATTATATTGAAGTCAATGATATGGATTAGAGACAAAGGAATCAATCAATATTATCATTTTCTGTTCATCAGCAAAACTAAATTTTGCAAACCACTTTCTTCACTGGCATTCGTCAATACACATGAAATATTGTTTATTGCTCTCTGAAAAGCCCTATTACCTTTCCGATAGTGGAAAAGTGAAATATGCTTTCAAATTTTCCACATTTGATAGATATTTGTCTAGAGTGGAATTTTAGTATTTAGTATCATAATGTCTGAGGCTGGAGATCCTTCAGAGACAGACCAGAGCCACAATATTGCATTCGCCAACCTGTTTATTTCGGAAAGTATGTTTGGATGAGGATACCAGTTATACCAACAATTAGAAGAACTTTTTCATTAGATACACTCATTGTGGTTGTTCAACCGAAATTGTTTGCATATCGTCTTTAGCAAAAGTTTCTGTTTCTCTAGCTTCAAGAAGTAACCAGAATGATGTGCTGAGTTATGTTAATGTTATTCTTTAACAAAATATTGTTCTAACATTGAATGTACTGACCATAGGCTACATGTCTATGGTGCTTGCTTTTTATCAAAAATAGACCATCTAGACTAACCCCCTATGTGAATATTAAGTTGATCATTTGACACAAACTAACTACTGAAGCGAGAGAATTTCATATTTTGTCGCTCTAAAGCGGAAAACGTCGATTTTGCGTTTTATTAGGCGATTGCATCAATCAATAAAAGGTGAGAAAATGAACAATGATAGTAAAATATGTAGATGGTTGTAAAAATGTAGAGTCACGATGTAAAGAAAAACGAAATTACTTTTAAACCACCTAATACTAGGGATCTCTTCTTTGCATGCTGGGATATAGAGGGCGCCACTAACATAATATGAGTACTGAAAAATAACCTCTACCTTTTGTCAAAAAGAACCAAATTTTTTTGCGTGATTCGTATAGTGTTTTAGCTACAACGAATTGTCAAACTTAGTTAAAAAATATAATTCGATAATGAAGTGCCAAGTACCAGTACCAGTCAACATTTTTTCGTTGGTATGGAGAATTTTGAAGGAAATGGGTTAGTCGAGGATCTAAGAGCAGGTTAACCAAAAACAGCATTGACTCTCGATTCGATGTATTACGAGAACTAGCAGCTAGGGCTCTAGATCGCCGGAAACTCAAAAACATGTATGTAATCATCGTCAGTGGGGATTAATCATGGAATTAATTCTGCAAACCAGAAAATAAACATCGTCGTGTTTTTGGGTTTTCCAAAGTAAACGCGTTATTGCCGATTAGTATATAACAATTTGATTGATGAAAATTATTATTGAACAAAATTTCGAGATGTTAGATCATATTACAGTACAGTCCAGATATAAATATCAACTAAAATCAAGAACCTTTTCATGGTCCAAGGTTCCACTTGTCAGAAGTCTTTCAAAGCTATTGTATTATTCGAGGTCCATTTGCAATACTTCAGAGACACCCCTTGTATAATGTATTCACACATATATGTTGTTTCCACTTCAAACCTTTCTATTATCATTTTAAACTACTTTTTCTGCGCTAAAACCCTCAATGAAAGCTGGCCTTAGCTCTAATTTTCCAACAGGACTCCTTGTATGGATTCAATTCTTGGAAGTACACTGAAACATATTACGTGACCACATATCATCCCGACGACTGTTAACTGGCCCACGCCACATGTATCCATGACGCACACTTCTCGCAATGACCGCAATGGAATCGGAGGGATACTTGTTGAGTCAACTTAATGCACCATTTGTGAATAGGAATCCGCTTATCGGCCCCATCTCAGATGCAAGGGAATTCCCTTCGACTCCAACAGTTTATTTATGACGAAACGATGACGTAATCCGCTCCTATGTTTACCGAGATTCTTTCATGGGCTTTCTATTGTCACTATAACCACCTTATTATGTTCGAGTTGTAAACGGGGCAGTAAATACCGAACAGTTATAATAATACAGCTGATTTTGGTTGATTTATCTTTCGTTAGGTTTCATTCAAGCGGTTCGGGATAACATTACGTCGTTAGTTTATTAGTTTTGTTTGATTGATGGTTATACCGTTCATTCAGTTCGAGAAATCCAGAAGGTTGTTCGAAAAGTAATTCAGTTTTTTTACAACAGAGGGCATAATTGTATTGTTTCACAGTTAAACTAAACAATCAAGTCGCATTTTCGTTACATCTTTTGACAGCTGGTACTGTTAGTAATTGCGATTATGTATGACAGGTAATCAAAAATGAAAATAATAATCGTATTTTATTCAACAGCACAAGTATTCAAGAGAAGAATATTTCACAGGAACTGGTGAAAATCTAAACTTTCTAGAACAACTACGTTTATGCATTTTTAGTTTATTGAACAGATAGGGGTTAATCATATATTTGCTAAAATTCCTTTCGAGGACTAATCGAAGGTTACAAGGACCAAATTGCATATGCAATTCATTTGGTCTATATCTAAGACTGCTCAACTGAAACGCTTGGGTTTATTTTCAATTTTAGACATGTGCATAGGGATATAAGTTTTACAGCTTATAGAGGATGATAGCAGAATTCACTAAAAGTTATATATGAGTGAATATGAGAGATTCTTTTAGAAAATATGATTTTCTATTTTCATAAAAAAAAAAGAGAATAACTAGATTCCAGCTTATATTTCCAAATGCTAAATCCTCAGAAAGTGCAAAATTTGATGTGATGAAACTAAAATCTACCATTCCTCTTTAGTAGTTCTGGCAGAGATGACAATGGTCAACTTGGCCGTGCCAAAAAATGAATGATTGCTAAGAACTGGAAACCTCAGTGGAAGCTGCCAGTTAACAAGATAACTCACAAAGTTCACAAGCACCCCCAGTCTCTACAGAATTTCTTAGTTCGGAGTATGGTCAATAAAGGAGTCTATTTTCATATTGCAGATATATACTTATATACTTTCTCAAAAACCAAGAGCGTTCCGCTTAAAAGCATACTGCAGAATACGTAAGAAAACGAGAATTTTTTTGAGTTGAAAACCTCAACCCTTCAAGAGGCATATGACTCAATAGAGCTCCACCAGAAAGAGTCGATACCAGTTTTCGTCGAAGGTTGCAACAGTTCACTAAAAAAACACTTGCTAAATGTTTTTTTGAGTTTTCTTGGAAACATTTGAATACCATGAGCCACCCCGTACAAGAATATCAAGAAAACCCTGCAAAAATTTACAGGAAGGCTAAGAAACGTTGATGATGTTTTTTTATTGGTTCATGCACAATGTTATCAGGTGTCAATGCTGTGAGCTGACCTAATTGCAGATACAGATGGTAAATAACATCTGGACATGACAAAATATTAATATTCTGAATCCAAGTCACTTGCTACAAGTTGAATTTGCATTTCTATTTGGTCACAACAGCCTTACCTTTATTATTCAACTGAGTTATATGCCGACAAATCCACAAATGCAATATGTTTGAGGAAACATTAAATGCATATCAATTCTGAAAAATCTGTGTAATTAAGTGAAAGACTTCCTTGAACTTCGCGAGACGAAGAAAACGTAATATCGATTTAGTAATTTACTATATTTCATTGACCTCACGTACAACCTACTCCGGTATCAAACGTCGATAAAGAATTCCGCTCGGAAAATCGGAATAAATAAAACGAGTTCTAGTAAACTTAATCCGCAATTACGTAATGTCTCATTTTTTGCGAGCGAGATCGAGAGTTTGTACATCAATTAGCATTTGGAATTAATAATGAACCGTTTCTATCATCTCACGTTACAATTTAATGAGTTTCGCTAGTTATGGTCAAGTCCAAAGTTGTCTTGTAATAGATAGATGTAAACAATTCGATTCAGAAGTACGTTTACATCAATGAGGATAGGTTATGGTCAAGCATCGTCTATTAATAGTGCTTTATGTATTACAAATAATTTTATTCGCTTCTTTTAAATATTCAGTTGGTTAGTTTTTCATTCGACATACACGTAAGCGATAAACAGATCAGGTTAACCTTTATTTTTCGTACTCAGATGATAGCTTCCAAAATTACTGAATCGAATGAGTACATTATTAACGAAATATAGCTTCGGTCATACATTCCAAACTTTGTAACTAGACTATTCCAAACTTTGTAACTACCATATTTTCAAAAGTCTTCGTTTCCGTGATAACAAAGCATATGCGTACTTAGATTTGTATGTATGATAGCTTCCATAATTAATGATTCTAATGGTTCAATGACTAGGTTTGATGAAATATAACCTCAAAAAATGTTTAAAACTGGACCTATGTGTTGCGTCCATGCTGTCTTTCGTTGATAATCATATTTAATTCAATAAGACCTTAGATTCGTATATAGTATAGCTTCCTACCTCCTCGTATTAAATTATTGCACTCTTCGAAATAGATTCTCAAAGACTGTTTTGAGCTTTGGATATCACACATTCAATCGAGTTTTTTGTTTTGTTGCCACTTAGAATGACTACTTAGTTTTATTTGTATGATAGCTTCCCTAATCATCGATTTGATTTAATGAAATTTAACCTTGAAAACTGTTTAAAACTTTTCTTATATTTTATATTCAAACAATGATCGTTGATGTATTATATATAACGTTCTTAGATAAATATATATGACTGCTTGCTTGATCACAGTTTTGAATGATTACAATATTCGAAATCGATCTTCAAAGACTGTTTTGAACATACACCTAAGCTGCCTTTCGATAACCACATTTAATACAGATTTATATGTATGATAGCTTCCATAATCATTGACTTGAATTGTCGTTCATTTAACCTTTCAAACTTTATTTTGATGAATCATCCAAGCTATTTTTCGTTCATTCACAAGTACTTTGTAAGTAGGATAGCTTCCATGACCATCGACTTGAATGATTAACTGATAACCACATTGAATAGAATACGTAATTAGCTTTCATGTATGATAGCTTCTGAAATCAGAAACTTGAAGAATTCAATGTTTTGTATTACTATATAACCCAAAAACTTTCTTCCTATTATACATTGAAGCATTGTTTTATTGATAACCATAAATATTCGTATGTATGAAAGCTTCTCGAATCAGCAACATTACAAGAAAAATAATCTACGAATGTTCACGGTATTCAACACATTATGATATTAAGTTCAACAGATATTTCACACGATTTGCATTTAAGATTTTAAAATTAGTGCTTTGTAGTAAGGGCATTAGGTTTTTTAAACCTGAAATTTAGCAGCCGATAACAACGAAATTTTTGTAATCAAACTCTATGCTCGTAGATAACCTATAAAAATGTCAAGTTACATGACACTCATATCATGATTTATTATGTAAAATTCTAATTGCTAATAATCGCAATTGTGCGTTACTTGAATCGTTCGCAGATTGAATCAATTGTTAGTCGAGATATATATTGATGAAAATATTACCAGTACGAATCTGTAAAAGAGAACAAACAGAAATGTCGACAAAGAATCCCTTGTAGTCGTAACAATGTAGTTAGGAGAATCAGTGGCAAATTGTACTAAAAAAGTAAGTACATAAATAAAAGTGGAGATAGTGAAGTCCCGCCAGAAAAACGACCTGAAAAGTGCGTCGTGACGCACACCGAACAGGCATTTCGTTGAATGAGCCCGCCCGATATCGGATCGGGTCGACTTGTGTGTAAATGGAAACGGTTACTCCCACCGTTGCCATGACAATTCACCAACGCTGTTCTATTAAACCAAGTTGCTACCTAGCGATCGATTTTGAATTTCGGATATAAAATTGGTGGTTCGGTCAATTTTTCACCAGAGAATTGCAGGATCTACCAGAGGCACAACACGTGGACATTTGAAATATCCTTAAATAAGATGAGGCGAAAATCGTTGTTAATATAAACTCATGAATAATAGGATACTGTTTAATTTTTGTCATGATTCTTGAGAGTCAAAATTTCTAATTATTTTCTCTTTGAGAAATGCCATTTTTATTTGTGTTTGACAATATTGAGATGTTACCAGTTATTGGAAGAAAAAATTAAGGAATAAAATATTTACAAGTTGGTGCACAAATTTTATCAACAGGTGACCAACCTTCTACAAGTCGAATTACATGATTTCAATTTCGGACAAATACAAATAAATTTAAATTCGCAAGAAAAGAAAATGAAATTCTTTCAAATGTGGTGCCAGTGTGAAAGAACACCGAACGTATTCTATTTGACGTTATTACAAATTTCAAAGCCGGATCAAATTTGAAGTTTAATTAGAACTAGGTATAGATATAAGTTTGAGTTGGTAACATTGGGGAGAGCAAAGAATTGCATTATACATTTGTGCTTATGAATATGTGACTACAGATTTATATTAAATTTTAGAATGTATATCTAAAATTGACTTTCAATTCGAGATATAAAGTTGATGACAGTATAGACAACACAAAATTTTGATTCCTATTGACCTAATGGAAGTGTTACCATAGATGTATGTATGTATATTAAATACTAAATGTCGATTTGAACTATTTTGAAAGGAACGAATTTCAAGTGAACTCGAATTTACTGAAATTTGTGAAAAGATTGAAAAGCATCGATGGTTAACGCCTCTTTGGTATTACCGACTAACATCAAGTAACTTTATAGCTGAATCTATGGTTAGAGCAACTAAAATGATCGTCCTTTCGTTCAGATTCGAAATGAATTTTCACCATTCGAAATGTTGAATCGAAAGCGTTGAGAAGATAGTAGGTTACACGTCACACGGCGTGTATTTCTGTGAGGAGAGCTAAAAACGTCAGTGTATTATGAGCGTGGAGCGGACAAAGCAACGGTATAATCTAGAAAGCGGGACACGGCTTGCTTGGTCGCCACAATGCAGATAGAAACACCTTCAACTTCTAACCAACACTCGAGCAACACCGTTCCATTGTTTTTCGGTGCTATTCTTTTGTTTAATCATGGTCTTACGATTCAACCTGTATCAATAATACGGTATATATAATCTTCGCATATTCTATCGGCTAGACAAAGTGATCCAGAGTAATTGTTCTTTTTTCGAGATATCTGTAATATAACCTAATTTCTTCGTCGCACAGTGACTGCGAAAACTCTGTCCATTATCAATTTTAGAATTGCTTTGGTTTCAAGCTCTAACTCAGCCCACTATGTATCTTGTCAAAACGAATGAAAAGGGCGAATTATCCCAAAACCGGGGGTAGTTCTAGAATATATTCAAAACAATTCATAACAATGATTTTGAGTACGTCAGATGTGAATTTTAAGCAAGCGTTTCGCTAAGTGTTTTAGCATCACAAGTATACGTTATCATGTATTCCTAATACTGATAACAAAATTGGCAAAGTACGCGTCGAGATATTTTGTAAACAAAGTTTAGGTGATAAGTTTGGTTTATTTTTAAACGGAAACCACCAAATTAATTTTAACCAATCGGTTCATAGAATTTTTTTTACTGTATGCTGTGTGTATTTGGTATACATTTTAACTCAAATCATTATTTGAATCATTTCACTATTGTTTTTGCGAAAAAAATCATGTAGTACCTATATTCAATTAGAAAATACCAAGCACCACTAAGGATATTACTCTAGTTTCTTATTCAACTAATTCATATGCAGCTCCAAAAAGAAACGATGGATCTCTTCCTATATGAAGTTAGAGTGCCTGTGTTTTGAGACGGTGCATCATGGTTTGGCTATAGTAATTTTCATTACAAATTATGTTGGTATTATATCTATCTCAGCAATTAGAATACCGATAGGTGGTCAGTTATTGCGCTGATATATTTGCGGAATAGCTTTTGAAAGAAGAATCCATATACGATAATGATGGAGGGCTACAAAGAATTATAAACTCGAGGCGAGGAAAATTCTCAGCTTCCTAGACTCACGCCTGAACAGTACTAACAGCTACTGTACAATACTCTGATCAAACAGTAAAGGAGCCAACTAGGTTGTCAACCTTGTTGCCAAATTTCCATATTTGGAGATGTTGCACGACTGTGAATAGGTTGGAGGTTGTGGTAAACGGTTGAGGATTTTATTTATTAAGAAATCAAGAATTAGTTTATTGAGATGTCGAAACTCCAGTAATCCCTAGTAACTCCCCAACAACTTGATGAACTCTTGATACGAATATGGGTTAATAGTCCTCAAATATTCATAGATAATTTGATTAGACTAATGCCAAGACGTCCTGTCAACTCTCGTTGTGTTAGGATTTCAATTAAATTTCTCAAATATCAATTACATTTGTTTATATTTTTGAGATTTAAGATCAAGTACAATATCTTCATCATATTC
Source organism: Cryptolaemus montrouzieri (assembly GCA_013387265.2). NCBI lineage: Eukaryota > Metazoa > Arthropoda > Insecta > Coleoptera > Coccinellidae > Cryptolaemus > Cryptolaemus montrouzieri. The sequence goes on along the minus strand of JABFTP020000185.1, from coordinate 31,877,956 downwards.
GAAATGAGGAATTAGAAAAATAACGCTGACCTATTCAGTAAATTGATTTCGAAATGAATCATAGAATAATGAATCGTTGTTATTGTTTCAGAACATAGTCCACCTGCCCTAGTCAGCATATAAACGATAAGTTCGAAAGCGACTCATTTGATCTTTAGACTTTGAAGCACATAGAACAGCCGAACTAAAATCGTACGAACATAGAAAAATCAAAATGATTCAAAAAGATTTGTAAGATTCGTCCTACTTGTGTAATATTCGTAGTAGGCTTGCATATCATACTTCAATATAAATATTTAATTACACTTGTTCCCGTTTCAGGAAATTAATTCTTATTGGAATAATACCAGCCCGTTTCTGGTTTTTGAATGGAGCACATGACCAGTTAGTAAAAATGGGAATATTGCCCTTAATTCCTTTTTATTTGATCAAAAACTTTATGATGCTTTTCCCAGTATATTAGTATCAATATATTATTTAATTTTAATGTTTATAAAAGTTTCTATAATGGAAAAAAGTATGTATAAATGAATTCTTTGGTGATACGATATTTGCTGGGTACTACTTACCTTAGAAAAGTAATTTTCTGTTAAAATTACATAGACAATGACGATACATCATAAGAGTAACTTGGCCTGATTTAAATTTGTTTTAAATTTCTTTATTGATACTTATGTAGGCTAATATGTTTCAGGGATTAATGACACTGTATTTGGGAAATTCGATTTCCTTTATTCAATATTACAAAACAAAATTGATTTGATAGTCATATCAAAATCAATTGACTTTCCAGTAATTTATTGCCAATATACACAAAAATCTTCAATGCGATAAGATATACAAGATTATAGTCCATAATAGTGTATGGCACCCTATATCTAAAAAAAATACACCTATTCTACTCGGGCTCAACAACTAGAAAATGACGAGTCGGAAAAAACAAGTGAACGCCGTAAACAACAAAACGTCTAAAGCTGGCGCCGGCCCCTTCTCCGACTTTGAAGATAGTACAAGATAAATGTTGTCCAGTCGACCAGTGGAACATTCCACGTGCCGAATGCAGCCTTGCACCTGCGCATACGAACAGTATACAATTGTTCGACTGTGCATAAAACCAATTCAATGTATTACGATAGAATCCCGCTCGTTTCAAAACAAAACACATGCCGAGATGTCATAGGTAACGAGATCGAGTTTGACAGTAGTCACGTGGACCCGCGAATTCAAAAAGTGCAGCGTGAAACTAGTAGGATTTTATGTATAGTGCATTGGTTATCACATAGGGACCAGTTAGAAGTTTTCCTCAAAGTTAATAGCGATTTTAATAGCAATATAACTGAATTAATTTAGCGCGGCAAAATTTGAAATTTGGAATTTTTTTAATGAACAACTAGTATTTTGGTAGCTTCGAATTGCTTGCTATTCCTAGAAATGCTTGGTATTTTCAGGTTATTTTAGTGCAGACTGGGTCTTTTATCGAAAGTGGAGATTGGATATTTTTATGAATGAAAGTAGAAGCATATAGACCTACCTGAGATTCAAACCACATGATTAAATGGGGGTTGAAAACGTCATTGTTGCGTAGTGCAACATGTCACATGAAGAACGCACACACATAAACATCAACTATCTTACCGAAGTGCGCTGCACAGTCTAACTCAAACTTTAGCACGACGATATGTTGTAGTGAGCAAGCAGCGCAAGCCAGCGGCAGAGGTAAACGACAAGACCGGTCTGACAAGATCGGGCGTCCTCGTACGGGCTCGAGAGGTTTCGGTCCACCTGCACGTTGTATTGTAGGAACTTCTCGTTCGCAAAGGTTAGGTTATGTTGGTTCGAGTCGAAAGCGTAGGGGAGATAGGCGGCAGAAATATTCTGACTCAGGACAGTAATACGGATTTCAAAATGCATTCCGTTGTCTCCTAATTCTTCAGTTTCGATGTACGCAGCGTCATTTTGATTTTGAAATACATAGGGAATTCTTTAGATGATTTCACTGTTGAAATGGCATAATCGATTCTTGCATTATAAATGAGAAACCTGAAATATTATTGATTAATCTGGCCGGATTCGAGCTCGAATATACTGTGCGCACAAACATGGGACGTGTTTTCTGCATGGTATTTTTGTTTGGAGCTGGATCGTTCACGGCTTTCTTTACCATGAAGCTATGCTATACAATATTGTTTAATTCCATTGAATCGAAATTTGACTGGCAGTTTTTTTCAAGACAAATTAAAGTTGTATCAAGTGTGGTCTAACTTCTGACTACCCATAAACGTACCATGTTGAGAAAAGCAAAAGTAGAAATATTGTTCTTATTAGATTTGCATGAATTGAACAATACTAGATAATTTTATTTACAGAAATCATATGTCAATGAAATTATTTGGAATGTCAAATATTTTATTCCGCAGTTCACCTGTTATTTTAGGTTTTATATATGTTAGTATATATTGGAGATGGATCCCTTTATTTTGAGGGTCATAGTGTTTCAGTTAAGCATAACTACCATCATCTAGAAGAGCAGACCTAGTCATTTTGGACCTAATCGGAAAGAGAAGATATTGTGTGGTTGACCTTGATCGTTGAAGATACCTCAGAAGACGACAGTGACTGTGTCTCCAAAATGGCAAGCCTCCATGGACCGGAAATAGTAGAAATATCCTTACAATAAACATAAGCTAAGATCGGGAATCAGGATCGTGAGGAGAAGAGTGTTGCAGGTTATGTATTGTTTGATTATCTTCTCACTTCTGTGTATGATCTTGTTTCTTATGTTAAGCATTCTTCTAGTAATTATGCTCGGTTGGTAGGAAAGGAAATTCATTACTTATGCCATGTCTTCCTGATGTTTTTCTGTGTTATTTTTTAGATTACTGCCGTTCCACTACTAGTCGAAGATCTGGTTAGAATAAAGAATGAAGCATAATCAAATTAATTCTGATTACATTTCTTGTTCACCACTTAGTCACACACCAGCTGTTTCTAATGTACTAGCGACGGGAGAGAACGTTTTTCTCTTAGATTTCTTACCCATTTTCTCTTGAATCAAATAAGAGATTACGTGTGGTTCATCCATGTCTTATTTTTCTGAGCTTACACGTAGGAGGCTTGTAAGTTTTCTATGTTTATCCATTTTATATCCTCCCTTCGTGTTTGACTTTTTTTCACTCGAATAAATAAATATAAAACTGTTATGGTAGATGGTAGGCTTTTCTTTCAGCTACGGTTTGCCGCCATTCTTTTTGTCCAACGATATTGGCAGTTTTGCTCTGCACAATAATTGAAACTTTTTTTTACGTTGTAGATATTGTCAGCGGGATATTCATTCTTATACATTTATTCTAATAAATTGTAAAACACAGCAACACCAGTGACCAGTGAAACTTGTCACTTCTAGTCTATCGCGAAGGCAATCAGCAACAATTTTTGCAAGTCATCCTTCCCACCTTTGGTTAAAGATGACGGTTCTATCGCATCATAACTTAAAGAAAAGGCGGGTTTCTTTGCAAAAATGTTTTCGCAAAATTCTTTTTTAGATACATTAATTGAGTGCCACGAAGCATCCCACATATACAATCTCGTATGTCTTAAGTAAAGTCAGAGTGCATACGGTAAGACTACAACTGAATTGCAAGAAAGCAGTGGGTTTTGATGGAAAACCTCTAACTGATTTGAAAGAATGTGCTTCTGTGCACTTGTTTACTTCGTATGAGAGCCTGACATTTCCAAAGTGTTATAAAGTTGTGAGAGTATAACCGATTTCAAAAAAAGTGAAGAAATGACTACTCCCCAATCGCATTGTTGCCCATCATGTCCAAAGTCATCTAAAGAGTGATAAATGATGAGCAAAGAAAATATCTCGAGTTTCAGGGTATCATCAGTGATCGACAATACGGTTTCCGTAGACAACGATCAACTGGTGAGCTCTTTGCATACGTTACGCATTTGTGGACGTCAATGATCGAAAAGTATGGTAAATCAAGAGCCATTGCTCTTGGTATCTCAGAGTTTGGCACGCGGCCTTGCTGGACAAACTAATCGCATATGGACGTGGGTTAGTAGCTTTCTCTTGTATCGATTCAGGTGGTAGTTGATGGTGTGACGGGTGAATCTTTTCAGATTAGGTTAGGTTTCTGTTGCAGATTAATGATCTGCTCCACTCCTTCGAGAATAAAATATTTGGGTTTGCGGAAGACTATACCCTGGTGTCCTCAGTTTCTTGTCAGCTTCCTATAACTGTTGTGGAATCACACGGATAAAAAAGAAACGAAGAGAGCATGTCACTGAATTTATGCCGGGAGAAGATACCAGAGTGGGGCCGGTTGTGAATCGTCAATTTTAATGCGAACAAAACGTAATCAATAAAGTTCTCCAGAAAAGTCACTGCTGGAGGTGCTCCTTTAGTCAAGCAACGACATCAAGTTGCCTTGGAAGCAAGCATACATCTACTTAGCAGCACAGTCAACACCGGAGTTTTTCGGCCATCTGTCGGCCATTGCCAAATGTGCTTCTGCTAAACTCAGTTTATATGGACGTCACACAAACAAGCAGTACTTCTTCCATCACAGCTGACGCTTTTATACAAAGCGTAAGTACAACCGGTCTGGAATAATTTTCTCATGGAAGGAGCTCCGCACCCAAATATTGATTATATCTATTGAATAGTGTCCAGAAGAGAGCAGTACGGCTCATCGACCTCCCGTAGATCACACCTGATCTCCAACTTTCGCTCAAAGGCGGAAGGTTGCTGAACTTTCTCTTTTATACAGATACTTCCATGGTAAATGCTCTGAAAAACTGGAAATAACCTATTTCCAAAGAAAAACTTGGATTGCAGAAAATCTCACCAGCGGACGGTCCAACTAGCAACACCACGTATTTCTCCATACAAATTCTTTTATTTGTAGAGCTATGGAACTCCTTCGAAGATCTTTTCGACATATTAGGATTTGGCTACTTCAAGATGCGAGTGAACACACATATTGAATAATCTTGAGCGGCTACAGCTGTGGTATGACAGGCATCGTCTGCTCCCAGGAGTTGAAAATAAAAAAGAATGTGATTATATAGACCTTCTTCTTACTTATTTTACTTACTTTGGAAGGGGAAACATCTATAGCTATAAGATTCCCCATTTTCTTTTTTTTACTCTTTCATCATGTTTTCCATTGTTTTCTTATTTGTTTTTAAATATTTTGTTTGGATTTTTCTGGATATTCTGACAAATCAACCATTGCAGGATTTAATTTCCGAATAATCGTTGCAATTTGGTGCAAAAATGGTAGTCGAAATTTGGAGCAATAAGTAATTGAAATTTTGTGGTTATGTACAAGGTAAAACCTGGCATTTTATAGTAATATACTTATAACAAACAATAGCTAGATATTGCTTTGGCTATTAGCAACCTCTGGTCTGAAAACAATTCAGAATTACTTAACTGATAAAGTTTCAATACGTTCAAAAACTGACTTTTGCTCACAGCATTGAGGGTAAACAACGAAGAACGCTGGCGCACTCATGGCAAATACATGAAAGCACTTTTTGACGTTGTAACCGTAATCAATCAGTCGATTTTCTGCGAACAGGAATATTTTTATTACCATTTTCTAACCTAACTTAATCTTATAAAAAGTGTGTATTAAAAGTTAAGGGCGTTGAAATATTTTCTCAAAAAAGTATAACAATTTGTTTTGATTGAGGAGGACGTTACTTGATGAAAATCGATATACATATTTTCAATGAAATTTCAAAAAGCAATCCAGGAAGTATTTCCAAGTTTAAAAGTTCTAACACAGAATACAACAGCTTGACATATATTTATAATTCTAGTCTAAAATTAAAATCATTCCTCTCGCATTAGAATTTCAATATAGCATTCCGTACTGATAATTCTTAAGGCCGACATATCAAAAACTGCAAATCTAAAATTGATAAAGGTAATAAATTCAGTGTTTATGAACTGTCCTGCGGGGATTGTAGTAAAATTTATATTGGTAGAACTTTCAGAAATTTCAAAGTTAGATTATCCGAGCACAAACGTAGTTTTAATTATCATAAATCAGATTCCCATTATTCTAATCACTTACTCGGAGAAAACCATAACTTTAATGATAATTCCAAATTTTACACAATGAAAATAATAGACAAAAACTCAATCTATGGGAAATTTTATAGATTAACAAAGAAAAGAATTCAGGTAGGTTACTTAATAGTCAATTAGATCTAAGTTCTTCTACTTTACTCAATCTTTTCAATTCATAAAGTAAGCAACTCCGATGGGTTTTCCAACATACCCTTGTACCTATTGTAATATTAAGTTGGAAATAAGACTAATATATAAGGAATAACTCTGTTCATTAGTTTGTATCTATTTGATGAAGCCACAGTGTGGTGAAACCGGTCATAGTTTTGTTAATATAGTGAAAACCTAAATACCATAGTTTTATTTCATTGAAAAAAGTAAAACAATATACTATTCGCTGTTTTTAGGAACATTTGTGAAAAATAAGAATGATTCAGAATAAAAAGTTACAAATTGAGGATTTCTTATAGCAAAATAAATTAGAAAAAGAATTTTTAAGACTAAATTGTGAAGTCACAAGAAGTAAGAAAGAATTAATCTCGGTTATTTTTCAACCTTGTTTCAGTAATATAGCCCAGTTAAATTAGGTATAAAAAGGGTCAACCTCGGAACGAATGATAATAAACTGTAAATTAGTATAAACCTTTGTTTATCCTCCTAACTGTTGTATCAAAAGTCACAAATGCTATCGTGTCCGCGTCTTAAGTATTGAAGGTCAAATAAAAATCGGTTTTTCTCGAATATCTCGCTTCCTATTGCATAAATTGAATTTATACCCATTATAAAAGTTGTAGAGTATATAATTCCCTACAAATTTTGTTCCAACTTTTTTTCATATGATCAACCGTTTTTGGGGAGGTTAGGTTAGGATCGCGATGAGTGCACAACGTGCAAATTTTTCTTTAAATTTCACAAGAACCAATAAGAAATAGTATATGGGAGATGTCAACCCAAATTATTGGGTTCATAATGATTCTAGAACATCTAGAAGACCAAACCTAGCCATCGGGACTCTCTCGGTCAAACAGAGACGGAATTGTTTTGTTGAGTTTGAATATTGGAGAGAATTTGCGATTTTACTTCAAAATTGGCAAGCAAGAGCAAGGAAGTGATTATGTTTCAGGAAATTTACACTGCAACGGAAGAACATCTTCGCGAAAAAGGAAATATCGCAGGTTATGTACTTTTTGATTATCTCCTTAGTCCTTTCTATGGTCTTGCTTGCTATGTAAAATCTTTACTTAAATTCAAGTGTGTTTAGACATATAAGAGTCAGGTATGATTGTTGAAATATTTTTCTACTGGTTTTCTTTTTCCACTGTTACAGATTCCTGTCCCAAACCCCCTTCCTTTCACACTTGTTTTCTTCTGGAAATCATGGAGTGCAAGATGAGAAGTGAAACTGCTAAGCTGAAAAATCTTTGGTACTCTTTATGTACACTCGACTCTAACACAACATACACAACATAAACAGACAAGCTATTGCTAGTGCAATAGCGACAGGGAAACGAGTTTTTTCCTCAAGTTTTTTTCACTCGTTTATTGAATCATCCGCAATATAGTATGGTTCCCCTGTTACATTTTCCTGAGCTCACACATGTGTTTTTTTAAATCTTCTCTTTTCAAAAGAATATATATATATATATATATATATATATATATATATATATATATATATATATATATATATTATATATATAAACTAAAAATTATAATTATTGAACAATGCCTATTATTTATGCACTAAATATTGGTTTTTATATTTAATTAAAATACGTAACTCAATTATTCATATTTATATTTATTTATATTGAGCTATTTAACTATACTATATTATTACTTCTAATACAAAATTTATCGATACGCTTCTTGAAAAATTTTAAACTGTTAATATCACAACAAAACAAACCAGAGATGATACAGATGTTCTCATCTTCGGCACAGCTATTGCCTTATTAGAACTTCAAAAAACTGCCGTCTTCAGAGGGGAAGATATTTATATTAATTGTTACTTAAATTGAACGTCCTCAAATACATCAACAGAAAATTTTCTTTGAAACAATTGGCAAAGTTAATATTATGACACAAATATACTCTTCAAAAAATTTTGATCAATATTGATACTAAAGAACACATTTAATTTTTAGACGCATTTAGTGGCTGCGACACGACTTCTACGCCATTTAACAAAGGGAGTTGAGAGTTGGAGAGAATTCCCAATTTAGATGAACTGGTGGAAGTATTTCAACAAGAAAACTGCCCCGTACAAACTTGTTGGCATTATATATCGCTCCAAAATTTGGGGACAACATGGATCATTTCGGCTACACGCAATTCATCAAACTAAAGAAACTAAATACACATGTACAATAAGTGTAGCCGCTCATCTATATATAAATCCTGTCTACTACCAGATTCAAACGTGGTTAGGGAAGGAGTTAGAACCTCTAGTATGCGGCTGGATGCTTGAAAATGATATCCTTAAGCCTATAAGAACGTTATTACTTCCAGCACCAGTCGAACTACTAAAACATAATATTTTGGAATTGCAAAAATGGTTCCTGCTGTGGATGCTGAAAATCGCGGCTACTGTCTTCTTTAGCTTGTGTTCAGGGCAATGGACAAATTTGCCATAATGTTCCACTATATCCAAGTAATCCCGATGAAGAAAGCACATACGATCCTGATATTCAACATGAATAAGACCGATAATGAGGATAATGACATTGAATTGATCATTTTTGGGCAACAACAAGAAGAAAATGACGAAGAAGAATAAGATTCCATTCACAATTTCATTATAATCAAAATCAACCAAAATTCTTTCAATATTCAAACTCACAATAAATGTATTATATGCCATATTGAATGATAAATAAAGATATGTATAAAATATATATCCTTACTGTCTTTTCAATTTAGAATATATACAAAATATACCGGGTGATTCACCAGTGGCGCGGTGCTCTGTAGCTTGTATACTCTTGAAGATTTCATTTTTGTTCGAACGGTATTGTATTTAGAAAGTGAGAATCTACTTCAGCAATTTATTTTGCAGTAAACAATTTTCTATAAAAAATCTTGGGTGGTTTTTTCAGATTGGAAGACCTCTTTTTTGTGACTCAGGAGCGGCCTAACCTCTGCTAGAATGCCTTTAAGAAATAAGTTTTTTTGGTGAGTAGTTTCGTCACAGATTTTCTTTCCCGTAAAAATTTATGAAAAGGCTCTCACATCATCGTATGTTCCTTCGGCCAGAGAGGATGAATACTTTTTTCATTTCGTTTTCTTATTGCTCAAGGATAGCTTTATTGACGAATTGAAATAGATTTACTTCTATTTATACAGGAGTGACTCAAAAAAATTATTGAATATTGTGATTTTAAAAATCATATCTTGATTTCTTCAAATGGAACATCCTGTATTTTATTATTCATGTCAACGCATAAAATATTGAACTCTTGTAAACGAACTCATGCTAGATCTTGCATTAGGTCATTTATGACAACGCTACGCACTCTTCGCCATCTACCCCAAAAACGGTTGATCGTATAAAACAAGAATTTCGACAAAAATTGTAAAGAATTTTATACTCTACAACTTTTTTAATAGGTACAAAATCTCATTTTAAGCAATAGGAAGCGAAATATTAGCGAAAAACCTATTTTTATGACCTTCAACCTTCAATATCTTAAGACGCGGATACGATAGCATTTGTGAGTTTTGAGACAACATTTAGAACAACAAAACAAAGGATTATACCAATTTACAGCTTATTATTTTTCTATCATCCGAAGTGAGACCCCTAATATGACTAGGCTAATAGCATTACTTCCTTCTAGTAAGCTTCGAACAAGAACATGTATACTTTTTTGTTGTTTTGAGCCAATAATAATAGTAGTACTACTCAACGTTTTCTGGATGTGACCTGGAGAACAAGGGAGGGTAAGTATATCATGATAAATTTTGTCGTTATATAGTGCGTTTTAAACTTTCTGCATGCGAGGCTTGAGCGTTGTCGATTATACAAATGAAGTTTTCACCAGTAACCTCTTTCTTCTCCAGACACGAATAAATCTATTCGTTACTTAAAATGAATCTTGATTTGTCTCCGAAAAGTACGAAATTCCATTCTTCTTGTCAATGTTGTTGCTGTCGCGTTTACCGATATATTCGAGAGCTTACCTGCTCGTTATGAGGGACGGCTTGACAATTTTCACCCATGAAAACGATTGTGGATAGATTGCACACTAGATGAGGCCTTGGGCTGTTCGTTACATATTTCTTACTTAGGAAGAGAAAAGCGTTTCTCCCATATGTTAGCTTATTTTAAGAACCGTTATAGGCGGTTGCACACGATAGACGATCACCTTTGAATCTTTGATTATTTGTAGCTGTTCCCAAGAACCAATTCCACAGCATACTCATGGCACTCAATGTTGGATTGGATGCAAAACTGAGAAAAGCATTCTAACATAATTCAGCTTTTACTACGAGCCGAATATTAGGTAATATTTTCAAGGGCTAGGAAACACCTACCTCCTTTCAGGCCTTCCGTTAGAATACGTTTCTTCATGCCATTACAAACGTTAAATCTATTCTACACTGCATCGAAAGCGCACAAACTCGAAAATTCCGATTTAATCAAAAGTTTAGATATTTGAAGAAATATTTTTCCAGTAATACACCAGCAGTAAGGAATTCTGGAGAACAATCAAAATGAGAATGGTACGCATAGAATGACTGCATGAAATCTATGATTTATATTAAAAATCAATTACCGTATAGTATTCTGATCCATTTCGTTTCAAATTTCGATCAGTGTGTTCCGAACTTCATCCACGGTACCTAACTAGTTTTACCGGCTTCTTAATCTTTTATTGAGAATGCCTCAGAAATGTTCAATGAGACTTCGTCATGCAGGCCCCTCCATTGAAGTGTGTTCATGATCTTGAAGGTGGTTCCTAACGATATGAGTTTGTTGGGATCCGGCGTTATCATGCATAAACAAAAAGTTCAACAAATGGTACAAATTGTTCTTGTAAAATGTCTGTAACGTACTTCTGAATATTCAGAGTTTCATTATTTACGATGACAAGATCACTGCGGGCGTTATTGAACCTCCACCAAAACAATAGATTTGCATAGTTGCATTAGGCATATATCTCACTAGAAAGCATCGGTCACAATGAAGATGACAAAATATAGATTGAGTGGCCATTTGAAATGATACAAAGTATTTAACAAATTCTATCGTGTCGTGACCCTCAGTGACGAACTTCGTGAGGGTCGTCCAAAATCAGTTATTTTGCCACAAACCATTTATTCAGTGCGCGAAATGATACACTATGATCACCATGTGACTCATCGTGAGATTGAGATAACCCTAAACATTAGGTCAACCAATCTACATTCAATGTTGCATGAACATTTGGCTGTCGAAAAGATTTGTTCGTGTTGGATCCCACATAACTTAACAATTGCTCAAAAGCAGGCTCGTGTCGTTTGGCGAAGCGATGCTTCAAAAGACGTTTACAAATCCGTTACTTGCATATTTGCTTACGAGCCCGAAACTGAACAACAATCGACTGAATGGGTCTTTCGAGATAAGCCATATCCAGCTAGGTTGTTTGTGGACGAAGTACTTCGAAGCAAATGGTCGCCGGTTTTTTCAGGAAAACCGGACATGTTGCCACCATAGCATTAGAGCAACACAGCGGTCAATTCTGAATAGTATAGAACCTTTTATTTGTCGCAAGTGTTCGATGTGTTGAGTAAATCGAATCAAAGATCTAAAATTATTCTGCATCATGAAAATGCAAGCTCCCACACATCAGCGAATACGATGGAATATTTGAACACCCAAAACATTGAATTAGTGGGTCATCCATCTCATAGCCCCGATTTGGCACCTAACGACTACTTTTTGTTTGCGCGCATCAAGGAAAACCTGCGTGGGCAACGATTTTCGACGCAGAAGAGGCAGTTGAAGTATTCCAAAACCATGTTTTGGAGTGGCAAAAGTGCTTCGAGAATTGGTTTAAACGCATACAAAAGTGTATCGATCTTCATGAAGAAAACTTTGAAAAACAATAAAGCTATTTTTTCCCTACGTATGTATAACAAGCGCGACAAAATTCCTCAATATTGTGAATTCTCCAGAAATGAAAATTGTTTAATTTCATCTAGCATGCTGGTGCGAATTTACACAAAACATCCCTAATATTTTCAATTCTATCCTCACAACATATCCACTCATAATACGCTATGGGTATTAGAGGAAATTTGCATCAATGGCTGGAAAACTTTCTGCATAATAGATATTTTTTTCGCACGTTATAACATTTGTTTGTCATCTTCATGTTACATACCATCTGGTGTTCCACAGGGCTTGCACTTAGGCCCTTTACTTTTCCTTCTGTTTATTAATGTATCTGACGTTTTTCATTTCAGTCGATTTCTTCTTTTCGCTGACGATCTGAAAGTCTTCAGGTCAATCTCTTCTGTAACCGATGCTATAAGTTTTCAGTCTGATTTGGACAGGCTCAGTGACTGGTGTTCGATCAATGGGTTGGAACTAAATTTGGAGAAATCCTACACTATAACCTTCTCCTGAGGGGATCCTGACATACTCAATTATAGTCTGTCTGAACATCGGTTGAAAGGGGTCAGTATTGTTAACGATTTGGGAGTGAAGCTTGATTCCCAGTTATTGTTTCGCGATCACATCATGGATATTAGAAATTCTTGGATTCGTACAGAGGAATTGCTCATCGTTCTCTATAGACACCTTCAGACTTGTTTACTGTAACCTAGTCAGGAGTATTCTAGATTATGGATTATGGTTTGGTGCCCATCATATAACTTTTATATTAACTGTCTTGAGAGTGTACATAATAAATTTAAAAGATGTCTTTAAGATGCATATTCCTGGGAATGAGATTGACTACCTGTTTATGAGAGGTCTTTTGACTTAGGTCTTAGCAAAAAGCGTTCATGTGCGGATATTATATTTTTATTTAATATTTTGAACAAAGAAATCAATTGTCCAGAGTTACTTAGTCGCATAAATATATCAGTACCTAGGCTGAATTCTCGAAATACGAATTACGTACGAATTATCGAGATCACTTTTTTCTAAATCTGGTAATGTTTCTCACAAATAATGTTTTCTCCAAAGTAGATTTTTTGGTACCCCAAGTCGTTCATTCAAGGGATTAGTGTCTCGTTTATTGAATTAAGTTGTTTGCTTTCTTCTTTTTCTTTGGGTTGTAATACTTATTTTGATGGTGTAGGTGGTATTCTCGAATGCAGTCCAGGATTTCATGTTATATGAAGGTCAATTTTAAATTATATTACTCAATATTTCATCTTTATAATTTCAATGTGGATAAATTGTTTTTGTAATGAACTTTTACTGAGCTCTGTTTGGCTAAGGTTTTCAAATGGGTTGTGCCGTATGTTACAGTGTGCACAATGTAAAACATATGTGCGCATATAAATAAATAAATAAATAATATGATAAAAACAAACGAAGGTTATTAATTATTATTTTTCGAACGACTGTCAAAATTTTTTAGCAAATTTTTCTTAAAACTAAGCAAGTTCCACGAAGAAATAATATATGGGCGATGTCAACCCAGATTATTGGGTCCATAATGACTCTAAAACATCTATAGATCATAATCGGCATCACTTGGAAGACTGAACCTGGCCATCGGGGCCCTCTCGGTCAAACAGAGATGGAATTTGAGGAAATATCGCAGGTTATGTATTCTTTTATTATCTCCTTAGTCCTTTTCATGACCTTGATTGCTATGTAAAATCTTTTCTCAGATTTGTTTAGACATATAAGAAGTATGATTGTTGAAATATTTTTCTGCTGGTTTTCTTTTTCCATTGTTACAGATTCCTGTCCCAAACCCCCTTTCTTTCACCCTTGTCTCCGTTTGGAAATCATGGAATGCAAGAGAGAATGAAGCGGCTAAGCAGAAAAATCTTTGGTACTCTTTTGTACTCACGACACTAACACAATATAAACAGACAAGCTATTGCTAGTGCAATAGCGACAGGGAAACGAGTTTTTTTCTCAGGTTTTTTCACTCGTTTATTGAATTATTTACAAGATGGTTCCCCTGTGACATTTCCTGAGCTCACACTTGTGCTTTTATGACACACACCAAAATTATAAATATAAGTATTTATTGTAAATACAATTATACAAATTTTGTAAATCCTCTCTTTTCAAAGAATATATATATATATATATATATATATATATATATATATATATATATATATATATATATATATATATATATATATATATATATATATAATGACTGAGGAAATATTAAAAATAATTAAACTATCTTCACCGCTCAAAAATATTTCTATTATTCAAAATACAAAATTGCAACGTCGAGAAATACTTCTACATGCATTTTCTTTTGTCTTTATCTCAACTCTTCGGAGAAAGCGGCTGCTGTGGTTGCCTAAGATGATTTAAGGTGTGTATTCACTCTCTTCTTGAAGAGGGTGAAATTGTTAGTTATGGATGTTCGATGAAAGCAGGTTCTATAGTACACTAGCCCTGTAAAAAAAAATTTTATAGAGAGAGGTGCGGACCGTTAGTTGATGAGAGTTTTCCACGAGTCTGGTTTTTCTTTGGAACTGGATTCTTTCTCGAACCAAGCCTTTCAGTTCTTCAGAGTATTTGTCATGGAAGTATCTGTAGAAAAGATCAACAGTCTGCCGCCTTTGAGCGAGAGGCTGGGGATCACGCTTGATCCCCGAGTGGTCGATAAGGGCACTGCTCTCTTCTGGACACTTTCAAATAGATGTAATGATGCGGAGCTCCACACATGAGAACAGTATTCCAGATCAGGTCGGACCTGTGCCTTGTATGAAAGCATCAGCTGTTATGGAGAGAAGTACTACTTAGTCCTGAAAAGAAGGTGTTGACTGAGATGCCGGGTAATTGCTGACTAGAAAATGAGGAAACCAGGGTGTAGTCGTCGGCAAACAAAAAACATTATGTTCTCGGTAGACTAGAGCAGATCATTAATCTGCAACAAAAGAAGAGTTTGAATTTGAATATTGATCACTGAAACTAGGCAATTCCTAAAGTTTAATATAAACCCTTCTATATCATTATGGTCTATATAATAAATCCTTGACATAGACCCAGGGAAGAAAAATATTACGAAGTGGCCATCACAGTAATCCTCCCGTTCCCATCCAGTGCTGGGAAGTACTCGAGTACAGTAACTAATTCCTTTTAGTGTACTCAGTATTCGGGAATTAATTCTTTTTGAGGAAATGACTAATTTTGAGACTTCTATTAATGATTTGGTCAGGCTTGCTGGAAATCTTTTGTAGCGATTGCACAAAATTTTCTCGGGACACATAAGGCTGACATCTATGTAGAATTAGTAGGGGAAATGCGTGTTCGATTGAAGATTTTGGCTGTAATATGAGCATAAAATTACCTTATCTCGATAGTCATCATTATCAATTCAACCGCAATTGAAGAGATCTAAGCGAAGAACAGGGAGAACGTTTCCACCAAGATATAAAAACGAAGGAAAGTGGAACAGTCGTATGATGGCCGACTATTGCTGGTAAATCATACGAGACTGTCCAAGTCAGTTTCGTTTTACAAAATCACTCAAAAGGCAATTTTCGATGTCGATAAAATATTATTTTTTGTGGAAAGTGTATTTTCTTTATCTAGGGAACTAGTGCTGATAGAAAAAACAGGTAACATTTTTCATATCGCATACTTAGAATCAGGTCTAAAATCCACGCCAACAAAACCTTTTTAGGTCTGTGTAATTTCGATCATCATTTTATTCTCAAATCGTCAATATTATCAACTTAAGATTTGTAGACCTTACTTTTCAAGGTCCCTTTAAAAAGTGATCGCAGGAATTCAAACCTAGAAAAAGTGCAGGACATTCAACAGCTCAGCTCTTACCAAGCCAAGGATTCCCGAAAACCTCACTCAAAAACTTGTGCACTGGCAGAGAATAGTACGAAGAAACCTCATCTTGGTGAATCCAAATTGATTGAGGATGTACATATGTTAGGATCTTTATTTTTGGGGTAGTACAGTATTACCAAGCAGGAATTAAATCATCTCTCAAAAATTCAAATAAATTTTTCCCGTTGAATTACCGCCAAAAAAATGAGGCCTTAACACATTGAACTTTCATGAATGATGTGAATGATATTCGTTTATTCATGGTGGATTTTCCATTTTACTCAGGGACAACATTTTATTCTGATGACACAATTCCATGATTGATTCGTGGCTGCGATCGGCATCATCTTCTTTTAGTTCGTGCAAAAGAAGCATTTTGTGTAGGTGCCATTTTTAAGAATTCAAGTATTTCACCCCAGATCTTTGATTACTTCGGGGTCTATAGCGCATTGTCTTGTTGATTGATGTGAACCTTCTTGTAAATTCATATAAATGTTTAGCCTGAATTTTCAGGAAATTTGGGACGTCCTGACTGGAAACGATCCCTAACACAGAACCTTCTTCCCAGAATTTAATTTCAATTGTATCAACTGTGACTTTGATCTATTTGAAGCCTATTCAAGTATTTGTTGTTAAACAAAAGGCAGAGGCTACGACGTTCATCAGCATAACTGAGGAATTACGATTAAATTAACAAATTTAAGATATTCACACAATAAAAATTGCTCAACTGAACTGGTGAAAACCAATGACCGGTTGAAAATCAACAAAAATGAAATCTGCATTGTTACGAATCGAGCATCATGAGAAATAATACATGCTATACTAAAATTGCTCTTCATTTTTATCAAGTAACGAGGCAAGAAAATGTATTTTTCAACAATCAAGATTCTTATGTTAAGCTGTGCAGAGAGTGGGGAAATAATTTCCTTCACTCCTCATTGATAGGAGAAGTTTTTTCGAAACAAAAGTTTACTTGATAAATAGAAGAAAATTTGGTTTACACTTATTTCCTATGGTTGTATCGCGTTTCGACGATACTGCGCCTTCTTCAGACCAATACAAAAAAAAAACTAAACTAAGATACAAAAATTCATCTATAATCCACAACATTGGATTGAAAGTGATTAAAACTACCTAAGGTAAATTCACGGAACTATTAACTAAATCACTCAGTCGGCAACGTATTGAGTCGATGGGAATTATTGTCAAAATCCACCTGTTCATTCGATAGTATGTTGGAAGGTTCTCTTGATTTCAAGGGATCCCCAAAATATAATAACAAGTTTTTCATTAGATGGACGTAACAATTTGGTTGAAATTATCATTTTCTTCAATTAAATGGTTTGCGCAATTAAAATTAGTTTTTTATTGATGAAACTAGTATAATTTGCATTGACTATATTGAAATTTCTGTTAGTTCTACCAATATACACATATCCTTTTACTACGACAGCTTACATTAATTGCACCAGATTTATTTTCTTTACCTATTTCACTTTTATTATTTTTATGTATTTAAATAGATTATTATTGGTTCGAAATGCTACGGAAATTGGAACTATTCCGGTAAATTATGGCCAACTTTCCCAACCTATTTGGAACTACTGTAACTTTGTTTATCTTTAGATTTATGGTACACCAATTCTATTGCGTTGTGTTTTCGTGTTTGCGAACCAAAAATAATATATCCAAACACCTAAACAATAATAAAAGTAAAATTGGTAAAGGAAATAAATCTGTTGACATTGTACATTAAACGGAATATATTAAAGCTAAAACGATGTAGGAAATTCCACTCTCGTGTTTGATATGGATTTTCGTCGGCAAAACTATGACAATTATGTTTTTTTTTATGATTGAAAATACGTTTTGGGAAGTGTGGGTTTTCTTGAATGTGAACAATCAACATTTCCAAGAAATTTTTCCTAACCGCCTCGTCCCCTGGATTGATCGATGATATTATTATGTGTGGTGGAAGTTATTATTTTTCAAAACTCTATCAATTGATGTACGTGCTATCCCCAAATCTCCAACAGCAGCACGTATAGACGCTTACGGATTGGCATAAACATAAGCCAAGGCGTAACTGCAAGGTTTTCGTCGTTGGTTAGGAAAATAAGTCTGCCATTTCCGCTGTCTTCCGCGGAAAATGATTGTTCCAACATTCTTGAATTTTTTGCCTCAGCGCTTCACAATTATTGAAAATAATACCACTTTATACACCATTTCTTCCAAATAACCCCACAGAAAATAGTATCACGGATTTTGATTGGGACTATTTGGGGGCCATTGTTCTGGTTCGATGATATCGTCTACACTTTGTCTTAGATAATCAATAGCATAGTGATTGGTATGACATCTGGCTCCATTCTAAAATTAATTGAAATATATTTCATTTAAATACATCTAATTTGGGAGTAAATAGCGTTTTTTTGTGATATTAGTACTGGTTGTTCATTTCTTTGACAAACCTTGTCAGAAAAATATGGAAAAAATTCTAGAATTCCAAAGAAGATTTGAACCAATAAAAATCATACAAAAAGCTACTCAATTTCTCAAATGTTGTCAAAATTATAGTGCCTCCGAAAACAGTCAAGCTGGTTCCTGAAGTTCTGATAGGGCTGACTGCTAATGCAGAAATTGGCTGAATGTTATCATAGATTGTACTTCTTTTCTAATTAGGGGCTGGAAATTGGCGTGATATTTGCCTAGCAGTATAGCCACCCACAAATAAACATTCAATGAAACGCTTAGCCTCATTTGTAAAACCATTGTTAACAATTTCAAACGTCTAAAACAAGCAAAAGCAAGTTAAAATTCGAGTTCAAACCAGATGTCGTCTAAAACTCGATGGCATTTCATTATTTTTTGTTTATCATAGAGTTAATGCATGCAGTCTATGTTCAGACGTTTCACAACGGGAGGTCCATATAATGGCGGAAAAGAGAAACATTATTGACGACAATTGGCACAATTCTGAATCAATATACGAGTTAGACCCCTCAAAATGATGGGAAAGGTTCAATCTAGTGATTGAATTACACAGTTGATTCATTACGACCGCGAAAACTTTTTTGATGCGCGGGGAAAATTGTTAATATTTGAGGAAGTCGGCCATTTTGAATTCGAACGGAAATCAAATTTCAGGTTGGTTTTAGTAAAAATGGTTCTTTGTCTTCCAAGAAGAAGAAGAATCAGAATGAAAAAAAATTCTTCACGCTACTTTTTTACCAATTCGTAGAATATTTTTAAGATCAATATGCTCAAATTGTTCAGAAAAGACTGTATTATCGACTGAATGCCCAATTCGAATTTTTCTGTGAAAAAAAAAGTTTCCAGCGTTCTTGAATTATTGCTCATTTTCGAATGAGTCAGCCATATTGAATTTCATCGGAAGTGAAATGTCGATACAATTTCTGAAAAAACTAGTCCTTTGGCTTTCCAACGAAGCATAAACGAATGATCCAGCTCAAAAATTGCGAAAGTTATAACGGAAAAAAATTTATCCAATTTTCTCTGGTGCATCCTATATATTATCATTAATATTTGTCGATATATATATGATATGGATAATAAATTAATTCATAATAACTTCGTATGAGCATTTATTTGCCATTTCATTTAACAAAAAAACTATTACCAAATAGTAGTAAAAAAAGGTAATTATTCAAGATGGTTAGGATGTTCAGAATTCAATGAAAAAAACACTACTCACTAGTTTTGGGGCCAGAATCCGAATTTGAAATCATTTCATCCCGGAAGGCTGCCGTTTTTCAGAAAAACATTTCGATATTTCTTTGAAAGTCCTTCTGTATCTATCAATCAAACTCAATCATTGCTTCATCAAAATATCCTTGTTACTATAACAATGTTTAATTTATACGCATATGTTCCATTAATTTGATTTTTATATTCAAATATGATTTATTTTATCAATAAAATGCTTTTCAATTCGTATGTTTATTTTCTAGACAGTTCACCCGCCATATTTCCTGTCCAGATATGATTGCCTTCAATTCTTAATATTAGGCCACAATTTCAGACATATACAATCCAAGACACGATCCTCAAACATGTTACGATAGTGAAGTACTCGCTATCTCTCTCTTTCATAACAGAGATGGAAATTTAAATGGAAATCTGACTAAATTCAACTTAACACAAAGGGAAATTTAAATGGAAATCTAACAAAACCTAACCTTACTAAATTCAAATTCAAATTCAAATTTTTCATTGCCTACTATACATTTATATGTTCATAGTTGTCAAAAATACACAGAAAAAATGAGCCAGATGGAAAACGGGGTAATGAGAAAGTAGCAAAATATTAGGGAACTAGGGAATTTCCATCTTGGATTTCATCTTTGTAAAATTCTAAAATTAATAAAATATACACAGAACATCACGATGAGAAGTTAAAATTGAGGAACTCATTTCTGGTATAAAATATGTTTTCAGTTAAACAATTCTTGAGTTTTAGTTTAAAAAGGCAAGATGCGAAAATGACGAGCTAACTTATTAAAATATTTGATAGATGTATGAACTGGACCCTTCTGCGATCTGCCCAGCCTCAGAAAATCAGAGCTTATGTCATTCTTATGTCGAGTATTATACGTGTGAAAGTCACCATGCAATTTCCAAGACTTCACATTTGCATATGTGCATATAACAAACATTCAAAAATATATAGGCCAGGAAGTGTCATGATTTGAACTTTCTAAAAGATGTCCTACAATCGGCTCTATAGTCAATGTTATCGATTATTCTTACTGCTCTTCTCTGTAATCTGAAGAAGTCAGAGCAATTACTCCATGCCAGCAATCCATACTTTAAATGCGACTCGAACAGGGCAAAGTAAGCAGTTTTCGGAACCATAGAAAAAACAGATGATGCGAGATTTCTGAGTACAAAAGTATTTCTAGACAGTCTAGACGAGAGGTGCCGAATATGCTCCACCCAGGTGAGTTTGGTGTCTAATTGAAAGCCGAGAAATTTCACATTGGAAGGCTCAACTTGACGTGTGCTAAAAATATTCGTTCAGTTTTTTCACGGCCCTTGACTCCGTTGTTCCACTCGCCACCTACGCCTCTTTCAGAACATCACAAGCCACAGAGACAGCAGAGTCATCAGCGAACAAAACAGTTAGACAGTCTGATAGATACTCCGGTAGATCATTTATGAATACCAAAAGGAGAATGGGGCCCATAATCGAGCACTGAGGCACACCAATTGTTATTTTGTTCTTATTTGACCACTGTCCGTAAAAACCACTTGGTATCTATCAGTTGAAAAAGACTTAATGAGAGCTCTTCTGTCATCGTCGAGTCTATAACGCTCCAGTTTCAGCAGAAGAGCCGAGTGAGAGACACAGTCGAAAGCCTTCGACAAGTTCAAAAAAAAAGAAAGCGAACAAAGACCTAATTCAAAACTGTGTAGGGTTGTTTACAATTCAATGATTGCATCTGTGGTACTTCTACTTTTCCTGAAACCAAATTCACTGCATGAAAGAAGCAAACTAGTTTCGAAATAGTCTACAATTTGCGAGTACAAAACTTTCTCAAAAACTTTGGAGAAACTGGAACCAAGGATATTGGGCGGTAGTTGGAAATATCACTATGATAACCTTTCTTGTAGAGGGGAATTGTTTTAGAAACTTTTAAGCAATCGGGAAAGATGTTTTCTGATATACATTTGTTTATTAATTTAGTTAGTGGATATATTATGGTGTTTTAATTTCTCTTAATAAGGACTGTGGATAAATCATAAAAGTCTCTCGATTTGCTATTTTTCAAATTGCGAACTACTTCTCTCATCCCGTTGTAGGAGACTTCAGAAACTTAATATTTTCGGGAACATCTTTCAGAAAAAGTTCGTTGAAGGTCTTATTTTGTTTGGGAATCGAATTTGCAATATCATGAGGAATCGAGGTGAAGTATTTGTTGAATAACTGTGGATCAATTTGAGTATTTTCTGTTTTCACTTTGATATTTCTCTTATTATTGATCATATTCCACATGGTTTTACTTTTATTACTAACGTAACATAACCTAAAACCTAATTTAAATGTATAATTTTGAATTAAGTAGTTCAGGTTTCAGTTAAAGTTAGGTTAGTTAGGTTAGGTTTGACAAGATTTCCATTTAGATTTCCCTCTCTATTATGAATGAGAGAGATAGAGATTACTTCACTATAGTAACATTTGTCGGGATCATGAGTACTTCTATCTCTTTCTTGCATCGTTTTGAGTTGTACGTCGTATAACATCGTCCTGAAGAAATGCAGGAATTTTTTCTTGAAAAACGAAAGCCTTCCGGAATAAAACCATTTAAGATTCGGATTCTGGGCGCTGAAACAAGTGAGTAATGATTTTTTCATTGAATATTCTAACCATTATAAATAATTACAAAAAAAATTAGTCTTATTGTTATTTTTAAATAATTTCCAAACGTCAAACTGAGGTCGAAATTCATAATACTGTACATAGAACATTGTATAGCATAGGAACTGGCATTGGAATTAAATCCACTCGGTCTGCCTCAATGTTCCGCGGCCTAATGATTTAATTTTCTGAGTGAACTGTAGGTTTTTGATAAAATCGCGAATAAAATGAAAACGGGCTATTTTTGGTGAAGGTGAACCTAAAACCAATAAAAAATACGGTTCTAATAAGGTAGCAAAATAGACAGTCGTATTTGAAAATCCCCTTATTTGACAATTTAGTTTTGTTGAGTTGAGAAGTGATTTTTGAGCACCCTTTTTATGTAATGCCATCGGAAAGTACGTTGACCTAAAAAATAACACGTTTTCGTTAAATTAAAAAAAGTCAATTTTTCTGGGCAAAGATTATGACATTATAATTGAGAATATCTTGATAAAAAAAATAAAGCTCAATTGTTGTTAATTTAAGATTGGACAAATCTGCATAAAGATGCTCGACAAAGAATGCTCTTCAATAAAAACGATTAGAAGTACACCATGCTCTTATAAATAGCAAAGTTGTAGTCAAGGTCTGGTATAACCGGGAGTGGTATCTTCGTAGATCTGCTTCCTTTTTGTCTAAAGCCAAAATTTGAAATTGATATACCTGCTCCTCAGATACTTCCTTTAGCGCGGACACTCTGTATCAGTTACGATCGAGCTCAATCTTCTCGAGCTGGTACCGTTCGGAAATAAGAAAACACGAAATTTTTTGTCTATGTATGCTTATATTTATAAATGTTACGCCTAATTACTGCGTAAACTCTCTACAGTTTATAATTTTAAAACGTGAAGACTTATAATTTGGCATACCGTCTCAGACTCTCGATGATCTAATAACTTGTGTAAAGCCGTTTCTTCTTCTAAAAGAGGAACACACTTGGTATGGAGCGAGAAGTATTTCTTTGAAAAAATCAAAAAAATTGAATGGACAGTCATCACGAATTGTCGATAGAAGTGAGAACTCAAAACTATGAAATAGCAATGTTTTTTGGATCTTCAAATTGATTTTCGTATCAAATATTAAAATTACATAATTTGCAATTTGGAATTGATTTGATTCTCACATGTAACATTATATTTTGCAACATTAAGACACGATGTCCCAACGAAAATTTGACCATTCCCCTCTAACTCTGGAAAGCGATATAAGCAAAAAATACTGAAACAGAATTTTACCATTATTGAGGTTCATCCGCCAACTCTTCTTTGTGAAAGTAATTCAATATTCCATTTTTGAAAAGCTGGTAAGCAAAGTGTTCGTCGAAGCAAAATATATTAATTAAACTTGAAAATATTAACGTTAGCACGTTCATAACTGATGAGAAACATAGGACGCTCCTATTATGTTGATACGAATCTCTGTGATGGAAAACCCTGTATATTTGAAACAAATTTTAGAAAATGCCGCATAAAGCATTCTATACAGGGTTTCAGTGCTAAAGCGCCCATTTGAAGTATCTGGGGAACGTCAGAAAAAACACAAGTGTGAGCTCAGGAAATGTAACAGGGGAACTATTCTATCTTGCATATGATTTAATAAACGAGTGAGAAAAACCTGAGGAGAAAACTCGTTTCCCTGTCGCTATTGCACTAGCAATAGCTTGTCTCTTTATGTTGTGTTAGTGTCGTGTGTACATAAAGAGTACCAAAGATTTTTCTGCTTAGCCACTTCATTCTCTCTCGCACTAAATGATTTCCAGACGAAGACAATGGTGAAAGCAAGAGGGTTTGGGAATTTGTAACAGAAGAAAAAGAAAACCAGCAGAAAAATATTTCAACAATCATACCTCTTATATGTCTAAACAAATCTAAGAAAAGATTTTACATAGCAAGCAAGGCCATAAAAAGGACTAAGGAGATAATGAAAATGTACATAACCTGCGATATTTCCTCTTTCGCGGAGATGTTCTTCCTTCGTAGTGGGAGTCTCCTGAAACATAATCACTTCCTTGTTCTCTTGTTCTTGCTTGCCAATTTTGAAGTATAATCGCAAAAAACCCTTCAATATTCAAACTCAACAAAACAATTCCCTCTCTGTTTGACCGAGAGAGCCCCGAAGGCCAGATTCGGTCTTCTAGGTGATGCCGATTATGATCTATAGATGTTTTAGAATTAGAATCATTATGGACCTAATAATTTGGATTGACATTGCCTTATTATTTCTTCGTGGATCTTGTTTAATTTAAAGAAAAATTTGTGAAAAAATTTTTGCAGTCGTTCTAAAAATAAAAAAAAGTGAATGGCTACTGATTTACAACTCAAAATTGTTTTAAGAGCGGTACCACTTCCAGTTATTCCGAACATCGACTACAACTTTGCTAATTCAATGGCATGGTGTACTTTTTAATTTTTTTAATTGAAGGACATCCTTTTTCAAGCTTCTTTTGTTGAGATTCGTCCTATCTGAAATCAATCACCACCGACCAATTTTGAGTAAGATTATATATATTTTTTTAGTTCAACAAGAAAAGTGTTACTTTTAAGGGCAACGTACTTTCCGAAGCTATTTTATATACATGGTGCTCATAAATTATTTGTCAACACAATAAAACTAAATTGTCAAAAAGAAGTTTCTTTCAAATAAGAGTACTTGTTTTTTCCACTTTATTAGAACTGATATTTAAATTAGTATTGATTGGTTTTAGGTTTCCCTATACCTGAAATGGCCCGTTATCATTTTATCAAAAGCCTCAGTCATTAGACAGAGTGGATTTAATTCCGTTGTTCAATCCAAAGTTCTATATATTTCTGCCTCAGTTTGACGTTTGGAAACTATTTAAAAATAGCAATAACACTAATTTAGTTTGTAAATAGTTTTTTTGTTGAATAAAATGGCAGATAAATATTAAAACGAGGATATTATGAATTTATTCATCATTCATGGTCAATGTCAACAAATAATAAGTCGAACTCGCAAAACATTTAACGAAAAACACCCGAATTTACAACCAATTTGTAGAAAACAATTTAGAGAATTACAATCAAATTTTGTCACTTATAGAAAACAGATAGGGGGAAGTGGTAGAGTTTGTTTCATTACAAATAATTAATACATTGCAGTTACTGTCTTGGGTTATTTTTATGCCGATCTGTATGCGTCTGTACGTGCTGCTGTTGCAGGTTTCGGAATAGTACGTACATCAATTAATAAGTTTTGGAGCAAAATAATTTCCATCCCTACGAATTCTCATTAATATCATTGATGAATCCAAGAGACGCGGCGGTAAGGATTAATTTCTGAGAAATGTTGATGGTTCACATTCAAGAAAAACCAGTTATTTTCATTATATGGACCGATAAGTCCAAATTTTCAAGAGAAGGTACCTTCAATCGGCAAAATTCTCATATCTGGGCTGTCTAAAATCCACATCAAACGGGAGCGAAATTTCCAACATATTTTTAGTTACAATGTAATCATATTCATTATACAATTTTTAGTTTATGATGAAAATTTAAATGGTATGAAATATTTAGATATTTTAACTACATTTAATTTGGAATTCCTGGAAAATCTCTAGTTAAATGCACGCATTTCATGTAGGTACCTATTAGATGGTGCTCCGGACCATTGCACAACTCAGGTATCGGAAGAATTAACCAGCTTGTTTGACGAAAGGTGGATAAGAAGGCTGATTCCATGGAATTGGTTTGCAAGATCTCCGGATCTTACTCCTTCAGATGTTGATCTATGGGGGTAGCTAAAGAACTAAGTCAATAGTTCGCCGATTAATTCGCGGGAGTATCTCGAATTGTGATTCGTGCCTTTGACAGCATTGATCCTCCCAATCAAGTGCAAAAAGTATATATTGATGAAATGCCTCGTGGATTGAAAAAGTTTGGAGAACAATGGTGGACGAGTTGAACATGTAACTTAAGTTCAATTTTAAATTTTTCAAATATATATATATATATATATATATATATATATATATATATATATATATATATATATATATATATATATCGTCAAAACGACATGAATCATGGAACAAAATTTCAAAATATATATACAGGGTGTCCCAGGATGAGGTATCAATCTCTCGGAATTTGATAGATCTCGTCAAAATAATGCCATAACTTTAAATACAATTTTTCCTAAAATGCATTCCTGCTGAGATATTTACCCTTAAATTTAAAAAAATAAATTGTTTTTTACGATAGAATCTTTATTTTTCAACGGAATTTTATGAAATTCAAGACCCTGTTTGATAAAATAGTATTTTATAAGATGCTGTTTTCGGTTTTTTAATTTCACCCCATATGTGCTTAGGGCGAACTACCCATAACACTCTTCAACCTATAAATTTTAAGGGGATTAGTGTTTCACAAATCTAATAAAATTTTTAGATTTTCCAAAGTTTTTACGTAAAAAAGTACTTGTTAGATCTCGAAAAAATGAATCAGTAACGAGAAAAACCAGCTCAAAGAGCCAACGATATTTTAAATAGAAATATTTTATTCATTCAATTTATTATTTATTTTAATTATTCAAACCTTAGTACATAGACACTATTTATATTATCTGTTGAAATCGATAACCACCAACTCATGTGCCAGATCTAGCTCTGATCTATGTATGTCAGTATAAATTTGAAGATTGTTTTTATCTCACTAGAAACAGACAATTATAGATGGAATTGTTTTTATTTTTTGATATTTGACAGCTCAAGCATTTGAATTTTTGTATCTATCGTATTCAGAAAATAATTAAAATAGGGAATACACTTTGGAAGAATATGCAGATATGCGTTTAATGTTTGGTCCCCATATGACTTACCCGCAAGAGTACAATTTTGCAATTGGTTTTTACACCAATATGAATAAATTTATGCTTTTGTAGGTACAATCCTTTAATCTGATGAGGCAGGTTTTCGGAGAGATGGCATCTCAGGCTTTCGGATAGATGCCATCTCAGGCTTTCGGAGAGATGACATCTTAGACTTCCGGAGAGATGGCATCTCATAGTTTACATTTTTAGACCGATGAAAACTCCCATGCCATTGTTCAAAACCAACACCAACTACAGTTCCTAATCAATATTTGGGCCAAATATATTGGTATGATTTTTGTTGGGCCATATGTGTTGCTACATCGTTTAAAGGTGCAAGTTATTTAGACTTTCTTCTAGATAACTTGCCGGAACTTTTGGAGGATATTCTACTGGCCAGTCGGGAGAGTATGTGGTTTATGCACTATGGTGCCACACCACATTTTAGTTGAGCAGTTAGAGATCATTCAAATGTGACCTATTCCAATCGATGGATAGGACGAGGTGGACCTAGGTGGCCAGACCTGAATTCTTTAGATTTGTATTTCTGGGACCATCTAAAAGGCCAAGTTTATGATGTACCCATTAGGTAGAGAGATATGCTGCTTGAGAGAATAATTTATATTAATTTATTCTAATGAGATAAAAACAATCTTCAAATTTATATTAAAATACAAAGATCTCCTATTTCGTGAGCTCGATGTTGTATAAAAGTTGGTGGTTATCAATTTGAACAGATAATGTAAATAGTGTCTATGTAGATAGCTTTTTACGTAAAAAACTTCAAAAAATCTAAAAATTTTATAAGATTTGTAAAACACTCATCCCCTCAAAACTTAGGGGGTAAAAAGTGTTGGCGGTAGTTCACCCTGAGCGCATATGGGGCGAAATTGAAAAACCGAAAACAACATCTTATAAAATTCTATTTTCCTAAAAATGTTTTGAATTCAAGAAGTTCCGTTGAAAAACACAGATTTTATAGTGAAAAAAAATTATTTTTTGAAATTTACGGGTAAATATCTTAGCAGGGATGCATTTATATAAAGTTGTGGCATTATTTTGACGAGATCTATCAAATTCCAGTAGATTGATAACTTATTCTGGGACACCCTATATATATATATATATATATATATATATATATATATATAATATATTGTTTTGTTTCATGATTCATGTCGTCAAAACGACATCTTCAACGTTTGAAGTGAGTTAATGCTACAGTTTTCAGTATTTTATAAGAGACAAACTTGATTTATATTCATTTTCTAAATTGATTTGTGCAAATTGGTCGCAGATTTCATTAAATGTTCTGCAAATACGACTCACTATTTGATGACATAGACCATGAATGATGAATAATTTCATAAAGCCTCGTTTGAACATAGAAATGGGCATCAGAATTGAATCCACTCTGCCTTTTTCTTTGTTCCGCGGCCTAATGATTTAATTTCCGAAGGAACTGCAGGATTTCAGATAAAGTTGCGAATAAAGTGGAAACGAGCCAATTTAGGTAAAGGACCTAATATCATTCAATACTAATTCAAAATAAGGTTCTAATCGAGTGAAAAAGGGGCTCTTATTTGAAAAAAAAACGTTTTTGAAAATTTCATAGAGTTAAAAAGTGATTTTTGCGCACCCTGTACATAACAAAACGTTATAATCTTACTCGAATCTGAGCCAATTTTTTGGGACAAAGAAGATGACACTATAATTCCGAAAATATTGATAAAAAAATAATTGGTCAATGGTGATTTATTTTAGATCGGACAAATCTTAACAAAAGATGCTTGAAAAAGGATGCCCTTCAATTGAAAAAAATTAAAATGTACATGTCATTTGAAATCGCAAAGCTATAGTCGTTGTCCAGTATACCGCTCTGAAAACAATTGCAAATTGTAGATTAGTATCTATTTACTCCAATCTCAAAATTTTGAATTGATGAATAAACCCGTTCCCAAGATACTTCTATTGGGCCTTTTTACGTGGTTTCGGATCGATTAACCACTAAATGGTCACCCCGTATATATTTCAATGGGAGTTGGTAATTGAATTAGGCAATTTTGGACATTGGCCTTTTTAGCTACATGGTACATAATTATGTATAGCTTAAGGTGGTGGGGATAGATAGATATTATTATTTGAGTGATGGCTGCCTAGCAGCCCGGCCACTGCGACTCAGTGGCCTTTTGTGGCACACTCTGTCCTAAATTTCATCCACGAGCTCCATCCTTCTCGTAAGGGATACGAGTTCCGTGGGTGAAAGCTTAATAAGCTCAGTCAGCTTCAGTTTGCAAGATCCAAGTTCTTCCATCCTGACCCTGTCCCCAGCTGGGTACTGGCACATAACATGTTCCATTGATTCTTCTTTACGTAGCCTACATAAAGGATCCTCAATCAATCCTAATTTATTTAGGTGTTTCATGAGGCGACAGTGCCCCGTTAGTATGGCAGTTAAAACTTTCAGTTCCAACCCAGAGAGTTTAAGCCAGGCCTTGGCTTTTGCAGTGGAAGGTGGAAGATACCACGTCGAGCGTGTCTAAGACCTGGGAGGCTCATCCAATGCTCATGTACCCTCAAGTCCAGCCATTGGTTGATTTCCATCCTTGCAGTTTCCAGGGGAATTCCGAGCTTAGGCTCCGGTCCTATGAACTCCAGATTAATTCCTCGAGAGGCCAATGAGTCCGCCTTCTCATTTCCCTCAATGCCAGGAACCCATATTAGACGGAACCTGCTCCCCTCTCCTAGTTCGGCACTATAAGTGACGTACAGGTATCGGATGCCAATGCTTTCAGCGAAGCTTGGCTATCGGTGAGGATTTTAATTGACCCATTTTATTAATCCCCCCGCAAGCAAGATATTAGCACAGAGGTCAATGGCGAATATTTCTGCTTGAAAGACACTCGCATGCCCACCAAGACAGATCGACTGTTCCTTGGCGGCACCTCGACCGTAGACACCAACTCCAACACCTTTTTCAGTTTTTGAGCCATCCGTGTACCAACAGGGTCCGCCAAGTAGACGGTCCTTGGAGCTGATCCATTCCTGTATATCGGGAAAGATTATCTGGAATGGCCTCTCCATGTTCTGTAAGGTGCCAGGCACAAAGCCGAGGTTACCCGCTTCATTAGGGGAAAGATGATGGAATCTGTAGAAAGCCATTCTAGCCACTCCTCTTATTACCAGATGAAGAGGGGCAAGGCCCAATATCAGTTCCATGGCCGCAGTGGGTGTAGAGCGAAAGGCTCCAGTAATCATCATGCAGGTTATCTGTAATTTAAAGAGCTTGAGTTGGCATTGCTTCTTAAGGCTGCACTCCCACCAAGCAATGTAGTCGTACGTAATACGTGGTCTAACCACCATCACATATAGCCACTGAAGTTGCTTTGGGGCAAGACCCCACTTTTTTCCACAGGTCGTTTGACACGCCCATAGGCAATGTCTAGCCTCTTGTATTATGTTTTCAGGTTTCATGTTTGTATTATGTTTTCCACGTGAGTTTGCTATCCAGGGTAATCCCCAGTTATTATGCTTCTTCCACAACCGGAATAAACACCGATCAGGGTCGGGGGAAAACAAATATCCTCATCTTCCTGGTAAATGGTACCATAAGGGTTTTGTAGGGGCTCATGCTAAGTTTCTCTCCTTCACACCACTTGCAGACATAGCCTCCTGAAGTCTGTCAGAAACATCGATATAATCTCCGACAGCCAGAATGACTATATCATCAGCGTATGCTTGTAACTTGAACATGTTGTTTATTTGAGTGTTCAGAGCAAGAAACCAAAAATCTAATAGGCTTACTTAAGTCAAAATCCTCTAAAGACATATATGGTATATCGAATAACATGATAAAGACTTTATCAGAGAAACTTTGTCATCCCATATCAATACTGATGAATAAATGTTTCAAGGACGGATACTTCCCAAAAGAACTTAAAGTAGCAAAAGTTGTACCCTCGCACAAGAAAGGAGAAAAACAAATATGCGATAACTACAGGCCGATAGCCGTTTTGCCAGTTTTATCAAAGGTTTTTGAATTGGAAATTAAAAACAGAATGGTCAAATTCCTGGAAAAATCGAAATTGTTCAGTGAGGCACAGCATGGTTATCGAAGGAAGAGAAGTACTACTACGGCTTTACATAGTGCTATAAACACAATTATGAGAGGTTTAAACGGTGACGTTGAAGTGGCTATGCTCAATTTCGACAGTAGTAAAGCTTTGATAGTCTGTGTCGCGATATCTTGGAAAATCTTTTTCATTATGGTTTTCGTGGCAGAGTATATACCTTACTCAAAAATTATTTAACGAATAGTGTTAATGACAAGTTATCAGAATCTTTCATAACAGATAGAGGTGTTCCCCAGGGTTCTATTTTGGGTCCGCTTCTATTTCTGGTATATATAAATGACATTACGGTCCCTGGGGCAGCTAGTGTTTGTCTTTATTGTGATGATACACCCACTGTTGTGATGGGGGAAGATAGTGAAAATCTTCAAGCAAATAAAAATAAAGTCATCGATGAAACAAAGAACTGGTTCTCAAGCAACAGACTGAAAGTTAATGAACAAAAAACTGAGGAACTTACAATCGGCCCTAGAGATCCACTGAATTCGGTCAAATTTCTGGGAGCATGGGTGAAAGTTAGCTAAATGAATCTTTTCTCTTAGAAAAATAACAGATGTTAGCACATTGGAGTAAGCAAAAATTGCCTACCATGCCTATTTTCATGCTGTGATGTTCAACGGGGTGCCGGTATTGGGTATGGGGTTTCGTCGGAATCGGGTAGAGTCTTCATCCTACATAAAAGTTCGATAAAATTATGTTCAGAATTAATCATCGAGATTCCTGTAGACCAATATTTAAAAGGAAAGGATACTTTCCATGCGTATATATATATATATATATATATATATATATATATATATATATATATATATATATATATATATATATATATATATATATATATATATATATATATATATATATATATACTAAGACAACTTCATGCAAATAAAGCAGAAATCGCCACTGGAAGTGATCACCATACGTATAATACAAGACATAAGGAAGATATGGTTTTTCCATTGTATAAGAAAAAGTTAACACAGAATTCTTATGAGTACTGGGGAATGAAAATGTATAATACGTTACCAGGCCACTCCGAGCTCCCTAGGGCAAGTACTTTCAATAAAAAAAATAAAAATTCTTATTAGAAAATGCCTTCTACAGTATAGAAGAGTACATGAACTTTTTACAATGAATGTTGTCTGTTTTTATTATATTTTTATCTGTGATATTTTTCTGACGTACCATGTAATTTCTTTTGATGGTGATTAAACAATATTCTTCTATTGTTCTTCTTCTTTATCCATTCAAAAATCGCCCTTCGAAGTATTGACAACGCCCATTACTGCTTGTTTCTAGTGTCGTGACCAATCACTTTCGTGATTCTGAAATAAGGAAAACGTATGTCATTTGTGTATTTGCCAATGAAATATGAGGAATGGACAATTATATTTTTCAAAATAATAATGTTCAAATAAGGTAACCTCAGGTACGCATGTTGACGTACATAGACCGAAGCAGATGCGCGAGCGACCAATAAAACAGTCATCCAACCGCCTGTAGAAGTAAATACTTTAAAGAATTTTCAGAAGAGGAAGATATATTCAAAAAATTAGTGAACGAAAAGTAAAATTTTCCGTAGCATCTAATATAAGTTATAGAGCGGTTCTCGCCTCGGCCTAGAATTATTTTCGATGAACAGTTTACAGTTCGTGAAGAAAATCGAGTCAATCAGCAAACGGTTCATTTGTTATTCGAGAAAATTGGATTATGTGTGTTATTATTATCTATCACGTTCTGTTCTATGATTCATTCCTTATCCGGATATGATTCGCACTTTAAAGTTCACTACGCCATTTTCAAGTACTCGAAGGTATTATATTAAGTCTAATTCTTCAAGATTGAACGTACCTTAATTAATTTCACATTTTATGTAAAATTGTATCTTTTGTGTATTTTACAATCATTTCTGCTATTCGGAGATCTAAATGATCTTAATAAAATTGTAATTGATTTATGATTTGGTAATGAAACGATGACTATGTTTCACTATCATGATTTTATATTAGTGAAATGGTTGGACTAGTTTTGAATAACATTTGTCCAGCTTCAGCAATAAATTTTTTTCAAAACTCATATTTACAGTAGAAAAGTACCAGGTAATTGAATTAAATAATGGTAGGAAATAACAATAAGTTTAGGAAACGCAAATGGAATTTGTTTTTACTACCAACAAATAAATTAAATTAATAAATCATTCGATTCGAACTCTATTTTATCGTCGAACAATATTAAAACCAAGTACAAAGTGATTGAAATATATATGAATACATCGTTATTTGAATTCGGAAAAATTAAGATATCATGACTGTATTTAACAATTATTTTTAGGAAATAATTTGAATACATTGACAATTTGGGATTTACTTTCAATTTATCAATAGGCTAGCGCAGGGGTGCTCAAACTTGAACTTCTGGCGATCTACCTCAATATTTTCAGACCACTTACGATGGACTCTGCAAGTATGTGTGATGCAGGGTTGTCGTACATACATGATACACCCTACCAACCTAACACCTAACTCATAGTTATTCAAAATTGCGAGTTTATTGGTAGTTACAATACAAAAGAGTTACATATGGTGTTAAAACAAAGGAGTGACTTTGGATGTTGGAGCGTGGCACTGCATGTCCTCAGCATGCTTTTCATAAGATGGTACGTAACCTTGCTAATCTCAAGCATGATTACATATGATCATCAGTTAGTCGATTGCGATTTTTTGATTTAATTATCTTCATTTCAAAAAATTCAGACTCGCACAAGTAAGTTGACCCAAACATTGCCGTCAGTTGAAGGGTGATTTGCCTTAGATTCGGATATTTATCTTCAGGTATAAAACACCAGAAATTTGTATCAGATGCTGTACCTTTGAGATGTATATCTGATATAATCTGCACCAACCCATTTTCAACAGAACATAAGTTCATATTAAACTGACTTGCTATTTCAGTAGATAATTCCTCAATGTTTCTACATGAAAAAGGATAACTCATAAATGATGCTATATTCGCCATTTTTCTGCAATCATGAAAACGCACTTCGAATTGTCCCAAAATATTTGATAATTCAGCTTCATACGTATCGTAATTCAAATCTTTGCTTTCAAAGACGGAAAATGTTTCAGATTCTTTCTTTTCAGTTGATTTATCATAAGTTGCAATTTACTTCTGAATGCGTTCACTGCGCTAATAATCTCAATAATAGTTTTTCCTTTACCTTGAAGCTCCAAGTTAATGGTGTTAAGTGCATTGTGATGTCAGTCAAAAATGCCAAATCAGTCAGACATTTTTCGTTTTTTCAACATCTGAGTGTCATCACCTCTTTCGTCTAGAAAAGCTGTTGTTTCGGGCAATAATTCTTGAAACCTTTCTAGGAATTTTACCTGACGTCTGTGTGAAGAACTAAACCAGTGTGAACCGACTCGGTGCCGTCGGTCCTGTCTAACAGAGATGTGTTGGACATTAAAGATCCCTTCCCTCGACACGAGAGGGGTTCGGCAAAATTCTCGGGTTAGTGAGGTGACAGAATTCCCTGGCGTGTCATTAGCCGAAATGCGGAAATAGAGCACAGTAAAGGAATAACAAACAAACAAATCAGTGTGTTCAGCTGACTCCCTATCTTCCAACTGCAACTTAAAGAGCCGCCGTTGCAAGCTACGTGCACGGATGGAATTCACAATTTTGATTGCAATGAACATAATTTCCTCCGTGTTTAAAAATTTTCGATTACAAAACTTGTTGATATATCATGCAATGAAATGAAAAAATGAAGGGAGATCTTCATTAGCTCGACACAATGCCACAAAACTATTTTTGTTTCCAGTAATTGTTGGTGCTCCATCGGTTGTAATGTGCACTAATTTATATATTGGTAGCTTGTAGTTTTTTACAAAATTGAAGAAAACGTCATACATATCTTCGCCACGGGTCTTCCCCTTCAGAGGAATGATTGTCTTAAATTTTTCCTTAGCCAACATGTCATTGAATACTATCTGAATAAACATACACGGCTGGGCAGTGTCTGTAATATCGGTGGATTCGTCGTACTGCAAAAAAAAGTATGTACATTTCATGATATCATGTTTTAGTTTTGTCATGACCTGACTCATGACTTCAATACGCCTTGTGACAGTCGGACGAAGTTAACTGAAGTTCTCTAACAGCAGACATGATTTCTGTTTTATTTTAAAATCTCCAAATAAAGTCTCATCCGCTTCAATAAATGCTTCCTTCACAACCGATGCATCTTCGAATGGTTTCTTGTGTTTCGCCAATATATGAGATATTTTTAATGACGCGATCGTAGCATCTTTTGATTGTTTGGCAGGTTTTGTGAACATGATTTGTTTTTTTCGAACAAGATATCAAATCACATACTTTTCGTCTCTTTAATTCACTCTGTGGCGGAAAATCCTTTTCATAGTTTTTATGAACCATTTTATGATGCCTCTCTAAGTTACTACGTTTAGGTATTGCGACTGACGCAAGACAAACAAGACAAATGCACTTATCCTTCACCATAGAAAAGAAAAATTCTTCCTCCCAGTCGTCATTAAAATGATACGTTTCAGATTTTTTCGCTGCACTCATTTTGTACTATTTAATAATAAACTTTGTATCGACGTAGAATTGCTTTCAAGTTACAATTCAGAATGACTCCAATTCCAGCAGGCGCAACATATATATCTTCGTGAACGAAGGTCTCGAATGTTCCAGTCAAACGCGCCGCTCGAAATTTCTAGAAAAGCGGTAAGAATAAAACACGCGGGTTTTCTTTGATAAGTACCGCGCGTTTCTTTGATGAAGTCGCCTTTTGCCGCTAGCAGAGTGTTATTTTATTACGTAATAAATTTATATAGTTTAGTTGCCTATTTATTAAAATTTTTTTTCTTCTCTAGATCTACTCAAAAATCACTCGCGATAGACCGTTTGAGCACCCCTGGGCTAATCCTGTCTGTGTTTGACAGTAGTCCCATTTTCCTAATTAAAATGAATCTTGCGTACACCCTCTATTTCAAAAGTAACCGAACTGTTTTGAAAAAACTTTGTACTTCATTGACAGCTGTAAAAATTTCATGACATTTGTATGTAAACAACTCGAATTATTGCGTCATGTTTGTTAGTGTGTTTAGTACATTGGTCGGAAAATGAGTTTCAAACAAAGAGTTTCGTTCTAAACTTGGTAAATGTTT
The DNA here is from genome assembly GCA_013387265.2 of Cryptolaemus montrouzieri. Lineage (NCBI taxonomy): Eukaryota > Metazoa > Arthropoda > Insecta > Coleoptera > Coccinellidae > Cryptolaemus > Cryptolaemus montrouzieri. The sequence goes on along the minus strand of JABFTP020000185.1, from coordinate 31,841,310 downwards.
TACCGAAACTCACCAAATGCTACAAACTGCATATGGTAATGATGGTCTAACATGTACGCGCGTCTACGAGTGCTACAAGTGATTCGAGTTTTGACCGAAGTGTTGGACCTTACGAAGGTTAATCCGAGGTTTGTATCAAAGACATCATTGAGAGTTCTCAGAAGGGTCCAAATTTCTCGAAAATGATTGTGACTGGTGTTTTCAGTATGAGCCCGAAACAAAGCGACAAAGTGCTGAATGTTGGATAAAGAAAAAGTCGCTTGCAGAAGTCAAAAATTAAAGTTTGCTGATTTGTTTTCACGACTGTAAAGGAATTATTCACAAAGAATTTATTCCAAGCGGTCAGACAGTCACAGGAGACTTTTATTTGAAAACGGCAGTTACATTCTTTTGCACGAGAGTGCCCCATCTCATCGTTCAAGAGTTGTGACTGAATTTTTATTAAAAATAACATTATTGCCTTGTAACATTCACCCTATTCACTACCTGATCTAGCTCCGTGTGACTACTATCTGATCTCAAAGCTGCATTTGACCATGAAAGAAAAGAGGCACGATTCGCGCTAAAGACCATTTCAAAAAAGTAGGTAGAAAAATCTAACCTAACCTGTTGGATCGTGCAAATTTGTGTATCAATGCAGAAGGCGAATACATTGATTAATAAAAAAGGTTTTTATCAAAATTAATACTGGTTATTTCTATTTTCAAAAAGGTCGGTTAGTCTGAACCTAGTGATTTCCAATTTGGATATGAGGGTTTGTAGATCTGCTTGTCCATTAGTGAAGGAAGATCTGTACCACCCTTCCCTATATTTTATAACTATGTTGAAAGAAACAATTATTGAGGAAACAATTAGTGAAAAATTCAGGTATAACTTCGCCAAAGGCAATTACTTGTTACTACTTCATGAAGTAAAGAACTGTAATTGGTCAGATGTTAGTGGGTTTGATGATGTAGATAAGGTGTTGGCTGTTTTTTATGATGACCTGTATGCGTGTCAAATGAGTCGAAATTTCCTGCATGATATTCTAGCGATCTAGTCAATTTAATAAAACAAAAAACAAACTTCATAAATTAATATTAAAAAAATCATTCAAATGTTGATGACTACAATTTATATGTACATCTGAGGAAAACTAACGAAAACATAAAATTGGGGTAGAAGAGGGTATCAAGTCAGATCCATCATCTTTCTGGAGATTAATAAAGACTAAATCTGACCAAGGGAGATTGCCTGCAAAAATGTGCCTTGAAAACAAAGTTTATGCGGGTCAGAATGAAATAGCGGGTGCTTTCGCTCACTATTTCAAATCAATATATGAGGTTCCTTCAGAACCTGAGGAATATTCTCCATCGCCTTATGAACTGCCTTTCGACTTTCCTGAGGTTCTAGAAATCGATGTTATTAAAGCAATAAGGAAACTAAAACCAAAGAAAACAACAGGTGTTGATAACATACCGGCATATAAGGGTCTAGCAGAATTCTTGGTAAAACTTATTACTAAAATTTTCAACATGGCACTGTTAAGTAAGAGGTTTCGAACCAGATTCAAGACTGCTGTTGTAACTCCAGTATATAAAAAGGGAGATGAAAATGAAATTTCGAATTATAGACCGATAAGTCTGATAAATATTATGGCGAAAATTTTTGAAATCGTTTTGCATGAGAGTATATACAGCGCATTTGAATTTAGAATATCTGCTTTTCAACATGGATTTGTAAGTGATAACTCAACCGCTACAAACTTATGCGTTTCTTCTGAATATGTGGCTAGGGCATTTGAAACAAAAAAGCAGCTAGATGCCCTCTATACTGATGGTGAGAAAGCCTTTGATAAGGTGGATCACAATAAACAACTAAGTAAGCTCAGTGAAGCTGGGTTTTCAAAGGGGGCTTTCGAATTTATTAGATGTTACCTAACAAATAGGAAACAGGTAGTTAAGGTGGGTGAATGTCTCTCTGAGGAAATAACTATAACATCTGGCGTTCCACAAGGTAGCATCTTGGGCCCGCTTCTTTTTACTATATTCATAATTCACTACCCGACTGCATAAACACCTCAGCCTGTCTTTTATTTGCCGATGACTTCAAGCAGTTTAGAATTATATCGAGTCTAGAAGATACTTTCGAGCTACAAGCTGATTTGGATAGGGTCGTGAACGGTTTTCGGGAAAATAGAATGTTTCTCAATATTCCTAAATTCTCAGTTATGACGTACAGTCGCAATAAAAACACTATCGAAATGATTATTATATAGAACGGAATATACTCGAGCGTAAGACTGAAACTCGGGACCTCGGTGTATGCTTTCAGGCAAATTTCAAGTTCAATAATCACTACAGCTATATTATCAAAAAATCATTCAAAGCACTAGGTTTTGTCATTCGAAATTCATAGAACTTCGGAATTTTTACTGTTGTGAGACTGTACAACTCTTTAGAATATGCGACCCAAATATTATATAACTTAGTAAACAATCTCAAGCACAAAAAATGTAATTTCATAAGTATTTTACATTTCCAAGTTCCCAAAATCAATTTAAGGATACTTAATAAGAATGATGTATTTGATGTAAACCCAAGCACAATTAACTGCATGATGAGGCTGTGCAATGAAATGAGCGAAACATTCAACTTTGATCTCTTTTGTATTGACTTAGGGGAGCTGAGGGCGCTACAATATCAATATTCATTCTATAAGATATAACTAAGAACACCTGTATCAACTTGAGAAAATAACTGTTTAAAATGAAAAATCATCAATAACTTGTTCTGCTCGAAACTGGCAACAACAAACATTATGTCAACGATGTCTTGCACGGCGTGACGTCACAGTTTCTGATTGGCGTTATCTGGCACGTTACTGAATTTCTAATTTAGCCGAATTCAATAACTAAAAACATAAATAATCCTTATTTATTTTAATAAATAATTCTACTTTTCGTAACCTTCATTTCATTGTTCATCATTACAAATTCCAATCCATTATGTTCATTCTTAGTGGACACAAGCCTATACTAGGTAAAGAGTGGCCGTTTTGGAAGCAGTGGTTAGCTAATGTTGAATTTTGTTTATTTTCAAGGAATTAAGTTTGTTGTTCTTTATATCTAATTTTGAAGGAGCGACTGGTCTGATTTATGTAGAAAAAATGCTGTCTGGACAAGATTTCTCATAAACTGAAATAAACCTGATTCATTCAAATTCTCTATAGGATTTTTCGCATTAAATTAGAATGATGGACTAATTATTATGAGGTCTAAATTCAATTTATGTTTTCAATTTGGAAAGGTTGAGTATTCGCAGCAAAATTCACTATACCAAAATCAACAGTGTTTGACATAAAAAAGAACAAGCACAAAATAAGGAGATTTATATCCAAATCGTATCAAAGAACAGGTAGGAATTAGGGATGCACTGAGCAAGGGTTTTCACAAAAAGCCGAGTACCGAGCTCTCGGCCAAACAAAATTACTGCATGCCGAGTATCACGGCCGAGAGCTCGGCTGGCCCAACCGGGCTCTCGGTGCATCTCTAGTAGGAATATTATTTTAAACTTTTCTCGAATTTGTTCTATCCATGGTAATTTTGTAGGAAAAAGAAAAACTATTAGAGAAGCTGAGAATCCTGATGTTGAAATCGCATTGTATAGCTAATTCCTTCAACAACGCAACCACATGTACCAATTTCGTCAGACATATTGAGAGCAAAAGCCAAACAGTTTTATGAACAAATCACAGGAAAAAAGGTTTTCTGGCAAGTTCGGGATGGTTAGATGAATTCAAGCTTTGATATGGAATTCGTTTCTTGAAGGTTTGTGGTGAAAAACCTTTCCAGTGATGTTTCCGCTGTGATACCATTCAAGGAAAAATTTCTATCGGTTGTTGAACAGATGGAATAAGGCAAATAACAGGTTTATAATGCTGATGAATCGGTCATTTTTTGGAGATGTTTACCAGGCATAATTTGGGTTCATCAAGGGGAAAAATCAGCATCAGGTCGAATAGTGTCTAATAACCGCTTAACATTCATGCCATGTCGCAACGTGGCTGGAACTCACCAATTACCTTTACTAGTCTTGGGAAAAGCGGCAAATCCACTAGCATTCAAATCGAAAGTTCACTACCAGTTGTCTACAAAGCATCTACCAAAGGGTGGAAGACCAGACCATTATTTAATGAATGGTTTAAAACATTTTTTATCCCCGAGGTGAAGAATTTTTTAACTAAGATTAACAAGCCCTCTTAAGCTCTGTTGTTGGTAGACAATGCACCATCGCACCCACCTGAGGAAGATGTTAATACTGATCCATACTTCATTATGTTTTTGCCACCCAACTGTACTGCGGTTCTCCAACCTATGGATCAGAATTTAATTCAAAACATTAAAGTCTACTATAGAAAATGCCTTCTTAATCATATTATTTCGCATGAAGGTGAAGAGCTAACTTCCATTTTGAAGCAGTATAATTTGAAAGATGCCGTGAACAATCTTGCCCATTTTTGGAAAGCCATTGCTTCAAAAAATATTAGAAAAAGTTGGACAGCATTGTGGAATGACACTTCAGAAGTAGTAGAATCAGATGATGAAAATATTCCACTATCAGAGGTTCAGAAGAAACTTCGTCCAATCAGTGAAAATGATTTGAAAAATATTGCCGAATCATTAAGGGTCATTGATCCAGAAAATGACTTAACGATTGAGGACATTACCAACTGGGCTGTGGGAGACAAAGAGTTTGTTATAGATTTGACTGAAGAAGAGCTTATACAGGATGCTTTAGGAAGGAATATTGAAAACGTAGAGGAATCTTCTGACTCAGAGGATGGTTTAAATAGTATGGTAAAAGTGAAACATGCAGATACTGTCAATGCGTTCTCCCTGATTATCAGTTGGACCGAATAGAATAATCTTCCTATAGAAGACGTATTGCTCCTGAAAAGGCTCAAGGAAAAATCAGTTCAGATGGCAGCTTCGAGAAAGGTTCAGAGTAAAATCCATGGATATTTAAAACATCATAAGGAATAGCATGTCGTTTATGTACACTAGCTTATATTTAAATTCTATATTTTTTATGAGGAAAGATTATAATGAATGGAAATTCTATAATTTGATTGTTTTATAATAGAAACTATTTTTTGTTCAACTTTTCGATATTTTTATAATAAACTCAGCTTTAACAGAGTTTGGGTTGTTTCTATTTTGAAAGAGAAACAAATTCAAGTCACTTCAGAAATTCGGGCATTTCGATAGTCCTGCATGCGCCGGGACGATATTTGCCCGGACTAGTGAAGTTATACTGTATTTGGTAATAGTTATACGTAATTCTTTTCGTTTTACTATTATGGGTATGTCACAGACGTATCTATACCAAAAATGAATTCTAACAGGTAAGTTAGAATATAGTACTTTGTTTTCTATGCTAGACAAGAATATATCTGCAAGAAGAGGGCTCATTGGTGATCCCATCGCAAGATCGGTTGGTTGTTATTCTTATTAAATTGAAGATAATTAAGCTGTATGCATAACTTCAAAATTACAAATTCGTAATGTATTAAATGGTTAATATGATTGTCCAAAAATATGAGACGGTAAGTTGCTACTTTCATCTCTCGGAATATTTGAAATATATTTATCTACATCTAAGCTTAGAAGGTAGGAGTTATTCGGTAAAGTGATATTTTCTCTAATTTTGGGTTAATTCAATTGAATATTTTATTGCATTTTCAGGAGTGAAATTTGTTTTTCTTTCGAATATCATAATTAATTCGTTCTCTAACTTGTAAGTGGGACTATTAACAAATTAAAGAACTGGCCGAATCAAAGCATTTTCTCTGTGGATTTTCATCATACCATACAGTTGTAGTGGGCTTGGATTCATATTAATATAATAATAGCTAGGCTTACTTAAAATATTGGATGTCATGTTTGATATAGCGCCTTTTAGTGATTTCTGAATTATAGCTGTGGGATCAGGAATTTCAATAAAATCATTAAATTTGTCTATTCGTTCTGATTCTTTCAATATAACTGTGGCGTCTGATTTATTTGTTCTTGTGATCGTAAGATCATGGGTCCGAATTTATCTTTCATGCCTTTCAAACATCAAAACATCAAACATCCTTAAAAATAACAAAGCTTCAACATTAGCTAAGCACTGCATCCAACATGGTCAGGCTTTCCCAAGTATTGATAAATTAATAGTTCTACATAAGAGGTAGAAAACAAAATTACCTAGAGTCGGCGGAAATTTTTGAATTTTTTTTAATGACAACTTGCAGATAATGAACGTACAGATTGATCACTGTTGATCCCAAATTTTTAAAGTATTAAAATAACTTACTTTCGATAATTGTTAGAAATAGACATAATATCTGGTTTTCCCAAATCCAAATAAGGATCTATTCATGTTGTGCCAATGTTTCACAGCTCACCGGCCCTGTAAACAAAGGAATTCTTATAGGGAGAGCTTCGAAGGGTCGCTAAATGTACCGCCATACGATGAGAACTCCTTACCAGCCTAGTGTTGCGGCAAAACATGAGTTTTCCCGCAACAAGGTCTTTGAGCTCCTTGGAGCATCTTCCGTGGAAGTATCTGTAAAACAGAGAAAGGTCAGCAACTTGTCTTCTGAGAGCCAGCGGTTTGAGATCGCGGGTGATCTCCGGGTGGTCGATGAGGCACACAGCCCGTTTTTACACACTATCCAACATCAGCAACGAATGTTTGGGCGCAGATCCTCATACATGGAAAACAATATTCCAATGTAGATCGAGTCTGCGCCTTATATAGAAGCAACAGCTGAGATGACTTGAAGTATCGCTTGGCTCTGAAAAGAAAACTAAGTTTAGCTGATGCAGACTTAGCTATTGCTGATATATGTTCATGTCAGCAAAACCCGGAGTTGGCCGTTTTTCCGAGAAGGTACATCAAATCTTTGGATGCAATTTGCTGACCTTGCATCGTTAGAGGAGGTTCTCTAGCGGGGACCTTTCTAGAAAACGTAGTTGCTTGCGTCTTGTTCGCGTTTAAGCTCACCAGATGCAACTGAGCCCACTCCAATATCTTCTGTAAGTCAGAGTTTGAGTTATTAATTTCTTGACATCTCTGACGCTGAGATTCCGCAGCTGTAAATGGCCGCAGACTACTGAAAAACGAAACCAGGGTACAATCGTCTGCAAAACCGAAGATCTTGTTCTCGGTAGATGACAGAAGATTGTTTATCTGCAACAGAAACAAGGTTGGCGAAAGAATGGATCCCTGAGGTACTTCTGTCTGCAACTGGAAATAATCCGATGTTATACCGTCGACCACAACTTGTATTGATCGATTTGAAACAAAGCTACTTATCCAATTCCGCAATTTTTCGGGAAGCCCATATGCAGCAAGTTTATTCAACAGGGCTGCATGCCAAACCCTATCGAAGGCTTTAGAGATGTCGAGGAATACTGCTCTAGATTCCCCATGCTTTTTCATCGTTGATGTACAAACATGAGTGACATAGGCCAGCAAATGTCCTTTCGATCTTTTCCTGCGAAAACCATACTGTCTGTCGTTAATAATTCCCTACAACTCAAGACATTTGATGAGTTCATCATCTATAACCGCCTTCATCACTTCGAACATAATGAGAAAAAGTGCAACAGGGCGGTAGTTTTGGAGTAAGGACTTCTTTCCTTTCTTTGGGATCGGTTGAATTCTCGCTATTTTCCATTTGTTCGGAAAAGTCTGGCTTTCATAAGAAATCTGAAACAGGTGGTTAAGAATTGGTGACATTTCGGGAGCACACCTTCTCAGGATGATTGGCGGCATTTCGTCTAGACCAACTGCCTAGTTGTAGTTAAGCTGCTCGAGAGCCCGCCTCACAGTGCCAACTCTGAACTTGATTTCTGCCTTGGAAGAATTTGTATGTGGAATGTTCGGTGGTATTGAGTTAGATGAATCTAGAATAGACTTCCTTGCGAACAAGAGGGCAAAGAGATCGGCTTTCTCTTTCGGAGATGATGCCATACTTCCGTCTTCTCTAATAAGAGGCGGAAACGCAGATTGGCAGAAATTGGCGCTGACGGTCTTCGCCATAGAGCAGAACTGTCTAGTCCCGCTTGCCTGTACAATCAGTTTATTAGTTACCCCTTCGTTGAAATTGGACTTTGCTCTTGCAGTTGTCAGGTTGCATATGTTCCGTATTCATACGAAGGTTGTTCTTGTTACCTCTGTTGGATTTATCTTCTATGACTTGTAGGCTCTGTTCTTGGCTGCAGAGCCTCTATCTGGTCCTTGTTGAACCATGGCTTTTGTGCTGTTGTTCTTTTCATGAAATGGAAGATTTATTCCTGCATGAATGAATTTCTGTAACAGATTCAGTGCACACATCGATGTCAGGATCTGAAAGGCAAACATCACTAAATGGAAAGCACGAAAAGAATTCACGCAGGACATCCCAGTTAGCACGGTTTTAGTGCCAAATGCGTCTGGGTGATTCTTGGTTTAGCGGCAGCACAATGGTTCCAGTAGCAGATATAAGGTTGTAGTCTGAGTTGCCCAGCGGTGCTGTGACTTCCACTCCAAAAAGACAGGACATTGGTATATCACTAGATCTGCTTGGTCGTTGGGGAGCATATCTAGATGCTTCTGAAATTTCTATGGATAAAGCAAATGCTGAATCTTATTCAATCCTACGATTGTGGTGGCAAAAATATCATCAATTTTCGAGTGCGTAATCTTGAAAGATTTAAGAAAGTATCACTCAAAACGCTGTATTTTCCGGGGGAAAAAAAATTCACGAAAATTTTTGAAAGAAAACTGAGATTTTCAATTCATCGATGTAACTTCCTATCTTCTATTCTAGCTGAGCAGAATTATTGACTCTTCGAAACAAAATCAACTTGTTAGATCTCAACATGAAATGTAGAGGGTTTGATTAGATTTCTAACATATAATCGTTCGTCGATGGATTTTAAAAAAATGCAGTACATTGAACAACCTATCGAAGAGAATCGTACAATTCCTCTCTCATATAAAAATTTTCGCGGTTGTAGTTAACATGAATATAGTAAGCAAATGTTCAAATGAGAGAGGAAAATTTTTCAGAACCAACAGAGTCGATTTTGATGAAATCTTTTCCCCAAACAGATATCGAATGGATTGATAAGGAGTTGGAATTTTTCTAAACAAATCTCGATTTCAATTCGTCACATTTTATTTCAGGAAGTAAATAATTGCATGGTCCTATATCACAGACACCTTTTCCTTATTCACTTCTATTTGGGATGGAAGCTGCCAGGGGCAGTGGGAAGATATGTGGAGAACGATACATGTAACAAAAAATGCCCCTCTCCAATAAAAAATCGATCTTCAATAAATTCATAGAAAAATTAAACCAGCTGAGATATTCAGGGTGGTTCGTTTCGATTAGAACGCACTGTATAGGTGGCACTATTATTCTGAAAAAACAATAACGCATTTCGTATAGTAGGTAAAAAGTGATTTCAACATTGTGAAAAAAAGAAAAAATTAATTAAATTATTTTTATTGTGTTATTTTCTGCAATAAGTTTTTCAGATTTGAAAAAATAACGAAAATTATATTGATTTCAAACTATTCTTTCTAATTTTTTTCGTTCCTATTCTTATATGAACGCACGGGTTACATGGTATGAAATTGATAATATAACGAAAACAATATCAATTTTTTTCCCCGTGATTTCAAATCACGTATCCCTAAATTGAAACTGAATACAAGTAATCGACGATAATGAAATGAAAACAGGCGGAAAAAGAAAAACATATTTTCATAATCTGTTACCAATTTTCTCTGTACGCATATGGCACTCGGGGTTAAACAGTTTCAATGGCTGAAGATGATTTAGGAATTGTGATGTCGTTGATGGAATATCTGATGAACGGTGGGTAAGTCGCAATCTAGGCAAGAAGGAACAGGAAAATTCATAAATTCAAAATTGATGAATACAAGAAGTAATGAAAATATACCATTACGCACTTGTAGACAACGTTCTGAGCAAAATACAGTTGAACTACAGAAAAGTATAGTATAACTGTCTACATTGAAATTGTCTCTCTTGGTTTCTCTAATTCGATGTAATGAAAATCTATTAGTTAAATGCCTTTATCGTACTATAATGTACAAAGTGTAAATGTGGCTCAATTTAATAAAGCAATTCAGAAGTACTTCTTTATTTTGCTAATCATCTTCAGGGATTTCATTTTCGCTAAAAAAAGATAACAACGCTATATATATATATATATATATATATATATATATATATTTGATAAATAGGATTTACAAAATTCTAATAATTGTATTTACAATGAATGCTTATATCTATAATTTTGGTGTGTGTCAGTAAAACACAAGTGTGAGAGCTCAGGAAAATGTAACAGGGGAACCATACTATCTATGATTCAATAAACGAGTGCACTAGTAATAGCTTGTCTGTTTATTTTGTGTTAGTGTCGTGTGTACATAAAGAGTACCAAAGATTTTTCAGCTTAGCAGCTTCAATTCTCATCTTGCACTCCATGATTTCCAGACGAAGACAAGGGTGAAGGGAAGGGGGTTTGGGACAGGAATCTGTAACAATGGAAAAAGAAAACCAGCAGAAAAATATTTCAACAATCATACCTGACTCTTATATGTCTAAACACACTTGAATTTAAGGAAAGATTTATTTATTCATTTATTGTTGATGGATTTATTTCATGGAAAGTCATTTTATTATCAATAAAATGAAACACTTGTACCTGATTCCACTATGTTAATTTTTTCAATACACACGACTAGTTTCGACACCTAGGTCATTTTCAAGTTCCTAGTTGTTAGAAAAAAAAATTGTGCTAACTATACCTATTTAAATTGTGGAGTAGTGTGGAGTGATTTAACTCTAGTTGGCTATTGAGAGTGGTGAAGTTTGTTAATTTCCGAACTTTCCAACAGATTCATTGTTATCCCTTTATTGTATTTGTGCATGTAATTATGTGATTTGTAGATCTAATATGTTCAAAAATTTGTTGTCTGAGGAGATATGTTCTTTAAATCTAGATTTCAAATTTCAACCTGTTTGTCCTATGTAAGCTGTTGGCCTTTCATTATATTCTGTATATTCCAGACCTTTCGGTCGAGATTAAAATTTCTAACGTAATTATGTGATTTGGAGATCTAATATGTTCAAAAACTACGGATTTGTTGTCTGAGAAGAGATGTTCTTTGAATCTGAATTCGAAATTTCGACCTTCCTACGTAAGCTGTTGGGCCTTAATTGCATTCAATTCTGATTATCCCATACTGTTTAAATTTATTATTTTTTTGTTTTCCATTGAATAGTAATTATTAGGACTATTGGAAAAGGAAGTTGTTGAATTAAATTTGGAAAGATAATTGCTCCTGCTATAAGAGAGGCGACAAATGTAAATTAGGCATGCGTATTTATTTTCTGGTTTTTTATAATGAAATATAGAAATTGAGAAATTTGTTGAACGGTTGAGTTTAATTTCAGCAGAGAAAAATATTTAATTATGCATTTTAATCAGAAAACGTAAAAACTGGTCTATTTGTCTATTCAATCCATGAAAACCAAAAAATAATCCATAACAATCTGCTAATAAAGGGTTGAGTGGGGATCCCATGGAGACTCCTGAGTTTTATTTGAAAAATTTTGTTTTAAATTGGAAATGATTTTATGACAAACAGGCATCCGAAAAATTACGAAATAGATCTATAATGTGTGGTGACGTAATACTTTGGTTAGTTTTCTTTAATTGGGGCGGACATTTATCTGTTGAAATGTTTATATCAAAAAAGGAAAATTTGAAATTGAAATTGTTGAGTGTCGAAAGTTTAACTATCAGTCATAAAAAACTCAAAATGGCGTTAGCTTGCTAATTTACCTGTAGGTGTATTTATGTGGAGTTTTGGAGCTTGAAGATTCACTGGAATTACTTTGTTTTTATCCCATTCCGAATGCGCTAGATGATTCGATTGATCCAATTCTTGTTTGATTTCTTTAATGAATTATTTTGTGGGTTCTCTTGAGATTTTACCACCAAAGTATCGATGATGTCTTGTATTTTTTCTTGGTACCTATTTTTCTCGATGAACACAATACTATTCCCTATGTAGATACTCATCTATGATTCTTTAGAGCTGATAGATTAACTTTCGACACTTCAACATTGATGTTTTCCTGATCTACTCTTTGTCATCTCCGTTTCGGCTCGTTGGAAAGCGCAGTGACATTTACATGATTACTTGCGCTCCAACGAATTGAGATGAGTAGGTGGCGGCATGGCCTGATGTTGTGAATGGGTAGGCAATGCTGACGAGGTCAAATGAGACCGAAACTGCAATCCATTGCTCCTATTCATGACATCTGATCGATCTGTACCGCTGCTATGTAGCCCTGGTTGACGGTGATTATGAAGGGTGGATCGGAAAACTAGCTCCGTCAAGGGAGTATATTTAACATTCTACGGAAGGTTGAATATTGTTCCTTGAATAAAAATCTTCACCGATGTACAAGTATGTACCCAAAAATCAACAAATGAATGTCCGTCTCTTATAAAAGAAATCCTCAACCAAAATAACATATAACATCACATTATAGGTTCATTTTGTAATCTTTTAGCGACCTGTTTGTCACAAAATTATTTCCAATTGCCGCCAATGGTCCCAACATAAGCAAATTACTATTAAATGCCAACCAAAAAGCTCATCCGAAAGGTCGTGAATATACAGAATGTAATGAAAGGCCGACAGTTTACATAGGACGAACAGGTCGAAATTTTAAATTTAGATTTAAAGAACATATCTCCTCAGACAACAAATTTTTGAACATATTAGATCTACAAATCACATAATTACATGCACAAATGCAACAAATGGATGAAAACGAATCTGTAGGAAAGTTTGAAAATCAACAAACCAAAATTCACCACTCTCAATAATCAATTAGAATTGAATCACTCCCAAGTACCCAACATTCAAAATAGGTATCGTCACCACATTCTCCCTCACAGCTGTTAGCCCTAAAATCCTGAAAATAACGTAATTGTTGAAACAAGTCAGTTGGTTATTAAAAATAAACATTGTGGAAATCAGACAAAGTGTTTCATTTTATTTATATTATTTGTTCTGTATATTGAACAATGTTGAACAAATTTGATGCAACAATTATTATTATGAATATTTTTCATCCTAAAAGATACTCGTTTAAGGAATGTTTCACAGAAAAAGCGTCTCGCCTCAGAAGTTTTTTATTTCTCTTATTCCTTTAAATATCATGGTCGATGTTATTTCAAATATGAATCATAGTTGCTTCAAAATCTAAATGTTATAAAAACTTGAGATTCACAGAAATATATAACATGAAAAGTGTTCTCAACATTTATTTATATCATTTTTTTGGAAAAAATTCAGCAGGGAAAATATATTTTAACTGGTGATAGGGGACATTCCTTAGTGGTCGAAATGATACTCTGTACACTGCCTGTGAAATCTAACCTTTCAATCAAATGTTCTCTATTTTGTATTTCGACTTTATAGACTGTTGTGTAGCTTAGCTCATATGGAAAACTACAGATTCAAATCCTATGATTGCGGTGGCAAAAGTATCATCAATTTTCAAGTGCATAATCTTGAAAGATTCAAAACAGTATCTGTTAAAACGCTGTATTCTCCGTGAAAGAAGAAATTCATGAAAACTTTTGGAAGAAAACTCAGATTTCCATTTCATCGATGTAATCCGTAGAATGGGCGACAGATTAGGTACCTAATCGCTAACTTCCATATTTGTATAGTTTCTAGTTTTTTTCACGGAGAATTAATAAATGAAAGACGAAAATCGTGTGAACTCAGACATGATGCAAGTTTATTTGCAAGCTAACGGAAATAGTGCTCGGGCATTTTGACTCTATCGGAAACGATTTCCAGATGCGATGAACCAGAGCGCTTCAAGTATACCTTATTCCGAAAAACATAAGAAAGATGATACATCTGTTTCAATAAACCGAAAATAAAAAAACTCAATTTATATTTCATTCTTCAAAAAAGTTGTTGAAAATCTCCTCCATGCTGTTGAATACAGCATGCTCAAAGATATGTTACAGACTTTTAGAAGAACTTGTACCATTTGCTGCAAACATGGTAGAAAACTTTTAATTTATGCATAATAACGCCAGATCTCACCAAGCTACTTTAGAACGTTACTTCTTAAATCACTGCATATGAACTTCCCGAAAAATTGCGGGGTTAGATAAGTAGCTTTCTTTCAAAAAGATCAATACTAGTTGTGGTCGATGAACATCTGATTGTTTCCAGTTGCCAGCAGGAGTACCTCAGAGATCCATTCTTTGGCCAACCTTGTTTCTGCTACAGATAAACGATCTTCTATCATCTACAGAGAACAAGATCTTCGGTTTTGCAGAAGATTGTACCCTGGCTTCGTCTTTCAGTAGTCTGCGGCCGATTACAGCTGCGGAAACTCAGCGTCAGAGATGTCAACAATAAATCAATTACTTGAACTAAACTTACAAAGGATATCTGAGTGGGGTCAGTTGAACCTGGTGAGCTTCAACGCGAGCAAGACGCAAGCAACTACGTTTTCTAGAAAGGTCCCCACTGGAGAATCTCTTCTAATGATAGAAGGCCAACAAATTTCATCCAAAGATTTGATGCACTTTCTCGGAATAACGGTCAACTCCGGGTTCTGCTGGTATGAACATGTATCAGCAATAGCTAAGTCGGCATCAGCTAAACTTAGTTTTCTTTTCAGATCCAAGCGATACTTCACGTCATCTCAGCTGTTGCTTCTATATAAGGCGCATATTCCACCTGCTTTGGAATATTGTTCCCATGTATAGGGATCTGTGCACAAACATTCGTTGCAGATGTTGGATAGTGTGCAAAAACGTGCTGTGTGCCTCATCGATCACCCGGAGACCACCCACGATCTTCAACTGCTGGTTCTCAGAAGACAAGTTGCTGACCTCTCTCTGTTTCACAGATACTTCCACGGAAGATGCTCCAAGGAGCTGAAAGACCTTTTTCCGGGAAAACTCTGTGTGTTTTGCTGCAAAACTAGGCTGGCAAGGAGTTCTCATCATATGGCGGTACATTTAACGACCCCTCGAAGCTCTCTCTATAAGTATTCCTTCGTTTACAGGGCCAGTGAGCTGTGGAACTCGCTTCCGTCTAACATCTTCCCAACATCCTACAATTTGGGCCTCTTCAAAAAGCGAGTGAACAGACACCTCTATTTTTCCCAGGCGCCCTCTCATGTGGTGTAACAGGTTCGTCTATTCCTGGGAAGCGTACATAAAAAAAACATCAATCGTATGACATGGACGAAATCCAAACCTCAATGCCACCGAACATGCCTCAATAGACACCAGAAAAACCAGCCAGATACTGTGAATAGGTATTGATTTTGAGTATGAATCGTAGTGTGTCATGCAGTAATTCTTTCTATCGGTAATATTCGGTATTAACATGTTCTTGAAGACCCTGATTTTTCCAAATGTTTTAGATTTTTCATTATTAATTTCATTTCAATTTCTATGAGAACTATTTTCATTTCGATTGTTCTCAAGTAGCTCTTAGTGCTGGTGTATTATTGGAAAAATAAATTCTTCAACATATTTAAACATCTTTTGCATAAATTTGAATTTTCGATTTTGTGCTTTAATATCTTGGCGTAGTGTAATTCAACTTTTCAAACGTGAAATATTCGAGTAGAGATATTTTGAAGTGCCACTCGACTCCTCCATATAGTAAGTCGGGGATGCTGAGAGAAGGGGGTTGTTTTCACATGCTCCAAGTCAACCTCAGCAACCCTTGATTCAAAAATTTCATATGAAACTTTTGCATGGACAATAGATAACGCATTTGCTAATTTTTCAGGAGAGGATGGTTCGTTGCAGTCTCTGGATAGGAAGAAGAGCTTTTCGCAGGATCGGTTTCATCAATACATATTTTCATATTACTTTCAACATGTTCTTCTACGTCGTCTGGCTCGTATCATCTTTCGAAACAGACCCCATTGGAACTAACAACATGCTTCCAACACCTTTTCCAGTTCAGTAAGCAAGTCTGGTACTCACTCTTCGGTATAGCATTCAAAACGTTCGTCGTATTTGTTCCAATTATTTGTTTGCTATCAAATCAGCGCTTGTAGTCACTTTCAATCTTGTTAGCATCCTAAAGTTGCAGGAGCAAAACCAGGAGTGTACGGAGGTCGACGTGGATGTAAGACCCTTGTGCTTTGTCTAATATTGCAGCAATTTGAATGAGTTTTGCTTACATACGAAGCGAAGGAAGAGGAGATCGAAGATCATTTCAAAAATCGATTTCCAGGAAAAAAATTCCTGATAGAAAGACTTCCAAAGCGGGAAGACTCAAACAGTGCTTCTTTCAAGATCGGTGCGGATATTTCTTTGGTGGATGAGTTAAACAAGCCCGAGATCTGGCCGCGTGGTATTGTAGTGAAGCGTTTTCGGTTTTTTCGAGCCCAATCTGGTGCTGAGCGATAAAACAGAAAAAAATGTGAGAGACTATCGGATGACTCTATTGAATCTGAACTTACAGTGTCTATTAAATAAAGTTGAAATTCTAAAATATAGCCTCGGTCGGGAGTTGTGTGATGTTGTGTGCCTCACCGAACACTGGTTAAATGTGGAAGAAACCAAGGGCCTGGTCACTCCTGGTTTTAGAGTCGTAAGTTTTTTTGCACGCTCAAACTTTTCACACGATGGCACTCTTATTATTGCAAAAGAAGAAACAAACTGTAGGCCTCTGAAGCATTTTGAAGTCACAGCAGCTCCTAACCTAACGACGATATAGAGCAATTTCTATGTCAGCTAGATAGGGTCTTACAAGCAATCCATGATGCTCATCATGGCAATATTTTTCTAACCGGAGACTTTAATGTCAACTTCATTAAAAGCAGCAGTGAACAAATAAAGGTTGAGGAGCTCTTAGAATTGTATAAACGTACGTACGTAGGACAATTTTTGACATTTCGAAAACAAAGTGAACTCACAAAGTCACGTTATATCAAGGTGAGCAAAATAAACGTAAGTAGTACCAATCATTTTATAGATCATCTTAATGCAAATAGGTGGAAATGTCTATTTCAGACTGACGCCAAAGTTGCATATGATAGTTTTCAGAAAGTCTTGCTCATCATCTTCAACGACTGCTTTCATGAAAAAACAATAACAATATCTGAACAGTCAAAAAGTAAGCCTGAAAAAGATACACAAGAAATACTTATCTTACTAAATCAAATAGAAGCCGGGAGGTTTATAGCAACAGTGAAGAAAGAAGAATCAACTTTTGGACTTCATCAAATAGAAGCCGCGAGGACTATAGCAACAGTGAAGAAAGAAGAATCAACTTTTGGACTTTTGAGATTCCTTAAAAAACAACTGAAAAAACAAATAGAGAAAGAGATTAGAGCTAATGATGCAAAAAACAAAATCATAAGACAGGCAAGTTTTATGTTTTTTGCTCCAACCACTCCTGGTGAGATTGTTCAGATCGTTTCGCAAATGAAGACCAAAACTTCCCAGGATATTTACGGTTTATCAGTTGATCTACTTAAAAAATAGTGAACCTAATCAATCTTTCTTTTGAACAAGGTGTTTTTTCCCAATAACTGAAGGTGGCAAAAGAGGTACCCATATTCAAAAAGGGAAATATCGACGAATGTGGAGATTATAGGTCAATCTCTGTGCTCCCTGCTATCTCAAAGGTGTTTGAAGCTGCCATTAAGACACGGCTAGTTAACTTCATGAACTTCTGTAAAATCTCAATAACAATCAACACGGATTTCGTGAAAAGAAATCAACTACAACTGCATTAATAGAGATAGAAGTGTTTATCCTGGAGGCTTTCGGTGATTTGGAATATGTCATTCTCGCATGTTTAAATCTCAACAAGGCCTTCGACTGCGTAAATCACGACATAATGCTGAAAAAACTGGAATATTGTGGTGCAAGCGGACCTGTACTAGAACTTTTCAGGTTATATCTACAGGAGAAGTGTCAAATCGTAGAATGGAAAGGGCAAAGGTCAGTTAGCAGAAAAGTCATTAGAGGGGTTCCGCAAGGTTCGATCCTAGGACCAGTTCTTTTCATCATCTACATCAACGATTTGCTGGAAAATGTATCATGTAATCATGCAAAAATTTTTGCCGACGACTCAACTCTTATAAGCAGAGCAAACAACAAAGAAATTCTCCAAGAAAAGGATGAAAATTCAATAGTGATTGCAAGAGAGTGGTTTATATCGAATAAATTATCACTAAATTTGAGTAAAATACAAAAACTAATGCTTACCACTGAAGGGAGGTGACCTCCCTGAATCTTCTGGGATTTGTCCTGGAGAGCTCATTTAGTTGGACACCTCACATAGATTCATTATGCCGAAAGTTGGCAACTGCGTGTTTCACTATAAGAAAGATTAGATATATTGTCGATGAAAACGCTGTTTTATTAACCCACCGTGCTCACTTTCATAGCGCCTGTACGTATGGAATTATTCTGTGGGGTTCAGCAGTGGAGGCAGAAAGAGTATTTCTGCACCAGAAGAAGGCAATGAGAATACTGGCCGGAGTACCATCAACCACGAGCTGTACAAACACCTTTAAAACATATCAAATACTTCCATTCCATCGTGCTTCATAATTGCCGCTCTTTGTTACTTCCATGCGAATAGGGATGATCGCGATAGGCACGGTGACACCCACTACTACCTCACTCGTGGTAGAGAAAGGTACACATTGCCAAGACATCGTCTCGGCAAAGCACAGAGATCATTCAATTTTATCGGTTAAAAATTTTACAACAAGCGGTGCGACAGCTATAAAAGCTTGAATGCACAACAATTCAAAATTGCTACGAAAATATTTTGCTGAAACACATTTTCTACAGTACTGAGGAACTTTTAAATTTTGTTGAGTGATGTTTCGTATTTGTATCTCTTTATAGAATAAATTTATGTATGTGCCTATATGTTCACATATGTTCACAATGTTCTTATGTTCGAATATTTGTTGGAATTTTATGACAATCCTTGTATTTTTGAAGGAAAATAAAATATCATATCATCATATCATATTATATCATCTAAGATGTATCATTTCAAATTTTCCACATCCGGTATTCCAAGATCACTTCTATTTCGCAGTGTTAATCAACGATGTTATCGTCTGATTTGCACGTTAAAAGATACTCAGAGCGTGGATCGCTATCAACGAATATGCGGATATCTCTGTACAGTTTATACCACTCTTTTATTTGTGTTGTACACTCGTCCACAAATTCTCCCTTCATTATTCTGCTAGTTTCTGCAGAACTCTTTTATATACTAAAAATATAACACAAATTCATTGTTTGGATACTTCCGACCTTCTTTGCAAAATCGTTTATTATTCGTTCATACACAGAAGCATTCCGCTGGCAACAAGCGCCTTCAGTTCATGAAGACATAGTTATTACGTCAGTACGCAGCTGGTAGAGGCTGCTCTTAGGGATGAGTACTAACCACTTTGTTGTGGTACCTATTGGTTGATGACCTGACAATAATCGGCGCACTGGAACTTTATGTACAAGCGTACGCTGTCATTCTGGCTGGCGGAGATGATCACGACGTCTCCGACAGACTTCAGGTGGCTATTTTAGTTATCCAGGGTTGGTGTGAGTGTGAAGAATTTATTATGAACCCCCACAAATCTCTTATGGTGGCATTCACTAGGAAAAGGAGGATATTCATATTCCCTCCGAGCCCGCGTGGAGTGTTTATTCCGGTTGCGGAGAAAGCAACAATGTTTGGATAGTAATCTTACATGGAATTCGGACATGGAACACATAATACACAAGGTAGATAGAAACAATAGAACATGTCATGTGCGAATGCCCAGCTGGGGACATAATCAGGCTTGAGGAACTTGGATCTAACAAACTGAAGCTGACTGGGCTCATTAAGCTCTCGCCAACAAAGCTTATAGTCTTTACAAGAAGGATGGAGTTTGTAGGTAGAATTTAGCACAGAGTGTACCACAATTGATCACTGGATCGGAGTAGCAGGGCAGTCAATTAGCCCACACTCAATTTCAATATTTTATCTTATTTAACTGGTTACGTCCATGCCCCGAACAGGTTACTTAAATCAGGGGTGCTCAAACGGTCGATTTCGATCGACCAGTCGATCGCGAGTGCTTTTTGAGTAGATCTCGAGAAGAAAAAGATTTTTAACAAGAAAGTAAATAAACTACAAAAATTTATTTCGTAATAAAATAACACTCTGCTAGTTGCATAAGCCGGCTTTATCAAAGGAATGCGTGGTCAAAGAAAAGCCGCGTTTCTTATTCTAGAAATTTCGTGCGGCTCGTTTGACGGAAACATTCGAGACTTCCGTTCACGTCAATATAAATGTTACGCCTGCAGGAATTGGAGTCATTCTGAATTGTAACTTGAAGGCAATATTACGTCGATACAAAGTTTATTATTAAAAAGTGCAGCGAAGAAATCTGAAACGTATCATTTTAATAACGATTGGAAGGAAAAATTTTTCTTCTTTTGTGTGGTGAATAGCAAGTCAGTAATATGAACTCATGTTTTATTTGAAATGAGTTGGTGCAGATTATATCAGATATACATCTCAAAGCTACAGCATCTGATACAAATTTCTGGTGTTTTATATCTGAAGATAAATATCCGAATCTGAGGCAAATCGCCCTTCAACTGACGGCAATGTTTGGGTCAACTTACTCGTGCGAGTCTGCATTTTCTGAAATTAGGAGAAATATGTTAAAATATCGCAATCGACTAACTGACGATCATATGTAATCATGCTTGCGATTAGCACTCAGTGGTTACATCTTATAAAATGTATGCCGAGGACATGCAGTGCCACGCTTCAACATCCAAAGTCACTCCTTAGTTAAGTTTAACACCATATGTAACACTTTTGTTTTGTAACAACCAATAAACTCGCAATTCTGAATAACTATGAGCTTTTTCATTGATATTATAGAGAAGAACCTAACTAAACCTAACCCAAATCTTGACTAAAATAATGTATATTGTGCGGAAAGATAATATCTACATATGCTACGGTATACTCTACCTAGGTAGACAGGTAGGTAGGGTGTATCGTGTATGTACGACAACCTTGCATCACCCATACCTGCGGCCTCTCAGAGTCGATCGTAAGTAGTCTAAAAATATTGAGGTAGATCGCTAGCAGTTCAAGTTTAAGCACCCCTGACTTGGACTCTCTAGGGCGGCGATATGAAGGCACATGAGATACTTTAAGAACAATTATCGTACACCAGAGTCGGAGGAATTGTCCTAGTAGTGAAAAATGTACAGTGAAAGGGTGGCAATTAAAGATGAAGACTATTTTGTCTGCTGGAAAGGTTTTGGGTTTATATACTTATAAGAGGATAACAAAATAATAACAAAATTCATAAGAACATTATAACATCGTTTGAAAGAGGAATTTGAAAATACTGCACAAAAAGTATCGTTTTACAAAGATAACATGTAGTTACAATTCCAGAAAGTGGACTTCGATTAAATTCTCTATTTATCATATGTTCCAGTTTTCGATGCATGCCATTTTCATCTCTTCCAAATTCGAAAATCCGATTTGGTGGGAAGTCGTCGTAGCCATCTGCGTGATTTTAAAGCATTGAGACAACTAACTGTTCTGATGGTATTAAAGAATTTAAAACTAGCTGTATGATGGGAAACTATGTTGAGAAATAGAAAAAAATGTTTTACTTGCTTTTCCACCGGTATATCGAATAACATACGAAAATTTCTTCAGATTTTTTTAATACATGAAATTAATCTCAATATCCTGTTTGATTTGTTGATTCAGCGAGCAACTGCGCCAGACGTTTTCCTTCAAAGTTTTAAATGCCAGGTGAAAGGAATGCAGATTGTTTAACGTTCCTCTGTCACCTCAAGCAGTCTGTCCATAATTTCTTTTAAGTAACTCAATTTAAAAGTTTCTTCGTTTTGGTACCTGCCGTTTTGAAAATTTTGAAGGGCATTCAGAACGTTAAAATTGAAGCTAAAAAGAATAATTCATTCAATTAGGATAAATAAAAAAGATTTTCTGCCTTGTCGACTCCATGAATATCATAAATTCTCATTTCGTCGTTTTTCAATGTACAAACACATAATATGACATGAGGTTTCTCGCGAAACCCTCTATGTGCAATAGTCTCATTTATATTTTGTATAAGGGTTGTTCATTAATTTTTCGTAATTATTTTTATTATTATAATAACAGTAAGCAATTCATTGAATCTTTCTTTCGTTTAAAACCGTAAACTCGAGATAACTCTGCGAAAAGTATGATATTTAAGGTTTCTTTGATTAGAATATGATTTTTCCATGAAAATGTATGTGTAAACTGAACATCATTTCTGTAAATGAGGTTTTTCATTTGTCTTGAAAGAAACAAGTATCCATTTGTTTCCTGAGATTGTTAAAGGATATCCTAATTAATCATGTATTCTAATGAGAAGCACAGTTTTTTATGATAACAGATATTTTTCATTCGGAGGGTTAAATAGCTTTTCTGTAGGTTTTCACATCTCGAAAATTAGACCATTTACATCTATCAACTTTAGTTTTCGAGATATGCGATATATGTGCTTTAGTAAAAAACGTAAAATAAATTATCATACTCATGAAATTCATAACGGAAATAGCTTTTTTATGATTTTCTTGAGACTCATTTATTTATTCATATATTTTTCATTGTAATTAATCAAAGGCTTTTCATTGCAAATTTATATAATATACATAAAACTCTCCATTTTTTTGGTAATATTCCCCGCCACAAACGATTTATTCATTGAGTCAACCAATTTTTGCAATATTGCGTTTCCTGGAACATACACTCCCCACAAAAATTGTCCCATCACCCTACTTTTACAACAATACTATATAAGTTTTTAGGTTGGTCGTTCAAGAGTTTCTTGGTAACTTTCAGAAGTGTAGAATGAGAAGATATCATTCAAAAGAGATGATTATGATAGAAAATATCAACAATTTTCGAGTTAATGAAAAATTAAAAAATTCTACCATCTTCAAACATTCGCGAAGAGGCCAATCAACTAGCATCGAATGGTTACTAATCATTTTCAAAATCGATTTTTTCCTCCCCGGGCCCTAATTACTGCCAGTATACGTCTCGGAAGCCCCTCAAACAAATTTTGGATGTACTCTTAAGTCACTGAGTTCCAAATTTCCGGAAGCAGATTTTCTAGTTGTCGGAGTGTTCTACAAGGCATCCTACGTTGCTGAAATTGCCACTCTATGTTGTCGCAAACATGTTCTATGGGATTCAAGTCGGGACTTCTGTCTAGCCATCTTAAATTATCAATTTCGGCATGTTGCAGAAATCTTTAAGCTACACTAGCTGTATGAGGCCGAGCATTTTCAAGCATATAAATGAAGTTTTCGCCAATCAATGGGCCAAAGGGTACAACGTGGGGTTCAAGGATATCTCCGATGTATCTGGCCGCTGTCATTCTTCCATTATTCACTAGGACTAACTCAGTTCGACCATGGAAAGAAATGTCTCCCCACACCATTACTGAGCCCCCTCCGAAGTTTTCGGTTTGCCGGATATTGCATTGCTGATACCGTTCCCCAGGTCGTCTGTATACAGGCATGCATCTATCATTTAATACTGGACAGAACCTGGACTTGTCGAAAAAGAGAACATTCGACCATTCTGGAATACCCCAATTTGCATGTTCCCCCGCAAACTGTAGTCTTGCAACTCGATGCTCTCTGGTAAGACGCGGGCCGGTAGAAGCCACCCTTGATCTGATATCGTCTTCTCTGAGCCTGTTCATAACAGTTTGCAATGAAATATGTACATTTCTGAAAAATGCAAGTTCATTCTAGCCGTAAAGTGCCGAACTTTTACCAAGTCAACTGATGTGTTATCCGATTTATTCCCTGTCCGGTCCTTCTTCCATATTCCCCTGTTTCGTAGTACCGATTAATTGCTCTTGAAATAGTGCTTTGGTTAACATTCAACAAGTTAGCCACGTAACGTTGGCTTCGCCGCTCCTCTAGAAGTGTTACAATTCTTACCACTTCATGATCACTCAACTAGCGTCCAGGACGTTCAGCAGCCATTACAATAAATTCAAAGATTCGAAAATCAACAAGAAACACAGAAAACTTGCATTAATTTAGCGTGAAAACTGAAGAGAAACAGAATGAATACTGATATTCAAATGAACTCATTCGTGTTTCAGACGAGTTTGAGATCATATGGAAACAAATGTTACTACATAGATAAGATTTTTCCCTTCATATGTCCAAAAACATATGTTGACAAAGAAACTGCGATCGAGCTGCTTAATCGATTGTGGAATTCAGAATACCAGGTGATGCGACAACTATTGCGGTGTGTGTATTTGCAGGTTCATCAATGGATGATAATTTTTTAAATGTCTTCATATATTTAAGTACCAGCGATAAAGTGATGGGTTCTATATTCCTCATCTGCTTTTGTGCAATATCAACAGTTATTTCTGGTCCTTAATTGACAGATAGACCAGGGCGCAACTGTAATAATACTCCTTTATGTGTATGTAAGAGAGATTCTCACTAAGATCGCTTCCGAATACCCAATAAAACAATAATTAAGGTATGCGCAGTCATGGACAGGAAAACTACGACTTGTTTCAACAAGCAACATTTGTTTGGATAAATGTTATAGAGGTATGTTTTACTTAGAAGAACAATATCATGGAATCTTCTGGCAAGATGGAGAAATAAGACATTTGCATTCAAATAAGGATAACGAGGAAAAAAAGATGTACCATTGGCCTCTGGCAAAAAAATATGGACCGCTAGCCATAAAAGAAACTAAGGAATAACAAAATTTTAGACCTAAGAACTATTTGCAATCGAAAATTTGGACAGATTTCATACTATTTGATACAAATACTTGTATGCTTGAAAAATCGTCTCATACCGTATTTCTAGGTTGAATAATAAAGTTGGACTTAATCTTTGTAATATGACAATTTAGTATTATCGAGAAGGTTGATGCAACAAAAATTTGATCATTTGTAGTGAGTCAAATTTATGAGTATTCGAGGGGAGCTTTCTTCAGAAGCCTTGGCTGCTCCACTGGGAGGCATTCTATATAACTTGGGATTGACAGTACAGTAGGCTAGAAGAATTTTGTAAGCTGACAATCTCCATCGATCGCACGAATTAACACAGCTGGACTGGAAATAGTGGAATCAAATTCTCGTCTATTCCTAAGCTACGATTTTTATGATGATTGTACGTGTTCGTCATATGCAATCCTGTAGTACAAATTTTATGTAGTAAATCAATGAAAGATGTTTAAAGCTATTATATACAAAAATAATCATCACCGTAAAAACTGTTTAAAAACATAAACAAATCGCACTGATGATATTGCAGATTTAACCGAATATACCTCGAAATCCTTTTTCATATACTTTATAACTCGTTAGTCGCCAATTCTTGCAACAGCTTCCAGTTCCAGTAGATGGTTCCATGAAAATGGGTTAAAGATGATATAACGGGGTAGCAATAGAATTTTTTTTTCATGCTAGCTTTCCAGGAATAGGCGAACCACGACATGAGTGGGCGCCTGGGAAGAATTGAGGTATCTGTTTACACGCTTCTTAAAAAGGGCCGAATTGTAGATTATTGGGAAGATGTTGGACGGAAACGAGTTCCACAGCTTACCGGCCCTGTAAACCAAGTAATTCTTATAGAGAGAGGTTCGAGGGGTCGTGAAATGTACCGCCATATGATGAGAAATCCTTTCCAGCCTAGTGTTGCGGCAAAACATGAGTTTTTCCGGAACAAGGTCTTTCAGCTCCTTGGAGCATCTTCCGTGGAAGTATCTGTGAAACAGAGAAAGGTCAGAAACCTGTCTTCTGAGCGCCAGCGGTTGGAGATCGCGGGTGATCTCCGGGTGGTCGATGAGGCGCAGCCTGTTTCTGCACACTATGCAACATCCGCAACGAATTGTTGGGCACAGCTCCCCATACATGGGAACAATAATCCAAAGCGGGTCGAATCTGCGCCTTATATAGAAGCAACAGCTGAGATGACGTAAAGTATCACTTGGCTCTGAAAAGAAAACTAAATTTAGCTGATGCCGACTTAGCTATTGCTGATACATGTTCATGCCAGTAAGAACCGTTGTTGACCGTTATTACGAGAAGGTGCCACGAATCTTTGGATGCCATTTGTTGGCCTTGTATCTTTAGAGGAGATTCTCCAGCGGGGACCTTTCTAGAAAACGTAGTTGCTTGCGTCTTGTTCGCGTTGAAGCTCACAAGGTTCAACTGACCCCACTCAGATATCCTCTGTAAGTCAGAGTTTAAGTTATTAATTTGTTGACATCTCTGACGCTGAGATTCCGCAGCTGTAATCGGCCGCAGACTACTGAAAGACAAAACCAGGGTACAATCGTCCTCAAAAAGGAAAAACTTGTTGTCTGTAGATGACAGAACATCGTTCATCTGCAACAGAAACAAGGTTGGTGAAAGAATGGATCCCTGAGATACGCCTGCTAGCAACAGGAAACAATCAGATGTTATACCGTCGACCACATTGTCATCTACTTTACATTACTCCATCTAAAAAAGATTTGTTTGTATGAATACTATAGAGGTTGATGTTACTCAGGAGAACGATATCATGAGATCTTACGGCAAGAGGGAGAAATAAAGCATTTCCATTCAAACAAGGATAACGACGAAGAAAAAAGATGTATTCTTGGCTTCTGGGAAGAAAGATGGGCCGCTAGGCAGAAAGAGAGCTGGAGAAGAACTGAATTTGTAGACCTTAGAACCTTTTTCAGTCAGAAATTTGGATAGATTTTATACTACTTGATACAAATATTCACTTGTATGCTTGTAAAATAGAAGATGAAAAATTTACGTAAAATATACTTCCCAAATGTTAACACTAGTTGAGCTATTAGAAAGAAGTCATGTAAAGCAGAGTGATACAAGACATAACCCAAGAGAACAGGAAAAATAATACTAAGTCCTGTAGAAAAGGAATTGGGAATAGGGTGCGGAATGAGCTTGAAATGAAGAAAAGGAATGGGGAACTTTGGAATGCCGGAACAAAAAAGGAACGAGATATAGTAGAAATAGGGTGAAAAATAAGGTAAGGTGAAAACGAACAGAAACCCTTGGAAATCGAAGAATTTCCAGTACCCAAGTTATCACCGGCAAGATGATTACCGTGTCGATAGCCTTTCTTTGTAGAGAGTTATGACGATTTGAGTAGGCTTGTCAAATTGTTAAAACTAGTGAAACAGAGCGTCTATCAAGCAAATTTTCAAACCTCTAGAAAATCGAGCAATGTTGAAAAGCTTGGCATAACCGATTTTGCTTTTGTGGTTCCGGAAAATACTTTGCTGAAGCATGCCGAAAGACTGAGATAGGTGGGTCCAGTGGGCTAGTCTACAACGCGATTCCCATCCAATGTGAAGTAGCTTTATCATGCATCAAGATGAAGTTTCTTCCGTCAATATTTGCATATGGAAGGAGTCGGCAACCTTTAAATAATAACGCGCGGCTCTCCTGCTATATACGCTAAAATTAATTATTTTATTATCGAAAGCTTCGACAATTCAGATGCATGAAGGAGTACTTATATATCAGCCACTTCCACTCGTTATTCATCATCTGCTTCTTTGCCATATTCAGTACAGATGGTATTCCGACTTTTCCTATCAGTCATGAAAAATGTCGCACATAATAAAAGTGAAATTCGGATAGATATATACTGTGACAATAAAGTATCGGGAAATTCTCATTTAAATTGCCCGCGTTGATTATTTTTAAGTATTTTAAGTTTCTGTATGTTAGTAGGACTGTCTTTAATTACTATGCCAAACATGAGAGCGATCTACCAACTAGTTTGTTTACGACAGCTGTTGAAACCGGTCGACCCCAGTGGTACTCTGCGAACTTTACAATGGAAAAAAATATTGAACAAAAAGTTTGTCTCAAATTTTGTTTTTTGAACAAAATACCGTGTGCTGAATCGTTGCGAATGCTGGAAAAGGCTTATGGGCACTCTTTTTTATCGAAAACTCATGTGTACAAGTGGTACAAAGCCTTTAAAGATCAAGATTCGCCTCGTTCCGGACGACCTTCAACCTCTTCAATCGACGATAACTTCCAAAAAATTATGGAAACGGTGCTCGAAAATCGTCATGCCAGTGTGAGAGAGATAGCTCGTGATCTCAACATCTCTCGTGAAACAGCTTGTTTGATTTTGGTGAAGCAATTGGGCATGCGGCGCGCTGCCGCTCGGCTCATTCCGATAGAGCTAAATTTTCTTCAAAAAACAGTACGGATGTAGGTAGCTGCAGACATGCTTTATCGTATGAATTCTGATGCCACGTTCATGGGACGGATCATAACTGGTGACGAGACATGGGTCTATGAATACGACCACAGTTACGAGCCAACAATCATCGGAATGGGTGGGAAAAAATGAACTAAAACCGAAAAACCTCGCCGAAGTCGTTCGAAAGTCAAGATGCTGATTGTTTTCTTTGATGTTAGTGGTGTGATTCACCATGAATTCGTTCCGCAAGGTCAAACGGTCAATCAGTATTTCTATTTAACCGTTTTGAGACGTTTACGTGAAAATATTTGCCGTAAACGGCCGGATTCGTGGCAAAACAATTCGTGGATTTTGCATAATGATAACGCACCATCTCTTCGGGCCATGGTTATTACCGACTTCAAGACCAAACACTCGATAAATACAATCGAGTAGCCACCTTATTCGTCTGATCTAGCTCTGTGTAATTTTTTTTTTCTCCAGGCTGAAGTTGCCGCTCTGGGGAACCAGATTTGATTCATATACCTGTATGCATCGTTTCTGAGTTATTCACGATTTCATCCGAGAAATCACGATTTTTCACGCGAGGACCCTGAAATTCGCAGATTATATAACCAGAAATAATGCATTTCGATCTTTCAATACGGGACCAATCTCAAAATCTAGTAATTCTGGTCAGAATTACAAATCAATTACTATTGAGGTGGATTGAATCGTTTTTCTTCTTTTCTAGTAGGTATCTTTCTTCCAGCTGATTTGAGGTGGCGAACAACAACAACAAAGGTGGTGTCAACTTCCGGTATAACCGAAAGTGCCACAGCATTGAAAACATTTTCGGAACGTTGTTCGAATAACATTCAAGACAACAAAAAATTCTTCAATCGGTCATTCCTTTCTTCATATACTTTCAATGTCCCATATCGCATGGACACCCTGTATTTACGTAGGTTTACTTTTAAAATTTGCGCCTCTGGCACCTCTACTGTTGACAGCTCCCATCCGACAGCTGCTTTGTGTATTTTGACATTTTTTAACCTAAACGTTGTTTCATCTTTTAACGATGTGCTCAGAAACTTAGTCCATTCACACAGTGGACCTACATCTTATAATGGATTCCGAACCACTCTCCTAGACCAATGATAACTGCCACCACAAGGATTACAAGTTATCTGGTCTTCGGAAATGTATGCCTCCTTTAGGCGACTCTTTCTAAGTATCACTTTTTTGTTCAAGGACAACATCCATAACTTGAACCCGGATTCGAACCAGGCACCTCGGTTAAGCATATTCCTACATACTTGCTCACTAACCGTGCAGCAACCTTGACATAGGACTGGGTTTTGTTTGTTTATGGTCATTCGAAAAATTCAACTTGGACAAGATATGGAATTAACACGTGACTATTTTCGTGCGATGATTATTTGTGATATTTGACGTGGATAAACTCGAAGTTTCTTCGACTTTTGGTGATGAAGCTTCACATTTGGCCACTATGAAACGCTGATACAACGAATTCTATCGGGGCCGTTCTTCATTCAGTAAACTTCGTGAGGATCGTTTAAATCAGTTGTTTTGTCACAAACTATCCATGCAGTGCGCGAAATGATACACTATAATCGCCATGTGATTTACCATCAGATTAAGACAACCCTAAACATTTGTTCCGCCATCATACAGGGTGTTACATAACAGTAATTCACAACTTGAGGAGGTAAATCTACGTGCAATTTTAAGAAAAAAAGTTCATATAAACATAGGTCCGCAAAAGCTTCGTTACGGAGCAACAGTTTGTTGAAATTTCCGGAAAAAATGATTTTTTCTTCAAAACTCCTGCAGTTTTTGAGATATTCAGCCCTAATTTGGAATGCGAGCTATGTTTTACAGCCTCCATCATTACATGTCCTAAATTTTAACTAGAATCCACAAGGTGTTTTCTCTTCCGGAGCCATCAAGCAATCAATTTTCGTCATCTTCGTTCAATTAAGAAACTTTTTTGACACTTGTAATTTTTTCGATACCCAACCATTCTCGAGAAAAATTATTGAGCGATTGTATGCATTCGCTGAATTGAAAGCACTCCTGATTAAAAAAATTACTAGTAGGCTTTGATTTTTTTCATTTATTTATTTCTTTTGACAGTTTGTTCGAATTGTTTATTAAATTAACGATTAGTATTGAGTTTTTTGAAGTTATTGCTGTAAAAAAAAATGGTTAATTTTACTAACGCCGAATTGGCCGATGTAATGAATACATGTACGATCTGGCTGACGTAAACACGAAAGAAGTTAGGCGATTATATCAAGTGCGATTTCCAAATCGAGTAACACCAGACAGGCGAACATTTTCAAAGGTGCAACTCAAACAACGGGAACTCCAGATATTGAGGAAGCAGTTTTGAATTGTATTGATTTGAATCCTCATTTGAGTACAAGAAAAATTTGAAATCAGTTGAATATTTCACATGTTCTAGTTTGGAGGATTCTCCACGATTTTGTATTGTACCCGTTTCATACTCAACGCGTCCAAACTTTACTTCCTCGAGATTATCCTTCAAGACTGAATTTCTGCCGATGGTTCTTAGAGAAAATGGTCATTTTGATAGTGAAATAATGTTCACAGACGAAAATAACTTTTCGAGAACTTCTATCACAAATTTTCGCAATAATCATTATTGGACTGAGGAAAACCCCCATTTAATTGAAAAATCTCATCATCAAGAACAATTCTCATTAATGTCTGGGTCGGAATAATTGGAAATTATTTGATTGGGCCATTTTTTTGCCTAACAGACTAAACGGTCCCGCTTATCGGCAATTTCTTGAAGCGGAGTTACCTTTATTGCTGGAGGATGTGCCACTTTTGGTGAGAAACATAATGTGGTTCATGCAAGACAGGGCACCAGCACATTTCAGTGGAGAAGCTAGTAAATTCTTGAATAATACTTCCAACAACCGATGGTCGGGGCATGCCAAAACTTCCAAACTTAAATACTCTAGACTTTTTCTTATGGGGATATATCAAAAGTTTACTTCATACCACTCCAGTGAGCACTGTAGAAGAATTGAAAAATCGAATAATAACCTCTTGTGACACGATAAGAAATACACCAGGAATATTAAAAGAATGCATGTTAATATGCGAAGGACAGAGGCCTGTATTCTAGCAGGTGAAGGACACTTTCAGCAATTTATTTAGTTTTTAATTGTTCTGTTTTTTGATATTTAATAATGAGTATAAGTTGAGTCTCTGAAGACGTGCTATCAAAATAAAAGCAAATTTTGGGCACACCAAAGTATTTCTATTATCTTTGTTAATTAGCGAATAACATACACTTCAAATAATACAAATTCAATAATTTTTCACTCGAAAACGGTTGGAGATACGAAAAGATTTTCCTTTCTTTGACAAGTGTCAAAAAAGTTTCTAAATTGAACGAAGAAGGCGAAAATTGATTGTACGCTGATCAGTGGCGTACTGCGAACATGTTTGAAAGGGCAGAAGAAGACATGGCGTCGGAAAAGAAAACACCTTGTGAATTTCAGTTAAAATCTAGGACGTTTAATGATGGAGGCTGTAAAGACTAGCTGGCATTCCAAATTTGGGTTGAATATCTCAGAAACTGCAGGAGTTTTGAAGAAAAAAACAATTTTTCCGGAAATTTCAACACCCTGTAGCTCCGTAACGAAGCTTTTGCGGACCTATGATCATATGAATTTTTTTTCTTATAATGGCATGTAGATTTACCACCTCAAGTTGTGACATACTATTATGTAACACCCTGTATATCCAATATTGCATGAACATTTGGCTGTTAAAAAGACACTTGAAAAACCAACACAGTTAGCTTGTCTTCCTCCAATCTCAGTCTGCTCATCAACATTATTTACGGGTATATTACCAAGTTGAGATGTGGGTTGGTTATCAGCTAGACCCAAAAGACTGGGGTTGAAAGTTGGTCGATAAAATATTAGAACCAATTCAGACTTTACTCTGCGCCTGAGAAACTACTGAGAAAAAATGTTTGCAATTGTAAAAAGAGGTACAGTACTTAATGAGGTTGTGAAAAAGTTTGACTGACTCTGGCATGTGCACATTGTCAAGGTCAGTCATGTCTAATGTTGAATCACCAACGGTAGAGAATTCATATGATACCAACGATGAGACATGCGATACATCGTTATTGACGGAATTTGAATATACTCAGAATGAAGAAGAAGAAGATCAAGGAGAAGTATTTTGAAGAGTATGAATTAGTTGAATAAATTTTAGTTTTTTTTAATTTGCTTCACTTTTATTATTTATAACCCTAACATCTGTAATTATTATTATATATATTTTTCAATTTTTAAAAAAACACAACAGATTTGTGGAATAGGCCTACTGGGTAAACCACGATACAAAAGTACATTGCCTCAGAGGTGGCGTGCAAAATGTGTTCAGGTTAAGACGATTACAACTTTTTGAATCAAAAATGGTGGCCTTTAGGTATTGATACCTTTCTTATAGATATTTTCGTGATTTATAATTTTTGTCTGAGGTAATTTTACGAAAAAATTACCATTTTGGTCGTGAAAAAACCATTATTTGACCTTTGACCTCAAGTTGCTTTTTCCGAGGATCGGAACGATAAGGAATTTTGCTATATTGTTTTTGATCATGTTTGATTTATACTATTTCACTCATTTCCAGCTGGATATAAATTTATGAATCTTTGAAAATCTTGATTGACCGGATTAATTACACATGTGTAAGAAGTAATAATTCAAATGGATTTTGTTTTATCTCTCTATCACATGGTACAAGTTGTCCTTCCCTCAGGTATAGGTATCTTGTTCGAAAGAAGGATTATTAAAAATACTTCATATCTCCGTATCTGATAACACACGAAATTAATCGCAATATGTGTAAACGCATGATTTTCAATAATATAGTAGTGGTTCAATCTGATCGAATGTCATGAAGAGGAGCAACACACTGCAGTTTCGGTGTCGTTTGATCTTGTCAGTATCGCACACCCCTTCACAACCCAACATTGTGGCTTTAGGGGATGATGTTGCAGTAATCGTAACAGCTCAAAATGAGGAAGAGCTCATGGAGAGGACAAACAATGCTCTACAAAAATAGAAAACTGGCTTTCTAATAAAGGCCTCACTGTGGCAGTGAGCCCCCACAAGACAGAAGCGGTGGTTACATCAGGCAGGCGTAAACTTAAAGAGGTGAAATTCTATCTAAGGGGATATGAAATCCTGCCCCAGAAAGCCATAAAATATCTGGGCGGTTGGATCGACAAAGACCTCAGCTTTAAACGGCACACTGAAGAGGCCTCGAAGAAAGCAGAATCTTTGGTCAAATCGTTTGGAATTCAAATGCCAAATGTAAAAGGGCCGGTATTCTCTAAACGAAGACTCATCGTGGAAACAGCAAAAGCGGCCATGCTATATGATGCAGAAATTTGGGCAGAATCCATGAACGTGGAGAGCTATAAAAAACTAATGCTTAGAGTTCAGTGAAGACTGGCTCTAAGAGTAACCTCGGCCTATAGAATGGTGTTGGCAACCGCAGTCTTCGTTATAGCAGGAATGATACATTTGGATCTTTTCGTGTACGAGAGACAAGACAGACACAGATTCAGTATAGGTAAAGAAAAACTTAGGGAAAGTACATTCAGAAAATGGCAGAATATATGGGGGAGGCACAAGACGCTGCATGGACCAGAAAGCTCATTAAGAACTTAACAGAGAGGAAATTTGAGGAAGTTGGGTACTTCCTTACACAGGTCATGGATGCTTCATCTCGTATCTTGTGAGAATAAAAAAGAAAGGAGAAATTGGTTGCAACTACAGCAGTGAAGAAGACATCCCATCGCACACCCTTTTCAGGTGTGTTCGGTGGGAAAACGAGAGAAGGGACTTGTCCTTGAAATGTGGAAAAGAACTAAACGCCGAAAATATGATAGATACCATGCTGGAAGCCAAAGAACAATGGGAACTGGAAAAAAGATATGTAGACTCAGTCATGGACAGGAAAACAAAAGACTACGGAAATTAAAGGTAATAAAAGACTGGGAGGCTTCCGAAGCATATGAAAACGGTTCCAGAAGTCAATCAGCGCAAACAGAGGAAGGGTTTGACTGGTTATTGTAACATCCGAGTCCAACACTATCTGCCAACGCACATCTTACCTGGCCAGGTGTGCGTAAATACATTCCCATCCTCTATTGAAAAAAACACCAAGCCAGAGTGCAACCTACTCGTCTCTCATTCTGTACACTAGAGAACGTCGTTCGCAATGAAAGAAGACAAAATTTCGACTGAGCTGTAAACAAAACTCTCGCATTCAGCTTCGAACCAATTGACATGTTTCCTGACAAAATTCAATCGGGCTCTTCAATATGCTGCGGTTAGAACTGAGCCTCGAACTACAACACGTGGCCTCAAACCAAATTCCCTGAGACATTTTCGTGTCATTTCAGTGCTAATTTGCACCCCTCTGATCTATCGAAACTGTTCTGAAGATGCCTAGCAGTAACGAAGCGTTGTCTCAACGAGAATATTTTTAAATAACAGTCATGAGATCGTCTTTGCCGAGATCTCCTTTCATGGTAATCAGTATCGCTATATCCACGGAGCATTCTGGAAATATTTGAATAGGATACCCCAAGCCTCTGACCTATTCTTGTATAAGTCCAACTTATGTCATCTAACACCATTGCTTCAGCAATTCTGCAGGGGTAAAGAAGGCGATTCACGTTGAATTATTAGCGAAAGTTAAAATTTTCAAGAAAAATCGATATTCGCAAAAATTGATCCACAACTGCTGTTATTAAATTGTGGTGGTTTCTCACAAAATTTCAATTTTGCAAAAAAAACATCGAACTCTGTTGGCATATGTCCGGACAATCCGATAAAAAAACATGTGTTAATATTAGTTGCCTTCCTAAAGAGAAATTTATTATGCGTTAATTTCTTGGCGCAGTGTATTAGGTCTTCATATTTTTAGGTATTTGCAACTTCTTTCTTTGTTTGTTAGCACCTGAACTCAGATATTT
This sequence comes from Cryptolaemus montrouzieri, assembly GCA_013387265.2. Classification (NCBI taxonomy): domain Eukaryota; kingdom Metazoa; phylum Arthropoda; class Insecta; order Coleoptera; family Coccinellidae; genus Cryptolaemus; species Cryptolaemus montrouzieri. Next base: position 31,805,851 of record JABFTP020000185.1, on the reverse strand, counting down.
GCATTCTTCTTGTTTCGTACAGATAATTATAGTACCATATATTTCTTTTAGTAATTTTTTTGAAGCCGCGTGCTTCATCAAATTGATGAGTTCATCTTATATTTCAATAATTGAATAAGGAGCATTATTGAAAAAAATCCTTATGAATTTCTTTCTTTGTACGTGTAAGTCAGTTGTTAGATCTGAATTTGAGATGTTTGAATATCATCATAATCCAGTATACTTCAATAACTATTTCTCAGAATAGAAACGCAAGACTCAATTCCGAAAATGAAAATAACATTATCCAAATTGAATATTTTGAATCGATCTTCTTGTTTTGATTCAACAGAGATGACCGTGATGCTATTTGTTGGAGGACCACACAGATGCATTTAGATATGCTTGAAAACTTATAATAACATTTAACCAAGTATGAAATTTTAACTGGTCTCTCTCTAAGAATAAACAAATTAGAGAAAATGATAGAATAAGAACAAACGTTACTGGGCAATCAATAAATACGTGGTGGTTTCTTGCAAAATATCAAATTATTCCTTCGATTTTATTTGTCGTGAAAAGAACATTTGCGCAAAGAAAAATCATCGAATTTTGTTGGCACATATCCGAACATATAAATGATAAATAATTACACATGCAATAAGTATGAGTTCTACTTGCATTGTTCTTCCACTCCTACTAAATTATACACTATTGACACAAATACATACAGAACAACATCCAACAATAAATCCACAACATACTAATTTGCCAAATGAATTAAAAACTTTTTAAAGTAAACTTTGAAGCGTCCCTAGTATTGCTGGCTGTAACTAAACTAGTATATTTGTTGAAAAAGAACACTGCTTTATACTCAAATGAATTCTACTGGCTCCGCCTGACCAACAATTCACGGAGGTAAACTGGACGTGAGGTCTTCAACACATTATATATTAAGATAGCATACTGCCACGAGAATAAGTCTCTGCATTTCAAAATTTTCAGCGCAACATAGTGTGAGGTACCATGTTCCCTTCTACCAATGTTGTATGCATAACGCAAACAGCAATTCTGCATCCTTTGAATCGAATATCGATATTCTTCCATGGTAAACTCAAAGTAAACTCCACAGCAATAATTAAAAGGACCTAAAATCACGGAGCAGGATATTTTCCACTTAACATCAGCGTTTAGAAAATATTTCAAGCTATAGACGATTTTCAACTTCAAATATTCACTCTGCACCAGATTGTTAATATGTTTAATAAATTTTATCTCCTGATCGAACAGCACCTAAGTTTTTCCCAGACTCCTCCAGCTGCAATATGGTTCCGTCAATCTCAACATCAGAAGACTTAATGTTTTATGCAGATGCAAGGGACCCCTTGGATCCTATACACGTAGCCACCGATTTTTGGGGGTTGGGAACAAGTCCATTTTTATGCGACCATTGACTCGGTATGCAAGATCTTCTTGTTTTGATTCAACAGGGATAACCGCGATGCCATTCGTTGGAGGACCACACAGATGCATTTAGATATGTTTGAAAACGTGTAATAACATTGAATCAAGTATGAAATTTCAGCTGGTCTCTCTCTAAAAACAAACAAATTAGAGAAAATAATAGAATAAGAACAAACGTTACGGGCAAAAATATCGAATTATTCCTTCCATTTTATTTTTCACGAGAGGAACGATTGCGCCAAGAAAAAACATCTAATTTTGTTGGCACATGTCCGGACATATAAATAATAAATAAATAAACAAGTAAATAAATGAATTTTTATTATTTTATTGCATGTACAGAATTACAATAATAGAACACATGCAATAGGTGTGAGTTTAGCTTGCACTGTTCTTCCATTCATACCTTAAATTATAAACTATTGACACAAACACATACAGAACAACATCCAACGATGAAAATCACAACATACTAATTTGCCAATTGAATTAAAAACTTCTTAAAGTTAACTTTGAAGCTTTCCTAGTATTGCTGGCTGTGAATAAAGTAGTATATTTGTTGAAAATGAACACTGCTTTATACTCTGCAGTTCTCAATAGATTGACCCAAGTCTGCACTATAAATCGAAAATAACAGGGGTCCCAGGATGCTACCCTGCGGTACTCCCTTAGATACGATTCCATTTACTTCGACCTGTTGAATTCTATCGATCAGGTAGTGAACCATGCGACTACAGATGAATGAAAAGCCAAATAATTGAGCTTAGTGATCAGGAGAACGTGACCAATAGTGTCAAACGCCTTTCTGAAATCCAACAGCACAAGCAGAGAAATCTGGAAGTCATCAATAGCCCGGGAAAAATCGTTGGTATCCTTGATAAGCGCTGTATGGGTACTGTGTGATCTTCTAAAACCTGATTGGGTTGAAGGCAGGATATATTTATTGTGAGGCCAGTGGGATAATACTGATGGGTCTAAAATCAGATGGTTCTTTTGGATTTGGAACCTTAGTAATTTTCTTAACTATGGACCTTTTCCATGAGTCCGGTACAATACCAGTCAGCAAGGACGTATTGATTATATGGGTCAGCGGGGCAATAAAATGTAGGAACACCAGTTTCCAAGTCTTAAGATTTAACTTGTCACTTCCCATAGCATTAGACTTAATACTCATAAACACTCTTTGTACCTGCTTCTCCGTTATTTCACTGAATTCAAGAGTCTCTGTTATATCTTGCCTTACATTATTCTCAAAGTAACTGATGAGTTCATCATCTATTACAGGGTCAGGGATGGAATGAATAAAAAAATCGTTCAACTCCTCTGCTGAAAATGAGATAAGCATTGAGGTTGACTTTTTCTTCTTATGGATGCTAAGCTTATCAAGAGCGGACCATAGCCTTCTCGAATCGTGAGTACTGTCATTAATCTGAAACTGAATGTAAGCCTTTTTTCACTCCTTATTGCATTTGTTGAATAGTTTCTTATTCCTCTGTAGTAATTCGAGTGCGAGGGGAGTTTAAATTTTTGAATCGTTTGAATTTTTTAATTTTATCATTTCGACGATATTGAAAGTTATGTATGGATGAGCATTTTACGTACAGTAACCGTTTTAAGAGGTGCATGGACATCGAGCAGAGATAGAATTGCGTTATTCAAAAAATCTATTTTTAAGTTGATGTTCTCTAGTTCAAAATTCTGTTCCAATTAATCGAGGATGCATCTTTCGAAAATTCTTCCCAGTTGAGGTCTCTGTAATTACTGCATATGAATGATTTAGCACGGTGTTTTTGAACCTCAACGCTCAATTTATAGGTAATGAGTAGATGATTTGTAATGTGGAGCATATCAATCGACCCAAGTTCAAAGTAGTCATATGAGATCCAGTAACGTATGAGAGGTCTTTCCAATTCTTCTCGGTTGTGAAGCTTTCTGTCTCATATTATGTATTTTAAATATGTCTAACAGTAAGATATCCGAAAAAACATGTGATAATAATTATCTCACCTAACAAAAAAAGAAACTTGAATTCTTGAAATTATTTGGCGCAGTGTATATGAGAGATATAATTAATAAATATTATTATCATTCACTCTTCCTCGTGCAGAAAAGTAAAAAAGTTAGGCGCATCTAATCGGAATCAAGTTCAGGGCGGCACACGAAATGCAGGTGTTTTCGAAGTATTTAATCATGAAAATGCTATTTTAACTGAACCAATAAACTAATTGAAACATTTTATTCTATTTGTGAAACAAAATAATGTCTGATAAGTGACGTTCGTTATCGCAAATGCATAATCAGCCTAGGCAGAAACTGGCTTCTACTCTTTCTAGAAGGGCTATGTAGATTCATGCGATTTCTTGAAGATTAAGTTATAACTCAATAAATTGCTCTCATTCTTCTGTTAATTTCGAGTTCTTTATAATTTTTTCCAGTCAAATGGCCCTGGCTTTTTCTGAGAAAGGCATACGTTGGGGGCCTGGCGGTTCCTTTTTCATAATAAAGCCACCTTTCGATGCTATAAACCAAGGAATGAAATATTACCGAACATTAACCACTGTCAGCATATTGGTAGAGTCATGCGCCACCGTGTACGAATTCGGTTCTGGCTCATGGGAAGTGATTCTTCTTTTGATAGCCTAGTTACTGATACCTGTCTTTTAAGTCTTTTGAATATCACTGGCAACATTATTGTCCCTCTTCTTCTTAGGGGTGCCTTATCCGTTCCGGACATTGGCTAACATCATGGCAATTCTCACTTAATTGTTAACTGCTGCTCGAAACAGCTGAGTGGCAGTCAATCCGAACCAATCGCGCAAGTTCTTCATCCACGAGTGATGTCTTCTTCTAGGGCCTCTTTTCGCCTCAAGTTTTCCCTGAAGGATTAATTGTAGTAGTCGATATTTGTCTTGTTGCATTATGTGGCCAAGATATTGAAGCTTCCGTTCCTCCAGTGTTTGAACAATTTCCCTCTTCTGGCCCACTCTATTCATGATCTCCTCGTTAGTAACATGCTGCTTCCATGAAATTCTGAGAATACGTCTGTAGCACCACAACTCAGAAGCCTTCAGTTTATTAATAATTGTCTCATTGACAGTCCACGACTCTACTCCATACAACAAAACAGAGAAAACATAACACCTGAGCATTCTGATCTTGAGATTAAGTGTTAGGTCTCTGGCAATAAACATCTTTTTCATTCTTAAAAATGTCGCTCTGGCCTTCTCAATTCGGCACAATACCTCTCCCTTGTAGTCCCACGAATCATACACAGTCGTTCCCAAATAGCTAAATGTGTGGACCTGCTGTACTCTCTCCCCATTGACAGTGAGATATCCCTGTATGCCTATTCTTTTGGTTACGAACATATATTTTGTTTTTGATATATTTAGATTCAGGACGTATCGTTCTGAGTGTTCTTTAACCCTTTCTACTGGTTGTTGCAGATCTGTTAAGCTACTGGCTACGATAGCAGCGGATGTTGTTTATAGGTAGTCCATTAACCTTTATACCTTGTTGACCTTCTAGGGCTTCACGAAAGATTCCTTCTGAGTACAGGTTGAACAGTGTTGGAGAGAGAACACATCCCTCTCGTACTCCACGACATATTTCCATTTCCTCCGAGATGTTCACATTATCCAATTTTACTGTCGCACGCTGTTCCCAGTACAGATTGGTGATGACTCTTATATTCTTTCCGTCGATATTAGATGTTTTTAATATCTGGATGAGTTTATCGTGCCTGACATTATCGAACGCCTTGGAGAAGTCAATGAAACAAATGTGCACATCCTGGCTCATATATCTGCATCTCTCGATTAAAACTTGCAACGAGAATATGGCCTCTCTGGTCCCAAGACCCTCCCGAAAACCAAACTGTGTCTCAGAGATATGTTCCCCGCATCTGCTGTATATTCGTCGATGGATACCCTTCAGCAAGAACTTAGTTATATGATTCATTAAGCTTATTAGTCGGTAGTCGTCACATTTCCTAGATGTCGTCTTCTTTGGGATGATCATTGTCATCAAAGAGCTCTAACAATTCTATATAGATGTTATCTGGGCCAGGCACCTTCCCACTTTTCATTGTCCTCAGAGCATGTAGTACTTCATCACGAGTTATTGATGGTCCGGTGGTTGCTTGTGATGCACGTATTTCAGAACGAGTGTCTCCGAAGAGATTTAATATGTAGTCTTTCCATATTTCTAATTTATCAGCGTCGTCTATTATAACCTTGCCGTCGTTGTCCATTAAGGTTGCTGTTTTATATCTGCTTTTTCCCACCATCTGTTTTACTTTTTTATGTACACCAGCATAGTCGTACTTTTGCTCCAGTTCTTCTATTTCCCGGCAGTTTTGGTTCATCCATTCCTCCTTTGCTTGTCTTATTCTGATTTTAATGTCCTTGTTGATATTTTCATATTCTTGTGAGGCTCTATTCTTTACAGTTCTTCTTCTGTCCATCATGTTCTTAATCTCATCCGTCATCCACTCCCTGTCTGGTCGTTGGTCCCTCTGTAAGTACTGCTTGCATGTTAAATCCATTGTTTTGGAAAGGTTTTCCCACTTGTCTCCTGGAGTAGTTTCTTGTTCTTCCTCTAGTTTTCTCAAGCATGTGCCAATTGTATTCCTGACTTGTTCTCTGATATTTTCATCTCCTAACCTTCTGACGTCAATGCGGTTCTTTGGGAGAGCTTTGTTCAGCTTTTTGAGTTTAATCTGAAACTGAGAAATAACAGAGTTGTCGTGTGACGCAATGTCTGCACCAGGATAGGCCTTCGTTGATTTTATTCCATTACGAAACCTTTTGTTGATGATGATGAAGTCAATTTGATTTCGTATTATGTTATTGGGTGAATCACTGGGTGCTTTCCAGGTGTATAATCTACGTGGTGGCTATCTGAAAAATGTGTTAGTTATTATTAAATTATTCTCTTTGCGCAAAACTGAACAAGTTGGTCACCTCTTTCATTCCTCTCACCGAGACTCCATCCAACGCAATCTGCATCCTTGCCCTTTCCAACGTTCAGGTCTCCTATTATTAATGTTGGTTCACGTGTTTTTATAGATTTTAAGAGAACTTCCATTGTAAAATTGTTCGATCTCCTGATTATCAGCTTCGGAGGTGGGAGCATAAACCTGAATTATGTTGGTATCTATGGGTTTGGTACTAATCTTGATCATTGCCACTCTGTCTGAATAAGGCACAAAATTTTTTACAAACGGTTTTATTTGTTTGGACACAACGAAAGCGACCTCGTTTCATTGATCTGGGTTGTCATTGCCTGAGTAATATACTGGGTGGTCATGTATCTGGCAGTTGCCAGAGCTTGGCCAGCATGTCTCGCTAAGTCCCTTAATGTCAGTCTTTAGTCGATCCATTTTATAGATGGTATTGTGAACTTTGCCACTCATAAACATACTTACGGTTCCATGTACCTATTAGCTTCACAGTATGTTTGTTCTTGTTTGCGTCACAGGGCTTTCGCAGATTGACAACCTGGGAGTCCCTGTGTGTTGTATGTAGTTTCCCTCCTCTGCCGGATCTTGGTTTCCGACAACCATGATCAGTACGTATGTCTATTTCATGTTTCGTTGCCATGATGAATGTACTAGGGAAAATAATGGAGTGGTTTCCCGTGACCTTCTCCATCGCAGTATCATAGCCGGTTGAGTCAATATGTGACAATCGCCTGTGGGTTTCTGATATCAAGCCTTTAGGGAGATCATTTCTCGATAGCCTCGATTCAGTATTGGCACAGCTGCTGCTTTATTCCATGCTCCATTTGGTCCGCGGGTGCATTATGCACCTACCCTCCATATCTGGAGAGCATTCCCCTATCCGCCACCCGGGGACGCTCCGTGTTGGTGTTGAGCTTCTCCTTCCGTAATGTCTCTTGTCCAATTGACACTCTCTCCCTACTCAATTCAGAAGCTGTCTCAAACAAGAGCTGATCACGGACACGTCCCTTCGAGCTGCTAATGTTACCCCAGGTTCATTTTGTCACCTCCTGTCGATTCACCGGGTATAAGTTGTTTGAGAGCTTCTTCTTCCTCATCGTTTACGTCACTTGAAGTTTTTACCTTTTTGATGGATATGAATATATTAAATTAATTAAGCTCTTACCTCCTTAATTAACTTATGAAAAGTTTAGGCTCAAAGCTCAATATGGCAGAAATACCACATTATGATAAAACTTGAATTTCGTTTTTAAGATGAGAGTTCCTCAATAAATTGCCTTTATTTTGACAGTTTAATGTCAAAAATTGAAAACGTCCTCAACAAATGTTTGGAATTATAGCGTTTCGGCTGGTTTATCTCGGGTGATCTGAGAGCGCTCTAGCAGAAATATTGAAGTTCGACTGGATTGATTTCTGTTGATGGCTCATAGATTTGAATGTTCGACTGGCATTTGGGATCGCTCCGAGATCGCTCGGACTTGATTTGAATCGATGGGTCAGAGCAACAGATTTGGAGCAAATATGGCGTCGTTGTATTGTTTGGGATGAGTATATAGTAGTGAAAGCGTGAAAGTATATTGTGGGCGAAAATATTTTGTAAATTGTCGCATTCTTCAAAAACACATAAGTGACAATTGTGGGGGAACTAGATCATAGTTCTGTTGAACGATAATAGTTAGATTTGTTATTAATAAGCTGTAGTTCCGACAGGAATCAGGAAATGAAAAATTTCGAAGATGTTCTTAATAAATAAGATAATGCAAAGTTGACAATTTATGTTCGGTTGGTAATTTGCTCTTGACAGATTGCAACCAGAGTGATGACGTATTTTCCGATTTACGAGCAATCTCAAATCGATCCGAATTATTTCCAGCCGAAAAGGCTTTTAGACTATATTAGTAGGGTAGACGTAGAAACAATAGTATTTTTGATCATTTCATTTGTTGATATTTTTACACATACCAACGGCAATTAAAACCAATATGGATGTATAGTAATATGTTTCATTCCAATATTTGGTTACGACCATATCAAATAGTGGAAGGCCAACTTTGATTTAAGCAGATCGCCATTAGTCGAGGTTGGATTTACTTTGTTTTGAAATTCTGATCCATCGAAAGATGTTTAGAAACCGCCCAGCTCAACAAAATAGTTTGTTAGATTTCCGAAGAGTGGACACAACGATAAGGATCTGTGCGTTTGAATAAATGCTAGCGTGTAAAGTCTAATATCGTTAACTTAACAAATGGAGTACAGAAATAAATACACAGCAGGGTGACAAAGTACCTCGTCAAGGAGAAATTGAACTTGTTCAGCATCACAAATGAATAACGTTTTAGAAACGAAATTGAAACAATCAGATTCAACTGAACATTGAGAAGATGATTGCATTCAGTTAGATTGAGGAATGGAAAATCAACCAGTTATATATTTAGCATCGTCTAGTTCGACGACAGTGTGCCTAAGAACATCTGAAAAGGACTATAAATGAATGAGGAACTTGCCCTTTCACAGAAGAGTCCAAATTTGCTTATATTATTCTGATGAAGATGTGAATGTTTGAAGAAAACTAGAGCAGCGTTATGTGGAATAATTTCAGAAGCCTGTGACGGACTTTGCGGAGATATTTGAGTTTTGGGATGAAATGGGTTCTGGTCGCATGAAAGACTTGCTTGTTCTTCAATATTCGTAAAATTCATGCTGTGCGATAATTGTTCTCTCTCATCTATAGGTGAAAATTTAATTTTGGTAGATAACAATAACCTTCATGCTCCTTTTATAAATAATATAATGAGTTTACAAGAAAATCAAAGAATACAATGGTCACCACGTTCTTCAGATATGAATTGCATTGAAAATAATTGGGCTAAGATGTCAAGGCAATTTATCATTCATCAAAACACTCGAGAAAACCTTAAACAGCTTGAAATAGCCCTTCTACGAATAAGGGAATATATCTCCTATAATTTCTCAGATATTTCGATTCGTAGAATGTCAAAACGGATTATGAGTCTTTTATGCTCCTAGGGTAGTGGGGTTGGTCAAAAGATATTAGGATTTGAAATGAGTGAGACAGCGGAAAGAAATTTTTTCCCGGTCATAGAATTTCACATTTAGTCATTCCTCTCAGTTACAATGCCATTATTTTTTCCTATGAGTTGTCCTTCCTCATAGTTCAAATACCTAAATTGATTGAAATTTCCTTCTGCAAGAACCAAATAATGACCCATATTAAAGATTATATCAAGAGGTCTTCGATGAATATAGGCATCCTAAGAGAGCCTAAGGCTCTTTGTGTCCCCCTTCCTTGTAACTGCATCCCCTGCTCAATCATTTCAAAGAAGTCTCTAATAGAGCGTCAGTTACGCTTAAGGCGGATCTATGCCGGCCATGTAGTGAATGAATTGGTATATCGACCCAAATTTCATACCTTATACTAAGGATTCACAGTGTGTGAAAATAACACGCGGGAGACATACCTAGTAAACCTATATCGGGTACGCTAAATCCAGTGGTAACCAACGTTTTTGAAAGTTTGCTCTTGTTTAGGAGATATTCGCCTTTGAAGTTAGCTGATTTTAGTAGGGTTCGTCGCTTATGGCTTCAGTACATTATATGCTTGTAATTCCCAAACCGTTCGGAATATCGCTTTACTGTCTTGGGCAAAGTTTTAGCTATTGTCATGGCCAACAACTTTTCTGAATATACCAACATAAAAAACCTCATTCAAACACCGTTTCTTAACAAAATGTCCAAAAAACTCCATTTCTTTGCGATTTTTTGTTAATTTTTGTCTAAATAATAGAAAAATCAAGGGAATTTCGCTTTAAAATTTTAAAATAAGAAAAGAAAACACATTTCCTATAGTTAAATCAAAAAATTTAAACGCACAATCATGATTTTAACTCAAATTTCTCACAGATGTCACTGTTAATACGTATTTATTAGTATTGCCACTGATGTTACTACGTATTTTGCTATGAATTTATGTGCCATTTCTCATAGTTTTAGTTCTGATATTTTCTTAATTTGACATTTGTTGTTGAAGTTTCTTTGTTTACACAAGTTATATATTTGGTAAGACTATCAAAAATGAATTCGTGCAGTAAATTTAATAAATTTTGCTACATTTGTGGAAAGTTTACTATAATGACAAGCAAGCGTTCAATTTCTGAAGAAATTGCTGAATCGTACACACAAAATTTCAACCAAACTGTAATCAAAGATGTGAACTGGGCTCCAAAAATCGTTTGTACTGGTTGCGTCATAAGATTGAGTGGATGGAAAAGAGGTAATATGAAATGATTTATCATTTATTTCAAAATTATATCAATTGAAGCTATTTTTATTACAGGTGAATTCCAATCTATGCCTTTTGGCATTCCAGTAATTTGGACAAATCCTCAAGAACATAATCCAGATGACTGTTTTGCTTGTGTTAATGAAATTGTCGAATTGAACAGAGCTAAAAAACGTAAAGTTGAACTCAGAGGAACTCGGTTTGTTCAGTTGCCGTTACCACATTCGGAATCCATTCCAATACCGAAAAGACCCAGTCCGACAGAAGGGTACATTCCATCTACTTTTGATACTATTGGCGAAACGTCTGCATCGGTTTATGTACCATCAAATGTAATCATGCCGAATTTTCTCAAAAAGATCTGGATAAAATTATTCGTCGATTGAAATTATCGCAGCGTCAGTCCATTATTTCGACTCAGGAATTGAAAAAAAAAGAATGTCTTAGCACCTGATGTGAAAATATATGAAGCAATCGCCCGTCGTAGACAGTTCACTGCTTTATTTGAATCCATCGAAGACAATTCATTCGCGTACTGCACTGATATCAAGGAATTGGTATTAAAAATGCATCATGAGTATAAACCAGAAGACTGGCGTCTTTTCATCGATTCGTCCAAAGTAGTCTCAAGGCGGTTTTGCTTCATGTCACAAACTCAAAAACAGTGAAAATTACGAATCATTGAAAAAATCCTTGATTTGATGAAATATGAAGACCATCGATGGAAAATTTGTGCAGATTTGAAGGTGATAACTCTTTTGAGAGGAATGCAGACGGGATATACGAAAAATATGTGTTTTATATGTTTTTGAGATACTCGATATGCCGGCGACCAATGTGCCAATAATAGCTGGCCTATGAGACAAGGGTTCAGATTGCGTCGAGAAAACGTCGTTGAAATTCCAGTTGTGCCTATCGAAAAGTGTTGCTTTCACCTCTGCATATCAAGCTTGGGATTGTTAAAAATTTCATCAAGGCCCTAGATCCTGAAGGCAATGCATTCAATGAGTTGAAGCAAATTTTCCCAAGATTGAGTGGAATGAAAATAAAAGGTTTGTGTGAAACTATATACGTACCAATCAACCCAACTTAATCAATATTTAACACATATTTTTTCGAATTATTTTATTACAGGCATACTCAATGGACCTGATATTCGACGCTTGATGAGAGACCAACAATTTAAAAACAGTTTGTCGAATTTGCAGCTCGTTGCTTGGGATTGCGTCAAAGGAGTCATCGAAAATGTACTTGGAATTCATCGTGACGAAAACTGGCGCATACACGTTGAAAATAAGCTCGTTATTTCCGTAACATCGGTGTAAAAATGTCTCTGAAAATTCATTTTTTACATTACCATGCAGACAAGTTTGCCAAACAATCTCCATGTGAATCAGATGAGCATGGTGAACGGTTTCATCAGGTGACGGCTAGGCTTGAGCACTGGTATAGTGGAAAAAACTTGATTCTCTATTAGGAGACATTTGCTGGAATTCACAGCAAGATGAAGATGGACAAGAAGAAGAATGAACATGAATTTATATGTTTATTCGTTGAAAATTGTTGGAATTGGAATAAAAATTTGAGTTAAAATCATGATTGTTCGTTTAAATTTTTTGATTTAACTAAAGGAAATGTGTTTTCTTTTCTTATTTTGAGATTTTAAAGTGAAACTCCTTGATTTATCTATTATTTAGACGAAAATTAACGAAAAATTGGCAAAGAAATGGAGTTTTTGGACATTTTGTTAAGAAATGGTGTTTGAATGAGGTTTTTATGTTGGTATATTCGATTATTATATTCGATATTCGTATAATTATTATTATATTCGATATTCCGAACGGTTTGGGAATTACAAGCATATAATGTACTGAATTCATAAGCGACGAACCCTACTAAAATCAGCTAACTTCAAAGGGCGAATATCTCCTAAACGGTGGTTACCACTGGATTCAGCGTACCCGATACAGGTTTACTAGGTATGTCTCTCGCGTGTTAGAATTTTGAACTAGCACAGTGATTATTATCTAGTCCTTTATTTCACAGGTGCTGTTTGAATTTGTCAGGCCCTGTCACTGTTTGAGCTAGGAGCGATGCATTACTTCCCTTGCTTTTAAGTTCCAACATTGTCCAAGTTTTACTAGGTGATGTACCCAGCATTCCCTTGGACTGATGAAAACCTCGAGTATTCAACCAAGTGTCTCTATGTTGTTCAACTAGCCAATCCCTCCCTCTTGTAACCGGTAATTATATATAATTATATAAATTGTAACATGGCGTTGTTCTATCCGAATTCTTCTAGAGGAGGTGATCGCGTTCAATAGCTTCAGGAAAAGGGGTATGTCTTGCACCGACCACTAGCGTGTTCCCCTTTCTTAGCCTTTAAGGAGTCGAAACTGCCTTGCTGATAATATAGAGGTTCAGTGGTTCGACCTTTAGTAGTGTACCAAGCGCCGCAGTAGAATTGCCTTCCTGGGTGAGGCATAATTAAATACTTTTTTCGCTTTCTTTACAAGTCACTTCAGGCAGAAGGCCCACTTGTATAAAATATGTCTGACAGACGAGGATGAATCTCGGGTATGCTTGAAAGCGAGTGAGGCTTCAAGGCACATGGTCTCAAAAAGCTTATCAGTACGTAGAATCAGTTTCGATTTTTTCGGCACTCTTGAACACAATGAACTGAGGAACTTCAGAAGCTGGTCTTGTTCATGGAACTATGATCTGGGTATCATTGTGAACCACAATCATTTACAAATAGCTCATTCACTCTCATCAAGTCAAACGAAATCGTTTAGCAAGAAAATAATCGCGAAACGTTGTTCAACCACCTGAAATTAAGTGTTCTATTTATTATTGTAGTCATAAGCAAAACTATACTGATCCACCAGATGATCAAGTTTCAGCTCAAGTTATCTCAGCTCAAAATCAAACTTGTTCGAGTTTTTTCCTTCAGAACGATTTGTTTCTTTGATTATTGAAATTCCCCTGTATTATAAAATCGAGTTAAGAGAGGATCGATGAATTACTGAGACGAGAATTTCATAAAATGTCAAGCAATTGAGCATAATCAATTGAATAGAATATTTGAGAATGTACTTTCCGAAATAACGATAATAAAACAAACTCAGTATAATGGATTGTCTTACTTGATTATCAACTTATTTCAAATGTAATAACACAGACAAACAAGAATTCAAATTATGAGAATGAAGAAAAAGCTTCTATTGTATATGAATCCCACGATGGAATCTTGAATAATAATTACTTTACTCATAATTATTTTTTGAGTGAATCTTATTCAAATTGAGTTTCCATTCGAAGAAATTTCCCGTATTAACGCGATTTACACTTTTTCTTGAATTCAAACGACTATTACTCGAAAATACGGTATGCAAAAGAGGTGTTTGAACTTGAAATTGTTATAATCATAGTCATATTCTGTACTTGTGGATCTATAAATTAACCGTTCAAGAATAATTTTTCTTTAAATTATAATTTAAAGATGAATACCTACAGTTTATGACAATACCATGAAAAACTTGTTTCGGTTTTTCAGAATATATGCAAAACATTTACTGTAACGAGTTTCTTAGTTGTATGTTTTTCTCAAGAAATGAATTATAGAATTGGGAGTTTCGCATTGTTAGAAATAAGTACTACAAGCAATAGTATAATTTGGTGTAATTGGTGATATACAGGGCATTTCAGGTATGCACTCATTAATTTTCTTATCAAAAACCATGAAAAAAATGCCGATAAACATGTCTAAATATCGTCTGTTCTCGAGATATAGGGTGTTAAAGTACACACAACCAAATTTAACTGGAATCACTCGGTATCTTACATTATTGGTTGTTTTTAACCATGGATCCTTGACTATTTGTGAAGAATGAAGTTTTTGTTGTAAAAAACCTGGATAGTATGATATGAAATGTTGAATTATCACGACATGTTCGGGATATTCTACTCAGTCGTCACTAAGATTTGAAACTGTGAATTTCAAAATTTAAAAAAGCCTATAATCATAATTCGAAATGCCGTCGTTGGATTGTCCGATGTGCAGAAGGGTCGAATAATTGCTCTCGTTGAAGAAGGGGTGACACAGAGGGATATAGCTGCCACAATGGGGTTATCACAGGGGGTGATTTCAAAAACCTACGCCCGATACGTGGAGCTACAATCTCTACAAAATAGGCCCAGAAAAAGTACACTTCTGAAGAACAAGTGCCAAGACCCTAGTGCGTCGCACCCCATACTCTAAAGGCAATTTCTGGAAGCAACAGGCATCAGTATATCAGACGAAACGATATGTCAAAGACTTCATTCAAGGGATTTATACAGCAGAAGGCTCTTAAGACTTCCAGAGGTAACCAGACAACAACAAATTAACAGACTTAATTGATGTATCGAGCACCAAAATTGGAATATTGAGAATTGGCGAAATGCTCTTTTTTCGGGTGAGACCAGAATTAGAGTTCGATCAGATGACCGCCGAATTCGGGTTTTAAGGGGTCGTGGAAGACAAGCTAGGTTCCGAGCAGCAAGACAAATTCAGAAATACCAAGGGGGCAGTGTAATGTTTTGGGGTGGCATTATGCTGGGAGGCAAAATAAATTTGATTTCGTTTCCTGCGAGAGTAACGGCTAGAAATTACGTGGACCTAGTGCTGGAGCCCAAAGTAAGACTCTGACAAGGGCCCACGGTGAGAATTGCACTTTTATGCAAGATAATGCTCCTTCGCATACCAGTATCCTCACGCGACATTATCTTGAAACAGAAGAAATCGTTATTTTGGACTAACCAGCTTGCTGTCCAGACCTAAATCCTATTGAACATTTATGAGATAATATCAAAAGGAAAACTATATCGCGCCAGGATAATCCAAGAACCCCACAATAGCTCATCCAAGCCGCAATAGAAGAGTGGCAGAACATCACTCAAGAGGAGGTCCAAAACCTAATCCAAAGCATGCCTAGATGGAATCAGGATTGTATCAGGGCAAGAGGAGGTAATACAAGCTACTGAGGTCGAGAAAAAAAAAAAACACCTTCTCCGTGAGAAAACAATTATAATTTTTTACTACATGCGGAAAGAGACTCTTATTTCCTTCTTTCTTAAAATAAACCTTAATTTATTTCTTTTTTCAATTGAAATATCTCAGAAAGGAACAATTCTACGAATCCTTCGAAATTTCCAAAATCCCTTAGGTGATATTGAAAATATCGGGTATTTCCATATAAATTTGGTTGTGTGTACAGTTTTTTTTCACGTATCTATTGGCAACTCTGATAGTTTCCGGGGGATCTAGTTCCAAGTTGCAGAAAAAACATTTTTACTCATCAATTCATTACATATGTCAGGTAGTTGCGAAAATATACAGGGTGATATTTTTTTCACAGTTATGCTACCTTTGACCCGATCAAAATCTTGTTGTAGTACGCCATTAGTCTTTTCAAAAACTGAAAAAAAATACTGAAGAGATCTTTTCTGTCAACTGAAGTTTTTTCGATATTCTAACCGTTTTGTGGTATCACAGTAACATACAGGAGAGAGTCATTATTGAAATTGATATTCGTCAATAATACTTAGTTTCTGTTATTTTGAAAAATTAGAATAGAGTATACCTTTCAAGAATTGGCGGATATTCATCAATTCTAAGGCCGATCAGGTGGTAATGCAATTGAAGGCCGAAGACTACCTTGCATCTTTTGTTAACAGAAATATTCTTTAGAGAAATTTTTCGTTTCCATTGACCGATCGATACGTGATACTGGACGGTTTCGACCAGACAAGGAAAAGTCTGGACCAGATCGATTCATCAGTAATGAAGAACTTGTTTTGGATGAAATCTATAATAATCCAAGAATAAGACTCAAAAGCTATCTCTTCTACCATATCCAGAGGAATCAACCCCTCAAAACTAATGATCTACCCAGAAGTATCGAATTTTGCAAATGGCTACTACAAAAATGTACTGAAAACGCCCAATTTTGTAGGAATATTTTGTTTACAGACAATGCAGAGATCAAGTGAGTAGGTTCAATGAATTTTCACAACGATCACGCGTGGGCTGAAGAAAATCCTTATGAAACAATCGAGTGAAGCCACCAAGAAAAGTTTTCTATCAATGTTTGAACCGGTTGATATGATAACAGATTGTTACAGTAATTCTACATAACAGATTGAATTCTCCAGCATACCTTGACCCCCTGCAGATCACTCTGGTTGACTTTTGCGATAAATGTGCCTTGTGTGAATAGAAGAAGAATGTAGATTACGCATAATGGTTGCCCCCGGGTATTCGACTTATAGTCAGGAATTATTTGAGTCAAGAATATCCCAATAGGATCTGTAGCTTGGCCTCCACGATTTTCTGATCTAAATTCCTTAGACTACTTCGTAGGCTTGAAAAGCCTAGTCTACCCAAAACCTGTTGCTACCATACAGGAATTGAATGCATGCGTTTTGGATGGATGTGAGAGAATAAGAAATATACTAGACATTTTCTATAGGGTGTTGGTTTCCACCTAAAACCTTTTGAAGAAATTAATGGTGATAATTTTGAACAGTAACTTTAGTTCATTAATTTAAGAAAGAAGGTTTTTTTCGTTTGTAGCTTCTATTTTCGTTAAATGCAGCATATTGTCACCCGTCAGCTTTTTTGTTCCATTTCGTCAATGTCATTTGTACTTTCTTATAACACACTCTGGATTAAGAATGAGCTGAAATACTATAAGTTTCACATTACCACAAAATAAAATGAAGACTGTAAATTCATACCAAAATGAGGTGAAAACTACTTCAAGGGTTCATTTTCCCAGTTTTTGTGAAAAATTATGAAAAACAGTTTCGCTTTGAATTAGGGATTACATGCCTACTCATATGAATAATTTTTTCACTAGATAACAGTTCGGATTTCGACAAAATAAATTCAAAATTGGAAGATCGTCTGAATAAATATTTTCGAAACGACCACAGGCGCACTACACTATAATTTTGATGGGGTCAAAGATATCATGACCCAGAAAAAATATTATTCTGTTTATTTTAGCAACTACTGGATATATCAAATGAACTGATGAATAAAAAATTATTTTACTGCAACTTGGAGCTAGATTCCTTGAAAACTATCTTAACAGAAACGTGAAAAAAATCTGAACTTCAAGAACTTGTATCTTGAAAACGGAGGACTTTTGGACGAATGTTCATGGGTATTTTTGTCATGTTTTTTTGCTGAGGAAATTAAGTACTGTATACCTGAAACACCTTGTACCAGATAAAGAAGTATTAGATCTCATCTCTAGTTTGTATGGTCTCCCTCCGCTTAGTGTCGGGAAAGAAAAAAAATGTGAGCTAAAATCTGATATTTTTCCCCTATATTTGACGAGAAAAACAACGATTCGATATAGAAATACATATCATTTGAATTTATTAAGGTCAGGAAATTATCGATGGCATATTTGAAGTTTGAAACTAGGCTGTTGCTTATAACGACAATCGGATCTCCATTGCTAAGAAAATCTTAAAAGTAATCAAACATCAGTTGCAAAACCTAAGCGTGGTAACTTAGAGAGGCACCATAAAACGGTTCATAAAAACTATGAAAAGGATTTTCCGCCACATAGTGAATTAAGAAAACGAAAAGTACGCGATTTGATATCTTTTTTGAAGGAAGCATTTATTGAAGCGGATGAGAGATTATTTGGAGATTTTGAAAATAAACAGGAATTATGTCTGCTATTAGAGAACTTCAGTTATCTCGTCCGACACTCACAAGGCGTATTGAAGTCATGAGTCAGGACATGGCAGATAAACTGAAACATGATATCATGAAATGTACATACTTTTCTTTGCAGTTCGACGAATCCACCGATATGACAGACACTACCCAGCTGTGTATTTTTATTCGGAGGGATTCAATGACATGTTGGCTAAGGAAGAATTTTTGACAATCATTCCTCTGAAGGGGAAGACCCGTGGCGAAAATATTTATGACGTTTTCTTCAGTTTTGTGAAAAACTACAAGCTACCAATATAATAATTAGTGAGCATTACAACCGATGGAGCACCAGCAATGACTGAAAACAAAAATGGTTTTGTGGCATTGTGTCAAGCTAATGAATATTTCCCTTCATTTTCTTTTGCGTTCAAAAAGTTTTAAACACGGAGGAAATTATGGGCATTCCAAAAAAAATTGTGAATTCCATCCGTGCACGCAGCTTGCAAGTTGCAGTTGGAAGATAAGGAGCCAGTTGAACACACTGATTTAGTTCATCACACGGACGTCAGGTGGTTGACTCGCGGAAAATTCCTAGAAAGGTGTCAAGAATTATTGCCCGAAATAACAGATTTTCTAGGCGAAAAGAGATGATGACCCTCAGATGTTGAAAAACGAAAAATAGTTGACTGATTTGGCATTTTTGACTGACATCACAATGCACTTAAACACCATTAACTTGGAGCTTGAAGGTAAAGAAAAAACTATCATTGAGATGATTATCGCAGTAACGCATTCAAAAGTAAATTGCAACTTATGATAGATCAACTGATAAGAAAGGATCTGAAACATTTTCCGTCTTTGCAAGCAAGGATTCCTCAGTTGAATTATGATACGTATGAGGCTGAATTATCAAATATTTTGGGACAATTCGTTATTATGATAGCAGTAAATTGGCAAATATATCATCATTTATAAGTTATCCTTCTTCATGTAAAAACATTGTGGTATTAGCTACTAAAATAGCAAGTCGGTTTGATATGAGTTCTTGTTCTGTTGAAAATGAGTTGGTGCAGATTTTATCAGATATACATCTCAAAGCTACAGCATCTGATACAAATTTCTAATGTTTTATATCTAAAGATAAATATTCGAATCTAAGGCAAATCACCCATCAACTGACGGCAATGTTTGGGTCAACTTACTTGTGCGAGTCTGCATTTTCTGAAATGAAGATAATTAAGTCAAAATATCACAATCGACTAACTGACGATCATATGTCATCATGCTTGCGATCAGCACTCAGTGGTTACGTACCATGTTATGAAAAGTATGCTGAGGACATACAGTGCCACGCTTCAACATCTAAAGTCACTGCTTAGTTAAGTTTAACACCATATGTACCTTTTTTGTTTTGTAACAACCTATAAACTCAAAATTTTGAAAAACTATGAGTTTTTTCATTGATATTATGGAGAAGAACCTAACTAAACCTAACCCAAACATTGACCAAAATGATGTATATTGTGCGGAAAACTAATATCTTTATATGCTACGGTACACCCTACCTAGGTATGTAGGTAAGTAGGTAGGATGTATCGTGTATGTACGACAACCCTGCATCACACATACTTGCAGCCTCTCAGAGTCGATCGTAAGTAGTCTAAAAGATTGAGGTAGATCGCCAGCAGTTCAAGTTTGAGCACCAATGGTGTACACCATGTTCAAGTCCGTCACCGTTATTTCAGGTTATTAAAACTATGGAAAATAGTACCATCTATGTTTTCACGAATAACCAAAAGTAACTGAATCTAGCAGATCTGGAAAAAAGGTTTTTGAACATGGGTAGATTGATAATAAACCGACACATGCCATTGAAATGTATTATCGTTTTCATCCAATGATTCAAATGAAAAAATTCAGCTTTTTCTCAGGGGAATGATACGCAGGCACCCTGTTACCTATTCCAGAGCGGCAGAATAATTAACTCTTCGAAACAAAATCGATTAGATTGATCTCAACATAAAATTAAAAGGCTTGCTCGATCGCTGTTGAATTGAAGGGGTATGCATCACACAATTCTTTTCTCATATGGAGATTTTCAGGGTAGGTTGTTGACAGGGGGATGGTGCGCAAACATTCAAACGAGAGAGAAAATTTTTTCTAAATCAACAGAATCGATTTTGATGAAGTGCTTTCCTCAAACGGAAATCGAACGGACTAATAAAAACTTGGAAAATTTTCGAAACAATTCATGTTATTTCAGAAAGTAAATAAATCTATCGTTGTATAAAGAATAAAATCGTCCTTTCAAGAAGGTATCATATTATTCCTTCTCCGTATTCAAAAATTTGGGATAGAAGCAGCCAGCAGGTTGATAAAGGGGAACGAAACATGTAACAAAAAAAGTCCCACTGCTTAGATAATGTTTCTTGCTTCCTTGCAGTTTGTCTGAGCCATTTACTCAGACTGATCGTATGGAGTGTAGAATCGGCTAGCCGGTGAGTGGGAGCTCAGCATCATGAATTTATTATGCTCGAACGTTGAAGATGTGGTCTTTACGCTCGAAGGTGGTGGTGATCAAGGAGAAAATAATTCTGATATCAAGAGATCTTCAGCATCACTGACCCTTCTTGTGTAATGCAAAGCCTTGCCATAGAACCCCATCTTTTCTCGCGCTAGTCCAGTCACAGAATCTACACGTAATGATTAAAATAGCTCAAGTATGTTCTGTGCTTGCATTATAACCGTTCAAGAATTAATTCTTTCTTGCAATGACAATTCAGATAAATTATTCAAGGTTTTTTCATCAAGTTACAACTATTGTGTGAATGTAATATCGTTTGTAACAACTAAGGCGACCATGCCGTACGAAAATTTTGAAAAGTAAATGTGATTGAATGTTATATTCAAAATAATTATGATCCGGATGCTACATAAGCTTCATATTCGCATCGTTTTCCTGAGAAGCTACAATCTCATGAAAGTATATTCAATGAACCGAGGAAAACCTCATGAACCATGGTGTATTCAACGTCAAAAAGAATAAAAAATTCGAAGTAGTTGATGGAAAAGATGCAAGAATTTATATAATAAGTGTCAACCCATCGATTGGGAGCAGGCAAATTGGAATGAAATCAGGAGGAAACTTTAAAATGAGAATATTCCAGTTTTTGCAGTAAGGAGCTTCCCAACATCGACTCGATTTTTACAACTGGATTCTGTAGAAATCTGAAGAGCATTTGCAGTTTTTTGTATTCGAACTGATAAAATTCACATTAGTTATGATGAAATATTTATGTGTTAAAATGCATATTCAAGGATCTGGGTCTCATATTATATCAAAAATTCACTTTTATACCTCATATTAATTATTTATTCAAGTCCTCCTCAAAATCATACGGATTTATACTTCGCAATGGCAAGCATTTTGCCAGATCATCTACTTTAATGCTTCTTTTTGAAGTTGTTGTAAGGGGCTGATTAAAATATGCTTTAATCATCTGGCGTTCCTGTTTACTTTCGATATACTTATAAATTGGAGGCGATTGAATTTCAAAGAAAGTTTTTCAAGTAGTTTGGAAAAGGACGGTGTTCACCCTATCAGAGGGTATGAACATGTTGAGGTCTTGAATAGATTCGGAGCTGTATGTTTCATGTTTGTACCAATTAGATGGTGCTCCATCCCATTTTACACCTCTGGCATCGGGAGAATTAACCTGATTATTTGACGACAGATGGATGAGAAGACTGGAATTGGCCTGAAAGATCTCCAAAACTTACCCCATTCAAGATTTTCTTGCATGCGGATACTGAGAGAACAAAATTTCTAGTTCGGCGATAAATTCGTTGGTGGATCTCGAATTAAAAGTTAAACATGCCTTTGACAGCATCGATCCCAATAAAGTGCAAAAAACAACTATTAATGAATTGCACTCGCGGATAGAAAAATAGTAAGGAATGAAGGATAATTTGGAAATTCAATTTGGTTTCGTTGTTTATATTGACGGTTTTTTTGTTTTCTATATTTCATGTGACAAAATTTGATTATTATTCTCTAAATTGTTTTCTGAAAATTGGTTATAAATTCGGGCACTTTTCCTCAAATATTATTCAAGTACGGTTTATTTATTGACATTGACCACGATGATAATATTCAAAATATCCTCGTTTGCGTATTTATTTACCATTTCTCTCAATCAAAAAAAACTATGCATGAGCTATTTTAAGAACGGGGAAATCTGATACCAATCAAAATCAATTCTGAATAAAGTAGAACAAAATAGGTACTCGTATTTGAGAAAACGATTTTTTGACAATTCGGTTTTTTTAGTTGACAAGTGATTTTAGAGCACTCTGTATATAAAATAGCATCCGTTGCCCGGAAAAATAACACTTTTTCGTTAAATTTGAATAGAAGTTATAATCTTACTTCAATCTGAATTAATTTTTTTGACGAAGAAGATGATACTATCTTTCCGAAAATTTTTATGAACAAAAACATTGTTCAATGCTGGTTAATTTTATGTAAAAAGAACTAAACAAAAGTTGCTTGAAATGAGAAAAAAATTGGAAAGCACACAGTGTCATTTGAAAAGCAAAGTTGTTATCGATGTCCAATATAACCTCTGAAAATTGTAGATCTGTATCCATTCACTATCATTCCGAAATTTGAAATTGATTGATAAATTTGTTCCCCTGATACTTCTAATGGACCCTTTAGTGCGGACACCCTGTATAAAATCCATTAATATTCCAGAAATTTATTGTTTGTTTAAAAACAATTTAGAACAAACGACTCTATCAGTTTTCACAATTTTTCTTCTAACATAAGCTTCCAGACAATCAATCTTATGTCATTCTTCAATTTGGCGTCTTCTTGCTATATCGTCTGTTTTTTAAATTTTCAAAGAGTCTAGAAATAAGAATCTCGAAAACATTGAAGAACCGCGTCTTTTCTTGTCCTGAAGCCGGAAGGACATCAACATTTCTATCCTTCTTATTTCGATACTAGTTTTGAAATCTAATAACATATGATAAAATTATAAATAAAATAATTTTGCATGACAATTATAAAACCCTACAAGAAGCACCATTCATTAAAATTTAATCATATCCCTAACTTCTCTGTATAAGCTGAAAAATAGATTATTTGGAAACATCAGTACATTTAAACGAGCGTTGTTAGTTAAAAATTTCAAATAAACGCAAGCATTGTGCATGTCAAAGTCACTTGAAATCAGCGAAGGCATCGTTAA
This sequence comes from Cryptolaemus montrouzieri, assembly GCA_013387265.2. Lineage (NCBI taxonomy): Eukaryota > Metazoa > Arthropoda > Insecta > Coleoptera > Coccinellidae > Cryptolaemus > Cryptolaemus montrouzieri. Next base: position 31,782,170 of record JABFTP020000185.1, on the reverse strand, counting down.
TGTGGATCGCAATTAATACTAACCCGACACCGGCACCTTCGCCATTATTTTCTATGTACCGCAATGCGATCGCTTCTTTTTCAAGTGCTCGTAAAGGGACGCATGCAGGAAACTTTCACATCCTTTCCGGTGCGTTGCTCGATGGTCGGACGAATCGACGTCACCTCGGTCTGCTTGATCGGATTTAGATAACCTGTTTTAGAAATCAGGTTTTTTAGAGTTATACCAAAATCTGTAGTATGGTGATTTTCTACTTAAAATAAGAAATAGGTCGTAAAGTTTTTTTGGTTACATCAAGAATTTAGGTATACGATTCTCAAAATTTCTCTTGGAAAGAATGAAAGTACGTCTTCATTCGGAGTATTTAAATAAGTATACGATCCTCATTCGCGGGGTGTATGCTCCGTAAATATGCCGTAAATACAGAAATCGTGAATATGAAAGAGTATTTTATATGGGATTATAGGAATACATTTCAGGTTACAAAATAAGAAATAAATAAATAAAAATTTTATTCAATCGAAATTTTTGTCCATAATAATAATAATAATAATAATAATTTATTGATCCCTTAAGACATCACAAGTATGTATAGGACAGGTCAATAGAAAAGACATTTAGACATTATCTAAATCAACACATAGAAACTCATTCACAGTATAAAAACATTTTGCTAAAAGTAAATTCTTAACTGCTACCTTAAATCTATTTACACTTAGACCCTGTATATGCCGTGGAAGATGATTGAACAATCTAATACCCTGGTACAGGGCGACATTTCAAATCTAGAAGTTCTGTGTTTAGGGATACATAATGTTTCCTTATTTCTAGTATTGTGGGAATGAAAGTTAGAAAGTTTAGTCATGTTACTTTCATTCTCTTTAATATAAACGAGGCATCTTAAAATGAAAATAGACGCCAATGTGAGGATACCATTCTTCAGGAACAACGGTCTACATGAAGATTGTGGAGCTGTATTGAACATCATTCGCAGAATTCTTTTCTGGATGATGAAAACTCTACCTACGTCTGAGGAATTTCCCCACAGTAAGATATTATAGGACAGGTGACTATATACCAAACTGTAATAAACGTTCACAAGGGAACTTAGAGGTAGTGAACTCTTGATTCTATTTAGGGCATAATAGGAACTATTCAGCCTCTTACAAATCGCATCGATATGTGCACTCCACTTCAGATTCCTATCGATGTGAACGCCGAGGAATTTAGTGGTGTCCTTCGAAGAGATGACTGTATCTAAATACTTATTGTTATGCTACCCTGATCACAAGACGACAGAGTGAAGTGAATGCATTCCGTCTTGTTGACATTGATCATAATAGCATTAAAATGGCACCATTCTACGAAACTCTCCACCAGCAGCTCGCATAACTTTTGAAGCTCCTCAAGAGTCTCAGCTGTAATAGCTATGGAAGAGTCATCAGCGAACAATATCAACCAGATTATTTTTGATAATAAATTGCGAATATTAGATTTTCTGTAGAATATTTTTTCAAATTTGGTGGCAGATCGTTGATGAATAACAGAAATAGAAGTGGCCCCAAGACAGAACCCTGGGGTACTCTAATTTACAGTACTGTTCATTTGAGAACGAGTCGTGAACCCTGATTGAGGCAGTTCTGTCCTCCAGATAACTACGAATCCAGTTCAAGAACACGCCTCTGAATCCAAGATTATAACATTTATCCAATATAAACTGGATAGCAAGACTATCAAACGCTTTAGACAAGTCAAAGAACAATCCAGCAACATATTGACCATTATCAAGGCAACGATAGACGAACTCCACGAACTGCAATGCTCCAGTTTGAGTCGAGCGGCCGGTTCTGAAACCATGTTGTGCAGTATCAAGTATTTGAAATTTATCTAGGTACTTCATCATTCTATCAAACACTATTCTTTCAAAAACCTTGGAAAAGACACTTAAGATAGATATAGGTCTATAGTTCATGATATCGTGTACATCATCCTTTTATGAATAGGAATGACGATTGCTTTTTCAGAATACGAGGAAATACGCCTGTGCTAATTGACAGGTTAATAACATGAGCGAAATGTCGGCTGATATCGGTACCTATCATCTTCAGAATTCGTGCTGAGATGAAATCAACACTAGAACCTTTGTTGTTTTTGAGTGATCTTATAACATCATGGATTTCATGCTCCAGGACTGGGTGGAAGAAAAAGGTTGTGTCTAACATACGTGACGTCGTACATGAGGATGACATTGAGTCTTTATAATAACTGTTGAGGGAAGATTCGGCAACTGTAGTGAAATGATTAGCGAAAATCTCAGCCAAATCCTTGGGATCGTTATGCGTAACATTATCAATAACCAGTGCAATAGAATTTTGTTCCATACGTTTTCGACCAGTCATAGTATTTACTAGATTCCACACAGTTCTATTTTTATTTACAGATTTATCAATAAGTTCACTGTGAAAATTGTATTTGGTTCTTAGGATTAAGGATTTATAATAGGATATTGATTAATTACTATATTCAGGCTTAGGCAATGGTTTAAGGATTTTCAATTCAGACTGATATTCAACAGTGGCATCAGCAGTTTATCACTTAAAAATAAGACTTCGTTCAATAAACGAATCAATTTTCATACAGAAATCACACAACTCATTCGCCATTCTTGAACCTTCACTGCTTTAAAGTTCAAAATTTTTGTTTTTGAATAAGTTTCAACTTCTGAAACAAAACAAAAAATATCGCTTGTAACCCACGTTTTCTTATTAGCATGCCAAAATACCGGAAGCTTGTTCTTGAGTTGAATTTTTAAAGAACCTGGATTTAACGATCTGTAAAGCATCAGTGATTGAATGACACAATCTCCAGATGCATTACAACATAGCAACAGTGTAACTCTCTTCTTTGCTGCCTTGAATTAAGGGGAAGGCTTTTTATTATTGGAAATCAATGCGTTGTTTGGCATTCTCTTCCATAACAGTGCAGTTTCGTCTGCATTAAATACTTGCTCAAGTTCGTATCCTCTATCAGCTACTAAAATTCTTCTGGATATTTTTCTGGTGATTGATGGTCTCACCTTAAATTTATAGAGACAACCTTCCGATGCTTGAAATTCATCACTACCCTAACTTCCACCAGGTTCTTTAAAATGTGCGTAAAGACGCTTTTCCTTCTTCCGGATAATTGGACCACTCAGGGGTACTCTTTTTTGTTTGCTTCGATACATAATGACAAAGCCATTTCCATTTTTTCTATTGCAGGATCACGAAAAATTTTCGCGGACAGTGAATTTGAAACTATAAACGACCTTATTTTATGTTCGGATTTTTTATCGATCGTATAATTGATTCGTGAACATTGAATGTGCGTGGTATGGATGCCTAAAAAATGCAGTAACTTTCGCTTGATAAGTTTGATGAGTCATCTTTTGAAGACATTTTTACGAATTTGTTTGGTATTAACGTCCTTCTCCAGAAATGTCAAGATCAGCGTAAAGATGTTTTCGCCTGTTTCATAGCTTATGAGAAGACATTCCACAGAGTGCTTCACTCTAAGCTGATATCAGTGCTTCGGGAAATACAACTGGACAGCCGAGATATAAGAATAATTGAGAACCTATACTTTCAATTTTTTTCAGGTGACATTATATCTTAGAAAGACAACTGTAAGGACGTTTGATTAGTGATCACAATTTTTGTAACGAACAGAAAAATGAAACAATGAAAAAGGCAAAGCGGTTTCTACCAAAGGACGGAATCTCTAATAAGTGGCATTTCACAATATACCGGGTGTCCATGCGAGATGGGACATTAAAAGTAAATGGAGAAAGGAAAAACCGATTGGAGAAACATTTTGTTGTTGTTTTGAATGTTATTTGAACAAAGTTCCGAAGATATTTCTAATGCTGTGGCACTTCCGGTTATATAGGAAGTTGACGCCATCTATGTTATTTCAAATGTATGTTTCAATTTTTTTATTGTAGAAACTCAATTCTGAACAATTTTTTTCTAATCATTGCCACCAATTTTTCAATCGGAATTTTGCGATTTTTGGTTGTCTCTTAGAAGGCATCATAAAAATAATAAAGATCATTCAATATCGATTATTTCTACCTCGTTGTAAGTAAAGAGGTTCATCCTGAAGAATTCAATGCATTTAGGATCCAAGTAATTGTTTTTTGTTAGTTTGTTTGCATTGAATAGGCTCCGAAACTACTTGACTAATTTGAAGAATTCTTTGACTGTTGAGAAGCTACACTATCTCAAGTGAATATAGGCAATATTAAATTTTCAAATAAGTTAGGTTAGGTTAGATTGAAAAATCGTAATTTTTGGTATAAAATCGCGAATAACTAGGAAACGATGCATTTTAGGTGAAAGGAAACCTATAACAAATCGATGCCTATTCATATTACGTATTTAATGGTGTGAAAAAATGGTTAGTCTAATTTAAAAAAAAACGGGCTTTTGTACCTTTGAATGTACTATGAATTGCCACATGCTTTGGAATCACCCTGTTTACCGTGAAGCCTCTAAAAACCGCAAAACTCCGGTTAGAAAATTCATATCTTCTTTTGGACTGATTTCAGGTGGAGATGATATAAGAAAAAATTGTTCAGAATTTAATTTTCTACAATAAAAAAAATAGAAACATACATTATGCCGTTTGAAATAACAAAGATAGTGTCAACTCCCGGTATAACAGGAAGTGCCACAGCATTGAAAATAATTTCGGAACTTAGTTCGAATAACATTCGAGACAACAACAAAAAATTCTCGTATCGGTCATTCCTTTCTCCATATACTTTTAATGTCCCATCTCACGTGGACACCCGGTATTTTATGCTTTGAGTAATAAGGGCGCTTTACTAGAACATTTTCTTAGTTTACATTCTCAAAAACATCGACCGCGGCGGAGGCGCCTTATGTCAAAGGAACGGCATTTAAAAACATACTTTAGCTGTAGTAGTAATATGGTCTATTATACTTTTAAAATAGTCCATTGGACGACGCGTTTTCAAAGGATACCGAATTCTATTTATTAATACATATGTATGTGTTTGCTTTTATTCATTAAAAAATAGGAATATTCCAGTATATTCAAGTTACAAATTAAGGATCCGTAGTGTTGTTTATATACCAATTTGGATAATCGTACTATATTCTACCATCACTTCTGAAACCGAACACATAGACACTCGTGATAAATAAAAAATTCGATTCACACTTATTTACTTTATTTGATGCATCGCCTTCATACAGGTACAAAATGAAATATAGATTAAGGTACAACAATTTATATAATCTACAACATTTGATTGGGTAGTTAAACTACCCAAGACAATTCACGGAACTATTATCTAAATGATTAAGCCGGAAACATAGTAAATAATGGGAAATTATTGTCAAAATCTAACTGTTGGAAAGTTTCTATATATTGATTTGAAGGATTCCCAAAAATAATATCAAATTTTTATAAGATGAATGTGAGACTCTAAAATTAAAGTTGAATTTATGATTTTCTTCAATTAAATGGTTCGCGTAATTAGAATTAGTTTTTTATTACCAAACTACTATTATGTTCATTGACTTTAATACTTAAATTTCTGAGGGTTCTATCAATATGCATCTTACTACAACTACCGCAGCTAAGTTTGTATACATCAAATTTCTTTCCTTTATCTATTTCACTGTTTTTATTTTGATGTGTTTGTGAATTGTTCGCTAAACACTTCAAGAGTGTGTTTGAACCTGAAGAGTTTCACCTCAATATAGACAACATATTAGATTCAGAAGACAGTAATGTGTTAAATTCGATTCATCTATCAGAGGATGAAATCGGTGAGGCCTTACGTGGCATTGACCTCAGAACGGGCGCTGGCTCTGACTTGATTCACGCTGTGTTTTTGAGGGAGTCTGCTGGAGCTATTGTTGTACCTCTGTGCTTATTATTCAACCAGTACTTAGCGAGTAGTAAGTTTCCTAGTAGTTGTAATAATGCAACTGTTGTTCCGATCGTTAAAGGTAGTTCAAAGTCAGACGTCAAAAATTACGGACCAATATCCAAATTATCATTAATTCGCAAATTGTTTGAAAAATTGATATACAATTATTTATTTCCATTTGTAAAACATCTCATTATACCTGAACAGCACGGTTTCTTGAAAGGGAAGTCTGTTGAAACGAACATGTCTATCTATAGTGAGAGAATATACAGCGTCTTGCTGAGGCCGGAGTGAAGGGCAATCTTCTGCGGTGGTTCGATTCCTACCTGAGTAATCGATCCCAATTCGTATCAGTCGAGGGATTCGAATCTGAGAGTTATATTTCTTTGTTTGGAGTACCCCATTCGGGACCCCTGCTGTTCTTAATATATATTACCCCATCAAGGAATGTTTTAAGTTTTCGAGGTTTTTAATATTCGCAGATGACCTAAAAGTCTTCCTACGGATAAATTCTCTGACCGATTGTGAGAACCTTCAATCTGATCTGGATCGTTTTTTCTAGTTCTGTCAACAAAGCAGTCTATTTTTAAATACAAGTAAATGCTTCTCTATTACGTTCACTCGAAAGAAATCAAATATCGAATTTACCTACTCCCTTGGTGGCGTAAATCTTCAACTCGTTGAGCGCGCATAGGATTTGGATATTTTTTTGGATTCCAAATTGATACTTGACGTTCATATTGATTATGTTTCAACAGCAGCATCAAGAATGATGAGATTCATAATGAGGAGAACTAAATACTTCACAAACGCGCAGACAGTTGTTGTTTAGTACTATGCATTTGTGTTTAGTAGGCTGAGTTTCGGTAGTGTGTTTTGGTGCCCCCCCGTATGGGACTTATAGGTCCCGAATTGAATCTATTGAAAATAGATTTCTTTACCAACTTTGTTCTAGGTTGGGTTTGAGTTTTGCTAGTAACCACTTACTAGCCAGAAGACACTTTAACCTCAAAAGCCTTGACGCAAAGAGCAGACGTTGGACTTCTATGATGGTTGTTTCAGAATTTTGAAAGAGTGAGGAATTGCTCGTCGCGATTGGCATGAACGTTCCATCTAGGAGACTGAAAGAGTCTGAACTATCTACTATTTCTTTCAAGAGAACGTCGTGCTCGCAGAATTCCCTTTTAACAAGAATAAACAGAAATGCTAATGAGTTTTCTAACATCATGGATGTCCTTTTTATGTCGAAAGCCCAAGTCGAGGACATGTTGAAGGCACATTTTCTCGAACAGACATAGATTCTGTTCTTTGTTCTTTACTATGTATTAATGATTAATATTTTTAAGTTGCCGTTTCTTCTGCTGATACAGTTTGTATTTTTGTATGTTTTAAGTGATTATAACTGTTATATATTTTTACTATCATTTCATAATATTATAATGTGGATACTAATTATGGAGCAACCCGTCAGTATCCCAAAGGATCTTGAATGAATTAAAAAGAAAGAATATTATTGGTTCGGAATGAGATGTGTAACTGGAATTTTTCCAGTGAATGTTTTGAATAATGGCTAACTTTCCCATTGTAGGTGAGGCTACTATATCTTTGATGATCTTTAAATTTTGGGTACACCTATATTATTACCTTGAGTTTCCGTTTTTACTAAGCAATTCACTATAACATTTGGATTGTAACCAATATTAAGAATTCAATAATACTAAGTTTCTTATCAAAATTATGTGAAGATAAAGGAACATTCAATAACCTGTGGATTAAACCATGGTAATCTGCCATATTTTATGTTGAATAGGATCAAACGGCGTATTGTGAATGACGATGTCCGTATGAGAAAGTTTATGAAAGATGGAAAAATCATGTTCATTATTTATTTCGAAAAAGTTAAATCTAAATTAAAACCTCACTTTTTCGATTTACCTAATACAAAATTAAATAATACATTAAACTACACTGTGTCTTAAACAGTAGAATGATCTAATTGTTGGTTCTTAATATAACTCGCAGCGAATTAGTGTAGAAGTATGATTATTAGAATCAAGCAGCCTCAACGTTGATAATATCTGGATGAATGGTCGCTTGGAATTAAGGCGAGAAAGATATTTGAATTTCTTCTTTGTTTTACTAAATACATTGCCATAGATGATGCTTGAAAGAGATCCTCTGCTGCTTTCTGCCACGTGAGCATAAGGCTCATTCGCATGACATGTTCGATCTGTGATTGTTGAAACTTGAGATTGTTGTTTGTAATTATGTAGTTCATAGAGTTGCAAAAATATTTTAATAGAACGTGATAAGCTTTTCTAGACGAAAGAGGTGATGACACTCAGATGTTGAAAAACGTAAAATGGCTAACTGATTTGGCATATTTGACTGACAATACAATGCACTTAAACACCATTAACTTGGAGCTTCAAGGTAAAGGAAAAACTATTATTGAATGATTAGCGCAGTAAAAGCATTCAAAATTTAATTGCAACTTATGATAGATCAACTGAAAAGAAAGGATCTAAAACATTTTCCGTCTTTGAAAGCAAGGATTCCTCAGTTGAATTATGATACGTATAAAGTTGAATTATGATACGTATAAAGCTGAATTATCAAATATTTTGGGACAATTCGAAATGCGTTTTTATGATTGCAGTAAATTGGCAAATATAGCATCATTTATGAATTATCCTTTTTCATGTAAAAACATTGAGGAATTAGCTACTGAAATAGCAAGTTAGTTTAATATGAACTCATGTTCTTTTGAAAATGTTGTTGGTGCAGATTATATCAGATATACATCTCAAAGCTACAGCTCTTAATACAAATTTCTGGTGTTTTATATCTAAAGATAAATATCCGAATCTAAGGCAAATCGCCCTTCAACTGACGGCAATGTTTGGGTAAACTTACTTGTGCGAGTCTGCATTTTCTGAAATGAAGATGAATAAGTCAAAATACCGCAATCGACTAACTGACGAGCATATGTCATCATGCTTGCAGTGGTTACGTACCATCTTATGAAAAGTATGTGAGGACGTTTTAACATCCAAAGTCACTCCTTAATTAAGTTTAACACCATATGTAACCCATTCATTTTGTATCAACCAATAAACTCGCAACTTTGAATAACTATGAGTTTTTTGATTGGTATTATAGAGAAGAACCTAACTAAACCTAACCCAAACCTTGACTAAAATAATGTATGTTGTGCGGGAAGAAAATGTCTATATATGCTACGATATAACCTACCTACGTAAGTAGGTAGGGTGTATCGTGTATGTACAATAACCCTGTGTGGTACACTCTACCTACGTAAGTGAGCACCCTTGCTATAAGTCATTGATTTTGACTACAAATCGTAGATGCCATGCAGTAATTGTCGCCCGGGGTGAGAATATCCGGTATTAACAGGTTTTTGGGTGTATGAGTACCATATTTATTTCCATTGTCTTCAAGCATTCCTTAGTTCTGGTGGATTACTGGGAAAATGATTCCTCGACATATCTAAACTTCTGAATATATTTCAATTTTTGATCATGTGTGTTAATTTCTTAGCGTAGTGTAAAAATTTAGTAATTTTTTACTGAAGGTTGCTTGTTTGAAAATCCTAATGCGCTTTCTGCGATTTGTTTTCAGTTCTTTATTGGATTTTATTTCTTTTCAAGATTTTCTGACTTTTTCTGAATATGAGTTGAATAATGCACTTAATTTATCATTCATTATTGTGGGTACAGAACTGAAAACATTTGGGATGTTTCGGGTTCGCACCTACATACTAAATGAGACCACTGAATGTCCAAAGAATCTTTATTCCTGGAAAAAATCACAATTTTGAGGAAATCGGTTAGGTATATTATATATATTTGGAATGAGATAAAATACTCTTCATATTTTATCCAAACTCAACTATGGATTAGATTTAAAAGAACAGAGATTTATATTATAATTCGAAATCTATTCACCACCAAACATTTTTGTATTCGTCCCTGCATTCTACTCAGAAAAGTGCTTGTAGAATGTCAAAATAGTTTTCATCTAACTTTGATTGCATCCGAGACATTGGCATATGCTGAAATGCCGTAAAATCGAGAAATCCGGAATAATTTGGAAACGAAAAAAGAGTGTGATCTGTTTTCACTAATGAATTTCATTCAGAAATCGATGTTGGAGACTGAGGGTATCATTTTTCTCCATTTCCACTATTTTAAATAGCTGCTGTACTAAAATATCGAAATGGGACACCCTGTACAGAGTGTTTCATAACTACGGTACGGAATCTTGGGAGGCGATTTCTTAGGTCATTTCGAAAAAAAATTTCGAAGAATATGTGTCCGGAATTGCTGCAGTTCTGAGTTTTTGAAAAAATCGGTAATTCATAAATATCATGAACATGCTCGCGCTGAATGGCTTGGAATTTGATACAGTTATTTATAGTGAGAAAGCGCTTATTAAGCCCTGAATAAATTGAAATTATTAGGTCCAGTTGCATCCCTGAGAGCACCACTGCCAATATTATAGAAGAATGAAGAACGCCACTGTCTTTCACGAAGTTTTTATTTCAATTTCAGTTTGAACAAAGAAAAATACATATTATCTTATCCAGTTCTGTTTTTTGAGAAGAAAATAGAAAGCAGATTATTGAATTTCATCAACTTGGAAAAAACAATTGATTTCTCAATATCGAATATTTATTTCGTCCATAATTCAAGCTGGTAATTAGATTTGACTCATGGGCGTAGTTATAGCTTTTACATGGGGGGTCCAAGGGTCCAAAAATTTTCAAAGACAAACTAGTTTTCGCCAATGATTTACGCTTAGAAAGGCAGATTCTAAACTCCAATCTCAGTCACTTAGAAATTACTTAGAAACATTAAGATGCATATAATCTAAGCTGCGGACAAACTACAGTTATCTTCAAATGAATAATTAAGTAAGTAATAAATGATGGTATATCGTTTACATTTCATTTACTACAAAGATGAGAGATGTGTACGTAGGTAATTACACTCACTTATACATAATAAATATGCATTTATTTTTGCATATCTTACAAATATATGTATTACACAACACAATAAACATAAAACGAATATCAAGAGGTAGCCTTACCGTCTTAGTTTTACTTTGTCCATGAGAGCGTATTTTGGTTCACATAATAAATACTTAGTAATAAAGTAATAATAACTAAGTACTGAGAAATAACTTGAGAACAAATAACTGATGATAAGTAAAACTTTAAGTGAATAGTGTAGGTATTATCCGATTGAATACATACATTAACTCACGCCTTGTCACAGAGGGGTTAGTAGAGATGACATTTTCATCTATGTTAAGGGAAAGTCCAGACCCCCAAAACCTCCCCTTATATACGTCCATGATTTGACTAATTCAATGCAGTGGCCTCTTGGATATAAATATAACATAATATTATGTTTGATGAAACAATTGATAGTATGAGAAAGCATAAGAACCTTTAAACAAGATAGCTAAATATAACAGAAAACAATTGAAATTCTGCAAAGTGGGGCGTTGTGGAGTAATGCAGAATTCGAAGGGATCCTTCCAACTTTTGAATCTTTTGAATGATAAAAAGTTCTTGTCATCTCTTCGAGCTTGTTGTATAACCATATTTTTTTTTCACGTTTTTGGATTTGTTGGAACAGAAATAAATTGTTTCTTCGTTTTTGATTTACAGAAGTATAAATGGATTGTAACACTAAACACCATTCATACAGTATAGAATAAAATTTATATCTGTTTACCACTATCTTTTGCATGAATAATGTTCGGCAGGTCCATTTTATATATTTTACATAAAGTAAAAAATTGTCTTCACTTCATTGACATTTTTTCAAGTTAGGATCCCAATTATTTTTATTTTTTCGTAAAGAGCAAAATTTTCCATAAAGAGATGTTTCGTGTCTAAATCTGTTTCTCGAAACTGATCTACAACCAGCCTAGTCTATGTGGGAAAATATACATATAACCGATCGTTCGTAATACTGAATGAATACAGACCGAATCATATCATTATCCATGGATATTATTCGTTGAGTACCATGGAAATTATTGTTTGACCTACTTTGATGATATTCAAAGGAAAACTCTGATTAAATGAAAAGTTTTTTCAAAATAATCAGCACAAGGTTTGATGTAATTATCCGTTCTTAATCGTGTTTTGTTTCATAACAAATTGATAGACAAACTTCATCTTTCATTTTCCTCATTGTATTGACGAAAAATTCATGAATTAACAAAATAATTTAGAGCGGTAATTCTTCGGCAATATTAACTAAGCATTTTGTATTTTTTCACTGGTAACTTCACACTCAAGCTTTCTGATCAATTTATATTTTGACATCTGCTTTAGTTGATATTATTTATTGTTACTTTATACTTCGACAGAAACTCATGTTTGTGCAGATGTTTACTTGATTTTGAGCAATAGTTTTTGTCGATTCCTGGTTCTTTGAATGTGCAAAGACAAAAAAAGGTATTTTTTATTTTGAAAAAACAGGAGAAAATGTTGTACAGTATGTATGGGGAAGTTGTTACGACTGCATGATGTGCTGATGGAGAGAAAACAACGGTTTAATTGATATAATAATAACAATTCTTAAGATGGCTGAGAGATTATTGCTGAATAAACAAATTTGTATTAGTATTTATTTGCTTCTCAAATCTCAAGAAAATCATAGATTGTACACAATAACAATGAGCGCAAGGGATAATATACAAAAAAACGAAACTGCCCAAAAAGCTTCGAAAAGAAAGGTCTATTTGTCTATTTGTTGAAATTGATGGTCTTCTGTTGTATAGAAATAATTTTTTTACTTGTTACTATTACTTGTTGTCTGGTCGTTCGTAAGACAATCGGATAGCACGTCGCTGCACATTTCGGCTTTTTTCACAATACGTTGAATACGTGACACTCGTTAACTATCGAACCACATGAAAGCCACCGAGGTGGTAGGAGTGTCGAGGATTATTGTTATCGATAAAATGACGCATTTTCGTACGTTTACTCGAAAGTCCACTCAAATATGTTGCCTATATCAATTCTGATCAGAAGATGATGAAATATTTTTGAGTCATTTGCGGACGACGATCTATTGCATTCTTGTGTAGACAATAAATAAAATTGTCCCAGAAACAGAACCCTGCGACACACCATTCACCACTGGTCTCTTATCAGACAGGGAGGGATAAACTCTACAAAAGGAATCGGACTGTCAGAAACGATCGGATTTAGCCTATCAACTATCTACAAATGACAAGGCGTTCCAACTTGTAGAGAAACCTTCTTCCCGTTAAGCGATCATTAGCCTTGGTGAAGTCTGCATAAATAACGTCTATCGGTAAGCCTTCATCTAATGCAACAAATGAAGTTGGATATTGAGAAGCGGTTACGCATGAAACCATGCTGTTGTTCTCTTTAGAAGAAGGCTGTAAGATTTTCTACTATTATTGGATTCATCACTGGATTAGGATGCAATTCTGGGCCTTGTACTGTTCATCTTATATATTAATAATCTTCCACGTAATGTGAGAGTAGTAGGAACATACATTTGTAGATGATACCTCCAATACCAGGGAAAATACGTCCATAGATACGACGAACAGTCCGAATCATACTCAAAAATGGTTGGAAGCAAACGGATAAGACTCAAAAATTGTCTCTAGGTTCAGAGCGTAACATAAATGACCCAATAATAAAGGTGTTCGGTTTCTATATAGAGGGATCGTTAACCTAGAAGGTTGCTTGCATGGGGGAGACTATCAGGATACTATCTGGTGCAATATAATCAATAAGTCGGACTCATATGATTGTGGACGAGAGTGCCGCGCTCATGGCACACTATGTTCATTCCCATACCGTGGCGATATATGATATATTTTGTGGAAAACATTCTTGGAGGCTTGAAGAGTTTTATGTGACCGAAAAAGCAGTTAGAGGAATAGTAGGAGCGCCACAGTTGACTAGATATAGACCAGTCTTCAGCGAATTTGGTATACTTTCCGTGCCACCTGTTTTCGTACTTTGTAGTCTTTGCTATGTCGATCAGGACAAATTTAAAACACATGTTGATGTTCACAGTTACGTCACAAGGGGTAAAAAAAGACTTGTGCTTCCATGCATTTACACTATCCTAGGAGTGCTTCAACTGCTTTGAAGTAAACCTGCACAATAAATAAATAAAAACTTCCTGCTTTCGAGGATTAACTTTACCCACAATGGTTCCCTACATTTAGAGAAGTTTTACTGGGAGAGCCATTCGTTTTACCAGTTCACAATATTGTCGAGTTCGTTCTGATTCACGTGACCGGATGTAGCAGTATTTTTGTAGATCTTGGTATCGTCAGCGAACATGGAACATTTTGAATTAAGAGAATGGGACAGATCAGACGTGTATAACAGAAGCAAGAAGAGCCTCAAGACAAAACCTTCTGGGACACGACTGCTAACTAGTTTGGAAATGGACAAAGCATCACCAACTCTGACGTGAAATGTTCGATCACTCAAGCATGCCCTTATTCAAAACAAGTTGCCCCTTGAACCCAGATGATCCAGTTTAAATAAAAATCTCTTGTTCGGGACAGGGACTTGTTTGCCAAGCATCGAACTCCAATTTTTAACGCATTTAAGCAGGTTTGTAATGATGGAACTACTAGGCATAAAACAAAAAGTGTTGATTATCTGGTAGAATACGGCTCGGCAGCGCACAGTCGAGATCTGGCTCTAGAATAATTGTTTCAGATATCTTCGCCACAATCGGTACCAAACTGATTGGACGATAGTTGTCGGCATCCAATTTATCTCCTTTTTCGAAAACTGGTGTCACCAGAACACAGAGACAAGGTGAATGGGAATGACATGAGAAGAATTTAGAAAAAAATAAGGAATAAAGGTGAAGCCAGTGACGAAGCACTGTTTTTCAAGGTTCGGCAGAAATACCATCGCAATCCGACGCGGGAAATGTTTTGAGCTATTTCACAACATCAATTTCCCAAAAATCTAGTGGTAGTTGTACTAGAAAGAATGTCTGTAAAGGAAGCTGCGAACGGTACAGATAATACATTTGCGGTGGTAAGTGATGTAGTGCACAGGTGACCTTGTTTATTCTTGACTGGGGGCACGGTCACTTAAGAAATGAGATTGGATCTCAAATATTTGAAAAAACGTTTTGAATCCGTGGAAGAGGCAAGTCTCGATTCGATCCTTTATTGAGCAGCCTTAAGGGTGGTTGATTACAAGTTAATCATTGTGTAGTTTGCGTCGACTATATCTCTGCCACATTGGCTATTCGGAACGGATCATTTTTAAAATATTGTTGGCGATACAGGGTTTAGTAGGAACAGCTGTAACAGTGCGTGAAGTTGAGAAAGTATCGATCTGGCTTTGGAGAGCCTGAACAAATTCAGACCACATATCTTCTACGGTAGTACAGCTCTCTAATAAACTGTTCCAGCTCATTTCGGTAAGTTCATTTTCCAGCATTTGGTAATTGGCGGTTTTGTACCCCCTTTTATCTAGCTTGGGAAAATAATTTGAAGCCTTGATAACAGACTAATGTGGTCTGACTTGCCAAATGGAGAAAGGTGTGACACCTCATAAACGAGGTTAGGGTCATTTACCAGAATAATATCCAGGAGCGACGGGAATTTGCTGATCCCTGAAACGAGAAGAGTGACACACATTAGCTGTGCCATTTAATATCAGGAGTGAGGTGAATATTGTTTTTCGAGAGATCGGTTAGATACTTGTAGAAAGGCAAGTTGTTGAGGAAGGGACGTGGTCTGTACACGCATACTATAGTAAGACAGTACCCTCCAGGATCTGTAAAATACAGAAGAAGTTGTCAATGATAGGTACGTCGGTAGTGATGCAGGATGGAGAAAAGCGCTCAAAAGTTTTTTCTTTGACCTAGACAGAGAAACCTCCGTGGCCAATACCCACCCGACTGTCAAAGAAAAGTGAATAACCGGGTAGTGGAACGGAGACATTTAGAACACCAGAGCGTAGCCCTGATCAAGCGATAAGAATAAAGGTAGGTTCATTCTACCTCAAACCAGATAAGAGTTCCAAATGTTTGGAGGCCAAAGATTGCCCGTTGGAATATAAGACGGACCATTCTCATAGAGCATAGTTCAGTGAGTTAAGTTTTTAGGAGCGTTTATAAACTTTGGTGTTTCGTTAACGTATTTGATATTTTGATCTCGTCCACCTCCGACAATAGGAGCATACGCTCCGCGCAAAGTTAGTTGAATTGTTTTTCAGGCAGGATTGTTGAGTATAAGTTTTTTTACTAGGATTGGTTTGGCAATAAGTGAGTTGGAGAGTGGAGGAGACGTAATCTTTCCGATTTTGTTAATGCTAAGACAATGAGATTTAGCCTTCGGATCGATGGAGTTAATGAGTTGGGGATTGATAGAATAAAAGAAGGCTGATGGGTCGGTACTTCTTTGGTTCTTATGTATTATTTTTGTGAATAAAGGAGTCATTAAAGCCGTTTGCCAAATCTTTGCACAAAAAGAGGTAGATATAATAAGTGACAAAGGAAAGATAAGACCTCTGACGCAGTTCTCAAGTAAGACGGGGTGAAGGTGAAGAGTTATTTTTGAGCTTCTGTATTTTACAAGTGGAACACAAGAGTAATGAAGTACCAAATAATAATGTTTAAGTTATACAAACTAGTTGTTACCCGAACGCACGAGGTTCATTTCCTTTTTATTAAATAATGCCGAAGTATTTTAAATATCTCAATTTTAAATTTGATCTTACCTCTTTCGGAATTCAATTTGCAAAAATGATTTCTCAGCGGATGTCTGCTTTCTATAAGGAATCTACTTGCCAAATTTCATGTTTATATCATATTTACTTCCTAAGATTTCATAATTATTCAGCGAGTGGAATTTCGCTTTGAAATATCAGCAGGGGAGGGATTTCGAAAAACTTTGGATGGCTTTAATATGAACTTTCATATTTGTAACTTTACAAACGAAGATCCATTTAGACATCATCCCTTATTTTTCTCCTTCAGGGGACAAATTTCCTGAACTTTGAATAGCTCAATTTAAAATTCAATCTTGAATAACCAACCCCTTTCGCCACTTTTGGTGGGGCAGTTTGAAAAATATTTTCAAAGGGGATATATACTTCTTATGACGAAGATACCTGCCGAATTATTAGATTGAGATTTCGTGATTAATCAGTGAGTAAGTTTAGATTTGATAATACGAGAAGAAAATACTACCTATTGTAGTGTCTTTATGTTGTCAAAACTCGGTAGATTTCGAGTTTTCCCACCGATTAGGATCCCCAAACCATGAAATCACTCCGACTCAACAGTTTATATATACAGGGTATCCCAAGTTGATTTTTTGGTTTTTGAAGAAATTAATGTATCTCGAGAACAGCATGAGTTACCAAAATAATAAAGGGTGTTTTGCAAACAAGAAATCACGCGAGACATAACTCATAGCCGACTGAATCTCAGCCAGTATACGGAGTGCTCTTTTTTCCGTCTCACATTTCGAAACGAAGAAATATCGAAAACTACGTTTTTTTTCAAATTTTAACCCATATTTTTTTCAATTCATTAGATTCGCCGTAAAAAACTAAATGAAGTTCCCCATACATATCCTGTACCTGAGATTTCAAGTTTTCAAGTTATGGCCAAAAAACGAATTTTACGTACCTACCTAAAGCTCAAATTCCTGCACGTGCATAGACATCCCACAGCATAGACAGATTCCTGAGCATAGATAACAAACTATTACTGTTTTAACTGTCAGTCGAATTAATTCGAGCAGAATGGCTAGTTACACAAATGAGCAAATACTTAATTTATTTTTCATTCATGAAGATGAGAGACGGAATGTGAGTAGAACTTGTAGGAGTTTTAACGAATTATATTCAAATATGCCGTCTATGCCAGCTAGAAGATTCAGGAGATACGTTACAAATTTTCTTTCGAATGGGACGGTCCAGAATAAGACATCATTTTCATCGCCTGTAGTCAACAATGAAGACAATGAAATTGCCGTTCTAGCTTATTTTGATACTAATCCACGTGCATCATTGGCAATAGCAGAGTATGATCTGAATTCATCCCACAGTAGTATTCACAGAATTCTAAAAAACATAAACTGCAGCCTTATAGATTTTCATTGGTCCAAACTCTACAAGCTGGCGATCCACAGGTTCGAATAGAACTGTGTGAGATCCTTCTGAGAACACAAGAGGATCCCGATTTTCTCAAAAGGATTATCTGGACGGATGAGGCCAAATTTTCTAATGAGGGGGTTTTTAACCGGAATAACACTCTTAGGCTAACCAGAATCCTCATATTATGAGGGGAAGAAATTCTCAAAATAAATTGAGTTTTGACAAAGATTTTCGTATTTTGTATATGATGAAAACTTAAATGGAAAACTTTATATGGAGATTTTGAGGACGGTGACTTCGTAGAAATTTTATCAGTAGCTGAATCAAGGTGTTGTTGGTACCAAATCGATGGAGCGCCAGCTCATCGCACAAATGAGATTTATCGAATTTTAAATGACAAGTTTGATGATAGATGGATTGGAACGAACGATCCGTCTTTGTAGCCTCCAAGGTCACATGACCTAACGCCTATGGATTTTTATGTTTGGGGAACGTTGAAAGATGAAATTTATTCTGAACCTGTGACTTCAAGATTGCAAAATAGATTACAAAATGCTTTCATGTAGTTGGATGTGGAGGAACTGAGACGTCCCACATCACAGGGTGTTATGTGTTGAGAAGAACTATGTCTAGAAGTTAATGGTCATCACTTTGAACAATTATTATGAAATTTAGGAAAATAGAGCTTAATTCGTTTTGACATTTTCTAACTTCACTTTGGAAATTCGAAAACTGCAGTTTTGCATTTTTTTTACTCTTAATTTATCAATTATTCAATGACAAAAAGACAGTTATTCGTTAATGCTCTGGGAACTTCCTATGCACGTGCAGGAATCTAAGCCTCCTTTGTCAATTTCAGGTAGGGACGTAAAATCCGTTTTTTCGCCAAAAAAAAATTTGGGTTACAATTTGAAAAAACTTAGTTTTTGATGTTTCTTCGTTTCGAAACACGAGGCGGAACAAAGAACACGCTGTATACTGACTGAGATTCAGTCGGATATGAGTTATGTTCCGCATGGTTTCTTGTTTGCAAACACCTTTCATTATTTTGGTGTTTCAATTTTTTCAAAAAACAAAATATCAATAATTTTCATATAAAACTAGGATACTTCATGAACGAAACAAGCTGGACTTATGTATTAGGTTTCTGTAATTGGAATAACAAGTGTTATCGAACCAGTCATCAATATACAAGGTGTTCTATATTAAATGACAAAATTGGCATGTACTTCGGTATAACCAGAAGTGCATTGAGGTGAAAATATTTCAGAAATAGAGTTTCAAACCAGCTTAATCAACTACCAAAATTTCAGAACGATAGCAATATTAGTTCTCCATAAACGTCTAATAGGCCACTCAACTTGGGATACTCGGTATATATGGTACATATTCCGTGCGTCCATTTAGTGTGTGTTGGTTCGATAGCTCTGAAACTGTACCTTATATCAAAAAGGTGTGAAGGAACAATAGGTAGATCTTGAATAGTTTCATATGTCAAGATTACTTTAGAATATACAGGGTGTTCCGTTTCAGGGATTTATATCAAACTTATGTTATTATATATAGAATGACCTATTCTCCGCATGAGTTTCGAATTTCTCATACTGAAATAATGTGCGTTTTCAAAAAAATGTTCATACCTAAATCCAACCGTTTTTGAATTATTGACGATTTTTCATTATGCTTAACACTGGGGGGAAAGGGCGATGCTTGTCATGTTACTACTGTGACCGCCCAACATTATTCAATGTGTGCCTTCACTCCCTTCTTGAAGAGGGCAATTAGTAAGTTATCGAAAAGATGTTCGAGGGAAACGAGTTCCACGGTACACTAGTTCTGTAAGCGAAAGAATTTTTATAAAGAAAGGCGTTGCAAATTTAACCGTCTGCTGGTGAGACTTTTCTGCGATCCTGGTTTTTCTTTGGAACTGGATTATTTCAGGAACCAAGCCTTTCAGCATTTACCTTTGATGTATCTGTAAAGAAGGAAAAGATCAGCTACCTGCCTGCTTTGAGCAAGAGTTTGGAGATCTACACATCTACACTATCTAATAGATGGGCATGAAGCCCCATACATGGGAACAATTGTTCCAGACCAGGTCGCCCTGTGCCTTGCATAAAAACATCATCTGTGATGGCGTGAAGTACTGCTTACCCTTGAAAAGAAAATTGAGTTCAGCAGAAGCAGAAAACAAATACAAGACCAGTCACTAAGTTTCTCGCTAACGTTTTTGTGGGTATAGAAGAATTGAATATTTGAGAATTTGTGATCCTTGTATAATTAGTTTCTTGAAAAATTCACTTCAACTACTTGATCTTTTTTCGTTATTCATAACTAATAACGAATCAAAAATTGAAGTAATTGTGTTTGAATATTTGATGCTTATTCAAGAAATTATTACGCAGTTCGTGAATTTTTGCCGAATCTGTCTCACCCTGTATCTTTTATATTACTGGGGTGTCCTAGTTTTTTCAATACCAAAGGTCGTACTGGACTTAATGAAAAAAATCTAGGACAGGACTAAACATTTTATTTTATTCATATTTCGACAAACGAATCCCTGGCAACGCAAGTGATTTGGGGAGTGTTTTTAGATAGATAGATGGATAGATCTTTATTGATGCGTTACACATAAGGAAACATAAGTGTTTGCACAGGTCAGTTGTATAACAGTAAAATAAACCTAATAATAAGGGACATAAATGGACTAGGTAAACTACGAAATACATTATTCTTACAGAAAATAAAAGAAATTTAAAGTTAGAAAATCCTTAGTATCATACAGAACATTATCAATTAAAAAGGTTTTCACTTTATTTTTAAATTTTGCCAATGGGAGTGTTCTAGATTTACAGGTAATTCAACTTTCAATTTTATCAATCTGAAATTTCAAATTTTATCAATTTGAAGGACAGAAAGTTGGGGCCATTCCGTCATTTGTGTAATCTAGAAAAAGGTATTCGCAAGTCTTCTTTATTGCGTGTATTATAGGAATATATATCACTGTGCAACTCTAATTTGTCAATGTTTTTATGAGCAAACACAAGGCACTGGAGAATGAACAGATTTGGTAATGTCAAAATCTTCAATTTACGAAAAGCTTCCTTGCACTAGTCTCTGTACTTGAGACCGCTTACAATTCGTAAAGCTCTTCGCTGAAGTCTAAAAATTCTGTCGACTTCACCTCCATTGCCCCATGCCAATGAACCGTATTGCAGATGTGACTCACAAAACGCAAATAAGCTGATTTCAAAACATTTTATGGCATTTTTATGGATCTTAAGTTTCTCAATACAAATATATTTTTACTCAATTTCGTAGCAAGATTATTCTTGTGGTTTCTCCAAGTCAGCTTTGTATCCAAGTCAACACCCAAATATCTAGCACTAGAGAGCTCTGTATGTCTCAGACTGAAAATCAGTTTTTCGGTCTTCTCACCATTCATAGCCAACCGATTTCCCGAAAACTACTCCCGAGCCTTCGACGGTGCACTCTCAAACAAATCGCTAGCCTCGCCAAGATCTCCACAGGCCACAGAGATTGTAGTATCGTCTGCGAATAATATGCTCTCACAGCCATTCATTTAAATGCAAATGCGTCCTTCGCAAATTACGCAAAAATATTCCACAGTTTTTTGTTCATAAGTGATCTTTGCGCAATATTTGAGTGGAATTGCGACTCAAAGTGGAAAAATGCGTCGGTTGTTAGTCGATACTCCTACCACCTTGATGGTGGTACTATGCGCAAAATGAAATCAGGTAATGACTTGGTTAAATATCTAATTAGAGGCTGAGTTGATCAGAACACATTTTTTAAATTATTGAAAAACCGAAATGTGCTGCACCGTACAAGCCGATTCACTTACGGGTGACCGGACTAACAACAACGACTCCAACATGATCTAACTTGTTTTTCGCGAACACACAAGGTCTTCTAGCTGCGTTTGCCACCGCACAGTCCTGATATCGCTTCCAGAGACTTTTGGCTGTTTTTAAGATTGAAACGGCCGTTGAAAATGCGCCAATTCGATTGAAACAAAATAGATGAATGCTTTGAAGACGATAGCGAAAGTTAAGAATATGTTGGGCGAGTGTTGTTTAATCCAATAGGGACTACTTAGGAAGATACCATAAGCTAAACGACTTTAGAAGACTGGGGTTGAAATATAGAGGGAGTTCGAATATCTGCACTAGGAAATAAACGCCAATTTCAATATTCCAGTTTTCTTTTTTGGTATCACCATATGTTTTTCTTCGATATGTCCGGACATATGCCAACAACATTAGATGTTTTTTCTTGGTGCACTGGTTCATCTGATGAGGATGAGAGAAAATTTTATTTAATCCTAAAGCAGTAGTGCTTGATGACCTTGGTTAGATTTATATAAGAATATGCCAAAGGCTTTAGGTGTCCCTTTCAATTATTTTCAGAATAATCTGCAGGTACAGAGACTGGTGGTCATGGAAGGAGACCTGAACAAGGACGCCCTCGGCAGTCCATTCCGAGGCACCTTCAACAGAACAATGAAGCGCAAATTAGCACTGAAACGATACTACATCAATCAGGTTTAAGGACTCGTATCGCAGCTTGAAGCCCTGCTCTAACCGCAGCACATCGAAGAGCGCGATTGAATTTTGCCAGGGAACACGCCAATTGGTTAGAAGCTGACTGGAAGGGAGTTTGTTTCGTTTACAGATGGATCAAGATTTTGTATTTTTCTTTGCGATTGACCTTCTCTAGTGTACATACATCGAAATGACCACCTACATGGAATGCTAAATATGGGTGGAAACTTTTTGTTTATGCATGATAACGGTATACCTTCGCAAGCACATATCGTTAGGAACTATCTTCAATATCACAAAATCACTTCAATGGAGTCGCATCGGACTAATCAGATACATTCTCAATAGAAGAATAAGCAGCCAACAAAACCAGCCAGCTATCATGAATGAGGTTCGGAACAGACTAAATTTGGACCATTATGCTATAAGGTCATTGATTTGAAATATAAATCGTAGTTATCATGCAGTAATGGGTGGAAATATCCGTTATTAATAGGTTTTTGGGGCTTTGATTTTTCCAAAAGTTTCACATTTTTCATAACTTATTAGTTCTAT
This sequence comes from Cryptolaemus montrouzieri, assembly GCA_013387265.2. Classification (NCBI taxonomy): domain Eukaryota; kingdom Metazoa; phylum Arthropoda; class Insecta; order Coleoptera; family Coccinellidae; genus Cryptolaemus; species Cryptolaemus montrouzieri. The sequence continues at coordinate 31,758,931 of JABFTP020000185.1, read as the reverse complement.
TTCAACTTCTATAAGTACCATTTTCATTTCGATTGTTCTCAAGCATTTCTTATTATTATTATCAACAGTAGCTGAGAGTTTAGGTGAGAACCTTCAAACTCTGGAGTTGCGATCTGGGGTCCAAAGCCTTCTTGAAACTATTTACACTAGGAGCGTTTATTACTGATTCAGGAAGATTGTTCCACAGACGAAATACACGATTTGATATGAAATACTCCCGACAAGGAAGCTTGAAATTTTCTCTCGTAAGTTTCAAACTATGTCCGTGTAAGCGATTATCCTGGTTAAGTTGGTAGAGACTTCTGAGGTAATCATCGAAGAAAGAGTTAAGGGCTGTATAATTTATTATGAGATCGCCACGTAGTCGACGATCAGCGAATAAAGAAAGTTCAAAGGGGTTCAGCCTTTGGTTGTAGTTTGGTCGGGGACGTGAGACACAATATGGAATCCTCGTTTCTTTTCTCTGGATATTTTCGAGAAGTTCGATATCTCGAACCAGCCTAGGGCACCATACAGGACCCCCATATTCGAGAATTGGTCGAATATATGTCCGATGAAGGAGAGAACAAGTAGGGAGGTCACATCCCGAAAAAGAACGCTGTAACATAAAGAGAAGACGCTTCGCCTTTGCTGATGTGTGCGAAATATGTTCAGACCAGGATGAATCGTGAGAAATAATTACGTCCAGGTCTGAGTGACTACTGCAACTAGTGATGGGTTGACCCGCGAGAAAATAGGAACTCGTCGGGTTATTTCTCCTCATGTGAAGGGTACGACACTTTGAAAGATTCAATGGTAGAAGCTAGTCGTTAGACCATTCGAAAATTCTGTTCAGGTCATCTTGAATAGTCGTAGCGTTGGTGAGAGGATTGTTATGTAGCTTAGAGTCATCAACGAATAAAGAACAGTCAGAAGCGACAATCGAGGAGGGGTCAGCCGTATATAAAAGTAACAGCATAGGTCCAAGTATTGAGCCTTGGGGGACTCCACTGGACACAGATCGCACACCACCAACGAACTCGGAAAGCTCTACCCGATAGAAAACCATCCAGCCAAGAAAGAAGTCTGCCACGAATTCCCAGAAGCTTGAGCTTGAGGAAAACGGACAAAGGCTCGAGAAAAGTCGAGGTATATCACATCGATTGGGGTGAACTCGTCAAGCATCCTCGTCCAAGTATCAACGCATTTCAGTAAATTTGTAATAATTGAGCGGCCAGGGAGAAAACCGTGCTGGTTTTCAGGGATTATTGTATTCAAGAGGGCAAATTCTAGAATTTTCTCGAGAATGACTCTCTCGCAGATTTTTGCTATAATAGGGACGAGAATAATAGACCTATAGTTTTCCGCATTCAATTTGTCCCCTTTCTTGGAAATGGGTGTGACCAAAGCACATGACCATGCAGATAGAATATAACCTGCAGCAAAAGATCGGGTAAAGATGACGGATAGAGGTGATGAGAGAGATGACGCACAGTTCTTAAGTACAAGAGCCGAAACTTCGTCTGACCCAGTTCCTCACTCGGGGAAATGCTACATTCGTTAACACAGATAACCATAGATATTTAAAGAAACGTTTTAGATTGTTAGATGAAATCAGGTGAGATTCGAAGTCTCTTTTGGCTTCTTTGAGCTTAGCAGACAACAGGTTTGAGTAGTTCCTGTGCGCCACGTAATCAGCATCATTTCTTCGCCGGCAATACCTCCGCCAAATCGATTTTTTGTGTCGAATCATTCTCAACATGTCGCGATTAATCCAAGGTTCCATTCAATTTTTTTAATGCTTCGGGTACATTTTTTATTAGCAACTGGGAAAAAGAGTTGAAGTTTTGACACAATGGTTAGTTAGTGCTGATGGATGGTGTATTTAGGATAATTCTTTTATATATTATTAATTCATTATATTGAAACGGTTCAAAAACTATCACTGTTTAATTCAATGAGTAACCGAGCATTTTTACTTCCGTTGCTGAAAAGATATTAACAATTTGAACATTCGATGACAAATTACAGCTTCGACAGAAATTGAGAATTTTTCAGAGCTCACACGTGGGAATTCATATTTCTGCCGAAGCTAACCGGAAAAGAAGCTGAAAATAAAATTATTCCGTTTCTTACAATTCCATATTGAAGGTATTTCATTGGGATGAACTGACTTTAAAGCAAATACTTGATGTTTTTCTGAAATTTTCTGTCTGCTTTATGCACTTGTATTATTTGGTTTATTAAAAATATGAGGGCTACGTAAGTTGTATCGTACACGAGGCGTATGATGCAAATCGGTATAACTTTGTTCAATGTAAACCCAACTTAACCTAACCTCATCTACATCAATGCACTTTTGTAACCGAAGCTTCCATAACTGAAAGGCAAGAAGTCAATAATCTCTGGCAATACTCCCAGAAAACTAATGGATTGCCTCATCGATCTCTTTTTCTGTCGTAGAACGTCTACCTCGTTAATGCTTTTTCGGTTGAAGAACAACCAGAAATCATATATGGATAAATCAGGCGAGTGTGCAAGATGAGGAATGACTTTAAACTTATGTTCACGTAAAAAGTCAACTGTTTGATGATCAACGTATCAGGCATCCAATGATTATATGTGCAGATCCAACACACCCAGAGTTTCCTCAACCACTTGATAGGTGCATCCTGGATCTTCGTCAATCGTACGCCACACTCGCTCAATGTTGTTAACAGACAGTCATGAACAAGGTCTACCTGCACATGACTCGTCTCCAAGCGATATCCGTCCTCTTTTATATTCTCTATACCACCAAAATGCAGTTGCCGTTAAGGGCAATTATTACCAAATGCGTGTTGCAACCGTTGAAGACTTTGCTTTTCAATCAAACCAACTTTGTAATCTTAGTAGATCATGTTCGTTTGTTTGTTCGTCTTTTATCAATGTGCTCGGGAACTTAGCTCATCTACACAGGTGGACCTACAGCTTATAGTGGATTCCGAACCACTTTCCTAGACCGTGCAATGATAACTACCACCACAAGGATTACAAGTCATCTGGTCTTCGGAAGTTTATGCCCTCTTTAGGCAACTCCTGCAAATATCACAATTTCTGTTCAAGGACAACATCCATAACTCGAACCAATTATATTCCTACATACTTGCTCACTAATCGTGCAGCTACCGAGGCGGTTTTCGTAGTAGATCATCGCGCCCATATGCTCTCTGGGCAAGTTTATGTCTGTGGGAGCAGCGATTCAAGTGAAGCCAAAATTTTACTAATGAAGGATGAGGGTCTTTGATGATGCAATATTACCAACTTTCACCTCTGAAATTTTGTAACTTTTTAAAAAATACACCGTAGCGCTCTTACCAGATGGACTAAGCATTACTCGGTATTTTTCCTTTATAAAATCGTGTTCTCTCCGGAAACATATTACACAGGTCAACTTTTTATCTACGAGTGAACATGGGAAATGGGCAATGCATTCTAGGGTTTTCAAGATCGCTGATTACAATGAGGACCAAAATATCTGAAAAAAGATACACATACTGATTAAGAATATGTGTTTAGTTTATTCCTGCGACCTTTCCTAGGCATCATTCTAGGTTATTTCAGAATTATTTCAGAGTCATTTTGAAGTTTTACGAGGTGAAAATTTTGAGAACTGTTGGAGCAAAAATCTGAAAAAATTCACTTGTACGTACGCTGAAACCGAAACCAAGCTCTCTTGACCCGCATAACGTCAGGTTCAAAGTAATTTGAAGGTAAAATCATCACCAAAAATTCTGGAAAAATTCATGTGTACGTTTTCAAGGCGTCAAAACACGAATCCGAGGTTACTTTACTCGTGAAATATCTCCTGAAGATCACTCAAGGTTCTTTGAAGGTCATTTCGAAATTTTTTGGGATGAAAGTTTTGAGAGCAGTTTGAGAAATTTAAAAAACAAGTGTACGTTTTAGAGGTCACAGAATTTGAATACTTGATGTCAACTTTCTTCGCGTCCGGTCCAAAGTCATTTGAACGTCAAATCGAGAGAATCATCACCGAAAAATCTGAAAAAAACCTAAACAATACCTAAAACCAACATGGAGAAGCCATTCCAGATCATCATTCCCGATAGACAGGAATGGATCAGCTCCAAGGACCGTCTACTTGAGGGTCCCTGTTGGTACACGGATGGCTCAAAGACTGCGAAAGGTGTTCGAGCTGGTGTCTACGGTCGAGGTGCCGCCAAGGAACAGTCGATCTGTCTTGGTGGGCATGCGACTGTCTTTCAAGCAGAAATATTCGCCATTGACCACTGTGCTAACCTCTTGCTTGCGGGGGGATTAACAAATAGGTCAATTAAAATCCTCACCGATAACCAAGCTGCACTGAAAGCATTGGCATCCGATACTTGTACTTCACTTATGGTGCAGGAATGTCTCTCTACCCTTGCCAAACTAGGAGAGCGGAGCAGGCTCCGTCTAATATGGGTTCCTGGTCACTTGGGCATTGAAGGAAATGAGAAGGCGGACTTATTGGCCGCTCGAGGAACTAACCTGGAGTTCATAGGACCGGAGCCTAAGCTCGGAATTCACCTGGAAACTGCAAGGATGGAAAACAACCGATGGCTGGATTTGAGGGTACGTGGTCATTGGATGAGCCTCCCAGGTCTCAGACATTCTCGACGTGCCATCAGTGGACCTTCCACTACAAAAGCCAAGGCCTGGCTCAAACTCTCTAGGTTGGAACTGAGAGTCTTAACTGCCATACTAACGGGGCACTGTCGCCTCAGGAAACACCTAAATAAAGTAAGATTGATTGAGGATCCTTCATGTAGACTATATGAAGAAGACATATAATCAATGGAACATGTTATGTGCGAGTGCCCAGCTGGGAACAGGGCAGGATGGTAGAACTTGGATCTTGCAAACTGAAGCTGACTGAGCTTATTAAGCTCTCACCCACGAAACTCGTATCTTCTACGAGAAGGATGAAGCTCGTGGATGAAATCTAGGATAGAGTGTGCCACAATAGACCACTGGGTCGCAGTGGCCGGGCTTCTAGGAAGCCCTCACTCAAATAATAATGATAATAATAATAAATAATACCTCCCAACCGACTCTTGATGTTTCAACGGCGGCGCAAGCCATTATGCCAACGACCACGAGACCCCAGAAATGAATGCCTTCATTATGCGTTCCTATTACAAGATTACGAACTTGGAATCAGAAATGACAGCTTACAGATACGCGTTACATCTTGCGTTCATAGAAAAATATCCTGAATTACAGCACATATCCGATCAGAGAATTTCGGATCTACGAAGAACAATCGTCAAAAACAGGCTACTTTCTTCAGAAACGCTGCAAAGCATACGAGACGAGGTCATAATGGAACTCAGAAGTGAAAATGATACTCATAACGGTATACCTGTCGGAGTCAATGAAAATGTTACAGATAACATCGAAGCCACGGAAACGAATATTAACATGGAACGCCCTCCTGAGCCGAATCGGCAGAACGAATATATGTATTCAGCAAGATCAGAACTCAACAGAGCAACAACTGAATTCAGTGGTAGTAACCCAACTAAAAGACCTAAACTGCCCAAACTCAAGACGAACAAGAACACCAATATCATCCTAGCAAGCGTAAACTCAGTGTTTGAAGAATATACCGACCTGAACACCTTGGAGAAGATTCACACTTTGATTTACTGTGGAGCAGTAGCGGTTCTTCGACTTCACAAACAACAAATCTTCACAACTCTGAGTCAAGCTGAGCCAAAAAGCGTCAGAAAACCACCATGGCAAAAACGACTGGAGAAGGATATTGATAATATTAGAGCAGAAATCGGTCGCCTCACAGAATTCCTGAGAAACAGAAAACCCTCAAGGCGCTTGAAATCACATATACGCAAAATTTATAGGAAAATTGGTACGAACACAAAACACCCTGATCACAAACAACACATCGACGTTTATATGGACACTTTGAAACAGAAACTCCAAGCAAAAGCAAAGAGGCTTTCAAGATACGTCAAGTGTACTGAAAGGAAACACCAAAACCAAAGGTTTCTCCAAAACGCAGCCAATTTTCATAAGGGAAATAACAAAACTGCGACCAACAATAACAGAGACGTACCTAACGCACAGTGCTTGACCGACTATTGGTCATCACTATGGTCGAACCCCAAAGAACACAATAGAGATGCGGAATGGATCACGAATGAAAAAGAACGCCTCGATATCAGACATATGGACTTCGATGGAATAACGGAGGAAGAAATCACAACAGTAATTAGAGCGACCAACAATTGGAAGGCCACATGTATAGATAATATCCACAACTACTGGTACAAGAAGTTTGATAAGCTCCATGGAGCCCTAGCGAAACAGCTCACGTATGTTCTTCAACATCCCAAGAAAACACCCACTTTCCTAACGCAAGGCTTAACATATATGCTACCTAAGAGCGATAGAACACAGGATCCGTCTCAATATAGGCCAATCACTTGCCTACCAACACTCTACAAAATACTCACTTCATGCATATCCAATCGAATATACCAACACCTTGACAACTACAATATATTAGCTGAGGAGCAGAAGGGATGCAGAAAGAAACACCACGGGTGCAAGGAACAACTCATCATCGATTCTGTGATAATGAAACAGGCACACGTAGGGCATCGCAATGTTCATTCAGCTTTTCTCGATTATCTGAAGGCATTCGATAGTACCGCCCATTCTTGGCTTGTTGAAGTATTGCAGATATACAAAATTCACCCAGCCCTGGTAGAGTTCTTGAAGACAACAATGACACACTGGCGCACGTCTCTGCAGGTCAACTTGAACAATACATCAATTAAAACCGACGAGATACCCATACGTCGTGGAATTTTTCAAGGAGACTCTTTGAGTCCACTATGGTTCTGTTTAGCTATGAACCCATTGTCCTCAATGCTCAATAGAACAGGATACGGATTTAGGATAAAAGCAGAAAGGAATTATCATACAATCTCCCACCTGCTGTATATGGATGACATCAAATTATATGCTTCGAACAAGAAGCAATTGGATGATTTGCTGAAAACTGTCAGTGAGTTCTCGGCAGATGTTCATATGAAATTCGGGATTGAAAAATGTAAGACCATGAACATTCAAAGAGGGAAAGTCATAGATGGTGAAACACAACTTCCAAACGGTGATATTATACAGTGCATGAGAGATGGCGAAACATACAAATATCTGGGATACCAACAAGCCAGATTGTTAGACCAAAAACAATCAAAGGAGAAGATTCGTTCAGAATACAGTCAGCGTCTGAAGTCTGTGCTGAAATCGATGTTAAAAATCGGGGAATCTAGTCAAGGCAATTAACACCTACGCCATTCCAGTGTTGCTTTACTCATTTGGAATAATCAGATGGACTAAGACAGAACTGGATGATATTCAAAGGCAGACCCGAACGATGCTGACAAAGTACAACAATCATCATCCAAAATCGTCTGTGATACGAACAACTTTGAAGCGGAAAGAAGGAGGACGCGGATTAATAGATGTTGTCAATTTACACACCGAACAGATAAAAAATCTCAGAGAATTCTTCTCTGCAAAAGCTTTCACTTCTGACCTCCATAGAGTGGTATCGTTGGCTGATAGGGGATATACACCACTAAATCTTGCTACCAGAGATGACCTGTTGAATTTACCGTTCCTATCAGATACTGAAAAACAAGAGCAATGGTCAAGAAAGGAATTACATGGACGACATCACCATGAGATTAATCAACCACACATCGACAAAGAAGCCTCCAACAAATGGTTGATGAAAGGAGAATTATTCGCAGAAACATAGGGGTTCCTTATGGCCATCCAAGACCAAGTGCAGAAAATGCCATATAAGATCGGAGACTATCCAGCATATTACGTCCGGATGCGAACAACTGGCCAATACGGAGTATCTTCACAGGCATAATCAAGTGTGCAACATTATCCACCAGAAACTTGCACACAAGTACGGACTTCTGAACACCTTCCAGCCATATTACAAGTATCAGCCGGCGCCCGTATTGGAAAATGACTCTATCAGATTATACTACGATAGGCCTGTTATCACTGACAGAATGGTGACGAATAATAGGCCGGACATAGTGGTGTATGATAAGAGAGCCAGAACAGCAATGCTGGTGGATGTCGCCATACCGAATAATAACAACGTGCTGAATAAGTTCCAGCAGAAAAAGTCCAAATACACAGACCTTGCTATTGAGATCAAGCAGATGTGGCACCTCGAGAAAATAGATATTGTTCCTGTCATCCTCCACTGGTTTAATACCCAAAACTTTGCATGATAGCCTTAAGAAATTAGAATTGCATAAGAATACCTATATAGAAATGCAAAAAGCTGTAATTCTTAATACATGTAGAATAGTTAGGAAATTTATGTCAAGTATATTGTAATCGAGCCTATTCCCTTTGATTGCTGAATCTAGGAAAGGTAAATTATATCCAGCTAACAGCTGAGATAGTCCATAAGTCCACGATAATAAATAGTATGAATCAATGGTTAGTTTATTCGTTTAAGGTTTCCCAGTGGTCATTTAAAGCTATTTCAAGATCATTCTAAAGTTTTTCTATCATCAGGATCAGAGAACTTGCAGTCGGAAATACTAAAGAAAACATTGTTTAAATAATCCTCAAATAACCTTGAATGACCTCTAGAATGGGTCGCACGAATAAATTAAACACAGATTCGTACCAAGCGATATCAGAAATGTATCTGTTAATTTTTTATTCCGTTTCCCATGTTCACGCGTAGATACTGATTAAATGTAGATACCAAAATAATTGAACAAGATATCTATAACGAGAAATTTGACCATACTCATAAATTTTCAGTTCATTTGGAATCAGAAAACTTGAAACTATTTTTCCAACGATAACTTCATTTTCGATTTCAGTCCGAGCAAATTATGACAAGGTGAAATATGGTGGATTTATTCACCATTCTGACAGGCTCATATTTATTATTATTCATTTTCATGGTGTTTAACAATTTCAAGGAGTTAAACTGTGAACACGTTAACTGTCTATTATGTCCATTTTAATGGCCTTTTATAATTTCGAACAAATCAGTTTTAAGTAGAATGCTATATATTTAGATGTGCTATTTGTAAATGCCGTCTATCTCATTAGCTACCGGCTAATTCCAATTTCCTAGAATGATAGAAGGCCTTGTTCGAAACTATATCGCGGTTTTGTGTGGCCAATGAACGCTACTTCGTTCTTGCTTTTAATAAATTCATTGTTTCAGGGGCTACGTGACATGTAGCGCCATTCTGTTGAAATCATATATCGTCAATATCAATGTTAACATTCCGACCACGAAAAGTTAGTTAGCGTTGCCCTATCCACTAAGATGTTTTCGGGTTGTGCTTTTACTTCCATCCTTACTGTGTCTGAGATTTTCTTTGACTGAGCGTATAGAGGAGGTGGCCAAATTATTAGAAACCGTGCTGATATTTTTGTTATTCAAAGTTTGAAACAATTGTTTAAGTGAACAGGATGGTATTGAAAGTGTTGTCTCGTTTGGTATTGCTACTAACATTATTACTATTATTGACTCTTTAGTTTTCATTGCTGAAATAATCCAAGAAATGCTTCTTATAACCACATTTCTACTAAATTTCATCTGTGACTTAGAATTTTGTTAACGGTTCGACGAGATAACCTAGAATTGACTTCTTTTCATTATAGGCATGGTATCAGATACTTCTCCAGAAAAATAATACCATTGTTATTGCATTCCATATATTCCCAAATAGCTGTAGCAACTACTGCAGGAGTTTCAAAATCTGTTAAAGTATCTTTGGAGCCAAACCGTGTAAAAAATTGTGACAGAATGCTGTAGGACGGAGGTATAGAAGAACAGTTCGAAGGCTCTTGGTTGAAGCGAATCTAATGGGTCGTTGGCATAACAAGAAACGAGACTTTAAGAAAGAGACGACAAGAATGGGCCAGACTACAACGGAATTTGACTTTTTTGAAGAGGGTGATGTTCCTATTGATTATCATTAATTTCTATTTTATCGAATGTGTTTCTCCGACGAGTCCAAATTTTTGATGATAAAAGTAATTGGGGAACAACTCCGAGCAGATTATCTTGTGGAACGGGTTAAACTCTTCTTTCTTAAGTATTATGGTATGGTCTGCTATTACAGCTGAAGCTTTGGGGCCTCTATATTGTAGAAAGGAAATTGAAGTAGATCAGTAAAAGAGCGAACTAGAGATTGGCTGCTACCTCAGCTCAATGAATAGTTCTTTGATGCTGAGTGTTACTGCATTCCTTATTGACGAAAAAATTGCTGTTTTTCCTTGGCCTGAAAATCCACCAGACATGAGTACCATATAAACCATGTGGGCGCTTAACGAACAGACGATTGCAAAGAAAATGGTCACTGCTATGCCCCAATACTAAACTCCAAAATCCAGGAAAATGATTTTCGAATAACCAATGACAAGAAAGAGGAATGTTTAGCTTTCAAAAAGGGAAATTTCATTAATGTTATAAGGAGAGAAGACGAAAATTGGGGCTAAGAGAAATTCGAATTGAAGAATCCGAATATTACAATTGGCTTTTGTTGAACTGAACAAATTCTCAATTATAAAATTATCTACCAATAATCAAGCAGGTCCCTCGTAGGTAGCACTTTTTTCTCCTACATACAAAGACATCACTCCTCTCATTTCCACGAATGATACTAAACTGCTGGTTCCTCAACCACAGTCTAAGCCTGTTTCAACTCATCGCCAGAATCTCCTCCATCTAGAGCGCAAGGTATACTGAGTAGAATTTTCTCAAAAATTCCTGACGTTGTGCAACAACTACGCCCCAAAGGCCTCCACCTGGCACTCAGTCGATTGATCATTTCAAGGGAAGAGGAACACGGGTGTTCACGGGTGTTACCCAGCATAATTCCTTGCATCGTCTATCTACCGATCGTTTGAGATAACAACAATCTCTCTGCTTCGCCGAGTAGGATTCGACGTAATAACTTCAAATTGGCCGGCTCGGTGGCGTATGGGATATGATGCTCGTCTCCTACGCTGAGTTACCTGGGTTCAATCCCCACAAAGTCGGTGGGATTTTTCGGATTCTGGGAATCGCTTGAGTGTCCATCTTTCGGAGGAGATGTAAAGCTGTCGGTCCTGTCTAACAGAGATGTGTTGGACATTAAAGATCCCTTCCCTCGACACGAGAGGGGTTCGGCAAAATTCCCGGGTTAGTGAGGTGACAGAATTCCCCGGCGTGTCATTAGCCGAAAGGCAGAAACAGAGCACGTTAAAGGAAAAACAAACAAACAAACTTCAAATTGACTTCTTTTCAGTATGAACAAGGCGTCAGTTACTACTCCAAGAAAATGATGAAATTGTTATTGCATTCCACTTATTCACATACAGATCGTGTTGAAAACTGTGGCAGGAATCACCACTTCTCGTACTGATCGAAAAAATTGGGGACGTCTATATCGAAAATCGTAAAGAGAGTATAGCACATCAGACTACGATGGTATAGGATGGGGGTATAGAAGTTTCGGAAAAAACAGTTTGAAGGGCTTGGCTGAAGAGGATCCGATAGGTCGTCAACTACCAAAAACGAGACCAAAAAATATAATATCCATACAACATCCAAATTCGACTGATTTAGACTGAAATCGGTGAAATATTAGTTTTAAAAACAGCGTGATGAATCAGTTTCTTTCATTAATTTCTATTTAACAGGTTTGTTCTTCCAATGAGTCAAAATTTTGGTAAGGCGATGCCCTGGAGAACAATTCAGAGCAGATTGCCTAGTGGAGAGGGTTGAACAGCCGATAAGTGTTATGGCATTGACTGTTATCTCAGCCAAAGATTTGGGACGATTCAACTACATATATTGTCCCCTTCAAAGTGCTCCCCATTGACTAAAGCACGCTTGTGTCAACGTTTGACCCAGCCTGCGAAACATTTCTGTGACATTTCGAACGGCAATCTTCCCGTTTTCCATCTCCTTTCAGCTACTAAATCTTGTTCAACGTGGTATTTTGACTCGATCGAACAGAAAAAAGTCACAGGGAGTCAAATCAGGAGATGGCTGTTGGATAGTATTCGTTTTGTTTGTGCTCAAATACTCACGAAAACGACAATTCCAGGAACTTTTTGAATAAGGTGATATAGCGTAGAAGGGACGATGAAATTATTTGGCATCGTGTCACAAAGCCGAGTGCATTACTGCATTTCTGATTGAAAACTCACCAGACATGTGCCCAATAGAAAGCAGCTCACCAAACAGGTAGTTGCAAAGAGCGTGATTTATAACGAGAATCTGGTTAAAACTCATCAAACAATGGCATCACAGCTCCAAATTTGACAAAAATGCAAAGCCTCGTGTAGCAAGCATTCCCGGCGCATAGAAGTTTCATTTAAAATACACATACAACATAATATAAAGCAGATACAAATAGAAAACACATAAACAACAATAACTTTTTCTTGAAATCCAATTAATCTGCAGAATGCAGAAATCTTGAAACTATTATAGTAATTCGGTCACAGATTGTAAAATATGGCATCAATGAATTGAAGCGGGAATCCAGAATCTACGCTCTGACGTTGAAGCCGCGTATTGGATGGATGATCCAGGCGATAGCAACCTGGGATACTGGGGACCACCAGCTTCATTAACCGTTCCAGTACTAATGCGGATCTCTTCCATATCCCATTCTGATTACCATATCTCAGGTGTTTTCCAGAGATTCATCCTACAGATATTCAATAATACACACAACCAAATTTATATGGAATCACCCTATATTTTCAATATTGCCTCAGAGATATTGGAAATTTCGAAGGATTGTTAGAATTGATAATTTTAAGATATTTCAATTGAAAAAAATTAGAGTTTATTTCACAAAAGAAACAAAATAAAATAGGTAAAAAACTTTTTAAGTTAAACGGTTTTATGTTAAACATACATTGCACTGTTTAAGATAAATGTACTAAAAACCAAAAATAATAAAATAGATACAGTCGTGGGAATTATAAACATATGCATAGACTAGACTAAAATAAAACCGTGGGGCACGTCAATTGTCTACAAATTATCGACTTAATGTGCGATAGAAGAATCGTTTAATTCGTCGTTAGGCAGTTGGCCCGCAGACGGTGAGAAATTATTCACTATTTTCTTGCTCATGGAAATTCTAATAGTTATACACTCCATGTAAATAAAAGAGATGTTTTAACTAGTTTATCGTTGGACATTCACACTGCTGGCTGGCGAGGAATCGTTTCACTGCTTGTTGTTTGTCTTTAATCGACAAAACATATGACAAAAGTACTACTCGCTCACCACTATGAAACCCTAAAACTCGCTTATAATCGAGCTTGCTAGCTTGTTTCCACATTCTAGCCCTACTTATCACACGTCCATCGTTGTCGGTTGCACAACTGCCTAATAATTATAGTGTAACATTGCAAAACAAACATTTTAATCAACGATTGTAGACAATTGACGTGCCCCACGGTTTTATTTTAGTCTAGTCTATGCATATGTTTATAATTCCCACGACTGTATCTATTTTATTATTTTTGGTTTTAGTACATTTATCTTAAACAGTGCAATGTATGTTTAACATAAAACCGTTTAACTCAAAAAGTTTTTTACCTATTTTTATTTTCTAGTTTTTAGTTTTTATTTCGCATTCTTTTTAATTCATTTAGTGCTTCATTATTGCAAGGTTTCTTGCCCGTTAGTTTATTGCAATCCAACTCCTCTATACGTAGTCCCTGCAAAGATCTTACTCTACTAAGAGCCACGTAGGCTTGACCTTCTTCAGTTTCGCACCTAAGTATACGACTGCGTGATCCACAGTGCTGCCCTGCATTTTATGTATTGTAAAAGCCCATGATAGTATTAAAGGCAACATTCTTCTTTCAGCTGTCCCATAATTGTACTTAGCTGGAAACTGTATGGCTTTCGGGTGTATAAGATGTACTCCGTCTCTTGCGAAATCAATTCGGACGGAAGGTACATCTGTTGCATACATCTGAGTTGAGGCCAAACGATTTCGGTGATGTAGCCTATAGCACCATTTACTAATCCTTTGAAACGTCAATATTGGACCGTAGCATGACTTTTGCCCCCACAAATATTTCCAGTTCCGCTGGTAAACCCCCAGTTTTGTTGATATCAGCTGGTATTATTGTAGCTAACGACATATCATTTTTATCCACCCTAATGCCATACAGTTCTCGGCGCGTTTTAACCTTTCACCTTAACTTGGGTGGTGTACCGCTAACGACGTATCATTTTAGCCACCCTAACGCCACACAGTCCTCAACACGATACAAAATCTTGACTTGGGTGGTGAATTCAGGCTGGATACATTGTATTCTACTGGTTGAGCACTTTCATTTGATACCCATATTGATAGGATTGATAAAACCTACGTTATCCGCCATTTTGTAGCGGCCGCCATATTGGATTTCAATTTTTATAGTATATTGTATTCTGATTGTTGAGTCCTTTCATTTGATACCCATATTGATGGGATTGATAAAAGCTATGTTATCCGCCATTTTGTAGCGGCCGCCATCTTGGATTTCAATTTTATAGTATATTGTATCCTGCTTGTTGAGCCCTTTCATTTGATACCCATATTGATGGGATTAATAAAACATAAATTATCCGCCATTTTGTAGCGGCGGCCATCTTGTATTTATAATGATAATGAATAAATATAATTGTATTGTCACCAAAATCCAAAGTGTATACAAAATTTCAGATTAATCGGTTGACAGGAAGAGGGTGAAATTTGAATTACTAAATTTGACCCAAGAATAAATAAAACAAACGGGGTGAGCTAAATAAAACCGTTTAAAAAAGAAAATAAGAGACTCTTTCCGCATGCAGTAAAAAATTTAAAATTGTTTTCTCAAGGAGTAGGTGTTCTTTTCTCGACCTCAGTAGCTTGTATTACCTCATCTTGCCCTGATACAAGCCTGAATTCGTCTAGGTAAGCTTTGGATTAGGTTTTCGACCTCTTCTGGGGTGATGTTCTGCCACTCTTCTGCGGCGGCTTGGATGAGCAGTTGTGGGGGTTCTTGGATTATCCTGGACCGATCTTATTTTCCTTTTCAGATTATCCCATAAATGTTCAATAGGATTTAGGTCTGGAGAGCAAGATGGCCAGTCCAAAATAGCGATTCCTCTGTTTCAAGATAATGTCGCGCGAGTTGCTGGTATGCGGAGGAGTATAATCTTGCATAAGAGTGAAATTCTCACCGTGGGTACCTCGGCAGAGTGTCACTATGGGCTTCAGCACTAGGTCCATGTAATTTCTAGCCGTTACACTCGCAGGAAACGAAATCAAATCTGTTTTGCCTCCCAGCATAATGCCACCCCAAAACATCACACTGCCCCCTTGGTATTTCAGAATTTGTCTTGCTGCTTGGAGTCTAGCTTGTCTTCCACGATCTCTATAGACCCGAATGCGGCGGTCATCTGCTGGAACACCAATTCTGGTCTCATCCGAAAAAACAACATTTGGCCAATTCTCAATATTCCAATTTTGGTGCTCTATACACCAATTAAGTCTGTTGATTTTTGTTGCTTGGTTAACTCTTAAGGGCTTTCTGCTGTATAAACCCTTTGAACGAAGTCTTTGACGTATCGTTTCGACTGATACACTGATGCCTGTAGCTTTCAGAATTGGGGGTGCGACGCACTAGGGTCTCTTCTTGCAATTTGGCACAAAGAGCAGTCTTGTTCTTCAGAAGGGATCTTTCTACGACTTCTTCTAGGCCTATTTTGCAGAGATTGTAGCTCCACGTTTCGCTCGTAGGTCTTTGAAATCACCCCCTGTGATACCCCCATTGTGGCCGCTATATCCATCTGTGTCACCCCTTCTTCAACGAGAGCAATTATTCGACCCCTCTGCACATCGGACAATTCAACGTAAGGCATTTTCAATTATGATTAGAGGCTCTTTGAAATATTGAAATTCACAGTTTCAAATCTCAGTGACGACTGAGTACAATTTCCCGAACATGTGGTGATAATTCAACATTTCTTATTATACTATCCAGTTTTCTTGCAACAAAAGACTTCAGACTAGTACTTGTGTGTACAATAGAGATTTAAAAATTTTGAATAACATGGTTGATGTTTCAGATTCTTAAAAAAAAAGAAAGAGTTTATATAAACTAAAGCTTGATGTTCTTCATGTAATACATGAGAATTTAACCGTTGTAATATAGCCGATACAGAAAACTGAACAGAATCCACGACATGTGGAGAGAATTGCGTTGACTATAAAATGTCAGGCAAAAGGGTTTTGTCAGGGCTTTCCATCTGGTAATCCTAGTCGCAGGTTTCTTGTGGTTCAATCACTGTCCGGGAACAATGCTCTTACTCAATAAATTTTTTGGGAGTGATTTGGAGCATGTGGAAACAACTCCATTCAATTTTCACCATTCCTCAAGTCAGATATCATTATAAAGAAATGGGGTCGATTAGCACTCCTTTGAAAGTTCTTTCAATGCTGTACTACTTCATTTTTTTTAAAGTTAAATTAATATATAGGGTGAGAAGAGTCGTTATTAAATTCAAAAATTCGATGTTTAAACTGAACAAAAAATCCACCAAGTGCGAGTAGCGAGTAGTAGATGGTTAATTCGAAGCTTTCTTTGAGTATGTTTTGATGCATTTTCTAAAAATAAGTCGTCAACACTTTACATTATTTGTATACTTAATAGCAGTTTTAACCGAAATTGGAAATCAAAGTTTATTATATTATTTCGGTGTTCAACGTTTTCATTTCTTAGGTAAATATTGAAATAATCAGGTAGACGTCAAAATACATACTATTGCTAAAGAAAATTAATAATTAGTGTTGATGTTATTGGCTAACTATGGTGGTTTGATTGTTTCATTGTTTCATTCATATGACTTTTGCTTATAATATTTTCTACCGCATAATTCGAAAGAGAAGTTAAGTAATTCATCATTGCAGAATTTTATGATTTCAGGACAACAGGAATGATTAATTAGGTTCATTATCGCAGAACAAATCTACAGTTTTCATACTTTTCTTTTACTTGTGATACAGAACGTTGCTTCTTGCTAAATTTCATGATTGTAAGTAAATAAAAAGTATGGGGAAATATCCTATAGCTTTTGGTCACCTTGAGCACCCTCACAGATCCAAGAATTGTTAACCTGTGTATTTGGTGTCAATATTAACTTGATACATTCAGGTGTTCAGTAGGAACGACAAATAAGTTTTCTCTTGAAAAAATCTTTGCAGTGAAACGCAAGTTTCTGGCTCCCAGAGGTTACAGACTATAGTATTTGATTTCAATCTCAACTTCATACATTTTTGTTTTCCTGAGAAAAGGCAACTAACTTATTTGTTTCAAAAAGAATTTTTTTCATAAAAACTACAAATTTATAGTTTGTTTTTTTTAATAACCTGAATATTCGGTATAAATTTCAGTTCTATACCCTTGTGTTCTAGAGATAATATTCTTGACAGACTGACAGACAACAAAGTGATCGCATAAATGATGATTTAACAAGTTTCCCCGATGTCTACCATCGTTGGTACATGAAGAACCATTCCAACAGCCGGGGTGTACCACCGGTGGTGCACACTCTGCTGTGATGTCAAAGCTATTCAAAAACGGGACGGTTGAAGAGGGAGTTTGGGAATCGAATCAAAGCGGATCGTGAAGGTGTTGTATGAATGGTGAAAAACGTTTCGGAATCGAATCGGAACTACTTCAACAGATTTTTCTTTATTTGATCTACATAATGCATTAAAATTTCCTATAAATATAAATAAATGATGAACTCAAACATAACACTCTGCAAAGAAATAAATTCAACTGAAAAACATCTGAAATAAAATCAAGGTCTTCAAAATGAACAAAAACTAGATTATAAATATAAATGCAGTTTTTCTGAAAAAGTAACAAACACTTCAAAATAAAAAGAAAGTTTTTCTCAACATATTGTTAAAGCAATAGAGATTTTCTTACAATACATGTCATTCATTAAAACATTTAGAATAGAAGAATAGAAATTTTTATTGACATCAAAAAAAAATTACATGTCTCGTCAGGGTGTATATAAAATACTAAATTATCATTAAAAATAGACAAATATGTAAAAACGCATAACAGTGTATATAACAATATCACAGTTAAAACAAAGAACAAGTTACGCTCAAAATACACAAACAAGTCTTATCAAAACTTAGCCTCAAGAAATTCTTTTATACTGTAGTACGATCCGTCAATGAGTTGCTTCTTGATCGCTGCATTGAACTTTTCTTCTCGAAGAGCTTTTATTTTTTCAGGCAATTTGTTATATAGCTTGATGCCCCAGTAATCGAAGAACTGTTGCGTTTTATTCAGCTTATGTAGTGGTGTTACAAAGTTGTTTTTTAAACGAGTGTTATATCCATGTGCATCTGAATTCCTTAACAAGCAGTTCTTATTCTGGTAAGTATATTTAATGCATTCGTTAATATATAGAGATGGTACGGTAAGTATTTTTTCCTTTTTAAAAATAGGTCTGCAACTGACTCTCTGGCCTAAGCCTTCAAGAATTCTGATGGCTTTTTTTTGCAATGTGAAAGCTTGCTTAGAACATTGTCCCCAAAGAAGTATCCCATATGAAAGAACACTATGTACGCATGCATAGTAAGCCGTTTTTGCTACTTCATAAGTTGAAACTCTTTTCATTTTTCTAAGGAGGTATAGAGCTTTAGACGTTCTTCTGCAGATGCTATCTATGTGGGTAGACCAGCTCAGCTTTGAGTGGAGAGTAATTCCCAGAAATTTTACTTGCTTATCATTTGGACCTGCCCTGAAAGTAAGTTCTTCCGTTTTGTGGCACATGGCTGGTTCACCCTCACAGTCTTCGTAATATGTCATCGTTCTGCTTGTCTGTTTTCGCGTCTTCTTTACCCTTGATTTTTTACAGCAAGAAAGACACATTTTCCCTTTATTTCGGCTACTCCCCACAAATTTCTTCTAGTTTTGGGTGCGACTGCGTATTCTTCCGGCGAGTGTACACGCCCTGCCCGTCCTCTATTTCCGCATCATCATCAGCATCTTTCAACAATCCTTCTATCAAAAATTATCGGAAAGTCAATATATATATTTTTTTATTCTTATTTCTCACATGACACACATGAATTCCCAACACAAGTACCTAAAATTATTTTAAAAACTTCTATACTATTTTATTGTTTTTGTTAGGCATGTGTATTAGTAACACATTTCATCAGAAATATCAACCCCTTTCTTGGCTATGCCTTGATTCTTTCAGTCTTTCTTTTCCGTGAATATCAACTCTTCCATCTGGTCTTTTGCCTACTCTTTTGAAAATTCGCTCTCCATTTACATTTTCTTTCGCATAAATTCCACCTCTTTTCAATTTTTTTTGGCAGGTCTGTTTCGAATCTCCTTCCGATTAGCCCTCAAAGTCCCAGAAAGGCATATATATTTTTTAAAGGTGTTCTAATTACTTGACGCTGGTATGAAAATTATCAGTATATAGTGTTCTTCCTCATTTAGCAAACCCTAAAGCAACTATACTGTGACAGCGAACATATGTCCATTTTCACTTTGTTCTGCAGTTCGACCACTATATAAAGGGATATCCACCGGGACCGTCCGTTAAAAACTTTTTGAGTTCCAATTACAATATCAAGCTGAAATTTTATACGCGGCCATAACTAGCGATTTCCGATTGGAATTAAATATTTTCGAAGTGATACCATTTCCGGTTATACCGGAAGTGTGTCATCACTTTGTTATTTCAAATAGTAATCTACCATTTTTATTATACATCTAGAACCGACATTTGAGCAAGGCATAAAATACCCAAGTTGTTGGCACTTATCTGTCAAAACTTTTGACAGATTTAATTATTTTTGTTATAAACTCGATTTTTGAGGAATATTTAAAAAAATTGTAGCTCGTAGATCTTTTGCACTAAAGACTCAATTTTTGCTTGGGTGAATAGAAGAAGGATCTAGGAATTTTTTGAGCAATCTACACATGTCAAATGTTTATTACGTTGTTTTGTATGATTTTTTCAATTTGGCCTTCTTCAAACAGCAATAGCTCAATTTTTTCAAATTGCACGTGTCAATTTTTATATCGCCATCTGCTGAAGCGTCGAATTTCAGATGGAATCGTATCAGCATGTACTATACCCATCTCTTATAGTTCCGAAATAATTTGGGAATATATTGAATTTTGATGATTTTTCAAGAACTAACAGAGAATGCTTTAAAATATTTGAATCAAGTAGCTGAACTGGCTACGCTCATCTGACAGGTGCCTAAAATTAATGTACTTGTCACTTCGTTCATTCGAATTTGATATTTCAACAAGAATTGTCGTTATTTCAGATTGAAAATATCCAAAAAATACAACACATTTGGAATAAAACCACTGGTTATTCAAACGAAAATATATTTAATCTTTTTTTAATTCATTTTAGAATGTCAAAAAGTAGTGGGTAGAAATTGCAGGCAATTCAATAACCAATATCCAAATTTACCGTCTATGAGTAAAATAAAATTTCGAAGCATTAGAAGCAATTTTCTACAATTCGGATGAATAAAAATTGTAGGAAATAAGCGAAAACCAATCATCGAAGATAATTACATTAATACGAATAAATGATAGCAAACATCATAGGAGAAAACTAATTTACGATCTGAATAAATGTTCAATATGGGCCTCATTTTGCTCGATACACTTGACAGATCGTATACGAACATGATGAGTTGCCCTCCTAGTTTCTTCAGGATCAATATTACGAAAAGCATTATGAATGCGCTCTAGTAACTCTTCTTTACTTCTTACAGGAATAAGATACACTTCACTCTTGATTTTGCCCAATAAATAAAAATCAAGGGGCGTCAGGTCCCGAGAACGCGGAGGCCATAAATTTGGTCCTTGATTACCCCACCATCTATCCTCGAACATTGTTGTTAGCTGCCGATCTACAGCTCGTGTTTTATGTGCTGGTGCATCATCCATTTGGTAATAGCAATCCCTCATAATGTTAAGAGGTAATCCATCTAAAAAATTTGCTAATGTTCCCCTCAAAATTTCCAGGTATCTTTGTCCATTAATATTTTCCTCATAAATGTGATAAGCCAACAGATCATTCATTAAAATTGCAAAAACGTTCACGCTGAATTTATTTTGGAAATCGATAACCTCAATGAAATGTGGATTTTCTGTGGCCCAAAAATGTCGATTTCTCCTGTTAGTTATTCCACTTTCACTGAACTTGGCTTCATCAGACCATATAATTTTTTGCAAAATTGTCTCATCTTCTTGAAGCCGAATTAATAAATTTTCACAGAAATTTAGCCGCTTGGAAAGGTTAGTTGGTTTCAATTTTTGTAGTCTGATAAAAGAATACGGGTGCATGTTATGTTTCTTAAGGATCCTTTGAATGGAAGTATAACTCAATCCAATAACCATTGATGATTTCTTCTAGTTTCTATGTATTGCTTCTAATCTAATAATAAATTTGGAAATTGGTTATTGAATTGCCTGCAAGTTCTATCCTCCACTTTTGACATACGCCATGAATTAAAAAGAGATTAAACATATCCTCGTTTGCATAATCAGCCATTTTATTATCAATCTGGTGTTTTTCAAATATTTTCAAATTACCAACAATTCTTGTTGAAATATCAAATTCGAATGAACGAAGTGACAAGTACATTAATTGTAGGCTCCTGTCAGGTGAGCGTAGCCAGTTCAGCTACTTGATTCAAATATTTCAAAGCATTCTCTGTTAGTTCTTGCAAAATCATCAAAATTCAATATATTCCCAAATTATTTCGGAACTATAAGAGATGGGTATAGTACATGCTGATACAATTCCATCTGAAATTTGACGCTTTATCTGTTGGCGATATAAAAATTGACACGTGCAATTTGAAAAAATTGAGCTATTGCTGTTTGAAGAAGGCCAAATTGAAAAAATCATACAAAACAAAGTAATAAACATTTGACATGTGTATATTGCTCAAAAAATTCCTAGATCCTTCTTCTATTCACCCAAGCAAAAATTGAGTCTTTAGTGCAAAAGATCTACGAGCTACAATTTTTTTAAATATTCCTCAAAAATCGAGTTTATAACAAAAATAATTAAATCTGTCAAAAGTTTTGACAGATAAGTGCCAACAACTTGGGTATTTTATGCCTTGCTCAAATGTCGGTTCTAGATGTATAATAAAAATGGTAGATTACTATTTGAAATAACAAAGTGATGAGACTCTTCCGGTATAACCGGAAATGGTATCAGTTCGAAAATATTTAATTCCAATCGGAAATCGCTAGTTATGGCCGCGTATAAAATTTCAGCTTGATATTGTAATTGGAACTCAAAAAATTTTTAACGGACGGTCCCGGTGGATATCTCTGTTAATACTGAAGTTGTAAACCTATGCGTTTATTGTACAAACCTTGTAGATTTTTACGCCATACTTGTGGGACTGCGCTGGCAAGTATTGCCGAAAAACGATTCGATCTCTCCATGGTTTACCTCCATTTTTCCTGGTGTGAGACTATTCTGATTTTTTTTGTACGGTCCAATACTTTCCTTACGTTCATCAGCCGATCTTGGTTTCCTACATTCTGTACATTATTATCAAAATCAATTAATTTCAGAATTAAGTCAAACCTATAGCGACTCATGCTTTTACCAATGAGGTCGTTCCTGTACATTGGATTTCGTGACCAAAAAACCGCATTTGGGGTAGTTGATTTATAACTATGATCATGAGCAGCCGAAATCTTTGTTTTTTGTGCCATTCCATTTTAGAATAGTTGCTCTTCGAGGAGGATTGTGGTTTTGAATGGATTTGGGTTTGTTGAAGGCATTCATTTTCTACTGTATAGGGATAATCATTTATCACACTTCCGCATGATCCCCATATTTTATTGCCTCCAGCAGATTTGCTACGATTACTTCGTCATTCTGATCACTTTCATCGCTAGTTATGTGTCTATCACTGCCTTCATATGGATTCACTACAGTACTTTCTCCACTGTCTGATGACTGATAAGATGACCCAGAGTCAGCTCATTATCAACCGATGAAAGTGAATTAGTTAAATTGCGAATTATGTTCGCGAGAAGCTGCTCGTTAGATTCTCGAGGCTCTTTTGAAGACGTCGTTTGGGGCTGGAGTTGTTCACCCAATGATTGGGATTAGTGGGGATTTCTAGCTCGTGCGGGTTGGAACATGATGGTTCTACCACTTGCTTGGTAGCTGCTTCCGAAATTCCCGCTGTTCTGCTCAACATTGCTACTTTTTAAAAATTACTTGTAACAAAGAAACTTGAGGAACAAAAGTTTCTTACAGCCGTCGGGTACCACCGGTGATACATCTATACAATTGAGAAAAACACAAAATATCAGCACATAAACGTTTATTCGTTGAAAAATACAAGGATAAGCTTGTGTTTGATATCTGAAAAAGAATTAGGGCTATGAGATGACACATATCTCCAAATTTAGAGATAGCATATATTTTTGACTAAAATGTTTATATTCTGCCAATAACATCAATTAAAATTCAATAATTATATAATAATTTCGAAAATTTTATCTGTCGTGGAAACCGTAATTGGTTCCACCTCTGCCTCATACAAATAGTAGGATGCACTTCCTCTTTTGTCTCGAGCTATTTCTGATTAAGTTTGTTGCCTAATCTTATACATTTATCATATATAGAATGGATACAAATTTTGTGCAAGCTGATAAGAGTAATCTACTATTATCACCATTTATGGTTCACACCTTTCTCTAAGTATAACGCTGATGTCTAGTGCTGCGAAACTCGAAAATATAAAGACAGTAGTGTAGACTATGATGGAATAATTATTGACACATCATGACCGTTCAGTCGTTTTATAAAAGTTCAGTATAGCAATGGTTCGTTAATAATTACTCAGAAATGACAGACACCTGTCTGTGATAATCATTAAATGAAAATCTGCATTTCTTGTTTCATTAATCTTGATTTTACTTTATTTCAGATAAATTATTTAGAGCACCTGCAGTAATGATAAGTTCAAGTACAGACATATGTTAGTATTTATCACTGAATATTTCTTTAGTGCATACTCCTAATAGTTTTATTATGCTGTAAAATCAAGCCATATTAAGAGAAAATGCGTTAATCATTTTTTTGTTATTCTGTTTTAAATGACCGAAATGCACAATATATATCACAACTGATCTTCAAACATAAAAAATTTGAATGCGATGAAATTCTCTTCAAGCTATTTATTACCGCATTTTTCTTCTTTTGAAAAGAAAACAAACAGTTTTGTGTGGACTATTGATAAATATATTTGTACATTGATGTACTGTTTACCATTATTAATTTCATAAAATTGCAAGCTGCGATCAGGATCGTCTTCGTTTATTTCAGAACTAGTTTCACTTTATAAGGGTGAAATTGGTGATGTTTCACGATCCTGACAACTGTTGAAGTTGATACCCCAGACACACGGAAGTAGTGTTTTCCATTTGTAGGTGGTCCAAAACTGTCACTTTAGTTGCTTCGTTCCGTATAGATCGATGTTGAACTTCATGTTTATGTTTTCTGGTTTATATTGAAAGTCCTTGCCGTCTTTCTGGCACAACTAATATTTCAATAATAAATTGAAACAATTTAACCCGCTCATCAGACGACTAAAGCATTGCAACGTTTGTCTAACAAACGACAACTGTGATTAAGAGTATTACGAAAATAAAAGAAAGGCAATTTTTTTGGAATACAAACTTCCGTTGTGTTTAGACTTTATGTATGATTTAAAATGTTCATAAAGATACTATTTTTATAAATAGAGAATTGAAAGTCCTTTCCAGAGATTTGTCACCTGACACATTTTCCCTATAATAAATTTTTTGAGGCTAAGAGGTTGATTTTACATGCTCTGAGATTATTATTATTATTATTATTACAATTTAATATAGGCAGGGGCTAAATACCCATATGATCGTAGTGAAGACATCTTTTCTCAACTTGAACTGAAGTCCTCGGAGTTTACTGCCGCTGATGGTGGCGAACATACTACTCAGATTTCCATAATCATACTTCAGGATGCGAAATGTTATGATCATATCTCCTCTAAGCCTGCGCTGTTGATCTCTCTCCAAGCAAAAATTGACGTGTCTTAGCCTTTTCCGTCAGAATCAGTCCATCTTGAGATAGAGAGGGTGTAAAATTTTTTGGAACACACTGTATATATTTGAATAAGAACGATAATAGAGTTCTTCGAGAACCATTTTCAATAATTTCTGAAATATTTGCAACTTTAAAAATTTGTATGTGCTAAGAAAGATATTCGAAAACAATTTTTTAGAGGTCATTCCGAAGCTATGACACGATCACTGAAAGCAGGAATTTAGAATGTTTTTACATTCATTAAAATTACGCTCACGTTCATTTGTAAGCTCAGGAAAATAAGAAAACCGGGAGAGCTATACGTTATATTTTATATGATTCGAGAGTCAATTCCCCATTCTTAAAGTAACCGAACTTTTCAAAAATAAAAATAACCTGTATTAATTTTGATACGAATCTTTTTCATTGGTTAATGTGTTCGCCTTCTGCATTGATACACAAGTCTGTACGCGCCAACACGTTGTCAAACAACTTCTCTATCTCCTCACTGTACTTTCAATGGCCTCAATGGATTCGTGCCGCTTTCCTTTCATCGTCGAATGCAGCTTTGGGAATAGACAGTAGTCACACGGAGCCAGAGCAGGTGAATAGAGTAAATTCTGCAAGGCGATAATGTGATTCTTGATCAAAAACTCAGTTATAACTCTTGAACGATGTGATGGGGCTTTATCGTGCAAATCTATATATTTCTCGATATTCTAGCCGAAAACGACGAATTCTTACCAGAAATCACTGCCCAAATAAAAGTTTCCTGTGACTGTTTGGCCGCATGGAATTAATTCATTACAATCTTGAAAACAACTCAGCAGAACCTTCACTTTTGGCTCTTCCGATTCAGTTTTTGGTCGTCTCTGAGTTTGTGTGGTACAAACCTGGAATTACACTTCGCAAAGCCCAACACTTCGGTCAAAATGCGGTATACAGTTGTTTGAAGAATGCCTAATTCGATTCCGATAAATATCACTGATGATTTTTCCATTTTTGATTAATTCACGCACTTTTCCGATGTTTTCTTTCTATAATCCAGTTTTGGTATGGCCTGATCTCTAGTCATCATCCAGGGTTTTCCTACCCGATTCGAATCGCTGGAACCACTCTTGCAATTGCGTACGGGATAGGCAATCATTGCTATATGCATTTGGTGCGTTTCGGTAAAAGATTTACCAAATTTAACACAACTCAATTGCAGCTTTTTGGTTAAAACTCAGTTTTCGACCGATGTACTAAACGCATTAACAAACATAACGCAATAACTCAAGTTGCTTACATACAAATATGAAATTTTTAACAATTGTAAATGAAGTACCAAGTTATCGACGGGTACAATATTACAACAGATGGCACTAGTAGTACAGTTCGATTATTTTTGGAATGGTGGGTGTATAATGAGGAAAAAACCTGAGGAAAGGCCCTGTCGAGCCTGTTGCAGATTCATCAGTAATAGTAATTCTGAAAGTATGTTGTAATCAAGAAATGGAATCTGAATAATTGTTCTCATCACATGCTTCATTCTGGCCAGATCTTTGATTGGTAGTGGTATGAAAAATATAGAGAAAGACAGCGAAAAAACATGGTGTAAGTAATCCTAAATGGATTGAAAAGTTTCAACACAAACCACAAAGGAATGTTTATGTTGGAAACCATCTGTATATCAAGATCAGGTCAGTCCAAGACTAAACTACTTTCCTCAGCTTATCCACAGTGGCAATTTGGACTTCCACGTGAAATCTTTCTTTTGAGACCCAGGAGCCTTTCGAGTTTGATCTTGTATGAGGAACTTATGGAAAACAAAAACTTCATTTCATTTGCTTCTCAAAAGTGTTAACGTATCGAAAAGAGTACGCAGAGAAACAAGCGACCAAATCAGTTTCTGATATTTCAATCTCAAAACAGGTGGACTGCGAAATTCATGAGTGACTGGAAAAGTTCTGTGAGGAACTAATAGTTATCCCTGCTCAATTTCAAAGTTCATTGTCTGTTGATATGTGGATGACTCATGTCGCAGAAAACATGAAGACAGAGAATTAGGGTTCTTTTAATAGTACCACTATTCTTCTCATTGTATAATTCAATTGTGAACCAATTCGACGCACAAGAACACTATTTGATCAGGCAAAAGAACAGTACTCAGTTTAATAAAAGGCCAAAATAAAAACAAAAGTGCAAAGGTGTAAATATAGGACTTAGGAGGATCTCCTAATTTATGCAGAGTATTGTTCTTTGTTTTCAACCTTTAACTCAGTTTTTTGACATGAGATTCGAAAATTAATGAAAAATCGAGTATAACATCAAGATTTTCACAATATAATTTATATTTATTATCGTGGACTTATGCACTATCTCAGCTGTTAGCTGGATATAATTTACCTTTCTCAGATTTAGCAATCAAAGGGAATAGGCTCGATTACAATATACTTGACATAAATTTCCTAACTATTCTGCATGTATTAAGAATTACAGCTTTTTGCATTTCTATATAGGTATTCTTATGCAATTCTAATTTCTTTAGGCTATCGTGCAAAGTTTTGGGTATTGAACCAGTGGAGGATACGATGACAGGAACAATATCTATTTTCTCGAGGTGCCACATCTGCTTGATCTCAATAGCAAGGTCTGTGTATTTGGACTTTTTCTCCTGGAACTTGTTCAGCACGTTGTTATTATTCGGTATGGCGACATCCACCAGCATTGCTGTTCTGGCTCTCTTATCATACACCACTATAATTTATATATCGTGGACTTATGCACTATCTCAGCTGTTAGCTGGATATAATTTACCTTTCCCATATTTAGCAATCAAAGGGAATAGGCTCGATTACAATATACTTGACATAAATTTCCTAACTATCCTACATGTATTAAGAATTACAGCTTTTTGCGTTTCTATATAGGTATTCTTATGCAATTCTAATTTCTTAAGGCTATCATGCAAAGTTTTGGGTATTGAACCAGTCGAGGATACGATGACAGGAACAATATCTATTTTATCAAGGTGCCACATCTGCTTGATCTCAATAGCAAGGTCTGTGTATTTGGACTTTTTCTCCTGGAACTTGTTCAGCACGTTATATATTATTATTATTATTATTCATTGTCATTGAAAAATGCCCTCAATTGGCTTTTATTTTGATGATTATTCAGATTGGAACAAGATACCTCAGATTTCGAAGGATTAGGGCAAAGACGACTCTCCCTGAACATTTTGTTTAGAACATCCATATGGGTAGTAAAAAATCGTTAAATGGTTTTCAAGTTATCATGACGAAAAAACAGAGCAATATCGTCGGCTTAAATGAACTTATTAGACGACATATTAGGAATATCATTCACTGAAAATTAGTTGTGTGAGAACAGAGTCCTGTGGAAGATCTTTAATGATACTACAAAAACAACTCCTTTTCTTTTCAACGAAAACCCGAATCCTTTTGTCAGTCAACAAATAAATATTGCAAGTACGATGATACAATATCCAATACACTTTGAAGAACGAAATATATTTTCAGTGACATGAAATATTTGATATTCCTGAATTTTGAGCATTTTTGTGAAGTCAAATCTATTTTTCTACCACAATCCCTGGTATGTTTTCGATGTCTTCAAATATTTCATGTCGAGTCTATAGTTAGAAATAATTTCAGTAGTTTGAATGATCCGATCAAAGGATGGTTGAATTATTATTATTATTTATCACTTTTTTTCTGTTTCCTGTTGAAGTGCAGACTGTGGGAATTATTCTAAACCTTATTATAAGCGATAATAAAAGCTGTTTGTGGTAACACAAAATGAAGTAATTCTTATGATAAATACTCAAAATATAATACTGTTATCCGCCTTAGTGACTACAATGTAGACAGACAATGATGAGCAAATCATGATGTCATAATACTTTATTTTTCCTTAGTATGATGAGGTTCTTTCAGTAGGAAAACCTGAATTAAGCATATATATGTATATATCATTAAATGTAAGGAACAAGTAGCATCGACTCGCTGGGGTCTGCAACAACATGCTCAAGATCCAGATTTCATTTCCAACATTTTATGATGTGATGAATCATGCTTCAAAAGAGATGGTGTGAATAATTTTCTTAAAGATCATTTATGGGTCTTGCAGAATCAAAACGCGGATAGACAAAGACGTTTTTAAAGGAGGTTCAGTATCAACGTTAGGGGTGGCTTTTATAATAAAAGCTTCTTGTCCATTCATATTTTAAATAACTGAACCCCGACGAGTTACCCATATATCTGTCCATGCAATCAAATAGGTTTCATGATAAAATATAAATCCACCACCGGGTAATTAATACCACTGCCAGGCAATGATTATAATAAAAACATATCCTGGATTGATTATATATTAGGATAACGTTAAATGCTATGAAAATATATCAATCTACCAGAATATATACAAACTATAGCATCATCAGCCAATGACATAAATGTACAAACGAGTAGTGCCAGAGGCTTTCTCCCCAGAAAAATACAGTTTACATACCTTAGCCAAGTAACACTGAATGTTATTCTTTCATAGTTTTCTTTGTCTGGAATGATGAACGATCGAATAGAATACTGCTTTGAATATAAATGATAAAATTATCAGCTAATTATGTTACATTTATATGTACAAATAAATAAAATATGAAATAAGATTCTGAGCATTATAAACTAAAGAGAAAACTTATAACTCTACCTCGTTATTTGTTTGTTCTTCTTGGCGAGTAATCGCCCGGTGAACACTCAATGATATATATATATATATATATATATATATATATATATATATATATATATATATATATATATATATATATATATATATATCATTGTGGATGAAATTTTTCCGTTAAAAAATAAATTTTTCTCAAAATTTAATTCCTCTTAGCTAGTATACAGTCCAATATTTTATGTGGAGCTGTTTCTTCTTCATTTGCAGATGTTGGACTTAGTATCATCTGAAGGGTAGATGGATTAGAGCCAGGCTGAAGTGCAGATGGCTCCGTTGCGGGTCGGGTGCAGAATCGTTGTTTGTGATTTTCCATATTAAACTGATATCCACTGTGTTACAACGAATAACTTACCCTCCTCCTCCTAACTCTGGAAATAGTGATACAGATCCATTTTTGATTCGATGGTAATCATTTTTCAGAATGATTTGGAGCATGAACCACTACCCTTATCAATGCAAATAAATTAAAAATCAAATTGAAGCTAATACGAGGGATGTGTGTCAAGTTTTACGTATTGAGCAAGAATGAAACAGAGCTTTTAAAGACTTTATTGTTTTTCGAAATATTGTGCGCGAAGATGCAACTTCTGATACCAAATCTGGAAATAGTTATTTCAAACGTTTGCTGCTTTATTCAAAATGGTCATTTGAAAAGCATCAACAGCATCTTCAGCAGGCTGAAACGTTTGACCACGCAGTTCTTTCTTGATTTTGGGAGAAGTAACAAATGTTGGGACTTAGGTCCGCACTATACGCAGGATGATGAAACAATTCGATGTTTTCTTGCGTTAAATTAACAATTGTTTCTGGACAATGTGCGAACTTGCCTTGTCTTGGTGAAGGATAATTTGCCGTTCGGTGTTGGTTTTTCGAATAATACTATCGACTTATGGTGAACAAATGATTGTGTACTAATCGGCAATAACTGTTCTTTGATCTTGTAAAGGAATTGTAACTACATGATCCGTTTTTCAAACAATTGAAATGAACTTTTGATCGTCTTTCCGGAATCGTTTCGGCCACTGATGATTTTGTTAGTTCTTCTTTTCCTTGGAACACTCCTAGAAGATTTGCGCTTATTTTGTGACTTCTATAAATAAATCCAAGATTCAATGACAATGTTCTAAACTCTTTTAGACTTTCCAAACGGTCCAGAGTTTTTGACTCTAATCTAACCCAACCCTGCAGCTTTCTGTTCTTCAGTTAATAGATGCGACAACGGGAAACTAATTTTTCCACACGCAATTCTTCATGCAAAATTTCTGCATTGAGGCCTGTAAAATCCGCAATGATGCCTCAATCTCCTGATATGTTACATGCTGATCTTCCTGGATAATCTTACGCGCAGCATCCATATTTCTTGAGTCACCACTGTTTTTGGTGCACCTGCTCTTGGATCGTCGACCTTTTTCGTTTAAATTCTTCATTCCAAAGGGAAACTGTTGACTGGTCGACTGCGAATACAGAAACCAACTCGCCGTTACATTATTCTTGAGATAAGTATCTCTGAAAATTGTGAAGAATTACTGCACTAAAATTCTCACTGTTTAATTTCATTCTTCAACTAACTTGTCAAATTTGACAGTTTGTTGTGGCTAAATAACAGCACGTATGAAACTGAAATTTTGGATTTATATTAACAAATCAAAGATGATCATTTTGAGTACCAACAGTTGATTAATGGTGTTCTTTATATCTCATCATGTCTAGCATAAAACACATCCCTCGTATATCGAGAAACTTACTAGACAAAGTATATAATGAGGGTGAAAGACTACACCGACAACGAGCAATGTTGTGAAAATAAAACTGATAAGATAGTATTTGAAATTTGAAAAAACTTACTGGAAGGTTGAAGGAATATTTAGAGGAGATGTATAATAGAGAAATGAGAGGCTTTTTATTGAAGATGACAATGAGGTACATTAACTTGAAAGGACCAAAAATTATACGGTCAGAATTATGAAAGGCATTTAATGAAATAAATAACCAAAAAGCCTGGGTAAAATTCCAACTGAAGTTTTTGAACTTTTATGGGAAAGAATGCAGAAGAAAAACTATTTCAAATAAACGGAGGCTGTCATAAAAATGGAAAATTCTCAACAGACCTTTATATTAAATGTAAAATCTTGAAGATACCTTAGAACAACAACGCCGATGAATGTAATAATTACAGAACCAAAGCGCTTTTATCACCTACTTTGAAGGTCTTCTCGAATGTAATTAAAAATAGATTAAAAGGAAAAATTGATGTCTAATTTGGATTTGGAATAGAAACAGAATGAAAATTTGATCAATGAGGAACAGTTTGTGGCTAAAATAGCAAAACAAAACTCACCGGATATTATGCGAAATGACATTGAATCTGTGAGGAAGTATAAAACAGCCAAAAATAAAAAGAATACATTTAATGTAATATTAGAAGTTTCAGCAGATCAGTACAAATATATTTCGAATAAGAAAGACTCTCTTTTGTGCAATGGAATAAATATAGATACTCTGAGATTATTAGTGTACTAAGGTGTTTTCAATGCTGGAAATATAGACATCGTGCTGATGAATGCTCTGCAGAACAGGTTTGTTTTTTATTATGTAAATTTTGTTTCATCAAATGAGGTGAATAAATATATTATTATTATTATAAAAGCAAAATGGATTGAGAGAAAATTCAACGCAAGATATTGCAAGATTTATTGAACTGAACTAGAGGAAAGGAGATTTCTACTTGTACTGAAGTCTATTGCATCAGAAAAAAATAAAACTAATTGGTCATAATATTATCCGACATAAATCGTTTTTGAACAATATCTTTGATAGGAAAATAGAGGCCAGAAGAAGCAAATCATGGGATGTTATTCTATTGCGTTACTGAAAAGCGTAGCGAGGGAGAGGGACGAATGACTTGATCGATAAGGTTTAGGCCTTTAGAATATGATGATGATGATGCCTCTTAGCATTCTCGAAGTCAAAATTCATTATAAGGCAAGGAGTCGAATGGTACCTTCTTGAAGAAGGTCTTTCAATTCTCTTCTCAAATATTCCATTTTTGAAGAGATGAACTATCATTCATTGTCCGTCACAGCAAACATTATTATTCATTAAATTCGAAATATTTCTAATAACTGATTCATTTCAGTAATACATCAATATAGGCTCAGATTCGTATAAAAATGGGATTTTCTCTCGAGAATTTGAAATTTGTGAAATCAACCCTTTCTCTAAGTGAAATAACTCTTCATCGGATAGGTAATCCAATACTCTGAACGGTTATTGCATTACTTTCAGGTTGGCTCTTCATTACATAATGTCACTTTTGAATTGTTTATTAAAATTGATCAACTCAATTGATTCGAAACCATTTGGCGGAATTCTGATGAAAGGATGGAAATAAAAGAAAATAAGGAAACGATCTGCCAGTTTCTTTCAGTAAATTTCTCTCATTTCTCACAAAGTAAAAAGAAAAATGGCATTCGAACATATCAAAGTTCTAAATAATCATGAAAAATTGTAACGTTTGCCAGAACATAGGTTTCAAAGTTGTTTAATTTTAATTTAGTTTAATATCGTACATACAAATATTATGAATGTAAGACGGGTAACCCCCATTTAGTATAGTATGAACTAAATAAAAACATATAGAGAAATATATCAGTAAAGAATAGCTCCTGTATTGAACTTAAATAAAATGTCAAACACTATAGTAAAAACAATAAGCTGAACCCGGAAAATTACTAAAACAAAGGACGATCGGAACTTTTCAAAATGGGATGAATTCGACTTCTTGAACGTAGAGAAGGTCGAGGAGAAAAAGTCCAATCTAATAGGTGAAGCATGAGCAAGCCTAACAACCATATGAACAAAGTGATTGTTTTCATAGTTAGATCTATGCAAACTGACATTGAATATCGCGGTAGGACGAGTGCGCTTATCAGGTATATTGGACTTTATTAATTCCAAAAGTGCAGGACAGTTCACCTGGCCATTCAACAATTTCTAGAGAAAGCACAAATCCGACTGCCTTCGTCTAGCCACAAGGGGCAATAACGGAAAAACATTTGCGACAGCAGTCAAACTTATATCGCGAGGTATATAGGACTTAAATGCCAAAAAACGTAAGTACTTCCTTTAAACCTTTTATAAGCAGTCAACATCTCCCAACCGATAAGGCGACCAGACAACAGAACCATACTCTAAAATAGATCGGACCAGTAAGCAATACAATAATTTAAGAGTATCCGAGGAAAAATGACTAGAGTTACGTGCTATAAAACCTAGTGTCTAGTAAGTTCTCATGGAAATGGAATTATATGCTCCTTAAATTCAAGTTTTGGATCAAGCGCAACACCAAGATCACGGATACTCTGAACGCGCTCCAAACTCTCACCTCCAATATGATCCAACATAATTTACAGGCCTATAAAACGTTATCACACTGCACTTATTGATATTAAATCGTAAACAATTTGTATCTCAGTCCAGCAATCAAATCTGTCAATCTGTGACTGCAAACAGACGGCATCTGAATTAATACGTACAATAGAATACATCTCGAATCGCCGGCAAACATTATAAATTTAGCAAAAAGATTAAATAGGAGTGGACCGAGGTGCGATACCTGTGGAACTCCTGATATCACTAAAATTTAACGTGAGTAAAAGTTGCTGTACTTAACTATCTGTGTTCTGCCGCAAAGAAAACCTCTGAGCCAGGAGAACAATGGGCCAGACAAACCCAGAGCTTCAAATTTAGCTAAAAGTAGTTTGTGATTCACTTTGTCAAACGCTTTGGAAAAGTCCGTGTACACTGATTCCAATTGATATTCCGACTCAAAGTAGTCAATAATGTCCTTCAGAAACACCACGAGGTTAGTCACAGTGGATAGCCCCTTGCAAAATCCGTGCTGCTCACCAATTATAACAGGACAATACCTCCAAGACAAATAGCTACAAATTAAGCTAAAATCATTAGCAAAGCAGATTGCAAGCATATACCTCTGTAATTTGAAATCTGGGACTTTGAACCGCTCTTGAAGAGAGGGATAACAAGACTTTTTTTCCAAAGTATAGGGAACTCCCCATTGCTCAAGGAAAGATTGAACAATTGACTAATAGGGTTTGTTAGAACGAAAGTGCATCTTTTCAAAACAATACTTGGTAAACCATCGCATCCCGCTGAAAAACTAGTTTTCAAGTTATCAATTACCTAAAGGACCTCTCTGGGAGAAAACTGACACCCACTCACACTCAAAGGAGCATCACACTCAATCTTACTGGGAACAATTATATCTTTACTCAAAAACTCTGAAAATAATCAGCAAACATATCCACTACCACATTGCCATCTGTACTAGACGTATTCTTGTATTCTATACAATTAGGAATCTCAGATGAATTCTTTTTAGAGTTTATAAAGTCCCAGAATGACTGAGGATCAGCGTGGATGTTCCATTCTATATTACTCAAGTAATCAATATATAAATTATCACACAAAAGCTTACAATTAGAACGCAACTCGCTAAACCTCGCATAATCAACTGGGCTTCAGGATTTTCTATATTTGCGATGTGCTCTCTTTTTCTGACTGATAAGCTTTATAAGATTGTAACTGAATCTCGAAGGATACTTTTTGTTCTTCTGAATTTTCTTTGGAATAAAATGACTGAAACCGGCATAAATAGTATTATAGAACACAGAAAGGGAAAGATTAATATTATCTGGGTGAAACGTCGAATTACATGCCGACAAAAAACCGTTCAAACCGAAATAATCACCTTTTCGAAAATTGAAACACTAGTCAGAGAATGCTACAGAAGGTTCTAATTTCTTCATTGACAAGCGCAACTCCATAGCTGTGTAGTGAATACTATTTCGTTACAAAGGATCAGCAGCAGGATATACCTGTATCGACTCATCATGTGCAGAAACTAAGTCCAAATACACGATACGAGAGTTAGCGACCTCACAAACTTGAGATACATTTACAAAACTAGCGCTATCATTAAAAGTAGATGCTGAACTCCCCTCATTGCATAGGACGAACTCATCTCCAGTCCACTTGGCTTGGGGAACATTGTAGTCACTGCATATATACATTTCCAAATTTGGATACAGCAAGGATTTTTCTTCAATATGAAAAAGAAGAAGAGTAAATAATCTCATCCAAGCACCTCCCACTATATAATTGCAACCATGTGTAGACACCATAAGGAATAATTGTTCTACATTATCAAAAGAATGATCAATCACTTTAGCCTCAATAGACAAGTATGGCAACACCGCCGCTGTACGATTTAGCACTATTTTCACCATTTCTATCTAGTCTATTCAATAATGACTCTTCTCCACGTTACCAATAACAGGTAGAATGAAAGGTGCATATCCCAAAAATTGTGTTTATTGGAAGTGCATTTATCAAAAGCTTGATGAATAAACTAATCGCATATGGACTTTCCGAAAAATTGCGTGGATGGATAAGTAGCTTTATCTTCAGTAGATCGATTCTCTTTTTAGGTTAATGCAGGAGTACCACAGGGCTCCATACTCTCGCCAACTCTTTTTGTAGCTGATTGATGGTCTGCTCTATTCCACCGAAAACAAAATGTTTGTGTTTGTTGACTACTGCGTCCTGGTTCCTAATTTTTTAGTCAGCGCCCCACAACTACTGAGGAGTCACACCGAAAAGATACCAACAGAGCATGTCACTGAATTCAGATTTGGATAAGATATGAGAGTGTGGCCGGTGTGGTCAATTTTAAGGCGAAAAAAACGCAATCAACAACGTTCTTCAGAAAAGTCACTGCTGGATAACCTCCTTTAATTATGCGAGTACATCGAATTTCCTCAGAAACGAACATGCATCAAGTCAACACCAAAATTCAATAACAAATTCTATGAACAACCTCACGATTGAGCCCTTTACTAGCTGCCATTTTCATGACGTATATTGAGAAAATCATATTCAATTCCTCAAAATCAAATTAGTACATTTTTGGTATAGATATTTACACGATATACTAACATGTTTTATAGGAACCGCTAGACAACTAGATCAATTTTTAACAATAGCAATCATCCCAAAATTAAATTCAAATTAGAGAGAGAAATTGATATAATCAGATTAACTTCTTAGACCTAATAATCACTCATAAAATAACACACTAAGTTTCGATATATATCGAAAACCCATCTTTACTGATATTTGCATCCCTTATGACTCAACACACCCAAAATCTCACAATACGCTGCGTTTCATTCAATGATTCATAGGGCTTTCTCTCTGCTATTATCCGAAGAAAATATATCCACGGAAGTGTCAACTATTCAAAAAATAGCTAAGGTTATCCCTCAAATATAATGAACGGAATGATCCGAAAAAACCAAACATAAATAGCATAATATTCACCCACGTATAGAATTAACTTATACAGATAAATATATTTGATTAACATATTTTAGCCCTATCAGCGAAAAGATTGAAAATGTCATTTGAAAACTGAATAAAAAAGTTGCTTTCAAGACCCACAAGAAACTCTCTCAGGAGAGAGTTTTCCCATTAACAATGGAAAACATGGGAAATCTAGAGCAACAGCCCTCGACATCTCTAAATCCTTCGATAGGGTTAGACGTGCAGCCTTGTTGAATAAACTTGCTGCATATGGGCTTTCCGAAAAATTGCGGGGTTGGATGAGTAGCTTTCTTTCAAATAGATCAATACAAGTTGTGGTCGACGGTATAACATCTGCTTGTTTCCAGTTGCAAGCAGGAGTGTACCCTGGTTTCATCTTTCAGTAGTCTGTTCCCGATTACAGCTGCGGAACCTCATCGTCAGAGATGTCAACAAATTAATAACTTGAGTGGGGTCAGTTGAACCTGGTGAGCTTCAACGCGAGTAAGACGCAAGCAACTGCGTTTTCTAGAAAGGTCCAAGGATTCGATGCACCTTCTCGGAATACCGGTCAACTCCAAGTTTTACTGGCATGAACATGTAGCAGCAATAGCTAAGTCGGCATCAGCTAAACTTAGTTTTCTTTTCAGAGCCAAGTGATACTTCACGTCATCTCAGCTGTCGCTTCTATATAACGCGCAGATTCGACCTTTCGAATATTGTTTCCATGTAAGGGGATCTGCGCCCAAACATTCGTTGCGGATGTTGGATATCCGCTGGCTCTCAGAAGACAAGTTGCTGACCTTTCTCTATTTCACAGATATTTCCACGGAAGATGCTCCAAGGAGCAGAAAAACCTTGTTCCGGGAAAACTCATGTTTTGCCGTAACACTAGGCTGGCAAGGAGTTCTCATCATATGGCGGTACATTTGACGACCCCTCGAACCTCTATACGAATTCCTCCGTTTACAGGTCCGGTGAGCTGTGAAACTCGCTTCCGTCCAACATCTTCCAACATCCTACAATTTTGACCTCATCAAGAAGCGAGTAAACAGATACCTCAATTGTTCCCAGGCTATTCCTGGGAAGCGCGTATAGAAAAAAGTTTAAAAGTAAAGATGAAGCTGATAAATTCGCCAATATTGGAGTTTACAAGTTGTTCTGTATGGATTGCGAAGGCGTCTATAAAGGTCAAACTGGTCGTTCATTCAAAACTAGATACAAAGAGCATTAATCAGATTACAGTAAACAGAGAACCGACGAATCTACTTTCGCTTCACATTGTATCGAAAATGGCCATCGTTTTCTACCCATAGATCGACTTCAAATTATTCACAGAATACCTAAGGGACGGAAGTTAGAATTCTTGGAATCCATAGAAAATTTCAAATTGCAACAAACCCCCCACAGAGATAATCTTCTGAACAATCAGTATGGCCCGGCTTATTCGTCCATATTTGAAATATTTAAATAATATCTGCTTTTATCATTATGAGTTCATTGCCTCTTGTTTGCACCCTCATTAATTTTGTATCTACGTTTATATATGTATGTACTTTAAGCTTTAGTTCAATACTTGTCAGCTGAAGATGGTTGAAAAACCGAAATTGCATTCCTGATTTTCAATAAATCTCTCGTGATAGTATAATACATAGTTTAATTTCTTATTATCATCATGATTACCTATTACGTAGTAACGGCGAAATTGGATAGTGTCCAGAAGAGAGCAGTGCGCCTCATTGATCAGCCTGAGATCACGCATGATCTCCAGCCTCTCGTTCAAAGGTTGCAGGTTGCTGATCTTTTCATTTTTCACAGATACTTCCATGATTAGTACTCAGAAGAACTAGAAAGGCTTGGTTCCGGAAAGAATTCAGTTCCACAGAAAAACCAGGCTCCCGAAAAACTCTCATCAGCAAACGGTCCAACTAGCGACGCCATGTACCTCTCTCTATTAGAATTCTTTTGTTTACTGGATTAGTGTGCTGTGGAACTCGCTTTCATTTTATACCCTTCAATAATGTTCAATATATGTCAACCATATATTTCGTCTACCTTCGTTTTTTGGTGTTTTAGCTTCTTGTTTTGTGTTTAATTTTAAATTGGATAAGTTGTTTAGTTTTACGGACCTACTTGTATTTAAATTTTAAGGACGAGTGCAAGAACAGCTTTAGCTGAACTCTGTTCCATTTGTATTCGGTGTGTTGTATGTATTTTTATCCTCCGATGCAATAAACATTTATTATCGTGGACTTATGCACTATCTCAGCTGTTAGCTGGATATAATTTACCTTTCCCAGATTCAGCAATCAAAGGGAATAGGCTCGATTACAATATACTTGACATAAATGTCCTAACTATCCTACATGTATTAAGAATTACAGCTTTTTGCATTTCTATATAGGTATTCTTATGCAATTCTAATTTCTTAAGACTATCATGCAAAGTTTTGGGTATTAACCCAGTCGAGGATACGATGACAGGAACAATATCTATTTTCTCGAGGTGCCACATCTGCTTGATCTCAATACAAGGTCCGTGTATTTGGACTTTTCTCCTGGAACTTATTCAGCACGTTGTTATTATTTGGTATGGCGACATCCACCAGCATTGCTGTTCTGGCTCTCTTATCATACACCACTATGTCCGGCCTATTATTCGTCACCATTCTGTCAGTGATAACAGGCCTATCGTAGTATAATCTGATAGAGTCATTTTCCAATACGGGTGCCGGTTGATACTTGTAATAAGGCTGGAAGGTGTTCAGAAGTCCGTACTTGTGTGCAAGTTTCTGGTGGATAATGTTGCACACTTGATTATGCCTGTGAAGATACTCCGTATTGGCCAGTTGTTCGCATCCGGACGTAATATGCTGGATAGTCTCCGATCTTATATGGCATTTTCTGCACTTATCTGTTTGTAATGTTCCGTCCTTCATAATAAATTTTTTGTAATAGTTTGTAGCGATCACTTGGTCTTGGATGGCCATAAGGAATCCTTCTGTTTCTGCGAATAATTCTCCTTTCATCAACCATTTGTTGGAGGATTCTTTGTCGATGTGTAGTTGATTAATTTCATGATGATGTCGTCCATGCAATTCCTTTCTTGACCATTGCTCTTGTTTTTCAGTATCTGATAGGAATGGTAGATTCAGAAGGTCATCTCTGGTAGCAAGATTTAGAGGTGTATATCCCTTATCAGCCAACGATACCACTCGATGGAGGTCAGAAGTGAGAGCTTTTGCTGAGAAGAATTCTCTGAGATTTTTTATCTGTTCGGTGTGTAAATTGACAACATCTATTAATCCGCGTCCTCCTTCTTTCCGCTTCAAAGTTGTTCGTATCACAGACGATTTTGGATGATGGTTGTTGTACTTTGTCAGCATCGTTCGGGACTGCCTTTGAATATCATCCAGTTCTGTCTTAGTCCATCTGATTATTCCAAATGAGTAAAGCAACACTGGAATGGCGTAGGTGTTAATTGCCTTGACTAGATTCCCCGAGTTCAACATCGATTTCAGCACAGACTTCAGACGCTGACTGTATTCTGAACGAATCTTCTCCTTTGATTGTTTTTGGTAGCAATCTGGCTTGTTGGTATCCCAGATATTTGTATGTTTCGCCATCTCTCATGCACTGTATTATATCACCGTTTGGAAGTTGTGTTTCACCATCTATGACTTTCCCTCTTTGAATGTTCAGGGTCTTACATTTTTCAATCCCGAATTTCATATGAACATCTGCCGAGAACTCAGTGACAGTTTTCAGCAAATCATCCAATTGCTTCTTGTTCGAAGCAGCAGGTGGGATATTGTATGATAATTCCTTTCTGCTTTTATCCTAAATCCGTATCCTGTTCTATTGAGCATTGAGGACAATGGTTTCATAGCTAAACAGAACCATAGTGGACTCAAAGAGTCTCCTTGAAAAATTCTACGGGTATCTCGTTGGTTTTAATTGATGTATTGTTCATGTTGACCTGTAGAGACGTGCGCCAGTGTGTCATTGTTGTCTTCAAGAACTCTACCAGGGCTGGGTGAATTTTGTATATCTGCAATACTTCAACAAGCCAAGAATGGGCGGTACTATCGAATGCCTTCAGATAATCGAGAAAAGCCGAATAAACATTATTTATTATCGTGGACTTATGCACTATCTCAGCTAGTAGCTGGATATAATTTACCTTTCCCAGATTTAGCAATCAAAGGGAATAGGCTCGATTATAATATACTTGACATAAATTTCCTAACTATCCTACATGTGTTAAGAATTACAGCTTTTTGCATTTCTATATAGGTATTCTTATGCAATTCTAATTTCTTAAGGCTATCATGCAAAGTTTTGGGTATTAAACCAGTCGAGGATATGATGACAGGAACAATATCTATTTTATCGAGGTGCCACATCTGCTTGATCTCAATAGCAAGGTCTGTGTATTTGGACTTTTTCTCCTGGAACTTGTTCAGCACGTTGTTATTATTCGGTATGGCGACATCCACCAGCATTGCTGTTCTGGCTCTCTTATCATACACCACTATGTCCGGCCTATTATTCGTCACCATTCTGTCAGTGATAACAGGCCTATCGTAGTATAATCTGATAGAGTCATTTTCCAATACGGGCGCCGGCTGATACTTGTAATATGGCTGGAAGGTATTCAGAAGTCCGTACTTGTGTGCAAGTTTCTGGTGGATAATGTTGCACACTTGATTATGCCTGTGAAGATACTCCGTGTTGGCCAGTTGTTCGCATCCGGACGTAATATGCTGTATAGTCTCCGATCTTATATGGCATTTTCTGCATTTATCTGTTTGTAATGTTCCGTCCTTCATTATAAATTTTTTGTAATTGTTTGTAGCGATCACTTGGTCTTGGATGGCCATAAGGAATCCCTCTGTTTCTGAGAATAATTCTCCTTTCATCAACCATTTGTTGGAGGCTTCTTTGTCGATGTGTGGTTGATTAATCTCATGGTGATGTCGTCCATGCAATTCCTTTCTTGACCATTGCTCTTGTTTTTCAGTATCTGATAGGAACGGTAGATTCAGCAGGTCATCTCTGGTAGCAAGATTCAGAGGTGTATACCCCTTATCAGCCAACGATACTACTCTATGGAGGTCAGAAGTGAGAGCTTTTGCTGAGAAGAACTCTCTGAGATTTCTTATCTGTTCTGTGTGTAAATTGACAACATCTATTAATCCGCGTCCTCCTTCTTTCCGCTTCAATATAACATAAACATTATTATTATTATTATTAGTATTATCGTTGACTAATCGCGTATTACCGTCTGTGATAACAACATCATCGATGGATAATGATGAATTGTCTTTTACTGAGAGAAGAAATATCTATTTTCAACATAATAGAGCTTCTCCCCATCAAACTATGGCGGCCACTGATTCACTAGACCTACATTTCAGCAAAGATTGGATTAAAACTTGTGGGCCAATAAGATGGCCTACCCGCTTCCCGGATTTGTCACTGCTGGACTTTTCCTTCAGGGATATATCATGGATCTGTTATATAGAAGAGTAAGTCGAAATATTGAAGAGTTGAAGCAAAATTTCAGAGATTGTCTGGCTTCGGTTACCAATATCCGAATTTGCTTGTCGGAACATCCTCAGGCATTGTGAGTTATGCATACGATACTTTTGAATATCTTCATAGATCATTTCCATTAAATTTTATTCCATATAATAGAGTATCTCATTAGTTTTCTGTTTAAAAATAACGATTGCATGTTATTTTTCAAAACTTTCGTACGGTATGGTCGCTTTGTTATTACAAACGACACTTTATTCACATAAAAGTCTCAACTTGAGGAATACACATTAAGTAATTTACCTGAATTGTCATTTATTACTATCGTAATAAGAGCCTAAAATATACTTAAGCTCTCTCAAACATTCTGTTTGAATTTTATGAATGGACTTAAAATTAGTAGATGAAAAGAGGGAAAAGTTATACAATTTTTTTCAGGAAACCACGACCTGAATGAAAACATTGAGTGCACTTGTAATATATACACTCCCCACAAAAATTGTCGCATCACCCTACTTTTACGACAATACTATATAAACTCTTAGGTTGGTCACTCAAGATGATAACTTTCAGAAATGTAAACTAAGAAGATATCATTCAAAAGAGATGAGTTTATGATGGAAAATATCAACAATTTTCGAGTTAATGGAAGATTAAAAAATTCTACCATCTTCAAACATTCGCGAAGAGACCAATCAACTAGCATCGAATGGTTACTAATCATTTTCAAAATCGAGTGTTTCCTCCCAGGGCCTTAATTATTGCCAGTATACGTCTCGGAAGCCCCT
Source organism: Cryptolaemus montrouzieri (assembly GCA_013387265.2). Lineage (NCBI taxonomy): Eukaryota > Metazoa > Arthropoda > Insecta > Coleoptera > Coccinellidae > Cryptolaemus > Cryptolaemus montrouzieri. Next base: position 31,715,252 of record JABFTP020000185.1, on the reverse strand, counting down.
CAAACAAATTTTGGATGTACTCTTGAGTCACTGAGTTCCAAATTTCAGATTTTCTAGTTATTGGAGTGTTCTACAAACATCCTACGTTGCTGAATTTGCCACCCCATGTTCTCCCAAATATGTTCTATGGGATTCAAGTCGGGAGTTCTGGCTGGCCATCCTAAAAAATCAATTTCGGCATTTTGCAGAAATTCTGTAACTTCCCTAGCTGCATGAGGCCGAGCAATATCATGCATATAAATGAAGTATCCGCCAATCAATGGACCAAAGGGTACAACATGGGGTTCAGGGATATCTGCGATGTATATGGCCGCTTTAATTCTTCCATTATTCACTAGGACTGACTCAGTTCGACCATGGAAAGAAATGCCTCCCCACACCATTACTGAGCCCCCTCCGAAGTTTTCGGTTTGCCGGATATTGCATTGCTGATACCGTTCCCCAGGTCGTCTGTATACAGGCATGCGTCTATCATTTGATACTAGAGAGAACCTGGACTCGTCAGAAAAGGGAACATTCGACCATTCTGGAATACCACAACTTGCATATTCCCTCGCAAACTGAATTCCTGCAACTCGATGCTGTTTGGTGAGACGCGGTCCGGTAGAAGCCACCCTCGGTATGATATCGTCTTCTTTGAGCCTGTTCCTAACAGTTTGCAATGAAATATGCACATTTCTGGAAAGTGCAAGTTCATTTTGTAGCATTCTAGCCGTACAGTGCCGAACTCTTAGTGCAGTTAAACGAAGCCAACGATCATCAACAGGTGTTGTAATCCGATTTCTTCCATGTCCGGCCCTTCTTCCATATTTCCCTGTTTCATGGTACCGATTAATTGCTCTTGAAATAGTGCTATAGTTAACATTCAACAAGTAAGCTACGTAACGTAGGCTTCGCTCCTCCTCTAGAAGCGTTACAATTCTAACCACTTCATGACCACTCAAAAACATATGTTGACAAAGAAACTGCGATCGAGCTGCTTAATCGATTGTGAAATTCAGAATACCAGGTGATACGACAATGAAATGAATATTACCTATAGTTCCTACTTGAAAAAACTTAAGCTATAACTCAGAAACTGTTTACAGAAAAAATTTTCACGCTCATTTCTATTGTAAGTGAAAAGGTACCTTGGAATGTCAGAACCATTTTTACATAACTTCAAGAACAATCGAGATATTGGTTCTTGACTGATTCCAACAATTTTTCAAAATATCCAAATAACTTATTTTATTCTCGAAGAAGGATCTCAGCATGTTTATTTTTTTCGCGAACTCATTGTCGAAATGGTATACACTTCGAAGGATGTATTCAAGTCCAAACAGTTTTGATGCACGTGAGATGAAGGAATCTTTGATGTCTAGTAAACCTAGCTGTGAAAGACTGTACGACAACATTGAAAATATACTTCACCACAATTTGAAGTGGAAAACATATATCACTTTGCATACTTGCTTAAAAAGTGGGAAGATTTAATATTCCAGGTCTTTAATAGTTTATTTTTTCTCCAGGGTGTGTTGAGCATTATATAATGAAAAGAAGAGCAATAATTTAAGCACATTCAATAAAGGTTTTCCACAAGGACTTGTTCTTACACCTCTATTTTCCAATTTTTGTTTGAGTGATACTCCTGCTACATTGTCTAATAAGCTTATTTAAACTGTCGATACTGCCCTTTTCGTCGCGATAATTTTGATACCATTGAATAGTTCTTGGATCAGGATACTCTGAACAGAATCTTCAGGAAGAGTTGTCTATATCCTAATCATTCGAAAACTGAAGTATCTTGTTTTCTGAGAATAATCATCGTAATTATCAGCAGTCGAGGGTATTTTTGAATGATTCTCCACTGAATTATAATTTCTGATCCTAATATTTTGTTCCGCTGGGCTCGTCATTCACTTTTGCATCCTACATCGATAAATTGAGTCAAAAAAAACCAAGAAAAACAAGAATAATACTGCAGAAATTAGTTGGGTCTACTTGGGAAGTCAATTTTCTTACTCTTCAAGTTGCTGCTTTTGCTGTAGTCCTTCCTACAGTTGAATACTGTTGTTATATTGTTGAACAGAGTTTATGTAAGTCAAATTGATTCCCAATTGAATTCTGTCATGGGAATAATGGTATCATTAGGTCAACCATAATGCCCTGGCTTTATGTCTGCTGCGATATAATTCGTTCACATACAATGAGAGTTGGAAAACTGTTAGTGTAAGAGTCACTCTCTTATTTTCATTATTCAATTCAATTTCACTGTTGTTGTAAGAATATGCCTTTCAAGCATAATTCTGAAGAGATATCAAATCCGACTGTGAAGAGTATGAGGAAACTGAACTGTGCCAAGAAATTAACACCCAATTTCAATATTTCAACTTTCTTTATAAGTAGGAACTTATTATTATCACATGTTTTTTTTTCGGATGTCGATATAATGACAACACCAGATATTAAGCAATTTTTCGAATAACTTCTTCTCAAAAATTTGAATTGTCAGTAATAATGCAACGCTAATAACGAAGTTTTAGATATCCTAGATAGGGCTTATACAAGAATAGGCCAAATGCTTGGGGTGTCTCATTCAACTGTTTCAAGAATGATGTTCAGTTACAGGAGATTGGTAGTCATGAAATGAGACCCGGGCAGGAACGACTTTGAGCAACTACGGCGATCCATGACCGTTATTTAACAATTTCCTCGTTGAAACAACGGTTCGCTACTGCCAAGCATTTTCAAATACAGTCTCGACAGGACAGTGAAGCACAAATTAACATTAAAACACTGTCTTTTTTATTTCAATCGACGTTCTCTATTATAGCGACATCGAAATGAGACATATAATTAGTGAAGCTTTTTATCTACCTATCGGTTTATGGAGATTCAATAATGATATGGGGGGGAATTTCTTTGAAAGCCCTTACTGATCTGGTCATCATAAATAATAATGGAACCCTGATTGCTCAGAGCTACGTTACAGACATTTTTGAAGAACATGTTCCATTTGCGGCAAACATGGGTGACAACTTTTTGTTCATACATGATACGCCAGAATTCACTAAGCTCATATCATTAGAAACTACTTTCAATATTACAAAATTACTTCAATGAAGTGAGCTACACGAAGTCCAGGCCTTAATCCCACCGAGCATGTCTGGAATATTATGAATAGATGAATAAGAAATGAGCTGAAGCATCCGGCTACCCTGAATGAGGTCCGGAACAGACTGATCGAAATTTGGAACGAAATGGATCAGCATCATACTTTGAGTGCTTCAAATGGTGTTCAGAGGAATAAGAACGATAGCAAGCGTACTGAACGAATGGTGTTCCACAAGAATTTGTTTTTGCTCTTTTATTATTCAATATATTTGATAATATTTCTACTTCTTCCAATAAGTTCGTTCGTGCCGATGATATTACTCTCTTCGTCACGGTAACTAATGATCAAGTTTTGAGTGCCGATCTGAAAACTTTGAACAAGTGTTTCAAGTAGAGTTGCTTATACTCTAATCTCTCGAAAACTGAGATAGGGATATTGTTGATCCTACACTGAATCATAATTTCTATCCCAAATGTCTTGGTGTAACAATGGACTCCTTATTATCATTCAAATCGCAAATCAATAAATTTAGTTAAAAGATGAAAAGAACGAATTTTATTCAACAGAAACTAGCAGGGTACTTGAAGTACTGATGTTCACAGTCTTCAAACTTCTGCACTGTCTTTGGTCTTTTCGACAGCTTAGTACTGTTGTTCTGTCTGACTACATAGTTCTCATGTGAATAGACTTGACTACCAATTGAATTATGCTATGAAAACTATGAGTGGCACCATTATCTCAACTCCATTTGCCTGGCTACATGTGCTCTGCAATACAATTCACATATCGCAAATTCTTAGATAGTCCAAATCGCTAGAATGGTGATACTGAGGAAACCATAAGTTCTTCAGTCTTTCAGAGTATCCAATATGTCAATATTCAGATTATTTCAGCATATACATTACTTCCACCCTGCCATTCCAAAATCTACTAATCGAAGTCCTGATTAAAATGAAGAGTGAAACGTAGACACAATAATTCTGTCTCCATTTTTTGTTCACACACTTACAGACTAATTGGTACTGATGTATCAGCGAAGGCAAAAGTTGTTCTTTCCTCTTGTTCTATTGAATCATATAAAATTTATTATTTGGTTCACTAGTCCCATCTCATTTTCCTGAGATTAGGCTTTAGAGGCAATCATGGGACGCCTAGCGTGTTTTGGGTATTTATTCATTCTATGCTCTCTTTCTATCATGTCTTAACTCACAATTTGACATTAAGCAAATAGTTTTTTCTAATATGTAATTCTATCATCTTTCATTCCAATAAATGAATAAATAAGCAATATACGAACGACACTTTAGTCTAAATGAGCGTAGACCATTTACCTGACCACGTACGACATGTACGAAGCGGGAAAGCCTTACAGAACCGTATAGTCCACGATACGTTTATAGATATGTTCACTTCAGTAAAAAGATACCTAAGACTTGGCATTGCATAAAAACCTGAATTTATATAATCCCTTATGGTCTAATATAAAAGTCAGTTTTCAGATAAGTTTTTCATTTATTTTACACTACAATAAGAACATTTCCGTGAAGACAAGGGATCTTCATTACAAGTTTAGCGTCCGTCCGTAAGGGGGAGTGAATACGCAGTTTCAAAGTAATCCCATTCAAACATAAAGGGTGAAAAAGAAGAACCCTCACTCCAGTTCGTCCACATCAATCAAATATGGGCACAGCGCAGCGAACGAGGACCTGCCGGCGGAGAGTTAAGACACACAAATTGCCATCACTGAAGAAGGAAGTAGATGCATAAATTAAATTAAATTATCTTTGTTACATAATCCTTATAATTACTTTCCAACAGGTTGTTTCGAAAAAGGTTTGAATAATTCCGGACCTGTATATATATTGAATATATTCATATATATGTATATAATATATATACAAATATATATATTTTTTAATTTATATATGTTGTGAGTTATATAGGAATATATGTTCTTGATACAAAGTTGTTATTGCAAATTTCAAGCGTATAAGTTGATATGGGGAACTCAGATACCCTTAATTATCTAAATTCGACCGAATCAAAAATTCAACACAAAATAACGTCATCTTTATCGCTCATTAGTAGAATTATGCAACCCATTTTGAATTTAGCGCGACAATCACACACAACCATCGATACAGATTCATCAGAGTTCGGCAAACAACGCTCCTAATCTATGAAAGTATGCATAAAAGTTCTGCTATGTTAGATCCAAACACAGAGTGCGAGGCAATGCCTAAGTTATTATCAATTACTGTGACTCAGCCGTTGAGAGCCCGTTCACAATTCACACCCATGCATAAAACATAGTCTTTCTCTCTCTATTCCGGCATTCGGATCGATTTGCGAACGGGCTGCGTGTTGGTGAGGCTGGGTCGGTCGGCCTCCCTACTCTAATAAGTTTCGAATATTGTCGTCTCTGTTCAACCAGTACAGTATACATCTCCACTTCTCTCTTTACTGACGTCATCATTTCAGCGCGAGTAGCTAGGCTACAGTGTACTGCTTTCACGGAAAGCTACGGCACAGACCCTCCAGTCTATTTCTCTCTGCAGTGGATCTGTTCGTTATTGTTCGCAACACGACGGTAAACAAAGCAAACCGAATGTAATACTTATATGGTCTACATCCCTAGTTACATATAACCATGGAATGGATAATTTCGAAACTTCTACACAGTATTTCAAGCCTAATAATGGAAATAAAATAATCAAAATTTGCGCCTATATAAAATCTACTCGAGATATTGTGGAATTAGATTTAGGTCTAGAAGACTTTCATGAATCATGAATCAAATACGATCTTACCAACTGCATTTTAACTCTGTGGATTCTGAGTTTTTACAAGATGAAATTAGTTGGTACAAGTGTTGCGGGAGTCATTATCAACGTTGGCTATCTGCGTACACTTGCGCAGGAAAATAAAAGATCACTCGTTTTCCAACTCGATTGGAATAATTTGACAGTGTGTTCCTGCGTTCTTTGCAGTAGCCCTAAGCCGATCATCCATGATTTGTATTATATCGGTTTATATATCTAGTTATCTGATGTTCGACTCATGCTGATTAATTTATGAGAATAATTACTTCAAACTTAGTACATTAGTTTATTTGGATAAATATTTATCAAGAACTGTTATATTAAGTGTTTTATCTTTTTAGAATGAAGATTCCACATCGGAAGAAGATTAGTAGATACTGTTACATAAATATTTCATCAACACCTATTGAAGGAAAAGATACTACAGATAGTATCTTCTATGACGAATAATATTCTGTAATACTATGTAGGTACTTCCTAAGAACAACTAACCAACCATTAAAGACTATATCAAAAAGAAGGAATCTCATGTATAATAATATATTGATCAGTTCCATGTAATACATATCAAATCATTAAGTATGACCTCACATTATAGATGAATTGCTATGTGAACAAATAGTCGAATAGACAATTTGGATCGAAGAAGTTGCTAATGCTTATAACAGACATAGATATAGATGACAATCCAATTCGACGCCAATGGTATTCTAGAAGAAGTGCATTTACTTTTAGACAATACAGTTTTCCTGAAGAAGTTCGGTATTTTTCAGGAAATATGAAGTGACGTGCAGTGATTCTAATGAAACTACGTTGAATTCGAAATTACTACATAACTGGGATTGTACTACGATAACTCCAAAAGAATTACCGTAATTCATATGGAAACAAGTAATTCGAAGGAACTACGGTTAGTCACCATAAATCTAAAGAAAGTTCCGTAAGAACTTCGGTAATCTTGGAGACTACATCAACATGAAGGAAGCTCAGATATAACAATATAAAATTGACTACTTCCATTTAATACATACTAATTCATTAAGTATGACATCACATAGAAGAATTGCTATGTAAAAGAATAGTCGAATAGACAATTTCGATTGAAGAAATTGCTATATATATATATATATATATATATATATATATATATATATATATATATATATATATATATATATATATATATATATATATATATATATATATATATATATATATATATATATAAATCCAATTTCCTTAAAGAAGACTCTTAAAGAAATTCCGTAATTACTAGGAAATATGAATATTCCTGGAGAAGTGTAGTGATTCCAATGAAAGTATGTTGATTTAGGAGTTACTACATAACTCAGATTGTACTACTATAATTCCGAAGGTAATAATTCCCGGGGACTCCTAAGAAATATTTGATTCATTTCAAACATCTCAGTAACGCTAGAAGTACTGTAATTCAATAGAAAGAAAGTACTGACATTAAAGAAGAGGTCCTGCAATTCTAAAGAAAACACCATAATTCCTTAAGAACAGTTATTCGCAAGGAAGTATTGTTATTTATTCATGAGAATGAAAGAGAGTTTGAAAAATTGAGAGACAAAACTGATTGTGTCATATCGAATTTTGATATGATAAAACACGTTCGGAGAAAAGCACAATATGTTGATAAATATTCGAAACGCGTTAAGCCTCCCACGCTCGTCCCTAAAGTATATAAATAGGAAGAAACGGGTGATTATATATGATCATTTATATGATTCAAAAGAATAGGTAGAAAAGCTCGGTAAAAAGTACTTAGCTATAGAAAAGAGCAGAGCAAGAGCAGCAGTTCGAATTGTAAGAACATCTCAAAAAGGCCTAACTTAGTTTTGCAGAATATTGTGCCATGTTTTTAACTAAAACGTGATTTGAAAGTCATTGAAGATTCCAGAGAGATAGCAATATATTTAGGGTAGAAATTATTATTCACCCAGAAACACTTGTTTAAAACTCCTGATCGACCGTCAAAACTTGTTCAATTGATTTGAAGTTATCGAAGCGAATACATAGAGCAATATCAATATCGTCGACATAAATGATTTTACTAGATGTTATTATTCCAAAGAATTCATAGTAATTCTGAATGAATAAAGTACTGCAATTCCAAAAGACCTGCGGTAACTATAGAAAATTCAATACGTTAATTTCACAAAAGATACTAACAGATTCCATATGAAATTTGGTAATTTTGAGGAGTTATACTAATTAGTAAGAAATTACGGCAATTTAGAGGAATTGGGGCAATCTCGAATTTAGTAGTTTTATATGGACCTCTCGAGTTTTCAGGAAAATTGTCTAGCTCTAGTATAGTACAATAAGTGTAGAGGAGGAATCATGTGAATATAATAAAAGCATTCCATGAATGTACTGCTTCGAGAAAAATTATAGAGGTAGTACGAAGATACCATAGAAAAAGCATTAATTCTAGAGGACGTGTGACTATTTAAGAAACAAAATAATTCGAAACTTTAATTTCGGAGGTGATAGATACCGTAACTCTGGCAAAATATTTTGAAATTTCAAAAAAAATTTTGCTAGTTTAGAGAAAGCAATGTAATTCCAAAGAAAGTATGGTACTTCCAGAGAAGTTATAGATTTCACAGAACCAAAAAAAATTAAACGATTATGGGGCTTCCACCGAAACTGCAAAATCACTGAAATTAGTATTATCTTCAAGATAGAGCAAAAACACAATTGCGAAATAAGGCGTTCAATACGTGTAATTGCAAAACCGAATTTGTAGATAATATTCAATTAACTGGAAAACAAAAAAAAAAGAACAAAGTCATGAAAGCTGGTGAACCTTCACTCACAGCAGATCAGTTTAATAATTTCTTCATCAATGTAGCACCTAATCTTTCTAAATATTTCTCTGGAGTTTCACATAATAGTAAAAATTGAGACGACTGCAAAAGTCCTTCTTTGTATTCGACATAGAGGAATCTGAAATTATTTCAGCTGTTAGATATTTGAAGAACAAGAGATCTAGTGGTTATGACGAGATTCTTCTGAATGTTTTAGAGAGAAGTATTCACCTATTAACTTGTCCTCTGTCTTTTATCATGAACAAAGGAGGGAGTATTTCCTGATGCTTTAAAAATATCTACAGTCATTCTCTTATACAAGAAAGGCAATATCAATGAAATGGGTAACTACCGACCAATAAGCCTCTTGACATCGTTATCAAAAATGTTTTGGCAACTAGACTAAAATTGATTGTAATTGCTAAATCGCAGCATGGTTTTGTGAAAGATAAAAGTACAGAGACTGCAATTTGAAATACCTCCAACACTCTGCCTAGATTTATCTAAGGCATTCAATTGTGTGGAGCATGGTATCTTGCTTGAGAAATTAGAGTGTTGCGGAATAAGATATAACCAACTTAAGTTGATTGAAAGTTATTTAACAGGAAGGAAACAGAGAGTGTTGATTTCAGTTAATGGTACCACATATCTATCTGGTGAAAAGCAATTACTATGGGAGTACCCCATGAGAGTATTTTAGGCCCATTATTATTTCTAATATACATTAATGATATTAGCGATGTCCTTAAGACTACTTGCAAGCCAGTTAAATATGCAGATGATGTGGATCTTACTGTCACCGCATCAGAAGTATCATCATGTATCGAAACTGTGAATGGTGTATTAAATCGTGCTGAGGGAGGAACAAGACTGAGGGTATAGATTTTGATTCTGGTAGATCTAGAGTGAATTTTTCCAACACCATAAACTGTGGTGACAACGTTGTCGATGCCCAGGGCTCAATTACATTTCTTGGAATTATTATCGATAAAAAGTTAAATTGGGATGGCCATATCGTTCATCTGAGTGGCAGATTGAGCTCTGTGGTGTATACATTGAATGTCTTAAGGAGGAGAGTGGATGTTCATGTTCTGAGGCTGATATACTTCTCGAATTTTCAGTCAATTTTGTCGTATGGTATTATGTTATGTGGGTAGCGTCACAAAGTGAGAAAATTATCAAAATCCAAAAGAGCGCTATGCGAGTTATATTCAGAATGGGTTAGCGTTAGTCATGTAGGGGAATATTCCATGAAAACAAGATTATTACAATGTATGGTATGTATATTTATAGACTTCTCCTATTCATGCATAAACACCGACACTACTTTGATGAATTTGAAAACCAAACCCATACTCGTCGGGTGTTTCCTTATTTTTTTCCGATTCATACTAGATCTATTAGAAAAAAGAGTCCTGGATACATGGCTATAAGATTGTTTAATAGATTGTCCAGAACGATCCACCGAATAACAGAGTGAGCTGTTCAAAAAGAAAATTTATAATTTTATAATAACATGTGAACCATACAGTATACAGGAGTTTGAGTGCTTTTGCGATCATTGATCGGTATCTTCATCTGTTCTAAATTTTCATTGAGATTTCTGACTTCTTCCTCTTTCTTTGTACCAATTATTTTATATTTATGTGCGTATATTTATATATTTACAATTGTGATTGTAGAGTGATTTTTGGAAGTGAATAAATATCAATATTATTATTATTATTCAAATTGGAAAAGTTGAAGTGGTGAAAGTGGAGGTCTAAAGGGTTTCAAAGAGTGATTTGTATTTCAACTACTACAACACTCACATTTCCTCTTTTGAATTTGGATCCACTTAATATACATGTTACGGAGGAGAATAGAAGACTACAATCAACAAACAGATAAACTCGAAAACTAGCTAAATTGATATTTGGAAAATTTATCAATAATACCACCAGAGAATTAGCAGGTATTGTATAAAGGTAATAATTCTGCAGAGTCAAAAAAATTTACGGGCATCTGTATTGCTCTTGGAGTGCTGGTATAATAATCATAGACAATGAATCCAGCAGATGCCGATATCTTAGCAACAAACTCTTCAAAAACAAGCAATTTGTATTGCCTCTAAGCTATGAGATCAAGATGCTGTAGACACTAGGAAGTACCAGTTACCAGAAAGAGTAGCAAACTTACGGAGCATATTACTGTCAGAAGCAGACAAAAGACTGAAAATAGTGTCTATGCCTTGGAAAAGTCAAATATTGTGACAGAACGAATAAGAAAAGAATATGCTTTTAAACATCTTCAAAATATTTCGTCACTAAAGAAAAAAGAAAGAAAGGTGAACAGCAATTTTAAAAGAAGTAGAGCAATTCAAAATATCATCGTGATAATAAAAATGACAGCACAGACTTTACAATTAGGTTCAAAAGAATAAATCGGAAAGGACACGTTCTGTTAGAACAGCGTAATTCCAAAAAACTGCAGAAATTCTAAAAGAACTAGAGCATTTCAAAATAGAGTAAGTGATAATAAATTAGAGAACACGGACCACTTACTTTTGTATAGCAAGTTCTAACCCTCAAATGGCAATAAAACATACTGAAAGACCAAAAATTCCTACATGTCCCCACCTTAAAGGAGATATCTTGCTGAATAATACATTAGAATAAACTAGACTATACACTTCAGTGATATCAGTGAAACACTCGATGAAGAATGGAAATTCAAATTTTAAAAGGGCAACAACAATAAAACTGTAAATCAAAGTCTTTGCTTAAGTCCAATTACAAATGAATTTGAGGGGTTTTGGAGAACGAAAAATAAAAATAAAACTCGGAGCTGCATAGAAAATTACCAAAAGAATTATAGAAATTTTAGGAGTACATGTTCAAATTCATCAGTGAAAATATATAGCAGCTATCTTCTTAGCTTTTGAGTTATTCCGGATTTCTAGATTTTCGGAATTTCGGCATATGGCGATACCTTGCTACCAAAGTTAACTGTAAATTATTTCGAAATTTTTCGTGCACTTTTTCGAGTAGAATGCAGGGACGTTTCAGAATTTTTTTTGTTGAATTTTTCCGAATCATAATATAAACCATCTCTGAATTTGGATGGAATAGAAAGAGTATTTTTTCTCTCTCCAGATAAACATACATGTCTGTTAAATTGCTTAAAAATGTAGATTTTTGCCAGCACTAAGGAATGCTTAACAATCAAAATCATTAGGAAAAATAAAAGTCCTCAATAACCTGTTAATACTGAATATTTCCACCCCTTTCGAGAATGACTGCATGACATCTGCATTTTGATCCATTTTGTTCCAATTTTTGATCAGTCTGTTCCAAACTTCTTTCACATTAGCTGGCTTTTTTTGTTGGCTTCCGAATGTCCTATAAATAATGCCCCAGACATGTTCGATGGGATTGAGATCTCGACTTCGTGCAGGACACTCTATTGAAGTTATTTCGTGATTTTGAAGGTACTTCCTAACGATAAAAACAGTTTCAACCCATGTTTGTCGGAAATGATGCAACATGTTCTCATAAAATGTCTATAACTTACCTCTGGGCAGAACCATAGATAGGTAAAAAGATACAATGGGAATATAGCGCTTTCGACGATCGTACACTAGAGATCGTCGATCGCAATGTAGAAAACAATATCTGGACTCATCTGTGGACGAAACTAACCACCAGTCAGCTTCTAACCTATTGACATGTTTCCTGGCGAAATTCAAGCGAGCTCTTCGATGTGGTGCTGTTAGAGTTGGGTACCGAGCTAGGTCACCAACCTCAAACCAAATACTTTGTATCGTTTCAGTACTGATTTGCACTCTCTCTCTCAAAGCTGTATTTGAAGGAAATTCTTAAATAATGGTCATGAATCGCTTCTTTCATAACTACCAGTATCCCTATACCAGTGGATCATTCTGGAAATAGTTGAATGGAACAGCGCAAGCCTTTGACCTATTCTTGTGTGAGTCCGACTAAGTCTAACACCTCTGCTTCAGCGCATTCAGCGATTCTGGTTGTATTCTTACCGAAAATTAAGATTTTCAAGAAATTGATCAACAACTGCTGTTTTCAATGTGTGGTGTTTATGGGTTAATAATTGAAAATTATATATTGGAAACTTTTTGAGTGAAAAACTTTCGTGAATATTATTACTTAGCAAAATTGACATGTTAAAATACTAAGTTCAGAATGGATATGATGCTGATGCAGCTTCGTCTAAATATTCTATTCGTTTCCTGACAGGAGGCAACCTGATGAAACCATATTTGCAGTACCAAAATCTGAGGGTTCGCGAATCCTCAGTGAAATAAGTTTCAATCTTATCAGATTAGGAAATCATAGTTGCTACAGCAAGGAGATTATGAGCGATGGTTAGTATTTTGCCAATGATATCAGCTAAAGTCAAGAGAAAAATCCGAATTCTTCACATGTACTAATGAAATGGGGGTAAACAGTGACGGATTATTCAATGGTAATAATGAACATTATTGGTCCGATGTCAATCAAAAAGGCCTTTGACAGTGTAGACCATGACAGACTGGCTGACAAACTGGATGCAGTTGAGATTAGATGTAGGCCGCTGGATTTGCTCCGGTCTATCTCTCAGGAAGGTCGCAATATGTGGTTGAAAAAGAGCCATCAACTGGAAAGACGGTGGAGTCAGCAATATTGAGTTTTATTAGGGGGTGCTGCAAGGATCAGTTTTGGGTCTGTTGCTCTACCTGATTTATGCCAATGATTTAACTGATTGTTACAAAACAAATGAGCTACATATGGTGTTAAACTTAACTAAGGAGTGACTTTGGATGTTGAAGCCTGGTACTGCATGTCCTCAGCATACTTTTCATAAGATAGTACATAACCACTGAGGGCTAAAACTTTCCATAAGATAAGTAAGTCGATTGCGATATTTTGACTTAATTATCTTCATTTCAGAAAATGCACACTCGCACAAGCAAGTTGACCCAAACATTACTGTCAGTTGAAGGGCGATTCGCCTTTAGATTCGAGATATTTATCTTTAGATATAAAACACCAGAAATTTGTATCAGATGCTGTAGCTTGGAGATGTATATCTGATATAACTCATAAATGATGCTATATTTGCCAATTTCCTTGCTTTCAAAGACGGAAAATGTTTCAGATCCTTTCTTTTCAGTTGATCTATCATAGGTTGCAATTTACTCTTGAATGCGTTCACTGCGTTATCATCTCAATAATAGTTTTTCCTTTACCTTGAAGCTCCAAGTTAATGGAGTTTAAGTGCATTGTGATGTAGGTCAAAAATGCCAACTCAGTCAGCCAGTTTTCGTTTTTCAACATCTGAGTGTCATCACCTCTTTCGTCTAGAAGAGCTGTTATTTTGGGCTATAATTCTTGGAACCTTTCTAGGAATTATCCGCGACTCAACCACTTGACTAAATCAGTGTGTTCAGCTGACTCCCTATCTCCAACTGCAACTTAAAGATCCGCCGTTGCAAGCTACGTGCACGGATGGAATTCACAATTTTTGTTGCAATGTGCATAATTTCCTCTGTGTTTAAAACTTTTGATCACAAAACTTGTTGATATATAATGCAATGGAATGAAATAAATTAGGGGGAAATCTTCATTAGCTCGACACAATGCCACAAAACCGTTTTTGTTTCCAGTCATTGCTGGTGCTCCAGCGGTTGTAATGAACACTAATTTATATATTGGTAGCTTGTAGTTTTTTACAAAATTGAAGAAAACGTCATATATATCTTCGCTACGGGTCTTCCCCTTCAGAGGAGTCAAAAATTCTTCATTAGCCAACATGTCATTGAATACCATCCGAATAAAAATACACAGCTGGGCAGTGTCTGTCATATCGGTGAATTCTTCGAACTGTAAAGAAAAGAATGTACATTTCATGATATCATGTTTTAGTTTATCTGCCACGTCCAGACTCATGACTTCAATACACCTTGTGACAGTCGGACGAGATAACTGAAGTTCTCTAATAGCCGACATGATTTCTGTACTATTTTTAAAATCTCCAAAGAAAGTCTCACCCGCTTCAATGAATGCTTCCTTCACAACCGATCCATCTTCAAATGGTTTCTTGTGTTTCGCCAACATATGAGGTATTTTAAATGACGCGATCGTAGCAGCTTTTGATTGTTTGGCTGGTCTTGTGAACATGGTTTGTTCTTTTCTGAAACAAGATATCAAATCACGTACTTTTCGTTTTCTTAATTTACTCTGTTTCGGAAAATCCTTTTCATAGTTTTTATGAACTATTTTATGATGCCTCTCTAAGTTACCACGCTCAGATATTGCAACTGACGCACGACAAATAAGACAAATGCACTTATCCTTCACCATACAAAAGAAAAATTTTTCCTCCCAATCGTTATTAAAATGATACGTTTTAGATTTCTTCGCTGCACTCATTTTGTACTATTTAATAATAAACTTTGTATCGACGTAGTATTTCCTTCAAGTTACAATTCAGAATGACTCCAATTCCTGCAGGCGCAACATTTATATCAGCGTAAACGAAAGTCAAACGCGCCGCCGGAAATTTCTAGAAAAGCGGCAAGACTAAAAAACGCGGCTTTTCATTGATAAAGCCGCATTCTGTCGCTAGCAGAGTGTTATTTCATTACGTAAAAATTGTTGTAGTTTAGTTACCTATTTATTAAAAAAATTTTTCTTCTCGAGATCTACTTAGGAAGCACTCGCGATCGACCGTTTGAGCACCCCTGATGTACAGTCATTCTAAAGGAAGTACAATCACTTCAAAGAAAGAAGAGGTAATATGTAAATTTCTGTGAGTTAGGGGCAATTATCTATAGAGGAATGACAAATATTCCAAAACTCTATATTCTGTTAAAATTTTGAAGATCTTCTAAGAACAACTAATTCGATATAAGGTGTTAGAAATGCAAACACATGAATAGTCTTCGAAAAATATTGAGGTTAAAAAATGAATGGTTCAGCTACCAAATTGTGGTAATTTCAATGGGAATACGGTAATTCCTAAAGAAGAATTCACCGCAATTTTTATTATACTTACCATGATTTCTGGGGTATTACTGTCGATAAAATAGTTTTCACAGAAAGAAAAATAAAAAGTACGAAAAGAAAAATAAATACGGGAATTAATTCAGTATATCAGTATTTCAGAAGAATCACATTGGAAAGGAACGGTGGAGTTAATATAGAAATTGTTCGAAATGAAAAATGGAAATTCGAGATGAAACACGTAAGTTCAACACAGAATGCATACATTCCAGGAGGAGTGAGGTAATTAGATATAAAGGATTCATCGGAATTCCAGAGAAAATGAAAATGTCGCAATCGGAAATTCCGGTAATGCGTTTCCAGGAATTGTATCGTAACTTAGAAATTCCCTATTTCAAGAGTATTGTTTAGGCATTCTTATTTTTGTATCGATAGAGAAATGTTGTCAATACAACATTAACCTACATCTGGCTTTTGTAGACTTCAAAAAAGCCTTCGATTTTATCGAACGTTGGGCAGTAACTAAAGGATTGAACGATGCAAGGATAGACTCCAGATACACTCTCCTCTTAGGGAATATCTACAAAAGCGTCACATTGGGAGACGAAGAGACGCAGACGTAAGACATTCCAGTTCAGAGGGGAGTAAGACAAGGGGATACAATCTCCCAAACTCTTTACTCTTGCTCTAGAAAACATCTTTAAGAAACTCGAATGGGACGAAAAATGTATGTAGATGGATAACACCGAAATCATCTCCGGTTCGCCGATGATGTGGCCTTGATCAGTTCAAACGAAGAAGGTTTGATAACTATGTTAACTCAACTGAGCGATGCATCCAAGGAGGTAGGCCTTCATATACTTTAGCAAAACAGAACTCTTAAGCAACACCGAAAATCCGGTGAGAATAGGTAATCAGCTGATAGAAAAAGTTGAAGATTACATTTATCTCGACCATGTTATAGAACTAGAAAAACAGAACCAGGTGCCTGAAGTGAAAAGAAGAACCCGACTTGGATGAAGAGCGTTTGGAACAATGAGTAACATTTTGAGGAACAAAGATGTTCCCATCTCCTTACGCAGGGAGGTGTTCGACTCCTGCGTTCTTCCCGTCATGACCAATGGCCTAGAGACTGTGACACTAACTGAGAAGAGCGCAGAAATGCTGAGAGTTGCCCAGAGACATATGGAAAGGAGCATGCTGGGAGTGACTTTGAGAGAAGAACCTGTCTTACAGATATAATGGAAAGAACTGGTAAATTGAAATGGAGTTGGGCAGGGCACGTAGCCAGGAAAACAGAAGATGAATGGCCAAATAGACTAGTGCACTGGAGACCTAGAACAAGCAAAAGAGGAAGACCACAAAAACGATGGGTCAGACAATACGTAGGCCCCAACCGGTAACATCGCGTACAGGACAGAGAAAAATGGAAAAGGTTGGGAGAGGCTTACATTCAGCAGTGGATGACTCTGAGCTGATATGATGATGATGGTGATTCTTTTATCTTGAAATGGCCCAGTAAGAACTAAAGATCGCACTTGAAGAACTTATGAGGTTTACTGAAAAATAGTTGATTTAGTAAAGGGGAAAGAAATGTTCCACGAAAATCACCCCAAGCTATAGTTCCTATAATTATTGATCGATTTCAATGAAATGAGAACCGAATTGCATCTTGAATGATATTCTAACAACCTGAAACATTTCCATAGGTCTGTCACTTCCGAAAATGCCAGAAGTTAACAGTCGCATGAGTTTTTGAATGGTAACTCCATATTTTTATATTTTTTTTATTACTTATTATATTTCGAGTAGCTTCTGCGACAAAAGTATCACTCAAAACGCTGCATTTTTCGGAAAAAAAAACTATCAGAAACTTGAGAAAGTAAAATCATAATTCCAATTCATCGATGTAATTCGTGATATGGGCGACTGTTTGAGATTGTGAAGAAATAGTAGATAGTGTTTTGGTTATCATTTTAGTTCGGAAAACTCAAATTATTTCGTATTTGGGTAAGCAAAGACTTGAAACGTAACAAAAGATTCTAATGAGTCGTGGAGTAAGCTCGATGGGAGAATATCATTGAAAACCACAAAGCAATTCTCATAGAATTATGATGGGTGTCATTTGCATTATTAAGGGAAAATTATGACAGATTAGGCACATACTCGCTAATTCTTGTCATTTTCATTCCGAGGCTTTTTCACGGAGAATTAATAAGCTAGAAAACAAAAATCAAGTAAATATAGACATGAAAGAAGTCTATTTTCAATCTTACAGAAATCGTTCTCCAGCATTTCGACTTTATCAGGAACGATTTCCAGATCGTGATGAACCAGAGCGCCGCAAGTTTTCCAGACTCGAAGAAAATTTACGCAAATTCGGTAAATTCAACAAACCGAATAATCTCGAAAGGAAGATTAATGAAGAAATGGAATCAAATGCCTTGTTGACTGTAGAAGCGTACCCAAAAATATCAGTTCGACAAATTTATGCAGAAAAAGGAACGGCAGTCACGACTGTTCTATATGTTTTACGAAATCATAAATACAAGCCTTATGTTTTTCAAGAAGAGTATGTCACTGTTTCAAGCCTCGAGTTTCCGAATTTTTTTACTGATAGAATGGATTTAGACTATTCTCATTTTAGAACAATCATTTGGTCTGATGAGTTTACTTTTTACAACAATCTTTATTTCAATAACAATAATTTTAGACATTGGAGTCAGCAGAACCCGCATAACATAATGAACAATAATTTAGAGTTGATTCAGTGTGAACGGCTGGTGCGCTATTTATTGGAATCGCTTGATAGGACCAGTTTTAATTGAAGGAAACTTGAATTAGAAGTTTTAATGAAACTCTAATTCGAACATTCCAATATTTTTTCGATGATCTTCATCCGGAAGAAAGAAGAAAAATCTACTTCTAAATATATCGTGCTGCACTTCACAACTCAGCTTTGAACTGTAAACTGCCTGAACAATAATTCTGTTGATCACTGGATTGGCAAAAATCGTCCTGTTTTAAAGCCCTTGATTTGAAATATCCTCATAGAAAAAAAGTTTAATGGCATAAGATCCAGTGGTCAAAGTGGCCAATCAATTGCCCCTCTTCTTCTAATACATTTGCTAGGGAAATTATCATCATTATCAATTATTATCATATATTCACGGAATCGCTCTAGCTTGTTGCAACCATAAACTCTATTCGGTCGGAGTTTATCTCAATCGAAAGCAAAGAGCCTAAACATGGAATTAAATCTTCTAGTAAAAAATAGGTAATATTCTTCCACGGTATCCAAGCGATAGTTTTGGCCATATTTTAAAAGAAGATTCATCTGAGAATTGCATTCATTTCAAGCCTATGTTATTTTGATCGATGAAATTCATGTATTCATGTATTCGCGAAATTCCACTCGCAGACCTAAACCATCTTTAAATATCTAATGTACAAATTGAATTACGTAAGAATGTATGTTCTATTCGTGAATAACTTTGGATGGCGTTTTCTTACAGAAATTATGGTCGCTATAAATTTGCCAAGCAGAAACTATTGGATTCTCTTGAATGGTTCAGCTTAGAGTCGTGGTTAATAACGGTGCTCAGATGCCCTAATTCGCAGTATTATGAGGCTATTTTGTTTATAGTATCATGGCTAATCGGAGGTAAATCAGCTCTAGTTCTGTCGTTATAACCAAACATCATCATAATTTCAATTTTATGTGTTTCGGTTAGATTCATTATTTAGAAAAGAAATTTTACACTTTTACTATACAGTAAACGCAGTCAGTTATGAAGATCCTTTGGAAAAACTCTATGTTTCCTAGAAGTACACACATTCAAAGTGTGTCATTTTTTGTGGTGGTAGTGTAACTATTTTTAATAATTGGCTCTGCTTTCATTATCCGACTCCGCGAGTTTTTTGCATCATTACCTCTAATCTGTTACTCTATTTGTTCTTTCAGTTGTTTTTTAAGGAATCTCAAAAGTCCAAAAGTTGCTTCATCTTTCTTAACAGATGCTATAATCCTCGCGGCTTCTATTTGATTTCGTAAGGTAAGAAATTCTTGTGTCTCTTTTTCAGGCTTACTTTTTGACTGTTCAGATATTCTTATTTTTTTTTTTCAGGAGAGCAGTCGTTGAAGATGACGAGCAAGTCTTTCTGAAAACTATCATATGCAACTTTGGCGTCAGTCTGAAATATACATTTCCATTAAAATTAAGTTGATCCATAAAATGATTGGTACTGCTTACGTTTATTTTCCTCACCTTGATATACTGTGACTTTGTGGGTTTACTTTGTTTTTGATTTTGAATTGTCATAAATTGTCATAAATGTTCAGAAATGTGTAAATCAATAGTTTTATGAGAATAATATTTTTGTTATAGATTTGTAAAGATATTGTCAATGCAAGAACCAGAAATCTGCGTTACACGGGAGGGCTGCTGAAAGACTTTGTTTAAGCCATACGATTCTAAGAGCTCCTCGACCTTTATTTGTTCCCTGCTCCTTTTAATGAAGTTGACATTAAAGTCTCCGGTTTAAAAATATTGATATGATGAGCATCATAGATTGCTTGTAAGACCCTATCTAGGTGACATAGAAAGTGCTCTATATCGCCGTTAGGGAATCTATAAATACACAAAAATATTATATTTTCATTCATTTCTTGAGCTACTGTGACTTCGAAATACTTTTCCAATGAGAGGTCTTTTTTATGATTTAGTGGCCTACAGTTTATTCCTTCTTCTGCAATAATAAGAGTGCCACCATGTGAAAAGTTTGAGCGTGCAAAAAAACTTACGACTTTAAAACCAGGAATGACCAGTCCCTTGGCTTGTTCCTCATTTAACCAGTGTTTGGCACACATGACACAACTCCCAACCGAGGCTATATTTTAGAGTTTCAACTCTATTTGATAGACACTGTATGTTCAGATTCAATAGAGTCATCCGATAGTCTCTCACATTTCCGTCTTTTTCTGTTTTATTGCTCAGCTCCAGATTGGGCTAGAAAAAACCGAAAACGTTTCACTACAATACCACGCGGCCAGATCTCGGGCTTGTATAACTGATCAACCAACGAAATGACTGCACCAATCTTGAAGAATTAGAGGAGGTTCTCCAGCGACGACCTTAGAAAATGTAGGTTCAACTGACCCCACTCAGAGATCCTCTGTGAGTCAGAGTTCAAGCAATTAATTTGTTGATATCTCTGACGCTGAGATTCAGCATGTGATCGGCCGCAGTCTACTTAAAGAAGAAACCAGGGTACAATCGTCTGCGAAACCGAAGATCTTTATTTCTGTACATGACAAAAGATCGTTTATTTGCAACGGAAACAAGGTTGGCGAAAGAATGGATCCCTGCGGTACTCCTGCACACCAACTCTGCAAAGAAGAAGAAGAGGAAGAACGTTTCTGGTTCTATGACTAAGTTCGAAATGTCAGATATCATGTTGAATGTTCGTCTCTAACCGTACCTTCTGTGATACTGTCTCGAAAAAAGATCTTAAATGTAATATAATAATTGTAATTTTAACTAATTTTAACTTAATTTATATGATCAATGTATTAGTGAATGTCAGATTGCGTCTTCATATGGTGATCTGTCTTAAACCAGTATCTGATAGCTGTATGTTTTTTTATATTTTTGAATTAAAAATTGTCACAGCCCAAGTAACAGAAAATTTTTCTACCTATTCAGTTCCCTGAAGATGATGCAAATTGTGTCGAAATATTGGATTTGCTATAAAAGATGAAACGTATCATTATTTGATAGCCTCTTCCTTGCCACACAACCCTTAGAACCCAAAAGAAGTACATATCTCATTGGCAATTATCAACACAAATAGGTCGGGGTTTAACCCCGACGAGTTGACCATATATCTGTTCATGCAATCAAACTGAATTCATGAAAAAATATAAAACCACCACCCGGTAATTAATACCATTGCCACGCAATGATTATAATCAAAACATATCCTGGAATCATTATATATTAGAATAACGTTAAATGTTATGAGAATATATCAATCTACAAGAATATATACAAACTATAGCATCATCAGACAATGACATCAATGTACCAACGAGTAGTGCCAGAGGATTTCTCCCCGGAAAAATCCTGTGTGCGGACCTTAGTCAAGTAATACTGAATGTTACTCATTCGTACTTTTCTTCCTGTGATCCAATAGAATACTGCTGTGACTATAAATATGATAAAATTGTCAGCTAATTATATTATATTTATATATACAAATAAATAAAATATGAAATGAGATTCTGAGCAGTAAAAACTAAAGAGAAAATCTAGGACTCTACCTCATTATTTTTTTTCGGAAAGAAACCTACGAAGAGTATTACAATATTTGATGACTGTTTCTTCAGACCCAAAATCTCAATATTTTTGTGAAGATTCCTAGGAATGATACCTGTTGTAGAAATAATAATCGGTAGAATAAATATTTTTTTTCATTTTCCACATTTTTTTAATCTCGACGTCAAGTATCATATATTTAGAAATTTTTTCATTGTATTTATTTTGTATATTATGTGTCGGGGCTGGAATCATGATATAGCCGGGCGATGTCTCGCCAAGACCAGATCATATTGTTTTGTCATCATTGCAGAAATCCTCGAACGGCTCTAGTTGTTCCTAGTATGGCCTCCTTTTGGGTGATGGATACGATTTCTAGTTTTAGCCCTAGCCGTTTGGTACTTTCCGTGAGATGTGTTTCAACTAGACCGTTCACCGATATTATTACGAGGAGCACTGTAACTGTTTTGAATTGGTAAATTTCCTTTATCTAGAAGGCGAGATCTTGGTATTTGGAGACCTTTTCAGTGTACGCTTTGGTGATATTCTCATCTGCGAGTATACTGATGTCCTCGAGGAAAGCTGTATTCTCGTCTTTATAGAAAATGGAGATATCCGGCCTGTAGTGTGCCACTGGTCTGTCCCAATATAGCTTGTGCTTATCGTTCTCCAGCACAGATTTCGGTTGGTACTTGTAAGCAGGTATCGCTTCGTTGCTCAGACCGAGGTTCATTGCTATATTCTGGTGATACAGCTTAGCCACTGCGTTGTGGTGATCAAGATAGTCTTTAGGGGCCAGTATAGGGGCTCTAGACTCTAGACGTAACGTGCTGTATTGATTCCTGACCCTTTCCACATTTTCGACATTGGACCGTTGGTATGTCCTGTTGAGTTATATGCTTTATATACATTCTTGTGGGAACTACTACTAACTATATATATATATATATATATATATATATATATATATATATATATATATATATATATATATATATATATATATATATATATATATATATATAGAAATTGATAAGAGAGAGTCACTTACTTACCTGAGGCTATCTTCCAGTATCAAATAGTTCCCACAAGATGTATTTATATATACACACAACCAAATTTATATGGAACTCGGTGTCTCACATAATTGATTATTTTTTACCATGGATCTTTGACTACTTGTGAAGAATGAAGTTTTTTGTTGTAAGAAACTGGATCGTATGATAAGAAATGTTGAATTATCACCTCATGTTTGGGATATTGTACTCAATCGTCACTGAGATTTGAAACTGTGAATTTTAAATTTTGAAAAAGCCTATAATCATAAATGAAAATGCCTTACGTTGGATTGTCCGATGTGCAGAGGGGTCGAATAATTGCTCTCGTTGAAGAAGGGGTGACATAGAGGGATATAGCAGCCACAATGGGGGTATCACATGGGAAGATTTCAAAAACCTACGCCCGATACGTGAAGCTACAATTTCTGCAAAATAGGCCTAAAATAAGTCGTAAAAAGATCACTTCTGAAGAACAAGACAGCTTTTTGTGACAAATTGCAGAAAGTGCCCCTAATGCGTCGCAATCCATACTTCTGGAAGCAACAGGCATCAGTGTATCAGTCGAAACGTTCAAGGGTTTTATATAGCAAAAGGCTCTTAAGAGTTCCAGAGCTAACCAGACAACAAAAATTAACAGACTTAATTGGTGTATCGAGCACCAAAATTAGAATATTGAGAATTGGCGAAATGTTCTTTTTTCGGATGAGACCAGAATTGGTGTTCGATCTGATGACCGCCGGATTCGGGTTTTGAGGGGTCGTAGAAGACAAGCTAGACTCCTAGCAGCAAGACAAATTCCGAAATACCTAGGGGGCAGTGTGATATTTTGGGGTGCAATTATGCTGGGAGACAAAATAGATTTGATTTCGTTTACTGCGAGTGTAACGGCCAAAAATTACGTGGACCTAGTGCTGGAGCCCATAGAAACTCTTGCGAGGTGCCCACGATGATAATTTCACTTTTATGCAAGATAATGCTCCTCCGCATACCAGCAACTTCGCGCGACGTTATCTTGAAACAGAGGGAATCGCTATTTTAGACTGGCCAGCTTGCTCTCCAGACCTTAATCCTATTGAACATTTATAGGGTTTGAAAAATGTTTTGATGATTGAATTATTCGTTGGCGTAAATGTATTATTTCGGAAGGGACCTACTTCGAAGGCGATACAATAAATTTGGAGGAAAAATAAATATTTTGTTTCATTGGCCAATTCCCAGGACTTTTTCGACAGAACGTAACAGCGATAATTTGGATATAAATGAATATTCTGTAGCGAAAATCGTCCTTCCTAGAAGAGAAGAAACTAGATCCAGTTGATGTTGGAGAATTTAATCTAGCTTTGCCACCTTATTGAAGCCCCTTGAACTAATATTCAAAGAAGATCTGACATGAAGGAAAAAAATTCTTTCCACTTGGGACTCGAACCTTTTGCATCGTAATTATATAATACATCTAATCAATTTCAACGAAATGGTGATTCGATAATCGTCCTTCCAGTAACATAAAATTGATGCTACCTTTGCGGAACGTATTTATAATCGAAATAAAAGTTCACAAACACGTATTGCTCTAAACTCAAATTGAATTGGCAAACGCCACTTTGAGGATTATGAATTATAGATTTTCAAATATCGATTGGAGTTTTATTTTTGATATAGAAACGTAGGTCTCTATAAATTCGTGCGGGAGGACATCTATGGCGATGACGACTCAACTGATGTAAAGTAATCAGGAACTATGTTTTACTGGGTGGGATACAATATGGCTCCAAAAATTTGATATTCAATTAGTTCAGAGAAATACAGGGTTTCCTGCCAGGGAGTTCCATTTGAGATTTCTCAGGAATGGATCGAATTTGGTTTATGAAAATTTGTTTGCGTGGGTTTTCAAGGATGTTCTCTAATCTAACTTATCTACCTTATTTCAATGGTAGACCCGCATTTTTTATTCCACACTATAGTTTACATTCAATTGTAAGTGATTTTCATGTAGCAAATTCAGAGTATTAATTTCACCATCTTCGAGTAATTAATCATTCAGAATTTAGAGAATTTTTAGGTTATTTTTAAGTGCACAATACATTGTAAAACAACAAACATCTGGAAAATTGTGGTCGTAAACCAGATATGGAATTTCTTCCGCCCAATAATGTTATTATTATTTTATTACTTTATAGGGTGTCCCAGCTAGAGGGCCTATTAGGAGTATCTTGGTAACAGGCTTATCAATCAATTTCTAATTTTGTGAATGGATACTGATCTACAATTTGTAATTATTTTCAGACCGGCACTACTTCCGGTTTACCGGATTCAACAATCATTGCCGTTTCAGATGACATGATGTACTTTTCATTTTTTTTATTGAATGGCATCCTTTTTCAAAGATATTTTGTTAAGATTTTTCCCATGTGAAATCAACCACCATTGAGCAGTGATTTTTTTATCAGAATTATCGGAATTATACATTTTCGCTCGAGAACATTGACTCAGATTCAAGTGAGAATTTAATTTTTTAGTGTAATGAGAAAATGTAAATTTTAATGATGTTTTAGAGAAACGTACTTTCCGATGCTATTTTATTTACAGGGTACTCAAAAATCACTTGTCAACTCAAAAACCTAAGTTGACAAATAAAATAAACTTTTCTTTTCAGGTCATATTTCAATTAAAATGTTTCATACTGGAAAAGATATGTTGATTATATATTTTGTATTTGGACAGGTACCGATAGACAATTGAATCTCTCATTAAAATTCTTAAATTCATTTCACGATACTATCCAATTCACTAATGAAATTGAAAATATGCATAAAACACTTAATTTTCTCTATATTCAAATTATGAGAACAGATAATCATCTTGAATTGGTCATTTATCGAAAACCAACGTTCACTGATACCTTAAGCCAGGGGTGCTCAAACGGTCGATCGTGAGTGCTTTTTGAGTTGATCTCGAGAAGAAAAAAAATTTTAACAAGTAGGTAACTAAATAAAATAAAATAACACTCTTCTAGCGGCAAAAGGCGGCTTTGTCAAAGGAACGCACGGTACTTGTCAAAGAAAAGCCGCGTTTTTTATTCTTGCTGCTTTTCTAGACATTTCGGGCGGTGCGATTGACGGGAACATTCGAGACTTTCGTTCACGCCGATATAAATGTTCCTGCAGGAATTGAAGTCATTCTGAATTGTAACTTGAAGGTAATACTACGTCGATACAAAGTTTATTATTAAATAGAACAAAATGAGTGCAACGAAGAAATCTGAAACGTATCATTTCAATAATGATTGGGAGGAAGAATTTTTCTTTTGTTTGGTGAAGTATAACTGCATTTGTCTTATTTGTCGTGCGTCAGTTGCAATACCTAAGCGTGGTAACTCAGAGAGGCATCATAAAACGGTTCATAAAAACTATGAAAGGGATTTACCACAACAGAGTGAATTAAGGAAACGAAAAGTACGTGAATTGATATATTGTTTGAAAAAATAACAAACCATGTACACAAGTCTAGCCAAACAATCAAAAGCTGCTACGATCGATTCATTTCAAATATCTCATATATTGGCGAAATACAAGAAACCATTCGAAGATGGATCGGTTGTGAAGGAAGCATTTATTGAAGCGGGTGAGACTTTATTTGGAGATTTTGAAAATAAAACAGAAATCATGTATGCTATTAGAGAACTTCAGTTATCTCGTCCGACTGTCACAATGCGTATTGAAGTAATGAGTCAGGACATGGCAGATAAACTAAAACATGATATCATGAAATATATATTATACATACTTTTCTCTACAATTCGACGAATCCACCGATATGATAGACACTGCCCAGCTGTGTATTTTTATTCGGATGTGACCCGTGGCGAAGATATATATGTCGATTTCACCAATTTTGTAAAAAACTACAAGCTACCATTATACAAATTAGTGTGCATTACAACCGATGGAGCACCTGCAATGACTGGAAACAAAAACGGTTTTGTGGCATTGTGTCGAGGTAATGAAGATTTTCCTTCATTGTTTTTATTCCATTGCATTATACATCAACAAGTTTTGTGTTCAAAAGTTTTAAATACTGAGGAAATATGGGCATTGCAACAAAGATTGTGAATTCCATCCGTGCACGTAGCTTGCAACGGCGACTCTTTAAGTTGCAGTTGGAAAATAGGGAGTCAGCTGAACACACTGATTTAGTTCTTCACACGGACGTCAAATGATTGAACCGCGGAAAATTCCTAGAAATGTTTCAAGAATTGTTGCCCGAAATAACAGCTTTTCTAGAGACGAAAGAGGTGATGACACCCAGATGTTGAAAAACGAAAAATCTCTGACTGATTTGGCATTTTTGACTGACATCACAATGCACTTAAACACCATTAACTTGAAGCTTCAAGGTAAAGGAAAAACTATTATTGAGATGATTAGCGCAGTAAACGCATTCAAAAGTAAATTGCAACTTATGATAGATCAACTGAAAACATTTTCCGTCTTTGATAGCAAGGATTCTTCAGTTGAATTATGATACGTATGAGGCTGATTTATCAAATAGTTTGGGACAATTCGAAATGCGTTTTTATGTTAGCAATAAATTGGCAAATATAGCATCATTTATGAGTTATCCTTTCTCATGTAAAAACATTGAGGAATTAGCTACTGAAATATCAAGCCAGTTTGATATGAGCTCATGTTCTGTTGGAAATGAGTTGGTGCAGATCATGTCAGATATACATCTCAAAGCCAAAGCATCTGATGCAAATTAATGGTGTTTTATATCTAAAGAGCACTCAGTGGTTACATACCATCTTATGAAAAGTATGCTGAGGACATGCAGTACCACGCTTCAACATCCAAAGTCACTCCTTAGTTAAGTTTAACAGCATATGTAACTCTTTTGTTTTGTAACAACCAATAAACTCGCAATTTTGAATAACTATGAGTTTTTCATTGATCTTATAGAGAAGAATCTAACTAAACCTAACCTTGAATAAAATAATGTTTATCCCTGCTACTAGACGCATTAGACAAATCGAGTGTCCTGATTGGTCGAACGCGCTATTAGGGGGCATGTTTAATCTAAAAAACTGTAGAGTACGCTGAACGGAATGGGACCGTTTTCCCTGTTAAGTGAATGTTTGCATTTCATTATGTGGATACTCTCAAAAGCGTTCAGTGTACTCTAGTTTTTAACATTTTTTTATCAGTTTACATTCTCAAAATCTATTTTATGGTCTTGATCAAAATCATCTAGATCTAGACGTTTAGTTTGTCAAACATACTTCTTTTCACAATCTTTACAGCTAATTTCATATATGCCACTTTTATCCAACGCGTTAACTTTGTCTTTTGGGTTTCCCAGTGAGGGTTTCATGATTTGTAGGCTACTTTTATGTTGATATTTTTAAATAATTTTTCCAATCCTTTGGTGTATCGCGGATCGAAAGGTAAAGAAACGAATTTTATTCTTTTGTTCTTCCGGTTGGAGAAGAGTGGCAATAAACAATTTTTCTTCATATCTGTATCTATTGATTAACATATCGACTATACTATCATTATAACCATGTAAAATAGCTTCATTCCTTATCAGAGCTTTTTCTCTCTGAAACCTCCTTTCATTTAGAGGAAAACTAATTAATCTGTGAACTAGGAAATGTAAATTAGCCATTTTTTGTTATGGACAATGGAAAGAGTTCGAAGAAATGTATCTACTTGTGGCAGAGCTCTTTCTTTAAACATCAAATTCTAAGGAATTGTTATTTCTGATGACCAAGAGTGTCCAAGAAAGCCAACTGTTTTCTTTTTCTACTTCATAAGTGAATTTAAATGCAGGCACAGCCATGGGAAATTGTCTTTCGACTTTTTTTGCCAACTTATTATTGAGCAAATTTGAAACAACTATAAGTCAAAATTTTGAATATTTTCCTAGGGTGTGGTACAGGTATGTCAATGATATATTTGTTTTTTTTTATACCAAGAAAGCTAACTTGGAAATTTTTCTTGAGAAGTTAAATGATCAACACGATTCGATTAAATTCACTAATGAAGTAGAAAAAAATAACCAGTTTCTTGGGCACACTTGATATCAGAAATAACAATTCCTTAGAATTTGATGTTTACAGAAAGAGCACTTCCACAAGTAGATACATTTCGTCGGACTCTTTCCATTGTACACAGCAAAAAACCATCATCTAACCCAAATCTCGTCCTTTCAAATAGAGGGAACATATGGAAGCACAAGGTCTGGTGAGTACGATGGATGTTCTAACACTAGGATGCTGTACTTGGCCAAGAAACTCTTGACAGATAACGTTTAACATTTAACATTTTGACACACTTTTTGCATGTTCAAATTTCCCTGTAAATTTTGCGGTGAACATTTTTTATCAATGTCTACAGTTTCAGCAATACGAATACTTAATCGACGGTCAGACCGAATCAAATCAACAATTTTTCTACATTGTCATCCATTTGCGACGTTGAAGGTACCATTCGAAAACAAATTCCCGCGATGAACTCACAGTGCCATCCATATACTTCTTTCAGTAAATTCTAAGTTTTAGTAGAGGTTTTTTCAAGTTTGAAGTGAAATATAACAGCAATTCATTGCTCTATTATTACGCTAACCATTTTTCCGGTGAAATGAAAAAGCAGCAGTAACGGAAATGAAAGTTATAACTAAACAGCGTTGATTACAAACTCGAGATTAACTGCATTCGGAAGAGAAAGCTTCACACTAAGTAGCTGTCGGTGAATGGCGGTTAGCGCATGCTGTCGTCAGCAGCGTCAGTCTCGTTATTTAATAGTCACACCTCGTATATCTATAAACTCCAAAAGCAATGCACTGATCTATATGTATTGAAATCAAATCGATAGATTTTATCAGCACCTGCAAATCGAAAATTCAACACTTCTCAACGAGCTTTTGTTTTGTTTTGACAATATTTTTAGATTTTGAAGGACATTCTCTGGAAGAAAAGCTATCCTTCTTGGAATTGTCCTTTCAATATGACTATATTTTGTTTCCTGTTATTCTGGAAGATAATGTTTCAAATAACTCCCTTATGATTGGACCAAGCAATTGAAAACAAACACGGAATTTATTTGTTTTTAATGATCATCTTAATTTTTCACTCTTACTTGAATATTTTATCTACTCACCAATGTATACAAACATTACTTCAACAGTTCCGAGATAACTTCACTTTGTATCCAATTTTATTACGAACAAAATTATGCGTTTAATCTTTGTGCAGTAAGTTGAATTAACCGAGTAAACAACGTGAAAACTAAAATAATATCAGAGCTAATTTTATCAACTTCATACATTTTGGCGAATGCGCCAGGAGCGGTTTTCGAAATACGGCAGAGTTAATTTCAGGAAATTATTAATTACATTAGATCTGCAACAGATAATCTGATTCACACACACATACAGTGTGTTACATAATAGTATGCCATAACTTGAAGGGGTAATTCTACGTGCAATTTTGAGAAAAAAGTTCTTTTTTCGTCATCTTCGTTCAATTTAGAAACTTTTTTGACACTTGTAAGTTTTTCGTATCTCCAACCGTTTTCGAGTGAAAAATTATTGAATTTGAATTATTTGAATTGTATGTTATTCGCAAAATGAAAAAAAAATAATAGAAATACTCGATAGGTATGCTCTCATTTTGATAGCTCGTCTTCTGAGACTCAACTTATCAAACTGAAAAAAAGAACAATTAAAAACTGAATAAATTGCTGGAAGTATCCTCCACCTGCAAGAATGCAGGATTCTGTCCTTCTTTGCATATAATCACGCACTCTTTGAAATATTCCTGGGGTATTTCTTATCGTGTCACAAGAGGTTATTATTCGATTTCTCAACTCTCCTACAGTGTTCACTGGAGTGGTATAAATTAAACTTTTGAGATATCCCCATAAGAAAAAGTCTGAAAAATTTAAGTCCGGTAACCTAGGAGTCCATGGTGCTGACCACCCCGACCTATCCATCGGTTGTCGAATGTATTATTCAAGAATTCCCGAGCTCCTGCACTGAAATGTGCTGGTGCCCCGTCATGCATGAACCACATTATGTTTTTCACCAAAAGTCGCACCTCCTCGAACAATAAAGGTAACTCCTCCTCAAGAAATTGCCGATAAGCAGGATCGTTTAGTCTGTCCCAATCAAACAATTTCCAATTATTCCGACCCAGACATTTTGTGAGAATTGTTCTTGATGATGAGATTCTTCAATCAAATGGGGGTTTTCCTCAGCCCAATAATGATTATTGTGAAAATTTGTGATAGCAGTTCTCGAAAAGATAGCTTCGTCTGTGAACATTATTTCACTATCGAAATGAACATTTTCTCTTATTTTATCTAAGAACCGTCGACAGAAATTCAGTCTTGAAGGAAAATCTCGAGGAAGTAGAGTTTGGACGCGTTGAATATGAAACGGGTACAATAAAAAGTCGTGGAGAATCCTCCAAACTAGAACATGTGAAATATTCAACTTAGTTTAAATTTTTTTTGTACTCACATGAGGATTCAAATCAATACACAAAACTGCTTCCTCAATATCTGGAGTTTTCATAGTTTGAGTTGCAGCTTTTAAATGATCATTTGCAGTGAAAGTACCAGTTTCTCTCAACCTTCTGTGGATATTTGAAAATGTTCGCCTGTCTGATGTTACTCGATTTGGAAAGCGCACCTGATGTAATCGCCTAGCTTCTGTTGTGTTTCCGTCAGCCAGACCGTACATGTAATGGATATCAGCCAATTCGGCGATAGTGAAATTAGCCATTTTTTTCTTACAGCAATAACTTCTTGAAACTAATCCTTAATTCAAAAAATAATTCGAGCAGACACTGGTTCAACTTAAGCAACTGTCAAAATAAACAAATAAAAAAATCTAAGCCTACTAGTCTTTTTTTTTTAATTAGAAGTGCTTTCAATTCAGCGAATGCATACAATCGTCTAATAATTTTTTGCTCGAGAACGGTCGGAGATACGAAAAAAAGTTTTAAATTGAAAAAATATGACGATGATTTATTGTACGCTGATCAATGGCGTACTGCAAAAAACTCTTTTGCAAAAGAAGACATGGCTCCGGAAAAGAAAACACCTTGTAGATTTCAGTCAAAATATAGGACGTGTAATGATGGAGGCTATAAGAAATAGCTCGCATTCCAAATTTCGACTGAATATTTAAAAAACTGCAGAAGTTTTGAAGAAAGAAACAATTTTTTCCGGAAATTTCAACACCCCGCAAAAGCTCCGTAACGAAGCTTTTACGGACCTATGTTTATATGAACTTTTTTCTTAAAATTGCACGTAAATTTACCCTCTCAAGTTGTGACATACTATCATGTAACCAATACGTCGATTGGTAAGGGTAGTCCAATTGCTTGGACACATACCGAGGAAAGAAAAATTAGAAATGACAATGTCCATCACATTGTTCTGTAGTCTCTTATTTGAAGATAAGAGCTATGCATTCAAGTTGGAAGTGTTCATTTCAAATAACTGTTATAATGATTAATATGATTTAATTTATTTATTTTATTAATTATTCTCTTAGATAAATTGTCACAACTCAGAAGCATAATGTCAGTTCAAAATTATTTATCGACCTTTATGACCGAAATAATTATAAATGAAAAGTATATCATCACCACAGAATCGCTCGTGAATCTTCAGATTCAGTGGTGATCTCTAACTACTTGTAATGAGTTTCCATCGTAAAAACCATAACCATAGATCATATCTGATATTCTGCATTAACAAGAAATGCAGTATAAGCAGCTAAGCCAAGAAGTGAAGTTGTGAGTTCGTTTATATTTTTTTCTGTAATTTTTTCGCGAAAATGAGGTCTTCCAGAGAAATGAAAAAATCTCTCAACACACGTAAGTCGAGAACAAAAAAGCGCAAAAATGTTTTTATCCAAAAACAGCTGAAACGGTTGGAAGTAGTTTCAGTGCCTCGGCGAAAAAATTGGAAGAACAAGAAGAAACCTCAGCTCCACGTGATCCGTCTGTTGAGTATCGCATTTTAAATTTTATAACAGAGTTTGCAGCAATTTTCTGAATATGTTAAATGTAAGGTCTGTGACGTAAATGTTAAGTTTCAAACTGCTTCTGAACGAGGGGTTAGGTTCAAAATTGTTTTACTGTTTGATAAGTATACAGATCGTAACACAAATTTTAGTCCTTTTGTCGCGCACTCTCATGAAATGAATCGACTATTTTTATTTGTCATGAGAGTCTTCGGAATAGGGACAAGAGGTGTAGCAAAATTTTGTGGATTAATGGACATGCGAGCTTTTATATCACAGCCCACTTACGATTTAATAATGAATAATATTCACTCCAGTGTAAAAACAGCCACCGAAAAACTTTTTCAACAGGCTTGTACTAAAGAACAAAATTTGACTTTCGAACATCAAGGTGATGGACATTCGACAGAATTAAGTGTATCTGCCGATGGCACATAGAAAAGACCAGGATTTACTTCCTAGTGTGACATCATTGATCGGATACTATTCTGGTAAAATCATAAATATTTTTGTGAAAATTGCCTACTGCAAACTGTGTGAAACTTGGAAGAAGAAACTCGATACCCAACAATATAATGAATGCAGAACATGAAAATACTTGCTCTGCAAATCATTCTGGGTCTTCTGGGAAAATGAAAGTTGATTCAGTCGTCGAAATATTCCAACGTTCATTGGAAAAACTTGGAGTCATGTACAAAAGTTACAACGGAGACGGTGACTCCAAAACGTACCCTTCTTCCTCAAGTGCCCTGCTCGGTCCCCCGAAACGTTGGCGATTACTGTGGATAGTGCAACTCTATCTCTTCTGCCATTCTCAAAAGGTCACCTGCATTTCAAATGCCGGTCCACGCTCTTATTTTACTAAGCCTTTAACATCTGTTTCTAACCTATACCACGTTTTCCTTCTATTTTCCCCTTCATGATCAACTGAAGCAAGCGGTATTTATCTCCTCGTATTATATTACCCAGATAAGATATTTTGCGACATTTTATCGTTGTGAATAGTTGTCTTTCTGTTCTTGCACGACCAAGGACATCTGATCATTCTTCTGTTGATCCACATCTCAAAGCTCTCCAGATGATTAATTGTGCGTACTTTGAGCGTTCAGCTCTCTGCATCATACAAAATAACTGGCCAGATGTAGCATTTGACCATTCGTTGTCGAAACTTGAGGTTAATGGTGTCATTACAAAAAGCGTTCTCATGATCTGAAAGCAATTTCTGGCTGTCTCAATGCGACACTTTATTTCAGCATCGGGATCTAATTGCTCTGTCAGAATACTTCCCAAATACTTATATTCCTCAACTCTTTTAATTTGGGAATTATTCAGAAAAAACTTGGTGTCTTTGTGTGGATAGCGGCTAAATATAATGAATTTTATTTTATTGGTATTTATGTTAAGACCATAACTTGTTTCCACCGTATTGATTTTATTTAATAATTCTTGAAGATCCTCAATTTTGTCACATAAGACAACTGTGTCGCCTGCGTATCTAATAGTATTAAGCAGAACGCCATTTACCTTCACTCCATGGTCCACATCCTCCAAAGCCTCCTTAAATATTTGGTATGAGTAGAGGTTGTAAAGTAGGGGTGAGAGGATACAACCCTGCAGGACTCCCCATTGTATCTGAAGACCAGATCTTTTTTCCTTCTATACCGTCTGTCCTCAGTATAGGTTCTCAATCATTCGTATATCTCGGCTGTCCAGTTGTATTTCCTGAAGCACCGACATAAGCTTGGAGTGATGCACTCTGTCGAATGCCTTCTCATAATCTAAGAAACAGGCGAAAGCATCTTTACGCTGATCTTGACATTTCTGGAGTAGGACGTTAATACCAAACGAAGCCTTACGAGTTCGAAAGCATTCCTGAAACCCATCTGAGTGTCATCAAGATCGAATTCACACTTCCAGCAGATTCTGGCATGTAATTTGTAAAAATGTCTTCAAAAGATGACTCATCAGAATTATCAAGCGAAAGTCACTGCATTTTTCAGGTCTGTGTTCTTTGGATATTGTCACAAAGGTGGATCTGAGCCAGTCATCTGGGATCAACCCGGTGTTATATATCGAATTAAATAATTTTGTGACTAGTTAAATGTTACTCTCGTCTATGAGTTTCAGTATCTCTGTCGGTATTAAGTCCGGGCCTGGTGATTTTCGGGTAGGTGCCACAGAGATTGCATGTAGTACTTCCTCGTTAAGTATTTCTGGGCCTTCTATATTCGCTTCGTTGTTTGGCAAGGGGGGCCTGCCGTCATAAAATAATTCATTTATATAGTTTTCCCATGTGTGTACATGAGAATTTTTAAGACTGCACCTTAAGGTGATCAAGTGGTGAAAAAGGAATGTATTGGACACGTGAAGAAAAGAATCAGCACGCGACTCAGAAATTGTGTCAAAAAAATCTTGAAATAGTTGAAAACAAAAATGTAAAAAAATACAAAAAAAACTCTGGGTGGAAAAGGCAAACTTACTGGAAAGATAATCGATACGTTGACAGTTTATTGTGGCTTAGCAATAAGGAGAAATTGTGATTTTGTTGAAAAAAAAAATTTATTTAATGCGCGTGAACAAAGGAAGTATCGCTTGGCTCTGAAAAGAAAACTAAGTTTAGCTGATGCCGACTTAGCTATTGCTGATACATGTTCATGCCAGCAAAACTTGGATTTCACCGTTATTTCGAGAAGGTGAATCGAATCTTTAGATGCTATTTGTTGGCCTTGCATTATTAGAGGAGGTTCTCCAGCGGTGAACTTTCTAGAAAACGTAGTTGCTAGCGTCTTGCTCGCGGTGCAGCTCACCAGGTTCGACTGACCCCACTCAGATATCCTCTGTAAGTAAGAGTTCAAGTTATTAATTTGTTGACATCTCTGACGATGAGATTCCGCTGCTGTAATCGGCCGCAGACTACTGAAAGACGAAACCAGGGTACAATCGTCTGCAAAACTGATGATCTTGTCCTCTGTAGATGACAGAAGATCGTTTATCTGCAACAGAAACAAGGTTGGCGAAAGAATGGATCCCTGAGGTATTCCTGCTTGCAACTGGAAACAACCATATGTTATATCGTCGACCACAACTTGTATTGATCTTTTTGAAAGAAAGCTAAGTATTATTCGGGAAGCCCATATGCAGCTAGTTTATTTAACAAGTCTGCATACTAAACCCTATCGAAGGCTTTAGAGATGTCGAGGTCTATTGCTCTAGATTCCCCATGTTTCTCCATC
The DNA here is from genome assembly GCA_013387265.2 of Cryptolaemus montrouzieri. Classification (NCBI taxonomy): domain Eukaryota; kingdom Metazoa; phylum Arthropoda; class Insecta; order Coleoptera; family Coccinellidae; genus Cryptolaemus; species Cryptolaemus montrouzieri. Next base: position 31,678,861 of record JABFTP020000185.1, on the reverse strand, counting down.
GTTGATGTACAAATGAGTGATGTAGGCGAGCAGATCTCCTGTCGATCTTTGCCTGAGAAAACCATTATGACGGTAGTTAATAATTCCCTGCAACTCAAGATATTTGATGAGTTCATCATTTATGACTTTGTCCATCACTTTGGACATAATAGGAAGAAGTGTAACAGGGCGGTAATTTTGGGGTGAGGACTTCTTTCCTTTCTTTGGGATCGGTTGAATTCTCGCTATTTTCCTGCTGCTCGGAAAGCCACTCTGGCTTTCATGAGAAATCTGAAACAGAAGGTTAAGAATGAATGCCAGTTCGGGAGCACACTTTCTCAGGACGATTGGCGGTATTTCGTCTACACCAACTGTCTTCTTGCAGTTCAGCTGTTCGAGAGCCCGTCTAACTGTGCTGACTCTGAACTTGATTTCTGCCATGGAAAAATTTGTAGGTGGAATGTTTGGTGGTATTGCGTTAGATGAATCCAACACAGAACTGTTTGAGAACAAGAGAGCAAAGAGATCGGCTTTTTCTTTCTGAGATGATGCTCTACTTCCGTCTTCTCTAACAAGAGGCGGAAACGCAGATTTGCAGAAATTGGCACTGAAAGTCTCCGTTCAAGGAGTTAATTAGTTTCCCCTCCGTTGAAATTGGCCTTTGCTCTTGCAGTTGTCAGGTTGCATACGTTCCGTATTCGTACGAAGGTTGTTCTTTTTTCCTCTGTTGGATTCATCTTCCTTGACTTGTAAGCTCTGCTCTTGGCTGCAGAGGCTATTTCGCAGTCTTTGTTGAACCATGGCTTCTGTGCTGTTGTTCTTTTCATGGAATGATGGATGTAGAGATCCATTTCTGTATGAATGATTTCTGTAACAGATTCAGTGCACACATTGATGTCAGGATCTAAAAGGCAAACATCACTGAATGGGAAGCATGGAAAGAATTCACGCAGCTCATCCCAATTAGCATGGTTATAGTGCCAAATGCATCTGGGTGGTTTAGGTTCTTGTTTTAGTGGCATCACAATAGTTCCAGTAGCAGATATAAGGTTGTGGTCTGGGTTGATTAGCGTTGCTGAGATCTCCACTCTAAAATCATCTGGATCTGAAATCAAAAGGGATCCAAGGTGTCCGGGAAGTCGGTTGGGTAATCAGACATTCTTGTCGGTTCGTCGACTAGCTGCGTTAGATTATTGCTGATTGCGAAAGTTTCAGCCTGTCTTCCCGCTTCAACTGTTTTATTGGAGTGGCGGAGCCAGTTGGTGTTGTGAACGTTGAAGTCACTCACAAATGTATAATGCTATCTGGGCCACATATTATCATTATTGTTCAACTGACGAAAAACCTCAGCACGGCAAGTGCGCGGATGGACCAGACTCATGGTGCAGCTGGCAGAGGGCTGCAGCTGCCAATCAATTATCCACTTTCAAACATGATTATGAGCCATTACCAGAAGATGTTACTGAGGCTATACGTCTGATTTTTACAGACCTCAGCAGTGAGAATTTATCAGAAGGATGTGTAGGTGATTTGGAAAATCTCTCCCAAACTTATTTAATGAAGGAATGGCATCATTATTGCATTATATGAAGGCAATAAGAATTACACTTGGGTCCAATATTCGGCATTCATTTCCAAACTAAGAGCGCGCGAGAGCACACGAGATTGACGAATGGCCTGCAGACAACATCAGCTCGAACTATTAGAAGCTGCCGAATCGGCGGAGGGTGTATTATATGGTCCTGGAATAGACGAATCCACGTAAGTTAAAAAAATAATTTTTTATCTTATGTAAAGTGCATTCCAAACTTTAAACGCATTTTTCTCAAATTGGTGTTTTCAAAGTCGGTGACCAACATTACTCGAAAACGACTGAACCGCAAATTTGTCGCAAATTTTAACACAAGTTTTTTCTCGCCGATAATTTATTTTTTATATACAATTCAAGGCCGAAATTTTGGTCAAAAATAGATTTTTTTCTTTGAGAAACCGCCATTTTGTCAAAAAATTCACTTTTGCTTATTCCTTCGATTAATTACTAGATTTAATATTACATTAACGAAATCTGTTTGGTGTTTTAATTTCAGAAAATCCAGTTCAAAGGTATAGTGGTCACCACAGAACGTCTTTTTTTGAGAGGAGCTTCCGGAGATCTCCTGTAGCTCCTTTGCAAATAAATATTTCAACTAATACCTAAAGTCTCAAAATACAGTTAACAGATACCATAATATGTGTACATATTTTTGGATCAATAAATTTAAAAGTTTTCTCAGGAAAAATTCTGGAAAATTCGCTTTTTTTGGGCCTTCTAACTGTATATAACCCCTTGAGAGAGCAAATTCGTCGAAAAGGCCAGATGATCTTACAAGGCTATCAGAGCGAATGAATTTCTGATAACCAAAAACTCAACAAAAACCCTTGAACAACCACCGTTTTCACCTGATATGGCTTCGACCAGCTCTTTTCTTTTCTCAAAACTCAAATCACCACTTCGAGGCACCCATTTTGAATCGATAAAAGAGAATTCACCACAAGAACTGTAGTCGATTCTGGAAAAACCAATTGAAAAATGTTTTGATGATTGGATTATTCATTGGCGAAAATATATGGTGCGCCAAAGAAAACAGGATATTTTTTTTGCCGTTATAACTTTCGCAATTTCTGAACTAGATCATTCGTTCTTGCTTCATTGTGAAACCAAAGGACTAGGTTTTCCAGAAATTTTATGGAAATTTCACTTCCTGTGAAATCCAATATGGCTAACTCATTCGAAAATGAGCAATATTCCAAGATCGCTGGAACGTTTTTTTTCACTAAATCAATTCTGAATGGGGCATTCAGTAGATTGGTAAAAAAGTAGCGTGAAGAATTTTTTTCATTCTGATCTTCAGCTGACATCGAAATATTTTTTTCACCTCATGGCGTTGGTACTCCTGAAGTTGTTGTGTTTTTCATGAATGTTCTAGGAAGACAAAGAACCATATTTGATTTCTAGTTGAATTCAAAATGGCCGACTTCCTCAAATATAAACAATTTTCCCCGCGCATTAAAAAATTTTTGGCGGTCGTAATGAATCAACTGCGTAATTCAATCAATAGATTGAATCTTTCCCATTATTTTGAGGGGTCGAACTCGAATATTGATTCAGAATCGTGCCAATTGTCGTCAATAATGTTTCTCATTTCCACCATCATATTCACCTCTCGTTGTGAAACCTCTAAACATAGACTGCATGCATTAACTCTATGATAAAAACAAAATATAATGAAATGTCATATAGTTTTAAACGACATCTGGTTTGAACTCGAATTTTATCTTGGTGTTGCTTGTTTTTGACGTTTGAAATTGTTAACAATGGTTTTAACGAATGAGATCAACCAGATCAATGGCCCCCAAATAGTCCTGATCTTAATTCGTGCGACTATTTCCTTTGGGGTCATTTGGAAGAAATGGTGTATAAAAATGGTATTATTTTCAATAATTGTGACGAGCTGAGGCAAAAAATTCAAGAATGTTGGAACAATCTTGATCAAGAAGTAGTTTCGAGATTCATAGAGAGCTGAAGAAGACAGGTGCAGATGGTTGTGGATGCCAATGGAGGTCATATTTCATTTTGAGTACTTGATTCTTTTTGTTGAATGTTTTTATTCACGTAACTTGTTAAACAGAATCATGTCGTATTATTTTTCTCGCAGATGTTTCACCAGTTGGCATCTCTGAGATATTTGGGAAACAGACATCCTAATCTTCTTCCTAATGACCCTGTTGTCCGAAATTTTTCCTCATGATCAAAGATTATACTTCTTGTGTAATTAGGGTCTGGAAATCGGAGTAATATTTGCCTAACAGTATAGCCACGCACAAATAAACATTCAATAGATCAATAGACGCTTATCCTCATTTGTTAAAACCATTGTTAACAACTTCAAACGTCAAAAACAAGCAATACCGAGTTAAAAATCGAGTTCAAACCAGATGTCGTCTAAAACTCGTAACATTTCATTATTTTTAGTTTATCATAGAGTTAATGCATGCAGTCTATGTTCAGAGGTTTCACAACGGAAGGTGCATATGATGGTGAAGAAGAGAAACATTATTGTCGACAATTGGCAGAATTCTGAATCAATATTCGAGTTCGACCTCTCAAAATGATGGGAAAGGTTCAATCTAGTGATTGAATTACGCAGTTGATTCATTACGACCGCGAAAATTTTTTGAATGCGCGGGGAAAATTGTTAATATTTAAGGAAGTCGGCCATCTTGAATTCGAACGGAAATCAAATTTTAGGTTGGTTTTAGTAAAATATGGTTCTTTGTCTTCTTAGAACATCCATGAAAAACACAACAACTTCAGCAGTGCCAGCGCCATGAGGTGAAAAAGATATTTCGATTTCAACTGAAAATCAGAATGAAAAAAATTCTTACGCTACTTTTTTACCAATGACAAAATATGTCAAATTGTTCAGAAAAGAATTTTTCTGTGAAAAAAAATGTTCCAGCGATATCGAAATATTGCTCATTTTCGAACGAGTCAGTCATTTCGGATTTCATCGGAAGTGAAATTTTGATACAGTTTTTGAAAAACCTAGTCCTTTGGCTTTCCAATGAAGCAAGAACGAATGATCTTGCTCTAAAATTGCGAAAGGTACAAAGGAAAAAAAAATGTCCGGTTTTCTTTGGCGCACCCAATGTATTATTTCGAAAAGAGCCTTCTTTGAAGGCGATACAGTAAATTTGGATAAAAAATAAATATTTTGCATTTTACTGACCAATTCTCGGTATTTTTTTGACATAATGCATATCGATTTCTGTGGTCAATGTTGCCTTGTAAGAGACTACAGAAGGATTACCGTTGTTTTTCCAAGGGAGGTCAAATGTAGCGGATTAAGGACAGAACTTTGACTACTCACATTTTCGGAAATCTTTGAAGTAAAAGAATTCACAAGGCAAAGTTCAAATCGTGCCAAAGTATTGGAATTTTACGGTATGTATACTCAATGGGTTATGATCAACTTTGGGTAATCTGCAGAAATTCCTATTCTGCTTTCTTATCATCTTCTACGTGGAATTAGGCTTGCTGAAGCTCCAGTCTTTTACAGGAAGAGAAGAACACATAAAAGGCTCAATGGAACAAATGGTTGATGTTTCTGTTATCTTCTTAGACTCATACATACTGCACCAGCTTGAATAAAACATTGAAGTATAAATTTTTGCCATAATTTTTAACTGGAAAAACGAATTGAAATAATGGTTTGACAGTCCTCAGGACATCATCGACAAATATAGCAGTTTCAGAGAGTCAACCAAAATCTAAATTACTATATTATTCCGAAAATGGTAGAAATTATCGGACAACAATCTCCACTTTTTCGGAAAATTGGTTAAAAACCTTTTTCTATCATTATTAATTATTAGCTCATTTTACGTTTAATGATCAAACTATAGTAATATAACTTTTTTTTGATCTTTTAAAGACAAAAACGTTGTGGAGAGTGTTTATCTTTCTCAATCATATTGATTTTACAAATGATGGCGGCTGAAACAATTAATTTCTCATAAAGTTTTGTTTTGTTTCAATTCGCGAATTTTCACCGCTCTAGATTGGGAATAAATACAATATTCTTCATATCCTCGTAACTTCATCATGTAACATTCCTGTTCCTGCATCCGACAGCAGAATGCCCTGATGATTAGTCGATTTCGATCGGTTTTCGTAACGTTACGTTTATTCAAGAATTTCCAAAGCGGTGCGTATATCCTGAGCGATCCTAGATAACACAGAGGAAGCTGCTGCGAAAATGACAATTAGCTGACTTCTGTAATAATTTTAATGATGGCAATTTATTAAAAATGCTCGAAGAACGAGTTTGTTCACCGTCTCAAGTTGCCGTCTTTCTTCATCCTGTTCGCGGTAGAGAACGAGCAGTCCGTTTCTGTAAAAATGGCTTGCTCTGGGAGTCGAAGTTGCGTCAGTACTATGATAGTTGAATGCTTTGAATTTACCGGTTTTGTGGGAAATTTTCAATTCTCCAGGGCAGAACTCGATTACCTTTTAATGGAGACCATAGACCGGTAAAATATTATTCCCGCTTTTTGAATTTTAAATTCAGTATTTGGAAGAAACCGAAATTGAATTATGTTGTACAGGGTGTTTCATATATGTAGTCATTAATTTCTCTAGGAGATTCCTCATGAAAAAAAAAAGAAGTAATTGCTTATGAACATAAAAATCCAAAAACCCGTTGGTAACTCTCGTAGTTTTCAAGGGATTTAGCGCCAATTTGCAGAAAACGAATTTTTTCACTTATTCATTGTGTCCTGTAGCTGCGAAAATATACATGGTGATTTGACCTCAATAAAATAACAGTGTAGTGCTCGACTGGGCTTTTTAAGAATATTCATTGAAAACATTTCTTTGAATTTTCAAACTTTTTTCGTTTTCGAGAACAAAAATGATTTACTTAAAACGGCACGCGTTTTTTTGAATGAACTTGAATGGGGGTCGATAATCCATAATACTAACGAGGGATCGAAACGGATAATATGATAATTGAGGAATAATTTCAACAAAAACAAAGAACATAGGCTTTTGAACTAGTTTTTATGTCATTTTGAGTTTGAATATCAAAGTATTCATTTAATTTTTGAATGACCTGTAATTTTCGGTCCATTATACAGGGGTATCCACCTGGACCGTCCGTTAAAAGCTTTTTAAGTTCCAATTACAATATCAAGCTAAAATTTTATACGCGGCCATAACTAGCGATTTCTAATTGGAGTGAAATATTTTCGAAGTGATACCATTTCCGGTTATACCGGAATACTTTTGTTATTTCAAATGGCAATCTACCTTTTTTATTATACATCTAGAACCGACATTTGAGCAAGGCATAAAATACCCAAGTGGTTGGCACTTATCTGTCAAAACTTTTGACAGATTAAATTATTTTTATTATAAACTCGATTTTTGAGGAACATTTAAAAAAATTGTAGCTACTAGATCTTTAACACTACAGACACAATTTTTGCTTGGGTGGATAGAAGAAGGATCAAGAAATTTTTTAAGCAATCTACACATGTCAAATGTTTATTGCGTTGTTTTGTATGATTTTTTCAATTTGGCTTTTTTCAAACAGCAATAACTCAATTTTCTCAAATTGCACGTGCCAATTTTTATATCGCCATCAGATGAAGCGTCAAACTTCAGATGGAATTGTATAAGCATGTACTATACCCATCTCTTATAGTTCCGAAACAATTTGGGAATATATTGAATTTTGATGATTTTGCTAGGAGAAAACTAATTTACGATCTGAATAAATGTTCATTATGGGCCCCATTTTGCTAGATACACTTGACAGCTCGTATACAAACATGATGAGTTGCCCTCCTAGTTTCCTCAGGATCAATATTACGAAAAGCAAGAAGTAACTCTTCTTTACTTCTTACAGAAATAAGATTCACTTCACTCTTGAGTTTGCCCCATAAATAAAAATCAAGGGGCGTCAGGTCCGGAGAACGCTGAGGTCATAAATTTGGTCCTTGATTACCCCACCATCTATCCTCGAACATTTCTGTTAGCTGCCGATCTACAGCTCGTGTTTTATGTGCTGGTGCACCATCCATTTGGTAATAGCAATCCCTCAGAATGTTAAGGGGTAATCCATCTAAAAAATTTGCTAATGTTCCTCTCAAAATTTCCAGGTATCTTTGTCCATTAAGATTTTCCTCATAAATGTGATAAGCCAACAAATCATTCATTAAAATTGCAAAAACGTTCACGCTGAATTTATTTTAGAAATCAATAACCTCAATGGAATGTGGATTTTCTGTGGCCCAAAAATGTCGATTTCTCCTGTTGGTTATTCCACTTTCATTGAACTTGGCTTCATCAGACCATATAATTGTTTGCAGAATTGTCTCATCTTCTTGAAGCCGAATTAATAAACTTTATTTTTTTTCACTTCGAATTACCAACAATTCTTGTTGAAATATCAAATTCGAATGAACGACGAAGTGACAAGTTCATTAATTTTAGGCACCTGTCAGGTAAGCGTAGCCAGTTCAGCTACTTGGTTCAAATATTTCAAAGCATTCTCTGTTAGTTCTTGCAAAATCATCAAAATTCAATTTATTCCCAAATTATTTCGGAAATATAAGAGATGGGTATAATACATGCTTATACAATTCCATCTGAAATTTGACGCTTCATCTGATGGCGATATAAAAATCGGCACGTGCCATTTGGAAAAATTGAGTTATTGCTGTTTGAAAAAGGCTAAATTGAAAAAATCATACAAAACAACGCAATAAATATTTAACATGTGAAGACTGCTTAAAAAACTCCTTGATCCTTTTTCTATCCACCCAGGCGAAAATTGTGTCTGTAGTGCAAAAGATCTACGAGCTACAATTTTCTTAAATGTTCCTCAAAAATCGAGTTTATAACAAAAATAATTAAATCTGTCAAAAGTTTTGACAGATAATTGCCAACAACTTGGGTATTTTATGCCTTGCTCAAATGTCGGTTCTAGATGTATAATAAAAAAGGTAGATTGCCATTTGAAATGACAAAAGTATTCCGGTATAACTGGAAATGGTATCACTTCGAAAATATTTCACTTCAATTAGAAATCGCTAGTTATGGCCGCGTATAAAATTTCAGCTTGATATTGTAATTGGAACTCAAAAAGTTTTTAACGGACGGCCCCGGTGGATATCCCTGTATTACTGGAACTTTTGAGTAAACCTAATCTTGTCTTCTTTGTCAATAACACAATAACGGAATTATGAAAAGTTAGAATGGAGTACACCTTGTGAGAATTGGCTGATATTCATCTGTTCTATATTAGGTCATAAGAAAACTGAAGACAAAAGATATCTTTCAGCTCTCCCTGATAGAAATATTCTTTCAGAAAAATGTTTGTTTTCTTTGACTGTTCTTTCCGTGAAAGTGAACTGTTTCGACCAGCCAAGAAAAATTCTGAACCAGATCGGTTTGCCAGGAGACCCACAAATGAAGAACTTATTTTCGATGAAGTGTATAATAATACAAGAATCGAAGGCTATCTCTACAGGTTTGCGTATCAAATTTTCTTGTTTGGAGAGATTTGTATTAGCAACTGTCTTACTCCTACCTTTTCCTGAGGATTCAAGCCTTCAACGCTGAAGATATAGAATTTCACCAATGGTTACTCAATCTCTTGTTATGCTAGTTTGGTGAAGGTGTTTTTATAGAAAAAATTGGTGTGAACTGCCAGAGAGACAAGTTGAAAGAACAATAGGAAATTCTCAATCAGTAATATTAGTTTTCAATAGTTTCGAATTGTTTGTAAACAGCAAATCCATTACAATTATATGCAGTGTTGCCAGACTGATCATTTAGTAGTTGAGTACAGATTTCACTGCTAAAGATTACAATACACTACATGTCAGTTAAGAACAAAGATATCTGGAAATGAAGAAATCAAGGTGTCTTATTTTAAGTGCTGCAAGGGAAGAGAGGTCCCAAACACTGTTTACAGGTAATGCTTCAACTTTTTCCATCCAAGCTGTTTAAAGATCGACTACAAAAATACGATTTCTTTGAACAATGGTTGCAATATTTTATATCCTAAAGAATGTCAGAAGACTTTTAAGTCTGCAGAGGAAAACTCAAAGCGGCTAATGGAACGTTTGGAAAAACTGAACAGGGATTTACCCAAACGTGATGAACAAATCAGGTTTATGGAGGATGATCCCACCAATAAGCTATACAAGTTGCAAGATGACATTGAAATTCTCAAAGAACAAGTTACAGTAATAAAAAACAAGTACTGTGTTTTAAGGAATTTTACTTAATAATTGCGATTCGTAACGCGTTTCACTACACCGTAGCTTCTTCAGACGAATGATTATGCAGAAAAATATAAATGAGAATATAACTATAAATGTTCTTGAGTAATTAAAAGCTTATTGGTTGCTTCTTCTTAAGTGGTTATTTATGACAGGTATATCCAATAAAATTAAGGAATAGATTGCTCCCCGAAAAGATTCAATAGAGGTGAAGGGCTCAAATCGACTTGTTCATTGATGAGTCTACCTGAGTGTTTGTATTTATTTATTTCTAAAGTTTCCCAAAGATCTACCTTCCAATATTTATTATCTGTATGCAAAATTTCAAACTGTGGGTCGAAAGAATGATTATTTTCTAAGAGATGATTCGCGTAATTTGAATCTGATTTTTTATTTGAAAAACTGCGTTTATGTTCCGATATTCTAATATTAAAATTTCTATGTGTTCTACCAATGTAGAAATTATCACAGTCATCGCAATTCAATCTATAAACACCTGATTTATTGTTTTTACCTGGTTTGGTTTTATTATTTTTATATATTTGCCTAAATTATTATTAGTTTGGAAAGCTATGTTGAAATTATTGCTACTTAAGAATGATTTCAGTTTCTCACTTGTAATGCCAACGTAGGTTAAGGTGTTGAATTTTGTTTCAATTTATCGACAGGGTAAACTTCATTCAATGCGATTCTACTTTGTTTTTTATTTAAAATATTATTTATTAGTTTGGGATTGTAACCATTATTTTTGGCTATTTGTGTAATCAAATTTAGTTCTTTGTTGAAATTTTCTGGTGATAGCGGGATGTTAATCAATCTATGAATAAAACTATTGAATGCTGACATTTTATGTTGATATGGATGACACGACGAGTTATGTATTATAATATCTGTATGTGACGGCTTATGGTAAATTGCGAAAACATGTTTTCCATTCGAAATTGTTACGTCTAAGAAATTTATCGAATTATTGCTTTCTATTTCGGTTGTGAATGAAATTTTTGGATGTAATGAATTTATATGATTTTCGAAAATTTTCAACTGTCTATCTGTTCCTGTGAAGCAAATAATGATATCGTCTACATAGCGATACCAGTATAAACAATATTTACTGAGTGGATGATTATGAATTAATTTCTCTAAATTATTCATGAAAATTTCTGCTAACAAAGGACTTAACGGATTGCCCATAATCAAGCCGTCTTCAATAGTATAATATTTGTAATTGAAATGGAAATAATTTTGATCTAAACAAATTTTTAATAATGAAAGAATATCTGATTTAATGATAGTATTGACATGATTCCTTTCTAATAATTCTTCAACTAAGTAATACGTATCTATTGGAGGAATGTTGGGAAATAGATTCTTAACATCGAAAGAAATAAGTTTGGAATTAGGTGGTATAGTGGTATCTTTGATATTGGCAATAAGTTCGTATGAATTTTTGACCGAAAATTCAGATTTAAAATTGCAATGTTTTATTAGCAAGTCGTTGAGGAATTTTGAAAGTTTGAACGAAGGTGCCGTTACATAAGAAACAACAGGTCTAATAGGGTAATTAGGTTTATGAAGTTTTATCAACGAATATAATTCGGGGGATTGTGGATTGGAGTTAATGAATTTATATTTTTCTTGGTCTGTAATTAATGATTTTGCTGTCGAAATTATGTTTTTAACAACTTTCTGAAATTTTGCGGTAGGATCCTTAGTTGATGTTATATAGTTTCCGGCTGTTAAGATTTCTTCAGTTTTAGAAATATAATCGGTTTTACTAATCGCAATGACGGTGTTACCTTTATCTGCTTTAGTGAATACTAAATCGTTCTTGGTACTATTTTCACGAATTGTTTTTATTATCTTATAATCGGAATTGCAATGAGGTGATAATTTCGAAAAGTCTTCTTTGATGATTTTTGCTGTTTGATGTTTGGCTAAAATATTATCTTTGGAGTTTTTGAGAATAATTTCGGAGTCTATGCCTTACTGTTCAAAATTAGTTTTATTATGTTTTGGATGTAAATTATGTTTGAATCCTTTTTCTAATAGATCTGTTTGTGGTTGTTTAAAATCGGTATCAGTTAAATTAGTGAATCTTTCAAAAAATTTATGGTCTGAAAATTTATCAGTTGAAGGTTTGGGTGGAGAAATTTTGAATTTAAGTGAATTCAACTTTTTCTGTTGTTGCTGAAACTTTTTATGAATTAATAAGCCCTTCACCTCTATTGAATCTTTTCGGGGAGCAATCTATTCCTTAATTTTATTGGATATACCTGTCATAAATAACCACTTAAGAAGAAGCAACCAATAAGCTTTTAATTACTCAAGAACATTTATAGTTATATTCTCATTTATATTTTTCTGCATAATCATTCGTCTGAAGAAGCTACGGTGTAGTGAAACGCGCTACGAATCGCAATTATTAAGTAAAATTCCTTAAAACACAGTACTTGTTTTTTATTATTGATAATGGAATTTTACCAAGTAAAAGCCTCCCAAATTCAAACAAGTTACAGATTATAAACATTATCAATTATTATCTGCTGTCATACTATTGCAAGAAGCAACACCAACATGGAGGAGTTGCTATTTATACTAAAACAAATACAAAGGTTAGCTGCTGCAAGATTGATTCGGATGGATTCTCTGAGAGTTGAATGCTGAATTTTGTGGTATTGAGATCAAGAAGAAGCATTGTGCAGTTGTAGCGGTATAAAGATCGACTTTAGGCGATTTCAATGTCTTTCTGGACAGGTTGGAGGGTCTGTTGGATTTTGTTGCGGCAGATTTGATGGCGTGGTTCTGTTTGGGATTTTAATGTCAATTTCAAGGGTAATTCCAAAGAACTAAGTGAACTGCTTACCTTACTTGAAACTTTCTGACATAAGGCCTAATATAGATGAATTCACAAGGATCATAGCAAGTACATCATCCTGTATTGATAACATTTTAACAAACATACCATCTGGTTGTATGCAGGTAGGAGTTGAGGTACTTGGACTATCTTGTGATTTGGCGCAGACCAGAGATTTGAAGATTCCGAGGGTTGTGTGATGAAAAGAAAACCTTCAAAAGTAGAATTTTCAAAGGTCTTGCTTATTTTGCATTGGATTTACAAGTAACAGATTGGTCCTTTGTGCAGGAAAATGATGTTGAGGAAGTGACAGAAATATGTTGCGAGTTTTCCGTGAGAGTATCAACAGAAATTTTCCATTAAGAAAGTGTACTTCTGGTTCAAATCCATTCACGTGGTTCACACAGGTACTTCATCAACTAAGATATAGAATAGATACCCTGAGATTGATTTCTAGCCTAACTGGTAGTCCTGAGAGCACAGCGAATTTCATTGATTATAGAAAATACTATAGGCAGCGGTTAAGAAAGACGAAATCTGATGCCAGAAATTGTTTTCTCCACAACTCGGAAAACTTGTCCAGAGATTTTTTGAGACGTATTAACAATGAAAGAAACAAGAAACAGAAATCAGTACTGATGACGGATGAGCTCTCCCCGGATACATTGAATGAGTATTTTTCTACGATTAGCGGAAAATCTGCTACTGAAGAAAGTGAAATCTGTGAAGTCATCGTTGTTTCTGAAGCCTGTTATAGAACCAGAACTGGAAGAGTTAGTTAAAAAACTATCAAATTCTTCATGTTAGTACGTATATGAAATGAACATCAGAATCATAAAATGCACATCGAGTTAGTTAAAGCTCCTCTTTGTGTTGTTTATAATAAATGTTTGGAGCAAGAAATTTTCCCAAATGCTATGAAAATGACAAAGGTAATGTAAAACAATAAAAAGGGAATACAGGTGACCCCGGTAACTACAGATCCATCTCAACTATTCCTATTTTGGCCAAAATATTCGAACACCTACTGAAAGATCGAATTTATCCTTTCTTGCAAAGTAACAGGTTGATCACAGAAGCTCAATATGGATTTAGAACTGGGAGATCCACAGTTGGTGCAGTCATGAAAGTTATGGAGGGTATTGTTCAGGAAATAGAGGAAAAATTGTATCCATCAATGAAATTGTCGATTTATCTAAGGCTTTTGATTTGGTGTCGCATGTAATCTTGTTGGCATAGGCTGGGTGCTGTGATTTCAGTGGTTTCTCGTATGACTTTCTGAAGTCATATCTGACAGAAAGATATCAGTGAGTCTGCGTGCAGGTGAAACATCTAAATAACTGCCAATGAATTATGGTGTCCCCCAGGGGCCAGTTTTGGGGCCTCTGTTGTTTTCTATTTATGATAACGATCTCCCTGATTTGATGAAACCAACAACTACTACACTTTATGCGGACGATGCAACATTGAGCTGCACATGTACCGATAGGGAGTCCTCCATCTCAAACAGTGAATTGGCTTTTACTAGGGGTGAGACTTGGTTCTCCATAAATCCATTGAGGCTTAATAGACTCAAAACACAGACAATCATATTTTCTTCTGATCACTCTCTTACATCTGATTCTAACGTAAATCTCCTAGGCTTCATATAGGACGAATGTCTTTCATGGGAAGCACATGTAGATTCCATTTTACCCAAACTTTCGTTTACCATATTCTTGCTCAGAAATTTGAAATATCACAACTATGATGATTGATACTTAAGATCAGCACATTTCGTTCTTTTTCATTCTATTCTATCATATCCAGTTATTCTTTGGGGGAATTGCTCAAAAGCTGTCAAAATTTTCAAATTGCAGAAGAAAGCAATACGAGTAATAAATGGAAGGAATTGTGATGATCATTGTAAGCCTCTTTTCATTGAAAATGAAATTATAAGCTTACCATCCCTATTCGTATATACTACTGAAATAGATATTCATTCCACAATAAGTAGTTTTTCAACTCACAGTGACTATCACACATATAGCTCAAGAAACAGGGCTGATCTGGTTATGCCACGTTACAGATTAACAAAGTCTCAAAGGAATTCACTTAATTTGAAGTTTCACAATGAGCTCCCGTCAGGTTGGAAAAATTTAACTCTGCAACGGTTCAAGCATGTAGCGAAAGAGTAATTCAAGACAAATTGTTTTTATTCCAGGAGAGGAATTCTTAGAATCAAATTTTTGAAATTATTTGTATTTGTACCTCTGTTGTTTGTATGTATCATTATTTTTTGTAGTGTTTTCATGTAGTAACATAAATTCGAATGTATTTCTCCTTTAAAGTTGATCATTTTGCATGACTTATCACAAATTCAGATTGTATATAGATGTGTTGAAAATGTCGAATTTTGTAGAAAATTTTGTTCACATTCAAAGCTGAGTTAAATAAATTTTCACAACGATCACGTGTAGGCAGATGAAAATCCTCGTAAGATAATTGAATGTAGTCTACAAAATAAGTTTTCTATCAATGATTGGTCCGGTTAGTATGTCAGATTGTTGGAGCCAGTAATTATACCTAATAGAATTCTCTAGAATACCTTGACTTTCTACACAACACTCAGGTTGATTTTTCGATGAGGTGCCTTGTACGAATGGAAGAAGGACATTTTGAACTAATAGTGGAGATTCATTTGAATCAAGCATATCACAATAGATGGAATGGTATAGGCCAGGGGTGCTCAAACGTGAACTGCTGGCGATCTACCTCAATATTTTTAGACTACTTACGATCGACTCTGAGAGGCTGCAAGTATGTGTGATGCAGGGTTGTCGTACGTACACTACACACCCTACCTACCTACCTACCTAGGTAGGGTGTACCGTACATATATAGATATTAGCTTTCACACAATATAAATTATTTTAGTCAAGGTTTGAGTTAGATTTATTTAGGTTCTTCTCTATAATATCAATGAAAAAATACATAGTTTTTCAAATTTGCGAGTGCTAATCACAAGCTTGATAATATATGATCGTCAGTTAGTCGATTGCGATATTTTGACTCAATTATTTTCATTTCAGAAAATGCAGACTCGTACAAGTAAGTTAACCCAAACATTGCCGTCAGTTGAAGGGCGATTTGCCTTAGATTCGGATATTTATTTTCATCAGATGCTGTAGCTCTGAGATGTATATCTGATATAATCTGAACCAACTCATTTTCAACAGAACATGAGTTCATATTAAGCTGACTTGCTATTTCAGTAGCTAATTCCCCAATGTTTTTACATAAAAAGGATAACTCATAAATGATGCTATATTTGCCAATTTACTGCAATCATAAAAACGCATTTCGAATTGTCCCAAAATATTTGATAATTCAGCCTCATACGTATCGTAATTCAACTGAGGAATCCTTGCTTTCAAAGAAGGAAAATGTTTCAGATCCTTTCTTTTCAGTTGATCTATCATAAGTTGCAATTTACTTTTGAATGCGTTCACTGCGCTAATCATCTCAATAATAGTTTTTTCTTTACCTTGAAGCTCCAAGTTAATGGTGTTTAAGTGCATTGTGATGTCAGTCAATAATGCTAAATCAGTCAGCCATTTTTCGTTTTTCAACATCTGAGTGTCATCACCTCTTTCGTCTAGAAAAACTGTTATTTCGGGCAATAATTCTTGAAACCTTTCTACGAATTTTCCGCGACTCAACCTCCTGACGTCCGTGTGAAGTAAAACAGTGTGTTCAGCTGAGTTCCTATCTTCCAACTGCAACTTGAAGAGCCGCCGTTGCAAGCTACGTGCACGGTTGGAATTCACAATTTTTATTGCAATGCCCATAATTTACTCCGTGTCTAAAACTTTTGAACACAAAACTTGTTGATGTATAATGCAATGGAATGAAAAAAGTTAAGAGAAATCTTCATTAGCTCGACACAATGCCACAAAACCATTTTTGTTTCCAGTCATTGTAGGTGCTCCATCGGTTGTGATGCACACTAATTTATATATTGGTAGCTTGTATATTTTTACAAAATTGAATAAAACGTCATATACATCTTCTTCACGGGTCTTCGCCTTCAGAAGAATGATTGTCAAAAATTCTTCCTTAGCCAACATGTCATTGAATACCATCCGAATAAAAATACACAGCTGCACAGTGTCTGTCATATCGGTGGATTCGTCGAGCAGTAAAGAAAAGTATGTACATTTCATGATATCATGTTTTAGTATATCTGCCATGTCTTGATTCATGACTTCAATACGCCTTGTGACAGTCGGACGAGATAACTGAAGTTCTCTAATAGCAAACATGATTTCTTTTTCATTTTAAAAATCTCCAAATAAAGTCTCACCGCTTCAATAAATGCTTCTTTCACAACCGATCCATCTTCGAATGGTTTCTGGTGCAATATAGAGACTCGAATGTTCCCGTCAAACGCGCCGCTCAAAATTTCTAGAAAAGCGGCAAGAATAAAAAACGCTGCTTCTCACTGACAAGTATCTCTTTGATAGAGCTGCCTTTTGCCGCTAGCAGAGTGTTATTTTATTACGTAATAAATTTTTGTAGTTTAGTTACCTACTTATATTTTTCTTCTTGGGATCTACTCAAGAAGCACTCGCGATCGACCGTTTGAGCAACCCTGGTATAGGCGGTCCTGTAGGTTGGCCTTCATAATCCCCTGATCTGAATCCCATAGTCTACTTCATCTGGAGGTATTTGAAAAGCCTAGTATACTCACAACATATTGCTATCATGCAAGAATTGCACGCGTTCTGGATGGATGTGACAGGATAAGAAATACGTCAGGCATTTTCGTTAGGGTGTTGGTTTTAATGAATTGTCGCCTAACACTATGTGTAGAAATGAATGATGGTAATTTCGAACACTTACTTTAGCTCGTTAATTTAAAAGAAGAAGGTTGCCGAATATCATCATCCATCAGCTTTCTTCCATTTTGTCTTAGTCATATACCAGGTGGCTCACCATATTCGAGAAGGAAAATTAGACATATTTTAAAGCCGATTTTGAAATTTACATACCATAGTTATGATTTTTTAAATAGGACACCCTATATTTTGTTTTATTTTTGACTTTTTGAGGAAAAATGAACGTGAGTTTGTTCGAAAATCCTTATACCTGTTTTTAATAGTTTCCAAAATGAAATCTTTTGAAATTTGAGGACTTTTCAAAAAAATATTTTTGTGTCCTCAATATTGATTTCAGAGCTTCTAATGTACAACTATTGTGATAGTAATTGTTGTTGCTTGAACATATAACACATTTTGTTGATCTATTGTTACACAGGGTGTTCGGAACGATTTTTGAAGTTGGGGCTCATTCTAATCTGATTTCAATGATTTTTTCAAATGGCATACCCTATATCTAAAGGGTCGAATAAGTGGTATATTTTTATACCTTTCGGAGGCTACCTAGGTTCCCTATACCTATTTTCAACAGTTTCCAAGGAATTCGAAAGTTTAACCAATCTTTATCGAATTTCTAGAAATATTCCAATTTTTCACTCCAATTTATAGCTTTACGGTTACAATGGTTTGTTCCCAAAAGAAAGTATAATATTTATTCATTTCATCACATTCAGTGAATCAAATTCCATTATCGACTTAATTTCAATGAAGGGATCCTGTTCAATACCGGCAAATCGCATCAAGGTAATTAAACAATCGAGATATCTATCTCTCATTCCTTGTGCTCAGTTGGTACCTAATTCTAATTATTCTAATGTTGCTGTTTAATATTAAGGGCTCAATATACTTGGTACAAATACCTGGAAAAGGTCGTTGTGCACACCTATTAATACTATAAGGAAAAAATATTATATCAGTCTTGAATAGAAAGAGTTTCGAGTACTTATCAGTGCACAATTTCATTTT
The DNA here is from genome assembly GCA_013387265.2 of Cryptolaemus montrouzieri. Lineage (NCBI taxonomy): Eukaryota > Metazoa > Arthropoda > Insecta > Coleoptera > Coccinellidae > Cryptolaemus > Cryptolaemus montrouzieri. The sequence goes on along the minus strand of JABFTP020000185.1, from coordinate 31,660,309 downwards.
TGCTTCACTATCGGTTGAAAAATTCCAATTTCAAACAATTTGCTATTTGATATATAAGATGCGACAGAGAAAACAGGACAATTTTTTTCCGTTATAACTTTAACAATTTTAGAGCTAGATCATTCGTTCTTGCTTTATTGGAAAGCCAAAGGACTAGGTTTTTCAGAATTGTATTGAAATGTCACCGGTGAAATCCAATATGGCTGACTCATTAGAAAAAAAGCAATATTTCAAAATCGCTGAAGCGTTTTTTTTCATCAAAATTCATTCGAATGGGGCATTCAGTCGATAATTCGGTCTTTTCTGAACAATGTGACATATTGATATTTCAAGAATTGGTAAGAAAGTAGCGTGAAGAATTTTTTTCATTTTGATTTTCAGCTGACATAGCAATACTTTCTTCACCTCATGGCATTGGCACTCCTGAAGTTGTTGTGTTTTTCATGGATGCTCGAAGAAGACAAAGAACCATTTTTTACTAAAACCAACCTAAAATTTGATTTCCGTTCGAAATCAAAATGGCCGACTTTTTTTCGCGGTCGTAATAAATCAATTGCGTAATTCAGTCACCAGATTGAACCTTTCCCATCATTTTGAGTGGTCAAACTCGAATTTTGATTCAGGATTGTGCCAATTGTCGTCAATAATGTTTCTCTTTTCCACTATCATATGCACCTCCCGTTGTGAAACCTCTGAACATAGACTGCATGCATTAACTCTATGATAAACAAAAAATAATGAAATGTCATCGAGTTTTAGACGACATCTGGTTTGAACTCGAATTTTATCTTGGTGTTGCTTGTTTTTGACGTTTGAAATTGTTAACAATGGTTTTAACAAATGAGGATAAGCGTTTCATTGAATGTTTATTTGTGCGTGGCTATAATGCTAGGCAAATATTACGCCAATTTACAGCCCCTAATTACAAAAGAAATACAATCTATGATCTTGAGGAAAAATTTCGGACAACAGGGTCATCAGGAAGAAGACCAGGTACTGGTGCAGCTAGAACTGTTAGAACACAGGTACTCGCCCTTTTCATAATCTGTTTCAAGCATGAACTCTACATTTTTTGTATTACAAACTCAACTGACAATTTCAGGATAATATTCAGCGAATTTCTGCATTAGCAGTCAGCCCTATCAGAACTCCAGGAACCAGCTTGCCTGTTTCCCAAATGTCTCAGAGATGCCAAATCTCAAAAACCTCTGTGAGAAGAATAAATAAGACACGATTTAGGTCTTATGTATTTTCGGAGGCGACGCCGAAATTTATTAAATAGATTTAGAACACGTAGATAAATTGAAAATATCTGGTTCACAGACGAAAAAATGTTCAGTGTTACCCCACCTAAGAACAGTCAGAATGACAGAATTTGTGTTCCGACTAATGAAATCAAGAGGATTCCTTGCCTTTAATCCGTTTGCAGAGGGAAACATTTTCCAGGCATGTAATGGTCTCTGCCGGTATTTCGAGGAACTTTAAATCAAATATCATTTTATATATATATATATATATATATATATATATATATATATATATATATATATATATATATATATATATATATATATATATATATATATAATTTTTCAGTGAAGAAAAACGTTCCAGCGATCTTAAAATATTGCTTTTTTCGAATAAGTCAGCAATATTGGATTTCACCGGAAGTGAAATTTCGATACAATTTCTGAAAAACCTTGTCCTTTGGCTTTCCAATGAAACAAGTACGAATGATCTAGCTCTAAAATTACGAAATTATAATAGACAAAACTTGTCCGGTTTACTCTGGCGCACCCTATACTTTTCAAAATGAGGACTTATCCAATACAAGAACGAAATGATTTCGTCATTGGCGAGTGCCAACATAACTGTTTTTAGCGTCAAGATTTTTCTCCGAAAGATACCCTAATCGAAGACATCCGAACAGAATTTCCGTACAAAAAGTACTACAAACATTTCGGCAAACTGGCAACGTAGCTTATCCAAAAATGAATAGAAAAGAAGAAAGCAGGTGACCGAACAAAAATTCGAATAATTGGATTTACAATAAATGCTTATATCTATGATTTTGGTGTGTCAGAAAAACACAAGTGTGAGCTCAGGAAAATGTAGCAGGGGAACCATACTATCTTGCGTATGATTTAATAAACGAGTGACAAAACCTGGGGAAAAACTCGTTTCCCTGTGGCTATTGCAGTAGCAATAGCTTGTTTGTATATGTAGTGTTAGTCTCGTGTGTACATAAAGAGTACCAAAGATTTTTCTGCTTAGCAGCTTCAATTCTCATCTTGCACTCCATGATTTCCAGACGAAGACAAGGGTGAAATGAAGGGGGTTTGGAACAGGAATCTGTAACAATGGAAAAAGAAAACCAGCAGAAAATAGTTAAACAATCATACCTGACTCTTATATGTCTAAACACTCTTGAATTTAAAAAAAGATTTTACATAGCAAGCAAGGCCATAAAAAGGACTAAGGAGATAATCAAAAAGTACTTAACCTGCGATATTTCCTCTTTCACGGAGATGTTCTTCCGTCGCAGTGTGAGTCTCCTGAAACATAATCACTTCCTTGTTCTTGCTTGCCAATTTTGAAGTTTAATCGCAAAATCCCTTCAATATTCAAACTCAACAAAAACAATTGCCTCTCTGTTTGACCGAGAGAGCCCCGATGGCTAGGTTCGGTCTTGTAATTGATGCCGATTATGATCTATAGATGTTCTAGAATCATTATGAACCCAATAATTTGGGTTGACATCTCCCATATATTATTTCTTCGTGGTTCTTGTTTAATTCGAAGAAAAATTTGCGAAAAAATTTTGACAGTCATTTTAAAAATATGAGAAATGTCGGAAATGATCCGTGAAAATTTTACAGAAGATATTATGTTATCAGAGAAATGCACTTTTCACAATAACTCCGTAGTAACTTACAAGAGTTACCAACAGAAACGTGAAAAAAAATCTGAACCTTAACACTCTGTATCTCGTGGACTTTTAGATACATGTTGAAGGCCATTAATTCATGTCTTTGGATTAGGTTAGATTTCAAGTCCTGTAGAAATAAATAATATATATATATATATATATATATATATATATATATATATATATATATATATATATATATATATATATATATATATATATAGTCCTTGAACTCCTATAAGGAGCATAGGGCCTCTAGAAAGGTCTTCCATCTGGATCTATTTCTGGCAATTCCTTTCACTTGGTTCCAGGTCTTGCCAGTTGGTAATATTTCGTCGATTGTTCTCCTCCATGTGTTTCAGGGCCTTCCTCGTTGTCTTGTTCCCTGCGGGTTCCATTCCAGCACTTGCCGGGTGGTGTTCGTGGTTTCCCTTCGCAAGATATGGCCGATCCATTTTCGCAGTTTTATCTCTTGTCTAGTTTTGCTCTGATGGGTGATGTTGTAAAGCTCTTCATTGGTTATCCGTTCAGGCCAGTAGATGTGTAGGATTTTACGGAGGCATTTGTTCACACAGACCTGGAGGCTCTGCTCGATTGTTCTTGTTTGCTTCCAGGTCTCGCACCCATATAAGAGTACCGACTTGATATTCGAGTTGAAGATGCGCAATTTTGTTGCGTTGGTAATGGCGTTTGATCTCCACACATTGCGAAGCATTGCGAAAGCCTGGTTGGCCTTGGCTATTCTGTTTTTGACGTCTGCCTCTAACCCTCCTTCTGTCGTTATGAGGCTGCCCAGGTAACAAAAAGTGTCCACATTTTCTATGGGGATAGCATCTATCATAAAAGGCTGTGAGTTTGCAGTGCCTATACGCATTGACTTTGTTTTGCCAACGTTTATTTGAAGACCTGTGCGTTTGGCTATGCTGTTCAAACGGTCCAGTTTGTTCTGCATATCTTCATGGGTGTTAGATAGTAGGCAGATATCATCCGCATAGTCGAGATCTTCAAGTCTTCCGGTCAAACCTCAGGTGATTCCTCTTCTTTCATTGTTAACTTCCCTCATTATCCAGTCAATAACTATGTTGAAAAGTATGGGCGATAATAGACATCCTTGCTTAACCCCGCCTTTACTGCGATCTTATCTGAGATTTTTCCCCTATGGAGGACCCGACATGTAGAATGTACGTAGAGCTCTTTTAGCATGTCAATGATTTTTTTGGGGAAACCCACAATTTCCAAAATGTTAAACAGAGCCGCCTGGCTGAGGCTATCAAAAGCACGTCTGAAGTCAATGAAGATGATATACAATTTGCAGTTGAAAGAAAGAAAGAAATTAATAATTGCATACCTGAAAAACTATATACAGGGTATCCCACCAGAAAATAAAAGTAACGGATAAAATATTTCCAAGATGGCGACACTCATATACGGCAAATCGACATAAGGTTGTTTACTTCAAATACTGTAGGAATTAAGACGTTACTATTTGGTAGTTAAGCGTGATTAGAACACGAACGGAATTTTAACTATTTTCACTACCTACAAATAAGATAATAGATCACTGTTACCACAGTTTCGAACTCTCGTTGATCATGGGAATATAAATCCAGGTATAAAGTGCTGTGGTATTTATTGAATTTGGAAAAACAGATGCTAGGTAAATAGTTCATAAACACAAATTTGATATGTATATATATATATATATATATATATATATATATATATATATATATATATATATATATATATATATATATAATATATATATATATATATAATTTTATTTGTCAGTAAGGGAAATTGAAATTTTATTTGTCATAAAAACGAATACATGACACGTCAAGAACAATATAATACACATCAAACTCCATGAACCACTAGAGAACCGCAACACATTGGTTGGTTGTGTGTGCAGTCTGAAGGTAAGCACAAAACAGAATAAATAAAACAGACATTTCCCAACTTCTCTCTAGGTATAAAAACTTTGCGTTCATAAGTTCTTCGAGAGTATAATATGATCCACTCAAAAGAATCTTTTTCAAATTTTTTATTGGACTTAATTAGATTCTGCTGTTTCAGGTCCGAAAGAAGTTTATTATACGTTTTGTTACACCAATAAGCAAAAGAATTTTAGGTTCTTTGTTTTGTGAAGAGGAATAACCAAGTCGTCGCACATACTTTAATCGGTAATGGTAAAAGTATCTATATCACCTCTCTTGAAATAATCACCTTTATAATAATTAATCTGCTTCAACACTTCGAAAATATATATATACACTTGGCATAATTAGTATACATTCTTTCTTAGAGTGTTTTTCTGCAGTATGATATTTTATACCTGTCAGAGGACAGTCACCACACCCTAATGTCATAAGCCGTAACTGTATGAAAATATGCAAAGTAAGCTACCTTTGCTGATTCCTTCGTACTGTTCATCATAATTTTCCTCAACGTAAAGTTATATTCAGACAACTCTTCACGGGGCTCTATGTGAGTTATCCAAGTTATTCTGAAATCAATCCACACACCCCAAAAGTTCTACTGATTTCATTTCCCCTCGCAACCCGAATGTGAGTTCTTCCGTGTTGTTTTAATTTTTATAATCATTCCTTGTAAAGTATATTTTCGTTTCTTTCAGAAATGTTTCTTTTCTACTTTGCAGCTTATCTTTGCTCTTCAATAACTGCAAAGGTATCAACGCAATACAGATATATGCCTGCACCTGGTAAGTATATATCATTAATAAGAATTAAAAATAGGAGAGGGCCTAAAATCGAGCTTTGAGGTACTCCACATTTCAGCTCAAGGACCTCAGATCTAGTAGCTTCATTTTCTACTAATTGTACTCTCATTTTCAAATATAATTGAGTTTTCTGCTCTTTCAGGCAATGTGCAAGGTTTTCAAATCATCAGTACCAGGAAAAGCTTGAACATTTTTGATGCAGCGCTTAAGTGAATAAAGTTTGATATTTTTTAAGTAAATTTTGAAGGAAAGACTAGTTTGACATATGTGAAAATTATTCTGGACAAGCTCCTGATTTATTCAAATCAAATTGGATTTTCAGCGTTAACTAAGAGTGAGGGTAATTTATTTTGTGGTCTGAATGCAATTTTGGATTTGAATTTAGTAAAGCTATTTGTTAATTCGACATATTGTGGTTTTGGTTTAACTGTTTTGTCAATTGATTCAACATTAAAACAATTGTTATGAGCTATAGTTTTCTTGAAAATAGTATGTGGATCATTGATTTCTGTGAGGAAATGTTATTTGAATGTTGTTAGTTAGAATCCTTTCGAATACATATCTCCGTGATTGAAGATTTTTGAAGATGTTGTAGTTAGTGTTACTATTTGAGTGGCGAAGTAATATATCAAAATGACATTTCACATTTTTCTTTCTCAATTTCAAATTTTGTTTTCATTGATTTCATAAATTCGATAAAATGATCGAATTGTCCTGGTATACCGTTCAGGTAAATAATTATATCATTAAGGTAAATGTACCAAAAATGAATTTTAACTGATAACTTAGAATTGAATATTTGGTTAGATGGTATGTATAAAAACACGAAATATTGGGAATTATGATTGTTGCTTTCATCACAAACCCTTTATTTTCGTCTTGCTTTTGTATACCATAAATTTTCTACCTTGGATTTCAGAAAGCTGAATCCAGCAAAAGCTTCATATGATTTCTAGATATCAATGTAAATATCTGATCTTGGTTTCGATGGAATTTTCAATTGTTCGATATGCTTCACGAAGAAAAAGAAATAATATTAAAGAATCGATTTTCTTTAACCAAAAACTTGCTTTCTCGCTATAAGTGAAATACTTTGATACATCAAGCTTAACATTTTACTGGACACAGATAAATAATCCGTGCATCCTATGGAATTGAGTTTCTTTGACACTGAACTTCAAAAATTGCAGCTTCAATCAGCAACGCCTACTTAATTCCATTTTAATAATGATAATAATAAAGTTAGTTTGCAGTCCATCGATTATAAAATTAACAGAAAGAGTATTTCTTACACTTGAAAGAAACCGCTTCTAACAAATTAACAAATGAGAAGCAGAGGCTTGAACATCAAAGATGCCTCGACTGTACACTTCTATATAAACTTAAAACATGTTCATCTCCTTGAATTGAAAACTGAAACAATGAAGCAAAATAAGAAAATACTTCCAATGAGAATTTGATGCACAGATATCTCGCATTGGCATTATATGTTCGAACCTCTTTAAGTTTTTTCGGGACTTGAGAATGCATTCTTGGAGCTAAATACGCACTGGATCTTTGTCCTATTCTTTTCTCTGCTCTTGGTGTTTTGTACTTATTTTCTTTGCAGTGTTGTAGAGATTATCTAGGGGAGTAATTTTCATTTTCTTTATGAACGCGCAAGAATCTTTCAACAGTAGAGTTGACAGATGTCAAGGACCTTGGAAAGACTGAATAACTGATCACTGGAAAAGGTGCGCTGTTTATTATTTATTTATAATTTTGAAAATCCATTTCTGAAGTACTCTTATTATTTCAATATGACAATCTTATACAGCTCCCCATGCTATATTACCATACGTCAGTTGTGATTGAACAAGAGCGTAGTAGAGCACATTGGGTTAGATTTAATGTTAATTTATTGGCTAACAGCCAATTTTTAATTAATTTGAAATCTTTTCGGCTTTCTCTTCCAGTTCCACCCAAGAACTAACATAATATAATACGTCGGTGTCATCTGCGAAACTGATAATTTTTCCTTGCATTTTCATTCTGTGAAGACTGTTTACGTACAAAATGAATAGTAGAGGGCCAAGCACAGTGCCCTGTGGGACACCGTATGTATGCATACTTTCTTCACCCATGTCATTTCCTATTTTCTCTACCTATTTTTTGTTGTTTGAATAACTTTTGAGTAATTTGAATCTTGTTCCTCAGAAACCATATCGATAAAGTTTTTCAAGTAGCTTTTTCTATGACACCATATCAAACGCTTTCGATAGGTCGAGGCAAATACATAAATGCGGTGTGTTCTTATCAAGGTAATCATAAATATCCATTGCGTTAGGTCTCTAATCGCATCCTCTGAATCCATACTGACCATCTGAAATGATCTTATGCTGTTTTTTTCGATTAGTTTGACATAAGAGAAATTTTTGTATAGTGGATGAACAACACTTTTTTTGAAACTGTCAGGAAAACATCCGGTTGTGAAACATTTATCTATAATATGCGACAGAGGAGTTGATATTTCGAGCTTGATTTTCTTGAGAGTTTCGGAACGAAATGCGTCAAAGCCTAGTGACTTATTGTTTTTCAATTGGCAGATTGTTTTTTCCACCTCTTCTGGACTAGTAGGGGCCAAGTTGAAACTATGACTGAGGGAGAATTGTTCTTCTAAAAACTCGCTCGATTCTGCTATTTTTTCAGCATACTCCGCTCTCAGATTACTGAAAATCCTGTTGAAACTGTTTGCTACTTGTAGGTCTACTGTCACCATTTCCCTGTCAAGTTTTTTGATCTCTTTTATATCTGTTGCAGGTTTAATTTATGGGACAGACGTGTCGCGTGTTTCCATAGCGTCTTGGACTGGTTTCCACTCTCATCTATGCACTTATGAAAGTATCTTTTTTAGCAAGTTCAATCAATATTTTCAATTTGTTTTTGTATTGTGTGTATTCTATTTTCAGTTCTTCATTACCAGGATGTTGCCTCACATTCATATTTCGTCGATTTTTTCATTGATAGAGTTAAGAAGCCCCCTGGTAACCCAATTATGTCTTTTGTTGTTTATTATTTTTCAAAATAGTGTTAGTATTTTGTTCAATATGCTAATACAAAACCTCAATAAAATTATCAGTCATCTTGTTCGATTTATTCTCTTCATACACACTCCGCCAGCTTTCTCTCCTAAGATCTGATTTCAAATGTTCGTAATCAATGAATGACTGCTTTTTAATGGTTTCAATGCTGTCTAATTTTTTTTTCATTTTGATAGTGATGAAGGTAGGTGAATGATCTATTATATCGTAATCTATTACGAAGCCATTCAAACCATCATTGGAATCTGTACCACACTTAGCAAGAACAAAAAAATGATCCAGACAGCTTCCACTTTTGGGGCGTGTACATTTATTGATGAGGGATAAATATCCAAACATACTGAATATATTCCTGTACTCATCAATTTTTGTTTAATTTCGAGTTAGGTGATTCATATTTATGTCACCTGTTGCAATATGATAATCATGTGTTACCTCAATTTGAACGAGAAAATTAAGGAGGCTTTCATCATACATGTCCTCAGACGATTAGGGTAAACGATAAATAGACGTAATTTTGATCTTTTTTTTTCATGAAGAATTCTGAAGTCAATCTCTAAAGCTTTAACATCTCCCAAATTAACAATTTGGGACTACAATTCAACGTTTCCTTAACAAAAACCAGAACGTCATCTTTGCTGTTGAATTTTCGGTAGTTGTAAAAAGAATTGTACCCCGGTTTATTGAAAACACTATAATCTCCAATGACAAAGGTCTCTGTTAAAATTAAAACTCCGAAATCATGTGATAGTTGTGCGAGAAAGTATCAACTCATCCATAGAGTATAAATTATTTAATTGTTTTCTCAAAATATTAGCGGGTGTTCGATTAAATAGTGAATGAAAGAAAAAGTCACTTTAGGTATTGGCAAACCTAATACAGTTAAAACCTGTTCAGAATGAGCTTTTAAAGAAAGTACTGAAAATAGATACTTATATTAAAAAACTGACTTTCACGTCTTTGAAGCTTACCAAATTAATGAGCGATTTCCGAACACATTGTGGCAAAAAGGGCCTCTAAAAAGTATATTATCAAGAAAACTAGATCTTTTTCTTCAAAACTGAAAAATAAAAAATTAAATCTTATAAAAATAAAAATATTCTCAGTAGGAAAAAAATTAAATGACCTCCCCTGGTAAATACATTCAAGAACATATCCGATAAGTAACTTTTTTGAGATATACATCACTTATACGTAGAATATTATTGATTTGAAATGGTAAAAGTTTCTAGGAATTCCTTTTATTCACTAGAGCAAATAAAAGATGGTCCTGATAGAATAGACATGAAAAGATCCAAATTCCCTGGAAACAAAGCTGTCTAAATACTGCGGTTTGAAGGATAGGGGTAGGAAAAGGGTATATATTTCCTGGAAATCCAGCCGCTTTCACCTTTAATAAGGGTTCAATTTTGAATGTTATTCTAACCTTATTTCTATTCGAGGGTTAAAGATTGAAGTTTTGGAAGGTAAACAAGAGTTCATTTTTGAAAAAGAGACAGCGAAAATAATTTTAGTTTATTTTTCAAAAAGTTGTTCGCTGTGAATAGGCGAAAGTGGCCACCCTTCTGACGCTGTTTCAATGATTATGTCAATTTACCTCAATTAATGAGAATAATCGAAAAGAAAAATAATAATCCAATTTGATTTAGTTTTTGCAATTTCGAAAGAAGTTTTGCATGTCAAATTTTCGGTACTGCAAAATGTAAGAAAAAGGATGATATGTTTGGGACACTTGATTGAACATTAACACACATAATATAGGAGATTGTATACAGCAGGGGTGCTCAAACTTGAACTGCTGGCGATCTACCTCAATATTTTCAGACTACTTATAATCGACTCTGAGAGGCTGCAAGTAAGTGTGATGCAGGGTTGTCGTACATACACGATACACGATACCTACCTACCTACCTAGGTAGGGTGTACCGTAGCATATATAGATATTAGCTTTCCGCACAATATACATTATTTTAGTCAAGGTTTGGGTTAGGTTTAGTTAGGTTTTTCTCTATAATATCAATGACAAAACTCATAGTTATTCAAAATTGAGAGTTTATTGGTTGTTACAAAACAAAAGAGTTACATATGGTGTTGAACTTAACTAAGGAGTGACTTTGGATGTTGAAGCGTGGGACTGCATGTCCTCAGCATACTTTTCATAAGATGGTACGCAATAACTGAGTGCTAATCGCAAGCATGATGACATGATCGTCGGTTAGTCCGTTGAGATATTTTGGCCTAATTATCTTCATTTCAGAAAATGCATACTCGCACAAGTAAGTTGTCTCAAACATTGCCGTCAGTTGAAGGGCGATTCGCCTTAGATTCGGATATTTATCTTCAGATATAAAACACCAAAAATTTGTATCCGACGCTGTAGCTTTGAGATGCATATCTGATATAATCTGCACCAACTCATTTTCAACAGAACATGAGTTCATATCAAACTGACTTGCTATTTCAGTAGCTAATTCCTCAATGTTTTTACATGAGGAAGGATAACTCATAAATGATGCTATTTTTGCCAATTTACTGCAATCATAAAAACGCATTTCGAATTGTCCCAAAATATTTGATAATTCAGCCTCATACGTATCATAATTTAACTGAGGAATCCTTGCTTTAAAAGACGGAAAATGTTTCAGATCCTTTCTTTTCAGTTGATCTATCATGAGTTGAAATTTACTTTTGAATGCGTTCACTGCGCTAATCATCTCAATAATAGTTTTTCCTTTACCTTGGAGCTCCAAGTTAATGGTGTTTAAGTACATTGTGATGTCAGTCAAAAATGCCAAATCAGTAAGCCATTTTTCGTTTTTCAACATCTGAGTGTTATCACCTCTTTTGTGTAGAAAAGCTGTTATTTGAGGCAATAATTCTTGAAACCTTTCTCGGAATTTTCCGCGGACCTGAAGTCCGTGTGAAGAACTAAATCAGTGTGTTCAGCTGACTCCCTATCTTCCAAGTGCTACTTAAAGAGTCGCCGTTGCAAGCTACGTGCACGGATGAAATTTTTGTTGCAATGCCCATAATTTCCTCCGTGTTTAAAATTTTAAACACAAAACTTGTTAATGTATAATACAATGGAATGAAAAAATTAAGGAAATCTTCATTAGCTCGACAAAATGACACTAAACCGTTTTTATTTCCAGTCATTGCTGGTGCTCCATCGGTTGTAATGCATACTAATTTATATATTGGTAGATTGTAGCTTTTTACAAAATTGTAGAAAACGTCATATATATCTTCGCGGGTCTTCCCCTTCAGTGGAATGATTGTCAAAAATTCTTCCTCAGCCAACATGTCATTGAATACCATCCGAATAAAAATACACAGCTAGGCAGTGTCTGTCATATCGGTGGATTCTTCGAACTGTAAAGAAAAGTATGCACATTTCATAATATTATGTTTTAGTTTATCTGCCATGTCCTGACTCATGACTTCAATATGCCTTGTGACTGTCAAACACTTGCAAAATGTAGATCAGTATCCATTCAATCGAATGCAAAAATTTGAACAGTGGACAGCCTGTGTGTCATTTATATCATCCACATCAGGGAATGAAAATGAATTTCAATTCGATATACCCCTGTATAATTTAATTTAAAAATCTTGACTGGAGAATTTGTCCAATAAAGTGCACATCCTGCACCAAGACAAAATCGCCCACTTTCAGATCTGCGTTATCGAATTCATTTTGTTTCTCAAAATTTATTCTTTATCGACTTCCAAAGGGGAATCATCGCTCTCTTGGAACCCAATTTGATCACTTTCACTTTCTTTTGATGTAACATTTTTTCTCTTTCAATTTCAGTATGTCTTATCGATTCATTTATTTTCTTCTTTTAACTCCAATTTTTCTTGTTTGACTTTAAGAGCAATTTTGCTTTCTCCGGCGTATCTGTCTGCACTCTGCTCTTTGAAGGTTTCCTTACATATGTTTTTGTTTTTCAAGGCTCAGTTTTTAATGGTGGCTTCACAATTCGCAATTGATTGAGGTTCCAACCTGTAGAGACCGGCAACCAGTACTACTCCTTCACTACTACTCGCGTTTATATTTGGTTCATCCAGAGGAATAATAATTGTTTCCTCGACATCTTGCTGTTACACTTGATAATTAAAAAACTAATTTATTTAGTATATTTCGATTTAGGGAAAAAATTCACTAGCTCGAAAGTCACATATTGGCTATACTGAATAAATTTGAGTATGAATTCTTCAGAAATTCGGCCAGCTCGTAAATGGTGATGATTTTTCCTGAGTCATTCAGAAGCCATTTATCATGTTCATACCCACAAAAACTGTGAAATTGTAAAAAAAAAGGGTTGCAGCTTGTGACTACAACGAGCTGTAACGTTGAAATAACGATTCCTTTTCTCAGGCAAAATTAATTAAATCTGAAGAAACGTGGTTTTTCTGGTTGTCACAGATTAGCAGAACCGGAGACACTTTGCTTGAGGCTACAAATTTCTTAAAATGGTCCATGCATTTCAGGAATATTGTTCCATTCATCCATCCGGACGGATAAGCGCTGACTGCTGATCCAGTTGGAGGGTTTTCTTCAACATGAAAACTTTGCCATCGAAAAAATTGAAAAAAGAGACTGAATTCCAAATCGCAGCAACTGTATCAATCAAACAATCGAAATGAATATGGTTGTCATAGAAATTGAAATAAAACTCATAATAAAAGATGTTAAACTTTTGGAAAAAACCAAAGTCGCCATAAACCTTGTAATACCGGATATTTCCACCCCTGGCAACGCCGCCAGACTCAGCCTAAGCTATATATATATATATATATATATATATATATATATATATATATATATATATATATATATATATATATATATATATATATATATATATTCTTTTGAAAAGAGAGGATTTACAAAAATTTGAACAATTGTATTTACAATAAATGCTTATATCTATAATTTTGGTGTGTGTCCGAAAAAACACAAGTGTGAGCTCAGGAAATGTAACAGGGGAACCATACTATCTTGTATATGATTCAATAAACGAGTGAAAAAACCTGAGGAAAAACTCGTTTCCCTGTCGCTATTGCACTAGCAATAGCTTGTCTGTTTATGTTGTGTTAGTGTCGTGTGTACATAAAGAGTACCAAAGATTTTTCTGCTTAGCCGCTTTATTCTCTCTTGCATTCCATGATTTCCAAATGAAGACAAAGGTGAAAGGAAGAGGGTTTGGGACAATGGAAAAAGAAAAACTAGCAGAAAAATATTTCAACAATCATACTTCTTATATGTCTGAACAAATCCGAGAAAAGATTTTACATAGCAAGCAAGGTCATAAAGAGGACTAAGGAGATAATAAAAAAATACATAACCTGCGATATTTCCTCAAATTCCGTCTCTGTTTGACCGAGAGAGCCCCGATGGCCAGGTTCAGTCTTCCAAGTGATGCCGATTATGATCTATAGATGTTTTAGAATCAATATGGACCCAATAATTAGAGTTGACATCGACCATATATTATTTCTTCGTGGAACTTGTTTAATATAAAGAAAAACTTGCGAAAAAATTTTGACAGTCATTCTAAAAATATGACAAATGTCATATATAGCCCAAGCTATGTTAGTAAGGGATGAGAAACATAGGCAGGGTACTTCAAAATACATGGTGGGAAAAAACAGTCGAAAGAATTTCTTGTTTTAAACCTGAACATACAAAGCTTAACGAACAAGATGGAAACTTTAGCCTATAAACTGAACAGGTTTCGAAATTGTCAGTCTTTTTGAACATGAAAACTTTGTTCATGGTGGTAGTTTGATTTTGCAAGGGAGGGCATTAGGTTCACTGCACTGGTTACTGTAAATGAACTCTCAATAGAAAAACATGTTGAAATAGCAGCTATGCATGTTATAGAGAAGGAAATTACTTTTGTGAGCGTATATAGAACACCACGAGGTGACTTGGATAAGTTTATTTCACAAATGGACCTCGCATTGAGTGCTATTCAGGAATCGTACCAGGGTAACATAGTGGTTTCCGCTGATTTTGATGTAGATTTCTTGGTACAAATTAATGAAAGTCGTATCTTAGAGGAGTTTTTTATTTCGTATAGTTTGCATGTGTTGTTCAATGAGCCACTCCGGATCACAGCTACTTCATCCACGTGTGTGGATAATATCTTCACGGATCTGCTTCCAGATACTCACCGTAAATCGACCACGAACCTTCACCTATCAGACCATTACAGGACACAGAGAATCAAAATCAAGAGTAGCTCGGCTTCAATAAAGAATCAGAGTTATGAATGAGGCAAACACCTGTCGTTTCATTGAACTTTTGAGAGATACAAATTGGGACTGCTACAAAGAAAATAGCGCTTCCCAATCTTATGAGATCTTTCATATAACACTGTGTACTATGTTCGATGAGTGCTTTCCAGTGAAGAAGGTTAAGATGGCGAAAGCGAAGGAAAAGAATATATGGAATAATTTGGAAATCCAGATGCTGCAGAACCAAGTCGAAGCAGCTTACACAATACACCGAGTGGACGACCATTCTTTGAATTTTTACAAGCAAATGAAGAAATGCCTGAAACACGAAGTTGAAAGAATCATTAAAGAAGAGGATGCAGAAGCGATACGAAACGCGGAGAACAGGAGTAAAGAGATTTGGTAAGTGATAAACTCGAAGATAAAAAAAACGAGCAATAAAAGTGATGATACTCTTTTGACTGCGGATGAGTTCAACTCTTATTTTGCGAAGATCGGAAAAGAACTTTCAAACTCAGTGGATTCTGTATACTCCAGAGAAAAATTGCTAAAAATAAAATAGTTACAGAATCAGCTTCCATGTTTCTTTCACCAACAACCCCTCAAGAAATCATAAGAGAGGTGGCACGAATGAAGAATAGAAATGCCCTGGATGTTTATGATTTCTCGGTAAGTTTGCTCAAGAGGACTATTGAACATCTAGCAGAAGCCTTGAGCTATTTGATGAATACCTGTTTTCAGCAGAGTTATTTTCCGCGGGAATTAAAGGTTACCCGGGTGGTACCAATACATAAAAAATATGATATCAACGATCAAGGAAACTATAGACCAGTTTCAATTTTGCCAGCATTCTCCAAAATTGTCGAAGCCCTCATAAAAACCAGATTGGTGCATTATATAGAAACGAAATCCCTGCTGAGTGACAGCCAGCATGGTTTCAGGGACAAAAGACCCACTACCACAGCGCTAATCCAGATAATAGAATTCGTCTTCAAGGCAGGCTCATGCAAAAATTAGAATACATCGGGATAAGGGGATCTGTCCTTAAGCTGATAGCATCCTATCTGAAGGATAGATATCAACTCGTTGATTGGAGTGGAGGCAGGTCTACGAAGAAAGAGATTGTGTATGGGGTCCCTCAGGGATCAATCCTAAGCCCAATTCTATTCATAATATATATTGTTACCGTTTCCACTACGGTATCTCACCATAGATCACTCTAGGCCTTTCCGAATAAGCGTGTTTCCGTGTTAACCACGCTTCCTTAATCACAGATCGCCTAGTAGGCCTTTCGACCAGGTTAGGCACAGAACGTACTCTGGGCCTACCTGAACTGAGGGTTTAAATATCCGTGCATTTCGGAGACTCACTGACTTTCTCTTCAACGACCTCTACGAATACACATTGTCTCAGAAAACCGGCTGCAGCACGCGTTGCCACGAGCCGGCTTTCCCTACCCTCGCCATATTGCCAAACCGCCGTTGTTTACCAACGAACCACGTGTTTTTATTTCATTTTAATTCTACGTTTACAAAAAGTGTTTGTGTTAACCATCAGTGTTTCCATTGTGTGTGTGACCCCATCCCGGTAGCAATATAGATGATCTCATTTTCAACGTCAGATCAGAAAGTACTAAAGTGTTCGCCGACGATATCAGTTTTGTGAAAATCTCCAGGAAAAATCAAGAACCGCGGAGGATGATGCGAGAAAATAGCTTGAAGCTAACAAACTGTCCCTGAACAGAAATAAAATTCAAGAACTGATATTCAATACGAAGTGGACGGGTGGGAGTAGGCCCTTTCAATATTACGGTTCTTGCTGGATGAAACGCTATCTTGGCGACAACATATAGACCTGCTATGTCGGAAACTTGCTACAGCCATATTCACAACCCGGAGGATATACTCTATTGTAGGATTAAATGAGGCTCTACTTACCTACCATGCCCATTTCCATAGTGTCGCCACATATGGTATAATCCTTTGGGGCGCATCAACGGACGCCGATAAAGTATTCCTAAAACAGAAAAAAGCATTGAGAGTGTTGTCACGAGTTCCCTTTACCTTCAGCTGCAGACAACTGTTCAAGCGCTTCAACATATTTACTATACCGTGTTGTTACATGATGAAATATCTTACTCACTTCCATAGAAATACAGAAAAACATCAAAAACATGCCATCTTGCACGAGCACTTTATGAGGATCCGTGAGAGATGTGTACTACCCAAGACATCGCTTAAAGAAAACTCAGAACTCGTTCAATTTTATTGGAACCAAATTATACAATAAACTTCTTCTTCTTCTTTCAAATCCAAAAGTCCCTAGCATTTTCGGAATAATGTGAAGAAGATCATGATGGAAAATGCGTTTTGTTCATTCGGTGAATTTCTGGATCACGTTTTTTAGTTTTAGATGCACGTTCTAATTTGGTGTTTTTCACTGTCCTTGGCAGATATCAGTTCTGTGTAGTTTTAGTATTTATTTTATTATTGTTGAATATTTTTAGTATTTAGAATTGAATATTTTGGTGTATATTTTTAATTGTTTTATTCGAGGAAGAAATATTTTTTATTGACTCATTAGATGACCTACCTTGTATTGTACTTTGAAGGTGCAAATATATATATATCATATTATATATATATATATATATATATATATATATATATATATATATATATATATATATATATATATATATATATATATATATCAATTACTGCATGAATTCTGATCCATTTCGTTCTATATTTCGATCAGCCTGTTCTCAACCTCATTCACGATAGGTGGCTTCTCAATCTTCTACAGAGAATACATGTTCGATGGGATTGAGGTCGTGTATGCCAATCCATTGAAATTATTTCGTGATCTTGAAGGTAATTCCTAACGATATGATGCGTTATCATGCATAAACAAAAAGTTTTCATGCATGTTTGAAACAGATCGTAATTAGCAAACCTTTCAATGAAGCACTAGACGAACTGCAAGCCAGCACTGGTAAATTCAAGGTACATCCTTTTGTTGAAAATGTGCAATCCGATTACTTCCAAAACGCAAAATAAGGCCTGACCAGTGAGAAAGCTCTCATACAAATAGATTTTGCGAGAACTACGCCTTAATTAGTCAAGACGAAATACAATCAGCACGTTGGTCCCACAAGTCACGCACATGTTGTATTTGGACTACGCAAACTTTTCATAGCAAGTGATGAACTAAGTCGCAATAAATATACTGTGCATTTCTTCTTGCAAAATATATTTCAGTACATCAAGTCAGTCTCTGATAACATTACATAATTGTTTATCTTCAGCGATAATTGGGCCGCTCAATTTAAAAATCGATATGTAATGGCAAGTATCAATTCACTCCAAGCAGAATATGGATTCGATCACTTTTTTGCTGTCTCACACGGAAAAGGTGCCGTTGATAGAATTGGTAGAAGTGTCAAAAAGCCAGTGTGGATCGCAGTTAAGTCTCGGAAAGCAATTGTGAACAGTGCCCTAGAATTCTATAATTTAGCACGCACTCTCTCTAAGAACATCATCTTTAGATTTGCAGCAAAGGAAGAAGTTGAAGAAAGGATAGCCCTGCTGGATGATCAATGGGAAAGACTGAAAAATATACCAGGTATACAATCCAAAGATTTCTTTCAATCTGATGAGGTTCATAGCATTTCTGTGGCGCGCACCTCACTGTCTCATTTTAAATGCACATTGGTCTTGAAGTCGCCAAAATCCACCGGTAATACAGATAGTGTTCCTTCAGTCAGAGCAAATCTTTATTGCCACTTTAAGAGATTGTCCGTTTCTGATATTTACAGTGATTCAGACAGTGAATTTATAAATGACAAAGCTCCATCAAAATCTCTTCAAGCATTAAAATTATCACCAGAAGCATGACCTGAAACTGCTACTATCAAAGCTACTATCTTACCGAAAAATATTTGAGCTGGTGTGTATGTGCTCGTACAGTTGTTCTGCAAAACCGGCAATAAAACACTATATCGTTATGATGGGTTGTGTCAGAGTGATATGGATGAAGATGGAGAAGTTAAAGTACCATTTATGACGACGGTTGATGGCAACCGATTCACAGAAATCGTTAATGACATAGCCGACGTGCAATTTGATGATATTATTGCGAAGTTGGAAGCGCCAAAAAAATGACGGATGGAAATAATATCTTCATAGAATTTTCGGAAATTATTGATGTACTTCAAAAGAAATAACTAATATAAGCTACAACAAAAGTATGATTCTTAGTAATAAATATGGTTTGATCTCTTATTTTGTTCCTATATGAGTAAAATTAATGTATATGTTCGCTTAAATTAGACTGGTTGCACCAGCGATAATTTGGTGTTGCACCCGCGATTATTGAAAAAATTAATAATTCATTGTTTACTTTTGTTTTGTTTAGAGTTTTATTTCATTTTTTTGTTACTTTAATATATTTCAAAAGATTAAGGCATAATACAGGGTGTTACATAATAGTATGTCACAACTTGAGGGGCTAAATCTACGTGCAATTTTAAGAAAATAAATTATATAAACATAGGTCCGCAAAAGCTTCGTTACGGACGGTGTGGAAATTTCCGGAAAAAATTGTTTTCTTCTTCAAAACTCCTGCAGTTTTTGAGATATTCAGCCCAAATTTGGAATGCAAGCTATTTTTACAGCCTCCATCATTACACGTCCTAAATTTCAACTAGAATCTACAAGGTGTTTTCTTTTCCGGAGCCATATCTTCTTTTGCCCTTTCAAACTTTTTTGCAGTACGCCACTGATCAGCGTTCAATCAATTTTCATCATCTTCGTTTAATTTAGAAACTTTTTTGACACCTGTAATTTTTTCGTATCTCGAGCAAAAAATTATTAAACGATTGTATGCATTCGCTGAGTTGAAAGCACTTCTAATTAAAAAAAGACTAGTAGGCTTTGATTCTTTTCATTTATTCATTTATTTTGACAGTTGCTAAAGTCGAACCAGTGTCTGCTCGAATTGTTTATTAAATTAAAGATTATGTTTAAGATTTTTGAAGTTATTGCTGTAAGAAAGAATAGCTAATTTTACTAACGCCAAATTGGCTGATATCCATTACATGTACGGTCTGGCTGACGGAAATACAACAGAAGCTAGGCGATTATATCAGGTGCGCTTTCCAAATCGAGTAACACCAGGCAGGCGAACATTTTCAAATATCCACAAAAGGTTGAGGGAAACTGGTGCTTTTACTGCAAATAACCATTTAAAAGGTGCAACTCGAACTGTGAGTACTCCAGATATTGAGGAAGCAGTTTTGAATTGTATTGATTTGAATCCTCATGTGAGTATAAGAAAAATTGGAAATCAGTTGAATATTTCACATGTTCTAGTTTGGAAGATTTTCCACGACTTTTTATTGTACCCGTTTATTACTCAACGTGTCCAAACTCTACTTCCTCGAGACTTTCCTTCAAGACTGAATTTCTGCCGATGGTTCTTGGATAAAATTAGAGAAAATGCTCATTTTGATAGTGAAATAATGTTCACAGACGAGGCTAACTTTTCGAGAACTGCTATCACAAATTTTCACAATAATTATTGTTGGGCTGAGGATTGAAGAATTTCATCATCAAGAACAATTCTCACTAAATGTCTGGATCGGAATAATTAGAAATCATTTGATTGGTCCATTTTATTTGCCTAACAGGCTAAACGGTCCCGCTTATCTACGGATGCCGACGAATAAAACGCTTGCCTCAAATCGTCAAATCAATGGCGCTATGAGAAGAAACTGCAGCTGACAACAAACATGAGAGTTACATTGCTTAATGATACATCTGCTGAAGATTTCTCGGAACAATAGCTGACTATCGGTAATGGTCAAGTACCGGTTGATGAATCGAGCGGATTGATATCATTTCCAAATAATTTCTGTAATTTTGTCTCATCAAAAGACGAACTTATTAACAATGTATTTCCA
Organism: Cryptolaemus montrouzieri; assembly: GCA_013387265.2. Lineage (NCBI taxonomy): Eukaryota > Metazoa > Arthropoda > Insecta > Coleoptera > Coccinellidae > Cryptolaemus > Cryptolaemus montrouzieri. Next base: position 31,639,346 of record JABFTP020000185.1, on the reverse strand, counting down.
AACCTTATTTCTAACTACAAAAATAATGAATGGTTGAGTGAACGAGCAATTTGGTAATCATGCTTCGAAACATAAACCAACCAAAACTGTGCAACGATATGCGTTGGGTAGTTAGAAAATTGATGAACAATGTAATTTACGCGACGATACTGAAATGAAAATTCAAAGGCGAGGAAGTTATCATTCCGAGGATCCCAATGATCCCAACCGATATGCCGTTTGAATTTAAAAGACCTCAATTTCCGATCCGTCTTGCATTTGCCCTGACCATCAACAAATCACAAGGCCAATCCTTATGGTTTGAATCTAGAACATCCATGTTTTTCCCATGGTCAATTATATGTGGCATGTTCACGGGTCGGAAGACCATCTGCGTTCTTTGTTTTTGCGCCTGATAATAAAACAAAAAATGTCGTGTATCATGAAGTACTTAAGTGAAGATCAACCTATTTACTAAAATACAGAAATAATAATAAATGAATATTGTAGGTACATAATTTTTTTTTGTATTTTTTCTAATAAAAAAAAATTAATAAATTCCAAAATCTGCTTATTTATTGCGTTTAAGGCGGGGCAGAGCTAGTTTGGAATGTAGTATTCCAAATTATATTCACATTTTTGCTTTGACAATTGCTAACACTTTTTCTTAGAAACTAATAGATTTCTTATTCTTGTAACAGTTTTATAGGCATCAGGCTATCAATCTCTTTGAACAAAATAGACTAAAATGGCATCTAATTATTAAGTAATCAGTCACAATAATCACAGATCAGTGTTTAGTTTAAATTTACAATTTACTATTCTAAGTTACTATTCCTGCAGTAATCACAAATATACACACCGGATTCATAACCACCACAAGCACCGTGAACCCACAATTCGTACATTAAGGAATGTACCCATTCTTCACCCCCTTTTATCATCACTACAGAAAAAACACTCGGCGTCTTAGTCAATAGGGACTGCAGTCTCATATCTCATTGCTACATCGTCGGAAGAATCTGTGTTATTTCCGGATAAAGGATTTTCAAGATTCGGATCTTATGAGTCACTGTCTGTCATATCTCTTTTCTTTGTCTTTTTTGTTATCTTCTTCTTGACTATTCCCTGAAAGCTTTTTTTCTGTGTTCTGCTTTCATTGTCAGACTTTTTAATTTGTGCATTTTTGAGGTCTTTTTTATAAAGAGAACTTGAGATTAGTACCGATCTCGCTGGCTTACGGCCTCTATTGCTTGTTCTCGTTTTTATTGTGGGCACGGGGGAAATATGAGATGGAGTAACAAAAGAGTGAATTCCTGTCGAACTACCTGATTGCTCTGGCTCTGTGTTATCAAAATTTTCCAATGGAACAACCATAGGGGAAGCCAGCTTCATTGAAATATTTTTACAGTTTTGATCCTCTTCAAAATTTTCAGCAGCGGCTATGTAATCGGCTTGAGTAAATATGTTTCGATTAAACGGATATATGCCACCAACTTTGAAATCATTAGCAGCAATTTCTCCAGTTTGGCACTTGATGTAGGGTCTATTAGTTTCTCTGAAAAACAACCGAACGATTTTAAGAGCCCCATGAAAGTGCGATCCAGCTATTGAACTTTATGCCTACAATGAGGCGATAGTGACAGAATCGTCACATAATGTTGTTTTGCTAGATCTATTAACTCTATGTTCTTGGTGTGACTGTAGTGGCCATCTAGAACGAAGAGCACTTGGGATGCCTTTGTTGGCTTTACGTATTCTACAAAGTGTTGAAATCATTGCGTAAATTGTACAATGCTATTTGTATTTGTTTCTTTCTGATCATTTCATTAATTATATTTGGGAGATAATCATTATTCTTAGCTATTTCTTTAATCGTTGAAACTTCCCTGGACGTATTTTCTTCGGATAATGACTGAGACAAAGCCCTATGAATCATTGAATTTGACGCAGCGTATTTATGAGATTTTGGGTGTGTTAAGTCATAAGGGATGCAAATATCAGTTAAGGTGGGTTTTCGATATATATCAAAACTTAGTATGTTATTTTTATGTGTGATTGTTAGGTCTAAAAAGTGAATCTGATTATCGACTTCTCTCCTATTTTGAATTTCTTCTCTTGTGAAAGTATAATACATAGTTTAGTTTCTTATTATCATCATCAGTAACTATCACGTAGTAACGGTGGAATCAATTAACTAATATAGTTTATTTACGTTTTGTTTTCATCTAATACAAAATGAAATTATCTTAAACGTGTAAGAGGAAAATTAGGAAGTATTCAAATGAAATGAGAGGATATAGTTTTTTCTTTAGCATAATAAAAAGACAACTATGATATTATTTCACTTTATTTCTTCAGAATTAACTGTCACATTCACACCGTCTAGGTGGCGGTATGGTTAGTGCGCAAGCATGTAGGAATATGCCAAGCCCAGGTGCTCTATTCGAATCCGAGTTCTAGTCATGGATGTCGTTCTTGAACAAAAAAGTTGAATTTTAAGAGTCGCCTAAAGGGCATAAAATTCCCAAGACTAGATAGGTTGGCAGTTATTATAGCACGGTGTTGGAAAGTAGTTTGGAATCCACTATAAACTGTAGGTCCAGCCGTATAAATGGGCAAAGTTCCCGAGTACATTTTCGAAAGAAGAAGAGGAATAACAAGAACTGTCACATTAAAGTTGAGGTTAGGAAAATTTATTCTTGACTTATAGAAAGATGCCGTCCTAGATGTAGTTCTGTGGTCATTCTTTTTACATTAATCTCTTCATTTAGTTGATATTAATTAACTAAAGTTTCTTAGATCGAAAGAAAATTAATTGTAGGGCGTTCTTCTTGATATCTCCGAATGAAAAGAACTGATATCAGTTTTTCCTGAAACGAAATATGTATATTTCAATTCATTCTGCTAGAATCAACTATCATTTTTTAATTTTTTACTTCCTTAAAATTGAAAGAAATCTTTTGCAAATGATAGTGAGTAAATTATAAGTATAGGATATGGACATATTCAACATTCATGCAATAATAAATACAAAATAATATACCTTATATTATCTCCGTGGTAACACACGAATGAATGTGCTGTTGATAGAGTTTTTGCAACTTCAACGATTTCTTTAATTTTACCGTTAACTTTAATTACATTTACGATAATAACGGTCACTTCAAAAGAGTTTTTGCAACCATACTAAATAATGTAGTTATTCAACTTCAACTGTCAGTTTGTCACTTGTCATTTCACTACGGCCGATTCGTTTTTGTTAGGTTACATAATTGCATATTTCATTCAAATTGCTTTCATCGTAAACTGAGCGTCAGTATAGAAGAAGTTGGCTGAAAATATTAAAACATGGATAAAGTGCTTCCGAAATTCCGTCGAAATCCAAATTATTACTGGCCAGAATCATTTGAGATACATTCAACCCGGCAACCTTGCACACGGTAAATGAAAGTAATTATCAGCTCTTATTCTGCCGTAATAACGGCAATTCGTTATCCTTATTAAAGTTTACGGATACTATTTCTAAAGAGCGCATGCTCAGAAAATAACGAAGTCTCAAAATAAGAGGTGCAAAAACTCTCTATTAACTCACATGATAGTTCTTTATGTCCATACCTTTTATTATAATCAGTTTCATTTAATTTCACTCAACTTGAAATAAGATAATGTTTGTCCAAACACATTTTCTTTGAACCTACATATGTATAATTGTACTTTTTCTCAACAATTACCAAGTACGTTTGAATCAAACATATTTTCAGTACTCACTATATTTCTGTCAAATATTTCTAGTATTAATCTCAAAATTACCATGCATTTCCATTTGCACAATATCAAAGGGAGGACACGTCAGTTCATTCGGACAATCTTTAATCATCTCCATAACACTATGACTAGTTCGAACAATAAACATGTGACCTGCTGCACTTTTATCCCCGGTTTCGAATTTTACAGGTTCCATAGTAGGAGCCCAGAAATATTCCATGGTATAAAAATTTGTGAGATCACAGAACTAGCCGTCATTGCCTTGTCGTTTGAGTCTATTCTGTGATTCATCTAATTAGAAATCTATGGTTGGCATAGTAATGGTGTCTAACTAATAATGCGCCAGTTTTGACAGAATGAATATGACATGTTTACAAGTTTCTAAAATTCATTACTGGAAAAAATATGGACAGATTTGTTACTACAAATTATTCTGGTAGTGTAATATTATGACATATAAGTGATAATTTTTGTGAATCTAATAAGAAAGTGTTGTGTTTGGAAATTTGCCATCCATAAGGCATATCTAGGTGAAAGTTATGGACAATAGGACTATATGAATGCAAGCAGCTTTGATAAGCAATTCGTTAAGATGATTCCATTAATTTTAACGCAAAGGTTTTGAGGGATTATCAAGTTATATTAAGATATCAAAATTATCTAATTTTTAAGTTTGAGATTCACAGAAATCGATCAAAAGGTCGAGATGGTGAGTATCTCTTTTACGGTTTCAAACTATGCAGAATATGTCTTATTTCTTTTTCAAATATTTTTTTTATAGAACGACGAACCCTCAATTCTTACCGTTGGTACAGCAGTTAGTGCTAAATATAAAGGTGCCTTCTGTGAAGCAAAAGTTAGTGAGGTATCACCTCAAATAAGATACAGAGTAAGTTCACGACCTATTTCAAATTTCACATTAATGATTTATTCTCTTTATTAGGTTTCCTTTAAAGAGCCGCATATGGGAACAGATACTCTCAAGGAAGAGCATATTAAGGCTACTGGTTCCATAAGAGTTGGTAGAACGGTTTTAGCATGGCACCATGGTCAAAGGACATTTCTTGAAGCTCAAATTACCAGAGTACAAGATCAAAGCCAATACACTGTTGGTAAGTAAACTCAAAATATTGAATACAATATTTACTATAGGATATAACTCGTTCAAATAGTGGAAATGAGCTTGACCATTGGAAGAGAATCTGGGAATCCTTTTTCATTTTCCTATTGTATATTTACTATGTTCGTAAGAACTATTATAATGTCAGTCTCAGATAAATTACTAGTTTCATTTTGACCATATCATTTTCACGAAATATGTGACAATTTTAACGAAAATAATGTTTCAATATGTTTGGTTCATTGTGTTGCATGAATTAAACTTGAAGAGTTTGCATTAAATTTACAGATAGGGTTTTGAGATCATTGGGAGCCACTTAACGTTTTGACAAACCCTTTGAGGTCGTCATTCCACCATAGAAATTTGGTCTATGTCCCATTCCTTACTCACCCCATAGGACCACACCTTATATGCACTGTGATAACTTAAAGATCCAACGGTTACGTCCTTATTAGTTGATGAATGCAAAGAAGCACTATGACAACTTAGTATCACAAACAGAGTTACTCTGCTCTGGTGCCCAGCTCATGAAGGTATCAAAGGAAATGAGAAACCAGACAATCTTGTCAAAAAGCAATAGCTGTTGGGCCGATAGGACCATAACCTATTCTGATTATACCACTGACCCACATGATCTCCTTCTAAAACTGGAACACTACGGAGGACTACGGAGGTCCTGAACTACTGGGCAGGTATCTTGGGATTGAGACAGTCAAAAAGCTCACAAAGGACCCCAATCAAATCACCCTTATCAAAGATAAGGGTACATCAACTGTTGTCCTTGATAAAAAAAATTTTAACACTTTCTTGTTAGAATTTTTTCTTTTCGTTATTCTAATGGGACTGATATAGGTCTAGTCTGAGAGAGGGATTAAGGTTCAAATTCTTAATAGCCATGAAAATTAATATTATAAATAATAAATCACTATTATGCATTATTTTCTTTCTCAAGGTCTGGAAGCCTATCCACTACTGGCATTATATATTGTTTAAGATTGTTTTGGTTCTTTATTGCAGAATAGTTTGAAAAACACATTTATGAGTCCATTATATGGAGCTGTAAGATGTCTTTCCATTTCCAACAATGATGATAGCAAATTAACCTTACTTTCATAGATATATTTCATTCATATTTTCCTATAAGAAAAGTGCCATCCTAGACAGTTCATGTTAAAATTTTGGGATTTTTCAAGAAGTTCTTAAATACTTCATTATATATAGTCTATTCAAATCTAACACTAGATTGCCTAAAGAAGTAATTTTTACTGCTTTTCAACTTCAATTAGAAAAATATCTGTGTATAGAATGACACAGCTTCTTAGAATTTTGTGACTATTTGTACATTTTGTTATTGAATTGAGCAAATTTCTTATATGATCAGATTGACTCCGAATTCGCATTTTATACATTTTTTGATTACCATTACTTGTATGTGACTCGTTATTTGAATTTTTGTGTCATGTCTGCCGACGCACCTTATTCCCCTTGAACGCGTAATAATGTAGTTCAGGGGGGGGAAGGATTATCACTTATTGTAGGATCACTGTAAATAGATACGCTTTGTTATAGTAGGAGGACCGCGATGCGCAAGTTTTGACTTTTGACCGGCCTGCTTTATGAAGTGACAGTCGATTTAACACATTGCTCAATTCATTTCTTTTGCGCACTAAATTCATGAAAGAATTGTCGAATACAAGAATAGAGTTATTGGAAAGCTAAGGGATATCGGTGAAGAGTGTTCCGATATAGAATGAGATGCAACAAATTGGGAACAATCCTCTGAAGATGAATCGCATATCGATGAAGAGGCGATTACCAACGATGAAAATAAAAGTGTCATCGTTATGCTCAGGAGAGGTGTAGGGTGCTAAGCAGTTCAGGATCTGATGAAGAAACTGAAAACACCTTTCAGGAAACGGATACAGCTTCCGATGATACTGTGTGAATAAAATTTGCCGAGGGGAAGGTTTATATGTATAATATATGCATAGTATAACAGTAAAGCCGTACGTATCACAAAAAAAAAATAGATTATTTATGAAGCTATTCAAAACAGTACAGTGCTATTCCTTACCCCATTAAATATGTTAGATACGTTGGGCATTTCATAAAGAGCAAAAGTACCCCTTAACAGCATCATTAAAATTAATACCTTATCAGATATCAGAGATTTCAAATGCGGAAACAGAGCGGTCGTCGGGCCGTGCGCCCTTTCCGGGTTGAAGCTGGACATTCATTTTCACGTTCTAATATTATCAAATATCAAGTGATATCATAAATCATTTTTTTCAGTATTTGATGATGGTGACATTACAAAACTTCGGAGGAATTACTTGTGCTTGAAGAGTGGTAGACACTTTAATGAGAGTGAGACTTTAGATCAATTGCCCCTCACACATCCGGAGCATTTTAGCAACCCTGTGGTTGGAGGTAGAAGCAGGAGAAGAAATAGGAACAGGTAAATCGGAAATTATATATTTATATTTTTTCATGAAATCGGTTTTATTGCATGAATGGATATATGGGAAGCTCGTCGGGGTTAGATTAAGTAATTGCTTTTTTCCAATAGAGAAGAAATCGACTCGAAAGCGGAGTTTTCAAAATAATCAATGTAGGCTCACAATATTGATATTGCCAGATCACAGGTTTTCAATTGACCCAGTCAAGTCAATAAGTTTGCTTCAAGATTAAACAAACTGTTAAAAACTTGTTTTACTACATTAATATTTCGTTAAAATTATTGTTTAATCTGGCAGTATGCAAAATTAGAGCGATTTCCAATTACTAGTACTTGTTACACTATTTAATACTAAGTTTGATCAAGTAAGTGCAAGCTGTATATCTAATTTAATTCAGGGTATCCTTTTGTGAGAAAATCAATGAGCGCCTTTCTATTTTTTCGAATAATCGAATTTCAATGGAGATAAAAATTTTGATATAATCATAGGGCACCATTGATTCTGTAGCAAGTATATGCCAGTGATCCTCATAACTCTCCAATCAGGTATTCTTTTGTAGTTTTCAAATCTTTCATGTATTCATTTACCGGTAACCCTCTTTAACAAGGTATAAAATTAATTTGCAGTAAACCAAAACGAACATAACTTCAGATTACTTAATTTTGAAATGAAAAACAAGGAATAAGAACAAATAATTCAATCAATCTTGACCTATGATGATCTCTCAGATCAATTTGCTATTATTTCTATATGGCAGACTGTAAAAATCAATGCCAGCTGACCAAGCAAGACATTGTCAATTATTCTGAGAACAAGAAAAGCCCTGGCATAATTGAACCTATAAAAAGGAACTTGTAGGAGTGCCCAACTCCAACTTCGTGGTAGAATATGAAAACCAAAGGCCAAAGCAGTTCAGGGATATTGAGGATTCCACTAGCCAATTGAGCATAGAACAGAACATTAACAAAAAAGTTATTTTCAATTTATTGCAAATTGAGGTTGCTGAAGAGTTCGCAGGCTCAATCCCCAGACTATAAGATACCATTAAATAAAATGTATTCTGAATTTTCTCGAGATCATGATATTCCTTTGTGTAAAGTGACCCAACACTCCAACAACGGCCTGATAAGTGAATAGAGGTATTTTAAGGTATCAATGTGTTAAAACTCTCAAGAGATTCTGTCCATAAATCCTGACATTCTGATGGCTCTCCCAGAAATTGACTCCATGTGTTATTTTCTCATCATACAGTATACCAGCATCGCTAAATATGCCCTCACCAAAGGAATGTCACAAAGAAAGTACACAGAATTAAATTTAAGCCCTCCCTGAAAAGACGCATGCATCGATATTCAAAATCAATTTATCAATCCTGCAGTATCATAAGATCATCGATGTCCTGTGATCATTTAATAGACACAAAAAACTTGAAGTAATCTGCATACAACAGGAATTTGCAAAACTTAAAACAGAACCAAATATTGCTGACAAAAACGAGAAAGATCAATGGCTCCGAATGGCTTCCCTGAGGAACACCGCTGTTTACTTCAATTGCCCGAAATAAATTATTTCGTATTTTGACAACCTGAGATCTATCAAATACGTAGAAAACAACCGACCTTAACAATGGGCCGGAAAGACGGAATGATTTCAGTTTGAACTCTTGTGATGAATGGTTGATTGAGTCACACGCCTTAGAGAAAACTGTTTAGATAACATCAACTTGGGCGTACTCTTTAAGAGCATTTAAAGTGTACTGTACAAAGAGTACCAAATTAGTTCAAACCATGAGCTGATCATACAAAATTAGTTCGAATAGTGGGAAAATGGCGCTCAAGATACATATAGACCTATAATTATATATGTCGATCCTGCCCGATTTAAGAATTGGTTTAATATAATTACACTTCTATTTTGAGGGAAAACACCACAGATCAGGGATGTGTTGAACATGTCAACAAAGGACGCAAAAGAAGTTGATATAGTCATCTCAAGATTTAGCGCGCTTGAATTTTTCATGATGATTTTTTTTCCGTAGGACCATCCGCTTCAGTTCTGCAGAATACCAGGTGGGAAAATTAGATTTTCTTAAATATATTTTAGGTACATATTTGTTTATACCCTCCATAAGGGTTTCCATAAAAGGCATTGACCATGGAATCGACTGAGAAATCAATCTCTTCCTGGTCACGCTGGACCAGGAAGGAACAAGAACAGTGCCCAACAATAAATTGTTATCAGACTTGACCAGAATGAATAGATCTTCAACAGAGTCATCTTGTGAAAAAATTAACCGGGAAGTAAAAAGTTCTTCTATTTGCACCAATCATGCAGTCTTATCAGATCAGTTTGTGCATTGATGTTCTGTAATAGAAGCAAAAACCTTGCGGTTATCTGTATACAACAAAAATTTGCAAAGCTTAAAACAAGAGCAGATATCGTTAACAAAAACGAGAAAGGTCAATGGCTGCCTGATTTAAGAATTGGTTTAATATAATTACATATCCATTTTGAGGGGAAACAACATAGATGAAGTTAAACATAAACAACAAAGGATGCAAGAGAAGTTGATGTAGTTATCCCAAGATTTGGTGCGCTTGAATTTTTTATGATTTTTTTCCGTAGGACCATCCACTTCAGCTCTGCAGGATATCAGGTGGGAAAATTAGACTTTTTCATATATATTTTAGGTACATATTTTATTATGTGTATAACCTCCATAAGGTTTCCATAAAAGGCATTGACCATGGAATCAACAGAAATCAAAACTCACGCCAAATTCATCATTAAATGGAACTATATTCGGTGATAACTGGTTAAGCTAGACCAAGGAGTAACAAGAACTATGTCCAACAATAAATTCTTATCACACCTGACCAGAACCAATAGATCTTCAGCAGAGACATCTTGTGAAATAATCAACTGGGAAGTAAAAACTTTTTTACAGTTATTAGGACTCCATCATCTGACCGTTTAACACTAGTTACCACAAAGTGATCCTTGCGATAGACTACATAATTTGTAAGTTTCAATTCTAAACTTTCAATGGATTCGTCTAGCCTCGTTTCAAACATCATACTCACAATGGGATGCATCAATCATTAAACTATTAAGTTTTAAACTGCTGCGCGAACTTCGCATATTCTGGTAATACACATAAATTTCGTCGTAATAACCCGAATGTGTTCTTTTTAGAAACAGAAACAGTTCTCAGATTCCTGCCACATATCTTTTGGTGATATTTTTTCTTCCCTCCTTGGTTACGCTCTTCTAGAGTGCGACGAAGGTTCACTTTGATAAGAGCCTTTTTTTTAATGAAAGTAAGCAACCAAACCAAAATAGAGCCTTCAAATTGAAAGACCCATGTCAAACATGATTGACAAATCTGTTCTTCCTATTGCACTTTGAGCACGTCTACATCTTTAATAATTTTTTAGGGGTGACGATAGTGAGGGGGAGCATGAAGAAGCAGATCCTGAGATGGAAGGTTATACTAGTGAAGTAGGAAGAGTGGTCATGGGAGAAAATTTAGAAAAGAAAAGAAATCGAGATTGGCCACCAGGCTTGATTATGTTACCGAAAAATCCCAAGATGCTTAATACCAAGGAGGAATTTCTGATCCGGTCATTCAAAGATGACAGATTGTGAGTATTCCTAACTTCTATGAAAGTCACAGAGTCATTCATCATTTATTCTCTTTTCTTGTCATTGTCACAAATGTTTTCAAATTGCAGTTATAATGTTCCTAAAAAAGATGTAATAGAATTCAACAAGGAATTAGGAGAAAAATTGGATAAGAACGACACCCCATTTTCGGTTGGTGTCCAGAAAGCGTTGAAGTATATTACTACAGGCGAACTTCCTGCGAATTGGGAGAAACACTTTTTGTTTCATTCTGATCGCATTGAAACCGATCCCGAATTGAATTTTACGGATGTAAGTAGAAAGTACTTCTATACGTTGAAAGTGTTAACCAACGTTTTTCCGACGTATGGAATTCAGATTTGTTCATAGTTATTACAGTTATAAAAATCATTGAAACTACTATAACTAGTGAACTAATCGTTTGATCATCATAAAATTTTAACATCATTTTAACTTTAATACTTTATATCACTTGAATTTTTCATTGGTGGCAGCAATTGATAGTCACCATTCAAACTATCTGAGATAATCTGTTCTTTCTAGAGTTCAGATGATGAACCTTGTGAAGAGAAGGATAGATTTGTTGCCCAACTCTATAAATTTTTGGAGGAGGCTGGAACACCTCTCAACAAGACACCCACCATAGGGGGTGAAGACGTAGATTTATACCGTCTCTTCAGCGCTGTGAACAAACTGGGGGGATACAATAAGGTCAGTAATCATAATAAATGGAAGACTGTGACTGGGAGATTGAGGTTTGGTAATAGCCAATCAGTGACTAATCAAGTGAAGCAAGTTTACAAGAAATGTCTGCTCAGCTTTGAAGGCTTCTACAAAACTTTGGGGGTGACCATGCTAAATCATACTAAATCTACCAAAAAGAATAAGGGTGAGTATTCAGTAATTACCATATTGTACAGTTTCTTTTTATAAATTATAAATTTGGAAAATGCTCATTTCTGGGGATCGTTTAACAATTTATCATAAGTTATCAATTAAACTTATTGGGCGTTTTTTCAAGGTCGATCCCTCATAAGAGATAAAGATAGATCTACTCCAATAAACAGTCCAAGACCAGACAAGGAGGAAGAACCACAAGAAAAAAAAGAGGAAGAAAAACCAGTGATGGAAGAAAAGGAAAAACCTAAGAGGCGTTCCGATGTAAGGGAAGAAAAAAAGAAAAAAGAGGTACCAGAAATAACCAAGACCACCAGTGATACAACGGAACCGGCAGAAGCCAGTACAAGTACAGGCAGACCAAAACGGTTCACTGAAGTAAGGTCATGGGCAAAAGAAAAGAAAATTCCCAAAGTTTCAACCGGAGAGAAGGTGAAGGCCATTGTAGAAAAGTTTGAAGATCAAAATAAGAAAGAAGAAGAAAAGGATAAGGTAAAGTTGAAATTTATTCAAACATATTTGTATGTTTCATAAAATAAATTTTTAAGGGTCAGCAAACAAGGTCGAAATCTCTGCTACCAAAACCTGTGCCAACTGTACCCGATAAAAAGCCAGAATCTAAAACTCCGACCACGAAAGAAGTCAAACAAGATAATAAGGATAATAAAAATAGCAAAGAAATAAAAGACAACAAAGTGGCGAAAGCAGTGAAGAAAATTGAAGAAGATAAAAAACGAATTCAGAAACGTACACATACAGAGTCGGAGAGTTCAGTTGAAAATCCAGTTGCAGTTAATATTAGTCTGGGTGATAGGTTGAAGGTTTATTATGGGCCTTCTATCGAGTCTAAAATTACTTATGAAGCTAAAGTTATCGAGATAGATAAGGATGGTAGCGTGCCAGTATATCTTGTCCATTATACTGGCTGGAATACAAGGTAATGAATATTAAGTTCAAAAATTTACCCTGTTAGTTTAGTATTGTATAAAATAAAATAGGTCAGTTACACCATTTATCACTTATAAGAATGGCTAGACTAATTTTTATGGTCTTTGACTTGTTGTAATTGTTACCACCCCAATAGCACAATTGAATAATTGGAAATTACCACGAAGAAAAAATTAAAACGAATTTTTTTCCATATTTTTTGTAGGAAATGGCTTCTCTGAATGATAACTCTAGAGCAGATTAACCGATTTTAATGAAACTTTTGTTCGTTTGTGTCTGTGTTGCTTTAGCGGCTGATGATAATAATAATAAAAAATGTCTTTAATTTAATAATCCTAGGCGAAGCCCAGCATAGCTGATTTGCTTAACCAAGAACCTCAATGTATATATTGCAAACCATAACAAAAAATCATAAACGAAACCACATACCTATCATGAATTTAAACAAATTACTTACTGACAATTGAGAAGAAGAAAAATTAAAATTTGTAACTATAAAAATTATTTAGTCAATAAATATTTTTTCACTGTCCCTTAAATCTAGGAGTAGACATCGGCTTCATATTTCTAGGAAAGAAATTCTACATGTTCGCTAAATCGTACGAAAAAGATCTCTTAAAAATGGCTTTCCTATGTTTGGGTACAACCAGGAGATCAATATTTCGCTTAGTTTACCCATGAATTCACAAACTTCGAGCAATTCTAATTCAAATTTATCCGGGTGTTTACCCTTCAAAGCCTTATGGACCAGAGTTACTAGCTTTCTTCTTTTGGTCATATTCAGCCATCTAAACTCTCTTCTTTTGTCGGTCATATGACATATGCTCCTTGAATATCAGTTTTCACATTCTCTAAAACAACAATTATGTGAATCATTGGTACTTATTCATCTTAATGCTGCAGATGTGGCATACAAGTTGAAAGGTTGTATGGAATTCGCAATTTCAAAATTGAATTGTGAGAATTTGTATTTGACATATTTGACATCTTGATCCATATTCATATATCAAAGTAATTCTGTCTCTCTGTTACACTGTAAGAAAACATTGTCATTTATTTTTTCAAAATTCAATCTGACTTGTAGCACAAACTTTGACACTGTCTTTTATGAAAATAGACTGTACTTTTTTGTGCCATTTTCAGCTCTTTTATGTAACCTATGAATTCTCTAGATTCCTCATTTCAAGGATTCTTGCATCCTTCGAGCCCTTTTCGTGTTCTCAGCAGGTCTGGATCTTTCCAGAATTTTTGTTCGATATTCTATGATTGGAGGTTATGTTTAAGTTATATTCGATATATTTTTATATAATACCTTATAAGTTTATTATTAGGTTTTCCTCTTTTGGCTAGTGAACTAATTAGCAATTTCATGATATCAACAATTATGTTTTATATTTTGTTGATAATTTATTTGACTCCTGTTTAAACTCTGATCTCTGATTTCTGATTAATGTTAGGAAATGATAAGCTCAGTATTTCAGCTTTGGGTAATCCTGCATTGTACGCTGACCGCCACGCGCATCGTGTACCGAGTCGACGAGAAATGTTTCCGAACGATTTAAATTTCAGACAGTGTTGCCAGATCCCTTTCCTGGTGTTCATTTCAATTTCACGTTCAAATAAGAGAATAAATGTTTGATCTCGGGATAATTATTTAGTACAGTGTTGATAGTCAAAATTCACTGAAAAAGTGTTTCCATACTAATTTTGGATCCAAGAATCCAAATCTGAAATCATTTTGCCTCGGAAGGCTGTCGTTTAGGAAAAAAAACCAAAATTTTCTTGAAAGTCCTCTTGTCTGTCATTCAAACTCTTAATTTGCCTTGTTACTATTACAATATATACACACATGTACCATCAATTAGCTCAAATATACATTAATTTCTTATTAAAATGCTTTTCCATTCGAATGTTCATTTTCTTGACAGTCAACCCGCCATATTTACTTTCCAGATATGATTGCCCCTCAATTCTCAATATTGGGCAACAATTTCACACATTTACAGTCCAAGAGCTACGTGACTTGAACCCGTCAATAGTGCCATAATCGAAATCTCCCGTCATAACAGAGAGGGATATTCAAATGGAAATCTCTTCAAACCAAACCTAACCTCAAACCTAATTTGAATTTATAATTTTGAATTGAATAGGTTAGTAGGTTAGGTTTTAGGTAAAATTAGGTTAGTCAGGTTAGGTTTGGAAATATTCCCATTTGAATTTCGGTCTCAGTTATGAACGAGAGAGATAGATTCTATCTTTTTCTTGCATCGTTTTGACCCGTACGTTGTATAACATGTAACATGAAATCATTGTAAATATGGCGGGTAAAATGGCTAGAAAATCAACATTCGAATTAAAAAGCATACATGTGTGTATATTTTTTCCATTGTAATAGTAACAAGGCATTTTAATGAAGCAATTATAGAGTTCGAATGATATAGACAAGAGGACTTTCAAAGAAATTTTGTTTTTTTTTCCTAAGCGATAGCCTTCCGGGGCAAAATTATTTCAGATTTTGATTCTGGGACCTAAAATTAGTATGTAAACACTTTTTCAGTGAATTTTGACTATCGACACTATACTAAATAATTACCTTCAGTTACTTTTTTGAATAGATTGCAGTGGATGAGCTGAAATTTTTCTTTCTATCAGGCTTGACATAAACAAAAAACCCATGTTCCTTCCGCTCCCGAGAAATTACGCGAGTGTTTAACTATCGGTTTAACTTCAATAGTATATCCTATATCCTTTGCTATTTCATTTTCAACGATAGGTAGTCAAACCTCCGACGTGTGATAAGTCATGGCAACACTGGCTTGAAATTCAAATCGTTCGGAAACATTTCTCGTCGACTCGGTACACGATGCGCGTGGCGGTCAGCGTACAATGCAGGATTACTCAGCTTTGTTTTCAACAGCAAAAGCATAATCATATTAATACAGTAAAAAAAATGTATATCATATCCATGTTTCTGTATGGTGATTGGACATCGCCAACTTTGGATGTGCCCCTGGTGCCTAATCAAAATTAAGTAAAAACCTCAGTGCTATTGTTAATTGACATAGAAGATACTATACTATCTATAGTATCTACAATTTCTCCTCTACATACAACTTTCATTACAGGTATGACGAGTGGATTGTTGCGGCTAGAGTTGCCGCAAATTTAAGTGCCGCTACTAAAGCGAAAAGATTGAAACAGGGAGCGGCAAATACCAGCGGATCTAGTACGAATAAGAGTGTAACACCAGTTACGACACCAGTTTCGTCTAAAGCGGCGGCGAAGACGAAAAGGGGCGTGTCTATTACCAGAAGAACGTCTGTTAATAACGAAATCCCTAGATCAACGACACCTTTGAGTTCGACTTCTACATCTAGCAGACCTAAGACTCCTGCAACTCCTGCTACAAGATCGACGACAAGAAGTGCCAGACAAGGTGAGTAATCGAAATGAGAAATAACTGAAGATTCTCAATACTGGCAGTATAAATAATGTTACCAGTCTATTGCTATATTCGTTTTACAATAATCCTGATATCGGTTTATTCAAGTCGAGCAATAATTACAGCATGTCTTGTTTCTTTTCTTCAAGACTCAGTTCCGGAAAAATTCTAATCAATTTGTGAAAAGAATTATTGTGATTAACTACTTTTCCATTCCATTTTGAATGAAAAATAAACTAATTCAAAATATTTGTTTTTTTATACAGGGTGCTTCAACGAAAACTAAACAGAGGCTATATCTACCAAGATATTCATTTCTGATCAAAATGCAAAAACGGTCACCTTTTAGGGTACAATACTTGCCTGAAATATCAACCCCCTAAGCGGGGAGTTGCAATCCTTGAACATTTTGAATAGGGAAGATGGGTCGAGTGATGACTCAAAAGAAGGGTGGTATCTTTGTCTACATTGCCTTGAACGAATTTCCATTTTTAATCGAAAACTGTAAAAGATACAGGGTGATCAACTGAAAGATAGGGAAGACTATTTCCCTGAGACTATTCAAGTTTCAGTGAGGTAAAATAGAACAGATCCATGCTGATTAATGGCAGTCATTATCAAGTACCATCCTCATCTCGAATTTCAACCCCTAGAGCAGGGGTGATCACCCTTGAAAATTTGGAAGAGGGTAGATGGGTCGAGTGATAACTCGAGAGAAAGGTATTATTTTTGGCTGCATTTCCGTGAAAGAATTTTCATTTTTGATTGAAAACTGTAGAAGATACAAAGTGAGTCACTAAAAATAGAGAAGACTATCGACCCAAGACTATTGGAGTATCACTGCGAAAAACTGGAATAGATTCATTTAGATCGAAGATCCTTTGATCTGAAATGAATATGTTCCATTTTTTGCACTAATACTTGAATAGCTCAGAGCGATAGATAGTCTCCTCTATTTTTCAGTAGCTCACTCTGTATCTTCTACAGTTTTCAATCAAAAATGAAAATTCGTTCACGGGGATGCAGACAAAGATAATACTTTCTTTCAAGGTATCACTCGACCCATCTACCCTCTTCCAAATTTTCAAGGGTGGTCACCCCTGCTCGAGGGGTTGAAATTCGAGATGAGGATGGTACTTGATGATGACTGCCATTGATCAGCATGGATCTGTTCCATTTTACTTCACTGAAACTTGAATAGTCTCAGGAAAATAGTCTTCCCTATCTTTCAGTTGCTCACCCTGTATCTTTTACAGTTTTCAATTAAAAATGGAAATTCGTTCAAGGCGATTTAGACAAAGATACCACCTTTCTTTTGAGTCATCACTCGACCCATCTTCCCTATTCAAAATGTTCAAGGATTGCAACACCTGCTTAGGGGGTTGATATTTCAGGCAAGTTTTGTACCCCAAAAGATGTCCACTTTGAAACAAAAATTGACCTGTTTTTGCGTTTTGATCAGAAATGAATATCTTGGTAGATATAGCCTCTGTTTAGTTTTCGTTGAAGTATCCTGTATAGATATTTCCCATATAATGAGAGAGATAATTAGATAATTCAAGCGATTGGGTACAATGTTTTGTGGCTAGACTCGTTATCGTTCTCATAAAAAGCTTTCTTTTCAGAACAAAAACGTACAAGAAGGACCTCAGTACAAACAGATACATCCGTTCATACAGATACAGAGTCGCCAGTTTCGGAGAGCGAACCGGAGCTTACCAGAACCAGAAGTGGAGGCCGAAGTGACGAACCAGAATTACGAACATACAAGAAGAAAGTTCCTAGAATGCCAGTTTTGGTGAGTTATATTATAGTTTTCATTTTTCTCGTCTGTGTCCTCTCATTCATTTGAATAGTTTTCCAAAATTGATGGAAAGCTTCACATTGCGTTCACTTTCTCTTATGCTATCCTAAACATTTGTCTATTTACAGTCTTTTTTTAAGTTAGTTTTTTGTGTAGATGCATTTTCACTTCATTAATGTTATATCAACTTTCACGTCCCCATTGGTAATCAAATTGACAAAGATTGAGTAATTTCACGAATTTTGAAATTTAAAATCTGCTGTTGAAAATATATTAAATATTTTGATTTATTTGAAAAAAAAAATGAGATGGAAAATTCAGGAGAGATAATTAGTTGTGAGATATGAGAAAAATTTGGAAATGAAAAATATCTGAAAACTAAGAAGAAAATGAAGATTTCTGGACAGTCTCAAAGGGTTCCCATATCTTGTGGATCCTCTGAGATAGTGAGCAAGGTTTCTGATTCTTCTTGGAATCTCTCTGATTAAACATATTTCACATTCTCGTGAATACTAACCCATATAGGGGAAAGTCTTTTGGGGCGTGAGACGACCATAGTTGCCCTAATACGCCGTTGTCTTTTCCGCTCATAACCTCTCTCTTTTCGTTGAATTGAGATGCGAGAATCTCAATCTATCGGGAAAGAGTTGAACTGTTTAATGATGGATGGACGCCAGTAATGAAAGGAACATGTGAAGTGGAGTGGAGACGCTGTAGCTGGCCCACAACAAAACAGCTTGTTATTGTTGTTTCTTCGCATTTTATAGTAATTATCTGTTATTATTATCTTTGTTCACCTTTTTTGTAAGTAATGTGAATTACCTGTTATTATTATCTTTGTTCGCCTTTTTTTGTGAATAATGTGAAATAAATTATGATTATTTTGTGTGATTCTGCTATCTGCAGAATATATAACGTTTGTTTACTGGTGCATTTCGGAACTTTGCGCTTGCGTGGTCTTAGGAAATGCTTACGCGGTTCTACCAGTTCTGGGAATCAATGGATATTTTACGCTGTGATAAAGAGTTGGCTTGATTGGCTATTTTGAACGTTTTATGTAGTGTACATTTGTAGTGTAATTCTATTCTATTCATGTCTGAAAACTTCTCATTAAAGCGATGAAGACATCGATAAACTACTGTCGAGTTAGTAGATAGTTCTGAATATTAAAAATGGCAGTAAGGGAATTCCGTAGAAGTTATGCCACTTAAAAAAATTAAAATAGATGTTATCTGTCGGCGAAGGAATGAATTATAGTAAGTAAATTGATGATTACCTCAAAGAATAATACAGAGACAGAATAAAAATTGTAGCCTTTTACTGTCAATGTACAAAGTAGAAATCGTTAAAGTTTAAAACTCAGTGATTCCCTAAATCTAAACACAAATGTGAAAATTTTTGGTTCGCGGTAACTACAGAAATCCCGAACGAATAGAACTTGACATGCGCTTAATAACAGTTCAGGACGGGTTCATTTCTAATTCAGAATTTGGAATTGTTCCCGCAAACAAAAAAAATAGAAAGGTTTGCGAACGCCAGTGACTATGACTTCGTGAACTTGAATTATGTAATGGTGATGAGGGTGATGTTTTGTGAGAGAAGTGAAAGTAAGGAAGACAACTAAGGAGGGCGTTCTGCGGAGGGAATATGGAGGGATAAAAACGATAACCTATATCCTACCCGCAAGTATATCTACAGTTTTATTACTCAGTTAGAAAGCGCAGGAATAGACAAACAAAAAGCTACAAATTTACGTGTTTACCGTAAACTTTATTGCGACAAAAAAAGCCCATGTGCTGAAAACATGTAAGCAGGAATGAAAAAAGGTTTGAAAGAATAATTGAACCAGCTGTTCACAAAAACTTAAATACTCAAGGCAACACATAAGCGCCTGTAAAAAGCTAAAGTTTTAAGATTTAAAAGAATAAAAAAAAACATCGTGAAATTTTAATATAATAATATCGAGGTCTGCTGAATTGCTTCAACATCTCTGTTGAAAGTTCTTAATGCAGTTCTTATCGAAGTACGTGCAAGCGATTCCATTCTTCTAACTTCATGAATGTTCTGCCTATCATTATCAACAGCTACTTGATGAGTTATAGACTCGTCAGCAAAGAAAATAATTAGATTGAAAAAATGAAATTATTTTTGTTTTTCTAGAATAAAACCAGGGTGAAACCTACAGAAGAAGATGATGATACAGAGAAGGAAGAAGAACAAGTCGTTAAAGAAAGACCTAAAAGGACGAGAAGAGTAAGGAGGACGCCCGATAAAATGCCCGACGAAAGTGATGACGACGGTGTTAGTTTACCCAAAGGCCGTGATTTTGATCTCAACCAGATTCGTTCCGAGCTGAAAGGATTCTCAAAAGGTTCGCTGGTTTATGAGAATACTTTATCACAGTTCTATATTTGTCTTATCTTGCAGCTGTACCTGTACCTACCCTAGATAATGTGGATAAAGACACTTCCTCCGACGATTCCGGTAAACCTCTCATCAAGTTGCATATCACTGCTGAAGAAGACGAGGAGGACTTTGAGGAGGAGAAAGAAGTAGAAAAGATCGAAGAGAAAGAAATTGTCCCAGTTAAGCCCATAGAAAAATCTTCGAGTTGCGAGGATATTTACGAATTCAAAGAGCCAGAACCTTTTGAATTCGAATCCAGATCGACGTTGGTCGAAGATAAGGGTAAGAAACGGTTACCTCGGTTTTACGAGGACGTAGAAAAATCGCCGTCCAAAAGTGCAATCACAAAATCGCCAGCAAGAAATGAGCCCAGCGCGGAAATTGAGAAGATTGCGTTTAGATCGCCGATAAAATCGAACGATTCGGAGGAGGAAGAGGATGACGAAGTGGAAAATGATACCAAGAAACAGGAAGATCCGTTCGACAAGTTGGTCGAGTCGCCATCGTTCAATATGGGTGAGTCGATTTTTCTGATTTGGTGGAAAACTTGGAAGCTTGAATGTTTTCGACAATTTTTGTATTCCATTTTTACTAACTTAGCTGCCAAATTGTTTACTTTGGTTGACAAATAGCGACAAATTGAATTATTACGTTAATTTTCCATTTCTTATGAATGAAAACTATATATCTCCAATCTGCAATACCTAATACGCCATTAAATGTCAATTGAAAATAAATTCAACTTCCATGAAAACGGAGCATTTTCTATATTCACGAGGTCTTCATTGGTATCGTTGTGCGCCATATGAAATGTGGCATATCTCCTGCTGGCATATTTTGCGATTTAATCAAAGCTTTCCACTGTGTATGGTGCATATCGTTATTTTACACAATGTTTTAAAGTATTGCTTCTGTGGTACAGTGCTGAGTTGGCTCGAAAATCATTTAACAAACAGGCAGCAGGTTGTACTGATGAAATATGCTCAGGGAAGGCTATTTCCAACACAGTGAAGGCCAATATGGGTGTGTCACAAGGTTCAGTATTAGGACCGATATTGTTCGCACAATGCATCAACGACATAACAAAATATGTCGAATTCGATATGTTTATTATTTCCGCAGAAGATGCAACCTAAATTGTCTTCCAAAACTTACTCTTGGTTCGATAGGAACTTTTTGCTTATGAACTCGACAAAACAAATAATATAGCCACCATGGTTTTTGGGACTGTGTAGAGGAGCACCTGAGTTGGATCTCAAAGATAAATTCTCTCTGTGTTTTCTGTTGAGAAATCCTAGGGATTCTCATGGCTCCATAATTGCCTGATGTTTATCATGTGCATATAAATTCGATATGGCATAACTTCTTGCAATACATAATCATCAATGAGTGGTAAGGTGTGTAATGGAGATCTATCATGAATTTTTTTAAATATTATCATTATCAACCTTGTCATTAAAGAATGTGTTTGTACTCTGTCAACGCCTGTGCACTTTTCAATATCTCGCTGAAGTCGGCCGTTTTCCATCTTTTTGGAGACACAATTTTATTATTCCTCTACACAAGTTGGGCTCTTAAGTTAGATTTAACTAAATGCCAGGGAATATGCATCCAGTCTCAAATTTTTATTCCAATTCCAACAATTTTCAACAAATAAACATATAAATTCATGTTCATTCTTCTTCTTCTCCATTTTCATCTTGCTGTGAATTCCAGCAAATGTCCCCTAATAGAGAATCAAGTTTTTTCCACTATACCACTATACTGATGAAACTGTTCACCATGCTCATCTGATTCACATGGTGATTGTTCGGCAAACTTGTCTGCATGGTAATGTAAAAAATGAATTTTCAGAGACATTTTTACACCGATGTTACGGAAAGCAACGAGCATATTTTCAACGTGTATGCGCCAGTTTTCGTCACAATGAATTCCAAGTACATTTTCGATGACTCCTTTGACGCAATCCCAAGCAACGAGCTGCAAATTCGACAAACTGTTTTTAAATTGTTGGTCTCTCATCAAGCGTCGAATATCAGGTCCATCAAGTATGCCTGTAATAAAATAATTCGAAAAAATATGTGTTAAATATTGAATAAGTTAGGTTGATTGGTATGTATATAGTTTCACACAAACCTTCTTTTATTTTCATTCCACTCAATCTTGGGAAAATTCGCTTCAACTCATTGAATGCATTGCCTTCAGGATCTAGGTAGGGCCTTGATGAAGTTTTTAACAATCCCAAGCCTGATATGCAGAGGTGGAAGCAACACTTTTTCGATTGGCACAAGTGGAATTTCAACGACGTTTTTTCGACGCAATCTGAACCCTTGTCTCATAGGCCAGCTTTTATTGGCATATTGGTCGCCGGCATATCGAGTATCCCATAAACATATAAAACACATGTTTTTCGTATATTCCGTCTGCATTCCTGTCAGAAGAGTTATCACCTTCAAATCTGCACAAATCTTCCAACGATGGTCTTCATATTTCACCAAATCAAGGATTTTTTAATGATTCGTAATTTTCTTTCGGTTTTGTGCTGATGGCAATCGGGACACTGTTTTTTGAGTTTGTGACATGAAGCAAAACCGTCTTGAGACTACTTTTGGACGAATCGATGAAAAGACGCCAGTCTTCTGGTTTATACTCATGATGCATTTTTAATACCAATTCCTTGATATCAGTGCAGTACGCGAATGAATTGTCTTCGATGGATTTGAATAAAGCAGTGAACTGTCTATGACGGCCGATTGCTCCATATACTTTCACATCAGGTGCTAAGACATTCTTTTTTCCAATTCCTGAGTCAAAATAATGGACTGACCCTGCGATAATTTCAATCGACGAATAATTTTATCCAGATCTTTTTGAGAAAATTCGGCATGATTACATTGTGGAGATACATTTGATGGTACATAAACCGATGCAGACGTTTCGCCAATAGTATCAAAAGTAGATGGAATGTACTCTTCTGTCGGACTGGGTCTTTTCGGTATTGGAATGGAATCCGAATGTGGTAACAGCAACTGAACAAACCGAGTTCCTCTGAGTTCAACTTTACGTTTTTTAGCTCTGTTCAATCCGACAATTTCATTAACACAAGCAAAACAGTCATCTGGATTATGTTCTTGAGGATTTGTCCAAATTACTGGAATGCCAAAAGGCATAGATTGGAATTCACCTGTAATAAAAATAGCTTCAATTGATATAATTTTGAAATAAATGATAAATCATTTCATTTTACCTCTTTTCCATCCACTCAATCTTATGACACAACCACTACAAACGATTTTTGGAGCTCAGTTCACATCTTTGATTACAGTTTGGTTGAAATATTGTGTGTACGATTCAGCAATTTCTTCAGAAATTGAATGTTTGCTAGTCATTATAGTAAAGTTTCCACAAATGTAGCAAAATTTATTAAATTTACTGCACGAATTCATTTTTGATAGTTTTACCAAATATATATGTTGTGTAAACAAAGAAACTTCAACAAGAAATGTCAAATTAAGAAATATCAGAACTAAGACTATGAAAAATGGCACACAAATACATAGCAAAATACGTAGTAACATCAGTGACAATACTAATAAATACGTATTAACAGTGACATCTGTGAGAAATTTGAGTTAAAATCATGATTGTGCGTTTAAATTTTTTCTTTTAACTATAGGAAATGTGTTTTCTTTTCTTATTTTAAGATTTTAAAGCGAAATTCCTTGATTTTTCTATTATTTAGACGAAAATTAACGAAAAAATGGCAAGGAAATGGAGTTTTTTGTAATAAGTTAGATGTTTCACATAATGAAAATAATAGATCGACACTGTACCTACGGTAAGCATTGGAAATCAATGAACAGAAAAATTCCGTAAATTTACTTAACAGTAAATTAGACCTATATTCTTTGTTTTATGCGCGCTTCCCAGGTATAGGCAAATCTAACCTACACCACATGAGTAGACGCCTGGGAACAATTGAGGTGTCTGTTTACTCGCTTCTTAAAGAGGGCCATATTGTAGGATGTTGAGAAGATGTTGGACGGAAGCGAATTCCACATATTACCGGCCCTGTAAACGAAGGAATTCTTATAGAGAGAGGTTCGAGGGGTCGTTAAATGTACCGCCATGTGATGAAAACTCCTTACTAGCCTAGTGTTGCGGCAAAACATAAGTTTTCCCGGAACAAGGTCTTTCAGCTCTTTAGAGCATCTTCCGTGGAAGTATCTGTAAAACAGAGAAAGGTCAGCAACTTGTCTTCTGAGAGCCAGCGGTTGGAGATCGCGGGTGATTTCCACGAATGCTTGGGCGCAGATCCCCATACATGGGAACAAAATTCCAAAGCAGGTCGAATCTGCACCTTATATAGAAGCAACAGCTGAGATGACGTGAAGTATCGCTTGGCTCTGAAAAGAAAATAAGTTTAGCTGATGCCGACTTAGCTATTGCTGATACATGTTCATGCCAGCAAAACCTGGAGTTGATTGACCGTTATTCCGAAAAGGTGCATCGAATCTTTGGATGCAATTTGTTGGCCTTGCATTATTAGAGGAGGTTCTTCAGCGGGGACGTTTCTAGAAAACGTAGTTGCTTGCGTCTTGCTCAAGTTGAAGCTCACCATGTTCACCTGACCCCACTCAAAGATCCTCTGTAAGCCAGAGTTCAAGTTATCAATTTGTTGACATCTCTGACGCTGAGATTCCGCAGCTGTAATCGGCCGCAGACTACTGAAAGAAGAAACCAGGGTACAATCGTCTGCAAAACCGAAGATCTTGTTCTCTGTAGATGACGGAAGATCGTTTATCTGCAACAGAAACAAAGTTGGCGAACGAATGGATCCCGGAGGTACTCCTGCTTGCAACCGGAAACAATCAGATGTTATACCGTCGACCATAACTTGTATTGATCTATTTGAAAGAAAGCTACTTATCCAACCCCGCAATTTTTCGGGAAGCCCATATGCAGCAAGTTTATTCAACAAGGCTGCATGCCGAACCCTATCGAATGCTTTAGAGATGTCGGGGGCTATTGCTCTAGAATCACCATGTTTTTCCATCGTTGATGTACAAACATGAGTGACGTAGGCGAGCAAATCTCCTGTCGATCGTTGCCTCCGAAAACCATAGTGACGGTCGTTAATAATTTCCTGCAACTCTAGATATTTGATGAGTTCATCATTTATGACTCTCTCCATCACTTTGGACATAATGAGAAGAAGAGCAACAGGGCGGTAGTTTTGGGTTTTGGGGTAAGGATTTCTTTCCTTTCTTTGGGATCGGTTGAATTCCCGCTATTTTCCAGCTGCTCGGAAAAGTCTGGCTTTCATAAGAAATCTGAAACAAACGGTTAAGAATGGGTGCCAGTTCGGGAGCACACTTTCTCAGGACGATTGGCGGTATTTCGTCTAGACCAACTGCCTTCTTGCAGTTCAGCTGCTCGAGAGCCCGTCTCACAGTGCGGACTCTGAACTTGATTTCCACCATGGAAGAATTTGTAGGTGGAATGTTCAGTGGTATTGCGTTAGATGAATCCAGCACAGAATTCTTTGAGAACAAGAGAGCAAAGAGATCGGCTTTCTCTTGAGTGGTCTCGGAGTTGATGCCATAGTTCCGTCTTTTCTAACAAGAGGTGGAAACGCAAATTTGCAGAAATTGGCACTGACAGTCTTCGCCATAGACCAGGATTGTCTAGTCCCGCTTGTCTGTTCAAGGAGTTTATTAGTTACCCCTTCGTTGAAATTGGCCTTTGCTCTTGCAGTTGTCAGGTTGCATATGTTCCGTATTCGTACGAAGGTTGGTTTCCTCTGTCGGATTCATCTTCAATGACTTGTAAGCTCTGCTCTTGGCTGCAGAGGCTCTTTCGCAGTCTTTGTTGAACCATGGGTTTTGTGCTGTTGTTCTTTTCATGGAATGAGGGATGTAGAGATCCATTCCTGCATAATGATTTCTGTAACAGATTCAGTGCACATATCGATGTCAGGATCTAAAAGGCAAACATCACTGAATGGAAAGCATGAAAAGAATTCACGCAGCTCATCCTAGTTAGCACGGTTATAGTGCCAAATGCGTCTGGGTGGCTTAGATCTTGGTTTAGCGGCAGCACAATGGTTTCAGTCGCAGACATAAGATAGTGGTCTGAGTTGCCTAGCTGTGCTGAGACTTTCACTCCAAAATCATCTGGATCTGAAATCGAAAAAAGATCCAAGGTGTTCGGGAAGTCGGTTGGATGTAAAGGTATTCTTGTCGGTTCGTCGACTAGCTGCGTTAGATTATGGCTGATTGTGAAAGTTTCAGCCTGTCTTCCCGCTTCATCTGTTCTGTTGGAGTGGCGGAGCCAGTTGGTGTTGTGAACGTTGAAGTCACCCAGTACAATGACCTCAGCTGCCGGATGATGTATCTGAATCCAATCCACCTTATTACCTAGATACTGAAACAGTCTAACGAAGTGATTATCGTTTGTGCTCGGCTTACCCGCATCATGAACCCCTCGAGGCAGCCCCCCCGGAGATCGAATGGGAGACTAATTCAATATTCATAACAATATATTTTCCCTTCCGGCTTGGCAGAGAACTATACTAAAAAAGGTTAAAATGAAGGTAAAAGTTGAAACGAAATGAATCTGGTGGTCCGAAATCGCGTTAGATGGGGATTATTTGTTGCAGCCCTATGTCCGCCTTGATATTAAATGAATGAAACGAAATTATTAATCTTCCACCTGGTTGAATATGAAAGAAAGTATACATCACGATATTGTCATCTCAAGAAAGTTTTTGGATCTGTTGAATACTACCCTAAATGATGTTTCAAAGGGTTTTCGTGCGCAGTTATCAGCAAAGAGGGGTGAGAGCTAATTCAAATTCGTAGAATACAGCAAGAATTTTATCAGTAATTGTCAGTTGTGTTACATTTATTTTATTGAATCCGTGTCTGAAATGTCTGAGTTCAATTGTGTTTTCTGGTAAGATATTCAGAGATTGCTCACAATGGGATCTCTCGTTTATTCATTTATTTATTTTTGTATGCATGATACTTCTACTTCTACTTTCTATTTTAGGAAAATCTACCGAAAAACCTCCTGAACCAGTTATGAAACCATTGATTATTCTGAATGAACCAATATCATTATTCAGAGAACCTCCCGAAACTCCAGATGACTGCAGCCGCGATATGGAATTATCGGATACAGAGTCCCAGACGCAGCCAATTTTCACCAATAGGAGTGAGGAGGCCTTTTCCGATGCGTTTACGAAATCTTCTTCAGAGCAAAACACGTTAGATCTAGAATTCTCAAAATCCGAAGATAGAAATGTAGACGACGAAATACAGGCTTCCATTCAGAGGGTGATCGAGCAGGCTTCCTCAACAGATGACGATACTAGAGACGCTCTGTTACAAGTAGCTTCGCCAATCACGTGTTATCAAGTGAAAAAGCAAGAACTGACTAAATCTCCAAACATGTTGTCTGATTTGCCAATTATCAAAAAAGAAACCCAACCAGCAATTATAGAAAATCCTTGTGAAACCACCGAAAAATCTGCGTTTAGTATATTGAAGCAACTATCGCCCATACCAGCACATGCGGAAAAAGAAAGTCCAACATTACTAGAGACTATCAATCGTCAGTCGCAGATTCAGTCTTGTGCCAGTCCAGTGAAGGTAGAAGAAAATAAGGAAGTCAAGACGATTGCTGCCTCTATCTTGCAGAATTTGGACACATTCAAAGGTAAAATGGAGATAAAACCGATAGTAGAGGAAGTTATTAAAAAGGAGGAAAAACCTGAAGAAGTCCAAGAGAAAATGGAAATTGTCGAGGAGGAGGAAGAGGAAGAAACACATAAAGCGATCGAGGAAAGCGAGATGTAAGTAGTGTATTGTACATTTTATCAAAATTGGGTTATTTTTTCATTTGAACTCATATAATATTTTTTCAAAACACAAAACTCTAAAAGTTTTTATCGGCATCCTCAAATTTTGAATTCGAAATTATTGAGTCAATCCAAAGTATATCCGTGTTTACGAAACCAGATACAGAAAACACAGTCATTGCTGATTATAATTCAAAAAGATGAGAATTTTTAGTCTCTGGAAACTATAAAACAACAACTAGAGATTCAACTCTTAAACTTCATAAAGTAAAAATAGTCCTCCATCAACTAGCTCAGTAGTTGCAGAAGAAGAAATACAAACTTATTTTCTGTAACCCACAACCTCCTGAACTATATTCTTTAATCAAATTTAATTTCACAAATAAAATTACCCGATTAGACATGTAGTATCGTATGTTACAGTCCATTTTTCAAACTTCAATATTTCTCAATGACTTGCTGATTAATATTGCAATTTCAAGCCAAGATTTTCATTCAAAATATATATGATTTAATCGATAAAATTAAAGATAGTAAATCTAATAATTCCAAATTTGCTTCTTTTGATCTTAAGAATTTGTATCCTAGTCCTAGACTCCTCCAAAGGATTCTTTTGACATAGTGGAAATATTAGATGTCAATCCGCTTGTTGAATCAGACATTCTTTTCTTGTTACTAGTTGATTTAAATCAAAATCATTTTTATTTTAATAACAATCATTTCATAAGTGACGAAGATCTAATTATAGGTAATTTGTTAAGTTCATTATTAGCCGAAATATGTATAAACAACATAGGAAACAATACATACTCATCCACTCAGTAAATAATGCATGTACTGGTTCCGCTACGTAGACGATATCCTTATTTGTTTCACAGGAACGGATAGACAATTAAATCTGTCAGAAAGATTTATCAATTCATTACATCCAAACATTAAATTTACCACAGAAATAGAAATTATAGTTCGATTAACTTATAGGCTATAACAATTTCAAAGGAAAATAGTAAACATGTTTTCTTGATTTACCATAAACTCTCGCATACAGATATAACAATACATAGCTTATCATTTCATCCTTATCAATACAAAATCTCAACTTTATCTCCAGAAAAGTACAAAATGAATTAAATATAATCAAACAAATAACTTTCAATATTGGTTACAACCTTGCATTAGTAAATAATATTTTGAAGAATAGCTCTGAATAGGATTTTGCTATAGTGAAATCCAAATAAAAATCAATATGTTAACCTACTTTGGCAGTACAAGCGAGAAACTTAATTTTATATGAGTTAACAATTTTACATTGTTTGGACCTATAGATATGTTCTTATATATTCTATATTTTAGAAAAAACCCTAAAAATTGTTTTATTCGATATTTCTTTCATTAGTTCTCATAACCTTTCTTCAGATATTTGAGTTTTCAACAAGACTCTGCTCAGCTTATTCCAGTAAAAAACAGTTTAATTTGATGGCCTTGTAAACAGTTTATTGGCCCATCGTCAATAGCAAAATTTGACTAGTTTCTTCAACTTGCTGATGGTGGTAGTTAAGTTAAGGAATATTAGTTCTCGTTCAGTTCACATGGTTCTGTAGTTACATAACAACCTTATTTAAGTGATGAGATTATCAATAAAAATGACATAATCTTTCATAAGTTTAGATATATTACACTGGGCTTAGGTACGATCTGTTGGACTTGCTTTTTATACTTATACCATAATATACTGAATGCCTTAGAACTATAATACTCAAAATCAGTCAATAGTTACCAGCAGTAACGAAAACGATTTCGAAATGGTTCTTCATACTTCCAATTTGGTCAGAAGTGTTCAATTATTTGATCGCCCCTTGTATATCAATTTTGCAACATCTGATGACATCAGCTGTTTCTCCGCAGGCCCATTTGATTTTAGTGGATTTTCAGGGGAAATTAAACAACCTCATAACCAATATTTTCGGCAAGATGAATTGAATTGCAGAAATAAAGCCCTTCATCGATCGAATTTGGAGAAATGTTGGATATTCGAACGGTTGTTGGAAAAGAGTGACAGGTAATTTGGAACCAAGTCCGATTTCTGCCGGATACCATTGCAAACAGAAAAACAGAATTTGAGGGAATTGTATACAATTTCGAAGAATCACAGTGGGTTGTGCCGACGATCTTGTACTTCTTGTTTGTGGAAAAGAATCTCGGCATCATATGCGGAGTTGCAAAGAATACTCTGCGACTGCGACAACAAAATAAACATCATTTTCATTCGTACGAGAAAATCACCACCTTTTAAGGCAACAATTTTATATTACGAAGAACTAACATTGTTAAAACAAGTGAAATATTCAGCTGTGATGCTTGACATCTAACTAAATTGAGTGAACCACATCGAATGACAAGCGCTAAGAGCGCAAAAACATACTCTGGACTTGCCGCAAGTTATTTGGGCGCAAATGGGGACTCAAACCAAACATAATAAATTGTTTAAACAAAGATCAGACCTCTTCGGACATATACGACCATCGTATGATGGCCTCCATTGAAGAAGGAGACCAAACGTAGTAAAATAAGCAAGCTCCAAAGGCAAGCGTGTCTAACAGTCTCGGAAGTCTTGAGATCGTCACCCACGACCTCAATGGAATGTCTGCTGGGCCTCCCTCCTCTACACATAATGGTGAAGGAGACGGCCCTGAGGTTCTTATTGAGGCTATGGGAAGGAGGCATGTGGAGGGACAGAAATCTGATTTCTGGACACTCTACATCCCTCAATAATGTAAGGGATATCCAATCTGATCTTCTCATAAGGGGAGATCTACGTCCCATGCCCTACTTACTACCTTGTTTACAGACTGGTCCAAAACCAGGACGAGTACAGGCTTCGGCATCCTAACCCCAGGGAAAACATTTAAATAGCTCTAGGAGATCCTGTCACCGTAACGTACGCAGAAGTATACTCTATTTTCAGAAACGTGAAGGAAAACCTACCCAGGAACTACAGAGGAGCTTAAATCTACATATGTTTTGATAACCAAAACGTCCAGGGATATCTGAAAGATCTAACGGTTACATTGAAATTAGTTGACGAATGCAAAGGGGCACTACGAAAACAAACTACCACAAACAAAGTTACTCCGTTGTAGTGCCTAGTCCATCATGGTATCGAAGTGAATGACAAGGCAGACAGCCTTTCCAAAAAGGCAACAGCTGTTAAGCCGATAGGACCAGAACATTTACTAATTGGGACAGTCAAAAAGGCTTATAAAAGGATCCAGTCGCGGGGTACATTAACTATGGTCCCTTGGAAAGAAGTCTATTGGGATGGTAGTTGGCCTACTAACGAAACACGCAACTCAATAAACATCTTCGTCATGAGACTGTCGGAAACCACACAGTGCCGTGGTTGCAAAGAAAATGATGAAACAACGAAACATACACTCTTAGAATGCCCGTTCATAAGGCGACCAGGTTGGAGACAATTAGGCACTATAACACTTACTATATCAGTTTTGCGCCTTTTGATGATACAGCTGGTTTCCCACAGGCGCATTTGAATTTTAATGGACTTTTAGGGGATACTAAACGATCTTATCATACCGATTATCGGCGAGATTTTTTATGAATTAAATTGTAGAATTAAAAAGTCGTGAAATGACGATTTCTCTTCACCGATTGAATATTGAGATATGCTGGATATGCGAACAGTATCTTGATGATTGCAGGGTGATCAAAGAGCAAGGGTGTATTCCCCTAAGCCCTAGTTTGGCAGCTCGTATATTTCCGTCCATTTCTCTTGTCCACGAATGCAAATGAGGATATTTCGACAAAGGAATTGTATACGATTTCGAAGAATGAAATCTACAGAATTACTATCCTGAAGGATAATTTTTTGCGTTTTATGGATAACTGCACACTTCCAATCGAGCAATTTCTAATTTCAGAAATTTTCAATGAATAATCTTCTTGCATGCGTTTTCCTCAAAATTGGGCGTTTTCAATAGACATCTGAGTTCGATCACCCACAATTGCATCATTGAATTTCGCGCAATCAGTGGCAGCCCCACCACTGCCGCTGCGACCTTGTGGTCTTTTGTGGCACACTTTACCTTAAATTTCAGCCAGAAGCTCCATCCTTTTTATAAAGGTTAGAAACTTGCTGAGAACCTGCAGTTTCAGTTTATGAGGTCTAAGTTCCTAGTCTGCTCCTGTGGCCAGGCGGGTATTCGCACATGATATCTAAAATGAGAAACTTCTATTTTAGTTTATGAGAGCTGAGTTCCTCAAGTATACTCCTGAGGCCAGACAGGTATTCGCATATGATATCTAACAAGGATACCTTTTTATGTAAGAAAACTGAAGTAATTCAATTTTGTCTTGTTGAATTTCATTCATTGAAATTTTCAAATATCCATAAAAATTAGAACGAAACAGATTTTTAATTGCTGGGTGTGCCTCAGCAGGGGTATTAGGAAAATGTTATATGGAGTTGTGGCATTATTTCAAGAATGTCATCAGATTCCAGTCTGCTATTTTATTCTGGGACAGATGTATTTTCAAAATATTTCCTTATATATATATATATATATATATATATATATATATATATATATATATATATATATATATATATATATATATATATATATATATATTTTTTTTTTTCCTTTTGAAAAGAGAGGATTTACAAAATTTGAATAATTGAATTTACAATAAATGCTTATATCTATAATTTTGATGTGTGTCAGAAAAAACACAAGTGTTAGCTCAGGAAATGTAACAGGGGAACCATACTATCTTGTATATGATTCAATAAACGAGTGAAAAAACCTGAGGAAAAACTCGTTTCCCTGTCGCTATTGCACTAGCAATAGCTTGTCTGTTTATGTTGTGTTAGTGTCGTGTGTACATAAAGTACCAAAGATTTTTCTGGTTAGCCGCTTCATTCTCTCTTGCATTCCATGATTTCTAAACGATGACAAGGGTGAAAGGAAGGGGGTTTGGGACAGGAATCTGTAACAATGGGAAAAGAAAACCAGCAGAAAAATATTTCAACAATCATACTACTTATATGTATAAACAAATCTAAGAAAAGATTTTACATAGGAAGCAAGGTCATGAAAAGAACTAAGGAGATAATAAAAAAAATACATAACCTGCGATATTTCCTCAAATTCCATCTCTGTTTGACCGAGAGGGCCCCGATGGCCAGGTTCAGTCTTCCAAGTGATGCCGATTATGATCTATAGATGTTTTAGAATCATGAAATACCGCCAGAGGGTAAGGCTTCTATGAAATGAAGGAATTTTCTTCAATAAATTGTTATCCTCCAGAATATATTTTCAAATGCTTGGGTTCTTCGTGCATACAAGATAACTGGCCAAATTTTTCCAAGCATTGCCAAAATCGCAGTAGTTTTACACTTCTCGTATTTCGAATTTCGCAATGTAGTATACGAGGTATGTCAATTAAGTTCGCGAAAGTAGGCAATGCTGCGGCGGTTGGTAACTCTGCAGCGTTCGCATTAGTTTCATTCGAAACAGAATGCATTTCTGCGTCAGCCTGTGCAAG
The DNA here is from genome assembly GCA_013387265.2 of Cryptolaemus montrouzieri. NCBI lineage: Eukaryota > Metazoa > Arthropoda > Insecta > Coleoptera > Coccinellidae > Cryptolaemus > Cryptolaemus montrouzieri. Next base: position 31,605,449 of record JABFTP020000185.1, on the reverse strand, counting down.
TTTCGTGTTGATCGGTTGTATACTTCGTGTTTTATTGTCCTTTGAACATCGACCTGTTTTGATCCACCGTCGTGAAGATGAGTGATAAAATAACTGAGCAAAGAATAGTGATTACATTTTTGGTGAAACGCGGCGGAACTTACGTGGAAATTATGAAACAGTTAACCGACGTGTATAAGGAAGATTGTCTGAAAAAATCAGCTGTCTACGATTGGGCGAAGCGGTTCAGAAGCGGCAGAGAGTCAGTGGTGGATGATCCGCGCGAGGGAGCTCTCTCCACCTCTCGAAACGCACAAAACCTCGATCGGCAGCGATCGCGAGTGCTCGGAGACCGTCAAGCCTCAGAATGTTGGGAGACGATCCGGCAGATGCTACACGAAGATTTAGCGATGCGTAATCTGTGTGCGAAAATGGTTTCAAAGAGCTCCGATTGTCCATCTGTCAGGACATGATTTCTCGAATTGACGAAAGTTGTCACAGATGACGAGTCGTGGGTGTTCAAATACGACCCTGACACCAAAAGGCATGCAGTGAGTAGAGAAGGGGGGGTAAGCGCCCCACGAAAGCCAGAATGTCAAAATCGAAAGTGAAATCTTTACTCATCGCATTTTTCGATATTAATGAAATTGTACACTACGAATACGTTCCAGTAGGTCAGACTGTCAACGCAGTATTCTACATTGAGGTTTTGAAACGTCTGAAGGTCCGTGTGTTTCGTGTACGACCCGTAATGGCGGAGCACGGATGGGTGCTTCATCAAGACAATGCTCCAATCCACTCGTCATTCGCAGTTCGTGATTTTTTAGCCAAAAACGGCATTCCAACACTTCCACACCCCCCCTACGGTCCAGATCTAGCCCCCTGTGACTCCCATCTGTTCCCACAGTTGAAGTCGCACCTCAAAGGAAACAGATATGACGGAGTTATCGGTCCAAAGTCCAAAGCATCACGACGGCGGTTCTGTGGTACCTATTTTCGGGGGGGTTCAGGGTGTGCTTCCAACAGTGGGTTCAACGGTGGCGCCGGTGCATCGAACTCGAGGGAGACTATTGCGAATTAATATAAGGTATTTTCGAGTATTTATGTACTTTCCGGACCGTCCGGACACTTTTTCGCGAACTTAATTGACACACCTCGTATTTGTTTGTGTATGAAAAACAAGAAAATAAGCTACAATTTTATCTATTTCAAAACGTATTTTTTCGTTTCATATTAGTGTTTTATTCATTTAAGAAAATCTCACCAAGAGAATGAAAAAATTTCCAACTAACTTCCAACTATTCTCTACTAATAAATGGAACAATGCATAATTTTAATAATGATTAATTATATTAAAATTGGAATTGTTATTCATTGATCGTGGATTTCTACTGTTATAATGATAAATTCGCCGGTACAAGTAGAATAACTGAATTTTCATTTTCAATTCTTTTATTTTGCCCGCAATAACAAAACTCCTTTCAGAAACAATTAGTTATAATATTTTGTTGATAGACTTGAACGTGATAAGGAAACTAATTTGTGAGATTTCAAGTCTTCTTATTCATACTTTAAGTTCAACCCAAAACCAGAATTTACTACCTCTAACATGAACATGACGTTCTTTATAGTTGAATTGGTTTCGCTACGGAGCGTTTTCTTTTGCGACACATTTCTAGTTCGATTTGTTGTTTTAAATTGTGAACGCATTTAAACTGTGGGTGTTTTCGATGCTGATGATTTACTAAATACATGCGGTGACATAGACAACTTTCGTCCCATAACTTTGTGCGTAAATTATGCACAACAATTCTTCTTTTGAACGATCAGTAGTATTCATCCATATCCACAAAACTAAACGAAATTAAGATTGAACAGAACCGCTCAATGAAATTATTTCTGTCTGAACCAGATATTCTTGTTTTTCTTGAAATAATGTATTGTGAAAGTTGATAAGCGATTATCAATATATGTTCTTTTTGTACCTGTATTCAATTCGTTATCAAATATCCCCATTCTGTTCGAATTTAGCGACTGTTACTTGGAATTAATTATTAAAATTATTTTAATTTGATTGAGGTGATTTTTACTTGATGAAAATTGATATACATTTTTTAATTAAATAAAACTATGTTGTTCAAATTTTCACTATATTATCAAACCTATTTTTCTATGAGATGGTCTTTAGAACACGGACAAAATAATACATATGAAATTATTTTTTTAATTAAAAATATGATACTGTTCAAATTTTCACTATATTCGCAGACTTACGAGGCGTTCCATCAGACTGTGGATTCATCATATAAGTAGTACATTCAAAAACATGATGTGCCTTATATATTTCTTTGGTAAAAGCAGGTTCTTAGCTGAATATGAGAAAAATCCAAACAGGGTTTTTTTTGATCCTTTAACGTGCTCTCTTTCTGTCTTTTGGCAAATGACACGCCGGGGAATTCTGTCACCTCACTAACCCGGGAATTTCGCCGAACCCATCTCGTGTCGAGGGATGGGATCTTTAATGTCGAACATATCTCTGTTAGACAGGACCGACAGTTTTACATCTCCGAAAGATGGACACTCAAGGGATTCCCAGAATCCGAAAAATCGCATCGACTTTGTGGGGATTGAACCCAGACAACTCTGCGCAGGGGACGAGCATCATATCTTCTACGCCACCGAGCCAGCTCCAAACAGAGTTGCTTCTTTTATCAACTGAAAAGTTTGAGTAATGGTGACGAATTCAGGTCTAATGGATTATTAAGTAAAACTTATATTATTATTATTATTATCGTGGATTTGTGCACTATCTCAGCTTTTAGCTGGATATAATTTACCTTTTCCAGATTCAGCAATCAAAGGGAATAGGCTTGATTACAATATACTTGACATAAATTTTCTTACTATCCTACATGTAATGAGAATTATAGCTTTTTGCATTTCTATATAAGTATTCTTATGCAATTCTTATTTCTTGTGGCTATTATGCAAACTTTTGGGTATTAACCAAGTCGAAGAAATGATGACAGGAACGATATCTATTTTATCGAGGTGCCACATCTGCTTGTTCTCAACAGCAAGGTCTGTGTATTTGGACTTTTTCTCCTGGAACTTGTTCAGCACGTTGTTATTATTATTGGTCTATTATTGGTCACCATTCTGTCAGTGATCTCAGTGATAACAGGTCTATCGTAGTATAATCTGACGAGTCAATTTCCAATACGGGCGCCGGTTGATACTTATAATATGGCTGGAAGGTATTCAGAAGTCCGTACCTGTGTGCAAGTTTCTGATGGATAAAGTTGCACACTTGATTATGCCTGTGAAGATAGTCCGTATTGGCCAGTTGTTCGTAGCCGGACGTAATATGCTGTATAGTCTCCGATCTTAAATGGCATTTCCTGCATTTATCTGTTTGTAATGTTCCGTTCTTAATCATAAATGTTATGTAGTTGTTTGTAGCGATCACTTGGTCTTGAATGGGCATAAGAAAACCTTCTGTTTCCGCAAATAATTTTCCTTTCATCAATCATTTGTTGGAGGCTTCTCTGTGTTCTTCTGTGTGGTTGATTAATCTCATTGAGATGTCGTCCATGCGATTCCTTTCTTGACCATTGCTCTTGTTTTTCAATATCTGATTGGAACGGTAGATTCACCAGGTCATCCCTGGTAGCAAGATTCAGAGGTGTATATTCCTTATCAGCCAACGATTCCTCTCTATGGAGGTCAGAAGTGCGAGCTTTTTCTCTGAGATTTTTAATCTGTTTGGTGTGTGAATTGACAACATCCATTAATCCGCGTTGTCCTTTCCGCTTCAAAGTTGTTCTCATCACAGAGGATTTTGGATGGAGATTGTTGTATTTTGTCAGCAACCTTCGGGTCTGCCTTTGAATATTATCCAGTTCTGTCTTAGTCCATCTGATTATTCCAAATGAGTAAAGCAACACCGGAATGGCGTAGACTAGATTCCCCGAGTTCAACATTGATTTCAGCACAGTCTTCAATTGCTGACTGTATTCTGAACGAATCTTCTCCTTTGACTGTTTTTGGTCTAGCAATCTGGCTTGTTGGTATCTCAGATATTTGTAAGTTTCGTCATTCCTTGTGTTTCACCATCTATGACTTTCCCTCTTTGAATGTTCAGGGTCTTACATTTTTCAACTCCGAATTTCATATGAACATCTGCCGAGAACTTACTAACAGTTTTCAGCAGATCATTCAATTGCTTCTTGTTCGAAGCACATAATTTGATATCATCTATATACAGTATGTGGGAGATAATGTGATAGTTCCTATCTGCTTTTATCCTAAATCCGTATCCTGTTCTATTGAGCATTGAAGACAATGGGTTCATAGCCAAACAGAACCATAGTGGACTCAAAGAGTCTCCTTGAAGAATTCCACGACGTATGGGTATCTCGTCTCCTTGAAAAATTCCTCGACGTATGGGTATCTCGTCGGTTTTAATTGACCTATTATTATTATTATTATTTCCGGAATTTTTCTGATCGTCGATTTCCAATGCTTCCCTTAAGTTCAGTTTCAATCTATCATTTTCATTGTGTGAAATATCAAAATAATTATTGAAAGTATGGTTTTCTTCTACTAGATCATTTGCATAGTGAAACTCCGATTTTTGTTTTTCAAAGTTGCGTATTACTCCGATATATTGAAATTTCTAAAAGTTCTACCGATATAATTTTCATCACAACTTCCATAAGAGAGCTTATAAACACTTGATTTTTGGAATTCATGAATATTAGATTTACAGTAATATATTAGGCACATCATCCTTTTAAATATACTTTTTATCTGAAGAAGCCACAGCGTGGTGAAACGCGTCGTAAGTTTGTCAATATACTGAAAATTTGAAGATCATAGTTTTATTCAATTAAAAGAAATAATAATTTAAATTATATTCATTTAAGATTGTAATTTATAAATTATAAATGAAGTTGGTTTAATAAAAATAGAGGTTGATTTCGAAGAAAACGTGAAAACAAATCGATGTGCATACTCTGAAGTATAATTTTGGCTATACTACAAAATCAAGGCGCCCAATTAATAGTCAATTATATTGCGCAATAGATGTTACGCATTATTTTGACGGTGGCCCATGAAGGATCAATATTATTGTACAATGGAAAATGCAAATGCAAAAATTCGAATCCTATTTAGACTTCCTTGATGGTTGTGCAATATTTTATATTGGCAATATATTGCAAGCTATGACAAAAATCAGTCCCTGTCAGAATTTCATGAAGTCTTAAGTAATATTGAACTCTGTTGTTTATATGGGTGCGAAAAGATAAACAAGACGCGAAAAAGCAAGAAATTGATTTATCGAAACACGAAATATTGTTCCTTGAACTGAGTATGATCTATGCTATACCGACAAACGGTTTATTGTGCAATGTTTCTAACAGACGACACAATAGTTTCCGTTCGAGAAAAATATTTTCAAAATTTCGTACTATATATTCGACACCCCTTCGATTTTATCTGCAAATACTTCTACAAAACGCAAATATTGCCCAATAATATTGACTTCTGTAACATAACGATTAAATAAAATGAAATTGAGAGCTGTATCTTTAAAAACAAAGTCGAATTATCGCTGCAAAAATCATTCTGCATATCTTACCTTTCAGACCTTATCTTTTCCATTCATCAAAATTTTTGATAATTTGTGGAAAAGTTATTGTCAAATTATTAAATAGATATCTGGTATGCTCAAGAATCCGTTGCAGAACCTTGTCATTTTATAATATGTATGAGATTTGAGGTGTGCCACACATTTCCAAATTTGATGAATGTTTCAATAGCAAAATAGAATTGAAAACCAAATAATGTAAAACTTAAATTAAAAAATTTACTACCTCGATCTATTGAAATTTGATATTCTGATATGTGACACACATAACATTACTAACTTCAGCATGTTCCACAGCCTTTGGCTACTGAAGAGTCCACTCAAAACTGTCCAGTTGAAAAAATGGATATGGAAGAAATAGAAACGGAAAATGAAGTAAAACTCTTAATATAACTAGATCTCCAAAAGACGAATGCGTTTCTGAATCCAAAAAACGAAGAAAAGTCATCAGCAGGCCTTTTATTGAATCAGATACCGATTCTAGCGATTCAGATAATCTGGTGATAGCTAGGTCAGATGATGAATCTATAACTAACTCTGCGCTGGACGATGAAAAGGTACAGTTATAATGTTCATTATGTATAAACAAATATCCTTATAGTCCTGATGATGAATATTAATCGTGTTTTAGGAAATCAAGGACAACTGGGACAGTAATATGTCAGCTACAAGAATGCCCATAACGATGACAGATGATTCTCAAACTGTTCAGGAGGAGGAGAGAAATTTCAAATTTGAAAAGACCGATAAGACTGAAGAGAAGGAGGAAAAACCAGACGATAATGTTGACGCTAAGAGCGATCACATGGATATCGAGGAAGAAATTAAAGAGGAGGAACCTGATTCCCACCTTCATTCGATGTTGTTATGCGAAGAAACAATTCCCAGAAGTCCAGCTCCAGCTACTGAAAACCCAGGTATGTAGTTTGAATCGCAACGTAGGACGCTTTCTGTTCAAAGACGATATAATTAAAGAATTACTTGGATTCATTAAAATTTATAATTGGTCCTTTTATTGATCAATAATATGATTAACCCGAACATTTTTCTCGTTGTTTAGAGTAAACAAAAGCATGAAATTCATTACTTCCAGTTGACTAATCAAGACTTTCGAATTCTGAAAAATATCATGTGGAACCCTAAGGGTTTAACATGCGGGATTTTTTCTGAAATTTTAGTCCCTTAGAGGAAAGCAGAAGGTAGTATGGAAGTAACCATCAAAGAGGAATGACTTTTTTAGAGTAGAAATCTGCGTAGTTATAAAATTATTTTTTTTATTATATTATATAAGATAAGGAAAATAGATGGATAGTTATTAAATTTGAGTGTGGACTGATTAGACTGCGACCCAGTGGCCTATTGTGGTACACTTAACCTCAAAATTTTATCTCCAAGCTCCATCCTTCTCCTAAAGGTTAGGAACTTTGTAGGTGAAAACAGTTTGAGAGATCAAAGTTTCTCAAACCTAATTTGATTTCCCACATGTGTATTAGCACATGAAAAGTTGTATTGATTCTATCTCCTCGCAGACTGTGTGGAGCGGGGGAATTCTAACTTATGTAATGTAGGTGACTTCTGTGGCGACAGTACTCCGTTAATATGGCGATCAGGACTCTCAGGTCTAGCTTAGAGAGTTTAAGCCAAACATTGGCTCTTGCAGTGAAAGGTTCTGATGGCAAGACGAGAGTTCTGTGAGGCTCAGCCAGTGCCCCCGTACCCTCAGGTCCAGCCACCGGCTATTTTTCATTGTTGCGGTCTCCAGAGGAATTTCGAACCCAGTCTCTGATCTAGTGAATTTCAAGCCAGCCCTCCAGGTGGTAATTGAGTACGCTTCTTCCTGCACGGTGCCCTTATGGGCAGCACTCAGGTCATTTGGCCCATTGTGCTATTTTGTTATCAGTCTTGCAAAAACTTTTTGATGAAGTTTGCAATACTGTTGTAGGGGGCCTCCTGGATCATCCGGGCGCTAGGTTTTTCAGCGCCCAAGCTGTTCAGTCTGGTCGCCTTATCAGCGGGACATTCGAGGAGTATGTGTTCCGTTGTTTCCGATAGTCTCATGATGTGCAGGTGTGTATTTAGTTAGTGTCAATAGGCGAACTACCATCCCAATAGACTTTTTATCGAGGGACAATAGTTCATGTACCCTCTTCTTTGATTGCGGCCCCTTTATGAGCCTTTTTGACTGCCTAGTCCCAAGATGCCTGCCCAATAGGTCAGGGCCTCGGTGGTGTTCCAGTTATGAAAGAAGGAGAGCACGTGGGTCTACGGGATGGTCAGAATAGGTTCTGGTCCCCTAACCTAACAGCTGTTGCCTTTTTGGTAAGGCTATCGCTATCTTATTTCCTTCGATACCTCGATGGCTGGGCACCAAAGCAGAGTAAATCTGTTTGTAGCACTGAGTTGTCAAAGTGCTGCCTTGCATTTGTCAACTAGTTTAGATGTAGCCTTCGTATCTTCAGATATCCAAGGGCGTTCCGGCTGTCAGCACATGTAGATGTATGCGTCTCTGTAGTTTCTGTGTAGGTTTTACCGTATACACCGGAGAATGGCAAATCTGTCTGTTTTACGGTGACGTGGCCCCCTAGAGCCAGCCCTCGGGCCGTGGGCGCTGATGCCTGCACCCATCCCTGTTTTGAACCCGTCTTTACATTAGGTTAGATGTGGCGTAGGGTGTGGACCAAATTTTTTTTTGGGGAATGACGACTTGAAGGGTTCTTCAAAGTGGTAGGTGGCTATCATTTGATCTCCTCTTATCAGGTTGGACTTCTCTAATTTTGTTGTGGGATGTAGAGTGGCCTGAAGTCATTGAGTCATTGAATATCAATGCCTAAGTGGCCTCTGTTTCTTTCTCTCAGTCTTATAGAACATTTTTCTACAATTTCATCCAACCATGATGATTCATGATATAAAACCTTTAAGTACAGTACGGTTTCTAATTCAGGCTAAAAGAAGGACTTCTTTAGGTACTAATTACAGCCCCTACTTCGATTGAACAATCTGTAATAAATATTTCGAATTATTTCATCGAAGCTACTCTGTACCTATCTTTAAGGGTGATGTAGAATGATAAAAACTTGGTACTTGGGTGACTCACTAGATAAAAATCTATAATTAAATCAAATAATTAATCTTTTTATTAAAAATTAGATGGCCAGCTTCACTACATAGTAGTTTTCTTAGACAATTGAGTGACAATGATGGTGAATTATGTATAAGTGAAAAAGTAATTCCCATATTAAGTTATAACTATAAATCTTTAAGTAAATCTCTAAAGTTCATTGTAAAGATTGCTCCTTGAAGAGATTGAATAGGCGTCCAGAATTCAAGACTTTTTGTTCAATGATGATATTACCTAAGAATCTGGTTTGGAACCAATAATAATTGATTTCATCCAACTTCACTGTCTACTGTAACACTGAATGGTCAGAAACGTCTTCAGAAACCCGCGAACTAATTGATTCTACCACATGAAGTGTATCTCAAAATCGTGGCAAGATGAATTAAATAGAAAATAGATTTTTTCGAGTTGTGATTTTTTTTATTTAAATATAAGGCATGGTTATGTCTGGAATCATACAAAGCCTTATTGATTTTACTGGTATATATGCGTTCTTGTTTAAAAAATTATTCGTATTATCTTCGGATGGTCTTACCAAAGTCATTGTCGGAAAATTTTCAGGTCTGATCGGATACTTACACTTCTCTGTTTGTATATATTTCACTTGGCCCTCCTGTGATAATTCGCAACCTGGTGAGTCATTGCAGGAGGAAAAAGCTCCAACTTGTCATTGCATGTGATGCTTATGCACACCACTCTGTGTGGGGCAGCACGAACATCAATGCAAGAGGTGAAAGTCTTTTCGACTTTCTCACGGCAGAAGCCCTCATTCTTTTGAATAGGGGAGATGAACCAACCTTCGTGACGCGAAACCGCGCAGAGGTGTTGAACATTACGTTCTGCTCAAATTCCCTGAGAAATAAAATCTCGAGGTATGGTGTGTCAAGTGAACCCTCGGGATCTGACCACAGACACATTCAATTTACCATTGAATCTGGGATCAGACCAGTGGTTGAATACAGAAACCCAAGGAGCATTGATTGAGACGGATATAGGGCCACCCTTAGTGCTCATTTGGGAGGTATTGCCACATCTACTAACAGTCGTGAAGACGTTGAGTGAGCGTATGGCTGAGGAGATATCCCGGTCGATCGGGTCAGCGTATCACGATAACTGTCCACTAAGGAGAAAGCCTGAGAATGGCACAACTTCATGGTGGAATCCTGCCCTTGAAAATCGTAGAAGAGAAGTTCGGAAACTATTTAACCGGCAATTGGGACCATTATCGTTCTACTCTAACGTCATACAACAAAGAAATAAGGAGGGCAAAACGGGAGTCCTGGCGCAGGTTCTGCGGGGAGGTGGAAAGTACCCCCGTCAGAGCAAGGCTGCATAGGGTTCTCGCCAGAGGCCCAGTGCTTCCCATCGGATCTGTGGAGGGTCCGGATGGGCGATACACGGGCTCTGGAAAGGAGACGTTAGAGATTCTTGCGAGAACACACTTCCCAAATTGTCGCTTTCTTGACATCAATGAAAGCTGTGACACCGTCGCCCCGAAGGGCCTTGTAAAAAGGCCGCCAAAAAAGGACAATTGGAAGAACGCAAGGACGATCATTAAGCCCGGACCAATGAGGTGGGCGATTCGCTCATTTAAGCCATTTTAAGCTCCTGGAGAGGATTGCATCATACCTGCCTTATTATGGATGTCCTTCCATACCTCATTAGGCTCTTCCGGTCGAGTCTTGCCTGGAATGTTGTCCCGGCCAGCTGGCGAAGAGTCAGGGTTGTTTACATCCCTAAGGTGGGTAAATCGAACTCACAACCGAAGTCGTTTAGACCGATTAGTCTTACGTCTTTTGTTTTGAAAACCCTACCCTGGAGAAGGCGTTAGATGGATACATCAGGACCGAGGTATTACCGCTGAGGCCTCTGAGTGAACATCAATACGCCTATCAAAAAGGTAAATCAACCGATCTGGCACTTAACAACTTAGTCGGGAGGATCACACAGTCTCTGGACCGCAAGGAAACTACAGCTGCAGCCTTCATGGATATTGAAGGTGCGTTTAATGCGGCCCCCACTGTGTGATTCTGTGAGAGCCAGAGGAGTACCAAATATTATGTAGAGTACTAAATATTATTGGAGTACTATCCCCTCTGCTTGCCCTGTAGCATATGGTCTTTGTTGCCACTTGTATGTCTTCCGTTATCTTTCTTTCAAGACTGTTAATGTCTAGTCGAGTTAAGTTTTCCTCAGGTGTTAGTTTTTTGCTTAGCTACAGGGCAAGAACAAAACCTAAAAAATTAAGCCAAGGCACGCTAAGGTTAATGGAAGAAAGGAAAGTAATGGATAGATTTAACCAGAATACAGGGAACTGAACAGGGCTATAAGACGAAAGACTAAGAAGACATACGAAATTACAACACAGACTATATACAACAAGTCATAGAAAACAACAGTAACATGAAAGTCTTAAAGAGAATTACTAACACCGGTAGACCCAGAATACATCAATTGAAAAACAACCAAGGTGAAATAAAATATGAAAAAACTGAGATAATACAGATTGTTGAAGGCTTCTATACTGACCTGTATTTGTCTAAGAAACCCAAACCTGAAACAACGAATCTTAGTAACATAACAAATGTCGGTTCCGAGGACATGCCTGAGATTAACATTGATGAAATACAACTAGCCCTCAACCAGATGAAAAACGGCCGGGCACCAGGCGAAGATAACATTACGAGCGAAATGCTAAAATTGGGAGGACAGGTCACTTTGGAAGCAATAAAAATATTACTAAATGAATGCCTAACAGAAGGTAGTGTTCCGGAAGGATGGAACAATGCACACGTTGTGTTGTTGTACAAAAAAGGTGACAAATTTAAGATAGATAATTACCGACCTATTAGCCTTTTACCACACCCTTATAAATTGTTATAAAAAATTATCACAAACAGATTGTCAAACAAATTTGACAGCTATCAACCGGCAGAACAAGCAGGGTTTCGCAGAGGATATAGCACAACAGAACACCTACAAACTCTTCGTACACTTATTGAAAAATGTCACGAATACAAAGTGCCAATACACCTAGCCTTTGTAGACTATAACAAAGCCTTCGATTCTATAGAACTGTGGGCAGTATTTCAAGCCCTCGATAATGCTAGAATAGATTCGAGATATAGAAACATCCTACAGAATATATATGAACGAGCGACTATTCAGGTGAGACTAGACGATGACATGCAAACCAAAAAAATCCCGATAAATAGGGGCGTGAGACAAGGCGATGTGATATCGCCAAAATTGTTCACACTTGCAATGGAGGACGTGTTTAAGAAGTCGGAATGGGATAGAAAAGGTATAAATGTGGATGGAAAATTCCTGAACCATCTCCGGTTTGCAGATGATATAATTCTAATAAGCGATAACCTAGAACAACTCCACGAAATGATGCTAGAACTCAAAAGAACATCGGAAGAAGTAGGATTGGAAATGAATCTGACAAAAACTAAAATAATGACAACGGAGGACGCAATATGGAAATCGACGGCAATGTTATAGAGAAAGTGAATGAATATCTATACCTTGGACACACTATAAAGATAGGTAAAGACAATCAAACTGCAGAATTGTCAAGAAGAATAAGAATGACTTGGGCTGCTGTTGGAAAACTAGGATTTGTCTTGAAAAACAAACAAATCCCCATTAACCTCAAAAGAAAAGTTTTTAATATGTGCGTTCTCCCAGTGTTAACGTATGGCATGGAAACCATGACTTTCACAATAAGATCTGCTAACAAACTTAGAACCACACAATTGCGCAATTGAAAGAACCATGCTTGGAGTGAGCCTGCGGGATCACATACGTAATGAAGAAATAAGAAGGAGAACAGGCGTAGAGGACGTAATCACGAGAATAGCTGTATTGAAGTGGAGATGGTTTGGACATGTAGCAAGACAACATGATATAAAATGGACTAAGCGAATAACTCAATGGAGACCACGCTTATACAAAAGGGGAGTGGGGCGCCCCCAGAGAAGGTGGCTGGATGACATAAAGGAAAAAGTAGGAAGAGGATGGTATAATATAGCACAGGATAGAGAGAGATGGAAGCTAGAAGGGGAGGCCTATGTTCAGGAGTGGACAGAGAAGGGCTGAAATAGAAGAAGAAGAAGATCCCCTCTGCTGTGGTCTCTGCTAGTTGATGACTTTCTGGCAATAATTGGCGCACTGGATGTTTATGTACAAGCATACGCTGATGATATAGTCATTCTGGCTGTCGGAGATGATAGCGATGTTTCCGACAGACTACAGGAGGCTATGTCTGCAATTTAGGGGTGGTGTGGAGAGAAACTTAGCATAAACCCCTACAAAACTCTTATGGTATCGTTTACCAGGAAGAGGAGGATATTCGTTTCCCCCCGACCCTGGGCGGGGTGTTCCCTATGGGCATGTCAAAGGACCTGTGGAAAAAAGTGGGTTCATGCCTCAAAGCAACTCCAGTGGCTATATGTGATGGTGGTTAGACCACGTATTACGTACGACTGCATTGCTTGGTGGGAGTGCAGTCTTAAGAAGCAATGCCAACTCAAGCTCTCTAAACTACAGAGAACAGCCTGCATGATGATTACATGAGCCTTTCGCTCTACACCCATTGCGGCCATGGAACTGATATTGGGACTTGCCCCTCTTCATCTTGTGATAAGAGGAGTGGCTAAAATGGCTTTCTACAGATTCCATCATCTTTCCCGTAATGAAGCGGGTAACTTCGGCTTTGTTCCTGGCGTCCTACAGTCTGAAATTGAGGACAATGAAGTGCTGAGTATGAGGTCCGACATAGCAACACCTAAAACCAACATGGAGAGGCCATTCCAGATCATCATTCCCGATAGACAGGAATGGATCAGCTTCAAGGACCGTTTACTTGAGGGTCCCTGTTGGTACACGGATGGCTCAACGACTGCGAAAGGTGTTGGTGCTGGTGTCTACGATCGAGGTGCCGCCAAGGAACAGTCGATCTGTCTTGGTGGGCATGCGACTGTCTTTCAAGCAGAAATATTCGCCATTGACCACTGTGCTAACCTCTTGCTTACGGGGGTATTAACAAATAGCCGATAGCCAAGCTGCACTGAAAGCATTGGCATCCGATACCGGTACTTCACTTATGATGCAGGAATGTCGCTCTACCCTTGCCAAACTAGGAGGGCGGAGCAGGCTCGGAATTCCCCTGGAAACTGCAAGGATGGAAAACAACCGATTGCTGGACTTGAGGGTACGTGAGCATTGGATGAGCCTCCCAGGACTCAGACACGCTCGACGTGCCATCAGTGGACCTTCCACTACAAAAGCCAAGGCCTGGCTTAAACTCTCTAGGTTGGAACTGAGAGTTTTAACTGCCATATTAACGGGGCACTGTCGCCTCAGGAAACACCTAAATAAATTAGGATTGGTTGAGGATCCTTCATGTAGGCTATGTGAAGAAGATACAGAATCAATGGAACATGTTATGTGCCAGTACCCAGCTGGGGACAGGGTCAGGATGGAAGAACTTGGATCTTGCAAACTGAAGCTGACTGAGCTTATTAAGCTCTCACCCATGAAACTCGTATCCTTTACGAGAAGGATGGAGCTCGTTGATGAAATTTAGAACAGAGTGTGCCACAATAGACCACTGGGTCGCAGTGGCCGGGCTGCTAGGCAGCCCTCACTCAAAGATAATATCTATCTATCTATCTATATCACTTGGCCATGCACATTTGGATAAATAGAAATCTTTCTTCCACAAATGACAGTGCACGATCACAGCACAATCACAAGATACTTGTCTGTGTTTACCTTCTTTAAGATTCTGTAGGACAAAATTATACTAACAATGTGCGTGTACTCATCAGAGAGTTAAAACGCAGAGTGTTGTTAAAAGATGACTTAAGAAATTTTTATGTCGGAAGCTTTTTATTCACGGGGAGAATTTTTAGGTGTTCGCGTTAGCACTTGATTGCTTTATGCCTATTAATCGTCTTGAATGATAGGAATATACTTAAATCTTTCAAAAATATATGTGATAAAATTGTTATATCTGTATCTTATCATTGTCTTATTCTGTAAATCATTATATATAAATAATGATGAGATGTAGTTATTTAGTTGAGATTTTTGTTTTATTGGCCTTACCGTTTTCCTTAGGGTTTTATGTATCCTATATCATTGCATATGTTATTTCTCATTGATCTGCTTGATCTTTGGGAGTGGTCTTGAGAGTGAATTAATTATCTTATCTATTTAATATCCATAACCACTGCATTCTTTTAATATTAATATTTTAACGGCTCTTTACTGGATAGGCAGTGTTTTAGCATGAAGACAAATTATATTGAATATAGCAGCCAAACTTTCATTATTTTTGAAATAGTGTTTAATAATGAAAATCTGTTGGTATCTTGTCTAGTGTGCCTTTAACTCTATTATTAAACTATTCGTTTTGTTGATTGACAGTACTGCACTGTACACAGGGCGGCAAATTCCAACGTCCAGTATATTTAGTTACATATTCACAGTATTTTAAAGTGTGCATAATTTACATTTTTTTTCAGTTGAGGAACAAGTTCGTCGTAGCAAATCCGCTCTGGAGATGCCATTCGCTAGTGTTCCAGGAAGTAGTAACAATAAAAGCATGCTTCTAAATCCTGAACCTGTTAAATTGCATCAGCCCTCGCCTATAGTGGTACCTAACGAAAGCGTTAACAAAACTAGAGATACGTCAGCTACCATTAGCAATACACCTCCGAGTACTCCTGAAAGCACCATCAGCAATTTATCGCCGAGAGAGTAAGTATTCATTACTAATGGACATGTAGAGAGAGAACTGTCATTTATTGTCATACACATACAACAAGAGCCATCGACCTTCGGTCCTTCAGCTCAGTAAATTAAATATCATTATTTAACAAAAACAAAAAAAAAAAAAACTGTTTATGTAAAGTATGCTTAAGTTATCTATTACTTCTATATTCCTCCCTGAGTTTTTGGAGTAGTGATTTTGATGGATACTTCCTTGTTGGGTTGTTGTTGTTGGGGTCCTCATGGTACAGCTTGATGACATCTGCCATACCCTCCAATCTGCCGTAGAATTTTGAATTTAATTTTTGAAATCTGTCTGAAATAGGTTGAATCATAGTTTTTTCGTATAGTAATACATTGGGAGGATTGTGCAGTCTGTTGCGTGGATGTCTAATTCTTGATATGGTACTCAGTGCTATTCTTTCTGCTTTTGTATATTTTGGACTGCTGGGTTCCTGCAATTGATCAAAATTGGGTGGGCATACTCAAGATTGGTCTGCATATGGTCTTGTAGATTTTGGCTGCATTCTCCACTGATAAGCCTTGGTTTCCAATAACTAGCTTCGAGAAGTGTTTTGCTCGGGATGTTGTTTTTTCTTCATTTGACTTGTGTGCAGATTGAAATTCATTTTATTGTCTACATAGACTCCAAGGTATTTTATTGCCTGCTGTGGATTTTTTGCTCGTTACATATGGATATTGTTGGAGAGCTACTTGATATTCTATGATTGAAGATTATGAACTGAGATTTTGTTGGATTCGCTTCAATCTCCAAGCACGGAACCACACTTCTATCTTCCCCATTAGTTCTTGAAGTTGTTCTATACATCTTGTTAAGTTCTTCTCGTGCGATATCAAAAGAGTGTCATCCGCATACTGTAACACATATTGAATTTGGCTTTCAGGATTAATATGTCCGCACAGTAGAGGTTGTATAGTAGCGGTGAAAGTGGTGAGCCCTGTGGTGTCCCTTGTTGTGGTACAAAAATATATGATTTGCTGTTCTTAATTCTTACCCATAGTTGTCGGTTTTCCAAGAAGTCTCTTATAATATTTAGTAAATATCTGGGAGTTTTCATCGAGTTTAGTTTGAATAAAAGACCTTTGTGCCACACACTGTCAAAGGCTTTATTTATATCTAGACTAATTGCCGATGTTTTAAAATTCTTCAATGTGGCGTTTTGCGTGTTTGATATCAATATAGTCAGTGGATGTGTTGTAGATTTCTGATTTTGGAAGCCGAATTGAAAGATGGGAAGTTGATCTTGCAGATTTTCAATTAATTTCATCCTTATTATTTTTTCATAAATTTTCCCCAAAACTGGCAGGAGGGTTATCGGTCTGTAGTTTTTTGATTTTGAGTGGTCCATGTTCGCTTTAGGTACTGTTATTATACATCCTTTCTTCCATATTTTTGGGAATATTTCTTGATTGAGGCAATATTCATAGATACTTATAAGGTGTTCATGTATTCTATCACTGAGTTTTTTAACTATTTTCCAAGGTATGTAATCGACACCTGGGGCACTGTTTTTGGAGCTGTTTACTATTTGAAAATAGGTCTCTCTGTCAATTTTTATTTTTCCTGATGGAATTTTCTTGGAAGCTGAGAAGAATTATTCATACCACTGATTAACTCTCCTCTCGTGGGTTTTATCAAAGTTATCGTCATTGTCGTAATTGAAGGCATTTTCGTAGTGTTTTGCAAACACTTCTACTTTTTCTCCATCTTCCGAGTAAGATCTTCCATTCTCTATTAGGGTGGGAATTTTATTATAGTGTTTATATTTTGAAAGTTTTTGGTTTCTTGATAGAATGATCTCCTTTAGATTCATTTATTTTATTACAAGCCCTTATCCATGTGTGTTCTCTGTATTGGTGAATCATTTTTGGACGTTTTGTTGTACTCATTTATTTTCTGTTTTAAGTTAGGACTTATGTTCCTGCAGTATTCTCTGTATATTTTCCTTTTGTTCTTGATCAGTTTTATTATATAAGGTGGTAGTTCATGAAGGTAATGTGTATGACTAATAGTGGGCGTATTGGCTTTGATAGTATTGGACAACTTTTCGTTAAATGATTCTATAAGTTCTTCATTGATTGCTTTATCTTTGTTTAGTTCGATGTATTCTTCCAATGCTTCATTCACCTTTTTTATGTCGCACCTGTTGAAATTATAAGTGAAGCTCTCTTGTTCCTGCCGTATAGGTTTTTCTATATCTAATTCTATCATCATTGCCAAGTGATCTGACCCCAAGTCCGAGATGAGTTTAATTTCTGTCACATTATTTTTTAAGTTGGAAGTGTGCTATATGATGTCTGGTGTGCTATCTGGGTTGTTATCCATCAAGAATGTGGGCATGGTTGGTACTTCAATGAAGTTGCTGTTTTGGATGAAATTGTTTATTTGTCTTTTTTTCACCTTGTTCACATTGAAATCTCCAATAATTATTGCATACCTGTACTGCAAGGCTTTTGTGAATATGGTTTCTTCTATTTTTGAATGTGGATGGATATATACAAGGAAAATATGTAGTTTCTCTTCTTTGAATGGTATAGTGAAGTGAAGGGTTTCATTTTTACGATTATTTACTGATGGGGGGTTGGCTTTTCCCATCTTCAGGCTGGGGTGACATTTTACCAGGCTTCCTCTTCTGACTCTCTCGTCTTACTCTCCAATGTGATTAAGTATATTCCAGTCTTGGTACTCGATCACCTGGTCTTCTCTGATTTTCGTCTCTACAAACATTGCGCATTTTATGTTGTTGTGTTCTATATAATGATTGATCAAGTGTTTCTTAGGAATATAGCTGTTTATATTGTTGTATAATAACCTAATTTTAGAGTTGAATTTGCCTGTTGATTTGGTTGTGGACTGGTTCTGTTGGAGAATCTGCTTCAGGGTCTTCTATGTCAAACATAAGTATGTATATTCTGTTCCCAGCAAATACTGCTGTTGTGTCTACATTGTATTCATTGATAAATCGTCGCTTCAGTTTTTGTAATAGTTCTTCTCTGTTTATATTCTTTGGTTTGTTTAATTTTCTGATATAAGTGTTTATTATAACGTCGTGTATAGTAACTGAGGAATGTATTCTCTTTTGTTTCTTGGAGGATTCTTCAATGTCTTTCGATTTCTTGTTGAGAGGCTTTATATTAACATTTGGGATTCCTCTATTGGTTTTTTGGGTGTCTTGGGCATTTTAAGGACCAAGCCTGATGGTTTTCGTCGCCGCATGATGAGCACTTGGGTGGTTCTTTCGATTTGCACATAGATGTTTTGTGTGGTCCTTGACATTTCGTACATAGCGTGTATTACTGCATTTCTCTGTTGTGTGGTCAAATTTAAGGCAGATGTTGCATGGAATTCTAGTTGGTTCAGGAGGGTTGCTCGGATATACCGGATAATGCCGATTTTTGTAGAATAATCCGTTGTTCAGTAATTCTTCGAATGTTCTCACACATCCTGTAATCACACGTATGTAGCCTGTAGGGTATGGAATTGACGTGATATTATTCTTCTGCAGTATCTGTGATCCAGGCCATTATCTTGTAGGAATTTACTGAGTTCTTCATCGGTAATATTTTTTCCATACCTGAAATAACTACAGAGTATGTTTGCTTGGGTTCCACTTTCTCTTTCTGGAGATTTCTCTGTTTTGTTTCTTTATAAGAAAGTATTTTGTTATGATTTTGTAGGTCTTCAAGGATTTCTTTCAGTTTTTCTTTGTTGTTATTGGATTTGAGTAGATACCTAATTTAGTTTTCAGTATAACATCGGTGTTTGTTGAATTTTTGTATTCCATAGGTCGCCATTTGGATTCTGTCTTTTACTTCCTCACTGTTCACCATAACATAATAAAGGTTGGCATATTCCGTGTTTTGAATTCCTTCATCTTCAAAGAGAAATTAATATTTGTTGTTTTTATTTGGTTATTATTCTTACGTTGTTCATTCAAGTTAATGTTTTGATTAATTATTATGTTTGGCTTGTGTTTATTAATTGTTTGGGATGTTGTTCTGGTTTCTTTAGTGTTTTGAGTTGTACTTTTATTGGATGGAAATCCTTTAAATGGGCCATATTCTTCTTTATCGCTACATGTGACTTTGTTTACTCTGGCAGTGTTTATGTTTTGAATTAATTGTGGGGCACATGTATGACATCGTTGGAATTCCCAGTTGTTTGATAATTATCTGGATGATAATCCTGATAAGCGACTTGTGTTGATTCAGTGTTTCTTGCAGATGGAAATGCTTGTTTTTTAGGGTGTTGTTGAGTTGGCGAGTTGGGTTTTTTATCTCTTTTCCTTTTGTGTTGAACTTTTCTCCATTCTCCATTATCATTAATTTCCATTTCGGAGTAATCACCATCACTTGAAGAATTCATGGCTGGTTTTATATTGATGTAGTGCGAAATAAAACACTTTGAAATAATTTTCCGATAAACGCTGTGATAGACGACCGATCGCGGCAGATGCTACACATTGACTGGGGACATGTATTATTAGCCGTTTACTTTAGAGAAGATCAGAAAGGCATAGAAAACGTAGCATTTCCTTGAGTAAATGACGTTTAAGCATCAAATTTTTTTTTGGGATTCTGAAGCACTGCAAACTCAATATTTTTAAAATCGATTGTAGAAAAATAAATTGGTAAAGTTGCATTTTTCTTATATGAGTACTACTAAAAGTAGCTTAAAAATGTATCAATTTCTTTGTAACAAAGAGTTTTTTCTTACAGTAACAATGGTGGCTTATCACCTGATTCAAGGGATAATGATAATATCACTGCCTGTGATAACGAATATTCTCAAAAGAGGATAATTCAAACAAAATGTCATCATATAGCGAAGATGGTAAGTTATGAAAGTGTATATTATGTTCATTGTAGTTATGATAGGTATAAGGTATATTTTAATAGGAAAAGTATGACCTCTCTTCTTTTTTTCTGCAAAGGAAACTCATGTATTTTCTAATAAGAAGACTGCAAAAGAATTCTGGATATAATAATAAAATAATTAATAAATCTTTCTTTCTGACCCTTAATCAGGGAAAAGTGTACCCACAATGCTGAGAATTAGGCATTACAATTCTTAGTTATGATAGTTTTTAAACAAGAAAACCTAAAAAACAACATATATAAAGGTAGCTTCATTTACACTGCTATTTACAGGGGAAGTTAACGCTGTGTTTGTTCTTGCACTTTGAGTTGGATGCTGATTTGGACAAGTTGTTTTTTAGAAAATAACATTTTCAATCTAGAGATATTTAGGATATGTGTTATTTCAAAAAGGGTCAGAGAAGGAATAAAAAGTCCAACATAAAAGATGGATTTAACACTTTTGTTCTATAGCCTCTGCAGTTTCTCCAGTTTATTTTTGGACACATTTCCTAATCATGAAATGTGAGATACCTTAAGTGTGATTTAAAGAAGCTATTATACAAAAGAGTTTTTGTTGTCTGACTTAGCATATAATTACACCTCCTAAGAGCCCCCATCATCGGGGAAACCCTATTGCATCATTTGACTATGTGAGGGTCCCAATTCAGTTTATTGTCCAGGTTAAATCCGTGATACTCCTTGATATTCGAAAACTTCCTTAATTCTAATATTAATTATCTTAATGTTTACATCACAGCTCCGCTTATTTTTTTGTTCGACCAGCATATAGAGCCATATATGAGTTAAACGTTAATTTATCATAACACAGCCAGGAATAATAAAGATCAAGATCTAGGGCAATATCTATTTGCATACTTTCACTGGATAAAACACTGACGGTACCGTCAGCATCGCTGAAATATTTGGACTTCAGGTTGACATATGGCACACTGCATATAAAATATATAGTGGTCCTGAAGTAAAACCTTGAGGAACACCTACATTCACAGTTTCACTGTTCATACTTTTCACACATGTAAATATTTTACGATTAGGTAAGATCTCATTAAATCATAACAAACTCCTCTGAAGCCCATCTCAAACATTTTATGCAGCAGGGCAGTGTGAAAGCCTTTTTCGGTCTATAACAACCACTATGACATACTTATCCTTGTCACATGTGATATATTCGATTTCGGTTATTACACAATTTTGAAATATATATAAAATATTTCATTTGTGTGGATCATGTGTGTATATTTTTACTTGTTGGAGTAAAATGCTGTTACTTACAAACAAAATAATTGTTTCAACGTTATGTCATTTTTTTGAGTATACAAACTACAGTTGGAAAGTATTAGTTGATGCGACTGAGAGATTTTCACTCTCTTTAGAGATGTTCAACATACGAGGTTCGTTTGATAAGTGCTTAGAAAATCCAAGAGATGGAGTAGCATCTTAAAAGGTTCGTTGAGCATCATTCTTTCGTAGATATCGCAAAATTTGAACCATATTCATCAAGTGGTTTTCTCTCCGTCGTGAGTTTTTGTTTATTTAGCAAAATGGAGAAAAATGAGTTTCGAGACTGATTTATGTCTTAATAGCGAAAGAAATCGAAGCTGAGTTAGATGCAGTTCACGCCACGCCTCAATGTCGTTCAGTGGAAGTAATTGACAAAATCTTTACTTTTTCAAAGAATTGACGCATCGAGAAAAGTGTGCCCAATCGTTTTCATTTATTTCAATTTTTCTTTAACAATTTCGTAACTATGAATATGCAGTTGATTAGATTAATGGTAAGCAGTATTAGAATGTATCGCTTTTCATTACAGACAGCCAAATGGCTTGTGACACGCCCAAGAAGAATGGAGATGATTTAGTGTTAGTATCGTCTGTTAGAAAACGTCGAAGGTCTTATAGACACAGCGATCCGTGTTCGGCCAAGAGAGGAAGGCGAGCGGTCAATAGATCTAGGCATAACAGCGATAGCGAGGACGATACATCCGACCATTCCATGGTTAGCAACAACACTCAAAATAGCGTGCCATACAATAGGGGAGCGAGATCAGAGAGACCTGTGAAATATGATTTTCGTCCTAATCTCGGTAAGTGATTCTCCTTGTAACCTATTTATTTTTAGAAGTTTTTTATAGCTTATATTTTGTTCAAATGTTTATTTCATCTCTGGAGAAAGTTGGGTGGATTTATATAGTAGAATAGATAGTATTTAAACAATATCTTAATGTATGAATGAGTGCCAAAACTGATTCCACCAAATCTTGCTAACAGCCATAGTCATGTGATCTCTTCGATTGTACCGAGGAGGAAATTAAGAGGTTGCTCACCAACTTGAAGACAAGCAATACCTAGGACATTTACTATTTAAACAACCATATTGTCAAGGCAATCTCAAGAGAATTAACTGAACCCATCAGAATATTGGTGAGCAAATGTTTTGAAGGTGGTTATTTTCCCATGGAATTGACCAAGCCAAAATTATACCCATATTCAAAAAGCGTGGGAAAATAACTATAATAACTACAGACCGATTGCCATGCTTCCAGTAATCATGAAAATATTTTAATCCACTATCAAAAACAGAATTATAGGATATATTGAAAAAATGGGTCTTTTCAATGATGGACAACATGGCTATCGAGAAAACCTAAGTACAGTTACAGCAGTTAGAGCAGCCATCAGCAGATTTCTTCAAGGCGTTGATAGGGAGAGAAATTGTCTTTATTGCTATATGGTCTCAGCAAAGCTTTTGACACCATCTGTTATGCGATTCTGTTGGGGAAGGTGAGAGCAAACGGGTTTCGAGGACGCGTTTGCGAATTCTTGAAATCCTTTCTTAGTGACCGGACACAGGTCACGGTCTGGGGACATCAACAAAGATGAGGTATGGTGTTCCTCAGGGATCAGTGTTGGGGCCCATACTTTTTCTCCTTTATATCAACGACATACATATAAATGGTACAACTCATACAGGGATATATTGTGATGACATTTCCGTGATAATCAGTGGTGAAAATGAGAAGGAAATTTCTGAAAAGATTGTAGGAGTAACAACGGAAGTAAAGACTTGGTTTTCAAGTAACAGACTAAAGGTGAATGAAGAAAAGACAGAAATACTCAACATCGGAAACAGGGAACCACTGAAATCTGCCAAATACCTGGGAGTATGGTTGGATTCTAGACTTAAGTTTTTCCTAACACATTGACGAGATCTGCAAGAGGCTTTCTGAGTCCATATACATACTCGAAAGACTGTCAAGTGAGTTCAGAGGAGGCATCCAAAATCGCCTACCATGCCTATTTCCACTCTATTATGTCTTATGGCCGTTTGGTGTGGGGAATGGCTTCACAAAGATCTCGCATCTTCACCCTGTCAAAAGAATCAATTAGAACAATATTCAAGATTAGTTCACGTGATTCCTGTAAACCGATATTTATCAGAGATAGAATACTTACATTAAGCAGAGAATTTATTTATCAAGCTTTGAAACATATGCACCTATGCATATGCACCTGTGAGCTACAAGCACGGTTTCAACACAAGAAATACGTCACATTTGGTTATACCTCTATATAAGAAAAATATGACCCAGATAGCTGGAAACTGTTAAAAATATACAATAAGCTATTACACCTTTGATGAGTACCTTTTAGAATCGCGGTAGTCGTACATCCGTGGCGTCTACTTTGTTTTATCTGCTGAGTCTGCTGTTATTGGTTCGTGCCAGTTTTGTGTTTAGTATATGTGCTCTACCTTTCAATGTACTTCCTCATTTAATCTATTTGACATGTTATGTAGTGTTATTGATAATGAATATATTTCTATTGCTATGATTTCAGCAATTTGAGTATGAAAAAATTATTTCGTTAAAATTCTTTAATGTCAGCATCATTAGGAGACGATATTAATCGGTATCAGAACTCACACTACTGGAATGAGTATACCATAGGTGTAGTGGAAGGAGTCTCATAGTAAATTATAAAATAGTGGGCTTAAGATTATATGTACCTTGTCTATATACAAGCTTGTTCATTACTCCTAATAATAATAAATGCTTTTTATTGCCCAATACCATACATAACTTTGGCCAATGCGCCATCGACCTATGTCATGCAGTCAGTGAGATTTTCGTTATTGTTTATTGTTTTAATATTTGTATGTTTTAAAATAATTAAAAATTTCTAAATACATTGTGTGGGAAATAAAAAAGCAACTGTTAAATAAGGAAATATTTGATAAAGCATACTATAAATTTTCTGTTCATTGCTGTATTCCCTTTAGAATTTCTTCTATTGTGTTTTCTGGGTATTTCAGTTTGGTTGTGATGTTGCGGCCGCATTTCCTTAAATTGAGCTCCAGTATTTTCCTATTAGGGATGCGTTTAGCAAATTTAGTTAAACGTACTTTTAATCTTTATCTTATTAGCTGTATTTTCGTTATTCTGTAAAGCATATCATTTGGAAGATTGTATAGGTAATTCGCAAGATGGCGAATCCTTATTATTGTAAATGCTGTGGTTTTAGCCGTATGTAGTTGTTTGGGTGCTGAGGTAGATATGTCCGTATTCGAGTATCAGTCTGCAAATGTTCTTGTAAATTTTGGCAGCCGTTCTTTTATCTTATCTCTTAAATTTTGTACTTAAGACCTCTGTAGTATTTAGCTCTGCTTGTGACTTGTTTCGTACATAATGTGTTGTTATAATTGAAATTCAATTTATTGTGAAGATGTATGCCAAGGTATTTTTCAGTGATTGATGAATTTAAGTTTAAATTTTGGTTAATTTTATTGTTGTGACAAAATACCATCAGGTGACACTTTGAGGAAATTATAAGAAATCGCCATTCATTCAACCAAACTAATATCGTCTGCCTATGAATGAAGTCTGTCATAAGAGGGATATCTGCAAATTGGAGAGTGTATTCCTTTTTTCTTCGACATCCATGGTTTTATTTATATCTGCGCAATAAAGGTTATATAGGAGAGGTAGAAGTGGTGATCTCTGTAGTATTCCTTTCTCCGGGTTAGGTTAGATAGTTAAATTGCTGAGAAATTGATTTATTTAATCTAACAGTTAGTGTTGGGTTCCATAAAATTTCATATTTAATATATTAGATAATCTGGTATTTCTATTCTTTCAAGTTTATAAAGTAAACTTCTGTACCAGACACTATCGAAGGCTTTTTTCATATCCCGAAAAATTGCTACAGATGATAAATTATTCAGTTTGGCAGACGTGACATAGAAAACCAATATGTGTAACGTAGAGTATTGCCTTTTGAAGCCAAAGTGATGTTTCCGTATTTTGGCCTACACCATTTCCAGTATCTTGATTATTTTCTCAAATATCTTTCCAATTGTAGGTAGAAGCGTTATAGGTCTATATTTGCCACTTTTATAATGATTTAGGAATTACCATAATTCTTCAGATGGATGGCTGGCCAAGCAGAAGTGGAAAATTCTCAAAATATGGAGATGAATTTTTACGCTGAATTGTTTGACTTTTTTCCACGGAATCCAGTCAGCACTAGGTGCTGTACGTTTTTTTTTGCAGAATTTCGAAAAAGTCGCTTTCTTTAATCTCCATAAATGTAATTATAGTTTAAATTCATATGTTAGCCGCACTGTATCTGTGGTCAATGATCTTGGCGGGGGCCTCGAATTTTTCGATGTTTCGTTTTCATGTTTCAGGTCAAAAGCAAAAGCATTTTTGAGTACTTTGTAATCAATGGAATATATTTTTAATATTTAAGTTTAAAGGGGTTGCCCGTTTACATTCATTCATTTTAATCAATAATTGTATGAAATGAATAATTTGATTGAGGAGGTCGTTACTTGATGAAAATCGATATACATATTTTCAATGAAATAAAACTAAAATATTTAGATTTTCACTATATTAACAAAACTATGACCGGTTTCACCACACTTTGGCTTCATCAGATACAAACTAATGAACAGAGTTATTCCTTATATATGATATGTCGGCCTAAAGAATTATCAGTTCGAATGCTATATTGAAATTATAATGCGAGAGGAATGATTTTAATTTTAGACTAGGATTACCAAAATAAGTTAAACTGTTGTATTTTGTGTTAGAACTTTTATACTTGGAAATACTTCCTGGATTGCTTTTTGAAATTTTTGCGTGAAATCATGTTCTCAATCATAGTTGGACTGAAACCGTTATTAACTGCTTTTTGTTTAATTATATTTAGCTCTTTTATAAAATTATTTTGTGACATTGGGATATTAATGAGTCTATGTACCATACTATTTTAAGCTGCTAATTTATGTGGATAAGGATGTGTAGATGAGCTGTGAATAGTAATATCTGTATGCGATTGCTTATGAAAAATAGAAAAATCATGTTTGCCATTAATTTTAGTAATAGTTAAATCCAGAAAGTTAATGAAGTTTTCTGTTTCTATCTCTAACGTGAATTTGGTATTGTCGTGAATTTTGTTAATGAATGTTTTGAATGACTCTAATTGTCTGTTTGTGCCAGTGAAACAACAAATGATATCGTCGACATATCTAAACCAATAAATAAAGTTTTTAAATAACGGATGTTTTTGGATAGTTTTTTCAATATTATCCATGAAAATTTCAGGGAGCAGAGGGCTCAGAGGATTACCCATGATTAAACCTTTTTTACTATTATATAATACTCCATTGACGTTAAAATAATTTTGTTTTAAACAAATTTCTAAAAGGTCTAAGATTCCTGATTGAATTATCGGATTGACTTAATTAATTTGAAGGGCGTTCTTGATGAGTTTCACTGTATCACTAGGTGGAACACTAGGGAAGAGATTTACTACATCCCATGACATAAGTTTAGAGCTCGGTGGTAGTATCGTGTGCTGAATTTTATTTATTAAGACTGAAGAGTTTTTTATTAAGAATTTAGGTTCAAAATTCGCGCACTGTCGAATGATGTCTATGAGAAAAAGTGAAAGTTTTGCAGCTGGAGCTAGTTTTATGGAGTCAAACTCCATAAAACAGGGTATACTGTTTTACTAAAATTAACGGCAAACATGATTTTTCTATTTTTCATAAGCCATCGCATACAGATATTACTATTTACATCTCATCTACACATCCTCATCCACATAAATTAGCAGCTTACAATAGTATGGTACATAAACTCATTAATATCCCATTGTCCCAAAACAATTTCATAAAAGAGCTAAATATAATTAAACAAATAGCAGTCAATAACGGTTACAGTCCAAATATGATTGAGAACATGATTTCACGCAAAAAATTTCAAAAAGCAATCCAGGAAGTATTTCCAAGTATAAAAAGGTCTAAAACAAAATACAACAGCTCAACTTATATTGGTAATCCTAGTCTAAAATTAAAATCATTCCTCTCGCATTATAATTTCAATATAGCATTCCGAACTGATAATTCTTTAGGCCGACATATCAAAAACTGCAAATCTAAAATTGATAAAAGTGATAAATCCGGTGTTTATAAACTGTCTTGCGGGGATTGTAATAAAATTTATAGTGGTAGAACTTTCAGAAATTTCAAAGTTAGATTATCCGTGCACAAACGTAGTCTTAATTATCATAAATCAGATTCCCATTATTCTAATCACTTACTCGAAGAAAACCATAACTTTAATCATAAAATCAAAATTATACATATAATGAAAATAACAGACAAAAACTCAATCTATTGGAAATTTCAGAGATCAACAAAGAAAAGAATTCAGGTAGGTTACTTAATAGTCAATTAGATCTAAATCCTTAACCTTTACTCAATCTTTACAATTCATAAAGTAAGCAACTCTGATGGGTTTTCCAACATACCTCTTGTACCTTTTGTAATATTAAGTAGGAAATAAGACTAATATATAAGGAATAACTCTGTTCATTAGTTTGTATCTATCTGATTAAGTGTGGTGAAACCGGTCATAATTTTGTTAATATAGGAAAATCTAAATATTTTAGTTTTATTTCATTGAAAATATGAAATGAATAAAATAAAAATAAAATAAAAATATTTCTGATTCATCATTTGTAGCCTAAGAAAGATAAATTTACAATATTTGTCTGAACAGCTATCACGTGTGATATGGCGTCACCAGTTGATCATTTCAAATGGATCACTATATATTTTCGAACATATATAGTTTCACAGTTCATCAGGTGCATGATAAACAATATATTTCATATAGTACTGATTCATTGTGTTCATAACTTTGGTTTTCTTCAGATGGAATTACTGATCCCAATCAGAGGATTAACCTCATACTACAAAAGATGGCCGAATTGAAAAAAGTTTATGTGGATGTTAAGGCTGAGTTAGCAGATATAGAGAGGCGACGAAAGAAGATCAAGAGGAGGCAAAGGGAAGGTAGGAAAAGAAAAGAAAGACCTAAAAAATCATAAAACACTTCTTTCTAATTTCTTGCCTTCAAATTTCATCATCATTTGGTAAGATGTCAAAAACAAATTCATGTTTCGATCTGGTTTAAAATTTCAATAGCAATTCAATATTCTAAAACGATTCTGATTTATGTAGAAACATGTACTAATAGTTTTGTGAACGTTTTATTTGGATCTTAATGTGATAGCCTGTTCAATTGAATGCATCATTTCATATATTGAAATCATAATAATCGATTATTATATTGGGAAGGCTTCTCCTATCAATATTTAATTGTTTTTTGCAGCTTTGAAATCCATAAAACAGGTTGTGACTTGTGCATGATGACCGACAGGGGACACAAATAAAACAAGGAAATTCGCAAGGCCACATCATTAGTTAGCATTCGTATTATTTATTTTTTATAAAAAGAAGACTTGTAATATGCCAACCATTCAACTATTTTATACAATGGGATGATTCTAATGAATTATATAGTGTTCATTTAAAATTTGATTAGTGTTATTGATTATTGTTGTGAATATTGTATCAAATAATATGTAAGAAGATAGAAATTGTTCATAGAACAAAAAGGCTGAAACTATTAAACCTACAAACTTGAGAAATATATAAAATGGTAGCGAAAGTAATTGTTAATGTAAATAAATTTATTGACATTGTCATTTGTAAATAGATTTACTCATTATATTTTGTTATAATTTTTAGTAATTTATTTAAGTTCTCGCAATATGTAAATTTATGGTTTTAACTCAAATTGTTCTTATATAAACCTGAAAAGAAGGCAGTTTTACAAACTATTAAAATGTAAATTGGTTATGTGTTTATTCCTTATTGAATAGAAAAAGTGAAGTTATGTATTTTTCTACTCATTTTTTTACAGGTTTTGACTTAATAATAAAAATAAAATAAAGTATTCGGCGAACAGCAGATTGGGACGGTCGACTTGTTTTGGGTGCACATAAAATCATCAAATACAGGATCTATCGAATTGAGTTAGTATTATATAGGCAATTTAATATCTCGTCAGTTTTTTCGATAAACTCGAATAATGTATTCAAGATACATTATTCAACAATCTAGGAGTTCTATAAACAGATCATATAGGTTAGAATCTGAAATTGAAAAATATATACATTCTTCAGTGTACTTTAACAAAGCACACATAAAATGAACAAAATAAATATCAAATTACGTTCACTTACTTTCGAAACATTATTTTAAGCTTCGTTATGTTTTTCAATAAAAATAGCGTGAGAATTTCATATTCCGAATATATCGTTTATTTTGACAAAAGAAACATATGACTCGTAGAAATTATGCTGCTATAAGTATTTTACTATTTACGTCTCATTCCTAAGGGAGATGTTGGTAAAGCAGAAATTATGTTGGTACGTTTAAGGGGTTAAGTGTAATCAGAGACATGAAAAAATTTCAATTTTTAATAATTTTGTTGCTAGTAAATTATTTTATTTTATAAAAGTAAAAACATAATTAGATAAACTTTCGACTTGACTTGACATAAATTTTAGAACAAAAAATTAATAATTTTAAAAGTAATGGCTGTTTATGTTGATCCACTTCCAACTGAAGCTCCTTGTGGTGGCCATCACCTATCCTTGGAGGTTCATTTAAAATCAATCAGACAAAAAAAGTTTTGTTAATAGATAAGCTAGTGCCTGATCGAAGCTTTTTTTTTTAATTTTTAAAATGGCGGCTTGAAGAAAATTTATTCCAGATTTTCGGGAAAACCAAAAGTTAATTGTTTATGGAAAATCGAAATTAAAAGAAAAAATTAATCCTTCGATCAGGCACTAGTGTTTCATGTTTTAAAAAAGTTGTATAAATTTATCGAGCGGTTTTCGAGCTACATGGTCACCAGTTCAGAAAACATAGTTTTGAGAAGAACGCATTCGAAGTTTTATACTCAATTCACGTAAATAATACATATTATTTAATTACTTGCACCGAATCATCTATTCCTGGGCCATATAATAGTTCTTCAGCTTCGAAAATATCTATTTGATGTTGTCTACGTAGCATTCTACCTTGTCGGAGCATCTCTGTCTGGGAATGCCGTCAATCCTTGAAGCAACTTGCTGAGGGAACAATTTTTTCCTGTGGTGGGTGCCTGGCCACGAAGGCATACAAGGAAATGAAGCCGCTGACGAACTGGCCAAATCAGCTGCTGGAATCCCACCCACCGGACCTGAACCGTTCTGCGGTCTAAGTAAGCCGCACAGACGACAGGAACTGGAACGATGGGAAGAATCTAGCAAAAAAGAATACTGGAGGAAAACTCCAGGCCAAAGGCAAGCGAAAAAGTTCATTGACTATTCGCCAAAGAAGACAAAACAGCTTCTCGATCTCTCTAGGGACGAGTTGAGGATCATAACAGGCCTCCTTACTGGACACTGCCCACTGAGATACCATCTCAATAAAATGGGCGAATCGGAAACGGCAACATGCAGAATGTGTAAAGAGGGCGATGAAACTGCCGAACATATTCTTTGCAGTTGCGTCGCAACTGTCCGTCAAAGATATATACACTTCGGTAGCGACAAACTAGAGCTGCACGAAGTAAAAGCGAAAGCTCCCAGGGAGATACTTAATTTTGTAAGTGATCTAGACCTACAGGAAATTGAATAAGAAGGGTTACGAACAAAAGATCAATTTGGTCGCAGTTCGGAAAGGCTTGCAAAGCCAATCGACCCTTACGAATGTAATGTACCTTGTCGAGTGTTGTCGTTAGCGCGCTTATCTGCCATTTTCACACGTGCAATATTGGTTTTTTCGGCATACCGATTAGAATTACGCCCACAATAAAGTCCCAGTATGATCAATAATGATTTCGTATGTATGCAGCAATTTTTATAACAGTAAAACTAGTATTTATCGTTTTTGGGCATATTTTCCATATCAGTTGGTTGAAACTCTCATTATTATTCTGATTGAATCCACCTTCACATCTTGAAAGTAAATTGTGATCTTCATAAATTGGCTTGATAGCTTCTAAAACATCAGGAGGTAAGGGAGAATAGTCATGAGTATAAGTAGCAAGCTCTCCACTTGCTTCAGGGCGCTGATAAGAGGACCAAGATTCTTCGCCTTTTGGGCACATACTGATTCGGATTTTTATCACTTGAGCCGTACTGATAAAAAGTTGCCATTATAGCAGATTTCATATCTTCTATAGAATCACAATGTCGACGTATTGAGAAACCATCGTAAACAGTACTTTTCCTGTAAGCTTACCTCTACCACCAAGACCTTTTTGTTTAGTTTTCAGTGAACATAATCGAGTTCTCATCCGCTTCTGAACATCCTCTATACATTCTTTTTTATTTATAGTTGTATTTTTGTGAGGATCTGCTTTTATAATTCCTGAATAGGTTTTCGAATCACCATCGCCGATGTAGTTTGCTTATTTAACTCCATATTTTGTTTCAGACTGCTGAAACATTTCGACCATCGCATCCAACTTCATTTTCTCAGAATACCCTTTGTGATTAGCACTACACTATTCTTCATGTAATTTATACCACTCCGCGAACTCAGTTCTATTTATTTAATTTTTCCAATACTCACATTACTTACAATATGCACTTTCAATGTTTACATCAAGAATCTTTCCAGTGAAATAGCCAATTATAGAAGAAACTCCAAATGGCGATGTATGTCCACGTTTTTGTCAGGTTTCATCTCCTGACAGTTAAATCACTAGGATTTTCATTTTCAATTGTTGTCATTGCTTGTTTTTCTTCATTTACAGTTTTTTTCATCAAGGTTTCTGTGACGGTTTTACTACAATCTAACACGTGATTCAGTAATATTTTATACGTACTTATATCTTTTTTTTGTTTTGTTTTGTTTTGTTGTGTCGCCCAATGAACATCCATAGGGCCACAAAACTTGCACAACCCTTCGTATCCTATTCATAGTATTCTCACCACAAAAATGAAGCGTCTATTTATCTCATAAGAAAACCCTTCCGCTTGTTTTTGGATTGAATACATTTTTTCTTTTCACTGAACGCGACTTACGAATATTTTGAGAATTCCGAAGTTCTCTTGAAACTTTTCTAGAATCACGCCCCATTGAAAATTACTTGAAAAATAATTTATTCTAACACCCAACTATCGACTGCTCAATGCAACTACCAAAAGCATACTGGCAACAAACAAATAATGTTCAACACTAATTATACCTGAAAATTGTAAATATATATATATATATATATATATATATATATATATATATATATATATATATATATATATATATATATATATATATATATATCATGACAATAGAATCCGAAAACCGGTCCTTGCAGCTGCTGCTAGCAATCTGCTCCCGAACGTTTCGGAGCGCCCGAGAGCCCTTGACTAATTACCGAATTACGAGAAAACTATTTGTCGGATTCACTTCAAATTTTCAGAGAATGTTTCTAAGATATTATACTTTCAGAAAATGAAAAAAATCGATTTTTTGAAAATTCCGACTACATCTATTCCCTTCATAGGCAGGCCGCTGCCAGACCCAAATAGCGATGTATTAGGTGCATAGGAGACGATGCTGGCCACGCCTCCGCGTTTTCGGTCTAAAATCGTCCAAAATTCGTTAATCAATTTGTAAAGCGACGATTTATCTTCGCGGATCCGATGTCGAGATATATAGGAATCGTTCGACGCGTGAATTGTATCTCCCGATTATTCCATAAAGTAGGACAGAAAAATCCATATTTTGACATCCCGAGGTTTGTTCATTTCTGATCGTTGGAGATTCTCAGAAAGAGGAAAGAAGTGCGAAAGTTTGATATAAGATTTTTCCGCTATTCCCGGGATTTAGGGCGACGAAAATAAAGCGGCGCAGCATGCGAAACTCGCCAGCTCTTCGTCGTCCCGGTTACAAAGCGTTCTAACGGGATATAAACATTTTTAATACATGTAAAAGTCCAGGAACATTTCGCTCTTTCCTCGCGAAGAATCGGAAACGTAGTTTATTTTTGCAGTTTTGGACTTTTTCTGGAAATTTTCGCGTGATCGAGTTCTACAATCGCTTTCTGAAACATCGAAGTTTGATATTTCGAAGAAATCACGTTTCGTTCACGTGATACGGCGAAAATTTTCGAAATAACCTCCCGTCCGCGTCGTTCTAGGGGGGAAGTCCCCACCCCATTTTGCACTGGCAATTCCCCTTCCTTTTCTACCGAAAAAAAATATAAATCGAGGGGGCCGAAGGCCTCCACTATCTAGTGAATTCCACCTCTATAATTTAATGTTTTCTCTGGGACCGATTGTTTTGATCTTATTTGATTAAAAATCGTTTTTTCTGATAAAGCTTAGTAGAGTATTGCGCCGATCGAAATGAATAATCGATATACTTGATCCTTTAATGACTCATCATAACCCTTTTTTAATTTTACCATCTATTTTTAGGTTATTGAGATATATTAGAGATTCATTCGAAAAAACGCTATCCGAGTTTTTTATTCTTTACTTTTCTGTTGAGATATTTAGGAAAATATACTCATTGGAGTATATTGCAGCATAACACACCAATCTATAGGATTCCAAATATTTTTTGTTTAGCTATTTTTTTTATAGTTGGTGGTGCTGTTTTATGTTGTGTTTTTTTTTTGTTGAACATACTATTAGGTGTAACATTAGCTAGTTCGGGATTTATGTGGAAAAGCACACGGAAACAGACGTCAACTAATTTTCATTGTCGAGAGGATCGCAAAAGATTGCTGTTTGATATTGGATCTTCTTGATAAGAACTCCTCAAAAGACAGAATTGATATTATATCTCCGAAAAGTCCAAATGTAACAGAACATGTAACATATGATTATATCTATTGCCTTCAAATCGGGTCCTCCAAGAACGAAACATGGTAAATAGTTATACTCTAGTTTCCTAAAACATCCTTCTAAGTCCCACATTGGGCGGTTGGTATATATTTCTTTGAACGGCAAGGGATTGGACATTTTTGAGGTTGGGAACCCTGAGATGGTGAGAAAACAATTGAGGTTAGGATATTTATATGACAGATGACAGATTAATATTAGCAAAATTGAGAATTATTTCACAATGTATCTCAACTCCATAGTAATATTTTTGGTTTACCTATGCAGTTCCAATGTCTTTTCTGAAAGTAGCATAGAAGAAGAAGGATCGGGTAGATATACAATAGAAGGACGTGTATTTCCTCTTTCAGACTATCAGATTCAAACTAATTGGCAGGCTAACACAAGGATTCATATCAATGGTGGAGAATTTTTGGGATTTGTGAAAAGAGATGGATCTTTTGCCGTGCATAATCTACCTTCTGGATCATATATTGTTGAAGCTTTGAATCCTGAGTATTCGTTCGAACCTGTCAGAGTGGAAATCAATCAGAAAGGCAAATTTCGAGCGAGAAAAGTGAATCATATTCAAACATCTCTTGTGGTGTCTGTACCTTATCCTCTTAGATTAAAAGCTCTTGGAAAAACTAGATATTTCCAGCAAAGGGAACAATGGAGGGTGACAGACTTTTTATTCAATCCAATGATATTGATGATGGTTGTTCCACTTATTATCATTATGATTTTACCGAAAATGTTGAATGATCCTGAGACAAAGAAAGAAATGGAGCAAATGCAAAGCTTAACAAAATTCGAGTTGCCGGAAATGTCAGATATGGTTACTAACTTTTTGTCGGGAGGAGCTGGCCCAGGTACTTCTGCACAACAGAGTAAACAGAAACAGAAAATAAAAAAGAGACAATGAAATGTGAATGTATTTGTGATTTTTATAATAAGAATTTATTGTTTAGTTGAATTTTTTGTTATAATTGCAATATGGTGGGTTTTATTGAACAATTTAACAGAAACACAGTAATTAATAAAGGAATTAGGATAATACTACTTTGAATTTGAATCTTATACTTAATTTACAAATTTAATTGTTTTTTCATTCTATTTCTAAACTGAAAATAAGATACTTTTAATATAATATAAGGGCATTCTAATCATTCTACATGTTGATTACTTTAAAGTATCAATGAGTTTATGTACAATTTTCCTAGATTAGAAAATTATTTGATAGTGTTAAAATCTGTGTTACTCGCACTTTCATCACGAGATATGCAAAAATTTTCTACACCAATCATTAGTGAAGAGGTTTTTCATTCTGGTAATATTTTATATTGCCAACATGGAACAGTTCCATTCAAAAATAAAAGACTGTACTAACAAAACTTTATTTCTACTTTTTAATAGATTTATCAATAAGAATAAGGCTGATCTTCACCTGTCTCATGATATTTCATATAAGTTTCAACATGTGAAAAGTCTTTTTTATCTTCTTGCCATCCTCTTGGAGGAGCTTCATCATACTTGAATCTGGAGTCCAACTCCCCATATATCTTACTGATCTTTTCTATATCTTCTCTGTATTTTCCAACAACACACTTTTTACCAGTTAACGGATCTGTTATATCACCAAATGGATAAATAATTTCTTTTACTTTGTGTGTTATTAATCGTGTCATTTTTTGCGGTAGCTGCTCTATTAATACTACATCACCAGTTTTACATTGCTTTTCTGGATCGTGGGCATAGATATATTCAACCTTTGGGAAGAACTGAAATAAAACGTTGAGTTAGATGAAAGTAGTTTGTTATACACGAATATGATTATCACCATATTGAGATTTGTATCTAATTCTAATCGTTTAATTTTAAATTTTGAAGCATTTTGTTTGATACAAGGTACACATTGACCAAGCAGCATAGATACTTTGCTGGCTGCCTGCAATGCCATTTGTAATAATTCTTCGTAATCAGATTATTATTTTCTCAGCTAGTTTGTACTATCCAAAAGTTCCAAAACACTATTTATATTGTTAATTATGTTTCGTTTTAATGTTGAATCGAAGAAAGTTAGGTTATATCAAAAACTTACGAAATCATATGGAAGTATCAAGAAAAAGAAATAGTTCTTCTTTTTTCCTCATTGTACATTGATATCGGTTTGGATTACCTATCATCTGTTTTATTATATAAAATATTCAAATAGTAATATAGTTTGTTAAGTATTTCAATCATTTGCAATACGCTTGTGTTTTTCAAACCATATAGAAGAAGAAAATTGTGAAAACAACCTGAATTTTTGATCTACCTTTACTGAAAATTATTTTATTAACTTATCCGGGTCTCTCTCGTTCTTTTTTATTGAAATTTACAATAGATTTTAATCACTTATTATTATTACTTTGACGACTGTTCTGTGGTAATCTATGTTGTATTGTGCAGATATTTGGCTACACAGAAAATATGCATAATTATTTTGATGTCCGCATGTTATCTCATTTTCAAATAGATATTGCTCAGCTTTATTGTTTATTTTTTAACTTACTGAAAAGATAGCTAGTCATTCTCCAATAAGTTTTTTCAAAACTACTAGAATTACTAATATCCAAATCCTTCTGTGCGTATACCAGATACCAAACGTGATTTCAGATTCATTATCC
The DNA here is from genome assembly GCA_013387265.2 of Cryptolaemus montrouzieri. Classification (NCBI taxonomy): domain Eukaryota; kingdom Metazoa; phylum Arthropoda; class Insecta; order Coleoptera; family Coccinellidae; genus Cryptolaemus; species Cryptolaemus montrouzieri. The sequence continues at coordinate 31,568,102 of JABFTP020000185.1, read as the reverse complement.
AAGAGTGCTACATCTGCCTTATGATTGGAAATATGTACAAATGAGATAAGGAAAAAAATGGAGCATCTGTTTGGTGGTTTACTTCTTGCCTAGAATTACGCAATGTAATTTAGTAGAAATAACGCTAGTCGTTAGAAAACGGTTGCGTGTTGTCGTGAGAAAACAGTTAGTGAAAATTTAAGAACATGCAATATATTTATTAGATAGTGAATTGTGTATTGTGTTGAAATTTAGGATGTCTATCAAAATCAAGGTAACAGGTGAGGTGAGTTAATGTTTTTTATATATAAATGTTCCAGTTTTTCTAATCCCTCTTATGTCTCTTGTAGTCTGCTTTACTTTGGAAATTGGAGACAAAAACTACTGTAACGCTTGCTAGCACCGTTGAGAACAGCTATTGAAAAAGATGTAAATATTGTGGTGGCTAATCATCTTCATTTATGCAGGAAAGTAATCTCAAACCCTAAAAAAATATATATTTTTTTGTTACATACATAAATAGAATTTCATCAATGATGCTATTGCCATTTAAGGTTGAGTATGAGTTATGGTCTATAAGCAATTATTCGAGACAGATCACTTAATTTGTCTTGTATTAAGCGTGAATGACATCTTCAGGTACGGTTACTACATTTACTATGCACCTTAAAATCTTTCATTTTGTCATTAGTAGTTTGCTTTTGCACGATGGTATAATAATATTCGCTCACGAAAAGTGTTATTACGTCAAATTTTAGTAATAGGGTTAAGGTAATATATAGATGAACAACTGTACCTCATATGGAATATATACCTTAATTAAATGTTTAGACCTAATGTTGGTTATGAAACAAGGGATTAATTGTTACACTTCGGACAGTGCGGGTGGTTTCGAACATCAGGTAGTTTTCGTGCGTTTGCGTGTGCAAATAAATATCCCCACTATTAAATCTAGTTCTTCATACCTAAGAATGATGCTCTCAGTTTACATTCGAGAGTGGTGTAAGTGTATTGTCGATATTCGTAAATATTACGCCATAATTTAACCTTTTTTCAAAAATCGAAAAAGTAACGGGTATGCGAATTTTCCAGATAATATTATTACTTCTGATGAGTGTTTTATTGTTTCGTGATGTTTGAAAAATGTTGTCACGAAAGGAAAACTGAAAAAAAACCTTTATGAGTTTATGAGTTCTTTCACAGGGCCGTAATCAAAAATTTCGCTAAAGTGAGGGTAGCTTTCGACGATGGGGCGTATATATGAACGAATACTTGGGTCAAAAATTTATGAAAATTATGAGCAGGCAGAACTCGGAAGAGCAGCAGCGTCAGTAAGGACGGGCAGAATGAGTTTTGGGGAAGCAGCTGAAAGATATAAGATTTCTAAATCAACGATAAGCGATGAATCTCGGAGAATTTACCCAAAGAAGCATGGCGGACAGACTGTTCTTGCCGAGGATGAGGAAACTCAGTTTGTTAATGTAATCCTGTTATTTTCCGAATTTCAGTGATGACCCCGGAAAACCAAAGGTGGTTTGCAAATGTGGAGCAAAACAGTATGATAGAGTAATTGATTCTTCAAAAATAAGTATCAGTAATATGATGGCTGCATCTGCTTCAGGGGAAGTTTTAGCTCCATTTATGGTGTATAAGGCAAAGCATCGATATGAAGAGTGGGAGGAAGGTGGACTTTCTGGTAGCCGCTACACTATAAGCAAAAGCGGTTGGTTCAAATCAGCCACATTCGTTTAATGGTTTGGACAGGTACTGTTACCATACTTCAGGCAAAAAGAAGGGAATAAAATTCTAATTGGCGAAAAACTCTCCAGCCACATAACCCTGGATGTCATTCAGGACTGTCAAAAATATAACATAAGATTTATTCTCTTACCTCCAAACTCGACTCCATCCAACCTATGGATGTTGTGCTTTTTGCACCAATGAAGAAGTATTGGAGGAGGGTACTAATAGAATGGAAAATGAAGCAAAAGGTGCCATTCCAAAAATCTGACATTCCCACAATGAAGGCAACTTCAAAAATCAATACTTTATCTGGATTTCGAGCATCAGAAATTTCTCCGTTCAATACAGAAGCCGTCTTCAAGAGATTGCTTCGTATGATACCAAGACTTTTGAAAAATGTTCCCGAAACCCCACATGTTAACTCCCCCACGGCATTAATGATGAGCCATGATGTGTCAGAAAAAATTTTAAATTTCCTACAAGAGAAGGCGCATTAATATAAGACCCGGACCACCAGTTCAGCCTCAGGATTTTCCCGAAAATATCGAGACAATAGACAATGCCTCTAAAGAAACTACTGGGACTCATCATCTATTAGATCACTTGTCCCAAGTCCAATTTACCTGACTAATAATTGTGAATCGGAGGACGAGCTTCCATTGACTACCTTGAAGTGTAAATTAGGAACTGCTGATTCCTATGTAATTCCTAAAGTTTTTACCTTTGCTTTAATTAGAGTGCCTTCAAATTCCTGTTTAAAGTAACTATTACATAGGATTAATTACAGAAGAGGAAATCCTCAGTCCTTAGACAGTTTATATTCAGTCAAGTTTTTAAGAAAGAAACTAGTCAACAACCAAATTTTCTTCACTTTTTCTTTGATTAATGACCAAAGCACCGTTCTGGCAACAGATATACTGAAAATTGTAAACCCGTTCCGACTTAGAAGAGAGCGTTATTCGTTTACAAATTCACCAAGTGATATTAGTTTAGAATAAACATGTTCTGATACCGAGATAATATAATTTATTTGACATTCGAATTTTTATTCACTTCGTTTGTCGTTCTCTTAATAATTATATTTATTTGTTTGATCTTTTATGTTAAACAACTATTGTTATTTGAATAAATGAAATCTTCGTTCCTGAAAGTTATTTTATTTCCATTTAATTTCCCCAAAAAAAAATATATATATATATATATATATATATATATATATATATATATATATATATATATATATATATATATATATATATATATATATATATATACTTATACTTAGATATACATATTTTAAAAAATATGCAGATATTTCTAATAACAAATACCTAGGGAACTTCGTTTTGAAATCAAAAATGATAGCTAGATCTAGGTGCAATAGAAAAATAAAAGATAGCTATTGTAGTAGCGATATTTTCCGAGATTTTGCTGTTGCAAATTCATTAATTACATCGCTAAAATTTATACCGTCAAAAATTTCTTGTTCAATTGCTATTGTTAGCCCAGACAATTTTTCTTGAATCATTGTCGATCTTGAATAATTTTTAATGATTTTTAACCTTGAAAAAGATCGCTCGCCAGAAGATACAGATACAGGCAATGTCAAAAGAATTCTTAGTGAAATGCTTACGTTTGGAAAGATAGAAATTAAATTGTTTTCAAATATATATTGTAAAATACTTAAGGGGTCAGTATCATCAGGTAATGAAAACAACTTCAACGCTTTAATTTCGTTAAACAGATCTTTAGAGTCTATATCCTTATTATCCCGATCTGTCAGTCGCTCTTTAAGAAAAGAACAATGTTTTAAAAGATCGCTGTCACTTAATTTGAATATGTCGCTAAAAAATCCGAAAATATTATCATACTCATATAATAAGTCAAATTGGTTTTTTAGAGAGCTTATAGTTTGATCTATAATTTTTAAGAAAAAACTAATTTTAAAGGCGGTTTTTGGATCATGATGGGTCTCATCTTGGTGTTCATAGTCAAACAGTTTTGGTTCAAATTTCCTCCTAACCAATGGTAATGGTGGAAAGTCTTCTTCAATTTCGAGAGAGGATGCTACTTCTTTCGCTTGTACAAGAATTTCTTGAAATGATTGGTCAGATCTATATTGCTGGAAGTGATTAACTAAATTTTTTAGGTAGGTTTGGCATATTTTGATATTAATTGTAACACTTTGCATTTGTTTGCTGACAATATTTATATGAAATAAAACGTCACGCCAAATAATAAATCCACAAATGAATTGGAAATTTTGTACAGACGTTAAGAGGGAACTCGCTTTATGTCTTGCATCAATGTGAAATGAATTATCTTCAGCCACTTCTAGAAGACTTTCGCTAACCTTAATTAAATAAACTTTAAGGGCTTTATTGCGTCAATTCTGCTGGACCATCTTGTCTCACTTAGAGGATTTAAACTTAACCCGGGGACATTTTTCTCAAAACATACCACTTTTTTGTGGATGACGAAAAAAAATTATATAACTCTTGCACAAGATTAAAAAATTTTATTGTAGCACTTAACACTTTAAAAGCGTCATTTACTGTTAAGTTCAAAGTATGAGCCGCACAAGGTACAAAAAGGGCTTTCGGATTCGCATTAAGAATGCGTTTTTGAAGCCCAACATGTTTTCCCTTCATATTTGTCCCATTATCATAACCTTGTTCCCTAATGTGTTTTAATTCTAAATTTATTTTTTCAAATTTTCTATCAAAAATGTATATATCCCTTCTCCTGTGGAGTCCAGTATTGTGTTAAACGCAATAAAACTTTCCTTAACTTCAACCTCTTCTGAAGTGGTGTTAAGGACAACATACCTCAGAACAAGACTAATTTGTTCAGTATGACTAGTGTCTGGTGTACAATCTAATATTATTGAAAAATATTTTGAACTGCGAACCATTTCTAAAATATTATTTCTTACTCTGGACGACAATATTTCAATTATTTCATTCTGTATTTGCACGCCTAAATAATGAGTCATTTTAACAAATTTTTTTTGGGAGTTATAAACTCGGCTAACGTGCTGTCTCATCACTGAATCAAAAGAGGCAATCATCTCAACAGCTTTTAAAAAATTTCCATTGTCATGTTCGAAAAGCAATTGAGAAGAACCTTGAAAAGCCAAGCATTGTGTAGATAAATACTTAACAATCGCAATAATTCTTTCCAACACGTCTAGCCAATATTTTTTTCCCGTTTCTCAAATCCGCAGATGATGAGCATTAACTATCATATATGTCTCCAACATTTTTTAAAATTTACCCAAGTGTGCATATAACTGTTGTGTAAAATTGACGTTTCGTTTATCTTAATAAGCAAAGACAAGTGTTGCCAATCAGATACTCCATTTGTATCACAAAAATCGTTAGGAGTTTTACATTTACAAACCAACTTACAACAAAAACAAAATACAGAATCTTCAGAAATAGATTAAATAAGCCAAGCCCTTTCGACTTTTTCTCCATTTGCTAGATTTCTTTCAAGGTATTTGCACGAAAACTTTCTCTCATCTTAAATACTAGGAAAGCTAAAACAGATGTCTATCAAGGGCGGACCACGTTTAACCAATATTCTAGCCATCTCATTGGTGATTCTTTCGGGCCACAAACCGGGGTCGGACGGAATTATATCGATACTAGCCTCATTACAGCCTTCATCGAAAGTGTCACTTGCATCAGGTATTTCGGTAGCTGACATTACCGAACTTTTTACACAAGCTGAATTACCTGAAGTGGATTGTTCAAGTGCTGTAGACGAGGATGGTGTCGTCGCTTCATCGGCCTCTGCATCAGTAGAAGCTGTTTTGCTGCTACAACCGCTGCCACTTGTTGCAGGACCTGATGTTACTGTTGAAATTTCAGATGGTCCACTCACGGTTATTGCTTTTACGGATTTAGAATCTTGAGATTCGGACGAATCGGTCGCACCAACATCGATAGTCTCCGTGGAATCTCTATTGTTTTGCAAGAAATGCTTTAAAGATCCAACCATTTTTCCCTTTCTTGTAATCTCAGTTTCTTTTGCTCGCGAAACCTCGCACCTGAAGGTCTCTTTCTTTTATCCTGAAAAAACAAATAAATAATTAGTTCTCATGGGAATTAAGAATTAACTTCTAAAGTAACCACAATAATAAGCACCATGTGGTAGGGTAGGAAATATTCTTAAAAAGTTAACTAAGTAGCCAATAGTTTTTAACCCTTTATAGGGCAGATTACTATTAATTAAGATATAGCCGATTAAAGTTGGCATATTTGAGTAGAAAGTAATTTGTTCGAGCCCTTTCAGCTTAAATCTTTTCAGAAATAAAGGCAAAAAAGATATTAAACTAATTTGATCTTATAGCACTCAAAAAACCCTACAAAATGGTTTTTTTAAAAAGATCGATAGCATAAAAACTAAGCGAGTTATGGATAAAACCAGTTACTTTTTTAAACTCGTACATGACATTTCAATTTATAAAAAGATATTTGGCTAAAAAAATCAATTATAACCAGTATCCTATAAAGGGTTAATGTTGATAGTATAAAGTGGGGAACACACCATTTTATAAAAAATCAAGCCGTTGAAATTGCAGTCAGCTGATATTCGGCACTTAATCGAAAAAAAAAGTATTGAACAAAATAATACACAACACAACACCACACTTGACAAAATAAAAATAACTCTATATGTAAAAATTAACAGGATTACTTGTTTTCATTCATTTGTTGCACGGTCCAGTGAACTAACTGATTTGAAAACGCCTGTGGCGATGCATCACTTTTATAGCGCTTCAGGCGTTATTCATGTCTGAATAGGAAAAACCAAGAAACTGCCGCCTGACATGTTCTCGCAATATAGGAATCGGCAGTAACTGGATGATTTACTAATAAAATCTCGTTTGTATTTATACCTAATCCTATTTAATTGCTCAAGTTTTATTTTAATACTTTTTTGAACCCTGGGTTTTTGCGCCCCTGAAGGATGGCACCCGTGTGCATTGCACACTTTGCACATATGATTGCGGGGGCCCTGAGTACGTGACTCATTAAGCTAATGGTACGGTAGTTTTTGAAGTACTGTAGCGGGACTGTCCCTCCCAAAGCGGGACGTATGGTCACGTTAGGTATAGAGCTTATATAATAATAATAATAATAACTATCTTTATTGATTGATTGAATACATTTTCAATAAAGACAATTTAACTCACAAAGGCAAAAGCCTGTGTTGAGTATTTTACCAAAAGAAAAAATTTAACGATTAAAATGTTTGCTCACTGAAATATAATGAATCAAGCTCTCCAACAAAAACATAAATAGCAATATGTAAATCAAAACAAAATCTGAAGGAAACAACTCCACACCAAAATAACTCAAAATACAATTTGAAAATAAGGTATAGGAATTAGAGTGTCTCTATGAAAACGTTCTTTCTATTTATTCTTATATTGGGGAGAATCCAACCCGAAACACAAATGGAGTGCAGACAAAAAGACAAAGAAAAATGAAAACAACAGGATTAACTGTTCTTCATGTCTATCGGATCATTTAACCAAATTCTATTCACTTTAGACATTCAATATTTGAGTTCTTTTCTGAACTTCTAAGTATTTTTTCAGACTAAATGGGATTTTATTGAATATTTCAGGTCCAAGAAAATAGTGACTTCTTTGAGTTATTATTTTATCGACTTTAGGGATGGCAACAGAGAACTGACTGTATCTCGTATTCAAAAGGTACTCAATAAGTACCTGTTTATTCATATTCATTTTCAAATGATTTAATAAAGCATAGCAGAACAGTTACCTTATATCCCAAATATCCGACAACTTAAACAACGATTATGACGATAAACGAATGTGCTTTTTGGGTATAATTCTGAGAATCCATTTCTGCTGTATCATGAGTTCATTGAGAACGTCATTATAAGCACCCCCCAACGCAGCACCATATCTCAGCTAAGACTCGACAAGTGCCTTATAAACGATTTTCATGTGTTTACTGTCAAATACGCTAGAAAGAAGCCTAAACACAGACACAAGTCCCCCCAGTTTCCTTACCGAATTAGTTATATGAGCATCCCAGTTCAAATGAGAGTCCAATGTTATGCCCAGGTACTTACATTCATAGGAACAGGGTATCTCAATAATAATTCTCATTTGTCATATTTTTCGAACGTCTGTCAAAATTTTTTCGCAAATTTTTCTTTATATTAAACAAGTTCCACGAAGAAATAATAAATGGGCGATGTCAACCCAGATTATTGGGTCCATAATGATTCTGAAACATCTATAGATCATAATCGGCATCACTTGGAAGACTGAACCTGGCCATCGGGGCCCTCTCGGTCAAACAGAGAAGGAATTTGTGGAAATATCGCAGGTTATGTATTTTTTTATTATCTCCCTAGTCCCTTTCATGACCTTGCTTGCTATGTGAAATCTTTTCTTAGATTTGTTTAGGCATATAAGAAGTTTGATTGTTGAAATATTTTTCTGTTGGTTTTCTTTTTCCATTGTTACAGATTCCTGTCCCAAACTCCCTTCCTTTCACCCTTTATTTGGAAATCTTGGAATGCAAGAGAGAATGAAGCGGCTAAGAAGAAAAATCTTTGGTACTCTTTATGTACACACGACACTAACACATCATAAACAGACAAGCTATTGCTAGTGCAATAGCGACAGGGAAACGAGTTTTTTCCTCAGGTTTTTTCACTCGTTTATTGAATCATATACAAGATAGTATGGTTCCCCTGTTGCATTTCCTGAGCTCACACTTGTGTTTTTTCTGACACACACCAAAATTATAGATATAAGCATTTATTGTAAATACAATTATTCAAATTTTTGTGAATCCTCTCGTTTTAAAAGAATATAAAATATAAAATATAAATATATATATATATATATATATATATATATATATATATATATATATATATATATATATATATATATATATATATATATCTCAATAATTGAGACCTCGTCAGAAATTCTCAAGTGCGTTTCACCAGGCAATGTCCGGCTGTCAATCGAAAAAGGAATGTGTTCTGTTTTTGAGAAATTTATCGACAACAGATACTCTTCCATCCAGTGCTTGATGTTTACAGAATCTGTTTCAGCTATCGTTATTAATTCTAGCCAATTTTCACCCGTATAAAGATAGGCGGTGTCATCAGCAAAGCTGATTATTTACCCTTCAGTTTGCAAACACAATAACCCGTTCATATAAATAGTAAATAACAACGGTCCCAAGATACTTCCCTGTGGGACTCCGTACTCTATAGCTCTAATCTCACTGAGCACCTTCCCATTGACTTCAACCAGCTTCTTTCTTCCCGATAAATAACTCTGCATCAACACAAGACCAACTCCACCAATCTCCAATTCTTCAAGTGTATTCAACATAATGCCATGCTCCACTGTATTGAAGGCTTTCGCCAAATCTGCAAGCACCCACGAAGGTACTCTATAGATTTACCCTCCCTGAACCCAAACTGGGAATCAGATAGCATATTATTTCTCTGCAAATAAGAAGTCAGTCTATTTTTCAAAACTTTCTCTACGATTTTTGCCGAATTGGAAACAAGAGAAATCGGTATGTAGTTGACACATTACCCTCTACTGCCACCCTTATAAAATGGTATCACCACAGCAGTCTTGAATATATCCGGAAAAACACCCTCCCTTAAAATAATATTAACCAGTGCGTTAGAGGAGAGGTCAATGAAGCCTAACCAGCTTTCAAAATCGCAGAAGAAATATTATCAACACCCGTGCTTTTTTGTTTTTCAAGTTGGAAATTATATTACTTATCTCCTCTTCATTAGTAGACGTAAAAAATTTGATTCCCAAGTTTTTTCAAATGATGCAGTTATTCTTTTTCTTTTATTAATTTTCTCAGCCAATTTCTTACCAACTGTGGTGAAATGTTCATTGAAAATTCGCGCTATCCCTTCGGGGTCATCCGACTTACCAGTTTCTCCTTCCAGACTTTCAATTTTATTTTCTAATTTTTTTTGAATTCAGCTCAAACACTACCTTCCACATCTGCATAGCGCTATTTTCACCATTTCGAGCCAGACCCATGTAAAATTCATTTTTAGCAGTTTCAATAAGATTTTTCAGTTTATTTCTGTACGCTCGAAAATCATTCCGTGTATTCATGGCCCTGTCCCGTTCCAATTTTTTATAGAGTAAATTGCTAGTCTCTATGGATTTCATGAGGCCACCCTTAATTCAAGACCTTCTGAAACTCCTTTTATAAACTTTATATTGACATTTTTTTACATTTTATTGAATGACTGTAATGAGAAAATTAGTGAGAGTTTCTACATCTGATATTTCATAAAAATGCTTCCAGTTTATTTCAGAAAAAATTCTCTTTAGTGAGACGTAATCAATTACTGTCCGCTCATGAACCCTAGTCTGACCAGCAACACACTCCGTTGAACGAAAAAACAAAACTGTGGAATAATGATCCGTTGTGTACGTCTTCAATATGACAGGAATATAATTGTCAATGTCTTTGATCAACATGTGATCAATACAAGTATTTCCTTGGACTCGTGTTGGGTTATTTATTAGAGAAATGAAATTTTCCTCATATAAAATATTCAAATATTCAAAACTAGACTCATTTTCAGCTAATATATCAATGTTTAAATCACCTACTAAAATGTGATGATTACTGTTCCGGCATTCTGCCCTCAAATAATTATGAAAATTTATATTGAATTCACCAACTGGGATATCAGGTGATTTATGAATACCCGTTATTTGGATATTTTTGAGGTTATCTCCAACAAGTATTTTAAGTACGTTCAATACACCCATTTTTATGATTTCAAATTTATAAGTGAAATTTTTTCTTATGTAGACAACAGCTCCATCGTTTCGATCGAATTCCCCATTATTATAAAGTAAGTCGTATCCCTCAATAGAGAGTTTTTGCACCTCTTATTTAGAGACGTTATTTTCTGCGCATGCGTTCTTCAAAAATAATATCCGTAAACTTAAATAAGTATAACGATTTGCCGTTATTACGGCAGAATAGGAGCAGGTAACTATTCTTATTTACCGTGTGCAACGTTGCCGGGTTGAATGTATCACAACTGATTCTGGCCGGTAATAATTCGGATTTTGATGGAATTTCGGGAGCACTTTCAACGTCACAAATCTAAATGAATTCGGCCGTAGTAAAATGAAAATGACAAGTGACAAACTGACAGTTAAATAACTATATTATTTTGTAAGGTTGCAAAAACTCTATCTGAAGTGAGCGTTATTATCGTAAATGTGATTAAAGTTAACGCGAAAAGTTGCAAAAACACTCTAATATGAAATAAACTCAAGTTAGTAATTTAAGTGACTTCGACAGTATAATAAAATCAAAGTTGTGTTACATGAAATTCGTCAAAATAATTTTGACGAATTTCATGTAACACAGCTTTGAGCTCATCAATATTTTTTGCCAAACTCCTTATAATATTATGGAATAATTTAAAATGAGTACACTCCATACCAGATAAAACAATTTTATAGTCCCCAATATTCTCACAAACTAGAGTGTCGACATTACATCAATCATAATCTCTGACAAACTGGTCCATCAATAAATTACACAACAAAGAATGGTTACTCACTAATTAAAATCTGTTCTCTGTGATCATCCTCAAGTGACCGAGATATGTGGGGCATTGACGATCATGGCAGCTATGCTTGACATCGTACCTGGAGTTGTATTTTTCATTCGAAAAGACACAACTACTGCATCTACGCATACCTCTATTACATTTACACAAACATCTCAAAACAAAAAGTTACTATATGCGAAATTTCGAAATGTGTAGACACATCGAAGAAAATTATTTTTCAAGGGACAATATTCAACCTTCCGTAGAAAGTTAAATATCCTCTCTTGAAGGAGCTAGTTTCCGATCTACTCTTCATAATCACCGTTAACCAGGGCCACAGGGAAGTGGTACAGCACGGTCAGATGTCACGAATAGAAACAATGGACTGCAGTTTCGGTCTCGTTCGACCTCGTCAGTATTGTCTACCCATTCATAGCACAAGGACTGACTTTGGTCCTTCAATTTTGACGAGGTCCAGAAAAATCTTTCTTTTCGCCTCTTCGTCTTTATTTTGCCGTTTTTTCTACTGTATAGCACAAGGCTATGCCGTTACCTACTCATCTTAATTCGTTGGAGCGAACGCAATAATGTAAATGTCACTGCGCCCCCCAACGAACTGAAACAGAGGCTACCTCACCAACGCCCCGAGAAACGGTGAAACTAAAGAGCAGATAAAACAGGAAAACGTTGAGGGGTCACACTAGTTCGATAACATACCACCATGCGACATGTATCAGACAGAAGCTGCCGTCGAAGGACCGACGCTCCTCATTTCTATGTGGTTTATAACCAGGCATACACAAACATCTCAAAACAAAAAGTTACTATGCTTGACATCGTACCTGGAGTTGTATTTTTCATTCGAAAAGACACAACTATTGCATCTACGCATACCTCTATTACATTTACACAAACATCTCAAAACAAAAAGTTACTTTCTCAAATGTGACAAAATTATTCAACTTTCCGTAGAAATTAAATATCCTCTCTTGAAGGAGCTAGTTTTCCGATCTACTCTTCATAATCACCGTTAACCGGGGCCACAGGGAAGTGGTACAGCATGGTCAGATGTCACGAATAGGAACAATAGACTGTAGTTTCGATCTCGTTTGACCTCGTCAGCATTGTCTACCCATTAGTAACACAAGGCTATGCCGTTACCTACTCGGCTACCTCGGCTACTTCTGTTTCAGTTCGTTGGGGGGCGCAGTGACATTTACATTATTGCGTTCGCTCCAACGAATTGAGATTAGTAGGTAACGACATAGCCTTGTCCTACGAATGCGTAGACAATGTTGACGAGGTCGAATAAGACCGTAACTGCATTCCATTGTTCCTATTCGTGACATCTGACCGTGCTGTACCACTTCCCTGTGGCCCTGGTTAACTGTGATTATGAAGAGTAGATCGGAAAACTAGTTCCTTCAAGGCAGGATATTTAACATTCTACGGAAGGTTGAATATTGTCCCTTGAAAACTAATTCTCTTCGATGTGTCTACACATTTCGAAATCTCGCATATAGTAACTTTTTGTTTTGAGATGTTAGTGTATACCTGGTTGTAAACCACATAGAAATGAGGAGCGTCGATCCTTCGACGGCCGCTTCTGTCGGATACGTGAGTGTCACATGGCGGTATGTTATCGAACTAGTGTGACCACTTAACGTTTTCCTGTTTTATCTGCTCTTTAGTTTCACTGTTTCGCGGGTCGTTGGTGAGGTAGCCTCTGTTTCAGTTCGTTGAAAGGCTCAGTGACATTTACCTTATTGCGTTCGCTCCAACGAATTGAGATGAGTAGGTAACGGCATAGCCTTATGTTACGAGTGGGTAGACAATGCTGACGAGGTCAATCGAGACCGAAACTGCAGCCCATTGTTCCTATTCGTGACATCTGACCGTGCTGTACCACTTCCCTGTGGCCCCGGTTAACGGTGATTATGAAGAGTAGATCGGAAAACAGCTCCTTCAAGGGAGGATATTTAACATTCTACGGAAGGTTGAATATTGTCCCTTGAAAACTAATTCTCTTCGATGTGATAACATTTACACTTATTCGCATGACATCTCATACTATAATTGATTTGTAATATTATTTAGCTCATTTCGAAGAATAATATACCATTTCTGTTTTATTTGAAACGTCTTACTAGTTTTGAATCGCAAAAGTATATTCCACCTTTCAACATTTGAATCAAAAACTTATATTTTTGTCTTATCCGAACCGTCGAATTGAATTTACATAAACGCCATCTAAGTTTGTGATTTTTGTCAATAATCCGCGTAGAATAATTCCTATTAGCGATCAAGCAACAACAAAAGTAGCAACCACTAACGTCGGTTCTCCTTAAATTAGAATTAGACAATTCAGTCCTTTCAGAAATCAGAATTCGAACAGCGACAAATCAGCCTACGGCCCTAATGAACTCTGGTTAATTATGTAGATTGATGCAGAGCCGAAGTTTGCAGGGCCGCCCAAGATCGGATTTGCATTCATTAGACTCGGATAAGAAGATTCCGTCCATGTCCTACGTCTCATCTTGTTCGACCCTCAATGATTAATGGAACTCCAGATGAATTTGGAGGAGATGTCATGTCGCAACTCGAAAGAGAAACTCATAACTGAATTTCGGTTCGAATTTGTCTGTTTCGGTGCGTCAACTTAAGTCCTAACTGGTAGATATCTAAATATTTGATCACTAAATGATGTAATGGATACGTGTTCATTGGCGCCTTAAGCTATTCGGTAAAAATAAAAATATATGATATTAGGAACTGTGGTTATGAAGAATTGGGAGACTTGATATGAGTAGAAATACGAACAAAGTAAAGCATAGTATGTCGAATATGAAAAAATTTAGAAAGAAAGATTGATGACACATGAAGGGACCATATTTATACAAGGTTGTAACGTTTTAAAATGACCAAGTACAGCCCTGATATTACTTTGAACGGTTCGATTAAGAAAACATCTTTTGCACGAGTTAATAAATTATAAATATCTTGAATATCCAGTTAATGACCTTCTTAGGAACGAAGTTCGATTGTTAACACAAGATTGAGCAGTCTCTTCGGATGTTTTGTTTTGATAATTTTATAGGTTAGTTTAAATCGTCAAATGAAAATATATCTCGTATTGCCGCGACTTTGCCGTAATTAATAAAACTTCTTTTCTGGTTTTAATCTTATACCATATAACTTATTATTCGTCCAGTTATCCATTAATTTCTTGGTGTGTTGTTAATTGGTTGGTTCGATAGGAGCTGGAGCTATAGTTGTTCCATCATAGTTTATCTTATGGTTGTCGTTGACTCTGGTTAATTTTGTGAGTTAACGTGGCCACGATTGCTAAGAGTAAGAATCGAAGGATAATGTCCGACTAGGCAAGGCCGATTTCATTTCATCAATTTTGAAGGCTAACGGTTCTTTTCTGAATTCAGAACTCGAACAATTAAAAGCTGTTGGATTTTTTTTTGTTTTATAAGTTTTCTGAGCTCAGGGATATAGAGAGAGTTTTGATTGTGAGAAAATCTCTTTTCTTTAAATCAGGATTTGATCTGGATTAGATTACTTCAAGGTCCAAAATCACAAAAGAAGAATATACGGCCGTATATTCTTATTTTGTGATTTTGGAGCTTGAAGAATAGGTCTTGCATGGATTTGGCCACCATGTTGAACTTGAAGGAAGCACGTGGTTCCCTTTTACATCTTGAGGTAACCGATAGCCCTTTTAATTGTTCATTCTCTGGCAATTGATGGGTCAAAATAGATTTCGTGATACTATTGGGATATTTTCAAACTTATAGGAGCTTAAGATTGGCTAGAGTACCTAGGATCGGATATAGAACTTGGGATTGGATAAAGAGCTCAGGATTGGTTGGATGATTTGGGATTGGTCTGAACTTCGAATTGGCTACAGAACTCCGGATTGGTTTATGGATTGGTGTCAGCATCATAACATAGGTATGACTTAATAGATCGGAGCAGAGGGATTGATCTGCAACACAAGATTGGAATCTGGAACTGCGATTGGGTTAGATTTGGAAAGTTGAGCTGAACCCCTGTTAGGAGGATCCAACCACCCCTTTCACATTGTGCTTATGATAAAGATAAGATACATTCTTAAAGAAAATTTCCCATTGAAACTGATTAACCGAATTTTATCTTTTTATTGATTTTCTTTTTATTTTCAACATTCTTTAACAGATTTTAGTATGAATATTTCAATTAACTGTAAAATTAAACTGTGCGTATCTTGCGATCGGAATTTGACTAGTTGATCGAGTCTTAGAGCTCAAATATTGATTTATTTTTAGATTTTATCAGGTATTTGTAGTTAACCTAGCATTATTTCACCAATATCGTTCTATTCGCTTTAACTGGCGGCGAAGAACTTTTAGCTGAGTTGATTAGCCCACGCCTTCTCCACATGAGCATAGCTTTAGGTAATAAGTCATATACTTGAAAGCGCATTGAAACCCAAGGGAAGTTGGAATTTTAATGTCTTTTACTTATTTTATCTTTGTTAAATCTGTGTTATAAGGTGTCTCACCGAATGTTTCTAGTACAAATTATTATGATAAGTTTATCTAATTTTGCGTATTTCCATTTGCGATCGATAGTGGAACTTGCGTTCGTTATATTTTTCTGTCTACTCTTGATTACTCGGATTGCTAGGTATCCCTTATACCACCGAAAATATCTTCAGGTTATTTTTTATTCTCGCCTCTTGGGAGAAGAAGATGCCTATCATACCACAGCTGTGGTCACCTAAATGAGTTAATTCATTATTCATTCGCTTCTTGAAGATGGCCAAATTGTAAATTATCGGAAAGATGTTCTACGAAACCGAGTTCCTCAGCACACTATCCCTATTAGTAAAAGAATTTTCATAGAGAAAGTTACGTGGCTGTGCTAGTTGGACTGACCGCTGATGAGAGTTTTCCGCTTACCTAGTTTTTATTTGGAATTGAATGCTTTCCTGGAAAAAGCATTTTAGTTCTTCAGAGCATTTGCATTGGAAATATCTGAGCAGATTTGGCGATGGTTGACACAGGCCATCCAGCAAACTCCGGTGTTGAGATGCATATTCGTTTCTGAGGAAATTTGATGTATTTGCATGTTCAGAGCAGATTCGAACAAACTGACTTCTCAGGAAAACGTTGTTGATTGTGTCTTGTTCAACAGTCTCCACTATTATATCTTCTTCAACTCTGAATTCAGTGACATTCTCTGTTGGTATCTTCTTTGGTGTGTGTCCTTTGCAGTTATTGGACGCTGACTAGGAAAAGAGGACACCGGGGTACAGTCGTCCTCAAACTCAAATATTCTGTTTTCGGTAGAGCAGATCATTAATCTGCAACATGAAAAGAGTTGGCGAGACTATGGAACCCTTGGGTATTCCTGCATTAATCTGGAAGATTCACTCGTTACAGCACCAACCACCACCTGAATCGATATACTGAAGAAGAAGCTACTAATACAACCACACAATTTTTCAGGAAGTCCATATGCGATTAGTTTGTTCATCAAGGCTGCGTTCCAAACCATGTCGAAAGCCTTTGAGATATCAAGAGAAATAGTTCTTGATTCGCCATACTTTTCGATTCTTGATGGCCGGCAATGTGTAACGTATGCAAGGAGTTCACCAATTGATCACGGAATTGTCTACGGAAACCATATTGTCCATCAATTATCATACCATGCAACTCGGGATATTTTATGAGCACATCGTTTATCACTCTTTCCATTACTTTCGATCTAATGGGCAACAATGAGATTGAACGGTAATTTTGGTGTAGGCATATCGTTCCCTTCTTTGGAAGAGGTTGTACTCTCGCAACTTTCCAACCCTCCGGAAACGTCTGGCTCCCATACGTAATCTGAAACAGGCAATTTGCAGCAGGTGTTGACTTTGGAGTATATTTCTTCGAAACAGTTGGTGGTATTCCATCTAGACCCACAGCTTTCTTGCAGTTCAGGTGTTGAAGAACGCGACTTACCGTGTGCGCTCTGAAATTCACTTCAGACATATTCGATTGAACATATGGGATGCATTTGATGTATCCTAAAACAGAATTGTATGAAACCAATTTTGCAAAGAGATCTGTCTTTGCTTTAGGCAATGATGCGATAAAACCGTTATATCTATTCAAAGGTGGGAAGGATGACTTGCAAAAGTTGTTGCTGAATGCCTGACGAGTTCCACTGGTCTGTTCCAAAAGACTATTTTTTACTCTTTCATTGAAGTAGGTTTTCACTTCATCAATCGTTGAGTTAAGAAGGTTTCTGAAAGGGACATATTCAGCTTTGAATTAATATGTCGGATTCTTCTTTCGATTCTTAACTTTTGCAGTTTTTAGTGAACCAAGGTTTTGTGAGGATGTTTTTTCACCAAGTATGGAATGAAGACGTCCATGCTTGCAAGAATAACTTCAATGACGGATTCAGTGTAAACATTAATGTCTGGATCTGAAGAACAGACATCACGTGAGGGAAAACACGAGAAAAACTCGCGCAGATCCTCTCATATGTAATGCCATATTTTCCTGGACGGTGTTGGTACTAATGGCAGAAACAAGGTTGTCTTCGGAGTGGCGAAGGGTTATGACACTTTTAGACGGAAATAAAAACCAGCCAGTTACCGTGAGTGAGGTTTGGAACAAACTGATCGAAATTGGAAATGGATCAGTATACTATGAGATCATTGATTTTGAGCGATGAATCGTAGATGTCATGCAGTAATTTTCACCAGGGGTGGGAATATTCATATATCCATATTTCATAATTCGATTCATTTCAATTTCTATGTGAGCCATTTTCGATTCGATTGTTCTTCCTTAATGCTGGATTACTGGAAAAACAATTGTTCAGCATATCTACACTTTTTCTGGCACAGAAGTACAGCAATTATGGAACATAAATACGGCAATGGTACCAAAAAAACGCTAAAATATTAAATTTTTGGCAGAATTACGAGGACGATCTGAAAAGTTTTTGACCTCTACGCGCAGATGACAGCTCTCGTAAATGAAAGCTAGTGAGTTTTCATTTTCATCTGTTAACAGTTATCCAATGAAGTTCCAGCCATTTCGGACTCGCAATTGTTGTGCAAATGCAGACTCGCACAAGTAAGTTTCCCAAACATTGCCGCCAGTTGAAGGGCGGTTTGCCTTAGATGCGGATATTCATCTTCAGATATAAAACACCAGAAATTTGTATGAGATGCTGTAGCTTTGAGATGTATATCTGATATAATCTGCACCAACTCATTTTCAACAGAACATGAGTTCATATTAAACTGATTTGCTATTTCAGTAGCTAATTCCTCAATGTTTTTTCATGAAAAAGGATAACTCATAAATGATGCAATATTTGCCAATTTACTGCAATCATAAAAACGAATTTCGAGTTAACCCAGAATATTTGATAATTCAGCTTCATACGTATCATAATTCAACTCAGGAATCCTTGCTTTCAAATACGGAAAATGTTTCAGATCCTTTCTTTACAGTTGATCTATCATAAGTTTGAATTTACTTTTGAATGCGTTCACTGCGCTAATCATCTTTAGTTAGTTTTTCTTTTACTTTGAAGCTCCAAGTTAATGGTGTTTAAGTGCATTGTGATGTCAGTCAAGAATGCCAAATCAGTCAGCCATTTTCGTTTTTCAACATCTGAGTGTCATCACTTCTTTCCTTTAGAAAAGCTGTTATTTCGGGCAATAATTCTTGAAACCTTTCTAGGAATTTTCCGCGACTCAACCACCTGACGTTCGTGTGAAGAACTAAATCAGTGTGTTTAGCCTATCTCCCTATCTTCCAACTGCAACTTAAAGAGCCGCCGTTGCAAGCTACGTGCACGGATGGAATTCACAAATTTTGTTGCATTGCCCATATTTTCCTCTGTGTTTAAAACTTTTGAACACAAAACTTGTTGATGTATAATGCAATGGAATGAAAAAAATTAAGGGAAATCTTCATTAGCTTTACACAATGCCACAAAACCGTTTTTGTTTCCAGTCATTGCAGGTGCTCCATCGGTTGTAATGTACACTAATTTATACATTGATAGCTTGTAGTTTTTTATAAAATTGAAGAAAACGTTATATACAACTTCGCCAGGGGTCTTCCTCTTCAGAGGAATGATTGTCAAAAATTCTTCCTTAGCCAACATGTCATTGATTACCATCCGAATAAGAATACGCAGCTGGACAGTGTGTGTTATATCGGTGGATTCGTCGAACTGTAAAAAAAGTTTGCCTGTTCCGCTATAGTTGGTTATGAAACGATCGTAGTCCCTAGCTTCATTCACTTGATGCTTCTCCGACTTTTCTGAGATAAAACGTGTCTCTTCGTTTATGTTTTCTCTTTCAAACGAGGCCAATCGATTGAAATGGGCTACTTTAGGCTTCCCCTCGGAAACTTCCTTATTCGATACACGATGTCGTTGATCCTTTTCATGACCTCGTCAGGACCTTCCCAATGTCGCTGTAGTTTGGGAGACAAGCCACGTTTTCTCTGGGTTATAAAGCCATAATGAGTTCACCTACTGAGAATCCTCCTTCAGAAGCTTTCAGGTCATAACGGTTTTTCATTCTGTCACTGGCAATCTGCATGTGTTGTCTGACCTTGTTATGGGTATAGTCCATTTTCGCTCCAGATTAGTGACATACTCTTTCTCCAACCAAATCTTCCCCAGGCTTGCAACCGAATTCCAGATCACATGGCAACCTCATTTCACGACCTAACATAACCTGAGCTGGTGTTTCTCCTGTTGACTCTTGTACTGACGATCTGTAGGCCATTGCGAAAAGGTGCAGGTATTGGTCCCAATCTCGCTGATGATCTGATACCACTTTAGCCAGGTATTTTCCCATAGTTCTGTTCATTCTTTCAACCATGTCGTCTGATTGAGGATGAAGCGCTGTTGTTCTGGTCTTTCTGATGCCTAGTTTTTCACACGTTTCTTGGAATAGCTTCGATTCAAAATTTCTCCCTTGATCGCAATGTAACTCCAAGGGAATTCCAAAACAACAAAAGAACTCCTTCACCAAAATATCAGCTACAGTTGCGGCTTCCTGATTAGGTATAGCGTAAGCCTCAACCCACTTGGTGAAATAATCCATGGCAACTAGTATGTATTTGTTGCCGCCATCAGTTTCTGGAAAGGGTCCCGCTATATCTACAGCAACACGTTCCATCGGGCTTCCAACATTGTACTGCTTCATTAGGGCCTTGCATTTTTCATAAGGTCCTTTCACCGAAGCGCATGTTGTACACCTCCTCTCTCGGTACTCGACATCTGCCTTCGAGTTGACCCAATAAAATCTAGCTCTGACTTTCTCAAGGGTCTTCTTGATGCCGAAATGTCCTCCTGAAGCTTCATTATGCAACGTCTCCAAAACTGCCTTTACTCTGCTTCTGGCACCTTCTAACTGAAGCCGCTCATCATCTCCAGATTCATTTTCCAAGCGTCGCTTCAGCAGACCATCGTCCACTAACAGTGTCTCCCATTGCGCCCAATAAACCTTGATGTTTTTACTCATCCTGGAGACAGCTTCCCATTTCGGCCGTTCATTATCCCTTTTCCATTGGAGAACTACACTCAATTCAGGGTCTCTTTTGTTCGTTTCTTAGTTCGGCTGGCAACCAATCCTCATCAACAACAGTTGTCCTCATCAGACTTGTCTTTTCGTCCAACCGAGAGCAGTGACTGCAGTTAACTGGGCAGCGCCTTCATGATAGCGCATCTGCGTTCTTGTGGCTTTTGCATTGCCTTCTTATATGACCAGTCTCATCGCAGTTCCAGCACCTGATTTCTTTCTTCTTCCTCTGGTCCAGGAGCCGAAGAACCACCTTTTCTATACTTTCTTCCTCGTCAATGATGTTTCTTATAGCACGGCTACCTCCTCTATTCGATGCCTGTTTTGCAGCTTCAAACTCAAGTGCTTGGGCCAAAGCATCATCAATCGTTTTGGCCTAGCCAATCTCAAGGCCTGCTGAGTTTCACCGTCTCTGATGCCATCTACGAACGTCTGTACGGCTAATTGCTCCAAGAAAGTATCAGGAGCAGTAGGGTAGGCTAATCCTACTAATCTCGCAATATCAGCCTCGAATTCTTGCAAGCTCTCTGTAGATTTCTGGCTACGATGCTTGATTTGAGCGTGGTATACTTGTTGTAAATGAGTATCACCGTACCTCATTTGTAGCTTAGATGTTAACGTGTCGTAGCATACCTGCTGGCTTGCTGGTATCGTCTGCAGAATGTTCAGTGCTTCTCCACGTAGAGCTACGATTAAAGACGTCGCTTTTTCCTGCTCAGTCCATCCATTGCTGTGGCTGCTGCCTCAAATTGTTTCTGGTAAGTTGACCAAGGTATTTTCCCGTCGAAAGTAGGAGGTTTTATTTTCATCCTAGGAGCTTCAACATCATGTTCCATTTTCGACAAGATTGGCTTATCATTCATTTTCATTCTATATGATTGCTCTAACATTTTTAGTTTTGCCTTCTTTTCTTCTAGATGTTGGAATAAGTCACTCACTTTTTCGTTGATCTTCGCTTTATATCTTCTTCTAGTCTATCTCTCATTTCATTCAGATTTTCCTTTACCAAATCCAAATTTCCTTCCATTTCGTCCCTAACCTTGTTCAAATTCCCTCCATCTTTTCTTCTTCAACCTTATTTAGATTTTCTTTGACAGAATTCAAATTTTCCTCCATCTTTTCTCTAACCTTGTTCAGATTTTCATCCATTTTTCCTTTGTATGTATATTTTATGATATCATGTTTTAGTTTATCTGCCATATCCTGGCTCATGACTTCAATACTCCTTGTGACAGTCGGACGAGATAACTGAAGTTCTCTAATAGCAGACATGATTTCTGTTTTATTTCTAAAATCTTCAAATAAAGTCCCACTCTCTCCAATAAATGCTTCCTTCACAACCGATCCATCTTCGAATGGTTTCTTGTGTTTCGCCAATATATGAGATATTTTAAATGACGCTATCGTAGCAGCTTTTGATTGTTTGGCTGGTCTTGTGGACATGGTTTATTCTTCTTTCAAACAAGATATCAAATCACGTACTTTTCGTTTTCTTAATTCACTCTGTGGCGGAAAATCCTTTTCATAGTTTTTATGAACCGTTTTATGATGCATCTCTAAGTTACCACGATTATGTATTGCAACTGACGCACGACAAATAAGTTGAATGCACTTATCCTTCACCATACAAAAGAAAAATCATTCCTCCCAATCGTTATGAAATGATACGTTTTAGATTTCTTCGATGCTCTTATTTTGTACTATTTAATAATAAACTTTGTATTTCCAATTCTTGCAGGCGCAATATTTATATCAGCGTGAACGAAAGTCTCGAATGTTCCCGTCGAACGCGCCGCCCGAAATTTCTAGAAAAGCGGCAAGAATGAAAAACGCGGCTTTTCTTTGACAAGTTCCGCGCGTTCCTTTGATAAAACCGCCTTTTGCCGCTAGCAGAGTGTATTTTATTACGTAATAAATTTTTGTATTTCAGTTACCTATTTATAAAATTTTTTTTCTTCTCGAGATCTACTCAAAAAGCACTCGCGATCGACCGTTTAAGCAACTCTGCCCTAAGCCTTTGGTCCATTCTACTTTTGCACTACTGCTTCAGCACATCCGGCCGGGGTCAAATTTCATATTTCTTGTTGCATCATTAAAAACTGAAATTTTCAAGAAGAAGTAACGTTACTCGCAAAAATTTATCAATAGCTGATGTGTTTGTCGTGGTGGTTTCTTGCAAAATCTCAATTTATTTCTTTCATTTCTTATGAGAGGAACATATGCACAGAGAACTTTTGTTGGCATATATTCTGTCAAAAAAGTACCAAGACTTGGTCAATGAAACACAAGATATTTACTTTTCTAGGCAATGATTAGTTAGATATTTTTCTTATAAGTTATTTCGAATTGGTGGAATTCAGCCAGTTTTTTCCAAAGATCTTTATTTATACATTCAGTCGACGTTTCGGCACAATATTTTGCTCTCTTCAGGACTTGTTTTTTGAACTGCAATAAAAATTTTTTGTGATTTGTGTAATTTGCTATCTGTTTATTGGTAGAAGCCCAGTTCTTCATATATCCATGTACTTCGCTACCATATGTGTTCTTGATATATTGTAGAGAACCCATTTTATATCTAATCTTTCTTTTTCGACTTAATTGCTCTCTTAAACGCCGCGTAACGCTGAGGTAATATTCTTCAGTTACCGGCAACATTACCTTGACTTTTGATCGACTTCGATGTGGTTTTTTCGTATTCGGTTCAGTTGGAAGATGCCATTCCAAGGCTTGTTGACTGGTTTGCATGTCAAACGCATAAACCCATGTCTCATTACCAGTTACAATGCGTTTTATGAATGTGGCGTCGAAATTGACTCGTTCTAGTCAATTTTGTTTTCAATGACATTTACGCCATTCAATTTTTGAAGAAAATTCAGATGTTTTGGAACTAGTTGAGTGACAACCCTCTTCATGCCATCGAATAAATGGAAAAAATGGTACAAATTGATTCGTAAGACACATAAAGTACATTGCCTAACGCTCAAACTTAAATGACGAGTTTCGATTACCATTTCCTTCACTTTATCAATGTTAACTTCAGTTGAAGATGTTGATGACCGACCAGAGCGAGGCAAATCTTTTACCACATCTCGGCCGTTGTTGAATGCACTGTAGCACTCATATTTAGGTGTTTTTGATAAAGTCGCTTCACCGTAGCCTTCTGTAACATTTTCAGCCATTTGGCACATGAAATTTCATTTCCAGTACAAAATTTGAGACAAATTCTTTGTTCCATATTTTTATCCATTGTAAAAACCTCAAAACACACTTGTGAAAACTGACAAAATCGAGCTTTGTGAACAAACTAAATGACAGATCGTGTTTAAACTCTGCGTCAATATAGAGAACAATTGCGCCAACTTAGCAACGACAAAAATTTGAACAGTCGTTTTAAGCAGATTTTTTAATAATCAAATCTAGGTCATTCTTTAACACAATGTATAAAGGGACATATCCAAAAAATATTTGATAATAATTAGTAGCCTGCCAAAAAGAAATTTGAAATATTACAATTTTATCTAGATTTCCTGGTGAAGTGTACACACAACCAAATTTATATGGAATCACCCGATATTTTGAATATTACCTCAGGGATTTTGGAAATTTCCAAGGATTGGTAAAATATTTGAATTGAAAAAGTAATAAATTAAGGTTCATTTTAAGAAAGAAACAAATAAAAGAAAATAGGAGACTCTTTCTGCATGTAGTGAAAAAAATTGAAAATTGTTTTCTCACGGAGTAGGTGTTTTTATTGACCTCAGTAGCTTGTATTACCTCCTCTTACCCTGATACAAGCCTGAATCCGTCTAGGCATGCTTTGGACTAGGTTTTCGACCTCCTCTGGGGTGATATTCTGTCAACCTTTTGTGGTGGCTTGGATGAGCTTTTGTGGGGTTCTTGGATTATCCTGGCGCGATCTATTTTTTTTTGATATTATCCCATGAATGTCCAATAGGATTAAGGTCTGGAGAGCAAGCTGGCCAAAGTAGCGATTTCCTCTGTTTGAAGAGACCAGCAAGCTCTCTGGTATCTTCAAACATAGGTAATCGCTATTATCCTCCAGCGTTTTTTCACTTTCGGGTTCGTTTGTATTTTTTTTCTTCTCATGTATTTCCCACGAGCGTTGAGGAACTAACGGTCGCCCCGACACAGCCTCTTGCGAGGGAGAAGGCCATTTTTACATGCAGGTTTGGCCAGGTGCCCACAGGGAATCGTTTGCGATAGGGCTCCCCCAGTATCATGCAGCCTTCGGCACGATGTCTTCCACCTCGGCTTGGGTCCCCTCTCCGTTGGCTTTTGTGATCTGCTGCCCTCCCATCAAGATAGGTTCAGCACCTTCACCACAGAATTACCAGGATACACCACGTGGAGGTGAAGATAGGAACTGAATTTAAGATCTAGATCAAAACCCCTTGTACCCCACACTGCCCCCTTGGTATTTTGGAATTTTTCTTGCTACTCGGAGTCTAGCTTGTCTTCCACGACCCCTTAAAATCCGGCGGTCATTTGATCGAACACCAATTCTGGCCTCTTCCGAAAAAATATTATTTCGCCAATTCTCAATATTCCAATTTTGGTTCAGTCTGTTAATTTTTTGTTGTCTGGTTAACTCAAGAACTCTCAAGGGTCTTCTGCTGTATAAGCCCCTTGAACGAAGTCTTTGACGTATCGTTTCGTCTGATACACGGATGCCTCTTGCTTCCAGAAATTGCCTTTGGGGTATGGGGTGCGACGCACTAGGATCTCTTTTCGCAATTTGGTGCAGAAAGCGGTCTTGTTCTTCAGAAGTGATCTAACCTACGAATTATTCTAAGCCGATTTTGCAGAGATTGTAACTCCACGGATCGGGCGTAGGGTTTGAAATTCCCTGTGATAGCCCCATTGTGGCCCCTATATCCCTCTGTGTCACCCCTTCTTCAGCGAGAACAATTATTCTACCCATCTTCACATCGGACAATCCAACGTAAGGTATTTTAAATTATGATTTTAGGCTTTTCTAAATTTGAAATTCACAGTTTCAAATCTCGGTGACGGCTGAGTACAATATCCTGAACATGTGGTGATAATTCAACATTTCTTATCATACTATCCAGTTTTTTACAACAAAAAACTTCATTCTTCACAAGTAGACAATGGTTAATAACAATGTCTCGTTTGTGGAACAAAATTTTGCATTCTGATTTGATCCATATCTTCTGTCCAACAATGATTTCTCTTCGAGCTGCATAACTGTTGTTGTTGGTCTTGAGTTTGATGTATTTAGGACACACTTCACTCTTCAAACACGTGCTTAAAAACCACAGGTTTTGGGATGTTATAGCATTTTTAAGTAACAAGTTGTGTAGATTAAAGTTAAACCTTGTGTTTTTTATCTCAATTATATCATGGATCTACATCAAGTAACGGCCTCCTCAATTCAAATGTTGAAGAAAGCGAATACAAGCTTTTTGGCCCTTTGGTATTTTAAGTTGTTACTTAAAAATGCTATAACATCCCAAAACCTGTGGTTTTTAATGTGTCCTAAATACATCAAACTCAAGACCAACAACAACAGTTATGCAGCTCGAAGAGCAGTCATTTCTGGACAGAAGATATGGTTAATAACAATGAATAATGTGAAATACCGAGTGATTCCATATAAATTTGGTTGTATGTATACAGTTGATAATTACATCATAACATAAATCAATTTTGAAATGCTGTATTCTTATAAACTATTTACCCTTACTCACAATATAAATTCATTATTATTGTAAATATGTTTCCTTGGGATAGCCATTTTGAAAGGTAGCAAATTAGATAACAGTTTATAACAAAGTTATTGAATATGTGTTTTCATAGAAACTGATTGAAATAGACTTGATTTCATATGACATCCCCTAAATTTTTGCGGTGAAAGATCGGCATTGCGAAACTTGGCATTTTTTACATTTTATATTTTTGATGGAATTTTATTGACAGTTTCAATCATTGAGTATTCCATATCAGAAACATTCTGAGCCATTATCACTATTTCAAGAGAATACAAAACCGTTAGTAGAGAAGACGCAATCAACTTTTTCATTAATTTTTCTGATGGAAAATCCGTGGTCAGTTTTCCTCTTCTTTTTTCATTGGGACCCTGAAAAAACCATTGAACCTTTATAGTTCGCATACCAGGAATTTACATTTTAAGTCTAGTTAATGAGAATATCCGGTTATGAATAGCTCCGGGTGTACTTATAGTTAATTAAAAGTGGTCACTGAAATTTTCAATCGACACGTTGTGTCGGCTGACAGGCCTGCGCGACGACAACTCAAATTAAAATCGACATTTTCAGAGTGTTAATTAACACGTACTAATTTTAAACAAATATGAAGAAAATTTATGTAAGAACACCGTAAACATGTTTCGAATGCGACATTGAAACTTTCCATTAATTCAACATACTGCTTTTTCTTAATTCGTTTGTCTGTAAATCTTGAGCCAGAAAAATCTTTATGCAGGGTGTTTCCTAAAATACGCTAATCGCAATAACTTTTCTATTTTTCATACGACTGAAAAATAAAAAATGTTTTTTGAAGGGCTCTTATAAATAGGTACACCATTTTTTTTTACGAACTACGCCTCACCGAAAAAAAATCTTATTTCAGTTGGAACATATTTTCTGCGCCAACATATTAACGCACAATTTTAACATTTCAAATTTCTCTATGGAAGGCAACTAATTATTAACAATTGTTTTTTTTCCGGATATGTCCAGACATGTTTGCACTACCATAGGTAGAATGATATCTGGAAATTACATCCAATAAAAATCACCATTCCTTTCTAATATAAACACATGTATTGGTGTCCTGGCGTTTTCACGTAAATTCTAGAGCTCTAGATCTTTCAATTACACTACGCTAAGAAATAATAGAAAAATCTCAATATCTAAAAATTCTTTTTGGTTGGCAACTAATTACTATGTGATTTCCGGACATATTTACAATTTACAATTTATTCAATTAATAATACAATTTACAATTTTCAATTTTATAATTTAAACCTATTTACAGTAATGATATCTTATAAGTTTACTTAAAAATATTTTTGAGTGTTAACATACTTTACTCAAATACATTTACTTCTGATTTACCGCAATACTATCTATACAAAATGAATGGAGAATAGGTACTTATTTTTTTATTGTAATAATCAATAAGAATAGAATGTTTCAATGATTTATTGCAGAACAGAGAGTTTGAATTATCTCTTCATTATTCCCTAGGATGAATCTTTTTATTTGCCTCGTAAATATATTTTATACTACATACGTGAATCTTCAACTTCTCTGGAAGTATGTTATAGAGCTTAGGTACTATATTTATAAAGTTTTGTTTACCAAGTGTTTTTTTTATCAAATTAACCCGGGAATTCTGCATAGTTTTGCCCTTAGTTTGATGTGAATGATTTATAATATCCACACTTCTTTTATTTTTATAATAATATCTATGGATCTCTAACGCATATAGTTGTGATAGCGTAAAACTTAAGCTTCCATGAAAACTAGCTCAGATTAATATCTTCTAGGTCTTTTCAAGATTTCTTTTAATATATTCTTCTGTGCTACTATTAAATTGTATTTTATAAGCTCCGCCCCAACCAATAAGACCATAAGCAAGTACAGATCATCATATTTCTGAGTAAGTTATATATATATATATATATATATATATATATATATATATATATATATATATATATATATATACGTCGACGACATATTCGTAATCTGGTCACACGGCGAAAACCACCTCATGGATTTTCTCGACTACTTGAACAGCAAACACAATAGAATCCGCTTCACCATAGAACTGGAAGAAAACAACAAACTACCGTTCCTCGACGTCCTTGTCACAAAATCACAGGACCGTTTGAGACACACAGTATACAGAAAACCGACACATACAAACAGATACCTCAACGCCAGATCGCACCATCACCCAACACAAATACAAGGAGTGGCCAATACACTGTTGTCCCGATCAGTACGCCTTGCAGACGACCAGAGCAACAAACAAGAGTTAGAAATCACCAAACAAGCGCTGAGACAAAACGGCTACACACGACATACAATAGAAAAAGCACTATTACGGCAAACAACAACGCGCCCACAACCCCCTCCAGCTAGTGAAAACAGAAAAACAACTTACCTACCATACATCAAAGGGACAACGGATCGAATCGGAAGAATTCTACGGAAACACGACATATCAACCACATACACACCTCATATAACTATCGGCGCCTCGCTAAGAAACCCTAAGGACAAAGTCAAATTAGAAAACCAGGGCGTTTACAGCATTTCCTGTGGAACATGTCAAGCAAAATACGTAGGACAGACCAACCGAAAAATGTCTGCGAGACTGGACGAACACAAATTATCCATCAAGAATAAACAAATGACATCTGCTCTTTTTCAACGCCACATAAATACAGGCCATAAAATAGACTTTGATAGCTGCAAACAAATCGCCAACATAAACCACTTCAGAACCAGAATAATACGGGAAGCAATAGAAATAGAGAAAAAAGGAATCCTCAATAAGAGAGACGATGCCCTCAACCTTCCTACTACTTGGAAGTCGCTTCTCAAAAAAGACACCACACACAACGCAACAAACAACGCCGAACATCGAAACAATAACTCTACTCACAACCCCGAGGAGGCAGGGCCAACACCACCCAATCCAGAACGCCGATACAATCTTTGGCAACGACGAGGCTTAAATACCGTGAACAAGACCGAAAACCCTCAGTTACCTACCACGACTACGCATTGAAAATGCCAAATAAGATTTTGGCGCAACGTCTGCAAACTCCATTCAATGGAGAGCAATATATCTATGTATATATATATATATATATATATATATATATATATATATATATATATATATATATATATATATATATATATTTTTACCCCGACGAGTTGCCCATATATTTGTTCATGCAATCAAACTGATTTCATGAAAAATATAAATCCACCACCCGGTAATTAATACCATTGCCAGGCAATGATTATAATCAAAACATATCCTGGAGTAATTATATATTAGGATAACGTTAAATGTTATGAGAATATATCAATCTACCAGAATATATACATACTATAGCATCATCAGACAATGATATCAATGTACCAACGAGTAGTGTCAGAGGCTTTCTCCCGGAAAAATCCAGTGTACGGACCTTAGTCAAGTAACACTGAATGTTACTCATTAATAGTTTCCTTTGTGTGAAGTGGTGAACAATCGAATAGAATACTGCTCTGAATATAAATATGACAAAATTGTCAGTTAATTATATTACATTTATATAAACAAATAAATAAAATATGAAATGAGATTCTGAGCAGTATAAACTAAAGAGAAAACCTATGACTCTACCTCATTATTATTTTCGGAAAGAAACCTACGAAGAATATTACAAGATTTGATGACTGTTATCTTTTGTAACTGTTCAAACAAATTTTTCTTCAGACCCAAAATCTCAATACTTTTGTGAAGATTTCTAGGAATAACGCCTGTTGTAGAAATAATAATCGGTAGAATAAATATTTTCTTCATTTTCCACATTTTTTAATCTCGTCGCCAAGCATCATATATTTAGAAATTTTTTCATTGTATTTATTTTGTATATTATGTGTGTCGGGTATAGCAATATCAATTATATATGTTATTTGATTCTGTTTATCAATAAGAACGATATCTGGTCTATTGTGTTTTACAGCTCTGTTGCACAGAATTGTTTTATCAAAATAAAGTTTATATTTGTCATTTTCACAAATAATCTCAGGTTCATATTTTTGAAATTTTTTTCTTTTGGGAATTAGGTCATGTTTAATTCCTAGATTGAAGTGAATAATATTAGCGACGGCATTATGTCTTTCTAAATAATCTGTTGAAGCAAGGACTGAGCAAGATGATAATATATGAAAAACTGTTTCTGAAGAACAGAAACATCTACGGCAAGAATCATCTATATTTTGTTTGATGATATGTTTTCTATAATTCCTTGTGAAAACAACCTGGTCCTGGATCGCAATTGCCAAGCCTTCTGTTTCAGCAAACAATTCTCCAGATACTAACCATTTATTCGATGCAATTTCATCAATATAATCATTTTCAATTCTTTAGGTGCTTTCCGTGTAATTCCTTCTGCATCCAACTTTCTCTTTTAGAATTATCATCAAATATATCAAAATCTACCTTTTGCATTGTCAAGTTCAGAGGTGTAAGATTATAATCTGAAGCAACAACAATATCATGTAATTTAGACGTTCTCTGTTTATCATGAAAATGGGAACGTAGATGAAAAATCTGCTTACTGTGAAGATTATTCAAATCAATTAATCCACGACCTCCAAGATGTCTAGGTAGTGTAACTCTCTGAACAGCTGACTTTGGGTGGTGCTTATGATATTTACAGAGCATTTTCCTCGTTTGACATTGTAATTCATTTAGATCAGTTTTAGACCATTTAATAATTCCAAAAGAAGATGTAAGAATAGGAACAGCATAGGAGTTGATAGCTCTGAAAAGGTTTTTACTAGTTAAATAACTGTTGATGATAATTCTTAGTCTTTTGTAATATCAACTTCTAATAATTTCTTTAGTGCTGCTATGGTTAATTGTCTTCTCTTGACAAAATCCAAGATATTTATATGTATCTCCTTGATGCATTGGCTCGATTTCGATATTGGAAATCTTTATATAATCAGAGGTGATCTTTCCTTTTTCAATAGAAAGATTTTTACATTTTGAAGCCCAAATTTCATATGAATATCATTGGAATAGTTGAAAGTAATCTCAAGTAGACTTTTTAAATGAGATCTGGTTCCGGCATATAATTTAATATCATCTAAATAAATTAAGTGACTTAATTTGAATTCAGTTAATAAACTCTTTATTTTGAAGCCGAAACTAGTAGCATTTAATTCATGAGATAATGGATTGAGGCAAAGACAAAACCAAAGAGCACTTAAAGAATCACCTTGAAAAATGCCTCTTTTGATTGGAATTACTTCGGATTTTAACGATTGTTTTGAAATATTTAAATGAAGATTGGTTCTCCAATTTTTCATTACGAATTCAAGAAAATGACGAAGTGTCTTATCAATTTTATAAATTTCCAAAATTTCTTGAAGCCATGAATGGGAGAACTGTCAAAAGCCTTTTGGTAATCAATGAAGGCTGTATGAATATTTCTCTTCTTAGTTTGAGCTTGATTCAAAGCAACAGAATCAATTACAAGTTGCTCTTTAGTACCAAGGTGTTTTTTTCTACATCCTTTTTGATGTTCGGAAAGAATATTATAATTCTCCAAATGTGCATAAATTTTTGGGTAATACATGCAGTTAGAATTTTATATATTGTTGGAAGGCAAGTAATTGGTCTATATTGAGACGGATCAATAGTGTTATCACTTTTCGGTTTTAAATAAGTAATTCCTTGTGTGAAAAATAAAGGAGTAAATATCGATAATAACAATGGTTTTTTTTTGAAAAAGGCATTGAATGCAATCATTGACTACAAGTGTTATAAATTTTCAAAAGGAAAAGAATTACTGCATCCAATAGGAATAAAATTTTCTATAGTTCATATTTGAAAATGAGCATGTTTGCATTATAACTCGAAAACCGCTGAGTTAAAGAAGTTTTTCACACAGCACTGTATTTTACTCAAAAACATACCTGTAGATGTTCAAACTTATTTTTATGTAACTTTGATGATGATCGAGATATCCGCGAAGGACGATTTTCCCAAAATTCGAGAAATTTTCCAGAAGTCGAGAACGGAAAGACATATCAGCAAAATTTTGGCACCACTAAACTAGTCCCTGATAATAAGATCGAGAGATGTGGGTTCATTTTTCTCTATGTGCAATATTTCACATAGCTGCCGTACAAATACATCGAAATTTGCCCACCCTATACACAAGAGATAGTCAATCACATTGAAAAAGTCAAAAGCTATACTCATCTGTAAACAAAACTCTCTCCCAGTCAGCTTCTCACCAATTGACATGTTTCCTGGCAAAATTCGATCAGTTTTTTAATATGATGTGGTTAAAGCTGGGCCTCGAGCTGCGACCCAAGGCCTCAAACAAAATTCCCTCAGACGTTGTCATATCGTTTCAGTTGCTAACTTGCACTTTACCGTTCAGTCAAAGCTGCTTGAAGGTGCCTAGCAATATTGAACCGTTGTCTTGACGAATAAATTTTTTAATTATGGTCATGGATTGCTGCTGTTGCTCGAAGCCGTCCCTGCCCAAGTCTCCTTCCATGATTCATGTATCTGCGGATCATTCTGCAAACAGTTGAATGAGACACCCCAAACCTTTGAACTATTCTTGTATAAGTCCAATCTTGATCATCTAACATCTCCGCTTCAGCACATTCTTTCGGGGTCGAATCTTATGTTTGGCGTAGCATTTTAACCGACAATTTAAATTTTCAAGAAGAACAAACATTACTCCCAAAAATTCATCAATAGCTGATGTGTTTGTTGTGGTGGTTTTTTGCCGTCGAAAGGGGAGATATTCACATTGTTTGTTTTTATTTACCTATGATTTTGATGTTCTACCTATGGTGGAGTTCAATAATGGTCAAGAGAGGAATTTATTTGAACGCACGTACTGATCTCATAAATCATAAATGATGGAACTTTTAATGCTCAGAGGTACGTTACAGACACTTTAGAAGAATATGTTGTACCATTATTG
This sequence comes from Cryptolaemus montrouzieri, assembly GCA_013387265.2. Classification (NCBI taxonomy): domain Eukaryota; kingdom Metazoa; phylum Arthropoda; class Insecta; order Coleoptera; family Coccinellidae; genus Cryptolaemus; species Cryptolaemus montrouzieri. The sequence goes on along the minus strand of JABFTP020000185.1, from coordinate 31,534,395 downwards.
GCGAATATGGTAAATATTTTTACTTACTGCATGATAACGCCAAACCTCACCAATCTCATATAGCTAGGAACTACCTTCAAGTTCACGAAATCACTTCAACGGTGTGTCCTCAATCGCATCGAACATCTCTAGGAAATTCTCAACAGAAGATTAAGAATTCAGCAAAATTAGCCAGCTACCGCGAATGGGGTTGGAAACAGACTGTTCGAAATTTGAAACGAAATGTATGAGAATTCGAAGAGGTTAGGTTCATTGGTTTTGAGTATGAATCCTAGATGTCATGCAGTAATTCTCATCCGAAATGGAAATATCCGGTATTGACAGGTTTTTAGAGACTTAGAATTTTTCCAAAAGTTTTACTTATTTCATTACAAGTTTTGTTTCAATTTCAATTATCACCTTTTCCATTTCGAACGTTCTCAAGCATTCGTGAAATTATGCCAACAACATCGATATTACTAGCGAATAGTAATTTAACCAATAAAAGTTGTTGGTTATATAAAATTGAAATCATGAATATCTTTTTCAGTACATCAGAAGTTAGAACAGCTGCGAGGACAATAAATAGGTAACCCACTTTCGTCACGTGGCAAGTTCACCATTTTTCTTCAAAAAATTAAAATAAGAATTGAAGAAACTTATTGAGAAATTTGTTTATTTATCACGGTCTTTCAGTAGCGTATTTAATTTCCATTTCAGTAATGATTAAAATCAAAGATTATGAAGACTTTCTTTACTCAATCAATAGATTCCCGTTTTTCAAAGTCAATGCGAACCACTGAATTGGTGAATTTCTCATAACTTTTTTCTAGTTTGAAACGAGGACTGATAGAAATTAACCTACCCTGCTTCATACCGGGTATCCCCGAAGGTCCATGACAAATTTTGAAAGGTAATTCCTGCAGCAATTCTTAGATAAATTAGTAAGAACAGTACGTGCCTAATCTTTCTAAATTCAGAGATTCTCAGATTCAAAAATTTGATATGAAAGGGTACTGAAATTTGAATGATTGTGATTTTATGGTGTTACCATAAATGGAATGAAATACATATCTTGTACAGAAAGTGACATTCGTAACCATAGTAAAATGATTAATTACCGGGAATGATGGGTTACTTTTGGTAGATAAGTGTCAGAAAATATTTTTCGATAGATAACACAGCGCAACAGCAATGCTGATGATTGAGTTATTGCATATAATATTAGCCTAATTTTTAAATGACGATTTCAAAGCCATGATAAAAACTTCTTTATCGGCTCTAGTTCAGAAAATATATAACATTACCCACTCTACAATAAAACACACACTTCTGTGGGATTTTCTTGCAAAGTGAAACGAAATAAGATACTTTTGTCACTTTTCCACAATTTATTTAATAATAAGGTTGCGACCTTACGGTTTTAAGTGAAAAACAATATAACAGATGAGTAGGTAAGTACAAGTACAAAGTGAAAGTTATTCTAGATATTGAGTTGTGGGGATGCATAAAGTTCTAGTTGGCTGTTGAGGGTGGTAAATTGTGGGTTTTTACATGGGCTGTTAATTTCCAAACTTTTCCAACATCTCTCTCATCTCTCACTCCCCTTGTTACATTTATGAAGGATTTTAAGGTTGTTTAATGATACCGAGTCGTTGGTTGATTTTATGTGTTCAAATATTTTCGAATTTTATCTGAGGAAAAATGTTCCTTGAATCTAACTTCTCGCTGTTTGTCCGTCATAGGCTACCTGATATTCATTGCAATTGATTGGATAAATTCCTGATTACTAGAATTTATCGTTCTTTTGTTTGGCATTGAATAATAATCTGCCTAAGTTGGGGCCGCTTGAGAATAAAGTAGTTATGTTGAATTTGGAAAAGTAATTACTGATTTCGTTAGAGATTTCGCTGGTGTATCTGAGACAAGTGTATCTTTTTTCCGGGGTTTCAACGATGTTATAGTGTAATTGAGAGGTAATATAGGCTACCTGACATTCATGACATTCGATTTGATAAATTCCTGATTGTTTGAATTTATCGTTCTTTTGTTTGGCTTTGAATAATAATCTGCTTAAGTTGGGGTCGCTTGAGAATGAAGTAGTTATGTTGAATTTGGAAAAGTAATTACAGATTTTTGTAGAGATGTCGCTGGTGTATCTGAGACAAGTGTATATTTTTCCTGGGTTTCAACGATGCTATATAGTATTTGAGAGATTATACGTTGTTATTTGCGTTTAATAATTGTATTTAGAAAATGTTGTGGTATATTGTTATTTGAGGTAATGTTCCTGATGATGTTAAGTTCAGTTTGGAAATATTCTGTCGTAAGGGGGAACAGAGTAAGCTCTATGAATCATGGAGTTATATGCAGCTAGTTTATGGCTCAAATGACCGAACGAGTCCATTAGGATCGAAGCGTCTGTGAATGTTTCCTTTCAGTAAATTTTATAAGTGAGATGGTTATTTGAATTTATGATGGTTAAGTCTAAGAAATTAATTGAGTTATTACTTTCTATTCCAGCAGTGAAGCTGATGCGGCAATGTATTTTCTAAATACAATTATTAAACGCAAAGAACAACGTATTACCTCTCAATTGCTATATAGCATCGTAGAAACCCCGGAAAAAAGATACACTAGTCTCAGCTACACCGGCGAACTCTCTAACAAAATCAGTAACTACTTTTCCAAATTGAACATAACTACTTCATTCTGAAGCGGCACAACTTAAGCAGATTTTTATTCAATGCCAAACAAAAGAACGATAAATTCTAGTAATCAGGAATTTATCCAATCAATTGCAATGAATGTCAGGTAGCCTATGTCGGACAAACAGGGAGAAGTTTTGAAGGTAGATTCAAGGAACATATTTCCTCAGATGAAAATTCGCCAATATTTGAACACATAAAATCAACTAACCACTCGATATCATTGAACAATCTTACAAGCTCGTCAATTTTTTGTCCTTCTGTCCTATTTTCAATAGTATCAAAACTCAAACAGATCAAAAAACATAAATCTTATGGCGAACCAGCAAGAAAAAATAAATCAAATACGGTTTTATGTCAACCTCCTTCGTATTCTGATGAAAGTATTTTTCTTTATAGTTTAATGCTTTTTCTCTAATTTCCATTGTGGTATATTTTGTAACATCGGATACAATCTGAGAAATCTGGTTCTGGAATCTCGTGCACTTCGCTTGACTCCAGGCAAATCTTTTATAATATTTTCAGCCCTTGTTCAGATTTTTCAACCATTTTGTCCCATCTTTTCCTTTGAAATATATATACCTTGAATGTTTTCATTGTTTGGATTCACGTTAGCTCTACTTAATTCATCCTGTTCTACCTGACTACTCATGTCCGCATCATCTTCTTCGCTAAGCCATTCTTCTTCATCTGCTTCGTTACTTGTTCAGACTTGCCTTCAGCCTGATGAATATCGTGTGCCTCGAAATCGTTTTCGCTTTCAATAAAACTTTGTTGCTTTTCTTCTTATTCGTTTCATTGTTTCGAAAGAGCAGAAATCGTTCTTATTCGTTTTCGTAGTAGTATATCAAACACTCCGTACACTAAAAATTACTCACCGAAAAAGTGTAGGGCAAATGGTTAGTTTTAATTAACATTGTCCAGGGGGATGTCTTATCAGAAGCAACTGAATATTTAAGTTGCGCAAACGTCGAAATAATGTAACAGTGGCATTTAACATCAACGAGGGGTCTATAAGAGCCCACCCACACGTTGTCGCGTTAAAAATATAAGAGGCTGAGATGATCATCTTGGGTCTGAGATGGATACCGCCCAATGATCTTGATAATATGGAATTTGAGAAAGACTGAGTGTCAGCTATATCGTCATTATAAGGCATTTTAGCCCGATGTGAGCCTTGGCTGCTACTACTATGCCTCGCCACTCAGCCCTGTCTCTTGATCTGCGGCTCCAACCTCTCACATCTATAATTTGCAGATCTTTGGTAACGAGTCAAGCAATCGCAAACGTGGTTTTCTTTCCTTCTCGTAGCGTTGAGAACTTTTTTGGGCATCCGTATTTCGTTCAGCCGTACAACATGTCTCTACTACTGAATTCTTCGAGCCTTGATGAAACGTACAATAGGTTTTTGACTGAGGATGTTGTCAATCTTTATCTTTGTTCTAATACCTGTTTTCTTCATTAATTGGTTCATGTTGCCTGATGACTCAAATTTGCGGAGGATATCTTGTTCGTACTCGGTCATGCTCCAAGTTTCTTCTCCATAAGTGACAACAAGTCTGACCAGAGTCCGTAATAGCGTCATTTTGGTAGATCTCTCTTGTTAAGTTTATTTATGACTTTTTTTTTAATTGTGGAGACCGTTACTTGATGTAGATCCATGATATAAATGAGATAAAAAACACAAGGTTTAACTTTAATCTACACTTTATTTGAAAAAATTCGACGACGTTTCGCTGACACAGCAGCTTTATCAAGAATGACAAACAGATTGAAGAGTATGGTATTATAAACAAATCGTAGAACAAGTTGGATGAATAACAGGAAAATCCAAACCGAGCCATTGTACAGTTAGTATGGAAGGTAATAAAAACTAATTGAACAAGTTGAGTAGGGGTGAATAATTTACATCTACCTGCTCATTCAAAAGCTTGTCCGAATGTTTGTATCTATTTATTTCTAATGCTTCTAGGAGATCTAATTTTAAAAATTTTTGATTTTATATGTCAAAGTTTTTATTGAATGAATGGTTTTCTTTTATTAAGTGGTTTGAATAATTTGAATCAGATTTATTTTTATCGAAGCTACGTTTATGTTCAGATATTCTTATGCCAAAACTCCTATAGGTCCTACCGATATAAGTTTTATCACAAGGACCGCAATTGAGTTTATAGATTCCTGATTTACTTGAGTTTTCAACACGAGATTTATTATTTTTAATATGTTTACCTAAGTTATTAGAAGTTTTGGAAGTTATATTAAGATTTTGTTTGACGAGAAAGGATTTAATATTTGTACTTGCAGAACCGCAGAATGTTGAAGTGTTGAATATTTTATAGTCTTTATGAATAGGATATACTTCATTTATTGGTTTCTGATACAGTTTTTACGAATGATTAGATCTATCATATCCGGATTATATGAATTATTAATGGCTATCTGTTTGATGATATTTAACTCTTTATTATAATCTTCTACTGATAAAGGTAAATTGAGTAACCGATGTACCATGCTGTTTAAAGCTGCAACTTTGTGTTGAATTGGATGTAATGAGTAGTTATGTATAATTGTATCAGTATGTGTTGGTTCACGAAAGACCGAAAAAACATGATTATTATTTCGTTTAGTGATTTTCAAGTCCAAAAAATTAATGGAATCGTTCTGTTCAATTTCTATTGTGAATTTAATGTTCAAATGGATGGAATTAATGAAATTAAGAAATAAGTCTAATTGACGAGTAGTTCCAATGAAACATACTAAGATGTCGTCAACATATCTATACCAATAAAGAAATTTGGAAATGAGTGGATGTGTATGAATTTTCTGTTCGATATTATTCATTCAAATCTCTGCTAAAAGTGGACTCAATGGATTTCCCATGATCAAACCATTTTCACTACTGTAATAGATGTTGTTGAAAGAAAAATAATTTTGTTCAATGCAAACGTCCAACAGATTCAATATTTCTGATTTAATTATGTGGTTAAATTATTTTTCTTTCAACAACATCTATTACAGTAGTGAAAATGGTTTGATCATGGGAAATCCTTTGAGTCCACTTTTAGCAGAGATTTTTATGAATAATATCGAACAGAAAATTCATACACATCCACTCATTTCCAAATTTCTTTATTGGTATAGATATGTTGACGACATCTTAGTATGTTTCATTGAACTACTCGTCAATTAGACTTATTTCTTAATTTCATTAATTCCATCCATTTGAACATTAAATTCACGATAGAAATTGAACAGAACGATTCCATTAATTTCTTGGACTTGAAAATCACTAAACGAAATAATAATCATGTTTTTTCGGTCTTTCGTAAACCAACACATACTGATACAATTATACATAACTACTCATTACATCCAATTCAACACAAAGTTGCAGCTTTAAACAGCATGGTACATCGGTTACTCAATTTACCTTTATCAGTAGAAGATTATAATAAAGAGTTAAATATCATCAAACAGATAGCCATTAATAATTCATATAATCCGGATATGATAGATCTAATCATTCGTAAAAACTGTATCAGAAAGCAATAAATGAAGTATATCCTATTCATAAAGACTATAAAATATTCAACAGTTTAACATTCTGCGGTTCTGCAAGTACAAATATTAAATCCTTTCTCGTCAAACAAAATCTTAATATAACTTTCAAAACTTCTAATAACTTAGATAAACATATTAAAAATAAAAATCTCGTGTTGAAAACTCAAGTAAATCAGAATCTATAAACTCAATTGCGGTTCTTGTGATAAAATTTATATCGGTAGGACCTATAGGAGTTTTGGCATAAGAACATCTGAACATAAACGTAGTTTCGATAAAATAAATCTGATTCAAATTATTCAAACCACTTAATAAAAGAAAACCCTTAATTCAATAAAACTTTGACATATTACATATAAAATCAAAAGTTTAAAATTAGATCTCCTAGAAGCATTAGAAATAAATAGATACACACATCCGGACAAGCTTTTGAATGAGCAGGTAGATGTAAATTATTCACCTCTACTTAACTTGTTTAATTAGTTTTCATTACCTTTCATACTAACTGTACAATGGCTCGGTGTGGATTTTCCTGTTATTCTTCCAACTTGTTCTACGATTTGTTTATAATACCATATTCTTCAATCTGTTTGTCATTCTTGATAAAGCTGCTGTGTCAGCGAAACGTCGTCGAATTTTTTCAAATAAAGTGTAGATTAAAGTTAAACCTTGTGTTTTTTATCTCATTTATTTATGACTATTTATTTTTCGAAAAAGGCTAGTTTTCCGCTATTTTAAATCGTATTTCCAGGGTATTTGAACCGAGTAACTCTTTCAAATATATTTCAGTCAATGGTAAGGTTTCTGGACAACCTTTTGTCGACAGATGTTGATAAGACAGTTTTTTCAATATTCATTTCTGTTACAAGTGTACGAAAAAATCAAACTGTATCGATAACAAACCAATGTCTGTGCAGAACTGATAATAAAGACACATATGATGAAAAATGCAGACTTGAATATATGGTTTAATAATGTGCAAATTAAAAAAATTACAGAGCTTCATTCCAAAAGGGTTTTAAAAATTAGAGAAAATTTTCTTGATATTCTTTTATTTTGACCATGTGTGTATAATAATTTCTATCAATTACATCATTGATATGGTTGGTAGTATCTCATTTCATTTGCATTTCATGAGACTCGTGCCATCGATGACATATGTTTACAATGTTAATCGAATTGGAAGAATTGGAAATACGATGTCAGAAATATAAGCCGGTTCTGACCCATCACGTTTCATGAAGCCCATTATGGATGTGTTACAGTGTGTGTATGGGGTGCCTGAAGCCTGGGGGTGATGATTCTGCAGCCATCAGTTGGTCCGAATATTGATTACATGTATGGGATACCTGCTTGAATCTATGTTTATGGCCAATTAGTATAATCGGTAAATACACGTACAATTGACTATGTGCTGCAATGTTGCAAACGAATCATATGGGCTTAAACTAATTTAAATTGACAATGATTGATAAATGATTATATTGTGCCAAGTTGGGAGAATTTGAATAAATAATTGTTGATGGAAAGGATCCACTAAAATAAACAGGACATTTTATGGTGATGATTTATTTTGAAATAAGTCGAGTGTTTTGTTCATTCGATAAATGTTAATTATTTCTTGGATTTTTTTCGAAATTTATAGAGGATTTGAATTTGGGAGGCTTTTACTTGGTAAAATTCCATTATCAATAATAAAAAACAAGTACTGTGTTTTAAGGAATTTTACTTAATAATTGCGATTCGTAACACGTTTCACTATACCGTAGCTTCTTCAGACGAATGATTATGCAGCAAATGTAAATGAGAATATAACTATAAATGTTCTTGAGTAATTAAAAGCTTATTGGTTGCTTCTTCTTAAGTGGTTATTTATGACAGGTATATCCAATAAAATTAAGGAATAGATTGCTCCCCGAAAAGATTCAATAGAGGTGAAGGGCTTAAATCGACTTGTTCATTGATGAGTCTACCTGAGTGTTTGTATTTATTTATTTCTAAAGTTTCCCAAAGATCTACCTTCCAATATTTATTATCTGTATGCAAAATTTCAAACTGTGGGTCGAAAGAATGATTATTTTCTAAGAGATGATTCGCGTAATTTGAATCTGATTTTTTATTTGAAAAACTGCGTTTATGTTCCGATATTCTAATATTAAAATTTCTATGTGTTCTACCAATGTAGAAATTATCACAGTCATTGCAATTCAATCTATAAACACCTGATTTATTGTTTTTACCTGGTTTGGTTTTATTATTTTTTATATATTTGCCTAAATTATTATTAGTTTGGAAAGCTATGTTGAAATTATTGCTACTTAAGAATGATTTCAGTTTCTCACTTGTAATGCCAACGTAGGTTAAGGTGTTGAATTTTGTTTAAATTTATCGACAGGGTAAACTTCATTCAATGCGATTCTACTTTGTTTTTATTTAAAATATTATTTATTAGTTTGGGATTGTAACCATTATTTTGGCTATTTGTTTAATCAAATTTAGTTCTTTGTTGAAATTTTCTGGTGATAGCGGGATGTTAATCAATCTATGAATAAAACTATTGAATTATGTTATGTATTATAATATCTGTATGTGACGGCTTATGGTAAATTGCGAAAACATGTTTTCCATTTTCATTCGAAATTGTTACGTCTAAGAAATTTATCGAATTATTGCTTTCTATTTCGGTTGTGAATGCAATTTTGGATGTAATGAATTTATATGATTTTCGAAAATTTTCAACTGTCTATCTGTTCCTGTGAAGCAAATAATGATAAATTTCTGCAGAAATTTTCATGAATAACTTAGAGAAATTAATTCATAATCATCCACTCAGTACATATTGTTTATACTGGTATCGCTATGTAGACGATATCATTATTTGCTTCACAGGAACAGATAGACAGTTGTAAAAATTTTCGAAAATCATATAAATTCATTACATCCAAAATTGCATTCACAACCGAAATAGAAAGCAATAATTCGATAAATATCTTAGACGTAACAATTTCGAATGAAAATGGAAAACATGTTTTCGCAATTTACCATAAGCCGTCACATACAGATATTATAATACATAACTCGTCATGTCATCCATATCAACATAAAATGTCAGCATTCAATAGTTTTATTCATAGATTGATTAACATCCCGCTATCACCAGAAAATTTCAACAAAGAACTAAATATGATTAAACAAATAGCCAAAAATAATGGTTACAATCCCAAACTAATAAATAATATTTTAAATAAAAACAAAGTAGAATCGCATTGAATGAAGTTTACCCTGTCGATAAATTTGAACAAAAATTCAACACCTTAACCTACGTTGGCATTACAAGTGAGAAACTGAAATCATTCTTAAGTAGCAATAATTTCAACATAGCTTTCCAAACTAATAATAATTTAGGCAAATATATAAAAAATAATAGAACCAAACCAGGTAAAAACAATAAATCAGGTGTTTATAGATTGAATTGCAATGACTGTGATAATTTCTACATTGGTAGAACACATAGAAATTTTAATATTAGAATATCGGAACATAAACGCAGTTTTTCAAATAAAAATCAGATTCAAATTACGCGAATCATCTCTTAGAAAATAATCATTCTTTCAACCCACAGTTTGAAATTTTGCATACAGATAATAAATATTGGAAGGTAGATCTTCGGGAAACTTTAGAAATAAATAAATACAAACACTCAGGTAGACTCATCAATGAACAAGTCGATTTAAGCCCTTCACCTCTATTGAATCTTTTCGGGGAGCAATCTATTCCTTAATTTCATTGGATATACCTGTCATAAATAACCACTTGAGAAGAAGCAACCAATAAGCTTTTAATTACTCAAGAACATTTATAGTTATATTCTCATTTACATTTTTCTGCATAATCATTCGTCTGAAGAAGCTACGGTGTAGTGAAACGCGTTACGAATCGCAATTATTAAGTAAAATTCCTTAAAACACAGTACTTGTTTTTTATTATTTATAGAGGAAATGGAGTAATGTTAAGAGAAGAATTTTCCTGAATCTGATCGACAAATATTTTTGTCTTATAAAACCTCTTCAGAAATGGAATACTCAGGGCCCCCGTGAGGGCTACTGGCGCTTGTGCACGAAAAAGGACTTTGGCGCCGCTTAAGGCATTTTGGATCATGTGTTTTTATTTTTTTTGAAGGTAGGAGGTAGGTAGGTAGGTGCTTGAAATAAAACAAAAACTGAACTTTGGAAGTCATATTCATTTGTAGACTAAAATATCAAAATGAAACAAACAGAGCAAAATGAATTCTTGTTCACACCCATTTCAAAACATTTACTTAGGTAATGGGATACAGACACGTTGACCCGTTGTTTATAAATACTAGAAAATAACCTAAAACTACAAATCACATTTTTAAAGAACAAATAACAGAAATATTGCCTAATGTTACACACATTCTACTTATACTTAGATATTTTAAAAATATGCAGATATTTCTAATAACAAATACCTAGGGAACTTCGTTTTGAAATCAAAAATGATAGCTAGGTCTAGGTGCAATAGAAAAATAAAAGATAGCTATTGTAGTAGCGATATTTTCCGAGATTTTGCTGTTGCAAATTCAGGAATCACATCGCTTTTAAAAGGTGGAAATTAAATTGTTTGCCAATATATATTGTAAAATACTTAAGGGGTCAGTATCATCAGGTAATGAAAACTACTTTAACGCTTTAATTTCGTTGAACAGATCATTGGAGTTTATATCGTCATTATCCTGATCAGTCGCTCTTCAAGAATAGAACAATGTTTTAAAAGATAGCTGTCAGTTGATTTAAATATGTCGCTAAGAAATGCGAAAATATTATCATACTCATTTAATAAGTCAAATCGGTTTTTTAGAGAGCTTATAGTTTGATCTAAAATTTCAAGAAAAAACTAATTTTAAAGGCGGTTTACTCTCGGTGTTCATAGTCAAACAGTTTTGGTTTAAATTTCATCCTAACCGTTGGGTAATGGTGGAAAGTCTTCTTCAATTTCGAGAGAGGATGCTAGTTCTTTCGCTTGCACAAGAATTTTTTGAAATGATTGGTCAGGTCTATATTGCTGAAAGTGATCAGCTAAATTTTTTAGGTAGGTTTGGCATACTTTAATATTAATTGTTGTAGTTTGCATTTGTTTGTTGACAATATTCATATGAAATGAAACGTCATGCCAAATAATAATTCCACAAATAAATTGAAAATTTTGTACAGACGTTAAGAGGGAACTCGCTTTATGTCTTGCATCAATGTGAAAGGAATTATCTTTAGCCACTTCTAGAAGACTTTCGCAAACCTTAATTAAATAAATTTTAAGGGGCTTTATTGCGCCAATTCTGCTGGACCATCATGTCTCACTTAGAGGCTTTAAACTTAACCTGGGGACATTTTTTCTCAAAATATACCACCTTTTTGTGGATGACGAAAAAAAATTTTATATCTCTTGCAACAAGATTAAAAAAGTTTATTGTAGCACCTGACACCTTAAAAGCATCATTTACTGTTGAGTTCAAAGTATGAGCCGCACAAGGTACAAAAAGGGCTTTTGGATTCGCATCAAGAATGCGTTTTTGAAGCCCAACAGGTTTTCCCTTCATATTTGTGCCATTATCATAACCTTGTCCCCTAATGTGTTTTAATTCTAAATTTAATTTTTTCAAATTTTTTATCACAAATGTATATATCCCTTCTCATGTAGAGTCCAGTATTGGATTAAACGCAATAAAATTTTCCTCAACTTCAACCTTTTTTGAAGTGGTGTTAAGGACAACATACCTCAGAACAAGACTAATTTGTTCAGTATGACTACTGTCTGGTGTATAATCTAATATTATTAAAAAATATTTTGAACTGCGAACCATTTCTACAATACTATTTCTTACTTTGGACGACAAAAATTCAATTATTTCATTGTGTATTTGTACGCCTAAGTAATGATAATAATAATTTTAACAGATTTTTTTTGGGTGTTATACACTCGGCTAACGTGCTGTCTCATCACTGAATCAAAAGAGGCAATCATCTCAACAGCTTTTAAAAAATTTCCATTAGCACGTTCGAAAAGCAATTGAGAAGAATCTTGAAATGCCTAGAATAGTGTAGATAAATACTTACTACAATCGCAATAATTCTTTCCAACACGTGTCACAAATATTTTTTTTCGTATCTAAAATCCGCAGATAATGAGCATTAACAGTCATAGATGTCTCCAACATTTTTAAATTTACCCAAGTGTTTATATAACTGTTGTGTAAAATTTTGTGTCTCTTAATTAGCAAAGACAAGTGTTGCCATACTCAATTTGTATCACAAAAAGCGTTAGGCGTTTTACATTTACAAAATCAACTTACAATAAAAACAAAATACAGAATCTTTGGAAATAGATAAAATAAGCTAAGCCCTTTCAACATTTTCTCCATTTGCTAGATTTCTTTCAAAGTATTTCACGAAAACTTTCTCTTATCTTTATTACTAGGAAAGCTAAAACTGATGTCTATCAAGGGCGGACAACGTTTAACCAATATTCTAGGCATCTCATTGGTGATTCTTTCGGGCCACAAACTGGGATGGACGGAATTATATCGATACTAGCCTCATTACAGCCTTCATCGAAAGTGTCACTTGCAGCAGGTATTTTGGTAACTGACATTACCGAACTTTTTATACAAGCTGAATTACCTGAAGCGGATTGTTCAAGTGCTGTAGACGAGGATGGTTTCATCGCTTCATCGGGCTCTGCATCAGTAGAAGCTGTTTTGCTTCTACAACCGCTGCCACTTATTGCAGGACCTGATGTGACTGTTGGATGGTCCACTCACGGTTATTGATATTGCGGATTTAGTATTTTGAGATCTGGACGATTCGGTCGCACCAACATCGAAAGTCTCCGTGGAATCTCGATCGTTTTGCAAGAAATGCTTTGAAGATCCAACCGTTTTTCCCCTTTCTTGTAGTCTCAGTTTCTTTTGATCGCGAAACTTCGCACCTGAAGGTCTCTTTCTTTAATTCTGAAAAAACAAATAAATAATTAGTACTCATGGAATTTACGAATTAACTTCTAAAGTAACCGCAATAATAAACATCATGTGGGTAGGGTAGGAAATATTCTCATAAAGTTAACTAAGTAGCCAACAGTTTTTAACCCTTTATAGGGCCGATTATTATTAAGTACGATATGGCCGATTAAAGTTTGCATATTTGAGTAAAAAGCATTTGTTCGAGCCCTTTCAGCTAGAATCCTTTCAAAAATAAAGGCAATAAAGATATTAAACTAATTTGATCTTATAGCCCTTAGAAAACCCTACAAAATGGTTTTCTAAAAAGATCAATAGCATAAAAACTAAGCGAGTTATAGATAAAACCAGTTACTTTTTTAAACTCGTACATGAAATTTCAATTAATAAAAAACATATTTGGCTAAAAGAATTATTTATAACCAGTATCATATAATGGCTTAATGTTGATAGTACAAAGTAGGGAACACTTACTATTTTATAAAAAATCAAGCCGTTGAAATTGCAGTCAGCAGGTATTCGGCACTTCATTTAAAAAAACAATTGGCAAAATAAAAATAACTTTGTATGTCAAAATTAATAGGATTACTTGTTTTTGTTCACTTGTTGCACGGTCCAGTGAATTAACTGATTTGAAAATGCCTGTGGTGATGCATCGCTTTTATAGCGCTCCAGGCGTTATTCATGTCTGAACAGGAAAAAACAAAAAACTGCCGCCTGACATGTTCTCGCAACATAGGAATCGGCAGTAACTGGATGATATACTAATAAAATTTCGTGTGTATTTATTCCTAATCCTATTTAATTTCTCAACTTTTATTTTAATATTTTTTTTGGACCCTGGATTTTGGCGCCTCTAAAGGCTGCCATGTGCATTGCACACTTTGCACATATGGTTGCGGGGGCCCTGGTAGAGTTTGACTCTGAGTGTTGGCGCATGATTCCTAGGGGCGCTTTTGATTGTGGTGGTTTCAGTTGTATAGCATCTAAAAAATTCAAATTTCCTGTTACTTCTGTTTCAGTTGTTACAGTCCTTTGCCGAGCATTGGAGTTGTGTTTTTGTTTACCATAAGCACATATGGTTGTGAGGGCCCAGGGAATGCTTTTCCATTTTTAACGAAAAAATTATTAAATTGAAAAAAACAGAAAAATCATTGGAGACGTACAAATATCAATCAATTTTGGATAAAACCTTGAATACCAGTGGCCGTAACTTGATGCTAATCAATTGAAAATAGTGGAAGATAATTTGATATACACTTTTCAATATTTGTAACGTGTTTCGACGACACTGCGCCTTTATCAGACAAAGACAACATAAAAACTGAACCAAAGTACAATAGTTTATATAATGATCAATAACATTGGATTAAAAGGGAGTAAAACTAACTCACATACAGTTCCTCAAGCTCTATGACATACTTTGAGAGGTGATTCCTTGAGTCATTGAAGCAAATCAGTGAGAACAGGATCTTTTTGAATTCGGGTGTATTCTTCTTCTTCTTCTTATTCTTTTAAATAGACCTATTGGTCTGTTGCTTGCCAAAGCCGTCTCTGGATGGTTTCTTGCGAGGTGGACTGCCAGCTTTCCTGCCACCTTTTCGGGGGTCTTCCTGGTGAGGCTTTCCATGTGGCTTGCTCTCCATCATTATGCGCGGTAATCTGTTTTCGTGCATTCTTCGCACGTGCGTATACCATTCTCTTCGTCTTTGTCTGCCCCATCTGACTATGTCTACTATGCCGCATTGAGCTCATATGTCAGTGTTTCTTATCCTGTCCAGTCTGGTCTTTCCGAGGATAGTTATTAGGGTTTTCATTTCGGCCACGCGTAGCATACCTTTAGTTTTGTTTGTGTCTTCGCGTGCTTCTATGCCGTAAGTCATGATAGGTCTGATGCAAGTCTTATAGATCTTCACCTTGCTATCTGTTCCCATGTGCTGGTTTGACAATATCAGATCTCTAAGACACCCTGACAGAGCTGCTGCTTTAGTTATGAGACTTCTTACTTCCTTCGTCGGATCGTGGTAGCTGCAGATGTCCATGCCTAGATATTTAAAGACATTGACTTGCTCGATTGACTTGTCTTCCACAGCCACTTTACACCTGACATGTTGAGTTGTTGGTTGACTTGATAGAATTCAAAAAGCTGTCTCTGAAGATCGTTCTCCGTTTCTGCTATAATAGCTGCGTCGTCAGCATAGCAGACAGATATTTTAGAGTGGCCCATTCTGTATCCCAAATCTAAGGATGTGACTTGTTGTATTATTTCATCCATCAAGAGGTTGAAAAGGAAAGGGCTCAGGCTGTCACCCTGTCTAATTCCGCCTGGTGTTTTTATGTTAGGTGTAGTATGTTCGCCTGACTTGATCTTTGTCACATTTCCGGTGTTTAAGTTTTTAATTAGTTTGGTGATTTGGGACAGGGACTGTCTTTTTATTAGAATTTGTAGGATGTCTGTCAAGCGCACTTTGTCGAATGCCTTTGTTAAGTCTATAAAGCAGATGTAAGCAGGCTTGTTGAACTCTATTGATTTCTCCTTTAGCTGTTTCATTATAAAGAGAGCGTCCGTTGTTGATCTATTTGTTCGAAATCCAAACTGTTCCTCTCTATTCTCGATACGTGATTCCAATTTGTCTTCTAGGATGCCAGTGAGCAGTTTCATGGACGTACTTAGCAGGGTTATACCCCTGTAGTTTTCAGGTGATGTCTTTTGCCCCTTTTTGAAGATGGGAAAAGTGATGCTGCTGCGCCATTCTTCAGGAATCTGTGATGTGTTTAAAATTTTATTGAAAAGAGTTAGCAGCTTCTCGGTGTATTCAGCTTCAAATATTCAATCCTCATAATTTCATTCGAGAGCGTTTCGGTGGTGTTGCGATAGATGGAATGAAATATATATCTTGTTGTACAGAAGGTGACAGTCGTAACCAGAATGAAATGATTGTTCAGGATTAATTTTGATTTATAATTTTATATTCAGTTATGAAAACCAGAAAAAAAGGGAGGCTGTCAATATTTTCAATATAAGTTTGAAAAAAGTCATTTTAAATCCCGCATATCAATTGAATAATATTTATATGTCCTGTTTGACTGAACATTTTGGTCCTTCGAGCCGGATTAAGCTTAATGAACCAAGCGCTGAGGAAAAGTTTCTCTAAGGAAATAAATAGACTCGCCAAAGGAAAATTTAGAATGATGAATACAAGTAGACTGCGTAATTTGAATCCAATTTTGGACTAGTAGGAGTAATGAGACTCGATGGACGGTTAGAAAATGCCCATCAGTTGCATCAGAGTGCGAGACGACCAATACTTCTGGATTCTAAGCATTCATTCACTAAACTAGTAATACGTTGGTACCACGACAGAAATACCCATCAAGGATGAGAACAAGTGTTCAATGACCTGCGACAACGATATTGGATTCTGAATGGAAGATCAGCCATTAGAAACTATCAAAGAACATGCACGATCTGCCGCAAAGTAAATGCTTAGCTTGAGTCACAAATCATGGGTCGCTAATTGAAGCAAGAGTTACTCCCCAGTGTCGAGCCTTCATGATTACAGGGATGGACTATTTCGATCTAATGATAGTGTCAATCGGACATCGACGGGAGAAGAGGTATGGAGTTCTCTTCACTTGCTTAACTACACGTGCTGTGCATTTGGAAATTGCCTCAGCGCTTGCTGGTGATTCTGCTATCATGACTATTCGTAGATTCACATCCCGCAGAGGTTTTCCTTCCGACATTTATTGGGATAACGGAACGAATCTATGAGGTGCTGAGAAAGAGCTTCGTTTGGCCCAAAAAGATATTAACACATCAACAGAAATTGAATGTTTTTGTTCAACTCGAAGAATTCAGTGGCACTTCAATCCACCTGCGGCTCTCAATATGGGAGGAATCTGGGAATCAGTAAAAAGTACACTGAAAATCATTCTAAATCAACAATGTCCTAGAGAAGAAATCCTGCATACGTTGATGGTAGAGACAGAGTTTACGGTAAATAGTCATCCTCTGACATACGTTTCTGCTGATGACAAGGTCATTGAAAGGTCAACTCCCAACCACTATCTAATCGGCAAAGAAAATGAAGTCTAGGAGTATTTTCAGAGGATGATCTCATTCGAAAAAAAACAGTGGCGGATAGCCCAACGCTATGCAGATCAATTCTGGCGAAGGTGGTTAAAGGAGTATGTACCTAGTCCAGTGAAGAGGTCCGAATGAAAACACTAACAGAAATATACAGATAGGGGATATTGTGGTTATTGCGGGTGAGAATTTTCCTCGTAATTCTTGGCCTAGAGGCAAAATTTCTCGGAAAAGACAATAAAGTGAGAGTAGTCCATGTTTAATACCTATGTCTGGTGTTTTCAACGGCCTGTTACAAAACTATTTTTGCTGAAGTCGAATTCAGAGCCGAGTTTAGTTTCTGATGCGGTGGAGAATGTTCAGGATTAATTTTGATTCATAATTTTATAGTTAGTTATGAAACCAAAAAAAAGAGAGGTTGTCAATATTTTCAATATATATTTGAAAAAAGTCATTTTACATCCCGCATTTTAATTAAATAATATTTATGTATCCTGTTTGACTAAACAATGATTATCAGGAATCTTGAGTTACAAATATAAGTAGACGATGATTTCTACTAAAATATATTATTAAATGCTCGACGCGTTTCGATACACAGTATCTTCATCAAGAGCGAATGAATACTAAGTAGTATTCATTTATAGTAGAAATCATCGTTTACTTGTATTTGTGGAAATGGATTTCTATCACCTAAAAGCCTCGTCAATTGAATCTTTTGATAGATAAATGTCAAATATCTTCGAATTTATAAAGATTAGTTCCGTCCTGTTCTCACTGTTTTGTCATAGAATTGATACACAGTCCAGTCATTTTAGCTATTTTAAATCCCAATCTGCGGAAAGATTCCTATTGAGCTGAATTTTTGTATACACCTTAATTACGGCATTGTAATGAAGATGTGAAAAAAACGACATTGCCCAAACTCAATACAAACAAGAACAGCAATCATCCTAGTAAGCGTAAACTCGTTGGTTAAAGAATATACTGACCAGAACACCTTGGAGGGAGATTCACACTTTGATTTATTGTGGAGCGGTAGCGTTTCTTCGACTACACAAACAGCAAGTCTCCACAACTCCGATTCGAGCTGGGTCATAAAGTGTCAGAAAAACCACCGCAAAAACGACTTGAGATGGATATTGATAATATTAGAGCTGAAATCGGTCGCCTCACAGAATTCCTGAGAAAAAAAAAACCCTCAACGCGGTCGAAATCACATATACGCAACATTTATAGGAAAATTGGTACGAACACAAAACACCCTGATCACAAACAACACATCGACGTGTATATGGACACTTTGAAGCAGAAACTCCAAGCAAAAGCTAAGAGGCTCTCAAGGTACGTCAAGTGTACTGAAAGGAAACATCAAAACCAAAGGTTCCTCCAAAGCGCGGCCAAATTCCATGAGGGAAATAACAAAACTGCGACCAAAAATAACAGAGAAGTACCTGACGCACAGTGCTTGACTGATTATTGGTCATCGCAATGGTCGAACCCCAAAGAACACAATAAAGATGCGGAATGGATCACGAATGGAAAACAACGCCTTGATATCAAAAATATGGACTTCGAAGGAATAACAGAGGAAGAAACCAGTATTTAGAGCGACTAACGATTGGAAGGCCACAGGTATAGATAATATCCACACTTTCTCATACAAGAAGTTTAATAAGCTCCATGGAGCCCTAGTGAAACAGCTCACGTATGTTCTTCAACATCCCAGGAAAACACCCATATTCCTAACACATATATGCTACCTAAGAGCGATAGAACCTGTGTTCTATACTCAGACGGATCCTGTGATCCGTCTCAGATCACCAAGGAACGCATGGAACAACTCATCATCGATTCTGTGATAACGAAACAGGCACACGGAGGGTATCGGAATGTTCATTCAGCTTTTCTCGATTATCTGAAGGCATTCAATATCACCGCCCATTCTTGGCTTGTCGAAGTATTGCAGAGATACAAAATTCATCCAGCCCTGGTACAATTATTTAAGACAACAATGACCCACTGGCGCATGTCTCTGCAGGTCAACATGAACAATAAGTCAATTGAAACCAACGAGATACTCATACGTCGAGGAAGGAGACTCTTTAAGTCCACTATGGTTCTGTTTGGCTATGAACCCATTGTCTTCAATGCTCAATAGAACAGGATTTAGGATAAAAGCAGATGGGAACTATCACATAATCTCCCATCTGGTGTATATGGATAACATCAAATTATATGCTTCGAACAATAACCAATTGGATGCTCTGCTGAAAACTGTCAGTAAGTTCTCGGCGATGTTCATATGAAATTCGGAATTGGAAAATTTAAGACCCTGAACATTCAAAGAGGGAAAGTCATTGATGGTGAAACACAACTTCCAAATGGTGATATTATACAGTGTATGAGGGATGGCTAGACTTACAAATATCTGGGATACCAACATGCTACATTGCTAGACCAAAAAAAGTCTAAGAAGAAGATTCGTTCAGAATACACTCATCGTCTGAAGACTGTGCTGAAATCAATATTGAACTCGGGGAATCTAGTCACCTACGCCAATCTAGTATTGCTTTACTCATTTGGAATAATCTGATGGACTAAGACAGAACTGGATGATATACAAAGGCAGACCCGAACGATGCTGACAAAGTACAACAATCATCATTCAAAATCGTCTGTGATAAGAACAACTTTGAAGCGGAAAGATGGAGGACGCGGATTAATAGGTGTTGCCAATTTACACACCGAACAGATTAAAATTCTCAGAGAATTCTTCTCTGCAAAAGTTCGCAATTCTGACCTCCATAGGGTGGTATCGTTGGCTGAGAAATCTACCGTTTCTATCTGATACTGAAAAACAAGAGCAATTGTCAAGAAAGGAATTGCATGGTCGACATCACCATGAGATTAAACAACCACACATCGACAAAGAAGCCTTCAACAAATGGTTGATGAAAGGAGAATTATTCGCGGAAATAGAGGGATTTCTTATGGCCATTCAAAACCAAGTGATGACTACAAACATTACCTAAAATAAAACTACATAGACTAAGTTACGGGTACAATAAATAATTCTGATGACTTGAACACTATTTTACAGACACAATTGACTAGAGAAATACTCTTTGAAGGTATAAAATATATTTTCTCTCAAATAAAGATGCAGTTTTTTTTAGTGAATCCGTTAATCCACCAAAGAGCATAATTCATGATTCATTAGACTATTCTGTAAATGATGACCAAAACAGTTTCTAGGACCGACAAATTTTATTACAAAATCCGTTGCTTATTTTATGAATTACATCGATGAGTTGGAAATGTGAGTTTTCTTCCGAAATTTTTCGATAATTTCCATTTTTCTCGGAAGCGTTTTGAATGTTACTTTTTTCGGGGAAGGTACTCAAAATTCAATCAGTAATCGAAAAGAACTTCTAATTCTAGTATTTCTGGGAGTGGCATGCCAATGAAAATATTTAAGTTTGTTAGAATATCATTTAAGATGCACGTCGGTTTTCGTTTCGTTAAACTCGACCAAAATGTAGGAGCTATAGCTCGGGGCGTTTTTCATGAAACCCTCGATATATAGAATCAAATCAACAACGATGACTAATGATATTCTACATTGTGCAAAGTGAGTTGAAAAGAGTTGAATGAATAAATTCAGTTAAAACGTATTTTACGAGAAATAGATGGTCTACTAGTTTTCATTTTCCTATTTTGTTAATGCTTACAAAACAAGTGAATCCAATTGACTAATTGTATTTTCATCTCTCAAATATCTATACAAACTAGGAATGTTCATCATCTTCTGAAAACTTTTTCAGTTTAAAGGAAGGAATATTTAGTGACTAACGGTTTCAGGAAGTCTGAATTTACTTGTTAATTACAGTGTAATAAAGTTTAATTCTGCTCGTAATTACTATTATAAACTTCTCTAGTGAAATAGATGCCATAAAACATGTACGTTATTCATTACATTGTGAATGGATCTTAAATAGGCTTAAAGACAGGTCGAAATGAAACGCTCGGGGATATCCTCGATTACGACTACTCACTCAATTGTTTAAATTAGGCGAGAAGCTATTAATTGGATCAATTAAAACGCTTTCGTGCAATAATTGACTAGTGATTCGTGCTTATTCAGTACCTGATATGCAAGCATTAAGGAATGTGATTAATCTATTTTAACAGCTGAAAAACGAAGGAGGTATTTATATTTTTTATTTGTGACGCATAACTTTTTGATAATATGAAATATTAATTAAAATTTTATTTTTTCATCAAAGATATTACATGAAATGCCTAAATAATTTAACATTCTTTTCATAAGTACTCAAAACTAGGAACAGACAATTATATAAAAATAATACTTAATTACAAAATCTTAAAAAGTGCGAGCAAAATCTATCGAATTACAATTATACATTGAAGCCCCATTTTGCAGATATTTAGTTAACATTTATCTACAGAATAGAAGGCTATAAAAATCGAATAACATTATTTTTCAAGGGACAATATTCAACCTTCCGTAGAATGTTAAATATCCTCCCTTGAAGGAGCTAGTTTTCCGATCTACTCTTCATAATCACCGTTAACCGGGGCCACAGGGAAGTGGTACAGCACGGTCAGATGTCACGAATAGGAACAATGGACTTCAGTTTTGGTCTCGTTTGACCTCG